>CM037879.1:71905104-74479808 GCA_021292165.1 Shinisaurus crocodilurus | reverse complement strand
TAGGTGGAATCTAGGTTCCTGTAACTTGAGCCCATTATTCCGTGTCCTGCAAACTGGGATGAACGAGAAGAGATCTTTGCCCTCCTCTGTGTGACCTCCCTTCAAATACTGGAAGAGTGCGATCATATCTCCCCTCAGTCTCCTCTTCTGAAGGCTAAACATGCCCAGTTCTTTCAGTCTCTCCTCATAGGGCCTTGTTTCCAGTCCCTTTATCATCCTTGTTGCCCTCCTCTGAACCCTCTCCAGTTTGTCTATGTCCTTGTTAAAATGAGGTGCCCAGAACTGGACACAGTACTCAAGATGAGGCCTAACCAGTGCCGAGTAAAGGGGAATTATCACTTCCCGCGATTTGGAAGCTATACTTCTATTAATACAGCCCAAAATTGCATTTGCCTTCTTTGCAGCCACGTCGCATTGCTGGCTCATATTCAGTTTGTGATCTACCACAATTCCAAGATCCTTCTCACTTGTAGTATGTTGAGCCAAGTGTCCCCCATTCTGTAACTCTGCATTTGGTTTCCTCTCCCTAGGTGCAGCACTTGGCATTTATCCCTGTTAAATTTTCATTCTGTTGTTTTCGGCCCAGCGCTCCAGCCTATCGAGGTCACTTTGAATTTTGTTTCTGTCTTCCAGAGTATTAGCTGTTCCACCCCAACTTTGTGTCATCTGCAAATTTGATAAGCATTCCCTGTACCTCCTCATCCAAGTCATTAATAAAAATGTTGAAGAGCACCGGGCCCAGGACCGAGCCCTGTGGTACCCCGCTCGTTACCTCTCCCCAGTTGAGAAGGAACCATTGATAAGCACTCTTTGAGTCCGATTCTGTAGCCAATTGTGGATCCACCTGATAGTTGATCCATCTAGCCCACTCTTAGCTAGCTTACTAATCAGGATATCATGAGGCACTTTGTCGAAAGCTTTGCTGAAGTCCAGGTATATAATGTCCACAGCATTCCCACAGTCCACAAGGGAGGTTACCCGATCAAAAATGAGATCAGATTAGTCTGACAGGATTTGTTCTTGACAAATCCATGCTGGCTTCTAGTAATCACTGCATTGTTTCAAGGTGCTTGCAGACTGACTTCTTTATAATCTGCTCAAAAATCTTCCCGGGGATTGATGTCAGACTGACTGGCCTATAGTTCCCAGGTTCCTCCTTCTTGCCTTTTTGAAGATGGGAACAACATTTGCCCTCCTCCCAGTCGTCTGGCACTTCACCTGTGTCCTCCATGATTTCTCAAAGATAATAGACAGTGGTTCTGAGAGTTCTTCTGCCAGTTCCTTTATTACTCTAGGATGCAGCTCATCAGGCCCTGGAGATTTAAACTCGTTCAGAGTAATCAGGTGCTCCTTGACCCATTTGCCTATCAATCTCAAGCTGCAATTCTGCCCCTTCAGTCTGCATTTCAGGTTTGCCAGGGGGGTCATAGACCCTCTTTTGGGAGAAGACCGAGCCAAAGTAGGAATTGAACACTTCTGCCTTTTCTTTGTCTTCTGTTATCAATTTGCCATCCTCATCGCGTAGTTGAACCACCAGTTCTTTCCTCTGTCTTTTACTGTGCATGTATCTGAAGAAAGCTTTTTTGTTGCTTTTAGCATTCCTCGCTAACCTTAGCTCATTCTCAGCTTTAGCCTTCCTGACACTATTCCTGCAGTTCTGTGCTACCTGCCTGTACTCTTCCCCTGTAGCCTGTCCTTCCTTCCACTTCCTATACGGAGACCATGATCTCTAAGAGCAAGCTTAAAAAGGCTCGAAGAGAAAAGGAGGAAGCGAAACGAAAGAGCAAGGAAAGGAAGGACAAAGCCAGGAAACTAGCTAAGAAATTAGCCTCGTCCCTCTCGGGCTCGAGATCGACGTTGGCTCCGGAACAGACGGATGTCGTTCCTACTGAAGGCTCGGCTGGGCAGAACTCTCCTGCTGCTGCCAGCTCCCTCGGGCTCGAGGGACCCAATACCTTCCTCTCCTCCAAGAACTTCTTCGGGCTCGAAAGAACCCTGTTATAGCTCTTTCGATCTTGGAAGGGGAGATACCGGACTCCCCCACCAGACCCAAGGCCTCGGAACGAGCTCCAGTTCCCCCGCCGGCTCTCAGCTCTCCGATCCATAGCGTATGGGCTCGTACGCCTCGGACTCGATCTAGATCCCTCGAGATCGAAGAGGTTTTAATTACCCAGGATCGGGCATCCTCTAGATCTACCGACTCCGACTCGCATCGACCTCGGGATCGCCAGCACTACAGAGAGCGTTCCCATGACTCAAGGATTCGAGGTACTCTTCAGTATCTCGATACGGGGCTCGCCGAGGACGGTCACCAGTATCGGAGTACAGATACCAATCAGGAGGCTACCACTCCCAGGATAGGTCCCCGGCCCGGAGACAATCTCCTCGTAGAGATTACAGGTGAGAAGTAGCGCGACCGAGTCCCAGGAGGCCTTCTCCGCCAGTTAGGCCTCCTGTCACTCCTGCAGAAGTTCGTGAAAGAGAGGACCAGCTCACTTTGGTATCGATGACTTCTGTGTCTCGATCTCACATATCATCGACTCCAGGGTCCCCATTATCTGGCTCAGACTCGATACGATCTCTATCCCCATCTTCAACATCTCCAGACCAGAACGTCTCCACGCAGGCTGCCGTTTCGCCTTCTGAGGACATGGGCACGTTCCAGGACCAGGTCCTCCAAATGGCCCAGGCACTGGGTCTCGAGACTGCGGTGGAAGAGAAGAAAACAGTCGATCCTCTCTTCGACGCAGTCTCCAAATCGTCTGCGGGCCCTACACTACTGCCAATCACCCCGACGATGTTAGAGACAGTTCAAGGCTCATGGAGTTCGCCATCCACAGCCCCTCCTGCAGCAAAGTGCCTGGATGCACTTTATAAAATTCGTCCGGACACGGCCAAGTTCCTTTTCTCCCATCCGGCGCCCAACTCGGTGATAATGGAGTCGGCCCAATCCAGATCGGGGAAACAGCACTCTACCCCCTCTGAAGGGAAGCACCTGGACAACTTCGGAAGAAGAGTCACACCTCAAGCGCCCTGGGGATCCGGGTTGCCAGATACCAAGCTACCATGGCTAGGTATCAGCTTTTCCTTTGGGAGAAGATGGGAGGATTGATTGACTATCTGCTGGACGAGAAAAGGGACTTGGCTCGAGTTTTCCAGGCCGAGGCAACGAATACATCCAGGCAGCAAATTCATACTGCCAGGCACCAAGGAGACTGTCATGGGAGATAATTGGTGAGTGCCGTCGCCTTACGCCGTCACGCTTGGCTTCGATCTTCCACTTTGACTACAGAAACCAAAGCCAAGATCAAAAACTTACCCTTCGACGGAATCGGACTGTTTAACGACAAGACGGACGATTCCCTCGATGCGGTACAAAAGGCACGGGTAAACGCGAGGAAGATGGGTCTCCTCCCACCGCCTTCCTCTAAATCCTTCAGACGCCGCAGGTGGGCTCCGTATCCAGCCGCTGTAGCGTCTACCCAGCAGACTCAACAACATCAGCAGTGGCAGGACGGTCGCGCTCGTCCACAGCAGCCCCGGGCACCGAGCTGTCAGTACCAGCAACAATGGTACCGGGGCTCCCGTAATGGAGGCGACTTTCAAAGGCGGCGCGTTTGACTCGTGCGAAGGCCTGACCGACATCTCTGCACTGATCCTCCCGGCTCGACCTCAGTTTGGAACTCGGCTATCCCTCTTCCTACCATCCTGGAAGAAAATTACCACTGATTGATGGGTTCTGGACATTATCCAACATGGATACAGGACCGAGTTCGACGCCTTCCCACCTTTTGTTGGCATCCGCACCACGCAGCCATCCCTTAGCCTGCGGGAGGAGGTCGCATCCCTGCTGCACAAGGGAGCCATCCAACGGGTCCCCCTTCACCTGGCACAGGGCGGCCTCTACTCCAGGTATTTCACGGTGTCAAAGAAGGATGGAGGGCTTCAACCGATCCTGGATCTACGAGCGGTCAACTTCATTCCACCCAAGAAGTTTCAGATGATCACTCTCCAGTCGATCTTGCCTCTGCTTCGCAAGACCGACTGGTTTGCATCCATCGATCTCCAAGATGCCTATTTTCATATAGGAATTCATCGAGACAGTCAGAAATACCTGAGGTTCCGGATCGGCCCCGATACTTACCAATTTCAAGTTCTTCCATTCGGTCTTTCGATGGCTCCGAGAGTATTCACCAAATGCATGGCCGTAGTATGCGCAGCCCTTTGGATTCAGGGAGTAACACTCTTTCCTTACCTGGACAATTGGCTCATAGTAGCACCGTCTGCTCAGCTGCTACAGAACTCTCCAATTGACTCTCAACATGCTGGATTCTCTCGGACTCTGTCTCAATGTGAAAAAGTCCACCCTTCACCCTACTCAAAAGATACAGTTCATCGGGGCATTACTGGATGCCACTGTCGGTCTCGCCTTCCTACCAAAGGACAGGATTACAAAGATATTTACCCTTGCGCTGAAACTTCAAAAAGCGACTTCAAGTACAGCGCATGCGATACAAAGTCTGCTCGGGCTCATGGCATCTTCGATAGCAGTCGTCCCATTCGCTCGGCTCCGTATGCGTCGACTCCAAAACTGGTTTGTAAGGTCGTTCGATTTCGATTATCTATCCCAGCCAGCATCAAGCATTCCCTGAACTGGTGGATCAATTCGAAGAACCTGGAGAAAGGTCTTCCATTTCAACCAGTGTCTCCGTCGCTCCCTCTCACGACAGACGCCTCTCTTCTGGGTTGGGGGGCACACTGCGGCCCTCACAACGTGCAAGGCTCCTGGCCCCCACAACATCGTGGGAAACACATCAATGTTCTGGAGCTTCAGGCGGTCTGAAATGCGATGAGGTCTCTCGAATCCATACTACAGGGGAATTGAATACAAGTCAAGTAGTTACAGACAATACGACAGTAGTGGCCTATCTAAACAAGGAAGGTGGCACCCGCTCTCTTCGGCTGACCAACCTCACCATTCGCATGTTCGACTGGATGATTCCCCGTCGTATAGGAGTGAGAGCCATACATATTGCCGGAAAGGACAACACCCTGGCGGACATCCTCAGCAGGGTTTCCATCAGCTCCCATGAGTGGCAACTCGAACATCGGGTTCGTCAACACTTATTCCACCAGTGGGGCACTCCGACAGTAGACCTATTCGCCACTTCGGAGAACGCAGCTTGCACGACATTCTGCAGCAGAGCAGGCCAAGACAAAGAGTCGATAGGAGACGCGTTCCTCATCGATTGGTCGGGGACACTATTCTACATGTTCCCACCGACTCCGTTGCTAACCAAGGTCGTCTCGAAGATCCAGTCCGACCATACAAACTGCATTCTGATAACCCCTTGGTGGCCGAGACAATCATGGTTCACTCCTCTCCTCTGCCTGTCAGAAGGAGAACACCTTCGCCTGCCGAACTCGGGAACAATACTCTCCCAAGCTCGAGGCACGTTTCTTCACCCGAATCCGACCATCCTGAAACTTACGGCATGACGCATTCGATACCGAGCTCCCTTCCTCCGGAGCTGAAGCTAGTTTTGCGAGAAGCATTGAAACCTTCCACTAGGATGTCCTATGCTAGGAAGTGGAAGGCATTCTGCGATTACCTGGGAAAGATCGAAGTGCGCTATCTTAGCGCCTCTATCCCTCAAGTTCTCAAATTCCTTCTTCATTTACAAAATAAAGGACTAACAATCAGTTCCCTGAAAGTGTACCTAGCAGCTTTATCGGCTTACCATATTGGTAAAGACGGATTTTACTTTGTTTTCATACCCCTTGGTGAAACAATTCATGAAAGGATTAAGAAACATTGCACCTCCAATTAAGCCAATCACTCCGGCTTGGGACCTCCAACTGGTCCTAGGGGTGCTCATGTCGAAACCTTTCGAGCCCATGGCTACCGCAGATCTTCGACTAGTCTCGTTTAAGACTGCATTCCTCGTAGCGATCACTTCTGCTCGGAGAGCCTCTGAACTGGCGGCGTTAAGGATAGATCCACCATACCTTAACTTTCACAAGGACAAGGTGGTGTTACGCCCAGACCTGATGTTCCTTCCTAAAGTGGTCTCTAATTTTCACTTAAATCAAGACATCATCTTGCCAGCGTTTTTTCCAGCTCGAAGGTCCTCATTGGAGCAACAACTGCACATGCTGGATGTCAGGAGGGCCCTTGCATTCTACAAGGCGAGAACTGAGTCTCTCAGGAAGTCACCCCGTCTTTTTGTTTGTTACGGCGGCTCCTCAAAGGGCACTCCGATCTCCAGTCAGAGAATCTCTTCCTGGATCGTGAGTTGCATTAAATTGGCATACGAACTCAAAAGACTGCCAATGCCTGTTTCAATACGAGCTCACTCCACCAGAGCGGTTTCGACCTCCACGGCTTTCGCAAGAGGCGTTTCCATGTCTGATGTTTGTAAGGCGGCTACTTGGTCCAAGCCTTCGACATTCGTGACTCACTACCAGGTCGATGTCCGATCCCGGAGGGACAATGCCTTTGGCAGAGCTGTCCTTTCCTCGGTCCTACAGTGACTACAACACCGACCCTCCACCGGTAAGTCAGCTTGCTACTCTGCCCATATGTGTGATGCACAGAGACCACGAAGAAGAAGGACAGGTTGCTTACCTGTAACTGTGGTTCTTCGAGTGGTCATCTGTGCAGTCACACAATCCACCCATCCATCCCCGCATCGGTGTCACCGTCGAGTTTGATGGTGTACTGAACTGGGAACCTTGGGCGCACGAGGGTCAATGCCGTGTAGCACCATCGAATTCGACTATCGGTATTGATGTCTTAGATTCGGGGAAAACTTTTCCTATAGATTCTCCCTTAATTCTGGGATCGCGATGGTCTCAGGGGACTGAGGGAGAGGGCGGGAACCCGCTAAAGGAGACGCATGGGGGGAAGGGTTCCCGCCTAAATTTGCCTCAGCTATAGAATCTTCCCGAACAGTCTCCGCGCAGGCGCAGAACCCATATGTGTGACTGCACAGATGACCACTCGAAGAACCACAGTTACAGGTAAGCAACCTGTCCTTCTAAGAGGACTACTAAAAGACACGGGTGTGCTCAATTTTGTCCAAAGATGCATGAAAATGTAAAAAAAAGCAAGGGGTGGCTCATTTGTATTCCAGATAAGATGCCAACATTCTAGAAACCATTATGGGAAATACACATTTTTCCTCAGAAAACAGAAGTGTGGATTACTCATGCAACTAAGTAATGAAGGACCAGTGCAAAAGAGTCAGTTGAATCATTGTAGTCATCCAGGGATAAGATTTTGCTTGATGATTCCAGTTACTGAGTGGTAAACATTGTTGTGTGGATTGCCCTGTGTTCCTTTATCATGTGGGATAATGAGTGCTACCTACTAAGGTGTTTTTTTAGTCATTAAAGCCTGGAAACACGTTCCGTCGCATTACAAAAACGGTGAATGCCAGAATTAATCTGGTTACCAATACACCCAAATTAAATCAAATGCCAGCATATGTTAGCTGGTTTGCAGAGACCCCCTGGGAGCCAGATGATTATTTAAAAAGCCAAATTCATCACAAGACTTGGCTTTTGTTTTCTCTCTCTGGCGGGGATAGTAGGACTGCAAAGCCTGAAAAGCTGTTATGATCCTTGCTGCAGCCCAGCAATTGGCAGAGTAAGATCTGTGCAACTGCCACAAACTACCGTATGCTCTGCAGGCTTCACTAGAGCACAGCAGGAAACACACACAAAGAACTGCCTGAACACACCACTTGTAAATTAGGGCTGATTCATACAACCATGAAACACGCAGTGACCACCACTTGATAATGCAATAGCTGCACCAGTCAGGGCTAATCCACACAAATATTTTTATTGCCCACACAAATGTTGGATTTGGGTTGTTGCAGTGGGTTAAGTTAGGCAAGTGTGGAGGTTCTCTGGATATATAAGCTAAGGTTGCCAATTTTTGAAATAAAAAAGATCTGGTACCTGGGTCAGGCCCTGGGAGTGGGGCCCAGAGCATGTCTAGTCTGTTTGAGCCAGAAGATGGAGCCCAACAGCTTTTGGTGGGTCTGTGGATGGAGCCTAGCACAAAAGTGGTTATTCACTTCAGATGCGCTACTTTAGAAGAAATAGCTGAGGAGGGGAAAGTCTTCACAACTTGCTTTTCTGACAAGTAACTGAAAGTAAACCAAAAAGAAAAGAAAAAAAAGCAACCAGTTTATCCATCATTTTTTTCTATCTGGTTGGAAACTCTAACATAAGGTGCAGTCCAGAGCCTTTGTGTTTTTATGAGGCTTCAGCCCACACATGTCCCACGCCCCACCTACCAGCTTAATGGTTGATCCAATGGGTTTTCTGTTATCTCATAGCTAAAACCATGTAAATACTACCCAGTAGCATATTTGCAAGAAGCAGCTAAAAAGTTATTGAGGCCGAACAAAACTCTTTTGAAGCCGAAGTGGCATAGGTCCCACACAAGTTTTCCCCTATCTCAAATGCTTTTGTATACCTGCTTTTCGCAGAAGTACTGTGGAGAAAGCCAACCTAAGCCCCCTTTCTGACACACACACACTCACCAAGGTGGGGGGAAGGAGACCCAGGGGGGGGGGGAGACAGCCAGTCTCCACAGAGACCAAAGGGGACAAACAACATCTGCATAGAATCACCCCAGGGGGGAAGACAGGAAGCATCGCCAGATTCGTCAATGCTCTCGTATATCAGCCCCATCTACATAAGACTTGAATACCTCGCCAGAGCAGACACTTCGGCACCCATAAGAAAGGACCATTCAACACCACAGGATGGGACCATTAAGCAAGTGGCTTCAAAGGGACCCCACCCCACAGGGGGAAGGCGTCACCCCACCTGACCCAAAAGGCCGCCCCTCAGGGAGGGTGGCAACCCACCTGATTGGCAACCCACCTGATTACGGAGGGAGGGGCTACCTGAAACACCAAGGTATAAAACACCCTGTGCAAGGGAACTGAGTTGTTGGACCTGATCAGCAATCTTGCCCCATGCTTGGGGTAAGGGAACGAAGGGATCGGCAACCCCGGGTAGCAGCACCTGGCGTGCTCCAGCTAGCTGAAATCACTGGCCGCTTGGGTTGACCGGACCCCCGGGAAACCAAGCTGAAATCACTGGCCGCTTGGGTTGACCAGACCCCCGGGAAACCAAGCTGAAATCACTCACAAGCCGCTTGGGTAGACCGGACCTCCGCCGGGAACCCAGCTAGCCGCTTGGGTAGACCGGACCTCCGCCGGGAACCCAGCTAGCAGCATGTGGTTGACCGGGCTTCTGCTGGAGCCCGAGCTGAACTAACTAGCTGAGAGCCCTGAAATCACGGTGTCCTTGAGACTTCTTGCTTGCTACTTTGTACCGTACTGATAAGCTGTATTGCTGGCGTGTGTCTGGGTTTGTGAAGGTAATTTTGTAAATAAACTTGTTTTATAAAAGATACTTTTGTGGCTATAAGTTATCCCTTTGTTCTGGGCTAAGGGTGATAGTCGCTGGGGACCTCGGAGAAGGCCCGCCCTAGGACTCGCTACCCCCTTAGCATTGAACCCGCGCAGAAGACCAGGTTGTCGGTCTTCCACTAGTACTGTTTCTTTTGCTATGCAGAGCCACTCACCCCTCTGCCATACACGTTTGGAAAAAACTAACACAAACCTCAAAACCCCAAACTGCTTTTCTATGGACCAAGTTCAGCTGGGAATTCAGCTTGTCTCTCAGCCCTTGGAAGCCCTTGCCATTTAGAAGGAGAAGGAACTACCGTAAGTGTTTTGTTTTGTTTCTCAGAGACCATGAGCCAGAGTGCACAACTCCTTAGGTAGTCAAAAAGGAAAAACAAGCTGTGTGTTGGGATTTACTAGCCAGTTCCCATGCCCAGAATGTCTGTCTACAGCAGTATAATTGCAAACTGTGCTCTAATTTCCTACAGTTCTACATAAGGGTAACTCTCAAGCTCCCTTTGTATTGGAATCAATAACTAGAAGACATTGTGATGAGCTGTTCACAGTGTCCAGCACAGGCCTTTAGTGTAGCCATAAAAGCAGTGGACATTTGTTTAGTTTAATTGCTGTGAGAAACCTGCAGGGTAGCAAGGGGCTTCAGCTACCAGCCGCTCTGAACTCCTTCCTTACCTCATCCTTGAGATAAGGATGTTTACACACCCTTCTGCTGAAGTTAATTGGGATTTCTGGGTCTTCTCTTGCCCTCTCTCCTTCTTCCCACTGGCAGCTTCTAGCAGCTTCTGGCACTTGCTAGAATCTAGCGAAACATCTATAAAATCCATAGCTTGTTAGCTTGCCTTTGGCTTTCCACTTGGGATGAGGCGCATGCAAGTGTCCAAGCAACGTACTTAGTGCCCCAGGAGTGACATCTGTCATATTAGGAAGCCCTGCAAGTGGAGGGACATGTGTGAGCTTTTCTTTTGCTTGTTTATGGATAATCTGCATCCTTATTTCATCATTGCATTCAATAAACTGTATGTTATCTTTCACACAAGTGGTTTTATTTCTTCCTGATAATCTTCGAATCTAAACTGAAGTGCCTTGGCTGGACCAGGCCCCTGGAGTAATACACCCTTCGTGCCTCGGTCTTGTGATGGAGGTCCATGCATAGAAAGGGGCAGAGGGTGCTGCCCCCGAGATCACACAGCTCGCTCTGGTCCTGACCCCCAAAATCCACCTGTAGAGTGTGGATATCTGAGAGAAAGCCTATGGGCATAGACCTCTGTCTGCATGGACTTCTACAAGAGCTGGAAACCTGCACAACTGGGGTTCCAGTTCTCATGGAAGCTTACACATGTAGCCTTCCCCTTCTCAGATGTCCATACCCAAAGTGTGGATGTAGGGGGTGAGATGCGGAATCGACATGAACTCAGGGGCAGGACCCCCTTCAATACATGGACATCATGTGATGAACGTGTGGAAGGAGCTTTAGGAACAACCCAGATCTGGTGCCCCAACACCAGTCCATTTAGAGATGGATTCCTTTGCGTTGTAGATATGGCCGTAAGATGCCACTCAGCTGAATAAACGGAGAGACAGGAAACCTTGAAAATTAACTGAGCTTCATCCTTCATTTCTTTACACACATAGCTGCAGCTGTATTTATAAAGAGCCTCTGCTCTACTTTTACTGCTGTGCCTAGAAGAGAAAATGCTGATGGACCAAAAGAAAGTCTACACCCTGTTCTAAATACACATTAAAATCATTGTGGGATAGTTCTAGAAAACCAAGCAACAACCCGCGGAGTGTCCCCTGGAGTGCTTCTATACTAAGCACCACTTCACTTCACAAATTACATTTTCAGATTTAGTTAACAGGTTTTAGGTGTATTACCTAAAACACATAAAGCATGCATGAGATAAACAAGTGTTTGCAGACAGACTTTTCATACAAGCACAGTCACCAGGGGAGCCATAAATGGTAGCAGGTCTCCATTGAGGGCTAAACTGCATGTTTTACCTTGCACACAAATACATGATTCTGAAGCCCAAAGCTTGAAAAGCAGCTTCAGAAAGGGGGGGGAGGTGAGAAGAGAGAAGCAGCAAAGCAGAAGGTGTACTTCACCCTTCCCTATCTATATTTCCTCACTCCAAATTACACACACACACACACACACAAACAAACACACGTGAAATGCGTTAAGGCAGAGCTCCCAATCACGTACAGGCTTCTAATCACATTCAGATGAAAAAGCTAGTGGAAACCATTTGCAGACTTTCCTGCTCAACACAGGAAGGTCTTTTGAAGATCCCACATGCCAAGGGACATTGGGAGTGTGAAGTGGTCACCTTTTACCTCAGACAAGGACAACGAGGACCAACTCGGATTATTGGAAAAAGGTTTATTGTGCACAATAGGTCCTGCGGACTGTGTCGCAAAGCAGAACCCCGGGCGGGGCTTTTACAACCACTTTTATAGCATACATAAGTCTGGTCATTTGGCAACAGTTCTTTACATTGGTTAGCAAGGTCAAGACAAAAGGGGGCTGCTTTAGGGGAGGGGGATTTCCTTACAAGGAGACAGGAGGATGATCTTACAATCAAGCAGCTGGTAGGTATTATCTGATCTTGGTCACGTAGGCAGGGTGAGACAGCAAAACACCTCAACCCTTTTGAATCAACATAGCCATTGTCGGCCATTGTCAGTCATTGCCACAGTCATTACCCTGGCAATCTGTCTACATGCTTGGCTAGAATCTCTTGTAAGATTTTATTTTAACTATTTCGTTTCCTTCACTCCTCCCCTTGAAACTTCAACACCTATCTGGAGTTTCACCCTGGGGGATGGGGCGATACTCCCACACAGCCAGGACCTGGGCAGCCGCCCTTTTTCTGCCAATAGGCTCAGGCTATTTTGGATTGTCCGGACCACAATAGGGAGGATACAAGGGAGCAGGATGCAACCCATTGCGATTAGCCCTATCGCTTGCAACCCTGGTAACTTGGGGAACCATCTAGAGAAAGCTTTTCCTAGATCGAGCCCTTTCTAGGTCTGGACTGGATGCATATGTAAGCCATAGGATTACATTTAAGCAGAATAACAATAAACATTGGCTACAGGTTATGCGTTTATACAATATAGAAATCACATTTTGAAACTACACTTTACCACATTCTCTCTTTTTGATTCTAAGTGAATGCACACTGAGGGTCACTTTTAATTAAAGGCTGATAGGTAAGGCTGGTTCAGACTGAGCTGGAGTTGACATCAGTTCATCTCGTCCGATCCTCTGGGTGTTGTCTTTGATGGTCGTCCCGTCCGAGGTCTGAGATGATATTGATGTTCTGGCACAAATTCTTCTGTTTCAGGGGAAGAGGTTTCTAGCACGTTCCCCCGAATCGTTGGAGGCGTTATTATGTCCTCATTCTTGTTTTGGGTTTGAGGCTTTTTATGGCTGAAGTCCTTGGCACTTCACAGCGTTAAGTACACTTCGAATCCAGCGATAATTCCTTTCGCTGTACCTGAATATGAATTCATTCACCTGGGACAGAGTGTCCCTCCGTGCTGGGCTGGTGCTGAGCCGCCTTCACCCGTGAATGAAGAGTCTTCACACCTCTCACCAGGGCCTTGCAATAATTCTGAATTGAATGTCCCATCAACATTTCACGAGGGGTCAGGTCTCGCCACTTGACTTGGCCTGGATCTCACACACACAAGGGCCATGGGAGGTGCATCTGGCCACATTAGTCTTGTTTCTGTGCATACTTTGGTTAGCTTGTCTTCCAATATTTTAGCAAAAAGGATTCTTTCTCTCTGCCCGCTGCTGTGGCATTAGCTCTCACACAGGGGCATGTTTTACTTACTTAGAACCATATAAACAACTACAAACACATATTGATAGGAATAATACTTAGGCATTTCAACAAAATCAAATTGTACACCACAAAAAAGGTCTTCAGGGTGAGGTTGTATGCTCACCCTGTCTTTTACAGGTTTTCCAGTATTATGAGCCTGGCACACTGTACACTGGACAAAGTACTGAGTTACTGCAGATGTAAAATTAAATTCAAACCACTCTTTTTGTTAACAATTAAACTAACAACTAAATCTGCTTTTCTGACTGACGCTGTACATAGTCTTTAGCAGGAAAGCAACTTGCTAATTTGTGACTTTGCTATAAAGAATGCAGGAGAAACTGACTTGTTTTGAGTAGGAAGGGACTCACAAGGCCATCAAGCCCAACCCCCCCACTCAATGCAGGAAACCAGAGGAGGGGCTCCCCATCCAAGCAACACCCAGGCCCAACTGTGCTCAGCCCTCCACACTTAGACAAGCTGAGAACCAGCATGAGCCACAGACTTTTATTTTTAGCAAGGCAAACCAAGCTTTTGAAAATTATATAAAACACAACAAGTCATTTGTACAACTTTTTGAAAACTAACTTAACAACAACAGAAGGATTGCAATTCTTTTGGTATTTTGGTGCCATTGCGTTATGCTACACTTAAATACTTATTTTTCAAACGTGCTCTGTTAGCTTGCTATAAAAGCCACTAGACAAGCATACATTTTGCAACTAAACTGTTCAAATTTACCAAAGCTGCCCTGTTGGTTTGCCTTTGGCAAAAACTAACTAAGCATACATCTTTAAAAAGGACAATAAAGAGGGTAAAATTTCAGGAAAGCCCATTTCAACAAAACTGGGCACTAAAACGTACAAAAACTGAGTTAGTAGTTTAGATTGATTTTTGATAGCTGCACTTCTTTTATTGCTGGTAAATAATCATGCTCCCCCTCCCCTTGCTTACCCTTCCCTTCTGTTGGGAGCAGCAGCAAGGTGGCAAGGTTTTAAGTGACACAGCATTTTACAATTTTTCTGGATTTTTTCTCTTTTACAACAACCCTTTGAGGTAGGCACAGCTGAGAGTCTGTGACTGACTCCAAGTTACCTAATGAGCTTTATAGCATTTATTGCTTCTCGAGGGAGGGGATATTGCAGCATATCTCCCTTTTCTTCTGTTTGAACCAGAGAAGTAGACTTTTAAGAGTCTTACTTCTTCTTTTTTTTTTTGGTTTTCCGCCTAACATTTTGCTGGTACCAAAGCCAATATTGGCGGAAAGCCCTGTTTTGTTTTGTTTTTTCATTCCCCAGAGACTCAGCAAATGCCAGGAGAATTGGGACTACATTCTATTGTAGCCCTTAGTTTACACAATCTATTATGACTTAACAGAACCATTTCTCATTTTTCTTTCAAGAAGACAAGAAAACTTTTGATTTCTAATTTGCCTTGTTAAGAACAGAACTGCACATTACTTCTCAATATATATATTTAAAGATACGCATTCTCCTTTTTGTTTGTTTTTGACACTGCTTCACACAACTTTCTTTTCAAATAGCTTTTTTCCTTTCAAAATCTTTATTTTTTATCACATTTTCTATAACTTTCCTTTGCCTGCATACCTTGGGCAGAGAGGGTTTTATTTCTTTTTCTATGCCCTTTGTTTGCAACTCTAATGTTTCTTTTGCATTTGCCCTTGTCCAACCTTTCTCTTTGCCTAGTCTTTATTTTCTTTATCTTTTCCCCCCTACATTTTTCTAAACTTTTTACTTAGGTACTATCTCTTTCTCTACGGCCCTCTTCTCTCCCCCCCCCCCTCCTCAGGGCAGAGGGGACAGCCTACATGCCTTTAAATAATCATCTCTTTTCCTTTTTCAAAAACTTTTGGGCTCCACTCATTGGTGAAGCTCTTGAATTTTCTGTGAAAAATAGTTAACCATTTCTTTTTGAGCTTAGTCTGCATCAGCTGTAGTCTCAGAGAAAAAACCTGCCTTGATCAGGGGCAGACTTTTTCTGACCTTTTAAAGCTAACACAGTTCAATTCTCAAAAGGCACTAACACTTTGTTTATGCTCAGAAAACTTGCATTCTCAATACTCAGACTCTCTCAATTACAGTTCTTAAAAAAACACTTTAGTATCGTTTTTCGCTCTAGTGGTTAGCTGCTGATTCTCTGGGAGCGTGAATGGCCAATTCTTGCATACCAGGAAACCTGCAGTCACTTGAGGGTTTTTGTTTGTTTGTTTTCAATCTTTGCAATTCGTGGCTGCTAATCTTCTCACATCTCTAGTTTGCCATACAAGAGGGAGCAACCTCGCATTTGCATAACCAGGAGCAACATTTTTTTAATCTTTGCTTACTTCAGAGATTTATCCCACACTCAAAACAAAATAAAAACCTTTTCAATTTACACCATCAACTAGCCCCACTTGGAAGAATAAACATTTAACTTGAACATAAACCTTCTTTTTTTCTTTTTGGCTACACACATGGCTTGCAGTAGCCAGAATCTCATTTACATGTTTTTTCTTTCCCCTTTGAGAATGTTTTACAAATGGATATTACTAAAGGCTCATTTATTTATTTATTTATTTATTTATTTATACCCTGCCTTTTTTCCTGCAAGGAACCCAAGGCGGCTTACATAATAATCCTCCTCCTCTCCATTTTATCCTCACAACAACCCTGTGAGGTAGGTTAGGCTGAGAGACAGTGACTGGCCCAAAGTCACCCAGTGAGTTTCTACCCCTCTAAACAAGTGGATTTGTTGTTTTCACCAGTACAGAAATTGTGCTGGAGATTATGCTGACAACTGCAAGCATTCTTTAACTGTTTTCAATTGCTTGAGTTCTTAAAGTTCTTAAAGCATCATGAAGCACTTTTTGTCTGGTGAACCTACTTCGGAAGGCTTTTGAAATCTCACTTCTGTCTAAACATACCAATCATCCAATTGTCCTTGGAATTTGTTCTCTAGGGCCACCAGAAGGTCTCTCAGGTTTCATTTTTCTTAGGACCCATTTTGGGCCAAGTATTTCTCCCTCTGCATGGCCATTCCTCAGTACAAAGAGTTTGCCACTATGTCTTTGACAAAGTCTTACTTCTAGGTAAAGAGGCAAATTCTTGGAGTACTATTGCTAAAGGTGCCCCTTTTGGAGCATTTTGGTTCCCACCTATGATGTACTGTGGCACAGAATTCTACCTTTTGAGCTCACTTTGTGTGTGTGTGTAGTGCTTTGGTTTAATTCACAAACAGGCACACAACATTCACATGTCACTGGATCATGGGAGGGGGGGGTTCAATCAGGCCCACTTGCTTTTGAAACTCTGCCGCAACAGAGATCAGGGCGTCTTGACCTGATTTAATCCCAGATCTTGTTCAGCGACTTATATGCATTCGTCAGCAGGGAGGTTTGGAAAGAAGGGGGGGGTGTCCCTGTCTGTTGATTCTGGTGGGACTCGAACCCACAATCCCCAGCTTCAACAGCTTATGAATTCTAATAAGCGAAGGAGAGAGAGATGGGCCTGTCTGTCTTTCAACAGCTTATGAATCTAATTCATGCACACAGACATTTTCACACGCACATGTATACTACCCTTATTGAAGGTTTCCCTCTTTTCTAAACCTTAAACCTTTCAACATCAATAACAATAACACAATGCAATAATCAAGAGCCAGAAGAAAATGAAAAGGAGGTATTTCAATTCATTTCTGCCCATTTCCTTGGAGAACTGTTTGATTTTGCTAGCAGCTATAACATATATATATATATATATATATATATATATATATATCTTTTCATTTTGGAACTTCTCACCTCTTAGTTCAGATCTGAGGAAGTATGTGCTTGGGTTAGGAGCACACTCTTTTCCTTTTCACTAAACACAGGACTGGTGGAGACTCCAAAAGGCACCAAAACTTTGCGTATGCTCAGGAACTCTTTGCAAAAAAGCTCACAAACATTTTTGTTGTTGTTGTATTTCTTTAACACAACACAGGGTTCTTTGAGTACTTTTTGCCATTCCTAGATCTTGTGTTTGACTTCTAATCTATTAGGAATGTGATTTGCTAGTCTGTGCTTTTTCTTTCTTTCTAGGCAACTGGGTGAGCAGGCAGAGGTTTTACTTTTAAAGGGACAGCGCACTCACTTATTTATTTTTTCTTCTTCTGCCTTTCTTTTGGTCTGGCACGTTCCTTTTTTCTGGGCCAGGGCAGGGTCTCTTTCCAGGCAATCATTTGTGCTGCCCCCATCTTGCACTCCTTTTTAACCATGGGGTGGGTTTGTGCTGGCCACCCCACTCCCATGGATGGCCACTCTCTACCTTGCACAGGGTCTGGAGAGTTTGGCGTTTAAGTTTTCGCCCGTAGTCTCTCCCAAACCCTGCTTTGAAGGGGCTTGAGTGAGCCCCCCCACCACACAGCTTTAACCCTCACATGTGCAGAGGACTTAAGTTGCTCAGCTAATTAGGGAATATAACATTTTCCATGAAGGAAATGCACTTTTTTGTGGGTTTAGTGGGCTTGCACTGACAAAAGTTTAAATCCATTTTTTTAAAGAACTTGAGAGATGGAACCTATTTATACGTTACCGCTCAAAAATCAAACAACGTTTACATAATATAAGTGCAAAGCATATATGTGCATAGAAGACAGAAAAATAGAGCTAGTGGTGTCAAGTTAAAGCACATTGCAAAATCTTTCTAAGGATTTTTAAGGTGGATAACTTTAAATAAATAAAAAAAAACCTCAGCTAATCTTTCCTGCTGTCCTGAATGAGGAGTCAAGCAAGGTGATCTCATCCTGACTCAATATGGGCACCAAAGCCTCATATTTATACCCTGAAACCTCATGAAAATGAGATTGAAAGTGGTCTTTGAATACCATCTCTTAACAATGGACTGTTTAAGCTTCAGGTTATAACTTTAAAATGTTTACAGAGGCAGAAGAGACCAGAATAACAGTACATTAAGCAAGAGTGCAAAGTCTTCTGGGACAAGAATTATATTACATCCATATTTTCCTCTACTATCCATAGCATCAATTCCTTTATTCTTCCAGTAACATCTGCATTTTTTGTTCTTCTGGAGATGTTCTTATAATAAGGATAAATGGCTTATGCCCCGTAGTTCCTTTGGATCACGCTGGAGGCAGGAAGGCAGGCAAATATGCCTGGAGGCAGGCATATACCAGTATTTTTCAGATAATTTAAGAGATATGAGAGAACCATTTCCCATGTTGTGCACACTCTTTTTTCTCTGCAAATATCATGTCTGTTCAAACAAGTCTGGCCAACTTCTGCAATGCTATAAACATGCACACAATCTGTTCAACCAAAGATGCCAGGGGACAAAAGGCAGGAGTATGTATACCTCGGGTAACGATGGCTTTATTACCTCATGCTCAACTTTCTTTAAAACTGTCTCCAGTTTAAAGTGTCCCTTTATCTTTAATTTATTAGCTAGTCTACTGAAAACTGCAAGAAAACTTCTCAGTGCTTCTTTGGCAGAAACCCAGAAGAAGTTACCACTTTTGTGTAGAACCAGATAGCCTGCAAACAACTCAGAAGTAAACATGTTGGTTGACAATTATAGGAATGCCAGTCAAGTTCTCCAAGTTTGGAAACAAACTTTGGGAGCTCGTAAAAGCCCACATCATAGGAGAAGCAAGCTTTACAACCCAGGAATTCTTCTCAGACTGGGATTAAAATCCCAAACTGGAGAAGACTTCCCAGATTCCCCCGTGCCTATCCCAACCAGCCTTTGTGGTCCCCAAAAAAACCTCTCTCTCCTTTCCCCATGCACCACCACTGCTACACCCACTACTTTTAATTACATTTAAAAGTAATTCAAAGGAAAGGGAGCGTGTTTGGGGCCTTGGAACAGTGGGCAGGCCTGCCAGAGACCTTGAAGGCTGTCCACATTCTGGCTTCAACACACATTGGGCTGTGCCTGTGCATATATCCAGGCAGCTAAACTGACATCCAATTCACACTTTCATGTAAATCAGTCTTCAGTTTTATTGAGAACAGAATCTGAACAGCAAACTAATACAATCAGAAGATCAATACTTAACTGTAGAAGGAGGATGAATGGAGGTTGAAGCCGGTTGAAATAAAATACATGGTATGAATGAGGGCCAGACCTTCTAGGCTGCAACTCAGAAGAGAAGCAGACCAAAGAAAGGTTTTGCTTCTACTGAGGAAGAACTGGCCTAAATAGGATTAGGAGTTCTCCCTAGAAACAACCAGTCAGTGCATGATAGCACACAGTAAGTCCTGATCAGTTGCTGTTAGATCTATAAAGGGAAAACTAACGCAATTCTCAGTGCAAAGACCAGGGGGCATTGTGACAAATAAAACAATGCCCACAGTTGGGGCAGAACAGTCAGGCGTGGGGTATTTTTCTGAGGCCTCAGATAAAAAATGATATAAGAGATAGATCATTACCACCTTTAAATAACTGAAACAAGACAATACAGTGGAATCTATAACCAGAAATATAGTAGGATGAGATGGCACAAATTAAAACAGAAGGAATCAACATGCATATTTATTCCAGTGTCTTCCTCTAAGGAGGAGGAGCTGGAATTCCCTGTGGCTTGAAATACACAGAATTAGGCTCCATGCCAGTGAATGAGGGAAGCAGCTCAGCTTGACTAGGCGCCTTCATTCTCAGACTTCCTTTTTCTAATCAGAGTAAGTTGCTGCCGACAACCAACTTCCAAGCCACAGCCTGGCATGTCAGAGGCGAGGTGAACAATTAAAGAGACAAAAGTACTGAAAAATACATAACAAAAGTCCTGCAAACCGGCACCACCAGGAGCTCCAGGAATGAAGCTGGCACATGTTAATGATGAACATGTTTTTGGTTAATTTTTAATGGGCCACAGTGCAAGTGATGGATCCGAGATGCAAGATGGTGTCAGCTGGGGCACATTCCTGTTTAGGGAGACAGCCTTCTCATTCCATCTGACAGCGCCCTGCCTCTTTGCTCTGTTATTCTCAAGTTCATTTCTCCGACTCAACAAGCTTTTAAGGGACACCACTAAAATGGAATTTTGAGGTTTCTGTCACTCCTTGTTCAGGCTCCTCAGAGCCAGAAAAGCAGCTCAAGAGCTCCAAGGGAACTCTGACAGAAGGCAAGATTTCATCAGTCACATGTTTTCAGGAACTTCTAGTCCAAAGGAAACAGCTGCTTACCCATCTGGACAAAACTGAGTGCTTACATCCCTCATTCCTCCAATAACAGCTGCATTTTCTCTTTTCCAGACAGTGCCCAAACATATTTTTTCTGGGCCTGATACAAACTTGTAATAAAAGCACCCCCTGCTTCAGCCTTGTCTGGTGTATTTTTTTTTGGGGGGGGGGGGAACACTGGGTGGTGTACTTTAGCTTATTTTGTTCCCTTTGTGTAAGCTTCTTACATGTCCGGCTGCCTAATTTGTACTTATAGCCAGACACAGCATAGCAGCATGTATACATATCAATTATATAACTGGTGACAAATGTGTTTCTACACACTGTTCGCTGCTGTCTCTGGGGATCTAGTATCTGTTCTTCTATGCAGGCTTAACTCATTGGCACACCTATTCTGGGTCCTCTAAATCCCATCAGGAGCATGGATTCCCACTGCCCCCCTGTAGCCATGTGTCCTCTTTGACAGAGCACAGTCCTCTATTTGAAGGACTGCCAGAGGACTGTCCTCTATTTTGAAGGCGTTCTCTATTTGAAGGGTGGTCCACTCCAACATATCCAGAATAAATCATGCATGTAACCAACAGATTTGTTCACTGAATTCCTGTCTTTTCTAAACCCTGTTGTTGTGGTTGATGATGATGATGATGATTGCTTGTTTATGTTGGGGGTCTTGGTCCATCTGATTTCAGCTGTGAGGTCCTCAGGGCAGGGGCCTATTCAAGCACAATCTGGTACAGAATACATAATGAGACCATGAAAGGGATTGGAGTAGTGAAACCCTGCTCCTCACATAGTGGTGCCAGCCTTGATCTTGACAAGAGCTCCCAGTTCATTTTTGCAGATGGCAGAACATGCAATCATCCAGTGAAGCTGCATGCAACCTTGTCACACAGCTGCAGGCGCTCAACGTTGGTCTACCTCACCATTTCATTATAAATGAAGCAGGGTAAAGAATTCCTTTTGAATTACTTGTGGAGAGCTGAGTGTCTGGGAATTAGGAACTGGTCCACAGGACTGTGTGTCCTCTACGCAAGAAAATATCTCTGTCAACAACAACAAGAAACCCCAATTCTGAGCTGAAAGGAAAGATTTCAAAAAAGAATAAGAAGCAGATTTATTCTGTTTCTATGATCTAGGGATTTTTTTTTCTTAGTTTGGAGCTACAGGGTTACAAAGGACTATGAGTTGAAAGCTTGGCATTTGGACAGCAAGGGGGAGTAGAAACTGTTGCAGACTAAGTTTTGTCAGCCGCACTTGGGACAGAAACAACTGCAAGCTTTAAGCAGGATGTTTACTTAAAATTATTGGGCATCTTCTGTTACGGCTAAAGCATGCAAAGTAAAGTAGGCAAATATGAAACCAAAACCAACATCCCAACTCCCTACATGCATTAACTGGCCTTTCGGGCAGTTATTTTCTCTCCAGGCAGTGGGTGGGTTCACACGTCACGCTAACCTACCCTGGAAATGAGCCACAGTGGGTTGACTGTTCACAGAACAACCCACGGTGCGCCCGACACACAATCAAGCTCACCGTGGGTTGTTCTCCCCCTCAGTCCTCCAAATCATATCCCAGGGGACACCATGGCTGAAGCCGCCTTGTGTCCTCTCTCTGCCATGATCGCAAGCCCTTTTGGACTTGCCACAGATGATGATGATGCCACCAGAGGACAGTCATCTATCTGAAGGTGTCCTCTATTTGAAGAGCTATCCTGTCTAAGCCCAGTTTAAAGATAAAGAACCATAATAAGGGAGGGAGAGATTAAGAAGCTGCCCATCAACAGCTAAAACCTGAACAGCAGATTGAGAAGACACAATGGATAACTGGTCATAGCCTTCCCCACTGTGTGCAAGTGTTATGCCATTTGTATGCAAACTGCCCCCCCCCAGCCTTTGTTTTCTTTTTCAGTTTTGTATTTCCTCTTTTTTGGCAATGCGCCTGTCACTGGCAACAGCCAGCCAAAGAGTCTGAGGGGTGCCCTGCCTCATTGAAGTAACCTGTTAATTTGAAAAGCTACAAGCAATGACTGAGCCTCACCCTAAACAACAAGGGATTCTTCAGAGGCAGTGGTGGCCCTTAGGCCCTGATTGGCAACCTTGCACAGATCCATTTAGTACGGCCATGTTTTTGCAAGTAATTCATATCAAAATCTCAAAAGCCAGGAAACTAGAGTGATATGTTTAGCATTTATATTGCACTTGTTAGAAAAATAGGCCCAAGGCATGTACAGAGAGCTCCTGCCTTTCACGTGTAAACAGACCTAGGTACATAGCTTGCATCAGAAGAAAACACAAACCCCATTTTAAAAACAGGCCAGACACACACGACGCACACACACTCCTGGCCAGCCGCCTGCAAAAGTGTTATCAGTTAGCTGGCTGTACGCCCAGAATAAGTACTTCTTAAGAATGTCTGTCTGGCCAAAAGAAGCACCTCTGAAAGATACTTTTTGAGAACAATGAGGCCTTCATGCTTCGCCTGCTAGTAAACAAGATACAGAAGAGCTGTTGCCAAGCAAGCGAAAGGCAGAATGAGCCATCATTATCATCATAATAATGAATAGTAATAATAATGACCCAGCCAGGCCCAAAACACCTAGGACCCCAGGTGAGAAAGGCATTGTGCATTCACATAGGCCACACAGAAGCTCAGCAACAAGGCACCTGGCTTACACACAAGGGTTCCCAGATTCACTTGGCTCACCATAGAGTCCCAGTTTCAAGTCAACCCCAAAAGACCAGTGTGACTTAGCATGACAGAGGTCTGAGTTAGAAAGCTGCACCGAAGACCCAGTCCCTGCATGTTGAGACAGACGGAAAGATCCAGCAAGACCCAGCATCCCCTGACCAGCAAGAGTGACATTAGGGAACAATCCTCACACAGGCCAAAGGTCCCTGAAAGACCACCTTGCTATCCATAGGCATTTGTTAAGGTAAAAGGTCCAGAAGCCTCATGAACTCTGTGTTGCACCCCGTTAGTTGACCTAGATTCTGCCCGCATACCATTTGCCGCTGCACCTGCTTTGTTTATCTGCTTTGTTGCTCCAGACAGAGAACCTTGAAGGTCTGTTTTGATTGTATTGTATTCTTTGTCCTGAATTGTATGTTTGGCCGCCATGTTTTCGCTTTAGTTGTTATCTAGTCCCAAAAGCCTATTCCTGGGTGCCAAATCCCAGAATACAGGCGAGAGAAGGGCCCCTTTGAGTGATAAGATGTTCACCAAGAGTAGCAAGGCCCGATATCTTAGGTGACCTAAGAGGTCATGAGAAACCACGTCTTTAGCCAAGAAGATGGCCAGGTGGCCCTCTATCTAACTAGAGATTAAAACTTGCCATGTTCAGAGAAACACATCTGATTGGTTGTCGTCATACACAGGGCATTGTATCTGACTGGTTGGCACGGTTTAATGATTGTATCTGATTCGCTGAAAGCAAATCCATCCAAGGCTGTAAAATCTATAAAAATGCTTGCTTGACCCACTGATCCTTGTCCAGCTTTGATTTGGGCACGTGCCCCAGATGGTCCTTTTTGCGCAGAAATAAAACTTTGAAAAACTCACTGCTGGTGTGTGCTGCTTCCCTTTCTCTGAGCAATTGAGTTCTTTGGGGAAAGGACTCACAGCATTTTTGCAACACACTTAAGAAAATCCAAGGAAGTGCATATGCATTATCTCCGTAATCCTTACAAAATCATGTATTATTACCCCCGTTTTGCAAATGGGGCAGCTGAGGCTGAGCAAAAGGGACTTGCCATGCTGGCTGGAAGTGATGGGAGTTGTAGTCCAACACCTCTGTAGGGCATCAGGCTGGAGAAGGCTGTGCTAGACTCTTTCCTCCGGGAGCATGTACTTTCTTTTAAATTACAAGTTGGCTGCTCTAATGGTCCTATGCTGCACAAGATAGGATTAACTTGGCTGTAGCACAGAATGAATCTTGTAATAGGGTTACAAACATGTCTCACTTGCTTGAAAAATCAGTCATGCTCCAACTTTTCCTCTTACCCCAATCTCAGCTGCAGTGACAAATTGATATCAAAAACCTAGAGGGGAAAATAATGTCATGGGAGCTGAAGATTAGTGAGAGGACTTGGGAAAAGAACCTAATTTTTAAAATCGACTGTAGAGCTCAGTTTCATGACATAACACGCCACTTAGCAATAATTTAATAATTTCCCTCCTTCTCACCCACAGACCAGCTTCTTTTTTGTAATACAAAAATCCCAAGAAGTTGCAGATACGCTGATTATCTCCACAGTCAGCACTACGTACTGGGGCCCTACCTCTCTCTGTGCAAGGACTCCAGTGAATGGAAGGGTCCCTTGGAAAGCCTTCCCCCGCCCCAACCACTGCCTTATTAATGTTCTCTGTGTGCCTACTACTAAGCCAGGATCGAAGAGAAAGACCTTCACCTGTCGCAGGTGCAAAGCCCTCAGGAAATCAGGCCCGCAGTGGGACTACTATCCCTCTATAATTATTACAATTTTTAATCATTTCTTTTTCATAAAATGTCTTTCCCCTAAGCCATCTTGCAATGCAGAAGCTGCCGCCGCCGCTGCTGCTGCTGCTGTCATGGTTACGGTTCCTGGCTAACCAGCACTAGCAGCAAAACCGCAGCCTCTGGGGAGTGTTGAGCCTGTGAGCCATCCCACCACTGTACATGTCCAACCATTACGCCTGCAAACTGGCTAGCATTGCTCTATTATTATAACCCCTTCATGTGATGTCTCTGATAGCATGAAGTAGGATGGAGCAGGGACTTCCACCAGCCACATTCCCACATAGAGTGTCATGGTTGTTAGCTGTTTCTGAACAATACAAGGGGACAAAAATCAGCCCAAGCTGTATTTACCATACAGGGTGGCCACATGCCCCCCCTTTTTTTTACAAAGGACAGTCCTCCATTTGAAGGGATGCCAGAGGAGTGTCTTCTATTTGGAGTTGTCCTCTATTAGAAAGGCTATTTTGTTCTGGTCTAGAATCATAGAATCATAGAATCATAGAAAAGTAGAGTTGGAAGGGGCCTACAAGGCCATCGAGTCCAACCCCCTGCTCAATGCAGGAATCTAGGTCAAAGCATCCCTGACAGATGGCTGTCCAGCTGCACCTTGAATGCCTCCAGAGTGGGAGAGCCCACAACCTCCCTAGGTAGTTGATTCCATTGTCTTATTGCTCTGACAGTCAGGAAATTTTTCCTGATGTTTAGGTGGAATCTAGGTTCCTGTAACTTGAGCCCATTATTCCGTGTCCTGCAAACTGGGATGATCGAGAAGAGATCTTTGCCCTCCTCTGTGTGACATCCCTTCAAATACTGGAAGAGTGCGATCATATCTCCCCTCAGTCTCCTCTTCTGAAGGCTAAACATGCCCAGTTCTTTCAGTCTCTCCTCATAGGGCCTTGTTTCCAGTCCCTTTATCATCTTTGTTGCCCTCCTCTGAACCCTCTCCAGTTTGTCTACATCCTTCTGAAAGTGTGGTGCCCAGAACTGGACGCAGTACTCAAGATGAGGCCTAACCAGTGCCGAGTAAAGGGGAATTATCACTTCCCGCGATTTGGAAGCTATACTTCTATTAATACAGCCCAAAATTGCATTTGCCTTCTTTGCAGCCACATCGCATTGCTGGCTCATATTCAGTTTGTGATCTACCACAATTCCAAGATCCTTCTCACTTGTAGTATTGTTGAGCCAAGTGTCCCCCATTCTGTAACTCTGCATTTGGTTTCCTCTCCCTAGGTGCAGCACTTGGCATTTATCCCTATTAAATTTCATTCTGTTGTTTTCGGCCCAGCGCTCCAGCCTATCGAGGTCACTTTGAATTTTGTTTCTGTCTTCCAGAGTATTAGCTGTTCCACCCAACTTTGTGTCATCTGCAAATTTGATAAGCATTCCCCGTACCTCCTGATCCAAGTCATTAATAAAAATGTTGAAGAGCACCGGGCCCAGGACCGAGCCCTGTGGTACCCCGCTCGTTACCTCTCCCCAGTTTGAGAAGGAACCATTGATAAGCACTCTTTGAGTCCGATTCTGTAGCCAATTGTGGATCCACCTGATAGTTGTTCCATCTAGCCCACTCTTAGCTAGCTTACTAATCAGGATATCATGAGGCACTTTGTCGAAAGCTTTGCTGAAGTCCAGATATATAATGTCCACAGCATTCCCACAGTCCACAAGGGAGGTTACCCGATCAAAAAATGAGATCAGATTAGTCTGACAGGATTTGTTCTTGACAAATCCATGCTGGCTTCTAGTAATCACTGCATTGTTTTCAAGGTGCTTGCAGACTGACTTCTTTATAATCTGCTCAAAAATCTTCCCGGGGATTGATGTCAGACTGACTGGCCTATAGTTCCCAGGTTCCTCCTTCTTGCCCTTTTGAAGATGGGAACAACATTTGCCCTCCTCCAGTCGTCTGGCACTTCACCTGTCCTCCATGATTTCTCAAAGATAATAGACAGTGGTTCTGAGAGTTCTTCTGCCAGTTCCTTTATTACTCTAGGATGCAGCTCATCAGGCCCTGGAGATTTAAACTCGTTCAGAGTAATCAGGTGCTCCTTGACCATTTGCCTATTAATCTCAAGCTGCAATCCTGCCCCTTCAGTCTGCACTTCAGGTTTGCCAGGGGGGTCATAGACCCTCTTTTGGGAGAAGACCGAGCCGAAGTAGGAATTGAACACTTCTGCCTTTTCTTTGTCTTCTGTTATCAATTTGCCATCCTCATTGCGTAGTTGAACCACCAGTTCTTTCTTCTGTCTTTTACTGTGCATGTATCTGAAGAAAGCTTTTTTGTTGCTTTTAGCATTCCTCGCTAACCTTAGCTCATTCTCAGCTTTAGCCTTCCTGACACTATTCCTGCAGTTCTGTGCTACCTGCCTGTACTCTTCACTTGTAGCCTGTCCTTCCTTCCACTTCCTATACGTGTCCTTTTTTGTTTTCAGGTCGTCTTTGAGTTTATTGTGAAGCCACATTGGCTTCTTCTGTTGCCCTCTGCCTTTTTTCCTTTTGGGAATTGTTTGCAATTGTGCCTTTAAAATTTCCTTTTTTAAAAACTCCCACCCCTCCTGGGCTCCCTTTCTCGTGAGAGTCACTTGCCATGGGATCTTACTAATCATTGTTCTGAGTTTGTTAAAATTGGCTTTCCTAAAATCCAGGGTACGTGTTTGGCTACACTCAGCTTTTGCTTCCGTTAGAATCAAGAACTCAAGTATAACATGGTCACTTTCCCCCAGAGTTCCCGAAACTGCCACTTTATCCACTAACTCGTCTCTGTTGGTTAGAATCAGGTCAAGGATAGCCGATCCTCTAGTTCCTTCCTCCACTTTCTGTAGGAGGAAGTTATCAGCAGCACAGCTCAGGAATTTCTTGGAGGGGCCATGTTTGGCTGAAAAAGTCTCCCAACAGATATCAGGGAAATTGAAGTCTCCCATTACTACCACATCGTGCCTCCTTGAAACACTGGCAATTTGTTTTTCAAAAGTTCCATCCTCGTCTTCTCCTTGATTGGGTGGTCGGTAGTAGACTCCAACCGCCATGTTCGTTTTATTCTTTGCCCCCTTTATTTAACCCAGATGCTCTCAATGGGGCTGCCAAGCTCCTCTTCCTGTATCTCTGTGCAGAGATACGTATTTTTAACATACAGTGCAACTCCACCTCCCTTTCTGTTGCTTCTGTTCCTTTTGAACAAGTTATACCCTTCAATTGCTGTATTCCAGTCATGGGAGTCATCCCACCAGGTTTCAGTTATCCCTATCAAGTCGTACTTGCCCTCATGTATCAAGAGTTCAAGTTCGTCTTGTTTGTTGCCCATACTCTGGGCATTAGTATAAAGACATCGAAGACTATGTGCTTTATAGTCCGACTTTCCCCCTACATTTTGTGGTAGACTATCAATGGGCACCGCTGGAGCTGTTCTCTCCATTGTGGCATAGAGGCCTTCTTCCATTGGTACCCCCGAGTTTATGTCTCCCTCCCCTGTTGGATTCAGTTTAAAGCCCTCCTGATTAAGTTCCTCATGCTGTGGCCAAACACATTCTTCCCAGTCCTTGTGAGGTGCAACCCATCCTTTGCCAGCAGTCCATCTTCCAGGAAGTGTAGCCCGTGGTCCCAGAATCCAAATCCCTCACGTCGGCTCCACCTTCGTAGCCAGTCATTCACTCGGAGTATTTTTCTTTCCCTTTCTATGCCTCTTCCAAGTACTGGAAGGATGGATGAGAAAACTATCTGGGCCCCGAAGTTCTTGAGTTCCCTTCCCAGCTCTTCAAAGTCTGCCGTGATTTCTTTGTAACTCCGCTTGGCAGTATCATTTGTACCCACGTGGAAGAGAAGAAAGGGGTATGTGTCGGTGGGCTGCATGAGCCTCGGCAGCTGCTCTGACACATCCTTAATCCGTGCTCCGGGGAGACAGCACACCTGGCGAGTCCATGGGTCTTCGCGACATACTTTGGCTTCGATCCCCCGCAGGAGGGAGTCTCCCACTATGAGTACTCTTCTCTTCCTCTTGCTGTAGGCCTTGGCTTGATTGCCTCCACTCGACTGACCCTCAGCCTCTTGCTCGC
Organism: Shinisaurus crocodilurus; assembly: GCA_021292165.1. Classification (NCBI taxonomy): domain Eukaryota; kingdom Metazoa; phylum Chordata; class Lepidosauria; order Squamata; family Shinisauridae; genus Shinisaurus; species Shinisaurus crocodilurus. The sequence continues at coordinate 74,450,796 of CM037879.1, read as the reverse complement.
TATCACGTTGGGTGCCCGGTAATCCGTCCTCTGCAGGCTGTCCTCTGCTCTCATCCTCAAGTACATGGAAGCGGTTCCATAGCTCCACTGCTTCCACAGGCGCAGAGTGTCTTGTAGTTCTTGTGCTCCTAACAGTCACCCGTTTCCAGGGAGTTCCCCCTGCGTTATTTTCCCTTGCCTCAGCAGTCTCCGACTCCGCCTCATCCTGCCGTTGCCCTTCTGGCTCCTGTACTGTGCTTTGGTGCTGTAGATCCACCGTTCTGTCTAAGAACTCCTCGCTTTCTCTTATGCTCCTGAGGGTTGACACTTGCTGCTCCAGTCCTCTGACCTTTTCTTCCAACAGCGTGACCAGCTTGCACTTGTTGCACGTGTAGGCCATGTCGATCTCCGGCAGGAAAACAAACATAGCACACCCCTTGCAGGTCACCACCACTGCTGAGTCCTTTCCTTCCATAGTGCTCGGTTTCTGTCTTCCTAGATTTTTTTTTTTTTTTTTTTTTTTTTTTAGGGACCTCCCCCTTGACCTCCCCTGCCGAACTCCGCTGCCAAACTCCTGTTTTCTCTCCCTGTTCGCTCACTCTGTTCGCTCGCTCTCTGGGAGCCTGCTTGCCTTATCACAGCCCCAAAAACAGCTGGAGCCTCTCTCCTGTTGTGCTCCTGCTCAGCTGGGAGTCAGGAACAGAATGAGCTGTCAGGCCACACCCTTCCTTTTAAGCTCTCAGGCCACACCCTTCCCTTTCAGCTCTCAGGCCACACCCTTCCCTTTCAGCTCTCAGGCCACACCCTTCCCTTTCAGCTCTCAGGCCACACCCTTCCCTTTCAGCTCTCAGGCCACACCCTTCCCTTTCAGCTCTCAGGCCACACCCTTCCCTTTCAGCTCTCAGGCCACACCCTTCCCTTTCAGCTCTCAGGCCACACCCTTCCCTTTCAGCTCTCAGGCCACACCCTTCCCTTTCAGCTCTCAGGCCACACCCTTCCCTTGCAGCTCTCAGGCCACACCCTTCCCTTGCAGCACTAGTAGTTGTTGTTTGTCCAGCAGCACTTGCTGTTGCAGCACTTGTCGTTCTACTCCGCTGCCAAACTCCTGTTTTCTCTCCCTGTTCGCTCGCTCTGTTCGCTCGCTCTCTGGGAGCCTGCTTGCCTTATCACAGCCCCAAAAACAGCTGGAGCCTCTCTCCTGTTGTGCTCCTGCTCAGCTGGGAGTCAGGAACAGAATGAGCTGTCAGGCCACACCCTTCCTTTTAAGCTCTCAGGCCACACCCTTCCCTTTCAGCTCTCAGGCCACACCCTTCCCTTTCAGCTCTCAGGCCACACCCTTCCCTTGCAGCTCTCAGGCCACACCCTTCCCTTGCAGCTCTCAGGCCACACCCTTCCCTTGCAGCACTAGTAGTTGTTGTTTGTCCAGCAGCACTTGCTGTTGCAGCACTTGTCGTTCTACTCCGCTGCCAAACTCCTGTTTTCTCTCCCTGTTCGCTCGCTCTGTTCGCTCGCTCTCTGGGAGCCTGCTTGCCTTATCACAGCCCCAAAAACAGCTGGAGCCTCTCTCCTGTTGTGCTCCTGCTCAGCTGGGAGTCAGGAACAGAATGAGCTGTCAGGCCACACCCTTCCTTTTTTTGAAAGGAAAAAAGGTAAAGAAGACCATAAGAACTGTTGCCCATCAAGAGTTTGCATCTCGGCAGCAGACTGCTCGGGCAGACACCCAGGTGATCTGCTCACAGTCTTTGCACTATGGTGAGATGTACTGTATTTCTATTGTTATTATAATCATTATTTCTATATGTACAGCTGTACACATAAATTAGCATATGCACATGTTATGCATACCAGTGTCGTCTTTTGTCCTCTCTTTTGGTTATGCATTTCCTCTTTTTGGCAAGTCATAAGTGGCCACCCTATTACCAAAATACATGGAGTATGTCTCTATGGGATCACATGTGTGACTCTATGGAGCAGATGTAAAGGACCTATCCATATGCTAGAAGCTCCTTCCTAGTTCTGCCTCTGCAACTTGCCATTCACTCGTGGGAATCCTACTCCTGATGGAAAAAACCAGACCTGACTCTGAGTAGGCCCTTTTGTGACATTCACTCTTAAGCAGAAGCAACTGCCATGAAATAAAACTGCAGTAATGATGTCTCTGTTGTCTGACATACATGAAATTTTAATGGAAGCTTGAAGTATTCATTTTGCAGCACAAGCTGTCAGCAACATATTTTGAGGCTTGATGACTTATCAATGCCATGCTAATAAATAAAATAATTTTGGTAAAATGAATAACATGACCATTATTAGGAACATTAATATTTCAGTATTCCTGGAGCAGCTGGAGAGGAGCTCAGAAAGACAAAGCTGATGAGCCTTTTTTTAAGTTCCAAGACTATAAAAAGATGGAAATATAATAGTCATGTTCCAAGGAATTCCACAACGAGTTCCATATGTTCTAGAGGGCTTTAGACTTTTGTTTCTCAAATAGCAGCCTTCCCTCCTTGCCATGTACAAACCACTTTTGGAACCGAGGGGAGTTTCAAAAGCAGCTTGTGATCTGGCATGGGATTCAAATAGAAGTTTTTGGCTGTGCCTAAGTAAGCAGCTCTTTGGATCCGATCTGAAACATTAGGAGCAGCGAAAGCACCTCAGTGGGGTGCGTTTTTTCATTAGGGAATTTCTGCAAAACGGAAGCAAAGATGAGCCAATGAAAACAGAATATATTTCATACTATATGTTTCATATACGGTATACGTAGTTCATACTGGGTATACCGGCCATCTGTCCTACTTTACATAGGACAGTCTCCATCTGAAGGCACACTCTGTTTGAAGGGCTATCCAGTCCAAATCTGGTTTAGCAATAAAGAACCGTAAGAAGGGTGAGCTGGGCCTTGAAGTGGCCCAGCAACAAGTAAACACCTGGACAGCAGAATGGGCAGGCACACAGATCACCTGGTCACAGTCTTCCCAACTTATGGCAAGATGTATTGTATCTCTTATTTAAAATATAGCCATTATTTCTAAATGTTTATGTGTACATAAAGTACGTGTTCTCTTTTGTTCTCATTTTTTGGTGATGTGTGCAATGCCACCCTAGTACCAGTCTGGTTATCAAGAAGAAGCACCAAGGATAAGAAATATCACTCATTTCAGTGGTAGCTTATATGCTGTCAACTCTGAAGTATGTTCCTGTGGAGGAGGGGGGGGGCTGGCTGACTCGCCAGACCTCCACCCTTTCTATTTTCAAAGGAAACTTAGCACTTGCCACTATGTGGCTCGGAAGGGGGGGCTGGCTGACTCACCACCACCCCACCCTTGCCTATTGGCAAAGGAACTAAGACTTTTTGAGATTTCAAGATACTAGACTGCTAGCCTTAGCTGTCTGCATTTTTACTTGGATCTCTGTTTAGGGACTCGCTTTTATATTTTTGTAACTTGGATTTAGATACTGAACTCACAGAGCACTACAAAATTCATTTGGGGTGAAATCAAGACAAGGTTTATTTCTGGTAGCAATTTATAATAAGATTAGGCAATAAGAGAAGCACACAATATAGAGAGACACTTTAGTACACAGTAAAGCTATAAAACAAGAAAACCTGATCCTTTAAGATCTCTCAGGCACACACACCTGTTACCTGAGGGTGTTCGCTTCAAGGGTTAGATCCAGCACAGCCTTGCCGCCCGGAAGGAACTATTTTATCTACCTGCCAGTCTGAGATAAATAGCTAGTCTTCCACAAGGCTTGCCTTTTTCTAGAGCCCTCAAACCAGCTAATTTTACCAGGAGCTGCCTGGGGTCGGTTCCTATGGGGGGGGGGCCTAAAGGCTCGGGCCCCTCGCTGGCGCGCTGCCATGCCGGGCACGCTACCAAAAGGACTAAAACCAAGAACAAAGGCTACACGTGGGGAAATAGCTCTTCTCCCTCCCCTTTTCTGTAACCTTTTTGCTTCAGCCAATCAATTTGAACTTCACCTGGCCAGGCAGGGGGAGGGAACTGGCCAGGCAGGGGGAAGGGAACTCCTGAGTCATGGCTTGAACTATTTGAATTACATCTGCATATGAACGCTTTCAGCCTGGCTCCTCCAGACCTCTGGGCGCCAGGCCCCATCCTCTGTTCCATGCACCTTTCGCTTCTTCCCAGCCCCCACCTGGTTTACTCATGAGGAGGCGTGTGTGTGTGTGTGTGTGTGTGTGTGTGTTTGTGTTCCTGCATGCATGCATGCATGAACCCTAAAAACTCTTTTCTCTGCACGCTAACTATGCACACCCCACCCCAGCCGGTTCACACATGAGGTGTGTGTGTGTGTACCCCCAAAGGCTCATTTCTCCACAGTTCCACTCTGCTTCTCTGATGTTCAATCACCGTAGTGTAGCAAGGAAGTGAGTCACAAATACACACACTGCCTGCTCCCTCTTCCCTGAAGATATTTTCAGGCCCAGTTCATACAACTCAGTCTGTAGCATGTTGGTAGTTGCTTGAAAATACGGTATTACTTTGTGGAAACAGTCCTGCATTGCAAGCCACTTGTGTGAAGTGGCTTCCCCTGTGTCGTTCTGGTGATTTTTAACCACACCAGAAAAACAGAGTTATATTTTGGTTCTCTTGGACTTCTCAGCGGCTTTCGATACCATCAACCATTATATCCTTCTGGATCGTTTGTCTGTGTTGGGGACCCTAATTTACAGTGGTTTTGTTCCTACTTGGATGGCCATTCCCAGAAGGTGAGGCCAGGAGATTACTGCTCTGTTCCGTGGCAATTTTGTCATGGGCTTCTGCCAAGCTCAGTTTTATCCCCCATGCTATTAACATCTACATGAAACTGCTGGCGGGGTGGTGGTGGTAATCTGGGGATGTGGGCTGAGGTATCATCAATATGCGCATGACTCCCAGCTCTACTTCTCTTTTACATCTAATACAATAGATGTTCTGAATCAGTTCCTGAGCAGAGTAATGAACTGGATAAGGGCCAATACACAGAAGCTCAATCCAGACAAGATGGAGGTACTTTTAGTGGGCGGTTCCTCTGCCCAGTTGGGTGGTGTTCAACCCTGAAGGATCCCCTGAAGGATCAGGTGTGCAGCTTGGGGATGCTCCTGAATCCATCACTGTCACTTGAGGCACAGGTGGCCCTGGTGGTTAGGAATAGGAACGCCTTTTATCAGGTTAGGCTGATATACCAGCTGCGACTCTATCTCGACAGGGATAGCCTGGCAACAGTTATCCATGCTCTGGTAATCTCCCAGCTGAACTACTGCAATGTGTTGTGCCTTTCAAAATGGTTCAGAAACGTCAGTTTGTTCAAAGTGGAGCTAATAGGCTACTAACTGAGACTAGTCTATACAATCATGTGAACCCAGTGCTTCATCAGCACAGCTGCACAGTCCATTTCTGGGCTAATTCAAGGTGTCGACCTCTAAAGCCCTAAATGGCTTGGGGCCAAAGTATCTAAAAGAATTTCTCCTTCTACATGTACCTACCTGGATGTTTAGGTCATCTTTGGAAGCCCTGTTCAATGTCCTACCGCTGAATGAGTTAGGCAGGTGCTTACAAGAGAAAGGGCCTTCTCAGTTGTGGCACCCTGTTTATGGAATGCCCTCCGCAAGGAGACTTCCCTGGAGCCCAAACTCTTATCTTTTTGGTACCAGGCAAAGACATTTCTCTTCTCACAGGCATTTTAGATTTTTGTTATTGTGATGACTTTTAAATCTTTATTATATTATTTGTAACTGTTTTATTGTGAGAGCCACCCTGAGAACCTTTTGTTCTAGGGCAGTATATAAACATACATACATACATAAATTAAATTACAGCGCAATCCTATGAGGGTGCCCGCAACCCTCCGAACCCGGAGGATTGTGGGCATCCTATGCAGGGTGGGAAGAGTGTGGAGGATAGGATATCCTCTTTGCTCCCCTCACCCTAAAAAACATCTAGATGGCCGATTTTGGCTGTCTAGATGTTTTTCCTCTCCTCATGAGGAGGAGAGGCTGGGGCACCACCTGGATTCCTCAGAATCCGGTGGAGCCTTGCCCCTCCCCTCCCTGCCCCCAGGAACACACACACACACACACACACACACACACGAGAACCAAGTACGGTCTTCCATGTTCGATTCCCAGCAGTTTCCTTCCAGCGTGAAAAGAACCATGCCAACTATGGGGGTGTGTGACCATTCCGAGGTGCTGTGACCTTGGAAGAGATTTCTGAGGTCACAGCGCCTTCTATGGCAATTCCTATGTCCTCCCAGACAAGGTCGGAGGGACATAGGATTGTGCCCTTAAATTAAATTATGCCTTCCAGGGCAGGCATAAACTGTAGGTATAAACTAATCCTCCGCAGGTGTAATTCTATAAACACTTACCTGGGAGCCACACTGAACTAAATCGTGCATAGCATTGCACTATAGGTATTCATAAGAGGTAATGGTTCATCAGATTTGTTTCTACAGAGCAAAAACTGCTGTGATAAGATTCTGAATGCCCATATCTTTATTCTTTGTGTATGATCATTCGGTATCACTATCAGTGGCATTTTAAAATATGAACAATTGAAATCTCATACAAGTGAACACTGGTTCATCATTCCATAATTCTTGTTACCCCCGCTCCTTTTCTACCTCTTTTGATTTGATGTGTGGCTTATATGCTTCATATGGTGGCAAAATTTGTGGTAATGCTTTATGTGCTGTTGAGGGCTGAACTAGATATTAGGCAAAATGTCCCACTGCTGCCAAAACGGGTAGACAGGGGAGCCATTTTAATTATTTACTGGTCCTACTTATATACCGCTTCATATAATAAAATCTCTAATTTTGCACCCAGCCTCCTGCCAGGATATGTGGCAGGGGGCAGCTGCAAGCTGCACAGTGTGGAGAGTAGGGTAAAAGAAACCTAGATCATTGCAGTCCCCTTCACGTGTTACACACTTGAGAGGCGTAGAGCAAATTGTAGAACAAGGTAATTCCTGTGCCACTGGCCCAGCCCTGACATTGTGCTGCCAACCTAGCCCCACCCCCAATGCCCACGCTCAATGCATGGATGTTTGGGGTGGGAATAGGGTGACTTCAGGGGCAGGGGCAGCGGGATGAAGCATGGCCCGCTCCTTGCTCTATGATGGAGCTCCTTTGCATGTTTAACGCATGAAGGGGGCTTGTAACAACAGGATATGCATAAGACCTACACAATTTCATGGAGGGGTGGGAATAGCTCAATACATGGCTGCTACTTTTGGCTCTGAAAGGGCAGCAAATTGCCTCTGGAGGATACCCTATGTACAGTGTGTTTGCATACTGAATTGCTCTTTGCCTCGCTCCACTCTTCCAAACTCCAGCAGAGTCTGTCTAGGGTTTTCAGGAAACTTGAAACACGTCGTCTAGCCTCTTAAAATCCACACCGACAAAATACTTGTGTGAGTGCTTCCAGATAAACTATCAGTCAAAAGCTACTGGACAGCAATTGTCCAGTATTGTCTGGACAGCAATTGTCCAGTAATCTTCAACGCATTTTCTGAGGTAAGAAAATACACAGAAAACGTGGTGGGAAAACTCAGGAGAGTTACAAATGGGAGGAGGAGGAGGAGGAGCAGGAGGAGGAGGAGGAGGAGGAGGAGGAGGAGGAGGAGGAGGAGGAGGAGGAGGAGGGAAGATGATGACGATGATGATGATGGATACGCCATAACAATCTGTGAATGAAGCGGGGCAATTGCACAATAAAAGCCTCATCTGGAAGCACCCTGCAAATTGCCCCGGTAGCTTATGACATGGCTCAGCCATTCCTTCTGTTAGGAAGTTCTGAACCATAGTCTTTTATGAACTATTTCTAAACTGTTAACTAAGATTTGGTGGCTGATTAATTATTAAGCATTTTGAGCACTGCTTATTAAATCGGCACAGCATGCCATCTCTCGGGAAGAGCACACTAATCTCTGTCAAAACTTGGGGGGGGGCAGTGAGGGCAGGTTCTGATGATGCTTGCAGCTGAAGAGTTTAGGGCAATGTGACTCAGCCAGCCTATACCTATCCAAGGTTGGTGTGCCAAGGAGGCCAACTATAAAGACCCACTTGTCCTCTGTAATGAAGCACACAGCTGTGCCGCTACAATAAGTTCACTGAGTGTCAGATTGGCTACAGCTCATTGGGAAGGCAAAATACTGACAGGCCATGAAGACTTCAGTTCCAAATTGTCACTTCAAATATGTCCCAAGTCAGTAGTGACCTACAGTTGTTAGCATAGTGCAACCTGAAGGCTTCTGATAGCTTTGTGAAATAGCACAATGGGCACCAAACCTACAGTCAGTGATTTCTGAGTGCAAAAAGATATTATGTACTGAAACTGCATGCGAAATAATACAAATTATTATAGAAAGATAGTAACATGTGATTTACATATATTAATTTTATGGAACCAGAGAACCAAAGGTTCTCAACAGCCACTAGTATATTCACAATTATATTCATAGTAATACTTACGGTATGTATACGAGCTGGTCATTGACTGTAATAAAGTTACTTACTTATGTATATGGTGCTTTCTGCATATTCAGAGTGTTTCACATTGAAATATTATCTCAGCATTCTTTACAGCAACCATGGGCTTCCCTGCATGAGGGGTTTAACCCACCACTTTACTGAGGCTTCTTCTTCCGTTTTCATTGCAAGAGGAAAAGTGCATCCTTTACACAGGATTTTTCCCAAGGGTTTGTATTCTCTGCCTTTCTATATATTCTACTAGCTGTTGCCTGCAGCTGCGCTTGCGTGGATTTTAGGATTTGGTACAATGGAAAAGATACAGTGTCTCTGAAAGTGTAACGTTTAGGCTGGGTGCTGGCAGCAGAAAACTTTTCTGACAGAAATATCTGATCTTAAAGAAAAACCAGGTTAATCCTGGGAGTCTACAGGTGATGAAGAGTGACCGTGCCAAGTTTGGGGTAGATCCATCAAAACATGATAGAGCCTATGCGACGACACCCCACACACATCAGGCATTCAGTCATTTAAAAAGTTTCCCTCCCTTTTCACCCCCTCAGAGAACATTCTAAATGGCCTAGGGGAGATTTGCATACCCACCCCTATTGGCCCATGCAGGAATTCATACAAACATTCTAAGGGTGGCCAGGTGACCGGCCAGATGGGCGATTAATAAATATAATAAATAAATAATAAATAAATAAGTGTCGTATGGGCTATTTGCATAACTGCTCCTATTGGCTCCTGCAGCAATTATGAGGTGAGGCCGACTTGCATAACTGCTCCCCTGTTGTTTTGCCCATAGGAGATATGAGAGTGGGGCGATTTTGCCCCCTTTTTTTCACCCCCTTAGGGACGGAATTTCCAAAAATCCTTCCTTAGTGGGTGTCTACGTCATAAAAGCAATGTTCCTTCAAAATTTCACGTTCCTAGATTAAACAGTTTGAGCTGGGCGTTGATGAGTCAGTCAATCAGTCAGTCAGGACACCTTTTATATATGTATATAGATTAACCAACCACAAGGTGGCACTGTGGTATAGCTGCAGTGTAGTGTAATTGTGACTTTACAGGAGGCTTTCATTCCAGTTTGTTCCGGTTTGAAATTTAATGCCTGACTTTTCTCGCTCTAAAAAAAGCTGTGAAAATGGCTGGAAACAGGGGAGAGGCCCTGAAGGATGACGATATTGTGAAAAGGCCCTGCAAGCTTCTGTGAAAAGGCCCTGCAAGTGCACAATAAATGCCTCATATAGAGAAGCCCCACGTAAGGAACATCAACATTGCTAGTTCTGTATTGCAGATAGAGGGCTGAGGTTGAGAGACAGAGCAATGCTTAAGTACCAAACTAGATGAGGAGCCAGGAGATGTGTGATCAGTGTCCTAATTGTGTTTCCTTTATGGGACGTCTTGCCCACTCAGGTAGACCCATTGGAATAACAAAAGACTGGAGGTACCTACATGTCTATAGGGTTACTCTCTTCTCTGAGATGATGTCATGTTAGCAAAGCTAACCTGAAAAGCTGGTTTAAGTTAGCCTCTGAGCATAAGCAGAGTACAAAACAAAACATTACCAACAATAATGAAAATTTCCTCAGATTACCTGTGGGGTAAAATGCATTTTACCACAGACCAGATCAATCTTTTTATTTGGAGGGAAGAGATCTAGTAGAAATGGGATCCCAAGAAAGTAGGATATAGGCATATAGGGCTATTATTTATAGCAGGGCTTGGCAACTTGTGGCCCTCCTGATGTTTTGGCCTATAACTCTCATGATCCCTCACCATTGGCTATTGCTGGCTTGAGATGATGACAGCTGTTGGCCAAACCATTTGGAGAGCCACAGGTTGCCCACCCCTGCTTTATAGGCTCCTTACATCAACCTTTCATGCTAAGAAGATCTTTGACTCCATTTCTGGATGCCTTAGAAAGAAATGCTACTGAAGAATCTTACAGCATTGTTAATAAAACAACATCAGTTTATATCACCCCAAGTTCTATATGGAGCAAGCTGGAGTGTTGCCAGCACACCTTTGTGTCCTTACAGGTTCCTGTCAATTTAATGGCATAATGTGCCATTCAGCTTAGCCAGTGTCTCATTTGGCTCCCACTGGTCAGTAAATGAAAGCAAAAACATCATGTAGCACGTTTTCTCTTGTCCCTCTTATTTGAGATGAGCATTGCCAGATGCTCCATGCATTAAGAGAATGCCCCTTATTCCAGGACCTCAGAGCTTCATAGCCCAGTGTGGATATCACATTTTTCACTACATCCCTGCTCCATGGCAAGCACTCCATGGAACAGGCACTGCTCATTTAAACCTGCTTACTTGCCTTGATATTGGGTAACTATGGTAACTGTTACATACTTTATTGGAGCTCCATGTTTACCTTTCCTTATTAATCCTGATCATTTCTCTTGTTGCACACACACACACTGCTCTCACTCTCCTGATAAGGCCGGCTCTCATCCCCCGTTGGCAATGTATCAACTGATATCTGTGCCACCTGATCACTACATCTCCTTGCCTAATGTAGGGATAGGGGAGAAATTTGCTTGGTTTGCATTTTAATGAGAAACTTACCTAATTTTCACTTTTGAAGCAATACACAAACTGAAACTGTTGTCCTTCAAAATTCGCACTCCTCTGAATTTTGCAAAGGAATTCTCCAACGAAAAATACATGCAAAAAGGCAGTTGTCATTTGGAATGTAGCTCCACACGGATCATGTTCTCCTAATGGACATCAGACCTATTGGGTACTATAGATATGAACATTTCTTTGGAAAGGGAATTAAGATAGATAGATAGATAGATAGATAGATAGATAGATAGATAGATAGATAGATCAATATTGTATGTGACATGAATGGTAATAAATGCACAACTTTCCCCTCTTCCAGAATGCCTGTGCCATTTTGTGCTCTTTTTATTTCAAAATGCCAGTTTATCACTATTCCCCCCCCCCCGATTCTTCACAGTCCATGCACTTCCTGCTGTATCAGACGAATGTAGGAATGTTAATCTGACAGCGTTTTTATTTTACAAATGAAAATGTGCCAAACTCCCTTTCTGTACCATGTACTTTATGTAGTTGTTTGTTGTGTTGCATTTTTTGTTTTTTGTCATTCTTAGATGATGTGTATTCCCCCACACCATTGCTGGAGCACACTTCCATCAAGCTTTTATTTGTTGTTGTTGTTGTTGTTGTTTTAATGCAAGTGACAATGAATCCCAGCTACAATGAATGCAGTGTGGTACGGGATTTGATCAATGTTTGCTGTGCCTGCAATGAACTTGCCATGTGTGGTGGGGAAGCATGCTGTGGCCATGCACTGGAGAGCCAAAGCCAATCACGGTTCCCCAGCATGAGTATACCATGTGCCCCTTGTTGTTTGGGGACGTGCACACACCCCCATTGAATTTTATGTGCTCACCAAAGTAAAATGACAATCAAACTGGTGACCCTGCAGGGCCACACATAAAAGTGTGAAGTGACTCTGACAAGGATTTCGAAGCCCCACCTGAATATCATCTGGATTCTAGTCAGTACGATCAAAGCTGATAAAGAGTACAAAACTTTCCCTTACTGACCTCACCAATAGGCAGGCCCACTCCACCTACATTATCCTGCACAGATCCAAGAGACCATGCAATCCTTCCTGAAAAGGGACTTGAATGTCTATTTTGTAAAGGATAAAATGCAATTGAACAGTCTTTGAATGATTGTGCAGGTAGATGCAATATACAATATAATATTGTATCCACATTTTAAGTTAGTAATAATGGTTATTCTACACACTTGGAATGTGAAGCTGTGTTAACACAGAGTCATGACTTTAACTATTACTCTTATTTTTCAACAAAAATTCTGACATTTCCCATTTTTTGCTTTGACAAACAACCGGCATGGTGCCAGATGGAAACATCTGGAATAGTTCGACTACGCACTGAGCCAGATGCCTTTTCACATATTTCCTCAGGCTGAGTTATATATATCAAAAGTGATTGTCTCTCCCCACTAATAATCTGTTATCTGAATAAGTAATTGCTCATGGCTGAGGCCCGGATAACGCGCATCCATTCCACCTCTGTTTGATTTACATGGTTCTCTGTTGTTTCACACTGCATCTCATTTTTCTTTTTATCCTTTATTAGGGGGGAGGGTTTGGGTATTTTTAGGTATTCCATCATAGTCAGCTGTGCAGGCTCATAGCCGACCATTTTACCTTGTAACTTTGTCAGAAAAAGAAATGTGAAAAGGCACAGGAGAAAACATTTTCCAAACGTAATAACATAAGATCAGCCCTATTCGAACAGACCAAGACCCAGGGTCGGCCCTACCATTAGACAGAGTGAGGCGGCTGCCTCAGATAGCAGATGCTGGGAGAGGATGTGGAGGTAAGGTGTTGGAGGACACAGCTGTGTGTGCCATGTGGCCTGTCCTGTGCCCCCTAAGCTAGCCTGCTGCCCTCAGGTGTGGTGGAAGATGCCGTCCCATCAGCATCAAGGTTCAACTGCCAGTCTGGTCAGCTTCTGTACATGGAATAGAAGAAGGCGCTATCTTCTCCTTCGCCTCAAGCAGCAAAATACCTTGAGCCAGCCCTGCCAAAGGCCCGGGTCATTCAGCATCCTATTACTGGCCAAGCAGATGCATCCAGGCAGCCCAAAACAGGGCATGAAGACATCAGACTTTCCCCGTTGTTTGTTCCCAGTATATGGCATCCAGAAATACAGCCATGCCTTGGATTGAGAGCATAATTCGTTCCGGAAACGTGCTTGTAATCCAAAACACTCTTATATCAAAACGAAATCCCCCCAAAAAAATTTGTACAGAGATTTTTAATTTAAGCCGTAATACAGTACGTACTTGTATTGCAAGACGTCGCTTGTATATCAAGTCAATTTTTAAAAAATAAATATTTAAACATTTGCTTGTCTTGCAAAACGCTCTCAAACCAAGTTACTTGCAATCCAAAGTATCACTGTATACTGACTCTGAGCATAGAGATTCTACAAAATTTTCATGGCTAATAGGCATGGATAAATAATCTATCCTCCATGAACTTCTCATGAACTACATGAACTTATCTTTTTTTTAAACTTCATTTTTAAAAATAAGAACTAACTAAACCATTGCGGGTCACCAAATCTTGTGGCAGTGGATTTCACAAGTGCATAGATTTCATATATCATAGAGTTGGAAGGGGCCTACAAGGCTATCGAGTCCAACCCCCTGCTCAATGCAGGAAACTAGAGGAGGGGTCTCCCATCCAAGTAATAACCAGGCCTGACCCTACTTAGCTTTCCACACTCAGACAAGCTGAGCCAGCATAAGTCACAGGCCTATGCAAGTTAACTATGCACTGTGTGAATAAGTACTTTCTTTTGACTGTCTTGAATCTCTTAACCGTCTATTGAATTGAGTGGCCCTTTGTTCTAGTGTTATGAAAAAAAGGCAAGGGGGAAATATTATTTATGTTCTTCCTGGGAGGCAGGAGGTGCAGCTTCCCAGTGGCTCTTGGTCCCCTGGCCAACGGAAGAGGCCAGAGTGTGCTTCTCTTCTGCTCAGTTCCCTCTATTAAATATGTGATCGCTAATCTGACCTCTTTTGGAGCTATATTTCTATGGAAGGGAAGGGAAGCTAGAGTACTTTTTTTTAAAAAAAACTGTTGCCTAGTTTTGAGGTGTGAAATTAGTATCTCTAACACTATCTACTGTCACTCACACATTATTATTTATTGCAGGAATTTCTTCATCCCTTCTTTCACCCACAAACTACTTTCGACTTGGATATTATTCAGGGAGCTACTATCCACTACACCAAAAATTAAAATGTTGTACAGGCCTGTGGCTCATGCTGGCTCAGCTTGTCTGAGCGTGGAAAGCTAAGCAGGGTCAGGCCTGGTTATTACTTGGATGGGAGACCCCTCCTCTAGTTTCCTTTCCTGCATTGAGCAGGGGGTTGGACTCGATGGCCTTGTGGGCCCCTTCCAACTCTATAATCTATGAATCTATACCTGCCAAAGGTCAGGAACAGAAAGCCCATAATTGTGGGCAAATGTGCAATGTCTGAATTTATTGACTCACTTTTGGGCACTTCACTACCTTTTAGTACCCCTCCAAGGCTGGAAACAATGGATTTGCCTATTTGACAGGTGGTGAACCAGGGCACGGAATAATTATATACCCAAGCCTGAAAATAGTGCAGAAAAATTTGTTTTTCTTAAAAAAAAAAAAAAAAAAACAGTGCACAGAATTTGGCTTCTAAAAAAAATCTATTTTATACATAGTAGCATTGGGATATAATTGTACAGACTTGTCAGTTTTTGTGGCAATGGACCAGAGTAAGCTATGTAAGATCAAGGGCTGCCAAAATACAGATCCCAGAAATACAGCTAACATTCCATAGCTGATTAATTATTAAGACTTTCCAACTTTGTTGTATCAAACCAGCAGCATTTTCCATCTCTGGGGAAGAGAAAAAGTCTGACAAGATTCTATGGATGGAGTGAAAAACATCTGTTGATGATGCAGAAAGCACTGAAGGAAAGACATTCTCCCTTTTCTGACATGTTTCATAGAATGGTAACATTAAGCCACTTGAAATGGGACAGATCTGCGTTGGATCGAATGAAGCTGCCTTATGCTGTGTCAGTCCATCTAGCCCAACATTGTCTCTGCCTGGCAGTGGCTCTTTGATGTCCGAAGCAGAGGTTCTCACAGCTGCTGCTACCAGAGATCCTTGAAGAGAAGAAGCTGGGGGTTGAAGCTGGGACCTTGTGTGTGCAGTGCACATGCTCTATGCCAGGGGTGGGGAACAGTTTCAGGGGGTGGGGCCAAATGACCCCCCACCTGGCCCTTCGCAGGCTGGATGACGTCAGGGGCCACGGCCATGCCCCTGATGTCATCTGGTTTCTGGCCGAAGCACTAGCTGGAGCTCCAGCTGAAGTACCAGATGGGGGCCAGCAGCTGGGGAAAGCTCATGTGCAGCAAAGCCGCCCTGACTGAGGTGGCGGTTCCCCACACAACACTTAATTCCCTGTTATAATGAATAAAACAAGTTCATTACAGATAGGACAGCTAAGTAGGAAGGATGCAGAACCAAGTCAGACCATCTGGCTCATTATTGTCTACACTGACTGAAAGCATCTCTCCAGCATTTCAGGCAGGAGTCTTTCCCAGCCCTACTTGGAAATGCCAGGGACTGAATCTGGTACCTTCTGCATGAAAAACATATGATCTACCACTGAGCTACAGCCCTTCCCCAAGGCGATACCACTTCTAGTCTGCTGCTTGCCCTGTTCTGGTCCCGAGGGCCAGCCCATGAGTCACAATGGGGCAGGGGCAGCAAGAAGAGCTCCTGGTGAGCAACCTTTGGAACCAGACTAAAGCCTCTCTTTTGCCTTGACATCCAGAACCCCCTCTCACACTCTGTCCCCTTCTTGAAAAGTGGAAGGCCTTAACGGGGCAGGCCTCTGGCCTGGGCCCTCACATTCCATGAGCTCATGTGCGCTGCCTGTGTTGGCACCCAGTTCTGTGAAGCGAGTGGCCCTTGGAGGTGAGCATGCTGGCCCCTTGCCAGACCGTGGCTTGGGGATACCAGTCTCTGGTCCAGGCTCAAGGGCCTCTGGTTCAGGGAGTCTACGGCATCTCAGTCCAAGGGACATCTTGGGCTCAGGGGTCTTCAATTCAGCAGTGGTTCTTGGGCCCAGTGCCGCCTCTGTCAGCATCACTGGTCCCTCAGCCTCTGTGTCTGCACCTATGTCACTGCTGGGCTCTGGGGTCATGATACTGCTAAAGGGTACAAAACGTTGCTGACCACATTATTGTCCCCACCCCTTCCTTAGCCATTTGGTTCATCCCCCCCTAGCCCTTTGCATAGTCTGTTCTCAGAAATCATTAAAACGGCAATTCACAACTGTCCTGGATCCCATCTCCATCTCTACCATCCTAACAGACCCACTTTCTGTTCCCATCCCCCCATTTCTTTTTCCAAGTGTCCTGGTGCTCACGGCTGGAAACTAAGTTAAATCAAATGTGTTTCACAGCTCATTCGCCCAACTGTTCAGTTGAGGAGCACTCTGCATAGCCAATGAGTGTCCTGGAGAGGCTGCCATTTGTCACCCTAGAGAATGCATTAGCTCTGGCATAAAAATCATGGCGCAAAGGAAGGAATGGAAGTCCTCCCTGGAGATTAATCAAAGAGCGCTGTTCAAATTCACGCATCAAATCTGAATACTCATTTACTCGAACTGAACACCTGAAAATTCAAACTTCCACAGTGAACATTTGTTTTGCCTCTTTTCCTGACAAATGTCAGCAAATTCTGTCATTACCCCTTTCTCAGACTGGTTGCTTGAGGGGGAAAGTAAAGCAGAAAGCCAGTGCGTATTTTCCCTACATTTCTGTTCCAGAACTTTCTCCAGAGTTTAGTATATAACAGCAGTGATAGTAGAGTCCACATGTAGCCTTACCATGAGGCATGGCAAAGCAGATTTTGAGTGCTATTAAAGGGTACAAGATTTTGTTATATATATGTATATATATGTGGTGGTGTTGTTTCTATAACATTGTCAGGGTTTTGGTATTTTAGGGCACAATTGTATACTCGAGTTACACCAGCTAATGGACATTAGGATATGGCAGAGGCCTGCTACTCTGGCGGAATGCAAAATATGTCACCACCACAAAAGATACACTGGCACAACTGCTTCGATACGCCAGCAGAACTCTCCACCAGTGCATCTGTTATGCCCATGAAGATGCACCAGTGGAATGGCTAAAAAAAATAAAACATCTTCACACGTGAAAGTGAACAAAGTACAGTAATACCTTGGATTGCAAGTAACTTGGTCTGAGAGCATTTTGCAAGACAAGCAAAAAAAAAATTAACTTGATAAACAAGCGACATCTTGCAAGACAAGTAGGGATGTAACCGCTCGCCTCGAGCAGGTGTAGCAGGCTGAAATCGGCCACACTCACGCCTGCCAGAGACTCATTTTGATATAAGAGTGTTTTGGATTACAAGCACGGTTCCGGAACGAATTATGCTTGCAATCCAAGGTATTACTATACATGATTTTTCCCCTCCCCGGAGATCATGTCTATCTGGAGAAAACATAATGTGTGAGAGTATCTTACTAGTATAGAGACACTCAAAGCCCAATACTGGTGATGGTGATAAGTGTCTGTCGCAAGGATGGTGAGAGGGTGTACAAGTTAAAAAACTAGGTCCAAATCAGGGACTTCCATTATTATTATTGTTATTATTATTATTATTATTATTATTATTATTTACATTTATTTATCGCCCATCTGGCCGGCAACCGGCCACCCTGGGCGATGTACATAGAATAAAAACAATAAAATACATTTAAAACAATATAAAAATTTTAAAATCTTAACCCACCCCATATTCCCGCCTGAATAACCAGGTTTTTAATGAGTGACGGAAGCTCAGCAGAGAGGGGGCATGGCAGAGGTTACTCGGGAGAGAGTTCCACAGTACGGGGGCCGCCACAGAAAAGGACCTCTTCCTCGTCCCCACCAGTCTAGCTGCTCTGGCTGAAGGGACAAGGAGAAGGCCATCCGTGGCAGATCTTGTTGAGCGGCCCAATTGGTGTTGCTGGAGACGCTCCTTGAGATAGACTGGACCAGAGCCGTATAGGATTTTAAAGGTCAAAACCAACACCTTGAATTCGGCTCGGCAAGCAACTGGTAGCCAGTGCAAATCCTTCAGCACTGGAGTGATGTGATCCCACCGGCGGCTGCCTTTAACCAGGCGAGCCGCCGCGTTCTGTACCAGTTGTAGCTTCCGAACCGTCTTCAAGGGTAACCCCACGTAGAGCGCATTACAGTAGTCTAGGCGAGAGGAGACCAAGGCATGAACCACTGATGGGAGCAGGTGATTAGGAAGGTAGGGGCGCAGCTGCTGTATGTTTAAATCAGGGATGGGGAACAGTTTTAGAATGGAGTGGGGGCTGAATGACACCCCCCCAGCCCTTTGTGGGCCAGATTACATCAGGAGGTGTGGCCACACACACACACCCCACCATCAGAAGGTGGCCATGCCCCTGACACCATCTGGTCCCTGGCCAATGCTCCCGCTGGAGCTCCGGCTTCACTGCATGCAACCTATACCTGACTGAGGAAAGATTGAACACAGTGAAGCTGCCCCAACTGAAGTGGCAGCTGGAGGAGTGCTCCAGCCACTGCCTTGGTTGTGCTGCTTCGCCCATGCTGCATCCTCCCCAGTGGGAGAAGGTGCAGCACAGGCAAAGCTGCCCCGACCAAGGTGGTGGCTTCAGGAGCACTGCATTAGGAGGAGCACTGCACTTCTCATGTACTGCATTTTGTGTTCATTGTAGATAATTCAGTTGACTGTTTACTCCAAGAATGGTGCAACCCAGGATGGGAAAGAAAAGCCTCAGCAACAGAGATGATTGGTCATTTGCGCTGTCCGTAATTCACAGAGCACAGGCATCCTTAGAACTGACCCGACCCATCTTGGTACCTGCTGCTTTCCACTGGTGGCATACTATGTTAATAAGGTTTGGGTTGTCTTTTTCACACTTGGCTTGACTTTTATGAATCCTCCCTCAAGTAAATAAAGGGCTTGGATTGTTAAAAAACCGAAGCCATGTAATGTTGATTACGTGTTCAGTTCTACTTTTCTACAGGTTATCAATCTGATCCGCATAGGAATCCAGGCAAGAGAGATGGGATATGTTCATACATGCACACAGATGTCAACCCACAGTCCCGTAGAGTCAGGCATACCCAAAGACAAAGAGCAGCTGGAACTACATCTCCATAACCTTATCAAACAAGTTGAAGACACTTCTCCAAGGGAGACCATGCGTAAGTCTCTCTCAAGCCACTGTCCATTCTCCATCCTGCTGTAGATGTTGAGTCACTACTTTGCATTCAGCCCTTTCTGCATTTGTTCAGATCATCCATCTTCACTGTGATGAAAGCTGACGCTGTCGTCTGATGCTGTCAGAACTGTGGGACATGATGAATTTGTCTACTGATGTGTCTAGCGGCTTTTCAAAGAAGTAGGGCACCTGAGTTCTGTTGAGCTCCACCCCACCCCCGTCAGGTCCATGCCAGGGGTCTCTATTGGGGGGTATAGTTTACCTTTGGATGAGAGCTTTGCAGACAGTGGGGGATCTGCTGGAGCGACTGGAAGCAAATTGGATGACACTGATGAAATCTGAATGTGGCAGCTTGTAAGGCCTTTGATCTTACATCGCTGTGAGTATGTACTCATAGAAGAAGAACAAAGGAGCAAGCAAGCAAGGAAGCCACTGACAAAAAGGCACAAAAAGCTCTGTTTTCAAGATTGGTTTCCCCTTTAGAATAGTAGTCTGTAGTGTATGGTCCAAATGCATCTGTTTAATAACTACACAACCCATGTATCACTATGGGCAGCTTCATATAGGCAGGGTTCTTTTTCCCTATACAAAGGTAGTTTCCGTGTTAGAAAAAGCATTGGAGGAAGGCAGTTAAACAGAATTGGGAATGGGGCTATGGCTCAATGGTAGAGCACCAGTTTTGTATGCAAAAGGTCACAAGTTCAAACCCCAAACCTCTGCCTAAAACCCTGGAGAGCCGCTGCCAGTCAGTGTTGACAATACTGAGCTAGATAGCCCAATGGTCTGACTCAGTATAAGGCAGCTTCCTATGTTCCTAATTTTTCCCTTGTTTCTTGGCTTGTGCGGGAGAAAGTGGCTGAGGTGCGTAATAAAGAGGTTCCTCAGGATCGAGGTGATGCTTGGAGTCAGATCAACGCACACACACACCCATCTGTTAGCTGAGCCTCTTTCTACTGCAAAATCTGCTTCATGAGTTATCTTTTAAACTAAAGACATAGATGAATTATAAGGAATTTCATTCACTTTTTAAGATGCAGGAAACGTCTTGTCAGAAAAGGACATACAGCAATGGATGTTACAGAAAGTGACTTGTGCATCTGGCTGGCAGCACTTCCTGTGAAGTCTGAGGTCACGAGACACAATATCTGCGATGGAGAAAAAGAAAGCTGAACACGAGTCAGACGCCGTGGTATTGTTTATTCCCTCAGGACATAAGATGGAAGAAGACTAGGCAGTTTTATCTCGCAACAGCTTGTTTGGATTATTTCAAGATTAGTTGTTTGCAAATATGGGCTGTTCTAAATTGGTGTCTTTATTTAGACAGTTTGAGATAAATGTGTTAATTTTACAATCCACACTGGAAAGTGAGAGGCGACTGATATGCACCAGGGAGTCAGTCCTTCTGTTGTGCCTAGATTTACACGCAAAAAAACCCAACCCACATCTATTGGAGATGTCTAACAACACAGACCTATCTTCAGTTTGTGCCAGCCGGAGGA
The DNA here is from genome assembly GCA_021292165.1 of Shinisaurus crocodilurus. NCBI lineage: Eukaryota > Metazoa > Chordata > Lepidosauria > Squamata > Shinisauridae > Shinisaurus > Shinisaurus crocodilurus. The sequence goes on along the minus strand of CM037879.1, from coordinate 74,429,968 downwards.
GGCTAGGATTGCTACTAGGTTTACTTGTTCCGATGTAGTCTGAGGGTAAGTGGAGTCAGGGATTGACATTGGTGCAGTTCTACGGTTGCACTGGTGTAATGTTATGCCAGCATAACTCCAGGAAATGTGTGTGGGGCCCCAAACTAGATCAGGAACATGTTCTGGAAGTTTTTCTCCCACTGTCATAATACTAGAACCCAGGGTCATGAACTTGAAAGCTGGGAGATTCAGGACAGACAAAAGGAAGTACTTCTTCACATAGCACATAGTTAAACTATAGAATTAAAAGTAGATGATGTACTGATAGCAAGATCAGAGTTGTGGTGGCATATGGAGCAGAACAAGAAACTGCAGTTAAACTTGCACTGCGATGCCCTTCATGGAATGAGTAAGTACGATCATAATAACTAAATTATCTCCCACCACATGTGGACATCAGAGGCATCACTAATGGCAGGGGAAGAGTCATGAGGACTGGAAGAACAGCTAGGTAATGGTATTGCTCACCAACCCCTACTGTGAATCTAGGCAGAAGAACTATCTTTTGCAGCTGCTGAATGTTAGCCATGACTGTCCCCATACCGCTCCAGAGCCAACCAGGCAACCCCCAGCAGGTACAGCAGCAAAGATGAGAGCCAGTGTAGCATAGTAGTTAGAGTGTTGGACTGGGACTTGGGAGATCCAGTAAGACCATTACTCCCAGGGTCAGAAATGACCCAGTTCGGAATGTGAGTTGTGTAAAGTGGGAAGGGCACGGAAAAGAGAAGGAAGAATAGGATGCAAATTTGAAAAATGACTGTTGATGGTGGGGAAAGAGAAGAAAAGGAAGAGGAAAATGGCTGAAGAAGAGAGAACCTGTGTGGCGTAGTGGTTAAGAGTGTTGGACTGGGACTCGGGAGATCCAGGTTCTAGTCCCTGCTCGGCCATGAAGCTCACTGGGTGACTTTGGGCCAGTCACTGACTCTCAGCCTAACCTACCTCACAGAGTTGTTGTGAGGATAAAATGGAGAGGAGGAGGAGGATTATGTAAGCCGCCTTGGGTTCCTTGCAGGAAAAAAGGCAGGATATAAATATAATAAATAAATAAATAAATAAATGATGTTTTCTCACTCCTAGTTCAATGCAAACCATGAGACTGACAGCACAACCAGCAGCAATGCACATTGTGAATCTAGCTCAGTGTTCTCCAACCTTGGGTCCCCAGATGTTCTTGGCCTACAACTCCCAGCATGCCCTGGCTGGGGCATGCTGTAATAAATAAATAAATAAATGATGTTTTCTCACTCCTAGTTCAATGCAAACCATGAGACTGACAGCACAACCAGCAGCAATGCACATTGTGAATCTAGCTCAGTGTTCTCCAACCTTGGGTCCCCAGATGTTCTTGGCCTACAACTCCCAGCATGCCCTGGCTGGGGCATGCTGGGAGTTGTAGGCCAAAAACATCTGGGGACCCAAGGTTGGAGAACACTGAGCTAGCTGTTCCTGTGTGGAGTTGCCACCCTTTTGCCTTGAGTGCCTTTGCCGCTCAAGAATGCATGGCAAACAACTGTGCCACAGGTTCAGCTATACCCAGCATAGAAGTTCAGTGATGAAGAGAGCTGCTCCTGTTGCTTCCCTCTCTGGCATGCAGCTGTCAAAGCCATTGGCATCCTGCACGCATAGAACAGATGGAAGCTATGTCCCTCTACTACTGTTAAAAGCTGTAATATTCCAACTGTGTCTTTGTTGTCATTATAATTAGCAGATGTCCATCTTGTTAATAACTTCAGCTGAGTTCAGGATGGGACATACACAGTGGGAAGGAGGATGGGGTTCTTTGACCACACCCTGCCAGAGCTGAGGTTCAGCAATTTCACCTGAGCAATGCCACTAGAGCATCAACAAGGGTGATAAAGGAGCCCTAACAGCTTGCTGCTTCTGTTTGCTGCTGGCACAATAACAACCAAGCAGTGGAGGAGTGGGTACGGTTGAATTTGGGGGAGGTCAACAATAAGCAGCAGGCACTGGCAACCAACCCAATGAACATGGGAGAGGTGTAGCTGGATGCAATGAGGGTGGACAAAACAGCAGGCACCTTAAGTCATGTACTAGAACCTGGGGGGGTCATCCCATGAAGCTGATTGGTGGGAGATTCAGGACAGATAAAAGGAAGTACTTCTTCCCACAGCGCATAGTTATGAATACCTGATGGAACGCCTCTCTCAACCACAATCTACCCAGACACTACGCTCAACATCTGGGGCCTTCCTCCAACTGCCACCCCCAAGGGAGGCTCGGAAGGCGGCAACAAGGGGGAGGGCCTTTTCTGTGGTAGCCCCACAACTGTGGAACAGGCTCCCCACTGAGGCCCGCCTGGCGCCAACTTTACTATACTTTCGGCACCAGGTTAAGACTGCCCTCTATGCTGAGGCATTTAACAGCTCCAAATAGTGCATGGGGTGGTGGTTATGTCACCTTTTTTGGTATAGAAATGAAATAAATAATATAAAGAAAGCATATATTAAGAGCTGTGGAAGTGCTCTGCTTTCTTCACATCCCCTTACCTCCTCTGTTCTCCTCCACCCCCACCCTCCGATTTAGAAGTGGTGGCTTTAAAATTTTCTTCTGAGTCAGGAAGTCTGCCCCATAGCTTAATGAAGGTGTATGGTTTTTTTCCAGAATGATATGGTAAGCAAACAATGGTTGCTCTTTCATGGGCACGGTTAAGAAACATTTTCAGGTGACCACCTGCTCAGAGACAGTGGTTGTCACCTTTGGCTTGGCTCAACCGTTTTTAATGTATCTGTTTGAGTCAACGTACTAAATAAAACAAGATGTCTTTGTGTTTTACCTAATTGGCACTGCCTTTGGATACCTTTTAACATTTGTTTGAATTTAACTTGAGCAGCCCTGTCAGAGTGAACCAAAATATGTTGAATGGCACGTATTTCAATAACACCTGTTGTTATATGCTTTCCTAACATTCAAGGATGATCCCCATTGGAAAAAAATTGAAGACATGAAAGTATAATACAATAATACCTTGGATTGCAAGTAACTTGGTTTGAGAGCGTTTTGCAAGACAAGTAAATTTTTAAATATTTATTTAATTATTTTTGACTTGATATACAAGCCACGTCTTGCAACACAAGTACTGTAGCACGGCTTAAATAAAAAATCTCTGTACAAATTTTTTTGGGGGGGATTTCGTTTTGATATAAGAGTGTTTTGGATTACAAGCACATTTCCGGAACAAATTATGCTCTCAATCCAAGGCATGACTGTAAAGCAGATCATAAAGATCTCTAACATACAAGATCATTATTTATTTCTGTGTTTTTTATTCTGGTGAATATGGTATTGTACAGCTTTCGTAATTTGTTCTAGGCCAGTGTTCTCCAACCTTCGGTCCCCAGATATTTTTGGCCTACAACTCCCAGCATGCCCCAGCCAGCGTAGCTACGCTGGCTGGGGCATGCTGGGAGTTGTAGGCCAAAAACATCTGGGGACCCAAGGTTGGAGAACACTGTTCTAGGCCTTGAGTCTGCAAATATTTACATATTGACACTTTAACTTCAGGGAGTGGTCCTTTTTTTTTTTTTTAGTGTTGTAATTGGCAGTAATAAAACTGATGGTGTTTGAGGATCAGATCCTAGCCCTTTAAAGTATGTACGTGGATCAAAATTTGTTAGCTTCCATAAGCCTTGACCTTGGAATGGAATGTATAATTTCAGTTGTTGTTTAACAAGCCCTGTCAATTTTAATGCCATATTGTGTATTTGTTTCTAGAAAATTATCTCATGCCTCAAACTTCCAGGAATTGTAATATGTATTCAGACATCAGTAACTCAAAGAAAATTGTTGTATTTTAACCAGTCTACTTTTTATAATCTTGTCTTAGTTATTTAAGTAATTTTAAAATGTTTTTAAAGTGTCTAGTGAATTTTTTCCGATGTTTTTATTGTTTGTATTTTTATGTTGTTTTTTATTGTAAAATTGTATTTTATTGTAAAATGTTATAATTGTTGTAAACTGCACAGAGATCTTCAGCTATTGGGCAGTATAGAAATGAAATACGTAAATAATGGTTAAACTATGGAATTCACTACCACAAGATGTAGTGATGGCCACCAATTTGGATGGTTTTAAAAGGGGATTGGACAGATTCATGGAGGATAAGGCTATCAATGGCTACTAGTCCTGATGGCTCTATGCTACCTCCAGTATCAGAGGCAGTATGCCTATGTACACAAGTTGCTGGGGAACATGGGTGGAAGGGTGTTGTTGTATTCATGTCCTGTTTGTGGGTTTCCCGTTGGCAGCTGGTTGGCCACTATGTGAACAGAATGCTGGACTAGATGGACCCTTGGTCTGATCCAGCCTGGTTCTCTTTATGTTCATGTAAGAGCCAGACAATTATCTGAATGAGGTGACTTGCCCATGTGCCACTCCCTCTGACTGGCTATGGCATTGCACTGTTTCAGCAGTTGCTTAGTGGATGTACTTCCCAGCCTTTTCTAGTGGAAGACCCGTGTTTACACCTGAGACCTCATACTTGCTAACCCTTGAGGTGGGTCACGAGTTGCCCATACCTGTTTTAATTTCTTGCAGGGGTGTGCTTTGGACTGGATTCCTGAGTGAACTTGGTTTCAATTGGCATAGGGTGTTTCCTCTTTAACAATTGGTGTTTTTCCCCCCTGGTAATAAAAAAGATAGAAGAAGCAGTAGGAAAACACAATACGGTTACAAATGGAAGGTGACAACATCTGGAATCCCTGTGATATTCTGTGGATGAGGCAGGGCAATTGCACAGTAAAAGCCTCATCTGGAAGCACCCATAGTCTCCACTGTAAGTCCTATTTTCTAAGATAGTTTCAACAACAACTACAAAAATATTTCTGGAACACCCACTGAAATAGCTGTCTATGACAAGCTCCTTTTAGTCCTTATTTATTTATTTATTTATTATATTAATACCGTGCCTTTTTTCCTGCAAGGAACCCAAGGCAGCTTACATAATCCTCCTCCTCCTCTCCATTTTATCCTCACAACAACCCTGTGAGGTAGGTTAGGCTGAGAGTCAGTGACTGGCCCAAAGTCACCCAATGAGTTTCATGGCTGAGCGGGGACTAGAACCCGGATCTTCCGAGTCCCAGTCCAACACTCTCACCACTACGCCACACTCCCTCTCACAATGGGAGAGTGGTGTCTGAGCTTTCTGGAGCATTCGCCCACCCAATGGCTCCTGTGGGGGTCCCTCCTGGCTGCTGGGGCGGCAGGAGTGTGCAATTCGCCACTCTTCCCACTCTGCCATCTGAGGCGGGGGATTCACCTTTAATCTTATCCTTTAATCCTACCTTTCGACGGAAAGAACAAGTCCATTTCTCCTCTCCCTTGCATGTCAGTGCAAACTCTAGTGCCCTAGCTGCCAATTTGCAGACAGCCACATGAAAGACAAATTGGGTCCTTCAACTGTTCTAGGGACTGGCATATAACACGAACGATACAGTTTCTTGTAAAGAACAATCCCCCAAATGCTCCCACTGCCTTGGCACACAAACCTGGTTCTCGGACCTTCAATTTTAAATAAAAGACGTGAATTCCCAATCTAGCACGAAGAGTGTTTGGCTGGCTCGTGACAATATAAACCGGGTGGAGTGTGGTGGGGTTGTTGTTGTTGTTGTTTTTGCTAGAACAAGTAACAGATGCCTGCAGTGTCACACAGAGAGAGTATCTGGCAGTTTGTTCAAACATTCTGTCAGCAGTAGGCATTTTAGAATCCGACAGATAAGAAATTGGCCAGCAAAGTGTGTTGACGGAATGTGTAGGTTGCAGACTGCACTGCCACCTCCCTGAAATAATGTGGGACTAATGCCAGAAACGGCAAAGAGCTTTTGCTGGGGCAGAATTACAATTGGATCTGATACTTTTTGCAAAGATTCATTGGTTGAAAGGGCAGGATCTGTTGCAGGCAGGCAGGAGAGAGAAGAAAGGGTTAGGTAAACTAATTGGCTCACTATCACATTTTAAATGGTGGATCAACCCCCCCTCCACAGGTTTGTGGACAACGCCAGAATACCCCAGCAATTATCACTAGTAACATATTATAAATAGACAGGGTAAGCCCATCTCTCAGACACACAGAACATTTGTTCTGACTTGTCTAGTGAAGGCAGAAACTGCACAACAAGTGAGATTAGTGAGGAGAGTTATATTAGAAGACGCAAGTACAGGGAAAGGGACCACAGATAATGTTGGTGTGGGTCTAGAAGAGTGCTTAGGGAACAGCAGGAGGCAAAGAAGAGCTGGTGGGGAGGCGAACACAACTAGAGATCAACAGAGACATGTCCTGACCTATGCCCTATTGGCTAGAATCAGCACAACAGGAAGATAAACGTCATCCTTAAACTACATCATGAGATATTCAATATTAATCCATTGTGGATTACTTGTGGAAACCTGGCATGGATAAACAGGGCAGTTTACCCCTTAAAAGCTGCATGACTGTCAGAAATCCAATGGGTGCAGCTTTTCCCAGCAAGGAGGTTTTTTGAATTGGTGCCTGTCACATAAGAATATAAGAAGAACCATGTTGGATCAGACCAAAGGCATTCTGTTCACACAGTGGCCAACCAGATGCCCATGGGAAGCTCACAAGCAGGACATGAGTGCAACAGCACCTTCCTGCCCAAATTCCTCAGCAACTGGTATACAGAGGCAGACTGGTACTCCAGACAGCATATGGCCCAGATGAGTGATATTCTACCTGTTCTGGAGGAGGCTGCACTCCCCCTAAAGGATCAGGTTTGTAGTTTGGGGGTGCTCTTGGATCCAGCATTGTTACTGGAGGCACAGGTGGACTTGATGGCGTGGAGCACCTTATATCAGCTTAGGCTGATATACCAGCTTCATCCTTATCTGGACAGAAATAGCCTATCTACAGTTATCTATGCTACAGTAACCTCCCATCTGGATTACTGCAATTCATTATATGTGGAGCTGCTTTTGAAAATGGTCTGGAAACTTCAGCTGGTCCAAAATAGGGCAGCAAGAGTGTTAACGGGGACTGGATAACATGATCATATTATGCCAGTACTTTTCCATCTGCATTGTCTGCCAGTCCATGTGCAGGCCTGATTCAATGTACAGTATTAACATTCAAAGCCCCAAATGGCTTGGGGCCAGGTTACTTGAAGGATCCTCCCATATATACCTGCCTGGACCCTAAGATTGTCCTCAGCAGTCCTTCTCTGGGAGCCCCTGCCAATGGAAGTGAGGTGTGTGGCTACTAAGAAGAAGACCTTCTCTGTTGTGGCACCCTGATTGTGGAATGGGCTTCCCAGAGAGGCTCGCCTGGCTCCGGCATTGTGCTCTTTCTGGTGCCAGGTGAAGAACTTCCTATTTTCCCAGGTATCAGTTTCTGCTTTAAATCTGCTATTGTATTTTAATCTTTGCATTGCTGGTAGGTTTTGGTTTGGTTTTTACTTCTATTTTATACAGTAGTTTTAAACTTTTATACTGTATCTTATGTTCTATTTTATTATTTCAACTGTTCTGAACTGCCCAGAGAGCTTCAGCTATTGGAAGGTATACACATGTAATTAATAAATAAATAAAACTGTATAGGCTCAGCTCTCAATGGTGAAATACAAAATAGTGCTACATGTCATCTATCCAATACAGCAGGGGTGCAGAAGCTCAGGCCCACAGGCAGGGCCAGGCTGCTAATGAGGCGGGGTGAATCCCCCGCCTCAGATGGCAGAGTGGGAAGAGTGGCGAATTGCACACTCCCGCCGCCCCAGCAGCCAGGAGGGACCCCCACAGGAGCCATTGGGTGGGCGAATGCTCCAGAAAGCTCAGACACCACTCTCCCACTGTGACATTTGCCACAGCAGGAGTGGAGCCAACGGGGCTTGCTGGAGCTGCCACCTACCCAACTGGCCGCAGAATTCTCTCAGAGCAAGCCAGGGGGCGAGTGGTCTCTCTCTACCATGGGTGATTTCCAAGGACACACTTCTCAAAATGCCTGGCTCTGAGGAAGGACCCCCTCAGAGCCAGGCATTTGGGCCTGACCAGCTCTCCGAAAAGCTGCAACTGCAGTGGCAATGGGAAAGTAGGTGGGAGATGGGGTGGGGAGGTAGGTGGGAGACATGGCAGAGGAGTGGGGAACGATGCAGTGGAGGGGTGGTGGGTGAGTGGGTGGGGGAGATGGCGGGGTGGGAGGGAGATGTGGTGTTGGTGGCATGGGGGGAGGCACAGTGGGAGCTGGGGATGGGAGATGTGATGGCTGCAGAGTGGGGGGGAAACGTGGCGGTAATGGGGTGTGTGGATGCAATGGAGGTGCGCGTGTGCTCTCCCAGCTCAGGTGGCAGGAGAGATTATGCCGGTCCTGCTCACAGGCCAAATCCAACTCTCTTGGGGTCTCAACCTTACCCTCTGGGGTTTCCCAGAGGGTCCACCCCCTTTCCCCCGCCCCACCCCCTTTCCCCCGACCGTTGGTTCCCCAGTTTTTGTAGTTTCCCCCCCATTTTAAAAGGCTGAAGTGCCTCTCCCAAGCCTTAGTTACTGGCAGTAAGAGCTTTAAGCTAAAATATGATGGTATTTCCAGTATTTTGGCCCTGCCCGCCACTGGAATGCAATCCTGAAGAGCTTCTCCAAAACTGAATTCAGCCCTCTGGCTAAAAGAAGTTCAATGGCCGTGCAATACAGTCAACTAATACTATTGAATGCCAAATATCAAATATCGCTGGATATCAAATATTCAGTGAGTATTCTACAAACGTTCAGAGAATATCTGATGAAAATTTGACACCAACATTGCAGAGGAAAATTTGGGGGTGTAAATTCAGTTTAGCCCAAATTTCCCACAAAAGGGATTTCTACCTTCCAAAGGGGCCAAACTAGATATGACACCATCAATGCACTTCACAATTGTATGCATGCCTTTTTTCAAAGTAAATTGCAGGCGTGGGGCCCCCAATCTGGATCGGGACACTGGATGGGGGGATACGGGGTCTTTAAGCCTTTGCCCCCCCCCCCAGTGTAGTCCTAATCTCAATCCCACCCACGTTATTTGCATTGGGGAGGGGAGCTTCCATGAGAGCCAATGGAGCAATTGCTAATTGTGTGAATGGTATCTCATCGAGTTTGGCTCTACATGTGCGGAAGCTGGAAGCTATTTACAGTGGAGCATCTGTGTCCTTAACACCTTTCTCATCAGGTGAATTCAAACAAAGAGGGCACTGTTCTGTGAAAGGGAACATAGGGTTTGTAATGAAATTACCTGGGGTCCAGCAACCTCGTTCACTTCATCAGTTTCATACCAGCTGCAAACCCCCACAATTAAAATTACAAATTGTCAGTTTCATAATGACGTCTCAGTGGGATTCTCCCCCCTTCGCATCCTTTCTGATGCCTGTTTAAAGCAGGTTCTTCTTGCAGAAAACTTTGTTTTCATCCAGCATCACCTAACTTCAGCTTGATTGACTCTGCCATCAGCAACGTATCTTCCCTCATAATACTTTACTCTTTTTCATCATGGCCCTGCACAGCCAAAACCAGGCTGCATTGGCCAGAGAGATGGGTGTGTGTGTGTGTCCTACAGTCCCCCAGAGATTATTTCTCCCATCCTCTGTTTTTCTGGCTTGCCAGAGAATGAATAGCATAATCTGACATGACAGTGATGAGAGCCCATTACCAGCTTTAAAAATTAGCCCCCAGGTGAACAGGCAGCCCAGCTGCTGTCAGGCTGATTTCAGGTTAGGCTGGAAAATTGTCAGCCAGCTGACAGAGCCCTTGTTTAGTCAATTCTCCACTGGAAAGGATATGCCAGAGTTTCAACTGCAAGGGAGCTCTGCTCTTATTTCATTCCTTAAGCTTGAAGACTTGCATACTCTCATCAGCGGAAGACTGTCTAATAAATGGTTACTTAGCCATCTGATCCCAAACATATTTACAGGGAAGTCAACCCCACTGAGTTCAATTAAATGTATGAACTTCCAAGCAATGTGTCCAGGGTCAAGGGCAAGTTTTTCTCTTCATTGGCAGGGCACACTCAAGCCTTTTAAAGAAATTGAACAGGGAAACAGAGATTTGTAGAATCATAGAGTTAGAAGGGGCCATTTAGGCCATCAAATCCAACCCCCTGCTCAGTGCAGGAATCCAGTTTAAAGCATCCCTGACAGATGGCTGTGCAGTCTCTGCTTGAATACCTCCAGCAACAGAGAGCACCACCTCTCTAGGCAGCTGGTTCCATTGTCTGACTGCTCTAAAGTTAGGAAGTTTTTCCTGGTGTTCAGCTGAAATATGTCTTCTTGTAACTTAAGCCTGTTATTTTGTGTTCTACAGTCTTGGATGACAGAGAACAGGTTGCGGCCCACTTCTGAGTGACAATCCTTTAAGTACTTGAAAAGTGCAATCATACCCCACCACCACCACCACCACCACCACCACCACCATCCCACTGTCTTCTCTTCTCAAGGCTAAACACCACAATATATGTAGGAAAGTTAAGGAAGCTATGGGTAGAATGTTAGTAATTACCCAATGTGATGTAGATTACTGGCTAATGAGAGCCAGTGTGGCGTAGTGGTTAGAGTGTTGGACTGGGACCTGGGAGATCCAGGTTCTAGTCCCCACTTTTCCATGAAGCTCACTGGGTGACTTTGGGCCAGTCACTGACTCTCAGCCTAACCTACTTCACAGGGTTGTTGTGAGGATAAGATGGAGAGGAGGAGGAGGAGGATTATGTGAGCCACCTTGGGTTTCTTGCAGGAAAAAAGGTGAGATATAAATATAATAAAATAATAATAAATAATAATCCAGGATGGTTATTTGATGTTTCATCAATGGAAGCTAATGACAGGGGGTGGTTTCCTGATAGCTCATTAGATCTTGGAGAAGGTGACAACAACATTATAGATGTCAGAGGCTGGGGGCAGAGAGACAGCACAAAGCCACAGTTTGCAGTTGGAATCCACAGGCAGGTAGACTGAAGGCTGAGAGTTTGGAATTAGCTGGCACTGGAGGTGCACCCTTCAGAGAGCTGCACAAATTGCTCTCTGGAGATCTGCTGCCTGCTATAAGAGTGTCTATTTGCCTCTATGTATACTCTGCTTGTATATTTACAAATAAAGCAAATACTACAAAAGGCACCACATGTCTTTTCAGTGCTCTCTCATCTGTAATGTTTTCCTTGGAACATCTCACCACGTGGAAGTGGGGAGCACATAAGAATTTGTTGAATGCTATCCAAAAGAAACTCCCTGGATGAAATGGAGAAATCAGCAAGTCACCGATCAATTGCAAAGATCAACAACTGGTTAAAAGACTATTGGAAGGAAAATTTCCTGGACTCTAGCTAACCATGATGAACAAAAAGCCCATATTGTCTTGCCTGTGTATCATTTGTACCTATGCCTTTTCCAGGGTGTACCAGGATAAGCAGAGGTTTATGGTGGATCTACACTATAGACCTAGGCTAGGACTCTGGAAACTCTAGTTCAGGAGGGAGGACTAGTGGTTTCTAATAAAGAGTTGTTAGCACCCTCACAAACTACCATTCAGAGGATTCTTTTGAGAAAAGCCATGACAGCTAACCTGATCTAAAAAGCTGAGTATATGTATTCCCTGAGGGCTGATTCCCAAGACCATTTCTCGTGAACTCCTCTCTGAGTCGATTTCCCTCTACAGTTTTGGTGCCTAGAAGCAATCTTCTGAATGCTTCTACATATGGTTAGATCTCATCTCACCATTCCACACCACTTTCCATAGGTTTCCCAGGAAATTGAAAGTTGCTATCGCAGAGCATGTAAAATCATTCAGAAGATCAATTTAACATGGCAAAACTGGAGAGGGTAGGGAAGGAGATCAATCCATGGTGATTTCCCTTCATCAGAAATGCTCATGAGAATCAGCCCAAGGCTACATTATAAACTGACATAAAAATTCAGAGGAACTATTCATACTTTGGTCAACACCTGAGGCCCTGTTCTGAGTTCCCCCACTGTTGGAAGTTCAGTGGGTGAGTACAAGGAGCAGGGTCTTTTCAGTTGTGGCACCAGCACTGTGGGAAATGCCATCCTTAACCTAACTCCATCTTTGTTTTCTTTTGTCACCTCATCATAAACCTGTTGTTCTGGCAAATGTTTGTAGGAGACTGATAGCTCTGTTGTAAACATAAGAAGAACCATGCTCGATCAGAGAAAGGATCTATCTACTCCAGCATTCTGTTCACACAGTGGCCAACCAGCTGCCCACGGGAAACCCACAAGCAGGACATGAGTGCAACAGCACCCTCCCACCCATGTTCCCTAGCAACTGGTGAACAAAGGCATACTGCCTCTGATACTGGAGGTAGCATATAGCCATCAGGATTAGTAGCCAATGACAATGTTAGGGTTATCCTCCATGAATTTGTCCAGTCCCCTTTTAAAGCCATCCAGGTTGGTGACCATCACTGCATCTTTTGGAAGTAAATCCCATAGTTTGACTATGTGCTGTGTGAAAGTACTTCCTCTTGTCCGTCCTGAATCTCCCACTAAACAGCTTCGTTCTTTTTGCTCTGGGACTGAGTTGTTTCAAGTCTGCCAACTGTTGTTTAGTACTGAGAAATTGAATCATTTAGCCACCTTTTAAAATGATTGTTTATTGTATTTTTACATATTGTAATTTGAGTTTTATTCTTCTTTATAACCTGTTTTGGATTGTTTTTAAGAAATGCAGGGTTAAAAAAGCAGTTAATAAATAAATGTATGGATATATTATTTTGTTCTCTTGTTATTAGTTTTCCAATAATTTGCACAGTATATTTAAGTGTGCAAAGTGTTTTAAAATAATTAATTTAACTGATCCTGCACAATGATCTTCTGAGATATGCCATAATTCCTGTATAGTACACTGGAGAACTACTGCTGAGAGTAGTTTGCCCAGACCACCCTATGCATCTGTTGCTAAGTCAATGGGACAGAGGGAATATGACTCAACAGAGATGACCAAGAATGCCAGATCAGTCTGTTGAGCAGCAAGCAGCATCAGGAATAACTGAGGCACCTGAAAATAGAGCCAGGCTGCAAGATATACTAGAGTAAGCCTGGGACAGGAGAGATGTACAGTGGCGACTTATTATGCATTGCCAAAAAGGGGCAATGCATCACCAAAAAGAGGACGAAAGAGGGCACTGGTCTGCATACAATTGGCACATTCTAATGTATATGTATAAATGCAAATTTAGAAATAATTGCTAATAGAAATACAGTACATCTTACCAGAGTGGGGAAGACCAGCTGACCTCTGTGCCAGCTCAATCTGCTGTCCAGGTGCTAAGTGTTGATGGGCAACTTCAAGGCTCCTGCTCTCCCTTCTGATGGTTCTTTATCTTTAAACTTGAATTGGACCGGACAGCCCTTCAAACAGAGAACTGTCCTTTGTAAAGTAAGACACGTGTTTGTTTGTTTGTTTGTTTGTTACATTTATGGATCGCCCATCTGGCCAGCAAACCAGCCACTCTGGGTGATGTACAACACGATAAAATACAGAATAAAATACATTTAAAACGGTATAAAATTTTAAAACCTTAGCCCACCCCATATTCCCACCTGAACAGCCATGTTTTTAGTGAGCGGCAGAAGCTCAGCAGAGAGGGGGCATGGCGGAGGTCACTAGGGAAAGAGTTCCACAGTATGGGGGCTGCCACAGAAAAGGCCCTCTTCCTAGTCCCCACCAGCCTAGATGCTCTGGCTGAAGGGTCAAGGAGAAGGCCGTCTGTGGCAGATCTTGTTGAGCGGCCTACTTGGTGTTGCTGGAGACGCTCATTGAGATAAACTGGACTGGAGCAGTAGGCTAAGGACATGGGCCAGCAAGGTATGTTAGCAAGCCTTGACACGCAGGTTCTGTTTTAGCAGCAATTTCTGTAAAAAGCACTGTCTAGAGATATTTTATCTTTTCATTTTATCTTGTAAGCGATCTGTCACATTGCAATACCATGTATACTTTACCTTGCAATACTGTGTTGCTTGAAAGGCTCTTACCTGCCTGGAGTCCTTGTGGAGCTCTTTTAAAATAAACAAATAAAATAAATCTTTCTCCTCATCAGTTAAAAATGGCTCCCGCTCTTCTATTTCTCAGCCTTCCACTTGTTACCTCTCTTGTTTGTTGGCATAAGGATAAGTAAATTATGTGGAAGTAGAAAAATGCATAATTCCTAATATGCTGGACAGTGGGAGAGGATTTTTGTTTGGTGTCTAATCTTCTTACTGAAGGTGTGATAATAATAGTACCAGCAGCATCTAAATGGGAAAGCAGAAAGTGGCGGCAGTGGGGGGAGTATCTTGTCATTAGTGCAGGGATGTGGTGTGAGAGTGGATGAGGACGGATGCTGTTTAGTCATTATGGTTTATGACTCTTGCCTGCCTTCCCACACTCTTTTTCTCAGGAGACCAAAAAGTACAGAAGGCATTTTAATGTGCATGGGTAAGTGCAGCAGGCATTGCATTAAAAGCCCAAAGCCCATGCAAGGAAGAAATAAAGTTTGGCTGTTTGTCAGTGGCGCTGTACACCCAGCAGGGTAATGCATCATCATAAATCCCATCCGTTCCTATGAAGCGAGTCGCCTGTCAGACTCACGATGGAGAGATTCCTGTTTCAGACTCCCTGATTCAACTTTTCTCTCAAGATAAAGTTATTAAGGCAAATTTGATCAAAATGACACATGGATTAAAGCGTATGTTGAAGAATCTAATTCTGTTTACTGTTCTGGGGGAATGGACAATTATTACCGAAGCTGGGACAGAGTGTTTTTAATAACATTTCATGTTAAGATTTAATTACGGGAAATTGTATTTTCTTAATCACTGAAAACTCATCCGCCGGAGGAAAAAAAATATTTTATATAATTTCATTTGCAGTTTATTAAATCCTTTAGGATATTCCCTTTCTGACATGAGGTTAATAGGCATACGCTAAAGATGTCTTAACCCCTTAGGGAGGAGAGCGTTTTTGCCGCTTCAGAGCCGATTTCCAAAGGGCTTGGATGCTTTACATCAAGTTAAGTCCATATCAGAACACATTGCTAAGAAAAAGAAGACATCTTTGCCTCATAAGGAATGAGCACAAGTTGATAAAAAGGTTTGCCTGTTTGTAAGAGCATTGGCCATCTGAGCCGCAGCCTTCCCCAACCCGGTGTCCTCCAGATGTGTTGGACTACAATTCCCATCGCCTGCCAATGCTGGTTGGAAAGGATGGAGGTTGCAGTCCAACATATCTAGAAGGCACCAGGTTGGGAAAGGCTGATTTCTGAGGCATTGTGTTTGGCTGCTTTCATTCACCATCTTCACTCTTCAGAGTGGGCTAGTCATATCAGCATTGTAATCTGTGACCTGGGAGCTAGGAATCATCTGGACAAGAGCCGCTTCTGCAACCTGGAAGTCATACTTCTGCATTTAGGAGGTTGCAGAATGAGACTGTGCTATATAGCTACAGTAATGCCTTGGATTACAAGTAACTTGGTTTGCAAGCATTTTGCAAGACAAGCAAATTTTTAAATATTTATTAATTTTTTTTTTACTTGATATACAAGCGACGTCTTGCAATACAAGTACTGTAGTACAGCTTAAATTAAAAATCTCTGCACAAATTTTTTTGAGGGAATTTCGTTTTGATAAACAAGTGTTTTGGATTACAAGCACATTTCCGGAACAAATTATGCTCTCAATCCAAGGCATGACTGTACTTACTTCTGTATATAGGGCAGGCTTCCAGTTCTGTTTTCTTTCCTCCCCCATAAAACAGCTCTTCTGGAGCAAATTAGGAATGATTTTGAACCCTAAAAGTTAGTGCTGCTGAAATTCCAAGTTCTCGCTGCTCAGAAAGACTGATCATGTTCAGAAGCTACTGTGCAAAAACAATGCATACTATTTTCTAGGTCATATGTCTCCAGTTTCCTCCTACTCTGCAAACATTATTCAGTGATTAAATGTGATTTACTGTGCTAGGCTGCAGACATAAGGCCAGTAAGAAGCTGCAATGGTGTCTCTGTGCCAGACCTCCTGCCCTTGCTAAGCCTCTGAGCAAGCTGAAATCTGGCTGTTCCTCTGATACATTGCATGGCTTAAATTCACTACCATGAATGGTGAAAAGTCATGCATGAACATGTTTTGGAAGGGGGCCAGAACGTATAAGCAGAACCAGAGAAATTATCCTCAGCTATAAACTAACTTCTCAGACAAACAGTTTTGTAGCTTCTCTGATCAAGATACATTTTGCTTTCAGTGACACCCACTCTACTGGATTCACAACCCGTACAATAATTTTCAAGGATGCCCACATTGTAGTGGAGTGGAATGGTTGGCATCAGGGGTGACAAGGACAATGTCAGGTCCATGGCAGCTCAACAAGATGGTGGAGTCTTCTGAGCAGACCAGTGAACGTCAAGCCAGATGGAATAAAGGCAGGGCCAGCAGTTTATAAGAAAGATGGGCTGTGGAGGCATAGAGAGAATCTAGCTAAAGAACCCAAACTCCAGAAGAAACTCAGCAACTAGAAGAAGAGGCTCCAAGGTGTATCTATAACTAGTCCTGCCACAATGTGCCTTCTAAGGATTAGGATTCATCCCCAGTCTAGACAGCAGTCTCATTGCAGAGCATTAGGACTACTCTAACTCAGTTTCAGTTTATTTTAGTTACGGTCATAGACCAAACATAAAAAACATACATACTGTACATGCATTATGTTATTTATTTACAAAAGTAGAGATAGAACAAATATATTAAAATAATTTAGTTTTGTCTTTAGGGTGGTTTTATCGACTGCTTCCTAATCTTACAAGCCTGGGCGCAAAATCTTGCCACTCTCTGAGTAATCTCATTTCTTGAACCCGATAGGAGGAGAGAGACGTAAGATGTCTGGACTCTGCAAAAAAACTCAGGAAAGGGCCAATGTGAGGAAGTCAGGAAGTACTAATGAAAGTGCAAAAAGGAGCGAGGTTTCCAACCAAGGACCACGGGATCTGCTTAGCAGAAGATAAGGCCTTAGTTACTGTATGGAAAATGTGTTAGACAGGAGCCAAGAAAACCAGGAAGTCTGGGCCTCCTCTGGTTGCCATGTTCCCACCCACCAAACTGAAAAGCTAAGATGGTACCGTTAGAAGAACCCTTACTTAGGTTGAAGACTCAGCACACCACTCTTACTTATTTTATTTACTTATTTACAATATTTATATGCTGCCCAAGAATTAGAGTTCTCTTGGCAGCTTACGATAGAAGTAGAAAAACACAAATACATAAATAACAATATAAAACCATGGGAGGGGGGCAAGGAAAGACACAGCTTCTATTATCCATTAAATGGCCCAGAGATGGAAGAGAAGTGTAGGAAGCTTCCAGTGCATCCAAACATCATAGACTGCCTTGGCAATCTCAGAAATGCAAAGCTGCCAACAGCAAGGTCTCATTTTATAGAATTTAAAATTATGTTCCTGAGAACTTATATCCTGGCAAACAAGCAGATTACAGGAAAACTTCAAGGTAGGTTCTTTTTAGGAGACATTGGAACAAACTAATTAACATACATCATTTAGACATAGCTTCATACATCATTCTTTGGTTCTCTTAGCTATCAAAAAGCATCTTCCAGCCTGAGCAGCACTTGCTAATAGCTGCTTCTTGGTGAGGGACAAACTAGATGCTACCCTAAATGTACTACTGCATTCAAAAACAGCAGGCAGACATTTACAGTTTGATTTATTTATTACATTTCCATACCTTCCATTTTACAGTTTGATTTATTTATTACATTTCTATACCTCCCATTAGCCAAGGTTCACAAAACAAAACTTAAAACCTTAAAACACAATAACATAGTACAACATAATAGAAAAATCTTTAGTTTAAAACAGAATAAAACCAAAGGAAAAACCAAGCTAAAAGCCAGCAGCAGTGCAAAGATCTCAAAACACAATGTTTAAAACTGAAGGACTAAAAAGTCTGGGAGAATAAAAAGGTCTTCACCTGGCACCAAAAAGACCACAAGGTAGGCACCAGGTGAGTCTCTCTGGGAAGTGTATTCCACAACTGGGCACCACCATTGAAAAGGCCCCTCTCCTTAGTAGTCACCTGCCTCACCTCATTCAGTGGGGGCACCCAGAGAAGGGCCCCTGAAGATGATCTTAGAGTCTAGACGGGTATATATTGGAGGAAATGATCCTTCAGGTAACCTGGCCCCAAGCCATTTAGGGCTTTTTAGGTTAATAGCAGCATTTTTAATTAGACCTGGAAATGGACTGGCAGCTAGTAGCACTGGCGAAATATGATGAAATCAGCCAGTCCCTGTATATAATTCATTGCAGTAATCCAAACATTTTATTTATTTATTTATTTATTTATTATATTTATTATATTTATGAATCGCCCATCTGGCCAGACACCCGGCCACTCTGAGCAATGTACAATGCAATAAAATACGGGGGGGGGGGATACAGTATAAAACACAATTAAAAATCCTAAGCCACCCCATATTCCCACCTGAAAAGCCACGTTTTTAATGCCCGGCGGAAGCTAATCAAGGAAGGGGCATGGCGGAGGTCACTGGGGAGAGAGTTCCATAAATTGGGGGCTGCCACAGAAAAGGCCCTCCTCCTAGTCCCCACCAGCCTGGTTTCTCTGGCTGATGGGACAGGGAGAAGGCCATTCGTGGTGGATCTTGTTGAGCGGCCTACTTGATGTTCCTGGAGGCGCTCCTTGAGATATACTGGACCGGAGCCATACAGGGTTTTAAAGGTCAACGCCAACACCTTGAATTCGGCTCGGCAAACAACTGGTAGCCAGTGCAATTCTTTGAGCACCGGAGTGATGTGATCACGCCAGCAGCAGCCTTCAACCAGGCGAGCTGCTGCATTCTGTACCAGCTGCAACTTCTGAACCGTCTTCCAGGGTAACCCCACGTAGAGCGCATTACAGTAGTCCAGGTGAGAGACCAAGGGATGAACCACTGATAGGAGCAGATGATTAGGAAGGTAGGGGCGCAACTGCCGTATCAGATGGAGCTGATACAGTGCCGCCCGGCTCACAGCTGACACCTGAGCCTCCATGGACAGCTGGGAGTCTAGAATGACTCCCAAGCTGCGGACCTGGTCCTTCAGGGGTAGATGTACCCCATTCAGCACCAGGTCAACATCCCCTAACCTTCCCTTGTCTCCCACCAGAAGTACCTCGGTCTTGTCGGGGTTCAGTTTCAGCATGTTCCTTCGCATCCAGCCACCCACTGCTTCCTTCCTAATCATCTGCTCCCTTCAGTGGTTCATGCCTTGGTCTCCTCTCGCCTAGACTACTGTAATGCGCTCTACGTGGGGTTACCCTTGAAGACGGTTCGGAAGCTA
This sequence comes from Shinisaurus crocodilurus, assembly GCA_021292165.1. Lineage (NCBI taxonomy): Eukaryota > Metazoa > Chordata > Lepidosauria > Squamata > Shinisauridae > Shinisaurus > Shinisaurus crocodilurus. Next base: position 74,410,617 of record CM037879.1, on the reverse strand, counting down.
CAGCTGGTACAGAACGCGGCGGCTCGCCTGGTTAAAGGCAGCCGCCAGCGGGATCACATCACGCCAGTGCTCAAGGAGCTACACTGGCTACCAGTTGCTTGCCAAGCTGAATTCAAGGTGTTGGCTTTGACCTTTAAAACCCTATACGGCTCCGGTCCAGTCTATCTCAAGGAGCGTCTCCAGCAACACCAAGTGGGCCGCTCAACAAGATCTGCCACAGACGGCCTTCTCCTTGTCCCTTCAGCCAGAGCAGCTAGACTGGTCAGGACGAGGAAGAGGGCCTTCTCTGTGGCAGCCCCCGTACTATGGAACTCTCTCCCAAGTGACCTCCGCCATGCCCCCTCTCTGCTGAGCTTCCGCCGCTCATTAAAAACTTGGTTATTCAGGCGGGAATATGGGGTGGGCTAAGATTTTAAAATTTTATACTGTTTTAATGTATTTTAATGGAGAAAAATGTTTTAATGTATTTTGTTCTGTTTTATTTTCTGTACATCGCCCAGGGTGGCCGGTTTGCCGGCCAGATGGGCGATAGATAAATGCAAATAATAAATAAATAAATTCCAGGCACTTGGACAGGGTTTCAACAGCCAATGTTGGTGAGGACTTGAAGGAGAGGTAGAGCTGTGTGTCATCCGCATATTGATGACAGCGCACCCCAAACCTCCTGATGATAGCTCCCAGCGGCTTCAGGTAGATGTTAAATAACATCGGAGAGAGGATGGAACCCTGCGGCACCCCACAAGTGAGTGGCCGAGGGTCCGAAGCCTCCTCCCCAAGAACTACCCTCTGGTACCTTCCAGAGAGGAAGGACTGGAACCACTGCAATACAGTGCCTCCCACGCCCAACCCCTCCAGGCGGTCCAGGAGTATACCGTGGTCAACGGTATCAAAAGTCGCTGAGAGATCGAGGAGGACTAGAAAAGAGTATTCGCCCATATCCAAAGCCCTCCTCATATCATCCACTAAGGCGACCAAGGATGTTTCTGTCCCATGTCCAGGCCTGAAGCCCAACTGGCATGGATCTAAATAATCGGCTTCATCCAAATGTGCCCTCAACTGAGCCCTCACCACTCGCTCAATCAGCTTGCCCAGAAATGGCAAATTGGAGACTGGGCGAAAGTTGTTCAAATCTTGGGGATCTAAGGAGGGCTTCTTTAGAAGCGGTCTTATTACTGCCTCCTTAAGGGCTGATGGCATCACTCCCTCCTCGAGGGAGGCATTCACTACCGCCCTGATCTCCACACCCAGTTTTTCCCTGCAGCTCATAACAAGCCAGGACGGGCAAGGATCAAGCAAGCAGGTGGTCAGCTTAACAGTAGGAAGCACCTTGTCCACTCCACCAGAAGGAAGAGACTGGAACCGATTCCACAAAACCAGACTGCCACTGGCCTCCTCCCGTTCACCCACGGTGTCCACGACACACGGAATCCCACTCCTAATCTGCTCAATTTTATCTGCAAAGTGCTTCGCTAAAGCCTCAGAGGAGGCTTTAGACTGTTCCAATGGATCCGGAGCAACTGGACCCAGGACCGGTGCAGGGCAGTTTGGCGCCCCAGGCGAAAAAATATTTAGCGCCCCCCCCCTCTCCAAAGCAGGGAAAAAAAAAAAAACCTGCGCCGCCACCACCAACCTACCTTCCCCCCCGCCCTGGTGGCGGCGGCGGCGGCAGCTGCTGCTGCCTCCTCCTCCTCCTCCTGAAGCGACGCGACGGGACCCCCGCGCTGTTTTTTGCCGGGGGAAACCATGGCAACAGGGCTGTTTAAGCCCTTCTGCCCTGGTTCCTCCCGCCAAAACAACGCGGGCGGGGCTCCGGAAGCGACGCGACGAAGGTAGGTGACGGGGGGGTTGGGGGGGTGACGGGGGGTGGCGATGGCGGTGGGAGGCGCAGCGGCAGCGAGCGGGTGGGCGGGGGGGAGGCGCAGCGGCGAGCAGGCGAGCGAGCGAGCGGGTGGGTGGGCGGGGGGAAGCGCAGCGGCGAGCGAGCGGGCAGGTGGGGGAGGCGCGGCGGCGGCAGGCAGGAGGGTGGGGAGGCGGAGGCCTGGCGGGGGCGGCGCAGCGGCGGCGGAGGCCTGGCGGGGGCGGCGCAGCGGCAGCGAAGAGGAGCGCAGCGTTTCCGCGCCCTCTTCAGCCGCGCGCCCTAGGCAACCGCCTAGTTGGCCTAGCGGTAGCGCCAGCCCTGACTGGACCAACCAGGCTCCGGACCACTTGGAACAGCCTCCTGGGGGGCAGCACTCCGCAGACATGATGGAGGCAGCATAGAAATTCTTCTTTGCTGCCTTCACCGCCACCTGGTAGGCTGAAGATGCAGCTCTGACCTGTGTCCTTTCGTCTTCAGAGTGGGATTTACGCCATCGGCGCTCTAGCCTTCTCACCTCCCACTTCAGAGCTCACAGCAATGGAGTAAACCAAGGTGCCGTGCGAGCTCTGTTCAGGCGAAGAGGGCGCTTCGGGGCAACTTGGTCTAATGCCCTGATGATTGCAGCATTCCAGTCATCCACCAGGGTCTCGACCGAGCTACCGTCAGTGTGTGGATATCTATAGCTAGGCTATCTCTGTCCAGATAGGGTCATAGTTGGTATAATGGCCTAAGCTGATAAAAGGTGTTCAGTGCCACAGAGGCCACCTCTGCCTCCAGTGACAGTGCTGGATCCAAGAGCACCCCCAAACTACAAAACTGATCCTTTAGGGGAGTGCAACCTCCTCCAGAACAGGTTGAATATCACTCATCCGGGCAGAAGAACCACCCAGTAACAGTACCTCTTTCTTATCTGGATTGAGTCTCAGCTGTTTATCGCCCTTCATTCAGTCCATTAATGCACCCAGGTACTGATTCAGAGCACTCACTGCCTCACCTGAATTTGATGAAAAGGAGAGACAGAGTTGGGTGTTATCCCCATATTGGTGACAGCTCCGTCCATATCTCCGGATAACACTCCCCACCCCCCAGCAGTTTCATGTCAGTGTTGAACAGCATGGGGAGATAAAATAGTCCTGTGGGATCCTATGGGATAACTGCCAAGGGACAGAGCAATAATCTCCCAGCACCACTTTCTGGAATCAACCATCCAAGTAGGAGTGGAACCACTGCATCGCAGTACCTCCAACACCCAGCCCAGATAACCTATCCAGAAGGAAGGATACTATGGTCGATGGTGGAGTGGACAAGGTGCTTCCTACTGTTAAGCTGACCACCTGCTTGCTTGATCCTTGCCCGTCCTGGCTTGTTATGAGCTGCAGGGAAAAACTGGGTGTGGAGATCATGACATCTAGCATCTCATTTTGTTTGCTTCCCTGCCCCTTTTCTGCAAGATTGGCTATGATAGTGGAGAGGAATGTGTGTGTGTGTGTGTGTTGTGGGGGGGCATAAAACATTGTGCTCTCGCTACACAAAGTCAGTTGCACTATATGTTTTGGAGAAGGACGGGGAACCTGACCCGTGGCGTGGCTGCTGTTTTCAGTGGCAGTTACACATTCAGGGCAACATCTAGTTTGGCAAAGAGGCAAATAAGATAAGTTGCACTCGGCAAACTGTGAAAAAGAGCAGAAAAAGATGGCTCTTCATTGTCTGTCACAGACTCAACAGACACTGCATGCCTAAGAACTAGACCTGGCCCATGTTTTGCTCTCCCAGACAACTGCGGCGTGACCTGAGCAGAATGCCCCAACATCCCTTGTGATATCACAAGCAGGGCTGTTGTCCATTTTTAGAAATCATAGCCAATTAATCATTTAAGCTGTAGTAGATTAATCAATTAATCCATTACATCTGCATACATTTGCACATGAATAAACTGTTACTTCTAAAGAATAAAAACGTTATTTGTTTAAGATAACACATGCATACAATAGCAGCTTCCATCTTAGAAGAGTTATTTGTTCCCTCTTTGACGAGAGAAAAGAGAGTGTTTCTTTTGTAACTGCCTGCCACCCACGGTTTTTGTAAGTTCTTGTATTAAAATAATTAACCATTAAAAAAAAGAGAGAATCTGTCCCTGCTTAATAACATTTTGAATCGATTAGTTTATCCAATTAATCGACTAAACCCTGCAGCTCTAATCACAAGAGATTGAGGATGCAAGTCTCAGATCACATATTATAGCCTCCAATACACATGGTCCAAGACTTGCACCCTAGCCTAGCTTCCTCTACAAAATTGGAAAGATACCCTGGGGTGCATCTCTCAGATCTTGCACTGCATCTGCTTCCCTCAGCCTGTGAACTAAGGCTGTTAACCTTCTGCATGTTAACTAAGAAGATTACTTTGAAAGAACCAAGATACTGGATCACAAACCTGAGCTCTTTTCAATAACTCCTCTGTGAGTTAATAATTAAGAAAAACAAGCAAAGCTTGTTTCCAAGTCAATTAAGAGAACTAACAGAATAGAGCAAGAGATTTATATCTAGCTTTCCACTTGTAGTAGGAAGCCCCAGCTACCCATAAGGGGGTGAGGGGGACAACCCACAGAGCATAATGAGGTAACCACCCAAAACATAAGCCTCCTACTCCAAACAACTGTTTGGAATATTTTGTCAGTCCAGTTCTGCTCAGTTACTAACTTCATGATTTTATAGAGGAAGCTGGATGCAAATCTTGGACCATGTCTGTGTACTGGCAACCATAATGTGTGATCTAGGACATTATCATCTAAATACAAGGGGTCCTCGAGAAAGAGCTTCTCACCCTTTGTGTTCACGAATGAAGGAGAGCTCAGCAGGGGGGCAGGGACAGGATTTAGACATTCCATTCATTCATGTGACAAACATGTAATACATTAAGCGGTAAAGTATTATAATAAATAAATAAATAAATAAATATTTAACTCCCTTACGTTGTATCAGATCCAAGGATCATAACCGGTGCCAGCTCCAGGTTTTGAGGGCCTTTGAGCAAGACACCCTCAATGGGTCCCCTGCCTCTATGAGCCTACCTACTCACCATTATTATCACTAGTTGCTATTGCTCCTCATCTTCTTTCTCATAATTGCTACCACTTGCTTGCTTGACAGGCAGAGAGCCAGTGAGCAAGTAGGCAGTGGCATCTACTACTACTTCTCACCACCTCTGTTGTCTGGGTCAGAGTGAGAGGGAGGGGAACAAGCAGGTTGCAATGGTGAAGAGAATCAGCAAATCCAGGGGGCTCTTGTCAGTGGGCCCCATCTAGGGTGTAGGCCCTCAGCAGGTGCCCAACCATACCTACCCTTGCCACCAGCCCTGATCCTAATGAATTTTCTGGAGCTTACAAAATACAAACAGAAGTGTCCTGTGCACTGATTCAATATGCCTGTCACCTGCAGCCGGAGCTGATTCATCCTAGTCTAAACTGGGTTATTGTAAAGTACCAAGGGCCCCAGACCAGGGACATTAGCTGCAGAACCCAGCTACAAGATTCTCTCTACCACTATGGCAGCTTGCGGGAGGGAGGGAGAGCCTTTTGGACCTATTCTCTGCTGCACTGCAGCACCACCACTCCTAATGGCCAGAGGGTGGTATTGCAGCTAAGCAGAGATCAGGCGACACTAAGGGCCTAAAGCGGGAGAAGACAATCTGGTGCCTTCCAGATGTTTTGGACTGCAACTCCCATAATCCCTGATAATTGGGCATGCCAGCTGGAGTTTATGGGAGCTGTAGTCAGAAACATCTGGAGAGCACCAGGTTGCCTATGTCTGACCTAAGGGATCCTACCTGGTCTTATAAAGCTGCTGACTCTGGCCTAGATCCTCCATGTGAACTATTCATCACTATCAGGTACATTTTGATTTAGTTGTGAAATGGCCAGTCCTACACCACCAGACCTAACAGTCAATGCAGTGGCCCAGACAACAAAAGTAATTGTTATGCAAAATCTTGAGCAACTTTTTGCCTTTATTTCCCCACCACACTTCCAGTTTAATAATAAATCATATAGCCAGCAGCATAAAAGGCAGCCATCAGGAGACACAGCCTTATTATACATCTAGAGGTAGGACTGTGGGTGTTCTATGACTTTTAATCTGAAAAAACTGTAAAGATCAGACACAGCCAGCCCAAAAAAAGTTGTGTTGTTGTTTTGCTATTGGTAAAACCCGCAGATCCACCAGGCTTCATGTATGGCTCACTGGATTGTGTCAAGCTTCTCACACGATCCAATAGGTTCTTTCCAGGCTCTTCCCAATCCACCACCAAATTCCATTGCTGGTCTGCTGTAGCTCTGCTCTCTCGCTCTACCTTGGGTTTGCTCCTTCACCACCCAGCTACTCAAGGCATTTATCGATTTGGCTAAGGCCTTTGATACTGTAGACCGTACAGCTCTCTGGACTATCCTTATGAAAATTGGATGCCCCAATAAATTTGTGAATATCTTGCGACTTCTCCATGACAACATGACGGCAACGGTTTTGGACAACAACGGCTCTCATGGTGCTCCATTTAAAGTGGGATCAGGTGTTAAACAGGGATGTGTTATCGCCCCAACATTATTTGCCATTTTCATCGCCATGGTTTTACATCTTGTCGAGGGGAAACTTCCCACCGGTGTGGGAATTATATATCGAACAGATGGAAAGCTTTTTAATCTCAGCAGGCTGAAAGCAAAAAGTAAGGTAATTACAACCTCCGTTGTGGAACTTCAGTATGCTGATGATAATGTGGTCTCCGCACATTCAGAGGATGATCTCCAAACTATCCTAAATGCTTTTGCAGAAGCATACGAAAAACTTGGTCTCTCACTTAACATCAAAAAAACCAAAGTGCTTCATCAGCAAGTGCAAGCCAATCCTTTGGTGATGCCATCTATCCAGCTTGGCGGGACAATACTGGAAAATGTCGATCATTTTCTCTATCTTGGCAGCTATCCTTCTGTTACAGCTAACATCGACAGTGAAATCCAGCATCGTCTGAGCTCCGCAAGTGCCGCATTTTCTCGAATGAAACATAGAGTGTTCGAGGATCGGGATATTTGTAAGAAGACCAAAACACTGGTTTATGAAGCCATTGTATTACCAACTTTATTGTATGCCTGCGAAACATGGACTATCTATAAACGTCACTTCCACCTCCTTGAAAGGTTTCATCAACGTTGCCTCCGGAAAATCCTGCAAATTACTTGGGAAGATAGGCGAACAAATGTCAGTGTACTGGAAGAAGCAAAGACTACTAGCATTGAAAAAATGATCCTTCAACGCCAACTTCAGTGGACCGGTCATGTTGTTCGAATGCCTGACTGCCGTCTCCCAAAGCAGTTACTTTACTCCCAACTCAAGGATGGAAAGCGGAATATCGGTGGTCAATATAAGAGGTTTAAAGATGTTCATAAGGCTAATCTAAAAAAATGCAATATAAACATCGAAAACTGGGAAGCTCTGGCCCATGAACGATCTAAATGGAGGTTGGCCTTTCACAAAGGTTCCATGGACTTTGAAGAAGCCCGAGTGGAAGGTGAAAGGGAGAAACGTGCTAAGCGAAAAGCACGTCAAATGAATCCTTTACAGGACCATCTTCTATCTGGTAACCTGTGTCCTCACTGTGGGAAGCTGTGTGGATCTAGAATTGGCCTCCACAGTCACTTACGGACCCATCGCTAGAGTCTACACAATCTTCTTTAGAATCTCCTCCTTTTATCCCGGAAGACAATCTTACTCGGTCACGAGTGATCGCCTGATGATGATGACTCAAGGAAACCTTTTCCCCCCATCAAAAACTGACAACCCTACCTGGATTCTCTTCTGGAACCAAATCAAACCAGAGAGAGCACTTTGCAAAAGCTCAGCTTCTCTACATGTTAACTGAGAAGATTACTTTGAAAGAACTGAGCTACTAGATTAAACCAGAGCTCCTTCTGAGAACATCTTTGTGAGTTCATAATGAGGAAAAGCAAGCAAAGGTTTGTTTCCAACTCAATTAAGAGGAAATAACAAAGCAGAACAAAATAAATTTAAATATAGCCTTCAGCTTTAAAATATGCAGGATGTCTTGAAGGATTATTTATTTATTTATTTATTTATTTAAATATACATATAGCAATGTGAACTGAATGCAAATCATAAAATACTTAACTTAGAGGCATTAGTTTTGCTTTTCGGCACAAAGGGGAAAATAGCTGAGCAGGGGTAGAGACTTTGACATGGAGTAGAGTTCTAGGTCAAGGTGAGAACCCATAAGCCTAGGCTGAACATCTTCACCCATGCCTTAAAAATCACTTCAATTTATCACCAGGAATATCCAGACTATTTGCATTGCCTGTACACTCAAATGAAGATTTCCCCCACTTTAAGATCCCCAAGCCCTCTGCAGCTTGTGTAGGAGAGAAGGAAACTCTAGCCTGGGAAGTGTGTGCCGCTCTGTGGTGGTAATGGTGGTTTGGGAGCGGTTTGTTTTCCAGTGCTCAGATTACTAAATGCAGTTGATGGGAAAGTGTGCAGAGGTTCGTTATCTCCCATATTATGATAGGGATGGGAGCTGAAATAATGTCACAGAACCTAGCAGATATCATTGCCAGGAACATCCTCATTTGAACAGCCTGACACGTGTAGAAAACTCCAGCAATTTTTTAAAAATGTTATGCCCCGGCTATCCCCTGGAATGAAGCTTTTGGCTGACAGCCAGACTAACCTATTTCCATTCTGTGGGGATTGGGATCTGTATTGCTTGCTATGCCTAGTGAGAATAAACCTTGAGGGGAGAGTCACTCCCTCCCCTGTCTCCAGCAGAAAAAACTCCGTAGCTGGCAAGGCCTTTAAGTAAAAGGGCTCAGGGCTGCATTGTGCTTTCAAATATACCTGCACTCTAAAAATGGAGGAAGAAATTTGTGCTTGCCTTTCCCCAACCTCTTTGCCTGTTGCTTTTGAAGTCCAGGATGCCACAGAGACATGCTGCTCTCAGAATGTCCCCTACCAGCTCTTTTCAGTATTGTGGGTGAAAAAACATGGTTGAAATGAGTGAAAGAGCCGATTGTGCTATTTAAAGGCCAGGCCAGCTCGAGTGCGCAGGCAAAGGCAGCCTCCCTTTGTGCAGAGGGTGATCACTGAAAGGACAGCTCTAGGGGGAGATGAGCAAAACAGATCCACTATCAGCTGGAGGCATCCGTAGTGTCAAGAAGCCGCAGCCTGGTAAATAGGATGCAAGCGCTATTCACCCACCTGCAGCATTTCAGATGACACTTTAGTCCTGTCAAGCAGACATGTTATCTATCCCTGGGAACAGAAGGCGCAATGGTTCTGAGGTGAACGGGCTTATCGCAAGCTCGTCTTTAAACAGGCAGGCAACATCCTGTGGTACGCTGGTATTGAGGCCCTGCTTGCCCATTATCTGCATACAGAAACTGCATACAGAACCTAGCAGTTCTTCTGACACAATCTCTACCAAACTGTGACATCTCCCTACACATGTGTGAGTGACTGTGACCCCACAAAGCCAAACAAAGCATGAAGTTGTGTGTGTGTTTGCTTTCCCTAGACACACGTCACAGAACAGTGGGAGAAGAAGTAGGCCACATCCAAAAGAAGAGTGAGAGAAGGAGTAGGGTAACTGTCACATAGGGTGGCCATGTGTCCTCTTTTACAGAGCACAGTCCTCTGTTTGAAAGGTTGCCACAGGACTGTCCTCTGTTTTGAAGGCATCCTCTGTTTGAAGGGCTGTCCAGTCCAAGTCTGGTATAAAATAAAGAACCATCAGAAGGAAGAGCTGGGCCTTTAAGTTGCCCATCAGCAGTACCTGGACAGCAGACTAAGCAAGGCACACAGGTCACCTGGTCACAGTCGTCCACTGGTGAGATGTACTGTATTTCTATTTAAATTATAAAAATAATTTCTAAATTTGTATCTATGCATATAAATGAGCATAAGCAAATTTTATCCAATATCCTCTTTTATTCTCTTTTTGGTGGTTCATTTCCTCTTTTTTGGCGATTCATAAGTGGCCATCTTCACTGTCAGCCATTGTAGATGGCACTGAAAAGTTAAAGTTAAACCACAAACTCTTTCTATTTGGGCATGAAAACCACACTTTTTTCTCTGTTCCCCCTCTCTCTTGCTTTGAAAAGTGATATCCTAACTTTTCTTTTTGAATAAACCGATATGTAGGCAATGCAATGCGCATGACACAGCCCTCCAAAACCAAACCAAATGACCAACAATAGCGCATCCAGTGTATAAATGTATCAATATACACAGATTTTTAAATGTTTAGGCATAAAACACCAGCTTTCCTCTCACCTAATGTTTACCTGATGCACTGGCACATGTTCCCCAAGCTTGGCCTCCTCTCATCTCCCCCAGTCATTGCCTCACTTCTCAGATGTTGCCATTCCATTCCGCATAGCAGCAGCTTATTCAGCAGCAGCTGGACCTGAAGGTGGCTTGGGGCTAGGTTGCCTAAAGAGTGCCTCAACACACAGACCTTGAGGTCACCATCAGAGCAAAGGCCCTTCTACAAATACCTCTGCCAAGTGAAATCTGAAGGGTCCTTACTAGGAAGAGGGCTTTCTCAATTGATAACACTCTGGTTGTCCCCAGAGGGTCTCACCTGACAGTACTCTGTATGGCGGCTTTTTAGCAAATAAGACAGCATAAAAATATGAATAATAAAAATAATAAATAATACATATTCTTTTTAACATCAGGCAGAAACCTTTTTTTTTTAATTCTTCCAGGCTTTTTAGGGGCCCTCTGGGGTCTTTTAATGTATTCTGAGGTTCTGGCTATGCTTGATTTTGTCCATTTATCTCTGCTGCGATGTGTTTTATACTGTAATGGTATTTTTATTTTTTTATATTGTATTTTAACAATTTCTTTGTATGCTACCCAGAGACGGTTATGAGACGGCATAGAAATACTGTTAATAAACAATAATAAACAATTACTATTCCTCTCCCTGTGGTATTGCCAGTCTCCTCTGTGGAACATGTGTGAAGTTCTGTTACCAGTGAACATGTTTCCGCATATCATGCCTATCATCATGGCTGGGTTGTTGTTGCTGTTTTTTGCTGGTGTGACAGGAAGAGGTATACTATTATGGTGACATGGTGCTTCACACATGTGCCTCTCTGCATGACGAGAATGCCAGAGAGGGGGGAAATGTCTACAAAAATACCCTTAGAACTGACAAACTGAGGAGAGTAATGTTTCATGTGTTTCTGTTTATCCCTAAAGCATGGCAAAATGAAGTCTCTTCAGTATTTTTTGTTTCAGCATACATTCAGGAAAAATAGTTCTAAAGAATGAAAATGTTAAAATGTCTGGACAGGCTTTCTTGCATTCACTTTCATTATTGGCAATGTAGTGGAAATTAGAGGGTGGCAGGGCTGGCCCTACCATTAGGAAGAGTGAGGCAGCTGCCTCAGGCAGCAGATGCTGGGGGGAGGGGAACGGTGGCGAGGTGTAGGACAGAGCTGCATGTGCTCTATGGCCTGCCCTATGCCCCCTAAACTATCTGCTGCCCTCAGGTGTGGTGGAGGATGGTGTCTCATTGCCATTGTTGAAATAAGATTCAACTGCTAGTCTGGCCAGGTTTTGTAAATGGGGTGTGTGTGCGGGGGCGGGTGGAGATTGGTCATCTTGTCCTTCACCTGAGGCAAAAAAAAAAAAGTCTTGGGCTGGCCCTGATCTTGAGGGAAAGGGCTTAAATTTCTACACTGTCAAAAGTTGGCAGGGTACAATTATCTCCAACAAAAATGGTATTCCATGCTAGATAAGAACACAAATAGTAGCTCCAGCAAGAACAAAGCAACTTGTGAAGAAAGACACAGGACGAACATTTGCTTTTCTAAGGAGATTGTTGCATGTGTTCCTTACAGACAGAACAGGCATATACAGCATCTGTAACGTCTCGTTTTATCCGTCCATCTATCTATCTAGTTCTCTCTCTCCCTCCTGCTCTCTCCCATCCTGTTGACAGTATTTATTGATCTGACTAAACCATCTATCTTTCTGCAACATCTCCCTTAAATCCAGCCTTCTGAGGTGCTGGCTTGGTGGGTTTTTAAAAAGTCTTTGAGAGACAGACAAGACAGCTGTGCATTCATCCTGCACTGTTTATACCTCTTTGATTACGTTTGTTTTCTGTTTAGGCTGACTGCTCAGAAAAGCATGCGTAACCTGATCAGAGAGAGTCATATCCAAGCATCAGCAACAATTGGATGCGCTGCGCACTGATTCACATAATAAAGGACCTGTTTGAGCAGTCTGCAAGGACATGCAGGCAAGAGTGACACCACAATGCAGGGAGATGAATGAACATTAGCCTCCACTGTTTAACCCTGACTTCTTCTATCTAGGGTGTGTCCATTTAATGTAAACAATCCTATACACATTTACCTAGGAGTAAGTCCCATAGAACTCAATGGGGTCTACTTCTGAGTGGACAAGGGATAGGATCACACTGTAAACTTTGTGCACTCTGTGCCACTTACAGAAAAATGACAGAAGCAAACACTGGACACAGAACAATTCATCATTCTCACAGAATTCCTGAGAAACTAAAAGAACAAGTTTCTAGACCTCATGGCTATGAATGCAACCTTGAATGTGTGTGGGCAATGTCTAGTGAAATCAGTGATCCTAGGCTGTTCAGTAGTACCTGCAGTAGTCAAGGCTTCAGTGCTCTACATAGCTTGCTCCTTGCCCCTCCCTATGACCAGCAAAAGCAGAAAAATTACACAAAACAAGCCGATAGAGACAAATGTGCATAATTTATAGAGGAATACATTTTTCTTAGCACAGAACTTAAATAGGGACAGGGGATTTTTTTTTCTCCTGCCCCCCCTTTTATTCTTGCTATAGAGGCTGTACAGCTCTCATTATTGGTCCATTTGTATTCATATTTGTGATGTAATCACATTATCTAAATATATAAGTACTCCTGAGATTGTAGGCAGGCTCAAAATATACTCCTTACAACTTTCAAATGACTTTGTGTATCATGTGTATTTAAGTAGTTTCAATGGTAAACACAAATTAATTATAGTCAACTGTATGCTTTGAAACAGTTACTTCTTTCCCACATCATTATTTTAGACATATGAAGTATCCAAAGAAGTCAGAATGGCTTCCTGAAAATTTCCAGCCATTGCAATCTCAGCTAGAGGCTACAGACTTCACGTCTTCATTGACAAAAGTATATTGTAGAGCAGAAAAGGGCAACTGAAATGATCAAGGGGCTGGTGGAGTGACTTCCATATGAGGAAAGGTTACAACATTTAGGGGGTTTTTTAGCTTAGGAAAATAGTGAATAAGGGAGGGCATGATAGAAGTGTATACAATTATACAAGATGTGGAGAAAGTGGATAGGGAGAATTATTTTATTTCTATCATAATGCTAGAACCTGGAGTCACCTAATGAAGCTGAATGGTGGGAGATTCAGGATAAATAAATGGAAGTACTACTTCACACAGTGTATCATTAAACCATGAAATTTGCTGCTACGGGTCCTATGAGATGAGGCTTTTATTGTACAATCGGCCTGCTTCATTCATGCAATTTTACAGGAGGTCCAGATGACAAGTCTTCCATTTGTAATCCTCCCGTGTTTCCCCTCTGCTTCTTCCATCCTTTTCCTTTTCAGAAAAAAATGGTTAAGGAAGAAAAGATGGAACAGCTGCACAATGCCTTCTGTTTCATATAGCACTATGAGCCCTCCATCTGGAAGCACCCTGCAAAATTTAGATGGCCACCAGTTTGGATGGTTTTAAAAGGAAAGTGGACAAATTCATGGAGGATAAAGCTATCAACGGCTAATATTACCTCCAATATTGGATTCAGTGTCAGAGGCAACTGAATATAAGTTGCTGTGGAACATGAGTGGGAGAGTGCGATTGCACTAATGTCCCACCTGTGCACTTTTCATAGGCATCTGGTTGGCTACTGTGGGAGCAGAGTGCTAGACTAGAGATCTTTGGTCCAAACCACCAGGGCTCTTATTATGTTCTTATAATTCGCCAACTGCCATTTTTGGCAAACTTGTGAATATCTGTGGGGCTCTTATTGTGGGATAGTTCTCCCAGCCTTTTCTTTCAACTTTCCTGAGACTAACTGTGGCCCGGTTCACACAGTTTGTGGCCCACAACAATAACCCACAGTTTGTTAAACTATGGGTTGTTGTGAAAGAAGTAGGAGCAAGCGAGTATGCTGTCTCCCACTGGACTGCCCGCTCCAACTGAGCTAAACAACCCAGTGTCCCTGGCTTGTTTAGCTCAGTGGGAGCAGGCAGCAGAAGTTTAAACCCTGGGTAGCTGTAACATGTGAACTGGGTCTAAGTGTTGCCAGCTGAACCGTTTTCACTTTGTTTCACTTGGGAAAGCTCAATTTTGTTTTTCTTCTGTTAGGAAGGCTTACCATGACCCACTGAAATAAATGTAAAGTTCTATGGGTTTTCTTATGTGGCTGTGGCAGGTTCTGAAGACTAGCTGTAACCAGATTTGAGAATATTTGGTGGCAATGTTACACAAGAGAAATGTCCACAGTTTAACCTTCAGAACATAGAGACATAAGGTGGGTTCACACGTCACGCTAGCCTACCCTGGCAATAAGCCACAATGGGTTGGTTGTTTCATGAACAACTCATGGTGCACCCAACTGACGATTGGGCTCACCGTAAGTTGTTCTCCCCCTCTTTCCTCCACACAGTACCCCAAGGGACACTGTGGCAGGACCAACTGGTCTCCTCCTCCCCACTGCGATCGTGAGCCATTTTTTGGCTCACCGTGGCTTTTTTCCCTTTTACTTTTTTTTGTTTTTGTTTTTTTTGGACAACCAATGACAGCCCTTCTGAAGTGCTCAAGTGGCACATTGGAGGGGCTGTCACTGGTTGGCCACCCCCTTAAAAAAAAATTATTTAATGCATTCCAAATGTGCACAATTTTTTCATTTAAAAAAAAAATTGTATTAAGTGTTTAAGTGTGGAAGTACACACTTCTGCAGGTCCAGAATACGAAGCCTCACCAGGGCAATGTCTGGGAGGGTACCTGCTATCAAAGTGCAGCAGGTACCAATCCTGGACATTGACCCAGAGAGGCTCCAAATAGGTTTATTGTTTTCACTTAGCTTTCCCCTGACAGCTGTCAAAAGGCGAGCTGTCAAAGGAAAGGAAAGCCATGAGTGATCTTTGCTCGTGCAAGGGGGTAGGCGATTCCCCCCCCTCGCAGTGAGATCCTCTGTGTTTTGAGTGCGTCCCCCCCATAGGTCTCAGTACTGCACATTTGCACTTTCCTCTGAAACTCTAGCTGCTCAGGAAAGTGCAAAAGTGCTTCCCACCCCCTTTTCAGGAAAAAGGTCCTTTTAAGAGGGACCCAGAGTTTTGACAGCTAGCCGTCAAAGCTCCTTTCCACCCAAAAAGGGGGTAGGATGCACTTTTGCACTTTCCCAAGCAGCTAGAGTCTCAGGGAAAAATGCAAAATATGCAGTAACCAGAGGACAGTCAGGGCAAAAAAGAAAAAGATGAGGATCTCACCACAAAGGGAGTGTAAAACTTGCCACCCCCTTTCACAAGCAATGATCCCTGGCGCCTTTGCTTTCCCTGACAGCTCGCCTTTTGATAGCTGTCAGGGGAATGCAAAGTGGGGGGGAACCCTATATTGAGCCTCTCTGGGTCAATGTCCCGGGTTGGTACCTGCTGCATTTTGACAGCAGGCACCCCCTTGGGCATTGCCCAGGCGAGGCTTCGTATTTCGGACCTGTGGAAGTGCGTACCTCTACACTTGTGCAAGTCCATACACACACACACACACACACACACACACATATATATATATATGAAAAAAATGTGCACATTTGGAATGCAGAAAAAAAAATTAAAAGGGGGTGGCCAACCAGTGACAGCCCCTCCAATGTGCTACTTGGACATTTCAGAAGGGCTGTTACTGGTGGCAGCATGGGAGAGATCGCCAAGGGTATTTTTGCTGCTCTTGCAGAGTGCCTCACTCACTGCTTCAGTTTACCCACGGTGGGATTGGTCGCCCAAGCTCAGATGACACGACAACCCACCATGGGTAAAACAAATCCTACAACAGCCCATGGGTTCTCAGGGTGGCCTGTTAGAGATTAAAAAACAAGCCACCATGGGTGAAGCAGTCTGGGTTCGGATGACACGACAACCCACCATGGCTGGTTACCCACGATGGGTTGTCATGTCGTCCAAACTGGGTCATAGATAGATAGATAGAAGGATGGATAGATAGATAAGATAGAATTAGAGACTAGCTACACCAAGGGGGTAGGTGTGGGTTATAAACATGTTAATCAGTGTCAAAAGGCACCAGGTTTTTCACCACATTTCTGGGACTGCTGTGAAAAGGGACAGCCTCATGAGACCCTCCTGGCCGGGATCACTCACTGTGTAGGAAGGCAAAAGAAGCTGTAACCATGTGTGTGTATGTGTGTGTTGGGGTGAAGTGGAAATGGCACCAAAGCAGAAACAGAAATAGGAAACAACTGGCCTTGGGAAAAGATGAGCATTTAAAGGTTTGGGGTGGAGGTGCTGAGAAATATTTCTGCCTCACCTTTGAAAGCACTACTTCCAACCCCAAAAATCAAAATGGAAAAACATCTGATATGGCCCTAAAGAGAGCATAGGGACAGTTTCTTTCTGTGATATGGCACACTGTCTCTCTGAAAGAAAAGGTCATGGGAAGGGCTAATGGTCATGGGAAGGGCTGTGGCTCAATGACAGAATACATGTTTTGCATGCAAAAGGTCCCAGGTTGTCCCTGGCATCTCCAGGTAGGGGTGGAAAAGACTGTGGCCTGAAATGCTGGAAAGCCACTGCCAATCAGTGTAGAGCAGTGTTCTCCAACCTTGGGTCCCCAGATGTTTTTGGCCAACAACTCCCAGCATGCCCCAGCCAGCATAGCTGGCTGGGGCATGCTGGGAGCTGTAGGCCAAAAACATCTGGGGACCCAAGGTTGGAGAACACTGGTGTAGAGAATACTGAACTAGATGGACCAGTGGTCTAACTCTGTATAAGGTAGCTCCCAAAGTTCTTATGGCTGATGTGGCATCATCCCAGGAAAAACCAATGTCTACACTAAACAAATTTGAATCCAACATTTCTTTGCTGTCCAACATTTCTAACTACATTGATATAATACTGGTAGTTATGCGTTTTAGGTACCACCACTCAGTTCTCACTTAGGGTTGCCATCTTTTAATTTAGCAATATTTGAACAGGGCAGAATATACGATCTCAAAGGGGTTATTGCAGTAATAGAATATTCATGGGTCTAGTCATATTGCTTTAATTATTTGAATTATTCAGTATAAAGGGAAATGTCCCTATCTGGCAACATTGCACAAAAGTAACATAGTTGATGGTAATGGAGATTGCTCCACATTGATTGCGGACATGGATTTAGCACAGTCTATCAAAGTGGTAGGACAGAAGAAGAGCCCTGCTGGATCACTCTAAATAAGACCTATCTAGTCCTGCATTCTGTTCCCACAGTGGCCAACTAGGTTCATAATCTAATCTGTGTCTTCTCATCGCTGCAGACTTTACTGTTATTTAGTAGGATTGAATTTCTTATGAGAAATAACTCATGGTAGCCAAAAGAAAGAAAGAATGAACTCCATTCACAAGAATGGACTTATTGACAGAGATCCTGTGCTATGTACACTCCATAAACATTATGAATAGGTGGAAACCCCAGTACGCCCTAGGAAGATGAAACTTATGGGCTCAGCAGGTAAATAACATGTGGGTTCCTAGCCAAAAACAAAGAGCCTTCCTAAGACCCAGAATCTACACCCTTGCCTTGAGAGCCAAAGGAGAGGGGGATTGTCATGAAAGCGCAGTTTCACATTGCTAAGAAGTGTAAGCCTTAATCATGGTCACTGTATGACAGGACAGCAGGCATGCAGCAGCATCTACTGCTAATCGGAGAGTACTGCAGCCTCTTAATGAACGACCGAGGTGACAGCAACGGCATGGAGGCCAGGTTGCACCCTTTCAGTATACATCAGTGTTTCAGATCACCACCTTCTTGTGGCAGCCAGCAATGTGAGAGACAGATCGCAAGCCCAAGAGCACAGAGCGGTAATTAGAAAATGTGACATTTAGGGTGTTTTCTTCTGCATTAGAGTGAGTGAGGTTTTTTGTGTTTGTTTGGGTTTTTTAATACAGGGGGACTTGAAATATACACTTCTGTCCCATGGGTCCTAGCAGAAATGTTGTAGCAGGTGCCTTCTGCAGGAATACCAAGTCATTGAACCAGGAAAGACCAAGGGAGTCATCTCAGCCAAAATGTTCCCTTTGATGGTGTTCAGTACCAGATGCTTAATAGAAAAGCTGTACAACAAAATGCATTAAGATAAATAGCCAAAAGGATATCCCATTTCCAATTAGACAGCCTGTTAGGATTTGAATCATCACATGCCTTGATGCACGAAAATTTTAAAACCCTGAATTGTATGTCTCACAGAGTGCCTACATTTCTCAGGATTGCACCCATATATGCCCCACTCTTCAGTAAAATACTCCTCAAGGCATCTTATATCAATAAACCCATTGAAGAAATAAAACAACAATCTAAACAATTTTTTAAAAACCCTAAAGGAGCAGAAGCAGCAATAAAAGCATACTGTGTATGTTTCAGAGAAACAGATTTAAAATATATAGATTCAACTGATGCTTTTAAAGGCCTAGGAATTTTTTTTTTTTTATGCTTGGTGTCAAAAAGGCACCAAGTGATCCACCCCAGGGAGAGTGTTCCAGAGATGGGGCGCCACAACTGAAAAGGCTTTCTCAGTAGTCAGCACCCATCCAGCTTCAGAGGGCAGGGCACCCAGAAGGACCTCCCTCAAAGATCTCAATGCGCGAAGAAGTGCATGTGGGGAAAGCCACTCCTTCATGTACACAGGTCCCAAAGTCCTTGGCTTTAATGGTAAACACCAACACTTTGAATTGTGCTTGAACTGTACAGCCCCCAGTAAACTGTTTCAAAACTGACAAGCTATGTCCCCTAGGGCCGGTTCCAGTTAGCAGTCTAGCAGCTGTGTTCTTGACTAACTGAAGTTTCTGAGAAGTCTTCAAAGGCAGCCCCACATGTAGAACATTGCAGTAATCAGGCCTGGAGGTACCAGAAAATGGATAACTGTGGCCAAGCTGTCTCTGGCCAGGAGGGGAGGGGGTCACGACTGGAAATGAAGCGTCCATATTGCTCACTCTCTCCCTGGTTGCTGACTCTCCCTCTTTACAGTAGATATTTATTGTAAACTCTTACATCAATTTTTTTTTTACTGCTCTAGTCTCACTGCATTCTCTTGCAATATACATCAACAGCCCACGGACAGCCATTTTCACCTCATCAGCAATATTAACATACCGGTAATAGTAGTCGTCCTGGCTTCATTCAAAGTTCATTGGCATTAAATGAACAACACAAATAGTGCATTAAAATATACTGTGTGACTAGGATCTTTCTTAATCTCTTAACAAGTGGAGATACTTCTTTGCTTAAAATGCCTCAGGAACACAAGACTTAAAAGAATGATGGTGGCTCTAACCATGGCAGTTGCTTAAATCAGGTTTAATCCAGTCTTGCTGAACCATTCACAAAACACATGTACACATCTACTTGCATACTATTGCGTCAGCACTTTCAGGTAACGCCTGAAGCTTTCTCAAGCAACTGTTATGTTGGTGCAGCTTTTCCCAGAACAAAGATGAGAATTATAAAAGCTTCACCCGTTGAATTTTGGCCTGTCACAGAGCTCTCAAAGGCACAAGAGCTGTGCCATAACAAAGTTGGCAAGCCTATATATATAAGGGCATTATTTTTTTTATTATCATGTTGGGTTCTACATGGCTTGCTGTGCCTGTCTCAATCAGAAGAGTGGAGGATGCAATTGGTCTGTTGGTCCAACAAGATTAGAGAGATGTTATCCTTTATTGAACCCGACATCTCACCCCACCCCCCCAAGAGAGCAGCCTTTAGAGGATCCTTCAGGGGAAAGAGCAACACAGTCTCATGGTGTCTGTGAAAATTGGTTTATTTACAAATTTACAGACTGAGAAGAAATGGGAGGGAGAAAGGCAGCAAACCTCCACAGGTACTGCAGAATGGATGCAGGTCCCAGGGTGCAGCAACAATTCTTCTACCAAACCTCTGCTCCAACTTCAGACACCTTTGACGCTTCGAATGTTTATCTTCTAGCTTTTGAAGAAATTCTAGAAAAAGGAGATATGTGCAGGGCAATCCTATGCATGTTTATTCAGAAGTAAGCCCAACTGATTTTAAGTGAGACTTACTCCCCACTAAGTGTGCATAGGATTGAAAGCTAAGGCACCTCCCTCTAACCTTGAGCCTACCTCTCAACCACTACCACACATCCTTAGCGAATCTGACACTGTGACTGGGTTCGCACGACACGGTAAGCCACTGTTCTTATTAAGCCACGGTGGCTTAGCATGTCGTCTGAACCCGGGATGGCTTGCTATGGTTTAGTTAGCCATGGCTAGGAAGCCACACTTCACAGCCATGGCTTAATCTAAGGTTTATTTAAACCACCGTGGTTTAGCATGCCATCCGAACCCAGATGACACACCAAGCCATGGTCAAGACCTAAAGCAAAAGAGCCCCTTGGCAAGAGCGGCAGAATGGTATTGCCAGCAATACCCCAAAGTGCCCAAGCAGTACTTGGGGAGAGCTGCCAAAGGCTTCCCCACCTCCCCGCAGCCACCGTGAGCAGTTTTGGGCTTGCCACGGCTTGCCTTTTTAAAACAAAAAACACCTTTTTCTCACTGCAGCTAAGGGGACATCTCGGTGCTCCCACAGTGTCCCCTGGGATACCGCAGGAGGACCAAGAGGGCGAGAGGGGGGGGAGGAGGAGGGAGCGGCCCCCTGCTGTGCCCAATCGTCTGCTGGGCACAGGGGAATTTAAGCCACAGTGCGTGGCTTAAATTCCCAATGGACTTAAAGTGTGGTGCGAACCCACCCTGCTGTATCTGTTATCGGTGGCCTGAATAAGGCCTATGGATGGCTGCCCACCGACTAGAGAATGTAATTGCCTCTATGTGAACACTCTCTGAAGTGCTCCTGCTGTGGCTACTGCCTCACCCACAATGCCCTCTGGTGCCTTCAACAGCTGTGGCAGTGGCACCAGGCTTTGCTGCCTTGTTTATACATCTGTGTCAGGGACGCATTGCCCATGGGCTGTAAGCTGTATGCGCACACCCCACCCAAAGAGGTCCTGTGTGTGTGGCCTCCCATGGCAGAAGCCACTGCGGTTGCTGCCAAAGCTACTAGCAATTTCCCCACCAATTTTGCCCCCACTGGTTTTTCCAGCAAAATTATCACTGCTGCCAATTCATCCAGCACCACCTTTCTCTGTCAATCTCCAATGATTCTGCAGCTGCCCCACACACACACACACTGCCACTGTCCTCAACTGCCAGTCACAACTTCCCTGACTGTCCAAGTGGAAACAAGCCTGTTTCTACTTCCAACAGGAAACTCTAGGAGCCAGTCTCAGAGAGCATGCCCTATGAGTACCAGAGCATCTTCTAGGAAACGTTCTGGCAGCCGCTGTCTTCTAGGAGACCTCTATCAGCTGCTCTGGCAGCTACTGGGGGCTACATAGATTCTATGTAGTAGTAATATTAACAAAATTATGATACTGTATAAAAAAAGACTGGAAGGCAGAAGAGGCACCAGACAGCTGCGGGGCAGTTTTCAAAGAAAATATTTGATGCTTTTTCTAGATTCAAATGTTGGCAGGTATGAAGTTCTCGCATCCAAGAAAGCTAATTCAATATGCCAACATTTTTCATTTCATCTAGACACACAGCACCTATTTTTTATTTCCTGAAAGTCCTGTGTCTGGGTGGATAAATTAGGTCATGCATATGAAGCGTTTTGAGCAGGTAGAGAAGGTGCTGTACTGGGAATACTAAATTACTGGCACTTCCTCACGCTCTGGCCCATAAGTGAGGCCATGCACAGAGCTAGGGACATGGAGCTACATCTGCTCTTCCGTATGCAACCTTGCCCTCTGCTCCTTCAAGTTGTCTGTGGCCGTGGGGCCTTGATTAAGAGGTAACATTTCATCCACAGTTGCAATTCAGGAGCTGCATTCAGGATGGGATGGAGGAAAGGAAGCAGCAAAAACACATCAGCCCCTCCAATGCAACCCTGGAACTGCCTCTGGCACTTTGCTTCCTCCCCTCCCTATCCCAAAGTTAAATCCTGGGTTGCAAGGGCAATGTGTTTCCAGTGTTTTGTTTCCTTCCAACCCTGGAAGGCTCAGGATGAGAAGAAGGGCTGGGAGGAGAAGAATGCATTTCTAGTGGACTGCTTCCCTTTCCCTTCCTCCAACCAAGTTTCCTGAAGAGTGTTTCTTGGTCTTGCTCCAGCATTGCAACACAGGGAATGTATTTTTTTGTTTGTTTGTTTGTTTATCACATTTACAATCCCACCTTTCCTCCCAGGAACAAAAAGCAGCATACTTCATTCCTCTTCCACTTTTACAGTAATACCTTGGATTGCAAGTAACGTGGTTTGAGAGCGTTTTGCAAGACAAGCAAATTTTTAAATATTTATTTATTTATTTATTACTTGATATACAAGCGACGTATTGCAATACAAGTACTGTAGTACGGCTTAAATGAAAAATCTCTGTACAATTTTTTTTGGAGGGATTTCATTTTGATATAAGAGTGTTTTGGATTACAAGCACATTTCCGGAACGAATTGTGCTCTCAATCCAAGGCATGACTGTATCTTCAAAACCCTGTGAGGTAGGTTAGGCTGAGAGATAGTGAGGGGCCCAAGACCACCCAGAGAGCTACATGACTCACATGAACAGCCCTGAACAGCCCGATCTCGGAAGCTAAGCAGGGTCGGGCCTGGTTAGTACTTGGATGGGTGACCTCCTTGGAATACCAGGTGCTGTATGGAGGGACCATCGCTCAGTGTGACAAAGCACATGCTTTGCATGCAGAAGGTCCCAGGTTCGATCCCCGGCCTCCGACTAGGGCTTGGAAAGAACCTGCCTGAAACCCTGGAGAGCCGCTGCCAGTCAATGTCAACAATACTGGGCTAGATGAACCAATGGTCTGACTCAGTATAAGGCAGCTTCCTATGGCAGAGGGAGGATTTGAACCCAGGTCTCCCCAGTCCTAATCTGACACCCCTTCCAGCTAATTGTGGGAAAGCAATGCCTCAGAAGTGCTAAAGGGCAAGTAACCATTATTTCATCTATGTTATTATATTCCTTCCCCCAAATAGTTATGCCAGATGATGGTGTTGGTATGGCTCAATAACTTGCAATTTGGCTCAAATAAAAAGGGTTCTGTAAAAACAAACAAACATGTGAACCTCTGCTGTCTCTATAAATCAGAAAAGATCCTTTTTTTTATTTCAGAGTTCTCTGTTTTTGTTACAGACAGGAGTCTAAAGTTGTCAGAGAGTCCCATCAAAGGAAATAGGGCCTGTTAAAATTATATACGGTTATAAAGAAGAATGGAGATCTAAGATCGTATTTGCCCTGGGAAATGGCATGCCCCTGGGACTGTATGATAACACTGAAAGATAAATTGCATAGAAAGTGTCTCAGATTTCTTCTTAATGTAGGTAGGGAAGACAGGTGAGGTGAGGGGGGAGAATGTGCCTTTCCGAAAATATTCCCTCCCTCCTATTCATTCTGCTACCCTACACAGCTGACCAGAGAAGCAGCATAGCATCATGAGTCATAGCAAATTAATTGTCAAACAAAGCAAATCATGATAGATTAATGCCTGGGCTTGAATTAAACCTGTTAAGAGCCTGCAAGTTATTTTAAATTTTAAAAATGCCTTCCACCTTCCCTTTCTGAACTTCCTATCCAGAAAGCAGGAGCCAATGAAGCTAGCTGTGAGAGAAAGCTAACTCTCCAACCAGCAAGCCTAGTACAACACACACACAGTGGAAAGCATATTCTTCCAGGTGAACTCTGATCCTGAGTGGATTCAAGCCTGATCTGCTAATGCCGCAGAATGTGACGGTAGGTCTTGAGGTAGTAGAATGGACTGTACCACTTCTCTGCAGGGGGTGGCTCACAATTTTTTTAATGCTTCCATGTGTGAACAATTCCCAGCAAGTAGAAAACTAGCACAACAGAAAGAGAGCTAAGAACATAAGAGCGGTACTGGATCAGACCAAAGGCTTATCTAGTCCAGCACTCTATTCCCACAGTGGGCCAACCGTATGCCTATGGGAAGCCCACCACAAGGGCGTGAGTGCAACAGCACCCTCATGCTCGTGTTCCCTGGCAACTGGTATTCAGAGGCAAACTGCCTCTGATGCTGAAGGTAGAGCTGGCTTATACCCATTCTCTCTTAAGAACTAATTTTCGATTTGCAAGGGATGTTTTTATCATGGGAGAGCACTCAACATAGGTATCCCCACACCTGCAGCCTGAAGTGGTACAGATCGTTCCACTTCCTCAGGGTTCTACTACTTTACTTTGCCGCATGTGCAGATCAGGCTTGAGTGAAGATTGGAAAAGGACCAAAACAATAGCCTGCCTTTAAGAGGGTTCTGTGCACCAGTGTGGCGTAGTGGTGAGAGTGTTGGACTGGGACTCAGGAGATCCGGGTTCTAGTCCCCGTTCGGCCATGAAACTCACTGGGTGACTTTGGGCCAGTCACTGGGTGACTCTCATCCTAACCTACCTCACAGGGTTGTTGTGAGGATAAAATGGAGAGGAGGAGGAGGATTATGTAAGCCATCTTGGGTTCCTTGCAGGAAAAAAAGGCGGGGTATAAATAGAATAAATAAAAAAATAAATAAAATAAATTTGTGAAGACCCTCACCCCGCAAGCACATGCACCTTCCTTGCTTTTAAATACAAATAGCTTAGATTAACTGTTTCGAAAGTGTCAGGCACACTCTCACTGACAGTTTCAGAATGCTCAGCAAACTAAATGGGTCAAATAAAAGAAGCATGCACTCCAAAATTCACGGCCCAAGACATTTTGCTGCCTGAGGCAAAGGGCATATGCCACATACAGATACTGACCAGACTGGTAGTTGACTCTTATACTGGACAGTGTCCTTCACTCCACCTGAGGGCAGCACTAGCTTAGGGGGCGACGGGCAGACTGTGTGACGCCCACAGCTCTGTCCTCCAACACCTTGCTGCTGCTCTGTATTCCCCAGCATCTGTTGCCTAAGGCAGCTGTCTCACTCCACCTAAAGGCAAAGCTAGCCCTGCCAAAATTCAGCAAGACTAACCCTCAATCTCCACATAAATAGACCAAATTTGGCAGGAGGGAGTCTGTAGGAAAGTGCTCTACCAGCATTACCTCAGAACTCTCTCCTTAATAAATTATATCTAAAGATAAAGAAACTTGCACTGTAGAAGAATAAGAAGTGGAACAATTCTTATACCCCCAATAATGGTCTTTGCCACCCCTTTGCTCCCCCCAGTTAATTATCTTAGAGTCACCCTGCATATGGATCCTGGAGACATGAACAGGCTGAATCAATATGTTTCCCCCCCTAGGAAGCATAATTAAACATCCTCCTCCAAATTGTGGAAATAGATAAATTTCTAACATTTGGAGGTACATCTATCCCAAATACCCAGCAGCAAGCTGGCCGCATCTGCAACACAGCCCAGATCAATTATAGTGACATTTTTTAATTTTCCAGAAATTGAAGTTATTGCAGCTTACAGAAACTGGAACAATTGAATTGTGACTCTGCCAGGGCTGCACTTTCTCCAGTTTATATTCTGGAAAATACACAGGAAGAGATGTTGTTGTTGTGATGTGAGTTTTTTTGAAGCAAAAACAAAACAAAAAGAGAATATAGAGAAAAATAAAGCAGAAAAATGTTGCCTAATGTCGAGAAAGCTCCATAGGTTCCAAGGATAGATAGGTTTGCCAAAATATGATGGCACTAACTGGTTGCCATAAAATTCTATAGACTGTATTATGAAGTCAGATATACAGATTTGTTTGTGACCTTAATCTGCAAAAGATGGGTCCTTTCCAGACTTCCACTGTCTTTTCAAATACTACAAGACTGTGTCTAGTCTTTTCTGTTCCTAATTCCTAAAACACACAGCATCTGCTGCCCCTGCCCCCTTTGCATTTTTCTTGCTAAAATTCCCGAACACCTGAATCTTGAAATGATTCAATATGTGGGTGATGACAGACATACATTATAAAGGAGATGTCACAGCAGGTTCTTCACCTGAGGTGTGAGCCTGGTTTCCTCATGCATCATGGTTTGCATGACAAACAGACAGTCCAGCAAATTGAATACTGCTTCACCTATCAGTCTCACCTCTCCTCCCATGCTCCAGGTGGGCTTCCAACTTTTAAAACAACATTTAAGGTGCCACGTCGACACTTATTCATACATTCATCCTTCTTTTTACAAAAAGAAAAGGGGAACAAAGATACCAACATTGTGAAGAGTTGTAAAATTGCTCTGGGGGTTGGAATGGGAATGTGTGTGGTGGGTTCATAATATCACAGGTGCCAGCCAATAGGCATTCTCTGCAGGCAAATTCATTCCTACCTATTCAGGCTCCACCATATAAAAGAACCTGTACACAGCCAGCTTTTTGTTAAAGAGCTCCTCTCAGAACAGACATTTGCCTGTTTACAAAGCAGCACAACTGCCTCCTCCATTCTCACGGTGGCACTTTGTATGCACACTGAATGTTGAATACAGTTATGCAAATGAGTTCAACCTGGAAGAAAGTGTTTTCTGCTTGCAAAATATGGTGGTGGTTTTGTGAAGCATGCAATCGTGCCCATTTTATTTCTTGATATAGAAAAGTAGATGCAGAATGTAATGCTTCTAGTGTAGATTTTTTTTCTACACGAGGCATTTATTGTACATTTGTGATTCCTTACTCACGGTTCTTTACGGGTTCTTTAGACAATGTTTTGATCCTCCAGTTTTGCGTCTGTTTTTTCAGGCCACTTTCCCACCCGGTTTGTTTGTTTTTTTAGAACAGGAAAATGGGGTATTATTTCTGAAAGCGCTGTTTCTACTGGTATATTTGTGCTATTCTGCTGTAGCACAGTTCCACTGAGAGGATATGTAGTGGAAAAGCAGACATACATTATAAAGGAGATGTCACAGCAGGTTCTTCACCTGAGGTGAAGGAAAAGCTCTTTGTGTCGAGCTCATATCTCAATTCTGCAACGAAACCTAAAACAGATGCAGCGATTAACAGCCTCGTGTAGAAAAGCTCCTCGTGTCAAGGCACCTGTGAGATTCTACTCTCTCAAAGGCTCTATACCAGCCTTCCCCAGCCTGGTGCCCTCCATGCTGGCTGGGAATGATGGGATCTGCACTCCAGCCTATCTGGAGGGCACCAGGTTGGGGAAGGCTGCTCTGTATTGACCACTGGGCTGAGGGGCTGTAGACACAAGGCAAGTAAAGGCAAAGACTGAAGGACAATATGAATGCAAACTATTTATTACCTGGTGGCAGGGGACCTAGTGGCCTCTGGCAAGTCCCCTGTTGTGGTGTGGCAGTGAGTACCATAAGTTACACATTTGTGTGGAGAAGTACAATTTCATTTGGGAGACCCTGATTTATAGAGAAAGGGAGGAAAAAAGCATCTCTATCCACTTTCTCCATACCATTGCATAATTTTGTAAACTTTTCCTGTAGCTCGCCATTAGTTGTTGGTTTTTTCCTAAACGAAAATGCCCCAAATGCTTTTCATTTTCCTTGTGGGAATGTGCTCCAATTGCTTGATCATTTTAGTTGCTCTTTTCTGCACCTTTACCAGCTCTGTGATACCCTTCAGAATTGCACAAGTATTCCAAATGCAGCTGTACCATAGATGTATATAAAACAACATGAAGATACTTGCCATCTTAATATCAGTCCCTTTCCTAATAATCCTTAGCATGCAATACCACTGGACATAGTTAACATTTTTGTTAGGGAACGGGAATACGGGATCTTGATAGGGGTGGTCGGAAATGGTGACGTTGGATTCGCCACTTAGGAGGTTGCGAAGAATCAAGAAAGTTATTAAAAGGCACACACAGGAAGATTCAGTGTTAAAAGGTTAAAGCTTCATTTGACAGATAGTGAGCATGAGAAAATGGAAAGTAAATGGGTTGCTAAAATGTTTTACATTCATACTCATCATGGGCAAGGGGAGTCACCATTTTAATGAACAGAGATGTATCATCTCACTTATAGAGCCTTCTAACTGATGATAAAGAACCATACATTAGACCTGCAGGATTAAACGGCCTGCAGATACAGATTATAAATCGTCATGCTCCAACCAGGAACAAATTGCCCTTAAAAGTCATTCTTACATGGATAAATCAGCAAAACTGCTGAAGAATACTTGGCAAGGGCAGGGGTGAGGTGATATCCTGGAGTGTCTTTTAACTTACTAGAGGGTCCTTCACAACCCTCCAAAGCAATAGTTTTCAAGGCTCCTTTGGGAACGTGCAGACAATTTCCAAGGGAGTTACATGCTCACCTCTGCTCCTTCCCAGCGTGTGTCTTTATGGTATCCAGAGAGAGCTCGGATCCACCTCCCTCTAATCTGTACACTTTATCTGAGGTGATGAAGTGTATTCCTTGTGGTTAAGAGCAGTGCCAGAGGACAGAGCCAGCATCAGTAGCTGGTGTGGCTGGACAGCTGGTGATGAGCCACTGGTGCTTTGGTTGGGCCCTCCTGCTTGCCTGTGCTTCGTGGCTCAAATTTACAAAGCAGGAAGGAGGCCACCACATTGATGTTCCTTCCCACAATGCCCCAAAGTGATGCTATGACAGGACATGACAGGAACGTCTAAATAGTGCGTAGCTCACAGGCAGTTGCTGGAGATTGTGGTGGTGCTGCCTGCCCTGGCGGAACCATCAGTAAACCTACTTGGGGTGCTGTGCCAGGGTGGGGGCCCCCATTGGATGACACTTGCCAGGGAGGCTTCATGCCTGGAGACAACCTTGCCGGAGGGACACATGGACAACCCACTTTTTATCCCAAGACCTTTGCTTTCCTGGGATCCCTATCATATGTTATAGCTGTGTGTGGCCTTGCTTCCCTCCTTTTCCATTTTATCCAGGTGCCCCAAACTGTGGATAAGAGCGAGCACTGCCAAGCAAATTGTCCATCTTCATCTTGACAGGAGCAACGCACAGGCTAGGTTGTGAAGCTTAACAATTTGGTGTTAAATTGGTCAGAACCCATACATTCCCATGAGCCACAGTGGATCCCAAGTCTACAAAAATACACAAAGAAACCTCCGTTGATCTTTAAATGGCAACGTCACACACCAGTTCTAAAAAGAGCTCAGGTTGCCCTTTAGACAGTCAAATCCAAAAGAGAGTGAGCCATTGCTACCAATGTGGGGCAAGATAAGCTGGGCTCTGGACTCTTTCTGCTCAGGCTGCTAGTGACATCCCATTCTCCCCATTTTTGTGAAGAGTACAATACTAGAACAGTGTCATTCCAATCTCAGCAGGAGGGTTTAGATTTGATCAGACACAAGAACTTGAAAGTAGCACAACAGTGTACTCAAAGTACCATATGTAAATGCCTGATGCAACTAGTTTCTGGCTGTAGCACTCAGTCTAACCACACAATGTGATGTAGTGATTAGGGTGTGGGAATAGGACTAGGGAGACCTGGCATTGAATCCCCACTCAGCCATGAAGTTTACTGGGAGACCTGCTGCAATGGTTATATTTTGTATGCTTAGGGTGCATGTTTTGGTGGATAAGGTCTAGAAGTGGCCACTTATTTGCACACTTATCTCATGCAAGTGGTCTTGTGAGCAACACAATGTGGGTGGGTAGAACTCACACAGTACTTAGCAACAACATCTATAAGCACTTGGAAATATAGAAGTCACAGAAGTTGCTGCTGTGGTATTGTCTAAATTATCTTATTCTGCATTATATGGCTTATGTAGACCTCTCACATGAGCTGTTATATGTGGTCAATTGTAACATATTAATTGACCCTAATTTTTCACAAGTCTGCACCACAGAGAAGGCTTTGGGGGAAGATAAATGCCATATTCAAACCTGTTCATTACAGGCAATAAAGATGAAGCATTCTCAGCGGCTGAGCTGTTAAGACCAAATTAAAGGAAAACAAGTGATCAGTTTCCAAATGGCACATCAAAAACAACAGTGTATGTATGTTCCCATTGTAACCAGCTACTATTTCACAGAATTACTCAATAAGTGCAGCAATGTCATTGTAGCTATATTTTCTGTTCTTGCTGTGTGTTTTTTAAACCAGAACTCAGTTTCATGTCACTGAAGTCAACTCTGTCATTATGTAATTTACACAATGGAGTGGTCAGTTGCAAATGCCGCTGAAGTACTAGACCTCATTATCATCACACTGATGTAAAAATTGAACATAGCTGTCCTACTAGCTCAGACCATTTGTCCATCTAGCTCAGTATTACCTACAAGGACTTCTTTAAGGGTACAATAACACATGGTTATTTTGGAAATAGATGTGCATACAAGCAAAACTCAAGTTTGTTGACATTCTCCAAATTCTACATTGAAGCTCATTTATCTTGTGTCCATATCAGATTGTGATCTTTGTTTTTTTATTTTCACACCAAAATTTGTGCATATTTTCATGTGTATTTTTCCGACTGTATGCATCAATTGTACACATTCTTCTCTTATTGATTAAAGTGTGTTTGTGTGCATTTACAAAAATATGCATCTTTTTCATGTTCATTTTTCAAGTGTACACATTCTGTGGAATGCATTTCTTTGGTCTGTGAATCACATTGCAAGCTCAGAAATGTACAGATTTTGACCACAGATTGCATTTGAGTCCACGTTTGGTCCCGGAAGTGTGAACTGGGTAAATCCTGATAAAACATGAATTGAAATTAATTTCTCATACATCTGTACTTTTAGACAAACATGTATATAGTAGGAATGGACGAATCTGTCAATTTTGGTTCCATTCGGTTTCTCATTTTTCTGACAGTAAATTTGGTTCATCCCAATTCCACATCAATATATACATTTTATTTTTTTTTAAGTATGCATGAACATTTGTATGCATTTTATCCACATGTCTAATATACAAATTTTTCTATGCAGTTTTGATGCTTTGTGCATTTTTGCAACCTATGTTCCCTATAATAATGCATTTCTTTGTGTGATTTTTGCTGTTGTACAGATCTTGTATGCACTTTCCCCTGATGTGTGCACTTGCTTCTGTGCACGTTTTTTTTTTTTTTTTTTAAGTAGGGAACTGTAGCACTAAATTTGGAAAAGTGCAGGTTTTGGTGTGCAACTCTGTTCTGGTTCATTCATTGGTTTGGCAGGTGCAAACTTGATAACTCCACAGAAACATTCATTTCATCTCAGTACAGTAATACCTTGGATTGCAAGTAACTTTTGAGAGCGTTTTGCAAGACAAGCACATTTTTAAATATTTATTTAATATATTTTTTTTACTTGATATACAAGCGACGTCTTGCAATACAAGTACTGTAGTACGGCTTAAATTCAAAATCTCTGTACAAATTGGGGGGGGGATTTCGTTTTGATATAAGAGTGTTTTGGATTACAAGCACGTTTCCGGAACGAATTATGCTCTCAATCCAAGGCATGACTGTATACAGACAGCCTGTAATGTGTGTAGAACCTTACTAGCACCGGCTCTCGGCTCTGGTCCAGTTTATCTCAAGGAGCGTCTCCAGCAACACCAAGTAGGCCGCTCAACAAGATCTGCCACGGATGGCCTTCTCCTTGTCCCTTCAGCCAGAGCAGCTAGACTGGTGGGGACGAGGAAGAGGGCCTTTTCTGTGGCGGCCCCCGTACTGTGGAACTCTCTCCCGAGTGACCTCCGCCATGCCCCCTCCCTGATGAGCTTCCGTCGCTCATTAAAAACCTGGTTGTTCAGGCGGGAATATGGGGTGGGTTAAGATTTTAAAATTTTTATATTGTTTTAATGTATTTTATTGTATTTATGTATTTTATTGTGTGTACATCGCCCAGGGTGGCCGGTTGCCGGCCAGATGGGCGATAAATAAATATTAATAATAAATAAATAAATAAATAAATACCTGGAAATTCCAAGGATTGAGCCTGAGGCCTTCTGCATGCAAAGCAAATACTCCAATATTGTTCCCCAATATTGTTTGTCTTACTACTCCTTTGTGCTCCTGTACTTGCCAGTTTGTTCTTAGCTGCACTTAGAATGTTTGATCCTTGGAACAAGGGCCATATGTTTGTTTGTACTTGTTTAGCATAGCAGGATTCCAGCCTATGATTGGAGCTCTCAGGCTCAACACTAGGGTGGCTTCATATCTGGCAAGGAAGTCTTGGCAAGAGCAAATAATACACACATGACTTGCTTATTCACTTTTTCCAGTGTAACTTCTGAGAACACAGTCTACAGGACCTACAGCCATTCTTGCTAACACCAGTCTTCCAAGTTAGTTTAGCAGACCATTGACTTTAATAAGGCTCTGCCCAATATAATTCATGTTAATTCCTCATTAGCATGTGCATCATTATCATATTCAGTTAGGTCAAGGTTAAAGAAATGTTACAAGATACATACTTAAATTCATTGGTGCTAACCGATTTTGAAGCCATAAACTAAATGATACATTTTGATAGCATTTTGCACTCCATGAAACACTTTCTCTCTGAACATCTCATCACACGTTGCCGTTGTTAATTGCAATATGGCTCATCTCTGCTGGGTACAAGCCGCACCATTTGTGGTGCCAGTTTTGTAATTATGTTCCTTTAGTGGTGGGGAAATTGAGAGAAGAAGATGGGTCCCCCTTTTCTTCTTCCACTCACCCCAAGCCCTTCTCCAGTTCCATACTGGAAGTCTATGAGAGCCTAAAATAAATTCAGTTCTCTTGCACTTTCAGTTTCTTAGGAAAGGGGAGAGTTGCTACAGCTCTGCAGAACTCTATTAAACCCTATCATCATTCAGCACTGTTATGATGTCCAGAGGAATAGCCATGTTAGTCTATTGCTGTCGTATCCCACAACCTTCTTGGCAAGATAATCCTGGAACTGGAGGAGACCTCAGAGGAGGATTGTATTGCAGATCCTAATGGTTGTGAAAGTCAGGGGCATTTGGAGGATGCTGACAGTCCTCCTGACACTACCACCAGGAGTGATGCCCCCCTTGAGGAGACTGTGGCATTTGGATGAATCAAAGCACCCATTCCCCTACTCCAGACCCACCAAGATCACCCCCCTGGAACAAAGGCGACAGAGTGTCCTGACAGAAGCCCAGAGCTGGAGGTACAGTACCCCTGTGGCAGCGCATCAAATAACCTTGAGCCCTACTTGTGAGGAGGAAGCATGCTCTAGATCAGTGCCCTAATGGGAAGAGGTGGGGCAACAACATCCCCTATAAAGCTGCTTAGTTGGAACCAGCCCTTGCTGAAGCAACATCTATCTTTCTGTGGACAGAAAGCTGGTCAGCTCTCCTGCTAACTGGATCTTCCTGATCCTGGGATGGCAGGAATGGGACACTTGCAGCAAAAATAGCAAAGTCTTGTGGCACCTTAAAGATTAACAAATTTATCATTCATAGCATAAGCTTTTATGGACTAGAGTCCACTTCATCAGATGCATGAAGTGTTATCCTGAGTTACAGGTATTTGTTACTCTTTAAGATGTCACAAGATTCTTTGTTGTTTTTGCTATTAGGAAAGTTGCAAGCTGATTATTAGGCAGTGAGTCAACTGATGGAATGGATGTTTCCTTCAGTGTTCTCTCTTGTTCCTCCCACACCCACTCTCAGCCCTGCCAGCCTGGCCCCTTGATCTTCTTCTGTGTATCTCCACAAGATTTATCAGTCTGGCTATAGTTGTCATTTCCAGTGATGCAGGTGAGGATAGAGAAGTATGTATATCTGCCAAAATGTGGTGTGTTTAGCTCTGTTTGCTGTCATCCTGGGAGTGGGGGGCTGTCCTATGTGACTGGAAATGTACTCACTGGCAAAGAACTACTAGCATTATCATCACATTGAACACCTGACCTGCTACCGCACACAAATAGACAATATCACTGGAAGACAGCAGTATTGTTAACATGCTCTTTGCTTAAGCAAAATGGCTCTCTTTCTCTTCCAAGCGTTTTGTATCGGGTGGCACTAGATGGTAGCTGATAAGGTCCTGATTAAGAATATTATATGAAGAACCCTGCTGGATGAGAGCAAAGGCCTATCTAGTCCAGCACCCTGTTTCCCACAGTGGCCACAAGCAGGACACAAGAGCACCCTGCTGTTCCTTCGCATCTGGTATCCAAAGACATGCTGCCTCTGATCCTGGAGGTAGCATATAGCCATCAAGACTAGCAGCCATTGATAGTCTTACCTTGGGGATGGATGAATCTGTCAATGTTGATTTCTCTCAATTTCTCTTTTTTTCAGTCTTCAGTTTGTTCCATTCCGTTTCTGCAGTATATGCATTTTTGTGTACATTTCTCCTAATATACACATTTTTGTATACATTTTTTTATTCAGAGAACTGCATCGTAAAATTTTGAGAAGTGTGAATACTGGAGGATAACTGCATTCCTGTTTGCATATTGATTCAGGAAGTGCAAATTTGGTAAGTTCTTATCAAAATGTGAACCAAACAAAATTCGACTTAAAGTCGAATCCCTGTTTAAAGTCATCTTATGTTGATGGCCATCACCACATCCTGTGGAAGTGAATTCCATAGTTTAACTATGCATTATGTGATGAAGTACTTCCTTTTGTCTGTCCTGAATCTCCCACCATTCAGCTTTATGACCCTGGGTTCTAGTATTATGAGAGCAGGGAAAAAAATGTCTCCCTATCCACTTTCTCCACACCATACAT
Organism: Shinisaurus crocodilurus; assembly: GCA_021292165.1. NCBI lineage: Eukaryota > Metazoa > Chordata > Lepidosauria > Squamata > Shinisauridae > Shinisaurus > Shinisaurus crocodilurus. The sequence continues at coordinate 74,375,852 of CM037879.1, read as the reverse complement.
AATTTTGTACACCTCTTGTCATGTCCTCCCGCTTACTCACCTTTTTTTCTAAACTAAATAAATGTATTTACATATATTCATTCCTTACTACCTACCTATCATTGCCTTTCCCAATCCACTGTTCTCTTCCCCCCCCCCTCGCCTTTGCTGTCAAAATTTAGATTATAGGCTCCTTAGGACAGGAGCTTGTCCTTTTTGCTTATATGATTTTATAAACTGTCACATACACTGATGATGCTATATAAAAGCATTTTGGGGGTAGAAATGCAGGATATAAACTTAATCAATCATAATGCATAATAATGCATCATCATCATAAGTGGAAAGTAAATCAAGAACTAAGATCAGAATACCGAAGCAAATAAAAGCTGTTTTTCATGAAGTGCAATTAAAGTGTTAGAAAGATGGTAAATTCTGGCTAGACAGTCCAGTACAGTAGATGACATGCACAGGGAATAAATGCATCATCTCTGAAACTAGTTATAAAAGAAATGGGCTATTAGCCTGATTTTGGGCAAGGTGATCGAGAAGGCAGTTGCTTTCCAACTCCAAGCAGTTTTGGATGACACCGATTTTCTAGACCCATTTCAAACTGGCTTCAGAGCAGGATACGGAGTTGAGACTGCTATGGTCGCCTTAGCAGATGATCTACGCCTGAGTACCGACAGGGGGAGTGTGTCCCTGTTGGTGCTTTTGGACCTCTCAGCGGCTTTCGATACCATCGACCATGGTATCCTTCTGGAACGCCTGGGGGGACTGGGAATTGGGGGCACTGTGCTTCAGTGGTTCCGGTCCTACCTCTCAGGTAGGTTCCAGATGGTGATGCTTGGGGATAGCTGCTCCTCCAAAAAGGAGCTGCTATGTGGCGTGCCACAAGGAGCTATTCTTTCCCCAATGTTATTTAGTATCTACATGAAACCGCTGGGAGAGATCATCCGGGGGCATGGGGCGGGGTGCTATCAGTATGCTGATGACACCCAAATATATTTCTCTATATAGAGAATACTATAAACAGCGTCAACTAAGGACAGTGTGTCTCCTCTGAATGAATGCCTGGAGGCAGTAATGGGCTGGATGAGGAAAAATAAACTGAAACTGAATCCAGACAAGACGGAGGTGCTTGCTGTCAAAGGCCACAATCTGGGTTTGGAGGTATGTCAACCAGTTCTGGATGGGGTTACAGTCCCCCTGAAAGACTGTGTTCGCAGCTTGGGGGTGCTTCTAGATCCGTTGCTCCAAATGACATCTCAGATAGATGCGACGGCTAGGAGTGTCTATTATCAGCTTCAGCTGATATGCCAGCTGCGCCCCTTCCTAGAGTCGGAGGACCTAAAGACAGTAGTGCACACGCTGGTAACTTCGAGGCTCGACTTCTGCAATGCGCTGTACATAGGGCTACCTTTGTACCTAGTCCGGAAACTTCAACTAGTGCAAAATATGGCAGCCAGACTGGTTACTGGTACACCTAGGGGTGCTCACATTACACCAGTTTTAAAAGCACTCCACTGGCAGCCAATCAGTTTCCGGGCGAAGTATAAAGTGTTGGTTATTACCTTTAAAGCCCTACATGGTTTGGGTCCAGGCTACCTACGGGATCGCCTTCTCCCATACAATCCACCCCGCACACTCAGGTCCTCTGGGAAGAATTTACTTCAGTCAGCCAAAACTAGGCTGACAGGTACTACCCAGAGGACCTTTTTCTTCTGCTGCTCCCAGATTATGGAATGGCCTGCCGGAGGAGATTCGTCAGCTCACCAGTCTTTTGGAATTTAAAAAAGCCATAAAGACTGATCTCTTCCGGCAGGCCTATCCGGCGGAATTTTAGGTTGCCTTCAAGATGTTTTTAAGATATTTTAAGATGTTTTAATGATGTTTTAATGATGTTTTAATGATGTTTTTTATGATGTTTTAAGATGTTTTAATAGTATGTATTGTGTATTTTATATTTTTGCTGTTCCCCGCCTCAATCTAGATGGAGAGGCGGGTAAGAAATAAAAGTTGTTGTTATTATTATTATTATTATTATTATTATTATTATTATTATTATTAATGGGGAGCTTGAAAAAAACATTCCTCTTGGAGAACGTAAAGAAGGATGTTTATTATCCAGGTAACAAGGTATCTGTAATGTTTTTTGTGGATTACCATGGGCAATTATGTACAGGGGTCATAGGTTAAACTCATAAGAGTTTTGATATCCTGCTGGGACAATATTAATTAAAGAAGTTTTAAAGCAGGAATTAAAAAGTCCAGATAAGAGTATAAAGAGGTATGGGAATACAGGAAGCCATCAGGCTATTGCATTCAGGTAAGTGTTACCCAAGGCTGTTATACAGTAAAAGAATTTCATTAGCTGTTTAGTTTAAGCCCTTGATTAGACAACCTACACAGTGAAGCACTCAACAAGATGTAGTCATCTGCAGTGGACAAAGCTCTGGAATATGGAGCTACAGTACAACCTCAAGGATTGGAGAGCTCAAGAACCAATAGCTACATCATACCAGCCTATTGCTTCTAGCTTTCGGTTGACAAATGGCCTCTCAACCTATCATGTTTCTGGTAACCTTGAGAGTATGGCTCAGTTCCCTTTTGTATCCCCGAGGCCCTGTCAGTCATGGCAAGAACAGCAGGAACTGGTCCTAGGAAAGGAGGGTTGAATCAGCAAGGGAGAGTTGAGCCACAGAATCCAACAAAGGAGCTGGGCATAAAGAGATGCTGCAGCAGCAACTGAGTGGCTTTTCAGTTGGCCCTGCTGCCCCTTTCCTTCCTGAAGAATCAGCAGGGCCTTGATTTGAAGCATGTGCTAGTTCTTGCCTCCACCTCTTGAGTAGGCCTGAGAAATGGTAGGCTTCGTGCTGCCAAATGGGTGCTGTTCCTCCTGGTCTGGGCTTCAGCTCAGGGCCATCGCCATGTCTGCTGCTGAGGTCCTGGGGGTGATGGTGGACTGTCTGGAGCTGGGATGCATGTCCAGTCAGGGGGCATCAGGTCCCCGGATTCCACAGCCTCCTTGGGTGGAGAGCCTTCTGGGGTGGCAGCCTCAGGCAATGTCTGTTGGCCCCAATCTGTGCTGGGTGCAGCTCTTCTGAGGAGGCCTTATCTGATTCAAGCTCTGGTCTTGACACAGCCATGTCTTGTAGAAACAGTAATGTAACCAGGGACAGGCTTTAGGCACTCCTGCCCAGGGCACAACCTGGACATGAGCACAAAATGGGCATCAAAGATCTTGTAATACACTTACAGTTATTAAAATAACATTAAAATGGGTAGATTTTTTCAGAATGGAATAATTAAGCTTGTTTGTTTGTTTGTTTGTTTATTATATTTATACCCTGCCTTTTTTCCTGCAAGGAACCCAAGGCGGCTTACATAATCCTCCTGCTCCTCTCCATTTTATCCTCACAACAACCCTGTGAGGTAGGTTAGGCTGAGAGTTAGTGACTGGCCCAAAGTCACCCAGTGAGTTTCATGGCTGAGCAGGGACTAGAACCCGGATCTCCCAAGTCCCAGTCCAACACTCTCACCACTACACCACACTGGCTCCCATATACCATTATTTCAAAATGGTATATGAAAAGAAAGATGCCAACTTGCTCAGAGGGTAGCAAAGCAGGCACAGTGGCAGCCTTGCAGCTTCTCATGGGCCCCGTGCATGCAGCCTAACACAGTAAAGCATATTTAGTCATGATACTACTAAACAGACTACTGAAACAGACTACTGAAAATATGTAACACGGGACAGCGGCAGGTAGCAGATATGTTGTTTTGAGCAAAAGCACTCTGTCTCAGCAATGATAACTTGGAATCTCAGCAAGAGTACTTTAAAAGTCTACAACCTTTCTAGCTTGCTCCAGGTTAAATTCCTGGCAGTGCTCAAATTATGAGGAGGGAATGGTAGGAGTGGTCTTAATGAAATCCAATTGACCCACCCCCTGATTTCCCCCCAATGTTAGCCAAATCATGTCCCTATAGTCTTTTAAACATGGTCCCTAAGGGGGCTGTCATGAAAGGAAGTAAGGTCGAGCCCCCTCTGCCTCCGCAGTTCGATCACTGGTTGAAGGCATACAGAAAATGGGGACCCACTCCAAGCGTAGAAATGACTAATTATGGCACTGTGTGGAAGGTAGGGGAGAGAGATACTGGACTACTTAGTTCCATTCTGATTCCTGAGATTTGTATCTCTCAAGCTTTTAAGGTTCTATGAGATTAGAACCTTAAAAGTGGGACGGACTGCATTACAATGGTTTCAATCCTACTTGGACGGTCAGCTCCAGAAGGTGATGATTGGGAGATATTGCTCAGACCTGTGGATCCTCCAGCATGAGGTCCCACAGGGGCCAGTTTTGTCCCCCATGCTATTTAACATCTAGATGAAACCGCTCAGTGGGGTCATCCGGAGTTTTGGAGTGCACTGTCATCAGTATGCTGATGACACGCAGCTCTATTTCTCCTTTTCATCTTCATCAGGTGAGGCTGTAGATGTGCTAGATCGGTGCCCGGCTGCAACAATGGACTGGATGAGGGCTAATAAACTTCTGAAGCTGTTTATTATGCTGTTAGTGGTTGGTTCTTCTGACCAGATGGTGGGTGCTCAAAAGCACTGCCCCTGAAGGAGCAAGTTTGTAGCTTGGGGGTTCTGCTGAAGCCATCTTTGTCACTTGAGGCTCAGGTGGCCTTAGTGGCACGGAGTGCTTTCCACAGGCTTTGGATGGTGGCCATGCCCCTATCTGGACAGGGATAATTTGGCTTCAGTTGTCTGTGCTCTGGTAACTTTCAGGTTAGATTACAGCAATGCACTCTATGTGGGGCTGCCTTTGAAGACAGTTCGGGAGCTGCAGCTTGTGCAAAATGCAGCAGCCAGACTGATAACAGAAACAATAAGGTCCAAACATATAACACTGATTCTGTCCCACTTGCACTGGCAGCTTGTAAGTTTCTGAGCCTGATTCAAGGTGCTGGTTTTGACCTATAAAGCCTTATACAGCTCGGGACCCAATACCTGATAGAGCACCTCTCCTGGCATGAACTGACTCGTGTACTACACTCATCATCTAAGGCCCTCCTCCAGGTGCCTCCTCCGAGGGAGGCTCAGAAGGTGGAAACAAGGGAGAGGGACTTTTGGGGGGTGGCCCCCTGATTATGGAACAATTTCCACAGTGAGGCCTACCTGACGCCAACATTGACATCTTTTCAGCACCAGGTTAAGACCTTCCTCTACTCTCAGGCATTTGGCAGCATATGGTAAGTTTTTTAATCAGGTCCTGGGATTTTTTTAATGGTTGATTTTTAAAATTGAGTGTGTGCTGTCTGTTTATATGTTTGTGTGTAAATGGTTTCATATTATGTACAACATTGTATTTTTAAGGGTTTTCATCTTTGTAAACTACCCAGAGAGCTTTGGTTATTGGGGGGTATAGAAATATAATGAATGAATGAATGAATTACTTTGAGGTATTTTAACATTCAGACCCCAAAGGGTAAAGGAAGGATAATAACAGTAAAAATTGTAAAATAATACTTATAATAATTAATACATCATCATCATCATCATCATCATCATCATCATCATAATCATCAAAACTGCATATTACTTTAGCTGTGTAGTTTTGGCCTGTGTAGTGCAGAAGGGTTTTTGTTTTTTTTACAAATTACTAGCATAGGCCCTCCTAATCTAGATCAGGACCACAGCATGAAGGGTAGGGGGCTTTAACCATTTCTTCTCTACCATGGTCCCAATCCAGTTTGGGGACCCCACACCTACCATCTGCATTCCCAAAGAAGGATGCATTCATATCTATGGAACCCTTTTTGGCAATGCAAACTGCAGACAGAGGGATGATGCAGACTGGGACTACACCACCACCACCACCACGGGCCCTGATCTGGATCAAGGTGCTCATGCTGGCAATTTGTAGAAAACTAACAAACCCTGCACTCAGTGCCATAACTACACAATACAGTAAACGTAATGTGTAGTTTGGCCCTTACTCTTTCAAGTGTTCGGAGCGTTTCACAGCAATCCTTACAAAAGCCCTGTAAGATAGGCAAATATTATCCCCACACTGCAAATTGTGCCTGCAGAATAGAGTTTTGCCTAAGGCCATCTAATGGGTTCCTAGCTGAGGTTCAGTTTGATGATCCAGAGACTTCCTGGCTCCCAGGTCACACATTCAGTACAATATTCCTCCAGCCCTAACAGATGCTAGTCTATGTTCAGGCAAAGAGTGTATTTATTATCTGCCATCTTCTTTGCTGAGACAAATACCGGTAGCTTACATGAAACAAGATGCATCAGGTCTAGAGGGCTACACTTTATCTCAAATCTGGATTGTGTTAAAGTGTACAGTTGCGACCAACAAATCTCTTCTTTCCTTTGTTTAAAACTACATTTGTAGCCCTTGAAATGCCAGAAGGGTTTAGAAAATGTGATTACAGCATAATCTCAGTTCTTGGGAAACACCCACACACACACACACACACACTAATAAATGAATAAGTAAAGGCCTCAGGTTTTTTTTGTTCATTGTTAAGACTAATTTAAGGTTGAGAGAGATGAAGGCAGACTCATTAATTGTTTAACATTTGGGACTTGCAGTACTGCCCCTAACCCAAACAAAAGGAAAGGAAAGGGAGGGAAGAAACATAATAGACAGACAAAGGGATGGCAAAGAAGAGGGGTGACTGGCAGGAAATGGGGATCAATGGGGAACAGAAAGTACTGGGGAATGTGAAGGTATATGGAGAAAATAGGGAAACAGAAGGATCAGGCTGCTTCAGATAAGAGGCTACTCCACAGGACCAAAAAAAGGCACACAATAATTGTTATGGTACTATTGTGCAGGTTGGTCATCCACGACTTATAACAACTAGCAATTTGGGAGTTTGTTTTGGGTTTTTTGCTACTTTGTTTTTCTATATCCTTTATTCTTGACACCTCAGCTTTTGTAATGCTATCCTCGAATTTGCTTTCTGGAGGGAATTGTAATCTAACCTCTTGGGTGAAGAGGCAAATATCCCTGCATTGTGATCTTAGCTTCAAACTTGAGCAAGTTGCAAAATTCTCTTCTGCCTCAGTTTCCCCCCTCTGCACAATGGAGCTAACTCTCCTCCTCGGGTTTTGGTTGTGAAAGTTAATTAGCTTCTACAGCATTTGGGAGATGTAAAGCGCTGGTGTTCTGTGCAGTCCTTTGAAAATGAAAAGTTCTGAGTCCTTGCAACAGTGGAAGTGTTCTCAAATTTAGTACCTTAGGCACATATGGCAGAGTTTTTTTTATCTGCTGTTTGTCTGCTGTTGTGTGGTGTGTTTGAAGTGTGTAAAATTAATTACCTTTAAAAGGGGGGGAATAGTTCTGTAGGGAACAAGGAGAAGGGGAAAGTCTGAGTTTAATTCAAATGCAATGGAAGAGAGTTATTCAACAGAGAGAAGAGGGTACAACAGAGTCAGTAATGGATTTTTGCTGTTTACCCACTGTGGGGGGAGGGCTGGGTGCTGGGGGATGGGAGAGGATGCTCTCTGTCATGAGTTGAATGAATTTAATCCTGATCAGAAGAACTTCATTAAAGCATCACGTACATGTTCAGATGTCACCTTCATAGTTTGTTTTTTAATCAATACCCAGCTCAAGTTTTCTAATTGGTGGGGTCTGTGACACGGCATGTGGGGCTCCCTAATAGACTGTTGAGGTATAGAAGGAGGAGGAGGAGGAGGAGGAGCTTATTAACATACAAGATTCAGGGATGGAGTTCTCTCCCTTTACCCAGAGCTTCTTTCAGCATGCATCTTATACTGAGCGAGTCCAGCAATACCAGCATTGTCTAGGCCAGTGTTCCATGTTCAGCTTCTAAAATCTCCTGTTAAAGCATCATTTCAAGGTTGGGAAAGGTCTAGGCCGGTGTTCCCCAACTTGGTTCCCTCCAGATGTGACTACAACTCCCATGCTCATTGGGGAAGGTGGGAGTTGTAGTCTGACACATCTGGAGGGAACCAAGTTGGAGAACAATGATCTAGACCTTTCCCATGCTTGAAATGATCCTTTAACAGGAGATTTTAGAAGCTGAACATGGAACTTTATACATCTTAAGCACCTGCTCTACAACTAAGCTATGGTCATTCATGACTCATTGCATTTTGGAAAGATATTTGGAAAAGGTAGTTCAGCCAGGAGAACCTGAGTATATATATTGAGTATATATTGGGTATATATTGAGGCATTCACAAAACTGGTACATCACACCTAAATAACTAGAAAATGTTGACTCATAGAGTTGTGTGAATTGGCCCATAGAGAATGGCACAATATTAAAACCTATAGTAGAAAACTTAACAGGATTCCTGGAACTTGTCAGAAAATCCCAAATCTCAGGCTAGGAAGTTAATGTGCTTTACCTGGCAAGAACTCTTTCCTCTCTGGTTCATTAAATGCTGAGGATGTTAAGCAAGATGGGATCTTTGCTTCCAAGGCCAAAAACTCCCATTTGTGACATCCCAGTTAATTGGCTGGTACATAGATCGTGCGTCTATATACAAATGCAAGATCTCACCTGGGAAATTAATCACAGAAGCTGGGGAAGAGTTTGGTCTTGTGCCAAGGCGCCTCATATTATCTAAGGCAAGGTGAGAAAAAAATTAGGGAAACCAAAATTTCTCCAAACACAAGGACTTTTGCATGTATTCTCTGGAAGGCTGTTCCAAGCATACTTGTTGCCAGTTTGTCAATCTGCAGGGTGTTCTAACAGTGCATTTGTGTCCCTGCTGTTCATGATGCTGGCAACCATTCAAGGACTATAACAAAAGCCATAAAAAAAGATTGCTTTCAATAATTTAAAAGCCAGCTCTACAGCTTAATAAATTCAGAGTTGGAGGGAGACTCTTTCCTAAGTGCATGCAATTAAACAAACAGGCCTAGGTTCAGCTGCCTTATCCACAAACACAAATGATGCTTGCTGGGGAATCTTTTGTGCCAGGAACAGAATGCCACCCTTGGGTTTTCCTCAATGGAAAGTAGAATGTAATAGGCAAAGTCTAGAGACAGACTAAGAGAAACTTACTATCAGCACCAGCCAGGCTTGAACTTTATATTAGTCCAAGGGACTGCATCTCACTAAGGCACAGCTAGCCCCACCCCTAATTGTGATTGCATCCTTATAAATGGTTCCATCCTGGGTCAACCATGTGACCTTGCCTGGGCAATTGGAATCCTAGGGTGGCCATGTGTCCTCTTTTACAGAGGACGGTCCTCTATTTGAAGGCATTCTCTGTTTGAAGGGCTGTGCCGTCCAATTCTGGTTTAAAGATAAAGAACCATAAGAACTGCTGCCCATCAACAGTCAGCACCTGGATAGCAGACTGAACAGGCAGGCACACTGGTCACAGTTTTCCACTCTATGGTTAGATATATTGTAGAAAGTGCCTAGGTATTTCTCACAGATAGCAAACTTTGGCTGTTGTATATTCTGACCAACCTACAGGATAATATTGCATTTCATCACTGCATTCAGCACAGGGAGCATGGAATGCATATTAATGTTTGTGAGGGATTCCGTTTGTGTACTGGCAGGGGCACAATTTTGGGCAATAGGGAGCTCCTATGCATGCTTATCCAAGGCCCTTGGTAGGATTATTGATTTTTTTTTTAATTGATTTTTCTTTTTTTTTTTAAATAACAATTTACAACACAAATTGGATACTCCTGCAAGTGACTAAGTCAGTCTGTTTCCTTCCCTCCTCTTCCTCCTCCTCCTTCTCCGCTGCTTTTGGAAAGGTTAATAGTGGATCCCTGAATAAAGATACATCCTTGAATTTGATCTGACAAAGGCAGTTTTTACGAAAGTGTGTGTGTGTGTGTGTGTGTGATTGAAATAAGTCCAGCTGGTGCTCATATTACCACCACCACCACCACCACCACCACCACCACTTTCATGGGACTGCTACGTGGGATGCAGAGCATTCACGGCCAAGTGAGGCAGCCATCTTCTTCCCCTAAGGATGCCCCTGGGAATACCACTACATCATAACGTAGTGTCATTCCCGTAGGGGTATTCTGTCCCTAGTTACAATGGGAACATTGCTAAGCTGCTGAAGGCAGCCAGCTTGCCACTTGAAGTGGTGGCAAAACCACTTCTGTTTTTCTTCTGTTAAAAAGAAAGGAAGGGTGGGGGGAAACCACTCAACTACCTCATCTTTAAGACCACCCACCTCCACCTGAAAGTTCTTTGATTTTGCCTGCCCCTGAAGATTAATCCAATCTTCACACCACCCCCAAATGCAAAAAAAAAAAAGTCTGGGCCAAATATTTTAGCCCAGCACTAGAAATAAGCACATTGATAGTTTATCTATTTAGCCATGTTCTCGTTTTATTTTGCTATTGCGAGACAAAGGGTCAGAGGTTGAACACTCTGGCAATAAAACTGTGGATGTCTCACTTTCCTCATAACTTATGATTCCATCTTTATAAGGCCAGAAATGGACACAACCAGTTCCTTCCTTCATCTCTTCCTTTCTCTTTCTGTCCCAGGATGTAAATGTCACAATTCCTCCTCCTGGTTCTCTCCAAACCTTTAAAAACAAACCAACCGTTGATCGCCGCAAAGCCTGCTGTCCCCAGAGCTGTCCACATTGTTCCTTGGGAAATGATCACATGTATATGATGTAACAATAAGCACACAGTAGACTTCTCTTTGGTTACTTCACAAAGAGGTGGTTTTAATCTTTGTATGTTTCCTCGTATATTGCACTAACTTACAGGGAAATAAAACTTTGCAATTAGTTTACACCAATATGCCCCAACTGGGTGAATTCTAGATGTGCTGGGCTATAACTCCCATATTCCCCAGCTGGCATGGCCATTGGTAGTGCTGGCTGAGGATGAGAGTTGTATTCCAACACATCTGGAAGGCCCCAGATAGAGGAAGGCTGGCTTCCACCCTTTGGATTCTAGATATGCTTTGCAGGCTGGCAGATTTTCCGTCCTATGCTCATCTTCAGCAGATTTGGGAACAGCCCACTGATCTATTTCAACATCTTTTAGCTATGATTTTTCTCATTCACCTCCAACACATTGGAAGAGAACTTACCAGCCCCTGTAACCTGAAAGCAGACACCCAAGCTCCAGGCCCAAGAGTTTCCTGCTTTGAATCAGCTGGAGGGGCAGGCACTGTGCACAGCAAACAGCAGTGGCTCAACATGACCCACGACCAGCATGAAGAACTACCAGATTGTTAGCACAGTATACTATGCAGCCATAGAGCAAAAGACCTTTTTTACTCCTTTCTGAATGAATAAAATCCATTAACATTTTCATGCATTCATTCCTTTCTGCTTGGCAATAACCCCCACACACACACCAGCCTTATCAGTCTGGATCTAGATCTGAACACGAAGTAGCATTGTCAGTCTGAGCGTTCTGCTTTGCATTTCTGTGGCTGTTGTTCTCTGCTCACCACCATGCCCTGACAGCTCCCTCCCCCAAGCAGCGCTCTTGATGTCATTTCAAGGACTGGCCATTGGAGGCTGAAGCAAACTAGCTTGGCTTGCTTTGTCCTTTCTCTGGGTTTTAAAGTCTTGGCTCGGAAAAGCTCATTTGTATGTCATTATGATGCATTCAAATCCCACAAGCCTGTGCTGTTCATAGTTCAAATCCCAAATTAGAAAAGAAAATGTGTGCCTCACGCACAGAGACCTTTTGTCACTACCTCTTGCTTTCTATGCCAGAGTTTCCCTATGGTTTGCTAATGTCACATTTGCAGCATACGGTCTGACCGAAAGAGATGCTCTCTGAAACAATAAGGGGCATATACATTTGTGCCTCAGTGTGTACTTTAGGCTCACAGGTGGTCTCAATCCCTGAATCATCCGTGGAAAACTGAACTCATTTGGAGAGAAGGGGAACGGTCCAGATCACAAACCACAATTAGTTTTTTTCCTCTACCACCCACCCACCCCCCAACACATTTACTGTGCAGTGATGCAGCTAAGTAATTTTGGGCCCTGGACTTAATGATCTTACGGGGGGTGGGGGGTGGAGAGGCTTTAGACGGACGTGTAGATCTCATAGAGTTGGAAGGGGCCTACAAGGCCATCGAGTCCAACCCCCTGCTCAATGCAGGAAACTAGAGGATGGGTCAAGTAATAACCAGGCCTGACCCTGCTTAGCTTTCCACGCTCTGACAAGCTGAGCCAGCGTGAGCCACAGGCCTGTATGTATGTTGCTTCAGTTGTAAAGCCCACACGACTAACATTTCTCTTCTCCCCACCTCAACCACCATTCCATGCTTTACAACTCCTGCCTTATTCCTGATATGTTAGAACAGCAGCAACAATAAAACACTGTTCGCCAGCCCTGATTTAAAAATGATACTCGGGGGGTGTGCAATTAAGCATTTTAAATAGCATCATCATGACAACAGAAATAAATGGAGTTTGCTTCTGCGGCCCTCATTACCTGTCACTCCCTGGGTGGTCGTTTGCCGCCACCACCCTGTCCCCAGGCTGCAGGATGCTGGCCCCAGCTGCACCACAGTGACTAGGTTAGGAAACTCTCAGATTTGTAGTCCAGCTCCCTTTCCTTTTTCATTTAACCCCTTGGGAAGCCCAGTTTTTGCTCTGGACCCAGCTTCACCTCTAAAAGATGGGCTTTCCGAGCAATACAAGCGATATTTGGCTTATAGAAAGCCAAATAGCTTCTTAGAAGATGAGCATGGTGACTGGAGAGGCATTGCCCAAGAGGCAAACTGATCCAAGTAACAGAAGGTTGCTGCTTTTTTATTATTATTATTATAACTCACAAGGCACTTCCAGATGAGGCTTTTATGGCAGCTTCACCCTGCCTGTTTATAGAGGTTGATGGGGGGTCTGGAAGATGTAGTCCTTATGACTCTCCCATTTCTTCTCACCAAGCCTGTGGCTTACGCTGGCTCAGCTTGTCTGAGCGTGGAAAGCTAAGCAGGGTCAAGCCTGGTTATTACTTGGATGGGAGACCCCTCTTCCAGTTTCCTGCATTGAGCAGGGGGTTGGACTCGATAGCCTTGTAGGCTCCTTCCAACTCTATGATCTATGAAATCTATGAAATCTTCCACCTTTTTTTCTTAATGCAGAAAATCTGCTCAGAAGAAAAAGTCGGAACTGCAGCACAATGCCTTCTGACTGCTAGTGCTGGGAGCCCTCTGTCTGGAAGCACCCTTTATGATGCTGCTATTATGGCATTGGTTTTGGAGACTGGGGGCTTCTCTATAAGAGACATTTATTGTGTGCTCATGATTCCTCACTCACAGTAGTTTGCCGGTGCTTTACATGACATCGTCATCTTCCAGGGTTTCTCCTGTTGTTTGCAACCATTTCCGCAGCTTTTTGGGGGGGGGGGATCGAGGAAAGTGTGGTATTATCTGGAAATGGCAGAATGAACCAGAATGAGACCCTCATGTATTTGCACAATTCTGCTATACCACAGTGCCACCTTGTGGAAATGGTAATGGAACATATAGAAAGGCAGAGAAAGAAAAATCCAGGGGGGAAAACCCCATGTAAAGGAGCCGATCTTAATCCTGCAAAGAATCCGGAAGCAGAAACCTTGGTAAAGTGGCAGGTTAAAAGCCTCATATAGAGAAGCCCTCAATATTCTGTTTGGTTTTAGACAGTTTACAGAGCAATCTTGGCCCTCACCAAAGGCTGGCTGAGAGAGGTTAGGATGGGGTAGGAATGCTGCTCCATTGGTGCAGAGGAGCTGCAGAGGCCCCGGGTATGCCCGTGTTGTTTGGCCAGCAGTAAGCCCTGAAACTGGGCATTCCAGGGGTGGGGTGGGGCCATCTTGGATCCAAAGCTAGTGTAACAAAGTCAGTTTATGCTTCATGTATCTTTAAGAGCAGCCCCTAGTAGGACAGCGATCTGTGGAAAAGCAGGCCCAGCAGTCCAGAGAGGTTGTTGGAAATAAGAAGGCCTGAGCGTGTGGAGCTGGAGTTTCAAGAAGGGAGGCCTAGTTTTGTGTTTGAGAAGAGGAACAAGTAAAAGATCTGTTGTGTTCCTAAACTGGATCACTGTCCTCTCTGAAGAATAACCTGCCTGGCTGAGTTGCTGGAGAAGGCCAGAAAGCTACATAACACCATACCCTCCAACATTTCACAGATGAAAATAGGGACACACATGTGAATTTGTAAGAGGTATGGTTAAGCAACATGAAGGTGTGATCAAGAGGGTGTGGCCAGGCAACATGAGGGCGTGGCCATTGGCCAAGGGTATAGCCACCCATCCCAGGATGCTCTAACCGTTTAAGGGCTCTGACCACTCTGAAGCCACTGTGATCTCCAGACCCATGATGATGATGGTGATTGCTGTTGTTGTCATTATTATTATTGTACCATCAATGTGCATGGTGCTTTACCGAGTATAAGAGAACAGTTCCCTGCCCCAAAGAGCTTACAATCTAAAATGTAATACAGAGGTGACAGCAAATGGTAGGAAGGGGTAAACCGGGGAGGAATTTCAGTCAAACATAACTTTCAGCCTACTTTCCCCACATGGTGCAGGAAACTCCTTGTTTTAAAGATCTCCCTCCCACTTTAAAAATGGATCCCTCTGTGGTGGCTTTGTTCTCATTAGTAGTTTGCCAAAGAAATAATATGTAACATTTAGATATCTCTGAGTGTGCAAAGTGGTTCACAGGCCCACCCTATAAGCTCCTATTTTCTCCACTCAGAAAAAACAACAAGTGGGTTCTACTGTACTTTATTAAAAAACAAGAACAACACTATGATTGAACAATAATGCCAAAATGGAATGATGGTGTTTTTTGCTGCTATTTGAGGTAGTTGGGATTTTTTCTTTCTTCCTCCTGAGGAGGGCGTGTTTTCTGCTAAAAAAATATTTTTTAAAATTTCTAATGCATTTTTTTAAAAAAACAAAAAAACAATCCCTGCAGAATAATCATAATAATTACTGTAGAGAGCCTTCTACATGGGGTACACAGGTAGAGCCAAGTAAATTTACCACTGCTCTGAAAACAGAGTAACAGTGCAATCCTATGCATGTATACTCAAGTAAGTCCTATTACGTTCAATGGGACTTACAGGAAAGTGTGTATACATGGAGGGTCAATGCTTGCTGGGCAATCCCTTTCTTTTTGTTTTAAAATTGTCAGGATTGGCACAAATTCAACAGGTGAAGTTTATCCACCCACCCCACACCCCCTAACACGGAGCTTCAGAGAAAAGGGAAACTTTATTTCCTGCCGCATGCACACACACACACACACACACCCTATTGTCTGTTCCCTCCCTGCTTACTGTTTCTTAAAGGGGCCATCGGCAAAATTGCAGCTAAGCTAAAAGTTTAAAGCAGTTTGTGGGAGGCACCAGAAAATTCAGGACTTTGCATAACAAAGGGAGAAGCCGTGATGGCTCAAGGGTTTTCATGAAGGTCCCGGGATATTCAGGGCAGTTGGAGGCAGGACTGGTGCAGGGCAGTTTGGCGCCCTAGGCTAAATTATATTTAGCGCCCCCCCTCTCGTGCCGTGGGGGGGGGCTCCGGAGCAAAGCAGCCCTGCTCTGCAAACCCCCGCCGCCGCCGCCACCGGACCCGCCCGCCCACCGCCGCCGCCGCCGCCGGACCCCCCCGCCCGCCGCGCCCGCTGCCACCGCCACCCCCACCTACCTTCCCCCGCCTCCTCCGAAAAGGAAGTGACGCGACGGGGGGGCCGCGCTCTGTTTTTGGCCGGGGGAAACCAGGGCAACAGGGCTGTTTAAGCCCTGTTGCCCTGGTTCCTCCCGCCAAAACAGAGCGCGGGCGGGGCTCCGGAAACGGCACGGAGAAGGTAGGTGTCGGGGGGGAGGCAGCACGGGGCGGGGGGGAGGTGGCGCGGCGCAGGGTGGGGAGGAGGCACGGCGCAAGGTGGGGGGGGAGGCGGCATGGCGCGGGGCGGGGCGGGGAGGCGCCCAGGCTCGGCCCCACCACTACCTCCGGGCGCAATCCCCCGCACTGACCTGGCTTTGTTGGCGAGGCGGGCGGGCGGGGCAGGAGCGCACCGGCAGCGAAGAGAAGCGCAGCGTTTCTGCGCCCTCTTCAGCTACGCACCCTAGCCAACAGCCTAGTTTGCCTAGCGGTAGCGCCGGCCCTGGTTGGAGGGTATGTGACACCCCTTTGTTCACCTGACAAGCTTCCAGATTGGTCCCCAAATACTATGCCAACCTGGAACTGGTGGAAGTATTTTCCCTCCCATTGATTTCAATGGGAGGGAAAATACCAACAATGAAGATCCAATGGAGGGGTGGACTACAAAAAAAGCCAGCCACCCTGGCCAGAGCTGGTAGGGCTTGGGCAGTGGCAGATATTCCGCCATGGACCGTCCCTTCCCCCTTTGTGATTGCTTTGTCCCGATGTTTTAAATTTGTGTTTTATAATGTATGTTTTTACTATTGGGTTGGATTTGGATCTAGGTGCATCCACTGGACTGGTGGAAGCGGACTTCCCTGCCCCTCCTCCCCATGGCAGCCCCGCCGGCAGCCCCCTGAAAATGCTACAGAGAAGGGCTGGGGACTCTGCTGAATGGGGTGTTCTGTGGTGTGGGGGAAAGGGGGTCCCTGAAAACCAGGCAGAGGCAACTTCCGTGAGCAGAGCCCTTCTGACAATGGAAGGCAGATCCTGGATCTGACCCATTTTGTGCTGCCTTGACAGCCCACTGTGGGGTGAAGGGTGGGACAGAAATTTTAAACAACAAGGCAAATATTGCAGCTTCTTTTGAGCAGAAATAATGGTCTGGGACAGTTCCTCAGGCAGGGCTTGCTTATTTATTTATTTACTTGATGTATCTCCCTCTAAACAAAAACATACAACAAGGGACTATGTTTAAAATCCTGACAAACACAAAGCATAGAAACTTAAAAGTCAAGAATGTGTATATATAAAAAAAATAACCACAAAATATAGTAAAATAGATTAAATTTTATAATGTAATATAAAATTTCCAGAAATGTTTTTTAAAAAATTATATATAAAACATGTATAAGACAACAACAATTACGTAGACCTGTAAAATACAACGTCTTAAGGGCTGAAGATGATACAAATGTCCTTTCAGACTTGAGGACCTCTCTCTCTAGATGAAGTAATATTAGTGCCAAAGTTTTTTTTGTTTGGTGCTTCCAGAGAATGTCCTCACAGCATGTAAGCTTTCATTACTTGTGTGTAGAAGCCAAACGCGTTTCGGCCCAAAGGCCTTCTTCAGTGGCTTAGGAAAAATACAAAACTCACAATGAATCAAACTACAGTCTGCTAGTTTTTCATAAGAAATTGGTAGTAATATAGAACATAATTAAATGATATCATGCTCACCCCTGTAGTTTTCACTAAGGTCAATATACAAGCTAATGCTCTGTATCACTCCAATTCTATATAAAATATACATTTGTTTTATTAGTACATACATTGATAAGAAATTTTTTTATAAATTTAAAAAGATAGAAAAAATAAAATATAAGAGAACCCTTTCAGAAGGAGTATATTGACTTACCAAGGTTGGTTTCATCTACCAAGCTCCTGCGGCAATGCTCCAGAGTTTGGCAGATGGAGTAATTTATCTGGTGTGATACTCTTACACACACCTGGTAGTCATCTTCATTTAGAGGTTGCCTGATAGTGTGGCTATACATCTAGTATTCTGAACGAACTTACACTGAAGTTGGTCTTTATACATAATTTATTTCAACAAAACCATGGCAAAAAAACCAGTTGATAACCAATCTATGTTCTCATTTAATCCAAATGGAGCCACTGTATTTAGATTAAATATCCATCTGGACTCTTGGTTTTTAAGTTTTGCTATTAGTTGTTTTCCTGTACTGGGACAGTTCCTCAGGCAGGGCTTGCTTATTTATTTATTTATTTACTTGATGTATCTCCCTCTAAACATACTTAAAAATATCTCTAAGCAGTTCACAAGATGTACTGTATTATAATATACATTAAAATACATAAATTCCAAAACATTAAGATAAACTTTAAGATCAATTAAAACAACACCGTAATTACAGGCAGACAGACTGGGCAGCAGGAAAGCCTAGGTAAAGAAATGTGTCTTTAATTGGCGCCTAAAGAATGATACAGTTTGCACCTCCCAAATACCAGAGGGGAGGCAATGGTTAGACCCTGGAGGCAATAGTCCAGCATGTAGTAGAGACTGCTTTTCCAAGAAACATGCTCAGAAAATGGAGTTTTGGCTATGGCTGCAGGCAGCAGCCCAAGAAGAAAACAAAAGGGTCCTTATATCTCAATGACTGTAATGTCCTCTGTAGGGCTGCCCTTATGCATGGCCCGGAACCTGCAGCTTGGGCAAATTGCATGGGTGAGGTTGTTATGTGATATGCCTAGCCGCTGCCATAGAACACAGTTGTTGAAAGAACTGCACTGGCTACCAGTTTGCTAGGCCAGACTTAAGGCTTTGGTATTAACCTATAAGGCCCTACACAACATGGGACCGGGACACCTGAGAGAATGCCTTTCCCATATTGATCTGCCCAACCACTGCAATCCTCATCAGAGTCCCTCCTCTGCCCCATCCTGCAGATGTTCATTTAGTGACAACCAGGAAGAGGGCCTTTTCCATGGTGGCACTCACTCTCAGGAATACCCTCCTTCCAAAAATAAAACATGTGCCAACTTCATTGAAGTTTAGGCACATCACAAACCTTTCTATTCACATGGGCATTTATTGGTTTGTGACACCTGTCCTTATGATTTTTAATTCATGGCTAGTTCATTGTTTTAGTTATAATGTGCATTTATATTGTAATTTTATGATGGTACACTTCCTGGTTATGTTGTACATGGCAGGCGCTAAGGAAATATGTTTAAATAAATAAATAAACGTCTCATGTTGCTTTTGCTTGCCTGGAGTGGGGAAATAAATATTTCTAATGCCAAACCCTATAATCAATCAGTTCTCATTTGGAGGACAAAGTGAACCATCCTCAAACATAATGCATAAATAGTAAATGCAAGTGGAAACTCCAGGTGTCAAGAAATTAATTTGGTGGCTGAAATTAGCAAAAGGACGCAACCTCCTAGGGTCCTGATTGCATCAGGCCAGAGTCAGAACTTCTTTTTGAGTCTGCCAATATTCCTCATGAGGAAATTGTACATGCTAAGTGAGAATTAAGTCTGATATATGCCCTTCATGGAACAAGAAAGCCAAGGGAAGGGAAGATGCGACCAAAAAAGACACAACATCGCACAACTGCCGCTTGGGTGGCAGAGGAATCCTGAGGCCCAGGGAAAGCCCGTCCCCTTTTTACGGGCAATTTCACCCACAGGGTGTCCGTGGTGTTTCAGATGAATCTCCACAGCAATTGATGGGGAGTATTTCAATCAGAACTCCATCTCCTTTAAGAACTGCTTTTGAGGATGAGCTGGAAGAGCAACCTGTAATCTGCTTCCTAAGGTGGAACAATAATGGAGCCAGCCTGGGCCAAGCAAGCCTGTTGGAGAAAGAGCAAGTGAATCCCTCAAACACAGCCTGGAGCCGGGAAACAACAGTACCGTAGCCTATTGAAGTGCCAGCCAATTCCACACTATGGCTCTCTACAATAATAACAACTCTGCCTCCTACTCCACTCTCCCCTGGCAATCAGCTAGTGAGGAAACATTACCTTAGCCGTGAACTGGATTCTAAACCAAAGTGGATGGAGCCTGCTGAACTCTATGTACTTGTGTCAGTGTAGATTACTTTGCTCCCCTTGGACTGACTAGTTTGGTACAGATTAGAATGCAATAGCATCGGAATAGTATCCCGAGGAATCGAAAGCACATACTGTAACTGCCTTGTCTATGCATGCACTGATAAGCTCTGGCTACATTATATGTCCGGAGAGGTCTTAAAGAATCCAGGCAAATGCCCTTCGCACACTGAAGCCCCTCAGACTTCTCCAGTAGAAACAGGCCTGCACATCTCATGACCCACCAGACTAAATGCAGTCTACCAGCAACCATATATTGTGGCCTGTGGTAGGGTGGCCAAGTGTCCCACTTTACAGAGGACAGACCTCTATTTTACAGCGTTGGCAGAAGACCGTCCTCTATATGATGGTATCCTCTGTTTGAAGAGATATCCAGCCCAAGTCTGGTTTAAAGACCAAGAACCATAAACAATGGGGGGGGGGGGACGACACTTGAAGCTGCCTATCAACAGTCAGCACCTGGACAGCAGACTGAGCAGGCACACAGGTCACCAGGTCAGTCTTCACTAAGGTGACATATATTCTGTTTTTCTCTCTGAATTATAGTTGTTATTTCTAAATTTGCACCCAGACATATACATTTACATACACATATATTAACTGATAGGTAGGCGATGTGATGCGCGTGATATAGCACTCCAGAAAAACAAACAAATGACCGCCAGTAGCACATCCAGTTTATACATTTTATAGAATTTTTTTTTAAAAAATTAAATCATAGATTTAACTTTTTAAAATTATCTATAACAATTTTTATAACATTTTTAATTTATTTATTTTAATCCATGAACTTTTTTAAATTTTAATTTTAAAAAAAATCTATTCAATTTATTATTTTTATTTTTTATTTATTTATTATATTTATACCCCGCCTTTTTTCCTGCAAGGAACCCAAGGCGGCTTACATAATCCTCATCCTCCTCTCCATTTTTATCCTCACAACAACCCTGTGAGGTAGGTTAGGCTGAGAGTCAGTGACTGGCCCAAAGTCACCCAGTGAGTTTCATGGCTGAGCGGGGAATAGAACCCGAGTCTCCCGAGTCCCAGCCCAACCGGTGGTCAATTGTTTTTCTGGTATGCCTATATTATGCAAATTGGTGTCCAGTTTTGCCCTCTTTTTTGATTATGCACTTCCTCTTTTCTGGTGATATGTAAGTGGCCACCCTACTGACAGGTTCTTAACAAACCTGTCTTGCTTGAACACACACACACACCGCTATTTTTGCAGATCCGTGCAGGCAGCAAAGACAGGATGCTTACTGAGTTCCCAGTGGGCTGCCATACGTGTCAACTGGGAATCATTCTGTTTGGTAAATCAAACTGTGTACAGGCCTGAGTAAAAAATCTCTGGGAGTTTTGTAACATAAACTGGAGTCAGCTTGATGGTTGGTGCAGAGTTGGATCACTACCTCTTCTCCAACCCCAGTTTTTGCATTGTTGCTGTTGTTACGATTGTAGCGGACGGGACCCCTCCTCCAAACCTCACACCCTTAATGTGTACTTTGCTCTCATCAAGTGCCACCTTGTATTGGTCACTTCAGACTTTTAGCTGTCTTCTTAAGCTGCGTTAGCCGATTATATGTCTTAGGACTTAGGTCTTATATGCCTGTGGCTTACGCTGGCTCAGCTTGTCTGAGTGTGGAAAGCTAAGCAGGGTCAAGCCTGGTTGTTACTTGGATGGGAGACCCCTCCTCTAGTTTCCTGCATTGAGCAGGGGGTTGGACTCGATAGCCTTTTAGGCTCCTTCCAACTCTATGATCTATGAAATCTATGTAGCTGTTCACCCATGTTTGTTTGTCTTTATTAAGAGCAGTTTGTTTTATTTGATTACTTGAAGTAGGGTGCCCCTCCGTTAATTCCCTTCTTACTTTCCTGTCCACCAGTCAGACTCTGGATACTTAGAACTTTGAATAAAAAGATTGATTTATTGTTCTAACAAAGTCTCTAAACTGATATTCAACTCAGGCATAGATAACTTGGATTTTCAACAGTTAATTCAAACTTGTTCTTTGCTTAGATTCAGGTTAAAGGCAGGCAGATCTTATACAGTGCTCTTTGTATCAACTTGGCTTGGTCACTTGAAGTTACAGTATCAGACCAGGGAACTTAACTGTCCCTCTCACTAGTCCAGAGCTTCACCTTCTTCCTCAGACAGAAGGTCCTTCACTCCCTAAGCGGAAACTCCTGTGAACTGTTCTCTACTACTAACACCTTCACGTTTGCTTTCTCACAACTTAGTTACTAGAGTTCCTGTCTGAACTCTTTTCCTCAGTACCACCTTTCCCTACCTACTCTATTAACCTCCCACTCCCTCTCTCACTCCAACCCACTCTCTCCCCAACTGACAACCGACTCCCCTTAACTGCCAACTCCCTGGGGTTCTATGCTCTGCTTCAACCAATCAGAGCCTCTGGAATGTTCAGGTTGGCCCCTCCCTGGGCTTCTGCCTGTCACTCCGCCACAACGATTATTTTGAAAGACCCAGTGAATGGGTCTGCTTGGTTATGCTTGGGAACTGACTCATCACCATATTTGAGGTACAGTGGCCACTTACGAATCGCCAAAAAAGAGGAAATGCTTCACACACAAAAAGAGGACAAATGAAGACACTGATTTGCATATGCTAATTTATATGCATAGATGCAAATTTAGAAATAATTATTATAATTTAAAATGAAATACAGTGTATCTCACCATAGTGTGGAAGACGGTGACCAGGTGACCTGTGTGCCTTGCTCAGACAGCTGTCCAGGAGCTGTTGATGGGCTACTTCAAGGCCTAGCTCTTCCTTCTGATGGTTCTTTATCTTTAAATCAGACTTGGACTGGACCACCCTTCAAATAGAGGATGCCTTCAAAATAGAGGATAGTCCTCTGTTAGTCCTTCAAACAGAGGACTGTCCTCTGTAAAAGAGGACACATGGCTATCCTTTGGGGGCTAGGAAGAAATTACTCCAATTGGCTAATCCTTTTACTGTGTGCTTTTGTTTTTAAATATTTGTTTCTTTTGTTGTAGTTTGTCTTTTCCTTTATCGTGCCGTTTGGTTGCATGAGTAGACCATACGAAGCTCTGTGCACATTCCTACAGTGCTGCCGCTCTCTGCTTGGTGCACATTGCGGTCTGGATGGCAGCGCTTGGTGGATGGGGGACAGGTGCTCTTGCCTTGGGGCGGGGTTTTGCCCATGCTTTTTGGCTTTTACAATTCTCTGAATGTCTTCCCAAAGGTGTTATATACATCTTTATTCTGAAACTGAGAGTTGGGACCAATCCCCAGTCTTCTTGGAAGTTTAACAACCCCTCGGCAGTTGGTACTGGGTAAACACTTTACTTTGAACAGCGCAACAATCGGGTGTTGTTGGCCACCACCATCACTGCCCTACAGAAGCCCATTTTCCATGTTGGCTGTAGTCAGCCAACACAGCAGGCGATACAAAACAACACATCCGAAACACAGCCAATGGTCAGAAACAAGCAGCAAAGAGAGAGCTCCCAGGGTGGAGGCAAGAATACAGCACTCCTTTAATCTCTGGCATCTACTATGCCTGAGAGTGGAGGGGGCATCCCTTATCCTTGGCCCTGGCTCCTCCTGACTGCCTTCCATACTTTCACCACATCTCCTTTTATCTGCTCCCTCCCTCCATCTGCACTTGTCCTGCCTAATCTCCTCTCCACCCCTAGGTATGTCTGCCACAGCCACATGACCTTGCTCTGCTGTCTTTTCCCTGGGTTCCAACACCCATTAATTCCTCCTAGGCCTCAGAGTCACTTGTCAGAGTCACTTGTCTCCTCACCATTTCACCAAGTCAGTGACACCTCTGTGTCAAAATTATCTTCCAAGAAACAGTGAAATATTTCACACAAAAGGTCACACAAGTATTTTCCCTCCACATGATAATACACATCTGAAAGTCAAGGCACATTTCTGCTTCCTAACATATGCATCAGGGTGGAGAGAGGTCAGCACTTGCGTGAATTCTTCAAATTATACAAAGGAAAATGTACTTTAATTGTTTGATATTAACCACTCTACAAAAATACATCCAACTGGTTTAGTGGACTGTGGACACAAAGGCTGTTCTGCATCAGCAAAAAGGGACTGTGCTTTCTTTAAGACTCTGCCACTCATGAGGTTAGGTACTTTGTCTTAATTAATTAATTATATTTATTTATTATATTTATACCCCACCTTTTTTCCTTCAAAGAACCCAAGGCGGCTTACATAATCCTCCTCCTCCTCTCCATTTTATCCTCACAACAACCCTGTGAGGTAGATTAGGCTGAGAGTCAGTGACTGGCCCAAAGTCATCTAGCAGAACAGCCTAGTGGTGACCTCGTAGAGCGGGGGTAGGCAATGTAGTGCCCCTGGGCAGTAATGTGTCCCCAGACACCTTTCTCAGCACCCACCAAGGTGCCCTACCCCTCCCACTTTTTAAAAAATTAACACATTTTCTTACTGGCAGCTGAGATTACAGTGAAAACTGAAAAGGGTTTCTGTCGGTGCTGAAAACTGTGGGTTCAAAGGAACCATTTAGTGAGTTGGGGCTCAGCTCCCACCTCTGCCTTCTGCTTAGTCTTTGGGGCAGGTTATTCATCCTTTGCCACACCTTCCATGGCAGCCATTTTGTGGTGGCACCCAGGACAGTTTCTCAAATTGCCAAATGTGCCCATGGCCCAAAAAAGGGTTGCCTACCCCGTTGTATTATTTTTATTTTTATTTTTATTTCTTTTCTTTTCTTTTTTTTTATTAAATTTTTAATTTTTCACATCTTACAACTACTAATGAATACAACAACAAAAAAATACAACATAAACATTGTGCACCCCCCCACCTCTTGGGACCAAGTTATATTTCTCACCCCAATTTTGTGTGTGTGTGTGTGTGTGTGTGTGTATACAAGCTATTATTCTATATTCCAAAAATATAACAAATCTTGACAAGGTTTGTTCCCCCTCCCCTTTACCAACACATAATCCAAAAATTTGCCCCAAATGTTCACAAAGGTGTCTTTCTCCAATTGTCCTTTTTGACACTTAATATTACAAGTTAATTTATCATTTAACCCGATATCCCATACCTCTGTATACCATTCATTAATTGAAAACACATGTTGAACCTTCCAATTCCTAGCTATCATTAATTTTGCTGCTGTTAACAAATTCACAATCAATTCTTTTGTATTTTTTAAACAAACTAACTTTTCTGTAATTGTTAACAATGCTAATTTTGGGCAGACTTCTAATTCCATTCCAATTATTTCTGATATTTCTGCAAATACTTTCTGCCAAAATTCCAGAACATTTTTACAGCTCCACCACATGTGGGCATACGTACCTTTTACATTACATCCTCTCCAACACAATGCGGAGCAATTTTTATCTATCCGATTTAATCTTACTAGAATTAAATACCATCTCCATACAACTTTATAAAAGTTCTCTTTTATCTTAGTTGACATAACTCTTACAATACGTCTATCCCAAATATTTTTCCAACTTTGTTTCGATATTTCCTCATCAAATTCATTATCCCATAACACTTTAAGAGAATCTTTATGCTCTTCTTCATTTTGTAACCTCATATATAAAACCTTTGTTGTGCCTCTTGTTGAAACATTACCTTCTATAGCTTCTCTAGTCAAAACTATCTTTTCAAAATTGGTTAGTTCTCTTTCGCTATCCATTCTTGTCCTCCACTTCTTTAACCACAATTCCAATTGCATTGAATTTAACCATGATATTCTCTCTCTTCCTACTATTTCTATTATATGTTCTCTAGTCTTCAATTTTTCCACCCAATCCATTAATTTAATCACCTTTTTTCCCCTTAATATAGCTTCTAGATGTCTTACATTTTCTGGAAAGTCCTCCATGGCCACTACCGGAGTTAATGGGGATACCTCTGGTGTAAAAATTTTCCTCGTGCTATTCCAACTCTCTAACATATTCCTCAAATAGGGATTTTCTAGTCCTTTTATAATATTATTTATATTTTTCTTAAATAATATATTCACCATCATGTTTCCTAATTCTCGTGATTCTAGTTCCAACCACATTTTGTCTTTCCCTGCTATAATGTCCAAAATATGTCTTACTTGGTTGGCTAAATAATACCACTTTATATTAGGAAGACCTAAACCACCTATTTTTTATTTTTTATTTCTATACCACCCCATAGCCAAAACTCTCTGGGCAGTTTACAACAATTCTGTTGTAGAAGGAAAGAAGAGATTAGACTCATGGAACACTGGCAAACACTACTCAGGGCGCAATCCTGTGCCCCTCTGACCTTGTCGGGGGAACATAGGATTGGGGCTGGAAGCCCCCGAGACCTCGGAAATCTTTTCCAAGGTCGTAGCACTGCAGAGCACCCTCCCCCACCTCGTAGCCCGTGTGATTCTTTCCGCACCAGTAGGGAGCTGAAGACAGTCTTCCGTCTTCATTCCCCCATGGGGGGCATTCCTGGGGGCGGGGCAGGGAGGAGCAAGGCTCCGCTGGATTCCAAGGAGGAGAGGAAAAGCATCTCGATCGCTGGAATGGGACGTCTAGATGTTTCTGAGGGCGAGGGGAGCATGGTGGCAATACTATCTGTTGCGCTCCTCCCGCCCTCCATAGGATGCCCGCAGTCCTCCAGGTACAGAGGGTTGCGGGCACCCCCATAGGACTGCGCTGCCCCCTCCTTAATTACTTAATTTAATCATTTATAGGCTGCTTTGCCAATTAAATTGCATAAAGTGGTACACACAATTGAAAAATAAATAAATATTGGTAAATTTAAAAATCAATCTGACAGTGCAAAGTAGCCAGTGAAAGGGCCTAGTCTAGTGAGAGTCACTGGGGAAACTGTTCCATGAGATAAGTGCCACTACTGAAACCTGGAAGATCTAACTTCACATGGAGCAGTCTCCAGGATAACATGCTAGAAACAGGGTGGTTCATATGAGAAACAGACAGTCTCTAAGGCATGCTGGAAGCGGGCCATAATGGGCATGA
The DNA here is from genome assembly GCA_021292165.1 of Shinisaurus crocodilurus. Taxonomy (NCBI): domain Eukaryota; kingdom Metazoa; phylum Chordata; class Lepidosauria; order Squamata; family Shinisauridae; genus Shinisaurus; species Shinisaurus crocodilurus. The sequence continues at coordinate 74,349,149 of CM037879.1, read as the reverse complement.
AGTTCTGAAGATATCTTTCTGTCTGGTCACAGACTGAAACCTTCCCCCCATGCTGTCCCTAGTTCCCAGATGCTGTTTAATCTCCAATGTGTTGATGTGTCCCAACCCAGATCAGATGTGTCCCAACCCAACAAGGAAGGTCTACGAGCTTCCACATGCATGGTCAATGCATATGCAGATGGTGCACCTGCAGCGCAATCCTCATCTGAGCTTCACTGAACTGGACTGTATCATGTATTATGGGTACAATTCAAAGAAAACTAGATGCATGTAGGTTCCACTGAAATCAATGGGATTTAAAGTGCTTAAATCCGGGTGACCGGCCAGATGGGCGATTAACAAATATAATAAAAATAAATAAAATTAAGCATGTGCCTATGTCACATTGATTTCAATGGGGTCAAGACATGCCCAACGTTCTCTGGATATAACTACTTCTCATATAACTACTTCTGTGATCAGGAAACATACAACACAGCCATGGGTTTCCCAGATGTTGAATTGTATGAACAAAAAGCGCTGTGGACTCATGTTCAGACAAGCCACTGCAGCCTTTATCAAGTACCGTATTCCCTGCCTGGGCATTGTTGAACTCCCAGAGTTCTGCTGCAGCAGGAAGGAGCTGACAAGGAGCAAAGCCTGATGTGGGTTCTGTATGGAATCCAGTGTCTTCTTTGGCTGTCGCAAAGCCCAGTCGACAGTTCGGAAGAAATTTCCCCCAAGAGTGTGAGCGTTGGTTGCCCACATACACAGTGATGCAGCCCACACAGAAACAATGCAAACTATGGTGCCTACTGGGCATATCTTGTTTTTCTCCAAAGATTCTCAAACCCAGTTTCCAGTTCTCCTAAGTTTGTGCAGCAGGAAACTGCAGCAGCCGCAGCAGTGTGCTCAGCCTGGTAAATAATGCATATAGTCCTCACCGTGATGCAGACAGACGAAGGCAGGTAGTGTATCAAAGAGTAATATTGTACTGCAAATTGCAGTGTAATAGCAGTAATTTAGTGCCCCGTAGGTGATCCAGGATTCAGAAAGTACCGTAGCCCTACGAACTGCGCTGACTGGCAAGGTGACTTGAGATGTAGCGCAGAGCTTGACCTTTGGATTGTCTCCAACCTAAGTGAAGCCATAAAAAAATCACAAGACCATGCTGTCTCCCAGCAAATGGGTGGTGGGATAGATAAATAGATTTTGAGTTAGCATATTTGTGTGGAGAGAGTGAGAAGGAGATAGGGAGAATCCGCACCGTATACACTGTGCAATTATATCCGTCATCTATCAGCCTATTGATCTATTTATCTGGCCATACAGCTTATTCGGGTAAGTGCATAGAGATAATAAAAGAAGAACTGATCAAGAATCAAGTTAGCTAGATAATGTCTGGGCCTGGGGTGGCGAGAGGTTTGTCTGGGTTATTTCGTATTACTCGCATGCTCGACTGAGAAGGGAGTTTTCATTAGGTCTCTGGCAGGGTGCTAGCTGGGGGATTTTCTCAATTAATTTCGCAAGCAGGCTTATGGATAATGATATGTCAGTGTGCATTGGGGGGGAAATTTCAGCCTGTTAAGCCTTCGTGGACTGGAGGGCATTAACATTCCTTGTCAGGTTCCCATTTTCGAGTGCGCTTGTCGCTGTTGATCATTCTGGTTGCAATCGTCCTGAGCTGGAGAAATGATATCAGGAGAAATATGCTATTTTCAGGCTCCCTACTAACTTCTTGATCAGAGGCAGCTGGAAGCACTGGAGCCAGGCGTTCCCACAGAGCTCAGCAAAGACCTGGAAGGATGTAATCACTCGCCCCTATTTAGAAAATACAAAACTACTTTGGACTGCAGAAAGCTGTCACTTTGCATTTGCTGAGGCCTTGATGTGAGTGCGGGAGCCATGCCCTTCTTTGTTCTCCATTTTCTGTACTCTCCTTATCACTCCCCACTAAGGTTTCGTTCACTCAAACAGCAGATGAGATGGCAAAACCATTCCTGGGCTATATCACTTTAAACCGCAGGTGCATCACATGGTGTAATAATGTTTCCTGATAGAAAAACCAAAATCGATGTACGTACAAAACTAATCAGGGATAAGGCTAGGCTATAACTTTTATCCCTGAGATTTGCTATAATAATAATAATAATAATAATAATAATAATAATAATAATAATAATAATAGGCATTCATTCATGCAATATGTTACCTGCTGTCTAAAATGGTACAGTCCAGGAACAGTTTTAGCATCTCACCGGCTGCGCATGTGAACTAAATATGGGGGGGAGCTGATATGAAAAGAAGAAGCTGGTAGCACTGATGCTTTGCATAAATTGCGCTAAGGTTTGGTGCACTGCAGTAAGTACACTGAAGAACTGATACTATACTAGACATGCCTGTTTTTGCCTTCCTTTGTGATGAAAGGGAGGCAGGAGGCTTGGCCTTAGGCACAGTGAACCTCTGGAAAGACCTGTGCTTATCTTATCATTCTATAGACTAATGGCCAACTCTGCAATTGCCTATCTTTATGGAGCTAAAATGGTATCATCCATACACAAGAGGGAGGTATCAGGCTTGGGGGAAGTGCGTTTTCACTTAGCAAAAATACAAAACAACTTTAAGGGGGGGAAACCCTACAAGGGCAGGGGGCAAAATAGCCCAACAAGGATGTGGATGTGTTCAGTGGCCATAGAATGCTGATTGTTGTAAGGCAGCGGTGGCAGCAGTGGGGGGGGGTGTGAAAACCCAGTCAGGAAGAGGAATGGAATTCAAACCTTGGTTTGAATTGTGAAAATAATAAAAGCTCATTGGCTCGTTACACATCCAAGGAATTACAAACCTAATGGATTTGACCTACGAACCAACACATTTTACGTAGGTTTCAGTGGCATTCCTACTTTGAAGAGGAGGTACACATCTTAGGAATGTAGGAAACTGCCTTATACCAAGTTCAGACCATTGGTCCTTTTAGCTCAATATTGTCTGTAGTGACTGGGAGCAGTTCTCCAGCGTTTCAGATAAGTTTTTCCCAGCCCTGCCTGCTGCAGATGCCAGACTCGAGATTGCATGCGAAACAGATGCTCTACCACTTTCTGGCCCTTCCCCATGACTGGTCTGCGGTCTGGACAGAAATCTCACATGGAGCCTTTCAGTCACTGACTTCCTCTGTCATCATTATAGGCATTTCTTTTGATCTGATTATACATTTTTATTGTGAACTGCTTAGAGAGGCTTAGAGCACTTAGACCCTCTGTACATGTCATAAATAAATGTAATTGTATCTCTCTCTCCTCTCTCTCTCTCTCTCTCTCTCTCACACACACACACACACACACAGGTTTTAGTGCTTAAGGGCATGTTTAGACAGAAAAAGGACCTACAACTCCCAGTATAGCTGGCTGCTGCATGCTGGGAGTTGTAGGCCCTTTTCCCATCTAGACATACATAGGAGTGTGCCCCTAAGTGACTCAACCAAGCAGCCCAATCCAAGACATGTTTACCCAAAAGTAAGTCTGCCTAATATTGCTGTTTAAGAACTTTATTTAAATTCCCCTCATTTGTAATCAAAAGGCCACATTGAACAGGACGTTCATATCACTTTAGCAATGGCATTCTTTCTGTTTTTCCTCTCTCATTAAGAAAATTCAGCAGTAGATGAAGGGTCTTCCTAGACATGAAGTTGTTATTCCGTTCTTGTGAAGGTTCCAAATGTCTTTCCCCTGGGAAATGCATCCAAAATGAATATCCAAAACAAGTTTTAAGTCCCAGAGACAGCATCATATTCATCATATAAGTGTGAAGGACTGCAACCATCCTTTTATCTCAAGACGAGAGATCAAAGGTGCCAAACTGCCAGCCTTGGCTCCACCGTTTTGACACTGATTCTCTCCGGGCTTTGCCCTGGATTTAGCACTGAACCACAGAGGAACTACACACACATGTGGGAATAAACCAGGGAAGTTTAAACGTGTGGGAATAAACCAGGGAAGTTTATTTAAGGTTAACCAATTACAATAAAAGGTGGGAAATAAGGGAAGGGGGAAAAGGTGGGGAGACACTTTGGTATACACAAGTAGAGCTAAAAACAACAAAACTAGTTCCTTTACTATATAAACACTCAGGCACTTACTCTTTGCCTGGGGGGTTGGTCTTCTTAGTGCCTGCCTCAGCAAAAGCCCTACTCCACGCTCCTTTGCGTCCAGACAACAACAACCAAACCCAAAAGCCACAGCTGGCAGTATCGATCCCCCCCCCCCCGCTCCTCCTTTCAGTAGCCCGGCTGTCCTTGGCCAATCAGGATGAACATCCTGACTGGCCAATCAGGATGAACTTCATCTGGGCTAGGCAGGGGAGGGGTGACTCCTAGGTGTCTGGAGGGGTGAACTCCTGACCATGACTAGAGTGCTTGGGGAACAGTTGCATGTGAATACATGGGAGACTCTGAGGCAGACAAGGCCATCAGAGGAAACTATGTAAATTTGCAGAAGATCCTGAGGCTCAGAGCCATCAGAGGAACTATATACATTTGCATGAGGTTCCCAGCCTCCAGCTGGGATTACACTTGTTTACATGTGTGTGGTGGAGAATCTGCTTTTCTTCACAATAGGCATTTCCTTCCCAATTTCTTAAATGGTCCTAACATGGTCATTGTCCCGTCCCCCCATCCCACATGCATGGAAAAATATCCCTGCCACACACCTTTTAGAAGTTGCTGAATTTCAGTCCTCACCATAGATTCCAGACATGCAACAGACAAAACCTCATCAAAATGAGAAGTGTGTGTTGACAAGCATGATGAGCATCAGCCCTGGCTGTGGAAACACGTCTTAAGAGAATTGCTCACTTCGTGGAACCAGGCAGCCTTGTGGTGGGTGTACTGATTAATTTAATTCTAATTAATTCTGTAATCTCAAGCTGTTCCTGAAATCTGTGCATAGCTGTCAAGGTGGAAGCATGGAAGGTGACAGAGACAAACCAGAAACCGAATTCATGGGTTTCTGTATATTTATCTCACCAGAGGAGTGGGAGCGGGGGCAGGGGACATCAACAGCAGGCCAACCAGCCTCTGTAGGACTCAGATAGCATTTTCTGCCATTCCCATACTTGCTGGATACATTGAACGTGCACAGCCCCAGGCTATTTGAGTTAATACCTCTCAAGGTTTAATAATCAGCAGACTCTTTCCTGGATTTAAATGGGCAGGGCTAGCTGGCTGCAGGTGATTACAGGAGGTAAGCAGAAGAGAAGAGCTATACGTTGACTGTACCATTGAAAGATGATGTATTTATCACATTTGTATCCCATCTTTCCTTAAGGTGGTCAAGATGATACACATGACACACACCCCCCATATTTTTTATTATCCTCACAACAATCCCGTGAGGCAGGTTACTCTGAGGTAGGCCCAAGGACATAAGTGAGCTTTGTGCCTGAATAGGGATTTAAACCTGGGTCTCCCCCATCCTAGTCCTGCACTCTAACCACTACACCACACTGATTACAACATGCACCGTGTAGTGATGAAAATAGTCCACATTCCCTGTTAGTTACATGGCATGGATTCACACGCACTCAGATTCTTAGTCTAGAAACTGTAGTCCAGCCTTTCTCGAGTTGGTCTCCTCCAGGTGTGTTGGACTATAACTCCCATCATCCCCACATCTGAAAGGCCACCAGCTTGGGGGAAAGCTGCTGAAGACAGTACAAGTGGAACCGGCAACAAAATGTTGCAATGTATCCTTCATCTCATAGCAGGAAACCTCTTGCTTATGCTCTCCTGCAGGATATTAGAACCTGTAAGGGATTCAAGGAGGGCATTTTATTCCCCTGCCCCTTCTGTTTTTCTTTTTAAACTGACACTCAACATTCCATGTTTACTGAGCGTATTCAGGCCCCCTATCCTGAGCATGCTCAATCCTATTTTGCCCCCTTAGTGATTTATTTATTTATTTATTTATTTATTATATTTATACCCCGCCTTTTTTCCTGCAAGGAACCCAAGGCAGCTTATAGAACCCTCCTCCTCTCCATTTTATCCTCACAACAACCCTGTGAGGTAGGTTAGGCTGAGAGTCAGTGACTGGCTCAAAGTCACCCAGTGAATTTCATGGCCGAGCGGGGACTAGAACCCAGATCTCCCGAGGCCCAGTCCAACACTCTCACCACTACGCCAGATTGGCTGATGATGTTGTTTTTAACTCTTTATAATTCTGCAAATCTCAGGGTTCACCTGAGCACGCCTCAGCACTCAATCCCTGATTTCACTAACAGCTGCTGCTGTTTCTGCCAGAAATAGTCTTGGTTTTAGGAATGATCTGTAGTTAATGTATAGGATCAAGCTATTTGTTCTCCCGTGGTGAAGGAGTCATAGCTCTGGGCCTTTGAGGGCAGCTTGTCCCTGCCTCTTAAGGGGAACAAGTCAAACATCTTTAGCAACCCAGAGTTTTATAAGAACCTTATTTCATATCTAGATGATATCCTAATGCTTGTGTATATTGTTTCAAGTGTTGTCGTTTTTAAAATACAGACCAGGATTGCTCCAACACTAGAACCCTTTAGCACTGTGGAGGCATTATTCTTCTGCAATCCGCTGGAATCGGAATTAAAGTGGTGCTTCCACAAAGCATGTAATATAGTGTAATTGTATCCATAACTCATTCATTTCATGCTCATTTATTTCTTTAGAATTTTATTAGTGTAATTGCTCTTTATTGAATTTTTAAAAAACGAATCCTATACTGAGGCTCTTGTGCTTTACTGCAATAATGAGATTATTTTCTATACAAAGCCCAGACTCCAGTTATGGGGGAAGGTTCTACATCAGAGGATGTCAGAAGCAGTGGAACCAAGAGACGCAGGGAAAGGAAAGGCGGGGCATTAGCAGCCCTATCACAAACTGCCTTTTAGCCCCTTCGTTCCGGCAGGTGCAGCTATAGTGGTTTGCCTGGACAGACTGGGACTTTACTTCTGCCCGAAGTCAGAAAAATGGTCACAAAACAGACCTGGAAAAGAAAAGAAAAGAGGACAACATGGAAAACACTGGAATGCAACAGCTTGGCAATGCTATTCTCCAAATTCCCCATAAGTACGGTAAGTTCACAAATTATTTCAATTCTGGAGAAAAAGGCTAGTGTGGAAGCAACCCTGGAATACCATATTTGCTGTTTCTTACTCCAATTGATCATCTGGATCATTTTTTGTTTCCTGCAACAAACCTTGGTTCCACAAGGCAGAATAATTTATTTCTCAAATAGGTACCAACGGCAATAACCATGGTTCCTTCACTTCCTTCTGCCCACACCTCTTCTTATACAGATCTATTTATACAGCTCCTATTACCTGCGTTAAAACTCCAGCCGTTGGAACTTGTTGCCAACGCGCAGAGGATATTTAGTCATTTTTCATGTCGTATATCTATACATTTTTAAATACAGGATTTGAGGCCCTTGCATGCCACAAAATTGCGAGCTATTATTCAAGAATCAAGACAAAGTGACAGGTATTCCCCAGCACCAAAAACAAAACAAAACACCAAACAACCTCAAAACCTCCATCATCCTTATTTATTTACTAGTACATCACTGGATGAACAGAAATTTGAATAACGTTGAAAAATAAATTTCTAACGCGGGAGCTACATTATCCCCAGGCAGAGGGCAAAGGTTTCACTTTAGGGCTGGCCTGGGAAATATCGGTCTAGATGAACAGATCTCTGATGACTCCTAAAGAGGCAACGACAGAAACAACCAAATTAAACCATTAATAATTTGTGCAGATGTACCAAGCTGTTTCTCTTATAATTGTATAAACAATTGTATAATTGTGTAGACAAAGGAAGGAGTACAAGCGACTCCTGCTCTTCTCAGTCCCATCACATGAGAATACAGGACACTAAAAGGTCCCACGTGTGTGTTTTTATATGAGATGGTACGAGAGTTCTCCATCACCCTTGAATCAATACATACTTTTCTAAGACAGAAATTTCTGCAGGATTGATGGATATTTCATCCTACTGAGAACCAAGAAAGATGGGTTATGTTGAGACCTCTATGCATTTTAAAATTGCATTTACACTCACTAAGCAGAGTGTCTGAAACAAACCTCTTTTTATGGCTGTTCTTTCTGTGCACACTGTGCTTCAAAAACACTGTTGGGAGCCTTAGCTTGGTTTTAGCTTTGAACCTGCTGAGTTCCCCTGATTATTTGTTTTGTTTTAGCCTAGCTTTTGTTAGTCTGAGAAAATGCTCCCAATTCCCATTATTTATTAACTAGAAAGCAAGTCACAAATGGGAAGCCCCACGTCTGCTCTAAACCCAGTTCCCTAACTTCTGCAGTTGTACAGTCCAATCTGATCATGTTCCCAGAAGTCCTATTCAGTACAATGGGACTTACTCCCAAGCATGCATGCATAGTATCACAGCTTCAGGCAGCTTTCAGATACAACCTTTTCACAGTAGCATTTTTCTCATAGATACATCATGCTTCAAGTGATGATCCTGGTTTGGGCAGGTTTTTAATCTGGTACTTTAACGTAATGTTTGTGGGGGGGGGGAGGGGAACGTTTGGCAAACGTTCATGGAAGAAAAAATACAATGCAAGGTATAGTATGAGTAAGGCAAGGAGAGTTCTATAACACCTAACATTTATATAGCATATTTAAAGTACTTCACGTACCTGATTCCGATAACCTTTACATTGTGTATGAAGGGTGTATGAGTGTGGACAAGCATGTCGGGAGGGGATGCAAGCAGTGGGGGGGGGGGGAGAGACCCACTGTTGGCATGTGACCCACTGTTGGCAAGTGACCCCAACATGCTTGCCCAGAGCCAATGCAGTCCTCAGCCCCCCCAAAAGGTCCTCACTGATGCCTTCCAATAACCCTGTAACAAATGTTTTAAGCAAATAAATAAAATACTATATGTAAAGTGCTTTGAATACTCATAATCAGTGGCAGCTGGTGGAGCATAGAGCAGGATCAGCATAGGTGGAGCTAAGGGGTCACCATAGGAGGAGCAAGCTTTTGAATTCCCAGCAGCCAGCAACCCATACCTCAGAAAGGGAAACTAAGGCACATGAACTTTAAGCTCACATACGCTGTGCATGTGCATGTGAGTAATCCACACGCCAGACAAAAGTACTGCTTTGGATCCACATTCTCCTGTTCCAGCAACTACTACCCCCATTGTACAAAGAAGAGGAACTGAATCATGTGGCTTTAAGATCATGAGTGCAAAACAGGGGTGGGGGGGAATCCACAGAGCTGCACAAATTATAATTATTATAAATTAATTGTATCCTCAGAGCCACACAGAAAAGCAGTCTCTGGATCCCAGCAGCAAGTTCTGAGAGCATCCAAAACCCACCTCGTGGCATAAGCGACTCCACAACCACCTCTCTGCATGCGTATTCAGAAGTAGCAGTGAGGAGCAGCACACTTGACTTCTCCTCCTCATGGGGGCAAACTGGTGAAAGGAAACAAGGAGAAATTGATACAATCACTTGCTTACTTTTCTCTCTCTAACTCTGCTGTGTTGCTGATGATGTTCACTTAAATAAAGGGAGGCTGAGGGCTCAGTGCTCTCCTCCTTTCCCTGCCCTCGCCTGCCTCGATGAGAGTGAGAGAATGCTACAGGACTGCCGGTCTGCACAGGTGCAAGAATGAAAGAAAACAACAGAGTTGTATTGGCTATGGGCACCCTACATGGATGCCCATTTTCCAACTATAAAGGCTGGCTCTTGTGCAGACACAGGAGAGCCACAAAGAAAGGTTGGAAGGCAAAATGGCCCTCACCAATGCCCTGCCTGCCCCTGGATGACTGAACTCTGTGAATGGGATTGTATGCTCAGTATTAGCCCAGGAACCTAGCAAGATGCAATGGAGAATAAGCTTCCGGGAAGCAACAAAGAGGATCAGGAGGCAAGTGCAGCAGCAAGTGTACTGTGTTTGCTTAAAATAACAAGTATGGACTGGGAGAGGTGGGAGATTGGTGCCCCCTTACCCATGTTAGAAAAGTAGACATGGTGCATATACAGAGTGTAAGAATAAAAGTTCCATCATACACGTGTAGTGAACAAAGCTGTAAATAGCACACATTGTGAAATGAACTAATCTCTTTGTTCCACTCCCTTCTGGCCTTAGCTGACTAACCTTGCCCATCTGCCTTTGAAGAATTGTCTCGCTTTTTGTTTAGTTGTACGCCTAGTGCCGCCATATCTCCTCCTTGGCTAGAGCCTCATTTCTAAAGTGTATTTTCTTGTGCCAACACCAGATGTACCGATGAAGGTGAATTTCTCCAGTTGATAAAGAGCACCAAGAGTAGCAGACTCATGGGACACCTGGTGTCTCAAGCGCAACCTAACCAAGGGAGGAAGGGATAGATAGCCTTAAGTTTCTGATTGGTTGTTACTACGTTCCAATGGAAGTCCCTAATTGATTGTTGCCATGTGCAAATGAATGTACGTGATTGGTTAGCGTGTTTAGGCAAATGCGTTTGATTTGCTGAAATCATGCTATGAATGTAAAGTATAAGAAGACCTACACGTGTCCTCTTTCCTTTGTTCAGCTTCTGATTCTGGCGTGAGCCACAGGGCTGGGCCTTGCAAAAATAAAACCTTTGAAAAAAAAACCCTCACTACTGGGTGTGCTGCTTCGCTTTCCTTGAGCATTGGTTCTCTGGAGAAGAACTCTGAGCATAATTGTGCAACACCCATACCATAGAGACATCTCTGCTCAAAACTACTACACAAATTCTAAGGATTATCATCTTTTGTGCTGCATTTCTTCTCTCTGGATTCAGAGATGTCTGGTGGAGTTGGTGCCAGTTTTCCCAGCCTACTGCAGTCAGCCAGCACTACTGTAGTCTACCTGTATCTGAGAATCCCATAGGGCCAATTTACATATTCTTTTTTTAAGTGTGCATATAAAAATGTAATGTGTGTGAATGAGACAATCGTATTTGGATTGGTACACTCTGCTCAAGAATAATGTTTGGCTATACTTCCTTGCCAAGCACACTCAGGTGTTAATCCAGGTTTGCTGCTGCAGAATATGTGGAAAGGTGTCAACTGCTAGGACAATGAATGCTTTATGTGCTGTTGCCAAGTTCAGGGAGGAGCGGCAGAGATAAAAAGGCGGGAGCAACAACACTTTAAAAGAGGGTCAAACTATGTATGACATAAAATACATCTTTGCATTTAATGCACAGGTTTTAAAAAATGCAAAGAGCATCAGCTGGAGGGTTTATAATTATTGGGATCACAGCAGGCATGGAGTGGGAATTTAATCCTTTACTCCACTGTTGCAGTCTTCAGGAAGGTGCAGAGAGACCTTGGGGTGTGGAAACAGGGAAAGGGAAGGGTAAAGATGTAGTGCAAACCATAGTGGTGCAGAGAACACTATGGAGTGGAGAGGGAAAAAGAGGGTGGGCTAACAGAGATGGTGGTACAGAGGGGAAAAAACTGTTAATAGAAGGTAGACTAAAAACACCAAATTAAAAGCATGAGAAAAGTGCTGTTTCAGTGGCAATATAGCAGTGCGGTCCCTTTGAATTAATAAACACGTAAAAGTGGCCCCTCAGAGTGATTTGCTCATCAATGTTTTAAGAGTTAATAAGAGCCACATTTTAGTAGCCCTTCAAGTTAATTTCAAGCCAGTTATCAATTCACTTTGCCTAAACATCTTTTCCTTTGTCTACTCTTTCCTAAGCAGTATTGTTGCCTTCATTTTCATTTTGGGTTGCTGTGCAGCCTCTGTTATAACAGATGATTATGTTCCACACAGGAACTCAAGATGGTTGTATTTCACTGGCAGCTTGTGTTGTTTTGGATAGATTTCACAGACTTACCCAGAGGTGCCTACTTGTCTAGTTTAATTACAAGACTCATAATTTTAAGAGTTTCTAGGTGCCTGAAATTATAAGAAATCTGCTATAAGATGGTGGGGAGTTTGCCTTTCCTTTAATAAATATTCTACTTAAAACTCTGTGTTGCACTAGGGGGAAAAGTGCATGCAGTGCATACTAAAGGTTCAGAACAAAAAATGCAAACATGAAACATTTCTTTAAAGAAAACAACCCAGAATTTTAACGCAATCTTGTGACTTTTAAGTACTGGTTTGTGCTTTTAGAGATTTAGGATGTGTACTCATCAGCTGTTTCCTCCTCCACTCCATTCACCTTGCTACAACTATTGTTATGAAACTTAACAGTATTGATAGCACTGCAGCAGGTCTAGTTATGGGTCTTGGTAAAAGTTGTATCTACATTGATCCTGACTATTAATAATTGAATGCTACATGAAGTCATCCATGTCATGCATGCCTTTGTTCTTCAACTACATTATAAAAAGAATAGATCTAAGCTGCAATCCTATGCATGTTTAGACAGAAAAAAAGTTCTACAGCTCTCAGCATGCCCAAGGCAGCATGGCTGACTGGGGCATGCTGGGAGCTGTAAGACTTTTTTTTCTGTCTAAACATTGGTAAAATTGCACCCCTAGTGCCTCATGGTGCTGTCATAACACAAAATCCTAGATCCCCAGGACACTGATGCTCATGATTTTTAAATGCAGACCCCAAAAACTAGTCTAAACACAGCTCTCTCCCATCCTGACTGCATTGTAAACATCACAAATACAGCACATCTAGAGGCCACAAAAGCACACACCCCCAATAAAAAAATACTTTCAGGGTGTAGATTGTCATGTTTTTATACTCTCTAAAATATTTGCATCTTTCCTTTCTCACACCAGCACTTTAAAAAAATCCTGGATTCAGTGTCTCATGGTGCAAAACTCCAAATCCAGAGCATGATTAAATACAGACCCAACCATTCAAATGCACCTCCTAAACCAACTCAATGATTGCCCTCCCCAATATAAATCACAATCTCTCTCCCCCCCCCCACTTCCTACAAACAAAACCAGTGATACAAAACCTTATCTTCACACAGATCCTGTTAGTGTATCATCTTCAGGACACAGATTCTGATGATTTTTGTATACATATCCTTCAAATCACATCCCGCATCTGAAAGTACCTTTAGGGTGCAATCCTATGCATGTATGTTTAGACAGGAAAAAAGACCTGCAACTTCCAGCATGCCCCAACCAGCATGGGAGTTGTAGACCTTTTTTTCTGTCTAAACATGCATAGGATTGTGCCCTTATAGACTATAGGCCCTATGGCATAGGGGGAAATAAAATATGCCGCTGAGGCATCCTGTATTTTTAAAGGAGAGCCCAACACCCATAAATTTCAGTAGCAGATTATAGTTATCTATTTGTAATACTGTATATAGCTGGTAAAAATTGTGGGAAATGGTGACCGAGGAAGAGTCGCAAGATAATATTTATTACATTTCTATACCACCCAATAGCCAAAGCTCTCTGGGTGGTTCACAACAACAACAACAACATTATCATAATGATTATGATAACAACGATAAAATGGAGAGGAGGTTTATGTAGTCCGCCTTGGGTTCCTTGCAGGAAAAAGGCGGGATATAAATATAATAAATAAATAAATGGTAATAATACATACAATGGTAATGATACATACCCCACCCCACCCGTTGCATTTGTAGTGAATTCATCTCATTCAGCCCACTTAAAGGCAGAAGGAACTGGCACATATGTAACCCTACATAACACACCCACCCTAGCCCGTCGAGCCATTCTCTTGACTCCGATGCTCCTGTACAGCCAGAAACCCGGAACAAGAAGTCGCCCCTTTAACCACGGTTCTCCCTGACCCGATAGATTTGCCCCTTTCCAACATGGCGGTCGGTGCGCGAGTGAGGGAAGGCGGAGTGGGGGAGGCAGCGAAGGCCCGGAGTACCCCTGACAAAGATGGCTGCGGCGGTTGCTCGAGTCGCACGCCTCTGTCAGCCCAGCGGGTGCCTACGTGGCTGTCCCGCGCCTGAACAGGAGGAAGGCGAAAGAGGAAAAAGGTGCGCATGAGCCCAGCCGCGAGCAACGTGGTGGGAGAAGATGTCCGAGAAGCAGCCAGAGGCGATGAGCGTGGCTCAGCAGGTGAGAAGAACGGCGCGGGGCGGGGCGTTGCCTGGGCAACCAGGAGGCGGTGGGGGCCAAGGATCGGGGAAGGACGGAGGAGGAGGAGGAGGAGGAGGAGGAGGGATTGCGCGCGGGTAGGACGTGGCTGCGAGATCGGGGCAGGTCGTACGATGAGTAGTCCTGGGTGGCGCATTTGTGCGAAGGACCGGGGAGAGGGAGCAGTGGGAAGGGGCGTCTCTACGAAATAACTGTGGGATACTGGGTTGTACTGGGATCCAGTGGGATACTGGATTGCCCAGGGGTGGACAACTTGTGGCCCTCCAGATGTTGTTGGACCTCAGTTCCCATCGGCCCTAGCCATCATAACCAATGGTGACGGTTGATGGGGGTTGCAGTGCAACAAGAGGGCCACAAATCGCTCACCCCTGGCACGAAAAGGACCTTTTTAACCACGCCCTTGTACATTGTGTGAGCTGCCATAGGCACACTGGTTAAGAAGAGATATATGCTATGAGACTGAAGCCCAAGGGCAAATCTCTCCTCAGCCATAAACTCATTAGGAGCCTGTCTATTATCCTCTGCTCCTCTGCAGCCTCCTCTCCATTTTTAATATAAGAGCTGCTATAGTGCCTGGGTGCAGAACCTCAGCCTGGGGGCCAAATCCGACCCTATGGGGTTCCCAGAGGGCCACATCCCCTCCTGGCCATACCACTTTTCTCCCAACCACCAATCGTTCGGTGGATTCCAGCTTTTATGCAGTTTTCCCCCATTCTAAAAGGTTGAAATGCCTCTTTGTTACTGGCAGTAAGAGCTTTAAGCTCAAATATGATGGTATTTTGGCCCCACTCCTTTTGCCTTTGGCTCCGCCCACTGCTGGAATGCTGCCTGCCAGAGCTTAGGTTCTGCACCTCTGGTGTCGTAGCTAGACAATGTCACTTGGACCAAGGGTGCTTCCAGACAGAGGGCGCCTAGTGCTACCAGTCAAAAGACATTGTGTAGCTATTCCGTCTTTTTCTCAACAGATGTTTTGTGGAAAGAAAACAAGATGGAAGAAGCAATGGGAAAACACAGGAGGGTTACAGGTTAAAGATGGCGTAGTGTGTACCTCCTATAAAATTATGTGTGAAGAAGATTACACAATAAAAGCCTTGTCTGGAAGCACCGTAGGACTGGGAGACCCAGGCTCAAGTCGCCTCTCAGCCATGAAGCTCACTGGGTGACTCTGGGTCAATCAATCTCTCCCTAACCTACCTTATAGGGTTACTGTGAGAATAAAATGTCTGGGACTGAGGGAAAGATGGAGGGGCTGCCATGGAAGGGAGGGGCCAGGGAAGCCCGCCTCTGCCAGGCCAGTTACGTGCGTCTAAATTTGATTTGAACCCCATGTAAACAATAAGTATTTATTATTTATTTATTTCATTTTTATACCGCCCAATAGCCGAAGCTCTCTGGGCGGTTTACAGCAATTAACAAGACAGTCCCTGCCCGCAGGCTTACAATCTAAAAAGACACGACACACAAGGAAAAAGGAATGGGGAGGGAAGAAGGGGGAATATTAATGAATACTCCTGGCAGGGCTGGTGGAATGGCCCTGCGCTCCCTCTCATCTCCCTCCTCTCAGCCTGCTGGAATGGCTGCTTTTGCTCAAAATTAAATTAAATTAATTTATTTATTTGCTCAAAATTAGAGGATTAAAGAGATATATAAAGGTAGACTGGGAATGTGGGACCATGGGCAGAGCTGCCCAGAGGATTTATGGGGCTTGGAGCAGGTGTGGTGTTGGAGGCCCTGCCACTGCCCCCAACAAGGTCCCATGTGTGGGGCTCTGGTGAGCAATGTGGCAGGGGCTGAGGTGGGGGGCAGGGGAGGCTTGCTTTGCGCCAGTTGCCCCACTCTAGGCAACCCTGACCATGGGAAGTAGTTATTCTCTATTAAAAGGATGTGATTTTAATTGCATGGGGAAGGGCTAGCTGAGCCCATCGGATTGAAAATAGTAAGTGACAGTGTGTGTGTGTCTTGCAGCTGCAGAGCAAGGAAGGATGAGGGTGCGGTGCCATGATGACTTATACGGTCTCTAGAGCAGCCTTCCCCAACCTGGTCCCCTCCAGATGTGTTGGACTACAACTCCCAGCATGCCCCAGCCAGGTTGGGGAAAGCTGTGCTGGAAAGTAGCAGTGAGTGACTAAGGGTGCAATCCTATGCATGTTTAGACAGAAAAAAGTCCTACAACTCCAATGGCTGGCTGGGGCATGCTGGGAGTTGTAGGATTTTTTTCCCTTACTAAACATGCATAGGGTTGCACTACAAATAAAATTTGTTGGGGATGTAGTTGGGCAGAGGTAGTTGAGGTCATACTAGCAGAGCATGAAGGGGAATGCTGTCTCCTGAGGACTGTCATCAGCATCTAGTAATGGCAATATGGAGGTTTCTTTTGAAATGAACACCCACTTTTCTTTACTAAGCTCAAAGGCTTACAGTACAAGCAATATCATAATACAATTTTTAAAAAGCAACTGGGATTACTAAAACCAGCAATAGTAGTATAAAACAACAGCATAAAAACTGGGAGGGAGAACTTAGGTTCCATTTACCTATCCTAGCTCAGGGCAATTGATTCCCTTGGTCTGAGGTGGGGGACCTGTGTGGCCTGCCAGATGCTGTTGGACTCCTACTCCCAACAGCCCCAGGTATCATGTCCAGTAGTCTCAGGGATTGTGGGACTCCAACACCATCTGGAGCGCCACACATTTCCCACCCCTGCCATGAGTCATGATGTGCTGTATGAAGGACAGATGTTGTGTCTATCCCGAGTCTATGGCTAGTAACACCAGGATTGCAATCCTGTGCACAGTTACTTGGACATAAGCCCCATTGAACTCGGTGGGACTTACTTCTGCTTAAATGGATGGAGGATTGGGCTACAGAAGTTACACCATCTCTTTTGAGCAGGCATTGGGATTTCCTGCACAGGCTGCACTACAGTGGGAGCATGGGAAGCAGCTTTTGTAAAAGAGGGGACCATGTGGCAAAGGAGAACCCATGGCAAAACCACTCCTGTAAGGCAGGCCTTTATGAACTACCTCCTGTGCTTGCATGATGATTTCCCAAATTTGTGGTAGTGATGGGTGGTGAACAAACATGGTCCAGTTATGGATGCTTTTTAAGGGTTGGACCTTTACTGAAAGAACACTCCCAATCCAGGAAATGTGGCAAATGAGCCATTGCAGGCTAGACAGGATAGGCATGAGGAAAGCCATAGCTTTGGCCTGGTCTGTGCATGCAGCAAGATGAGTTGGCAGAACTCTGAGGTGGTAGAATGAATGAACTGCATAATTTCAGACTGCAGGTGGGGAATCACATTTTAGAAAGCTCCCCACCCCACCCATGTTGGAAACTCCCTGAAAATCAAAAACCAGTAAAGTGGGCCTAAGGTGGGCTAGAACCTCTCTCCCTGATCTGCTAGTTTTCTGTTTCCAGGAAACATTTTACATGGAGTGTTCAAAAGAGGTGTCCCCCACCTGTTGTCTCAAGTCTTATGGTCCATTCTACCACAGAATTCCCACCTCATTCTGCATATATAGACTTGCCCAGCCTCAGTGGTAGAGCATATGATTTGGATGCAGAAGGTCATGGGTTAAATTTTTGGTAGATGCACTCATTTGAGTGAGTCTGATAATCGGAGTGGAGAATGTGGTAAGAGGAGAGTCAACTAATAGAGACTTTACAGTAGGGATGGCAAACCTGCAGCCCTAGGGCCACATGTGGCCCTCGGACTAGTTTTGAAAGCCTTCTGCATGTGCTGGCAAAAGTGATCTGACCCTCCCCCAGTAGTGGGGAAGAAAAGAAAGTGTGTGAGAGAAGGGGGTGTCAGAAGGTGAGAGAAAGAGAAGGGGTGGGCACACCCACTTTTGGCTTGGACCCCACTGCTGGCATGTGGCCCCAGACAGATTACCCCTGAGGGAATGCAGCCTTCGACAGAAAAAAAAGGTTCCCCACCCCTGCTTTACAAACTAGACTTCTGCTATAGTATTAATTCACCTCCTAATTAGTGATTATGTTGTTATGCTGTCCCTGCTCCAGAAGCTCAGGGTGGCGTACTTGGTTCTCTGCCCTTCACAACTATTTTATCCTCACCACAGTCCTGTGAGGTAGGCTAGGCTGAGCTATAGTGACAAGTTACCCAGTGCATTTCATGGCTGAGTGAGGACTTGAAGCCAGGCTTTCCTAATCCTAGTCTGACACTAATCACGGCACCATACTGGCAGGGCCTCTCACATTTCTGCACCTTAATTATTGCTGTTGTCTGGTTTGGGAACATTAGTTCCAACATGCCAGAACTTGCATGATGAATTATTTGCATGGGTGGGGAGCAGTTCCTTCTGAGAGGGAAACTATTCCCCTCCCTTCTGAATTCTGAAGATCACTGGTTATCCATTGGAGAATGGTGTGAGGAAGAAGCCTGTGACTTTCCTATCAACTATCAGTGTCTCTGTAGAAAAGGCTGCTTCTTGGTGAAAGGCAGTATGGTTAGTTGGAAGGGGTAACTAGAATAAAGATCCCCAGGCATCTCTGGCCAGCTTTGTCTATTCATTGAGGATACTCTCCGTAGTTGCTAAATAATTGCAAGGCTGCCCTTTAGGCTGCACACAGTTGTTCCACCTTTGCAAGCTGCCTTGGAGGGGTTATATCTGAACTTCTTACATCTTCCTCCTCTGCAGTTGTAGTCTCTCTGGCTTCGATTTCAGGGTGTTGTCCTCTGTGTAATGAGTTAATTTTAGGCAAATATGTTAAAAGTGCTAGCTATGTCTGAGCCAAGGATGAAAACAAAAATGGCAAATTCCTAGGTGCCGGTATTTGTTGTGAGGAGCCAGAGCTCATATCTAAATCAGTGCCTGGATGATAAGGCACCTGGGATTTTTTCTAGGGTTTGTGTGCGCTAATGATTTATTGGATCCCCCCCCCCCCCCCATGTTGCTTGGCTCACTCACTGTCCCCTGCTCTCACTCCAGGCTGGGAAGACAGGAAGAGAGATGGCTTTTGGAATCTGTTGGTTCTGCCTTTTCCCCATTTCCAACCCCTCCTCCTTTTCCCACTCCCTACGTTTACCCTCTCAGGGAGTCGCTCGCTGGTGTTCCTTCCCTGTGTTGCCAAGTCTTCAACACTGGCTGCTGCAGTTATTTTGAGCTTATTAAAACTCCCCCTGCTTCAAGGCAATGATGTGTTGATTTAATCAAAAGTATCTGCTGATCTGAGCAGTGCAAGAGAATGTTCACGAATGGGAAATCCTGGGATGTAGGACCTCAAGCTCCACTAATCGTAAGTGGCTCAGCCTGTTCAGCAGTAGTCTAGCCATCCATAGCAATAGCAGACACTTTGCTTCTTTGCATGAAAATCTGCCTGGGGTCATGCTGTGAACTGAGTTGTTTCCTTCCTTGACATACTTCTTTTTTTTGTTGACAGTATCCTATACAAACAATGGTGAAAATTCTAGGTTAAATTCTAGGTTGGTAATTTGCACAAACTGACTGGTAAAATGGAATTTATTTTTATATGAACAATTTATTAAACAAATCTCTAATATTAAGAGTGGAATCGGTAAATGAAGGGTTCTTAAGTGGCCCTTACTGTAGATTAAACCCAAGGGGGTTTAATTTAAACAAATGAAGGTTCAGATCATGAGTAACTAAATCCCAGTGAACCGTCAGAGAATAAAACATGAGTATGGTTCATGTCAACTATCATCAAATGTGTGGCAGTACATACACAGAACTTAGATGTCACACAGCAACCCTATCTTATCATCATCATCTTCAGCATCATCATGCCCTCTAATAGCGAACTTGATTGATTGCTCATTTGATTGAGAGCCGGTGTGGTGGTTAGAGTCCTGGACTGGGCCATGCAGCTCCCTGGGTGACTTTGGGCCAGTCACTGACTCTCAGCCTAACCTACCTCACAGGGTTGTTGCGAGGATAAAATGGAAAGGAGGAGGACCATGTAAGCTGGTTTGGGTTCCTTGCAAGAGGAAAAAAGGCGGGATATAAATGTAATAAATAAATAAATAAATATGATTTCTACATACTTTGGCAACTCCTTGGGTATGCAGAAGTACCGTATATAAGTTTGTAAATTTAAAATGAAAATTTAAAAACAGCCTGACAAGGACCTGTGAGCTTCAAGGATGTATGAGATGTTGAGGTGTCAATTAAGGATGTCAGAGATAAAATGCTCAGGTTCAGGGGTGGCAGCTACCCCCAAACCGGAGCCCTCTTGCATTTTATAGCTTAACAGGGAAAGTCATCAGGAGATGGGAAGGAAGGAAAGAAAGAAAGAAATGTTCTCTTTTACTTCCCTGTTCTGAAACTCTCCTCCTCCTGCGATGCCTGAACAGGACTACAACACTTCTGTTCCATGGTGGCGGGAGCCCTGAACAGAAACACTCATGTTTGGGGTAGAGATACACTGCAACACTTTGTTGCAGGTTCCACTTGTACAGTACTAAATCATTCTATGACAGATTCAAATGATTTTCGTGACCACAGAAAATATGAGGCACAAAATACAGAATGTTCTATTGGACCAATTTCTATTAGTGCAGATTATACAAATGTCCTACTTACACATGGCTTTTCATGTTTAAGAATAGATTGGCATCTCATTTTTCCTCCGTAGAAAGAGCAAGATGAAATACTCATGCAAATATTTTTAATTGCTTCAGATAGGTAGTGACTAAATGACAAAATGATTAACAGTTCAAACACACCCAGAACAGTGACCAGCAGGAAGTAAGGGATTAGCACAATGTAGCTGAAAACTAGCTGCCACCATTCCAAATTGTATGTAGTTAAGAGATCTGTGTAATTTGAGTTCACTAATAGCAACTGGCCAGTGAATACCGGTAATATTGCTTTGTCTATTGACATATTATTAATAAATAGATATTCAGAGAAAGTTAAGAGGGCATTTTGCAGTAATAATTTATTCATATAGGTATGATCTGATATCTAGAATGGCAGGATTTGTGTGCTGCTGGAGAGCTTTAGCTCACCCTTGAACTCCAATGGACAGTGTCTGTTTGCAGTGACCAAAACATCTAGACCAGGGGTAGGCAACCCAGTGCCCTCCCATAATTCTTGATCATTGGGTCATGCTGGCTGGGGCTGATGGGAGCTGTAGTCCAAAACCTCTGGAGGGCACCAAGTAGCCTGCCCCTGATCTAGATTGTGGTAATATTTAGAGTAAACATTCATAACAACTTACAATTCAGTGGAGAAGCTCTGACTCATATTTGCAGATTAAGGACACTTTGGAGAAAGGGGTTCAAAATTATTGTGTTCTCAAAAGGCAGTCAAACAAGAATAACTATAGAGAAATAGGAAGTGACAGTATCATGAGCGAGTGCTTAAAAATTAACGTGTAGAGCCAAGCAAGAGCACCAGCAAGCAGGAGTTTGAGGCTGCTGCATGTGGGCCGTGTAGCATTGTGACCAAAAAGACATTATTGTATTAAGATTCACTAACAGGAACAGCGTGTTTAGTACGGTAGTTTTCTGCTCTAGTTAGCCCTGGCTAGGCCTCCATGGAAGACAGCACGCATTTCTGGGCAGACTGTTTCAATAAGAACAGACAAATGGAAGGCAAAAAATCTAGTATTCAAAGCAGGCCTTCCACATCCTCTGTTTCCCTTGGGTTTAATTTTTGATTGTAAGCTCCTTGGGGCAGGGACCTGTCTTTTTGTACCTAGTAAAAGACCATGCATGCTGATGGTGCTATAAATAATGAATAATAGTAATAACAACAACAGGCGTTCTCAATCAGTTCCTCTATGTCTATGCTAGATATTCATGCTGATTGCTGCCAGATGCGGCACACATCCTACCTGCTGTATTTAAATTGTAATATATTCCACACTGAAATCATATGGGAATTCAAATAGGCATGGAGGAGCCTGGTACCGTAATACTGCAAGTTGCGGTGGACCAAAATGGGAAATAGCCCAACTTTCTCCATTGTGGAAGTGTTTGGACAGAAATCCTGTAAATCAAACATAAGTGTGATTGCTCTTCTCCACTCACCTGTAGGTCAGGAGGAGAGGTATGCTTAATAATAATTCACATGTATGTATTTCATTTATATTCCACCTCCTTTCCATAATACCCTCTCGGTGGTGCCCAAGGTTTTGGAGATCTAGTCCATGATGGCTTGGAATAGTATCATAGCACCCACTCTCTGAAACTCCCTGCCTCTACAAATTAGACACTACAAATTAGCCAACCCTTCTGGATTTTCAGCACCTACTGAAAACATACTTTTTCCAACAGGCATTCTCAGGAAGATAATCTTGTCTTCTGTATACAGTATTTAATTATGATCTTATTGTATTGTTTAAGATACAGTACGATATAAGATCATAATTCAATACTACATTATTTAATGTAGTATTTAATTATGATTTAGTATTACCGTAAATTAAATGTGGTATTTAATTTAATACTAATGTAGTATTTAATTGTTTAATTCGCATAGAAATTACTTTTAATGTAAGCAATTCATAAATATTGTTAAATAAATGATAAAAATGATAGAACTCAGAATGGTGTCCTTATTGTTCCCAGGTGTTCTTCCCATCCAGGCATTGATCAGACCTAGACTTGCTTATCTTCAGCAAGGTAGCTGAATCGTGTTCCCGTTCATGCCCTGGGTATGATGCTTTCGGCCCGGGTGAACAATGCATGTCAACTACATTATCACAGGAATTGGTACTGTAAGCCAGTTCAGTATTACTAGTGTTGGCAAATTATACATTCTTCCTCCAGCCTTTGACCCCATTTGCCCTCAGTGCTATCAGTCATCTCAAGAGGGTGGTGATAGAGTGAGATCCATTGGCACTCTTCTTTGTGTTCCAGTGGCTGTACAGCGGACCTAAATCTTCCTTAATACCCATGACAAAAATGTCTAGTAAGGAAAATGCTACAAATTCCCAAGTCTGCTTGTTCCACTTTGCTGCTGTGTTTTCTGTAGAGCATCCCCCATTCACCCACCCCCACCCCGGCTCTCTCTTGAAGGAACTGGACTAATTTAAATCTAGGCTGGTGCAAAAAGAACAGCAGCCTAACAGCGACAGTTTGGTGCGGCCTAACTTTCAAGTACTTCTCGGAGCTTCACATGGCCCTTTTGCTTTGGTCACAATGGCAGAAGCAAAAGCTATTTTTGTAAGGCAGAAAGACGTGTGCAGGAGAGCAGGAAAAGGTTTCTCACTAGGGAGAAGAAAAAGCAGATGAACTTGCCTTCCCATATTGTGTGGGGCCTCTAGCGTGGAGACGCAAGAGAAACATTGCAAAGTCTGTCTTATGGGCAAAGTCCAAAAGGGACTTTGTGCAATATCCAGATAATTAAAGGAAATGCTCCAAGGATCAGAGGCAGGCAACTGGTGCCCTCCAGATGTTTTGGACTACAATTCCTACAACCCTTGGCCATTGGCTATGCTGGCTAGGGCTTATGGGAGTTGTAGTCCAAAACATCTGGAGGGTACCAGGTTGCTTATCAGGCTAAAATCTCCATTGTCTATAGATGATGAAATCAGGTTCTCTAAACTGAGAAACAAATGTAACTGTTGTTGAAGTTCATCTCCAACTTTACCTGAGCCTCCCAGTGTAATTGTTGAACTGCCCAAACAATGAGTACATTATGATGGCTCTGGTAACCAGTGACAGAATGAGCTGGTTCGCACGATCGCCGCAGCCCACTGTGGCTTAAGCCGCTGGCCGCCCTTTTGTGTGCCAGCTGCCCTTTTGAATATTCAAGCTGCAGCGGGCGGTCACCGTGGCTTTTTGTGTTGTGTGAACCCAGCGAGGGTGGCTTGCGTGAGGTTACATAACCCTTGCATAACCCATGGGTTGTTTAATCCTCGCATAAGCTACCCTCGTCATTCGAACCCGGTCATTGTGGAAATGCTGCTGGCATAGGACATAGGGCAGATCTGCTTAGTTGGAAGGCAGTTTCATCTGTCTCCTCCTCACAAGCCCACACCCTTTTTGCTTGGCTCTGATCTGTTTTATGAGGGTCAGGAGGCGTAAAACCTCATTATCTAACTCCATTGGATGTCAGTGTATGTGTGATGTGGCTGAGCGCCAGGATCTTAATTAGGGAATTTATAAAGACAGAGGCCGGATGCCATTTCTTGAAAACTGCTTGTAGTCTTCCTGCAAGGGAGAATGCTTTTTATTAATTCATTACAAAAGTTGTTTATTTAAAGAACCTTCCCCCCCCCCCAACAAATCCACCCCACATCAAATGCCATCCCTCTGTTTTTAAATCTGCCTGTCAGAGTCTTCACCCAGAGGCTGTGTGAATAAATATCACTAATAAACATAAATGTCTCTTTGGACTGCATTCTGTTTCCCGCTCCACCCCACCTCTGTGTTTTGGGAGGTCTCCAGAGTCCCCTCAAGTGAATCCAAATTCCAGAAGAAATGGGTGTTGTGCGTCCTGCCAGGGGATGCTGCTGGCTTTGGCACGTCACAGCTTGCTTGTCATAGATGAAGGGGCCACCCAGCCTCTCTTTAAGTGCATATTGTAGCACCGAATTGGTGGCTGCAGGAAGGCATTAACAGAGTAGATTATGGGGCTGGCTCTTGTTCTTTGGAGTGGTACTAGATATTAAATACCTTTTAGGAAGCTGTGTCCCTGGCTCTGTGGGAAGATGAGAAATCCTTTGAATCAGATTGCCTGCACAATTGATGTGGCAAGTGCGCCTGCTGCAATTGTATTGGTGTTATACCAGTGTTTTCCTGCAGCAAACATGTCAAGTGTGAATGACAGACGTGCATCCTTAAACACTAATGCATGTATGGCAAGGAGCTGTGGCACAGTCAGGGCTCCCTGGCATGTTTTCACAGGTATTTAAGGATGTGCTTCTTTCATTTACACTGTACATGTGTACTGTGAGAAACACTGCTGCAGGCATGGGTGGCAGTGCGGCCTGCCGAGGCTGTTTGTGTGCTCCCCCAGTTGCTGCCATCACCAAGCCACCAAAAATCATAGTTGTACAGCCGAAAACTGCTGGGAGCTGCAGTCCAACACATCTGGAGGGCACCAGGTCCGGGAAGGCAGCTCAACTCACATAATCCCTCGCCATTGGCTATGCTGGCTGGGGCTTATGGGAGTTGAAGTCCAAAAATCTGAAGGGAACCAGGTTGAGGAAGGCTGCCCTACACCAAAGCTGTGGCCATTTCTGATACCTAATAGGAAGGTGGTAAGTAATCCAAAAGCCAGGACTTTCCATATCTTTCACCATCATACCCCGTTTGGGGCCTAAAGTTTAATTTGTCTGTGTCTGCAGCCCTGTGCTCACTTAGATGGGAGTGACTCCTATTGAACTCAGTGGGACTTACTTCTGAGTAGATAACCACAGGGTCCCTTTGTTTGTGACCTATTCACTCGGGCTGAGGCTGCCTGGAAAATAGCTTGCAGGAATGATATACTGGGATTGTTTCCTTGCCCTTCCTTTCTACCACTCATTTCACAGTAATCTACTCTGGCTTGTCGGTTCTAAGCGTCCTTTAGTGAGAGTAAATGCTTTCCATCTACAGCAGGGTTCAGATGTACATCAGTTTCAAAGAGCACTCTGTGGGGAGTTTCCTCTGAGGATTCTGTAGGAGCCTTTTGGTTTCTCAAAGTCTTGTGGTTTTTGTATAGGTAGGAGGCCCTTGGGAAGTTTGCTCTCCTCTCTCTCTCTCTCTCTCTCTCTCTTTCCATCCCCCCCCCCTTAGTTTCTCTTTCCTCCCTGGCCCACCCCTTTAACTAGTACAAGAGGTCTACTGGATTGAGAAAATATTGCATGGGATTGTGCCTTTAATATTGAAAGTCTGTCCTTGACCTAGTTCATGCCTCAGAAATCCCAAACCCGAGAAATGGCTTTGAAGGGCAGGATAATGTTTACAGTGGTGGTTCCCAATATTCCTGGGGTGTTGTTTTTTTGTCATGGTTCATACTGGTAGGATGTTCTGTTTGCAGGCTTCCTGGAGTCTATGGGACCTGGCACAAAAGCAAGATGTGGATATTTGGAATTGGTAATAGGCTGGTTGAGGGCCAAGAAACAGAAGCTCAGTCTTGTCAAGGTGGATATGCTTGTTGGTAGGTGGTTCATCTGACTTACAAGGCAGTGACTGGGTTCAGAAAACATGATAACCCACACACAAGGGTTGAGTGTAGGTTGAGTGTGAGTTATCATTGAACCCTGGGTTGTTGTTGAAATGTGGGTTACTGTGTTGTCGGAACCCAGCTGCGATAACAAGCCATGGCTTCGGCTATTGGGCGGTGCAGAAATGTAATAAACAAACAAACCATGGATAACCCATGAAGAGAACCCACATGGTTTGTTGTGAACAGTGAGTGGTTCACCATGGTTTGTTATCTTGACTGGGTTCTTGCCCATTGTGACCATGCCCATTGATGTCATACCACCCATTAGGAGCTCGGTGGGGAGTCATCCCCCCAAAAAAACTAGTTTTGCACCCCTGGCTTAGGACTGGGATACCTCAAGGACCCCTTCCTCCCGCATGAACTTGCCTGGTTATTTTGATCCTCTTTTGAGGCCCAGCAGAAGTGAGGCAGGTGGTGGCCTGTGATGTTGTCTTTGGAATGTGCTCCCTTTGGAGACTTGCCTGGCATTGACTCTGTTTTCTTTCTGGCACTAGGTGAAGACCTTTTTGTTTGCCCAAGACTTTGAGTGTATATTAGTCTTGCTCAACCTTCCTCAACATAGTGACCTCCAGATGCTTTGGAATACAACTCTCAGCCCCAGTCAGCATCACCAATGGTCACGGGTGGTGGGAATTGTAGTCCAAAACATCTGAAGAGCACCACATTGGGGAAAACTGGGTCTTGACTGATGGTTTCATCTAGGTCTCCCCCACCCTGTTTTCATTGTCTTATTGTATTTGTATTGATGAATTATTTATTTATTACATTTCTATGCCACCCAGTAGCTGAAGCTCTCTGGGCAGTTCACAACAATTAAAACCATAAAATACAATATTAAGATATTTTAAATGATTTTATGGAAACTATTATGTGAGGTTTGTCTAAAAAGCAGTATAGCAATGCTTAAAGTAAATAAAGTGAGATTCTTAATTTCGTCTGCCTGCCCCGCCCTTCAAAAAATACCACCAGAAATACTCAGTTTTTACAAGAGGTGGGAATTAAGTGTTACTTTGTGAACTGTTTCTCATAGTGGCCCCAGATAACATACACATCTAAGATGGTAGCTGTTCTCAAAATAGGAGAATGTGTGCAAGAGTGATTAGACAAAGTGATGGAGGATAGGTCTTTGAAGGGCTATCAGCCAGGATGGCTATATGGGCCCCCCACATTAATGGACAATGTGCCACTCAGTACCCTTTGCTGGGAGGTAACAATAGCGATGGGGGTAGCTGTTGTCTTCATGCTTGTGGGCTTCCTGTAAGTATCTGGCTGGCCATTTTGGGAAGGAGGTTGCTGGACTAGCTAGACCCAGCAGGGCTCTGCTTATGTTCTTAGTGACCGGGTTTGGACAATCACCACAGTCCACCATGGCTTTATTTAAGCCATGGTGGGTTGTGGCATGTGCCAGCCACATTTTGAATATTTTGATTATTCAAGCTACAGTGGGTGGTCGCTATGGCTTATTGAGTCGTGAAAACTTGGCAAGGATGGCTTATGCAAGGTTTAAACAACCCTTACATAACCTAAAAACAGCCCATGAGTTATGCGAGGATTGTTTAACTGCTGCCGCTTAAATATCCAGAATGGCTGCCGGCATGCACTGTAACCCACTGTGACTTGAATAAGCCATGGCGGGCTGCAGCAATTGTGTGAACCGGCCCAGCGGCTGTATTGGTCTTTTGAAGCAAAAGCAGTGTCTTGTGACACATTGAAAACTCCTACTACTAAATATTAATTATTATTAATCATCATCATTTATATAGCACATTTCAAATGTTCATAGTGCGTCATATACCTTATGTCGGTAATCTTTGGAACAGATGTGTAAGGTAGGCCAAAATTATTTTTCCCCATCTCAGCCTGCTTTTATTGTCATAAATTAGTTCCTTACATCTTGATTTTTCTTCCCTGTGCCTTGCCTGAGGCTGGCTTTGCTTGCTTTCCTTGAGCAGAGTGTGAGAACTGCTAATTAGCTCAGAATTGAGCCATAAAGTGGTTAATCAGGGGATCAGTAGAATTGATTTCCCAGTGTAATTGTTGGAAGGGATGTCCTTCCTTAAGATTTCTTCTCTTCCTGGGATGGGCTTCCGTGCAGCGGTAGGACACATCTCCCAGTTCTCTCTGGATTCAATACATCTCATCAGGCTAATGGGAGAGCCGGCCCAGATAGGCACTTGGCCTTTCTCAGCCCGGCTTCTGGCTGCTTGCGCACAACGCTGCATACAGTGGGAAAGGGAATTGGAAAAGGGGCGTGTGCCAATTGACACACTTTTTCATTAGCTTGTCAATTGGTACAAGCCCCCCTTCCCAATTCCCCTGCATGGGAAGGGGCCACAGCTCAGTGGTGGAGAACTTGTTTTGCATGCAGATCATCCCGTGTTCAACCCCTGGCATCTCCAGTTAAAAAGGGTGCAAGGTAGTAGGGCTGGGGAAGGCCTCTACCTGGGTGAGATGGGCCAGTGCGCTGACAGCATAAAGTTGCTTCATCTGTTAAGCAAAGAACATGCTGTTCCAGATACCAATAGGACCTCTTTCCTGATGCTTCACCCATAAAGGATAGCCAGCCGGAGATTCCCCCTGGGCTCAGAATGAGCAGGATTCCGTGGTGCACATTTCCCTACGGAGCCACCTCAGTCCCAAGACATCCTCTCCATCTCTGAAGTCCTTGGATCACCTGCACTCGTGTGCGTCAGCGGTTCCTCTCCCTCCTCTTGTCTCTCTACTTTACTGGGAAATAAATTAGCAGGCTAATTAGATGACTATCTTAAGCAGCCAGCAGTTGCTTCCTGCCGCAACACCGGCTGAATACAAGATGATCGCAGCCGTTAAAAGTATCCACGTGGGACTCTGAATTGGCCACGTTAATTTGCCTGCTCCACCTGGGGCAAATCCCTGGGCCCTTTCCCAAGTCGATTTTTGGGGAAGATGTGGCTGCATGAAGATGTCTAATAGTGGCAAAGCTAGTGCAGATGATGTCTTGTTTCCTGGAGAAAATACAGGCAGCTGTCCAGCTGCATTCAAAGGTTTGCTCCAGCTGCATTTTACTTAAGCAATGGATATGAGTGTTCATTTCCCCATATTTTCATAGGGAGTCACGGTAGTGCGTATGATGGTCAATGTTAACATGGGAAGCAGCCCCGAGATTATCTCCATGCAAGAAAAAGGTGGTGGTGGTGAGGAATGTATTGTATTGTATTTATTATATTTATACCCCGCCTTTTTTCCTGCAAGGAACCCAAGGCGGCTTACATAATCTTCCTCCTCCTCTCCGTTTTATCCTAACAACCCTGTGAGGTAGGTTAGGCTGAGAGTCCGTGACTGGCCCAAAGTCACCCAATGAGTTTCATGGCCGAGCGGGGACTAGAACCCGGATCTCCCGAGTCCCAGTCCAACACTCTCACCACTACGCCACACTGGCTCTCTTACAGTTTTCCTACATAGAGATTATCTGCATAATGTAAAGCAACCCTTAGTGAAATACTTTTTGTGGAGAGAAAGCCTGACCGGGCACCTACCTCACCCCATCACCTGCATAATCTCTGCCTAGGGCAGAGAGGTCCAGTTCCTAGTGGACATTTACATCGAGATCCTTAAGCCTGGGACACATTTGCATTCACCTCAATGGTCTTCCCAAGCAGTCTCAAAGAGCTGCAGAATACCCTCAAGCACCCGAGAGGCGCCATAAACCCCTGCTGAACACAACCAGTTCCTCCTGTCATCAGAGGGAGGGGGGGTAAAAGAACAGCCCAAGCTCCATGGAGGTTGTTGGGAACAAGGTGCAGGACTGCACGGAACCAGTTTGTCAGCTACGGCCAAGCCCAGGGATCTCAACCCCAAGCCGAGTGCTTGGTAGTCTGCTGTAAGTCTGAATGAATTGCTGAGAGCAGCTTAGGTAGAGCCTACAGTGTTAGTTCAGGTTCTCTGATGTAAACTAGTATTCTGTCTGTGCTTTTGCAAGCCTCATTGACCCAGTTTGTGTATTGCGGTTTCACGCTTTTGACTGTGTATAAACAACTTGTATCAACTGTGAATTCCTTATCTTCCTGACCTGCTTCGCTCAATTAAACTTGTTATAAACAACAGCCGCTTGTCTGTTGCAGGCTCTGATTCAGTGCTATTCTGGTGTGGTTGAACTCAGATAACCTGGGAGCTGCAAACGGGAGTTTTTAACGTGCCAGTTAACCCGTTAACTCCCAAACTCACGCAAAAGGACCGGCGGCGGTCCTTCACACTTTTTAAAGCTACCTTTAACATCTTAATGCCAGCCTCGGGTTGATTTTTATTGGACATTGAATATCTGGGTCATAGTTCTACCTTCTGAAAACCTGTCCCATGATGCAGTGATCTTTGGAATGTTTTGGGAACATAGGTAGCAACCCTCGATTTTATTTAATTATTTACGGTATTTTACTGTGCCACTTCAACCAAAAACAGCTCCTAGAGCAGCATACACAGATTACTAAGACACCAAATCAGACCACTGATCCATCTACCCAGTATTGTTGACACTGACTGGTAGCGGCTCTCCAGGATTTTTCCCCCTAATCCTACCTGGAGATGCCAGGAATTGAAACTGGGACATCCTGCATGCAAAGCAGGCACTCTACCACTGAGCTATGGTCCCTCCAAAGGGGGATGCTAATGATAATATGAGACCCACTTCTTCCTTGATCTTTATGCTGTATTGACCCCAACCTTTATTTCTGGTAGCAGTGGAGACCCATCACAAAGTAAACTTGCTTGATTGTTCTGGAATCCTCTACCTTGATGTGTTCCTGCCACATTTCCCTACTTGTAAAAGTAGGGTTTCTCTGCCTTTCCGGAAGGCTCTGATATATTGTGACACACGAACTAAATCAAGAGTAACGTCACGTGTAGGTTGAGTGTCAACGAGTCTTTTCATTCTTGGTGGACTCTGTGTGTGTTTCAGATAGATTGCCTGGAGGACAAGCTATCCCACTGCCGGCAGGCCTTGGAAGAGCTGGATTTTAAGCTGCGGAGAGAAGAACTGACTCCTGAGAGAAGGTACTAGTGGGAATTCATTCCTGTTTCATGGAGCTGCAGGTGTCTGTTGCTGATGCACACAGCTGGTAGGCTGAATTTGTCAATTGTAAACACCTTCGGACAGAGCAGAGGATAAGGTCCCTCGGCTGCAGTTTGCTCTAAAAAGGAGAGAGTTTGGAACAGGGAAAGTGGAATGAGAGCTGAACTGAATGTGGCCTGCTACTGCTTTCTTTTCCCACATTGCCTGTGTGGACACACTCTGAGCCCTAACAGGGTTTTGATTCCTATACCTCAAGGCATTCCCTTTTTTACTATCCTTCTGCTACTTTGGTGTTTCCCTCCCATTAATATTTGGAAACTGCTAAAGTTCACTCCCCACAAAAGTACTTTCCCTCCACTTTGTAACTTCTTCTTAGTGGATTAACTCGTATTTGCTGGCCTGCCGCTGCCTGGAAATGCCAAATTTTGCAGCACCCCACCAGTTTTAACTCCTCTAAAAGAAATATTACTCTCATTCCCAACATCTGTAGTTACTATATGTATATAGCATACTAAAGGAA
This sequence comes from Shinisaurus crocodilurus, assembly GCA_021292165.1. NCBI lineage: Eukaryota > Metazoa > Chordata > Lepidosauria > Squamata > Shinisauridae > Shinisaurus > Shinisaurus crocodilurus. The sequence continues at coordinate 74,317,390 of CM037879.1, read as the reverse complement.
AATATAGAATCATAAAGTTGTGTGTGTGTGGGGAGGGGGGTGTTTTAGGCCACCCCCCTGCTCGATGCAGCAGATTCAGGGCTACAGAATTCCCACAGATGCCTGTCCAGTCTCTGTCTGAAGACCCCCAGTGAGGGAGTGCCCACCTCCCCCTCACTAGGTAATTGGTTCCACGGTCAAACTGCTCTTACCATCCTAATGTTCAACTGAAATCTACCCTCCTGTTAGATCTAATCCTGCCCTCTGGGGCAGTGGAGAACATGTCTTTGCCCTCTTCTATGCGACAACCTTTTGGGTATTTGAAGAGGGCTATCATGTCTTCTCTTCTCCAAGCTAAACATACCCGATTCCTTCAACCTTTCCATGCAGGACTTCTTTTCGATCCCCCTGGCCTTCTTCACTGCCCTCCTCTGAACCCATTCCAATTTGTCTACAACCTTCTCGAAATGCGGCACCCAGAATTGGACACAGTACTCCAGATGCGGTTGGAACGACTTCTTCTCATGACTTGGAAATGTGGTAGTGACCAAGTTCCCGAGTTCGGGTTGCAATGAAGGAGCAAATAAGGCGAGACGAGGATCTTCAAGTCCTTCAGCCAGTTCCCAGTCTGCTGGCAGGGCTGTGCGTATTCTGCGCTTTTAAAAAAAAAAGCCCAAAAAAAGAGCATTGCATATGCTTGCTGTTTTTGCGTGTGTCCCCCCCCCCCCTGGTTCTGCTAGACATGGGGAGTGGCAAGCTGCTGTGCAGAGCACAGAATGTCTCTCTTCTAGTCATTGGGAATTTGGGGACAGAACCAGGTCTGTACCAAACAGCTGCGGAGGTGCAACAAGTAGGAATGCTAAATCTTTCCCCTGCATACTGTTCTCCCACACACACCTTTCCCGCTGCTCCCCCCCCCCCAAAAGCAAACACCTGTCTGGAACCCAAGTTAGGGGGAAAGTAGCTAGAAAGAGGGGACTGCAAAAGAATGGCTGCCGTCAGAGGAAGGGTAAAGCACCGCCTGCTGCTTCTCTGCTGAAAATGGTCCCCTCTACTGCTTTGCAGCTATTTGATGAAGATGTAGGTCTGCTGCCAAATGGGTGGTTCCGGCCTTATTCAGTTTCTCCTTTGGCCTAGGAGACTTTATCAGGCATTTCCCCAGGCACTTTCTAGCCTATCTTTGCTGCCATGAGGACTAGGAACTTGCTTTATAAAAAAAAGCAGATTCACAGGAAGCTGCTTCACAAAGATGTCTTTTTCAAGTTGTAAAGCTTGTACCCAGCTTCCTCCTCTTTCCCCAATTGTCTTGCTTAGAGAGCTGGCAACACTGTACCTCTTATTACCGTTCCAATATATCATATTCCAATATGCATGACCAGTGAAGGAAAAACACCTATTTCGTGACCAGTGGTGGAATGTGGATCTTGGTTATTCAAAACCTATGTATCAGGATTAATACTGGATCCACAGCAAATTCAGTGATTAAGATTTAGGCCATGCAGTTCGAGAGAGGGATGCATTTTGATGTGCCTTGTTGTGTTTGTGGTTCCTTGCTGTCTTTTCTTAGCACCAACAGTGTCTTGAGAATCTTATCCAAATGTGTCATCTGTGAGTCACTTCCTCGCAGTCTTTTCATAGATTTCATAGATCATAGACTTGGAAGGAGCCTACAAGGCTATCGAGTCCAACCTCCTGCTCAATGCAGGAAACTAGAGGAGGGGTCTCCCATCCAAGTAATAACCAGGCCTGACCCTGCTTAGCTTTCCACACTCAGACAAGCTGAGCCAGCAGAATGAGAATCAAGGGTTGCCACCACTCTGGGTTTCTTTCCCATATAACATTAGTTTAACACACGTGACACAATGTTGTGTTGTGTGCTGCACAGTTCCCAGCTCCTATCACTGGCTGTTGGTAACAGCGCAGAACAAACCAGTGTGATATCATGTGGCGCATGGCATTAAGCTAGATGTGATGAGGAAGTGGGGAAGGAGACATTTGAGTGGCAAGGGTGCCCCTATCTCTGAACATCTAGTTCTGGCCTAGGAGAAAGCATAGAGTCTGCACGGAAGGGGGCTGGTTTGGTTGCTTACTGAACAAATGGCTAAGCATCTGGCTCCCTTTCTTTCTAATCCTCAAAGCGTCCGCTGCCGTTTTCCCAATCTCTTTTCGTACAGTAGCTGCTTTAGAATTGGCTGAGTGTGTCTGTTTTCTAACAGGCTGATGTCTCTTTTTCTTCTGATGTGCTCCTAAGCGTCCTTCTCCTTTTGCCGTTCCCAATGTTAACACATCCTGCTGTTTCCTCAACACATCCTGCTCTTTCCTCAACTCGGCTCTGCAGTCTGGTTTGGCTCCATTTCCACCCTGGCTCTTTCTTTACTCTCCAGGGAACAAACCCTATTACGCTCACTGCCTTTCCCAACTTGACCACAGAGCAGCTTGCTCGGAATTGGCAGATAGTTTGCTGGTGCATGTTTACTTCTAGCCACACCGAAGCTGCTGTAATGGAGCCATTGCTGCAGGTGCTACTTTCTGGCAATTTGTTTTGTTCACATGCTTTAAACAATGGATTAATCAATCATCTCGTGCACAGCTAACAATACAAGCCTTGGACTGGTTCCTCTCCTTGGAAAATGTAACAGAACTGTTTAGCTAGAACAGCTTTCCCCAACCTGGCGCCCTTCAGATGTGCTGGATGACAGTTCCCATCTTCCCTGGAATGAGTCAAGACAACCTCCATGGAGTCAAAATGGTTCCTTCTCAAACTGGGGAGAGGTAACGAGCGGGGTACCACAGGGCTCGGTCCTGGGCCCGGTGCTCTTCAACATTTTTATTAATGACTTGGATGAGGAGGTACAGGGAATGCTTATCAAATTTGCAGATGACACAAAGTTGGGTGGAACAGCTAATACTCTGGAAGACAGAAACAAAATTCAAAGTGACCTCGATAGGCTGGAGCGCTGGGCCGAAAACAACAGAATGAAATTTAATAGGGATAAATGCCAAGTGCTGCACCTAGGGAGAGGAAACCAAATGCAGAGTTACAGAATGGGGGACACTTGGCTCAACAATACTACAAGTGAGAAGGATCTTGGAATTGTGGTAGATCACAAACTGAATATGAGCCAGCAATGCGATGTGGCTGCAAAGAAGGCAAATGCAATTTTGGGCTGTATTAATAGAAGTATAGCTTCCAAATCGCGGGAAGTGATAATTCCCCTTTACTCGGCACTGGTTAGGCCTCATCTTGAGTACTGCGTCCAGTTCTGGGCACCTCACTTTAAGAAGGACATAGACAAACTGGAGAGGGTTCAGAGGAGGGCAACAAGGATGATAAAGGGACTGGAAACAAGGCCCTATGAGGAGAGACTGAAAGAACTGGGCATGTTTAGCCTTCAGAAGAGGAGACTGAGGGGAGATATGATCGCACTCTTCCAGTATTTGAAGGGATGTCACACAGAGGAGGGCAAAGATCTCTTCTCGTTCATCCCAGTTTGCAGGACACGGAATAATGGGCTCAAGTTACAGGAACCTAGATTCCACCTAAACATCAGGAAAAATTTCCTGACTGTCAGAGCAATAAGACAATGGAATCAACTACCTAGGGAGGTGGTGGGCTCTCCCAGTCTGGAGGCATTCAAGGTGCAGCTGGACAGACATCTGTCAGAGATGCTTTGACCTGGATTCCTGCATTGAGCAGGGGGTTGGACTCGATGGCCTTGTAGGCCCCTTCCAACTCTACTTTTCTATGATTCTATGATTCTATGAACCCATCCCGTTGTGAAAGAGCTGAGCATGTGCATCTTGCATGTGAAAGTGGATGCAAGATTCCACACAATTTGCTACACAGAAGTGAATTCCATTCAGGACATTTAATTTTGTATGAAGCAGGTTAGGAGACTCTGACGGAGATTCAAGGAAAGGGAAAGGAAAGGGCAAGAGAGCCAGCATGGTATAGTGGTTGGAGTGTTGGATTGGGACGTTGGAGATCCGGGTTCTAGTCCCTACTTGGCCATGAAGCTCACTGGGTGACTTTGGGCCAGTCACGGACTCTCAGTCTAACCTACCTCACAGGGTTGTTGTGAGCATAAAATGGAGAGGAGGAGGATTATGTAGGCCGCCTTGGGTTCCTTGCAGGGAAAAAAGGAGGGATAATAAATAAATAAATAAACTTTCCTTGAGAGTGTTTCTCCGGGAACCTTTCATGTATTCAAGACCAGCCCCCTCCCCTGCTTGTTTTGGAACCCTATAAGAAGGGAGCAGACTTAGTTGTTGCTCTCACAAACAGCAAATAAAGTAGTAAATTCATGTCCGGACTATATCACATCAGACATAGGTGGGGGAATCATATTACTGATAGTTCCAGCGTGCATTTAAAACACACACACACACACACACACACACACACACACACACACATAGGAAGCCCTAACATGTCCAATTGAAGGCAAAACTAGGACCCTTCCGCTGACATGCCCATTTTTGTGGGGGGAACGTTCAGTCGTATGAGTGCCCACCAGCTGCTTAGAGTGGTACAGTCCAGGCATAGCTTTGCCACCTCATCTGCTGTTTGTGAGAACTAGCTAGGCTTTTAGCCTGTGTGCCAGAGGACCCACTCAGGCAGGGATGGGAAGACTTTTCTTTTATTTTACCTCTTCTTCCGGAGTGTCTAACCATCTTCCTCACATCCTTGCAGAGAGTCACTGGAGAGAGAGAAAAACCTGCTAGCAACCAAAGCTGAAGCTTATGGTAAGAAATGCATTATAGTAATTCTCTTTGCAACTGCTAGCCCATAAGATGTGTCCTAAATTCCTATTATTTGGTAGGCTCAGGAAAGGGAAAAGTTTCCCACAGGCAGCTTGTTGGCCTCTGTGTGAACGGAATGCTGGACTAGATGGACCCTTGCTCTGATCCAGCTTGGCTCTACTTAGGTTCTTAGTTATGAAACTGAAATAATTTCATTCAGCTGATCTTGAGTTTAGGAACACTTTTTAAAAATGGAGATCTCCTAAATGCCTTCTGAAACAGAGTTTCAGCACTCCTTGCCAGAGCTTATGTATTGGAATTCAGCACAGAAAGTCCCACATTTTGCAACAATGATCAAACGATATAGATTTCCAATTAGTGTAGCTAACTTTTCAAAAAATTAAGGCTGTTGACTTTTTCTGCTTGGAGAGGTAAGATGGGAGCCAAGAGCTGCCCGTGAATGCAAAGGGCATGTGGGTCATAGAAAGGGGCAGCAGATGGACTGTTAAAACTCTGCTGGGTTTTTTTAAGCTGGGCTACGTATGTGTTTGGATGGGAGGGCGCTGCCATTTCAGTTAGAACGGGCAGGGGGAGGTGGAACAGGACACTGGAGTAGAAGGGAGAAGAGGCATCTTGTGTGGCTGTTCCTCTTTCTGGTTTACCATCCAGCCAACAGATTCCTCCTTGCCCTAGCAGAAACCTGCTGGGTCATAAGGTGATGCTGCTTAATGCCAGATCACTAACAGAGAAGTGCTTTACAATCCAGGATTGAAAACTGGATGAACAAGCTGGCCTGGCATGTTTGACTGAAACCTAGTTGGGTGAAGATGGGAGTGGGGGTCAATTTGAGAACTAGCTAGGCTTTTAGCCTGTGTGCCAGAGGACCCACTCAGGCAGGGATGGGAAGAGTTTTCTTTTATTTTACCTCTTCTTCCGGAGTGTCTAACCATCTGCTTTTTCTGCTTGGAGAGGTATGCTCACCAGGTTTTTGGATCCAACAGCAGGCAAGATCCAACGGGCAGGAAGGTGGAGTTGCAGTAATCTATCGTGGATCCATTCCTGTTATGGTATCCTGTCTGACAATCGCCAAGATTTGAGTATGTGCACTTGGTGACAGGACACTGAGACAGGACTGGAATTGTGTTGATCTATCGCCCGACCCCACTGCCCAACCGTCTCCCTTCCCAAGCCGATAGAGGTGGTCTTGATTTCTCCCCAAACTGATTGTGTTGGGGGATTTTAGCATGCATGCAAAGACCTTCTCTTCGGGAGCAGTTGAAATTTCATGGTGTCCATGGAAACCATGGGCCTGCCTTAATATTTGTTCCTACACATGCAGAAGGGCACACTCTGGTTTCTACTGGCCAAGATGACTTGTTCTGTGGGTGGGGAAGTTTTAAAGAACTCCATTGTCATGGACAGATCACTACGGATAGGGTTTAGATTTGCTGGGGCTCTGAACATCTGCAAGAGTGGGGGACCTGTTAAAATGGTCCATCCTTAGAGATTAATGGATCCAGAAGGATTCTTGAATGCTTTGGGAATATTCCACCCACTGGAGCTGGCAATCCTGTCAAAGCCCTCCTTGATCTGTGGAATGGAGAGAGGATCCTGGTCTTCACCTAATTGCTCCTAAGTGCCTCCCCTAGGGCATAGAGCTTTAGCTCTGTTTTTCTGAGGAACTTAAGAGCAATGGTAGAAAACAACTCAGGGCAAATCCAACCAAAAATGGGTTAGAGGTCATTTTAGAGCCTCCATTCTTCTCTGCCACCGTGTGTCAGCACAGTGTTGCCCAGGAAGTTGTTTTGGATGCTGAAGGGGCTATTATATTCTAGACCCCAGAGTAGCAAGGGGATGCTCTTGGCAAACTGCTGTTACATCCACTCTGGCTCCACTGTGAGAGCAGACTGTAGGGTGGTGATCAAGATATCCACTTGTCCAGTTTGGATTAATGCGTTTCAACTTGCTCAGCCTGCTTGGAGGAGTGCAGCCAACTACTTGTTGGACCCTTGTCCATCCTGGCTGGTAAGAGCTGCCAGAGGGGGACTGGCCAGTTGGGTGGTGGTGAATGTAAATGCTTCTTTGAAAGAGGGCTGTGTTCCAACTGCTCTAAAAGGAAGAAACCATAATTAGAACTCACCTCCTTCAATAACTACGGTAGTTTCCACTCTTCCTCTTCTAAGTACATTCCTAGAACAGGTGGTGGCAATACTACTACAAGCTTTCTTGAATAAAGCTGATTGTTTGTATCCTTCCAATCTGGGTTCAGGCCCAGTTTTGGGACTGAAACCGCCCTGGTGAATCACCTACTCCCAAGAACTAGGCAGGGGGAGTGTTGTTTCTGCCAGACTTCTCAGCGGCATTCAGTACCATCAACTGTGGTTTCCCTCTGGGACATTTGGCTAATATGGGAACTTGGGGGCACCATTTTGCAGTGGTTCCTGCCCTCTTTGGCTGAATGTTCCCAGGTGGTTCTAAGGGACTACTACTTGGCCCCTTGGCCATAGGGCTCTATTTTGTTCCCTTTTTAATATTTACATGAATCTGATGGGGAAGAAGGTCATCCAGCGTTTTGAGGTTGGGTCCCATCATTATGGTGATGATGCCCATCTCTCTCTATCATCATCATCATCATAATCAGAATTCATGTACCATATATCCTGGCAAACCTATATAGTAATAATACCTAAGGAAAGTGCTATATAAACACTAAGTGGTCAAAGCACTTAGCTGTCAGAATTATAGCTGGCCGGTATTATCCCCATGTTACAGATTTAGGAGGGGGTGGAGGAGCTGTGGATAAATGATGCTATCCTAAGGGCACCTAATGAATGTGCATGAGATTTGAAGCAGGTACTTCTGCTTATTCTCTAACCTCTCACTCTGCTACACTGCTCCAAGGGAAACATTACTATGAACTTAAATGCAGCTCTGACCTTTTGCACTTGCACTGAAGAGGTGCAGTAGTTCCTGTCACTTTAGCATCTGATATTTATTGAATGCCACAGGATGCTTTTGGCCTCTTCTCCAACAAGGTGATTTTAGTTCCAGGATTTGCTGAAAGTAAAAACATGCACACCAAAAATCGACATCCTTAAGAGTGAAGAGAGAATGTTACTTTAATGAAGCCTTACAAATTAAGGCCATTAACCTTCTTCATAAAATAGGCTGCCTTCATACACAAGAGGCCAACCGCTATTCATTGCAAAGCAATCCTGCACTGTGTTTGCTTTGTACTAAACGGAATGCAAGGTCATCTGTCAAATCCCAACACTTCTCTTGTCCATCAAAGGGAGCTGATAGTTAGTGATCCTGTTTGGGGGCCTGGCTTGTATATGGTAGGTTTCTGCAGGCCTGGATTTGTTTAGCATGTAAAGATTTTAAAAAGGAAGCAATTTTGCAATGGCTAGGCATCTAACTTCTGGTTGCCCCCTGGTGAGAAAATAAAAGATGCTTACACTCACATTAAATCTCTTCTGCCTCACAAACATTGAAAAGCATAAACAGAGTACCCTCTTCCTCCTGATAAGAAAATGGCCCTTGAGAAATTGAATTAGTGTTCTCTCTTGCAGGAGCTGTTAAGGGAATGAAAGTATGACAGAGAGAAAAGGGCAACAGTTTGGGTGAAGCCTTTGGTCAAGGAGACTCGAAATGTTTCGCAGGATGTTTGTTTTGTTTCAGACTGCAGTTGCAAACTCCTGCCCCATGTAGGTACATGGTAGCATCCTAGGTCTGAGAGGCGACTGGCAGACAGTTGCAATAAGCAATTGGCAGAGACAGCAGGAAGTGGTTCAAGGATGAAGCCAGTACTGCCTAATTGGGAGAAACAAAAGCACAAGAATCTCAGCAGCACTTGGAAGCAATGACACCAAGGAATGCAAGTCATTAGTTGCTGTGCAGGAATGAAAATGTCTTTCCTCTGTTTGTCACCATAGCAGGAAAACTCCTTTTCCCCAATGTAGTCCTCAGTATTCTGTGACTGGGAAAATGCAGTTCTTCTCTCAGTTAGGCACATCCATTACATTTGAAATGGATGTGTATACTATAGCATGGTTGCAGAAGGATAGGTTACTGCCCATGATAACAGTATTTCTGAGTTACATCCTTTCTCCCTATGGATTTTTTGGAAAGGTTTTAATGTATTTTTTCCTGGCTACAGGCCGAGTGTTCCCCACTGTAATAATAAGGTCTTTTAAAGTGCAAGAAAAATAAAAGTCAGCATGGCTGCCCTCTTTGCAAAGGTTCTGTCTTGCCATGTTGCAACCTTTAGTCTTAGTCCTAGACTATTTAATCCTGCTCTGCAACACATATATACCCTTAGGGAGCAATCCTGTGGCCCATAGAGAGCATCTGAGGGTCCATAGGATAGATTGGATTCCCAGATCTGAGGTCGGAGACAGCGCTCCAACCTTGGAGCCCAGGAATTGGGAGCTCAGAAGAAAAAAACCCCAATCTCCTCACAGCTGATGCAGAAAGAACCGTGCTGGCTGCTCTCCGAGGTCGGAAAGTGACCTCTGAGAGGGGGTAAAGGGGGCATTCCAGGTGGAGGGAGGAGACTGGAGAGGCCAGGATACGAGCCATCCCGATGGCTTTCCAACCTCCTTCACTCCCCGGTCCAAGATGCTCCAACTACATAGGCAAAAAAAGCCCATCTAGTGGGAAATATGGGGCGGGAGGATGGGGAGGCAAAGGTTGCCTCCGCTACTCCTCCCGCTCTGCCCTGGATGACCGTAAGCCTCCGAGTTCAGGGGCTTAGGCCATCACCATAGGATTGCACCCTTAAAGAAAGGAAGGTTGCAGACAGGCAGTCTCCTTTGCAGCAAGTCTACAACCTCCTTCCCACTGAAGCAACGCTGTGCTACTAGCCTTGACTGAGTGAGTGCTACTTTAATGCTTGCTCTTTTCCCTGTTTTCTGGAAAGGCCCTGGTAATAATTGCTTTATTAGTCCACAATCTATCCGTGGCTGTTTAGCTTGTGCTGCCACCTGCTGGATTATTTGTACATCTAAACCAGTGATGGCGAACCTTTTTGAGCCCGAGTGCCCAAACTGCAACACAAAACCAACTTATTTATTTCAAAGTGCCAACACTGCAATTAAACCTGAATACCGAGGTTTTAGTTTTAGAAAAACAACTCATACAGTTGTCCGAACTAATTAACATCTTTTGTCTTAAAAGAAAAACACAATAACAGAGCTTTCAATGATACAAACAGTTTTTTGTTGGGGAAAAAATCAACTCAAAAAATTATTATAGTACTACATTGTACACATAGCCTGAAGGGAATTTATACAAACTTTTTAAATAATTAGGCACATGTATTTTTGGATAAGGGATTCTCAACTTGTAATATGATTATATGCCAGACTGAAATTGTAATGTGAGTTTTGCTATTGCATGCATGCTGATAATTTGTCAAACCTTGGCTCATACCCCGTTAGTTTGAGAGCAACACATGCAGCACTCAGGTCAACTGTTAGGGCTTTACATCCAAGCCATGCTCTGTGCATCATTCTTCAAAATCTTTTAAATGTGATAACAATGTAGAAAAGAATTCTGTAACAGGAATTCTAGAATAAAATCATTCTGTTCCACACTGTGAGAAAGAACAAGATCATTAGTGTTTTGCAGAAGGGGACGGTCTTTTCACGATCTGGTGACCAATGGCTGGAGTGCCCACAGAGAGGTCCCTGCGTGCCAGCTGTGGCACCCGTGCCATAGGTTCGCCATCACTGATCTAAACTGTACACACCTTTCGTTTCTTCCCCTATCTGGATTTGAAAATAACCTCAGGGTTATTTTCCTCTCACAAAGCCACTGTACACCTTTAAATACATGAAGGTCTACACCTAAAAATGTGAAAGCAGCACACACATTTGCAAACAAGCGTACAGGTAAAGTCATCAGGGAGCTGTGTTTGGCTGCAGCTAGTTCTCTGTTGAGTTTGCCTAACTGGGGTTTTCCACAGTACAGTCATGCCTTGGATTGAGAGCATAATTCGTTCCGGAAACGTGCTTGTAATCCAAAACAGTCTTGTATCAAAATGAAATCCCCCCCCCCATGGTAATTTTTAATTTAAGCCGTACTACAGTACTTGTATTGCAAGACGTCGCTTGTATATCAAGTAAAAAAAATAATTAAAAATTTGCTTGTCTTGCAAAACGCTCTCAAACCAAGTTACTTGCAATCCAAGGTATTACTGTATATAATGTGTAAAATGGCCCTTGGCATTAGAAAGGGCCAGTGGGATCACAATACACCAGCCTCTGGTTGCAGTAAATGTTGTTCTACTATTATTCATTATAATTGCCTGGAAGACTCTGAAAAAGAAAAAATTCAGAGGAGCGACATTTCATAAGTTTCCTTGACACAGCATATATATTAAGAACAGTTCAGCACTGGGAAGTTCTTCCCAATGTTTAACCCCAGCATTCAGGGGCAGGGAAGGGAGCTGTGTGCCATCTTGTTGCAAGAAGCATCCCATAATAACATCACGGTTGCAGTGAGAACTTCCTTTCAGCCAAGGGCAGGAGCCCTTTTGCCTGTGTTTAAATGCAATGGGCTCATCTTGTAAAGCTGCCTCCATTAGGGAGCTGGCAAATACAAAGGGACATCCTCCTGAGCTGTTGTATTAACACCCGAGCCTTCCCATTAAAATCATACTCCTCTGGCAGCCGCACACTGCGCTGCGCTCTGACCTCTGCCGCCAATGCAGTCAGCAACAATGATTCTATTGTCAAATAGGCAGTCCCTGCAGTCTAACCTCTCCCAGGAATTACAAAAGCACCAAAATTGTCTCTGAATAAGCTTGATTGCTGTGTAGCAGCACAAGAGTAGGTGTACGAAAGCAGCTGCGGTGCAGCTGTTGGAATAGCCTTTGACTTAATCTTGAGCTAGTTTTAATTTAAGGAACTCGGGGTTATCCCATTTTATCCTCACATGGTAGGGTAGGGCTGAGATGCCCAATACAGACCAGGCCCTCAGCTCTGGGGACTGGCCAGGCTTGTCAGTCCTGCAGGGAACACATGGCAGCTCCTTCTGAACAATTAGCAAAAGAGTGCACTCCCTCTTTGTAAAATAACTTAAGCTGGCCCATCACCACAGTCCTCTCTCAATCATTCCATGGATTAAATCAAAGCACCACAACTGGTGGTTGTACCAGAGCCATTTTCTTTTATTCTGTCCCTCTTAAAAGGATTAAGAGCAAGCAGAAGCCACAGGCTGATTGTGTAAGTCATGTCAGTGCAGCAGGTCTAATTGTATAGGGATGCTCTGTACATCTTGAGTCGTTGTCCCCCCCCTCCACAAAATGGAGACACTTTATTTTTTATTCCATCTTTGTAAAACAGTATGGAAACTGCAGGCAGGCACACATCAAGTGCAAAATGAAAGCTCAACACAGTGCTTGGAACAAGGCCTCTAGACTCCAACTTGACCTTTATTCAGGTCTGTTATTATGTTTCAGGCCCCATAATCTTTTTTTTTATTTGAAGAAGTTACCCACCTGCAAGGCATGCAGCAGAAAGAGAAGGGCATATTTTTGTAATAAGAAAAATGCAATCCCCTTTCCAAAGGGTAGTTGAAAAGCTTAAGGAACATTAAAAGACTTCTGTGCTTCGAGTTCTACAGCAGTAGTTGGTAGAGGCAGCACTGAAAGAAATAGAAAATGCCTGTGATAGTTGGCCACCGCCTGGGACTGCTTGGGAGATGTAAAAAATCCTGATTCTGCCAGATTTATGGTAAGAAGTTTAAGCAAGAGACCTCGATGTGTTTGTCTTATTTTGAGGTGAAAGCAACATCTTGACTGTGTGTTTTTTTTTCTTCTTTCAGAGAAAGAATTAAAAGTGCTTCGTCGTGAGAATCGCAAGATCGTAGTGCTCTCAGCAGCCATTGTGCTGTTGGTTGTTGTTGTTTACACCTGCTGGACAATGTAACAGCTTGTTGCCGAGATCTACTAATGATTTGGCTAGGAAAACCTCTTTCTTCCCTCACCAGACTGTCTCAGGGGTGGGATCAGCTTTCCAAGCCAATGAATTCTGACACCTCTAATTCATCATAGGAAATCCTCATCATCAACATCCGAGGAAAATTAACACAGCACAGGCGGATTTGGAGAAGGGGCTGAAGTTTGGTTGGAGCCCTCCAATTGGCCACTAGGGAGAAGAGGGGCTTTTCGGCAGCGGCACCCTAGTTGTGGAACAGCCTTCACAGAGAGGTTCACCTGGTGCCATTTTATGCTCTTTTCAGCGCCAAGAGAAGACATTCTTATTCCACACAGGCCTTTTAAATAATTTAGTAGTCTGGGTCTCTCAGTAATGTGCATTTTAATTATGTTTTATTTTTAATAGCATTTATTGTTTGATGTATTCTTTTATGGCAGGGGTGCAGAACCTCAGGCCGGGGGGGCAAATCTAGCCCTTCTGGGGTCCCAATCCAGCCCTCCAGTGTTCCTCAGGTGGCCGTGCCCCTTCCCCTCCAATCACCAAATGCTTGGTGGTCTCCGGGCTTTTGTGAAGTTTTTCCCCATTCCAAAAGGTTGAAATGCTTCTCCCAAGGCTTAGTTCCTGGCAGTAAGAGCTTTAAGCTAAAATGTGCTAATTTTGGCCCCGCCCCTTTTGCATTTGGCCACACCCACCATTGGAAGGATGCCCCTGAAAGCTTCTCCAAAATGGAATTTGGCCCTCAGGCTGAAAGAGATTCTGCACCATAGTTTGATGGGGTAGCCATATAGATACAATTAATAAATACAAATTTATTCTAAGTGGAATAATCAGTAATGGGTCCACTTGCCTGCTTTTAAGAAACTACCCAAGTGTAATCGGCCCCTTGAACTGTTCCGGGATTGCCATTTTGAAAATGAAATCCTCTTCTTTACTTAAATAAGGCTTTTCTCCCAATAAGCCTCCAGTCTCCCTCTTCTCCCTTTCCTACATCCTTGCACTTGTTCTGCTGCTGCTCACATGCAGAGGTGGAACAAGTGCGAGCAGCACAGGACAGGAGGGCTTCCTCGGGGTGGCAGGGCAGGGAGCACGCTGACCAGTTCCAGAACTTGAATCAATACTGCCCTTAAGCTCAGAAGGGAATTATCCACCTTCCGCTTCCCTTCTGTTACTGCCTAACAAATAATAGTGCCAAGTAGGAAGGCGATATTAGTTTATGTATTTGTGTAATGGAACTCAACAGGATGGTCCACCTTCTGCAAACCAAAATGAGTTTGATAATAAATTATGATAATAGGTGAATGGTAGGCACACACGTCAAACAGGTTTCTATAGCTGCATTCTTATAGAAGCTAAAGCAGTCCGCATTCATAGACTACCTGGGACTTAGGTCAGGGTTTATCTAAACTCAGAGATGTGGCAAGATGAGCAGATCACAGCCTCTCTATTCCCATTTCTTTAAAAAAATATATTCAGGCCAGAGCAGGGCTTTTCTTCCTCAGGCCAATGTGTACAGCAGAGCTCTGGGAAATTCATCTAAGCCAAGAACAAAGGACAGTTCTTAATTATAAGGATTGTATTGGCAATGCACAGACAAAAAGGGAAGAGGAGTAACCACAAATGATACACAGCTTCACAGAACACATTGTGTAAACATTCCTTTCAGCAAGACATTTCTGACCTTCTCCCCCCATGTGGGCTGGTCAGAGAACAGGTGAGGGCAGGTTGAATTATCCACAGGGACATTCCCATTCTTTTTACTATCCCCTCCATGCTAAGGGTGTTTCTGCTCTGAATTACCAAAAAGAAGTCATTCTCTAATACTGAAATTAAGCTGTTCTAATTTTCATTAGGGTCTTTGTCCTCTTCAGGCATGCAGCCTTTTAAAGAGAGTTAGATTTTGAAATGCCTTAAAAAGCCAGAGACCCTAGTATACTTTGGAGTGGAAGAATCTTGACCCCCAGTATGACATTGCAGCCTTTACCAACAGCAATTCCCAGCCCTACAGAAAAGGAACAATAACCACAGCAGTGGTGAATAAAGTGAGGGCAGACTTTGCAGATATTATTGTGCCTCCCAATACACAACCTTCCTCTGCCACTCACCCTCCAATATAGACAACAAATCAGAGGGGCCCTGGTCTTGTGACAGTATCTTCTTTCTGAAATACTCTATGCCGATGTGCCAGGAGGTCCTGAGCTGGGTTAAGAATACCCACTGTCAGTTACAGTAAAGGACCAAAAGCAAAATGGTTCATTTTGGCTTATCTGATATCATATGAGGCTCATGAGAAGGAGGATCAAAAGTCACCCTGCTGCTCCTTAAAACAAATGCTTCTTAAAACCAACACCATGAAGTTCACATTAGAGGCATTGCAGGTTATTTATTCACCATTGTACCCCATTTGAAATAAAACATCCTTTAATTAGTTGAGGTTAACCTTGCCCTATATTCTGCCCAGACTTCAAAGAACCATCCTCTATGGCAGGGCTCTCCAACCTTGGGTCCCCAGATGTTGCTGGCCTACAGCTCCCAGCATACCCAGCCAGCATGGCTAATGGCAAGGGATTCTGGGAGCTGTAGGCCAGCAACATCTGGGGACCCAAGGTTGGGGAGCCCTGCTCTCTGGGAAGGCAATTTGATTTCAAACCTGGCCCATTCCTGCCAAAATCACCTCGAAAGCAGAACCTTGGCTTTGGGACTGCATACTGGACCTCAGTGATGATCCTCCAATATAAAGCAGCCTCCCCTGCTCCTGTTTGATCCACAGAGACTACAGCCTTTGGGCAAGGAGGGCCGCTTTAAACTTCAGACTAGAACGCCTCCATTACCATTTTCCACTAAATGAACCTAGAAACAAGGGCCAATGATACAAAGCACCGATTAAACTAGGCAACCACTATAACTAAAGTGAAGTCTTAACTATCTGTTGATCTTGCGGTCGAAGAACAGCAGAGCTCAGAAGGCTGGACCTATTCACTCTGACTGAGATTCACTCAAATTCAACGAAGAGGTACATGATATAGGTACTACTTATAAGGAGGCATATACGGGGTTGCGGGAAATTTAAAATGGGCTCTGTGCTGCCCAATTTGGGTGGAGCTGTACCCTACCTAGAAGCTTGTACTTCCCCACAGCTGAACTCGGCATCCCTTGTCCATTTTCTCTTCTGGCTGCTTTGATCTGAGAGGGGCTGAGACTTAAATGGTGCCTTCGGTTATAGGAGGCGTCACAAATTATTTAAGGCACAACCTAGCCAACCCCCACTGTTCCTTCTTGCCAATTTGTGCAAATATTCAGTGACTTCACTGACTCTAGAGCCTTCTGCTGAATATTAATGGCTGGCTCACATTAGAAAACATAGAACACAGGTTTTCCTCAAATCCTAAGTAAAGTCACAACATGGGGAAAGTATAATCCTGCTCCTTCAGCTGGCCTTTTGTCAGCACCTGGGAACCCAAGTGCTGAAATATAGCTTGCAAAAGCAGAGGTTACATTTCAGGGTTATTGGGGGAAAACATGAATGACCCCCTAGCCACAGCTCTGTGACTTCACTCCAGACAGGATTTTTGATCCAGACATATAGAAGTTTGCCATCCCTATAAGATTCAAAACGACCAAGAGAAAGTGATCTTTCTACAAGAGGGCTGGCTATTACACTGGATCAATCCATATGCTTCTCAAAGGCCACCAGTCCTCTAAACCTCAAACCTCCCCAACTTTCTGAACAAAGGAAAAGCACTGGGTATGCCTCAAGCACAGAAAAAGGCGTAACATCTTTCTAGATCTCGTCAGGGCCTGTGAAATTCACAGATGAAACTGCTTGGGGTAGCATACCTACATGTGGGGAGTAGGAAAAAGCATAACAGGCTTTGCATAGAAGCATAACATCCAACTTTGAACAGAGCCACAGGTCACTGTTGGCAATAAGTACACCTAAACTATTACAATCAAGACCTCAATTACTCTGGTTTCTTCCTGCTAAGACACCAGAACTCCCTGGGCTGGAGCCACTCGCCAAGGAGATGGGCATTGCAAGAGTAAGAACTTCCCAATGAACTCACACTAAGCTCATCATGCAGAGAGGAACCAAGAGACAAAAGTGAGGCCATTAAAAATCTACTCTTCCCCTCTGTCCACATTTCCCCACTTGAGCAGACTTGTCTGCAGCTACATAAACCTCCACTCTTACAGGTGCTACTGGGGAGCTGTGTGCCTCCTCTTCTTTGCTGTGCTACCTGCTACATGGAGTCCAGATGCCAGGTGTTCAAAGCGTGGGTGGGAAAAGCACTAGAAAGGTATGGTGAGGATCAATCCAGAAGAATGTCCATTGCTCCAAAAGTCTTACCTCTGTGGTACCTGCAGTGTAAGCTGCCTGGAGCAGATACTTATGTACAGTGCTATTTTGCAGTCCGAAGCCTTGTTCCATTTGTTTTGCATTGAGTCCCTTACCACCCAGTCTGGCCGTGACAAGAGTTTTCCTTCATGGCTCACTGCAAGTAATTAGGAGAAACCTCATTCTAATCAGCTGCTGAAGATTCCAACCGAGGCTCATTCCCTGGCCCCCACGACCTGATGAGAGACTGGTCATAGGGTGAATGCAGTCTGATGAAGGATAAAACAGCTTCTTTGGATAGCTTCTCAGGATCTTCCCTTTTTTGAGAGTCGTGTACTTTGACGCCATCCCCCCATTCCCAGAAGAGGCGACTGAAGTAACAAATGCTGTGGGCAAAGAAGATAGAAATCAGCACAGAAAGATGACCCGGGTGATGGAGGCCGCACTGGATACATATATACAGATATATGGCCCTACAACCCCTGGCACCTCCAGTTAAAAGTTCCCTGGTAGCAAGGCAAAGACTTCTGCTACAGTCGCTGAAGAGACAATGCAAGTCAAGATGGATGGGATCAGGTTAAGTGATCCTTACTCAGAATAGTGCAATTCTTTAGAAAACCTTCATAGGCCACAGAATGTCTCTTTTCAAAGACATTTGGCAGTGTGTGTGTGTTCACAGGAAATACAGAAGAATCTCCGAGCAACCCAGATTAGGTACTGAATCACCTCCAGCTATTTTTTAAACCTGACTGAATACCAAACGGGCCCAAATGCTGTGCATAACTTTAAACAAATTAATACATTATTTCTTATTGTTACATTTGGTTATTTTGCAAAATTTGTAATACTCTGGCAAAGATGGTCCCCAAGCATCCCTCATTCCTTTGCTGCCACGATGGGTGAGTGAGAGTGAAGGTGAAGGAAGGGGGGGCAGAACAACTGACCATTCATCTGAGTCGCTCTTTCCCTTCTCCACCCCATCATTTTTAAAAAATTGACCACACACAGGCTGAGCCCAGCACAGAGTCTGTTTCACCTTCAAAGGCAAGGAACAATCTGCGAAATTGGTCAAAGTCCCATCTCTTGAACTTCCCTAGCCAGAGGAACCAACTCTTAAGTAACAGGAGACCAGAGGTGGGACAATCAGAATGATGACTAGGAGCTGGAGGTGTGGACAGGGACTTGTGGGCGACAAGAAGAGTACCCCCTCACTACTGGAAGCCTGGCTCTTCAGCCAGTCTTGGCTGCACATTTTCCGAAGTTCTTCACTGGGTTTCCTACAGAAATTTTATACTGTGATGTGGCATAGCAAAGGCTTAGTCCTGGATGAGGGAATTTCAGACTCGCAGGCTGCATCTCTAACCGCTGTAGTGGCCCTTCTGTATTATTCAATCTTCCCAGGTACCTCCAAAGTAAGTATTCAAACAGCCAACACAGGGTTACCTTCTGCTGCTTCTAGCAACTGGATGCAGCTGATGAGGTACTTCATTTATACTATGGCCATGTCTCTATGTTTCGCCTGCACTGATGCAGTTAGCATTATGGCAGACTTAGCAAGAGAGAGAAGGGATCTGCTGGCTAACTCTGAAGAGGGAATGTGCACCTTATGCAGGAGTCTCCAAGTACTGGAAGTCAGTCATATGGTAAAACAAAAGTTTTGCTACCTTTACTCCTATGCCTTAAGAGGCCTAACTTTGCCAAGATCATCAATCATTTCTGCAGGATACAAAAACTAAAGGGCTGCTACTGCAGACAGAGACACCCCAGTCAGGTCTATAAAAAGAAGTTGTTTTAACAGAAACAGCCTTAGTTTGGCCTCAAGTCAAAACACTGACTAGGAGGAGAGAATCAATGTCTTTTGAGTGGGAAGGGAGGGAAACCCAACACACACAGAGCTTAAAAAAATAAAAAAAAAGGCTTCTGAGAGGGCGAGGGAAATGAAGTAATCTCTCAAGAATCTATAAAAGGCCTTACAGGAGACTTCAGAAGGTCCAGCAAACAGAACGGTCACAGCAAGTGCTGCAGCAATTCTGACTGTTCAGCAAACTTGACATTTTAGATAAAGAAGTTTAGTACATTCAGATCTTTAAAGAAAATCCTTCTCTTAGATCAGTCTCATTGGTCAGGTATCCATTCCTGAGCTTAGATTCTCTCCCTGGTTTAAGAGTCCTGTCATCCTGGAGAAAAACTGAGTACTTAATTGCCACAGACAGAGCAGTCTTAGAGTCCAACAATTACTGGCATTTAATATTCACAGCCTATTTAGCAACTGTTCTAAGAGAGTGATATTAGCATCGTGAAAAGAAAATACATCAGCGTCTAATTACAGCAACATTAAAGCTCACAAATGATAATGCAATGCATCCATTGTCAAAATCACACATAAGCCTTTTCCTTTCCATTGTTTTTAGAGCCACACTTAAGTTTTGTGCCGAAATGCTATCATAAGTTATATGCAATGTGGGGGTAGGGGGGGAAAGAAGTTTGTGAAAGCGACTGAGTTACTACTTACTGCCTGCTTAGTGAGCTGACAAAGGGAATTCAAAAGGCTCCCAACCGTTTCTCTCAAAACCCATCACTGCAAGAAAGGTGGGAAACTGGAAGTGAGTCAGCAGGAGTTCCCAGGTCTCAGAAACTCTCAGATCTGAGAGCCAGGCTGGCTTTTTTTCCATAGGATAAGCAAAACTCCTGAGAATGAGACCCTTATTGTCCACACAATCCACATAAAAAAGAGTTGTTAATCTGCCTCTTAACCCTGTTGGATAAACTGCAATTCTTCTGTGTTGTATGTAGCATACATCATTGTTCAAATTTGTAAATGGAATTTATAATCCTGTGAGCAGGAATACAGCCCCCTTTATACATGGGGAAAGCTGCAACGTATAGAGAAGCTAAAACAGCAGGCTTACAATCTATGAGATGGGACACTGAAAGGGATGCTATAAACCTGGACCCAGTAAAGGTGAAAGACTTATTCTGCAAAATTTGAGAGAAGAAATAATGCTTTTAGAAGTTGCATCAAAAAGCTTATAGAAAGGTGGTGGGCAGCAAATTCCAAAGATAAGGAGCGCGTTAAGAGGAAAAAGGTAGATAGGAGGTTTAGTTAAAAACTATACACCAGAAGAGCATCTCTAGCCCCCTGGTGAATGCTCCTGTGTAAGCTCACCTCAGAGGAGAGAAACCAGCCCTTCTGACTTCCACAAGAACTTGGAGGAGGGAAGTAGGGCGGTTTCTCTCCTTTCCTGAGCTTTTGCAGAAGGCACTTGTACATTCTGCAGAAGCTCAGCAGAAGAGTAAACACCCCTCCTCCAAGTTCCCTACACAAGCCACAGGAAGTGTGGAAGGGAGGGTTTGCTAGCAATCACAAATACTGGATGGAGAGTAAGACACCAAAGTATGCAGGCAGGTCCCTGGTGAAAGGAATAATTGGGGGGGGGCAGTATACAGGCAGAGAAGAATAGTAAGGAACTAGAGATTAAAGAACTTCAATGAAAGAGAAGCTTAAATTTTATATAAAATAAATAAGTGAAATCCAATGAAGTGAACAGAAGACTGGGGGAAGCTGCAAGCAAAGCAGATGCAACAGGTGTCAGAGTTTATAACAAACTAATGGCCAAAGATGAAGTTAGGAAAACCAGTGAGAAGGGAATTACTACAACAGACTCAAGGAATGATGTGTGAGCAAGTTACTTCATTCTTCTCACTACTGTCTCACTCTTGGCAAGGCCCAGAATTCAGAACCTAGAAGTCATTCCCTTTGACCACAAGGCTTTGGGTCAGGGAACAGAACAGAAGCTTTTGGTTTGGATTCATGGGTAAACCACTCCTCCACTGTTACTGATGGGTAGTCAAGTACGCTTTGAAGAATTCATAGTTTCATAGATCATAGAGTTGGAAGGAGCCTGCAAGGCTATCGAGTCCAACCCCCTGCTCAATGCAGGAAACTAGAGGAGGGGTCTCCCATCCAAGTAAAAACCAGGCTTGACCCTGCTTAGCTTTCCACGCTCAGACAAGCTGAGCCAGCGTAAGCCACCCAGAGTTCACTTCCCCGCCCAGGCCGCATCCCACAAGCCTTGATACATTGCTACCTTTTCTTGGACTTTTAACCAGTTTCTTCCTGTACCACAAAGCCAATTGCAGGCCTTTAAAATGAGGTTTTTTCTGTACTACAAAGTTTAACCAGTTTCAATTGGAACGTGATAACTGTAGTTCTTTGAAGGGGCCGGAAGTCTAACACACACACAAAAAATATCTCAGCATACTTATCAATACTATCCACAGAGTTGTCTGGGTCAAATTATGACACATAGTCCAGTCTGAAACCAGTTTAAATCTGTAGTGTCCCTGAGACCTAAATCTCTCAGTCCTGTTACAGAAGGATAGAAGCTGACAAGGAATCCAGACCATCCTAGCATACCTACTGTGATATGTAATTCAAGTCATGCTGGGGTCCCTTACCACCAAGGACAGCCAACTATAAGGAATACAATGCCTTGTAAAGCATAGTAGTTCGGAACCTTCTAACAGTTTCTTTAGATAATAGAGCTTCTGTGGACATTTATGGGTCACACCACACAGTTTAACTGATGCTGGAGAGCGATCCATACACAACAGAAGTAAGAAGTGCTGATGTGATGCTACTACTGGTCTCTCTCCTCTTGGATAAATTAGCCATATTAGTTGGATGGTACTCACTGAAATGGTGCGACAGATTCTGGAGGCAGCTCATACGTAGAGCTATGTGTTGTCTTGTTGTAGAAAAATTTCCTGTGAGCATTTTTGCTGAATGCCATAGTCCAGGGATCTGTGAAGAAAACCAAAACGATCAGATCAAAAACAGAAAGTTACAAATAACCAGTAATGAAAAATAAGAGAATATATACGTATACACACACCACAGACTGGGGAGCTGGGGTGGGGGGAACCCTAAATCAAGATCTCAGACTTCATTATTCTTTCCTACAATTTCCCTCAAAAAAACTTCCACTTTGGCCAATTCTGACATCACATTTTCTGTGGAAGAATACCTATGAAGGAATCCACAAAAAGGGAGTTTGCTGGACCTTCCTGCTCTCTAAACATTCCTGCAATATCCACATTGACTGTGCATTCTATTGTAAGATTTAACAAGTATTCTTGCATGAAGGAAAAACATAAGATACATTTTCTGTGCAAGAGGGAACCTGTCTTCTAAAGCACATCTGGATAATTCCTTATGGTACTGCTACCCCCAAGAAACAGTTCTAGCGGGTGCAGGAAGACACAACTCCCCTTTCCCCATGATGCTTCACAAGGATTACTGCTATAAAAACCAAATTCAATGCATCCCCAAAGAGAACCCAGCTAAAATCACTGAGATGGCTCAAGAGACAAACAAACTAAATATGGTTCGGAGAAGTGAATAGGGACAACAGTTTATTCAAATACTTCAAGAACCAAAATGTACCCAATTAAATTCATACAAAGCAAAAAAACAATTTTATTGTGTCCGGGTTATTTTTAGAACTGCAAAAGCGCTGTTACACAAGTCGTGGGTCCCACGAGTCCAACAGAACAAGCAGAGGTGAAGCAGCCCATTGGATACTACATAAAGAGAGAAACGCTGCTCGTTTTAATGTTTCTAAAAGCAAATGTAAAAAATGTTCTTTTGGCTTGAGATAATTATGTGGACAACACTGATCCAGGCAGAGCATGCATATTCCAGACTTTGGGCGTGACTATCATAACAAACAATCCCTAAACAGAGAAGGACCTACCGCTGACCGTCCGAACGATGTACAATCCTGTGGGTACAAAGTGCCTGTCATCACGGCCAGTGTAGGACAGTCGTGGTATTCCGCCTGAGCTCTTGATGATCTTCATCTCTAATCTAAGCCACCAAAAATGGGGAGAGGGAGTGTTCAAACACAAAATGCACAAACCACAGTCCCAGCAGCTTGGACCAGGCGGCCCAGTTCAAATCCCTGCTCAGGCATGAACTCAGTATTGGCCAAGTCATGAACACACAACGTCAGTTCTCCAGCAACAGTAACAGTGACTTACCTCCAAGGGATGTTGTGAGGATGAGCAAAGTGTGGGGGTGGGGGTTCCACAAATTTTGGCTGGCCTTGGTGGCTAACCAAAAATGTGTGGTTGCCAGAACCATGCCCCTCCCTGCAGGGGGAGGGGTCTTGCCTTGTGCTGCACCTCCAAAACACAGCATGAGGTATGGAACAATTCCTTTCCTGGGCGTTCTGAGCACCCAAGAAGTGCAGAGCCAAAACAAACACCAAGCATCTTCCCAACTCTGGGGCTGGGGAGGGAAAGGGGGATTGTCTCTCCCTTACAGCTTCAGAGTTGGGCGGAAGCCTGAGGCTGGTCACAGTTGCCATGATGAGTGTGCCAAATGAAATTGTAGAGCCTTGGATGACGGTATTAAGGGACTTTGAGTAATATAAAGAGCTACAGAAATGGTTCAGAGGAATTTTAATGCAGCATAACAGACCTGAAGACTCAGTGGAGAACTCTGCAAAGTGCTAAGAGAAAGCAGCCAAAGCTCTCTTACGCAATCCACAACCACAGAGATTTTCAAGATTTAAAAAAGGGGGAAGGCATCACAATCTATGGATCCCATTATGTAAAACATGGTTGTCCTGATCTTTAAAAGAAGCCAATATTTCTCCCAGCAGACAACCACCCATCCAACTCTTTTCTATGCCATTTTCTTTAGACCATTCCTCCCAGAAATGCAGAATTTATCAACATTGTCTGAACAGAGTTGAACCTTGCTTTCCAAATAGTAGCAGAACCCTCTTTTTTCACTCTGCAAAATAAATCCTGCCAGTCCAGATTTTCTGAAGACTTACCTTAGGAAAATCTTTTCCATGTCCTCTAGCCTGTACACTTCCTTCACTCTGTGGAGAAAAGTCCATGAGCTGGATAATATACTAGTCCCAACCTCTAAGTGTAA
Organism: Shinisaurus crocodilurus; assembly: GCA_021292165.1. NCBI lineage: Eukaryota > Metazoa > Chordata > Lepidosauria > Squamata > Shinisauridae > Shinisaurus > Shinisaurus crocodilurus. The sequence goes on along the minus strand of CM037879.1, from coordinate 74,293,443 downwards.
CTAGAGTTCTACATGCTCCTCTAAACGTAAGGTTCCAGAATGAAAGGGAAGCTATGAAACTGTTGCTGAGTTTACATTTAAAAATCTTACTGTTGGCGCACTCTTGCTGGACTCCTAAAATTCCTAGTATTTTTTTAAAATGAAGTTTATTGCCCTCATGACTGAGGAGAAAGGCTTGAAAAAGACCAAGAAACTAGAAGACAATAAAAATATTCCACATTGATTATGTTTTCAAATTTCATGATTTCTAAAACTCATCACAAAATTCTACGGAACTGGTCCAATGGAATTTAACATTTTGGGTTAGCAATAATCCCGAGTACACTTGCTGACTTCAGGTAGCTAGTTTGACAATTCAGATAACCTGCCATAACTTGTTTCTAAATCAGTATCAGAAAAATACAGACATATATTGCACAGCTCTTTTACGTCAAATTAAATTGGATTTTGAAAAGTGTGCTGGTGATTGGCAAGCTTCATATAAACTAAATTCATTATCCTAAAAAAGAAAAATATGAAAACTGAAGAGGTACATCCTGTCTTTACTAAATAGTCTCCTTCCAAGGTGACCTCTTGGTGCTGAACAGACTGCTCTTTCCTGTGCCCTGGCTGATCTACCGTCCTTCTGCCCCCATAGAATTTGCAGCCCACAGACACTTGGGCAGTATCCAATGCAGCCCACTCTGCTTATGCAACTGATGTAGCACTAGCGTAACCAACTTCGAGCGCAACACAATAGTATATACTGGCATGATGGGATTTCCAGAAAACCTGTTGCACCAGCATAAACTACAGTAATACCTCGGATTACGAGTAACTCAGTATGAGCTTCTCGTAAAACGAGCAAAATTTTATCATTTGTTTCGATTTGGAGGACGAGCGTGTCTTGGAACACGAGCCACATGCTGTGCCCCCGACTAGCACTTAAAGTGCCAGCTCCCCGGCTTTGCCTAGCCGGGAGGGAGCCCCATGGAGGCGAGGCGCAGCCGCTCACTCTGCGGGCGCCTCGCGCTGCTGCACTGGCTCCCTGCCTGGGAGCCCCATGGAAGTGAGGCCGCTCGCTGTGCGGGCGCCTTGCGCCCCTGCGGCGGCGCCTTGCACCGCTGCGCTGGCTCCCTGCCCGGGAGCCAGCAAAGCACCCCATGGAGGTGATGCGAGGGAGCCGCGTCGCTCGCTCTTTGTGCGCCTCGCGCTGCTGCTTTGCCTGCTTCCTGCCTGGGAGCCGGCAAAGCGGCAGCGCGAGGCACACACAGAGCGAGAGGCCGCGCCACGCCTCCATTGGGCTCCCTGTCAGGGAGCCCAATGGAGGCAAGTGAGCGGCCGCTCACTCTGCCTGCGCCTCGCGCTGCCGCTTTACTTGCCAGGGAGCTGTGTGGAACTTTGCCAGGGAGCTGCGTGGAGGCGTTCCCGCTGCTCCCTGCCTCTTCCAGCGGGGGCTCGCCTCTCTGCGAGCCGCCCGCGCTGCTATCGCCGGTCCCGTCGCGTCCCTTGCTGCTCCGGAAGTGACGCGACGGGAACTGCAGGGTCCCGTTGCGTCACTTCCGGGGCAGCAAGGGACGCGACGGGACCGGCGATAGCAGCGCGGGCGGCTCGCCGAGGAGGCGAACCGCCCCTGGAATAGGTAGGGAGCAGCGGGAATGCTTCCATGCAGCTCCCTGGCAGGGAGCTGGCAAAGTGCTTTGCCGGCTCCCTGGCACAGAGGCGCAGCCACTCGCGCTGCGGGCACCTTGCGCGCTGCCGTGCCGCTTCCCTGCCCGGGAGCCGGCATGGCAGCGCGCGAGGCACCTGCAGAGCGAGTGGCTGCGCCATGCCTGCCCTCCACGCACCATTTAATCACCGCTTTGCAGGTTCCCTCCATGGGGCTTCCTGCCAGGGAACCAGCAAAGCAGTGAGTAAATGGTTGTGGAACGAATCATCTGAGTTCCCATTATTTCTAATGGGAAAACTCGCTTTGATATGCGAGTGTTTTGGATTACAAGCATGGTTCTGGAACGAATTATGCTCGTAATCCAAGATATTACTGTACTGGCGTTGCACTAGAGATTGCTAGTACTAGCGCTATGTCAGTGATGGCGAACCTTTTTGAGCCCGAGTGCCCAAACTGCAACACAAAACCAACTTATTTATTTCAAAGTGCCTTAAATTTGGCAGGAAGGAGGAGGGGGCACTAGCTAATCGCGCCCCGCTCTGTCTCAGGGCATGGCTCTTCACCGGGCGTACAAAGATTCGGGCGTGCGTGCGCTGTGCTTCTGAGCTATCTGTTCAATTAGAAGGAGGGCTGGGTGCCTGCGCAGTCCACTTCTGGGGGTGGAGATGTTGGAGTGTGCCTGCCTGTGGAGGCCAGCGAGGAATGAGTGGAGAGGAGTTACTAAGGAAACCCGACGCTGAATGCAGAAGGGGACGGTCTTTTCACGATCTGACGACCAATGGCTTGAGTGCCCACCGAGAGGTCCCTGCGTGTCAGCTGTGGCACGCGTGCCATAGGTTCGCCATCACTGCGCTATGTCAATGGCCTAAGTGAAGCAGCAGCGCTGGATACTACACACAGAAATAGAACCTTGTAGGCCGTACTTGGTCACTGATTCTTCTGTCTAGGAGCCAAACCAGTTTATTTCAAGCCTGAGACCTTCACATATCAAATTGATCTGAAAAAGTGTTTCTTAGAAAGTTTCTCATCCTTGCTGGCTTTCTTATGTACAGATTAATGTGCAGGCCCATTATGAGTCTATTCATCTATGAAGTATTTTTTAATCACTACAACTCCAGAAGCCAACAAGAATCCAAAAGGTCTTACTCACCTGATGGGGTTCATATCTGGCCGGCTAGGTTTAGAGACAGCTTTTACAAACTTCTCTGCTAGCTGAATTCTGGAACCAAAAAGAAACATTTCTGCAGTTTAGGGTCCTGGAAATGAAGGATAACAATAGGAATGGGTTCTCCATAGATTCTGCTATGCAGATAATCCAGTAACAAATCTATAGATTGATGGGATTTAAAAGTTCAGTCCATTTATGAAAACTTTAGGGAAACTGTAGGTAGGGCTAGTAGCTCTCTCTCAGAAAAAGGATCCCTTGTGTCCTTGTCTATTCCCAAATTTTATGGTTTGCTTCTTCACTGCTAACACTTTTCTCCTCTGCCATAGATTTGCCTTCTTTGACTGACTGAAGGCCAAGAAAAAAGTGTACTATATTCAGAGGCTTGATTTCCTCCTCAACAACTTTTAGGGAACAGTCCTATGGCCCTTAGACATTGTCGGGGGGGGGGCATAGGATCATTTGGATGCTCAGCTGTGAGGTTGGAGAAAATGCTCTGACCTCGGAGCTGAGAATCGGAATTCCGATCCCCCTCCCCCTCACAGCCAGCACAGAAAGGACCGCACTGGCTGCTCTCTGAGGTCAGAAAAGTGACCTTGGAGAGGGGGTAAAGTGGGCATTTTGGTGGGCAGGGAGGGGAGGAGACTGCAGGAGGCAGGATACAAGGTATCCTGACGCTGCTCCAGCCTCCTTCCCTCCCCCTCCAAAGCGCCCCAGCTAGATGGCCGAAAACGTCCGTCTAGCAAAAATGCACAGTGGCAGGAGCGGGGAGGCAAAGATCACCTCCACTGCTCCTCCTGCTCTGCACTGGATGCCCATTATCCTCCAAGTTTGGAGGCTTACAGGCTTCTCGATTGGACTGCGCCCTTAGTGTCTGTTTGGGGTACTGTGTTGAACAGTGCAGACTAACAGGTTACTGTAAATAGCACATATACACCCTCAAAATATACGTGCAAGTATTTCCCCAAGCTCTACTTACCGCTGATTGAAATGCTGTTCTCGGACATCACTGCCATTAAGTACCAGGGCATCCAGAATGTGAATAGCATTAATTTTTCGCTGTGCTTTCCCCTAGGAAGAGGGAAACAGGCACCTCACACAGTGCTGCTGCTTTTTGCAAATGTTGCAAAGAATTCATGCACCTGCATATACCTGCTTTCCACCTACCCTTCAGTAAGGGAAACTGTAAAATTTTAAATCAAAAAGTGCCTCTATCTAGTTCTCCCCACTCTCTTCATCCACAAAATACACTCCATGAATGATACTACATACTTGTGCTGTTCTCAGCTTTAATCTTCATTTCTCCATTGTTTAAAATAATTCCCAAATACTACATAAGACGCCACTACATGTTATCTTCATGGGGGAGTAACCAGACAGCAAAGCAGGGAAAAAGAATTATGGGCTTCCCCTTCTGAATCTTGAACTGAAAAAGACTAATGGCTCCTGGAGACAGACAAAATCCCACTGGTATGTCCTCTTAGTAAAAAGTTTGGGAACCTCTGGATTAAATGAACTCTCCATCAAAATTAAATAATTGCCTAGCTGGACCAAATCAGAAGCCCCTCTAGGCCAGCGCTCCTATCTCCAATAGTGGACAGTCAGAACCCCTGGTGAAGCCCACAAGCAGGGTGTGATGGGGGAAAGACACTCTTGCATTGCCTGTTCTCAGCATCTGATAATCAGAGAGACGTATTGCCCAAGAACACAGAAATGTCATTCTTAATTAATTGTCACTGAAAAATCTATCCTCCATTAATTTCTCCAATCCCTTAAAAAAAGCCATCTCTACTATTGGCCATCACCACATCCTGCAGTAGCAAATCCTTTAAATTAAGCACTGCCTGAAGAAATACTTGGTTGTCCAAAAGCTACCACCAATCAATTCCGTTGTATATACCTGGATTTTAGTGTTTCAAGACTGTAATTTCTCAGCCTTGCCTTCCTCCTTGCACCACCCTCTCCCCCAAATCTGAAAATGGATTAACATAAAACCCCCAAGAAAGATGGTGACAGCCAACTGCCTCACAAAATGTTCCCTCAACTAAGCCTCAGAAGCCCAGTTCAAGCTTAGGACCTGGCTATCTAAGGGCTTGGCTATCTAAGGAATCACCTGTCTCTTTACGAATCTTCCAGTGATTAAAATCTACAAGAGAGGCCCTCCTGAGGTTTTTAGCCAAATTTAAATTGCTTTATTTTAGACTATCTGAAACTGTAGAGTGTCAACGCGAGTTTAATAGATAAAAATAGTAGTGTTTCATTAGCAGTAAATTTTAGCAAAAAAAAGATAGCTCAGCAATATACTGACTTTATGAAAACAGGAGACTTGGTCCCATTATATTATTCCATAACATTGAGATTTGTTCTCTTAAGATTTTGATATTAGTCCGTTTTTATTGTTAAGAGTATGCAATATAATTAATTTTACACGCTATACTATTTCTTACTTAAACAGTATTATAATTTAATATAAGAGGCTATAGTCTTGTTACCCTTTCTTATGCTGGATTGTTTTATTGTATGAAATTGAATTTAGTCATTTAGACTATTTTTTCAGGGTTGTATCCAATGGTAGTCCTACTTAGAGTAGACCTATTGAAATAAATAAGATTTAAGTTAGTCATGACTAACTTAGTCCCATTCATTTTAATGGGTCTACTCAAAGTAAGAGTAACCTTGGATACAGCCCACTATGTTTTTTGTATTTTATGAATTTTTTTGCAAACCACTTTTGCAAAAGATGGGCAATAAATAAATGCAAAATAATAATAATAATAATAATAATAGTAATAATAATAGTAATAATAATAATATAGTTTATTTAATAAAGAAACGTGGAGTATAACCATTTTAAACAAAACAAAAAAATAGTTTCAATACGTTGATTAGCCAGACTGAATTTAACATATTCCAATTAATAGTAGATATACTGGATTATGTTACGCTAGTGGAAAAAGTACAAAAGTTGGTGTTGTTCCACTGGCAGTTGCAAAATTATCAGAACAAGCACTAGTAGCGCAAGCAACATCTAGTCTAATGAAGTTGTAATGAGTTGTGCAACACTTTATGAAGTGCCTTGTGCAACCATTTGCGGAACACTTTGAGAAATGCAACAGCCTGTGCAATGGCTTGTACATGTAGAACCAATTATTAGATTTGATACTTGCGCCAGGATAAAAATGGGGTTTCTGCAAGCTTTGCACTCAGGGAATGACACCACTGGATATCACCCACTATGGTTATTGTTTATGTACTAGTTTCAGGGACTTTTAAATGATTCATTTTTGTACATCCCCTGCAGAAGAGTATTTCTGGATGGGAACATATTAGGATAACTTATCTGCTACCTTCTATTAAAGATGTTTGCTTCTTTGTGCTAACTTATTATTATTTTGGTAATCCTGCAGCAACTTTTGTTCTACAAGCTTGGTAAATCAATAAGGAAACTATAGAGCAGGGCTCTCCAACCTTGGGTCCCCAGATATATCTGGACTACAGCTCCCAGAATCCCTTGCCATTAACCATGCTGGCTGGGTATGCTGGGAACTGTAGGCCAGCAACATCTGGGGACCCAAGGTTGGAGAGCCCTGCTATAGAGTCACCTTCACTGAAATACAGCCATTTCTGGAGAGGAGAGTCATGGTTGCAACATATGCACATAGCTTTGAACATGCACATGTTACAAACCATGCTGGTTATCAGGTAATCAGGCAACAAAAGAGCAGGTAGAGAACATTTATTCAAAGCAAATTGACACATGATCCTAACTTCAATGTGAAGCATGCCAAACCATTAAACACCATCATCCTTACCAGAAGCCCCAGCCTGTCCTGTACATTAAATTGCTGATAGAAGAAATTAGCCCCCTTCTAAAAGAAAAGCAGTCTCTGACCTCTCCTTTCAGCTCATGAACTATCTCCACAGAAAGAAGGGTGTCCCGTGGCAATTCTGTTTTTAAGTCCAGTTTGGTCCAACGATCTGATGGGCGACCAGCCCAAGTGTATATCTGAGACTTCTGCGTGTAAACAAACAGGAAGGTGGCAAGATTAAGGACTAAAGGAGTTCACTGAGGAAGCCACATGCTCTTGAATGCAGCTGGTAGTGGGTACAGCAGAGAGAGAGTGATTTCCACAGTGGGATGTACTTTATAATGAAGCATCTAAAAAGGATGTCAGCAGCAGAGGAACAAAAATGTAAAACATTCAGCTTGTTTAGCAAGCTTCTCCTCCTATCCTCAGGAGTGACAAACATAATTTCACAGAAGGGAAATTAATTATTAGAATAACAAGATGGATCAGGTAGGTACAAGTAGTTAGTCAATTTATAAAACAAGCTTTTACTTGGCTTGGAATATATTGGAGAGATACTGGGAAAGGGAATCCATTGACCAACAACCACCATTGTAGCATTAGCCAGAAACTAGAAAACATGTCTATTCCAGAATATAAATAGCAGCAGCAGCAGCAAGAGACTAAATGAAATTCTAAATCTAGCTCTATGTTGCTTTAAAATACACTTTTAAAGCAACATTTAGTGGCATTTAGTTATCGACACTTACCCCTAGTGCTAGAAGAAACTTCTGTTCGCTTCCTGATACCATACATCTGTAATCTAACACCGGCCGGATCTTCTCCAAAGTTTTTGAATTGAGAGGGGTAGGTTTGTAACTGAAGATCTCTGCGTCAGCACCCTGAAGCAAAAAAAAGTAGGAGAGAGGATTATTATCCCATACAGGGACACCATAATGACTGTCAATTAGAAAACCCATTTCTATACTCTATACACAGATGAAATGCCATTCTCTGCTTCCAGTGGCCAAGTCGCCAAACAGCTGCACAAGAGCTGATCCTAGCGCAAAGATACTTTTTGTGAAACTTATTCTTTCAAACAGAGAGGTATATAAGAATGGATCCAAGGTTTCTGTGGATTATAGGAAGGGCAAACGGACGCACCTCACCATAAAATTCAAGTGCAAACCTACAACTGCACACTTCAGGGGGCAAACTATTGCTGTTAACTGAGCAGCAACCAAGACAAAGCCTTGTAAGGATTTTTTGCAACTTTGCTTTCTATGGTCCCACAATAAAGGGCATGTGTTTCATCTGAGCAAACAGGACAAACAAGGGGAAAGTCTCACCTGAATTAGCTCAAAGAACTTGGACCTGGGATCAGAGGAAGACGGGGCAACTCGGGCCTGGTCTGGAATCTAGAACGATCAAAGAGCCAATTAGTCCAGAAGGATTTGGCTCTCACATTATCTTTTTTCCATCCCATCTCATCTTTTGCTATCAGTACATCATACATAAGGGGTACATAAGGGGAAATGAAAAGAAAGGCAAGGCAAATACAGGTTAAAATATTACATTTTATGATAAAGAAAAAAGTCAGGGAACTTGACTTTCTCAGATGCTATTGTTGGATCAAAGTCTCCTTGTACCACAAGTATTTTTGTCCTCCCACTCTTTCTTCCTCATGAATGGAAGATTCTAACACAAGGAGCAGTGAGGGTTTTCAAGTGTTATTACAAGCTACCTGGGTGGCTTTTGTACACACCTGTGAAACGCCCAGTAGACTTTGGCAGTTCGTTTAAATGTGAATAATGGGAACAACAGTCCCTTTTCAAAGAAATAAAATAGTTTTTCATGCAATACATAATTAGCCTATAAAATATATTGCCATAAAAATCCCCACAATTCAAGACTCATGCAGAGAAGTCAAGCTCAGCTGAACTGGCTCTCTTTTTTCCCCAACTCTGAGTGTTGAAATGTACTTAATCCTGTGGCGCCATCTGCAGGGTGGTTTTAATGAATGATTGTTACATTTGTGGGGAAAATTGCTCCAGCCTAAAGGGTTCAAACTCTGGAGCATCCTAAGTAACTGCTCAAAGTTTAGAGACAAAATGATGCCTTTTGATTTTAGGTTAATCAGTCAAGAACAACACTGCATCAAGAACAACACTGCACCATGATTCTCTACTCACAATCACAAACTTGATTTAGAACATGGACAGGCAACCTTTTAAACTGCCATTTTCCCTCCACTCCTTGTTTGAGATGAAACAGACAGGTACTGAGAAAAAAGTAGCTTTTAATGTTTGTGTAATTCATGTTCCTGTTTGTTTCCTTTTTCTTTGCTGCCCAGCCCCAGATGAAACAGGCACTTCAACCCTCTCCCCATACACCTCTGAGGGTGGCCCTCTGAGTCAAACTACATGTTACTTTAACTAGCAGTTACCGTATGTCTTTTTTTTCCTCACTCAAAAGTAAGTGCAAATGACCTGAACAGGACCTTTGGGGGGGGGTGTTAAGGAGGCATTAACTTTTCCCCACTGCGGAGATCCCGATCCAGATCAGGGGCCCTGTGACTGCAATTTGCTTTGCTAAAAAAGGAACCAGTTAATGGGGCAGTGCTTATTAAGATGTGAAATAACTTAATTCAGCTTAGTACAATGATCAGTAATCATGTTCTGGTAAATGAAGATTTGCTGTCCAAGTTAACCCCTTATTCTCTTATTGTGGCCTATGAGCCAGGGGTAGACTTTTAAAATATGGATGCTATATATAGGAGGCTGCTTACATTAAGCATGAGTGACTAAATTGGGTTCTGCTTTAATTGGAGGCATACTTTTACAATTAATTTAGTAGTAACCATGTAGTGGAGGCTGGTGGCCAATTTAACCGGGGGGGGGGGGGATTGCTGGAGGTGGAGCCAAGGACACCTATTTTGCCTCACAAGCTTTGCTATACAAGACTTTTGCTACACAGTTCAATCTAGCAACCCCCCTTCCCCAGAAATTTCTGCAGAATAACAACATAGGGAAAGCAATCTGTGGCAGAGCTCTCTTACTGAACGCAAAGGGGGTGGGAGAGGAAGAAACCCATTTCACACACAAGCAAACTGAGGCAGCAAGCAATTAGAGTCAATGTTCGCTTCTCAAACACTGAAAACAAAGTGAAGGGGTTGGGAGGGGGAGAATGGGAAGAAAAACATTTCTCACACACATATGCATGCTTACAAAGGAGTAAGTTCCATTGAATTCAGTGAGACTTACTTCTGAGTAGACTTACATAGGATTGCTCTATATATCCCATCATTTAAAAGCCCATGGAGCACTGGGCAAACACAAGCAAATAATCAACGCCAATGTGTATTCTATCACAATAGATGATGATGATGATGATGATGATGATGATGATGATGATGATTCCTCTTAAGTTACTGCAGCACCATCAATTGAAAAGGATTTGTATTAAGGATATAATCTGCCCACACCAAGCATATAACCCCTATTACTTCAGTCACAACCACATGGAAATATTTTTAAATGAATTAAATGAACTCTGGTGGGAATGGATTTTCTTTTTTTTAAATTGTGCTGAGGGAACCCACCACTGCAGGAAAATGATCCCCTACCCACCCAGAACTGAACAAAGGAGATCAGAAATCACCACCAGCAAGAAAGAGTAAAAAAGAAAAAAGGAAAAAAAGCAGTAAGATCATACTGGGATGATGATGATGATGGATGATGATGATGATATTCTTGAAACTGTGTGTCTCACCTCCACCACCACCATCACCACCCCACACACCACAGAGTTCAGCTGCTCCATCCTCCAGATGGAGTCAGTTACCACATGTTGCTGCTAGACTAAGCCACACAGGCAATAGCGAATTGAGCCAGCCCACCCCATAGCCCTTCTGACCCCATCCCATTTTGGAAGGAGCAGGGTTATATTTGATTGGCTGCCCCGCAGTGCTCCCTGAAACAAAGCACACCCTTTTTTCTTTTCTTTTTTTGTAAAAGCTGGTGTGTGAGGCTGCGAGCGGCTGCATGCGTGTGCATGTGCGTGTGCCTGGGAGGTCGCACATGCTCAGACGCTCCCCCTTGCCAGCAACAACAAAAAAAGAGGAAGTCAGTGAGCTGCCCTGCTGCGACTTCTGTAAAGGTTTGTTGCTGAAGTAGGAAGGTCGGTGCCCACCCCCACACCAGCCGCCCCTGTGCAACTCTGTCCTTTGTAAAGTGGACAGAGAGTTCTCTCTCTCCCCTATAATATGAGAACCTGGGGTCACTCCAACAAAATTGATTGGCAGTAGGTTCAGGATAAACAACATAACGTGCCTCTTCACGCAATGTATGGTTAGCTTATGAAATTCACTACCATAAAATGGAGTACAGTCATGCCTTGGATTGAGAGCATAATTCGTTCCAGAAACGTGCTTGTAATCCAAAACACTCTTATATCAAAACGAAATCCCCCAAAAAAAATTTGTACAGAGATTTTTAATTTAAGCCATACTACAGTACTTGTATTGCAAGATGTCGCTTGTATATCAAGTAAAAAATAAATAAATATTTAAAAATGTGCTTGTCTTGCAAAACGGTCTCAAACCAAGTTACTTGCAATCCAAGGTATTACTGTAATGGCCACTAGCTTAAAGACAAACTGATGGTCCTATCCTCCATCACTGGCTATTAGTCTGATACTTAAAAGGAGCCTTCATGTTTGAAACACCAGATTGATCTGAACACCAGATGCCAAGGTCAAACTATGAGGGAGACTGCTACTTCATTCCCCGTTTGTGAGCTTCCTGGGGGCATCTGGGTGGCTGCAATTGGAAGCAGAATGCCCCTCCTTCTCCAACTCACAGAGGCCATCAGTTCCAACTGCCCTGCGAGGAAGAGCAGCAGGACCATCTTGGGGGGGGGGAGTCTATCATCTCCCCGCCCCCCAAGCCTTATCTGCAGTGGCAGAATTGAGAAGAAGCTGGCAGTTTCCAGCTAGGCCCCAGAAAGTTGAGTCCCCACCCTGTAGACCAACAAATTCCAGCTGCATCACAGCCATGTCAAGGAAGGCTGGGTCACCAGGCTATTTCTTGGAGACTGGCCAAAGCCTGTTTTTGAACTGTGAGCAGCCTGTTTCCACAACAGCTGGTGACTGTAAGAATCGCATAACATTAAGAATTGATGTCCGAGTTTTCTTGATTTCCTTCCCCAGCCTTCCCTTTTTCCTTTTGTGTTGTGTCGTTCAGACTTTAAGCCTGAGGACAGGGACTGTTCTGTAAGTCGCTCTGGGAGCCTTTCTGGCTGAAGAGCTGGTATAACTCAGGGGTCTTCAAACTAAGGCCCGAGGGCCACATCCGGCCCGCCTTGCCTATTTATCTGGCCCAGCAGCCAATTGGTGGAAGCAGACTTTTTAAAAACTCTTTCGCTTCAAGCACCGATTCTTTTGTCGGCGTTCCGCATCTGGCGTAATTACATAATTTCCTGCCGACACTCAGCTCTCTCCCTTTCTCTCTCTCTCTCTCTCTCTCTCTCTCTCTCATTCCCCCTCTTCCCTTTTCCCTCCCCCTTTCTCCAGACCCGGATGCTGACTTGTGGCGGCGGCAGCTCCTCTCAGGTCCGTAACTGAGCGGCTCCGCCTAGCCTCTTGTCCTGTGCGATGGCGGCGGCGGAGGCCGGGGGAACGTCTTGTCCCTTGGTGCCAGTGCGAGTGGCTGCTGCTGCGGGCAGCTGCCTGCGTTGCGATGCCGACACTCTGCAGCCTCTGTTACCACCCAGCACTCAACGCCATCAAAGTCATCGATTGCACCTCAGGGGCTATAGTCAGCCCCCCCAACAGTCTGAGGGACAATTAACTGGCCCCCCGTTTAAAAAGTTTGAGGACCCCTGGTATAACTGCTTTAAATAAATAAATAAATAAATAACCAACCACTGGACAAGATGGGCCATTGATCTGAATCAGTAGGGCTCTTCTTGTATTTTTATAAAGAACAGACACCATCTGATTGTCAGCGTCTCCATGCGCAGAGCCTCTAGCATGCCCCATGATCTCTGAAGGCAAGATCATTCTCTCTGACAGAGAATATATTTTGCCCCTACTTGGCATGCAAGAGCCCTCTCCTTGCATTAAAAAAAGACTGAGAACCACAAGAGATACAGGACTATAGTTCTATGTTCTGTGGTGTTACTCACCCCCCAAAGTCGGAGGCATTCTTTTCGGATATCAGCCTGGCGTGGTTCATTCAAGGTCCTAGAAGAATATGTAATTTTTTCTAAATTTTCAGGCAAAAAGAGAATTCGGGTCCCCGCCTCCCCTCCCACCTGCCTCCAAACAGATGGATTTTTGTTCTATCAATTCACACACGTGTTTCATTCCCTATAACAGATACTATTTTCCTGGTTTTGAAAAGGTTCTACCCATGCAAATAATGTAGCGCAAGTTTCAAACTATCACATTAGAGTGTGAACGTGAAACATGGGTTCATTCACATGACACGGCAACCCACCGTGGGTAACTAGCCACGGTGGGTTGCCATGTCGTTTGAACCTAGACCACTTCCTACAGGGTGGCTTGTTTGGGGGCAACAAGCCACCCTGACAACCCATGACTTGTTCTAGGCGTTGTTGAACCCATGATGAGTTGGCGTGTCAAACAAACCCGGGAGACCAACCCCATTGTGGGTTGCAGGAAGCAGCGAGTGAGTCGCTTGGCAAGAGTGACAAAAACCCCTTGCTGCTCTTGGCGATCTCACCCATGCTGCCACTAGTGACAGTCACTCCACCAAAGCCCAAGTGGCACTTTGGAGCGGCCGTCAGTGGTTTGTTACTCGTTTTTAAAACAAATTTGGCAGCAAAAATGTGTGCAATTCAAGTGTGTACCTATGGCTGCCCGAAATGTTGAGTCTTGCCTGGCCAATGTCCTGGTAAGTGTCTGCTGCCAAAGTGCAGTATGCAACATCCGTGGACAGAGCTAGCAAGGCTGCATATAGGTTGCTTTGTGCACACTTGACAGTTGTCAACTGGCAAGCTGTCAACTGAAAAGAAAAGCAGCATTTGAGCATTTTTGGGGGGACAGGGAAATATATGCAGATTTCATGGCAACCTATATGCAGTACCTGCACGTCTGCAAAGGAACATATTTTTTTTAAAAATTATGATCGAAATTGCACATATTTGTGCCCCCCACCCCCCAAAAGCATAACGAGCAGTAATGGTTGCTCCAAAATGCCGTTTGGACGTTGGTGGAATGGGTGTCTGTCACTGGTGGTGGCATAGGGCTCCGGAAAATAAATGCAAACAAAAACAGGGTCACGATTGGAGCAGGGAGGGGGAGACAAGAAGGGTCCTGCTGTGCAGGACCCTGGGATACTGGATGGGGGACCGGGGGGGGGGGGAACAGCCTAGGGTAAGCCTGATCGTCTGTTGGGCGCACACCAGGTAGCTTATTCATGTGTTATGCGAACTAACCCACTGGCTCCAACCCAGAGAGGAGAAAAATCCATGAGAAAAGTTAATCACAACAAAGTGGGCCCACTGACTCCAATGACACGTAACCTTACTACCTTTCACTGGACTGGACATTGTCAGACAAGTCTCTCTCATGCTTAATCTTGTACACCACCAAACGAAAGCTACATTCAAATGAGACTGACTGCATAGCACCTCAAACAATACACACATTAAATTCTAGCAAAATGCTCTAGCTCTCATATCTTTAAAACAAATATACTCACGTGTCTTGAACAAATGCACGGATTTTGGCCAGTGCTTTGATCTGAACAGCACAGAGTCTGAAAGACAAAACAGGCCAAATTTAGAGTGGGTTAACTACTATCCAGATGGAGTTCTTATCTGAAGGTCCTATCTGAACAAGCACAAAAAATACAGAAGATGTCTGGTATATGATAACCAACCACACTATGATGGTATTTTTAGGGAATTAAGGAGCACTTCATTTACATTCTTCTTTCACAACAGCAGTTTCAGAAAGCCTACTTTTCAGTAGGTTTCTGGTTGTTATTTGTTCAGAGAAGAAGCTTTAATATTGCTGATGTTCAGTTAAAATAAAAAGAAAAATGAATGGCTAGCCAAGATAATATAAATATGCAGTCAGTGAAATAAAGTACTGTGAAAACGAAAATTAGCATGATGACTTGATACTACTACTAACCGATAATAGCACTGCAGTGTAGAAAATATCAGTTATTGGGCGGATTAAAAATGAAATAAAAAAAGCAACCTGCCCCTCTAGGCCCCAATCTCCTTGGACTAAAGTTAGAAAAAAAGCAGGGTCTGAACTAGACTTCCGGGACTGCAGTTCATGGTTTCTAGCCTGGCCTTAGGAGACAAGGTATGGGCCAAGGGGTACAGAGAAAGCGTTACTTTATTATTCACCTATTGCCAAACACATTGGTTTAGTTTGACCAAAACATATGATGGAGAAGTATGTTCCATAAAGCTCACCAACTAGTTCTCTCTTGAGAACTATTCCATAATACAAGGACTCTCAGAGGAAGAACTCTTGTAAGTCAGCAGTTTGGGAAACGTCACTAGCAGAAAGGATATCACACTCAAAAGCCAGTAAGACCCTGTTTTTGCCCTGTGTAGATACTGTTTTCTTCACACTGCTCTTCAACTCACCTTTCATTTGATCGGACCATGTAATCAAAGAACTCATGGTCACCTTTGATTACTTCCAGGGGAACAAGGAGGTTAATATCCTGGTCTGAGGTGCGTAGCTGGTTGAGTTTCATATTCACGGTGAACAGATAGTCTCTCACATCATCAATTCCAGACTTTAATCCACGACATACGACATACCTGCAGAGCAAGACAGACAAGTTTGTTCATGAAACATAAATACCTTCTGATGCATTAGGGTAAACTGTAATATGAAATACATACAGCTCACAGAAAACCTTTTCAGCTTTGCAAGAGGTGGGTATTTAATTATTTCCACACGTGCAAAGTGCTTTCTTTCTTTCTTTCTTGTATTTATGAATCGCCCATCTGGCCGACAAACTGGCCACTCTGGGCAATGTACAACATGATAAAATATAAAATACATTTAAAACAGTATAAAATTTTAAAATCTTAACCCACCCCATATTCCCGTCTGAATAGCCATGTTTTTAGTGAGCGGCGGAAGCTCGGAAGCTTTACCATTTTCTTCCCACATTCAACCTTATAGGCCAACAGTTCCCAACCTTAGGGTCCCTTGATGCTGTCAGACTACAGCTTCCACCATCCCCAACCACTGGCCATGCTGGCTGGGGAAGATGAAAGTTGCAGTCTAACATCTGGGAAACCAAGGCTAGGAACCACTGCTTAGACAATATTCCCATTTTAAAGACAGGTAAATGAGATACACTGAGTTTGTCCTAAATGAGCTGCAGTATCTTAGGCCACAATCCTATACACACTTACTTGGAAGTGTGTCTCACTGAGCTCAGTGAGACTTAGTAAATCTACATAGGTTTAGGGTCGTGCTGTTAGAAACTGATTGATTGTGGTCTGGGCTTTTTTTTTTTTTTTCCAATAGCTCCAGAGGTATCAAATGAACTAGGAAAGTGGAGGATATAGAATTGTTTACATGGTCGTACTCCCTCCAACGTAACTATTCTCCAAAAATATTTGAAAATAGCAGTAGGAACAAGAAACTGATAACACTGGCAGTAACAGATCTAATAGCATTTCTTGGGGTCTGAAGGATTACAGGTGGCTCTCTCAATACGAAAATTATTTGTTTCCCAATTACCATTTTATGTGCCAGCAAATGCTTAGATATTGCATCACACTGAAGCGTTTTGCTAAACCCTTACAAAACATGTTATATATTAATCAGAGCAACAACAAAAAAGTACAGTTAGAAGGCCAATATACTCTTTTCCCGCCACAGCTCCCTAATGCAGTTTTTTCCTCTTCTCCTTCTTCCAAGAGTGGTAAGTTTCCAGCTGAAACCAGTCACAGAGGCTGTACCAAAGCAGCATCTGTATCAACCTTTTTTTTTTTATCACAGCTGCAGTGTTCAAAGAGAGTGCTGCTTCAGCTGTCACACTTTGCAGCCTCACCTCTCAGAATTGGCAGGACGGCTCGTCACAGGTTTGAAGATTGACACGCGCTCAAAGCAGCAGTACAACAAGTATACCAGGCCAACGCTGAACGGCGTGAACAGGTCAAAGGTTTTGCAGGCGAAGTGCCCTCCTAGAGCAGAAAAAGGAGATTGAAACTAGCACCTAGCAAAGAGGAAAAGTTCACACTATTTTAATGTTTACCACATTTGTATCTCACCGTTCCACCAAGGCACTGAGGATGGTGCACATGGGATTATCACAATTTATTCTCACAGTAGAGGAGGCTGAGGCAGAGTGCCTTCTCTATAGCTACACAGTGAGCTTGGTGGCTGAGCAGAGATTTGAACACAAGTCTCTCCAGTTTGTCCCATGCTCTATCCATGTAGCCACCCATGTCTACAGACATCTTGAAGGACCATGCTGTGGAGATCTCACAGGGCATGCCCTTGGATACTTAAAATCACATTTTCAAAAATCATTCCTTCAACTCAAGCAGAAAATGTCACTCCCATTCACCACCTTTTCCAGAATTCCCTGAAAGAGGTAGAGAAGAAGGGACTCTAAAACAAATAATGTCATCTGCATGCTGCCTTCATAAACATCCCCAGGGCATGCTAGGAATTCCCAGGGCCTACATTAAGATCTCCATTGCCTTGCTACAAGAATTGCGTATTTTGCAAGCAACCTCAAATTGAGGAAATGCCAAGAAAAATACTGGTTTCCAAATCCAAATCTTACTTTAAAAACAGTGGTCTGTAATTATAAAAGATGCACAGAAGGACCAACACAGAATGGAGAATCTTATCTCTGACAAAATATCTCAAATGCATATGCTTCACAAGGAGGGAGTTAAAATTTAGAATAGCTAACACCAAAGCCCTAAGGGATGGAAGGGAAATCTGGAGATAAGACAAAACATAGAGGGGCAGCACCTGTCCGTATAACAGAGAGTCCTGTGAGGAACTGGCAAAGCGTCAGCTGTTTGCTTAGAATCTCTTGGATGTTTTCCTGTCCATCTACAGAGAAACCCTGAAACATACAAACAGTGAATCTTAGGGCAAACATGTCCAGTATCACAGTCTACATATGCAGTGGAGAACTACCGTATTTTTCGCTCTATAAGACGCACCGGACCATAAGACGCACTTACCGTATGGTACCAAAATAAAAAATAAAAAAATTTTTAATCAGCTGTTCCGCGGGGAATCAGCTGAGAGGCAGGGGCTTCCCCCGCCCTGCCCAGGAGTCCTCCGCTCTTCCCGACCAGCAGAGGAAAGTAAAAAAATAAAAAATAAAAAAATAAAAATAAAAATAAAATAATAATAATATTTTTTTAAAAAATATATCAGTTGTTCCACGGGGAATCAGCTGAGAGGCAGGGGCTTCCCCCGCCCTGCCCAGGAGTCCTCCGCTCTTCCGGACCAGCAGAGGAAAGTAAAAAAAAAAAAATTAAATTAAAAAATCAGCTGTTCCGCGGGAATCAGCTGCGAGGTGGGGGCTTCCCCCTGTGAGAGCTGGACTGACCCAGGTTCAAAAGCTTACCTAGCCAGTGACCCTGTTTGTTTACCCCAAATCTGTCCCAAGGTTGCTGAGTCATATCACCTTGAGACTCTGTCTGGTGACTGAAGGCCTTGTGTACTTCACCTCAAGAGACATCCTCCAGGTCAGGTGACAATCCTCGTTCTGCCCACTAAGCAAAACCTAACATCTCCCTGCTCTTTGCATATTGTTGCAGAACGTGGTTATTTACCTCATACAACAGCAACAGCTTTGTTGACACTGATGCTGTTCTTTCATCTATGGACTTAGATAAAAAAAACTTTTGCAGGAATGACTTTACCTGCCAGAAATTTGAACCACCATCAAATCACTTCTGATGTATCCCTCTTCATGACACAGTTTTATTTGCAGACCTAAAACTTTGTGTATTGCTATCTGCCTGCAGCATAGCAATCCTGGCTTTGGTTTCCTGAAAAACTGTAATAGGTTTTTCACATCAATCCCAGCATCATTTAAACATTTTTAACAATTTAAACTATTTAAACAAATGCAATAACTATTCAAGCTTTACAATAGCATAATAGCACAATACATAATACAATGCATTCAGTTCAGCTTCAGTTGAACTCTAACTTCTAGATGATTGTTTCTACAAAATCAATCAAACAAAGTATGGTTATAAAAATAACAAACCTCAGGTGTGTTTCTTGTTGTTCTTACTATCACAACCACAACTGCCATTTCTGTGAATCTGTAAGCCACCTGTGCTCTGACTTGTAAAACTTGGTCTGAAGTGTGATGTTTCCTCCAGATAACATACAACTCCTTTCTCAGAGCTCTCCAAGCATGTCCTGTTGGTCTAACAGCCTGCCTATTACACTGACAGCAATACCTGGCCTTGTTGCTTGCATACTGAAGCTCAACAGCCCAATGCTTCTGTGTAGCATTCTAACTGCTTTTCCATCAGCATGTGCTTGAAAATCCTCAATTATTTTGGAGTCTCTCACTGAGTTAACAATCTCCAAATTCTCAATCACATCCATGACTTTCCCTGGTTTGTTGCAGTAAGATACTCCCTCAACTTCTATTTACAGATAAACAGTTGATCCACCACCAAGCAGTTTCAATTCAAAATGAAATTCCAAACCCTGGATCAATTATATCATATTGCTTTTATCTGTCCAGAAAAAACAATAGATCATCCAACTGACAAAGTACATACAGTCTATGTCCCTGTTCCTCCTGTTTAACAAACAAACATTGATCTGCCTCTCTGTGCAAATCCCAAATCCAGCAATGTTTGAGTTAAAACAGAATTCCAGCCTCCAGCTGATTCTAGCTTTCCTACAGATATATTCTGACAGCTTTCCAAAGACTTCCTCTCATTTAAAATGCTTATGTTCCAATATTTCCAACTGTGAAATATTTATACATCTTTCCACATTCTTAAACATCAGTGTAACTGTTCTCAATGCAAATTGTTGTTGCACTCATCTCATGATTATTCAGCCCCTTCTAACTTGAGCAAAACCACAAACAACCAATCTTGCTATTTTACACACTTAACCTTGTTCCAATCTGGTTAGTTTTCACCTGAAAAATCTATCTGGTAACAATGAGTTCCATGGACTGCTGTTTGTTTCACCAGCTTCCAGGTTTTGTTCTTTATCCAAAGAATTCAACTTAGCTTGCATAGCCTGAAGCTATGGTTTAGCTTCCCTAACAGACAATTTTTTACCTCTTTGAAATTTTGAGTTTCAAATGGCTTTTCCTGCAAATTCATCCTGATATCTCACAGGTTGTTTGACTCACCTGTTCCTTACCTCATCAGTTATCAGGTTCTTGTTCCAATGAACTTGCACCAATGATAGACAATCATTTGTTTAGCCTAAATCCTCTGAACCAAATGTGTATCAGAGTTTGTCAAATTTACCTGACTGCCTTTCAGCAAATGCTTTTCTATTCTGACTCTGAGCCTTGATGCATCCCCTGCATTAACAGAATTAATTTAGAAAAATGATCTCACCTTTTCATTCAGCATTATACTCAACACTTCTAGATAATCTCACTATCCAAGTGTTGTTCATGTGAAACACAATATTCTCATATTCTAGAAAATCTCATGTAAGCCTCCCTTACAGATTTCTTCTAACTTTGAGGTGTATGTACCTACATATCAGATCCAAGATCCTGAAATGTTTCTCCAGAAGATTCCTCCTTCTACACTACTTTCCATAAGGTGTGCAGTTCAACACACAGAACTAAAACTTTCTATCATGTACATAATCAAAACATTTAAGAGCTTCTACCCAAACCTCATTAGCCAAATTAGCATCACCTGAGTGTTTGTTTACTCTTCCACACAATCCATGTGTTCAATATCACATCCTGTTAGAAATGCATCTAAAATATGCACTGAATTGAACTTCCCCCCTATATCTCAAAAGAAATAGGTAACATGGGTAATATGCTTGTTTCTCACCCAAGCACAAAACATTGACTCTGTTCAATACTCCAGCTTTCTATCTAACATGTACACAACCTGTACCTCGTGTATTGATCAATTAACATCATGAAATAATGTGCCTCTCCTCTAAAAACCATCAGAGTATCCACAAGATCACCAAGAACAAATTGAAATGAAATGAACTGGTTTTTCAGCTTGCCTTCCAGTTTACCTGTTGAAGCTAGCATCCCTTGTATATGTGCACAAAATTACCTTTCATGTGAAAATTACAATTTCCAAATGCTTTCCCCAACACAGTTTGCATTTTCTTTCACATGCCTGTGAATCTAAATGATCAAACATCATGTGATATGCATGCATGTACATGTCATACATATAAGCATTTACTTTTTATATAGTTGCATCAGTACAACTTTCCATTTCTTTATTACACCATTACAGTATGATAAAAGAAAATAATCCATCTCTTAGCTTTGCCATATAAACATACCTAATTATGCAGTATTTCACATTTTGCTACAGAGAAATCCACAATACACTCACAAGTCAGCAGACATATACATTCAGTACATTTCCTGACATTTCCAGAGCATATTTTACACTTTCTTGAGTTCAAGTTATTCAAACTTTCAAGAAATACAGTTCCAAAAACATGACTGTTAAACTCCTGACCATTTGCATAGTCCTCTTTCTGCTTATTTATGTCCAACACAGAAAGCTTCATTTAAACAATCCACTGCTTTCTGTCCACAACAAAATAATGTCCATTTTGTTATGTCCTGGGTAAAAACACAAAGTTTTTCCCATCAGCAGCACCCCTGCTGATTTCAAGCCCCTTCTTCTGTGATCCCAGAAAATGAAGAAAATGAAGAACAGCATCTCATTTGAAGCACAGCTTTGTTTTTCAAAACTGCCGCGCTGTTTTTCCCCTGCTGTTTTAAAACCACGCCTCCGCTGGTTTGGTACAGCCTTCCGTGTAGTATCAAGTTTCCCAAGATACGAACCAGTCACACGTGACTTTGCTGCGACACACCACGCTCCAGACACTTTACCCACGTCAGACGTAATCCACGTTATTTTGTAATCCAAGCCACTTGTTGACACAATGCAAAAGATAGCTGATCCGCTGCTGAGCGAAGAAGCAAACTGTAAAAGAAATATGATCCTCCTTGCTGTAGTCTCGATGAGTAGACACAGAGCCTCCTGGAAATATTTCCTTGCCCGATACAGCTCCTTGACAATCACTCCAGCAAGCTGTGGAAAACGAAATCCTTGTGTCCAGCATTGTTCACTGTCAGTAGCCCGGATCTGCCAAGCCTGGCACCTCCGTTCCAGCTTCTTCCAAAACGAAAAATCCTTTCATCTCTCTGTCCTGCATTCTTCAGTTGTGCTGCATTCCAAGCCGCTGTTATCAGCATCCAGCTCTAGCAACATCACCTTCCCAGTTACCGTTCTTACAAATGTAAACAATCTCTTAACCATATAACTGCCGAAATTCTCCGTACTGTGGCCCTGGGCTTATCTGCCCCATCTGAGATAACAATCAGGGTTATCTACAACATCTGGGTTATCTCTGCTCGTAATCTGGGCCCATAACCTGATGTGAGAGCTGAACTGACCCGGGTTCAAAAGCTTACCTAGCCAGTGACCCTCAGTCCCAGTCACGCAGACGGAAGGAGGAGATAACAGCAGTTAATAAAGATTAAAGAGTTTATTTGTAAGACCCAATTACATGGGATTAAGGCAAGCAATGCATCTCTTACTCACTACATGATTGCAGATTCAAATCCAAGACCCCAGTGGTAAGGCTGAGATGAAGTGAAGTGACTGACTTGAAGTAGAAGTCCAGAACAAGTGAGAGAGAGAGCCAGGAAGTCAAGAGAAGCTGTCAGCAAGTGTGTCAGTCTTTATACCCCTAGACCCTGTACCTATAAACAGGATATTACTCACCAGTCATATAACCTATTCATCACAACATGTTTACCCCAAATCTGTCCCAAGGTTGCTGAGTCATATCACCTTGAGACTATGTCTGGTGACTGAAGACCTTGTGTACTTCACCTCAAGCGACATCCTCCATGTCAGGTGATAATCTTCGTTCTGCCCACTATGCAAAACCTAACACCCCCACCCTGCCCAGGAGTCCTCCGCTCTTCCCGACCAGCAGAGGAAAGTAAAAAAAAATAATAATTAATTTTTTAAAAAAAATAATCAGCTGTTCCGCGGGAATCAGCTGAGAGGCGGGGGCTTCCCTCGCCCTGCCCAGGAGTCCTCTGCTCTTCCCGACCAGCAGAGGAAAGTAAAAAAAAAAAAAAATTAATTTTTTTTTTTTACTGTATTCGCTCCATAGGACACACAGACATTTTCACCTAGTTTTTTTTTTTGGTTTTTTTTTGGGGGGGGGTGCGTCTTATAGAGCGAAAAATACGGTAAATCTCACTTCACATGCTCTTGGCCCAGTAGTTAACAAATCTATTCATCACACACCATGGTGAGGGACCTTCCCACTTTGGAGAGCATGACAAATGACTACCTACCTAATGAACTATGTGCTGCCTCCTCCCCACTCCCCAGCACGAACCAGTGCCAAGCATGCAAATTTCCTGCTCCCCACTTCCCAGAACCAATAAGAGAGAAGGAAGTTTGCTTCTAACTTTAAGGGAACAAACAGGTGGCTGAGATTTGGGGGCGGGGGTAAAGCTCAAGAGAGGCGGGGCATCATCTGTATCATATTATGCTTCATAAAAGATCCCCTTCCCTCTGCCACCTCATTCCTCTTTAACACCTAGAAATTGCTCAGCACAAAAGGAGCCACTGGCATGGTCTGCTACACACACACACACACACACACACACACCACCTGTGTTCTGGCAGCTCCAATTAGAATGGAGAAGGATGTACTGGTGGAGGAGAGCAGCAACTAATGTGCTGTGCACTGCTAAGCACTGAGAGGAGTTGGGAAGTGGGGGGGGGGGATGAAGAGGCAGTTGTGAGCTTGGAACTGGAGAGGGAGATCATCACTGACCTGCCCCTCACCTGCAGAGTTCAGTGTCATGTTAAATACAGACCTGACCCTCTGGAGTGGAGTCCTGAAAGTCACACATTTTGGATTGGCTACCAAGGCCAGACAAAATTTGTGGACCTCAACTTGGAACCTTCACATGATGACTTTCCTCTGACAAAAAACTCTTTTGAGTGTAAGGGTTCAACTTTGCTTAGCAGTAACTACATAGTTGAGTTTATGTTTTACTGATTGCAAATGTAGGTCTGGTATCTAAAATAAGTAAGTACAAAAAGAACAGCAGTACAATAATGACAGGACAGCCTCAAAGCTGTGGTTTGTCAAGGATGTATGCATCATTATCTCTACTGTAACACTCTGTGGACCTCTATGCAATGTATTTGGGATTTTTTTCCCATTTCAGTGACAACAAAATCACTTAATTAACCCAATCCCCAAATAAAACAAATTGATCCATTATTTACTTTCAAAAGGTAAACCAACATTATGATCTTCCCCCCAATAAACTCTGTACATCATCACACTTACAGTAAGTTAAATATCACAGTACTATGACAAAATTAAGTTGCTTTAGTAGCCCAGGAAGCAAAGTGAAAAGAGAAGGACCATACCCCATCAGCCATCAAGAAATGTACTCCCTTGCGATCTGTATTGTCCTGCACAAAATTCTGGAAAGCAGTGATGTTGTCCGGACGGGTGATGTCTCCATCTCCCTCAATTCCTCCTTCACCTATGAGAAAAACAAGCAATTTGATCTTGGCCACAATAATGTAATTACTTAGCACAGAATAATTTCCACAGATTCCCTACCACTTTTATTTTTAAAAGACAATCAACTACATTCCCACAGAAAGTATTATGTTGTTTTGTAAAAGAAACACCACCTCTCTCATCTTAGTACTACAATTTTTGCTACACCTTGATAATTAATACCGGTACTTTTGGTATTTGATCGCATCCATTATTTGAATTAAAGTAGCAACAATATGTATCCTGCTTGTCTTTCTCCAAAATCAAATGGCAGTCAACTCTTATATCATATACAATCTCTGTGATACTTTCATAGCTGACCCCAAGAATGTTATAGATTCAATGTGTATTCATTCCAAACTCTTAAGCTTTTCACCTGACACTCAAGGTGAGATAGAGGGGGGAATACTGCCATGCTAGATAGATGCTTGGTGTACATACCATAGTAAGGCTCAAAGAGCTCACTGGAGGCAGCATAGAAATCCTCCAATTTGAAATCATTTGGTCCCTTCAAGGTCATCCCAAAACCTTTTGCGTGCCACTTCTTCCTCCAGAGGACATACTCTGAGAAGCCACCTGGACCAGCACATACATCAGCAAAGTACAGGAGCTCTGCATCACGTTCTTTGGTAAGGGGTTTCTGCAAAGAAGAAGGGAGGAAATTCAAGCACCTCAACAGAAGCAACCCACCAGCCAAGGCAACTGTTGTACCACTTTACCATATGCCTGGGCATTTCAACAATCACCTACTATTTTAATAAGACTCTTGTGCATTCCTCACCCACTGCTCCCATTTAGGAAAGGCACCTAAGATGTACAGATATAGAGAAACCCTCACCCCACGAGAATCCTTTGGGTTTGTAAATATGTAGTCGAAGACATAGTCTAGGTTTGCCATCTTCATCGCAGCTCTGTAAATGTAAGATGGACACTTGTTGAGAGCCTGCCCTTGACTGACTTAAGGGCTGCAAATCAGAGAATCTCCATTGACCTGTTTAGGAAGAAGACTCCACGGATCATCTCAAAGGGGTTGGACCGTGTACGAGCTCGGCGCATCTCCTCTCCATCCAGTTCATCAAACACATTCTGTAAAAAGAAGAAACAAGCCTAACGTAACAAGGAGTGGACAGCCAGACAGGACATGCTTCCTTTCCATATACATGATCATTGATATAGTAAGCATCACCAAATTACAGGAACCTAGTTTTGGGGAACAGTTAGTGATGAAGAGATTGTCTTGTAGCTAGAGGTAACAAGATGCCATAGCTTAGGTAGCAGTCACACAATTTTTTCCTCATGCTGCAATGATACCTAGAATGCCACAATGAAGGAGGCCAAAGCAGAGAAGAACAAATTACTTTCTTCTGTTGCAGACTGTTATAATTTCACAGCCAGCAAGAATCAAGGCTTACCCCAGCAGGATCTAAACTACTGGTATGGGAATTAAATTCTAGTCTGGAAATGAAAGTTTCATATCACATTGATTAAATGTCTGTGCCACTTTACACTAAATGTCTCAAAAAGCCAACTCTCAGAGCCTCCATATCTTCTGGTCATGCTTGCTTTCTCCTCCCACTGACAGGCCCAATATGTCTCTAACAGACAAAATTCACCTTGCATTGGAGCATATTTTGTAGGAGTTCTTCTCCACAGAATTTTGTTTCATCATCGATGACCAGTTTCCTCTAGAGAACAAAATGGGGGGAAATGAATCAATAAATAGAATATCTTCCTCTTAATTGAAACACATTCCAGACACATAGCTCAGGTGAAAGCAGGTCAGCATTATAGTTAGAAAAATACAAAACCTAGTATCAACTTCACCATATCTTGCTCACAGGCACATGGAATAGCAGTGGCAAAGTAAGGAAGTCTAGCTGCCAACTCTTCTTCAAAAAGGAATCACTATGACTTGAAAGCAAGAAGTAGCAAAGAAAAAAGACAGTATCTGCCTCAAGCAATTAAAAAGAAAATCCATCAAGCACAGATGTAAAATTAACATTAAGAAAATAGTCTGGGAAACCTCTTCTCAGACTGAAACTCTGATGATCTCCTTGCGTATCACTCACAACTGGCACAACCCCCTTTTCCAATATAAGCAAGGTAGGTGGTGTAAGTAATGCAAATATTTTCCACGTCTAGCAAACAAAGGTTTTTGTCCACTTTAAACAACTGTCTATTATTTATGTAATATATTTATATCCCACCTTATCATATATAATTTCATTTCAGATATACTATAACAAATGTGCAGTAACATTCCCCCCCCCCTTCCATCTATAGAGTGGGTGTATTGTGTACAGATGCACTGGGAGCCAAAATAAAGGAAGGAACAAGACTGGAGGGGGTCCTAGGTATAAAGCAATGTCAAAGGGCTGTGCATGCACACTGCTTTCATGCTGCCAGTGAATGTGCAGGTGCAAGCCCTCCACCACCAGAGTTGGGAGGAGTTAGATAGGCCACTTCCTTTCAAGGGGGGGGGGAGTTATACTCAGGATCCTTTAAACTATTGTTGGATTTCCCTTTCACAATTTCAAAGACTGGGGGATTGGAACTGCAGACATATGCCCATATTTTTGCAACTTCCCAAGCATATGATATTTTTAACTGTGAAAAGAAATGCCCCCTCACAGTTTAAAGGATCACAGGGTAAACTGACCGTGCAAATCTGATTTTAGCCCATAGTTCCTGATCAAGCAGCTGATACACATGCAGAAGGTTTCATCCAAATACAGGATCTCCTTAGTTGCATTTTCCCTGCCCATTACTATTACTTGTATTGCAAGACGTCGCTTGTTTATCAAGTCAAAAATTTTCAAAACATTTTGCTTGTCTTGCAAAACGCTCTCAGACCAAGTTACTTGCAATCCAAGGTATTACTGTAGAGGCAAAATTATTTACCCACTCAGCATGAAGCTAGGAAACATTGCCCTCACTGCAATTTGGCATCATGAACTTGTCACATAACCAAACCTGGTTAGCTATTTGGCATCATCATGCTGGCGACATGATCCCTGATTTGCTGGCTCATATAGCCAGAACCATCTGCCTATTTAAAAACAAACACACACATTGTGCTGAAGCTGTTGCTCAAAGAGAATGAATTGGTGCAGTAAAAGGTATGCTTCTGGGAATATTTCCGGGGTCCCTTTGGGCACTAAAAATGTTCACCCATGAAAATTCAGATCAGTCTTAATTTTAAAAATCCCAGGTGGCATTTAATTAACCCCTCCCATTAATGGAATGGCTTCTGTCAGCAAAATGGAAAGAGGGGAGATCCCTCCCAGCTGGAGCCCTCCATGCACCCTCAAAAAAACATTCTACTCCAGAGAGTTGGGAGCCCTCCAGAGCAGATTTGGGAGGGGCACGGGGGTTGCATGGGGGAGGAGAGGAAAGTCCCACTGCATGAGTGGAAGTCTACTTGCATGATGTTGGATTTCTCCCCCTGCAAGGTAGGCAACTTACTGACATTCTGCATATAGAAAATTGAGGCGAAGTGTGACATGCTCAAGACTATCAGTGTATTCATATCACACAAGATCAAAGCCCAGGTTGCTTAGATCCAAGCTCAGTGCTCTATTAACTCAACCCCAATGGTTTTTGGTAGAAGGACTGCACTACTCAAATGGAAGGTAAATGGCAGAAGCAGTACTGATCAATAACCCATTTTCATATAGTAGGAAACATACTGCAGATCGATATGGAGAGGATTCGTCTATCTTAACTCCAGCTTTCAAACCAAGAACAGCTACAGGGCCACTCACCACAAGTAGAAGCAAGCTAACTAGTAAACATGGCATATTTGCAGCCTGAGCAAAAGTGGGAAAACAAGCTTTGTATAAACATGCCGAAGAATCACTGTAGTACATCAGCACTTGCCAGCATATCATTAAGAAAAACTGCCAGTATCCTAGATAAAATATCCTCTCACTGCTGTTATTTACACTTCTGGCGAGGCTGCTGTCTTTCAAAGTATGTAAATGTTGAGGAGCAATATTCTATGCCAGGCAGACACAGAGAATGATACAAAATGAGAGCATCACTGCAGAAAATGTGGCTTCCTGCTGTTGTGTTTGAACAGCTTGTCAGGTTACTCAAGCTTTCACAAATGCAGTAATTACACAGATGAAGCTTATTCACACTGCAATTTAATACTGAACAACAGGGAGTAAGCCACACTCTTCACTGGGAGGTATGGACTCAGGTTAAGAAAGAAGAGCCCAATGAGGCAATGAATACAACACATTTACCTGGGACCCAAGCCCACACAGGGTTGCCACTAAAATTTCATTCTCCATTTCCCTGACTTTCCCTGACCAATTTTTGTCAATTTCCCTGACCACCATTCAAAAATAACCTCAAGTTAAAAGAATTCATAGGTTACATTACATTAAATAACGGTTTTATTAAATGGTTTAAAACTACACGAGTATTGAAAGGCAATTTTTAAAATCAAGATAGGAGCTTCAATATGAGTTTCTTTAAAAATTTAAACTGGGTTCACACGACACAACAATCATGGGGGCTTATAAGCCACATTGGGTTGTTGTGTCACGCGAACCCGGGACAGGTTTATCAGGGTGGCTTTTTTGTGTGTTATAAGCCACCTTAACAAGCCATAGCTTGTAGCAGTGTCTGTCTGACCCACGATGGGTTGTCGTGTTATTCGGATCCAGACTACACGACCCGTCATGGGTCAATCCCAACTACAAGCGAGCCACTTGGCAGAAGCGGCAAAAAACCCTTGCCATTCTTGTCAAGCAACTACCGGGCGACTGCCATTGCAAGCCACCCCAAAAATGACCAAGTCTCACTTTGGGGCAGCTGGCAAAGGCTTCCTCCCCTCCCCAAGCCGTTTTGAGCTTCCTGTGGCTTTACTTTAAAAAAAAAAACTTTGGGGGGAGATCATGAAAGCCAGCTGTCAAGCCACTTTTGTGATCCTCATGGGGGCATCCACAAGACGCCTCTCCAAGGACTCCCCGCAGTACCTTGGAGGGGCTGCCCATGGTCACCCCCCTTTAAAAAAAAAACTGGTACTGATAATGTGTGCAAATAATTGCCCTCATTAGTTGTTTTTTAATCCAACCTGCCCAATTTGTACAAGTCAGGCAGGGTGAGTTAACATGAGGGAGTCCCTGGGCTAGGTGCTGGCCAGGGTGGGTGCCTGCTGGCCAAATCCAGCAGGCACTCACCCTGTACAGTGCCTACCCTAGGCTGCAGGTAAGTACCATATTTTTCGCTCCATAACACGCACCTGGCCATAACACACACTTAGATTTTAGAAGAAGAAAACAGGGGGGGGAAATAATCATGTGCAAATTATTGGAAAACTAATAACAAGAGAACAAAATAATATCTCCATTTATTTATTTATTTATTTATTGCTTTTTTAACCCTGTATTTCTTAAAAACAATCCAAAACAGGTTATAAAGAAGAATAAAACTCAAATTATTTTGTTCTTTTGTTATTAGTTTTCCAATAATTTGCACATGATTATTTTTTTTCTTGTTTTCTGATAACCATTACCGTACTTTCACGCGGGCCTACCTGCCTCCTCGCCAGCTCGTGCTCTACTTCCCCCCCCACCCTTTTATAGAGAACCTTTGCTTTTATTGTCCGTGTGACAGGTATCAATTCAACAAGTGCAGCTTTCACCTAGCATGGCGTTTGGTAGCACCTGCTGCCTGTTCTGGAGAGCAGCTCTCCTTTGGTGGTGGTAGGGAGAATGGCAAAGCTGCAGGCTGGAGTTCACATTGCAGGGGAAAGGATTGGTCTGCAGGGGTCCAGCGCACCGGAGCAGCATCGGCTCCAGCAGCATTGGCTCCAGCAGCGGTGGCGGCTCCAGCGGCACGGAGAACGCGCCGCGCCGCTCAGAAGAGCGAAATCGGGCCGCCCCCGCCAACGGGATCAGGCCGCATGTGACGCGGCGGCGGCTCCATCGGCGGCGCAGCTTCATTGGCGGCATCAGCTCCGCGCCGCTCAGAAGAGCGAAACAGGGCCGCCCCTGCCGCCAGGATCGGAGCCCATGAGCTGCTTTGCTGCCACCGCCTGCCCAGCCGCGTGCCGCTCTGGCCCTGCACCCGCCCGTCCCTGCTGCGGGGGGGGGAAGCCTGCACCCGCCTGCCCCCGTCCCTGCTGCCGGGCAGGGGGGCGCCGCAGCCGCCGCTGCCGGAGCAGCTGAGAGACAGGGAATCAGCTGTTCCCGGGGAATCAGCTGTGAAGCGGCAGAGGGAGGTATGAAAAAAAAAGTACGTTAAAAAAAATTATTTTTTTTACAATATTTTTATAATATTCACTCCATAACACATACAGACATTTCCCCCTATTTGGGGTGTGTGTGTGTGTGTGCGTGTTATGGAGCGAACAATACGGTATTTTCCCCCTTTGCAAGGAGCTGACATGTTTGACAAGCCTGGGCCTGTCACCTCCTTGCAAAGCCCCAGGAGATCGTGGTTTGTGAAAAGGGGCTCTTTCCTCCGCTTTTCGCAGCATGATCCCTTGTTTCTTTGGGGGAGATCAGGTGCCCCTAGTAGCCCCTAGTAGCCCCACAGTTTTGCAAGTGTCCCGGCCACCGCTGCCAGCACGGGGGCACCTTCAAAACTGGAGGGGATTCCTACTGACAGGAGGGAGGGCTCAGTTTGACATGTGTCAAAGTAACGTCAAACTTGTGTACCCCTGGTGCTGGGATTCCCAAGTTTTGCCGCTCCCTGAGGTGCTAGCAACTCAGGGTCAATGGCAAAACCAAGGGGACAGCTGGAATTTGTGATCACCTCCCGAAAACTCTGGGGATCTTGCTGGAAAGGGAGGCAATTGAGGGGGTGCCCCCCCAAACACCCTTTTCTGCATGATCCTTGGGTTTGGGGGGAGGACCTCATGTGCCCGTGGGTTATCCACACTTGGAAAAGTGAGGGCAATCCATGGGCACATGAGCACCCCCCAAAAACCCCAAAGATTGTGCTGCTACATCCATACTTGGAAAAGTGAGGGCAGCCCATGGGCACATGAGCACCCCCACCCCCACCCCGAAGATTCTGCAGCTAAGAGTTCTTCCTACACCCCCACCCCCCTTCCCCCCACCCCAGCGCCTGCAAAGTAGGTTTTGCAAAGTGCTATGATGTTCATTTTTGGCAGGTATACCTGCTGGGAGACAAACTGTGGCAGGACTGGACTCTACTGCTGGCTAGAAGAAATAATGGCTGGCTACTAAGTCCAGTCAGTCCACAGTTTGCTGACCCCTGTCAAAATATTCACATCTTCAAATCAACTGAAACCAATTCCAGTTTGTTTGGATACACAAATTACCCAGTTGCAAGAAGCCAGTCAGCTTCTCCATAATAAAATGATGTTATCACATGCCAGTTCATTTTATTCTGTTTTACTGTTAACAACCATCAGCCAATAAACATTTTCAAAAATCATATAATCACATTACAGAATATGTGTGCATCATTACATTACACTTGCATTCTGCCACTTCTCTACTCCAACTACCTCAAATGCAGACTGTCCTTTTGCAGCGGCACCTCAAAAAATCTATTACACAAATATATCTTAATCACAATTTCCCTGACTTTCGACCAATTTCCCTGACTTTTCCTGACCAATTCCCTTTTCCCTGACTCCCTGACTTTCCAGAAAGTAGCAATCCTGCCATATCACTCAGCAAAGCTACCTTTGAGTATAGAAAAATAAAGGGCTGTTCTGTTTACAGGTAGTTTTAATAAAATGGTTGTTAATCCATTTAGAGATTGATGGTGATTATGTCCAGGGCTTATAAATTCACATCTCCAGGGCCATGAAATTTATTTGGTGAACATGGGCCTGTCATTCTCTCTTAGGGCACAATTTAATGCCCTCTGCCCTTGATGCACACAGAGGCTTACGTGCATCCAGTGCAAGGTGTGAGGTGCAGCAGTGGTAATTTCCGCTGCTGCCGTGCCTCACACCCTGCATTTCATCTAGACACCCGTTTTCAGCCATCTAGATGAAGTGTCGCAGAGGGGAGGGAAGGAGGCTATCCACCACCAGACAATGTTGGGAGGCCATAGGATTGCTCCGTGAGTCTCATACTTTACAGGGTTGTTTTGAGAATGAAATGAAAAGAGAACAATGTACACAACCCTTGGAGGAACAACAGGTTAATAATGTAACAAATATGTCATTTAATTGGGAATTTATTGTGGTCCAAGTACTAAAATTCTATGTTTAGAGGTCATCAGTAATTCTAATCAAAATATTAAAATAATCAAGATTATCTAATTATATTTAAGTTTATTTAATGTAATTTTTTATTTTATTATGCTTTCATACTTTTAATCTCATTTAATGTTTACTTAATACTTTGTCCTGACCTTATTTAATATAATTATTTTATAGTTCCATCTGAAGAAAGGCATCACTCTAAACTGCAATATATTTTCAGCATACCCAAAGCACCTCCAGATTTAACCAGACTCTTTGAAGTCTTAACTGGTTCAACCCTTAATTTTCTTCCCCTCATTTTGCAATCTAGATACCTTCCCTATGGTGATCCAGTCCTTCATTTCCTCAGCATCTGGAATTTCAGTGCTACATTCTGGGAGCCAGTCCACTTGCTCATAAGCACTAGCCTGTAAACACAAGAGAGGAGGTTGCAAAAGAGGGCCACATGTTACAGCAAAATCTAACTTTCTAATGCTTGAACAGAGTCCAGAAGTCCAACCTCAACAGTCTTTACATCTGGAATTCAAATAATGACTTGAGAGAACCTTAGTGATTTCTTAATACAACACACAGGTAACAAAATGTTTTACTGTGACTAGCTTCCCAAGTATGACAAGCTGAAGTAGATCACCAAATGCTAGCAACTGGTTTTTAGGCTACAAGCCCTCAAATTGAGGGTTACTTTGTCACAAACTGCACCTGAGCCAGTAGCACAAGGCGAAATACACCAGACCTCTCTGGTGTATGGGAAACCTTGAGAATAGGGATGAGTAGGAGATGCAAAATATGTGTATAATTACCTCTGGCTGATCCTGCCAGTTGACGTTCACCGGTCCATCGAATCCTTTCAGAGTCAGTCCCAAACCTCGTCTTCCTTTCTGTTGTGAGGCCTCAACAATCTCTTGCCTCCCTTGGCCATATTTTCCAAGACCTTCACCTTCTCGAAACCCCATCTTGGCCTGTAAGCCAATGCAGAAGAAGTTCATTGGTAACATCTAGCAGCAAGTTTATACCTTTTGTTTGTGCTTAGGCTGAGGACCAACAAAATAAATTATGGTGCACTAGACTGCTGTGATTAAAAAGTATTGAGTATGCTTAATGAATCTTGTAGGAGACTTTCTAGACCAGTGGTTCCCAACCTTGGGTCCCCAGATGTTGCTGGACTACAGTTCCCAGCATCCCTTGCCATTAGCCATGCTGGCTGGGTATACTGGGAGCTATAGGCCAACAACATCTGGAGACCCAAGGTTGGGAACCACTGTTCTAGACTCTCCCTTCAACATATTCAACTTAATTAGGATGATAAAACTAGATCTACAGAATTAAGCATGTACAAACAACATCAAAAAATGATCTTGCTACAAATGAGCAACTTGTGGAGAATTCAGCCACCATTTCTCATTACATTTGCCAATGTGTAAGTACTTTGGGCTGTTGGCACAGAAAGCTCTATAACAAGAGAGATTATGGTCATGCTCTCTCTCTCTCTCTCTCTCTGTCTCTGTCTCTGTCTCTCTCTCTCTCTCACACACACACACACACACACCAGAACCCACTTTTCAAGTGCAAGACAGTAAAAACATATTAAATTCCATCTGCCATAACCTTCCAGTTAAAGCAGAGATTTTCAAACTGTGTTCCAGGAAACCCTGGGGTTCCTTGGAAGTTTATCAGGATTATCTCAACAGTACAGAACAGTAATGGCAGACAAACTTTCCTGTAAAGCAGCTTACGTACCACTACTAATTCTCCCTTGAACATGAAGCTGCAGAGGAATTTCGGGTATATTCTAAAGTGGTCCTTTTCACATTTTAGACATCACGTTTGAATAAAGCTTAGGGGGGGCAGATTGTTGACTGAAATGTGACTCTTCAATTCACCTTGAAGTGGTGAGTGGGCTTGCGTGTTCCGATGAACCCTGTGAGCAATGCCGTCGGGAGCTATATTGTGGAGGAAGGGGGGGCTGGCTGGCCCGCCACACCCCCACCCTTTCCTACTCCAAAGGAACCAAGACCCCCTGAGATCTCAAAGTACCAGATTGCCAGCCTCAGCTGTCTGCAACCCTACTTGAATCTCTGTTCAGGGACTCGCCTTCAATTTCTGTAACCTGGATTTAGATACTGAACCAAGCAGAGTGACTACAAAACCCATGTGGGGTAAAACCACGACAAGGTTTATTCTGGTAGCATTTTACAACAAGATTAGGGAAAGGAGAGAAGCACACAAAATAAAGAGAGAGACACTTTAGTACACAGTAAAGCTGCAAAACAATAAAACCTGATTCCTTAATATCTCTCAGGCACACACCTGTTACCTGAGGGTGTTCTCTTCAAGGGTTAAATCCAGCACAGCCTCGCTGCCCGAGGGAGATTACCACACCTACCCGAAGGTCCGAGATGGGTAAAACTCCCACAAGACTTGCCTTCACTAGAGCCCTCATCCAGCTCATTTCACCAGGAGCTAACTGGGATCGGATCCTGATGCCCCCCCCCAAAGGCTTGGGCCTCTCTTTGGCTTGCCGCCATCACCCAACAGCCAGGGTAGCCGGTAGCCACGCGATCCAAGACAGACAAAGACCAAGACCCACGCTTTGGGAAATATCTCTTCCCCCCTCCCCCTTTCTGTAGCTTTCCTGCCTTCAGCCAATTAGAAAGAACTTCACCTGGCCAGGCAAGGCAGGGGAAACTCATGACTCATGGCTTATGGCTTACTGGGCCTGAACTATTTACATATGAAAGCCCTAGGCCAACTTCTCCAGGCATCTAGGCGCCATTCATTCCATCCGATGCTTTATGTACCTTTCGTTTCCTCCCAGCCCCCTCAACTGGTCCCACTTGGTTTACACATGAGGAGGCGTGTGCGTGTGTGTGTATGTAGGAACCCCCAAAAGCTCCACACGCTCCCTTTAAAAAAAAAAAGAAACCTGAGAGGTTAACCCTCTCATTTCATTTTAAACTAACTTAAAAGAAAAAGCCTTTGCTAGCCTTCTACCACTAGTGCACCTTTCTTAACTTTTACACACACGCAAAAACAGAACAACACAAAAAGCATCAAAACATCAAACACTTTAACTATAGTCTTAACACAGCTTTAACATCTTAATTCCTAAAATCTTTAAACAGCAAAACAGCAAAACACAATCAATAACCATGAATCACAATTCAAATGAGAACTTCAACCCTTTTGTTGTCTGTCTGGCACTCTATCTAAAAAAAAAAACTTTTCAGGGTTGCTGTTTCTCACACAGCCTGTAGGGGGCAGATTGTTGACTGAAATGTGACTCTTCAATTCGCCTTTGTTTGCTTTTACAGGCTTGCTTCTGCCACCCTG
Organism: Shinisaurus crocodilurus; assembly: GCA_021292165.1. Taxonomy (NCBI): domain Eukaryota; kingdom Metazoa; phylum Chordata; class Lepidosauria; order Squamata; family Shinisauridae; genus Shinisaurus; species Shinisaurus crocodilurus. The sequence goes on along the minus strand of CM037879.1, from coordinate 74,257,504 downwards.
CACCCAACGACGTGAATACCATCACCCCTCCCTCCAAAGACCCGCTGGGATGGCTTCCCACCACCCAACGACATGAATACACTACTCCCTTTTCCCAAAGGTTTGCTTTTGGCACTTTCTACCCAATGACTTGAATGGGATGACTGTTTCCCTCAGAATTGAATGCTGAGCTTTGGAGGCTCTACTCAGTTTCCAAAGGCTCGCCGGTGGCTTCCCACCACCCAACTGACATGAATGCCTACTCCCTTTTCCCAAAGGCACCTCCTAGAACACACAGCCTGGCAATCTTCCTTTTAGCCTGCTTTGTTCCCTCGCTTCTGATTTTTTTTCTCTGGCAACTCTTCCCTGCCCTGAGGCACTTTGAACAACTTTGAACACATGTAGATTTCTGGCTTCACATTATAATTACATTCAAATTTCAAATTGACCTTTGCACATGACACAAGACAACACAAATAGTTCAGTTGTTTACACTGGGAGCACTGGTCCCCCAGTCCCCCAACAACCCAGCAACACTTTAGATAACACAAATACACTTGGATCACCGTCCCCTCCCTTCGAGGAACAATTCCCCAACTTTTATTGGCTTTAATCAACCTCCAATCTCAGTCCTCTTTTCTTCTCGCTGGAGACACCTGGAAGGGAAATTCTTTTGTCCGTGCTTCTCCGCCAGATAGGAGGGAAATCCCCTTCTCTCTCTGCTCCTTTCAGCTCTTTATTGCGTACACTGGGATCGCCCGCCCAGCAACAAGACAACACAAAGACAACACAATTACACCTGAATCCCTGTTCCCTCCCTTTTCCCAGGAACAAGTCATCAACATGTGTTGGCTTTAATCACACAAACACTTAATCTCAGTCCGTTGTCTTCAGGTGGCAGCAGAAAAACGCCTGAAGGGAAATTCCTTTTTCCGTTTCTCTTCGCTGGCTAGGAGAGAAATTCCCTTTTTCTTCTGCACAGGGACAAAGTCTCTTTTTCTGGGGGGGGGGGATGTTTTCTGATGTCCACCCCCCCTCTGCTTGCTGCTGCCCAGCCTGTCCATTCACCATGCCCCCGCCAAGAGCAACTGGCCAGTCCACATTCAAAAGTCTCGACAATTTCTCTGGGGCACACAGCACAACTAAAATCACTCATCAAACGCTGTTCCAAAACTCAACGTTTTGCTCACCATTCTCTTAGGAGAGGTTTTCTGGTCTTCTCCCCCCTCCTAGAACACACGCGCGTGCGCGCACACCACCTCTTCTTCTCTTCCCGGGCTCCTCCAGCCCCCCAAACTTTGGGATCATGCAGCCGCCATCTGCTCACCAGCAGACTTCTTGCACGCGATGGGGATGGTAGGATCTGGCTCTGCTTACTCACTGGCAACTGCTACTCCCAGCCTCTGTTGTACTCGATGGGTAGTTTCTTTTGCTTGTCCCCTTGGCCTCTCCACGCCTGGAAAAGGGAACTAGCCCTGCCTTTTCTGCTGGTACAACCCCATCCCGTTGTCTAGCATGGCAGTTTGCTTCTCCGCCACACCCTGGCACTTTGAGATTTCTTGCCTTCAACGCTCTCTGCTGGGAGCTAGGCTTCCCCAGACTGGGGTAGCCTCTTTCAGCAATATGAACGCTTTCTTTGAGGCTCAATCTCACACTTGCTGCCCTTTGCTCACTTGCTGGGCACACAAGCTGTTCTGGAACTCACTCCATAGTTGAAATTTCTTGCCTTCAACGCTCCCACAGACTGCCAGCAATCTGAACGTTTTTCCTAAGGCTCAATCTCACACTTCATTTCTAAAAAATAATAAACCTTTACTGATGCACCAAAGCCTCTCCAATTTCTCTCATTTGCCCACGTGCACACACTCTGTGGTTCAGCTTCGAATCCCAGCACTTGCCACCATGTGGAGGAAGGGGGGGCTGGCTGGCCCGCCACCCTTTCCTACTCCAAAGGAACCAAGACCCCCTGAGATCTCAAGGTACCAGATTGCCAGCCTCAGCTGTCTGCAACCCTACTTGAATCTCTGTTCAGGGACTCGCCTTCAATTTCTGTAACCTGGATTTAGATACTGAACCAAGCAGAGTGACTACAAAACCCATGTGGGGTAAAACCACGACAAAGTTTATTCTGGTAGCATTTTACAACAAGATTAGGGAAATGAGAGAAGCACACAAAATAAAGAGAGAGACACTTTAGTACACAGTAAAGCTGCAAAACAATAAAACCTGATTCCTTAATATCTCTCAGGCACACACCTGTTACCTGAGGGTGTTCTCTTCAGGGGTTAAATCCAGCACAGCCTTGCTGCCCGAGGGAGATTACCACACCTACCCGAAGGTCCGAGATGGGTAAAACTCCCACAAGACTTGCCTTCACTAGAGCCCTCATCCAGCTCATTTCACCAGGAGCTAACTGGGGTCGGATCCTGATGGGCCCTCCCAAAGGCTTGGGCCTCTCTTTGGCTTGCCGCCATCACCCAACAGCCAGGGTAGCCGGTAGCCACGCGATCCAAGACAGACAAAGACCAAGACCCACGCTTTGGGAAATATCTCTTCCCCCCTCCCCCTTTCTGTAGCTTTCCTGCCTTCAGCCAATTAGAAAGAACTTCACCTGGCCAGGCAAGGCAGGGGGAACTCATGACTCATGGCTTATGGCTTACTGGGCCTGAACTATTTACATATGAAAGCCCTAGGCCAACTTCTCCAGGCATCTAGGCGCCATTCATTCCATCCGATGCTTTATGTACCTTTCAGTTTCCTCCCAGCCCCCTCAACTGGTCCCCACTTGGTTTACACATGAGGAGGCGTGTGCGTGTGTGTGTATGTAGGAACCCCCAAAAGCTCCACATATATACTCCCGGTAGGGTCACCCATGGCGGTAAGGTCCGGGGAGAGGAACCAGACAAAGAACGATCCAAAACAAAAAGTCCTCAATGGCAGAACAGGCGGAAGATAATTTAAACCTAAATTACAACGGCTGTGAAGGCGGATGAAGGCTGCAGCAGAGAATGGTTTTCCAATCGTCAGGGTAACCGTGCCATTGGGTCATTGCCGTCCTCTGTCAAGTTTGTGTGGTGATTCGTTGTGCAACGATCTCCCCACAGAAAACAGCTTCATGCACAGGCGTCTTCCAACCCAACCCAACCAACCCAACCCAACCAACCAAAGAAGTTCCATGGCGACGGGGGCAGGACTGTGAATCTGGAAGCCCCTAGTCACGGACCAGCACATGGGCGGTGGATGCAGACTCAGTCGCCCTGTTCAAGGAACGAGGTAGTCGAGCAGCTCGGCAGCTGTATCCATGACTAAGCAGCCCTATTTAGGATCCACTCTGCTCACCTCGTATGGGGAGGGGGCTAGAAAAGGTGCCCTAAACATAGTCTACCTCTTTCTCCCCTGACTGGATTACCGCGTCCAGTGGGGTCACCATTTTAGCGGTCGAAAAAGACATTTGAATTTTGGAACATGGAATATACGGACACTGCTGGATAACATAGATAGTGAGCGCCCTGAGCATAGGACTGCTATTATTGCAAGGGAGCTGAGACGGTTTAAAATTGACATAGCAGCACTTCAAGAAACTCGAAGGGCAGGAGAGGGACAGCTGAAGGAAGAAAAAGGAGGCTATACCTCCTTCTGGAAAGGACTACCTGAGCAGGACCGACGAATACATGGAGTAGGCTTTGCCATCAAAAATGAGCTAATGAACTCTTTGTCAGAAGTTCCTACTGGCATTAACGAATGCCTGATAACTCTTCGATTAAAGCTCGCCAATAACCAGCAGGTAACTATCTTAGAATCATAGAATCATAGAATCATAGAAAAGTAGAGTTGGAAGGGGCCTACAAGGCCATCGAGTCCAACCCCCTGCTCAATGCAGGAATCTAGGTCAAAGCATCTCTGACAGATGTCTGTCCAGCTGCACCTTGAATGCCTCCAGAGTGGGAGAGCCCACCACCTCCGTAGGTAGTTGATTCCATTGTCTTATTGCTCTGACAGTCAGGAAATTTTTCCTGATGTTTAGGTGGAATCTAGGTTCCTGTAACTTGAGCCCATTATTCCGTGTCCTGCAAACTGGGATGAACGAGAAGAGATCTTTGCCCTCCTCTGTGTGACATCCCTTCAAATACTGGAAGAGTGCGATCATATCTCCCCTCAGTCTCCTCTTCTGAAGGCTAAACATGCCCAGTTCTTTCAGTCTCTCCTCATAGGGCCTTGTTTCCAGTCCCTTTATCATCCTTGTTGCCCTCCTCTGAACCCTCTCCAGTTTGTCTATGTCCTTCTTAAAGTGAGGTGCCCAGAACTGGACGCAGTACTCAAGATGAGGCCTAACCAGTGCCGAGTAAAGGGGAATTATCACTTCCCGCGATTTGGAAGCTATACTTCTATTAATACAGCCCAAAATAGCATTTGCCTTCTTTGCAGCCACATCGCATTGCTGGCTCATATTCAGTTTGTGATCTACCACAATTCCAAGATCCTTCTCACTTGTAGTATTGTTGAGCCAAGTGTCCCCCATTCTGTAACTCTGCATTTGGTTTCCTCTCCCTAGGTGCAGCACTTGGCATTTATCCCTATTAAATTTCATTCTGTTGTTTTCGGCCCAGCGCTCCAGCCTATCGAGGTCACTTTGAATTTTGTTTCTGTCTTCCAGAGTATTAGCTGTTCCACCCAACTTTGTGTCATCTGCAAATTTGATAAGCATTCCCTGTACCTCCTCATCCAAGTCATTAATAAAAATATTGAAGAGCACCGGGCCCAGGACCGAGCCCTGTGGTACCCCGCTCGTTACCTCTCCCCAGTTTGAGAAGGAACCATTGATAAGCACTCTTTGAGTCCTATTCTTTAGCCAATTGTGGATCCACCTGATAGTTGTTCCATCTAGCCCACTCTTAGCTAGCTTACTAATCAGGATATCATGAGGCACTTTGTCGAAAGCTTTGCTGAAGTCCAGGTATATAATGTCCACAGCATTCCCACAGTCCACAAGGGAGGTTACCCGATCAAAAAATGAGATCAGATTAGTCTGACAGGATTTGTTCTTGACAAATCCATGCTGGCTTCTAGTAATCACTGCATTGTTTTCAAGGTGCTTGCAGACTGACTTCTTTATAATCTGCTCAAAAATCTTCCCGGGGATTGATGTCAGACTGACTGGCCTATAGTTCCCAGGTTCCTCCTTCTTGCCCTTTTTGAAGATGGGAACAACATTTGCCCTCCTCCAGTCATCTGGCACTTCACCTGTCCTCCATGATTTCTCAAAGATAATAGATAGTGGTTCTGAGAGTTCTTCTGCCAGTTCCTTTATTACTCTAGGATGCAGCTCATCAGGCCCTGGAGATTTAAACTCGTTCAGAGTAATCAGGTGCTCCTTGACCATTTGCCTATCAATCTCAAGCTGCAATTCTGCCCCTTCAGTCTGCACTTCAGGTTTGCCAGGGGGGTCATAGACCCTCTTTTGGGAGAAGACCGAGCCGAAGTAGGAATTGAACACTTCTGCCTTTTCTTTGTCTTCCGTTATCAATTTGCCATCCTCATTGCGTAGTTGAACCACCAGTTCTTTCTTCTGTCTTTTACTGTGCATGTATCTGAAGAAAGCTTTTTTGTTGCTTTTAGCATTCCTCGCTAACCTTAGCTCATTCTCAGCTTTAGCCTTCCTGACACTATTCCTGCAGTTCTGTGCTACCTGCCTGTACTCTTCCCTGTAGCCTGTCCTTCCTTCCACTTCCTATACGTGTCCTTTTTTGTTTTCAGGTCATCTTTGAGTTTATTGTGAAGCCACATTGGCTTCTTCTGTTGCCCTCTGCCTTTTTTCCTTGTGGGAATTGTTTGCAATTGTGCCTTTAAAATTTCCTTTTTTAAAAACTCCCACCCCTCCTGGGCTCCCTTTCTCGTGAGAGTCACTTGCCATGGGATCTTACTAATCATTGTTCTGAGTTTGTTAAAATTGGCTTTCCTAAAATCCAGGGTACGTGTTTGGCTACACTCAGCTTTTGCTTCCGTTAGAATCAAGAACTCAAGTATAACATGGTCACTTTCCCCCAGAGTTCCCGAAACTGCCACTTTATCCACTAACTCGTCTCTGTTGGTTAGAATCAGGTCAAGGATAGCCGATCCTCTAGTTCCTTCCTCCACTTTCTGTAGGAGGAAGTTATCAGCAGCACAGCTCAGGAATTTCTTGGAGGGGCCATGTTTGGCTGAATAAGTCTCCCAACAGATATCAGGGAAATTGAAGTCTCCCATTACTACCACATCGTGCCTCCTTGAAACAATGGCAATTTGCTTTTCAAAAGTTCCATCCTCGTCTTCTCCTTGATTGGGTGGTCGGTAGTAGACTCCAACCGCCATGTTCGTTTTATTCTTTGCCCCTTTCTTTTAACCCAGATGCTCTCAATGGGGCTGCCAAGCTCCTCTTCCTGTATCTCTGTGCAGAAATACGTATTTTTAACATACAGTGCAACTCCACCTCCCTTTCTGTTGCTTCTGTTCCTTTTGAACAAGTTATACCCTTCAATTGCTGTATTCCAGTCATGGGAGTCATCCCACCAGGTTTCAGTTATCCCTATCAAGTCGTACTTGCCCTCATGTATCAAGAGTTCAAGTTCGTCTTGTTTATTGCCCATACTCTGGGCATTAGTATAGAGACATCGAAGACTATGTGCTTTATAGTCCGACTTTCCCCCTACATTTTGTGGTAGACTATCAATGGGCACCGCTGGAGCTGTTCTCTCCATTGTGGCATAGAGGCCTTCTTCCATTGGTACCCCCGAGTTTATGTCTCCCTCCCCTGTTGGATTCAGTTTAAAGCCCTCCTGATTAAGTTCCTCATGCTGTGTCCAAACACATTCTTCCCAGTCCTTGTGAGGTGCAACCCATCCTTTGCCAGCAGTCCATCTTCCAGGAAGTGTAGCCCGTGGTCCCAGAATCCAAATCCCTCACGTCGGCTCCACCTTTGTAGCCAGTCATTCACTCGGAGTATTTTTCTTTCCCTTTCTATGCCTCTTCCAAGTACTGGAAGGATGGATGAGAAAACTATCTGGGCCCCGAAGTTCTTGAGTTCCCTTCCCAGCTCTTCAAAGTCTGCCGTGATTTCTTTGTAACTCCGCTTGGCAGTATCATTTGTACCCACGTGGAAAAGAAGAAAGGGGTATGTGTCGGTGGGCTGCATGAGCCTCGGCAGCTGCTCTGTCACATCCTTAATCCGTGCCCCAGGGAGACAGCACACCTGGCGAGTCCATGGGTCTTCGCGACATACTTTGGCTTCGATCCCCCGCAGGAGGGAGTCTCCCACTATGAGTACTCTTCTCTTCCTCTTGCTGTAGGCCTTGGTTTGATTGCCTCCACTCGACTGACCCTCAGCCTCTTGCTCGCTGTCACGTTGGGTGCCCGGTAATCCGTCCTCTGCAGGCTGTCCTCTGCTCTCGTCCTCAAGTACATGGAAGCGGTTCCATAGCTCCACTGCTTCCACAGGCGCAGAGTGTCTTGTAGTTCTTCTGCTCCTAACAGTCACCCTTTTCCAGGGAGTTCCCCCTGCGTTATTTTCCCTTGCCTCTGCAGTCTCCGACTCCGCCTCATCCTGCAGTTGCCCTTCTGGCTCCTGTACTGTGCTTTGGTGCTGTAGATCCACCGTTCTGTCTAAGAACTCCTCGCTTTCTCTTATGCTCCTGAGGGTTGACACTTGCTGCTCCAGTCCTCTGACCTTTTCTTCCAACAGCTTGACCAGCTTGCACTTGTTGCATGTGTAGGCCATGTTGATCTCCGGCAGGAAAACAAACATTGCACACCCCTTGCAGGTCACCACCACTGCTGAGTCCTTTCCTTCCATAGTGCTCTGTTTCTGTCTTCCTAGAATATATATATATATATCTTGAGCGCTTATGCGCCTACATTAGATGCTGATGAAGACATCAAGGAAAACTTTTATACCCAGTTGGACCCTCTCCTGTCAGAGATACCTAAGGAGGATAAAATTATCCTCCTGGGCGATTTTAACGCAAGAGTCGGGCATGACTTTGATTTATGGCCAGAAACTATTGGAAAAGACGGAGTTGGCAATAGCAACCCGAACGGAATCTTACTTTTGTCTATATGTGCAGAGCATAATCTCACTATCACAAACACGCTCTTTCGACAAAAGAATAAGTTTAAAACATCATGGCAGCACCCACGGTCAAAGCACTGGCATCTTCTGGATTATGTAATTGTCCGTGTTAGAGATCGCCGCAATGTACTTCTTGCTAGGGCCATGGTGAGTGCCGACGACTGCTGGACAGACCACCGACTAATCCGGTCCACTATGGTTATCAACATTGCTCCCCAACGTAGGCTTCAAGGAAGGAAACCAAGGCGTAAAATGAACATCCAAGTCCTTCAAGATCCTATTAAGCAAACTCGTCTTCAATCACTTCTTAAGGAACATCTATCTACCTACGGAACCTCCTGACAACATTGAGGACCATTGGTCTAAGCTGAAAACCTCCATTACTGCAGCTTGTGAACAAACTATTGGATATGAAACTAAGAAACATCAGGATTGGTTTGATGAAAATGATAATGAGATTAAATATATAATTGACCAAAAAAGGAAAGCCTTCCAAATATGGCAAAATGATATTACCTGTGCTGCCAAGAAAAAAAATCTACGCTAGTGCAAAGGCTGAGGTCCAAAGAAGAACAAGAGAACTTAAGAACGCTTGGTGGAAAAAGAAAGCTGAAGAAATTCAACAACTTGCAGAATCTCATGATGCACGGGGCTTTTTAAGGCCACAAGGGCCATTTATGGACCAAAAACCTATGGTACAAACCCTTTACAATCAAAAGATGGCACCAAACTCTTAAAAGACAAAGAGTCTATTGCACTGCATTGGAAAGAGCATTATTATGACCTTTTAAATCGTAAATCTAAGGTGGATAATGAGATTTTTTCGCAAATCCCGCAAAAACAAATTAGAGAGGAACTTGCAATAGTCCCCACTTTGGATGAAGTAAAAAAAGCCATTAATCAAATGAAGAATAACAAAGCTAGTGGACCAGATGGGATTCCTGCTGAAATCTTTAAAGAAGGGCCCCCCGAACTTGTACAACATCTTCATAAACTCATCGAAAAAATCTGGATAAGAGAAGAGATCCCAGAAGACTTCAGGGATGCCATAATTATCACCCTCTTTAAGAAGGGTGATAGAACAGACTGTGGAAACTATCGGGGCATTTTCTCTCTTAGCTACCGCAGGTAAAATATTTGCTAGGATTCTCGCAAACCGTCTTCTATCTATTTCAGAAGAGATCCTCCCTGAAACTCAATATGGCTTCTGCCCTTCTAGAGGGACAGTAGACATTATTTTTACTGCACATCAGCTCCAAGAAAAATGCCGGGAGCAAAATCAACCCCTTTATATGGCATTTATTGATCTGGCTAAGGCCTTTGATACTGTAGACTGAACAGCTCTCTGGACTATCCTTATGAAAATTGGATGCCCCAATAAATTTGTGAATATCTTGCGACTTCTCCATGACAACATGACGGCAACGGTTTTGGACAACAACGGCTCTCATGGTGCTCCATTTAAAGTGGGATCAGGTGTTAAACAGGGATGTGTTATCGCCCCAACATTATTTGCTATTTTCATCGCCATGGTTTTACATCTTGTCGAAGGGAAACTTCCCACTGGTGTGGGAATTATATATCGAACAGATGGAAAGCTTTTTAATCTCAGCAGGCTGAAAGCAAAAAGTAAGGTAATTACAACCTCCATTGTGGAACTTCAGTATGCTGATGATAATGTGGTCTCCGCACATTCAGAGGATGATCTCCAAACTATCCTAAATGCTTTTGCAGAAGCATACGAAAAACTTGGTCTCTCACTTAACATCAAAAAAACCAAAGTGCTTCATCAGCAAGTGCAACCCTTTGGTGATGCCATCTATCCAGCTTGGCGGGACAATACTGGAAAATGTCGATCATTTTCCCTATCTTGGCAGCTATCTTTCTGTAACAGCTAACATCGACAGTGAAATTCAGCATCGTTTGAGCTCCACAAGTGCCACGTTTTCTCGAATGAAACATAGAGTGTTCGAGGTTCGGGATATTTGTAAGAAGACCAAAACACTGGTTTATGAGGCCATTGTATTACCAACTTTATTGTATGCCTGCGAAACATGGACTATCTATAAACGTCACTTCCACCTCCTTGAAAGATTTCATCAACGTTGCCTCCGGAAAATCCTGCGAATTACTTGGGAAGATAGGCAAACAAATGTCAGTGTACTGGAAGAAGCAAAGACTACTAGCGTTGAAAAAATGATCCTTCAACGCCAACTTCAGTGGACCGGTCATGTTGTTCGAATGTCTGACTGCCGTCTCCCAAAGCAGTTACTTTATTCCCAACTCAAGGATGGAAAGCGGAATATCGGTGGTCAATATAAGAGGTTTAAAGATGTTCTTAAGGCTAATCTAAAAAAATGCAATATAAACATCGAAAACTGGGAAGCTCTGGCCCATGAACGATCTAACTGGAGGTTGGCCTTTCACAAAGGTTCTATGGACTTTGAAGAAGCCCGAGTGCAAGGTGAAAGGGAGAAACGTGCTAGGCGAAAAGCACGTCAAATGAATCCTTTACAGGACCATCTTCCATCTGGTAACCTGTGTCCTCACTGTGGGAAGCTGTGTGGATCTAGAATTGGCCTCCACAGTCACTTACGGACCCATCGCTAGAGTCTACACAATTTTCTTTAGAATTTCCTCCTTTTAAAATTTCCTTTTTGTAAAAAAAAATTTTATCCTGGAAGACAATCTTACTCGGTCACGAGTGATCGCCTGATGATGATGATCTGTGGGGTAAGAAATACTCTACCTTTTTCTGTCTGCTATACATCTGTCAAAGGTTACCAGCAAAAATGATACCAGCCCTAGACTGGAGGACAGAAGGCTCCAGTTACCTGCGAGGCATAAGCATTACACCATACCCTCAAAGGCAGCCCTAGATTAACCATTAAGCAATATAAGCACACACTTAGGGCACCAAGGGAAGGGGGGCACCAGAGAGTACCACATATTTTTGCATTTGCATTTTCCCCCTTATAACAGTTTTATTTAAAAATGCATAAAACAGTGATGAAAATTTGTATTTGTTTCTGTTGCCCTAGTTATAAGTAAGTAATTGGCTTATATTGCTTGGTGCTATTTAGTGTTAAATAAATATAATAAAAAAACAATTTATATTTAATATACCGTAGTTGTGTGTTCTGGCGTGGGGGATGGCCTTGAAGAAAACTAAGTTTTTAATGTCTTATTTCACCTTCAGCACTTATTGAGTCTTAATGTCTGGCCAGCTCAGCAATGGAAGGGCCGAGGGGGCACCATTATTGGGCTGTGCTTAGGGCATCAGCTGGCCTTAATCCAGCCCCACTCAAAGGGCATCACTGCCAATGCACCATTCCTGCTGACCCACGTTAAATTTCTGCAACCTGCCCAATACAGCTTAGACAAAAAAGTTTGTTTAAAAAAACAGGAAGCGTGGAACATATTATTAGGAAGGCAAGATTACTTTTTGTAATATTTGGAAGGTCAGATCTGAGGTTCTGACAAAACAAAATCTGCATGACACTTTACTGAAGTTTTCAACACTTGCCTAGGAGGAATTGTTCCGTATTTCAAAAAGGTCATTTAATATACCGTAGTATATAAATTTGAGAGAAAACACATGATGCCAAACAGAAACACGACTTCAGTGCCCCAAACAAGGAATTCCATTTATACTTAAATCTATTTCACAGATTCAATGAGCTAGGAATTCATCTGAAATTCTGTTAGCCTGGAGCAAACACACACGCACGCGCAAGCAGTACAAAGAACTGGATGCAGTCTGAGAACATACTGCACTGTTCCTAAGGAATTATAATATTCACATGTTAGAGGTTCATAATTCAGATTTATTTTGCCCCAAATCACTTTGAAATGCTAGCATTAAAGCTCGGGAGGAGTAAATTAATCACTCCCTAAAAAGGATATTGGTCAACCCAGTAAGTGACTACAAGTGTGTGGAAAGAGGTAAGGAGATACTGATGGACAACATGTATGATGGGGCAGGGAAGTACCAGGTGGTGTGCTCAGCAAATACTTTCCATCTATTGGCCAATGGAAGTCCTTTCCAAAATAATAGCTCCTTGTTTCTGAATCATCTTCAGATATGTTTTTGCGTTTTAAAAGCTCCTTTCCCACACCTGCTGCAAGCTTGAAACAGGCTGTTAAAAATAAAAGGCACAACTCCATGCCTGAAACCAAATCCTGCCATTTGCAGCATGGTTGTGACCAGGCAGGTTTTCAGCTTACCTGGCTGAAAGACCACTTTGAACACATCTTGATTTAGAGAAGTTCCAACAGAGATGGCAAGGGAAATCTTGCAAAACAGACAGCCCTGACAGCACTCTTATTTTCCCCAATTTGGTATAAGCAGGATGTTCAAGAGGGTGCTCTGACCTACCATGAGTTTCTGGGACACGCTGTTATACATGGAGTAGCGGGAGGACGTGCCCTCCACAAGGGAGTCTGCACTGAACTTATTGCTGAAGGAGCCCAGCATAGGCCGCCTCTCATTGCTCTCGCTGTCAGACTCACTGCTGCTTGTCGTGGAAGACTCTGAAAACCAAGCAGAGGGAAGAAACAGCATCTCTCAATAATCAATGTCACAAGATGGAGGATTATTCATATTCTAGGAACATAGGATGCTATCATATACCAAATCAGACTGTTGGTCCATCTAACTCAGTATTGTCTACAGCACTGACTGGCAGTCAGGGTTTCAAACAAGGGTCTTCCCCAACCCTACGAGATGACAGTGATTGAACCTGAGGCCTTTTGCATGCAGAGCAGGTGCTCTACCACTGAGCTATGGTCCTTGAGCTTTACAGCCCAATGTACTGCTGGAAATCTATTTCATTTGCCGACAAGTACTGTGGGAAGCAGAAAAGCTTCAAATACAATTCTTAGAGCTGCAGACTAGTCTGGCAGCTCAAGGACGAGTCGGATACTTCATACCACTGTTATGGCTACAAAGGCCAAAACATGCTCATCCCAAGATCAGCCTTTGTCTTCTAGTTGCCAAACATGTGAACACTGAAAACAATCAAACAGGACAGATACTTTCTGGCGAGAATATCAGGTGCACACGAATAATTCAATGAACAGTGGCCATCAATCACATTCCGCCACAAGCAGTGATAAATGTCTAAGCTATACAACAGCTTATGTAATTTACTATGTAAACAACCTTCAGTGCAGCTAGTAGTTCATTATGTTGACCCATTATGAAAATTTAGCTGACTGAAAAACTGCAGACCATGATTTTACCAATTATGTCTAACCACCCCTACCAATGCACAGTCCTTCCGGTTCTTCAGCCTCATGTAAGATTTTTCTCCCATCTCGACTGAACTTCCACTTCCCTTACTGCAGTTGCGTTCTTTTTCAACCAACCGTTAGGATGTTTGCAAACATTCTGCAACCTCACAACAGCTGAGCTACTGTTGTTGGGCTCATAAATGACAGGCAGCCCATTCTTAGCCTCCGATAAGCCAGTGTGAGGGATATCCCTATTACAAATATGTTACAGCCTTCCTTTAAAACATCTTTGCTGATACCACACTAAAGCAGAATATTTCACTCTATTACCTGATGAATGAAACTTCACAAGTTAAAAATAATGGATACAGAAGTACATCAACGGCAACCAACAGTAAAGCCCTTATATCTCTCTATACCTTTACAATACTCTTCGTCCAATGTGCTATGAACCCTTCCACTTTCATTTTTCTTTTTAGCTGTTATTGTTGCATATTGTAATAATGACTATAAATGTTCTCAAAGAGAGTAACATCTGTTTTCTGTTTGGTACTGTATGATTTTACTAATAGAGAATCTTTTCCCTTTATTTAGTTAGGACAGGTTGCTTACCTGTAACTGTAGTTCTTCGAGTGGTCATCTGTGCAGTCACACACATGGGCTCTGCGCCTGCGCGGAGGCCGCTTCGGGAAGGTTCTATAGCTGAGGCAAACTTTGGGCGGGAACCCCTCCCCCCTGCGTCTCTACTGCGCGGGTTCCCGCCCTCTCCCTCAGTTCCCCTGAGACCGCCATCGCGATCCCAGTGCTAAGGAAGAACATAGGAAAAAACTCCCTACATTGAACATCAATACCGAGGGCGGAAATCGATGGCGTCGTACGGTACCGATGGTACATCCAAGGTCCCGGTCCAGTACACCATCGAACTCGACAGTGACACCGTAGCGGGGATGGCTGGGTGGGTTGTGTGACTGCACAGATGACCACTCGAAGAACTACAGTTACAGGTAAGCAACCTGTCCTTCTTCTTCGTGGTCTCTGTGCATCACACACATGGGCAGAGTAGCAAGCTGACTTACCGGCGGAGGGTCGGTGTCATTGCAGGATCGATGAAAGGACAGCTCTGCCGAATACATTGTCCTTTCGGGATCGGACATCGATACGGTAGTGTGTCACGAACGTGGAAGGCGTCGACCACACTGCCGCCTTGCAGACCTCTGTCAGGGAGACACCCCTCTCGAAGGCAGTTGAGGTTGAAACGGCCCTAGTGGAGTGGGCTCGGATCGAGCTCGGTAGAGGTTGTCCCTTGAGCTCGTACGCTAGTTTGATACAGGACACAAGCCACGAAGCCAGTCGCTGGCTCGATACAGGCAAGCCTTTGGAGTGACCTCCGTAACAGACGAAGAGGCGTGGAGACCTCCTGATGGACTCGGTGCGGGACTTGTAGAAAAGTAGAGCCCTTCTCACGTCCAGCATGTGGAGTTGTTGTTCCAGGGGAGTAGACGGACCTTGGAAGAACGCTGGCAATATAATATTTTGGTTGAGATGGAAAGAAGAGACCACCTTCGGGAGGAAAGCCAAGTCTGGGCGCAGTACTGCTTTATCTCTATGGAAAACAAGGTACGGAGGGTCTACTCTCAGGGCCGTCAACTCCGATGCCCTTCGGGCAGAGGTGATGGCGATAAGGAACACTGTTTTAAGAGTTAACAAACGGAGGTCTGACGTCGCCATAGGTTCGAAGGGCTTAGACATGAGTACCTGAAGCACGAGCTGAAGATCCCAAGTCGGGTTTACCGGTTTGAACGATGGGTTCATGTTGTGCAGACCTCTCATGAAGCGCTTGACTAGGGGATGGGAGAACAGTGTATACCCATCCCTGCCCTCGTGGAACGCTGACAATGCCGCTAAGTAGACTTTCAACGAGCTCGTCTTGAGACCTTTGTGTTGCAGATGGAGTAAAAACTGCAGTACACTATGAATAGGAGCCTTCGGATATGGCACCTCGATCTCCCCGAGGTATTCGCCGAAGGCTTTCCATTTCCTTGTATAGGATGTCCTGGTGGATGGTTTCCAGGCCTCCCGTAACACAAGTTTGATCTCTGCTGGGAGTGAGTCTGGGATCAGATCATCCAAGCAGTAAGTTGGAGGATGGATGGGTTCGGGTGCATAATTGAGCCTCGAGCTTGAGAGAGGATCGTTGTCGAGCTCGGTAGGCGTAAGTACTCCCCTTGGGGCAGTCTGAGAAGAGGAGCAAACCATGCCTGTCTCGGCCACCACGGGGTCACAAGTATACAGTTCGTTTGGTCGGACTGGATCTTCGCGACGACCTTGGTTAACAGTGGAATCGGAGGAAACACGTAAAATAGAGTCCCTGACCAGGTTAGCAGGAACGCATCCCCAATCGACCGGCTGTCGTGGCCCGCTCTGCTGCAGAAGACCTGACACGCCGTGTTGGCTGCCGTCGCGAAAAGGTCTACCGTCGGGGTCCCCCACCGTCGAAAGAGGGACTGACGGATTCGGTCGTCTAGTTGCCACTCGTGGGAATCGAAGGATATCCTGCTGAGGGCATCTGCAAGATAATTGTCCTTCCCCGCGATGTGGATAGCTCTCACCGAAATATGGCGGGGTATCATCCATTTGAATATACGAAGGGAGAGGTTCGTCAGCCGTATCGAGCGAGTACCTCCCTCCTTGTTCAGATAAGCAACGACAGTGGTGTTGTCGGTGACCACCTGTAGGTGTTTGCCCTCGAGTATGGGCTCGAGGGACTTCATGGAGTTCCATACAGCTTTGAGTTCGAGGACGTTGATGTGTTTTCCTCGGTCGTGAGGGCCCCATTGCCCCTGTGCTGTGTGGTCCCCACAATGCGCTCCCCAGCCCAGGAGGGAAGCATCCGTCGTCAATGTGATTGAGGGTACGACGGGCTGAAACGGCATGCCTTTTGTTAAGTTGTGACGAGTTGTCCACCAAAGAAGCGACTGCCTTACTGTGGACGGGATCGACAGACGAGTTCGATGGGCATTCGTCTCGGAATCGAACGACCTTATGAACCAGTTTTGGAGCTGGCGCATATGGAGTCGAGCGAGAGGGACAACTGATATGGTTGAGGCCATGAGGCCGAGAAGACGCTGGATCGAGAAGGCTGTGCACGAGGTCGCCTTGTGTATTCTCAGGGCGAGGGCAAGCGTCTTTAGAGTTCTGTCCTCTGGTAGAAAGGCGCGACCGACAGTAGCATCCAGTAATGCTCCGATGAACTGGATCCTTTGAGTGGGGAAAAGCTTGGATTTCTTTGCATTGAGACAGAGTCCGAGGGTGTTCAGAGTGTTGGTAGTTAAATGTAGGGCATCCTGGAGCTCCTGTGCAGAAGGTGCTACGATGAGCCAGTCGTCCAGATAGGGGTAGAGCGTCACCCCTTGAGTCCGAAGATAGGCACACACTACCGTCATACACTTGGTAAACACCCTCGGTGCCGTCGAGAGTCCGAATGGGAGTACCTTGAACTGGAAGGTATTGGATCCGACCATGAACCTCAGGTATTTCTGGCTGTCCGGGTGGATCGCTATATGGAAGTAAGCGTCCTGGAGGTCGATGGAAGCAAACCAGTCGTTCTTGCGAAGGAGAGGCAGGATCGACTGGAGCGTGACCATCCTGAACTTCTTGGGTAGAATGTAGAAGTTCACTGAACGGAGATCCAGGATCGGTCGGAGTCCCCCATCTTTCTTTGACACCGTAAAGTACCTGGAGTAGAGGCCGTCCTGAACGAGGTGTGGAGGGACTGTCTCGATGGCCCCCTTGAGCAATAGGGAGTGGACCTCTTCCTGCAACGCTCGAGATGGTTGTGTAGTGCGGGTGCCAAGGAAGGGTGGGAGGGAAGCGAACTCGATCTTGTAGCCGTGCTGGACAATGTTCAGAACCCAACGATCGGTGGTAATTTTCTTCCATGATGGTAGGAAGAGGGATAGTCGGGTTCCAAACTGAGGTCGAGCCGGAATCGGAGTCAAGAGGATCGAATTGGAGCTGTCGGTCGTGCCTTGGGTCCCGTCAAACCCGTCGCCTTTGGGAGTCACCTCCTTTACGGGAGCCCCGGTACCGTTGCTGCTGGAAATGACGGCTCGGTGCCCGGGGCTGCTGTGGACGAGCGCGGCTATCCTGCCACTGCTGGTGCTGTCCTTGTTGAGCTGGAGCTATAGGTGGTAAGTATGGGGTCCACCTTCGGCGTCTGAATGCTCGAGTTGGTTGCATCGGAAGGAGTCCCATCTTCCTAGCGTTCACCCGGGCTTTCTGGACCGCATCGAGGGAGTCGTCTGTTTTGTCATTAAAGAGACCGACTCCATCGAAGGGCAGGTTCTCGATCTTGGCTTTAGCCTCCGTTGTTAAGGTTGAAGACCGTAGCCAAGCGTGTCGGCGGAGAGCGACTGCGCTCACCAGGGATCTCCCGTGGCAGTCTCCCTGATGTCTGGCCGTGTGGATTTGTTGCCTGGAAGTGTTCGACGCTTCGGCCTGGAACACCCTAGCCAAGTCTCTCTTCTCGTCCGGTAGATAGTCTATCAATCCACTCATCTTCTCCCAAAGGAAGAGTTGGTACCTCGCCATTGTAGCTTGGTACCCGGCGACCCGGATCCCCAGGGCGCTCGAAGTGTAGACTCTTCGTCCGAAGTTGTCTAGCTTTTTTCCCTCAGGGTCCGATGGAGTGGAGTGCTGCTTGCCCGACTTGGACTGCGCCGACTCGACTATCATTGAATTTGGAGTGGGATGGGAGAAGAGAAACTTGGCCGTGTCCGGTCTAACCTTGTAGAGCGCGTCCAGGCGCTTAGCCGCGGGAGGGGCTGTGGACGGGGAGCTCCAAGATCCTTGCACCGTCTCTAACATGGTAGGAGTAATCGGGAGCAATGTGGGGCCCGAGGAGGATTTCGAGACGGCATCAAATAGAGGATCCACCGCTTTTTTCTCTTCTACGACCGTCTCCAGTCCGAGGGCTTGGGCCATCCGGAGGATTTGTTCCTGGAAGGTGCCCATATCCTCGGAAGGGGACACTCCCGACTGGGTGGTCACCTGTTGGTCTGGTGATGTCGAGGAGGGGGAGACAGAGACGACTGACTCCGAGTTCGAGATAGGTGAGCCCGGGGTCGACGATCTACGGGACCGTGTGGCTGCCTCCGGCGAGTAGGCGGTAAGCCTACCTTCTCTCACCTCGCTGCGTGCCTGCAGAGCTAGGAGACAAGCTGGTGGAGACCTCCTAGAGCTCCCGGGTGATCTCTCCCGCCTTGGTGGGGAGCGTCTCCTAGGTGGGGATCTATCTCGGGATAGGTACGTTCTCTGGTATCGATAATGGGAAACCGGGGAACGTCCTCTGTGGTATGTGTCTCGCGACCTCGAGGAGTATCTCGAGTCCCTGGAGTCGCGGGATCTGTCCCTGTAGCGTTGGGGATCCCTTGATCTCGAGACCGAGGATCTGGATGAAGCCCGGTCCCGGGTGATCAGAACCTCTTCGATCTCGAGTGATTTGGATCGGGTTCGTGGGGTACGAGCCCGTACCCCACGAGCTGGAGAGACAGATAAAGTAGCGGCAGCGGTCTGTGTCAAGGGTCTCGGTTCCGATGGTGAGTCCACGATCTCCCCATCTGAATACGCGACGGCCTGCGTAGCTTCCTTCGAGCCCGAAGGAGCTGTCGGAGTGGAGCAAGGAGGAGGGTCCCTCGAGCCCGAGGGAACCGGTGCGGATGGAGATTGGAGCCCAGCCGGGCGATCTGAGGCCGCGACGTCCGTCGGGTCCATGGCTAGCGTCGATCTCGATCCCGAGAGGGACGAAGCCAGTTTTTTTGCCAATTTCCTCGCTTTTTCCTTCCGCTCCTTGCTTCGCTTTTTCGCTTCTTCCTTCTCCCTGCGTGCCTTCTTGGCCTTACTTTTAGATATCATAGTGGCCATATAGGCCTCCTGAGCGTCCGCTGAGGAGACCGTGTGGGAAGGCGGCGTACTAGGCCTCGGTAAAGAGGAAGGCTTTTCCGCGGGCGGCTGGAGGGCTTTTTTGTAAAGAATCGCCGTCAACTTATCCGCCCTATGCTTCCTCGCTTGCTTAGTGAAACCTTGACATTGATGGCAAGTTTCCACGTTATGGCCTTCTCCAAGGCATGCAAGGCAAAGCGAGTGTCCGTCTGCGGGGGGAAGCTTGGTTCCGCACCTCACGCACTTGCGGAAGGGGGCTTTCGGAGCCATAATTTCCTCAATGATCCCACGAAGAACGGGGGGAGAAATTAGAAGTATTCTTATCTTTTTTTGTTGGATTCTACGGAGAATCAATGAACCTCTCGAAGTAACAGCCACACGCGATGGCGGTCGAAGAGGAACTGAGGGAGAGGGCGGGAACCCGCGCAGTAGAGACGCAGGGGGGAGGGGTTCCCGCCCAAAGTTTGCCTCAGCTATAGAACCTTCCCGAAGCGGCCTCCGCGCAGGCGCAGAGCCCATGTGTGTGACTGCACAGAGACCACGAAGAAGAAATGGATTTTTAAACCACCTTTCAGGTTAACTTATCCTCCCTAGGCGGTTTATAATAGTCAGTAAAGCAACATTAAAAAAATCACACGAATAAATAAAATCACATATTAAAATATTAAAACATCACATAAATCAATACATCATATAAAAATAGCAACAAATAAAGAACAAGATTAAATTAAAATTAAAATAGTGTCACAGGTAGAACAATTAACAGCACCACAAATCATCCTAAAGGCTAAAAAGGAGTACCGGTAAGTCAAACATATTTCTGTAGAGAGGGTATTCCAGAGATATGGAGCCATTTGCCAGCCTAACTGCTCTCACTGATGGATCAGACAGCAGGGCCTCAACGTCTGATCTTAAGGTACATATGGGTTCAGATGGTCCTTCAGATACCCTGGTTCCAAAATGTTTAGTGTTTTAAAGGTTAATACCAGTACCTAAAACAGGGCTTGGAAACAAATAGGTAGCCAGTGTAACTAGTGCAGAATAGAGGCAATCTGATCCGAATGCATAGGGCACGATAACTGAAAACAAACATAAGCTCTCACCCAGTGAGCCTAATGTGGGAACTTTGTTTTGTTTTTAAAGCCCCTTTTCAACTCTGTTGTATTGTGGAATTTCTTGTCAGCCTCTAATATCTAATATTCCATTCTTGGGCATAGTGCTTGAACATGTGGTGGCAACACAAATCCAAAATATTCTGGATAATGCAAAATACCTAGATCCATTTCAATTCAGTTTTAGGTCCAGTTGCGGGACAGAGACAGCCTTGGTCACTCTAGTGAATGACCTAAGCTGGAACCTAGATACAGGGAGTAAGCCCTAATGTAGCAATGGACAACTTGTGGCCTCCACGTTTTGGTGTACAACTCCCATCATGCCTCACCATTGGCTATTCTGGCCAGAACCAATAAGCTGTAGGCCAAAACATCTGGAAGGCCACAAGTTGCCCACCCCTGCCCAATTGGTTTAACAAGATTTCACAGTGGCTTCTGATACCATTAGCCATGGAATGCTTGTGAACCACTTGGCTGGGATGGGATTTAGGGGCACTGTTTTACATAGATACTGGTCCTTCCTAGAGGGGCAAGTTCAGAAGGTGGTTCTGGGGGATGGCTGCTTGGCACTTTTGCCACTGGCCTACAGTATCCTACAGGATTTCATTTTGTCACCCATGCTTTTTAACGTCTACATGAAACTGCTAGGAGAGATCATCTAGGGATTTGCAGTGCAGTGTCAGCAAGATGCTGATAACAACCAACTCTATCTTTCTTCTCCATCTAGAAGACTACTGTACACTTTGTCTGGGGTTTCCACACTAAAAGTGTTTGGATTAAACTGATGACCCTGCATCATAATGAGAATCAAGTGCCAGGAGTGTGGTGAAAATGGGAGCCTGGATATCTAGCATAGTACTGGGGCCAGTACTGAGTCTGACATAACTGACAGTTGGAGATTGAGGCACCAAAAACTAGCCATCATCAATGGCAGCAATTAAGGGAGGGGTGACACCAATTAATAATCATTATATTGTGTTACTATTTATTTAAAAGATGGCTAAACATATCTTATACAATGAGCAACAACACTGAGGAACACCAGCAAGCTCAAGAGGAGTTGGGGGGGGGGCGACATTCATACTGATATGGCAGTTTCATGGGATGCTTCAATCCCCTGATGCAAATTATAATTTACAATAGCTAAACAAAATTAGCATTTGAGAAGCAAGGAGAACAGGCAGGCAATGCTTTCTGGAACCCCAGGGAGCCTGGACTGCGATCTTCTGAGAGCTCTGCAGCTAAAAATAATTCCTCTTTTAAAAGCCCAGGAACTGAGGAGGCCCAACAATGAGGCCTAAAGTGCTGCAAGCTACAAAGGTGGTAAGGACCCAATTGGCTGAGATTGCAGAACAATTAAGGGGCCTGAGGCAAGAATGGTCTGCTACTACCGAAATGCAACAACTGAATGAGATTGCAAAAACAGTGCGTGCAGCTATGGACTTAGGCCTAGCACAGAAAAAAACAATAACAAAGCCAATATGATCCAATACAGAGTTGCAGAAAAAAAATGAATGCCCTTGAAAATCTTAGCAGAAGCCCAAATTTGAGATTTTGTGGGATCTGGGAATCTGGCAAGCTGAGGAATGATCAGGTTCTTGACAACTTGGCTAGCAGAACTTTCCCGCAAAATAAATATAGAAAGGATATAGCACGGGCTCACAGAGCTCTACAAGCTAAACCTGCAATGGGAGCACGCCTGAGGGATATCATTGCATGCTTCACTAATGAGGCAGTGAAAGAAGCCATATTGGCAGGATCCAGATTGGGTATGCAACTTCAGTATGAAAAGGACCCAGTCCAAGTGTTTCAGGACTTGAGCCCTGGTATTCTTCGAAGACAAAAGGCATTCAAATACTGTACTGAAAAGCTTAGATCTCCGGGCATAAACCACAGATGGGAACACCCAGTTAAACTCATCATTAAAATGGATGACAGTACCAGGATTACTTCATCACACCAGGAGGCCAGACAATTCCTTATGCACATGAATCTGAGCCCAGGAGAGGAAGCAGGAGTCTCTGGAAAATGACCTCGGCTTAATAGCCATGCCCTATATACCAGGGGCATAGGGATGGGGTGGTTACTGCAAATACGGCAAAATTTTTAGCAACTGTGATTAAAATGAGGGCCACAATTGTATCTTGAGTTTTAAAATAATAAAATTTTAGTTTATTTAATATTTTATCTGTGATTATTCAGCTACATACTGCTCTGTAAATGGTTTTAAATTGCAATGGCCACAGACTTGGTGCAAATAAAAATAAAAAATTTAACCGAGGGACATCAGCAGGGAGACTGGGTATACCCAACTTAAGCTCATACTTTGAAGCATTTCAAATCAAACAAATGCTGCATATTATGTCTAATGATGCCAACAAAACTTGGATTCGTAGGGAAGTACCTCTGAATAAGAAAGCGGAATTAAGGAACATACCATTCCATAAAACAGGGGAAATTAATATAGCTTTACCTCCAGGTAATCCCCTCTTGACTGGTACAATGGAGGCATGGGGGGAAAGGGGGTCAAAATTAATACTATATCCTTCACCACGATGCCTTTCATAGATTTCATAGATCATAGAGTTGGAAGGAGCCTACAAGGCTATCAAGTCCAACCCCCTGCTCAATGCAGGAAACTAGAGGAGGGGTCTCCCATCCAAGTAATAACCAGGCCTGACCCTGCTTAGCTTTCTGTGCTCAGACAAGCTGAGCCAGCGTAAGCCACAGGCCTTTTTTGGTGCTGATAAATTCACAGTTTCAGAACTGGGAGACAAAGGGCTTGCGCACAGTGAAAGATCTGTTTAATGACCTAGAACCAAAAAGTGGACCTCAATTAAAAGAACAATTGCAGGAAATTAAAACCAACTGGTTCCAACTGGCCCAAATTTACACATTTCACCTCAACTCCTGAAGTGAAAGCACAGTTGGTATGACCTCTAACCAAGCTTGAACTCCTACTGACAGAAATTACCGGTAATACCAACTCAACAGAGGTCTGGTCTCGCAAATATACAAAATGCTTATAGAAATATCAATGGAACACACTAATGGCATCAGACAGGTATCGGAAAAAGATTTAGGTATCACCACTTAAAGTGGTCAGTGGAATTCTTTGTGGGCTCTATCCCCGTACAAATCAATCCCCCCCCCTTCCCTCCCCATTCCTTTTTCCTTGTGTGTCCTGTCTTTTTAGATTGTAAGCCTGCGGGCAGAGACTGTCTTGTTAATTGTTGTAAACCGCCCAGAGAGCTTCAGCTATTGGGTGGTATAAAAATGAAATAAATAAATAAATAAGCTGAGAGAAAATGCAATGAAAACAATATATAGGTGGCATCTCACACCAGTAAAAATCAGCTATATTTACAAGGGGAGCAGCCCACAATGCTGGAGAGGCTGTGCTCAGAAAGGGAGTTATAAATACATGTGGTGGGATTGCTAAGACATAGGGCGTGTTCGCATGACACGGGAACCGCGGGGGAGCAGAAGTCCCCCGCGGTTCCCATGTCATGCGAACACCGACCGGGGGTGCCCCTGTGGAACGGCCGTGCGCGGGACGCACGCAAAGTGACCATGGTCGGTAGCGGGGTAAGCCGCTACCCACAGAGCCGCTACGCCTCTGTGTGACCCACAGGGGCCACACAGAGGCGGCAGCCCAGAGTGGCCAGAGCTGCCGCCGCTCCATCCTATAGGGGCAAACGGCCCCTCTGGGCATCCCAGGCCCCGTCCCCTAGCGCTGGGAGGCCCGCACTGCGGTGCGGGGACTGCCGGCTCCACCGGGGTCCGCCCACGCACGCGGGGCGCAGGTCGTCTGCAGCGCCCCGCCGGACCCCGCAGATCGCCCCGTGGTGCCTCCCCCGCCCGCAGCCTGGGTCGTGCGAACCAGCCCATAGAGAGATTCTGGGTAGAGACATTTTATTTGGCAAGAAAAGTTACTGATAAGGACATATGTAAAACAGCGGAACTGGGACTACTCTCCCTCTTTGTGGGCGACAAGCACCACAGCATAAAGATTGACTAATTCTTCTGGACTGTGGAAAGAATGGAAATCACATCAATCTGGAAATCTACATGCAGACCATCAATTGAAAGCCAGGAAGAGAGATTTTGGGATATTGCCTTACTAAAAATTTTTTACCAAAGAACCAATGCACAATAATGCAATTGACAATGATTTTACACATACTGGCAAGCCTAGATTTCTTTAGCCAACCAGAGCAATGGGGGGTTAAAAGCTCCACAATCACATGTAACCATCTGGAAAGACCTAATTACGTAATACTTCCTAGCTAAATTTAGATTGGTAGACCCTCCAGAGGAAGCTTAACTCTACAGTTTTATATATCTGTATTGCTATATCCAGGTCATTTTGACAGATTAATTAATGCTTGGTGTCAGTTATGTTTTCATGCTGTATTGTTTGTTGATAAAATAATTTTTAAAAAGGAAAAAAAGAGGAGCTCTTGGAATATTTCTTTACTAATGGGGTTTCCTTCCACATGTACAGATTTAGACCTAGCTCTCAATGGGAGTGGTAAACACGTGTCTGGGCTGAACCACTTCAGAGTGCAGGTGGGAGCCCCACCTGCGGTCTGAAGTGATACAACCCAAACACTGGCTTACCAACTCAGTGAGAACTGCAACTCTAAATAGAAAAAATCCCTCCCCTTCTTAAGGATAAAAACAGTGGTAGGTTCCCATCACAAGGAGACTGCAAAGAAAATTTCTCTAATTCTTTCATTCATTTATTTCATTTCTATACTACCCAATATCCAAAGCTATCCGAGTGATCACAAAAATTAAACCCCAAATAGAACAAAATATAACATCCTTAATGTACAAAAAATGAAACAGTTTAAAACAGCTGAAAACATTTATCAATGCAATACTAAGGCCTGAAAAACCAGCTGACATCAAAAGCCCCATCATATGCCATCAAATGCCTAAGAGAAGAAAGTCTTAACCCGGCACTGACAAGAAGACAATATTGGAGCCAGGCAGGCGTCAGTGGGGGGAGCATTCCACAATCTGGGGGGGGGGGGCTCCCACCGAGAAGGCCCTCTGTCCTGTTGCTATCTTCTGAGTCTCCCGCGAAGGAGGCATTTGGAGAAGTACCCCAGAAGTTGATCATAGTACATGGGTAGGTTCATATCGGGAGAGGTGCTCCATCACATATTGCCATCCCAAGCTGCATAAAGCTTTATAGATCAAAACCATCACCTTGAATTGGGCTCGGAAATGTACAGGCAGCCAGCACAAGCAGGCCAGGATCAGTGCTATATGTACAGACCTTATGGTTTCCACTATCAATCTGGCTGCCGCATTTTGCACAAGCTGCAGTTTCTGAACCATCTTCAAGGGCAGCCCCACTTAAGAGTGTATTGCAGTAATCTAACTTGGAGGTTACCAGAGCAAAGACTACTGAAGCCAGGTTATTCCTGTCAAGATAGAGGTGTAGCTGGTCCATCAGCCAAAGCTGGAAGAAGGCACTCCTTGCCACCTGAGCCTCAAGTGACAGTGATGACTCCAGGAGAACCCCCAAGCTACAAACCTGCTCCTCCAGGGGGGAGTGCAACCCCATCCAGAACAGGTTGAACAACCTCCATTTGATCAGAAGTACCACCCACTAACAGCATCTCAGGTTTCTCTGGATTGAGCTTCAATTTATTAGCCCTCATCCATTCCATTTCACAGCCAGGCACCAATCTAGTACATCCACAGCCTCACCTGATGAAGATGAAAAAGAGAAATAAAGCTATGTTTCATCAGCACACTGATAGCAACACACTCCAAAACTGCAGATAACCTTACTCAGAGGTTTCATGTAGATATTACATAGCGTGAGGGACAAAACTGACCATTGCAGAACCCCAGTGGAGCAATATCCCCCAAGCATCACCTTCTGGAATCAGCCATCCAAGTAGGAGTGAAACCACTGCAATGCAGTAACCCCTACTCCCAGCTCAGACAGTAGCTCCAGAAGAATACCATGGTCAATTGTATCGAAAGCTGCCAAGAGATCAAGGAGAATCAAAAGGGTCACACTTCCCTGTCTTTCTCCCTACATATGGCTACTAAGGCTGAACCCCGACGGAAATGGATCCAGATAATCAGTCTCATTGAAGAATGTACATCGCTCAGAGTGGCTGGATGACTGGCCAGATGGGCGATTCAAAAATATAATAAATAAATAAATAAATAAATGTCTTGAGCTGGTTTGCAACTATTCGCTCAAGGACTTTGCACAGGAAAGGAACATTAGCCACAAGTGTAACGTTGCTAAGGCATTCCGGGTCCAGGGGGAATTTCTTCAGCGAGTGGTTTCACCACCCCCTCTCGCAAGAAGGCACTGATCACCTCCCTGGTCCAGCCAGCCAATATTGCACTTATATTATAGTGTTACTTCTACCATTACCTTGAGTTGCATGATTACTACTAAGTTGAGTTTCATCATCTGATGTGGAGCTGAGGGTCAGACCCAACTCTTCTATCCTTTTCTTCTGTCTCTTCTGGGGGCTGCTATACTCAGGCTCTGCTCTTCGCTTCATTTTTACTGCAAAACAAAATAGAAAACAAGTTTCCAATAAACCCATACACATCACATAATTTTAAGACAATGGAATATCCACATTTTCAGCCTTTTTATAGACACTTTCTATTATAAAGAGAATTGGGTTTCTTCTGTGCATTTGCAAGACTATATTTAAAAGAGAAAGAAAATAAACCAGGAAAGCACACAATTTCTTCCCCCTTGTTAATTTATAGAGAACGCACAACTGAATGAGCCCCTAATTAAGATGGCAAAGTTCAAAGCGGCTTTTTCATAGCATGTTTTCATTCTATCACATTAGCCACAGACTGAAGGACATACCACAGATTTCAGTGGAACTTACCTCTAACCTAGACTGCAATTCTAATCATACTTATAAGGGAGTAACTGCAATTCTATGCATGTTTACTCAGAAGTAAGTTTCACTGCATTCAGTGAAGATTACTTCCAGGTAACTTACATACATTCGCAGCCTAAGACTGCAATCCTACAAACAAGTCCCATTAACACAGTCAGACATACTGTTAAATAAACATGCATAGGACTGTGCTGCACATCTCACTGAACTCAGTGTATACAGTACGAGTAAACATGGATAGGATTGGGCTGTATGTATATAGTATCACGGAATAGTAAAAGCAAAGGGAACCCTAAACATATGACCAGTTTAGTAGGAACTTGTGTTTTGTAAAGTCAGACTACTCATAAGCCTGAAATATTATTTTAAATGCTAATTACTGGAATTCTTCTATATTTTAATACAGTTGCTAATAAAGCTGTCCAAAACAGCATCCAATGACCACTGGATCATTGATGTAGCTGGATAATTATAGTTAAGCAAGAGCTGTATAACATGCTCCTAAATTTAGCACCCCAAGAGATTAAAACTAAGAAAATACAATATTTACTATGCTACATAGATTTTCTTGGGGCAAGTGAGGAGCAACTGGAACTGCACTATAGGCATTCTTATTAATCACTGTGAAACCATTCATGTTTATTTGCACCAGAAATAAAACTTTAAAATGGAGAACTGAAAGCAAAAAATTGTAGGGGAATTGTAAGATTTTCTAAATTAAAACCAACCCTTTCAGTATCCCTTGCATTAGCCAGACAAATAGCAAGTTTAAAATATCAACTAGGAAGACTCCATTTCAGTTCTTCTTGGTACTTTTACAGCACAATCCTATGCATGTCTACTTAAGTCCCATTCAGTTCAATGGAGCTTACTCCCATGAGTACATTTATGATTCCAGCCCAAAGTAATGAAATAAATGAGCAACAGAGGAAATCAATGAGTCTTACTAGCTTTGAAATATATTAGAATTATATAGATCACTGCAAATTCCTAAATCTTGAAATGTATTGGGATAATCTCAAACTTTATTCTGAAGATGTACACAGTCCTCAATACCATGCTTAACCTCCCAACAGAGAAGTATTATAATAGTTCTGGTTTCTTCTTGATTTCCTCTACTGGACTCATCTTAACACACCCCATTTCTGAAAAACAGGTACTTTGAGGGAACATAAGAGCAGCCATGCTGGATCATGTCCAGCATTCTGTTCACATTGTGTCCAACCAGCTGTCCACAGGAAAACAAGAAAGACATGAGCGCAACAGCACCCTGCTTGTGTTCCCCAGCAACTGGTGTACATAGGCATACCACCTCCGATACTGGAGGTAGCACATACTTCCAAATGCCCAAAATTAGGAGAATGAGTTTTTAATTCAGATGCCAGCTAGTGTAGTAAATCCTTATTTTTACCAAACATTATGGGAGAAGAGCAATAACCTTACAGAAGACGGATCCAGAACAAAAATCACTTTACTTGACACTCAGGACAGGGAAAGAAAAGTGGGGTAGGGAGAGAGACAGAAAGGAACTAGGGGAAAATATACTAGGTGGCAGAAAAGGAGTGACTAAATGCAATAAAGATAACCCCCTAAGCAGGCTTACCAGAAATAAGCCTTACTGAGTTCAGCAGAACTTAGTTCCTGGGAAGTATGCTTAGCATCCCAGCCTTGGTGAACGGGGACCGGGAAAGTTATAAGCAGAGTAACGGCGAGCACATCTAAAAAGTGGCGATGGAAAGAAAGGAGAGGGGGCGTCAGGGAGGACATGAGAGACGACAGGCTGGCGACGACGTGAGGGCGGGTGCGATGAGAAAAGGCCACGAAGCCAGGCTAGCAGACGTAACGGGGGTGGAAGGAACTGGGGCGAAGGAAGGAGGGGGGAACAGTATGGGATACTCTTGTGAGGCACAAGCGGGCGGAGAGAAGCCACAAGCAGCGAGAAAGGGGAAGGAGAGTGGACGGGAAGAGGGGGACGGAGGCGGAGGGCCCCCAAGGCTCACTCGCTCTCCCCGCCCCTCCCGGGGACCCTTGCCTGCCACACTCACGAGGGAAAGGGGGGAAAGGGGCTCTGCCTCAGGCCGGAACAGAGAGAAGAAGGGAACAGCAGGGCCTCAAGCCGTCCAGAAACGTGCCTGGGCTCGAGAGAGGAAGGCGGACCGAATCCTCCAAACTCCACTCCGCCACAGTTCAGTTTCGTTTCCCGGCAGCTCCACTCTGGGGCGGGCCCTTCCTCCGCGCGAGGCGCGGACTAATGACGCAAAGAGCCGGGGGGGGGGAGCAGGGAAAGTGAGTGTGAAGTCCTAGAGCGGCACGGGCTCTACGAGTCGCTGTGCCCCTTGGTGGCGGGCGGTTAGAAGCTGGACGGAGTTGAATTTAACCGGGGAAGAGGCAGGGATGGGTAAGCGTGTAGCCCTCCGGATGGGGCCGGACTGCAACTCCCATCAGCCCTAGCCAGCATAGCCAATGGTGAGGGCTGATGGGGGTTGCAGTCCAACAACACCTGGAGGGCCACACGTTCCTCATCCTTGAATTAGGGAAAGCTAATGCTCCTTTTAAAAATCCCAAAAGTTAATCCCACCACCACCTTGTAGATGAAGTAAGGAGAACTCCCAAAATATTTCAGTGCCCGGGCCAGCATCAAGGGTAGGCGTGGTTGGGTCGCAGCAGGGGACCACTGACAAGAGCCCCCTGGAGTTGCTACTCTTCATGGTTGCAATCTGCTTGTTCACCTGCAATAGCAGCTGGTGACAATGACAGTGAGAAGGTCTACTCACTGAGGGACAAGGCCCATTGAGAGTGTCTTGGCAGGGTCCCTCGAAAACCTGGAGTCAACACTGCACAATGAACACCCTTTTATAGCAACCTATTTTAAAAAGGTATACTATGCTAAAATTATAATGCATACTTTTAATAATCTAAGGCTATAATCACATGCACACTTCCCTGGGATTAAGTCCCATTGAACTCAGTGGGGCTTACTTCTGAGTGGATTTGCATAGAATTGCCTTGTAGTGCTTCACATACATTATTTCAGTAGAGCTGCAATCCTAAACATGCATACTTAGATGTAAGTTACACTGAAGTCAATGGGATTTAACTTTCAAGAAAACATGGTTAGGCTGTCAATCTTACAACCAACTCTCATAAACTAGGGCAGTAGTATTATTCTCACATTGCAGATTGGTGGGGTGAAACACAGATGGAGGCTAGCCTTAGGAAATGAGGAAAATACAGCTGTACCTTGAGTGCTTAGGTCTATCTGGTCACTTTATTTCATAAATGTGAAGGACTGCCAACGGGTTCTTTCTTCAAGACGAGAGATCAAAGGTGCAAAACTGCCAGCCTTAGCTCTGCTGTCTTGACCTGATTCTCCCAGGGCCTTGCCCTTCGTCTAGCACTGAACCACAGAGGAACCACACACACCATGTGGGGTAAAACCAGGAAAGTTTATTTAAGGTAAACAGATTACAATAAAAGGTGGGAAATGAGGGAAGAGGGAGAAAGGTGGGGAGACACTTTGGTATACACAAGTAGAGCTACAAAACAACAAAACTAGTCCTTTACTATATAAATACCCAGGCACTTGCTAGGCAGGGGAGAGGTGGTTCCTTGATTATGACTAGAGTGCTTGGGCCGTATTTGCATGCAAATACTTGAGCACAGGGACATCAAAGGGAAACTATGCACATTTGGCAAGAGACTCTGATGCCTAGTACATTTGCATCATGAGGACCCCCAGCCTCTAGCTGGGATTACACTTGTTTACAGTGTGTGTGTGTGTGTGTGTGTGGTGAAAGGTCGGTTTTTCTTCACAATAAATGATAGTCTGGCAATGGTAATCCATGCTCTGGTAACATCTCAGTTAGATTACTGTATGTTGTACAGTACATCATCATCATCAGGCGATCACTCCTGACTGAGTACGGTAAGATTGTCTTCCAGGATAAAAATTTACAAAAAGGAAATTTTAAAAGGAGGAAATTCTAAAGAAAAATTGTGTAGACTCTACCGATGGGTCCGTGACTGTGGAGGCCAATTCTAGATCCACACAGCTTCCCACAGTGAGGACACAGGTTACCAGATGGAAGATGGTCCTGTAAAGGATTCATTTGACGTGCTTTTCACTTAGCACGTTTCTCCCTTTCACCTTGCACTCGGGCTTCTTCAAAGTCCATAGAACCTTTGTGAAAGGCCAACCTTCAGTTAGATCGTTCATGGGCCAGAGCTTCCCAGTTTTCGATGTTTATATTGCATTTTTTTAGATTAGCCTTAAGAACATCTTTAAACCTACGCCAGTGTGGCGTAGTGGTGAGAGTGTTGGACTGGGACTCGGGAGATCCGGGTTCTAGTCCCCGCTTGGCCATGAAACTCACTGGGTGACTTTGGGCCAGTCACTGACTCTCAGCCTAACCTACCTCACAGGGTTGTTGTGAGGATAAAATAGAGGAGGAGGACTATGTAAGCCGCCTTGGGTTCCTTGCAGGGAAAAAAGGCGGGGTATAAATATAATAAATAAATAAATAAATATTGACCACCGATATTCCGCTTTCCATCCTTGAGTTGGGAATAAAGTAACTGCTTTGGGAGACGGCAGTCAGGCATTCGAACAACATGACCGGTCCACTGAAGTTGCCGTTGAAGGATCATTTTTTCAACGCTAGTAGTCTTTGCTTCTTCCAGTACACTGACATTTGTTCGCCTATCTTCCCAAGTAATTTGCAGGATTTTCCGGAAGCAACGCTGATGAAATCTTTCAAGGAGGGGGAAGTGACGTTTATAGATAGTCCATGTTTTGCAGGCATACAATAAAGTTGGCAATACAATGGCTTCATAAACCAGTGTTTTGGTCTTCTTACAAATATCCCGATCCTCCAACACTCTTATGTTTCATTCGAGAAAATGCAGCACTTGCGGAGCTCAGACGATGCTGGATTTCACTGTCGATGTTAGCTGTTACAGAAAGATAGCTGCCAAGATAGAGAAAATGATCGACATTTTCCAGTATTGTCCCGCCAAGCTGGATAGATGGCATCATCAAAGGGTTAGCTTGCACTTGCTGATGAAGCACTTTGGTTTTTTTGATGTTAAGTGAGAGACCAAGTTTTTCGTATGCTTCTGCAAAAGCATTTAGGATAGTTTGGAGATCATCCTCTGAATGTGCGGAGACCACATTATCATCAGCATACTGAAGTTCCACAATAGAGGTTATAATTACCTTACTTTTTGCTTTCAGCCTGCTGAGATTAAAAAGCTTTCATAGATTTCATAGATCATAGAGTTGGAAGGAGTCTACTAGGCTATCGAGTCCAACCCCCTGCTCAATGCAGGAAACTAGAGGAGGGGTCTCCCATCCAAGTAATAACCAGGCCTGACCCTACTTAGCTTTTCACGCTCGGGAAGTTTCCCCTCGACAAGATGTAAAATCATGGCGATGAAAATAGCAAATAATGTTGGGGCGATAACACATCCCTGTTTAACACCTGATCCCACTTTAAATGGAGCACCATGAGAGCCGTTGTTGTCCAAAACCGTTGCCGTCATGTTGTCATGGAGAAGTCGCAAGATATTCACAAATTTATTGGGGCATCCAATTTTCATAAGGATAGTCCAGAGAGCTGTTCGGTCTACAGTATCAAAGGCCTTAGCCAGATCAATAAATGCCATATAAAGGGGTTGATTTTGCTCCCGGCATTTTTCTTGGAGCTGACGTGCAGTAAAAATCATGTCTACTGTCCCTCTAGAGGGGCAGAAACCATATTGAGTTTCAGGGAGGATCTCTTCGGAAATAGAAGACGGTTTGCGAGAATCCTAGCAAATATTTTACCTGCGGTAGCTAAGAGAGAAATGCCCCGATAGTTTCCACAGTCTGTTCTATCACCCTTCCTGTACAACATACTACAGTACAACATACTACAACATACATGAAGATTGTTTGGAAGAGGCAACTGGTTCAAACTTCAGCAGCTAGGAGGGTTTTAACTAGGATGGCTTGCTGGAAACATATCTCAGGAGTTCTGAGAGGTCTTCACTGGCTACCACTCTGCTTTTGAGCCCAGTACAAGGTGCTGGTTTTGACCTTTAAAGTCCTTCACAACTTGGGACCCAGATGCGTTAAGGACTGCCTGCCCCTGTATCAACCTGCTTGAATGTTAAGATCTTTGACACACACCCTTACAGTGCCCCCACTATTAGAGACAAAGCAGGCGGCAACAAGGAGAGGGTTAGCTCCCCCCCCCCTGTGGCATTCCAATGTGACCAAACACCCTTTCCAAAGTAGTTCACCAGTACTCATTTTACTATCTTGTAGGCACAAGGTTAAAACATTTGAGTCTCTCAGGCATTTGTTTAGAAATGTTCATCTTTAGTATTTTATTGATCTTGAATTATACTGTATATTTCCATTGTGACTGTAGTTGTTCATTGTTTTTATATTGTACTGTGAAGTACCCTGAATAAGATTTTATGAAGGACAGTATACCTTAAATTACGTAATAGCATTCCATTCCAGCAGGCTGAGAGGAGGGAGAAGAGAGGGAGCGCAGGGCCATTCCACCAGCCCTGCCAGGAGTATTCATTAATATTCCCCCTTCTTCCCTTCCCATTCCTTTTTCCTTGTGTGTCATGTCTTTTTAGATTGTAAGCCTGCGGGCAGGGACCGTCTTGTTAATTGCTGTAAACCGCCGAAATAAATAAATAAATAACATATAAAAATAAAGGTATGGGGCAAATGAAGTTTGCAGACGGAACATCTTCTATGCACACAAAAGGTTGTGTGGGGGGAGAAGCGAGGTGGGGAAGTAATAGGGAACAATTTACCCTTTGTGTAGTATTAGGCACCCAGGAATAGCAGCTGGCCTAGGACCTCTGTCATTTCTTGTATGGATAGTAACCATATCCTTGTTTGTTCACACACAGTCTGCACTTCCTCGGTAACTCCACACCTTAACGACATCCTGACTTTTAGGTGACACAGCTCTTGTCTTGAGCAGGGCCGGATTAACATAGGGGCGATTGGAGCGGCCAGCTCCAGGCCCATAACAGACAATAGGCCCACAGTATAGGGACACTCGGCACGATTTGAGTTAGCTCTGATCGTTATCATTCAGCATAATTAATGATTTTTTTCAAGATTAGAAAGGTGTTCTAAGCACATCTGCATTACAGGCTTGAGGCAAGACCTAGCAAGAACTGTTGTTCTCAAATTAGCATTTCGGTAGGTTTTTGCATTTCAATCACTGTTACTACATTTCTTTGAAGCACATGGGGGCTTGCTAGGGTCTGTAATATTCAGATTTAGAAGGGACCTCTCTCTCCAGCCTCGAGCAAAAGATCTTTCTGATTCGCAGCTCAATTGTTCAAATGCTAGTTTAACAAAAAAACAAAAACGAAAACGAAACAAAGCAACAAGAACAACACAATTATTCTTGGTCAAGCAAAGCTTCCTGGCTTTTTGTTGTGGCTGCTTTTTCTTTTTTAATAAATAAATTTGGGGGAAATTGGGGAGACCCTTACTGATGAGCTGCAGGAGTTTTTGAGTTTTGGCACTTTAATGGTAATTAAAATATTTAATTTGTTTTAATATAAAATTGCATCTTCATTTTATTTATTTCCATAAAAAGGCCCACCAAAATCCTCAGCACCAGGCCCATAATGCTCTTAATCCGGCCCTGGTCTTGAGGCAGAAAATATCTTACAATGTTTTCTTACGTTTCTAAAGACAATTACGTAACTTGTGGCCCACTGTGTCAGTTTTTAAATGCAGTGTTTTGTGAACACTTAAGAGAACATCCATGTGCTTCTAATCTTCCACAGCTGATGGATTCAGCACACCACTGAAGAAATCATATGGCTTTTCATCTGTATATCAGTATATCCTCTCCTTGGAATTTTCTTGCTCTGTTTATTATTTTAAAAACTTCTCACTCACTCTTCAGGCAACATCCCTTCAGAGCAGCTAATGTAAGATTAAGAACTAACAATAATATAACACACCAAACCACTATAAAACTGAGCAGCAGAGAGATGGAAAAAAGCCAGGTTAAAACAATGCATAAAAGCACAATGTTTAAAAGATCTGAGTGAATAAATTCACCTGATACCAAACAGACATCAGGCGCCTCAGGCGACCCTCCCAGGACTAAGCAATGCAGTTAGAGCACAATTGAGAAGACCCTGTCACATCTCCAAATTCTGACATGGGGTGGGGACAAAGAAGGGCCTCCGAAGATCTTAGTAGCCAGGCAGACTTATGTGGAAAGTGGCAGTCTAGATTTCATTCATAGATTTCATAGATCATAGAGTTGGAAGGAGCCTCCAAGGCTATCGAGTCCAACTCCCTGCTCAATGCAGGAAACTAGAGGAGGGGTCTCCCATCCAAGTAATAACCAGGCTTGACCCTGCTTAGCTTTCCACGCTCAGACAAGCTGAGCCAGCGTAAGCCACAGGATCCCAAGCTGTCTAAGGCTTTTGCCAGCACTTTAAACTGGACTCTGAAAGACCAGGAGCCAGTGCAGTTGTTTCAAGTGAAATGTGTACCAATTGTCCAGTTCCAGTCAGTAATCTAGTTGCCATGTTCTGTACTTAGTAGTTTCTGAATAGCCTTCAAGGGCAGCCCTGTGCACTGTAGTAATGCAAAAGGGATACCACCAGGGCATGCACTTATGTGGCAGGCTTGTTCCATACATACTGTTATGCTAATAGTTTTTTTGTTCAAAATCCATTGCTCGGTACTTCCCTCTTATTTCTGTCCTTCTCTTTTCTCTCCCTATACTTCCTCCTGAGTTGGTCAATTTTAGATCTTTTAAGCAGCAAATGATTCATCTTTTTAATTGTTTCATTTATTGTTCAGTGCCCAACTAGGGCTAAGTGTTCCACAAGTAAAGAATGCTACACAGTCTTTGTGAATGAGATATGTAATGTAAAGTAACGCTTCATTATTAACTAGCATTTTTCATTCTGGTTGCATATGCAACAGATCGGCAAAATATGGAACACTGAGGTACGACATTTCTCAAATGAATATGTGGGGCAATCACTGCTAAGAAACAGGACAGGATGACATAGAAATTTGAGGGGAGAGCAGCTTCCCCATTTCAGTGTATGCTTCTGGCCCACATATGCCCATTCCACCTGCAAAGTGGGCTGGCTCAGGTGGCAGGATCAGACATTTTCCACAGGCCAAAAATCCAACCTACATGCCTAACTACATTAACATTCCCACTTTGCATGGAGCAGTGTGAAACAATTGTGTCATGCCCTCCTGCTCCTAAAGATGGATTGTTCAGATAGAGAATTAATGGATTCAGGCTTGACTGATGATGTTGATAGAGTATCTCTCCCCAATGCTGTGACCTGGCATCCGAGAGATTGCCCTAGGATGGATCAACTGAAAATGGGAATGGTGTGGAAGTCACAGGGTTAGCTTAACTAGTGGTAGCCCTAAAAAGATCCTAAGCCATCAACACTGGTGGCTTTGGAATGGCTGTGCATTCTCATACCATAGCAACCAGGCCACAATTGCAAGCCTTAGCTAAGGGAGGTTCTAGTCTCCTATTCAGAGATGTCCCTCCTGTTTTTGGTGAGCATCTCCAATGACAATTTTGTTGTTTCACTTGAGGAATTCTAGGTGGAGCGACTTCTCAACGATAAGAGGGGAAGCAGTGGGGTAGGGTATGCAGGGTCACAGAATCACATGGCTGGGAGGGACCACAAAGGTAATCTTGTCCAACCCCATGTCGATGCAGGAAATCCACTGCTACACCATCCCTGATAGTTGATAGTTTTAGGCCTCTGCTTACAAATCTTTAGGGGAGAGTCCACTACCTTCCAAGGCACTGTTCCACTGTCAAACAAGACGTTCTTCCTGATGTTCAGGCAAAAATCCCTTTCTTGTAATTTGAGCCCATTTGTTCAGATCCTACACTCTGGAGCATCAGAAAACAAATATGTTCTATCACCTGACAGCACTTCAAACATCTGAATTTGGAAATCATATCGCCTCTTAATAGTCTCTTCCCCAGGCTAAACACAGCCAACTCCTTCAAGATTTCCCCATAGGATTTGGTTTCCAGGTCCATCCCCTTCTTTGTCCCTATTTAACCACCTCCAGACTTATTAGCAAGAACATTCCTGTCCAAGGATGGAGATGGGCCCCACCTAGGTTAAGATGTCCACATCTAGGTTGGAACTAGCACATGGGTTGGAAATAGACCCTGCCACATGTGGATTTTCTTCCTTGCCAAAGATTTGTTGCAGCACACAATTGACGCATAGTGTTGTCCCTTTCCTGAGTTAAGAACTGAATGGGTCAGGGAATGCAGCATCAGTAGGGCCTGCATCTGGTTGGCCACTGAGGGTAACAGGATGCTGGACGAGATAGTCCTTTGGCCTGACCTAGCAGGGCTCTTCTGTTCTGGGTTTGTACTAAAAAGTTTCCTCTCCTGGCTGCCTAGGAACATAACAGGCAGAAAGTCTGGGGGAAACCAAAATAAAAAAAATTGGCTTCACTGTCAAGGATGCTGAGGAAAGCAGATATCCTGCTCTCTGGTCAAAGGTAGAGACAAAAACTAGGAATGTCCTTCTCTGGATGTTTGATGCCCTACCTTCTGCCAAAGAAGTTAACTCTTTACTGCCTACTCTTCTGCCAGCTGACTGAGAAAGGCAACTATCCCAAGATCAACACCAAGTTCTCTTCCCTTTAGCAAAAAGGGGGAAACTAGAAGAGCCACAAATTAGAAAAAGACAGTATATATTTGACAAAATAGAAGACAAAAAATAGAGATGTACAACATTAATAACAATCTGACAAATGAAGTCTCTCTAATCTTTGTACTCTGGAGAGGTGCATTCATCTTTTCTACAGAAAAATCCAGTTCCGTGTGTGCGGATGGCTAACACCTGCAAGCACTCCAAAACAAATGCATGCACTACCAGCAAACCTCATAGACATGGGTAATCCAGTCTTTCATACCCTCTCTCAGTGAAAGCCCATCATTTTAAATAAGTGTTGCACCAGGAAAGCACTTAAGGATAGACCTGACCATGTTAAGACCACAGCAAGAGCCAACTGACAAGTGGAGTAGCATTTTTAAATAGGACTAGGAGCTGCTTTTACCAAGAAATCACTAAATGGTTTGTGCATTGGTTCCCAGAGCAGATGTTTGACCCCTCTTTGATTCATAGGGCTGCTTCACCTACTACAATTTTCACCAGAAACATCAATTCAGTATACAAAACTAAAATGTACAGTGCCACTTGTGACAAATATATGCATGTCTATTTCACAAGGTGCACTGTGAAAAAAACACCTCCAGTTGTCACATAACAATATGCATATGGCTTTTTTTTTTTTGCATAGGTTATATTACTGTAGAGAAAACGGATAGCAGAGCAGAATATTGACTTTTACAGTTTCCAAATAGTTGGGATCAAGTGGAACAATATGTAAAGAAGTCTAACTAGCAGGTCAGTGTTTGTGGGCTGGGAAGGTTGGGGGTACTGGATGTTTGAGAATCCACTCTTTATAAGCATGTATTTCTTGACAGGAAGACACTTTGTCACTTTAGAATTTAAAAAAACACATTCCATTATGTAATTTATAACAAAACTTAACACAGGACATAGTGCTACAATCCAAGATCAAAGATGCTGTATGTGCCCCTGCATCTTATTTATCAGTTACAGGCAACTATACTACCAATACTTTCAGAGCTAAGTAGCCTGAACAAAATCCTGCAATTTATGAACCTACTGCAATAATTTATTGACAATAGTATACTACTGAGGTGGCTTACAACTACTTGCAAGAGAGAATATTAAGTGACACTAAAATATCCAGTTATCTGAGTTTGAAATTAATTATTAGCATCAAAGCCACAAAAAAGGGGGGGGGATCTAGACTCAACTGGCTGTACAGACAGCGCTGTGGAGTATCTACACATTAATTTCCTTAGAAACATGAGAGATGGATATTAACTTATGAAAATGCATGAACAGAGACATAAAAGGTTTTTCTTCTTTTTATATAACATGTACCTTTTAAATAAATAAAAATAACTACAGCCTTAAGTCCTACCAATGAAAATGAGAAAAGGCATAAATTGCTTGCTAGCTTGAAGCTACAGCCTCCTTAAATGGAACCTGGGTTGCAGCAAACTTAGTGTTATACCAGCAGCACTCTATGAACACTGATAAATATATAATTGTCACCTTCTGTTTGTTCAGAAATGTAGCTTCTTCATTCTGCCACTCCAGCCGCTTCTTTCTTCACTTTCCCACTCTAGCTGCCCAATGGCAGGCCAGAGCCACTGCCGCCTGACCCCCCACCTTGCAAAACACTGCTACCGCTTTGACTATTTTTGTTCCATTTTGGCAACAAGACTTGAGGGAAACTGATTAAGGGAGCAATCCTATGCATGTTTAGACAGGAAAAAAAAGTCCTACAAGTCCCAATCCCAGCATTCCCCAGCCAGCCATACTGGCTGGGGAATACTGGAAATTGTAGGGATATTTTTTGTCTAAACATGCATAGGATTGTGCCCTTAGATGCTTTTCTGGGAAGCTAGAAACAGAACTCTTTGGGGCTTAGGGTAGGATAAATTTAACCTTAACAATTACCTCCAGACTTTTTTGTTACGTTGTAACAGGTGTAGACTCAACATCCTTATTCCCCTTCTGAACCCACAAGTCATGTTTAAACTGCAAGCATATGTCACATCAGGATACACTTATGTTATCTAGTTGATGACCTATTAAGAAGGAAGTGGTTATTCAAGCTAAGTAGTGCATTATCTCCCAGAATTTTTATAGCAAGAACAGAAACAGATGTTAAGTCATCATGGCTATAGTAGGGAAAATGGGTTTGAGTCCTACAATTTTCAGTCATATGCCTCGAAGATGAGGATATCATACATCCACTTAAGAAAAGAACAGGACCCTGCCAAGCCCTTTTAATCTACAATTTAAACTCCCATATCTTCATTGTCCCAAGCGTCCAATCCTTTGCCCAGAAAGCACCCTGAGCCAACTCCAAATGGCTGCAAAGGTGCAGTGCAGATGCTTCAGATTATGTGGCGGTTGTCGGAGTCCCCCTCATAGTCATCACTTTCATAGCTGCTTGTTGATGAGCTGGAGGGCACAGATGTAAGGCTACTGGTCTCACTGTCTAGTGATGAGGTAGAGGTAACACTACTGCTCTCGCTGTCTGAGGAAGAAGTGAGACTACTGCTCTCACTGTCTGATGCCGGGGTCGCTGGAACAACCTGCTTCCCTGTAATTAAAACACACACCAATAGTGATTAGCTATTGCATTATTTAGGCTGATTTTTAAAAAATCTTAACACATAAAAATGATTTATCATTTTAAGTAATTCATCCTCAAAAAATCTTGCACTTGAGTGTGCTTTGGATTCAGCCAAATCTCGAACCGAATCAGGCTGATTTGGACAGATTCGGAGGATGTACGAATCGAAGTGGGGATCCACCAAAGTGGAATGAATCCAAATCTGAACACTCCTGAAGATTCAGATTTGGAGGGACACAAAGACACAGTGTTTCTCCAAAAATTAATACCTCCCCAAGCTCTCCATATAAGGAAAACACCAGTGGGAGCGGGGAAGGGGGTGTAGTT
This sequence comes from Shinisaurus crocodilurus, assembly GCA_021292165.1. Taxonomy (NCBI): domain Eukaryota; kingdom Metazoa; phylum Chordata; class Lepidosauria; order Squamata; family Shinisauridae; genus Shinisaurus; species Shinisaurus crocodilurus. The sequence goes on along the minus strand of CM037879.1, from coordinate 74,216,602 downwards.
TTGTGACTGGCGGCTCTAGCTTCTAATCACAGTGAGTGGCTTTACTATGGCTCTGGAATCCCAGTTCTTTTGGGGAAGGATGTTGAAGTAATATATTGCAGGATTGATCCAAGTGTTCAGTGCTCTTTGCTCGTTCTCTCTCCTAGGAGCAAAAATGTTAAAAGAGTTTTGGTGGAATCTGTGGGACCAGGGAGGGTGTAGCATTGGGCACTTGCTTGGAAAATGCTGGATGCCTCCGCCACTCTATGCTTCATATCCATATCCCTATTGCATTTTCTGTGACTTTGGTGCTAACTGAGCATATATAGACATTTTACAGTACAACAAACTGGTTGTACAGGGTGGCTTTGAAATTCTGAGCCCAAAGCAATCTCTGAAACTGTGCCAGAAATGCTAAAAAAAACTTTGTACTTTGGAGAGGTGCATTCTTCTTTTCTACAGAAAAATCCAGTTAGGTGTGTGGATGGCTAACACCCACAGGCATACCAAACAAATGCATGCACTATAAGCAAACCTCATAGACATGAGAAGTTCAGTCTTCCATACACTATCTCAGTGAGGGCCTATAACTTTAAATAATTGTTGCACCAGGAAAGCACTTAAGAATAGACCTGACCACGTTAAGACCACAGCAAGAGCGAACTGATAAGTGGAGTGGTATTTTTTTTTAATAGGACTAGGAGCTGTTTCTACCAAGAAATCACTAAATGGTTTGCGCATTGGTTCCCAGAGCAGATGTTTGAAACTGTACCAGAAATGCTAAAAAAATAATTAAAAAAAAAAAAGAACAGCACTCATTAATAGAAATAATCAAGTCATAGAAGCCTTACTTTATTTTGCTATCAATACATTTTAAGTTTGCAAGCAGGTGCCAAGGAAAGCCCAAATCCGTAAGAATGGAGGACCCACCTCTCACCTTTTCGCTCTTGGATAAGGGACAGGCGCCGATGCTTCGTGTTAGCATCCAGATTTTCTACCATCCTATCAATACAGTTGTCCAGAACCAGCGACCGTGTCTTAGATAATATCGTCCTTCTACATATTGGACATTCCAACTTACGCTTCATCCATTCATTGATGCAGTAGGAGCAGAAGCTGTGCGCACAGTTTAGAGTGACAGTCTGTAAAGCAAGCAAGAAGGAAGGTCTAACATCTGAATGCACTCTCATTCATCACAGAATGTGAGAAGTCTATTTCTCTACTTGCAAGCAAGGAGGTTTATTTTTGGAAAGGATTAATGCAGTACAAGAGAATAGTTAAATGTTTAGGTTGATGTTTTGCATGGCTGCTTTGAAAGGTTACTTCTCCTGTGCAGTATGGTGGATGTTTTTAATTACTTATGTTGTGTATATTTACATTATATTAGGATTTATATCCTGTCTTATTTACAGAAGTTTCAAGGCAGCTCCCAATAGAAAAAACATAAAAACAACAACTGCTGATTGCTTTGTTTTTTCAAAATTGGCTCTTAGTAAGGCCAAGTCATTATAAGTTCAAGAAACAGGGCAGGCTGCCTGGCACCTAGAAGATTATAATGCAGGTGCCAAGCACACTGGCTTAAGGAGAAAAATCAATAATTTTGGTGCCACTTCTGAAAAGGCCCCCTCTCCGGTGGCCACCCAACCTAACCTTAGAAAGTGGGGGTATCCAGAGGGGAGTGCCTAACCTTAGAAGGTGGAGGTATCCAAAAGGGTGCCTTAGATGAAGATCTTAGCTCGTTTGTTTCTGACTAACATCCTCATAGTCTATGTTCTCTGTCTTTGCACCTGTGCCTGTACTGACTTTTCACTTGACTATTTTTTTTTAGAAAAGATGATGTGATATACACTAGCAGTTCTAATTTGTTTTGTTTTTTAGTTTCAAAACAAAAAACAATTAAAAAACAACGCTCTGCTCTCGCTCTCTCCCTCCCACCCCTTTCAGGAAGGAGTACAAGAGCTCTGTGTTCTATTTCTCTAAAGTGTGCAGCAGGCTGTCATCATGTTTTTATCTTTTTCTTTCTTTTAGCAGGGGTTCTTAACCTGTGGGGTACGCCTCCCCAGGGGAGGTTTGGACTGACTCCAGGGGAGGTGTGAGTAGCCCCTCAACTATTAATTGTTTATTTTACAAGTACATAGCAGCGCAGCTTGGCGGTTGGCCCAACCTTATTTCTTTTTACTAATCTTGGGAGCTACGCTGTTCATTTAATTGAATATGCATTTTTTTTAGTCCAGAGACAGAGCATAAACTAAAAAATGCAAACTCGTCCTGCCTAAGCCTACATTTTGGGCCATTAACACATGGGAGGCATGGGTCATAAGATTTTTCACAAGGGAGGTGTGACACCAAAAAGGTTAAGAACCACTGTTTTAGAGAAAGAGATTGAGACATGAAACTGAGGAAAATTAGAGAAGAGGAGGAGGATGGGGACTGGGGCAGACAGCTGTGAAAGCAAGAACTGAGCACCATCTCTTGCTGGGCCTACACTCAAAATGGCACTGTTCCTTGCATGCTTCTACTAAAGGGCTGGTCAAAATAAGCCTTCAGAAATTAAGCAATTGCTCATGCCTAATAGGCACACATGCCTTAACTACACAGGCACAAATCGACTAGCTCTCTACTCGAGGATTAACTGGAATGGAGCAGGCCTGGTTCTCCCAGCTTTACTATGACATAGTGGCCCTGCCCCCCACCAACCTCTTCAGGCAAATGCCCAAGTGCCCAATGGGCCTATCCACCACTCAGTCACAGAAATGGCCGGTAATCTCTAACCCCCATTCTTCAGTAAAAAATAATAATAATCCTATTTTATATAGCAATTCTTGGACAGTAGTCCCAAGATGTCATATTCAAATACTTCAAATGAAAACTCTTGTGAGAGAGCTTTGCAATTCATATATTTTTTCCCAAACAGCAGCCCATATTCATAGAGCAAATATGTTCTGTACATAGCTACAGATGGGCACAGCATTCTACAGACATAGTTAGTTGGATCCAAGCCTCTCATGAATGGAAGGGCTAATGATCCAGCTCATGGAAGGGAGGTGATTTTCACAGATTCCCACATCTTCCTGCACCACCTGTGCCACCTCCCATGGTGTTCCAGAGGGCTCTACAAACCTCTGAACATTTTTCTGGGGGGGAGCAAGAGGAAATGGTTAAATATTACCATCCCCTTCTTCCATGAACAGGAAGTTCCCTGCACAGAATTTCGCTCACATTATCCAACCTATTGAAATCACATGAATAAAATGGCACCAAGCAAGTTTAAAATGGATTTAGTACCAAAAAGGGGGGAATCAAACTTCTGTGCTATAATACAACATATTTCATTTCCCCTCTTTCAAACAAGACCATTTCCAGAGGATAGCTGTGTCAGTCTACTGAAGCAAAACCATCAAAAAGTCCTGTAACACCATAACGATTAACAGATTTATTCTTAAACATGGCTTAAACAAAACCATGTTGCTATTTTTACCTCTATAAAGTGTTCAGAGCAAATTGTACACTGCAGCTCATTCTCCAGTACATCATTCATCTGGTTCAAAGCCTTCTCCTTTTGTGCTCTTGCCCTCTCCTTCTCCTCCTGTAGCCAAGAAGAAAACACACACACATGGTAAACAACTGCTGAGGACTGGGAATGTACTGGACATAGAAAACATATTTCATAAGATGAAAAACGTTGTTTTACTCAGTATTTGCAAACATATGCAAACCTGAAGCTACATACTGCTAAAACTTTGTTCTACCCTCCACTTCACCCCAGGTTAGAAGTAAAAGGGAAGTGTGAAGGTGGCTTGCCTTCTACCTCTGGAAAGGATAGTGACTTTCTTAAGATGCTAAACACAAGCTACTTAAAAGTGGCTTTGTGGCAAGGTCTGAAACATCCATTTCTTCCACTGTGGCGTATCTTACTTCTGTTCATACCTTGGTCGCTTTCAACTCTCTATCCTTGGCTTTAATGATTTCTTCAAAATCCTTCTTACTACGGCTCAGTTCTTCCATCAGAGCACGATACTGAGAAATTAGAAGTCAAAAAGAAATTCTCATTAACAACCCAATTAGATATGTCATATTCTGCTTCACATTTCCCCAAAATTGTCAGTTCACTGCATAAATGCAACTTAATGAATTCTTCTAATAAATGGCTTCCACAAAAGGTACAAAAACATAAGTATTTTTAGATTAGAAAAATGTACAGGCAGAATGTAATAAACTTATTAAAATGTAAGGCAGCCACTAACCATATTAGAAGAAACATTAAAAGTAGAAGTTAGTCATATACAGAGACGGATTAAATTTAATAAAGCAGTATAAGTATAATGAGAAAATTCTTCAGTTAGAAATACATGACATCTTTACTGAAAATTGCTACACTTCTATCAACATTTAGAAAATAAGAATGGTAAAGTTTAATGTAATTAACGAGAACAAGATTCATAATTTAACATCAAAGGTCAAAACTTTTTCTGTCTTCATTTTGTCAGAACCACAGCAAAAGATCCAGTGTTCAGCTATTTTTTCTTAATGCAAGGAGTGACTTCTGACTCTTCCCCTCATCATTCTTTACAGACAGAAAATACAAATGTACAGCACAATTCTAAGCATGTTTGCTTAGAAATACATGTTGGAGTGCAATCCTATGGTTCCTAGACAGCATTCCAGGGGGCAAAGGATTGTCCAGAAAAAAACCTTCTAACACCATAGACAGAGCTACAGCCTTGGTAGATTTTTTTTAAAAAAAAACACAGAGCCCTCTTTTCTGCTCCTCCCAGCCACTGTGGATACTCTACAAGGCTGGAAACTGGGTGTTCTGGGTGCGTGCCAGTGGGTAGGGGGGAGTAACTGAGGATCCGAGGGAGCATAAGCCCAGAGCCCCCGACCACGATCCCGACCCAGATAACATCTAGACGCCCTCAAGGGTATATCTAACAGGGCTAGGAGGGCTACTCCCAGTGCTTTACTGACCAGTCTGATGTGTGAGCCATCATACATACCAGGGCCAATCCAAGACATTTTGCTGCCTGAGGTGAAGGACAATTCTACCTACAGAAGCCACCTGGACTGTCAGTTGAATCTTACTTCAGCACTGACGATGGGGACCGCATCCTCCACCTCACCTGAGGGCAACAGACTAGCTTACGGTGGCAGGGCAGGCTGCATGAAGCACATAGTACTATTCTCCAACAGAAGGGAACGGCCAGGGGCGGCTGCCGCCTCCTTCACATCACCCATCGTCTGCCACCTGAGAAGAGTGCCTCACCCCGCCTAACGACAGTGCCAGCCCTGATACGTAGGAAGCTGCCTTAGAGCATTGGTCTATCTAACCCAGTTAATTTCAGCCGGCAGTGGCTCCCCAAGATCTCGGGCAGGGGTCTTTTCCTAGCCCTGCTGCCTGAGATGTTCATTTATTTATTTATTTTATTATATTTATACCCTGCCTTTTTTCCTGCAAGGAACCCAAGGCGGCTTACATAATCCTCCTCCTCCTCCTCTCCATTTTATCCTCACAACAACCCTGTGAGGTAGGTTAGGCTGAGAGACCGTGACTGGCCCAAAGTCACCCAGGAAGCTTCGTGGCCAAGTGGGGACTAGAACCCGGATCTCCCGAGTTCCAGTCCAACACTCTAACCACTACGCCATGCTGGAGATGCCAGAGACTTGAGGCTGGGGCCTTCTGCATGCCAAGCATATGCTTTACTAAAACTAAAAGTATGCCTCTAGCCCTTAAGACTGTAAAGATAGTTCAAAACAATTGTGGTCAGTGCCCAGTGAGATCGCAGCAGAATTTCAACACTTATGAGATGGGGATTTCAGCAACCTGTATAGCTCTTTGCTCTCTCCACAACCAACCGAGAGCCAGTGTGGCGTAGTGGTGAGAGTGTTGGACTGGGACTTGGGAGATCCGGGTTCTAGTCCCCGCTCGGCCATGAAACTCACTGGGTGACTTTGGGCCAGTCACTGACTCTCAGCCTAGCCTACCTCACAGGGTTGTTGTGAGGATAAAATGGAGAGGAGGAGGAGGATTATGTAAGCCGCCTTGGGTTCCTTGCAGGAAAAAAGGAGGAGTATAAATATAATAAATAAATAAATAAATAAAAACAGAAGCTGAATTATGTAAAACAGGCAAATATTTGCCTGGTTTACATAATTTATATGGCTTGCAGAATTTAACTTTGCTGCATAAACGTAACACAAGATCCTGTGTCTGATTTTTTTAATTTTGTTTTTTTTAGTGTGGCCCTGACCAGAACTGAGTCTCATGGAATTAGAAATCAGTTGACATAATTAAACTTTGTCAAATATACTTTACAGTAATTGCCAGACTAAGGGCCAGTGCAGATGAGTTATTAGCCAGCAGCAATTCCCATGACTGTGGCACCTGGAAAGAAGTCCCCTTTTGAACATGGGAGATACTGCCATTCCCTAATTATGCTGAAACATTAACTTTGCATACACAATCACATATTCAGGATAACAGAAGCCAGAGAGGTGAAAAGCCACCATCACTATCTCCACCTGCTGTTCCTTGACCAGCTGCGGCGGGGCCTCCCCTCCCCTCACAGAGGCTATAGAACCAACTCTCCTGTGAGTAGGAAAGGAAGCAGCAGCCAGCAAGGCAAACGGTCATCACCACCACCACTTGAAAAAGAGGCTATTTAAAGACCACATTAAAATAGGCTATTTAATTCTAATGAAGAGCAAGAGGCACAGTAGCTCAGCTACCATATTTTAAACATGTGCCAAGAGGAAAGAGAATGTGCGGTAGCAACAGAAGGAAGAGCAATGAGAGCAAGTCAACGAAAAGGGCAAATTAAACAAGACCTTATTACAAATCACTAATGGTTTTGATGCTATCATATCTTGATTCTCTGCTACATCAATATTTCTGTTTTTGCTGATCATCTCATAGTAAGGGCCTTTGGCTGCCTGCATTTTATCGGAGAGGCCAACACTGGTATAACCTGCTTTACATCAAGACACAAAAATGCAGGACTAAGCATCCTTGCAATTTGCCAGTGGAGGTAAAATCTTAACATCTTTGAGTCACAAACACATTGCGAATAACCTAGAACTGTACTAAGTTACCTGCACCAGGACCTGGGCCAGCTGTTCCTTCAGTTTCTCTTCTCCTTGTTCCTCCTTCGCTCCCTGAACAAATAAGAGGATGGTAGTCAAGAATAGAAAAGAAGTAAAGAACTAAGAACATGCAGGACAGTAGAAGTTAATGGAATAATGTGCTAGAAGTCAAATAAGTTTTCTTTTCTCTCATGCGCAATCTGAAAATACAGCAAAGGATGACTGCTAGCCATGTAAAACTGTATAAAGGTAATCTTCAATTAATCTTGAACTTTTTTGCCTAAACAGGGGCATATACCCCTATACATTACACTTCTAACGTGAAAATGTCCCACCATTTAATGTTTGGAACATCTTCACCATTCTCTCTGTTATGGTTGCCCTTCCACTTTCATCTCACAACTACAGATGGGAGAAAAAGAAAGGAAAACTGCCAGGGCAGTGATTTCTTTCTTCCCTCCTGACAAGAGAAGGTGCTACCACAAGAGTTACTTTCTCCTTGCTGGAAGAAAAAGATTATCTTCAGCCAAATACACTTGTAATAGCTGTCAGACCCAGTGGCTGCTATAGACGCAAGGAGGCTTCTCTTTATTGTTGTATGGGCAATTAAGTCCCCTGCCCCCCCCCCCAATTTCTTGTGAGCACATTCAAACAGCACAGAACTCCTGTCTCAGTGCACAAGAGATTTTTCCTCAGCCTCACATCTTCATATGCCTTTTTCTTTCAAAACTCTCTTCGACACACACTCTCCTTAATCCCCTGCTTCTCAGAAAGGAAAGGACTCTGTAATGTTATATTATCGGGGGAGGAGAAGAGATCCTTGGAGTGCTGCTGCCAATATAAGAGGATACCTTATTGCAAAAGAGTTGGAGAGAACCCTGTGATGAGACAAAAGCTGCCTAGAGCTGGGATGCTAAAAATTGTTGGTCTCAGTTTCCTGCACTGAGCAGGGGGCAGAACTCGATGGCCTTGTAGGCCCCTTCCAACTTTATTAAATCTATGAATCTGGTACAGTCCAAGAACACCCAAGCCTACAATTCTATGTACATATATTTGGGAGTAGCCTCCTCTGAACACACTGGAGCTTTCTTTTAATAAAGATGCATGAAACTCACTGGGTGACTTTGGGCCAGTCACTGACTCTCAGCCTAACCTACCTCACAGGGTTGTTGTGAGGATAAAATGGAGAGGAGGAGGAGGATTATATAAGCCGCCTTGGGTTCCTTGCAGGAAAAAAGGTGGGGTATAAATATGTGGAGAAAGCCCAACACAGGTCCACACACACACACACACACACACACACACACGGTTTTCACCCAAGGGAGGGGGCAAGGAAGGGGGGATGAAGTCATCGGAGAAGTAGCAGACAGACCATCATCCCCAACAAAGGAGAGTCTCGGTGGAGATCCACAAAACCAAGGAAGGACCATCAAGGATCATCAAACTATCAGGGCAGTCTCAAAGAGCTGCAAAGTACTAGTACGTCACCTTCTTCCCGGGCAGGAATAAGCCCACCTGAAACGAAGGGGCAGGCATAAGCCCCCACCTGACTGGGAGGGCGGGGAGAGCGGGAACTCAGGGGTAGAAAACCCCTCTCCCTTCCGGTTTAGGGTCGTTGGGAACCACGGGTACTTCGGGGCCAGATTCATCTTCCAAGCGGCAGCCCGAGTACGCCAGTCTCATCCACGGATCGGCCGACCCAGAGCCAGGCTGACACTGACTAGATGCAGAGTCTTTGGTCTGAGGTAACTGACTAGATTCACTCCGCTAGCCTAAGCCTGTTCATTGAGAAACCCAGGGGTCAGCTAAGGTTGTGTTGCTGTTGTAGTATTCCTGGAAAGCTGTTAGTTCCGCTCTGTGTTTTGTGTAAACAAATAAAAGCCTTATTTGGTCATTTAAAGGACTGCGGTTTCCTCTTGTGCGCGAAAGCCTCGTAGGTGATTGCTAGCGCTCATACGGGCTGTAACTCATTGCCGGTTAACCCGTTAAGCGCCGAACTCACGCAGAGGATCCTGTTGGTGATCCTTCACAAAATATAATAAATAAATAAATAACACTGGACTGTAAATAGTGTGTGCGCATATGCACACATACACAAAGCTTGTACTCTTGCTTTGCTGTCTTCCCTTCTCTTACTGGCAACAGCAGCTCATGTGCCCATATCTGAAAGGAAGGTAGAAGGAACAGAGGCAGACTAGTGGAGTGAGTGTGTAAGTCACAACCTGAGACGCTGCCCAGCTCAATTCTGCCTCCTTAAGAGCAAGCACCTCTGCCCCACACCTTTGACAAAGGTCCAGGGATGTGGCAGGAAATTGGGGCAGTGGAAAGACTATGCCAGAATAATAGATCAGGATGACTGGTTTGAAATGGCACATCCTGGTTTAATTCAGATGCCACACCAAACCATAGTTACAGAAGCTTAACCCATAGTTACAGCGATTGCTCTGCATCCAAAAGGCTACTAGACTTTGAGACAGAAGTCCTGACTTGATGGGAAATGAATACAGACATGAAGTTATAAACTTTGGTTTGCCTGATTATTTAGAAGCTCAAATCATAGTTGGGGTACTAAAACTATTGTTCTGAGTTTAGTATATTATAAAAGGGCCTGTTTACCATGGTCTTACCTAAGGAGTCACCTGATTTGACAAACAACCCTTAGGACACAATCCTATTGCGATGATCGTTAAGCCCCCAAACTCGGAGGCCTACACTCATCCCGTGCAGGGCAGGAGGAGTGGCAGAGGCGATCTTCACCTCCTCGTCCTCCTGCCCTGCATTTTTGCTAGACTGGCTTTTTTACACATCTAGCAGAAGCGTTTTGGAGGGGAAGGGAAGGAGGCTGGGAAGACTGCAGGTTAACTCATATCCTGGCCTCTCTCCAGTCTGCTCCCACCCACTGAAATGCCCCCTTTTCCCCATCTCCAAGGTCACTTTCCAGATTGGCTGTGAGGGGGAGGGGTCAGAGCTCCAATTCCCAGCTCAGAGATCGGAGCGCTGTATCCAAACTTGGATCTGGGAATCCGAAATATATCCTATGGCCCCTCTGACGCTGTCTATGGGCCATAGGATTGCTCCCTCCATGTTTCTTGGTGGCCCAAACCCACAAAATGTGACACCCAGAATTTTCAGGGAGAAACAGACACACAGATAGAAACAGTTGGAAGAGTTTGTCATTTAAGTTGGGGAGCAGAGAGCTTTGAGCGGGCTGAAGATAAAGCATCTTGGGGTGAAGGGGCTCTCTGGGAATCTGATGCAGGATGAATAGATTTGGTGACTACCGTAGGAATGAGTAATGTGCGCTTCCAATATGCTCTGATTGTATATTTATAAATAGAACAAATATTGCAAAAGGACACAAGTCTCTAGTGCTGTCTGATCCAAAAATCATATACTGCCACCCTCAGATCTCACCACTCAGGCAAGTAGGTTGCCTTTGAGAGAAATGAACCAAGACAGAGCAAGTAACTGCACTCCTAGCAGAAACTGAGTATTATACCAGGAGATGGAGACGGCAGCAGCGATTACTGATGAATGCTTTCACTGCTGTAAAGTGAGTAAATATTGGAGAATGGTGGTGGAGGTAATTAAAGAGATTTTTCAATTCAATATGATCATAGATTCCATCATATGTTCATTAAATTTTGTTCAAGACTGTGTTCTCCTTTGATGAACAGAATCAATTTTTATATATTCTTATATATAAATATATACAGCTAGAATCACATATGTGTGAAAACAGGGAAAAGTAATCCAAGGCCAAGTAAAATAGAATTCTAAAGAAAAATCTGGGAACAATTGGACTTGGAAAAGCTAACCACTTTATTAAGAAATACACAAAAATATAATACGACTGTAATGAGTTGGAATCCAGTGTTACAATATATTAAAGGGAAATTAGGCATTACAGATAAGGAGAGTGAATGTATAATGCTGTGAAATATAGAAAGAACTGGGATAATAGTATAATAGAAAAAATGTTGGTTTTTCTATTTATTGGGCCAGTTTGAATATAATGGCAAATCATGGGTTAATTAACTCACAATTTGCCATGCACAAGTAGGAGTGAGCATGTGGTTGCCTCTTGCGCTCCTCACTTCCGCTTTTAATCAACACCTATGATCAGCAAGGTCAGAGGTTGTGAAGATGACAAGCGCACCCAGAGCTAAACAACCCAGCTCTCCGGGTTTGCATGTAACGCTCACAACTTGCAACCCAGCTGATCATCGTTTGTTGATTAAAAGCAGAACGGAGGAGCATGCAGGAGGCAGCGTGCTCACTTCTGCTCATGCATGATTTGCCATTATGTGTGAACCAAGTCCTTGAAGGCACAATCCTATGCCTGTTTAGACAGAAAAAAGGCCTACAGTTCCCAGCATGCCTCAGTCTGTTGGGAATTGTAGGCCTTTTTTCTGCCTAAACATGCATAGGATTGCGCCCTAAGTGGATTATATAATTCAATAGTAAGCAACCCAGTGCCCTCCTGAAGTTCTGGATGACAATTTCATAATCCCTGGCCATCAGCCATGCTGGCTGGGGCTGATGGGAGTTGCAGTCCAAACTATCTGGAGGGCACCAAGTTGTCTATCCCTGTTGCAGTTGATATTATTGCACTTTCTTTATATATTTTTTGCAATTACATTTTTGAAAATGTTTTTATTATGCTATTTTACTTTTTCTGCTCTTGAAAAATGTTCTTTAAAACCCTAATAAAAATGTTTTAGAAGCATACTACCTACAATCCCCTAGTTTATCTAAAAAAAATGAGAAAAGAAAATAGACAGGTTGCTTACCTGTAATTGTAGTTCTTCGCGTGGTCATCTGTGCATTCACACACATGGGCTCTGCATTTTGTGAAAACTCAAGGAGCAGTGGAAAGGCCAAATGGAAGGATGAGAAACTGATACGCCTCGGATCCTATGCTGAACCAAACCAAGTGGCAGCTGTCCAGTTGGATTCCTATATGAAAATACGTGTCCTTGAGGCTGATCGATACAAACCAATCGCTTCAATGTAGGAGGGGCAAGATAGCTTGCAGCACGATCATCTGGAATTTCTTTGTCAAGATGAAGGTGTTTACATCTCGCAGGCCCAGGATCGGCTGAAGCCCTCCATCTCTTTTCAGTACCATGAAGTCCCGGGAATAGAAACCCCCTTGGCAGTGGTCAGGTGGAACCATCTCAATAGCACCTTTGGACAAGAGGGTTTCTAGTTCTCAATGCACCTCTACGGCCTTAAGGGCTTCTTCCGGAGCTCCGCTCTCTTCCAGAGGACCTTTGGACAAGAGGGTTTCTAGTTCTGAATGCACCTCTACGGCCTTAAGGGCTTCTTCCGGAGCTCCGCTCTCAGTCAGTCGGTGCAATTCCTTCTGGCCTGCTTCGTAAAGGCCTGACAATGAGGACAAGCCTCCACAATATGGCTCTCCCCAAGACAAAAAAAAACAGAGGGAGTGCCCGTCGGTTGGTGGGAGCTTGCTGCCACACCTAATGCATTTGCAAAAGGGGGCCTTCACAGCCATACGTTCCCACCGCTGTAGCACGATCCACTGATCGCAAAAAAGAAAAAACTCAGAAGAAGAAAAAATGTAACAAAAAGAAAGAAAAAACCAGAGGAGAAGAGGAGGAGCAGCAAAGAAAAAGGGGGAAAACTTCAGCAAAAAAACCATGATTGCTGTCTCAGAGACAAAGGAAGATCCTCCCAAGGCTACCACAATGGCGGTAAAAAAAGGAACTGAGGGAATAAGCGGGAACCTGCTAGGGGCATACACAGACAGTGGGGGGAAGGGCTCCTGCCAAAATTCCACAGCTATGGAAGCTTCCCAAACGAGGCTCCACACAGGCGCAGAGCCCATGTGTGATGCACAGAGGCCACAAAGAAGAACTCTTAATAATCTTTAAATTAATTTTCTCATTTCTCGCTGCTTTCTTCTTACATAAGCTGCTAAATTCATCTTTATAGTTTATATGAAACACTTAACTGTTTCTGCCATGCTCTAGCATGCAACAGTGCTTTGCTGAGGAAAAAAAACAAACTTTGGCTTTCTTTCCATAGAAGGGGGAGTTCTGTTTCGCCATCCATTCTGTTCTTCCTCCTTATTACTGAAACCATGGCCATTAGAATTCAAATGGGGATAAAGATAATTACACAGTTCTTTACTGATACTCCCTTAGTGCTACTACATCATCAGCAGGAGCTTAGTGTTGAATTATTGATGGAAGATCTAGAAGAAGTTTTGGGGCAAAAGCAAAATGAACTAGAGTGTTGTAATCCTCACTGAAGTGGCTGTGCAACTAGTAAGGAAGTGAAGCAACTTATTGCTAATGTTAATGAGAGAGTAACTGCTACACACATCAGAAAACAATACTTCAATTATATTAAACCTGCTGCCCTAGGAGTGAAAGAAAGAAAAAACAAGAGAAGAGGAGGAGCAGCGAAGAAAAGGGGGGAAAACTTCAGCAAAACTTCAATACTAACCTCCTGGTGCACTCCAATCACACAATAAGATGAGACTCAGAAGCTACTAAATGCAGCCACATTATAGTCACATCAAGTATTGTGAGAACAACACCTCCACTGTGGCTGCATGTCTTATTTTGCCCAGTTTCCATAACAGATACGTGGTCTGCAGAAATACATCTCATGTGCCTCACTAATCAATGTGCTTGGCAGGCACCACTGCCACACAAGGACTTCAAAAACATTAGAACAGGGAGTAAATTGGCTACTGAGAAGCAATGTTTCTCTCTTTGCCAACCCCATCATAAAACAATCATAATGGGATTTAACTACTGCACTTGTTTTATTCAGTACAAATTCTGCAGAGGAACAAGACTAGCATGGACTACTTCATGTATAATATTTCCCTTGCACAGAGATACCTTTCATACAGTAAAAAGACATGTGTTCCACTATGTGTGAAGCTTGGCATGAGAATTTATTTTATCACACGTATATGGGTGATGTATGAATACTGAAATGAAGTTATTGCAGTACACTTTGTACATGATGTTACACATGCTTTTTTTTCTACGTTCAGATATTTATCCGTGTAGGGAAAATGTCATGCATCAATCCAGCACCTAACTGATACATGGTCTGCAGAAACACTGTTGTAAACCACATGGAGAGCGTCCGCTATTCAACGGTATAGAAATGAAATAAATAAACGAACACATCTCATGTGCCTCACTAATCAATCTGCTTGGCAGTCATCACTGCCACACAAGGACTTCAAAAACAGTAGAACAGGGAGCAAATTGGCTAGTAAGCTTGGGTTTTTAAAGGGAAGCTAAACTACAGTTTCAAACAAGTTGGCAATGTTGTTGAAAAATTACCCAATAGCCATACTAGATGAAACAGGGAGGCTGCAATCCAATATGTACCTGGTATTACATCCCCAATGAGTTCAATGGGACTTACTTATGAGTAGACAGGCATAAGATTGCACAGTAAGAAAGCTCAGCGCTGGAAATGACATTGTGGTGGTTTGAGAGTCTTTGCCTATGCTATAAAAGGCTGATCTTTTCCCCATCCAATCATACTGGTATAGGCCCATCTTCAAAACTTGCACATTTTTCAAATGGTACATGGCTGGTGCTGCTTTTAACATAGCTGTACCTACCTCCAGTTCTTCATAGAAGGTTTTCTCCAGCTGTTCCATTCGCTGCTGGTGGTGCTCCTGTTCAGTACATAACTGGTCCTGCAAGTCTTGCAACTCTTTCTCCAAAAGCTGGATCTCTTCTGGAGCACACTTGTTGTTGTTTTCTCTCACATTCAGGACTGCTGTCTGCTTCTCCTGCATCTTGGCTTTTAGCTTTGTCATATCTGCCAAAGTTTTCATTATTTGTTCCAAACCATTCCAAGACTGTGCCAAATTTGGGGCTTTTTGGTCTTTAGAGATGAGTAATACGCCATGCTGCTCAGGTTGAGCAGTGCTACAGTGATTTTTCTTCTTTTCCTTCTTGCTTGGTTTTGGAGGAAGCAGCACTATATCCAAGTTTTCTGTTGGTTGTTTGGAAAGTTCTGTCCTGCCTCCCTCACATTTCCCCAAAGAGTCATTATCAAAAGACACCCTGTCTCTTTTGGATCTGGAATTGGAAGGCCCTTCTGCTCCAGATGCCTCCGATTCCTCGAAACTAATTTTACGTTTAACCCTCATGTTCTTTGTTTTCTCAGTCAGCTGGTCATTTTTCAGTGCTAAAAATGGGGTAACTTTCTTCCATTCTTCCTTTATTAGTGTATATTCATACTCAGCTGTTTCTCTGTGCTTTAAAGGTACTCCTAATTGGATAAAGTCACCTTCTTGTAAGAGATAGGCCCTTGATGGATCAATGCGTTCACAGTTCAGCCAGACACCATTTAGACTCTGCAGAAGATTTAAACAGATATATATATATATTTTTTAAAGAAGATCTATAAAAGGTGTTTGCTTTTCTGCAAAAAAAAATAGCAAAGAAAGAAAGCTGACACTCTTTAAATAATCATCCAGCCTAAAAGGGCAGTGCTCCAGCACTTGAGCAGATTCACTATGCCTGCGAAGACATGAGCATAATTGTTTATCCTTTGCTTTAAGGGCAGTGTTGCCTACTCAAGGGGAAAAAACACCCTGTGCAAATCATTAGAGCAGCCTTTATATTTTACAAATCTATACTGATCAAGTGATTTATCCAAAAAACTAAATAAAACAACTTCCTGACAAAAAAGCCTTCATATTATGTACTACTTACTCAGCAGCATCCTGATTACAGTCCAAAACATACAAGTAGTAGTATAGCCCCATAAGTTGCCACTCACATGGGTCTGACAAACTACATAGAAGCACTATGGCAACTCCTTTACAGCACTCTTTGCCCATCTCCCAGGCACTTCCTGCACCCTTAATTCCAGGCAACAGTACCCAAAGAGAAAGCTATCATAGAGACTATTTTGAAGCTACCTATATTTATTTGGTAACCATTACAAAATTAAAACTGAAAATTAGGCCCCAATTGATTGATTGATTTTCTATCAAAGCTTCTGGAGGGAAGTTTCAAAGTTACTGCGGTGCTTGAAAAAGCTTGTTGATGATATCTGGTTTGCTGGGCAAAGAGCTACTAACCCAGCAAACAGCCCAGTCACTCCTAATCCCTACTAAATGAGGTTTCAGCAACTTGCCTACCTGGGCTGAAGAAACACTAGATGGAAAGCAGAAACAGGGTCAGGGAGCAGGTTGTGGCTGGTGGGCTGCTGCTGGAGCCTTATTTAACCACCACTTCTCCATAATTCACTTCAGCTGGTTGGCTGTCGGTCAGATTATTTGCATTATGGACTGTGCCATGAGCCAATATAGAGTCACCAACAGTGGCAGAGGACAGGAAACCAGCAACTCTGGCTACTTACTGATGTAGTCTAATAGCAGGGAAAGTACTCTCTCTTTTAAAAAAAATTGGCCACTGTACATTTTATAAACCTAAAGGAAGCATGCAGAACAAGTATTCTAGATGCAGATGTATCACACCACCTAGGCAACCTATAACATGGTGAAAGACCCACAGTTAGAAAAAAAACACCCTCTATATTACCCACTGGAACAAGTGGTTTTAGAATAGAAAATAGAAACTATAGTCTTCCTTTTATACCCTTTCAAAACAATTTTTAATGTAGTGTTTTGTTCAATGTTTCAGGGGTCATTTCTATAAATGACTCGAGATGTATTCCTTTTATATTTGTGAACAAGAAATGATACGGTACTGCCACAATTTGCAGATAGCCTCCTAAACAAGTTGTTCATCTAAACAGCAAATATACGGTAAACACAAATCTCTCTTGCAGGGGGGGAAACCCCACTCACTTTTATTTTTAGGATGAAGAATCCACAGCTCCATCACTTATTTCAGGAATCAATGGCTGACATTTTAAATAAAATCTAAATGACCCTGGAAAATAGGTGGTGAGCTCTCCCACTCTGGAGGCATTTAAGGTGCAGCTAGACGGCCATCTGTCAGGGATGCTTTGACTTGGATTCCTGCATTGAGCAGGGGGTTGGACTTGATGGCCTTATAGGCCCCTTCCAACTCTACTTTTCTATGATTCTATGAGTTAGCCTTGGTGAATATATTGACATTCTGCAATGCCATTCATCCAAATTTCAAGTGTGGGTCTAGAATCTCAGTTCAGAAAAGGATTTAGAAATTGAGCCAGTGTAGCATGGTGGTGAGAGTGTTGGACTGGGACTCGGGAGATCCGGGTCCTAGTCTCCGCTCGTCCATGAAACTCACTGGGTGACTTTGGGCCAGTCACTGACTCTCAGCCTAACCTACCTCACAGGGTTGTTGTGAGGATAAAATGGAGAGGAGGATTATGTAAGCTGCCTTGGGTTCCTTGCAGGAAGAAAGGCAGGGTATAATTATAATAAATAAATAAATAAATAAATGATCATCAGCTGAGACCTTAATTGAAATCTAACTGGATTTGGGAAAGGGGCATTCTTTAAACAAGCATATCTAATGCTAGAGAAAGAAGCCTGCTTCAGGAACAAGTTCATATGTTGCAAATGTGACAAGTCACCTTTCATCAACTGAACTGAATCAGCTGAATCTTTCGCATCTCCATGTTTTAGATCAACCTCTAAAAAACAAGTCAATATTTTTTATCAATAAAAAGCATACTTTATGTGAAAGTTCAAAAGCACTGGTCATACAGCAATACAAAATAGCTTCCAAATCAAAATGAGAGAGTCAATGTGGCAGAACAGATAGAGCATTTTGCTGGGAACCGGAACTCCAAAGTTCAAATCCCTGGTCAGCCATAGCCAATCCTAACCAATCCCATCAGTCTGCTGTGTAGATAAAAGGGGATAATTCTCAAAAACTCCTTGAAGGAAAGGCAAGATACAAATATTGGGTGGTATTGAGAGCTGGTGAGGCATAGAGGCTAAGGGCGCAATCCAATCAGGAAGCCCGTAACCCTCCGAATGCAGATTATGGGCATCCTATGGAGGGTGGGAGCAGCATGGATGCGAATGCCTCCGCGCTCCTCCTGCCCTGCAAAGCACTTAGACAGCCGATTTTGGCCATTTAAGTTCAGCACATTGGAGGGGGAGGGAAGGAGGCTTAAGTGCCACCAAGATACCTTGTATCTTGGTGGTGCCAGTCTCTCCCTTCCCTACCCCCCCCCCAGAATGCCCCCCCAAAGCCCTTCTCCAATGTCACTTTTGCAACCTTGGTGAAACAGTCAGCATGGCTCTTTCCATGCCAGCTGCGGGGGGGATCTGAGTGCGGTTCCCCAGCTACGAGGTCAAAGTGATTTTCCGACTTTGTAGCTAGGAATCTGAAAAATCCTATGGCCATCTAAATGCTGTCTAGCAGTCATAGGATTGCGCTGCCCAAGAATTAACTATACTGTACATCAGGAAGTCCGCTGAGCTATATATCAGGAAGTTAGAATCTCACCTCTGCCATGAACTCAACATCCATTCTTTTTCAGTCTCAGCCCACCTCATCTATAACATGGGAAATAATAACACTGACTTACCTTACACGGTTGTAATAAGGATTACAACTAGATAATGGATATCTGAATACTTGAAAGTGCTTTACAAAAATATCATCATCCAAAGACTGCACAAGCAGAAGGCCTCTTAATGCAACCAATGTTTTCCCTTTCCTCCTACAGAACCCCCATAGCCTCCAAAAAGCATCTCTGGAGGATCAGGGACCCCTCCAATGTGATTTGTGTCATGGGGGGCTGAAGCTAAAGGGAAGACAGAAAAAGCCATGTGCAAGCAGGGTGCAGGTCTCCCACTCATACAGCCTTTGGATACCACCCATTATATCCCCTTCATCAATTCTCTACATTATAAATTCTCTAGATTATAAAGCAAGGTGCTTTATAAAAGTGCTCTATTAAAAAAATACAACCCCATTTGTGCAAATTTCAAGATTTAAAGAAATCCAATTTGTGCAAATTGCTGCCATTAAAAAAAAAATGGAATCCACATATTGGATCGACTCACTACAGATTAAGTCGATGCCAGAGGGGGAAATGGAACAATATCCACCAGGGGCAAACGGGAAAAATCTGTTCAGTTTTCACCCCCCAAACAGAATTCTCATACATCCCTATGACGGGAGATAATTCTCAGAAACAAACAAAGGTTGCTGAATCAGTTTTATATTATCACAGCCAAGGCTTGGTTTCCATAAACTGCATACAAAATAAGCATATGTTTCTATAGTTAGCCTGGTCCCCTAGCTTTCATGTTTTCAAATTGGATTGCACATTCAGCATCTTTCAAGTAGGCTGTTTGCTAATAATGTTCTGTACCTTGTTATCTGTCACTGTCCACTGGCCATCAGCATTTTGCTTGAAAACACAGTGGTTCCGAGAGATCATCAATGGACAAGATTTTGACATCAGCTGGTAAGTGACACCAGCTCCTCGGCCTATCGTTACCTAAACAAGCAAGCAAACAAATGGTTAATAGCCTCCTTTACCAACACATTATCTGGATTTAAATGCTGCAAAAAGGACACTGTACATTCATTTGTTTCTTACTGTAATTCAAGGAAATGCCTTAAAGCACCATGCAAGCAACTCGACTATTTCACCTTAAGTGCCAAATTATTTAATTTGATAATCAACACATTATTTCTTAAAACCCTCTAAACTAATGTTGGCTCTTTGCAAATGGGAAAAACACCTGCTTGCTTGGAAAGATTACGGTAGTCTGTTCTATAACAGGCAAATCCAACATAACCTAATGTACATAGAAGTACAGTAATACCTTGGATTGCAAGTAACTTGGTTTGAGAGTGTTTTGCAAGACAAGCAAATTTTAAAATATTTATTTAATATTTTTTTTACTTGATATACAATTGACGTCTTGCAATACAAGTACTGTAGTACGGCTTAAATTAAAAATCTCTGTACAAATTTTTTGGAGGGGATTTCGTTTTGATATAAGTGTGTTTTGGATTACAAGCACATTTCCGGAACGAATTATGCTCTCAGTCCAAGGCATGACTGTAAATCAAAGCTGACAGTACATGAAAGAAAGCCATTGCAATTACACATTCTTCAAAATCCAATTTCATTCAGCTACAGATTTGCGTTAAACAATTTGACATTCATTCATTCTTCTATAAAGATCAAATTACGTACATCAGCATAAGACATTAGCTGTCTGGACTTTGATGCCCACTTATTCTGTATGAGCTCCTTTCAGGTCCCATTAAATGTTCCCAATCCTCTCTCACCCAATCCCCCCAAACACTGCAGCTGATACATAGCTTCCAAGGGCCTCATGGGACCTAAAGTGAGGTCAGGACTATCAAGGTCCTTTGAAGCTATGTAGTATGTACCGTATATACATGTACAAGGATTCTTGGGAGAATCTCTCCCTGCCTCCTGACACTTCTCACAGCTCAACTTCACTAAGTGGCTTAGAAGATAAACTCATTCATAGATGTAGAGGAACCACAGTTTCCAAATCACAAACTTCCCCCAGCCACCCTGTGACTTCTAAGGTCTTCACATTCTTCTACCAAAATAACTATGTACAAAAGCATCCTTTGAAAAATGAAAAAATGAAATGAAATGAAATGAAAAATAATGCTGTCACATTTTTCGTTATGGTATCTTATCTTAGTGTTTGTTGTGTATTTTTTTCTGCATTTTGAACCACTTTAGGCTCAAATCCTTGTGAAAAAGTAAGATATACGGTAAATGTAATAACATCCTAAAACCCTCCATCACATTTGCTCTCAGAAGTATGATCAAACTTTAAATCAGGCCTACACAACTTGTGACCCATTCAGCCAAATGCACCCATGTTCTTGATA
Source organism: Shinisaurus crocodilurus (assembly GCA_021292165.1). Taxonomy (NCBI): domain Eukaryota; kingdom Metazoa; phylum Chordata; class Lepidosauria; order Squamata; family Shinisauridae; genus Shinisaurus; species Shinisaurus crocodilurus. Next base: position 74,195,723 of record CM037879.1, on the reverse strand, counting down.
GCACCACTGTTTTCATATTCTCAAGTTAACAAAAGCAGGCAGCTTATTGGGTCACTGGAGGGCTGCCATATATGGCTAGTGGGCTGCATTTGACTTGGTGGGTCAGGAGTTGTGCAGGCTGGCTTTAGATCAGCCTTCCTCAACCTGGTGTCCTCTAGATGTGTGGAACTGCAACTCCCATCATTCCCAGCCAGCATGGCCATTCATGCTGGCTGGCAATGACAGGAGTTGCAGTCCAACACATCTAGAGCAGTGTTCTCCAACCTTGGGTCCCCAGACGTTTTTGGCCTACAACTCCCAGCATAGCTGGCTGGGGCATGCTGGGAGTTGTAGGCCAAAAACGTCTGGGGACCCAAGGTTGGAGAACACTGCTCTAGAGGACACCAGGTTGAGGAAGGCAGCTTTAGATTACTTTGCCATTATCAGCGAAGCTGTTCACTAGAATTCAGCGTAAGGACAAATTTAAGTCACACAAAAGAAGCATTCTTGTTTTGAGGTGCCTTACAGAAGTATAACTGAAGGTCAAATCTTTAATTATAAAGATGAGCCTAGCATGCAAACCTCGGAGGCATATTCTATAGATTAAATCCCACTTAACTCAGTAACACTTCAGAGTAAAGATACTTAGGATAGTCTTGCTAGTTTGCCTTTAATTCCTAAATCAAATTTTAATCTATATGGGAATGAAACAATGTTTGGGCACAAATATTCACAAAGCATTTTTTAGGTGTATATACTCTGAAAGACAACATATACATCCATATCAGTTGTAAGGGCACACAAAGTGACTCAAGGCAAAATCCTATGCATGTTAAGACAGAAAAAAAGTCCCAGAATTCCCAGTGTTCCCCATTCAGCCATACTGGCTGGAAACTGCTGGGAGTTGTAGGACTTTTTTCTGTCTAATAATGTGCCCAAAGCCCCCATCCAATTTTCCCAAGGAACCTGCCCAGAACACCCTCACCAAAGAAATGTACTTCTACCTAACTGTTGGAATATTCGATGAGAAGATGTCAGCTCTGCAGGGAGGGTTTTTAAGTTGATTGCCCATTAAAGTGTTAAAGAAGACTTGTATAGTCTGGTTGAAGGTCAAAGGGAAAAACAAGCTTCTCTGTGAAGTCAGGGGGAGGGGTTCAGCGGACTGAACCATTTGATTGTAGCAGGAGAGGGAATTCTGGACATTGCTTAGCAACAAGTTAGAACTCCTGTTTACAATTCCCTGACTGTTATTTATGTATTTATTACATTTCTATACCGCCCAATACCTGATGCTCTCTGGGTGGTTCACAACAATTAAAAACCACAAAATACAACATAAAAAACAGTATAAAAATTTAAAACCAGTGTAAAATAGGAGTAAAAGCCAAAATAAAATCTAGCAGCAGTACAGAGATTTAAAATACAGTAACCAGAGATTTAAAACAACAGAGACTAAAAGACTAAAAAATATTGAAAAGGCAAAGAAGCCAGACAGTTAACTGACTTAACTGAGCTTGCTAGGGTTTAGCAAGGGACTTGACCTGTGTTTTTCTTTCCTCCCAGAATGAGTAAAATATAAGAAACTGCACTTACTAGAAATGTGTAACCATCAAGCTTATGGTACACAAGTAATCCTAGGACCTTACTGTTGTTTACTTTTAAAAGCATCTACTTTAGGAACAAGCCCTGTGTGCATGTGTGTTTGTTTGGGTGAAAGTCTGCTGCTGCTATTGTGCTCTGCCATCACTAACAACCCACAGCGTTATGTCAGTCCGGTCCTGGGCTACAACAGCTTAGCCTTTTCAGTGCTTGGATACCCGCATAAAATACAGGAAACATTCAAATGAAGAATTAGTCTAATGATGCTTCAAAGCCACTATTGTTTATACACACACACATGAGAGGACCACAGTCTGTACATTATTCTATCCATTCTGAATAGTATGGCTTTTGTTTTATTTGCGGCTTCTGCAGTTTTATTTTTGTGGTTTACTGTTTTTATTGAATTTTATCGTATTGTACGCCACCCTTAAATGGATGTCTGTTGTTGTTAATATACCACAGCTTTAAACTGTGACCAGTTAGGAAGGTTTTACAGTCTTGCTCTGCTCAGGGCTAGAGCTCCGGTGAACCTCAAGAGAGCGGAAGGCAACGTGCTCTGACTACTTGGCTCAGGGAAAGCGCCGAAATACTGCTTCGATGGGTGGAGAGTGATACAGTGCTAGAGGCAAAATGAAAAAGCGTATACATCTACCGTCTCCTCTCTCTGTTATATATCCATCCTTAACCGGTCTGGACCACACTCAGTGGAAGAGAGCTTGCAGGTTCCCAGAAGAGAATGCTCGGGGGCTGCAGTTCCAAGAACAAAGGCCAGGGGGCGCAAGCTTCCCTTCACAACATTCTCACTCTCACTCGCCGCCCCTCCCTCCGTCCCTCAAGCCGCAGGCTCGAGGGAGGGCCTCCGCCGCACTCTCACCTCGCTCCCGTCCTCCAGCAGCAGCCACTCTTCACTGGTACCCACTCGCTGGAGGCACCAAGCTTGCCCCGACCCCTCTGAGGCGCGAGAAACTCTGCCACCGCCGCCGAGACACTCCGCCATCTTTCGCGGCCCGCGCGAGCCTACAGGCAGAAGCAATCGTTCAATTTGGACCGAGCCAGACCCGCTCCGCCTAACTCCGGGCAAAACAATCAGCCGGCTAGCTGCCTTCAGCCGCCCCTCATAAAGATGGCAGCTTAACGGGTAGCGAACCAGCCCGTCGTAATAGGCGAAAATAATCGATGCCAGAGACAGCCGCCGCCGCCAGTCTATTGTTGCGTTAGTTTATTCGTGAGCAGTATCGCAAACCCGTAATTCCGCTTCAGTTGTAGTTGGGCACCACATCTATGGGGGAAGTGGGGTATCTTTTGCCGTTACTGCCGGCCATTCAAAGTAAATAAAAAATTAATTCAATAAGTTTGTTGTGAATTCGTGTACGTTCATTATCTTTTGGATTTATTTAAGGAATGATGCTTCTTTCCTTTTCTTCCGAAGTTAGCAGCATTGCTAAGGAAACTTAAAGCAGGCAATACATCAGGTACGACCACAGGATCTCATGTCGTCTGAGGGGAAAGTGTTTGTTTTTCCATTTTTCCAAGATTTTATTCAGGCGGCGTCAATGTCGCTCTGATGATTATGATTATGTTCCCATGAAAATTTATTTTATTTTGAAATAAAGTTAACAAAACGAAGGCAACAAAAAGAAGATACAAAATAATATAACAAGATCACTAACTACAGTTAACTACAGTTAAGCAGCTAACTACAATTCTCAGTCTATAACTATAACCAATTGTGGAACATCTACAGTAAAATGGCCTAAGTAGGAGCTCAATATCTAATCATAGAATAAAAATACAGTTTATACAGCATATAAAAGGAGTGTGTGCAAGTGTGTGTGTATTAGGGCGCAATCCAATCGGGATGCCTGTTGTAACCCTCCAAACTTGGAGGATTACGCACATCCTGCAGGAGGAGCACTGAGGCGAAGGTCGCCTCTGCGCTCCTCCCACCCTGCAACTCAGCTACAAATCTAGCTGAGGCGCTTCAGAGAGGGAGAGGAGGAGGAGGCTGAGGCGCTGCCAAGATACCTCCTATCTCGCCCTCTAAACAACCACATCTCTGAGTCGCTCTTGCATCCTCAGAGATGCAGCCAGCACGTTTCTTTCCACGCTGGCTGTAAGGGGAGCGGGATCCAGCGTGGATCCCCAGCTACAAGGTCAGAGCGATTTTTCAACCTCCTAGCTGGGAACCTGAAAAATCTTATGACTGTCTAGAATAGATGCTGTGGGAAGTAGTAGAAAGTTTCTCTGTGCCTAATTACTATGAGTGTCATAGCCTGCTTTTTGTTAGCTGCATTCCAAGAAAGGTGACCAACTCCCACTCCCTGTAATTTCACAGAGACCACAAAGCTGACCAAGAAGCTGGTCAGATAAAGAGCATGCTACAGAACTGCATGAGCTAGCCTTGACCAGATAAGAGATGGGCCCATCAGTAAACTGTGAGTCAGCAAGTGTGAACTTGGATGGGAGACCCCTCCTCTAGTTTCCTGCATTGAGCAGGGGGTTGGACTCGATAGCCTTGTAGGCTCCTTCCAACTCTATGATCTATGAATCTAAGTTTCAGAAGACTCCTAATTGTACAAACAGCCCATTGTTAAAAGGACAACCCATTGTCAAAGGGGTGGGGGGAAGAGCTGTGTCAAAGGGGGGAGGGAAGAGCTGTGCAAATGCCCAGGTGTAAAAGCTGTATAATCCATGTGTTGTATAAAAGTGGGTGCCTGCGTGTGTTCTGGGCCTTCCCCTGCTGTGTCCCAGGGGAGGACATGCTGCAGCATTTTTCTTTCAACAAATCACTTTGTTGTCCGACCACCTTAATCGCGTCTGGCTACTAAATTGGCTGAGGTCAGCTAGACAATGAACTGAGTCCAGTTTGGGCTCTTACCACAATGCTGTCTAGCGGCCATAGGATTGCACTGCCCAAGACTGAACATTGGGAAGTCCCCTGAGCTAAATATATCAGGAAGTTAGAATCTCACCTCTGCCATGAACTCAATATCCATTCTTTCTCAGTCTTAATCCACCTCATCTATAATTATGGGGAAGATTTTGAATCTAAATGAAGGGCAGCACTTGCTTTGCAGCATGACAATCTCCCAGTTAAAAAAATAATTTGAAATCTTAGGAATTAAAATAAAGAGAGGTGGGGAGCCTGATGGGCACCAAGAAAGGTGTCCTTGGGCACCATGTTAGAAACTCAGGTTTAGAACCTCTGGATCAGCAAATTATTCCCAAAATGGGGAGGCTGAGTTATGATACTTCCAGAGCCAATTTGTGTACAGTAATACATACCTTGGATTGCAAGTAACTTGGTTTGAGAGTGTTTTGCAAGACAAGCAAAATTTTAAATATTTATTTATTTATTTTTGACTTGATATACAAGCAACGTCCTTCCAATACAAGTACTGCAGTACGGCTTAAATTTAAAATCTCTAGAAATTTTTTGGGGGATTTCATTTTGATATAAGAGTGTTTTGGATTACAAGCACGTTTCCGGAACAATTATGCTCAGTCCAAGGCATGACTGTACTTAGCTTGAGCAAAGCTGAATTCTGAAATTCTCTGCTACAAGGAAATAGCTGTGGCAAAGAATATAGCCATTCTCAAAGAGGGTTTTAGATATCAATATAAAAAGTTATCAGCAATTGCTAGCTACTTATGCCAAACTCTGCCTCCATCTGTCACCAATATGTGACTGATGGGCCTCAGTCATTTTCAGTTATCTCGAGCAGGCCCCTGGAGGGGGGAGGAGTTAGAACCCCTGTTCTAAAGTATTCAATATGAAATTATGTATGTATCAAAAATACTTACTAGAACAGTATTTAGGTTGTAAAGGCTGCTATTGTGATGTGGCCATCACAAAGCCTTATTGGCTCCTGCAAGCTGGAACCAAGGAGGAAGACAGAGCAAACCACGCCCCTCCTTAGGACATTATGCACAAACACATGGCCCTATCAGAGCACAGACTCTGCATCACATGGCTGGTGTATGCAGCCAGAAGAACCAAGACTTAGGATATAGACTTGCAGAGTTCAGAATCTGTCTCAAGCCTCAGATTCTTCTATAGGTAGCAGAAGGTGCTGAGCAGAGTCTCTGTATGTTTTTGTTTCTGAATTTGGGGGGGGGGGGCAGCCTGCAAGCCTAGCAACCAACTGTAATCCTTCCAGAACCTGAGCAGAAGCAGCATCAGCTAGAAGGTAAAAAAGTTTTTCAATTTTTAAAAACAGTTTTAGTGCAGTTCTAGGCTTTGTAAATTAATTTGTAGAGCTCTATGCTATGAATTAATGTTCAGAGCTTGGGTGCAGCTCTACGTTCTGTAAGGGCACAATCCTATGTATGTCCGGACAGAAAAAAGTCCAACTCCAAGCATTCCCCAGCCAGTTGTAGGACTCTTTTTCTGTCTAAGCACACATACGATTGCACCCTAAATTAATTTTTAGGGCTTTAGACTCTGTGAATTCATTTTTAGCACTTTGGTGCAGCTCTAGGCTCTGTAAATTAAATTTTAGGTCTTGGGTGCAGTTCTAGGCCCTGTAAAGGTGCGCTCCTATACACGTTTAGACAGAAAAAAGTCTTACAACTACCAGCATACCCCAGTTAGCATGGCTGGGGAATGCTGGGAATTGTTGGACTTTTTTCTGTCTAAACATGCATAGGATTGCGCCCTAAGAGAGTGATCCTATGGCCCCTAGATATCTTCTGGGGGCATAGGATCATTCGGATTCCCAGATCTGAGGTCAGGGAGCTGGGAATCCATGCTTCGATCCCAGCCGGTGCAGACAGAACCTCGCATGCCTCTCTGAGGTCAGGAAATTGACCACAGAGAGGGAGAATAGGGGGTGTTCCAGGAGGTGGGAGGGGGAGGAAACGGGGGCCACCAGGATACAATGTATTCTGATGGCGCTCCAGCCTCCTTCCCTCCCCCTCCAAAGCACCTCAGCTAGAAGGCCAAAAACAGCTGTCTAGAAGGCAGAGATCAAGCACTGAGGGCGTAATCAATAGGAGTGCACCGTAAATTAATTTTTAGGTCTTGGGTGCAGCTCCAGGCTCTGTAAATTAATTTTTAAGGTGAATAATTGACTGAATTTTTTGTTACTTATTTTCATTTTCCAGTAGCTTTCTGTAATAAGAATACATTTCTAAAAACGTAAAAATAAAAACATATCCCCATGTTATGCTTTGCATTTATTTTTCATAAAAATGTTTTTTAAGCTTTAAGGAAGGACAGTCCTTTTTTAAACAAAATTGTCATCCCTACTTTTTTACACAGGAAGGACACTAACTGTATCCTTCTTTCGACTGTTACGTTGATGTTTTGTGATAGTTTTATACTTAGGTGTTTTGCTGTTGGTTTTTTATACTTAGGGTTGCTAACTGTCCTCCCATCAGGAGGGCAGTTGTTCATTCAGATTATTTCCCTTTGTTCTAGCCTCTTTAATATTTGTTCTTTCTAAAATATAAAACATCCCAAAAACCCTAACTTTTTTTTAACACTATGTCCCACAGACCAGCATTTATGGGTTCCATCAATATGTTTCAGCTCGAAAGTGTTCCATGGCCAAATTTGTTTGAGAAATGCTGATCTATCCAATTCATTGATTAAACTGTGCAGTCTAAGTTTAATGGAATTTACTCTCTAGAAAATGTGTTTCAGGGCTAGCTACGGTTTTGTATACTATATTAACAGTACAAGACTAAGTATGTTTACTGAGAAGTAAGTCCTATTGAGCTCAGTGAGGCTAAGTCTCTAGCAAGTGTGTTCATTCCATCCAGAGATATTTCTGCCAAACTGTATGGATATAAAGCACATTGTGTTCCAACAACACACATGGAAATCATGATCCTTTTTGTAGATCACAGCAGGGCTACAATTAGTATTCGTTGAAGGTTTCATAGATTTCATAGATCATAGAGTTGGAAGGAGCCTGCAAGGCTATTGAGTCCAACCCCCTGCTCAATGCAGGAAACTAGAGGAGGGGTCTCCCATCCAAGTAATAACCAGGCCTGACCCTGCTTAGCTTTCCACGCTCAGACAAGCTGAGCCAGCGTAAGCCACAGGCCTGTGTCAACAGAATCTTTCACATGCTCTTCATCTATTAAAATCATTTCACAAATCAAGGATGTTCTAATCTAGGAAGAACCAGTACAAGGCATTTTTGGGGAGTGAGGTTCCCTTCCTTATTTAGTGAACATGAATCAAATTTCCAACAAAAGCCCTTGAGCTTGGCTTCTGTTGAGAAACTAATCCTTTTTTGCTTCAGTAGATGACTGAATGTAGATCTGATGTATGCTCAGCTGCCATAAAGAAATACTCCTCCCATCATTCCCTGTTATAGTGAACTTGGGTAGTTGAGTTTGGAAGCAAAATGGGGACACCCAGAAATAAATTAGGGGTTTCTACATAGTCAGAGGATGCCTTAGATATGCAGAAGTATATACCTACATTTGTCAACTGAAAGGAAAAAATTAGGAGGGTGGCTACTAGGGGAAGGGCCTTCTCAGTTGTGGCACCCCATCTCTGGAATCAACTCCCCAAGGAGGTATGCCTGGCACCTACCCTTTATTCCTTCAGGCACCAGGGGAAGACCTTTTTATTTACCCATTAGATTTTTATACCCACTTTTATTATCACTACTGTACCTCCAGTCTGATTCATCTGGCGGCTATTGTTTTATTGTATTGTATTATATTGTATTTGTATTTCTATTTTAATGATACTTTTGGTTTTAAGATTATTGTTTTTATCCTGTTTCTCTTGTAAACTGCCCAGGGAGCCTTTTGGCTGATGGGCGGTAAATAAATACGGTATATATTTTTTAAAAATTAAAACCCCAAATTGCCTAAGAAGGACCTGTGAGCTTTAAGAATGTATAGAATGTTGTGGTGTCAGTTGAGGGGGTGGGAAGGAAATTGGAGGTGGGAAGAGAAGAGGGAATTGACCTGCTCAAGCCCCATACACTTTATTTTAAGTATCCTGGGGCATGGGTTACGAACTGAGATTAAAAACATCCCCTCTGCACTATATAAAGATGTTTCAGAAGGAAGGAAAGAAGAAAAGGACTTTTCCCCATTCCCACTCTCCAGAAACCCCAACACACACACACGCACGCACGCACGCACGCACACACTGCTAGCACAACAGAGGAAGGCCTCTGGAAGGTAGCAGAAAAAATGATATCCTTTCCTGCTGGCACTACAAGTCTCCTGTGCCAGGCTAACTCGGGCTTGAAAAGGATCACTCTTCTTAGGGCGCAATCCTATTATGTTTAGACAGAAAAAAGGCCTACAACTCCCAGCACACTCCAGTTTCTGTCTAAACTTGCATAGGATTGCACCCTTAGTCTATAAGAATAGATTGTAACATTTTGTGGCAAGTCCTGCTCATTTGCTCTTCATTTCACAGGATACAATCGGTAGCTATATATATATTTTATAAAAATTCTGTCTGAGTGATGCGTTGTATCTTGTCTTGGTTGTATATTGTTCTTTTGCAACTTTGTATGCAGTAAATAAGTAATACAATAAATAAATAAATACAAAATTAAAAAAGATTCGGTTTTCTTTTTCTTTTTTTTTAAAGCATGCATGGGATTGCAACGCTTATATTTATTGTGGCGGTTCCCCCAATTTTGGATTAGCTGGGGGTTAATTGTTTTGAGAATGGCTACCTAATAGCGAGCACAACAATTCATAGAAATGAGCACTAGGGAGTATGACATTAGTTCAGCCTTCCTCAGCTGACTGAGGGATGCTGGGAGTTGTAGTCCAACACATCTGGAGTACACCAGGTTGGGGGAGGCTGCATTAGTTGAAGACACAGCAGCAGCACAACCGCTGCACTGACAGGACACCCCTCTCTCAGGGTACAACTAATTTCCTTACCACGCAGGCTGTTTGCTGTTGTCTACAGGGGCGTGCAACGTGCTTTCCCCACGTACAGAAAATTTGTCTCGCAGAGATATGTAATCAAGTGGGTATGAAAGACTATTTTGATTGCACTTTTACAAAAACAACAGGGAAAGAGCTAATCCAGCCTTCCCCACCCTGGTGCCCTCCGCATGTGTTGGATTACAACTCCCATCATGCCCAGCCGGCATGGCCAATGTCCACCCCATCTGGAGGGCGCTAGGTTGGGGAGAAGGCTGGACTATTCACTCTCTTCCATAGTGCCGCTGCTGCGACTGATTGAGCAGATGTCGTCATCTTCGCCTGCATTTCCCGCCCCCCCCAAAAAAAACTTTTTAAAAATGAGTATGTAGTTTGAGCCTCTGGGCATTGTTAGAAGATGCTTTAAAATACTGTGGTGGAAGAGTTTCCGCCTCCAGTCACTTTGCTTCAGAATAACACTAAAAAATGCCGGCAGGAAATCCACTTTGCTAGAAAAAATAATAATCGCCCCCCCCCAACCGCCGCCCCCAAATCCAGTGCTCAATTGCACGCAGAAGCCTTGTGCCGCTCCACTGACTTGAGCGCCAACTGAGAGGTGAGCACTCGAGTGGCGCCGAAAGCAGGACAGTGGGTCAGTCTATTTTTTCTACATATACGCCAGGATCTACGTCAACATTGGAAGAAAGGAAATGAAGCTGGCTGGGGATTTGTTGGAGGCGGGGAGGAGCCTTCGTACATTCCTTGCTTAGCAGCCTCTTGTATCTTCCAAGCAACCTCATTTTCTCGGGCCAGGTTAGCCCAGCGGTTCCTTCGAAATACATTCGCATTTGCAATGTTACTAGTTTGACTCCCGCGGGCGCTGTCTGGCCTTTTCTTGGGTCCCTTCAACTTTTAGGAACATTTCTACTTACATGTTATGCTTCCAGCTTGAAACTTCTAATAGTGTTTGCCATTTAATGAAAGCTCAAGAATAGGGAGTTTTAATGTACCTTTCTCTTGGCTGAAGCAAATGACTTTTGAAAAAGACTGGGGTGCGCAAGGAAGGTGTGGTCCGCCCCTATCCCACACATTTTGACCATCAGTTGCCAAGAACGAAGCTGGAAGTCTCGCCGAAAGTGGCACAATGTGTTAGTCTACATTTTCTGCACCTATGCGAAGAAAGGTAGTGACGACAACGAAGCTGGTTGGCGAATTGGGAGGGGGGGAGGAGTCTTTCTACGTTTCATGCTAAGTCACCTCTTATATCTCCCGAGGAACAATGTTTCTTTGGGCCAGCTTAGCCTAGCGGTTCCTTCGTCGTACTACTTTGTATGCAATCTTTAAGGTTTGAGCCCCGCGGGCGCTGTCTGGTCTTTTTGGGTCCCCTCAACTTTTAGGAACATTTCTATATTTATACTTACATTTTATGCTTCCGTATCCAAATTTCTACAGTACAGTACTTGGATTGCAAGTAACTTGGTTTGAGAGCATTTTGCAAGACAAGCACATTTTTAAATATTTATTTAATTTTTTTTACTTGATATACAAGCGACGTCTTGCAATATAAGTACTGTAGTACAGCTTAAATTAAAAAATCTCTGTACACATTTTGGGGGGGGGGGATTTCGTTTTGATATAAGAGTGTTTTGGATTACAAGCATGTTTCCCGAACGAATTATACTCTCAGTCCAAGGCATGACTGTATTTGCCATTCAATAAAAGCTCAAGAAGGAGGGAGGAGCAAGTCAGTGTTGTTTAGACAGATAAGTGTACAATAATAATTATACACGTGTATGTTTGTTTTATATATTCTGATATGTGCATGGCAGATTTCATATTCCTGGTTAGCATATCCAATGCCGGCAAAACTGCACTAAAGCCAGAAAACCAAAACAAAAATTGGGGGTTGGCAGAAATGTGCGTGGCTCTCTGAGGAACGCTGCGGGCCCGAATGGGATTCCAGGCAGGCCTGATGAAGCCCCCAGGCTGGAGGTTTTGCACCACTGGTTCAAAAGGTCTACATAGTTGTCTATGGGAGCCGTTCAGACTGATGTTTCTTTGTTTATTATTATGTTTATTTGGAAGCAGGTCCCACTGTGTTCAGTGTGAGGCTGAAACCTGCACATTTTAGGGTGCAATCCTCTGCATGTTTAGACAGAAAAAAGGCCTACAACTCACAGCATGCCCCGTCCCAGCCACCCACCATGCCCTGTTCCCCAGTGTTTCCAAGATAAAGGAAAAATCATACTGGGCAAGTCGTGTGAAGTTGTCGATGTTATGCTAAGAGCAGTGATGCCATCAAATGTCCAATATTATATTCTTAAGACAGCTGTACTGTGTCTGTGCATTTGATTCCCCACCTTCTTCTTAGATGTTGTTTTTAATTCCTCGCTCCAAATAAAGTTTTGTTGGAGTTCAATTATGCTTCTTGAATATAACGCTCTTCTGCATTAGCGCTATTCAATTCCCAAGATCATCTACTACTCCAACGTTCTCCAACCTGGGGGTCGGGACCCCCAAGGGGGTCAGCGACATGCTTTCTGGGGGGTTGCCAGCTATACTGGAAGGAGGGAGGGAGGGGGAGGTATTTTCCTACAGCACCAGGCGCTTGCAATCCAATTGCTGGAGAAGGAGAGAGAGCGCGTGCGCGCCTACACTGGTGCTTTATGGGTAACAGGCACGTGAGCCTTGAGAAGGAGCCGATGCCTGCAGTTGCCGCCAAGCACCTCCTTCGCCTCGTGCTTCTCCTCATTGTGCTGGAGTGAGTGAGTGAGTGAGTGAGTGAGTCGCTGCCTGCAGTTGCCGCCAACATCTCGCCTCCTCCTCCTCATGCTGGTGTGTGTGTGTGAGAGAGTGAGAGAGAGAGAGAGAGAGAGAGAGAGGAGACGACGCTGCCTGCAGTTGCCGCCAACACGCGCTTCTTCCTCCTCCTGCTGCTGCTGCTGCTGCTGTTGAAGATCTCTGTAAGAACAAGTTGGAGGAGTGGGGCAGATTGGGCTGGAAAGGGGAGGTGGTCGTGGCAGCGTCCAGGGGTGAGGGGAGGGTGGGGGGCATTCCACCCAGCCCTTCCTTCTCAGACGCAGCCAGCTGGGGGAGGGGGAGCGGCAGCACGAGGACGACCTGGGCGACTTGATTATTTGCACAAAGGCAAGTGTGCTTACTTCCTCCTTAGCCCTTCGAGATTGTGGCAGCCCCAATGCAAAGCAGTGAGGCGTGCTGCTGGCTATAATTCTGTTGGGAGAAGGTACTTAACACCACTTGGAGAGCTCACGTTATGGTATTTTTTGACACACTCATTGGGAAGAGTTTCACTGAACTATGGCTTCCTCTGAGTGAAAATGAAGTGTGTGTGAGAGAGAGAGTGAGAGAGACTGTGTGAATGAATTTCATTTCACTTGCTTCTGTGGCTATTGCAGAACTATTTTTAGCTGTCTCCAGCAGAACAGAGAGCCAGTGTGGCGTAATTGTGAGAGTGTTGGACTGGGACTTGGGATATCCGGGTTCTAGTCCCCACTTGGCCATGAAACTCACTGGGTTACTTTGAGCCAGTCATTTACTCTCAGCCTAACCTATCTCACAGGGTTGTTGTGAGGATAAAGTGGAGAGGAGGAGGAGGATTATGTAAGCCCCCTTGGGTTCCTTGCAGGAAAAAAGGTGGGGTATAAATATAACAAATAAAATAAATAAATAAACAAATAAACATGTCTTCTCCTTTCTGATACAAAGCTGGCTGCTAGTCAAATAAATCCGCTCACTTGCCTGCTCCCTGTTGGGCCCTATTTCCACTAACATCCAGAGTCCAAAGAGAGGAAGGGCAGGTGAGCAAGTACAACAATAGAAATACAAAAAGAAATTGTTTTTCCTCAAAAAAGATTTTTTATATATATTTTCGGAAATCTGTACCCATGGAGAAAAAACGGAAATATTCAGAAGATTACCGGTACCTTAAATTTGGCTTTACCACCTTTAATGAATATTAGGTTAAATTAAATTATATTCTGAAAAATCTATTTTTCATGTGTTTTCTTTACCCCACCAAAATGCAAATTTATGCAAAGGTGGTGAGGGGTCCCCGGTTACTTTGCCATTACAAAAGGGGGTCGCGACTCGAAAAAGGTTGGGGACCACTGTACTACTCTAAATGTCATGGAATGTGCCGCTAAGCAACACAGCGCACACAGAAGGAACGTGCACAGATCTGTTGTTGTATGGTGGGCGCTACAGGCGCAAATGACAACCAGAAACTACTGTGCTGCAGCGCAGTTTTGCCACCCCACTCCTGGAAAAAATCATGCAAATGCCCATCAGCAGCAGGGCTCTCCGGAACAGCTGCCCACACTTGGTGATGGTTGTGGGTGCTCTGGAGAGCCCCGCAGGTCCGTTCTCCTGCTGTGGCAAATGCCCACCCGCGGTTTCGCTCTGGGGGAGCCTTAAAACGAAACAGAGGAAGGGCAGCTGCTCTCAGCCAGCCACCCCCCTGGCTCATGTGGAGAATCCTCTCCGTGTGAGGCAGAGGGCGGGGAAGCGGCTGGCCTCCCTTGAGAGCCACACTGGCCTCTTCTTCCAGGCACGCAGCTCTCGAGACAGCCGATGCGGTGGCAGAGGTAAAGGGAACGGGAAAGGACGGGGGGGGGGGCACAACAAGGGAACAGTTGGCAGCGCATGCTGCGGTAAAGGGAAGGGGGTGCACCAGGAGAGGCTGGTGTCTCCTGTGTCAGTGGGGCTCATTATCCAGTGCGGGCGCAGCTTTTATGCTCAGCATTATAGGAGCTACCCATGGTGCTGTACTCCAGCCCCAAAACGGAGCACCATGGATAACTCCTATAAAACTCAGAATAAAAGCTGTAAAGGATTAAGGAGCCCCACTGACATAGGAGTCACCAGCCTCCCCTGGGTACCACAGTGGCTGGGAGTGGGGGTGCGATGCAGTGAAGGGGGAAGGAGGGCGACACGGTGGCAGGAAGCGGGTGGGGGGCGCAACACGGCGGCAGCATGTGTACTCTCCAGCCTTAGGTGCTGGGAGAGCTTGCGCCGGGGCTGTAGCAGAGGTGAAAGGAAATTAGCGGGTGGAAAGGGAGAAGAGGGAATTGGCTTGCTCCAGCCCCTAATAGTTTCTAGTAGCTACCCTGCGGCGTGGGTTAGGAATTGGCGAGGGAGGGCGGGATGTGCTCCATGAGTTAAAAAAAATTCCCCTCCCTGCAGCATATAAAAACGTGTCAGGAGGAAGAAAAGAAAAAAAGGGCATTTATTTATGTACTGTATTTGCTTTGTACCCCGTACAAATGTTCGCGTTTGCAATGTTAGTACTAGTTTGACTACTATCGGGCGCTGCCGACCTTTTGGTCCCCTCAACTTTTAAGAACATTTCTACTACATTTGTATGTATATGAGCACTCGAACTGTGCTGAAAGCAAGATAACGTGTTACCCTGATTTTTCTACATCCATGCCGGTGTTTCCCTCAGCACTGGAAGAAAGGAAATGAAGCTGGCTGGGGACATTGTCTACCTTTCGGAAGTTTGACTCCGAAGCTTGAAGTCTTGCCGAAAGTGGCACAATGTGTCAGTCCACTTTTTCTGCATCTATGCTAAGAAAGGAAGTGATGACAATGAAGCTGGTTGGCGAATTGGGGAGAGGGAGGAGTCTTTCTACGTTTCACGCTAAGTCACCTCTTATATCTCCCGAGGAACAGTATTCCTTCGGGCCAGCTTAGCCTAGCGGTTCCTTCGCGATCAATACTTTGCAGTATAATCCTGTGGTTCGAGTCCCGCGGGCGCTGTCTGGCCTTTTCTTGGGTCCCCTCAACTTTTAGGAACATTTCTACTTACATTTTATGCTTCCAGCTTGAAACTTCTAATAGTGTTTGCCATTTAATGAAAGCGCAAGCATAGGGAGCTATAACGTTCCTTTCTCTTGGCTGAAGCAAATGACTTTTGAAAAACTAGGGAGAGCAAGGAAGGTGTGGTCCACCCCCACCCCACCCCGACCATGTTGCCCATCAGTTGCCAAGAGCGGGGCTGGAAATCTTGCTGAAATTGGCACAATGTGTCAGTCTAATTTTCCTGAGTCTGTGCGAAGAACTACGTCAGCACTAGAAGAAAGGAAATTATGGCAATGAAGCTGGTTGGGGATTTGTTGGAGGGTGGGGAGGAGCCATTACACGTTCCTTGTTGAGTGGCCTCTTATATCTTCCAAGCGACTGTGTTTCTCCGGGTAAGCTTAGCCTAGCGGTTTCTTCGGCGGTGTTCTGTATGCACAATCTTACGGTTCGAGACCCGTGGGTGCTGCTTTGCCTTTTGGTTCCTTCAACTTTTAGGAACCTTTCTACATTTTATGCTTCCATATCTAAACCTCTACAGTATTAGCCATTCAATGAAAGCCCAAGAATGAGGGAGTACCAAGTCAGTGTTCTATATATAGGTAATGGTATAATAATTTTTATAAATTTGTTTTAGTTTGTTTTGTATATTCTGCAAAATACAAGCTCTCAGGCTTATTAAAAGATGCTTTAAAATGTTGTGGTGGAAGGGATTCTCTCGCCCCGTCACTTTCTGTAACTGCCTGGTTGCTTCAGAATGCCACTTTAAAAAAAGGTCTACTCTTTGCCTGCCTCCGGAAGCTTACCAGGGAGGGCACCAGTCTAGCCTCCCTGGGGAGGGAATTCCAGAGTGCTGGGGCAGCCACCGAGAAGGCCCTCTCCTGTTTTCCCACCAGGCGTGCCTGTGATGGTGGTGGAACCGAGAGAAGGGCCTCCCCTGAGGATCTCAAAGTGTGGGCAGGCTCCTAGGGGAGAATACAGTCTTTCAGATAACCTGGACCCGAGCCGTATAGAGCTTTATAGATCATAACCAGCACTTTGAATTGTGCCCGGAAACAGACTGGGAACCAGTGAAGCTGTTGAAACAGAGGAGTTGTATGTTTCCTGTAGCCAGCCCCAGTCAGCAGTCTGGCAGCAGCTCTTTGAACCAGCTGAAGTTTCCAAACAGTCTTCAAAGGCAGCCCCATGTAGAACGTGTTACAGTAATTCAAACAAGATGTAACTAAGGCATGTCACTGTGGCCAAATCAGACATCTCCAGGAATGGGTGCAGCTGGCGCACTAGCTTTAACTGTGCAAAATGCACTCTTGGCCACCACCGAAACCTGGGCATCCAGTTTCATGGCTGAATCCAGAAGTACACCCAAGCTGCAAACCTGGGTCTTCAGGGGGAGTGTAACCACACCCAACATGAAAGCCAGCATGAATTACTGTAATGCCCTCCGCGTGAGACTGCCCTTAAAAACAATTTAGAAACTTCAACTGGTACAAAATGTAGCTGCCAGGATGTTTCTGAAGGTCAGGCATTCAGATCATGTGACACCAATCCTGTATCAGTTGCCAATTTAAAGTGCTGGTTTTGGCCATTAAAACTGTAAATGGTTTGAGACCAGGTTACTTGAAAGACCACCTGCACTAATATGAGCCTGCTCAGACCCTGCTATTTGGCC
The DNA here is from genome assembly GCA_021292165.1 of Shinisaurus crocodilurus. Lineage (NCBI taxonomy): Eukaryota > Metazoa > Chordata > Lepidosauria > Squamata > Shinisauridae > Shinisaurus > Shinisaurus crocodilurus. The sequence goes on along the minus strand of CM037879.1, from coordinate 74,178,796 downwards.
CAGCATTAAGAACTATCAGATTGATGGGTACCAGGGGACAGGGCCTTTTCATTGGTGGCCCCACATCTTTGGAATTCTCTTCCTGGGGAAGTGATATGATTCCACTGATAACTTTTGAGCAGATTTTTAAAAATGCTTTTTTGTTCTTCTTGGCACTTGACTGCTGGTTTCATGCTGGCTTTCATGTTTTAATTTCTATTTTAATTGTTAATGTGTTCATCTTGTTTTAATGTTTGGTTGTGTGATATATGTATTTTATTGACTTTTGTTAGCCACCTTGGGAAGGGTTTAAACTAGAAGGTGGGATACAAATAGAGTAAATATATAAATAAGTTTCAGATCAGAGTGCCAAAAATATTTGTATTTGCAACCAACTTTGTTATATATCTGAATAATGTCTCTTTCCATTATGCCTTATGAGGGATTCATCAACAGTACCAGTAAAATCGAACATGCTTCCTATTTGTATAACTTAATTCCTACAGTCATTTGCTACATAATCAGTCTATGTGCAAATAAATAGGACCTTAGTTTTTCATGGAGGGTAGAAATCCACCCAAAGATGCAGCTGCGTTGTGGACTTAAAGAAGGGTCTTCTCCTTAGTGGATTGTCATATATTAAAAAGATGATGATGATAAAAAAATATGGGGTGGTGCTGTATATGTTCCATCACTCTTGGGTTTTTTGAAATTTGATATGAATTGCAGCAGCACACTGGTTGGTACCACAAAACTTTGCTCCAGCATTTCATCGCTATTGCCCTACCTAGCCTATTTGCAAAGAAATATACACCATAAAATGGAGGATAAAATGGAGAGGAGGAGGAGGATTATGTAAGCCGCCTTGGGTTCCTTGCAGGAAAAAAGGCGGGATATAAACGTAATAAATAAAATAAAAATTAAAAGTATAGACATCGGTTGTCTCTCGGGCACGTAGCCAAAGCCTAGTTCTGCTGCAAAAGTAAAGGGCAAAACTAGTTTCGACCCTTATCCTGGACTTGAGGATTTGTTTTCTTTTTATTTACTTATTAAAATATTTATAAATCACTTTTCTTCCCAAAAGCCCCCCCCCCGGCGATATATAACTTTAAAACAAAACATTCAAATTATACGGCTCAGAGCAGAACAAGTCCGATGAGCAGGGAAGAATCGCCACAATCCCACCATCCTCTGCAGCTGAAAAGCCTCTCTCGCAGCCTCGCTTCACCGCTTCCTTTCTAACCCTGAAGTTGCGACTCCCAGAATTCCGCCCTCAGTTAAGATGGCGGCGGTAGTCAAGGGCTCCATGGGTCGCCTTCTTCGGGTGCCCCCCTCTTGGTATTGCGGCTGCTGCCGAGGTTGCTCTACCGCTTCCCCGTCATCCGGGCGAGTGCGTCAGACTTTCCTCCAGTTCTTCCAGGAGCGGTATGGGCATCAAGTGGTGTCGTCGGCCTCTGTGCGGCCGCGAGGTGATCCCGGGCTGCTCTTCGTGAACGCGGGTATGAACCAGGTACGATCTCGAAAAGTGTGCGATGGAGAAACAGACTCAGTTGAATGATTCCTACTGCTGCCTGCCTGCCTGCCTGCCTGAGAAGACGCTGATGTGGATATAGGTTATTCCCTTTCCCTTCTCTCGGAGCCCTGTTCTTATCTATTGAACCTGCTGCTGAACCGTTTCATGCGCTCGTTTTGGTCTGCTAAGGAGAGATGCCCTGCTGCAGCAGCTACTAAAACCGCAAAATTCTTACACTTATGTATAGAAATTAAAAGCTAATCGGAGGTAAGAAAGAGAAGGGTGGGAAAGAGTCAAGTCTTAATCTGAGGGAAAATATGAAGGCAGAATAAAAAGAATCTGCCTCCCAGGAAATTCTAAGAGAACACTTCTGGGATCCTTTGGCCATTTATTTATTATTTGACGAACAGGCTCCTAAAGCAGCTTGCATATCTTATATATTTGGATTTTTCAGGCAGCCCAATCCAAGGGGCCCTTGATGGGAAATGATCTGTTTCGTATGAACAAGAGAGCCCAATTAAAAGGAATGTTGCAGATAAAAAAGACAAAAGTGTTACATCTGAGTGTTGGAACTGGAGTCCTACCAGCATTAACTCTGTTGCCAGTCAAATAAGAAGGCTTAAGGTGCAGTCCTATGCAAGTTTAGACAGAAAAAAAGTCCTACAACTCCCAGCATTCCCCAGCTAGCAGCACTGGCTGGGGAATGCTGGGAGTTGTAGGATGTTTTTCTGTCTAAACTTGCATAGGACTGCATCCTTAGAATATTTCCAACACATACTCAGTGCTTTGGAAAGGGAGTTTTCAGAACTGTGGGGCAGCTGCCAAGAATGCCTTCCGGCATGTTTACAGCATGGCATCTCAGAGCATACTGACAGTGTAGAAGTGAGAACCTTCAGATGCTGGTTGAAGGCAAGATTTGTTTTGAGCCTGTGCCAGATACTAACAATTCAGTGATATAAGCCACAGTTAAACTAGCATGGATGTTCATATGCAGAGCAGTATCCATTGAGCCAAATCATTTTTTTTAATTAAGCAAAGCTACAGTTTTTGCCTGTTGGGAGAGTCTCAGTCTGAACACACACACCCCTTTTTTTTTTGCTAATTTCCTGTCCAGATCAGGGATGGGGAACATGTGGTCCTCCAGATGTTGTTGAACTGCACCCATCATGCCTCACCATTGGCTATGCTGGCTAGGATTCATGGGAGTTGCAGTTACATTACATTTATTACATTTATATCCTGCCTTTTTTTCCTGCAAGGAACCCAAGCTGGCTTACATAATCCTCCTCTTCTCCGTTTTATCCTCACAACAACCCTGTGAAGAAGGTTAGTTCCACAAATTCTGGAGGACCACACACACACATTCCCTATCCCTGCTTTAGACTATTATAACTTTTTCATAGCCTAACCTCCCCTGCAATCCCAGTCGGAACTCTGTTATATGTGATATTTTCTTTGTACTTCTCTCTAAATTTCCAGTTCAAACCCATTTTCCTGGGCACAGCAGATCCCCGTAGCGAGCTGACACGTTACCGGCGAGTGGTGAACAGCCAGAAGTGTGTCCGTGCAGGTGGGAAGCACAATGATTTGGAAGATGTAGGCCGAGATGTTTATCATCATACATTCTTTGAAATGCTGGGGAACTGGTCCTTTGGAGATTACTTCAAAGTAAGATATCTGGCCATGCTCTCTTTAAGAACATGCTGGGTCTTCCTGTTTGCACAGAAATGTGTTGTCATAATGTAGAGACAAACATTTTCTTCTAAGGCCTCGGTGATAATGTTTTTTCACGAATTGTTTAGAGCTTATTTAAACACACAGAAGTAGGAAGCAGTAAAACCCTTCCTGGACTAGAGTAGGTGTAGAATTGCATGTTTAATACTTTCCTATGTAGAGTCATAAGCTTTCGTGGACACCGTCCACTTCATCAGATGCCTGAAGTGTTAGCCTCACTTTATGCATCTGATTAAGAGGACAGTGTCCACGAAAGCTTAAGCCATAATAAATTTGTTATTCTTTAAGGTGCCACAAGACTCTGTTGTTTTTGCTGCAACAGACTAATACAGCTACCCCTCTGGAACTAAAAATTCAACCGACCCCCCCCCCCATTAAGGCAGCTTCTTTCTTATGCAAATATTTGGTTATTGTTTACTGTCATTTTTCATTCTCTTCTTCATCATTAGGAGGAAGCTTGTAAGATGGCATGGGAGCTCCTGACACAAGTGTATGAAATCCCAAAAGACCGTCTTTATGTCACCTATTTTGGAGGAAATTCCTCACTTGGTCTAAGTACAGATGACGAGAGCAAGGAAATATGGCTCAGCCTGGGGTAAGTAAATGCGAAAAGAAGGTGAGAAAGCAAATTACAAAAAATCTGATCTGTGTATTGTCCAGAGCTGTTTGTAGTCCTGCTTTATATCCCACATGGCATGTATTGTAAGTCAATCCAAAATACCATCTTTCATCAAAGGAAAAAAAAGGTTTCTAGCTTTTGCAGAAGATCTTAAAAATATGTAGACAGGAAGCAAAAAGCTTAGAAACCAATAAGGACCTTAGTTTTTGTATCCACTAAACGCAGTTGGGGATCCATACCGTGCATCACTCCTTGATACCACCCTGGTACCTCCCTCTCCTTGCCAAAATATTCTGAAATGTTCAAAAAGACTACATTCTGTTGTTGACATTCCTTATGCAAATTGTGCCTGAACTTGGATTTCTTGACACAATTGGACCAGCCTTGATGATGGGTTTGCCTGCTACAGGGTTGCCACATTCTGGAAAGTGAGGGAAATGGAAATTGGTCAGGGAAAGTTAGGGAAGTTGGTCAAAAGTCAGGGGAAGTCAGGGAAATTGTGATAAAGTTATACTCGTGTAATGGATTTTTTGAAATGCCACTGCAAGAGGACAGTCTGCACTTGAGGCAGTTGGAGTAGAGAAGTGGCAGAATACAAGTGTAATGTAATGATACACACATGTTCTATAATATGATTATATGTTTTTGATAATCTTTATTGGCTGATAGTTATTAACAGTAAAACAGAATAAAAGGAGCCTGGCAGCGGGCCAGAGAGAACTTTCCTGTCTTCACCACTCCAGCCTGCGGGGAGGAGTGTGTGGATTTACTGCCCTAGCATTATTAGCTGTTCTGTTTTGCTTTTCAGTGTGCCCCCCAACCACGTGCTTCCTTTTCAACTGAAAGAGAACTTCTGGGAGATGGGCGATACTGGTCCCTGTGGGCCCTGCACAGAGATCCATTATGATCACATAGGCGGTGGGAGGAATGCAGCAGCACTGGTGAACCAAGGCAATCCTGACGTTGTGGAGATCTGGAATCTGGTTTTCATGCAGTACAACAGGTACGAAAGGGTGGAATTGCTTGTGTTCTAGGCTTCTGCCAAAGCCTCTCTTCTTAGGAGGAGGCTTGCACACCTCTGAACACAGCAGCCTTCCCCATGCTAGTGCCCTTGAGGTGTGTCAGACTGCAACTCCCATCATCCCCAGCCACAGACCATGTTGGCTGAGGATGATGGGAGCTCTAACCCGACACATCTGGAGGGCACCAGAAGGCAATTCTACAGTAATCTGTACTGCTTTCCCAACAGCCTGCCTTACACAGGGCAAAGAGGAACTCTCGTGATGTTTCACTTTCAGAGTCTGTTGATCCTGTTTCGATCCTCTGTTGCAACCTTTTGATGAGCTTCAACTACCCTTCTTCTCTCATGAGTTTTCCTGGTGCTTTTCTCCTCTCACCATCTGTTGCATGCCCACCTACACCTTGAGCTGAGTGAATAATAAGCCCTTGGCCTCCAGCTCATATCTATCTATCTATCTATCTATCTTTTTCCCCTTGGTTGGCGACTGGTGCATTGCCAGAGAGGCTGATGGGAGCCTGCGTCAGCTGCCTCAGCATCACGTGGACACGGGAATGGGCCTGGAAAGGTTGATGACGGTTCTACAGAACAAGCGCTCCAATTATGACACAGACCTCTTCACCCCGATCCTGGACGCCATCCACAAGGTGATGATCAAATGCCAGAGGAAGCTCAGCTGAGACTTCAGCAGGGTTATATGTAACAGCTACCTGCCTACTTGTTAGGTGCCAGCTCATATTAGAAACTCTGTGGCTTCATCTAATTGACTTATGGTGGCTGGCAGTATGGTTTGAAGTTTTCTTTTGAGAGAGGTGAGAAGCAATATTAGCTGCTCACCAGGGAAGAACAGCTGCTACTTCTGGGTGGGCAGAGAGATGACCGCTCCTAGCCACCTTATTGATTTTTCATTTGGCTGGAAAGGAACATCCTGCCTGGGGAAAGACTGATGTGGCAGAATCGCAACTACACACCTCTGTCTCTTCAGAGAAGAGGTGGGAACCTGTGGCCCTCCAGATGATGTTGGACTACAACTCATCATTGGCTGGGGCTGATGGGAGTTGGGAGTCCCAACAGCTTCTGGAAGGCCACAGGTTCCCCAGTGAGAGTGGCTGAGATACATTAGAGTGCTCATCCCTCAAATGAGAAGAACAGAAGCCCCTAAAGGGCCAGGAGAAACAGCTTCTGTAGTTTGCTGGCCCTTTAAATGGACTGGGGAAGCTACTGTGGTATGTATTTCCTGGGTGGAAAAGCACAGCCTTCAAGGACTGAAAGATAGAGTTGCAATAACACCTGGTGATCCTTCTGTGCCTGGGAATAAGTCCCCTTGCACTCTCCGAGCACATCTCAAGCTTCACAGCACAATCGTGTACGGGTCTACTCAGTAGTACATCCTATTGAGTTCAGTGGGGCTTCCTCCCAGTAAGTGGGAATAGGATTGCAGCCTTAATGGGCCAGGAGACACAGCCTTAACAGTCTCCCCAGAGTTCTTTTCAGAGAGGTAACTGGAGCTGTGTACAAAGAGGAAAGAAGGATAGAGAGAATCATAGAATTTTAGGGTGGGAAAGGATCTTAGCAGTCTTTTAGTCCAACCCCCTGTTCCAAGCAACTGTCTACAGCATCCTTGACAGATGGCTGTCCAGCTTCTGCTTAAATTCTTCTGTAAAGAAAAGCCCACCACCTCCCACAGCAGTCTGTTCCACTGTTGTACATCTCTTACCATTGGGAGGTTTCTCCTGATGTTGAGCTGAAATCTGCTTCCCTGCAATTTCCATCCATTGGTTCCTGTCCCGGCCTCTAGAGCAAAATGAGACTGTTGGGGTCATTTGAAGGAAACATCCGCAATATTCATAGATTGCATGCAGTGGGGATGTGGCTCACCAGGTTTCCTAAAATATTTCTATATTTCTCTTGCAGGGCTGTGGTGGGCCCAGCTACCAGGGCTTGGTTGGAGAGGCTGACACTGGGGGTGTGAACATGGCCTACAGAGTGGTAGCGGATCATGTGCGCACCTTGTCCATGTGCATTGCCGATGGTGTTTATCCAGGCATGTCTGGTGCCGAGTAAGGAAGAAGCACAATAACAAGGGTTGGTTGGGACTAGAGAGGTGACTCTGATCTTAGGGGAGCCTAAGGAGGCTTGAGAAGTTTGGGAGAGATCTGGGAAAATTTTGAGGGAGCAGGATATTTGGAGGGAAGAAGCAGGGTCTTAAGATAGGCATAGGGTAAGTTTACATGACACGGCAACCCATCCTGCGAATAAGCTACTCAGTGTGGGTTGTTCATGGAACAACACACGGTGCACCCGATAGACAATTGGGCTCACCGTGGGTTGTCCCCCTCAGTCCTCCCCCTGGTATCCTAGGGGACGTGGCAGCTAAAGCTGTCTTGTCTCCTCTCCCTGCTGCAATTGCGACCCCTGTTGTGGCCACCGCGCTTCCCCACCCCCCTTTTTTCGGATCTCTCTGCTTGACCATGCTAAAACCTCACAATTATAGCATTCTACCTAACATGAGCTCAGGTCCTTTATCTTGAGTCAAGCTGCATAGATGCTTGTTTAAGTAGGAGCTTCAGGCCTTGTCACAACTCCTGCACCTAACCAGGAGGACTTGCTCCCTAACATAACCAGGCTTTCGGGTAACTTGCGTGCAGGAGCATCTTTGTGAAAGTACCTCCTCCTGAGTCAAGGGGTTTTTTTTGCTTCCAAGAACTAACCAACCCATCTTCAGCAAGCTCCCTTGCCCCAGTTCCAAGAACCCATTTTGCACTCAAAACTAGCTTATAGCATGTATGGAACTAATCCTTCCTATTAAAAAAATCCGTTCTTGTCAACCCTACCCTTACATACCTACTTTGTGACATGGCTGTGGAAGCAAGGCAGAGGAGTTGACGGTGGGTGTGACAGGCGTGAAATGCATGCAGGAAGATAACGGGTGATGGTGCAAGGGGGATCTTACGTATATGGGTGGGGAACTGACAGGATAAATGCTGAGGGGGCCTGATGGGCTTTGTGGATATTGGGAGGCTGTCTGGAAAAAGTGAAATAGCATTCTTGGTCAGCAGACTAACCTTTTGTAAAATGTGTCTCATCTGCAGGCTTGTTTTGCGTCATATCTTGCGCAGGGCGGTGCGGTTTTGCTCTGAAGTCCTCCATGCTCCACCTGGGTTCCTGGCCAGCTTGGTTCCTGTCGTGGTAGAAATTCTGGTAACTGAGGATTTATTTTTCCTGGATAGGGAGAGACTGTTATAGCCAGGTTCTCTTACAAACATTGTAGCAGTTTCCCTACCCAGAGTCCATATCTGGTGACATCAGAGGAACAGTCTGGTTGGTCCTTTGAGATGGTGACCTGGTAGTTGGGATAGCCTCACTTTATTTACTTCACATTGGCGAGGGGTGTGTGTGACTTTCTACTTATTTTGTCCTGATCTAGGCTGATGACATATTGCTAAGCTACATAATGTTTGTTTCTTGTTTCCAACGTCACAATCCTTTATCTTTTTTTTTAAAGAAAAGAAAGCACCCTAACATTATGGTATAACTATTTTCTGAGTGTTATCCCTTGAGTAGTTGCAGAAGGTGTTAAAGGCATAGCAAAACGGAGGTGATTGTCTGTAGGTGACAACAAAAGCTGCCTCAGAGGCAGTCCAAGATATAGCCTCCCTATGAGGAAAAGCATCAGTTGGTGTTGCAGTTCTGCTGCTATTCTGATAAGGTGTATCATGGAGCATCTGCTGTGTAGCGTCACTGCAAAATTCACCAATTGCTGTGCAGATGCTGCATGCCAGGGAAGTATAAATGGGAGGTGTCAAGGTCAGGGAACGTGAAATAAAGAAAGGGCTGCGTTTGTGGGGCTCCATTTTTTTCTTGACTGAATGATAGTCACCCTCTCGTGAAATAATTTTCCCCTCTGTAAAATGGGGAAAGGCAGGCATGTAAGTGTGGAGGGGATTGTTGTGCACTTCAAAGCTTCAATGGTCACTTTCAGAAGCTCTCCGTGTCTGGAATAATTCCTGATGTGAGACCAGTTTTAAAAAAACCCAAACCTGATGCAAGGAGTAAAGCTGTGTTTTCCATAGTGAACCTGTGGGATGTGTGTGTGGCCAGGGCTGGAAGTTGTGCATAGTAGTGTCATCTGATCTGTGATTCTTCCTCTTCAGGGAGATGCCTACCCAGAGCTTCTGAGGGATACAGATAAGGTGAGCAGCTGGAACTGATGGACTAAATGTTGGCCAGGTTCGCACAACTTGGAGGAAAAGAAGCCATGGTGGCTTCTTTTCCCCACCCCATGTGTGCCGGTCTCATTTGCCTCATTTCCATAATTACCCGCGCCATGCACGGGTTGCCATGCCGTCCGAACCCGGCGAGGGTGGGCTGCAGGGGTGGTTTCCAAACCATCCTAGGACAAGCTTTGGGTTGCAAGGTGGTTTGGAAGCCACCCCCGCCACCCAGCTCGCTGGGTTCAGATGACACAACATGCCACGCACAGCACGGGTAATTATGGAAATGAGGCCGGGTGGGGAAAGGAAGCCACCATGGCTCCTTTTCCTTCCCCAAACATGCAAGCCCAGTCATTGTGTCTGATTGGCCTCCCTGGTCACTGAGGGCATCAGATGAGGTGCTCCTGGGGGTTCCACTTGGACCTGCCGCCTGTTTCGGGTAGACCCTTCCGTGTACTGGCTCCCTCTCTGTGGAACGTCCTGCCTGTTGAAGTCATGCAGGCACTGATGTTTTCTTTTATTGCTCACCACTCGGGAATCCTGTTGGATGTAGAGCAGTATATAAACCTTGTAAATAAATAAATAATCACCGGTTATCACGCTGCGCATGGAGCCGGGGAATCTCTCTGAGCTTCCTCAGTAATTCAGTCTTGCTGAACGTACTGCAGAGCAGCCTCCAGGTCACCGCAAAAGAAGGGATTCACCACCACCACCACCACCACCACTTCTCATTGGGAAGAGATTAATGGAAGAGAGCAGCGTGAATGCCACATACTGAGCAAGGGCGTGTTAATGATTCCCATGTGCAATTTAAAAGTAGCATCCCACGGCCTGCATGGGAGTTGTAGTCCAACACATCTGGAGGGCACCAGGTCAAGGAAGGCTGCCCTACAGTTTGTTTCTGTTCCACATTTGGCCATGCTTAATGAAACTGATCACTCCTTGTGCTGATTAGATGCACCTGAAGCCAAGTTTTGTATCAATCTTCTGTCCAATCCAGGCTTTCTCCTCCAGAATAGATACCTTTTTTCCCTTGAGTCCCATCTGGCACTGGGAATTCTAGTATTCATATAAATAACTGCCACCAAATGATTTACAGGCACAGTGAGCACAACTGCATTTCAGACATCTTTCCCACGGCCCAGCTCTGCTAAGAACCCTTCCACCCGGCCCTTGCAGCCTTCATCATTCCGTTCCAACCCAGGCAGGCACAGAGGTTCCTGTTCTGTTGTTCCCTGTTGTTCATGTGCTGGATTTCGCCAACACACAACAAGTTCCATGAGTTAACCTGTTTGGATTTCTGATCTCTAGTCCCTTAATCTGCCCCCTTTTTTGTTAAATGCATCCAAATGGAGAAAGAAAAAAAGGCAGCATCTGCCTTATTCCCTACTCTGCCTTTTTCCAATCCACTTGGATCATAAGGTTGTGTAAAGGGAAGTGGTTTAGCAAGTGAACCAAGAGACTCGCTTCCCATGAATGCACTTCAATCACAAATGCCACTTTTATTGTACATTCTAGGCAGCAGGGTGAAATCTTTTGAATAGTTTGGCAAGGTTTTTTTACTTGCCTCTTCATTTTTCCTTTCTAACACTTGTGACCTGCTTCAGTACCTAGTGTAGTTCTTCTTGTGAATAATTCATTTAATTTACCCTCCATCCCTCCTGAATCTGGCTCTGATCTCCCTTCAGGTTATGAATATCATCAATGAGAATGAGGCTGCATTTCTGTCTTCCCTCTTGCGAGGGCGCGGTGTAATCAACCAAACGCTGCAGGAGATGGATCGTTCCAAAGCCTTCCCAGGCAAGGATTTTGTTTTTTGTTTTTCGGAGAATATGGAATGCCATCTGTCCAGCCTTGAGTGGCCCTGTCATTTTGTCTCCGGAAGGGGCAAAGACAGTGCTTTTGGAAGTCGTAAGCGCACACCATTGAACTTGAAGGCATAGCATTCCTAGCTGAGCAGTGGCATTGATTTCTGCTGACCTTCTGGTTCCTACAAGGACTGAAGCATGTGCCTTCCTGTCTCCCGATTAACTACTTAGCGGTAGCAAGGATGTTGTCTTATCTCAACCTGATCTTATTAAGCCACTAGCTTAGATGGCTTAGTTGGACAATGTTCTTCAAGGATGAGTCTGTTGACAGCTATGAGCCAACTTAGCTCAGTGAAACTTTTTTTAAACAGAGGCAGTCTACCTCTGAATACCATATGAGAGCCAGTGTGGCATAGCAGTTAGAGTGTTGGACTGAGACTTTGGCGATCCAGGTTCAAGTCCCCACTTGGCCAGGAAGCTCACTGGGTGACTTTGGGCCAGTCACTGACTCTGAGCCTAATCTACCTCACAGGGTTGTTGTGAGAATAAAATGGAGAGGGAGAGGATTATGTAAGCCAACTTGGGTTCCTTGCAGGAAAAAAGGCAGGATATAAATAAAATATAATAAATAAATAAGGCTAAGGGCAAACAATAGGGCAGGGGCGAGAAGCCGGTGTCCCTCCAGATGTTGCTGGACTCCCAACATCCCCAGCCAGTGTTGCCAATGATCAGGGATGATGGGAGCTGTAGTCCAGTCACATCTGGAGGGCCAGAGTTTCTCCACCCCTGCAACAGGGGATGCCCATCCCAACCCCTTCGTACCCTGCTTGTGGGTGCCTGGAGGCATCTACCTGGCTACTACTGGAAGCAGAATGCTGGGCTAGGTAGTCCTTAGCTGAATGCAACAAGGCAGTTTTTACATTCTTAAGATTTGCAAACAGGAGTACCAAATACCTCTGATTGACAGCAGTTACTTCATTATCAGTACACTTTCTCTCTCAAACCTTGAAGATTATTTCCTCATGTCCTACATTTATGGGAATAATTGCTTGTTTCCCCTAATGAAACTCATTTCTCCAGACTTCAGCTGTTTTTGAGAAGGGTAATAACTTAGCATTCCTGTTCCAAGTAGCATGTTTGTATGTGAAAAGAGAGTTGAGAGGTTTCATCCAAGCTGCTGTTAGCAGATTCAGCCCAAATTTAACAGCTGTGTGGATTGAGTAAGTAATAGAATTTTGATGCTCATCTTTTTATGTAAAGCAGGGGTGTTGAACCTCTTTCAGACCAAGAGCCAAATTCAATTTTGGAGAAGCTCTTGGAGGGCTCAGGACAGAAGGCAAAATGGGGTGGGGCCAAAATTCCTAAAATACCAGCATATTTTAGTTTAAAGCTTTTACTTTCTGTAATTAAGCCAGGGAGAGGCATTTCAACCTTTTAGAGTGGCAGGAAAAATGCGCAAAAGCCAGGTAACCACCAAATGATCGGCAGTCGGGGGAAGAGGGTGGGACCAGGGGAAGGGGGCATGACCATTTGGGGACCCCGGGCAGGATGGATTTGGCCCGTGGGCCTGAGGTTCTGCACCCCTGATTTAAAGAATCCTCTAACTGACTGTTAAAGCAATAAGACAATGGAACCAACTACCTAGGGAGGTGGTGGGCTCTCCCAATCTGGAGGCATTCAAGGTGCAGCTGGACAGCCATCTGTCAGGGATGCTTTGACCTGGATTCCTGCATTGAGCAGGGGGTTGGACTCGATGGCCTTGTAGGCCCCTTCCAACTCTACTTTTCTATGATTCTACCGGAAATACTTCTTTCCTGGCTTGAAAGTTGCTCTTCTTCCATCCCTTCCAATGGCCATTCCCAGCCATTGGGCATGCTGACTGGGAATGATGGGAGTTGCAGTCTGACACATCTGGAGGACATCAGGTTGCGGAAGGTGGGCCTAGAGCAGTGATGGTGAACCTATGGCACGGGTGCCACAGCTGGCACGCAGGGCCCTCTCTGTGGGCACTCAAGCCATTGGTCACCAGATCGCGAAAAGATTGTCCCCTTCTGCAAAACACTAATGGTTTTGTTCTTTCTCACAGTGTGGTACAGAATGATTTTATTCTAGAATTCCTGTTACAGAATTCTTTTCTACGTTGTTATCACATTTAAAAGATTTTGAAGAATGATGCACAGAGCATGGCTTGGATGTAAAGCCCTAACAGTTGACCTGAGTGCTGCATGTGTTGCTCTCAAACTAACAGAGTATGAGCCAAGGTTTGACAAATTATCAGCATGCATGCAATAGCAAAAATCACATTAATTGTGCAAAAGCATGCCCAATGCAAACTTTTACCTAATGCAGTGTTTGCAGTCCAAGACATAAAGTGTTTAAAATGTGTTAAGCACGTTTAGTTTTCTTGTTTATCTTGCTCATCCTAGTACAGGTTGACTTTTACTTTTACTAATCCGACACCTGTAGAAGCAGGGAAAGGACCCGGGGTAAAGCTTGCCCCATACAATTGCAGTCTGGCATATAATCATAATACAAGTTGAGAATCCCTTATCCAAAAATACATGTGCCTAATTATTTAAAAAGTTTGTATAAATTCCCTTCAGGCTATGTGTACAATGTAGTACTATAATAATTTTTTGAGTTGATTTTTTCCCCAACAAAAAACTGTTTGTATCATTGAAAGCTCTGTTACTGTGTTTTTCTTTTAAGACAAAAGATGTTAATTAGTTCGGACAACTGTATGAGTTGTTTTTCTAAAACTAAAACCTCGGTATTCAGGTTTAATTGCAGTGTTGGCACTTCGAAATAAATAAGTTGGTTTTGTGTTGCAGTTTGGGCACTCGGGCTCAAAAAGGTTCGCCATCACTGGCCTAGAGTCAGGCCGACATGCCTACCTGTTTCTGTAGAGTTGTGCTGCTGCTTCTGGCTCAGTAGACTAGAAGGAAAATTAATAAAGGGGAAGGGGAGTATGCCTTGTCAGAATATGTTATATTTTTGGAATGTGGAATTTAATTGATTAAGCGGATGGATGTATATTAGTTGGTCCCTAGGCGGGTGGGGGGTGCACCTTATGATTTATTTTAGTTGTATGTTTGTGGTTTATAGTTTTGTATGTAGTTTATAATAACTAAATAAAATTTATTAAATAAAATAGAAGGAAAACCATATTATAGTGTGTCCTAGAATGGCACTATTTGTATTTCTTGCACACTTGTCTCAAAGGTTGGCCACCATCACTGTAAAGGATATTCTACTGCCTTTCAAGTCTATGAGGTACATAACCATGGGAGTTCACATTGACTCCAAGCCTATTCAGAAACTTATATTAATCTACTGGCAAGGCCTGGTTTTTATTCAGCTGCTGCCACTTGGGGCTTATAGGGGAGGATACGTTGAGAATCAACTGGGTAATCATACAGTCTCCAGTATTTATTTATTTTTTTATTTGATTTGATTTGATTTGTGCCCTGCCTTTCCGCCAAGGAAAATGGCACTCTCAAGGCAGCTTACAGTCACAACTAAAACTTGATCATTGTTCTGTGCTCTTTCCCCATGCTCCCCTGTTGATCTTATTCCTGCCTGCAGTGGAGGTAGCTTGGTCTCTCTATAGCAATTTGGGATTCCCCCGGGATCTCATTGGATTGATGCTTGAAGAAAAGGGGATCCAGCTGGATGTGGCTGCTCTGGACCACCTGGTTCGGGAAGATGCTGAAGTAAGTCTTTTGTGAGTCACATTAATATGCCTGAAACTTTATTTCCTCTGATCATAGTCCTTAGAAGCATTCATTTTAAGGAGCTGTACTGTGAGCCCTTTACCGACGAAGGCTCTCCATCTGCTTTAGTTGCCCAAAATCCACAAATAACTTTGAAAAGTAGCTTTGAAATCCATTCCAAAATTTACATTCTGTCCCAAAGCAAACCAAATTCACCATTCATAATCAGTTTGATCAACAAGGCGAAATAATTCAGTACAGTATCGAAGCCTGCCCATGTGCCAGCGGGACCCGATGCTAGTGCAATGGGGAGCTACCTGTTCTAAAAGCAACTCATTTCCAGAAAAGGGCAGATCAGCAGAGCTTGCAGAAGGAAGTTCTGCTGACCTGTCTTGATTCAGAAACAAGCATTTCCTCTTGTTTCTGGGGTTGCTATTTGAACAGCTAAGTTTCTGTTGTGTAGGTGGTAGTCCTGCTTAAGCAATAGATTGAGCATGAGCACCGTAGTAGTATTGGATACTGTCCTATGTCTGCTTTTTTAAAAAATCTGTTCTTTCAAATGCAGCAGCCATTTACAATTTTTCCCATACAGCTGGGTCACATGACACGACAGCCCACCATGGGTTTTATTTATTTTTATTTATTATATTTATACCCCACCCTTTTTCCTGCAAGGAACCCAAGGTGGCATACATAATCCTCCTCCTCCTCTCCATTTTATCCTCACAACAACCCTGTGAGGTAGGTTAGGCTGAGAGTCAGTGACTGGCCCAACCCAGATATAGGGATGCTTTTTGATGACATGGGGTCCACAGGCAAGCTACCATAAGCAATAGATTTATATGTGCACTGGGGATGAACAGATAAAAGAAAAAACATTGACATGGTGCAAGTATCTATGTATATACCCGAAAGCTTTCACCCCAGGCCTGGATTCACCATCATTAATTAATTAATTATATTTATACCCCACCTTTTTTTCCTGCAGGGAACCCAAGGCAGCTTACATAATCCTCCTCCTTCTCTCCATTTTCTCCTCACAACAACCTTGTGAGGTAGGTTAGGCTGAGAGTCAGTGACTGGCCCAAAGTCACCCAGTGAGTTTCATGGCCGAGCGGGGACTAGAACCCAGATCTCCGGGGTACCAGTCCAACACTCTCACCACTACGCCACACTGGCTCTGCGGGGCTGTCACATTGTGTCAGGTGCCTGCGGGTGCTTGGCTTACCGTGGGTTGTCGTGTCATGCAAACCCAGGTGGCAGGGGTTGTTTGAGGGTTAGGCAACCCTCAAATAACCCATGGCTTGTTTTAGGATTAGTTGAGGGTTGTCTCACCTTCAAACAATCCCTGCCACCTGGGTTTGTGCGACACAACCCGTGGTGAGGCAGGCAGCCACAGGCACCATGCAAAAATGGCACCTGTGGGCGCCTGCACAACGCAACAGCCCCCGTAAGTAAATTAACCCGTGGTGGGCTGTTGTGTTGTGCGAACAGGCCCACAGAGTTATGCAGCAGCAGCTGGCTCAGGTTGGAGTGAGGATTATGGGAAGGGGTAGAATCTCCTCAAGTTTGATTTAAAGGAGCAGGAGGAACTGAGATTCTCCAGAATCCAAATTTGGGCCCTAATGCTAGGTTGCTTGTGGGGATGCCAAAGACTGTGGAATTCTGTGCATAGTTTTTATGAAACTGGTATGCTTGAGCTGTCATTGCACTCCCTCTCTTTTCCCACACTTGTGCAGCGCAAAGCTCAGCCCCAGCAGGAGGAGAGCGCTGGGATGCAGCTGGACGTGCATTCGTTGGCCAAATTGCGGCAGGATGGCGTGCCTGCCACTGACGACTCTCTCAAGTTTGCCTATGAACTCGGGCCAGATGGTAGATACAGTAAGGACGAAGCCGTGCCTGAGGATATACCCAGAGAGGCACTCCGGAGAAAAGCGGATTCAAATTTGTACCCCAGAAACCTCTGGGAGACTTACATGTCTGTCATAGGTTGTACAGCAGAGGTGTCAAACCTCTTTTGCCCAAGGGCCAAATTGATTTTTGAAGATACTGTTGGCATTGGCAGGGCAAAAGGGGTGGGGCCAAAAATGCAAATGTGCCGTCTCAGGCAGGAGATTTGGGATGTCACAAAATGGCAGCAAATTGTTAGTTACTTTTTTATTATTGTATTTCTACTACCGGGGATGGTAAAAGGTGCTTATGGGATTTTCTGCCGTAAGCCTGCAAAATAACTTGGCAGGCTTTGGATACTATGCACCTTAACTTGTGGGGGGGGGGGCACCATTTGCTGCTCTGCCTCAGGCAGCAAAACATCTGGGGCCAGCCCTGCCTCTCACAAGTATTCATGTTATTGTCAGGAAAAGTAACACAACAGTCAGTTCTATTTGATAAGAGATTGCTGTATGTGAGTATTAAACTCCTGTGAGCTTCAGCTAGGTCCAGAGCTGTCAGATAATATAAAATTGAGTGTTCCCATTGTTAGACAGCTGGAACGTAATAGGTTTCTAGCAAGGTTTGCAGGCAGGAAAGAAAAGCCCTTGGTTTATCCCCAGCCAGATATTTGTCATTACTGCAGCAAGCCTCAAGGTGTCGCTGTATCATGCATAACGCAAAGTGGAGTTAGATGTACAGTAATACCTTGGATTGCAAGTAACTTGGTTTGAGAGCGTTTTGCAAGACAAGCAAATTTTTAATTTTTTTTTTTTTTTTACTTGCTATACAAGCGACGTCTTGCACTACAAGTACTGTAGTACGGCTTAAATTAAAAATCTCTGTACAAATTTTTTTGGGGGGATTTCGTTTTGATATAAGAGTGTTTTGGATTACAAGCACGTTTCTGGAACGAATTATGCTCTCAATCCAAGGCATGACTGTATTTGTCAGGTGAGAGGAGTAAAGCGTTAATGAGTTCACATAATCATTGTAAGTTCAGCTTATTGCCTTCTGCTTTGCCTCCCATTGCTAAGTATCCAACCAGTTTAAGAGCGAAATATCCATAATAGCCAATCCAGTGGTTTTCACATGCTCCGCCAAGGGGTGGTTGTATATATAATTTGAAAAATGACGAAGAGTCTTGTGGTGCCTTAAAGGCCAACAGACTGGTTACGCCAGAAGTTTTTTGTGGTGGAGATCCCACTTCATCAGGCGCATGAAGAAAATGTGCCCTCAGCCTCCCTTTGAGTGTAGAAGACAAGCAGAGAGCAAAGGAGCAAGGTCTGAGCGCTGCTGAGATTTGTAGTTGTATAGGCCAAGATATTCACTTCGTTTTTTCTTTAGTGACTTCATGTACAGCCAGGGGTCCCAGCATTTCGACTGGCCTTGGTAGCTAGCCAAAATGTCGGGTTGCCAGCACGCTCTGCCCTTCCCGCAACGGGAGAGGGACAAGGCTTTGTCTCTGATGGCACTTCTGGGTTGAATTCTGCTCTAATTCTGTTGAGCTTCTGGGTTGCTCAGAGCTTAGAGTGTCTCCACAAAGTGCAATGTGACATGAATGAGACCCATTCCTCCCCCCAAGCTTGGGGTGGAAGGTCAGCGGGAGGGAAGAGGATATTGTCAGTGCGTTTGTGCTGCACTGTGGAGGTGCTCCCTGCCAGCTCCAGGCACAAATGGATCAGGTGATGGGCCTTTGCTTGAGGCCTTGCAGAGATGCTGCCAGTCAGAGTAGACAATATTTGACTAGATCAGAGGTACAGAATTCATGTCTCGGGGGCCAAATCCAGCCCTCCAGCATTCCCCTTTCCCCCGACCACTGATCCTTTGGTAGTTTCACAGTTCTGTGTAGTTCTCCCACCCCCCAATTCTATGTTCTGAGCTACAATATGCTGGTATTTTTGGTTCTGCCCCCTTTTGCCTTTGGCTCCATCCACCACTGGAATACAGCCCCCGAGAGCATCTCCAGAATGGAATTTGGCCCTTGGGCTGAGACAGGTTCAACACCCCTGGGCTGGATGGACAAATATACCATGTCGGGCTAAGCCAGCGTCCAATGTTCTGTGTCGCCGAACTGTGGATGAACTTCAACTGTCCTGAGTTGAAGCCAGGTGGTGATGGAGGGTATGGGGGAAGGCAAGTGTGTCGAGTGAATTTGTGGACCCCTGCTCATGTAGTCAGTCCGTACCTTTACAGTCTAGTGCACAGTCGAGTTCACTTAAGTCCCGTTAGAGTCCATGGTTCTTCAGTGCACTTAGCTATGTGCAGCGTTGTGATTGGTGGCTGCAAGGGGAATGGGTCTTTGAATTTCTTAGAATTTTCACATGCTCAGTTTTTGCTGTTTGGCAAAATCCTCGGGTTGCTGCTGCTCCTGAAGTCTATCATGCTAGCAAGTGCCTAAGTGGGATTGTTGTGTATTATAAATGGGGCAGCTGTGAGCAGAGCTGGCCCCGAGGATCCCCTTGCCAGTGAAGCTGCAAATGAAAAATTGCTTTTATCTCGGATAGAGAGGTCTATGCTTTTGCAAGTGGAGGGTCTAGAAATGGATCCTTCTGCACAGTATAGAAGTAGGGTACAGCAAAATGACAGCAGTGGAAGATTGGTTTGGGTTTCAAAGCAATATCCCCTTTCCCATGTTCCTGGGGGCTGTGTGAGTTCAGCTTCCCTGCCACAGTGCAAAGTGCCTGGCTCTAAAATAACCGGAAGGTTTCTTGCCTGAATGTAGGTGAGCACCTAAGCATTGCAGGTACAACATGACTGGCTGACTGTCTTGGGCACCCATTGAATTGGCCACCTTGTCGAAGTGTGGAGCATGATGACCTTCTTCTTTTTCTTGCTCTTTGCAGTCTTCAGGCCGTGTCAAGCCACTGTCCTGATGCTGTACAAAGATGGGTCTCTCCAAAAGGAAGTTGTTGGGGGAGGGCAACGCTGTGGGGTCCTCCTGGACAGGACCTGCTTCTATGCTGAACAGGGTGGCCAGGCACCTGATCAAGGCTACATGGTGCGTGTGGGGCAGCAGGTAAGCTTCTTCACTGCCCTGACCTGGAACAGACACCCCCCAACCCCTGCTCTCAGGCTGGGTCTGACCCCCCTGAAATGGATTGTCCATCTTTGTTCCAGCCATGGAGCAGCATTGCCGAACTTGTCATTGTCTAGGCCAGCCTTCTCCAACCTTGTGCCCTTCAGATGTTTTGGACTCCACCTCCCAGCATTTCTGACTGGAAGGCATCAGGTTGGGGAAGGCTATCCTAGGACTTCTTGTCTGTGCCTCAGCCATCATGCCACATCTAAGTAAAAGGGAGCGGGTAAAGCTGTTGTTTGACAGAGGATATCTTGTCGGGGAATTCTAAGGGCATTTTAAGGGCATCAGCAACCTAGTAGTGAGGTTTGATGTATCGTCATTGCTTCAGTAAGGGAGTGAAACGTTTCCTCTGTTCCCTCAGCCACGCCAGGCACCTCTTTGTTGTAGGTGCTGCTGTTCTGGCCAAGAATTGCCTGGAAGTCCCTTATATGTTCATCAACCTCATCCCTTAGTGAGCCAGGCAAGTCACACTTGAGCACAGGTTATATGTGGTTATTGCTGATCTTCACAACATACCATTGTTAGCAAAGAGGCTAGAGAATTCATTGGTCATGGATGTGAGTGAGTTCCTTGGTGGGCCTGAGACACACAGACTGCTGCAGCATTCCTGCCGAGCACGGGAAATGTCTCTCTTCTGCGTCCCATTTTGTACTTTGTCCTGGGAATAATCTAGGAGCTCCCAGGCTTGGCAGGTGGATACTTTTTAAAAACTGCTAAAGTGTGATTATCCATATTGCTTTTGAGACCCATTCTGTGCTGACCCTCCCATTTGTCTCTTCCTGCTTTTGAGGACATGCTTTTCTCCGTGGCATCAGTACAAGTATCTGGTGGCTATGTGGTCCATGAAGTGATTGTTTCTGAGACCCTGAAGGCTGGGGACCAAGTGCAGCTCTTTGTGGATGAGGTAACGGTCCTTGCGGGAGATGCCAGGGAATTCCTGGGTCTATGCTGTGCTTTGTGATTTGTAAATACAGATCTTATTGGGTGGGAAGGTAATGGAAGCATCTTGCACCATAGCCACGAAAGAAGATTCAGGGGACTGGAATATTGGGTGTCCTAGATTTATATTTTACCTTTGTTGACTTTGTTCTCTTGCGCACTGTTATCCTTTCCATCAAGCATTGTACAGTCAGAATACAATAACTTTCACTCTAGAAATACAAGAATATAGATCCACCAAGAATTCTCCTTTGCATGTTGCACTAAAATGAGTGAGAGTTCGATATGCAAAAGTGGATTTCTGAGTGGAGGTGTTCCTTGTCTCTAGTGTGATAAACCCCACTCTTCTGGCTGCAGTCCTAGGCGAAGTTACTTGGGAGAGATGGGGAGGAGGCATAGCTCAGTGGTAGAGCACCTGCTTTGCATGCAGGATGTCCCAGATTCAGTCTCTGTCTTCTCTAGGTAGGACTGGGAAAGACTCCTATCTGAAACCCTGAAGAGCTGCTGCCAGTCAGTGTTGGCAATACTAGGCTAGATGGACTAATGGTCTGACTTGGTATAAGGCAGCTTCCTGTGTTTCTAACTCACTGGGCTTTACTTTCATGCAAAGATGCATAGGATGTTGCCATTAATTGATCAGGAATTCAGCTAACGCTTCAAAATGGGCTGGTAAGGTGGATTGCCCCCTAGAAAAATACGTTTAATGTAACTCCTTTCTTCCAAAACAATGTACATGTAACCTCTCTCATGAATCGTTTAGCTTTAATATGGAAGGCACTTTTGATCTTTATTGTTCTGTATAACAACTATTTGAGGAAGATCGCTACTTAAGGCGCAGTCCTATGCCGGTTTAGACTGGAAAAAAGGCCTACAACTCCCAGCATGCCCCAGCCAGCTATGTATAGTTGTATAGCCTTTGTTAGGCTAGTGTACCCTTTGGAGAGCATCCTGTTGTAATAACCGGCCTATACCGATAGCTCCAGAGCAGAAGCGAAATGTCACATCGCAGATTTCACGTGTGTTATGCAGAACCTTTCAGGCTCAGTTACACTAAGTTTGCTTTTCCTATTTAGTTTGTGTTGTTGCTGTTGTTTTTAATTGCAGGGTGGTTATCAGAAGCAGCTGGTATTTGGGGTATCACTGGGTTTAATTAATCACTGCCATGTAGCAAATGTTTTGGAAACCAAGAGTTGTGGAACAGGAGCTGTAGCAGGGACCCAGCCTTCTTAGGCTGTACAGTAGAACATGGTCTCTTTTTTTGTACAGGAATAATGAAAAAACAGCCACATCCTCCATGCAGGCATCGTCACAAAGCCTGACTCTGTGTAAGACAATTTCATATATGAATCCACGTGCTCAAAATGATTGCGCTATGCATTAATTGCACACTTTAAAAAAAGAATGCCGTGTGTTTTTCTTTCCCTTGATCAGAAAACACTTCAGGGCCTTTCAGCACTCCCCTCTTACCCAGAGCATTACTTTTGATTTCAGGCACAGAGGCTGGCCTGCATGACGAACCACACTGCCACCCACTTGCTCAACTTTGCGCTCTGCCAGCTCCTGGGAGACGGCACAGAGCAGCGGGGCTCCCATGTGACTGCTGAGCGCCTGCGGTTCGAAGTCAGCACCAAGGTGAGTGTTTGAATGGGGGTGGGCAAGGTTGTGTGGAGCATCCGTGAAGTTGGGTCCCAGCAGTTGGCCTGACACTTCCTCTCTCCTGCGGGCAACTGTGGTGTCTGGGCGCTTGCGCCTTTGTTACGCTGCGTTTGTGGTATGAGGCCCAGCCAAACCAGAGCCCTTGCCGTGGTGAAATTTATCTGAGAGCAGCTCTGTGGGTGAATGGGATCCTTTAAATCCCATTTAAATCCTTTAAATCTCCCTCCAGCCTAGGACACTGTTGTGGGGAAGTGTGTAATTGCTGGTTAGCCTGACCGTGCTCCATTCTGGTGGGTTAACAGGATGGGGAAAGGTTCTTGCCGGACTGGAGAGAGGGAGAGGGCACGGTGCAGGGATACAGTTTTGGAATATGGAACTGTAGAGTAGGGTCTGAATTTGCAATACATGCAATCATGCAACAGCTGATCATCCCGGGGCAGCCTTCCCTAACCTGGTGTCCTCCAGATGTGTTGACTACAACTCCCAGCATCCCCCAGCCAGCATAGTCCAACACATCTGGAGGGCACCAGATTGTGGAAGACTGATCCAGAGAGAGATAGGCTTTGAATACCTGCCTAACCTGAACTACTCTGGTGGATACCCTGTGCTTTTACTAAAGTAGAGAAAGGAGCCTGATAGATTAAGCTTTGGCTAAGGCTCTCTTACCCAAAGATCATTATGCATGTTGGCAAATGAACCTTGAAATACCTTGGTTCAGCACATCAGCGTGAAGAACTCTTATCTCATTTTTTTTAATAAAGTGAGGCATATAAAGTATGCCAGTATTAAAACCCAGAATAAAATGCTGGAGACCAGACACCTGCTCTTCTGGGCCTCTGGCCATCATACAATACTTAATTCTTCATGTCACATAATGTTGTATCTTCCTGATGAAGCCTAATCTCATTCACCAGGCCCCTGTAAAGACACAGCAACTGCAAGACATAGAAAGTGTGATCCAGGAGATAATCAAAAGGAATGAGATTGTCTACACAGGAGAAGTCCCCATCAAGCGGGCAAGTGATGTGCAGGGACTCCGGAAACTGGATGAAGTAAGTCGGGGTGGGCAGTGACCGAAGGTAGTGTCTTAATTAACTGGAGCCATATCTGAAAAGGTCTCAGCAGGGAGTGGGCAATGTGATTCCTGAGACACTTCTGTGTGGCTCTCAGGCAAGTCTTTTGTTTTAATGTACATGTCTTGTCCTTGTGATCATTGAGATAATGCGTTTGAAATGTGATTCCAAAACTACTAAAAGATGGGAAACAAGTGGACAGACAAGAAAGCCTTGTTGTCGGGTTAATCGCTGAGTTGTTTAGCCCCCAAACAACCCAGTGCCCCGGGTTCGGATGACATGGTAAGCAAACTACAGTGGAGTTGATCGTGGGTTGCTAAGGAACAGCGGAAGTGGTGGGCACTCTGCAGGTGGTACCCGTTCCTTCTGTCCAGTTTACCACAGCTCCCTGGACTGAGTAGTTAGGTATACAGCAGTCCATGATGACTCTTCAGCTGATCTGGGCCTCCTTTTTTCCCACCTTCAGGTGTATCCAGATGTGGTGCGAGTGGTGTCTGTGGGAGCTCCAGTGGAGAGAGTATTGGCTCAGGAGTCTAAAGATGCCATGCATACTTCTGTGGAGCTTTGCTGTGGGACGTAAGTATTACCTTCCTCTCTGTTTTGCACGAGCTTTCTTTTCTTTCAAAAACCCAGATCTGCCCCCAGATTCAAGGAGAAGGCCAGAGTCCTCATCACTTCTATGCAGCATAGCATACCACCACACTCTACCTCATTATAAGTCAGATTAGAGAGCCTTGCTCCTAGCAGTTATCACATGCACCTTTGTGGTGAGGAACTTCCCATTTCTTTGTAGCAGGGATGGGTAACATCTAGTGGTCAGGGGGCTGCACCCTCCCCACCATCGAATTTGCCATCGTCGCATTTACCGTGGCGGCAGCACCCACTCACCCCAATTTTCCATGTAAACAAGTCATGTGCTCCCTGTGCACCTTGTGTGCACAGAAAATATAAATGTATTTTATATTTTATCATGTTGTACATCGCCCAGAGTGGCCAGTTTGCCGGCCAGATGGGCGATTCATAAGTACAACAAATAAATAAATAAATAAATAAATAAATAAAATTGACTGGGGGAGGGGTTGCCACCATAGCAGCTAATTTGATGGCAGTGGCAGAGGCCCCCCCAAAACAGCTGGGGGGCACATGTGGCCTGTGGGCCATGTGTTGCCCACCCCTGCTTTGTTGGCTCATTAGTAATACCAAAAAAAATCCAAAACCCACGGACAGTACCTTTTTTTGGGTGGGGGGGACCAAGCAAAATGCCGCAAAAGAGCGTGCAAGCTTTCAGGTTCTCTAGAACTCTTCATCTTGCTACTTGGAATCCTTTTAACAGGAGAGATGCTAGACCATTATTATATGCAACGAGATTTGACCCCTTCCCAAAACAAGAGTAGATCTGTTTCTCCTCCTGCTGCATTTGTTTCTTCTTCTCCTGCCCAGGCACCTTCTGCAAACAGGAACTATACAAGATTTCATTATCGTCTCTGAGCGGCAGCTGGTTAAAGGGATCAGCCATATCGTTGCAGTGACTGGAGAGCAGGCCAAGCAAGTAAGTCCATCGTGAAAAGTCTGGCTTGCTTTTAGTCTGATGATGCAGATGCCCTGTAAGCATGCCCCCCGGTCTGCTGGTGTTCCAGTGCACTGCATGGTCTGCAGAGGGCCGATTGCTTCACCAACCTCCCCTTTCCCTTCTGCCCAGCCCCAACAGTCACAGCTGCTTCTCCTCACCTGTTGCTTCCATTCTCCTGCTCGCAAGTAGAGGCACTGGATGCCCTTCACTCCTGTTCCGGTACACCAAGAAAGCCAGAACCCTGTGCCCCTTCTCCCAGCCACCGCCACCGGCCCGGCCTTCAAACTCCGCAACTCAGAACCAATTATGCAAGCTTATCTTGTTTTGTCCTGCCATCCTGGTATGTCCAGTAAGAAAGTTAACAGGCATTCTCAGTCTCTAGAGCAGGGCTCTCCAACCTTGGGTCCCCAGATGTTGCTGGACTACAGCTCCCAGAATCCCTTGCCATTAGCCATGCTGGCTGGGTATGCTGGGAGCTGTAGGCCAGCAACATCTGGGGACCCAAGGTTGGAGAGCCCTGCTCTAGAGAGTATCAGAACAAACTTTTTATCTTCTTCAGAACAAACTTTTTATCTTCATGCCCATCAGTCTGTGAGCTAAGGTTGAAAGTATTTGTATGTTAATCCATGTGATTAGCTAATCAGCTTAATTGCAGATTAAAATAGATCTCCTTTGAGTTTTGTGGGTTCTCCAGTGGCCAGCTCCAGACCCTGACTGGCTTTTCCACTGTTTATGTCTTCCTTGTGCAACCTCTTAGCCCAAACTTGATGCTGGAGGAATCTGCCTAGTGTTTTTTTCCAAATTCAAAACAGGATAGGATCTCTTGTACAGCATTAATGTCCCTGTGTTCCTTTAGTGTGGATAAAGCAAGAATATTAGCAAACACAGCTTCCCTTGCCACTACGGAATCATGATAGCAGATACTGTGCCTTCCACAATTCTCCCTTCTATACAACTCTCCACAACACAGAAGACAATTTGCCTTTATAAAGTCTGGCAGACCTTACTGCATCACAGGGGATGTTCCTGAACTGCCTGAGAACTGGGTGTTGATGGACAGGCTAGTAAATAGGAGCCAGAAAAAAAGTAAACACCTTCTTCACAGATTTCCATTCTGGATTCTTTGCCACACCACACAGCAGGCACAGAATCCCCTGAGCAATGGTGAACTACAGCAGGAATTCCAAAGGTTTTGTTGAAATTTTGAGTATTTAAATTTTATTGGGTAAACAGAAGGCACATTCAATCCTCTGTAACATTCTGTTCTAATTTCAGTGTGACGTAAAGCATATTCTGGAAAAGATATGCCTCTCCTCCACCCCCGATTTCGGCTTGGTTTCTTAGTTTGCATGTTTTATCAGTGGTGAGAAATATCCAGAATCATTTGCCCTTGAGATCCCAAATGTCTGTCTTTCAATTTTTTCAACAACACCTCTTCATTGATCAGTTAAACCTAAGCAAGGATCATATAATGCCAGGCTCTAGGCCCTGAAACAACCTCTTTCCATGTCTCTTGCAAGTGAAAACTGCTTGGTTGTCTTAAAGGTTTAATCCCCTGAGTTATGAATATAACCTCTTGCCCTTTGTGTATTCACTTCTTTTATAGATGGTTTCTCTTGAAAGGTGTTAGCTCTTTATTACTCTCCTAGGCTCGGGAAGCTGGCCAGTCCTTAACTAAAGAAGTGGACTCCCTCACTGTGCGAGTGAAACTTGGAGGATCTTCGCTTGATGAGGCACAGAGACTCTCCAAGGAAGTCGGCCACCTGACTTGGGTGAGTACTGCCTGCCTTCTCACTAAATGGGCCCAAGAAAAGGCTTTTATTATATTTATATCCCACCTTTTTTCCTGCAAGGAACTCAAGGCGGCTTGCATAACCCCCCCCCTCCATTTTGTCCTCATAACAACCCTGTGAGGTAGGTTAGGCTGAAAGTCAGTGACTGGCCCAAAATCACCCAGTGAGCTTCATGGCCGAGTAGGGACTAGAATCCCAATTTCCCAAGTCCCAGTCCAACACACTAACCACTACACCGCACTGGCGGTGTTATCTGGTGACCTGTTGAATGAATGACAAATTAGCCCTGAGGAGGTATTTATTTCACCTACTAGTGAGCTGCTACATAGTGTAAAGGGGGTGGGGTGACTGGTTTGGGGTCTGATAATTTAACCTGTAATGAAGCATTTGCTGAGCTCCATTCCATATCTCCCCCCCCCCCCCCCATCACATTGACCTGCTCAATACAAATAGAATGTTGCATATCCTTCATTTTTGGCTAGCTGATCAGATCACATGCAACCGTAATGGGCTTCCTCTTTCTGCTCCTCCACTCTTGCTTTGCCTGACTTCTGCCATCTCCCTGTCTCCCTTCCCTTGATTTCAGGCAACCAAAACATGGCCCCATTGTTAGGGAGCTCTGGCAGGGACAGCTGGCACCATTACAACCCCCACTACAGGGTTGACACTTTCCATGAGTGCCCATCACATCCAGAGGGTGTAATTAAGGCTTCATTCGCCAGGGGACCAGCTACATTCTTGTGGCGATAGAGGTCAAAATCCTGCCCTTCAGCTGAATCACTGGCACTTCTTTTCTGTTTTCCTTCTCCCTCCTGCAGCCATAAACAGCTAGGAAGTACGTGGGAGCCAGTGCACTTATGGTGTCAATTTGTTTTACAGATAGTGGACAATACTGCAATGCCTCAGTGGCAGAAAAGGGAACAACAGGCCACTCTCAAAGCTCTGCAGCGAACAACCAATACTGCAGTTCGAAAACTGGAAACCAAACTGGTAAGGATCCAGCAGCAGACTGTCCTGCAAGCATGAAAGAAGCCGGAGAAAATCATGTATCAAAAGAGTGAAATTCTTATTGAGCGTATCTGTACAGAGGAATAGCTGTAACCAGCTATGCAACCTAATGCTCTAAATAAGGAATTATTGCTGTTAAACTCTTTGTGTGATGAGACCTGAACTAGGGGTTTTATTTTCTGATTCTAGAGCAGCAAAATATTTTAATTAAACCAAGTAATTTTCCTTCCTCTAGGCTGCAGAGAAAGCGCACAACCTGCTGGCAAAGTATTCAAACCAGACGGTCATCATTGATACCATCCCTGTTGAGTCACCCTCAGTGAGTTTCTACCAGCTATGTATTTCCATTGAAGACTAGGTAACAGCCACCAGCTACCTGTTCACAAGTCCAGCTGTCTCATTGTGGCAAATAGCAGGTTGAGCTGAGCTTTCTCCGTTTCTGAGAAGGCAAAGTATTTTGGAAGGTTGGAGCTGAGAAGATCAATCTGAGCCGCTGAACAGATTGAGCATCCTTTGAGAGTGGGCTGACTGGCTCTGAATCCTTTCCTGAAGATTATTTTTTATCCTGAGGATTATTTTCCTCCTTCCTTTCCCCTGATTTCCCTGTAGCCAGCACAACAGCCTTCCCCAACCTGATGCCCTCCAGATGTGTTGGACTACAACTCCCAGCATGCCGCAGCCAGTCATAGTGGCTGGGGCATGCTGGGAGTTGTCCAATACATCTGGGGAGCACCAGGCTGGTGAAGGCTGCAGTACAACATCTTTTAATTTTTGTTGAGGATTATTTTCTCCCTTCCTTTTCCACTACTTGCCCTGTAAATACCCTTTAAAATGGTAGACATTGTTCAAATCTTTACATTTCTTAAATCTAAATTATGACTAATGTTGCAGGTTTTGGGGGAGGGCATCTTAGTGTAGCAAACACAAGGGTTTTATTTTGATCTCTCTTTTTTTAGATCCTGATGAAAGTGGTCAACCAGCTGTGTAACAGAGTACCAGGGGTTTCGGTAATGCTGCTGAGCCCACAAGCTTCTGGCCAGGTATTCTGCGCTTGCCAGGTATCCAAGGTAAGCAGGATCCTGACCTTCATTTGCAAGGGGCTAATAGCCCCCACTTTTCTGTGATGGGTAGAATGTAGGATCCTCGGGTTCCATGAGGAGTGTCTACATCCATCCCACTGGAGAACACAAGTTTTGTGTTTTCTTTAAGTGGCCAAAAAAAAATTGCGAAACATAACTGCCAATACAGTTTGGAGGAACTGATAGAAAACACATAGTCATCTGCCTGGCTATTTTACTGGGCAGGATCTAAGACTGAAGCTTTCCTCACCAGACCTTCATGGTGTAGAAGAACACCAGCCGCTGAGCCACAGGCAATGTGTAAATCTCCACCTAAAATTCCTAGCTGGCTGGTTTTTCAATAAGGAAATCCAAATTCTGTACTCGGCATAAATGGTGTAAATTGCCAAAAAGGAGCATAGAGGCTTGAATCAGACAACCACAGGGGGACAACATATAGCCATGGCAGAAGACAGGGACTTGTGCAGAACAAATTGAAGCCCCGTGTTCTGACCATTATATGCCCTTCCTAGCCTTCCTTTTTATTTTGAACTTTTTAAAATACTTCTATACCATGTATCACTACAGTCATGAGGACTAGAAACATGCCTTTTTAAAAGAAAGAAGAAGAAAAAGTAACCAGGCTTCTGGATGCAAATTTCTGTATCAAATACAGATTCAGTATTTGTGCAATGAACTCTTTCAGTGTGCATAATGTGCTTATCTCATGACTATAGGGCTTTGCACCTGTGATATTGCCAGTCATTCTGCCTTGAAGAACAAAAGCCCACATTCACTCCACTCGTCCATTCCTGGCAACTCAACTAACTCTCCTCTTTCCCTGTCTTCCTCCCTAGAGTTCCTTGCCAGTGTTTTCTGCTGCTGATTGGGCCCTGGCTGTCTGTACTCAAATGGGAGGCAAGGCAGGAGGTTCCAGAGTTGTAGCCAGGGGCACAGGGAGCACCGATAACTTGCGAAGTGTCCTGACAGCAGCTCTGGAATATGCGAAGAATAAACTCTGATGTCTGGTTGGGAGATCCATGTGTCACTCTGCCTGTGCAAGGTCATTGAAGCGGGACAGTCTCTTGACTGGCTGTGATTCCTACTGAGGTCTACACACAACAGCCCAGCTGCTCCTGTTGCTGCTGTAGTTGGTACAGTCGATCTACCATAGACTGCAGTTTCTCCTGGACTTCCTAGGGGGCTGGATAGTCCAGATTGGTCTGAGCCATGTGTACAGAGAGTGTGGGATCCCTAATGAAACATAATTTGTGCCTTTGAGGATAATGCTGTGAGAAGGGCAAGGCTGGTCATTTGCCCAGTCCCAAAAGCACAGAGGAAGGTAATGGATACTGGCATAAGGAATCTACCACTCAGGGTAGCCGTGGACACCATGGGGAGAGAAAAGGAATTATGCAGGACTGCGGTGTTGATAATAAAGATTAGCAGAGAAGCATGCTTTATGTCTGACTGTGGGGTTATTTTTCCTGTCCAGTGGAACAAGGTGGGAGCTCACTCTTCCAGCAGACCTGCTCTCCAAGGCTTAATGAGTTCAAGGGGGCTTACTTCTACGTAGGTATTACATAGAACTGCAGTCTTACACTACCTTTGTACACCATTTGAGCAACAGAGCTTTCAGTCCCTCACTGTTTGACTGCACAGATCTTGCTACCAGGAATTGCTCTGTATATTCAGCTTCTGCTATAGAAGGCTGCTTCCCACAAATCATTCTTCCTAAATGATGGGCCTAGAGTACTTTTGATGGTGCCAGTTACCTTCAAAACACTGAATTCTATTCTAATTTCCCCAAAATACATAGTTACCCCATTTCCTCGACATTCATGTTTTTGTTGTTGTTCCCCTGAACTAGACACAAATTGCAGGCAGCAGTGTGGATCCATTGGGAAGAGAGCACGGGGTAGGCTCGTGCCCCTGTTAGGACCAGCTAAAAGGCCACAAAGAGGTGAGCAAGCTTTTGCGCATCAAGTTTTTCATTGGGCTAGATGTTAATTTTTTTTAAATGGTTAGCTAGGAACATCAGCAACACCCTTTTTTACCTCACCCCCACTTTGGCTTTTTGTTATTGGTCACTTCTTTGTGACCTTTTAGCTGATTCTAATAAAAGTATTGCCTTTCTCTTATTTTTGCATTGTTCCTATAAATGTTCAGGTTCCTATAAATGTTCCTATAAAAGTTCAGATGGCATCAGCAAACACTGACATATTGGCATGTTCTATGTCAGCCTTCCCCAACCTGACCCACACACCCCAGATGTGTTGGACTGCAACTCCCATCATTCCCAGCAAGTATGGCCAATGGCCATGCTGACTGGGAATGATGGGAGTTGCAGTCCAACACTTCTGGAGGGCACCAGGTTGGGGAAGGGGTTTTTCTGTGGTACAAAACGGGATCTGCTATCTGCTGCCTCTGAAGCAGCAATGGCTTCATTGCTATATGGATAAAACAAAGAGCTACAGTTTGTGGAGATGCAGCTCTAGGGCGGGCATATGAGCAGTAGAAACAGCATTACACAATCAGAATGAGGTGTGTTGTTGTTGCTACTTAACCTTTATTTTATCCCAGTAGAGCAGTGCTCTCCAACCTTGGGTCCCCAGATGTGTTTGGCCTACAACTCCCAGCATGCCCCAGTCAGCATTTTTGTGAATTTTCTTTCAGGAGGCTATGTGCAAAAGGTGGATAAAATATAGACTTGTTAAGAGTGGGTAAGAATAAAAACATGAGTTAATGGTAATCAGAACTCAGCATCCACCTGCTTATAAATGATCTGACAAGATTTTGATGGCATGATGGCTGGGTGGGTTTTAAACTGGCTACGGTTGCAATCCTACCTATGTGTAGACAGAAATACATCCTACAACTCCCAGCGTGCCCCAGCCAGCAGCTGGGAGTTATAGCACGTATTTCTGTCTAAACATCATAGGATTGTGCCCTACATCTATTATTGGTTCAATTAAATTTCTACCATAACTAGTTCCTGTTTATATTGACCACAAGCCAGGAACATGTTGCCATCAGTAGCACTTCTAAGGTCACATCCACATATTTTAAGTGCCCTCTAACTCCCCGCTGCACACCAAAAAATGTTGTTGTTTTTATTTAAATTTATTTCAAATATTTCTTGGATGCCTTTCAGGAGCCCTCCTAAGATGGCGTTTGTTGGGTAGAGGAAGGTCCCCCCCAAAAAAGATGCAGGCCAAACAATCTATGGGGCTTTGTGGAAAAGGGGGCAATTATAGCAAATGTGTGTCTCCCCATCTGTACACTCTAAAAGCTCAGTCTGGAAATGCCCTGTTGACTGCAGCTGCTCTGTCACTTACAAGCCTCGTTAGCAAAACTAACCTTGTGTGATTTGATGGCAGCTTCCAGCGGTTTAGCAGATTACTTTTGCAAGGACTAAGGGGCTGGCTGCTGCCAAGTGCCTTTTAATAGGTTAGGGCAGGAGCTGGAAAGCTTCAGCAGGGGCCAGTGATCCTTCCCTGGAGAAAGAGCAAACTGCTCTTTTGAGATCCAGTGCTTCCTAAAGCTACCCCACTGTGCCAACAGAAAGTGCCCCAGTTCTGTTTGGCAAGAACTAATATTAATCCTGGGCACTTACACACCAAACTTGCATTTCATAAGGAGTTCTATCAGGCCCCTGGAGCTGTCCCTGATGACGTTTTGGCTACCAAAGGATTTTTGGCATTCTTAGCTGAGTGTTCAGTTCTTTGCTCTACTACCCTGAACAACAGCTGAGAGTGTGTGCATACTCTCCACTGCATTGTCTCCTGGCCATGAGCTTACTCTTGTGGGCCCCTCTGTCAAATCAAGCCAGCGCTGCCACTTCCAAAATATGATTGTAAAATATTCCATAGGCTGTTTCTGGCTGCCACTCTGTGTTAATGCAAAGTCTTGGGATCTGCATATTGGCACTTCCTTTCATCAGGCTCAGGTCAGCACTGGTACATTGGGAAGAGAGGAAAAGTGATATCCAGTTGACTTCTTCCTGTTTCCAAACACAGAAGAGCTAGTTTTGATGAAGCTCCTGCCTTCTTTTCTCATGCCCTAAGAAGAAAAGAGGTTTCTGTATTAGTATCGTCTTCAAGCAGAAAGTCACACTGCAGTGTGCATGCAGCAACACTTCTGAAAGAACTGCAGTGGAACAGAGTGAGCCTTGCATACACTACTCAGTCAAGACAGACGTTTTTACCCCTGCCATCAGAATTCCTTTCTCTGCAACAAGGAATCCCAGGATAGTTGGCTATACCCTGTTTCTGCGTGTCACCGTGTCTTGAGTCATTTACAGTATTCTCCGCAGAACTACAAACACCCAAAACAGATTATTAGTATTGTGAGTGTGAGCATTCCCCAACCTGGTGCCCTCCAGATGTTTTGGACTTCAACTTCCACCAGTCCCAGCCAGCATGGCCAATGGTCAGGAATCCTGGGAATTGCAGTCCAAAACATCTGGAGAGCTATTATATGTCAAGGCTCAAAGGACTGTCCTTTCAGCTGACTGTGAGGTAATAATGGAAAGGGAAACTTTTTGCAAAGCAGTGAGCAATTCAATTCACCTCCTCCTGCACTCCAGTGCAGGCACGGGAGACTAAGAATCTTCCCTGAATAGTTGCATCTTAACTTATAAACTTCTCATTGACAGCCAGCACACACAAGCCTAGCAACACCACCTTTTCATTTCACCGTACATGCTCATTCTTTTGCTTAGAGTACAAAGTACAGTTGCAGCACAGTGCAGAAGCTGTTTTAATTTGGAAGCCTTTCAATTGGCCTTCGATGGGATGTGAGCGCCTGATACTGCCAGGGTCAGCAGCCAGTAAATTTCCTTTCAATCTTACCAGATTATTTACTATCATTATTTTCAGAGCTACCCCAAGAAGCAGTGTGACATGATCCCAGCACCCTCTGTGATCGGGCACATCTCTCAGATTACACACTGCTGCTTGGCATCTCTAAAAAAAAGTTTCCCCCACTTGAGTTGCCCTTGGAGTAGGGCTTGGCCCTCTATATATCAGTAGTACAGAATGTGAAGCTAACATACTTTTGTAGTTTGCTTTCTAGGAATAAGAAAACACATTTTTCCCATGCCCATATAATTCAGTTACCCAATTGTCTCTAAGCCATTCAAGTTTCCTAAACGTTCTATAGATTTCAGAACTTACTCAAATAAATGTTTCACATGACTGCTGTCTTATTTAAATAGGTTTATCACATGCACTGGATCAAAGGCAGGTAATGTTAGCAAGCCAGTAGAATGCCTACTTAGGCCACAGATCTCTGAGTATGCTTAAACTTGACAGCACTGACATGGATAAATGCTTTGCCTGTGTCTCTCTTAAATAATGCCCAAGTCTTTGAAGAAATGGCAAAACCACTATTAGATACATTTTTCATTTATACCCTGGGATCCTATGAGTTATTTCTAGGATAGTTTATTATTTCTTGCTTTTAGGACAGCTTCACTAAACTGTTTACATTGGTATTATATTTGCATACATGTGTGCTGCATGAACATGTTCAGAATAAGCCAGAGACTGCGCATTTGCAACAGATCTCCAGAGTCAATGGCATGTAAAGGAAAATTTTAGTTGCTGGCAGCATAACCCTCAGCTCCAGCAATGGATCAGGCTAGTTTGGTTGGTTTGTGCAGCTCCCTGGAGCTGTTTTCATAATACTTGGCTATACCAATCTTGGTGACAGCTTATGCTTGTGATGCACTAAGAAAATATATTCTTTGACAAGAAGTGGCTTGGGAACTGTCCCCGGGAACATCACCTTGTGTCTCCTATTAAGGAAAATGCAATGCTTTTGCCAGTATTGTTCTATGAGAGGAGTGGGAAACCCATGACCCTTTAGATTAGGATGGACTACAACTCCCACCATCCCTGACCATGCTGGCTGGACTGATGGGAGTTGGAGTCCAAGATCCTCCAAAGGGCCACAGTTTCCCTAGTCCTGTGTTATGCCCTCACCACAGATTGCAAACTACTGAATCCTGTGTAATGGTAAAGAGTGCAGCACCCTATACTGACCTGTAGTGTCAGGCCTTTGCTGATGGAGAAGGTGTAAGTCAAGCCGTCCTGACACCTGCTTCCCTGCTCTCTGGGCAGCTGGAGAGGCTGTGGTGGCCCTTGCTCTTCGAGCTTGGCCCGTCTCTTCTGTAGGAGCAACTGGTTTCTCAACACTGCAGAGAGTGAGGATTTCATTTACCAAAGCAATTTCTTCACTCTTATCGGAGAGGCGCTACCTCAGCAGCAGAGTGCATGCTTTTCATCCAAGCTATGCCGGTTTAAAGGGGTGGCAACTCTGGTTAAAACAGGGGTGTTGAACCTCTTTCAACTCCAGAGACAAATTTCAGAGAAGCTCTTGGCGGCAGGGGGGGCGGCTGCATTCCAGTGGTGGGTAGAGCCGGAGGCAAAATATCAAAGATGCCTGCATGTTTTAGCTTCAAGCTCTGACTGCCAGTAAATAAGTCTTAGCAGAAGCATGTCAACCTGTTAGAATGGGGGGGGGGGGGGACTGCACAAAAGCCAGGGAAACTACCCAACGATTGGTGGTTTGGGGGAAAGGGAGCATGGCCACCTGTGGAACCCTGGGCGGGCTGGATTGGGCCTGTACAGAAAAGCAGTGGTCCAGAGAGTCTCTTTTGCCTAAGGATACAGTCATTCATATTCAGATACACCATACTCCTTATGCAGGAACACTAAGCAATTCACTTGCATCCAGGCAATTTGTCCCAAATGCAAAAGCCTATGTAACACAGCTAATTGTATGCATGTCCTCTGCAAAGGCTTGCACATCTATGCACAAGCTGTGGGGGAGAAAAATAGATTGGCTACAGGTATGCTTTTGGGGTGCTTCCAGATGACACTTTTATCCTGCAATGGCCCTGCCTCATTCACAGAATTTTACGGAGGGTCCAGATGACCTCTTCCATTTGTAACCCTCCATGTTTTCCCACTACTTTTTCCATCTCCTTTCTTACCAGAAACAAATCCATTAATGAGGGGAAACCAGAATAGGTGTACAATGCCTTTTGATTAGTAGCGGTAGGAGATCTCCATCCAGAAACACCCTAAGAGCAATGGGCTGAGTACCTAACTATGCTGTTGCATGCAAATGTTTGTAACGGGAAGACTCCTTTTCCCCCCCAGGAAAAGCTGCTTTGAGAGGGGGCTGCTTGGAGAAGTATATAGGGAGGAAAGGGAGTGCTTAACTCTTTCCTTTCCGCTGCTTCTCCATTTCAACTCACTCTGCCCCTACACTTTTCTTGCGGGGTTGGGTGGGGGTTGCAACATCTTTTCCAGGATGTGTGTGAGTGTGCGCAGAATGCTGTTACACATGTTTCCATGAAATACATAGTTAGACCTTAAGACAGTCTTTCCTAACCTGGTGCCCGATGTGTTGGACTACAATCCCCATTATCCTCAGCCATGATGGGAGTTGTAGTCCACCACATTTAGAGGGCACCAGGTTAGGAAAGGCTGCCCTAAGACAAAGTTAAAACATAGCCAAGGTTGATGTGCACTGTTACTCTTTTACCAATGGGAGCCTTCGGTCTCCCTCCTGGGAGATTGAAGCATCTCCCAAATACTGCATTAGACAAATGAGCCACCTAGACTAGTGCCATTTACCGGTACTCTTGACAGCAGCTACCCCATCTATCCAGTGCCTCTTTTCCAGCTATTTGAGATCCTTCAAGCAGAGATGATGATGATGATTGATTTATTTCATTCCTATACCGCCTAATAGCCGAAGCTCTCTGGGCGGTTTACAACAATTATAAAACACAATACAATATAAAATACAAACAATAAAAACATCAAAAAAATTCATTGAACATTTAAAAACAATTTTAAAATTACTTAAATATCTAAGACAAGGTTATAAAAAGTAGACTGGTTAAAAAAAGTGACATCACCACCACCCCGTGTACTATTTGGAGCTGTTAAATGCCTCGGCATAGAGGGCAGTCTTAACCTGGCACCGAAAGGCTAGTAAAGTTGGCACCAGGCAGGCCTCAGATGGGAGCCTGTTCCGCAGTTGGGGGGCTACCACAGAAAAGGCCCTCCCCCTTGTTGCCGCCTTCCGAGCCTCCCTCGGGGGTGGCAGTTGGAGGAAGGCCCCAGATGTTGAGTGTAGTGTCCGGGTAGATTGTGGTTGGGAGACTGAACTGAGGATGTTCTGGATCCTACGCATTGGTACTAAATAATTGGTCTCATTTGTTAGAAAGCCAATGGAGCTTTCCCACACAAGCCACAGCATACCCATGCAATAATCAGACATGCAAACATTGCTGTTCTGCCACAGGTGACTCAGATGCCAATGGGCACACACAAACCCTCCATGTAGACATTTGCCATTTCCTTTCCTCGGGTTTTCTGAGTGACGTTAGACCCACCTGGGGCTTTCTGTGCACTTGCGGGGGACCGCTTGAGCCAGTGTTTCTGGAAGGCAGCCCAGTACGGTAGCAGCATGCTGAAGACTGAATCCTTTAGCTCATCAAACAAGTTTGGAGGCGGCACTGGAATCTCCTTCTGGAGGGCCTGCTCAGCTGCCCGGATGACTCTGCCCAGCCTCCGAGTATCCACAGCCACCTGGAGGGCAAGCCATACATATTCAGTATGTTGGATGTCAAGAGGACCCATGGGAAACATTGCCTCCCTGCATCCAACAGCACAATAAAGGAAAGACCTTAATTGGAGGCCAAGCATGTGCTCTCACTCACATTATTTTCATGCTAATTTGACCTCTGTTTGGGCATAATCTGGTCTCTCTGCCCAAGTGCTGAGAGACAGCAGCTGTGCTCAGGCAGGGCATTCCCTAGATAAAATGAGTCAGGGACTGTGTGAGAAGCTGAAATAAATTCTGCTAGCAGGAGGCAGGTGCTGGCATTTTATTATTTTGGAACTGCTGTTCTTCAGGAAACGCCAGCAACTAGTTTGCTACAGCTACTAACTCCATTTTGATATACTTTCCACTTCCCCTGAAAACCATTGTTGCTGTAGTTCTGACTCCTTCGTCCTCCTCTTGCCCCTTTGAGCAGGGGCCCCCAACCTTTTTGGTCCCGTAGGGACATTTGGGAATTTGAGAAACTGCTGTGGGCACCACCACAAACTGCCTAATCAGTGGATCATCACTTTGGTGTCTACCTGTTGCATCTATGAATCTTAGCCTGCGTCTTATTCAGCAAAAACTTTTTTTCATGTCTATTGGACACCGCAACATCTCTTTAATAAGGGATTATCTAATTTGGCCAATTGCTGGTAGTGTTTCTTTGAAACATATGCTTTGGCAATGTCCAGTACTTGCTTCTTTTTGGGAGGAGGTTATTTCATGGATAAATTTTGTACTGGAACAGTCTTGAATATTCACTGATGTACGTGCTCTTTTAAATTATTTACCTGCTTCATGGACATTAACAAATGGTCAGTGTAAATGGATTCTCCACACACTTTTGACAGCTAAAAGACTGATATTACAACACTGGAAGGGTGAACACTCAGCTCCTATAATGCAATGGATTGAGCACCTTTTTACGCTTTCGATATATGAATAGGTGGCATATAGACGCCAACTTCGAATGGATACTTATTTGGATATTTGGTCCACTTTTGTTGAAGCCTATGTATAATTGCTAGAAAGCTGTATGCATTTCATATATATTTATTGTTATGAATATATACAAATTCATGTGCATATATTAAAAAAAACACCAGGGAAAAAAATTTAAAAATCTAAAAAAAGTTCTGTTGGTGACTGCAGGCACCGTGTTGGGGACCCCTGCCTTTGAGCCAAAAGGATATGGACACTATCAGCATATCCAGATTTTCTAACTCCTTTTTTGAAATTGCACCATGGGGAAGAGAAGTATTTGTCTGAACTAAATCCACCTTTTCTTCGCAAGGCATTTACAGCCTTGTGTTGTCAGACAATGAAATCCAATTTCATGGAAGGCAGATTCAACAAAATCCCAAAAAATCAGTGCCTATGTACTTGCGGCAGCCAGTGGGTAGAGGACACCGTACATTATATGCTACACTGTAAATTGTATGACATTCCTAGGAAAAAGTATCTAGAGAGATTTCTACTAGCGATTCCTACCCTCAGTGATATGGATAAAATAAAATATCTGCTATCCAGAACGGACAGGTTTGTAATGTTCAACACTGCCAAGTTTGCAATAAGAGCTGTCCAGCTTAGACAAGCTTATGGGGCATGACTTGGGACTTTAGATTTCCCTTTTGTGATTGTAGGTTTTAACTTTTTTTCTCTATATGTTGTGTTTTACTCTACTTGTAATTCTATTTATTTGTGTTTGGCTAAAACCTGTATATGGTTGCCTTATGCACACACACACACACACACACACACGAGTATACATGACTGTGCACTTCTAGTTAATCCAAACAGGATACAGGGAAGTATTATACCATCAGTGATGACAGAATGTTGTGGTGTAGTATGCGTGAGCAAGTCTGTCCATATTCTACAGTTCTGTGACTGCATTGTATAAAGTACAGTAGTAGTGGTCACAGCTTTCTCTCTTTAAAAGCAAGTTTCTAGCCCTTATGGCTGTACAGATAAGCTTGAAAATATATACAAGGCCTAGTGAAATCTCAGGAACCAGAGGAAAGGATGACAGTGCTTCCAGACAGAGGGCTCCAATCAGAAGGCATTGTGTGACTATTCCGTCTATTCCTTAACAGGTTTTCCACTGTGAGAAAAAAAGACCAAAGAAGCAGTGGGAAAACACAGGAGGGTTAGACATGGATGACAACATCATCTGGACCCCCTGTAAAATTCCATGAATGAGGCAGGGCAATGGCACAATAAAAGCCTTGTAGCTGGAAGCACCCTGAGCAGAGCTGTGCAAATTACCCTATATATGATTTACTCAGATCACAGGATTCAGATTTTCTGGGCATATAAACTTGAGCTCCTTCATGCAGTGTTTTCTTTTTTAAAACCCAGGAGTGTGTCCACCCTTGGCCATTTCTCCTACCACTGATAGCATGCTGTCAGGCTTTTTGTGAAGCAGGAGAGAGAATGGATGCAATTTCCTCAACCTTACACATGGAGAGAACAACACCACACTCCAGCTGAGGGGAAAAATGTTGATGCAGCAGTGCAATGAAGACAGGGAGCACTTCAAATGAATATTCAGCCTCCAGGCCTCTCAAAGAGTTTTTAAGACTCTGCATATTATTCATGGTGTTCCTAAGAACTTAAGAAAAGCCTCACTGGATCAGACCAAAGCTTCATATAATCCAGGGGTAGGCAACCTCCAGGGGTTGGGGGCCCACACTGCCCCCATGGAACCCACCGGGGACCATACGCCACCCTTACTGTTGAATTTGCCACGGCAGTAAAAAAAAAAAGTGGCACGTTTCCTTGCAAACAACGCATGCTCTCCGTTTGCCTTGTTTGCAAGGAAAAGTGCCAGGGGCAGCAACAGCAGGAGCCACATACACACTCCTCCTGCAAAAATGACCAGGGATGGGTCGTCATGGGTGCATGCAGCTCTCAGTCTTTGTGTTGCCCACCACAATGCAATATAACATCCTGTTTCCAATGGTGGCCTGCCAGATACCTCCAAGAAACCCACTATTATATGATTGATGGAGTTATAGGCCACTGGGCCACCCTCGATTTGCTCCTTTAGAAACATGCACAGGATCAAGGAAGAACCCACAGGACCTCAACACCTATCCCTGCCAGTCTGCTGTCTGTCCCTTATCAAGGAAAGGAGTTGAATTGTACCTGTAGCTGGGGCTCGATCTGAGAGATGAGGAAACAGTCACGTATCACTAGGACCTTTGTCTTCAGAAGGGCCATGTCAGGCCAGGGGTGGTGGGCATTCCTGAATTTCTGTACCTCCAGGAGAAAATGCAGACCACTCTCCAGCACAGGCGGGCCACGGACCTGGAGGTGTTTAAGGAAATGGAGCATCTCAATGGTGGGCCAGCCCTCTGCAGCTTTCCTTAGAGCCTGCCAAAAAGAGGCCTTGTCTTCCCTGGTAGGCTGAGCTGTGGCCGCTGAGCCAACTCCAGCTTTCCGACTCCTTAAACGCCGGGCAGCCACTTTGGCAGCTGTTGAGTGTAGGAATGGTTCCAGCTTGCACCAACACTCCTCTGGGATTTG
This sequence comes from Shinisaurus crocodilurus, assembly GCA_021292165.1. NCBI lineage: Eukaryota > Metazoa > Chordata > Lepidosauria > Squamata > Shinisauridae > Shinisaurus > Shinisaurus crocodilurus. Next base: position 74,137,931 of record CM037879.1, on the reverse strand, counting down.
GGAGGGCTGCACCCCGTATTTCTTCAGTCCCTCGCTCACCTCATCCCAGAACTGCTCAAAAGCAGGGGCAATGAAGGAACGCAAAGCAAGTTGGATTTCATTCCAGGTGAAGTCACTTATTTCTCCCTGGGCCACCTCTTCCTTTAACCTCATCTTCAGCTCTTTGGGAAGACAGTCACTTGATCCCACAGTCCCCAGCTTCTCCCAGATGACTAGAAGTTTCATCGCACAGTCCAGGTGCTTTTTGCTCTGTGTGGCATCCTGGCAAGCCTCCACTTCCTGTAACAGTCCCAGAACCCTTTGCAGTTCCACATCTTGCATTTTATGGGCTGCCTTTCTATACACATTGAAAACAATGGTGTTGCTGAGCAAGTCTGGTACATTTGGTGAGGTGGGGGCATCTTGAGGGGTTGCTGACCTGTCTCTAGTCCCTTGGTCAACACTACCTATACAGTGAGACTTGGGAACTGCCTTCTTTCTGCCCCTTTTCCTGTGAGGCCCTCTGCCGTCTGGGCCATAAAACCAGAAATTCTGTTTCTGCTTCTTAATCCTGCAAGAAGTAGGTGGCACAAATGAAGACAATTGCATCACTGAAATAGGATCCAAAAACCATGGCCTCCCATGATTTGGACAGAAAGCTTCCCGTCTAGTGGAAAGTTACCCAAGAGTTCAGTAGAAATATTCTTACTCAGAGGACTTTAGGAAAACTCTGTTCTAGTGATGTCTATTGTTTTGTATTTTATGTACACCGCCAAGAAATCTCTGGTTATTGGGCAGTGTATAGGTGTAATAAATAAATAAATAAACAAATGAAGTGCACATTCTGTGTTAAGAACAAATTGTGCAGATCACCAGATAATGATGCATTAATTTTACAATTTGCAAAATGTATACTGACTGCCGTTCTTTGAGCTTCACAGAATATCTTGGCAAACAGAAGGCAAAGGAGAGAAGGATTGAGAAAGCACTCTGGACAGGGAGACAGGAGCTAGGCAGGGAATGTAGCCCAGCTCTTGTACCACCGGAGGCCAAGCTCCACTTGCAGATTATATACACATATTTTCAACCTTTCCTCCATAACCATGACGGCTAGGAACTCTTCTTTTTCTCTTTACACAAAAATGAACATGAAATTCTCAGGAAGCCATATTCTCCTAGATTGTGCTGTAAACCCCCTTGCTAATGGTTTCTGTTGTGCTTTACGTTTCACTTCATGGAAATAATTGTATATTTACTTTGGAGAGAAGCAAAGAGCAAGAACCTTGGCTCCTAAATCTGTCTTGCTGCTGCATCGTCCCCTCAGCAGCCTCATTTCCCACTCCCTCATAATTACTGGTTATCTACACCATTAGGAATTGGCCCCCACACCTGATCTACTTCTGGACTAACAGCGCAAACCTAAATGATGTTGTGGACTGCAATTCCCATCAGCCCTAGTCAACATAGCCAACGGTGAGGGCCGGCAGGAATTGCAGTCCAGCAACATCTGGAGGTCCACCTGTCACCCAGCCCTGGTCTAGCCATTTATTGATTTGTTTAAAACATTTCTGCCCTGAGGCTAACAACAATAGAAAATTAAAAGGAAACTAGCCAGCATGAGTCACAATAGCCACTGACAGCCCTATTCTCCATGCATTAGAACAGCTTTCCCCCACCTGGTGCCCTCCAGATGTATTCGAGTACAACTCCCATCATCTGGCTGGGGAAGATGGGAGCTTCAGTCCAACACCACTGGAGGGCTCCAGGTTGGGAAAGGCTGTGTTTGATTATGAGACCAGGGTATGGTAAGCGCAGGGCAGCATCCTTGTCAATCCAGGCCTCCAATAATGTGCTAATTCAGTGCCTATGTCCGTCCTTGGCCTCCACAACACTTTTGCCTACCTCTCCTGCTTTACTCTGCAGTCTTTGCCCCCGATACTTTGGTCATCCGAGTGAGATGCCGGTACACAATATCTGCAGGAAAGAAATTTGATGAGCATCTATATTTTTCTTGCAATTGCAGAGTTCAAAAATCATTTACGGGGGATGTTGGCTCCTCAGGAAACGGGTCATTAGTGTCTCGAGCCATTTGTTATCTTTATTTACTCTTCAAATCCTCTTTGCTGATAAAATGAAAACAATAACAACTGGATCCGTCCTCTCGGACTGTACCACCTTCCACTTTCACTGGGCAATGTTTGGGATGTTTAGGGCACAGTGAGTCATGCCCCATCAACATACAGCAGCTTCTCCCAACCTTGTGCCCTCCAGATGTGTGGGACTGCAACTCCCATCATCCCCAGCCAGCATGGCCATTGGCCATAATGGCTGGGAATGATAGGAGTTGAAGTCCAACACATCTGTCCAACACATCTGGAGGGCACCATGTTGGGAAAGGCTGGTGTATCGTGTTGGATGGCATGACCTTAGAAGCTCCTTCTAGCTGAAAATACGTTGGATTTCTTTTTTTGGCAACCCAGAGGAGGACATCATAGGACTCACTCAAGGAAAGTTGTGACTTCATGGCGAAGATAGTGGAGCCACACCCCACTCAGAACAGCCAGCACATAGCGAATCATGGGTTCAAAAGTGGAAGGCTTCAAGGCTTCACTGCCAATGGAAAGCATCCTCTCGAGATGCTGGATGTACTCCAGCAGACTGGAGCTAAGCCCTGCAAGGAAAGGAGAAACAGAGCACACGGTTGGCTTAGGACTCCAATGTCGAAGTGCACATTTGTTAGGCCATGAGAGGCTCTCCTGAAGAATGACCTCTAGGCAGCCAGTACCCCAAAGGAGCCGGTCAATTAATCCACAGGAGAATCTGTCATAAAAGCTGGAGAAAGTGACTAACAAATCCACCTATGTATGTTAGTGAGGAACTTTTTCCTTCCTCCCTCCCTCCCTACCCCCAAACACTGCAGTAACTCCAAGGCTATAAATAGACAATTGGGTTTCCCCCTAACCCCTGACCTAAGGGTCATATGATAGGACCTTCATTTCCTATAGTATACACTCTGGTATTTCCTCTTTCTATTCCATTATTGTTTCTGGTCAAATAGGCTTTTAACCTACACAAAACCTACACAACCTGTTTGATCAGGGGTACTATTGGGATAGAATAAATGAGTGTACACACCATCAGTAAAAATAGCTCTTTCAACTCTTAAGAACGACTGTCTGCTTCCAGGACAAATGTACTTGGTAACCTGAAGATAGGAAGAGCTGCAGAAAGCGCCCCTCCTTGCAGAACAGGGGTGTTGAACCTCAGGCTCACAGGCCAAATGCAGCTGCCTGGGACCCCAATCTGGCCCTCCGGGGTTCCGGAGATGGCCACGCCCCCTTCCCCCAGCCCCACCCTTTTCCCCCTGACCACCAATAGTTTGGTGGCTTCCCGGCTTTGGTGCAGTTTTTCCCCCATTCCAAAAGGTTGAAATGCCTCTCCTAAGGCTGTGTTACTGGCAGAAAGAGCTTTAAGCTAAAATATGCTAGTATTTTTTCAGTGGAGGCCACTGGCTCCAATGCTGGTGGCGCACGGATCTGGTTGGAGGTGGGACTGAAATGCCTCTGAAGCTTGGGCCATTTGAACAGACTGCCAGTGTCTACTCCAGTGTTCTCCAACCTTGGGTCCCCAGATGTTTTTGGCCTACAACTCCCAGCATGCCCCAGCCAGCCCAGGGATGTTGAAGAGTCCTTGGTTTCGAGTCACGAGTCGAGTCACGAGTCTTTGGACCCGAGTCTCGAGTCCAAGTCCTTGGTCCAAAATGGTGACTCACGAGTCACGAGTCACTCCCAAAGCTGACTCCACGAGTCCCTATTAAAATCAATGGGGTTTTTCCCCAACAAAATAAGGCTACTTCAGATGTGTGGCTTAAATAAATTCTAGGCACAAGTGTGCCTTTTTATTTCAAAACTCTGCAACTGATTTTGGCAAGAACACACCAGGCAGACAAACCCAAAATAACCAGACAGGCCGAGGATGCAGGGAACCCCAAAACAGGCAGGCAGAGGCCTTTGTCTTGGACAATTCAACTGTGGAACTGGTCAAGAAGAGACCAGGCAGGCAGAGGAGGCTGGGAACCCCAAACAGGCAGGCAGAGGCAGCCAAACCCAAAATGTCTGAAAGGTTGCATTTTAGGGAAATGATTTTAAAAAATAAACTCGCTGTACTTCTTAAAACCTATCCATGTTGCATTTGAGGAACACGATTTTGGAACATGAGTCTCGAGTCGAGTCCTTGGTCTCGAGTCCCGAGTCGAGTCTCGAGTCCCATTAAAAATATTGGGACTCAGTCCAACTCACGAGTCGAGTCCTCGAGTCCGAGTCCCCATCCCTGCCAATATCAGTGGGGCAGTGTATCCATTACGGGTTGTAGTCTGAACTTTTAAGGAGCTATCCATGGTGCCGAACCTATTTTGGGGATATGGTTCAGCACCGTGGACAGCTCCTTTAAAGTTCCGATTGCCGCTCAGAGTGGATACACACCGCCCCACTGACATTGGAGCCACCAGCCTCCACTGTATCTTTTGTATTTTGGCCTTGCCCCTTTTGCTTTTGACCCCGCCCCTCCTTTTGCCTTCAGCCCCGCCCAACACTGGAATGCATCCCCCCCCCCGAGAGCTTCTCCAAAATTGAATTCAGCCCTTGGGCTGAAAGGGGTTCAACACCCCTGTTCTAGAAGATGGACAACTTCTCTTGCTTTCTCTATCCATTCAGTTATTGGTACCATTTTGGGTCTTCTGTCACTCAGATGATGGGATGTTCAAAGTTTCAGAATTCTAATCCACCTCAGAAACTGCATACTTGGTTTAACACAGTCCATCCACTTGTTCCTCTCCCCACCCTAGCCCTGAAGGTACCAGGAGACACTGTATTACTACTAGAAACGAACGGTTCTAGGTTTCCTAAGGCACTCACCCAGCACCATGCAGATTACCTGTGCAGTGTATTTGCTCCAGGTTGGTGGCTCTTCTGCCATGCTGGGCTAGGTGATGGAGTTGGATTCCCCCATGCTCACCTGTGTTGCATGCTGCATAAGATGCCAGAAATGTGTGAAAAATTTCTAAGGCAATCTGGTGGACTTCAGACGGGCTTGCCTGGTGCTCCCAGGCCATTTGATAGAGCTTTAGCTTCCTCCACAGCCACAGGTTATGGATCTCCTGCAGATTCTCAAACCTGTAGGGTAATTGGGAAAGGAGTCTACTTCAACTGAATTGTGGATTGGAAAAATGCTGCCAATAAAACAAGAGATCCAGGCAGGCAGCTGATCTGATCAAGGCTGCCTTGGTGTCTCCTGGTTTTTAAAAAGATCCCCACAAACAGACATCCTCCTCTGGGTCACAGAGAAGAGACAAAGCACAACCACCCCAGACATGGCACAGGAAATTCTCAGGCAGCTGAGAAGAACCCAACTCACCGAGTCAAGTAGTGAAGGAAGCTGCCATCATCCCCTAGATCACACATCAATACCTGGAGAAATCGGGTGGTCGTCAGTGTTTCAAAGGGATCTTCTGGGAGGATCCAACTGCTTGGTCTGACCAATCCCACTTCTTCCATTCTTCCTAAATTGATGGAGCCAAGATGGACAGATATCACAGGAGTGGTGAATAGTTACATAATTGTTCGGGGCCTTGCTGCCACCTACGGTGGAGTTAGGATCAGAATAGTATCCAAATTCTCCGAGGCCATTTTGAGACTCATCTCATCGCATTCAGCACAGTTACCCTAAGTCAGCCTTCCCCCACATGGCACTCTCCAAACATGTTGGACTAAAACCTCCATCATCCCCCAACCTGCCTACCCATTAAGATCAGGTGGGGAAGTCTTTCTCTCTGTCCCATCCATGGTAGGAGCATGGTTGGGTGAGACAAGCAGCGCCAGCTCCAGGTTTTGGAGAACCCTTGGGAAGAAACCCTCAATGGGCCCCTTCCCTCACCTTCTCACCGCCACTGTCACCAGCTGCTCTTGCTCCTCATCCCCTTTCCCTTCATTGCTACCACTTGCTTGCTTGAGAGGCAGAGAGCCCATGAGCAAGCAGGCAGTGGCATCTCCTGCTCCTCCTTCTCACCACCACCCTCCTTGTGTGGGCTACAGCAAGAGGCAGGTGAACAAGCAGGTTGCAATAGTGAAAAAGAGGAGCAACTCCAGAGCGTTCTTGTCAGTAGCCCCCTGCTGGGGTGTGGGCTCTTGGCGGGTGCCTGACCATGCCTACCCTTGATGCCAGCCCTGTACAAGCGTTGATCAGTGGCTGCATCACTATTCTGAAACACCTTGACCTGTAAGGCTCAGTTTGCCTCTCCTCTCTGATTGCTGGCTTGTGAAGACTTAAAAAAAATATTTTGTTGGGCTTTCAATCTCAAGGTTGAAGTGATTTTATTGAAGACTGTGTTTTATCTGCCAAGCCCATCTCTGTTTTTATGTTTGTTTGTTTTTTGTTGCTGTGTTTTACTATTGGTGATTTTAATCATTGTAAGCTGCCTTCCGTAATACTTGTGTACTGGGAAGTTGAGAGATAAATCCTTCTAATAATCAAACAAACAAACTTAGATAGTGGGTCCTGGGCAGTTATGGACCATGGGTTGATCAAGCCACTTGCGGGGCAGGGAAGTCATCAGTGTCTCTTAATTCCTACGATTTATTTATGATTACAGAAGGATAATAGCAGAGGTCAGAAATAAAATAAACCAAAGCATTCAGTGTTTTTAACAGTCAGTACGCACACCATTCTCCAGTCTTTGTTTCTTTTTATATAGCTCTTCATGTCTTTTTGGTCACGCATGACAGGAAGCAATGCTGCCATGCTATTAGAAGACAGGAAGCCAGTATGCAGGAAAAGCTCCTCCTCAATCTGGAATCCTGAACTGGGTCCAAGCCTATAAAAGTGTTAAAATAGGTGACATTACTTTAACACACACACACACCCCTCCAGTATTTCAATTTTCCAATTGAAAGAGACGGAAACTGAGACAGAGAAAGAAAGAGAAAGAGAAGACAGGACTTCACCAAGCTCCTTCTCAGCTTGAACAAGAAATAAAATACAATTCTATTGTATTCAGTAAGGGCCAAGTTACACACTGTATAATAATACAATTTGTACACAGGACCAGGAGTGGCCAAACTGTGGTGCATGGATCGCATGCAACCCTCTGGGGCCATTTGTGCAGCAACAGCATGTTCCCCAATGGACATGATGCTGCAGGGAAAGAGGGTGCATGAAGAATCATCCCCACACGCCCTCTTTCCCTGGAGAATTGGGGTCCTGCCAGCCTGCCAAACAGCTGTTTGATGGGCTGGCAGGAGCCTGATGAAGCAGGGGGAAAGGGTGCGCAGCGCTAGGATGACTCCTAGCACACCCATTTTCCCTCAAGAATTGCTGTGATGGGGTAAGGTTAAAGTGTGATGTTCGTGCATGCACAGGTGTACACCACCTGGCCACCCACCCAATATGATCCTCAACCCAAGGGAAGTTGCCCACCCCTGCACTATAAAATAAGACAGGGGTCCCCACACATTTTGGGTTGATGGGCAAATTTTAAATTTTCTGTGTTTTGTGGGCACTCTCACAAAATGGCTGCTTTGCAGCATGGCAACTTCCCAGTTCATAATAAACTTTTTTTAAATCTTAAGAATTAAAATTAAAATCGGGAGGGGCAGGGAGAGGTGTCAAGAGAGGTGTCTGCAAGACCCCAGCGATAAGGGCCAATTTACGCACTACGGGCGCCACATGAAGGTCACTTTAAAATGTTCCACGTTACAGCTGTTACTACATAGTGACCCATGTGCATGTGCAGTGGCAGCTTCCCTCATAAATTAGGAAATGTCCACCACACCTACAGCAAAAGGCGTGCAATCACGTCTGTTCTGGATCCTTGCCCCTCTTGGCTTATAAAAACTAGCAGGGAGGGAACGGCCAGCTGGGCCAGAGAGGTGATCAATGCCTCCTTGCGAGAGAGAGTGGTCCCATGCCACCTGAAACAGGCGGTGGTGAGACCACTCCTGAAGAAACCCTCTCTAGACCTGGAAGATCTTAACAACTTTAGGCCGGTGGCGAATGTTCCTTTCCTGGGCAAGGTCCTTGAGTGGGTGGTGGCCAACCAGCTCCAGGCGCTCTTGGATGAGACTGATTATCTGGATCCATTTCAGTCAGGGTTCAGGCCTGGTTTTGGCACGGAAACAGCTTTGGTCGCCCTGTATGATGACCTATGTCGGGAGAGAGACAGGGGGAGTGCGACCCTGTTGATACTCCTGGATCTCTCGGCGGCTTTTGATACCATCGACCATGGTATCCTTCTGGAGCGGCTGTCTGAGTTGGGGGTGGGGGGCACTGCATTGCAGTGTTTCCGCTCCTACTTGGATGGCCGGCACCAGAGGGTGGTGCTTGGGGAATGTTGCTCGGCCCCATGGACTCTCCAGTACGGGGTTCCACAGGGGTCGGTCTTATCCCCCATGCTATTTAATATCTACATGAAACCACTGAGTGGGGTCATCCGGAGTTTTGAAGTGCGTTGCCATCAGTACGCTGATGACACGCAGCTCTATTTCTCCTTTTCATCTTCAGCAGGTGAGGCTGTGGATGTGCTGAACCGGTGCTTGGATGCGACAATGGACTGGATGAGAGCTAACAAACTGAGGCTCAGTCCAGACAAGACTGAGATGCTATTAGTGGGTGGTTCCTTTGACCGGATGGAGGGTGTTCAACCTGTTCTGGATGGGGTTGCACTCCCCTTGAAGGAGAAGGTTCGTAGCTTGGGGGTGCTCCTGGAGCCATCTTTGTCACTTGAGGCTCAAGTGGCCTCAGTGGCAAGGAGTGCCTTCTACCAGCTTCGGCTGGTGGCCCAGCTACGCCCCTATCTGGACAAGGATAGCCTGGTCTCAGTAATCTATGCTCTGGTGATCTCTAAACTAGACTACTGTAATGCACTCTATGTGGGGCTGCCTTTGAAGACTGTTCGGAAGCTGCAGCTTGTGCAAAATGCGGCAGCCAGGCTTATTGCGGGGACCGGAAGGTCCGAGCACATTACACCGGTTCTGGCCCGTTTGCACTGGCTGCCAATATGCTTCCGAGCCGAATTCAAGGTGCTGGTTTTAACCTATAAAGCCCTACACGGCTTAGGATCACAATACCTGACGGAACATCTCTCCCAACCGCAATCTACATCTGGGGCCCTCCTCTGACTGCCACCTCCAAGAGAGGCGCGGTTGGTGGCAACGAGGAGGAGGGCCTTCTCGGCGGTAGCCCCCCAATTATGGAACAAGCTCCCCACTGAGATCCGCCTGGCGCCAACCTTACTATCTTTTCGGCACCAGGTTAAGACTTCCCTCTATGCCAAGGTATTTAATAATTAGGAGCTCGGAATAGCAAGGGGGGGGGATTGTCACCTGTAGGCTCAGTTTTATTAGTCTTTTTTTTAATTGTTATTTTAAACTGTATTTTAAAATTTGGTTTTTAATCTTTTAAACTATTTTGTATGTTTTTATTGTTGTTTTTATGTATAATCTATTGTGAACCGCCCAGAGAGCTTCGGCTGTGGGGTGGTATAGAAATGAAATAAATGAATGAAATGAAATGAAAAGTCCAAAGAGAAGGGCTTGCTATGGAGTGGTGGTCCCTCCTGGTACACACCTGAGTCGCCTGGTCCTCCACTGGTGAATGAGGAATCGGGGGACCCAGTAGCAGCGCAGGCGCCTCAGAGCATCATATTGCTTCCTGCTCAAGGTTGCAAAAGCGGTCTCCTCTGCGCTTGCACTTTCTCCGAGCTGCTCCTGCCAGCAGAGGGACAGCCAGACAGCAATGTTATTACACAGTTTGCACTTTACGTGTATCTTGACAGTTGTGATTGCCCAGCCACCACCTCCCACAATGAATGGGTCCGGATAAAGTCTTCCACACATGTTGTTCCTCTCCAACAGTGTGTCTAGCAAAGGCGGACCTCAAAGGGCTGGGCATTGCTCGTGGGTTATGCAGAACACACTGTTACAGGAACCGCATGGATGGAATGCCATCAGAGGTGTAGAACCTCAAGCCCTGGGGCCAAATCCACCCTTCCGGGGGTTCCTCAGACTGGCCACGCCCCCTTCCCTGGCCCCACCCCCTCTCCCCCAACCGCCAATCATTTGGTGGTTTCCTGGCTTTTGCGCAGTTCTTTTCCCTGTTTTAAAAGGTTGACATGCTTCTCCTAAGGCTTAGTTAGTGACAGTAAGAGCTTTAAGCTAAAATATGCTGGTATTTTGGCTCTGCCCCTGTTGCCTTTGGCCCTGCCCAACCCTGGATTTCGACCCTTGGGCTGAAAGAGGTTCAACACCCCTGCTTCACACAGATTGCAACAGGAATGGGAGCACCCACACAGGCAGCGGCAGCCACACCTGGTACAGGACGTATATAAATGAATCCTTTTTTCACACGTGGTGAGGCTCAAATCAGCTGTTCTCACCGTTCTCAAGTAATGTATGACCATTGTTCATACGGAAGAGAAAACGGGGGAGAGGCATCTGTAATGTGAATGAGTATTCTTGTCAACGTAGATTTTACATTCGCTGTACAAACCCAATTGAAGTGACAGCCCTTTAAGCTCCATATGTACGTATCTGAAAACACTTTTAATTTCTGGTTTATCTCCTTTGTTTTCTGAACAGATACGATACACGTATTTTACCACTAAATAAAAACATGCTGAATAGGAATTCAGATGTTGTTTATATGTTATTTCTGATTGAGGCAGCCAAGGCAAAATTAGTAGTATTGCATTAATAATTATTTATTAATAATGGGAAGTCTAGAAAATGATTCCCCATGCCCCCAGTTGCTTCTTGAGCTGGTTTCAATCCTGTCCTAAATTACTTTCTTCCAGGAATTTTCCAAGACACACAGGGCCAAATATCCTTTTTTCTTTCTCCACATCCTGGTTTTATGCATTGTATATTCTACTGCAAAAAAAATAAAATGGTTGTATCCATAGACTTATTCACCCTATCAGCAGTTAGTAGCCCACCAACTCATCATAGCCTCCCCCAACCTGGTTCCCTCCAGATGTTTCGGACTTCAACCTCCCATCAGCCTCAGCCAGCATGGACAATGGTCAGGAATGCTGGGTGTTGTAGTCCAAAAGGCACCAAATTGGGAAAGGCTGCTCTATTCCACGGTGAAGCAGAGGGAAAAACAAACATTTTGCTATCCATAAAACATTTTAACATCAGAGTCCCAGTGCAAAGGTGAAACACAATAATAATAAAAAAAGCCTAACATAGGTGTGAGAGCTTAAGAAGATACAATGGAGGATTGGTTGCTGCGATGCGGGAAGCAACCCGCCACTGAGCTGAGACTACAGTTAAATTACGGTAAGCAAGGCATTTCCAGAATGACCGAGGAGGTGGAAGGAGGCAGGGAGTAGTCCCTGGGCATTGTCCTCTCCCCTGTGCTAGCAGCTGGGCTGCACAGTTGGCAGATTTGTCAGTTCTCCCCACCACCACCCCCAGCCGGCAAGCAAAGATCCTAAGTGACCTGCACAAAGGAAGGGTCATCTGCACCCCAGCAGCGCTACTCACTCCAGCGGCAGGCGGAATTGTCAGCTTGTACTTGGCTTGGATGCTCCTGCCAACAAAAGAACATCGACATCACCTACCCGGGGAAGAGCTAGAAGGTTTGAGCTCGAGCTGGCCACATCTGAACCCCTCGGTTTGGCAGGGGTGGGTGGTGAGTGGGAGGGCACAGACCCCCAAGCCTAGTTTGCTGCTAACACATCATGACACCAGATAGTCTGCATAGGAATGTCTCCCAGTTTTGTTTTAAAAGCTCAGCCTGGATGCCTTGCATCAAGCTGCATAAGGCAGAGCTACACATCACGCAGGTATAGAAGAGTGTCGGCTCTAGATTTGGGGAGCCTTGGACAAAATGTCCTCATTCCGTGACAATGGCAATGTTGCTCAATCGCTTGTCCTCCACCTTTAGGTCCAGTCTCCACCACTGCCCAGAAAGAAAGGGCACAGTGCAATGCATAGCTCTTTGCCCCTCATAGTGACTGGCCAGATGGGTGATTCATAAATGTAATAATAAAAAAACAGGTTTAATTTACATAATTTATATAGGTTGCAGAATTTAACTTTTCTCGGTGCAGAGTTTTGTTTTTAAAAGCTAAGAGTCTACACAATCTTGGCAGAAGGCAATTTGCAGTCTGCCATGCAGTAATTTAACAGGCTTTCCCCCATCCCTCCATGACCTGGTTTGCATGTAACAACAACCCACTGGGTTGTTCAGCCTGTAAACAACCCAGCGGTCTGGGTTCAGACATCACGCTCAGCAAGAGCCGATCGTAGGTTGCTGAGCCAATCATGGGTTGCTGAGTAAAAGCAGAAGAGGTGGGCTCTCCTGCTCATGCATGACAACCCAACACTATGTAAACCTATGGGATGTTGTTACGTGCGAGCCAGGTCACTGTCTGGGGGCCGGTTCACACGACCCAGGCTGCCGGCGGGGGAGGAACCATGGGGCTGTCCGCGGGGTCCGGCGGGGCGCCGCACACGACCGGCGCCCCACGCGCGAGGGCAGACCCCATAGTCCCCGCACCGCAGTGCGGGCCTTCCGGCGCTAGGGGGTGGGGCCCCGGGATGCCCAGAGGGGCCGTTTGCCCCTACAGGCTGGAGCGGTGGCGGCTCCGGCCGCTCTGGGCTGCCGTCTCTGTAGGGACCCCACGGGACAGCCGCCCTCTGTTCGGACAGCACGGTGACCACACGCGGTAGGGGCTTACCCCTCTATCGACCATGGTCACTTTGCGTGCGTCCCGCCTGCGGCTGTCCCATGGGGGCACCCCTGGTCGGCATGCACACGACACGGGAACCGCAGGGGACTTGCGGTTCCCGTGTCGTGCAAACAAGCCCTGGGAAATGGGATATGATAGTGATGGCTCTTTCTTTCTTTCTTTCTTTCTTTCTTTCCTTTTAAGTTGCTGTGGGAGAATCTGCTTCTGATTGGAGAAGCATCCCTGAAAGAGGATTAACCCTCTCCCAGTTCAAGGTCTGTGATCTAAAGTACCACCCCCACCCCCGAAAGTGGCAATGAGCCCCACTGGTGGGAGAAGAGACAGGCGCCATACAGGCTACCTATTTCCCCCCTGCTGCGGAGCTAAGAGCAGCTTCAGAGGCAATTCAGAATTGGAAAATGAAATGGGGGAAAGGGATTAAAGACTTCCCACCAGTGCCAAATCTCAGATAGAAATTTGAGCTCTCTTTCGGTGGCTTTAACAAGTTGTTGCTTTTCACAAAGGTCAGGAGATCCAATCATGGATCTCCAATATCACATTGGTTTTCTCCATTAGTGACATGCCTCTCCCCCACTAGTTTGAGAAATTCATTGGCAGTTCTACCGGAGAGCACTGAAGAAGAATAGCTGGGTCTCGTGGGGTGTAGCTCTGGCCTCCAGATGCCTGGTGTGGGCCATGATATCCTCGCAGTCAATCCAGAAGTCTAGGAGGTGGATTCCCAGTGTGCCATGGAGGAACTCCCGGAAGCTGTCCATCCCAGCTTTCTGCAATACAAGAAAGAAGGAGGGGAAGAGAGATGGTATAGCTATAGGCATCTCTGAAGGGAGAAGGTAATATCACCTACCAACATATACACAGTTGAGGGCCTGCTCTTGTAAAAGAGGAGAGGAGAGGAGAGGAAAGCTTAAACATACCTTTTTTAAAAATCCTCTTCTGCCATCACTGTTGGAATTGTCAACCATGGAAACACTGGATAGGGCCCAAGAATTGGGGGGCAGGGTAGAGTTTACAAGGGCCCGGGACTCCAGGGGTCCCATCCAGGATGCAAGCCCATTACCATGAGGGGAAAAAAATGTGGCTACACTGTAGATCAAGGATGTTTATGCAAACTTATTCCCCGTATCTATGTGTCCAGATCTTGCGAGAATTGCAGGGACCAAATCAGAAGCAGTGTTAGAACAGAATAACTATTATTCTGAAGAATTTCTTGCTGGTCCAGGGCCACCTCTAGAACAGAGAGAGAGAGAGAGCTTATACAAGGAACTCTAGTACGGTACTTCTTGTTTAGGAGACAGCCACTTGTTTAAGAGCCTCTGGGTATGACAAATTTTCTCAAGTACTATAGCCCTTTTCATGTTATTCCTCCATGTGTAACCTACCTGTGTGGAAGGTGGGCAGTCTTTAGATAGACAGAGAAAATCACTGTGTGGTCATTTTAGAAGTCACCATACAGTGGGATCCATATAAACAGGAGGAAGCAGGTGCCACAGGCACAGATCAGATCAGAAGCTTTACAGAGGCAACATCTGCAATCCCACAGCTTCTGATCCCACAGATCAGAAGCTTTACAGAGGCAACATCTGCAATCCAAGTTTCTCAGCAGGTTGCCAGGTTACTCACAGTCCCTAAGATGTCTTCTTTCAGCTGCTGCAGAGCAGCACCTCCAAAGCCAGGAGAAAAATATGAGTCTTGCAACTCTTCCTTGGTGGTACTTGTCTCATTCAGGTCAAACTGCAAAAGCTTCCTGGGTCCAGAGAATGGCTTCCCAAAACTCCTGAAAGAATGAGATATAACAGCATGTCAAAATAGGTAATTGATAGGGATGCTGTTTCGCAGTCCACAAGGTCATATCCCTGTGGAACAACGTAGTGTAAGATAGCTTCCAAACATCAAAAGCTGGCATGTATATTCACTACAGAACATGAGCTGCATCATACACAATGAAGAGTAGATACCACTTTTTCCAAGTCTCTTGTGTTAGGCACAAGAACATTACACAAGAACTTCTAGACGGGATGTTCACAAGACTGAATCTATGTTCTTGATTCTCAGAAAGCCCACAGGTAATTAACCTAGAATTAAAGCCACCATTTTGCACAGATAGGTGGGGTCTGAGGACCACTAGCCATGTTTAAGAACATAAGAAGAGCCATGCTAGATCAGACCAGGTGCCCATCTACTCCAGCATTCTGTTCACACAGTGGCCAACCACCTCCCCAAGGGTAAAGCCACAACAGGACATGAGTGCAATGGCACCCTCCCACCCATGTTCCCCAGCAAATGGTGTACATAGGCATACTGCCTCTGATACTGGATGTAGTATATAGCCATCAGGACTGGTAGCCATCCATAGCCGCCGCCTCCATGAATTTGTCCAATCCCCATTTAAAGCCATTCAGATTGGTGGCCATCACTACATCTTCTGGAAGTGAATTCCATAGTTTAACTATGTGCTGTGTGAAGAAGTACTTCTTTTTATCTGTCCTGAATCTCCCACCAATCAGGTTCATAAGATGACCCCCGGGTTCTAGTATTATGGGAAAGGGAGAAAAATGTCTCCCTATCCACTTTCCCCATACCATGCATAATTTTGTACACCTCTATCATGTACACCTTACTCGCCTTTTTTCTAAACTAAACAATCCCAGATGTTGAAACCTTTCCTCATAGGGGAGTTGCTCAAGCCCCTTGTTCATTTTAGTCTCCCTTTTCTGCACTTTTTCCAACTCTACAATATCCTTTTTTAGGTGCAGTGACTAGAACTGCACACAGTATTCTAAGTATGGTCACACCATAGATTTGTAGAAGGGGAGTTTAGCAGGGTATGTTTAGAAGGGTATGTTTAGCAGTAGACTGTAACATTTGGCCACACAGCAGCTGAGCACTACTATGCTCCTACAAGCACTGGGAAATCTAAGCCAGGATGGGAGACCCCTCCTCTAGTTTCCTGCATTGAGCAGGGGGTTGGACTCGATAGCCTTGTAGGCTCCTTCCAACTCTATGATCTATGAAATCTATGAAATCTCTGTGTGACCACATCTCCATAGGTTAAGTTTTTAGGCAGCCGTCCCAATGTTTGATGTAATTTGATATATCCTCATCATGGCACTTCTAGCAGCCAGACTTACCCAGCCATGCGAAGCTCAGTGAGCTCTGGATCGGGTGAGGAAGTCGGAGCAGTAGCTCTGCTCAGATGAACTGGAGATACCACTGGCTCACCAGCACTGGTCCAGCCACTCATAAGCCTTCCTGTAACGAGGACACCGATCAGGCCCAAGATCAAATATCTGATTCTGAGCCTCGAAAACACTTCCTTCCAGCAGCCAAGGCAACGGCGCCCTTTCCCACCTAGCTCTTGCCCAAGCTATAAATGCATCTGAGCACAAATGCATTTGACAGAGCTGTGCTTGAGGATCGCTCCTCCTCCAGCAAGTTTGACAGTGGCTGAAGATGGATTTCATCAACTTTGTCTAGTCAGAAGTTGTCTATTTTTTTAAAGCTCAGAAATGAAGCCACCTCTGGGGGTGCAGTACAACAGAGATATTAAAAGCATGAAGTGATAAAGAGTTCAAATGAAACTTTAAGGGCATTTCAGGAAAGGAAAAGCCAATAACTAGGGACAATCTACCCTGACAACACTTGGCCAAATTGTTTCATGTTCTTCAGTGCTCATCATGGTAAACACTTTAGTCTCAACACCTTAGTAGGCCAGCCTTGCTGCATCCCGCCCCCCACCCCTGTTCATTCTGCTGAGTGGGGCCCTGGAAATCTGCTCCAGAGTCCTTCCCTCATGGCACCCCTACTGCTACAAAAATACCATTGTTTTGGGAGAATGTGGGGTTTGCATGTATTATTAAGCTAAATATGAGTCAGCAGTGTGATGTGGCTGCAAAAAAAGCAAATGCAATTTTAGGCTGCATCAATAGAAGTATAGTTTAAAAATCACAGGAAGTAATAGTTCCACTCTACTCTGCGCTGGCCAGGCTTCACCTCAAATACTGCATCCAGTTTTGGACACCACACTTTAAGAAGGATTCAGATTGTTTGAAATGAGTTCAGGGAAGGGCAACAAAGATTATCAGGAACTAAGGCGTATGAGGAAAGATTGAAGGAACTGGGTATGTTTAACCTTGCAAAGAGAAGACTGAGGGAGGATAGGATACCACTTTTCAAGTACCTAAAGAGTTGTCACACAGAAGAGGGCCACAGCCTGTTCTCTTTCATCCAGGACACAAAATAATGGGCTTAAATTACAGGAAGGCAGATTTTGGTTGAACACCAGGAAAAACCTCCTAATGGTCAGAGCAGTCAGACAATGGAACCAACTGCCTGGAGAGCTGCTGGGCAATCCATCACTGCAGGTATTCAAGCAGAGACTGGATCGCCATCTGGCAGGGATGCTTTAAACTGGATTCCTAGACTGAGCAGGGGATTAGACTCAATGGCCCAAATGGCCTCTTCCAACTCTACGATTATATGATAAGAATATTCCTATTGTAGCTTATTCTTGATTTTCTACTAGTGGGTTATTCTTGATTTCTTTTTAACCTTTTTTGTTAATTGGTGGAAAGAACCGGAACAGTTGCTTAGTGACATTTTTTGAATGTACATAAATTGCAGTATGGCTACAAAAATAAGGGTTAAATACAAACAGTTTACAATTTTGTCTTAAAAAGGCCTGCAGACCAGATAAACTGCCCCCCCTACCTTTTTGGCACACACAACCCCCAAACCTCCATGCTGGGTACAGGCCTGCTGCTCTTGCCACCTTATTTAGATATATGGACTGCTTATATTAACATATATATTTGAAGTGTTAATGTTAATCCTATTTCCCTCCCTCTTTGTGTCCCCCCCTTTTTTCTTTTCTTTTCCCTATATCGAGGGAGATGTTAATGATTACTATATATTGATATGTTTCATATGTTTGTTTGTTTTATTTTGTTTTCTTTTGGTGAAATTCACAATAAAAGATAAATGAAAAAATGATATTATTCCTCCCCCCTTTTTGTTTGTCTGTTGTTACTGTTGTGCTGCAAATAAAAGATTTATTTTTTAAAAAACTAGAAGGCTACGGATATCTTTCGTGATGCATCTCTGGAGATCCACTGTAGTACAGTTGATTTTGCTGTTTGCAGGAATGTTAAGCAATGTCTCCGCCTATGCCATGCTTCCCCAACCTGGCACCCTCCAGATGTTTTGGACCACAAGTCCCAGGATTCATGACCATCAGCCATGCTGGCTGGGGCAGATGGGAGCTGAAATCCAAAATATCTGGAGGGCAGCAGGTTTGGGAAGGCTTCCCTATGTTCTGCTTGTATATTCGTAAATATCCCAAAATATTACAGAAAACACTTTAAGTCTCCAATGGTTCCTCCTTCCAAAGGAAACCAAATCTGGAAAGCACTGTCCCTGGAACTGGAAGTCTCACTGATCAGGGAAGTGGAGAGTGCATAACAACATGAATTGGGCCGTAATACGATAGATATTTTTGCTTGAGTAAGAGCCGCCAGTCCCTTATTTCTGCTTCAGTAAGAGCCTCCACTGCAGGGTTCTCTCACCATTTGTCCTTTCTTTGCTGCAGTCAGACAGGAGTCTCTGGAGCTGAAGCCTGCTCCTCGGATGATCTGCAACTGGAGACTGGCCCAAGCTCAAGACACCTGGGAACTCCAAGGAGGTCTCAATGAAGATTTGGCCGGACAAGCTTGCAAAACGGCCTGCAGGAAAGCACAGGCAGGAAGTTAGAGGAATCTGAAAGAAAAATCTTTTAATGATAAGCTGCTGAATGGGAAGGCCTGGTTGGTTCCCGCATGTGAGTGTGGGACAGAAAGGAGTGCAATGGATTCATGAGACAGTAGAACAGCCTACTACACCTCCAAAGGGCATGTCTATGCCATTTTCCAAATTCATTTTTTTAAGTGGTCAAGGCAAAACCAGTCATTTTGCCATGTTAATTTTACATAGTAAGGTCCTTAAGGAAAGATCTCCAGCCAGCTGAAATCCAATGTTTATCTTGTAGTTAGAACTGCAAACAGTCTTGCAAGAAAGTGTTACCATTTAAACTGCTAGCATGAAAGTAGGAACCCCATTAGAGGAAGCAAAAGAAGAATCCATCATCTTCTTGATTATTTTCCTCACTCTCTGATTACCTCCATACTCACTCTCTGATTACCTCCATACTTTTTGGATTTGAGCTAACCTGTCAAAAACAATAGAACCCAAAAGCCTCATTTTCACCGCATTCACTTGCCAGAGCAGATGACATCACGGCTCCTGCTCAGGGGGGTGGGAATCCAGGAGTTGTACTTCCCTGTGTTCCCATTACACCACTGCTTGCGGGCCGGGGTTGCAGGGGAGAAATCTTTCTCTCTCTCTTCTACCCCCCCCCCCACCATCTGATGAAATAGAATGTAGGCAGGGTTCTAGACAAATGGAGATGATCCTTGGGCCCATCTGCACTAAAGAACAGATTTTACAGTACAGTAAGGGGGGCAGTGCTGCTGTACATAGGATACAGGGAAACAGGTTGACCTGTCCACTGGACAAATAAGACATCAGCATCAGAGACTGGCAGTGCAGAGAGTATTGACCAATTATGTACCCTGCTCCTACAGCTGTTCCCAGTCATGCAGCTGCCTACCACAATTAGTCCAGGAAAGGAGAAATCTGGACTGCTGTTGGCAGGCAACTGCAGAACCTATCTCCTACTATTTATCTGGTGTGCTATTTATCTGGTCCATAATAAAATAAGTGCTATGAATTTCTCAACCCTGTTGGGGTCAAAGGGACAGGCGTATTTGCCAGGCTTCTTTACAGCCAGCCAAATAGCAACTCTAGTGCCATGCATGCAAAGAGACCTACAGGCTTTCCCCAGCAGAGGAAAGGGATTGGGATATGCTAGTGAGATCCTCTCCTGAGGGTAAAAGGGTAGTAGACAGCAGCTGTGGGGGAGACTCACCTAGGCAGGCTGGGGTGCTCCGTGTTTGGCTAGGAAGTCGTAAGAGCATGTGGCTTGGAGCCCCAGTGGACTGCCTCTGTGTTGATGAGCGACTGGGGATGCTGGAAACGGCAGCACTGTCAGATTGACGACTGTACCCACGAATTGCATAGCGACTGGCTGGGTACTTCTCATCCAGCGAACATATCAGCAGCTTTGCCAACTTGTACTCCAAATAAAAGACAGTCCTAGCAGGAGACAGGCATCAAATAAAAGCTCTAGAAACTGTGACACAAAGCAGCTCAGGGCAACCAGCCCCAGGAAGCATCATTCTAAACCAGGGCTCTCCAACCTTGGGTCCCCAGATGTTGCTGGCCTACAGCTCCCAGCATACCCAGCCAGCATGGCTAATGGCAAGGGATTCTGGAAGCTGTAGTCCAGCAACATCTGGGGACCCAAGGTGGGAGAGCCATGTTCTAAACCCTAAGTTATTCTCCTACCTTTAAAAAAATGTTTCAGGCTATGCACTCACAATATTCACATTTAAACTGTTGGCTCTTTTTTTTTTTTAAAGGAAGATAAGGGAAGGGTCGTGGTTCAGTGGTAGATCACCTGCTTTGCATACAGAAGGTCCCAGGTTCAATCCCCACTATCTCCAGGTAGGGCTGGAGAAACCCCGGAGAGCCACTGCCACTCAGTGTCAACAATACTAGGCTAAATGGACCAATGGTCTGACTCAGTATAAAGCCACTTCCCATGTTCCTAACTCAATGCACATATTTCCCCCCTTCACAAAGGCAATCCACGCTTTCATTTATGATGGGGACAAAGAAAATTGCTCACATGGGGCTAGTTGCGCTTAGTTCTACATTGAGCACTAAAAGGTATTTGCAGGTTTCCTTCCTTTGGGAAAGGATTTTGGTTGCATTTGTGGATGCCCAAGTAGTTGATTTCTTGATGCGCATCTGGATCCTAAGCACACTTATTCTGAAGTCCACTGTAGTAAATGGGTCTTACTCCCAAGTAACTGCAACCTACAGGAGATTTGATATGACACAGAGAACGTCTGCCCATGTTTTCCTTTGAACTGCCCTTTAATCCCAGATGTTTGATGATTGGCTTTTGTTACTCCCAAGAGAAAGAAAAGCACCTGTACATGCTCAGAGGCATTATTATCCTCTTTGGTGGCCTGCATGTCCTACAAAGCTAACACACTATAGGGAAGATTTGGGCTCCAGGGCCCAATGCTGCTTCTGAAACCAATTATGAGGTCCAATACAACATGAGATGAAATTAAGCACAGCTGTTGTTTGAGCTCTGAATGTGATTTGGACACAGAAATCAGCAGCCACAGACTGGGAAGCAACTGACCTGTAGAATGGGTAGATTGATTACACCCTAGGTCAGTGATGGCGAACCTTTTTGAGCCCAAGTGCCCAGACTGCAACACAAAACCAACTTATTTATTTCAAAGTGCCAACACTGCAATTAAACCTGAATACTGAGGTTTTCGTTTTAGAAAAACAACTCATACAGTTGTCCGAACTAATTAACATATTTTGTCTTTAAAGAAAAACACAATAACAGAGCTTTCAATGATACAAACAGTTTTTTGTTGGGAAAAAAAATCAACTCAAAAAATTATTATAGTACTACATTGTACGCATAGCCTGAAGGGAATTTATACAAACTTTTTAAATAATTAGGCACATGTATTTTTGGATAAGGGATTCTCAACTTGTAATATGATTATATGCCAGACTGAAATTGTATGGGGCAAGCTTTACCTCGGGTCCTTTCCCTGCTTCTACAGGTGTCAGATTAGTAAAAGTAAAAGTCAACCTGTACTAGGATGAGCAAGATAAACAAGAAAACTAAACGTGCTTAACTTAAACACTTTGTGTCTTGGACTGCAAACACTGCATTAGGTAAAAGTTTGCATTGGGCATGCTTTTGCACAATTAATGTGATTTTTGCTATTGCATGCATGCTGATAATTTGTCAAACCTTGGCTCATACTCCGTTAGTTTGAGAGCAACATGTGCAGCACTCAGGTCATGTTAGGGCTTTACATCCAAGCCATGTTCTGTGCATCATTCTTCAAAATCTTTTAAACAATGTAGAAAAGAATTCTGTAACAGGAATTCTAGAATAAAATCATTCTGTTCCACACTGTGAGAAAGAACAAGATCATTAGTGTTTTGCAGAAGGGGACAGTCTTTTCGTGATCTGGTGACCAATGGCTCGAGTGCCCACAGAGAGGTCCCTGCGTGCCAGCTGTGGCACCCGTGCCATAGGTTCACCATCACTGCCCTAGGTGACATTCAGTGGCCTCATGGTTTCCTTTCCAGGAGGGCCCTTTGTTATATGTAAGCATTCCCACCCAACAGATGACAACCAACCCATGGACTTTCAGGACTTCATAGCAGCAGGAGCTGAACTCCGATCCCACCCCTCCAAGGCAGAGACCTAAGCGTGGAGAATATTTGCAACTTGGCAATTCAGTGGAAAGATGATAAATAGCACAGACCATTGCATAGAACAGGGGTGGGTAACTTGTAGCCCCCCCAATGTTTTGGCCTACAACTCCCATCATCCCTCACCATTGACTATGCTGCCTACAGCTGATGGGAGTTGTAGGCCAAAACATCTGGAGGGCCACAAGTTGCCCACCCCTGGCAGAGAAGACAGGGAAATGCTCACAGATCCAATACTCAACCTTTGAAATGGGAGGAAACGCTCCTGCGCTAACCAGCGGAGGGCCCTTTCCCTTTCGGCATCAGTCGCTCCATAGCAAGGAGAGCCTGGCTCAACTTCCAGCTGGCTGGGAGACTCCAAGAGGAAGCCATCCAGCTCCTGCAGCCGTCCTGTGAGTCGGTCATAACGCAGTCTAAGGGGGAAAGCCTACTTGAAAAACAAAAAGCTTCCCTTTAGGTGAAGCAGTGACACATTAAATGGGAGACTGGCAGAGTGGTCTGCAGAGGTTACTGTTTAGTTCTGAGGGGCATACGGGTGAAGACAAACAGAGCATATTTTTTTTAGCAGTCGCAGTATGTCCATCAGTGGCATTGTAAGTGATACAAACGTATACACCAAAAACAAATACCCCAATGTATACACCAGAGTGGAATGCTAGACTGGCAAGTAAAGAAGGTTTTAGTCTTGCCCTTATTCTTGTGCATCAAGTGGATTATCTAAGGTTCAGTTTTTAAAAAAGGTGCATATGCCTTTATGAATATATTCACTGATGCTTCACGGTAAAAAGTGTTGGTTTTTTTAAAAAGTTCTCTGGAGATGGGAGGGCCAAAATCACCAGCTGGGTGAGCTCTCCTGGTCATTTGATTCCTGAATCTCAGTACTATTCGATAGGCAGGTTGACATTTGCACCCATGTAAATTATTAAGGGGCCTAACAAGATGTATTGCTAATTGTGTTAATATACAGTTATCTGACTAGATCAGCCTTCCTGAACCTGGTGCCTTCCAGATGTGTTGAGCTACAACTCCCAGCATCCCTCGGCCAGATGCCGGGGATTGTAGTCCAACACATCTGGCGGGCACCAGGTTCAGGAAGGCTGATCTAGATCTTCCAGCATAGACAGCAGTTGCAATGGAGCCTGAGCACAACTGAGACTGTGGCATGTGTGGAGGGGAGGTTTAATCCTGCCCCACCACACACACACACACACACACACACACACTGCAATCCCAAGAAAGGCTTCCCTGGAGCTGCTCTCAAGGGGAAAGCTTCCATTGACAGATGGGGGTGGTGGTGGAGGAATTTTTATCAGGGATCTGTGTGTGCACGGGGGATGGGGGAGATTAACCCTACCTGTATAATCCTCATCCACCACCCCTCTTCCACAGCTATTTACATTTTTAAAACTGTGTGCATTAAATACTTTCACCCAATTCACATCATGTCCAGTTTGGCCCAACATCAGATGCGTAAATGATCAATTCCAAAATCCACAGTCGGACAATACCTTTATTTAACGGGGGAATGTAACCTCCGGCCCAGGGCCTAATTGGACCTGAGGAGGTTGCCTGTCTGGCCCACAGAGCCTCTTAGGATTCCTCCAGGGGAGGGGCTTGCCCAAAATGTCACAAAATAATCCGCACAGCATCACAGCCATTCTGTGCCATTCACCCTGTATCTCAGTTGATACCCCTTCCCTCAGGAATTCCATGTTGGGCAAGCCCATGGTTTTGTGGGGGTGGGGCAGATTGTTTCCCACCTCTCACAGGCGAAGTGAGAACATAGGGAAATGGCTGTTGCTGCTCATGAGAACTTAGATTTACTCTTCCCATTTCAGTGTAGTTAAGCAGGGGTAGGAAGAGGGGATGAGATTTATAAGGGACTAAAATTGGTGTGGGTGTGGCAGGAGGTGGAGATTGTGGATTTCATTCAGGGCCCACCCTCTGTTTTTCTCCCTAATTTGAACACTGGTATAATGGGTCCTGAGAAGGGCAAAGGGCAGCGGGGGAGCAGAGACAGCTAAGGTGGCTTCATTTCTGATTTTTTTTAAAAAATAGACAACTTCTGACTAGACAAAGTTGATGAAATCCATCTTCAGCCACTGTCAAACTTGCTGGAGGAGGAGCGATCCTCAAGCACAGCTCTGTCAAATGCATTTGTGCTCAGATGCATTTATAGCTTGGGCAAGAGCTAGGTGGGAAAGGGTGCAGTTGTCTTGGCAGCTGTAAGGAAGTGTTTTCGAGGCTCAGATATTTGATCTTGGTCCTGATCCGTGTGGTGTCCTCCTTACAGGAAGGCTCATGAGTGGTTGGACCAGTGCTGGTGAGCCAGTGGAAAAAGTGCAGGAAAGAGCAACTAAAATGATCAATTGGCTGGAGCAACTCCCCTATGAGGAAAGGTTACAGCAGCTGGGATTTCATAGATTTCATCGATCATAGAGTTGGAAGGAGTCTACAAGGCTATCGAGTCCAACCCACTGCTCAATGCAGGAAACTAGAGGAGGGGTCTCCCATCCAAGTACTAACCAGGCCTGACCCTGCTTAGTTGTTTAGCTTATAAAAAAAGGTGAGTAAGGGGAGACATGATAGAGGTGTACAAAATTATGCATGGTGTGAAGAAAGAAGATAGGGAGACATTTTTCTCGCTCTCTCATAATACTAGAACCCGGGGTCATCCTATGAAGCTGATTGGTGGGAGATTCAGGACAGATAAAAGGAAGTACTTCTTCACACACACAGCACATAGTTAACTATGGAATTTACTTCCACAATATGTAGTGATGGCTACCAATTTGGAGGGCTTTAAAGGGGGATTGGACAAATTCATGGAGGAGAAGCCTATCAGTGGCTACTACAGTATTTTTCCATGTATAAGACTATACTTTTTCCTAAAATCGCTAGACTAAAAATTGAGGGTCGTCTTATACACGGAAGTAAGCCGAGGAGAGTACTGTGTGGTTGCAAAACTGCCCAGTGGAGGGCGTCTTATACATGGGGGCGTCTTATAGACGGAAAAATATGGTAATCCTGATGGCTATATGTTACATCCAGTATCAGAGGCAGTATGCTTATGTACACCATTTGCTGGGGAACATGGGTGGGAGGGTGCCATTGCACTCATGTCCTGTTGTGGCTTTACCCTTGGGGAGCTGGTCGGCCACTGTGTGAACAGAATGCTGGAGTAGATGGGCACCTGGTCTGATCTAGCATGGCTCTTCTTATGTTCTTAAACATGGCTAGTGGTCCTCAGACCCCACCCAGGGTTCTTTGACTATCTGTGCAAAATGGTGGCTTTAATTCTAGGTTAATTACCTGTGGGCTTTCTGAGAATCAAGAACATAGATTCAGTCTTGTGAACATCCCGTCTAGAAGTTCTTGTGTAATGTTCTTGTGGCAAACACAAAAGACTTGGAAAAAGTGGATCTACTCTTCATTGTGTATGATGCAGCTCATGTTGTGTAGTGAAAATACATGCCAGCTTTTGATGTTTGGAAGCTATCTTACACCATGTTGTTCCAAGACTTGAAGGGAATGCAGAAACAGGGATATGACCTTGTGGGCTGCAAAAAGGCACCACCTCCATCAGGGCCGGTGCTACCACTAGGCAAACTAGGCAGCTGCCTAGGGCGCGTGGCTGAAGAGGGTGCAGAAACGCTGCACTCCTTACGGCCGACTCTTCCTCGCCGCCGGCACGCTCCTGCCCTGCCTGGCCGCCTCGCCGACAAAGGCACCACCAGGTCAGTGCAGGGGGGAATGCGAGCGCCGGGCGGGCTCGGGGTCTCGCTTGGCTTTCCTTGGCGCCCGGAGCTAGGCCGGGTCAGGAGCGCGCGTGGCGGCGGCAACCGGTCCGAAGATGCTGCGCGGGGGCGAGGCCAGCTTGGCAGCGGGGAAAGCGGCTGCCAGAGGCAGCCGGCGGGCGGGCGGGGCGCTGGGCAAGCAGGCATTTCCCGGCTGCTTTGCTCCGGAGGCCCCCGCGGCACGAGAGGGGGGGCGCTGAATATAACTTTGCCTAGGGCGCCAAACTGCCCTGCACTGGTCCTGACCTCCATCAATTACCTATTTTTGACATGCTGTTATATCTCATTCAGGAGTTTTGGGAAGCCATTCTCTGGACCCAGGAAGCTTTTGCAGTTTGACCTGAATGAGACAAGTACCACCAAAGAAGAGTTGCAAGACTCATATTTTTCTCCTGGCTATGGAAGTGCTGCTCTGCAGCAGCTGAAAGACATCTTAGGGACAGGGCGGGCGCTACCACTAGGCAGCTGCCTAGGGCGCGTGGCTGAAGAGGGTGCAGAAACGCTGCACTCCTTACGGCCGACTCTTCCTCGCCGCCGGCACACTCCTGCCCTGCCTGGCCGCCTCGCCGACAAAGGCACCACCAGGTCAGTGCGGTGGGGATTGCGGGCGCTGGGCAGGCTCGGGGTCTCGCTCGGCTTTCCTCAGAGCCCGGAGCTAGGGCGGGTCAGGAGCACGCGTGGCGGCGGCGACCGGTCCGAAGATGCTGCGTGGTGGGCGAGGCCAGCTTGGCAGCGGGGAAAGCGGCTGCTGGAGGCGGCGGATGGGCGGGCAGGCGGGTGCTGGGCAAGCAGGCATTTCCCGGCTGCTTTGCTCTGGAGCCCCCCCCCGGCACGAGAGGGGGGGCGCTAAATATAACTTTGCCTAGGGCGCCAAACTGCCCTGCACTGGTCCTGCCTAGGGACTGTGAGTAACCTGGCATCCTGCTGAGAAACTTGGATTGCAGACATTGCCTTTATACAGCTTCTGATTTTTCCCTGTGGCTCTCAGTGTCCACTTTTACTGTCCATCTGTGAATCTCAACATCACAGGGTTCCTTAGCCTTCTAGAGTTCAAAGCTCACCCATTACCTCTTTCTCAGTCAGCCTCGAACTGCCATCTCTCTTTTGTTCCTTTGCACAGACACACCCACAGACCTGGACTGTGCTGGGTAGGGAATTCTGGGAGTTGTAGGACTCATTTATGTCTAAATACCGGCTTTGTATAATATTTATGTCTAAATATGCATAGGATTGCACCTTCAGTCTGTAAACTCCAGGTAAAGGAACATCTCCTTAGTCTGTAGTTTGTTCTCTTGGCATTTGCCTACTTTTCTTACAGAGCAAAGACCCAGTTGCTAGCTAGAAAAAGATCCACTTTCTCTTGTAGAATATTTTCCTAGAGTTTAAGGGTGCTTCCACACAGAGGGCTCCTAGTGTTATCAATCAAAAGCCATTGTACAGCTATTTCGTCTTTTTTTCCTTACCGGATTTTCCATGGAAAGACAAAAGATGGAAGAAGCAGTGGGAAAACAGAAGAGGGTTACGAGTGGAAGACAATATCTGGACCCACTGCAAAATTCTGTGAATAAGGCAGGGTGATTGTGCAACAAAAGCCTCATTTGGAAGCACTCTAATAGTCACAAAATAGTGAGAAAATTTTTGAATTCTCCAGAACTCTTTATCAGGTAAAGTGGGCAGTAGTGGGGAAAAGAAGGCTGGCTTGATGTTCTAGCTTTTTGAAGACAGTGTGGCTATAACATCAAACCAGTTTTTCTCTCTCCCTTCAATCACCGGCTTTGTATAATATCCAGCCTGATAAAGAGTTCTGGAGAACTCAAAAGCTTGCTCAATATTTTGTGACATTTCAGTTGGTCCCAACAAAGTTATTGCTAACTGTGGATTTTGGAATTTTTCTTATGGATCAACACTGCTTCCTTTTCTTTTTGTATATGGCCAAGTTTCTGTCTCTGTCTCTCTGAGACAGCTTTCCCTAACCTGATGTCCTCCAGATTTTTGGCCTACAACTCCCAGCATTCCTGACCATTAGCCATGCTGGCTGGGGATGATGGAAGGGGAGGTTTCCCTGAGAAAAACAACAACCCACAACTTTGAAATTATTCTTTGGACCCAGTCAGTGGCCCAAGTCTGGATAGCAGGTCAAGATATGAGTGCTACTCACAGGCAGAGCCAGAAAAGCATTGAACATTTCCAGAAATAGGTCATCATAAGTCAACAGGTCCTCTAGAAGCTCATGCCCTGAAGCAAACAAACAAACAAACAAACAAACACAGCAGTATAAATAGGATAGTTTGATTTACATGCCCCAGTTACCTCTGCAGCTTTCAGGAGTAAGATATCATTGGATTGCATAAGGAGAACTCTGTCTAAAGAGTTTCAGAGATGTTGATTGCAGACAGAGCTCAGAGCATCTCTAGATAATATATTTACCATAGTTATTTGTTTCATTTGTATTCTGTCTTATTTATTTATTTATTGCATTTATGGATCGCCCATCTGGCTAGCAAACCGGCCACTCTGGGCGATGTACAACACGATAAAATACAGAATAAAATACATCTAAAACAGTATAAAATTTTAAAATCTTAGCTCACCCCATATTCCCTTTCCTCCAAGGAGCCCAAAGCAGCATACCTGATTCTCCTCCTCTCTGTTTTATCTTCACACCAACTCTGTGAGGTAGGTTAGGCTGAAAGTCAGTGACTGTCCCAAAGTCACCCAGTGAGCTTCATGGTCAAGTGGGGATTTGAACCCAGGTCTCCCCAGTCCTAGTCCAACACTCTCACCACTGCAACACATGCTGAAGTACAGGGCCACACGTAGGAGGAGGCCCAGTATTCCTTTAGATGCCAGGCTCCGCTCATCTCCTTCCTGCCACTGAAAGTGTTAATGGTGTTAAACAGGGGTGCACAACTTGTGCCCCTTCATATGTCGTTGGACTGCAGCTCCCATCATCCGTCACCATTGGCTAAGCTGGGTAGGGCTGATGGGAGTTGAAGTCCAGCAACATCTGCAGGGCCACAAGTTGCCCACTCTTGGTGTAGAAGGTTAGAGAGTTTGCAGGAATGAATGTGGACAAGGAGTCTGCATGCTCCTTATTGGAATGAAAACCTCCCTCCCAGAGCTAATAACAGCTTTGGGGTGGGGGTGGGGATATTTGTAGGGACCACAGTAGGAGGGAAAAGGTTCAAAAACCTGTCCCTGCATTCTGTGGTGTGGATGCTGTTCGCCACTCCCAGTTTTCTTCTTAGCCTCCAGGCAGCCACATTTTTCCTTGGTCTTCTACCCCAAATCCTCTTGCACTGCAGGGTGGAAGCAAGATACACCATATCTTACACAAGCACCTAATGCTTGGACCACAAACCTCACCTCCCACCCTGGTTTTATATTCTCCTATTCTGGCAACTGGCCCAGCTGACGGAATTATGGACAGGCCAGTCAAATCCTCACTACTTGGTAACTCTGAACTCAAAATTAACTCTTCCTGTGGAGCCTTTGGCTTAACTTCTTAATCCTTACCCACAACTGCAACTATGTTTCAGTAAATGCTTACATTTTGCTCACGTTCCTACTAAAAATTAGTAGTAATGGGGCTTAAAGTGAGGCTTAAGCCTGAGTATATATATGTGTGTGTGTAAAAATAATTTCTGCACACTTCTTGTAAAATGTATTTTTCTTGGAGCCAATACAGACAACCAGCTTAACATGGTAGGATTTTGCATAGGCTGTATTAATGCAAATTGCAAATCTGGTAGGATTTTCTTTTCTGCCACATGTTCTAAAGTGTGGTAATAAAGATCAGGTGCTGTACCAAGTGGTTAGGTTAGCCCACATTTCTGTCACGGCTGGATTGGTAGGCAATATTCAGTGGGTGTCACGGAAGGCTTAGAGCAGAGGTGGGTAACTTGTGGCCCTCCAGATGTAGCTGGACTGCAACTCCCAGTAGCCCTAGCCAGCACAGCCATTGGTGAGGGATGATGGGAGTTGCAGTTCAACACCATCTGGAAGGCTAC
Organism: Shinisaurus crocodilurus; assembly: GCA_021292165.1. Taxonomy (NCBI): domain Eukaryota; kingdom Metazoa; phylum Chordata; class Lepidosauria; order Squamata; family Shinisauridae; genus Shinisaurus; species Shinisaurus crocodilurus. Next base: position 74,107,983 of record CM037879.1, on the reverse strand, counting down.
AAAAGCTGCCCACTCATGATAAGACACCATCCACATAAAAGGGAAGATATTCCCCTGAGTTACAGGCTCATGGCATGAGTTGTCTTTCCTAATTTTGCTTCATGGTTTTCAGATTTTAAATTCAGATTTTTACTCCAACTGTTTATGTATTTTGAAAGACTTGCAAGGGTTGTTTTTTTTAATGCCCATTTAAGTTTTCATGTATTTGAGGATGTTTTTTGTTTGTTGAGTGAGAAACCACAGTCATATCACTTAGGTTGTGGGTTGTGTGATGCAAGGGCTTGGTAGGGCCTGTAGATATGTGCATATGTACGTATATAATGTTGATTTTCAGGTGTAAAGTAAGCCATTTTAATGCTGTTTGCATATGAAACTGTGGAAAACCTAGTTATACACAATATATGGCTTTGCAAGCTAAAAAGCCAAGCCACTATTCTTTTCAAATAGCCAGATCCCCCCACCCACCCAGAAAGACTCCAAAGAGAGGGGAAACATTTTATTGATCTCTTTGAAAAAGCACACTCTTCGCAATAGCACCGTTGTCAGTATGAATAAACCTTTGATAAAAGGATGAGAATGAAATAGCCATCTGCTTTGGTAAACAAGGATCCAGGAAGTAATTACAAAACATTGCAGCAATACATGGGATAACTAGAAGAATTAACGCCTTCACTCCATAGCAACCGGACTAGTCCGTTTCTAAGGGTGGAGCAACAGCAAACAGAATAGTTCATTTATTTGGTATATTTATATCCTGCCTTCCTTTCAAGTAGATCAAGGTGACATACATGATTCTGCCCCCTCCATTTTAGCCTCACAACACCCCTGTGAAGTAGGTTAGGCTGAGAGATGGTGACAGGCCCAAGGTCACCAAGCGAGGTTCATGGCTGAGCACGGGGCTCTGAATCTGAGCCTCCGCAATCCAACACTCGGAACCAAACACTGCTGCATTGCACGCATCCAGAAGCAGGCCAACTTCCCTTCCACCATGTCCTACGGGCAAACCGATCGTCTGCATTCACCTTTGGACTGCGGAGCTTCAAAGGGTTAAACCGAGAGAGTGAATTCGGAGCGAGCGTTCGACAGGCGACACCTTCGTGCCTGCGCTGTGCTGCGCCGCTTTCTCTCCTGCAGCCGACGTCGCCTTTTTGTTTCCTCCCGAGAGTCGGCCTAAGAAGAAGCCTAGAGAGGCCGCTTTCCGTCCGGCCCCCTTCCGTGGCAGGCGGGCGCCTCGGCTTTCCCTACGCAGGATCCGTGGAGTTCAAACCGCGCTTACGCGCGTACCAGCACGCAAAATGCCTGGCAGGTAAGTGAGGAGCGGGTGGCAGAACCGCGCAGAGAGAAGCGCAGCCTCAACGCGCGATGGGGAGAGCCAAGGCAGGCGGCGGGGCGGCTGGCTGGCGAAGAGGAAGCGGGAGCTACCCCCGCCTCCATTTGACCCCAAAGGGACCTGGTCTGTGCAAAACGGGTCCGCCTGCGGTTCTTCCGCAACCCACACCGAGGAGCCTATCCAGATTCAGCCTTGAGGTCCCGACGCCTTCTTCCTGAGAACTCGTCTCGAAATCGTGCCCTTTGAATCTGGATGCGCTGAAACCCGTTTCAAACGGATTTACCCTTCGGTAGCATTGGATTGCAGGGGGAGCGATGTGTGTCCCTATCTTTTTTGAGGCTCCTTTGGACGCATTTTATGCATGCTTAGAAAAAAGCCCTACAAATCCCCAGCAAATGCTGGGAGTTGTAGGGCTTTTTTCTATCTAAACAAACTATAGGATTGTGCCCTTAGCTGTTTTAGAAAGCTATGGAGACACCATGATTTGGCCCTCCTTCAAGGAACCCACAGCTGGGTGGGTCTGCAGCTGGGTGGGTCAGCAGAAGTGGGTCTGAGAGAATCCCTCAGGTGCTCCACACAGAGGAGGGCTGGAGGGTGCTGCAGAAGAAGGGGTGCTTAGGCCTAAGGCCAGAATAGGGTCATGACAGCAATTGAGCCCATTCTTGAAAATTCCATCCTGGAATTAAAGGGTTGGCAAGAGGGAAGGTTCAAGAACAAGATGAGCCCCCCACCACCATGGAGCAGAGATTTCACTGGCTAAAGGGGTTCCACACAGCATCATGGCCATCCTGTATCATTCATCGGCAAGCAGCCCAAGGTCTTGTGGGAGTGGGGCAGATTGTTTCCCACCTCTCACAGGCGAAGTGAGAACATAGGGAAATGGCTGTTGCTGCTCATGAGAACTTAGATTTACCCTTCCCATTTCAGTGTAGTTAAGCAGGGGTAGGAAGAGGGGATGAGATTTATAAAGGACTAAAATTGGTGTGGATGTGGCAGGAGGTGGAGATTGTGGATTTCATTCAGGGCCCACCCTCTTATTTTTCTCCCTAATTTGAACACTTGTATAATGGGTCCTGAGAGGGGTAAAGTAAGGGTATATATCTGGTTGAGGGCTTTTGTGGGGTGGGGGGGAAGCAAAGACAGCTTTTTTGGAAGAGGGCTCAAAGGAAGGCAGATACGGTGTGGATGGAGGGGAAATGTTAGGGCAGTTCAGTGGCAGGAATACTGTGGCCTATGTTCTAATCCAGATGAAAGCCTTGGTCTGAAAACCCCAGGTAAAGGAACATCCCCTTAGTCTGTAGTTTGTTCTTGTGGCATTTGCCTGCTTTTCCTACAGAGCAAAGACCCAGTTGCTAGCCGGAAATATCCACTTTCTTTTCTAGAATATTTTCCTAGATGTTAAGGGTGCTTCTAGACAAAGAGCTCCTTTCGAAAACCATTGTACAGCTAGTCTGCCTTTTTTTTCTTACCAGATTTTCTGTGGAAAGCCAAAAGATGGGAGAATCAGTGGAAAAACACAAGAGGGTTACAAGTGAAGACGACATTGCAAAATTCTGTGAATGAGGCAGGGTGATTGTGCAACAAAAGCCTCATCTGGAAGCACCCTAATAGTTTGAGAAGATAGCACAGAGCAACATCACTTACTAATTTCAGTAGTCCTTGACAAGAAAGAAATCAGCAGAAGAGCAAGAACAGCCTGATTGGAGACTTCCTTCTGGCATGAATATGGGAAAGCAAGATTTAGCAGAATCTGAAGCAGGAAAAGGCCCTGATGCTACTGAGGCTGCGAGCAATAGCAAATTCTGGGAAAGAACGGTGCGGAAGATCCTGGGTGAGAAAGACACCATCAGCTCAGATGTACGGCGCCAGGCCTTTAGGCAGTTCAGCTACCAGGAACCTGAGAGTCCACGAGAGGTTTGCAATCAACTCCGCCATCTTTGTTGTCAGTGGCTGGAGCCAGAGCAAAACACAAAATATCAGATCCTGGACCTGGTGATCCTGGAGCAGTTCCTGACTATCCTGCCACTGGAGGTTGAGAGCTGGGTCAGAGAATGTGGACCAGATACCAGTTCCCAGGCAGTGGCCTTGGCAGAAGGCTTTCTGCTGAGTCAGGCAGAGAACAAGACACAGGCAGAACAGGTGAGAGCTTTCATCTTGGCAGTTCCAAGGGGCTAAGATGGAGAGCAAGGATATCCTAAGCATCCCCACCTTTTTTCTGGAAATCATCCAAGGAGGGGATGTTCCAACTTCCCCTCCCATACCTTTGACTCTACAGTAATGCCTTGGATTGCAAGTAACTTGGTTTGAGAGCGTTTTGCAAGACAAGCAAATTTTTAAATATTTATTTAATTTTTTTTGACTTGATATACAAGCGACGTCTTGCCATACAAGTACTGTAGTACGGCTTAAATTAAAAATCTCTGTACAAATTTTTTGGGGGGGGGTTTCGTTTTGATATAAGAGTGTTTTGGATTACAAGCACGTTTCCGGAACGAATTATGCTCTCAATCCAAGGCATGACTGTACTATTATTTTTCTAAAGCTCCCCCCCCCCCCATTTTCTCAAATTTCTGTTTCAGGCACTGGGCCTGTTACCAGAAGTGGATTTCCCTGAAATGAAGAAGGTTCCATTGGACACCAAGCAGAAGCCACTGTGCAAGGGAATCTCTGAAGAGGGTGGCAGTGGTACCAGCTCTCTGGGTAAGGATTAAGTGGCATATTTCAATTTGGATCGCCCTCTCTCAAGTATACGTCAAGTCTGTAGGGTCATTTTATGTTGCCCCGAGTCTGTGTGTGGAAGACACGAAAGCCCTATTCAGGCGTTCACCCTCATCACATTCTAAATTGCATGCATGGAAGCAAAGTTGTATGTGTGCCTGTAAAATGTGTTTACTGCTTACATGGTGCAGATATTGGATGCCCTTAACTTACAATTTCCACATGTTTTGGATCATGAATGAATTTGCTAGCGCCTTAACTCTTCTTTTAAACCAGCTTCAGCTATTTTTTGGTTAGGGAAGAGGCTCCTCCTGAGAAGAATCAAATTAGGGACAGCATGTGTTGTAGAACAGCTTGCCATTACGTCACTGATTTACTTAAACGGAGACTTCAAAAGCCAAAAGGTTCATGACGACACAACAGGTTTTCACAAAAATATGAAGGGCACATTACGTACTTCAAATGTTTGGATGCATTTAAAGGGGCAGGGGGCAGGGAATGGAAGGTATGTTATGGGTGGGCAAAAAATGGGTGCAAATAAGAAATTTGCAGCAGAAGGGAAATGCTTTAAACCACTGTGTCTTGGCCATTTCTCAACTGATCTGAAATTTGGCCTGCTTATGGCGCTGAACATGTAGATGCGTAGATGCTTGGCGCCAAATTTTGGACAGTTTGCTGTTAAGGATAAAGCATTTTCTCACCATCTTTGTCTCTCTTACAGGTTGTGGAATGACACCAGCAATACCTTCCAGGTCGCCTACCCCTTGTAGTGGAGTGGAAATGGCTTCTGTGCAGTCCGATCAGGTAAGTGAGGAATCACTGGAGAGATGGGCACAGGACAGCTGAAGCGTGTCTGTCTGTCCCTGGCACATCTCCCTGGATATAAAAGAATGGGTTTCTTTCTCTTTGCTTCTGTCAAAATGCCCACCAGTCGTGCTACGAGTGCCACACGTGACGGTTTAAATCCTGCTGCATGACACCCTGATCCTTCTGCATTGTGCTCGAAGCTGAAGAACTAATGCATTATCTGTAAGGAGAAAATGTTTTCTTGTTGTTTCAGGGTCTGCTGTCCTTTGAGCAGGTGGCTGTGTATTTCAGCGAGGAGGAATGGGCTCTGTTAGATCCAGAACAAAGAGCCCTGCACAGGGGAGTCATGGTGGAGAATTTTCAGAATGTGGCCTCTCTGGGTAAGGTTCCCTTTCTCCCCCCGTCCCCGGCCCCTTTCCCCTCTTGATTGATAAAATCAAACTCTACAAGGGAAGCTTTAGCACTGTTTGAACACTGGTACATTTCAGCATCCCAGGTCCTCCTCGTCCAGCTGGGCAGGATTGTGGAATCTGTTTGCACAGGCATTATTGGTGGCTCTTTGCCAGAGCAGCATCAGATGGCATCAGGGTTGGATGTTGGCTACCTCCTAACTCACATTCAGGGGAAGTGGGGTACTCTGGGAGGGTGCTTCCACCTGCCTCGGGGCTTCATTTCCTTGTGCTGGTTCACAGCTAAGGGTCAAACTGCACATGGCGTAAGAGTCCAGTGATTGGAGCTCCCTGCATATTTTTATTTTACAAAACAGCAGCCAGAGGGTGTGGGGTGGTGAGCTGGATCAGGGCGGCAGGGGAAGGGGAGGGAAATCTAACCCTTTGCTTCAGTGCTGATTCCCCACTTTAAATTGCCTCCCCCCAGACACCCCCCCCCCATTAGCTAACCGCTTAAGCCCATATGTTTTCCCATCAATGGCTAATAGCAGCTCGAGGGATTTAGACTGGGGCTACAGCAGAAAGCAGTGTGTTAGAACCCTTCTGCTGTTGTGCTGCAGCCATAATGCAAACTGGCAGGGAGGGGTGGATGACTGCTTTTTGTAAAATAAGAATGCATCAGGAATTCCAGCCATAGGGCCCATGGTCCCAGGGCATAGTCTGAGGGCTCATGATGCGACCACCTTGCTGAAGTTAAGCAAGTCTAAGTCTGGGACCTCTTATGCCTGGGAATCCTACATACCCCACCTAGAGTTTCAAGATGGGAAATGGCAGGATGTAAATATACTAAATAAACTCCTATATCACATAAGGTTTGACCCTAAGAAGTAGGCTACTGACTTCTTCTCCATGACAGCTTTGGGGTGCCACTTCAAGCCAAGCTCAGCAAAATACAGCCTTCAGCACCACAACGATGCTTCCAGGTCCAAGCAGTAGTGCCCCAACACACATACACTGGTTGTATACTTATGTGTAGGAGTTATATTATCTTTTCATCCCTGTCTAGCTTTTAGGGACAGGGGAGGGGTCACAAAGATAGCCGGTTTAGGATGTCTCTGATTTCTGCAATCGGAAATTACTGCTCTGTCTTTAAGAACATAAGCTTTGCTGGATCAAACCAAAGGAAACCCACAAGCAGAACATGAGTGCAACCACACTCTCCCACTTGTGTTCCCCAGCAACTGGTGTGCATAGGCATAATGCCTCTGATACTGGAGATAGCAAATAGCCATCATTACTAGTAGCCATGGACAGCCTTCTCCTCCATGAATTTATCTAATCCCCTCTTAAAACCGTCCAAGTTGGTGGCCATTTCCATCACATCTTGTGATAGAGAATTCCAGTTTAACTGCATGTGAAGAAGTAATTTCTTCTATCTGTCCTGGATCTCCCACCATTCAACTTCATTGGATGATCCTGGGTTCTAGTATTATGAGTATTATCTTCTTCACGCTATGAATAATTTTGTACACCTCTATCATATCTTCACTCATCTTTTTTCCAAGATAAACAGTCCCAGTTGTTGTAACATTTCCCCATAGGGGAGTGGCTCCAGCCCCTTGATAATTTTTGTTGCCCTTTTCTGCACTTTTCCCAACTCTACAATATCCCTTTTTAGGTGGGGTGACCAGAACTGTACACAGTATCCCAAGTGTGGTTGCACCGTAGATTTGTATAAGGACATGATATTGGCAGTTTTATTTTCAATTCCTTTTCTAATTATGCCCAACATGGAATTTACCTTTTTTACATCAGCTGTACACTGGGTCAACGTTTTCATTGAGCTGTCCACCACAACCCCAAGATTGTCCAAGTCTTTCTTGGTCAGTCACCCCAAGTCTTTCTTGGTCAGTCACCACAAGCTCAGGTCCCATCAGTGTATACATGAAGTTTGGATGTTTTGCCCAAATGTGCATCACTTTATGCTTGTTTACATTTAACTACATTTGCCATATTAATGCCCATTCTCCCAGTTTGGAGAGATACTTTTGTAACTCTTTGCAATCCCTTTTTGTTTTAACCACCCTAAATAATTAGTTGTCATCAGCAAACTCGGCCACCTCACTGCTCACCCCTAGCTCCAGATCATTTATGAACAAGTTAAAAACTAAGTCTGGAGAGCTAAATCAAATTATCGAACTGAATTGAAACAAGTTAAAAAGCACAGGTCCCAATACAAATCCTTGTTGGGGGGCACTGTTTACATCCCTCCATTGCAAGAACTGACCCTTTATTATTTCAGTGTTAATGGCACCAAAATGGGTGTATTCCTTGATTTCCGGGGCTCCATTTCTCACACTTTTACAAGTTCTCTCTCTCTATTCCAACAGGCAATAAGCAGGAGAGAGAAGTTTGTGGAGTCCTGTTAGAAAGAGCCAGATGTAAAGAGGGAACACAACAGAGAAGGAAAACTGAAGTAAAACAAAAGTGGAAACAGAAATCTACTCCCTTTCAGGGTGGTGACTTCCATATTATTCAAATCCAACAGAAAGCAGACAAAATCAAGAAAAGGACTAAGTGCTCTATGTATGGGAAAAGCTTCAGATGGAAATCATCACTTAATGCTCTCTGGAGAATTCACACTGCAGTGAAACCCAATACAAGTTCTGAATGTGGAAAAAGCTTCAGTCGGTGGATAAACCTGAATGCACATCAAAGAATGAGCGCTGCAAGGAAATCCTTATGAATGCTTGGAGTATGGAAAGAGCTTCAGTCTAAGCACAACCTTTACAAGACATCAAAGAATTCACACAGGAAGACCATATCAGTGCTCAGATGCAGGATGTGATATAGAACACCTTAAACAACATGATCGAGTTCACACAGAGGAGAATCCATATGAATGCTTAGAGTGTGGAAAGAGCTTCAATCTGAGTACAACCCTCACTAGACATCAAAGAATTCATACAGGGGAGAGACCATATGTTTGCTTAGAGTGTGGAAAACGCTTCCTTCAGAGGTCAGGCCTCACTATCCATCAAAGAATTCACACAGGGGAAAGACCATATGAATGCTTGGAGTGTGGAAAGAGGTTCCGTCAGAGGACAGGCCTCACTATCCATCATAGAGTTCACACGGGGGAAAATCCACACACATGCTTGGAGTGTGGAAAGAGCTTCACTCGGAGCACAACCCTTACTATACACCAAAGAATTCACACAGGGGAGCGACCATATGAATGCTTGGAGTGTGGAAAGAGCTTCAGTTTAAGTGCATCCTTTATAAGACATCGAAGAATTCACACAGGAGAAAAACCATATCAGTGCTCAGATTGTAATATGAGTTTTCCTAATTTAGAATCCCTTAAAGATCATCATAGAGTTCACACAGGGGAGAATCCATATAAATGCTTGGAGTGTGGAAAGAGCTTCACTCGGAGCGGAACCCTTACTAGACATCAAAGAATTCACACAGGGGAGAGACCATACGAATGCTTGGAGTGTGGAAAGAGCTTCACTCTGAGGTCAGGCCTCACTATCCATCAAAGAATTCACACAGGGGAGAAACCATACGAATGCTTGGAGTGTGGAAAGAGCTTTAGTCAGAACACAACCTTTACAAGACATCAAAAAATTCACACAGGAGAAAAGCCATATCAATGCTCAGATTGTAGTAAGAGTTTTTGTGATATATCATACCTTAAAAAACATCATAGAGTTCATACAGAAGAGAGATCCTATAAATGCTTGGAGTGTGGAAAGAGCTTCATTAAGGAGAGAGCCCTCACTTCACATCAAAGAAAGCACAAAAGAGAACAAAAGTATAAATGTGTGGAGTATGAACACAGCTTCAGTCACCACATAGGCATTAATGGACATTAAAGAATACACGCAGGAGAAACCATGCAAATGCCTGGAGCGTGTATAGCAAAAATTCCACACACAGAAGGCACTATATAAATGCTCGGAGTATAGCATGAGTTTTTGTGATATATCGTACCCTTTAAAAGGTTATAGTGTTCATACAGCAGGGAACCCATACAGATGCTTAAGAGTGTGGAAAAAGTTTCAGTCAGAGTAAAGGTCTGTGAATCCTAGAAATGCTGGGAGAAATTCAAGTGGAGCACCAATCTTCACAAAAGATTTGTGTGAATGCATATAAATAAATAGATAAGAGCTTTTCTAACCAATCTAATCTTAATTACCACAAAATCCACATGGAAAAGACTATAAATGCTCAAGACTGTGGCAACATTGTCTATGAATCTGTCCATTGCATTATACATAAGAGAATAAGTAAGTAGGAAACAAGCTATGGTTGGAGCCATTCCACTCTTACAAATGTCAGTCTTATGATTGGGCATTTATTAACAGAACAATCCTATGGCCCTCTAGACTGTGTCTAGAGGGCCATAGGATTTTTTGGAGTCCCAGCCCTGAGGTTGGAAAACGACTCCGACCTCAGAGCTGGGACTCCACACTCAGATTGTGTCTCCAAGGCCGTACGAGCCACCCCAGGGAAGGGGTGAAGAGGGTGTTCCAGGGGGCAGGGAGGGGAGGAGAGGAGACCGCATCTTCAGGATACAGCATATCCTGGTGGTGTCTCAGCCTCCTTCCCTCCCATTCGAAGCAGCCGTCTAGCTAATTTGCAGGACAGGAGGAGCACAGAGGTGATCTTTGCCTCTGTGCTCCTCCCACTCTGCATAGGATGCCTGTAATTCTCCCAAGTTCAGAGGCTCCCTAAGTCACCTTAGTTCTCCCTAAGTCACCTTAGTTCTCCCTAAGTCACCTTAGTTTTGGTGCATAAACCTTTCCTCCTAGTGACCATATGAGGGTTTTACTGCTGCTGAATGTGGAGGTTTCATTTACCTCTCATGGCTAATAACTATGGATAGACCTTTCCTTCAGGAATGCATCTGATTTTTAAAGCCCTCTAAGCCAGTGTTCTCCAACCTTGGGTCCCCAGATGTTTTTGGCCTACAACTCCCAGCATGCCCCAGCCAGCATAGCTGGCTGGGGCATGCTGGGAGTTGTAGGCCAAAAACATCTGGGGACCCAAGGTTGGAGAACACTGCTCTAAGCCACTGGTCATCCCCATGTCTCATGGCCATGAATACCATATGTTGCTGTTGCATTATGGAAAGATGTACTTCCTTTTGTCCATCCTGCCTCTGTTGCCAATCAGTTTCATTGGGTGACCCCCAAAGTTCTAGTATTCTATATCCACATCATGCATAATTCTATAAACCTCTTATCTCTTTCTAAACTGAAAATCCCCAAATGCAAGCTCCCTTCTTCCAACCAACTGCAAAACTCAGATCTCTTTCTTCTCCCTCTTGACTACTATCTCTGGACAGTTTTCTAGGCTCTATTTAAGCCTATGGTTGTGCATTTTTTCAGCCATTAAAGGCTGCAGGATGACAATCTTTACTTCACTTTGGAGCAGCCTTCCTCAACATGGGGCCATGCTGGCTGGGTATGTGGGAGTTGTAGATTAGTATATCTGGAGAGCGGGGCAAGTTGTGGAAGGCTGCTCTAGAAACATTGTCACCATCACTGACCATTAGCAAGCAATTCTTAATCTATTCTGTCTTAAAGGAAACTCTTCTGTTTGTAAATGCCTTCTTACTTACCTACCTATTGCAGCTAGTGGTCATTGGCAATTTTACAGTGGCACAATGTTTGGGATATTGCTGTTCTGCAAAAAATTTGCCAAAAAATCAGAATGTTGTCTGGTTGGCAAAGCCAACATATTCTGACAAATTCTTAGAAAAATTATTTCCATTACTTGCTATGCAGAGGGATTGCCAGCAACATCTTTACTCCAACATAGTAATATTTTTATATATTAACTGAAATATCTATATGGTGTTCTTATAGGCTTAGGCAAAGGGTTCACTATATTATTCACTTCATATTGCCATACGTATCTTTTGTTACAGAATCTTAATAATGTGATGATAACTAACCATTATAAAAGTAGTTACTTTTGTGTGAGACAGAATGAAAGATTTAATACTGTTACCGGTATATTGATTTTGGTGTTAATATGGGGTTTGTTTATTGATGTTTATATATTTTAAATTACAAAAAATAAAGTCTAAAAGAAACACCCAAGAGTGGGTTGGAGGGTTTGGGATGGTTCTCCCTCCGCCTCTGTGTGAAAGTTGCCAGGCCAGCTGCTTTTTGGGTTCTGAGAGAGGGAAAGAAGGCAGTTGCCTAACAACCACCCACTCTTCTCTTTAGAACTGGCTGTTTTTCCAGTGGAGCATCCCTTTTGAGAAGAGCCAAGCCCAGAGCAGAGGCACATATGGGAGGATACTGAAAAGGGAAACTGCTATTCCACAACACTATTCTAGGGCCAGAGTTCCATTCGAGCTCTGCCCCCCATTATGAAGTACATCTCAGACCCATCTGCTTATCCCTAAATCTCACCATTATCCAGAAGAAAATTATACTAACCAGTCCCTGGAGACTTGGTTCTGGGCCCTTCTTCTGCTGCGTTCATTTCAATGGAGATATTTTGTGGAGAAGTCTTTCTCTCTCTCTCCTGTTTGCTTATCCACAACAGACGGTCTGTTTACTGGGGAAGTATATAAAGTTGGTGGCAACTGAGTCACTGGGTGGGGCGAGGTAGGTTACTCAATCTTACCACATACCTCTTTGTCCCCAGCAGAGACTGCTCCACAGGTGGTTTACAGGTGAAGTGCTGAATAGTCCTCAGCCCATTAAGCTGAGGTTTTAGGCACCTCCCTCCCTCAAACAGCAGTTGCTAAGTGAAGGGATTTCATTTTACCACAGTTAGTGGGTGACAGGAAGTCGTGGTTCCTCTTAGTACTTCACAATTTTTTTAAAAAAATGTAAAAAGCCAAAACAATACAGCTGCACCAATGTCTTTTGTTTACACTGTAGTTGTCCCACTCTGAACCAGGGAGAGAGGAGGAGGAAGGGAGGGGTGTGTGCGCGTGTATGAAAAAGCACACCAAAGGCTCTGGCCACAAAAATACTATTAATCTGTGGATTTCACATGCAGATAACTTTTTCTAGCCATGTGAGTTGACAAAGGGAAACTTGCTCCTTCACAAGTTGGTGCTGTTTCTGGAGAAGTAACCAGCTAATTTCCAATTTTTTCAGTGCAAGCAACATATATCAAGGGACTGTCTATTGGTGTATGGAAGAATAGAAAAATAAACACACAGTTCTATGTCTACTCATCCAAAAGAAGTCCCCCTATTCTAGTTCAGCATAATCAATACCAAAACCTACCAGTAGGTGACAGCCTTGAATTTTCAGTCTTTAGTTTTCTCCTGCCACTCCAGTTAGTGGAATATATTAATGTAATGCTGGGAGAATACGTAGCATTGGCAGGTTTCTACTTTTACAAAATGATGGGACTGATGTCTGGTTGGGTAACATTACTTTTCCAAATATTTTAATGAACAATCATCTATCTTATATTGACCTGGTCTCTTGTTTTAAAGGTGCCTCTTATCTCAGAATATCACTGTTCCATGGATGACAATCATAATTTAAAACATGTATATCAAGTTTTCCAGTTCCATCTTGACCAGAGACAGTGTTAGGGGGTGGCCCACTAGGTCTGGAGCCCCAAATCTTTCATTTGTAGTCTCAAATCTTTGGGAGGCTATCTGCCCCACCACCCTGCTGTCCGCTGGCACTTGCTGAAATCAGGGTACTGGGGCTCTGATTATCTCTGTTGCATGTGATACCCCTGGATTAGCAGGCTCCTGCTGCCCCCCCCTCCCCGCAGCTTGAATCTTTCTGCCTGAGGTTTTTTTTCTGAAATCAAAAACCCTCCTCTCCCCTGTCCTATATCCCTTTTTACAAATAGGGGTGTCCTTAGGAGACAGGGTCCATTAAAGAAACACACAGAGAAACTTTAGAGCATATGTAAATTAGCATATGCAAATTTGTATTACTATTTTTTTGTCCTGTGGGCCTGAGCCCCGGATCTTTTCTGTACCTTGCACCACCCCTGATCCTGACCTACCCAGTGACAGGCAGTTTTAAAACGAATTAACTATAACGTCAAAACACACACACATCACAAAAAAGCAGAGAAGCAAAGCAATTTAACTAAGGCCAAATAAATGCAGGCATGTAATAGTTTCAGATGCCAGCTAGATCATAGGCCTGTTGAAATAGAGAAAAACCTTTAGCCTGCCTGTAAACACCAAGGAGGGATCTCCAATGAACTCTTGGGTTAGGGAGTTCCATAAACTGGTCACTACTACAGACAAGGCCCTTTCCTGTCACCACTGAGCGAACCTCTGACAGTGACAGAGAACATTGAAAACGGCCTATCCCAACGATCCAAGTGAACATGTACCGGTAGATAAGTGTGGTGGAGCGAGCGGAATACAGTCTTTTACAGCAGGAGTGCAAAACCTCAGGATCGGGGGCCAAGTCTGGCCCTGTACGGGTCCCAATCTGGCCCTCTAGGAGTCCCCAAAAGGCCCCATCTGTTCTCCTGGCTCCACCCACTTTTCCCCAGCCCCCAATTGTTCAGTGGTTTCCTGGCTTTTGTGCAGTTTTTTCTCCATTCTAAAAGGTTGAAATGCCTTCCTGAGGCTTTGTTACTGGCAGTAAGAGCTATAACCTAAAATATGCTGGAATTTGAGGGGTATTTTTTGCTTTTTGGCCCCACCCCTTTTTGCCTTCCTGCCCCATTCACCACTGGAATGCGGCCTCTGAGAGCTTCTCTGACATAGAATGCAGCCCTTGGGCTGAAAGAGGTTCTGCATTCCTACTTTAAAGACTGGGGTCCTAAGCAGTTTAGGGCTTTCATGGATGCTTCTTTCAGAATATACCAGCTCCAGAAGGTTAGTTGTTGTTCTTCATTTGGCCTTGGCAAAAAAATCCTTTACCAGGTAGCACACACGTTTCAAAGCAGAGGAATGCACCCCTACAGCTGCTTCTTTAGCTAAGGAATGCTTCCTCACTTGGGACACAAGCAGTCATGTGCTTGCATCACATTGCCACATGGACTGTAGTGTTTCCCTAACTATGGGCACAATCCTATGCGTGTTTAGACAGAAAAAAGGCCTACAACTCCCAGCATGCCCCCCAGCCAGTTGTAGGCCTTTTTTTCTGTCTCAACACGCATAGGATTGGGCCTTGTTACTTTATTTGTTTAGAATGAAGGTGCCTCTTTCTGCCTGTTAAGAACTTGCCTAATGTTGTGAGCTCCACCTAGCCCTCATTCCTGTACTTTGCTTTGGAACAGATCGTTATGCTTGCGTATAACCTTTATTAAAGCATGGTTATGCTACCTGGTTCCATCCTCTCTATCCAAAAAGCATTCACCTTATCAAAACGAGGAAAGAACATTTGTTTGGCAAGATTTGTTCCTGGGTGGTTCATAACCTTCTACTTTTTCTGGATGTTCTCAAACAGATTTTTTTATTATGTACATCAAAATATGCAGATCTGCTTAATCCACCCAGTTTATTAGAGTCATGGAATGTGTGTTTTTGTGGTGGCGTGGCCAGCGGGGAATAATTTCCCCAAACTAAATAGTTCTATGCCCCACTGTTGCACAAATATGCTCAGAGTTCTTTTCCCACAGAACCAATACTCAGGAAAGCGAAGCAGCACCCAGAGATGAGTTTTTCAAAGTTTTATTTCTGTACAGAGGGTCCAGCAGGGACGGGTGCCCAAATCAGAACTGAACCAGGGGGAAAAGAAACATGCAGGCCCTTTTATGCTTTTTCTTACACTCATTGGTTCATTCATTTTCAGTGAATCAAATGCGTTTGCTTAAACATGCTAACCAATCACGTACATTCATTTGAACATGGCAACAACAACCAATCAGAGACTTTCATTTGAACATAGTAACAACCAATCAGAGACTTTTCTTTGAACACAGTAAGTATCAGTCTTCAGTTACATATAAGGCTATCTATCCCTTCCTCCCTTTGGCCAGGTTGATGTTTCTCATGACCTTTGGGCGCTTGAGACACCAGGTGTCTCATACACTTGCTACTCTTGGTACCCTTTATCAATCAAAGTAACTCCTCTCTCGCTTGTACATTGGGAGTTTGCACAAGGAAATACACATTTGGGGCAAGATAACGGCCAAGGAGAAAATATGGCGGTGCTAGACATATGACTTAAACAAAGAAGCAACAGAACTCTTCAAGGTTTTCTGTCTAGAATAGCAATTGGCAGATGGGCAAGGTTAGTTAGCTTAGGCCAGGAGGGAGTGGAACAGATTAGTTCATCTAACAATGCGTGCTATATACAGCCTTGTTCATTACACGTGTATGATGGAACTTCATTCCTACACTTTGTATATGCACCATGTCCACTTCTAACACCACCAATATATGCCCTCTCAGTATTGAATTGCTATCGTGTCACAGTCCCCAAGAGCATAATGAGAAGGAGCTCAGTATCTAATTGTCCATTCAAATTGTCATTTGCTCTCTGTTTTGTCTATGGGCTTCTCGACAGGAGGCATTTATTGTGTGTTCATGATCCTTTACTCTTTACACAACATCATCATTCTTCAGGGCCTCTCCCGTGTTTAGCAGCCATTTTTGCCCTGTTTTTTAGAACGAGGATAATCAGCTATCTTTTAGCTTTCATGCTAAAAATGATGTTCTTACTCCTGCAAAGAAAATGGAAGAAGACGCCTCGGTGAAGCGCCGGCTTAAACACCTCAGGTAGAGAAGCCCTACGAATCCAAGTTGTGGCAAATCTTTCAAATTTGCACCACCTTGCACCTGCTGTAACATTTGGTAATTTGAATCTTCCATGAGAATTCTGGATTAAAATATGAAATTCCAAAGCCCAATGCAACTCAACTTGACCTCTTGGTACAAGAATAATTAAACTTGGCTTATCTTTGAGGCTTCCAGATGGGAAACAGAAGTGCCAAACAATTAGTACCGTAGTTAATTATTGACTAATTGGTACTCTTTACTGATAAAAGAAGAATCCAGACAAGAGGTGCAGGTTTTGCCATTGTGGCACCAGAAGGTCAGTGCCCATATTAGATTTATAGTAACATCTCCCTCACAGCAGTGTAAGAACAACCATAAAAACAATTAGGGCAATCATAAATGGTTAGCTATATAAAAAGGCCAGGTATGCCATCAGATAAGGTGACATGATGGAGTTTCCCACATTGTAAATATACGAGATGTGTTTTTAGACGACATATTCACAAGACAGGATGAAGTCAGAGAAATAATTCTTGTGTCACAAACACACCTGTAACATGTCAGGGGATTCTAAAATATTTTTATATGTAGTTTTTTATTTATTTATTATATTTATACCCCGCCTTTCTTCCTGCAAGGAACCCAAGGCAGCTTACATAATCCTCCTCTCCATTTTATCCTCACAACAACCCTGTGAGGTAGGTTAGGCTGAGAGTCAGTGACTGGCCCAAAGTCACCCAGTGAGTTTCATGGCTGAGCGGGGACTAGAACCCGGATCTCCCGAGTCCCAGTCCAACACTCTCGCCACTATGCATATATCTCCAGCCTCGGAGCTAGGAATCTGCGCACCGATCCCGCCCCCCACAGCTGGCACAGAAAGAATTGCGCCAGTTGCCTCTCCGAGGTTGGGAAATCAATCTCAGAGAGGGGGTAAAGGGGGCATTCCGGGGGGCGAAGAGGAGACTGGGGCTGCCCGGATATGATGTATCCTGATGGTGCTCCTTCCCTCCCCTTCTGGAGCACCTTTGCTAGACAGCCAAAAATGGCCATCTAGCTAAAATGCAGACCAGGAGGTGCAGGGAGGTGGAGATCGCCTCTGCCGCTCCTCCCACTCTGCATTGGATGCTCATAAGCCTCCAAGTTCAGGGGCATACGATCATCAAGGGCACACATGACAGGTTTGTGCTCTAAGAAGTTTGAAATCCACCATTGTTATCTAGACAAAAGTTGAATTAAAATAGAAATGTATCCTTAGGGCTGTAGTTTAATAGAACATAAATTATTGTAGTAAAAACAATCTAAATATGTTTTATAGCCTCAAAAGAGTATATAAAGGAGATGATTCTAAACACATGGAATTGAGAGTTGTCTCAAGGAGAACTTGCTCCATCTTTAATTGCCTGTAGAACAAGCCTGGTAAACTTCATGCTGACTATCATTAAGACTGATACTGTTATTGCTCTGCTTAGAAGCCTGGACTTAAGATGAAGTTGAATGTATCAGGTGTTTGAATCTATGCATATATAAGCCTTGCATTTAGTATTGTTATACTGATATTTTTATAGTAAAGAAACAAACAAAAAAAAAAAACAAATTTTGTCTGAGAGACTGATTTCTGGAAATAGAAAACTCTGTATGACCTATATCAGTGATGGCAAACCTATGGCACGGGTGCCACAGCTGGCACGCAGGGACCTCTCTGTGGGCACTTGAGCCATTGGTCACCTGATTGTGAAAAGACTGTCCCCTTCTGCAAAACACTAATGATTTTGTTCTTTCTCACAGTGTGGAACAGAATGATTTTATTCTAGAATTCCTGTTACAGAATTCTTTTCTACATTGTTATCACATTTAAAAGATTTTGAAGAATGATGCACAGAGCATGGCTTGGATGTAAAGCCCTAACAGTTGACCTGTGTGCTGCATGTGTTGCTCTCAAACTAACGGAGTATGAGCCAAGGTTTGACAAATTATCAGCATGCATGCAATAGCAAAAATCACATTAATTGTGCAAAAGCATGCCCAATGCAAACTTTTACCTAATGCAGTGTTTGCAGTCCAAGACATAAAGTGTTTAAAATGTGTTAAGCACGTTTAGTTTTCTTGTTTATCTTGCTCATCCTAGTACAGGTTGACTTTTACTTTTACTAATCCGACACCTGTAGAAGCAGGGAAAGGACCCGGGGTAAAGCTTGCCCCATACAATTTCAGTCTGGCATATAATCATATTACAAGTTGAGAATCCCTTATCCAAAAATACATGTGCCTAATTATTTAAAAAGTTTGTATAAATTCCCTTCAGGCTATGTGTACAATGTAGTACTATAATAATTTTTTGAGTTTTCGGACAACTGTATGAGTTGTTTTTCTAAAACTAAAACCTCGGTATTCAGGTTTAATTGCAGTGTTGGCACTCTGAAATAAATAAGTTGGTTTTGTGTTGCAGTTTGGACACTCAGGCTCAAAAAGGTTCGCCATCACTGACCTATATCCAGGGTAAATAATTAATCTGACCCTAAAATGGCATCTGGTTTTGGAAGGGCTTTAAATATGTGTGGTTAATCAGGTTCCCCAGAGTTGCCTACATACTGGTAACATATTTTGAAAGAACCTCTGAGCCAGGGCAAAATGCCCCAAAGGCGATGGAGAATCCATCAAAGAGAATTTGTAGGGGCTTGGAAGATCTCTGTGTTGATCTTCATACTCAGCTCAGGGCCCTTTGTTTTGGATAAGTTGTTATGTCACAGCCTTCATTCTCTATATCTGTAGAATGGGAATAATAGTGATCTATGTGCACACACACAGGATAGTTGTGAAGAAGAATGAGACAAGGATTGTGACACCCTGTCACCACTAAAGTATGCTGTGTATGTGTTCAACCAGAAGTTAGTGGTGCTGATCAGGCTGGGTTCCTTAAAACTGAGCTTGGGTGAGTTCATGCTCTAATTTAGTGCACCTGCAGTTTCATTCACTACTCTTTATAACATGTTTTGAGCCAAAGGCAAAACAACAACTACAACAGCAAACAGCTGTAAGAAATGCCTACTTGCAGCATTTTGCAAGCTGGAAGATCCCGCTCCCAGAGACATCCTTGGGAAATACGAGTCTTGTTCTCCTCTTTGGCCACAATCCTCCTAGTAGTACTAGCAGTTGTACTGTGCAGCCTACTCAGCGCTGGTGACCTCTGGGTCCCTGTGAGCCAAAAGAACAGCAGTTCTAGATGGATAGTAATGTAGCAGGTAGGAATGTACAACCATTTCCCTTCTTTCAGCCAAAGAACATGAGAGTCTGGCATGGATCTGTGCCTTCAGAGAAGAAGCAGTGCAGCTTTTCCCAACCTGGTGCCCTCGGAATGTTTTGGACTTCTTCAGGCCATGAAATTCACAAATCTGGGGAAAGCTGTGAGAGCGTATCATGATGCTATTTCTACCCTTACATAGATGGCAGATTTGGCAGTCTGTGAAACATGGACTTGAGACAGGGGCAGTGCTAGGTAGGAAAACATCCGGGGCTCAGGGCCAAAAGAAAATGCACAAATTTGCATATGCTATTTACATATGCTCTAAAGTGTGTGTGTGTGTGTGTGTGTGATTAAAGGACCCTGTCTCCTAAGGACACCCCTGTTTGTAAAAAGGGATGTATGGACAAGGGAGAGGAGGGCATTTGAGTTCAGAAAAAAAAAAACCTCAGGCAGAAAGATTCGGGGCGGGGGAGCCGGAGACGAAGCACATGTGGACAAAAAGCCAACTAATCCAGGAGCATCAGATGCAACAGAGATAATCGGGGCCCTGTACCTTTTATTTCAGCAAGTGCCCATGGACAGCAGGGTGGTGGGGCAGATAGCCTCCCAGAGATTTGGGGCTCCAAATGAGAGATTTGGGGCTCCAGCCCTAGTGGGCTGCCCCCCAACACTACTTCTGGCTGGAGAGGAGATGCAAATCTATATCCTGTCTCACCAGATGTCCATAAGGAGCCATGGACATTCCCCACCCCTAGAGATCCCTACCAGGCAGCTTGCCTTTCTATACATATTAGCAGAGTAGTTAGGCCATGTCTGTTGAAGTCAGGAGTGTGGCAAGCCACCCAAAATGGCTTGCTCTGAACACTGGCCTCCTCAGTCTTTTCAACTTCTAAATAAATAGTGCCTTATTAGAATTACTGACCATCTTATGCCTAAGATCCCCCCTCCCCTTCCTTTGCTCAGCTGTTGCTGAGTCTGCAGCGCCAGCCAGTCCAGAACAGCTTGTTAGATACTGAGCCAAGATGCTGTGCCGGGAAGGATAAGTGGGAGAGAAGCCCATCTGTTTCACATGGCGACATGACCAGAGGAGTCTCACAGGAACTTATGCACTGAGAGAGAGACTTGCCTCCTGGGATGGGGAAAAACGCTGTGAGGATCTCATAAATGTTGTAAGAACGGAGAGGACAAAACTCCAGCAGTTGACACATTCTCTCTTCACAAAGGCAGGAAGACCCCCAGCAGACTAAAACCCTTCCAAGTCTGGTTCAGAAGGTTTGACTTTATATGTATGTAAAGGGTATTAATCATTTGAGAGCTATCTCAAATGTCTGTCAATGGTTCTACAAACTACAAACAGCTGGCCCTACCATTAGATAGAGTGGGGCAGTTGCCTCAGGCAACCAATTTGGGATCTCATGAAAGGGCAACAAATGGTTAATTACATTTACATTAGTAGTAATAGTAGTGTAGTAGTAATAGTAATAGTATTGTGTTTCTACTGCCAGGGATGGAGAGAAGTGCTTCTGGCATTTTCTGTCTCATGTACCAAAATAATTTGGCAGGATTTGGTACTATTCACCTTAAGTTGGGGGGGGGGGGGCTGGCCCTGAAACCACACCACTAGTTCCTGATACAAAGAACTTGGCATGGTGACATCCTAGACAATACTGTTGCTAAGCAAGGTGGCTCATGTGACTCTCCCCTGTCAGGGATACACTAACACAGGGCTCTCCAACCTTGGGTCCCCAGATGTTGCTGGCCTACATCTCCCAGCATACCTAGCCAGCATGGCTAATGGCAAGGGATTCTGGGAGCTGTAGTCCAGCAACATCTGGGGACCCAAGGTTGGAGAGCCCTGCACTGTCACATCAATCCTGCACCCTGGGAATAAATCTCACTGAAATCAATGGGACTTACTTCTGAGTAGACATGCATAGGATTGCACTGTAAACCTTCCTCAACCTGGTGCCCTCCAGATGTTTTGGACTACAACTTCCAGCATTTCTGACCATTGGTCTTGCTGACTGGGGCTAATGGGACTTGAAGTCCAAAACATCTGGAGGGCACATGAATACAAATGAGTACCACCAATGGCACAGGAATAGAACCAGCAGTACATTTTTAAAGTGTGGTGTTATACTATATATATATATATATATATACGGTATATTCCACTTGACAAATAATAATAATCATCATCATCATCATCATCTGTGGTAATTAGAGGCACTGATTGCTGATATTCGATAATATCAGACATAGCATAACACCAGTGACATCAGCAATGAGGAATGTGTGATCCTCCAGCTGTTGTTGGACTGCAACTTCCATCATCCCGCACCGTTGACTGTGCTGGCTAGGATTGATGGGAGTTACAGTTCTACGACATCTGGAGGTATTACTCAGTTCCCACTGGAGACATAATATTTCCCCATAAACCCCAGTGTTTATAACTGTTGCAGTACCATTACAGTCGTGTACACATTCTTGTGGGGAAGGGGGGACTGCGTTTGTTTTGCTCTCTTGACCAAAGTGCAGCCATAAGTTCTGAAGCCAAGGGAAATGTGTATTTGCAGCTTCTGTCAAATTGTTAGACCCTTTTCTACCTGTGTGAAATTCTGTATGAAATTAGTTTAAATCCTAGGAATTTGAAATTAGAATATTTCATGGACTCCAGGAACTCCAAGAAAGACGTTTTGGGATGTGTTAGACATTATATCACCAGATCTGCCATTTGACTGTGTTGCATTTAAGGCAGAGGCTGCTTAGAACAAGTTTTATCTTTAATACAACTTGACAGAAATGTCACCAATCAAGTGCATCAGTCCTGTTTTTGGAACTAAGACAGAAGCCTGCAACTGCTGAATCCTGACTATGGAAGGCTAACTTTTCTGTGTTGTGTGCCTTGGCTGAATGCAATCATCAGTGCTAATACCTGTGTTTTCATTATTCATTATGCATTTGATTTTAATTTCTGTGTCCTTATATAATTATTTATTGCTCACTTAAAGTCCCCCTGTCATTTTGTCTGGGGTCGTAAATGTGTTTTATATGTGTTCTATGTTCTGAAATACTGCTGGGGTTGGATCCACACTTAGTGTAGATCTGTTGAAATCAATGGAACTTAAATTAATCGTGACTAATTTAGGTCCCATTGATTTCAATGAGCATAACAAAATCTGGATCCAACCGCTGGTCTTTACCAATTTTAGGAGTATTCTCATGGGGGGACACAGCAGACCTTGCTTGCAACTTCAGATTATGCCTCCCTGTTTGGCTTAAAACGACTCAAGGGATCTGGTAGCAGTACAATATCCACAGGATTAGGGCTTAATTTAGACCTGGCTTAATCGAAGCCTTAACATTGTAAAATTTAGGAGGGCATAGCAAGTAGGTTTTTTAGGGTGCAATCCTATGCAAGTTTAGACAGAAAGAAGACCTACAACTCCCACCATGCCCCAGTGAGCTATGCTGGCTGGGGCATGCTGGGAGTTGTAGGCCTTTTTTCTGTCTAAACTTGCATAGGATTGTGCCTTTAGGGGTTTGTCTGGGTCTTAGAATAGGTAATGCTGAAGCACTGTGGGTTTCCCATTTAAAAATACCAATGGATGTTCTTTGGATTCTACCAGCCCAAGGCTCAAACTATGGCCAAGAACCTGTGCTGGAGGGATGGGACAAATCCAGAGCTACGTGTATCTTCTTTTTACATGTAGGGAAATTATTTCCACTTGGTTTGGGATTTGCTGCTCCACTAATTTTGTTGTCTCCTCAGCTGCCCGTTGTCCCACATTTCCGAAGGCATCCCCTTCCTTCCTACTCCTTCTCACTCTCCTCTCTCCACTCCCTTGGGATCCTGGCAGGTACACGAGGAAGCCAATCCATCAACTCAAATATCACTGAGTTTTACAGAGATGAGGGAGAAAGAGATGCAGAGCCGCCTGACCTTTAGAACAACTCGGCTCTCTGGTTCCCTTCCTTGGCGGGAAGATGCTCTCTCCCCCTCCCTGTGCTGTAACCTTCTACTCTCTGCCCCTGCATTTATTTATAAGAACTATCAATAATTGAGAGGCTGCCTGCATGTGCGCTTCTTGTCTTGGCCCCTGACATTTCCTTATTTCGAGCTGCCTGTTCTGGTTAGTTATGCTTTTAATTTTCTCCCTCTGCCTTGTTAGGAATGTCAGAATCACCCGCCTGGAACAAACCAAGGAGTCACCTCTCGCCAAATTGGAAAGCAAGAGCAGCCTCCTTGGCTCACTGACCCACCTTCCTCTGAATTAGGGAACGAGTGAGTAGAAAGTTCAGAAGAGCTCAAGGTCCCTACAGTAACAGAATATATTGGGCATTTCCTCTAGCTTGCCTAAGCACTCCTGATCCCATGAAGCAGACCTATTCAAAATATATACCATATAAAGGCAGGGGTATAGGACCTCTGGCCCTGGGGCTAAATCCAGCCCATCATCAGTCCCAATCCAGCCTGTCTGGGGTCCCGATACAGCCCTCTGGGGATCCCCAAACCATGCCCCCTTCTGCTGGCCCAACCACTTTTCCCCCAACCGCTGAACGTTTGGTCATTTCCTGGCTTTTGTGCCTTTTTTCTCATTCTAAAAGGTTGAAATGCCTCTCCTAAGCAGCGCCGGCTGCAGGATTTTGAGACCCATGGGCAAGACACCCTCAATGGCCCCCTTCGATCAGCAAGTCTACTTTCTCACTGCCATTGTCAACAGCTGCTGTTGCTCCTCATCCTATTTATTTATTTATTTCATTTTTATACCGCCCAATAGCTGAAGCTCTCTGGGAGGTTTACAACAATTGACAGTCCCTGCCAGCAGGCTTACAATCTAAAAAGACACAACACACAAGGAAAAAGGAATGGGGAGGGAAGAAGGGGGAATATTAATTAATACTCCTGGCAGGACTGGTGGAATGGCCCTGCGGGCTCCCTGTCTTCTCCCTCTGCACAGCCTGCTGGAATGGCTGGTGGTGGTGGCAGTTGAGGGAGGAAGAGCCTTCAGGAGGGCGGCCTTTTCCTCTTCCTCATCATTGCTACCACTTGCTTGCTTGGCAGGCAGAGAGCCAGTGAGCAAGTTGCCAGTGGCATCTGCTGCTCCTCTTCCTCACCACCACCATTGGCGGGACCAGAGCGAGAGGCAGGCAGGTGAACACTGCAATGGTGAAGAGGAACAGCAAGTCCAGAGGGCTCTTGGCAGTGGGCTCCTGCTGGGGAGTGGGCCTTCAGCGGGTGCTTGACCACGCCTACCCTTGACGCCAGTCCTGCTCCTAAGGCTTAGTTACTAGCAGTAAGAGATTTAAGCTAAAAGATGCTGGTATATTTTTGTATTTTCAGCCCCGCCCCCTTTGCCTTCAGCCCTGTTCACCACTGGAATGCCCCCCCCCCCAAGCTTCTCTGAAATTGAATTTGGCCCTCAGGCTGAAAGAGGTCCAACACCCATGCACTATGGCATAAAGCCTAATTTACAGAGATGTATTTATTTATTTAAAACATTTCTTGGCCACTTTTTAGGGCAGGAGCCCTCCCAAGGCAGCATACAACAATAAAACACATAATAAAAACCAATGCAGTATTAAAAATGGTAAAAACATAATAAAAACAGCAACAGAAGCAAACAGTAAATGGCAAGGCTTCAAATAGATATAGATATAGATTCACTAGGCGGGCCTAGGCCAGGTTCTATTCTCTTAGCAGCAGGAGCTCAATCTCCTCCCGCTCCAACGATTGTATGACAGTAGCATATTGGGTGCTTCCAGACAAGATTTTTAGGGCACTTTCAAAATGACTCTTTCATGGAATGTTATGGTGGGGTCCAGCCTTCAGTGTCTTCTAGTTGTGATCCTCCCACTGCTTCTTCCTCCCTTTTTCTGAATGTAGAAAATCTATTAAGAAAGACAGAACAGCTGCACAATGTCTTCTGATGCCTAGTGGTAGGAGCCCTCTGTCTGGAAGCACCCATGGATGAGTAAACGAAGCATGGCAATTCCACACTACATACCTAGTGTGGAAGCACCCTCAGGCTCCACTAATAGTGGTAAGGATCTTAATAGTGATATTAAGATCCAGTGGCCACTGACCAAACTCCACTTCTACCTTCTTTGGAAGAAGGCCAAAGCATCGCCTGACCCAGGGCCTAAACATACATAGACTTCTTTACACTCAATGACCACCACAACTCATTCCCCACTGCAATAAGGCAGCATCTCCAGCTGCAGTGTAGTAGTCTAGTAGCTGCTAGGACAACAGGGACAATGACCACACTGGCTTTCATCTTCTGAGCATCCTGTGTGACATCAAGGAGAGGCTGAAGCCAACAGTAAGCCAAGTGGTGATATCCTCTCACAGGAGAATGCCCAGGGGAGGGGGAAGTCAATTCATTGAGGGTCACAATGGAAGGTGATAAAAACAGCTTTGCAAAACACTGGGAAAGAACCCTGGGGGAGGAAGGATGAGGATGAACTGAGCCTCTTCCTGGCTCTTGTTGGGATTGGTCTTTGTTAATGGGGTTTAGGGTGCAACTTGCTCTGAGTTCGGAGCTGGGACTCCAAACTGGGAGCACCCTCCCCCCCCCCCCCAGCTGGCATGGAAAGAACCACACCGGCTGCGGCTCTGACATCCTTGGAGACAAGCTTTTGGGGGCAGGGAAGGAGGTGGAGAGGGGAGAGGAGGGGAGACCGCCAGCATACACAGTATTCTGATAGTGCTCAGAAGTGCCACACTCAGACAGCTGAAATCAGCTTAAGTGTTTTGCATGGTGGGAGGGGCACAGAGGCAACCTTCACCTCCATGCTTTTCCTGCCAAGCATAGGATGCTTGTAACCCTCCGAGTTCAGAAGGTTACGGGCAGCCTCATTGGATTGCACTGTTAATTTTAATTTATTTAATTTATTAAATGCCTCATGAAATTTCTCTAGGTGTTTTACAATTTCAATCATCATCATCATCATCATCATCATCATCATCATCATCAAAATAGATTGGAACAAAATCCATAATATGAAACTAATACATGTGCCAACACAGCAGCCCAAGGGGCTAAATTCAATTTCAGAGAAGCTCTGCGAAGCTGCATTCCAGTGGTGGGTGGGCCCCAAGGCAAAAGGGCAGTGCCAAACCCACCCACCCCCCCAAATACCATCGTATTTTATCTTAAAGTTCCTACTGCCAGTAACTAAGCCTTAGGAGAGGCATTTCAACCTGTTCAAATGGGGAAAACTGCAGAAAAGCTGGGAAACCACCCAATGATCGGTGGTTGGGGGGGAAAGGAGTAGATTCAAGGAAGGGGGCATTGCTATTTGGGGAAGCCCAGAGTGCCAAATTGGGACCACAGGTGGGCTTGGCTTGGCTTCTGGGGCTGAAGTTCTACACCCCTGCCATAAAGTTTATGGCATATGATTTGAATAGATTTGCTTCATGGGATCAGCAGGAGTGCTTCACCAAGGAGCACCCGTTTGCAGCACTATTATTTCTGGCTTTATTTTATTTTATGTATTTATTTATTATATTTATATCCTGCCTTTTTTCCTGCAAGAAACCCAAGACAGCTTACATAATCTTCCTCTCCATTTTTATGCTCACAACAACCCTGTGAGGTAGGTTAGGCTGAGAGCCAGTGACTGGCCCAAAGTCACCCAGTGAGCTTCATGGCCCGAGTGGGGACTAGAATCCGGGTCTCCGGAGTCCCAATCCAACACTCTCACCACGATGCCATGCTGGCTCCCAAGCTTTGGACTTGTTCTTTCACCCTGCTGCCTATCCTCAGGAAGGAATAGGGGTTCTTCCCAGATCCTGAGTCCCTTGGAGCAGTGCTGTGCGCGGCCTGCCAGCTCTGGGGTGGGGTGCGGTGGTGGGGGCAGGAGTAGAGAGCTGGTTAACCCAACCACGGGAGGTGGATCTGTCACAGACGTTCGCTTCATCAGGACGGTGATGCGTAGCTTGCGGGCTCCAGGGGCCTGTCATCGTTCTCAGCGACCATGGGAAGGGCTGAGGACACAGGGAAAAGGGCACCAAAGGACAGTGTCAACTAGGCAGCCCTCTTAGCACAAACTCCCAGGCTGTCATATCCCATCAGCATCCAGCCCTCGTCACCCCAACCGTAGCTGCCATTGTCCTTGCCAGGCTGGATGGGCAGAGCCGCCTTATCTGATCACTTGGGGGCTGGAGCTTCTTCCTGCTGAATGAGTTCCTCAGCTGAAGCAGATACAGCTGTGGCATCTCCAGTGACACTCAGCCCCTTATTAACAGCAGTGAAGAGGAGGCAGGCGAGACACAGCTTGTGTGATCTAGTTCACAAGTGGAATCGCTGATGGAGAAGCTCATTGTTCTGGGTCGGAGCAAGTATGGGTCGAAGCAGTACACTCAGCCACAAAGCTCCCTGGGTGACTTTGGACCAGTCACTGACTCTCAGCCTGACTTACCTCACAGGGTTGTTGTAAGGATAAAGTGAAGAGGAGGAGGACCATGTAAGCCGCCTTGGGTTCCTTGCAGGAAATAAGGTGGGATATAAATATAATAAATAAATAAATAAATAAATGCCTTCCCAGACTCCAGTTGTTCACATGGAGAGACCAGAGATAATCTTTGTATCATGTGTATTTCACTCACCACTGAGTAACCTGAATGGTGCCCAAATGGTGCAAACACACATTTGCTCTCAGTTTCTGATGCCTGCTCTCAATCTCTGCTGTTGGTGCTGCTTTAAAAGAAATATAAAATAGTTTTTAAAGTTGTAAGGGTTTTTTTTTTATTTTAAAGTTTTGAAATTGTTGCAAATTTTAACTGTATATCACCTTGGGGGCCCTAATTAAGCTGGAAGGCAACTCATAAATGTACAAATAATAAATAAATAAATAACCAAACAAATAAATGAATAAATTTTGGGACTGGAACAGTCTTCCTTTTCAGAGAGAGTACAACTTCCAGGCAGGTATGAACGTCCTTTGTTTTGGAATTGAGCATTAGTTACACTCCAGGTTGGACTGACTTGGGCTACCTTCAGTACATGTGGAAACAACCTTAAGTGCCTGCTGTACAATTAAAAATTAAAAATAAAGTCAACAAGGCCGCAATTTTCATCAGAGGATAAATCCACCACTTCATTGACATTTCATGTTACTCCAGCTTTACACCACTGTCAATAAGTTCTCATACTGGCTAGACACATACATGATAGATTCGCTGTGTCAACATTTGCATCAACTTGTCATATGAAGAATGACTGGAACTGAAGTGAAACACACCAGGGAGACAGAGACTGTGTGCTGCACTATACCCAGAAGGCTTTGGGTCCTTAGAATGGTAGAAATGCCGTCTGGCTAATTATTTCTACCTCATATCACTGTTGGATAAACACACACCAAATCTACAGCAATCCACTCCCTTTCATTCCCCAGGCTTGAAACTTTGCTCCATACAGTACATATCCAAACCACCTTGAAGCCATTTCTTTGTCATCTCTTCAGGTTTATGGTGAAGTCAAGCCGGAGAAGTATGTGTCTAAATCTTCTTTTCATTTTTTAATTGCCGTTTTGAGCAAACACAACAAGCTCTCTTCTTCAGGCTGCCTGGTGGGCTGGGGCATGCTGGGAGTTGTAGGACATTTTTCTGTCTAAACGTGCATAGGATTGTGCCTTAAGGGTGCTTCCAAATGGATGGCTCATAGCGCTACCAATCAAAAGGCACTGTGTAGCTATTCCATCTTTTCCTCCTTGATTACCTGTGGAAAGAAGAAAGATGGAGAAAGTTGTGTGAGAAAACATGGGATGTTTACAAATGGAAGACAGAGTCATTGTGTGGACCCTGTCCGCAAATAAAATCCCATGATTGAGGCAGGGTGATAGTATAATAATCACACCCGTTTTGAAATCCCTGCACTGTTGTGAGTGAACTACTGTGCCAATTCAATGTGTCAGTATTAGAGTGTAATCCTATGCATGTTTAGACAGAAAAAGTCCTACAATTCCCAGCATGCCCCAGCAAACATGTCTGGCTGGGGAATGCTGGGACTTGTAGGACTTTTTTTTCTGTCTAAACATGCATAGGAGTGTGCCCTAAAAGCCTTATCTGGAAGCAACCTTACTTGAGAGGAAGTCCCATTAAGCTCCATGAGATTTATCTCTGAGCAGGCAGACATAGGATCAGGCTGCAGTTATGTGCAGGGTAGGGCCTGCTTTCCCAACACACCCTTTTAACCATATTTATTTGTTCATAAGCAAGTCCCAGAAATTTCAGTGGGGACATTTATTTGGAAATACATATTCTCAGAATTGTGGATTCCACAGGTCTGGTCAATCTGAGCATCCAGTGCTGATTGACAAGGGACCCTGGGACACCTTTGAAGGATTCACCCAGATTTCCACAGGTGTGTGCGAATTGGCACTGTGTGTCCCCTGCTTTCAAAGCATATCCCTGCTGGTTTATTTGCACTGCATCTCCAGCTGTGGCTGGCCTGTACGTACCTTTAAAGGCCATCTTGCCAGCTGGGAAGCCCTACTTCCTCTGGTGCAAGGAGAAGCTGCAGGCAAGCGCCAGCAAGAGGTCCCAGTGAGGTAACCCCCGCATCCTGGGCCATTAAACACCACTCTGTGCAGAACAATTATGAGCAGCAGATGGGATGGTTTCTGTGCTATCATCTCTCTCCCTTGCTAAAGAGAGGGGAGGAGGGAGGTGGAACCAAATCCAATCTAATTAAGGTTAATTACCATTCATCCCAGGGAACTGTAGGAGACAGAATCCACTTTCCCTCCTGTCTATTAATAGCCAGCAGCAGACTCGCAGATCCTGCTGGGATCCAGGCAGAGTGGAAAACACTGGGAGGGTACAAACAAAGCCCAAGATAAGCTGGTGTCTTATGCGACTTCCAGCCAGCAAGCCCCAGCATTTTTGCATGTGATGCTATTTTCTCCTTCCAGGATTCAAAAAAGCTGTTTTTATTTTATTTTACAGTCATTTTTTATGGTTGCTCAAAAACTCCCTTTACATTGTTAGAAATAGACAGCTATTGCCTTGCATTTAAAAAGAAAAGATGAATTTACATTCATATAAGGATTCAGCAAGATGCGGTGGATCAAAGTGCTATAGCCATTTTCAGAAGCAATGTTTAAATCTGTTTTTGAATTTCCCAAATCTATAGTTCAGCTGTCAAACTTACATTGGAGCGAGAGTGTATATGTGATTTTTAAATGGTCCTCTGCTAGGAAAGGAGACCTCACAGGGACTGATTATTCATGTGTTGAACCAGTCCATGTAAAGCAGCTGTCATACAAAGGTAGTTAAAACTTCTAAGCAATCGCCATATAATGGATATATCACAACAGGTTGCTGCCAGCACTGTATAGAGTGGCCACTTACCTGTTGCCAAAAAAGAGGAAATGCATCACGAAAAAAGAGGGCATAGATTTGTAGAACGTTTCCATATGCTAATTTATACATATACATGCAAATTTAGAAATAATTACTATAACTTTAATAGAAATGTAATACAGTGCAGGAGAGTGTGACCAGGTGACCTGTGTGTCTCTTAAGTCAACTGTGCAGGTGCTAACTATTGATGGACAACTCCAAGGCCCCTGCTCTTCCTTCTTATGGTTCTTTAGTTTTAAATTTGGACTTAGACTAGACAGCCCTTCAAATAGAGGGCACTTTCAAAAAAAGACCAACAGCCCTTCAAATAGAGGGCTGCCCTCTGTAAAGTGGGACACACGGCCACCCTACCACTGTAGCATCTATGACTGTTCCTTATAAAAAATGGTTAACCATTTTTTAAAAGTTACACATTCAGAAATACATGATCATTTACTTCAAACCAACAACATATACATCCAGATGAAAAACTGTCAAAAAACTTTAAATATTTATACAGATAAGTCAAACATATTTACTGGATGGCTGTGGCCCTCATCTACAGGTCGTAGCATGCACTGACTTTTTGGGGAAAGACAGCAGAAAGGAGGAACTCAGAAAGACCAGCGGTAAGCAGGAAAACTCAATCATTGATCGGAGATAAAAGCAATTTAAGATGCAATCCTATGCATGCAAAAAACCCAGAAAAAAATCCTACCATTCCCAGCATTCCCCAGCCAGCCATACTTCTAAGCAGACATGCATAGAATTGAGCTATGCTTTGTATGGTTGGTGGGAAAATGTCCAAATTACTATGAATTGCATTTGTGCATGTGTATGTGCATGTGCAAATGCACGGACATGTGTAGCCCCTGGCTCCCCAGCATACCCCAGTAGCCCTTGGGCCCAAAAAGTTGTGCACTCCTGTTCTATAGGTGGTGTACTTAAGATCCAAGAAGGCCAACACTCACTCACATGAAAGTAAGGCAGAGCCAGGCATGGCCTAAGACATTTTCTGCCTGGGGAAGAGCAGCACATGCCCTGCCTCCTCAAAGTCCAGAAACCCACAGTAAAAAAATGCAGCAGCAGCAGCAACAACAACAACAACAATAATAATAACTTAATAATAAT
Source organism: Shinisaurus crocodilurus (assembly GCA_021292165.1). Classification (NCBI taxonomy): domain Eukaryota; kingdom Metazoa; phylum Chordata; class Lepidosauria; order Squamata; family Shinisauridae; genus Shinisaurus; species Shinisaurus crocodilurus. The sequence goes on along the minus strand of CM037879.1, from coordinate 74,076,327 downwards.
AATTTAAAACAACAATTTGCTGCCCTTTCATGACCTCCACAATGAGCTACCTAATGGCACAGCCAGCATAATAATCCTAAACCTGGGGTAGAGACCTGTGGCCCTCCATATGTAATTGGAATACAACTCCCATCATCCCTGACCAGTGGCCATGCTGGCTGGGGCTGATGGGAGTTGTGGTCCTCCAGATGTTGTTGGACTCCAGGTTCTCCACCCCTGGCCTAAGCTTTGCTAGATTTCTCATTCTCTAATTTAATAATTAACAAGCTGGCCACAATCACACGGCAATATGAAAAGGGAGGATCAAATATCAAAAATAAGGGTCAACTCAACTGACAAGAGATGTGGTCAGCACTTTGTCCAAGCTGAGATTGCTTCAGGTTGCTTGCCTGACTTGGCCAGGGACAAGACGGCATCCTTTTCCATCAGCGGCATATTTGGAAAGTTATTTTACAACTGAGAGACGATATTCTTTAAAAAGCAAAGATCAACCACTGCACAGTAATGTAGCAAATTCAAAGCGAAAGGCCATTCTGTGACTATTTATGTGGCTGCATTATCTCGTTATACATGCAACTCTGCCTCCAGTCTGCTTCCCAGGACTGTGTCCAGTCTCATTTCCAATATGCCAAGTGATGGGGCTCTCCCCAGTCTCTGGAGACAAACAGCTTTGCATTCATTAGAGTTTTGTGTAAAGAACATGTTCTGGATGATAGGCGTATTTTTCCCTTTTCCTAATTTCATCCCACTTAAAAAGTGGGAATAAAACCACACAAACACATCCTTATGTATTTTATAGAAAATGTTTTTATTCATCTGCCACCTCTAGTTATCATTATATCATTATTTATTTAGGCTTCAATCCTAAGAACATAAGAGCCATGCTGAATCAGACCAAGGCTCCATCTAGTCCAGCATTCTGTTCACACAGTGGCCAACCAGCTGCCCACGGGATCCCACAATAGGACATAAGTGCAACAGCACCCTCCTGCCCATGTTCCCCAGCAACTGGTGTACATAGGCATACTGCCTCTGATACTGGATGTAACATATAGCCATCAGGACTAGTAGCCACTGATAGCCTTCTCCTCCATGAATTTGTCCAATCCCCCTTTAAAGCCCTCCAAATTGGAGGCCATCACTACATCTTGTGGAAATGAATTCCATAGTTTAACTATAGAATCCTAAGCATTTTTAATTGCTCTCATATGAGCCTGTCCTTTTTTGTTTAGATCTGCAGGGGAGGCTCTACTCCATGTCCCACCAATAGCAGAGGCAAGACTGGGATGCTGGACAGTGCCTTCTCAATGGCTTCTTTGTTTGGTCACCTCTCTTGGAGCCTTCTTCTACCGCCTGATTTTTTATTCTGCCTGTCTTTTGAACTGCCAGGTTAAGAAATGTTATTGAGCTGCCTCTTGTTTTTTTTAAAAAGATGTTTATTTACTGTGCCCTGTCGCTTTTCTTGTACTTTATACTTTTCATGATATGCTTGTTAGTTGCTTTCAATATGCTGTGAGCTGCCTGAGTGTTGTTATTAGAATAGAAGGGTGGGAAATAAATACCCTTAATACAGAAATAAATTTGGGACTTGAATCCCAAGAATAAGTCACCAAAGCAGCTTGCAGGTGGGAGGCACCTGGGACTCCATAACGTGGGAGTTTAATTTTGACTCTTTACCAGCCCCTTGAAGACAAAGGTTTTTCTATGGGGAGTGGAGAACTCTCAGAGAGGGATTAGAAATTCAATCTGACCAATCAATAGCCTGAGGTTACCTGATAACGTGGCCTCCAGGTGATTCCTGCATGTTCTTAGTTAACATAAACCTGAGTTGTGCAGGAGTCAAGCCTCAGATTGAAGCTTGGTACCTACAGATGCCTGGGCATGTCCTTTGTTCAGAGACATGTTCTAGCAGGGAGAGCGGGAAAGGCTGGGTTTGTCACAGTTTACCATTGTTCCCCCCCATGCGGTATTGGCTGCTTCATGGCCCCCTCTTCTGTTTTCTTTTTCACAGAAGAGGCAGCAGCAGCAGTATAGAGAGTACAGATGTTTCCTAATTCAGCTATGGTACGTTACATCAGGCTGTTCTGTCTCCTTATTCAAATTGCATTTCTGACTGTTACTTATGCTGCCTTTTTTGCTTAAAGAAGAGCTTGTCAAAGAGATTAGGCCAAAAATATGACTTTCCATACCTTCCAATTGTTCTACTTTGCTGGAGGATGTCTTGTGGCATTTGCATCTCTCTCTCTCTCATAGAATTTTTCCCCATGATACATCCAAGTAATTAAAGGTGCCTAGCAGCTCATTTTTGCAGAATAAACCTTGGATAATAAGATTGTTTATACATGATGAGGCTCAGTCACTGAAGTTATTATGTCCCACTGGTTATCCTGTTGAATTCAAACATCCTGGTCAATTTCACTTGTATGAATTAAGATAAGCTGAGAGATAGCTTCAGAGAGAAATAGCTATTTTTTACACTGCTTTTAGTCTGTAGCAACTAGGTGGGCAGGTTTGCACGACATTTTAAGCCACCCTGAGAATAAACCATGGTGTGTTGGTTGTTTATGGAACCACCCATGGTGCACCCAACAGACAATTTTACTGTTGTTATATGGGTTGTTCTCCCCCTCGGTCCTCCAGCTGGTATCCCAGGGTCCTTCATGGCAGAACCTGACTTGTCCTCCCTCCCCGCTCTGATTGCTACCCCTTTTCATTCTCTGTTGTGTTTTCTTCTTCTTCTTCTTCTTCTTCTTCTTCTTCTTCTTCTTCTTCTTCTTCTTCTTTTCAGAGACGCAAAATGGTGCAATTGGGGTTGTATTCTTTTTTGGCCTAAGAAATGTGCACAAATGCCTTTGTATTTATTTATTTTTAATTGTCAGTCATTTGGAGGTGTGCAAGTGCGTACTTACCGCTGTCGGATATATGCAGTCTTGCAAGGTTGATGTCCTTGTAAGTTTCAGCTGTCAAAGGAAGCAAAATGCAGTTGGTAAAATAGATGGAAATTGACAAGGTGAGACTGCATATAGCAGTGATGGCGAACCTATGACACGGGTGCCACAGCTGGCACGCAGGGACCTCTCTGTGGGCACTCGAGCCCTTGGTCACCAGATCGTGAAAAGACTGTCCCCTTCCGCAAAACACTAATGATCTTGTTCTTTCTCACAGTGTGGAACAGAATGATTTTATTCTAGAATTCCTGTTACAGAATTCTTTTCTACATTGTTATCACATTTACAAGATTTTGAAGAATGATGCACAGAGCATGGCTTGGATGTAAAGCCCTAACAGTTGACCTGAGTGCTGCATGTGTTGCTCTCAAACTAACGGAGTACGAGCCAAGGTTTGACAAATTATCAGCATGCATGCAATAGCAAAAATCACATTAATTGTGCAAAAGCATGCCCAATGCAAACTTTTACCTAATGCAGTGTTTGCAGTCCAAGACATAAAGTGTTTAAAATGTGTTAAGCACATTTAGTTTTCTTGTTTATCTTGCTCATCCTAGTACAGGTTGACTTTTACTTTTACTAATCCGACACCTGTAGAAGCAGGGAAAGGACCCGGGGTAAAGCTTGCCCCATACAATTTCAGTCTGGCATATAATCATATTACAAGTTGAGAATCCCTTATCCAAACATACATGTGCCTAATTATTTAAAAAGTTTGTATAAATTCCCTTCAGGCTATGTGTACAATGTAGTACTATAATAATTTTTTGAGTTGATTTTTTTTTTCAACAACAAACTGTATCATTGAAAGCTCTGTTATTGTGTTTTTCTTTTAAGACAAAAGATGTTAATTAGTTCGGACAACTGTATGAGTTGTTTTTCTAAAACTAAAACCTCGGTATTCAGGTTTAATTGCAGTGTTGGCACTTTGAAATAAATAAGTTGGTTTTGTGTTGCAGTTTGGGCACTCGGGCTCAAAAAGGTTCGCCATCACTGGCATATAGGCTAATTTGTTCCCAGTTGCAGAGCTGTCAATTGAAAATCACCAGTAAAGGGGTGGGGGGTGGGAGAAGTAGGTACACCAAAAAGGGGGTGGTGACAAGATCTCCCCCTTAGCAATATAATCCTCTGGATTTCAAGTGTTGAATTGACAGTTCTGAGTGCCCACCACATTTCTACACTTCCCCAGGTCTCCAGCTACTCCAGAAAGGAGAGATATTAACATCCCCCTTTTTGTGGCTCCTTTTTGGAGCCTGTACTGCTGCGGTTACTGTAATTCCCTGACAGCTCTTAAAAAATTGAAAATCTATGCAAATACAAACAATAAAGGAATTGTGACAACAACAAAAATATACAAACGTTAAATGTTATGGCATTATAGAAGACCTTTATACACCCCCTAGCTTCTGAAAGTGCACATTTCTAAATACTAAACAACACTTACCAAGGAGAGATAGGAATGGACTATTGTTTTACATGGGACTTGTTTTCAGTTGCAAGGCTCAGTTTAGAACATGTGAAGTAATACCTTGGAACATATGCAGAGTGCCTTTCTTTCACCAGTCATGAAATACAATGAGCCTCTTACACACCAGGGAATAGATTAGAGGAATGATTTCCAGGTCAGAGAGAACCATGACATCCAGGCAGACTTAAGCCAGGGAACCTCTCATGAAAGTTTAAACTGTGACAAGCATGTTCTTTGGATATTTTATTTATTTATTTAAAGTTATTGTTTTTATCCCACTCCTCAGCTAAAAAGGCTCCCAAGTGGATTACATGTGATCAGTAAACCAAGACAGTCCCTGCCTGCAGGTTTACCATCTAAAAAGACATGATACACAAGGAAAAAAGAATGAGAAGGGAAAAGGAAACACACAATGATCTTCTCTCAGGGATTGTGTATCCTTTCCTTGCAGATGTTTGCTTAGTGAACATTAACAGTGTGAGTGGTTGGCAGCTATTGGACACATACCCCATATAGAGAGCTTTACACAGGACAGTGCCTTCTAGTGCTAATCTGTCACTACTTTTTCACTTTTTGCTGCATGTAGAATTGTGATGCATTACGGACCTTTCAATGCTTTTTTCTGCTTATATCCCATGATAGCCTGCCCACGTTAGTGGACTGAACACGATGGGATGGAACTGGGCTTCACCTTGATTGTCCCTTCTCTCTTCCCATCCACTGTAAAGTTCTTCCTTTCTGGGCATGCTCAGGTGTAGGTACACCTCTGTGTGCCTGCGTGTACACTTTTTGGTGCTGCTTCACCAGCACAATTGCACAGTCATGAAATTGCTCTAGTTTAGTGGGGGCTGAATCAGTTTGGCAGCCTAGAAAGAAGCCAGTGAAGAGAAATAAGTCTGAGTTTTATAGCAGGTGGTCAGAAGCACCTTTAATGGCTACAAATGCACACTGTTTACTTTGAGGGTCTTCTTGATACTAAAGACAAGCACCGTGTCTGAGTTCTTGCTACTCTTCAATGCTCAACACATAAGTAAGCCTCCATTATTGCCTCCACATAAAACAACTTAGGGTGCAACCCTATGCATGTTTAGGCAGAAAAAAGGCCTACAACTCCCAGCATGCCCCAATTTCCTCTTTTTATAATTTTCTTTTGTAATTTTGTCCTGGAAAACAATCTTACTCGGTCACGAGTGATCGCCTACTAGCTGGGAATTGTAGGCCTTCCCCCCACCCCTGTCTAAACATGCATAGGATTGTACCTTTACCCAGTAAAGGGTTGTTCCTGAAACTTCCTTTTGCTCCAGGGAATTGGGACCCATAGAATGCTCTAATGCAGGGCTCTCCAACCTTGGGTCCCCAGATGTTGCTGGCCTACAGTTCCCAGCATACCCAGCCAGCATGGTTAATGGCAAAGGATTCTGGGAGCTGTAGGCTGGCAACATCTGGGGACCCAAGGTTGGAGAGCCCTGCTTTAACAGATGCATAATCTGTGATGCTCTGCCTATAAAAGGAGCACCTTTTATCAACTTAGGCTGATTTACCAACTGTGACCCTATCTGGACAGGGATAACTTTGCTACAGGGACCCACACTCAGATAACCTCCCATTTGGCTCAGTGCAATGAGTTACATGTGGGGCTGCCTTTGAAAAAGGTCCAGAAACTTCAGTCAGTGTGCTTCAACTAGGCTTTTATTGCACCACTGCCCTGCCTCATTCATGGAATTTTATAGGTGGTCCATCCAGATGACATCATCTTCCACCTGTAACCCTCCCGTGTTTTACCACTGCTTCTTCTGTCCTTTTTCTTAACACAGAAAACGTGTTAAGGAGAAAAAGATGGAAATGCTTCTCAATGTCTTCTAATTTGTAGCACTAGGAGCCCTCTGTCTGGAAGCATGCTTAGTTCAAAATAGGACAGTGGAGTTGTTAACTGGAATGGGCTTATATGACAATTATTACACCAGTAGTTTGCTAACTACATGCCTTCCAGACAATTTCTGGGCCCAGTTCAAAGTGATGGTATTGACCTTTAAAGCCCTAAATAGCTTGGGGCCAGCTTACCTGATGGATCATTACCCCCCATATATACCTGTCCAGATCTCTTCTGAGGCTCTTATTTGGGTGCTCCTGCCAAATGAGGTGCAGTGGTTGGCTACTAAGGAGAGGGCCTTTTCTATGGTGGCACCCCAATTATGGAATGCTCTTCCCAGAGAAGTGTGCCTGGAGTCTCTATTGTAGCCTTTTCAGTGCCAGGTGAAGATCTCCCCACCACCACCACCCCCAGGCTGTTCAAGTGCAAAACCTTTTAGTGTTTTTTAAGTTATTTGCACTGATATTATCGTATTCTGGTGGCTTGATGCTGTTGCTGGTTTTACTCTCTTTTAGACTTCATTTATCTATTTCACTTTTTTTTGCCACTATTTCTATTTCACTTGTAAACTGTCCAGAGAACCTTGGTTATTGGGCAGTTTATAAATATTGTAAATAAATATCACCACAAGATCCATTGTAGAAGTTCCTCTAAATCAGTGTTTCTCAACCTTGGGTCCCCAGATGTTTTTGGCCTACAACTCCCAGCATGCCCCAGCCAGCTATGCTGGCTGGGGCATGCTGGGAGTTGTAGGCCAAAAACATCTGGGGACCCAAGGTTGAGAAACACTGCTCTAAATGCACAGCTGGAGGCCTTCTATCAGACTGCATCCTACATGAGGCCAAATACCAAAGCAAAGCTTGCTATGTTGTACCCCTCCATCAGGTAGGTGGGGGGGGGGGCTGCAATGGTACAACCTAGCAGTGAGCCATAAACACACACACACACACACACACGTACATTCTGGCACATTCAGAGAAGAGCGACCCTAGCCACTGCTCCCATGAAGATGATAACCCATTTTGGATCAACATGCTGTCTTGCTGCTCAGTTGTGAAGCTAGGGCCCGTCAGCCCAGAAAGCAGCAGATGAAGCAGGCAGGGGCAAACGGGCCTGATGCCAGCACCAGGGCTGGCCCACCAGGGCTGAGGCTGGTCAGTGCAGCACCCTTTCTTATTGGGGGAAAAAAAACTTTTTGAAGTCAGAGAGTAGCCAGCTGGGCATGTATATGGTTAAAGATGCTCATTTTATTATTTTTACTTTAAAAATGTTATCCCTTTCTATAATAACGTGGTGCTTATTCTGAAGTAAATGTGTTTAGCATCAAGACAGCAGAAGCAAACTCCATTTTATTCCTGTAGTCATGATGGTGCCATGATTTAAGTGAGTATAATCTGAAACTGCTCAGAGTATTATTATTTTTTTTAAAAAAATCAGGGTTGGCAAACTGTCTTTTGTTTTGAGATATCAGGAATGTAGAAGCAGTTTTAAAGCATGCAGTGGTAGTGCAATTGCGCACACGGGGGGGGGAGGGAGAATAAAAATGTTAATTGTATGCTTCACAACTTAAGAAATGCACATGTCTGTCTAAAGCCACCCAGCCACACAGAGGAGATGCTAGGACTGCTAGATCCAAGGCTCAGGCTCACAAAAAAAGCACAAATTTGCATATGCTAATTTACATAGGCTCTAAAATCACGAGCGCACGCACACGCGCATCTTTAATAGGGCCCTGTCTCCTAAGGACAAGCGTATTTAAAAAAGGATGAATGGATAGGGGAGATGAGGGCACTTGATTTCAGGGGGGAAAACCTCAGGCAGGGGCAGCAGGAGGCGAAGCACATGTGGGCAAAGACTCAGCTAATCCAGGGGGATCAGATGCAAGAGGGATCATCAGGGCCCCTTCCCGCAAGTGTCCATGAACAGCAGGGTGGTGGGGCAGATGGCCGCCCAGAGATTTAGGGCTCCAAATAAAGATTCGGAGCTCCAACCCTAGAACACCACCTCTAAAATTATCCAATAAAACCCAGTCCTATGCAAGTTTACTTCCCAGTATAAGCGCATTGAGTGATGCAGCCTTGAACTACGAGAACTCGCGAGTGCTCCCAATTTACAGCATGTGAACGAATGGACGAGAGGGCACGGGGTGCAGCCTGCAAGTCACAGAGCAAAACAAACTCTTGGGGGGGGTGGGGTGAGGAATGTGCGATTCTTATCCTAGCACGGGATTAGCGGGCTGGAGAGGATTTCATAGAGTTGGAAGGAGCCTACAAGGCTATCGAGTCCACCCCCCTGCTCAATGCAGGAAACTAGAGGAGGGGTCTCCCATCCAAGTAATAACCAGGCTTGACCCTGCTTAGTTTTCCACAGCTTGTCTGAGTGTGGAGAGCTAAGCAGGGTCAAGCCTGGTTATTACTTGGATGGGAGACCCCTGCTCTGCTCTACTCTATGATCTATGAAATCCTCTCCAGCCCGCTAATCCCGTGCTATGCAGGATCAAACAAATGCGGAGGAGGAAGGCAAAGCACCACAATCCCGAAGCGGGCGCCCAGAGCATCCTAGCTTGAGAGGCTGGCGCTCGGCGCAGCCTCCAATCAGGAGGCAGGAGCCGCTTGTTCTCTTTTATGGGGATGGGCGAGAGGAACCGCCCCGGGGCGGGGCGGGGCGGGGCTTATATCCACATTGTCCTGCGACTGTTGTTTCGAAGGTTAAAGAGCAATACGGTCGTCAGCCCCGCCCCTGGACGTTTCTTCTCGCCCTTTTCCCAAAAAGGAAATGGGCAGCTCCCGTCTGCTGATTGGAGACTGAGCTAAGCGCCCGGCCCGCAGGGGGCCGGGCTGTTCTGCAAGTCCCGGCCGTCAACGACGCTTCTCGTTTCTCTAGCAACCGACTTTGTGGCCTGGGCAGCCTAGTGGGCTGATGCAGCCCGAGACGGCGCAGTGTCGGGGCTACTTGGTGCGGGGAGAGGCGAGAGCCGTGAGACTTTCGGGCCAGCGGAGTGTGTATGTGTGTAGGTAGCCGCAGGAGTTTAGGGGCGCCGTCCATGAAAGGGAAACGGCAGTTGACTAAAGCGGTCAGTGAGAGAGCCCCTAAAAAAGCAGCCACAACAATGTTGGAGGCAGCCCATAAACTCCTTTCCCCTCCCTCCTTTTCTTAAAAACACGTCTTGCGGGTTATAATAGTGGGGAAATAGAGGGGTCCCCTTTACGTCAGAGGCAAGTACGCGGCGTGCTTGTCCGCGGTGTTTATTACTTCGGAGTGACCACTAACTCCTGTTCTTTGCTCGCATTTACTGCCGGCTGGAACATCCGCTTCTTCCACAAGCCCTCACTCTGAGAGGCTAGGAAAAATCCATCCTTGAGCCACCTTGATTGTGAGTACGCTGGGATGGTTCTGGGTACAAAAGGGACCTTTAATATATACCTATAAGAGCTGCGATCACCAGAGTTCAATTACGCTTTGGTATGTAAACGGGAGGGAAAGGGAGCCTCCTCAGGAAACATTTTAAATATTACTGAAACGTGGTGTAGTGCCGAGAGTGTTGGACTGGGACTAGGGAGACCCAGGTTCTTCAAGTCCCCACTCTGCCATGAAGCTCACTTGGTGACTTTAGGCCAGCCACTGACTGTCAGCCTAACCTACCTCACAGGGTTGTTGTGAGGATAAAATGGAGAGGAAGAGGATCATGTATGCCACCTTGGGCTCCTTGGAGGAAAAGGTGGGATATAAATGTAACAAATAAATAAGTTAAGGTGGGTGCGAGGGGAGCTGTTTTGGGAGGCACTGGTAGCTGAGAGCTTTTGGATTACAGAATGGTAGGTGGAGTGAGTGGAAGCTGTGGGAGCCTCTTTGAACAAAATCTCTTCTCCTCGCCCCCTCTTTGGGGAAGTTATTTGTGTGTCCAAGCCAGCTGGGGCTGATAGGAGTTGCAATCCAACACGTCTGCAGGGCACCAAGTTGGGGAAGGCTGCCCTAAAGTCTTAGGAGCCACAGAAGGAAGCTTTTGCAGTCTCCTGAGAAACGGGGAGGAGGAACATCTTCAGCTCTGGGACATTTGGGGACATAGATGCTATGAAGGAAAGGTGGAACTTTGCAAGTGTCCAGGATTGCATGAGTGTCTAATACTAGAACGACAAATGATACTAAGACAGAATGCAGGTGGCTTTTCATTTTAATCGTCAGTTCCATAAGTTGTACCAAATGGATATCCCACCATCACAATCACTGTTGCTTGCTGATTCTTCTGGACATGGTAGTACGTACTAAATTGGGTAATGGTTCCACCCACTTTGGAATTTCCTTTGATCTATTTTTCTTTTGGTTTGATCATTTTCTCTTTCACAGTATTGTATTCAGTGCTCAAAGGGGGGGGGTAGATAGAGAGTCCTTAATGCAATCCAGAAGCCTCACATGATCCCCAAATTTAGCCAAGCCATGTCTCCCCTAGCCTTCTAAAAATATAAACTAAGGGAGCCCTCTCAAAGAGTAAGTTCCCCACCTGTACTTTGAAAACTGTTTGAATTCATTGAGTGTTGCAGCTACTCAGTGGTATATTAGTACTGACTGTTTCAGTGGCAACAAATATGAGTGTATTGGTGAGATTGTGATAGTCTCTGTTTAGTGGCCATTAAACATTTGAAACATGTTTCATAAACTATTGCTGCTCTGTTAGAAGATATAGTTTATATTCTGTTTATTCTAGTGGACACTGGGTTTATCCAGAAGCAGAAGCTGTTTCCCTGTGAACAGATCTTATTTCTGAAATCAAAGAGAGAGTTGAATGGAAAAGGCTTGAAGGTTAAAAAGCAGCTTAAAAATGAAGCTGTAGAATGAAATGCATAAGGAATCTGTCTTGAAACAGATGGAAGAAATTCAATGCTTTTTTCTTACTAGTTTTATTATTAAATCTATGGCCTGTTAATCTGTGTGCATATTATATAGACTGGGAATTGACCACATGTCGCTATTTCATTGCATCTCTTTTAACTGTACCGTTGCAGTGCAGATGATTTAGACACAGAGTGGGTGGAAAGTTGCATATATTGCCTTTATTAGTTACTTTCTACTTAACAGTCTCTCAGTGTGTTGTTTGATGCAAGATGTCAGAAAAGTACATAAATTCTACTCCTGCCTACCATTTACTGCAACAGCTATGTTTTCAGCTAAAGTTCATTGAATGATCTGTGATGATGAGCAGTGGTGCTACTAGGGTCGCACCACTGGGTGCAGGTCGGAGCCCTCGCTGCCCAGAGGGTTCTGAAATGCAGTTGCCCCCTTTTAAAAAAAATGTTCAGAAGAGGTCAGGTGCACTACAGAGGAAGCTGCAATCACACCCAGCATCTTAATTTCTCCAGAGGTCCTCTAGGAGGTCACATGTGGGCCCAAAGTCTCTCTGGGGAAATCAAGATGCCAGGAATGACAGGGATGTATGAGAATTTCATTTCAGTTTATTTATTTATTCATTCATTCATTCATTTTCTATACCGCCCAATAGCTGAAGCTCTCTGGGTGATGTACAACAATCAATTTAAAAAATACAATAAAATACAGTTAAAAATATAAACAATAAAAACGTTATAAAAATCTAAAACCAATTTTAAAAACATCAGTAAAACAAGTTAATAAAACACGACTGCTAAAAACAATTTACCACCCCGCCGTATACCATTTAATTATTAAAAGCCTCAATGTAGAGGGCAGTCTTAACCTGGCACCGAAAAGATAATAGAGTTGGCGCCAGGTGGGCCTCAGGCGGGAGCTTGTCCCACAGTTGGGGGGCTACCGCAGAAAAGGCCCTCCCCCTTGTTGCTGCCCTCCGAGCCTCACGTGGAGGTGGCAGTCGGAGGAAGGCCTCAGACGTTAGTTTGCAAATCATCCTAACATGCCCATTTAAAAATAAAATGTTTGCACATTCCTGAACTTGTGATTGTGTTCAAAAATGTATTTTTGGAAATGCGCACTTTGAAATGTGCATTTGTCAAAAAATGCACATTTTCACACTTTGGTCAATGGGGGGAAGTGAGCACTTTTGAAAAATGTGCACAGAAATGCACACTTTTCACTATTAAATGTACTTTTCCTGTTCAAATGAACTGAAAAAAATCACAAACAAAAATAGGAGTGAGCCAAACTGAGTTTCTAAGTGAGCTTTGGAGAATTTCAGTGAGCTCGAACATCCTGGTGCTACCATCCCTTGGGTGACTGCAGCTTCTCTCTGAAGTGCCCCCAAATTCTTCTGAAACTAGAAGTAAGAAAGAAAAAGGGAAAGAAAAGGTATTCCCCCGCAACTCATATCCACTGGGTGTAGAGAGAAAGAGATCACACGCCAGGGGAAAGAGCAGAGAGAGAGAGACTGCACATGGGGGTGGGGGAGAGAAACTGGGGAGGCAGAGCATCCAGGAGTAGGCAAGGCTCCCCTGGAGGACATCTTTTCTAGAGCTTCCTCAACTTTAGCAGCACCACTGATGGTGTGTGAATACAGAAAGCCATTTCTTAAATTGTTACATATTGCAGCAGGCATCTACTTAGTAAGCTAGTCATTTGTATAGTGAGATGAGGGGAATTTTACTGCGTTTCCATGTCTAAATCTGAAAGCTAGGGAAACTGGAGTGATAAGCTCTTCACAGTTTGGCAGAACAATATGGACAATCAGTTTACTAAGTGGGTACATACACAGTGTGGTAAGTTATAGCTTGGTAAACAGTGGTCTGTTCACCCATGAATATAGATGAATGTGAACCCAACATGGTACAAGGGGATTTATGTCTGTACTGACAGTATAAGAAAATCAAGAAATAAAGCACCAATAGTGATATGTGATTACCACATCAGGAGGTTCTGTGAATTGATTCAGTGTGATAAATGACTCACTGCAAGACTTGGCACCTTACAGCTCCCCAAGCATTTGATCATAAAGTTGATTCAAACACATTGTGGAATAGTTATCACACCATAGCAACCCTGTTCTGCTACATTTGTGACCACATTGAATGCTCAGTCAGGACAGAGTGAGGCACACATGCTTTATAAAATCAAAAATAAGTTTTAGCAGTGTGTCCTGGTTTCACCCTAGATTTCAACATAGCCATTGTTCAAATACTGTGCACTCAGCTTATAGGCACTCCAAAAGAGTTTCTAACAGAGAAACACTTGACAATAGATGACAGTCACTAAAGTACGGTATACATTATGTATTTAAAAAAAATTAAAGGTATAACTTGTTTAATTTGTGCATAACATGGCCCCAAGATATACCCTCACTAGGATTAGCTAGTCTGATGGATTTCATGTCAGTTAGCCCTTAGGCTGCTTTGTCTCACCATTTCTGCAAAGACCAAAGTATCCATTTGTTCTGGCCTCTCCTGGTATCTCCAGTTCTCTGCCATCATATTAGCCTATTGCTTTTCTATAGCGCCTGCTGTTTGCTGTGTGAATACAGTCAAGGAAGCTTTTGCAGACACATTATCTGCAATGCAATGTGAATCATTTATCTTTGCTCCTCCAATTCTTCCTAGCATTTTGCAGATTTCCGCTCTTGCAATTTAGCGGACTGTTTTATCAGCACTACCCCAGACAGTTTGTGGGCTGGAGGGATTGTCAAAGCCTGTTGCCTGCTATAAAGGTTTCAAAGATGCCAGGGCTTCAGCACACCAAGTGCTGCTGCTTATATATGCTTGAAAAGCAAAATTGAGCAGCCTCATGAAAGGGAAGGAAATAATGAGCTTGATCTCTACAGCAGCACCTGCTTCTCTCTTTGTAATGGGAAAGTACTGTGTAGGATCAAAGTACTATTCAATAGAAGTGTGCAGGTTTGTGGTACTGGCTCCAACATGGCTGTAGGCTTCTTTGTAGGAGGTTATCAGTAGGTCTCTTGAGGATGAACACTGTGCCAGAGATTAGGATGATTTCAGCTCTCAATTCTCACAAACCATGCTGTGCAGTATAAGGAAAGGCCTACCATTCAGTTGTACCAGATTATAGGAGCAAACCCAAATATACTCTATCCTACTCATATCTAAGAGGCTCATTAGTGAAAATGACAATGCTCAGAACTGTCACAGTTTTGCTCAGAAAAGCCAAAACTAATGTACCATCTCATTTTTATCGACAGCTATTAGCCACAATAGGGATCTGTACGCTCTATTTTCAGAGGGTGTATGGCTCTGGGTACCAGTCACTAGCAGTTTGTGGAAGGACTTCATGCTCTGCCTGTGGGCTTCCTGGAAGGATGTGGCTGGCCACTATTGGAAGCAGGAGACTGGATTAGGAGAACCTTGGTCCGATCCAGCACAGGCAATTCTTAATGTGTGTTTCATTTATCTTCTGCAGTTCTTTGCATTTGCCTCATGAAGATATTCTTCATTTACAGCCAAATCTAGCCTGATTTTTTTTAAATTATTTTATTTATTTTTCAAAACAAATTATAACAAAAATATATACCGTATATAACAAAATACAAGATTATCACACAAATATAACATAATCAACATACAATAAATCATGAAGTGCTCCCCCCCACCCTCCAAGGGACCAATTAATATACTTCTATCCTCTTGATCAAATAAATTCTAAATTCCAAAAATATAACATATCCTGACAAGGCATGTTACCCTTCCCCTTTATTAATACATAATCTAGTAATTGATTCCATATCTCCATAAAATTATTCTTCTTTAGCAATCCTTTTTTGCATTTGATACTACTAGTTAGTTTATCATTTAGGGCTATGTCCCAAACTTCCTTATACCAGTCTGTTATTAGGAAAACATGTTGTACTTTCCAATTTCTCGCTATCATTAGCCTGGCCGCAGTTAACAAGTTTACAATTAACTCCTTCATATTTTGATCACAAATAAGCTTCTCAGTTATTGATAACAATGCTAATTTTGGACAGACCTCTAAATTAGTACCAATAATTTTCTATATTTCTGTAAAAACCTCTCGCCAAAACACTAATACATTTTTACAACTCCACCACATATGAGCATATGTCCCTTTTTCCTGACATCCTCTCCAACATAATGCAGAACAATTATTATCTATTCTATTTAATCTTACTGGAGTTAAATACCATCTCCAAATTAGTTTATAAAAATTTTCCTTTATCCTAATTGACATCATTTTCACAATCCGTCTATCCCATATATTGTTCCACCCCACCTTCGAGGTCACCTCTTCAAATTCATTATCCCATTCTGCCTTAAGCTGATCCTCTTGTTCTTTTGCTTTTTGAATCAATCTATATAAATCCCTTGTTATACCTCTTGTTGATGCATTACCTGGTAGGCCATCTCTAGACATGACCATCTTTTCAAAATTAGTTACCGGTAAATCTCTCTCGTACTCAGTTTTCCTTTTCCATTTCTTCGACCACTGTTCTAACTGTAATAAATTTAACCACGATAATCTTCTTCTCCCAACAATTTCCATTATTTGATCTCTAGTCCCCATCTTTTCCACCCAATCGGACAATCTAATAACCCTTTCTTCTCTTAGTTTACCCTCCAGCTCTGATCTTAAGTTTTCAGGAAAATCCTTAAGAGCTACCACCGGAGTTAATGGAGATATCCCTGGTATAAATATGCTCTTCATAGTACCCCAAATCATTAACAAATTTCTTAGAAAAGGGTTGTCTATATTTTTTTATCAATTTATTATTATTTTTTTGAAAAAAAATATTCCCCAAAGTACTACGTAATTCACATGTTTCTAACTCCAACCACATTATTTCTTTAGGGCGTGCTATAATATCCACTATATGTCTTAATTGATTCGCTATATAATACCATTTTAAATTCGGCAAACCCAAACCCTCTACTTTTTGTGCTTTATACCATCTTGTTTTAGTAATCCTAGATTTTTTCCCTCCATTACAATATGTATTAATAATTGATTGCCAATCTTTAAGTTCCTTATCTGATATCGCACTTGGTATCATCCGAAATAAAAAATTTATCTTTGGCAAAATCTTCATTTTAATCAAAGCAATTCTACCAAACCAGGAAAGTCCAATTTTTTTATACTCCTCTATTTTATTCTTTACCTCATTCTTTAATTTCCTATAATTCTGGTCTCCTGGAAGGATGTGGCTGGCCACTATTGGAAGCAGGAGACTGGATTAGGAGAACCTTGGTCCGATCCAGCACAGGCAATTCTTAATGTGTGTTTCATTTATCTTCTGCAGTTCTTTGCATTTGCCTCATGAAGATATTCTTCATTTACAGCCAAATCTAGCCTGATTTTTTTTTAATGGTTACACTCTGCAGTCCAGTTGTCCCCTGCTTCAAAGCTATCCTCTCCAGTCTATGTGTGGGCTACACTGTGCTATTATGCCTTTTTATTGGCATTTGGGAGGCCACTGTGCAAGCAGCAGTTTGGGGGAATATGTTGTCTGCATGATCCCTAGGAGCTGTAGGTCCTGAGAGTGAAATGGGTGGTGGGGTGGGAGGGAGATAACAGTTTAGAGCAGTGCTTCTCAATTATTTTCTGTCATGCCCCCCCTAGGAAGAAGAAAACATTTCGCGCCCCCCGCGCGACTGTAAATAGTATCATTTGTCTATAAAATTGTTATAAGTACACCTCTGCATAACACTGTATCCTTATTAACGTATAAGAGAATAAAAAAAGAAAGAAATGTGGATCAATTTACAACAAAGAATAGCTTTATTAACTGTAGCAGAAAAGATTTAAAGGAGCACAGGATTTAAAGGAACACGTTTAGAGAAAGGAGAGCGGCTCAGGACTCTGAGGTTCTGTTCTTAGCTGTTTGGGTTTCATATATAATATTTATTACATCATGTGAACATCCACCTTTGAAACACAGTTGTTTTTTGAGGCAGAACCATCACTTCATTGTGCTTATCCTTGTGATTTGCATATGAGTCATTTCCTCTTCATCTTTGATAGATATTTAAGAGCTCAAGGAAAGGGGGGGATGACTTCTGATGTAAATAATTCCAGTTCTTAAACATTCTTACATCTACAGAAGTTAGTCCAGTAAAAGATAACTGCCTTACTTGTTTGTATGTGCAATGGCGAGGTAATTATTTATTATACCATGGTTTAAATCAGGGGTGGGGAGCCTCAGGCCTGGAGGCAAAATTCAGCCCTCCTGGGGTCCCAGTCTAGCCCTCCAGGGTTCCCCAGATGCCCTTGCCATGGCCCTGGCCCCTTTCCCCCAACCACCAATTGTTCAGTGGTTTCCTGGCTTTTGTGCAGTTCCCCCCACCCTCCTATTCTAAAAGGTTAAAATGCTTCTCCTAAGGCTTAGTTACCGGCAGAATGATCTTTAAGCTGGAATGTGCTGGCACTTTTAATTTTTCAGGTCTTCTCACCACTGGAATGCGGCTGCTGAGAGCGTCTTCAAAATTGAATTCAGCCCTCTGACTGAAAGAGGTTCCCTACTCCTGGTTTAAATAAATGCAGCTGCAAGGGCCATCCCACCTCCCTTGTAGAGTAATGCTTTATAGCAGGGGTGGGGAACTTATTTGGGGTAGGGGGCAAGATGACCCCCTCACCCAGCCCTCCATGGGCCAAATGATGTCATGGGGCATGGCATGGGGCATGGCAACACCCCTCATGTTGGAGTGTGTGGCCACGCCCCATGACATCATTTCATCCCTGGCTGGGGACCAGCCTTTGTTGCATGCGGTCTTTCCCAGTCAGGGAAGGCCCATATGCAGCAAAGCAGCATTGGCCGAGGAGCCGAGTGGATGGTCCACCTGGTTCCTCGGTTGTGGTGGCTTTTCCTGCCCTATACCTTCCTCTATTGGGGAGGATGTAGCCAGGCGGAACAGCCTACTCAGTCCCCTTCGCTACTTTCGAAGAGCAAAGGGGACTGGGCTGGCTTGGCTTTCCCAGAGAAAGCCTAGGCAGAACAAAGCAGCCCCCTTTGTGCCTGGCTTTGCTGTGCACAGGCTTTCCCTGGCTAGGGAAGGCCTGTGGGTAGTGAAGCTGACCTGGATGAAGTGCCAAGTGGATGATTCACCCAGCACCTCAGCCATAGCAGCTTCGCCTGCCCTGCATCTTCCTCCATTGGGAAGGATACGGGACACATGAAGGCAAACTGGCCAAGTCTCTTGCTCCTCCATTGGAAGAGTGGAGGGGGTTGAGCTGGCCTAGCTTTGTTCCACCTGGGCTTTTCCCTGGATAGAGTGAAGCCTCCTTGGCCAAGGCCCTAGGTGGAAGGATCCGTCTCCCAATCGTACTTCAGCTGGGGAAACACTTAATGCATTGTTTCTCCTCCCAACTGGGAGGGGGAGTTGTGCACAGGGGAATCCTCGCTGTTATCTCTGATCACAGATTGGAGATAACAGCGGGGATTACTCTCACCACTTCCTCCCCAAGGGTGGGGCTTAGGGTGCTTAGGAGCATGGCCTGTGGAGACAAAGCCTCTGCAGGCCAGATGGGAAATCTCCATGGCTCTGGATTACGCCCATGGACTAGAGGTTCTCCATCCCTGCTTTACAATCAACATGTTAGTACCAGGAAGAGACACTGACTTCCGTTTTTTCTGAAAACTCCTCTTCTAGGAACAGTGGCTACAGAACTTTAGTGATTATCCAGCCTGCAGAGAACCTTGCTTCCATTCTAATTAAGGGAGAGGGAAACATCATCCTAGCATTACAAGATGCAAGAGTCAGTTGCTGGAGAACCCAATGCAGTCCCTCCCCCAAGCCATGCAACTACAATGAACCCTGCAGCTAACCCCCGGCGAATGCGACGGATTATTGCTGAAGATCCCGAGTGGAGTCTTGCCATAGTTCCACAACTCTCAGAGCTCTGTATCCAGCACATAATCAACAATTTTGAAAGTAAGTCAGCTGCCACAGCGGGGGTAGACGGTGGAGATGGGAAATGCTTCCTTTAGGGAGGGTTGTGCTGCATTTTTTTAAAGGAAGCTGTGGTGAAGCCATTGTTGGAAAACGCACCCATCCCATCATTGGATCCCACCACCCTTGATAACTATTGGCCAGTATCCGACATTCCTTTTCTGTGCAAGGCCTTCTTGAATGAAGCTGATTATTTGGATCCTTTCCAATCTGGGTTCAGGCCAGGTTTCAGGACTGAAACAGCTTTGGTTGCCTTTGTGGATGACCTATGCCAGGAACTAGACAGGGAGATTGCATGCCTGTTAGTTCTGCTGGACCTCTCAGCAGCATTCGATACCATTAACCATACTATCCTTTTGGGGCATTTGGCCAGTATAGGATTGGGAATCTGTGTAAGGTTCCAGTCTTACCTGGCTGAGTGCTCTCAGAAGGTGGTGCTGGGGAACTATTGCTCAGCCCTCTGGCTTGTGGGGTTCTTCAGGGCTCTATTTTATCCCCTGTGCTGTTTAACAACTACATGAAGCCACTGGGAAAGATCATCAAGAGTTTGGGGGTTGAGTCTCACCACTATGCAGATGATACCCAGCCCTCTCTCTTTGTCAACTGATGCCAAGGTGTCTGAAAATTGCCAGGATACAGTCATGGATTGGATGTAGGTTAACAAGTTGAGGCTCAATACAGACAATGCAGAGATACTGTTGGGCAGTGGAAAAGCTAATCTGGGATTGGGGGTACAGCCTGTTGTGGATGGGGTGGCACTCCCTCGGAAGGATCAGGTTTGCAGCTTAGGGTTGCTAATGGACTTGGCATTTCTCCTGGAAGGTCAGAAAGCTGCTGTGGCCAGGGACGCCTTTGCCCAGCTTTGACTGATATGCCAGTTACACCCTTTTCTGAAAAAGGCAGATCTGGCCACAGTGACCCATGCCTTAATTATTTCCTGTTTAGATTAGTGTAACGTGCTCTACATGGGGCTGCTCTTAAGTGTTTGGAAACTGCTGCTAGTGCAAAACACAATGACCAGATTGCTTTCTGGCGTGCATTTTGTTGACCATATTACATTGATCTTATATCAGCTGCACTGGCTACCAATCTGTTTCTGGGAACAATTCAAGGTGCTAGTGCTTACCTATAAAGCCCTAAGAGGCTTGTGACTAGGATATCTGAAAGACTGCCTTCTCCCTTATGAATTTGCCCATAGTTTAAGATCTTCAGATGTCCTTCTGCATGTTCCACCACCAAGAGAGGTTACTTTGGTGGGAACACAGGAGAGGGCCTTCTCCGTAGCAGCCTCTGGAACTCTCTCCCAAGGGAAGTTAAACTAGCCCCTTCTTTGTTCAGTTTTGGGTGAGCTGTTAAAACTGTTTTTTGTTCCGCATGTCTTTAAATGTATTAGCTCTGCACCATTTTAAAGATTCTGCCCTGCTCTTAATTCTGCTGTGGGTGATGTTTTTAAATTGTTTTAAAATGTTTTTAAATTGTTTGAAGTTTTAATTGTAAGTTGCCTTGGGGCCCTGTTTGGACTGAAAGGCAATTCAGAAGTTTATAAATAAAAATTAAATAAAATAAAAAATCAGATCACAGAATGGAATTATATTTGCGATTGAAGATTGTTGTTTTTTCGAATGAAACTCAATGGGATGGCTCATTTGAAAATGCCAGGAAATTGAACCCCAAACCAAATAATTATGCTGTTGTTAAATAACCAGTTAGTTTCATGGCTTTGCCTAGTTTTGAATAATTATCATCGCTGATATAACACAGAGGGTGTATCTACACTACAGGCTGAAACTGATTTAATAGTTCTTCCCTCTTCCTAGGAAATCCTGGGAACTATAGTTCTGTGAGGTGGACTAGGTATCTCTAACAGAATTCTCAGCATCCTCACCAAACTACCATTCCCAAGATTATTTGGCTAAACTAGTATAAAACCAAGTATAACTGTGTAGTGAATTGATCTTCGTGGATCTATGAAAAGCAGCAAGCAGGCACCACATTCAAACAAGCTCTGCACTTCCCTGTAAGTACTAACTTCCCTTCTTTCCAACTAGAGAATCCTATTTTGCATAGCCTCCTTCCTGAGCACCAGAGGAAGGTGCTGGACAAGATCTCCACAAGTCTGCCCCTCACTGTGACTGCCAACCTGATCAGTGATGAAGACTATTGGAAACGGTGCTGCACTGAGAGATGGACAGTTTGTGATGTGTCCCGTTATGGAAACAGCTGGAAAAGGATGTTTTTTGAACGTCACTTAGAGAACATCTTGAAGTCCTACATTCCAGATACCACTAGCCCCAACCAAGTTCTGGATATCATCCCACTCTGCAAGGAATATGTGAGGAAGCTGGAGATCGACCAGTTCCTTCCACCAGTGAAACTAGATCAGAAGAAGGAAGATGAAGATGTCTCTGATACTGAAAGTGATGCTGGAATAGATGAACCTTCCATGGACCATTTTGATATGAGTATGCTCACTCCAGTGCTCTGTCACCTAGAAGAGTTGCACCTATCTTATGGTGTTAAAGATTGTGGCATGAATTTTGAGTGGAATCTTTTTGAGTTCACCTATCGGGACTGCTGCTCTTTGGCCACTGCTCTCAAGAAGTGTGCGACTCTAAAAGTAATGTTTCCAAGTACAATTTTATAATACTTTGTAACTCTAAGCATAGAATGCTAGTTCCTAAATATCACAGACCAGTTTAATTGTCTTTTCACTCCATTAGTTCAGAACTATGTCCAGCTTGAACCATTACATGAAATCAGTACTTCCATAGCTACAGATAGCTCATTTTAGCGTATACTTGAATGTCAATCCCGAACACTCTTCTTTGGGAGTTTAATGCCATTTATAGGTTACAACAGAGGCATGGGAGCCACTAGGCTTCATCTTATGTAGATGGGGCCAATTGCACAGGTCCTTCCCACTTGGGCAGAGATTTTATGTGAAGGACCTGTATGGCTGAACCTGTCTACATGGTGTTAAGTCTTTAAACATTACAGCAGCACAGTGGGATGAAGCCTCTGAAAATAAACTCCTACACCTCTGCTGTAATGAACAGAGTGCTTAAATGCCATGGATTTCAGTGGAACTTACTTCCAAGTAAGGGCCAAACTAGACAAAACATGGGAGAACCACAGCCTCCCCCCCCCCCCCAATTGAATTGAGGTTGCCATGATGAGGGAGGGGAGATTTAACTGTGTACCTCAGTACTGTTATGCTGATCTAAATTTCCCACTCCAGCTGCAATCAAGATTAGGAAAATGGCATGGGAGAAGGGTTAAACCTTCTTCACACTGCAACCCAGCCCAGCCCAACCCAGAGGCCCCCACAGTTCCTTTTAAGAGAAAAAACAAATGATGGGAGATCCAATCATGGCTCTCCCATGACTCATCTACTTTGGCCGCAAATGTGGTTTGCCTTAAAACTGCAGCCTTGAGGTTCCTTTTCAACTTGTTTCCCCCCTGGAATATATATTTCTAATGTAGACATCTGCATGGGGCAGGGGCTAAAAGAGAAAGGCAAGGTAGGTGGGGGTCCTTACTGATGGTGGAGCCCTGCTGCTCTTGCAAATAATAATAATAATAATAATAATAATAATAATAATAATAATAGCATGGGATGAGCGAAAGGACCCTCCAGTTCCTCACACACACTCTAAACCAGTGATGGCGAACCTTTTTGAGCCCGAGTGCCCAAACTGCAACACAAAATCAACTTATTTCAAAGTGCCAACACTGCAATTAAACCTGAATACCGAGGTTTTAGTTTTAGAAAAACAACTCATACAGTTGTCCGAACTAATTAACATCTTTTGTCTTACAAGAAAAACACAATAACAGAGCTTTCAATGATAGTTTTTTGTTGGAAAAAAAAATCAACTCAAAAAATTATTATAGTACTACATTGTACACATATCCTGAAGGGAATTTATACAAACTTTTTAAATAATTAGGCACATGTATTTTTGGATAAGGGATTCTCAACTTGTAATATGATTATATGTCAGACTGAAATTGTATGGGGCAAGCTTTACCCCGGGTCCTTTCCCTGCTTCTACAGGTGTCGGATTAGTAAAAGTAAAAGTCAACCTGTACTAGGATGAGCAAGATAAACAAGAAAACTAAACGTGCTTAACACATTTTAAACACTTTATGTCTTGGACTGCAAACACTGCATTAGGTAAAAGTTTGCATTGGGCATGCTTTTGCACAATTAATGTGATTTTTGCTATTGCATGCATGCTGATAATTTGTCAAACCTGGACTCATACTCCGTTAGTTTGAGAGCAACACATGCAGCACTCAGGTCAACTGTTAGGGCTTTACATCCAAGCCATGCTCTGTGCATCATTCTTCAAAATCTTTTAAATGTGATAACAATGTAGAAAAGAATTCTGTAACAGGAATTCTAGAATAACATCATTCTGTTCCACACTGTGAGAAAGAACAAGATCATTAGTGTTTTGCAGAAGGGGACAGTCTTTTCGTGATCCGGTGACCAGTGGCTCGAGTGCCCACAGAGAGGTCCCTGCGTGCCAGCTGTGGCACCCGTGCCATAGGTTCGCCATCATTGCTCTAAACTAACTTGGGCCCTAGCCCTTGGTGCCTGAGAAAATTGTGTTGTATCTTGCTCTGATGGGTCACCATCCCTCTGGGTGCCAGCTTATGCCACAGAAAGCTGAGTCTACTTAGACATAATGGAGAAGCCTTTGAATTTAAATTTAAACATCTATGAGAGACCAAGAAAAATTAACCAGAGAACTGCTGCCTACAAACCGAGGTGGTTTCAAATGACATGACATCTTGTGGATGCAAATTGAGCAGTTTAGAAGCCTTTTAAGAGGCATACTAATAACACTTGATGTTTATGATATGTGATCTTTTTCAAAAAGCTCCTAAGGAAATGAACTGTCCAACTCTGCTGCTTTTCAGTGAGAAATGAGTGGTTCTCTTTATTGAAGCATGTAATGTTATTTTTCTGCTGCAGGTCTTCAAACTGTCCCGTAGCAAAGTGGATGATGATAAAGCCCGGATGCTGATACATCATCTATTAGACCACCCCTCACTGATAGAACTAAACTTATCCCACAATCTGATTGCAGACCGGGGAGCACGAGCTGTTGGCAAGCTGATTAACCACAGCAAGATGGTAACCCTTAACCTTTGTGATAACAGGATCCGAGTTCAAGGAGCCCAGGCTATTGCTCATGCCCTGTCCAAGAATTCCACTCTGACATCCCTAAATCTGCGCCTCAACTGCATCGAGGATGAGGGAGGCCAAGCCATTTGCCATGCCCTCCTGGTGAACAGCACACTGACGACTCTTCACTTGGGCGGAAATGAGTTGTCGGAGCCCACAGCCACCCTTTTCTCTCAAGTCCTGGCTCAGAACACAGCTCTGACTCACATCAACCTCTCCTGCAACCACATTGGCCTAGTACGTAACATGATTAATACATAGCACTTATATAGTGGTTTGGAATGTTCAAAGCATTTTACATACATTATCTCAGTAATCCTTACAACAGCCTTCCTCAACCTGGTGCCCTCCAGATGTTTTGGACTTCAACTCTCATCAGATCAGCCCCAGCCAGAATGCCTAATGGTCAAGAACGCTGGGAGCTGTAACTTGCTCCACAATAACCTGCACAATAACCTGATAACCAAGAAGGGATTTGGACCCAGGTTCCAAGGTCAAAATCCAGTACTCTATCCAATGATTATTTGGGAGTAAGGTTAAATCCTTCTCTCAGTGGTGTTTTTTTTTAAAGTACAAGCATACATTCATTTTTCTTATTCCAGCATGTCAGAAGCAAAATCTTCTCTGGAGCACACAAGTCTTTAATATTTAAACAGAGTTATGATCTGATTGAAGAAAAGCTTGGGAAGCCCAATGGCTTTTGCGTGTTCATCAGTACATTTTGCCATATCCACTATATCTTTTCCAGTCTTCTGCAGTAGTATGGCAACCACACTTCATGCAATTAATGGGCTTAAGAAAATGGGCAAATTTCTGGAGGTGTTGCATTTACCCCAGAAATTATTTTGAATGTTAATGTAGGGTTTTCAGACTATTTAAAAGATCTGTTCTTCAGCCTTGCTCTTCTAGAGCAGCCTTCTCCCAACCGGCTGCCCTCCATATGATTGACTACAACTCCCATCATCCCCATCCAGCATCTGGATTCACCAGCCTGCTATTGCTTTAGTCCTGTCTTTTACTACTCCCGACTACATTTGTCACATACTTTAAAAATCTGTCAAGTACCACATGTATCATGATGTCAGCTTTTAAATTCTTGCTGTGCCAATATCGTTCTCACTAGGACAGTATATAGAGGCATCGGGGTTGAGGGAGTTAATTGTTTCTTGTCTCTTTTCCCTTGCATGCCAAAATCTTGCAGAATTGCCTGCCACATCTATCTAGTGTTTCCTAAGTAAATGCTCTATCATCTCCTGACAGTGTAATGAGGAGGTAGGAAGATGTCACTGTCATAATGACATCTTCATAACTTAAGAGCATGACACATCATCTGTTGTGTGAGTACTTGTCATTAAGCAGCAGTAGGTTGCTGCATCAGTGACATTAGAGGTACACAAATTTGCTTGCCATGATGAGCATCCCTCTACCCTCTGAGGCACACCACCAAACCTCAGCACAAAAGGGGCCAGGGCCACACTCTGCCCTGCTCCTTCTGAGCTTGGAACTTGAAAGGAGAATGTAGTGCAGCTGTGCCTGGCTTCAGATGTATTCCAAACACCTCTGAAGCTCGGCACTACAGGTTTGAGAGCCACCATGCAGACAAGAACTCCATCCCTACCTTCCTGTAGTGCTGGGGAGGTACTGAGTGCCATCAGTTCAATGAAATGTCAGAGATGAGGTGGGATCAAATTTGTGGTCCCCTACGTGAGAGGATTTATGGGAAAGGCTCAGGTCTGTGCTTCCTTAACTGCCCAGGTCCTAGGGGGTTGTTGATGTGTGCAGCATTACTAAGGTTACCATTTCTGTAGGAGTGAAGATAGACATGTTTTCAGGGTGGCAAAGGCAGGTTTGCTGCTCTCTAAACAAGTGTCTATTTTTTCTGCTTGAGGGTGAACTCTTTTCAGCATGGTGCACCTGGATAGGGGAAAATCCTACTGTGGAGGGCGACTATTAGTTACTGCAACAGAGAAATCAACATGCATTTGAAACCCTGGGATAGGGAGCAGCCACTTGGGGGAAGCAAGTGATTGGTGGGTTGGGAAAAGGATTATTAAGTGTTTTCTCCACTGCCTTTCCCAACATGGCTTTCAAGGGGGGGGGGGCTTTCAGGCTATATTTTACCCATTTGCATGTAACATATAGTTTGGCCCTTACCATTCCAGGTTGGTATCTTTAATTTTTGTACAAGAAATCACATTATCTTTATTTTTATATCCCCTTTGAGAGCAGGAAGCATGCCAAAATCTTGCTTCCTTTCTCCAGCCTTCCTTAGGCATTAGTTAAAAGCCAGTCAAGGAACTGTGTGAAGTGTGCTTCAAACTTGAGGGTTATTTGTGAGTGTGTGCCTTTGCCTGGCCTTCAGCTGAGTCTCTTTATTGATTCCAGGATGGAGGGAAGCAGCTGCTCGAAGGCATGACTGATAACAAGACTGTGGTGGAATTTGACCTGAGACTGGCAGAGGTGGGACAAGAAAGTGAATACCTCATTAACCAGGCCATAAAGACCAACCAGGAACTAGCCCGTCTCAAAAGCCTGCATCATTCGAGTTCCACACATGGCCCACACCCTCTTGAAGAAAAAACATCCTGAGCTAGCCTAACATTTTCAGTGCTTTTGTCATCACCTTCACCCATGTCCGATTAAACATCTATTTTTAGTTGAGCATTCTGGTCAGATGTTATTTGACCCTTCTCCGCAGCTAGGCTTGGTCTCTGCTGGGCACAAATTCATTTCCCCTCAAGTTTTTGGTGAAGTCTTTGGTACACCCCAGTTCCCATCCCCTACTGTGAGCTTGTAAGCAAGCCAAAGTGTGTTTAACTGAAACAACTGTATATTGTTTCTCTGTTTAGCTCTGCTTCCATTTTCTGCTCTTTCCTGCTTTGAACTTTAGATTGCAAACTTACTCTTTAAAACACCCACTATATAAATAATAAAGTTTTAAAAATCTATTTTCGATAGCCCAATCTGCCATTCTAGAAACTAAAAGATAATGCTACTGAACAGCATGATAAGTAAACGCACAATGTTGCTAAATGAGACTGAAGTCTGATACACCCCATCAAGATACAGGATTCTTGAAAGGGGCAACCTAGGTTGTGTCCTGCTGCCTTCATGTCTAGTTGTGCTGTTTGGCCAAACCTTGTCATTGGAGAGAAAGCAGGGAGCTGTCCACTTGACCCTTCAATGGATGGTGCTGAATCCTGGCAGCAGCCTTGAAACGTATTTTATTTATACCCCGCCTTTTTTCCTGAAAGGAACCCAAGGTGGCTTACATAAACCTCCTCCTCTCCATTTTATCCTCACAACAACCCTGTGAGGTAGGTTAGGCTGAGAGTCAGTGACTGGCCCAAAGTCACCCAGTGAGCTTCATGGCTGAGCGGGGACTAGAACCCGGATCTCCTGAGTCCCAGTCCAACACTCTAACCACTACGCCACACAAATTGCAGGCCCAAATACTGCAGGCTCTTAGCATGCAACCAGATACCTGGCTTGGACCTCACTGCACATCTACATTAGCCTGCAATAACAATTCCTGCCTCCCACTTCGTAAAATTTGGGCAGTGAAATGTATTATGCACATGATGCTTTCAGTCATACCTCTCAACTTCTAAAGTTGTGGGGAAAGGCGTTTGTTATAGATACATCACAAAACAGTCATGTTCATCTGGTGTTTTGTTCGGGTTCATGTAGGAGAGGGGCAGAATATTTATTCCATCGATTCAATTATTTGGAATATAGTTTTGACATGGTAACACATTGTTCTAAGCAAATGAGCAACTCATCTACATTTTGTGATTGGAAAGGTGCCCTTACTTTTGCTAGCTGAATGTATTTATGAAATATGGGTTATTGTGAAGCCAGTGACAGAATCTGCTATGACTTTAGTGGCTTCCTGGATGCAATTTGCTTTTGAATTTAAACATCCAAACTTTCTAAGATCCAGTTATGTATTGTGTAGTGCTATCTTTTCCTTCCCGAGGAAAGCCTTGGTAATATGGTCAAGTGGAGCCTGTTAGCGGGAATGCAGGCAACACCCCTGAAAGTGACAATCATATCCTATGGGAAGATTTTCATGTTCAGCATCAAAGGATACGTCCCTGATATCACCTCCAAAGTCTCCTGCTTTTTCAAGCTTCTCTCTGCAGTGGTGAAAAAACTAAGACATACTATATATAGCAGTTAAACAGGAAAATAAGGCAGAGCTTCAGAATTTTTTCTCTGGCTATTGCTGCAGGTTGGCACACATGGCAATGAAGTCATTTAAATTTCTAGAAGGTGCTTTATTGTATAATCTGAGGTGCTTTGTTGTATAGTTTGAGGTCCTTAGCATGTCTACTGGGCTTCTTTTCCCCAAACCAATCCTAATTTTGCTAGGATGAGGCTTGTCCCGAATTCCAAACACCATGACTTTCCTTTGCTGCTGACCCTTGTCTTTCTTCAGTCTTAAGACATGTTCTACATGGCAGAGTTGCTATTTATAAACTCAAAATACTTTTATTTTGATTGCTAACATTCAACAGACATGCAGTACAATCCTATGCATGTTTACTTGGAAGGAAGTCCTACTATATTCAGTAGGACTTACTCATTAGTATGTTTTGGAGTGAAGCCGTAAAACACTTAACTTTAAAAGCTCCGTGTCATAAAAATTAACTCCATAATAATAATTTTGGTGTCACCATTTTTAATAATTCCATTCTGTGTCTATGGAACCATGTCATTGCTTATTTTACCCCATTTATTAAAAGCAACATCTCATTCTGATATCCGCTAGTGGTGAAATGCAGAAAATGTTACAGCATTTTCCTTGGTGTTGAGACCCATCCAAGAGGAACCATGCTAGGCAGTACAAAACACACATTATTTTACACACCTATTCATCTTACCATGAGCAGATTTTGATATATTTCCTGGTATATTTTGTAGGTTTCAAGTGTCTTCCATTATTTAAAATATTAAATAATATACTTTAAGTGTGAGCTATACAAAACTGCTAATACAGTAATGTCCTGCTTATCCTCACCCACCAAGCACCTGCCAACATTAAAACATAATGTATAATTATACAAAAATGCTCAGCTTTACACTTTATTGACCTTCTGGGTAAACAGAGTGGCAAACCTGAGAAACAACCACCAAGGATACATCTCTATTACATCATTTGTATCAGATTCATCAACTGAATACTGGTGGAATCCATAGATTGGTATGGCCAAGCCATTTAACACTCATTTTGTTCTCCCAGCCCAATCAAAATCTGTAGATGCCTACAGACATACCTTCAAACAGAACTTGCTGCATTTTGGGCAAATGTATTCACCAGCAGTTCCACCACTGATTCTATCATCAGTCTTGCCTCAACCACTACCACCCAAGCTTCACCGTGGCGGTCTTCCTTCCCCCCCCCTTCATTCTTCAAAGTGTAATTTGTTTAAACAAAAGTTCAATTTTGCCTTATTTAAAAAATGGAGGACATTTTAAAAAAACTTCTGGGTGAGGAGGGGTGGTTGCGATGTCACAAGCATTTGCTAATCTGTGCTACGCACAGTCTACTAACTTTGAAAGTTTTCCCCAAGCTCAACCTTGCAGAGGATTAGATATGTGTGACAACAACATGGTGGATGTGCTTCCAGAGCAGAGCACATTGACTCCTCTTTTCATTTGTATCTCTACAAACCCTATGTAGAAAGTCAGACATACACACATCAGACATTGTGAATCATCTGGAACTTTTATTACACCGATTTGGTTTACAATCTTTGTAGTTTGATATTTCCAACAAAAAGGCAACATTGTGATATACTGTTTGTACATATAGAGAGACAGACAAACAGAGCTAGATCATACTGACATTGAAAAGTAAAAACTGTGTCAGTGCTCACTGAAAAGGGTTGCCAGAATTGGATATATTTTCACCGTTGCTTTGTTCTGTGCAATGGATATCAATGTCCATCCATGGCTCTGCTGCCTGCATGCCCCTCGGCCAATGGGGCTTTTAGCTGCTTGATGCTGTAGCCATAATAGATCAGAAAGGATACTTGTGTGAGGTTATCTCAGGTGGCAGCAGCAGCTATGTTCGAGGTGTTGACAGCACCACCCCATAGTCCTTACAAACCAGTGTGCTGCTCCCTGCCTAACCCATGTATGGACCCTCCAGTGGCTTGAACTACAGGGGTTGCACCAGCATAAAAAATATGCCAATAGCAGCAGCTAGAAAATACCCCGAGACACATCTAAGAACATCAGAGATTCACCATCAACCACTTAGTTTTTGAAGCTGAGGCAGGTTGGGTTATTAGTTACAAAATTATTTATTACTTAAATTACACACCTGAATTAAGAGATCTTTCTAGTCACTCAGGAAAAGGCCCAAGACCCTGCCTGAAGCTCTCCAACAGGGTATGCGCAGCTCCTCGCAATGTGGATGAGACTTGTTACTTCAGGGTTGGAGTGAATCTGAGAATAAATGTGTGTGACAACCACAAAACAACCTGCCTGCAAAGAGTGGAGAGTGCAGAGAAAATTAATTTTGAGACAATGAGGAGACTAAAGTGTGCAACCAACGTCAAGTAGATGCAGTGCTTGTTTGTTCACCCTTATGAAGAGTTGAGCTAGATAAGATCATAGGGCTGAAATGGTTTGTGTGATTATGCATTTCAGAGTATATGCTTCAGATGGAAGCTTACAGAAGGAAACATGCCAAAACCATCCACTAAATTCCCCAACATTGAGACTGCCTGGAGCTGATGTTGTGTCATGTATATTTACCTACCACAGAGTCTACATGTTAAGAAGGCAGGTGGGCATTAGTTTCAAGGGAAAGCTTGCTTTGGACTATACCTTTGTGCCAGGTCTTAAGAATATGCAGCATCATTAAAGTATTCTGAGCCCCTCTCTTATCATTTACAAAATATGAGTCTGGGTTCCTGAGCCTCAGATTAAATACAAACTCCACTATAGATTCATTAGTGGATATGAGTGAAATTATTATCTGCCTGATTTGCTCTCTCCATAAAATGGGATTTTTTTAAAAAAGCAACCTCTACTCCACAGGGCTGCTGTGAGTACTTTCCCCATCTTAGTCCTGACCCCTGAAAGCCATCCCAAATAGTTACAACACTTCCAAAAGATCCTTAAATATTGTGGAGAAAGCCTGAACACATACACACAGTGACATGAACCCGGGCATAGTTTTCCCTTAGTCGTCCTGGCAACCCCTGTCTGCATAATCTCCACCCCAGCGGGGCGAACCTGCCAAACCAGCCCGGCAGGTAACACATGGGCCAGACAGGGAATGCACATATCCTCAGTGAGGCACATAGGCAGGAATCCATAGGATGAAGCATGGACCATCAGGAAATACAGGGCAGTCTCAAAGAGCTGTAAAGTACTCTAGACGGGCATGATAAGCCACAAGGCGCCTCCAGTTCCCCGGGCAAGCATGAGCCTATCTGACCCAAAAGGGGCAAGGATAAGTCCACCTTTCCTGGGCAAGCACAGGTCCACCTGACCCGAAGGGGCAGGGTTAAGCCCACCTGACCAGCAAGGGGCGGGCGTGGGGGAAGGTCAAGGTAGAAAACCCCTCTACCCACCAAAAAAGGGTGGTTAGGAACACGAGCACGCTGTCAACCTCCAAGGCCAGCTTCCGCTGGGTCAAGCAGTTCCTTACCCCGAGCACAGAGGCTTGGAGCAGGCTAGAAGCAAGGCATCGCATGATCTCTATCCCAAGGTAACCTTTTGCTGTAGTACGCTAGCTCATTGATAAAGTCTGAGGTCACGCTCAGGTCTTGTTGTGGTATAGTATTCCTAGAAAGTCTATTAGTTCCGCTCCATTTAACCTTTAGTAAATAAAAGCCTTATTTGGCCAACGAAAGGCTTCTGTGCTTCCTTTTTCGTGGGGCAAGAGGGCTATATCTCGGTGCCGGTTAACCCGTTAGGTGCCGAACTCACGCACAGGACCCAGTTGCTGGTCCTCCACAAATATAAACGTTGGTTGATCTCTAGCTTAACATTGATGGGAGTGCCACAGGCTAATATTGTGACATCCATTATCAGCTGTGCTACAGAGTTATTCTCAGCTCATTCTGCAGTAACTGTAAGTGGCTGGTCCATCACAAACATAAAGAAACTGTTTTAGAGAAATCACAAATTGGCTGACACAAATAATAAAAAGTCCCAGTGCTTTTTGTGATGCCAAGATATTTTGTGGGTCTCAAGAAATGCTGAAAATGTAGGCCAATCAGCCAGGTGGTCTTTACAAACCTAAGAAGAAGTAATTGTCAACTACTAACTAGAATAGTTATTTCTGCTCTACATTCCCAGAATAGTTAGGTTCTTCTATGTATCTCTAAGGCAAAGCAACAAAGGCAAAGTGAGCTATCAATCTGCCATCCTTTCTCTGCAAGGGATGACTTAACAAAGTGGCTTCTATAGACATTTGAACTCTGAAGAAAAAAGTTAGGGCAGAAAGTGCAAGCCTTCATTTGATTCTGGTGGTCTGAAAACAGCTTCCATATAAAATTGCAAACTCTTTTATGAACTGAATGCATGTAATGGAAGGGCCATTTTCTGTGTAATGACTACCACTGCTCTTAGCTTTTCCTGTAAACACAGGGATTGATTTGGGAGGTGCAAGTTTGGTGATGTTAAAAGGGCTTCTGCACACATTATGTTTTGATGACATTTCCCTAGGGTACACTAGCTGTATGTTAGGCTCATGTTAGAGGTAGCCTATAATTATCCTCTGGTATATAGCAACCAAGGGTTAAAATGTAATATGAGCACAAATCCTAATACATGCAGTGAGCTTTAATCTTATGCTAGCTATTAGTTTGTAGAACAGGTTTCACTTAGGAAGTTTTGCACATAAACACTCTTGGGTATCCCACAGTCCCTCTACCCTGTTTGTAATTAAGACATTTGTGATGAAGAAAGGTGGGTCAAGGCACAGATGTTGCAGCAACAGAAATGTGTCTACGTACTTCACAAGCTCTCTGCATGTAAAGGTACCACAATGTTTCTTTTAGAGAGAGCTTGTAAAGAAGACACATCTCTGTTGCTGGAACAATATGCATGCCTTGACCCACCTTTCTGCTAGGAAGGTGACGCAGAGTAGCAGTCTTAGGAAGGTAAGGAAGACAAGTGTCCTGTTATGTTTGTCTGCTCACCTACAGACAGCAAAGACCTGCCAGTCATTTCCATGGTAACAAAATTAAGCGGAGAAGCTGCTTTTGCATTTAAATGAATTTGTGAAGGAGTGAAATGCTCATAAGATGAAGGACTAACATGTTATTTTTTGGATAGGAAAGAGGTTTGCATGTAGCTCTGCGAATCTCTCCCCCCCCCCCCCCCAAGTCCTTGACCCAGAATCTTCTCCTGGTAATTGACTATACACACAGACTCGTTCTCCCACATACCAGTACCAGCTATTCCCTTTCTGTCCACAACTATTCTAAGCCAATTTACCTTACAGCAAGCCTTGTATGCATTGTCATCTGGTAACCTGTGTCCTCACTGACTGTGGGAATCTGTGTGGATCTAGAATTGGCCTCCATAGTCACTTATGGATACATCGCTAGAGTCTACACAATTTTTTTTACAATCTCCTCTTTTTACAATTTACTTTTGTAATTTTATCCTGGAAGACAATCTTACTCGGTCACGAGTGATCACCTACTACTATGCATTGTCATATCTCCTTGTTGAGAAGGGGAAAGCCCTATGACCCCACCCCAGAGATAAAACAATCCCCCCTCATTTGAAGATGCCCTGTGTGACATGGTGGATTAACCATTTCTGCAGCAATTTACAATCCTTATCTTGTTCATGTTCTGGCTGCAGGCTTCTCAGAAACAGCTCTGAGAGATTCAAAACATCTGTACTGCCCTTCTGGGAGAGGGATCAGTGAGAGAGTTGCAGAGGAAATTTCTCTTGGTGGTGAACTAGAGGGGAAATCCTTCCTCCCAGTAGTCCTTCAGGGATGAAAGGAAGCCGAGTCCTTCCTTCGTCTTCAAAGCTGCTGCAGGGGGGAGTGAGAGCTTGGGCTGGGAATTATCCCATAACACAATGTTGTCCTTCCTCTTCTGCCATTTTGGAAGGAAAGGGAGGGTTCTTAGCCTCCCTTTGGCCTGAAAAGTGCTAGCATCAAAAATCCCACACCCCTACACACATGGATCACATATTTGCACTCTCTGTTATTATCAGGAATATTCCCTGGCAGTAATTGGAAGCACACACATATCACCTATGGCCAGATGCGATTTGGAGAGGGCAGGGGAATCATTTCAACCCACCAATGTTTTCCTGCAAGGGAAGGGGGTCTCTACTAACATGAGGGACTCTCTCCTAACCTACCCTGCCCAGTCCTGCTTTACTAAATATAAATAGATAGCACAACTGGTTATAATGCCCTCTGGGCCCCATTAATTGCTGTTTAGTTATACAAGCATTTCTTCATTGGAGATTGAGGGCCAGGGATCAGGTTGGGGCTGTAGCCTTCAGGCTCAATATGGAGTATTCAACCTTTTTCCCCATGACATTTTCCTGCTCCTAATTGCCCCCTGAAGCTATTTCCCTATGATGGGCACCTGTATGTCCACCCCTTACAACAAATAGCTTTAAGATACAATTTCAATAGGGGAAACAGCACAGGGAAAGGATTGGGCTACCAGTGCTGTGGCCCTGATCCAATTCTTACCCCTCTCTCCAGCAGCTACTTTTACCATAAACAAAACCCCTTCTGAAGATCCAGTCATGTTGTTTGGCCTTGACTTGAAACAATCATGCTGGAAAACATGCAGTAGTACTTTCTTCAGAGTATTAAGATTAAGCCCTTTCACGTCACCTCAGCCAACAAAATGTCCTTTTCAGAAGGATGGCTTTTAGCTTTGCTTCACTGTTCCTTTTTCTTTTCATATGCATGATATCTCTAAGTATTTTACATGGCAAGTTTTCTGCTATGGCCATGATGAAACCAATAGAATTCTAAATTATATTAAACTGCAGAAGATAAGCATGGCCATTCCATCAACTCTGCTGAAAAAACCGGCATCATCAGGCTTCTCTCTTCTTGAACTGCTTCCATTCCAGCTGGTCATTATAAGAAATACTGTTTAACTTTGTTGCCTGGGTTTGCTTTTTTCCTCTTCCCTCACCATCCCTTTTTCCTTTTGTGTTGTGTCTTTTGGATTGTAAGTGGGTGGGCAGGGACTATCTTGTTTTATTGATTGTATGTAAACTTGTCTGGGAGCCTTTGTTTGCTGAAGAGTAGGGTAAAAATGCTGTAAATAAACTGTAACTCCCCCATAGTTACATGCATGTTTACACAGAGGGTCTAGTGAAATTTACTCCCTAGTAAATGTGCTTAGGAATGCAATCGCAGTCAGTTTTCTTCATCATTTGACCAATTTGTGAGCCTGGTAGAAACTTCCATGCCATAGTATACCGGGGAACAATGGATGTGTTACAGAGATTCATATGGCTAACTATTGCATTAGAGGCCTTAGGAACATCATGGCACATGAGAATACCACTGGTTTCCATTGTGCTTATCACTGGGATTTAGAGATGAGGTGTAGCTCATGTTGGCCTTGAACCAGGGAGACCTGGATTTGAACACCTGCTCTCATTCAGCTCACTGGGCAACCTTAGGCTACTCACACTTTCTCAACCTAATGTTCCCCACAAGGTTGCTGTGAGGACAAAACTGGGTAATCCCCATGTATGCCAATCTGGGCTCCTTCAAGGAAGAGCAGGTTAGAAATGGGAGAAATAAATAAAAATAAAATTATTTGAGATGACAACTTAAATCAGAGAATGACAAAGCACAATCTTGGAGGAATGGACAATGTCAATTCAGAAGAGGCTGATAAGCGCAGGTTGAAATGACTACTGTTCCCAGCATGCAGTGTTCTAGTTTGAAAAAGAAAGAATATTTATGTTCAGTGTGAACACTGTACCAAGCGGACACAACCCAAATTTCTATTCTCATAAATTAAGTAGATTGGCATCTAGTTACTTAATTTGTACATCATTCTGCTACCAGAATTTCAAAGAATTATGTAAGTATTGGCAAGTATTCAGGTGGCAAAAACAAGGAAAGAAGAGAGCAGAAAGAGATAGAAACTGGAGTTAGGTACAATAGCTATGGAATATTGTATGGGAGCTGTGCAGGGCACTGAAGTTTTACATCCTGTCCAACAGATACCTGAATCAATCCACTCTACTTTCAGATCTCTCAAACACAACCTGTGCACATACAAGCTTTTCTTCAAAACAACAATGATGAATAAAGACTTGTTTGTTTAAAAGACCGAAGATCACCATATTCTGACACTGAATGTCTAGCATTCACATCAGATAACAGATTCAACACTTGCGCAATGAATTTACAGATGCATAGATACAATCCAGATTATGACTTGTTTGTCACTGTTCTAGGATTATGACCCTGAAATTGAATTTTTAAAAGTAAAAATGTTCTTATTGGACAAGGAAGCTTTGGTATTGGATCTTGGCAAATATCAACCACTATTTTACAGTTTTAGACTCAGGAGTGTTATAGATTCTCCAACATATAAAGCATCTTTTATCTTTACTGTTGTGGCATCATCCCTGTTTGCAGGAAATGTTGTATGAGCAATCTCATACTGATCTTAATGATCTCAACATCCAAAACAATGGGCAGCATTTTCGCTCACAAGAATGAACAGATGCAACAAGAGAAATAGTTGGCTCAATTCTTCCAAGATCTTGCACCAAGGCACAAGATGATTAAAAAACAAAACAAATGTGTCTGTGGATATTTTATCATCTACAAATACTCAGAATAAATGTCAGCCATGTATGTCTACTCTGCATTGCAACACCCATATGAAATGCCTCCAAGACAGCAAATTTAAATTGCCATATTTTCTTGCCTTTCCAGTTGATATCTTATGATTTCATAGAGCTGGACAAAACATTCCAAATGCTGTTTTTGATTAAATGTCTTTGAAATGAAAAAGTTAAGGTTTTATGTGGAATTTGTTCCAACTTTTTCAACCTGCTTAATTTTTTGGTTGATATATCTATCTCAATTTGTTTCTGGGATACCACATACACACATTTGTTTCTGAACAAATTTGCCCTGGTTTTTCCATCTAGTGCTGATAGAAAAACCATGGAAGATGACAGCTTTATAGAACCATGAAAGACAGCTGTGGAAAAGCTTTTACATCACTCACACACTGCTTGTTATGCATTTTCCCACAGCATGCGTGAAGCACCATTGCTTACTGAGAGAGAAAAGCAAAGCACGTATTATTTGGAGAAAGAATATACCTTTTATCACCTGGTCCTATGAAAATGCTTCTCTTGCCTCTGGAGACTTGTTTATGTGCCTCATTTTTTTCCTTCAAATAAGCATTTTTCACTTGATTGATTAATGGGATGCTGTCCAACATCAGGACTCATTAGCTATCAGCTGACGGTGCTGCTAGGGAATATTTGAACCATGTAACTGATATGGATACTAAATCATCTGGACACATTCTAGCTATATTTTCACCCAATAAGTGAGTGGCTAGGATTGCAGTAGACGCAGCTCATGCTTTTTCCAAGTATATGTGTGGGTACCCTGCCCAGACACACACACACACACACACACACACACACAGTTTTACAAATCAGTGAACAAAAATAAAATCACAGTGGGTGATCCAGAAAATTTGTAAAGTCTCAGTAATGTGTAGTGATTCCGGTGGGGCATCTGTACTCATACATTTAGAGTGGATATTAAAAATAAACAAATAAACAGGCCAAAACAAAAAATTGTTTTGAGAGGTTGTGCTTATAATTAAAGTGTGCTTGTTAAAGTGGCACCCATTGAACAGCAACATGGAGTCACAGATCCTCAGCAGTTCCTGGAAGTGGGTAAATGTTGTTTTGTCAGAGGAAACTGTCAATGATTGCAGAAAGATTTGTTTTTCCTGTGGGACTCCATGATGATGCAACTCCATCATAAGACAGGCAAGGTGAACAGAGGAAGAGAAGAGAAAGCTATGAGAAGCTGTAATTCTTCTAGATTTTTCTCAGATCTTGGAACTATGGAGAAACCACATCTTGGCTAGGAACACCTATCCTTCAAAGATGCCTTGAACCTAGTGTGGTACATCTCAAACCTGTTTTCTTTCTGATGGCACTGGGAGGATTAAACTCTTGGGCACAGCACACCTCTTCTTCATAGTATTGTCATAGACTCCATTATGGAAGAAGGAAAACAGAATAGGTTGGTGAATTAGATTATTGTATCTCCAAAGTCTATTGCTTGAAGGCCAAGTACACAATTAAATGCAACTAACGGTGCAATCTCATGCACACCTACCTGAGAGTAAGCCCCATTGAACATAGTGGGACTTACTTCCAAATAAACATGCATAGGATAGGGCTACAAGAGTAGAAGCAGACTATCAGGAAACCCACGGTAACCAGTTAAACGCATACTGCATGGCTCTTATTGCACAAAGAGAAAATCTGTAGCCTCCAACTACAAAGGAAGCTCAGTGGTAGTCATTACTCCCTGCAGCCACTTGGAAACTTTGGAAGGATTGCAGAGCAATAGCAATCTTACCATACTGTTCAGAAGATACAGCAGGGATGGGGAACCTCTGGCCCGCAGAGGCTCCCTGCACAGCCTTCTTTGAGTCCAACAGGGGTTGGGGCTTGGCCTCCAAAACCTGCCCCATGGAGGAATCCCCAGTTATCTTGGGTTCCCCTGTGCACTGCTCCCCCTCTCAGCTGAGGGAAAATCCTCCTTGTTATCTCTAATAATAGATGAGAGATAACAGTGGGATGCAGGTGCACACGAAGCCAGGGACTCAGCTGGTGCTGTGGAGAGTGGCTCCTCCCAGCACCAGCCAAATCATCCATCCTGCACTCCCACGTGGAGGCGCCTGACTCAACCAGTGCTGAGAGGAGCTTCTCTTCCCAGTGCCATCCAAATCCCTTTCTCTGTGCTGAGAAAGGCATAGAACTCCATGCCTCTCTCAGAACCCAGAAAGGCAAAATGGATGAGGCTGAGGTCATGTCAGTGGGCATTGCCACGCACACTGACGTCATCTGGTCTGCGGAGGGCCTGGTGGGGGGCCCCACACCTGAGATACAGGCAACTGCTTCTTCTCACACTTAGCAGCCACTACCTCTAAACAGCTGCTGCAGGGTTCCTTATCATCTGCTGCCACATGTGGCAAGTCCCGGTGTTAGGTCTGTGCTTGTTACAAATATTGCAATATATCAATTAGTATAGAGTTAAAAGTAGCTAAACATTGAAATGTTTTCATAATACTATGAACCTCTTGTGGTTTAAGTAGAACAACACCAGGATCCAACATACAGCCCATCAATGTGCACATGAAATGTAGCCTCTCCCCCCTTCTAATACACTTACTTTATTTCATGGTTAGCAAAGGCTATTGAAGGAACAGTAGCAATTCTATTCATGATTAATATACCCAAAGTATGCACATTTTATAGTATAATGTGTGTCCTTGCAACAAAATGTTACAAAACTGGCCTGATATCACAGGTATCTTTAGAGCTCTCTTTGGAAGTGTAATGGAACTGTGCTAGCAGTCCATTCCTATTTTTCCAATGAAAAATCACTTAAGCAGAAGTCAAATAATTACAAATACCGTATGTGTTCTGCATTTAAATGCAGGGCTCTGTATGATAATATGAATTCTGGCCAGTCTTGCAAGCTTTTCCCATACATACACCGAAACAATGTATGTTGTAGCAGGTGCTGCTTAGCTGTGAAAAATTAGGTGAAGAGCAATGAAAAAGCAACATCACTGCGGTAATACCAGAAGAGGTCAAGGTTATTATTTCACAAGCTGGGTGATAATTCAATAGATAATTCTGTGTTCTACCATCATGTCTTTAAAGCCAGGCAATAAAATAAAAAATAAAAACTTAAATATTTATCTTTCGTACACACACCTCTTAAAAAAAACAAACGAAACTAAGAATGCATTCATACACCTGAATTTCAAAAATGTTGCACTGGTGGGTGGTGTCTATGAAAATGAATGGAATCATTCACTAGTGCAGGCTTCCCCAGCCTGGTGCCTTCCAGATGTGTTGGACTATAACCTCAAGCGCCCTCCAGCCAGCATAGCTGGCTGGGGGATGCTGGGAATTGTAGTCCAACACATATGGAAAGCACCAGGCTGGGGAAGCCTGCACTAGGGGGTGCACTGTATGATGCCTCTCGTGGCACTTTGGTGTTCAGTTGAACCATGAGTCCCTTTGAGCCACGCTGCAACTGTATGTGCGCAAGCCCCCTCATGATATGTGTCTGGATGTGGTCTTCCCATGCCCCAGGTTTAGCACTAAAGTGTCAAATCAGAAAAGCAGGAAGCAATACCCACCGAAAGTAAGCATAAAGTTAGGCAAGATTTTATGCAGCAG
The DNA here is from genome assembly GCA_021292165.1 of Shinisaurus crocodilurus. Taxonomy (NCBI): domain Eukaryota; kingdom Metazoa; phylum Chordata; class Lepidosauria; order Squamata; family Shinisauridae; genus Shinisaurus; species Shinisaurus crocodilurus. The sequence continues at coordinate 74,035,568 of CM037879.1, read as the reverse complement.
TGCAGACTGCCCAGTGAAAATGATTTCAAGATTCCTCTGTATGCTGGGTGGACTCCTTGGGGAACAACACAGGCTTTTATATGGGTGCCATGTGGTTTCACTGGCACTGAATCTGTGCATCAGAGTTCCAGAAAACCCTCAGGCTAACCCTCAAATCTCTAAACCTACAGAGTCTGAGGATAAGGTCTATAAAGGCTTAATCTATAAAGATATGGTCAAGAGAATTTAAATACAAGGGCTGCTTTTCATGATTGCTGAGTCAACAGCAGAAATGAATGGCAAATCTCTCCGTTCCTCTAACCAGCTCCTGCAGGAATAGGCAGCTGGTGGCCCACATCTGCCCCTCCAGCATCTGCCATCTCAAAGATTCAGGTGGTGCCACTTGGGCCTACAGCTGTGCATCAGCTGACACTTCTAATTCATTCCAGCACTGGGAAGGGTGCTTGCAAGCTGTAGGGAAAGCCTAAGAGTAGCACAAGGACAGCTGCATTCTATTCTCAAGCTTCTTGCCCTGTAGGTTCATGCTCCACTCCACATTTTCTTTTACATGGAGATTTTTCAGCTGAAAATGGCAGAAGCTCCCCAGCCAAGGTGATCCTGAAGAGAGGTGGTGAGTGGTGACATCATCATGGGCGGGTGCCCCTCTCCTGAGCAATGCAGTCAAGGAGGATCAAGCCACCTGGGCTGGAGGAGTGACACGCCTGGCCTCTTGGATTGAACTCTATCTCAGCCAGTTAGTTCCAATAATGCCGTTTATAACTGCATGTCCATTGTACAGGGAAAACCAGTGTCTGGAGCAAATTTTAATTTATAAACTCAATTTCATCGTTGTTTTCAAGTGATCATAGTGGCAGGGAAGTCTCAAAAAATCATGTCGTGATATGAATGAATGAATGAATTATAACAGCTCTTGAACTGGTAAATGTTTATCCCTTCTCCTGCTCGATTCTTAAAAGAATAAAACCTAAATAGCAGCTTTCATCAACAGTCTGGTATAATAGAGGCACCTGTCACAGGTGCACTCTGGACAGGGATTCAAAACTGATTCCAAAGTTGACATAATATCTTTACAGTTTATTAACATAATGTTAACTTAAGTAACATTTTCTTTTCAGTTTGGAAAAATCAGACATGCATTCCAGGTGGCAGATGAAAAGCCAGCTTGCTGGGAGGCTTAGTGGGGGCAGGAAGACAGGCGGAGATTGTCATTGGCTTGGTTGCTGCTGCAAAACACAGTGTAGCACAGTCAATAATTGAATAGGGCTGGTGGGTGGGTAGTGAATCGGATGCAAGTGACTCTGTTCAGCTTCTGCTGACTGAACCACAGCAGCCAGCTGGTATCAGTTTCTGAGCTGAACTCATTATAAATACCGTAAGTAAGAATCACAGCCAATATTTTTACAATTAAGTCCCCATGGGGGTAAATCCAGCATGATTCCTGTTTTACATTTTTAACTTCTTTATCTGTTATACATCTGTGAGATCTTCCAGCAAAGATGGACCTTTTGGTGCTAGGACCTGGGAGGTGTGGGATGAAGGATTAGGGGCCTATCCCAGGGCTAGGAATAGCTAGTTACAGCACTGGTCTTCAATATTTAATGGACTCCATATATGGGTCCCTCAACTCCACATGCCAGGAGAGGCAAAGTAGCCTTCAAGATATTAAAAAGTAGCTGCTAAAAATCCTTGGAAGGCATCAGCAGCTCCAATTATTTATAAAAACTGTAAGATGAACTTTCAGAAGTTATTAAAACTTTTTCAGAAATTAATATTGTGGAGAGAAAGCCACTGCAGTAGAGGTATTATACTAGGCAGTACAGGTATGTGGAAAGTAGAGCTTGATCGAGTAGTAGGTCTCTGGGGTGATTTATGGTAATTACACTTCTTTTCCATATGCCCCTTCACTAACTACTGACTTTTAATAGAATTAAATAGAAAGAAAGGGAGAAAAGAAAGAAATTGATATTTCAGGCCCACAATGTTCTCAGAAACAGAAAAGTACTTTAACCATTCCCAGCTGATCTCCACACTGCAAGGCATCAGAAATAAAAGCAAAATCATGCATTTGATTAACCACATGGAGGTGTATTTATGACTGTAGAAATGTGAACACTACAGGGGTAGGTAGTCAGTCAAGTAGTCACTACACTACTTAAACAGTGGAAAAATTAGTGCAGAAGCATCAAAAATATACTATCTGGAGAGGAAAATATAGTCACGTTACCTATGTAAGGCTGGTGTATTAAGAACCAAGTCAGGGAAGGGAGGAGGAAAGAGAATGAGGATTTTTCAGTTTGGTGAAAACAAGGCTGGAGAGACAAGAGAAGATTGTGCACAGCCAGATCCAGAAGCCAAGCAGAGGAGCAGGGTCAATCGCTCTCTTTAGTCAATGAAAGAGAAATAATGAGATTAAGATGCAGCTGAGAGAACTCAGGTTAGATATGAGGGAACAGGCTGTCACTGTAGGAGCAGATCAGGCCATCAAACCTGTTGCCAAATGAATCATCATCTCAGGCATAAATAAGCTGGAAATCAGACAATACTTTGCAAGGTGGACTGAATGCTGTGAAGCCGGCAATTCCAGATGCTACACTGAGTCTATACTCTCATAAGAGCCACAAAGCATGTTTACTGTCACACAAGACACAAAGTTGCTGACCTGTGCAAGCTGTGACTTTAATATGGACTATCTTCATGCCCTAGCTTCAAATCCTACAGTCATGTATTTTGCATCTTGATCCTAACCATTATCACAGGCATATTTCCCCGCAATGCCAGCATATTATGTTCACAACACCCAACTTTCTCCCCTCCACACCCCTTTCACATTTCTGTTTTACTTAACATCCAGCCTGAAGAACAGTTGCAGAGAACTCAAAAGTTTACTTACTACTTTGCAACATTTTAGTTGGCCCTAGAAAAGGTATTACCGGTACCTTTCTATGGATCATGCTTTGTGTATTATTCTGCTGCAGCAATTGGTATGCCTCATCATAAGCATACCAACAGCTTCAGCAAGTTTTGAATCTAGCTATAAGAGATTGTCCACAGGACAATCAGTTGTTTCTAAACTATAAAACAGAAGTGGTACAAGCAGGGACAGGCTGCGCTATTTGGCTGTTACTGCTGAGTGGTAACCAGGAGGAGGGGCTTTTGTAATTTTGGTGGGAGCTGTTGGATGGCAGAGAATAACTGGCCAATTCCAATTCCAAACTTCATGTATTCACAAATACATAAAGTAAACCTGAAACTACCCACCTCCCAAATTAAAAGTTCACTCAGACAGTAGAATTCAAATACTGAAAATGTGAAGTTTAGATTCTGGCATCCCAGTTTCTATATGCAAACTTGAGATTAAATGTTTTCCCCAATATTAATCTCAGATCTAAATCTCTATAAATGTTCAACATTTATTCTTACCAATTTTGGCTCATCTAAACACTGTGTTCATACTGCATTCACAAAAGCATCTGCCACAATATATTTCCGTCGTTAAGGTGCCTTTGCTGTTTCTGGTACTGTCACAGCCACCCCTCCAGAATTTGTTGTATTCATACCACCACACAAGAGATACTCTTGGGCTAAATCTACTCTAATTGAGGATAGAAGCTACAGCAGATTAATGGGTTCCCTTATTTCTAGAGTTTGGTAAACTGTAAAAGGCTCAAAGGTAAGGTTGTGAGCTTGTGGCCCATTGGTCCTTCTTTATACTTTATCTCGAACAGTGTAGATCACATACAGCAACTCTATGTCCCTCACACACTCCACAGAAAATTCTCAGTGAGAAAGATGGAGATGAACAAAAAGGCACTGTCACGGTGGCAATCTTGCTGAAGAGCCAGATGGTGAAAAGTGGAATACTTTACTCGGATAGCTGGATTTATTATGGTGGTAACAGGCCTGTGGCTCACGCTGGCTCAGCTTGTCTGAGTGTGGAAAGCTAAGCAGGGTCAGGCCTGATTATTACTTGGATGGGAGACCCCTCCTCTAGTTTCCTGCATTGAGCAAGGGGTTGGACTCGATGGCCTTGCAGGCCCCTTCCAACTCTATGATCTATGTTTCTATCTGGAGAGCAACAGACAGACATTCATGACTGCATGAAGGGCCAAACTTTGTATTTGGTGTGCAGTGTTGTAAGAAATGCAAATAGCATTTGAGGAGTGAGTGAGTGATAATTATCACTGCTTTGTTTTCCGTATGTTACTATTTTACATCCTGATCCTAAACATACAGGATGCTGCTGAAGTCACTGGCAATGCTCCACAGATTTTAATGGATCTGGACAGCACTCACTACTTGAAAGCATGTACTATTGATTTCATTTCCATCTCAGCACACAGCTACCACCTCCTTGAGAGCTGGAACTAATTTCTATCCAAAAATTCCAAATAAGGTTCCAAGGAAACCCACCATCCATGCACAGTTTGAATTGTGCTAGTTGTCAATAATTCATAAACTTGCTTAATTTGTGTAATTTATACTAATTTCTGTCAATCAGAGGTGGAAGTTAGTCATACTGCAAAATGTGGAAGAATTGACAAAAAGGAGAGCATGCATCAATTGAAAGGAAGTAGTGGAGGGAGGATAAGGAGTTTTCGGGGGAGGGGACAGAAGGGGTCTCTGTGGGGCCTAGAAAGTCTCTCCCCCTTCAAAGTCATGAAAACTTTCTCGAAACACCCTTGGGTTTCTGATGCTAGCTTCAATAGACACCTTACAGATTTTAAAATATTTTATGTACAACATGAGGACTAGACACTTATTCTATCTTAAAATGAAAACCAATTTCCTCAGATAGTCAAATTATGTGCCTGCATGTGATGTAATCACTGCACATGAATGGCCTGGGTTTTATTTTTGAGGCTGGGACTCTGTGCTCCATTTTGACAAGACCAATGGAAATTACTGTCCATAATCTAAAAGACCAAAGTACAATTCTTCTGTCACCTACATCAGTATGATGCCATTTTACTGATATTGTCTTTTAATTCACTATGGTAAATAATACTCTCAGTCAACAGCAGCTATTTTACTGATGCTAATGAAAGCAGGAATGGAACCTAAAAATGAGAGAAGAACATGGTATGACTGGAGAGTCAAATGAATCAAAGAAGGCAGACAATAAAGACCAGCAGAAGACCACTTACTAGTATAAATCTTAAATATGGCAGAGACCAATGGTTTGCAGATAAATAATGAATGAGTGAAAAATGATGCCTTTCTCATAGTTAAAGGAAGGAGCAGTATTGAGCCAAAATTACTTAAAAGTACAGGAGCACTATTTGCAAGATAAAGATGGAACAGAAAAATACCAATAAACTAGAATCTGAGCAGGGCTCTCTTTTTAAAAACAAGTTCAGCTTCACATGGTTTTGCAATCAATCCTTACATTTGTCACATGAAATCAGCCTTTGGGGAAAGTCGTACCTTCCAGATATTTTGGACTACAATTCCCATAATCCCTGACCATTGGCCATGCTGCCTGGGGCTTATGGGAGTTGCATTTCAAAACATCTGAAGGACACCACATTGGGGAAGGTTGCACTAAAAAATGTCTGAGAAGCTGGAAGTGAAAGAAACTGAGTTGCTTTCACTGAGTGAAGGAGGAAAGGATCTGCCAACTAACACCCTACAGACACAAATCCCACCCCTACAAAGTAAAAAGCACCATTTCTACTTTTCCCCTTAACTAAATATGGAATCCGCCTACTCAGAAGGAAGTCCCACTGAGTTTAATGAGGCTTACTTCCAGGTAAGTGTGTATCAAAATGCAGCCTCAATGAACTTCCAAACTTTAACCCAGCCTTGATCCTTCCAGATGTTTTGGAATACAACTCCCATCAGCCCCAGACAGCATGGACAATGGTCAGGGGTGATGGAATTGTAGTCCAAAGTATCTGGAGGGACCCAGGTTGGGAGTCTGCTCTAATCAAAAGTAAGGGAATTTCAGGGTTCAGGCAACATGAAGGGTATCTTAACACACACAAAAATTATAGATCAAGCCAGGACAGAACATGCATGGTTGAGGGTTTTTTAAAAAGATCTACGGTATCTTCCCATTCATCCTAATACACTGGTCCTATTCACACATTTGTTTCCATGAGTATACTAATTGGGGGGGGGGGAGCAGGACCACACCTGTTGACCTCATCCCCAAATTCGCATGCCCTGCCCACCGCCCAACATCTGTGGTTCCCCTTCCTCTCCATGTGTTTAGCATATGCATGGGGGTAAACTTTGAAAGCTCTGTAAGCAAGTGAGCACTTCAGCTTTGATCTTATTTCCTCTTACTCAAAAAGAAAAACTAGCATGGGCCTGATTCTGCAAACCTTCACTTGTGTGAGAGAAGGGTTAACTTTTGTAAGTAGCATCATTGTGACCAGAGTTTACTCAATGCATTCATGAACTAGGGCTTATTTTGATACACCGATGGACAGCAAAGGAGGAAATTTCTAATTGGGCAGTGATGGGCGTCTGGAAGGTTACTGGAACAGCGGTATTCAAACTCAAGAGCAAAATCCACAATATTCATGGAAGGACAATGTGACTTTCAGCATAAGCCAGTCTATTACTGGGTGTTAGTATCTTCTGTTCTTTTTTTATATCCACTGCTCTGTAGTGCTGTTTGAGAAATATAATCCTCATTAGGACATGCAATACCCTGAGGTGCTCACAAGGCTCTCTCTGCCTCCAAATTCCTCATTTCCTCACCCTAAATTTAAGAAGACCCAAATCCAGCTCCGGCTGCTCTACAAGGCTGGTTAAAATTCTATCCAATACCTCTCCAAGTTGTGCCAGAAACCAGTATATGAAAAGGAGGGATCCTTTAATATGAAGGTTCAAGTCATTTTTCACTTACAGTGCCAGCCTTCCCCAATGTGGTGCCCTCTAGATGAACTGGACAACTCCCATCATCCCTGACCATAGGCTACCCTGGGTCAGGCTGATGGGAATTGTAGCCAAAAACATCTACAGGCCACCATATTGGGGAAAGTTGATACACCATCAGGATGTTTTTTGCATCAGTGGCAAGTGCCTGGGAGGGGGTGGAGGAAGGAGGCACCATGAAAGGCTCAGTAACAGAGTGTGCTCCCATCACAAAGGAGCAGAAAGCGCCTCGGATCCACCTGTACAAAGGAACATGAATTACTATATGTTGTTTCTATTGCTATTGCCCCCTTCTTCCACCCAGAAAGAAACCAGAAGAAACCAGAATCTCTCTCTCTCTCTCTCTCTCTCTCTCTCTCTCTCTCTCTCACACACACACACACACACACACACACACACACACTTTCCCAACCCTAAAACTATATTTCATGCTTGGAATAACTGCCTCCTTCCACATTCCAGAGCACATCAGAGACAGCTTGACTGAGTAAAATTCACCTCCTGCCACACACACACACACACACACACACACCCCTCAGCCTCACACCAACCTATTATTCTATTATTAATAGATAAACTGCAGCTGAACCTCTCAGAACCTCCCTCGATACCAGACTTCTTGCCTGGATGAGTTCATTATGACTATGTTTCACTCACTTCAGAGCACCCTGCCTCCCAACTCATCCCCATCTCCCCAAGGCATCTATTCCAATGCCAGCAGACAGCAGATTCTGTGGCTTACTTTCTGTATTGGGCCTTCTCCTGGGTTTGGACTCAAGACTGCATTCTATCAAAGTCTGGGGCTTCTTTTGTAAATTCCCTGTTCATTCTTGTTTCCTGCTACCACAATAAAGAAAGTACTTTGAATGCTTTATGCTTTACCTATGGGATGCCGACTCTCAGATGTGAAACATCAAGGCTTTCCAAGGGAGCATCCTAAGATCTTATGTCCTCAGCAGCTGAGAACAGCATAACAGTCGAAAGCATGGTCTAGAAAAAAGGAAGTAGGCCTGACTTGTAGCTGCTTCTCAACTGCTTTTCAGCTCCTTATGCCTGGGAAATCAGTGCAGTTACTTGCCTTGCTTGAGAAGGAAACATGCTACACTGCCATGGACTCATCTGCTGAAGTGCGACTCTACAAAGCTGAGATAACAGTGCCCGCCCTCTCACATACATGATATGGGGCAGAGACTGCTCCTGCAAGATATTGTCAAGGTGGCACCGGTAGTTGGAGGCAAAGCTGGAAAGAAACAGCCCCAATAGATGGGCTCTTGCTGCTCCTCTTTCCACTTCTTCGTCTTTCTTTTTTTCTTTCTTTCTTTTTGCATGTGGCTGTCAGTCTCCAATTCTATGCTGTGGTTCCAATGGTGGCGTTAGCTGCCCACCTCACTGCAAAGTGATTACACGTATCCAGAGCTAGAACAGGACTCAGGAGCTGTTGAGTCCTCTACGGGGATGATGAGAGTGAGCCATCCCCTGACTCACAAAGATGTGTTGGGACCTCTATTTCTGTGCGACCCTGACTCACAAAGATGTGTTGGGACCTCTATTTCTGTGCGACCCTATCTGCTCCCCAACCACCATGCCTGGGCATAGGGCACTTTTCTTACCCTCACAGTGAGGTCTCCACACAGGACCCATTCCGATGGAGATGGCGGTGGTCATGGTTGAGACAGCCCTCGTTTCGATGCACAATGAGAATGGGGAAGTAGAGAGCATCCTGGTAAGGAGGGGGATCTTCCTCCTCCACAGTGACCTGGCTGGACAGGCGGGTCTGCTCAGTTGGGCAGCTCTGTTCATTGAGACTCCCACTTCGGCTCTGCCAAAGGCAGCTGCGCCGTGAGCCATAGAGGCGGCCCAGTGAGAAGCGGCTGCTGCTAAAAGGGATCCTGGGGCTGCCATTGCAGATACTGAGGGCGCTGCGGGAGAAGATGGAAGAGCTGCTTATAGTCCTGTGGCACTGATCGCAGTTTTGCCTGTAGCTCCCGTAGCGGCAGGAGGAGTAGGTGGTGCAGCCAGACAGTCCCACCAAGTCCATGAGAACAGCTTCTGAGTAGCTGGGCACCAGCTGCTGGTTGGACCGGATGTGCCACTCTAGCTCTGTACTATCCACTGTGTTGACCCGGGGCATCCTCCGGCAGAAAGGGCGCTCTTCTGCCGGTGTTACTGCCACGTAATCAAATCCAAAGAGTTTCTCCACATGGTAGTGGACATAAGAAGTGCGGTACTCATTCAAGACTCGCAAGGGCCAGGACAAAGTCAAGAGAGCAGCCACCCAGAAGACATAGTGGGAGACATACCAAGGTAAGTTGTCTGGATCTGAGAAGGCCACCATATACTCTTTGAAGTCCACATTCTTGAGATGCATGCCTTCTCTTGCTTCCATATAGTCATCCAGTCCCTCGTTCTCCGTGAAGAACCGGGCCCTCTGGGTCAGATAGGAATTCTCAGACTCCACATTGGCAAAGCTGAAGCACTTGGTGAAGCGAAGTCGAGTGGCCGGGAAATGCTCCAGGTCAATCAGGTCCTTTGAGATGTCCTTCACCCCACAGTTAGAGTAGTCAAACTCTGCTTCTGCCACATGGGTGTTGACCCTCTCATGGTACACTTGGGTGGTGGTATAAGCATCGCCGTTGCGATAGCGGGTGACCTGGCGAGTCCTCCTGACATAATGATAGCTGATGGCTTTCCACCAGATGCATGGCGTGGCCTGCTGCATCCTTTGGACACGCTCATGCACACTCTCCACATCCACCTTGTACTGGAGTTCATTGCGGGTGTAGCAGTGCCAGCACTCCACCAGGTAGACCACATAGAGCATCACCAGAAAGGCCAAGGGGATGTAGACGTAGCCATTGGAACAGGGGCTGTCATGGTACATCATGGACTTCCCCTTGTAGGCGCTATCAAATGTCAGCCGGGTTACCTTAGTCACATGGCACCAGGTCATGGCTCCCATGCAGCCATACATGAGGAGGGAGAGCACCAGGCACTTCCAGTGGGATTCTCTACAGAGCGACTTGCTGAAGGACTGCTTCACTGGCCGCTGCTGCTCCAGGTGGTGAGGGGAAGCCGAGGAGATGGGGGTGGGGGAGAGGAGAGAGAACAGAAAGAGAAATTACAATACAGTGAAGGGAAAGGGAAAGCCAAGCTGTATTACTGCCTTACTAGCACTGGCTAGAGAATGAGTCACAGATGGACATCCCCAGAGGCATGAAATCTCACTTCAGAGGCTACTCAGGATAAATCCTCTCAGCTGGCAGGCAAGAGGCGCCAGAGGCCTGCCTAATGTGTGATTGTTTCCCAGGACCCATATTGTATGTGCTTCAGTTACTGCAATAGGAAACCTGTGCCCTCTCCTTCCCATCATCAGACTGTCACATTCCTCTCTCAAGCGTTCATGAAATGTGGACTCAGGGTATGTGGATATGGTCAGCAAGCTATAATCATACGGTCATCCTCTTTCAGTCTGAATGCAGCAGTTGGGGTAGCTGTTGCATTCACAGTAGGATGGAAAAGACGGCTCCAGTCTCCCCCCTGCCCCCACATATATTTTCCCTATCACTGGAAGCCGAAGGTATGGCAGCCTTGTTTGCAATCTGCAGTCATTCCTTCGTGCAATGGCAGGCCAACTGGCTCCCTCCTTTGTTCCGTGACTTCTGTCCTCAGACTGAAATCTTCCACTCAAGGGTCAAGAACAACTGATATTTATTAAATCCAGTATGTTCACCTGCCAGGCCTAGTTATGGTTCTCTGCCTTTCTATAACAGCAAGGCAATCAGACGAGAATTAAACATCCCTGTTTCTGTATCACCTACATTCCAGGATGTAAACCAAGGATCATAGAATCATAGAATCATAGAAAAGTAGAGTTGGAAGGGGCCTACAAGGCCATCGAGTCCAACCCCCTGCTCAATGCAGGAATCTAGGTCAAAGCATCTCTGACAGATGTCTGTCCAGCTGCACCTTGAATGCCTCCAGAGTGGGAGAGCCCACCACCTCCCTAGGTAGTTGATTCCATTGTCTTATTGCTCTGACAGTCAGGAAATTTTTCCTGATGTTTAGGTGGAATCTAGGTTCCTGTAACTTGAGCCCATTATTCCGTGTCCTGCAAACTGGGATGAACGAGAAGAGATCTTTGCCCTCCTCTGTGTGACATCCCTTCAAATACTGGAAGAGTGCGATCATATCTCCCCTCAGTCTCCTCTTCTGAAGGCTAAACATGCCCAGTTCTTTCAGTCTCTCCTCATAGGGCCTTGTTTCCAGTCCCTTTATCATCCTTGTTGCCCTCCTCTGAACCCTCTCCAGTTTGTCTATGTCCTTCTTAAAGTGAGGTGCCCAGAACTGGACGCAGTACTCAAGATGAGGCCTAACCAGTGCCGAGTAAAGGGGAATTATCACTTCCCGCGATTTGGAAGCTATACTTCTATTAATACAGCCCAAAATAGCATTTGCCTTCTTTGCAGCCACATCGCATTGCTGGCTCATATTCAGTTTGTGATCTACCACAATTCCAAGATCCTTCTCACTTGTAGTATTGTTGAGCCAAGTGTCCCCCATTCTGTAACTCTGCATTTGGTTTCCTCTCCCTAGGTGCAGCACTTGGCATTTATCCCTATTAAATTTCATTCTGTTGTTTTCGGCCCAGCGCTCCAGCCTATCGAGGTCACTTTGAATTTTGTTTCTGTCTTCCAGAGTATTAGCTGTTCCACCCAACTTTGTGTCATCTGCAAATTTGATAAGCATTCCCTGTACCTCCTCATCCAAGTCATTAATAAAAATATTGAAGAGCACCGGGCCCAGGACCGAGCCCTGTGGTACCCCGCTCGTTACCTCTCCCCAGTTTGAGAAGGAACCATTGATAAGCACTCTTTGAGTCCTATTCTTTAGCCAATTGTGGATCCACCTGATAGTTGTTCCATCTAGCCCACTCTTAGCTAGCTTACTAATCAGGATATCATGAGGCACTTTGTCGAAAGCTTTGCTGAAGTCCAGGTATATAATGTCCACAGCATTCCCACAGTCCACAAGGGAGGTTACCCGATCAAAAAATGAGATCAGATTAGTCTGACAGGATTTGTTCTTGACAAATCCATGCTGGCTTCTAGTAATCACTGCATTGTTTTCAAGGTGCTTGCAGACTGACTTCTTTATAATCTGCTCAAAAATCTTCCCGGGGATTGATGTCAGACTGACTGGCCTATAGTTCCCAGGTTCCTCCTTCTTGCCCTTTTTGAAGATGGGAACAACATTTGCCCTCCTCCAGTCATCTGGCACTTCACCTGTCCTCCATGATTTCTCAAAGATAATAGATAGTGGTTCTGAGAGTTCTTCTGCCAGTTCCTTTATTACTCTAGGATGCAGCTCATCAGGCCCTGGAGATTTAAACTCGTTCAGAGTAATCAGGTGCTCCTTGACCATTTGCCTATCAATCTCAAGCTGCAATTCTGCCCCTTCAGTCTGCACTTCAGGTTTGCCAGGGGGGTCATAGACCCTCTTTTGGGAGAAGACCGAGCCGAAGTAGGAATTGAACACTTCTGCCTTTTCTTTGTCTTCCGTTATCAATTTGCCATCCTCATTGCGTAGTTGAACCACCAGTTCTTTCTTCTGTCTTTTACTGTGCATGTATCTGAAGAAAGCTTTTTTGTTGCTTTTAGCATTCCTCGCTAACCTTAGCTCATTCTCAGCTTTAGCCTTCCTGACACTATTCCTGCAGTTCTGTGCTACCTGCCTGTACTCTTCCCCTGTAGCCTGTCCTTCCTTCCACTTCCTATACGTGTCCTTTTTTGTTTTCAGGTCATCTTTGAGTTTATTGTGAAGCCACATTGGCTTCTTCTGTTGCCCTCTGCCTTTTTTCCTTGTGGGAATTGTTTGCAATTGTGCCTTTAAAATTTCCTTTTTAAAAACTCCCACCCCTCCTGGGCTCCCTTTCTCGTGAGAGTCACTTGCCATGGGATCTTACTATCATTGTTCTGAGTTTGTTAAAATTGGCTTTCCTAAAATCCAGGGTACGTGTTGGCTACACTCAGCTTTTGCTTCCGTTAGAATCAAGAACTCAAGTATAACATGGTCACTTTCCCCCAGAGTTCCCAAAACTGCCACTTTATCCACTAACTCGTCTCTGTTGGTTAGAATCAGGTCAAGGATAGCCGATCCTCTAGTTCCTTCCTCCACTTTCTGTAGGAGGAAGTTATCATGGATGAGGAACCTGTGGCCAGAGGGCCAAACTCGGCCTGCCAGGCCTCTGCATCCAACTCGTGAAGGGCTCAAGTAAGGCCCCTCAGAGAAGGGAGAGGGGGTAGGAGAGTGACACCCAACTGAGCTGCGGCCTCAAGGAGCACTTCTCAGGGCCGTGGCTCAGTTGGCTTCACTCGCCCCTCACCTTTCCCTGATCGAGGAAGGAGAGGTTGGGGTGAAGCCAGCTTCTGCCTGAGCCACTGGACAGAAGAGCGCTCCTTGAGCTGGCAGATCAGTCCGAGAGGTTGGATCATGCCCTTTCCACTCCTCAGCCGACCAGCGTAGGTTGAGTGTGTGCGTGTATGAATGGGGTGTGTGAGTGGGGAAGAGTGTCTCTGTGTGAAAATGAATGGGGTGCACGCCTGTCAGCAGTGGCTCTGCCCACTTTGGGCAGTAGCCCTGCCTACTGCTGACTTGTAGTCCCCAAACTGGAACCAACCAAGCTCTTTGAAGATATTCATGAGCCCAGTTATAGTTCTTTTTGAAAGCCTTTCTTTGTGTATCTTTGTGTTTTGGTCATGCAAAACCCTAAAGGCACTGGGAATTCAAACACTAGGGGAAGATAGCAGATTGAAATCCTCCATCATTCTCCAGTGCTTAAGTGTTCCTGTCTGAAACAGCCTATACAGAGAAAGGGGCTTCTCTTTGTCACACTCAGAGTGTTGGGGACCCCTGATGGGTATAGGGTGAAGTTCTCTATCCACGATTGCAGGAGGTAGACTCACACAAGCACCAGGAGATGAGTGACCTGTTATCACGTCGCTCTGCAGTCAGACACTGGGAATGGCACTTAGTTTACACTGCTTCTGCAAAGTGTAAGAAGCACGACAACATTTCTATCCTTGCCCTTCTCTCTACCCAGCCCAACCCTGTGTCATTTCTAGTACTGGGGATGCCCAGTGCTGCACACTGAAAGAGCAGGGGCGGGCAACAAATAGCCCGTGGGCCACATGTAGTTCCCAAGGTCCCCCTGATTTTTTAAACAACAAACAAAATAGCACTCTGTAGCAACTACAGAGCACTAAAAGGGTCAAATTTAGCTTGCTAACAAGCTAAACGTAACCCTTTTAGTGCTGCAGAGTAGTTTATTTATTTATTTTAACCTAACGCGGCTAGGGTGGGTTGGGGCAAAAATGCCTCCCAAACCTCCCGCAGTTGCCCACCTCTGGAGCCTCTCTATACCTTAGATCCACAACCTAAAACATGAACAAATGATGTTCCAGTGTGGTATAAATAATGCTTGCTAAAGGTGAAATCCCTGCACTTACCCATCTAGGATTCAAGATGTGGTAGGAATGTAAAACAGTAAAGATGTGCTTTAAAATAAATGAAATAACTAATTTGTTTTTAGCACCATCCGTGTGCTGCTGGTAGAATTACAAGTGACTGAAATGGAAATACATTACAAACCACAGTTTCTCTCCTACTTGAATGCTGCTAGTTCTATTTTTGTATATCTCACATTTTCTGAGAGTGACTAGCCAGCCTTGCTTTATAAATCTTCCACAGTGACAGGATGCAAGAAGCAGCCTCCTCAATGGCGTAGTTCTTATCCTCAGGGTCATTAACATGATTTCTCTGGAAGGAGCTGTTTGTATTAATATTCCTGGGTGAAGATTTCTAAAACATAATTTATAAATTTGCTATTATAATCATGATTTTCCCTGGGGAGGCAGGAGAACAAGTGAAAGGCAAGCCTCCAGATCTCTTTAACTGTGATCTTTTTCCATAATTCCAAAAAACACTTCAGTGGTCTGTCTATGGCAGACTGAGGCACCTGCCAAGTTATTTCCCTGCTCTGCAAGTGAATGGAGCAATTCCTCCACTCATTTACACTGGGGGGGGGGGGGAGGCCCAGGCAAAAACAGCTGGAGGAGGACCGAAGTCTGATCCCTACCAAGGGAGCTGCTGGCTCAAGAAGACACTGTGCCTTGAAGCAGCAGTTCAAGAAAGCTCCGCTAGCTCCTCGCCAATGGTGCAGTGATTCCTGAAGGAGCAGCTCCCTTTGTACCACTGCAGCAGTGGTGAAAGGGGAGTGTGCGTGCGTATGAATGGTGTGTGTGTGTGTGTGTGTGAGAGAGAGAGAGAGAGGGGTGGGGGGTGGGGGGGGTCTGACATGCAGCAGCCAACATGCTTCTGGGTGCCAATCCAGCCCTCAAGGCAAAAATGGTTCCCTAACCCTGGTCTAGAAGTTCAGGTCACCCAAAACATATTCCCACATGACTAAGAGAGCAAGGAACTGAAGCAGCATGACATGGTGACACACTGACCTGTGGGCGCAGAAGCAAGGGGAAAGGCAAACTTTAGTTTAGAAAAGGCGAATAAAGGAGGACATGATAGAGGGTTCTGAAATTATGCATGCTGCAGAAGAGAGGACAGAGTTACATCCCCCCCCCTCTCATAATATTCGAACCCAGAGTCATGCAGTGAAGTGAACAGTGGGAGAATCAGGATGGACAAAAGGTATTACTATTTCACATAGTAGTACCTAATTAATATATGGAATTCCCTACCACAAGATGTGGTGACTGCCATCAGTGTGGATGGATTTAACAGCTGAGAAGACAAATTCATGGTGGATAAGGCTATCGATGGCTACTAGTCATGGTAGCGACATGCTACATCCAGAACCAGAGGTAGCATGCCTTGGAATACTAGTGGAACAACAGCAGAACAGGGCTATTATTCTCATGTCCTGCTTGTAGGCTTCCCAGAGGCATCTGAATGGCCAATGTAGGTAATAGGATGCTGGACAAGATAAGACCTTTGGTTTGATCCAGCAGGACTCTTCTACTGGCCAATGGACCAAGGGCTGTTGGGAGGCTGTACTTCTCCAAACAAGACCTCTAGCAACATGATCAGCCTGGCTCCAGACATTGGATCAACAGTCACAGGGAGCTTACTTCCCTCTCCCTCCCTCAGTGGTCCTGTGGACGCAGAAGCAAGAGGAAGGACACCTTGGCCCCAGTCACTGACCAGAAGACCAGAAACTGCTAAGAGGTTGCACCATTTCCCTACCAGCAACAACATGCCTAATATCTGCTATTTCTTTAGAGCTTTTAAAAAGTAAAATTTAAAATATTTGTGTAAACTATTCAGAGACTTAAGACCTGGCAAATCCTTAGCTAAATGAGTATCAATATGGGTTTTGCCACTGAGAAGAGCAGGATCTGAGATATGTCCTCTAAAAAAACATTGTTTTTCACCTTGACCCCAAGTGCTGCATTCCCACCCCAGGAGTAAACCAGAAGGCATGAGAAGAAGAATGGTTGTATATAAACACTCCGAGCTTCCCTCTGTCTCTATATTTCTAGTGTTGTTCAGTTTTTAAAGTGTGGAAGGTATCCAGTGTGTTTTAACAAGCCAGATTGCCAGGTGTCAGGGCCATCATTAACCCTCAGTTTGGGTTAATAAGATTGGCCTCTTGGGCTGAGTTAATTATGTCTCCAGGCAACATCCTGCTTCCAGAAAGCAAGTGGCTGGCTCTGTGGTTGATGAAGACTTGCTTCAAACCAGAGAGTGCTTCAAAAGAATGAAGCAGATGGAGAAGGCGAGAGCACGTTGCATGAGTGGCTGAACAGATCTGTGTTGATTGAGTACTACTGACTGACTCAGGCCACCCTCAGTACCAGTTCTAGCCTATTTGAAAGAGTAAACACAACTAGGCTTGAACCTCCTTCTCACATCATCATGGAAGGCCAAGACATAAGCGCTACCCTTGGCTTTCCTGCTCCTAGTGCCCTGTTCCTATGCTTTTGAGACTAGTGCCTGCTCTCTGATTTGGGACTTCCATATGAATTCCTAGAGAAACGCAATAGGGACAGTGTAGCTGCCTGTACAACGTCACGGCTAGGATAGGCAGCTGCATATTTCTCAGATCCTTCGTGCCAGCTCTGCCCAATCCCCCAAAATAGTCCCCTCATATAGTTGTTTGCCTGGCTCAGAGCCGCCTGCCCAGCAATATTGTAGGAGTAAAATCCAATACTGCGCAAGCAGCTCCCCCCCCCCCCACAATGCATGCCTGAAAATCTGCTCCGGGAGGTCCCCCAACCCTCTGAAGCAGATTTTGAAGGCACAGGGGGGCTACAGGGGGGAGGAAGCATCCGCTGATGGAAGCACTTGTGCCAGCAAGAGAACTTAATTGGATGCCACCCATTGAGTTCCCTGTTTTTCCTTGCATCTTATTTCTTAGCACAGAAATATCAAGGAACTGGCTACCTCTTGCCACATTCGGCTTTCTTTCAATCTTACAGGAAGGAACATTCCTGCTGCAGAAACAAGACCACAGGACCAGGTCATTGTGAATCTCAAGATGTAGGAGGTGAAATCTGATGAGGAATATTCTGTGCATGCAAGCAGACCTCAAGGCTGCAGAGAAAAAAATTGGCAACGCATGCCCAGTGTTTGTTGAAGGCTCCGAAACCAAAGAGGGCCTTAATCAAGGCATCTGTATGCAGGAGCCTGGATCTCTGTGCCTTGCATACTTCTCTGACCTAAAACATAATCTTCCCTACTGTTCTCCACCATCCCCTCCTCCTCCAGCTTCTTCCTTCCTGTCTATCAGTCCAGTCTTTGTCAATGCATTCTATATTCTGTAAAATAAATATTGCAATGCAGCTAATTATGTCTATTTTCCTATTATGATTATTTCTAGAGCATGTTTCAGTGTACGCAGTACAAATGACAATCAAATATTTATTATTAGGACTCACTAATCCCTGTAAAACTGTCCACCACTCTGTACTGGCCTGCACTTATGCATTATTTGCATAATTTATCCTACTTGAGGGTTGTTGTTTTTTCTGTGTACACAAGGCCCTTGAAAGTATAATTTGCAACAACCTCTTTCTGCAAAAAACAATGATTCCTTATCTACTGAGAAACAGTCTTAAGGCCCCCGTGAATAATTAGGAAAGGTAAGTACATCTGTGGAAAATATTTTTCATTTATTCAAACCTTATCCAACAAATCACCGCTGTACTAAGTGAGAACAGATTTCAAATCTGTCGCAGGCTATTTTGGAGGCATGGGAAGGTAAGCATTAAGCGCCACAGTCTTCATCCAACAGTTCTGTTGCCATTTAGTACAGAATGCCTATTTGTTCTCAGCAGCACGCCCTCGCTTCCAGCAGATACCACCAACAGCAACAGACCAGCACAACAACCTACCCTGGACATAATAAGCACAATTAGGTGAAATTAAAGCCTCCAGTGGTTATTTATATAGATTAATCAATCATTTAAAGGTAGTCTCTTGCACATACACAATGCAATACTCTTACATGGATGTATTACTCTTCATGCATGTTTGAGAACTTGGTGTTACCAGAAGTTTCCAATTCTACAATTTCTCATCTTAACACAGGAACAAAAACTGGGTGAACTTTAGGTAATTTGCAGGAACTGTAGAGGGCAAAAAGCGCAGATTCTAATCCCACTTGAGACTGCAATAATTTGCCTCTCCTCTCCCAGAGGTGCAAATTAATCCCGAGAGAAATACCTGGCAGCAATTGACTGACATCACCTCAAGTCAAGCAGGAATTCTAAACTAGCTGCTTAAGGAAGATCCTGAGGAAGACCTCTTACTCACTGAGCATATAGTTAGGAGGAGACAAAAAGCAAGAAGAATCATAAAACAAGCAAAGCTGAGATGGTGGGGCCCATGTAGATGGAACACTTTCCCAAGAACTACTTCACTAAGTAAGTGGGAGGGACCACAGCTCAGTGGCTGAGCACATGCTTTGCATGCGGAAGACCCCAAATTCAATCTGTGGCATCTCCAGGTAGTGGCTAGGAAAGAGTCCCTGGCTCAAACCCTGGAGAGCTATTGCAGTAGACAATACTGAGGTAGATAGAACCAATAAGAGATGAAACTACAGTCTGCCTTATTGTCCAAGAAGCTTGTTCTATTTTAGTGCAGATGGGACTTTCCTTTAGCCCAGCCTTTACCAACCTTGTAGTCCAAAACATCTGGGCTACAACTCCCACCATCCCAGACCACTGGCCATGCTGGCTGGGGCTGATGGAAGTTGTAGTCTAAAACATCTGGAGGGTACCAGGTTAGAGAAGGCTGCTCCAGCCTCTTTCCATCTCTACTGCAAGCTTTCATAGCAGTTAAAAGAAATGAAAGATATCTGTAAAATGATATGTCTGTCCTCAATTTGAGTTAGTGATCTCAACTGCTCTTAACTGGTTCTCCTTTCCCCTCTAACTATTGGCTTGTTGGCAAGTCTTAAGGCCAATTCAAACTTTCAAGTCCTGAAGTGGTACACTCCTCTCAAAAGAATGTACCACATCTGTTTTTACAGGGAAAGGAGCCTGAAAATGATCCCAAGTCAAAAAATAGCATTCAACCCATGTGAAAAACATACAAGTCAAGTGCAAGCACCTTTCATTGGTTTCTGGATCACCACCGTTTGATCCCTCTGGGGATCCACTTCAATGACACAATGTTTGAAAGTCTCATTTGATAAAGAAGTGACAAGATGCTGATGGGTTAAGATATTCCCACAAATAAGAGCAACAGGAGCTTCTGGGTAGGAAGAAGGGTCAGTGGGTTGCAGATTAATCCACTGCCACATGTTTAAGCTGTACTTTCCAAAGTTGTGATTTACGTAGTAGCTGCCTTATATCAAGCCAGACCATTGGTCCATCTACCTCCATATTGTCTATCTACACAGACTGGCAGCAGCTTTCCAGGGTTTTAGATAGGAGTATTTCCCAGTCATACCTGGAGATGCTGGAGATTGAACTTGGGACCTTCTGCATGCAAAGTATGTGCTATGCCACTGAGAGAAAGCCCTTCCCCCTAACATTCACTTGGAGAAGGTAAAAACATTGTATGTTTTGTTCCTCCCCTTCAGCAACAAAATCTCAGACTGGACACATAATGGCATCACCTTTTCTTAAAATCGGCACTGGAAAAATACTACACTTTCAGCAGGCGTGTAAAGATTGGATCTGCCGGGAGTGTCAGGCTCCATCAAGGGAAACCTGATTACATAAACCTAAGTCCCTCAAGGGTTCCCATTGCAAAGTGAGCGGAGCTTCTAGCTGCAGAAGGAAAGGGACAGCATGAGCTGCTGGGCCTGTGTTGGGGATAATAACGAGGTATGCCTCTGACTCAGAGACCGCCAGTTCTATCCGTGACCCGCCCTGCACAGGAGAAATTAAAACTACAGTACATCAAGGAAGAGGCAATGTATGAATCGGTGGATTAATCAATGGTGTGTTGGACATGGAGCTGGATTTAAAATAGACATGGATATTTACATTAACAGTGCAAAAGGATTTTAAATGACTAGAAAAGATTTTAAAGGCCAAGGTTGCAGCTCAGTGGTAGAGCACATGTTTTGCATGCAAAAGGTTTCAGGTTCAGTCTCTGTCCTCTCCAAGTAGGGCTGGGAAAGACTGATCTGAAATCCTCGAGAGCCACTACTAGTCACTGTAGTAGACAACACTGAGCTCAATGGATCAATGATCTGATTTGGTATAAGGCAGTTTCCTATGTTCTTGTTTTTTAAACCCACAGCTTATTCCCATTTTTTGTTCCTGGTTGTTACTTTGAGAAAAAAACAAACCTGGAACAGCAGAATGAGTTTCAGATAATTGTAATTTGACCTTCTCATTAGCCCAAGTAAAGGGTCACTGAAGTGCAGAAATCAGTGCTTATGAATCTGTGGAGTTTTGTTAGGCAATGAGAAATAACAAGTGACTATGCTTTGGAGTTGCATCTGTTTGGCCTAGTGTATGAGAATGCAATGGCTTAGATATCCTACTAATCCCTCTGCAGACTGTCTTAGTTCTGCTGCAGCAGCATGGAATCTTTAACAAGTTCCTGGAAAATTAATGCCTTCCATGATGATGTTGACAATGCAAGGCACCTCCCGGGAGAACAGAGTGACAGCAGCTTCTCCTAAGCTTCATCTTTCTATTTTCTAGTTTCTTGATGTTATTTTTCAGTTCCTCTTCCCTATAGGTTTTGACCATGAGGGACCCCAAGCCCTAGTTACTATCTCCACTGACTTAAGCAGAGTTTCCTGTTAAGTCTAAAGGGAATGACATGAGATCTCAGAATTATCTTGAATGAAGGCAACAGTGACGGTACTAGTAGAAGAAGAACTTCTCAACTCATTTACTATTCTTAATATTCTGGTTGTAATCCTGCACCCAGTTCTTCATGTATGCTGCACTTAAATCATTCTCGCAAACCGTCTTCTATCTATTTCAGAAGAGATCCTCCCTGAAACCCAATATGGTTTCCGCCCCTCTAGAGGGACAGTAGACATGATTTTTACTGCACGTCAGCTCCAAGAAAAATGCCGGGAGCAAAATCAACCCCTTTATATGGCATTTATTGATCTGGCTAAGGCCTTTGATACTGTAGACCGAACAGCTCTCTGGACTATCCTTATGAAAATTGGATGCCCCAATAAATTTGTGAATATCTTGCGACTTCTCCATGACAATATGACAGCAACGGTTTTGGACAACAACGGCTCTCATGGTGCTCCATTTAAAGTGGGATCAGGTGTTAAACAGGGATGTGTTATCGCCCCAACATTATTTGCTATTTTCATCGCCATGATTTTACATCTTGTCGAAGGGAAACTTCCCACTGGTGTGGGAATATATATCGAACAGATGGAAAGCTTTTTAATCTCAGCAGGCTGAAAGCAAAAAGTAAGGTAATTACAACCTCCGTTGTGGAACTTCAGTATGCTGATGATAATGTGGTCTCCGCACATTCAGAGGATGATCTCCAAACTATCCTAAATGCTTTTACAGAAGCATACGAAAAACTTGGTCTCTCACTTAACATCAAAAAAACCAAAGTGCTTCATCAGCAAGTGCAAGCTAACCCTTTGGTGATGCCATCTATCCAGCTTGGCGGGACAACACTGGAAAATGTAGATCATTTTCTCTATCTTGGCAACTATCTTTCTGTTACAGCTAACATCGACAGTGAAATCCAGCATCGTTTGAGCTCCGCAAGTGCCGCGTTTTCTCGAATGAAACACAGAGTGTTCGAGGATCGGGATATTTGTAAGAAGACCAAAACACTGGTTTATGAAGCCATTGTATTGCCAACTTTATTGTATGCCTGCAAAACATGGACTATCTATAAATGTCACTTCCACCTCCTTGAAAGGTTTCATCAACGTTGCCTCCGGAAAATCCTGCAAATTACTTGGGAAGATAGGCGAACAAATGTCAGTGAACTGGAAGAAGCAAAGACTACTAGCATTGAAAAAATGATCCTTCAATGCCAACTTCAGTGGGCCGGTCATGTTGTTCGAATGCCTGACTGCCGTCTCCCAAAGCAGTTACTTTATTCCCAACTCAAGGATGGAAAGCGGAATATCGGTGGTCAATATATAAGAGGTTTAAAGATGTTCTTAAGGCTAATCTAAAAAAATGCAATATAAACATCAAAAACTGGGAAGCTCTGGCCCATGAACGATCTAACTGGAGGTTGGCCTTTCACAAAGGTTCTATGGACTTTGAAGAAGTCCGAGTGCAAGGTGAAAGGGAGAAACGTGCTAAGCGAAAAGCACGTCAAACGAATCCTTTACAGGACCATCTTCTATCTGGTAACCTGTGTCCTCACTGTGGGAAGCTGTGTGGATCTAGAATTGGCCTCCACAGTCACTTACGGACCCATCGCTAGAGTCTACACAATTTTTCTTTAGAATTTTCCTCCTTTTAAAATTTCCTTTTTGTAAAATTTTTATCCTGGAAGACAATCTTACTCAGTCACGAGTGACCGCCTGATGATGATGACTTAAATCAACGGGAATTATGCACTGCACAACAGATTTGAAAGACTGCATGTTTATTTAATTCCAATGATGATTTCTTCTCAAACTCTAATGCAGGCCTCCCTATGAAAACTCAAGAAGATAAATGTTTTGGTGAAGTCCCAACCTCCTCCTGGTCCCTCCCAGGCCAGTATTTGTATGTGCCTGGGTGGATTCTGTCCTCCCTGAAATCCATGGCTGGGTTCATACAACACGACAAGCAAGAGTGTGGGCTGTTGTTGAACCACGCATTGTTGTTGAATCGTGGGTTGCTGTAGTGTGTGAACCCAGCCATGTTAACAAACCATGGTTTGTTAACCATAAACAACCCACAAAGAAGACCCATGGATTATTGTTGGGTTGTGAACTGTGCGTTGTTTGTGGTTAACAAACCATCGTTTGTTAGCGTGACTGGGTTCACACAACCCACGATTCAACAACAACCCACACTCAACCTGTACTCTGGCTTGTCATGTTGTGTGAACTAAGTCTATATCTCAAGATTTGTGGGTCTGGAGTGACAGCCAGCACCAAAGCCAATTTTCCCCACACTAGTGCCCTACAGATATGTTGGACTGAAATTCCCATCATTCCCAGCCTGGGAAGGCTAACCTCAGCCATCTTTCCTTGTTTTGTGCTACAACTGGGGAAGGCTCACATATTGTATTTCTCAAGGCAACTGACACGGATGCATTGGAGAAGCCCTCTTTTGCTCTCCCTCATGAAATAATTCCTTTCCTTTATATCAGTGTGACCTAAATTCATATCAACCCTGTCAGCCTATACAGCTTTTCCCAGCAGGGGGGAAAAATGCTGGACTATCTTCTCATAGTCCACCCAAGATAGCGGACTGAAGCACATTAACAAAGAATTGTGAAACTGGTGTATGTTGTCCCTATTCAATAACCACAGGCTGTCTGCCCTGAGGGCTTTAAGTTTCAGGCCTTTTCACCAGTCACTGCGTTTATCTGAAAATAGAACTTAATAGTAAAAAGCATTCAGCCAGGAATCTTGTGTTTTCTGAAGCAGTCATACTGAGTGACTTTCTCCTCTGCAGACCTGACAGTGTCATACATTGCTCAGGTCAAAGGAGGTCAAGAACTTGCCTCAGTCCAGAGTAAGCATTAGCCTACATCACACAATGACCCCATAGTTTAAATGTTTAAAACTGTTGTTGCTCTGTGTTTTATCTTTGCTGGTCTGGATTGGGATGTTTTTACATTTTTATGCTGCTGTTTTACGTTTAGGGTGCAATCCTATTGGGATGCCCATAAGCCACCGAATTCAGAGGCTTCCGGGCATCCAATGCAGAGCGGGAAGAGCGGCAGAGGCGATCTTCACTTCCCCGTCCTCCCACTCTGCATTTTCGTTAGACTTTTTCGCCAGTCTAGCTGGGAGCGTCTCGGAGGGGGAGGGAAGGAGGCTGCAGCGGCTTCAGGATTCCTTTTATCTTGGCCTCCCCAGTCTCTTCCCCTCCCCACCCCCTTTTACGCCTCTCCAAAATCACTTTCCCAACCTCAAAGAGCAGCTGGTGCAGTTTTTTTTCCGTGCCAGCCGTGAAGGGGAGGGGGGGGTCAGAGCTGATTCCCAGCCTTGAGGTCGGACCGCTGTCTCCGACTTCGGAGCTGGGACTCCGAAAAATCCTATGGCCCCTCAGTCACTGTCTAAAGGCCACAGCATTGCTCCCTCCACATATTTCATGTGTGTTTTATATTTTAAATTGCTGTTTTGATTATTGTATATATATGGTTATATTATAAGCTACTTAGTGGGATATTTTGGCAATTTGCCTGAAAGAGCAGGATATAGAATTTGACTGGGATGGGATGGGGAAACAGTGCCTTTTCTGAAGAGGCCAAAGACCTATAGCCCAACCCTATGCAAAATGAAGTCGATTCCAAAGCTCTTAGGAGTGTCTCACTCTGCATAGGATCATGCTGTTAAGAGTGGAATGGGTCAAGCCTGGGTAGTGATGTTCAAAGCTCAAGTGGTCACCTCCCACCTTAACTATTGCAACTATTTTCTCTGTCCTTCCCTTCTCAAACCTTGCCTCCTTGGTTCCCCTTTACCACTATTCAATATGTGAAAATCATTCATCTCTGTCCTTGCTCAAACCATACAATGCTCTTTCTAATCCCTACCCTGGCTTTCTATCTGCCTTCTCCACACCTGGAAAGCTCTCCATGACCTTAACCCCACCTTACTTTTTGGCCCTTATTCCCTGTTATAGCCCTATTAGTGATCCTCACTCCTCCAGTTCTACCACTGTTGGTGACCCAAAAGTCCCCTGCTTTCTTAAACGACCAGCTCATTCTCCCCAACTTCCTTGTATTCCTTGAATCCCCTCCCAGAACACCCACAAGGTACATGACATCTTTCAATCCCTTCTCAAAACTTATATTTTCTGTGAATACTTTGACTTAATCTTTTGGCCCCTAATCAAAATGTGTAATATACAAGTACATTTAACTGCATCTGCCCACATTCATCCCATTTTACCCTTGCCTCCCTTGTTCTTTCCCTTACCTCTTGTCAGTTCCCTCACTGTTGTGATGTAGATTATAAGCTCCTTAGGGGCAGGGACATGCCTTTGCTTATGTTTTTCTATAAAGATGTACATGTACATTGATGGTGCTAAATGAATATTAAGAACAGGAAGACGGCTTGGGACACAGCAGCTCTGGGTCAGAATTAGGAACAGTGTCAAAGGTCCATAAGAAGAACTCTGTAGTGGAATAGCACTGGTCAATTCTTTGCTGTAATCATAAGTGATGGATGAGTTAGGTGAAGAGAGCGCACAGTGCTCTGCATGAAATAGCAAGCAGATATGTGTGTGTGCAGAAAGAGAAGTCTAAAGGAGAGAACTGCCTGCAGTGATGTGGAGTGGAAAAATTTCCAGAATTGAACATTTTCTGGAAATTTTTCCATTGCTTTATTGTTCCATGGGGGGGGGGGGAATCCATTTCATACGTTCAATGGTAACAATAAGTGGATGCCAATATTTTTCAGGTGATTACCCTTGCAAGTAATAGAGAAAATACATATATGTCATTGAAATATATATAGGTCTCAGTGTAAAATAGAACTGATAAGTAGTGACAGTGAAACTGAAGGTGCCCCAACCACCTCTGTGGAAGAGAGTTGAACTCTGTTGAAATAGAGGAGTGGCTGTCAGCATATCATGCAGAGTTCTTTGGGTTGCTAAAAGTAATGTGTGACACATTTGTTTATTTATTATATTTAAACAATGAAAGGGAAGTACATGCTATTGTCTTCACATTTTTTCAAATACTCCAATAAAAATTTCTACACAACATAACATTTAAATCACATTATGAGTGCTTTAATTTCCCCCCTCAAATATTTCATGTCAAATACTTGTGGTGTATTGGGGGAGGGAATTAACGTGGGGTGCTTTTTTTTTTTTTAGCTTTCTTGTTTACTAAGTACAAGTAAAATAAACATGCTAAATTAGATTATTTTCTACGGCATCAATACATTTTCCTACGCAAACTGAAAATCTTCTGATGCAATGAAACTCTTCTGGAAAACCCTTATACTGACTGCCTGTGGAAAGCCTAAGAGTAGGGCCAACAACAAATATGTGGAAGAATGATGGGAAGAGAGACAGGTCTAGATTAACACAGGAAATCTGAGTAATGGATACTCATACTCTCAAAGACTTGTCAACCCTTCAGAAATAAAAGGCTGGGGTAGATCTACTAGTAATGGCAGCTAGCCCCCTGTCCACAGAATTGTCTTATGCTGTGACCTTTCACTACACTTGCTATTGGAGTACAAAAGCAACCATAACTATGCTATTTCTAACACATACCACATTCTTTGGAGCAATGCTTCCAAAGGAAAGCCCCCATAATCCTATAATAATTTAAATAATTGTCATTATTATTCTAGATTAATCAACCCAGTGTTCTTATATGTCACGGAATTAGATTAGAACTATGGTTACATACGTTAAATATCTTTTCTTTTTTGAAAGAATGGAGGGGAAAAAATCACCATTTAACTATCTTGAATATAGTTCAACCGCAATCTACCCGGACACTACGCTCAACATCTGGGGCCCTCCTCCGACTGCCACCTCCAAGAGAGGCTCGGCTGGTGGCAAGAAGGAGGAGGGCCTTCTCGGTGGTAGCCCCCCAATGGAACAAACTCCCCACTGAGACCCGCCTGGCACCAACCTTACTATCTTTTCGGCGCCAGGTTAAGACTTCCCTCTATGCCAAGGCATTTAATAGTTAAGAACTCGGAATAGCACGGGGGTGGGGGGGATTCTCACCTGTAGGCTCAGTTTTATTAGTTTTTGGATTGTTATTTTAAACTGTGTTTTAAATTTGGCTTTTAATCTTTTAAACTATTTTGTATGCTTTTACTGTTGTTTTTATGTATACATTATTGTGAACCGCCCAGAGAGATTCGGCTGTGGGGCGGTATAGAAATGAAATAAATGAAATGAAATGAAATATATGAAAGGAAAAGCAATTAAAGCATCATAACAGAGGGAGGAATCCCATGGCCCCTAGACAGCGTCTGAGGGGCCATAGGATATTTCGGATTCCCAGCTCTGACCCCGCTCCCCCTTGCAGCCCACGCAAAAGGAACCGCGCCAGCTGCCTCTCCAAGGTTGGGAACGCAACCTTTGAGAGGGGTAAAAGGGAGCATTGCAGTGGGTGGGGAGGAGACTGGAGAGACCAGGATATGCATTATCCTGAGGCCTCTTTAGCCTCCTTCCCTCCCCCTCCAAAATGCTTTCACTAGATGGGCAAAAAAGCCTGTCTAGTGAAAATGCAGGCAGGAATTGAAGATTTCCTCCACTGCTTCTGCCACCCTGCAAATGATGCTTGTAAGCTCCAAGTTCGCGGGCTTACAAGCATCAAGGGTGCAACCCATAGGACTGCGCCCTAAGCTTCCTATGTGTTCATGAGAATGCTTCAGAAATCTTAAAACTTAGTAAGCTGGTGTACAGTGTCTTTCTCCCCCTCCACATAAGATTAATAAAATGTGGTGAAAGAACCATCACTAATTTACATAGCACACTAACTGGTCACATCTACACATTTATCTGGTCACATAACTGGTCACATCTACACTGCCACAATTATCTATGATGCATGGAGGGGAGAAAGAAATGGAGGCCATTTCCTCATAGGGGAGTTGCTCCAGCTCCGATCATTTTAGTTGCCCCTTTTCCAACTCTTTGCACTTTTTCCAACTCTACAATATCCTTTTTTTAGGTGCAGTGACCAGAACTGTGAGGCTGTGGATGTGCTGAACCTGTGCCTGGATGCGACAATGGACTGGATGAGGGCTAACAAACTGAGGCTCAATCCAGACAAGACTGAGATGCTGTTAGTGGGTGGTTCCTTTGACCGGATGGAGGGTGTTCAACCTGTTCTGGATGGGGTTGCACTCCCCTTGAAGGAGAAGGTTCGTAGCTTGGGGGTGCTCCTGGAGCCATCTTTGTCACTTGAGGCTCAAGTGGCCTCAGTGGCAAGGAGTGCCTTTTACCAGCTTCGGCTGGTGGCCCAGCTACGCCCCTATCTGGACAGGGATAGCCTGGTCTCAGTAATCTACGCTCTGGTGATCTCTAAACTAGACTACTGCAATGCACTCTACGTGGGGCTGCCTTTGAAGACTGTTCGGAAGCTGCAGCTTCTGCAAAATGTGGCAGCCAGGCTTATTGCAGGGACCGGAAGGTCCGAGCATATTACACCAGTTCTGGCCCGCTTGCACTGGCTGCCAATATGCTTCCGAGCCGAATTCAAGGTGCTGGTTTTAACCTATAAAGCCCTACACAGCTTAGGACCACAATACCAGACGGAACGTCTCTCCCAACCGCTATCTACCCGGACACTACGCTCAACATCTGGGGCCCTCCTCCGACTGCCACCTCCAAGAGAGGCTCGGTTGGTGGCAACGAGGAGGAGGGCCTTCTCGGTGGTAGCCCCCCAGTTATGGAATCAGCTCCCCACTGAGACCCGCCTGGCGCCAACCTTACTGTCTTTTCGGTGCCAGGTTAAGACTTCCCTCTATGCCAAGGCATTTAGTTAGGAGCTTGGAATAGCACGGAGGGGATTGTCACCTGTAGGCTCAGTTTTATTGGCTTTTGTATTGTTATTTTAAACTGTGTTTTTAAATTTGGTTTTTAATTTTTTAAACTATTTTGTATGTTTTTTATTGCTGTTTTTATGTATAGAGTGTTGTGAACCGCCCAGAGAGCTTCGGCTGTGGGGCGGTATATAAATGAAATAAATGAAATGAATGAATGAACTGTACACAGTATTCTAAGTGCGGCCACGCCATAGATTTGTATAAGGGCAGTATGATTGTGGCAATTTTATATTCAGTTCCTTTTCTAATTACAGTAATACCTTGGATTGCAAGCATAATTCGTTCCGGAAACGTGCTTGTAATCCAAAGCACTTGTATATCAAAGCGAAATTCCCCATAAGAAATTTGTACACATATTTTTAATTTAAGCTGCAATAAAGAATGATAGTGTAAAGTCTTTATTTTTCTTGACCGTACTACAGTACTCCTATTGCAAGACATCGCTTGTTTATCAAGTTAAATTTTATTTTAAAAATTTGCTTGTCTTGCAAAACACTTGCAGACCAAGTTACTTGCCATCCAAGGTTTTACTGTATGTGCAACATGGAATTTGCCTTTTTCATAGCAGCCACATTCTGCAGTAACATTTTCATTGAGTTTTCCACCATAATCCCAAGATCTTTTTCTTGGCCAGTTACTGCCAGTCAGATCCCATTAGTGAATACATGAAGTTGGGATTTTTTACCCCAGCATGCATCACTTTACACTTGCTTACACTGAACTTCATTTGCCATTTTAATTTCATTCTCCCAGTTAGGAGAGATCCTTCTGGAACTCTGCACAATCCCTTTTTGTTTTAATCACCCCAAATAATAACATGTTTATTGACACTATCAAAGAACTCTAAAAAGTTAGTAAGATAGGACATACCTTTGCAGATACCATAATGATTCTTTTTCAACAGCATTTATCATTCTATATGCTTGTTATCTTTAATAACATTTTCCATCAATTTACCCAAAACATATGTTAAGTTAACCGGCTTGTAATTTCCTGCATCTCCGCTGGATCCCTTTTTAAAAAATTGGCATTACATATTAATTGGAAACTTTTAATAGTTTATATGTAGAAATTTAAAAAATGATTTCTATTCTTTGTGGGTTGGAGGAATATAAAGAAAATTTGGGTATCATGGGAAAAAGAGACATTTATTTGTAATTATAGAGTAGGAGAAATTATTGTTACGTATACTTGCTGTGGAGAAAATCGGAAGTCCATTTTAGTTT
Organism: Shinisaurus crocodilurus; assembly: GCA_021292165.1. Taxonomy (NCBI): domain Eukaryota; kingdom Metazoa; phylum Chordata; class Lepidosauria; order Squamata; family Shinisauridae; genus Shinisaurus; species Shinisaurus crocodilurus. The sequence goes on along the minus strand of CM037879.1, from coordinate 74,005,289 downwards.
AGTCTTCCTGTATGTTGTGTTTTTTTTTTGGTAGTGTTTGTGTTTTCTTGTATTTGTGTGAATAAAAATAAATAAAATGGGGGGGGGGGAATGGCATTACATTGGCCACTCTCCAGTCCTCTGTAAAGAGGCTGATCTTACGGATGTGTTACATATTTTTGTTAGAGGATCAGCAATTTCACATTTGGGTTCTTTAAGAACTCTAGGATGGATACCATCTGGACTCAGTGATTTGCTTGTTTTCAATTCATCAATAAGGTCATCTCTTGTCACCACTATTTGCCTATTTCTCAGACTTCCTTCCTGAAAATATCAATTCAGGCAAGGATATGTGCCCTACATCTTCTGCAGTGAAGACAAGTGAAAATAATTCATTGAGCTTTTCTGCAATCTCATCTTCCTTTAGTACTCCTTTAACTTGGTTGTCATCCAAAGGTCCAACTGCCTCCCTAGTTGGTTTCCTGCTTCTGATATATTTAAAGAATTATTTATTGTTGGCCTTGATGTTAGTAGTAGTGATATCCTCAAAATACTTTTTTTACATCCCTTATTGTCCGCATGCATTTCCTTTGTACACATGTGTGTTCCTTTTTGTTCTTCTCATTTGGGCAAGATTTCCATTTTCTGAATACTTTAATACTTTCCCTGACATGGCTCATTAACTATGCTGGTGCCCTTCCAGATCTAGTGCTACCTTTCCTGAGCTGTGGTATACATTCTAGCTGAGCTTCTATTATTGCGGTAACCCCAAAGAATTTTGGAGAGATTTAACCCTCTTCACTCCCCCTTTCAACTTCCTTTTTACCAGTTCCCTCATTTTAGGTTTCCTCTTTTGAAGTAAAATGTGACTGCATTTGACATCCTTGGCAGTTTTCCAGTGAAATATAAATTTGGTAACACCGTGGGCACGGTTTCCAATTGGTTCAACAACACGCAATTCTTGCACTAGAACAACCAGTTTGTTGTTTGTGTTTAGCATTCACATTAACGTGTTGCAGGGTTTGTTTTTTAAGTACCCCAGTGTGCTTAGAGGTCTCTGAGGGTTGGTAATTGCAATAGGCAGTCACGGAGGAGGAGGAGGAGGAGGAAGAGGAGGGAATCACTATTTTTAATAACATGTGAACAGTGCAGGAAAATACCACATGCAACATGCCACTATGTAACTACTCACTGAAGCATATGAAGAAGTCACCTCAGTTGTGTGGCCTGTGGCTCCTTTTCCTTTTACTCTTTCAGTCACAGACCCCTGGAACGTCACTTGCCATCAAGAAGAAACACAATCACTACCTCACAACAAACAGAGTGCCTATTCCAGATCAATTCAGTTACTCCTTAGCAAATTTCAGCTACCCTTTCCTAAGAACATAAGAAGAGCTATGCTGGATCAGACCAAGGCTCCATCTAGTCCAGCATTCTGTTCACACAGTGGCCAACTAGCTGCCCACGGGATCCCACAAGCAGGATATGAGTGCAACATCACCCTCCTGCCCATGTTCCCCAGCAACTGGTGTACATAGGCATACTGGATTCTTAGTGTGTCTACAGACCCACACAATTGCATCCTTTTACCCCAGGTTAACTTATGTACAATCATTATTTACCACCACCCCTGGTTCAAGACTCAATGACACATGAAAATCCCCAATTCCACACATATGCATGCATTAAAAGGGTGGAAAGAAGAACCCACCCGTTCAGCCATCAGTCTGTTAAGAGCTAACTTGAATCTGTGTCCAGGCGACTCTTAAAAGAGACAAAACGTTGGGATTCGTTTTTCCTAGGCTGGTTTTTAGATAAAGTGATCTGCCGACTGCGAGTACGAGGCCGAAAGGGCACAGTATTCCAGATGAGTTAATTATGAATAGACGGCTGAGAGGCAAGGCGAGAAAAGCCACCCCGCACCCCTAGCTGCCCTCCCGGGCAACAGTAAAAGAGGGTTGCGCTATGGGTCTACAAAGAAGGAGATCGGGACATCCTGCTGTGCTCCCGGGGATGACCCCCCCCCCCGATGGCGGCGGCGAGGGAGGGCGACGGTGCAAGCGGAAGATTGCGTACCTGTGTATGCAAAGCGCACTGGCCGGATTACAGCCGGGGTGCAAGCCAAGCCCCGTGTCGGAGAGGAGGGAGCCTAATCGCGATGCAATGAGCGTGCCATGCAAAGCCGGTCACATGCAGATGGTTACAACGTGTTTTGCTAAGGGCCGCCCGTGGAGGGCAGGTAGCTCCACTCTGTCCTCACCTCCTCTCGGCCACCCTCCTCCTCCTCCTGAGGCACCGAGGTGCTGCTGCCTCTCTCGCTGCTGCTGGCCGCGGCCGCCGAGGCTGGGGGGGACATGGCGACGACTCGGGGCCTCTCGGATGGGCGACCAGCAGGCGCGGCGGCGGCAGCAGCGACGACGACGGCGGCACATTATTCCGCCACGGCGAGCCGACGAGCGCCACCCGAGCGGCTGCGCCGGGGCCGGGGGTCGGTCGGCCAGAACCTGGGAGCCCCCGGCATGGCGTCCCCCGAAGCCCGGGGCACCTCGGCTGGGGAGGGAGGGAAGGAGATTTCGGGCGGGCACCACCAGGGAAAGTCAAGCGGCACAGCGAAGCGAGCCTCCACGGAGGGTTGTTGTTGTTGCTGCTGCTGCTGCTGCTGCTGCTGCTGCACTGCCTCCCGAGGAGCTGGTAGCTTCGCGCCTGAGGAACTCCTGGCCGAGCCGGAGCAAACCTCACGCAGCCCGCCGGGCGCGCACGCACCGAGCGGGGACTGGCAGCAGGGTGGGAAAAGGGGCGGGAAGCTGGGGGGCTGGCTGGGGACGGTCGAGTTGCGAGGCGTGGCGGCTGCTCAGGTGGTGGAAGGCGTGGGGAGGAGGAGAGGGGGCGCAGAGGAGCGGCAAGGCGGCTTCGTTCCCGCGCGCGTCTTTTCTCCTTCCTCCTCGGCTGGGGAGAGGAGCGTGTGACCTTGAGGCTGCAGCGCTCCCTCAAGCGCCCTCTTTCTCACCCCCTTTGTCTGGCCGGCTCCGTGTGGTAGGCGAGAAGCAGCCGCCCGCATTCCGTTGCGCTGCTCCCTCCACCCGCCGCGACCGCTGCACACCCTCGCACCTCCCCCTCTCCTCAATTCAGATCCGTGGAAAAGTGGAGCTCCCTTCCAGGCACTCATAATACTACTACTATAAATGCTCTTCGCACGAGCAGCAGCGCAGGGAGATCCAGCTTGCTTTTCGAAACCATAACGCCTCCTGGGAAGGAAGAATGGAAGGAGAGGAGAGGCCTGGGCGAAGGTGACGGCACTATTTCTTATGTAAGAAACAGAATAAGAAGAATCTTACAGAATAAGGGCACAATCTTATGCAGGTTTATACAGAAAAAAGTCCCAACAACTCCCAGCATTCCCAGCCGGGGAATGGGAATACTGGGAATGGTAGGACTTTTTTCTGTCTAAACATGCATAGGATTGCTCCCTAAGAATCTTACAGCATATGCCATCCCTGTTTTCTTCAGCGGTTCCTCTCTGTCCATGCAGCATATGTGGTTCAAAACTTCAATGTGGTGCATATGTATGTATGGTGGAGAGTATTTTAGAAAGGGATCAGACCCAAGGCCCTGTGCCCATCAAATATTTGGATAAGACTTTCAAAGAAGTTCTCAGCATAGGTACAAGGGTCATCAAGACACAGAACCAGCACATGGCCTGTCCCATAGAATTAGCTGTCGTGCTAAATCAATGTATCCGACTTGTGGCAGACAATTAAAGTTCCTGTCAAACTTGATGAGGATGAGTCTCAAAGGCTCCATTAGTGGCCAAGATGAATAGCTACTTTGCCCAGATGTGTTTACAGATATACATACGTACATACATAGAAGCAGCAGCTACATCTCTAAAAATACTGAACAGTCAGAGAAGAGTGTGTGTGTTTCAGGGAAGGGCTTTAGGACACTTGAAATGAGTTGTTCCATTAGGGGTTCCAACCTTTGAAACGAATTGGCAGGTGTTGTCTTTGTACTTTCATAGAAACCAGAAATCCATCACTGGGATTGTTCTCTAATGCTTCCCCCAGTCTACTTCTTCCATCATAGTATCTGTAACTTGGCTATTAATTAAAATGGTCAGGGCACTAGTCCTGCTGCAGAGGCTTTCCCTTAATCTAGGACTGCCAAAATATGCTGGAAGTCACCAATTTAGCTTTTCCATGACCATCCTGTGCATTGTTATTTTAAAGTGGGTGCAGAATCTCAGGCCCGGGTGCCAAATCCAGCCCAGCTGGGGTCCCAATCCAGCCTTTTGGAGTTCTCCAGATGACTACACCCCTTTCCCCTGGCCCCACCCCTTTCTCCTAACTACCAATCATTTGGTGGTTTCCCAGCTTTTGTGCAGTTTTTTCTTCATTCCAAAAGGTTGAAAGGTCTAGTCACTAGTAGTAAGAGCTTTAAGCTTAAATATGCTGGTCAGGGCCGGTGGGGTGGAAGGCAGTTTGGTGCCCTAGGCAAGATCAGATATTTAGCCCCCCCTTCCCACTTGAGCCCTCCCTCCTATGCCCATTATGAAATAAATTTTCCTCCCTGGGAACTGCCGAGCCCCATAGAAAAACTTTGTGGACTTTGAGACTTTTCCTTTGTGTTCATGAGGAAAGCAAAGAGGCAACATCAGCCCAGCTATGCCAGGAACTCCCAAGGGCCTTCTCCTACTCCAAATATATGTAAAAGCCTGTCTCCTCCTGCAGGCAGCACAAGGGATATGAAAAAAGGATGTGAGAGAGGTGTGGTGGTGCTACCTGTGAGGAATAGAGACAAAAGGGCATCTTGCAGCCTGTCCTACCTCGCAGGGTGGAGGTGAAGAGACACCGGTTTGACTCATACACCTTCTGGGTTGTGGGGGGGCGGAATGCATGTAGTAGAAACATAGCAAAGAGAAAGCCCGTGGATCATCTGGTTCAAATTTAGGAGGGGCTTTACGAAACTTGCTGCTTCCCCTCCTCTCTCTATCACTTTATTGCAATATTTCTTTATCAGAATAATAAATATTATCCTGTCTTTCCCTTTACCAGCCTAGTGCTCAAGGCAGACAACAATATTCAACAGCAAACATCAACAGCTCAGGGCACGATCCTAAACACGTTGAGGCAGAAAAAAGCCCCGCAACTCCCAGCATTCCCCAGCCAGCATGGCTGGCTGTTGGAATGCTGGGAGTTGTAGGACTCCCCCCGTCCAAACACGCCCAAACACGCACAGGATTGCATCCTAAAAGCATTTAAAACCAAAACACAGAAACAGCATGGTAAATAATAAAACATTGGAGCCCCAGTTAGCTTAAAATACCTTTCCCTCCCTCCCTGGTTGCCTGAAATAACTGCTTTCAGGGGACGTTGAGCTGAGGAACCTGAGGCGTGAGCCGGAGGGAGGGAAGGCGAAGGAGGTGTTTGCAGGTGCATCCTTCACCCACCCCCCCCCACCCCCCACCCCAGCCCACCAGCCTCCCATCATTGGCCCCTGCCCCCCTCCCGCCTCCTCCAACCTGTCGCCTTCTCTGCCTCTTTTGATGCTGGTTGTGAGGAGGAGCCTGCCTGAAGCTTCAGCGGCGCAGCAGTGGTGCCAGCAGCAGCTGCTGCTCCTGGTAACGGCGGCGAGGCTTAAGCCCTGAGGTGGAGGAGAGGGGCGGGCGGGCAGGTAAAATACGCATTTTAATATAGCAGCGCTATATATATTTTTCAAGGCGTTTCTGGCACCCCCTAGAGTCCGGTGCTCTAGGCAGTCGCCTAGTTCGCCTAATGGAAGCAACTGCCCTGATGCTGGTAGTTTCATTATTTTGGCCTTTGGCCCCACCCACCACTGGAGTGCAGTCCCGTAAAGATTCTTTGAAATGGAGTTTGGCCCTCGGGCTGAAATAAGTCCTGCTCTGCACCCCTGTTTTAAAACAAGAGTGAGTAATGTGTGGCCTGTGGTTTGAAGCACTAAGGTGTCTTAGACTGGGTTCAGACAACACGATAACCCACATTCAAGGGTTGAGTGTGAGTTGTTATTGAACCATGAGTTATTGTTGAAATGTGGGTTATCGTGTTGTCTGAACCCAGACGAGATAACAAACTATGGTGAACAACCCACAGTTCACAGCCCAACAACAAACCATGGCTTCTCTTCATTGGTTGTTCGTGGTCTCTTCATGGGTTGTTCAGACAACATGATAACCCACATTTCAACAATAACTCATTGTTCAATGACAACCCACATTCAACCCATACTCAACCCTTGAGTGTAGGTTATCGTGTTGTCTGAACCCAGCCAGAGAGCTGAATTTGAGCTCTGTAAGCAACTTAGGGGGGTGGCTGTTTCCTTGGAGTTCCGATGTAGGAGTGGACTCGGCTGTCCATTGGAGCATTTAAACCAGGATTTTGAGTGTGGGTTATCATGTTGTAGGCAGGGAACCTGTCTGAAGTTGTGGAGGGGAACACCCCCAGGCACTGCATACTTGAACGTTGTCAAGTACTTTTACTGAACTTGCATTAACAGTTTCAGATATGGTTTGTACTGGATAGGAGGTGCGCAGGAATGGCAAAGTAAATTCAATTAAGATATTATACTAGGATTGCCGCTTTTCCCAGGGTGGTGGCAGAACCTGGCTTCTGCTCATGTGTGTGTGTATGTGTGTGATATTAACAACAGAATGCCTGGAAGTACAATTTCTGGTTAGGCTAATTTTCACAAAAGTTATGTGAACAACTTAGAAGAAGTAGACCTCTCCAGAAAATTATGAGAGCAATCAGGGACAACTTGCCCCAGGCATCACTCTGCTGCAGTCCATAAGCAGAGACACTGAAAGAGAGGAAACTTGCAGCAACAAAGAAACCGAAGAAGCATGAATTCAGTGTGGTATACCAAAAAAGCTTAGCACTCACATAAGAAGAGTCCTGCTGGACATAAGCACAATTATAGTGCCCTCCCACTTGTGTTCCCCAGCAGCTGGTGTTCACAGGCATACTGCTTCTGATACTGGAGGCAATATATGTCCATCATGACTAGAAGCCATATTGTCCTTTTCATCCAGCACCTTTTGTAATCCTCTGTCATATCGAGAAGTTCTCTGTCTACAGCAAAGGCATCAAATCATTTCCATTTACGGTACCTTTGAAAGAACAGAGAATGTAGCAACTCTGAGAGCTGCTCTCCAGCATCCATGGCAATACCACCAGCATGCAACAAGCAAGGAATGGCACCTGCATTACCCAGGGTTCCTGGGCATGCGGAAGGTCTGTGTGCATACAGCTGTACAAACAGAGAGCTTTTTCACAACTTTGGCTGAACCCATGGATGCGGAGGTGGAGCCAGTGGGTACACCGTCATCTGCCCATCAGGGGGTAGAGTGGGCGTGATGAGCGTGGTCTGCTTCCCACTCCACATGTTCCGTGTATGCATGGAGGGGGGGATGTCTGCATAGGGGTTTAGCCAGTATCCTATGCTCTGTTGTGCTTGTGTGGGCAGAGTGAGAAGAGGTGGAGAAGGCAGTGGTTTTGGGCTCTCCATTGACTTCAAAGTTAGTGTTTTAACATTTTGCTGGTATAATATTACACAGGTGTCAGGGCCATGAGCAGGGTCTGCGGGAGTTTAGAATTCCAACTAAGACCCATTCTTCCCCTGATCGCACCCATGTCAGCCCCTGAGTTGCACTGGTGGCAGCGTATCTCCAGGATCTGCTAGTGCAGGGGACAGGGCCAAATCAGACATAACATTAAATCTGTATCTAGCAACGACATCTTTTTTTCATTCTTACTCCAGAGTAGGCACAGGGAGAGGGGACCAATCCAGATGAGGACCCTAGCATGGGGGATAGGGGGCTTTTAAGATCCAAACCAGGTGCCCTATACTTCCTCTAGGGTAAAAATGAAAAAAAGACATAGCTGCTAGATATGGATTTAAAGTGGCCTTTAATTGGAATGCAATTAATGTTCTAGTCCCTGCTCTGCCATGAAACTCACTGGGTGACTTTGGGCCAGTCACTGACTCTCAGCCTAACCTACCTCACAGGGTTGTTGTGAGGATAAAATGGAGAGGAGAAGGATTATGTAAGCCGCGGCCACCTTGGGTTCCTTGCAGGAAAAAAGGCATAAATAAATAAATAAATAAAGGCTCCTCAGCTAGCATGCTACTTTCATATAATATTATGCAGAAGGCTTGGCAGTTGGGTTGGAAAACTCTCTGTGTTAAACAGAGAAGTGCACAGCACAGGCCTTATGTCAGTTTTACTTTTGTTTGAGTTCATTAGATTTCTCTACCCAAGGCTGCTTCAAAGTTTTTTGTTGCCCCAGGCAAATTCAGGTTTTGCAGCCTATCCCCACAACTTTGTCTTATTGATGATTAAGAGTTGACTGGGATATTATTTTCTTATTCTCATGTTGAATGTCTGTCACTTCTTTACTTCCTCTCCTTTACAATTGTGTGTGTGTACTTCTTGAGGAGCTGGTAGAGATCAAAAGTCATGTGCCCCTGGAATGCAAAAGATATAAACCCAGGGCTTTTTTTCTGGTGGAACTCACCGGAACTGAGTTCCAGCACCTTTTCTTCTATTAATTGCATTACAATTTAATCGCCATCTACTCCTGAGGAAATGTAATCCAAGAGTTCCGGTACCCTTTTCTCCAGAAAAAAAGCACTGTATAAACCCCCTTGTTGAGCTGCTAAACAGTTTCTGTGCACCTTCTCCAAAATTGCAGGCAGCAGTTCCCTCTTCAGAACATAGCTGAAGCTATTTTAGTTCCCCAGACAGTCGCTTAGTTTGCTTCTATGGTTGGGGTGGTGCAGCCTCTTATCTATCTGGATATTAATATGTGGTTGAGTTGTGGCAACTACTTTGAAATGAGCGCTGATATGAAATTTGATTGGTTTAGAGTGGCTTAAAATGTTACCTCAGCATGCAGGAAAAGGCTGTTGTACAAATTCCCTGTGCTTCCTGTCCAGCTTGCACATTTAAGAACATAAGAAGAGCCCTGCTGGATCAGACCAAAGGCTTATCTAGTCCAGCATTCTGTTCTCACAGTGGCCAAGCAGATGCCTTTTGGGAATCCCACAAGCAGAATGCAAGTACAACATTTCTCAAGCTGTGGGGGAATGCAAAGGCTGTATTTCAGATGAGGTAATTCTACAGGAATGGGAAGAGTGGGGTCTTGTATTTTCTCCTTTTCCCATATATAAAAGAATGCCTGAAGTTGCTTTCTTCCAGGGATGTTGAAGAGTCCTTGGTCTTGAGTCACGAGTCGCGTCACGAGTCTTTGGACCCGGGTCTCGAGTCCTTGGTCCAAAATGGTGACTCCCGAGTCCCGAGTCACTCCTAAAGCTGTCTCCACGAGTCCCTATTAAAATCAATGGGGTTTTTCCCCAACAAAATAAGGCTGCTTCAGATGTGTGGTTTAAATAAATTCTAGGCACAAGTGTGCCTTTTTATTTCAAAACTCTGCAACTGATTTTGACGAGAACAGACCAGGCAGACAAACCCAAAATAACCAAGCAGGCAGAGGAGGCAGGGAACCCCAAACAGGCAGGCAGAGGCAGCCAAACCCAAAATGTCTAAAAGGTTGCATTTTAGGAAAATGATTCTTAAAACTAAAATCTTCGCCGGCAATCGCACTTCTCTCCACTCCTTCTGGCACAGCCCAGGGATGTTGAAGAGTCCTTGGTCTCCAGTCCCGAGTCGAGTCTTGAGTCCCATTAAAAATATTGGGACTCGAGTGGGACTCGAGTCAGAGGTGGGACTCAGTCCGATTCACGAGTTGTGTCCTGGAGTCCCAAGTCCCCATCCCTGCTTTCTTCAGAAGTGCTGTATCAAAACTGGGGGCATGGCTTTGTGTTTCGTGAATATCCCCCCCCCTTTGGCAATGTTGCACGCCTCCTGGTGAAAAAGTGCTAAACTCTTTGCAGAGTGGCTGGTATTGGGGAGAGTAGTGAGAACAAGGGCACATCTGAATGTAGGTGTCATTCCACTGCACTGTATTACGTTCAAAGGGAAGTTCATCCCAATGCGAGAAAGTGTTGACCTAGTGCATCCTTCCCCAACCTAGTGCCCTCCAGATGTGCTAGATTGCAACTCCCATCATTCATGGCTGGGAATGTTGCACTCCAACACATCTGGAGGGCATCAGGTTGGGGAAGCACTGGGGTGCTTCTAGACATAGGGCTGCTAGCACTACCAATCAAAAAGCATTATGCCTGGGGTCTCCCAACGTGGTGTCCGTGGGCACCAGTGTGCCTGCATACACCTCTCTTGATGTCTACCAGGCTCCTTGCCCCTCTTGATTTTTATTTTATTTTAAAAGATGTTTTAAAAAAATAAAAATTTGCTTTTTAGGCTGGCATGCTGCAAAGTGAGGTGCCATGCTCAAGTGCCATCTTTATTTCCAAGACTGCCTCTGGGCCCCATTCCTCTGAGCCTCAACAGTTTGCTTTCTGTGAAATGAGTGCTGGAAGCCTGGAACAGAAAAATGTGGCTTCAAAAGTGTGGTTTTGTATTTTAAAGCTCACACCGCACCTCTGCCATGTACTTAGGTGTTGGAGCAAGTTACTTTTCTTTTCATCTCATTGGTTTGCCTTCTGAGAAATGGGTGTTTTGTGACTAGCCATGCCCAATATAGCAGACAGTTTGTGAATGGACAAGCCCCCCCCCCATGGCAGGCATTTTGTGAGAGCACCCACAACACCCTCTCAACATTCCAAATATGCCCACTGATCCAAAAAGATTGGGGACACCTAACTTAGATTATCGGGGAAGTTACTTTTCTTTTAGTCTCACCAGTTTGCCTTCTCAGTGCCATGCCCACCATGGTTTTGTGAATGGGTAAGCCCTCCCATGGCAGCCATTTCGTGAGAGTGTCTGTGACACACACTCAAAATTCCAGATGTGCCCACCAACCTAAAAAGGTTGGGATCCCTGCATTATGCAGCGGTTCTGTTCCTCCTTAACAGGTCTTTTGTGGCAAGAGAAAAGTGGTGGGGAAACATGGGACTGCTACAAATGAAAGACATTATTGTGTGGACCAGAGGTAGGCAATGTGGTGCCTGCAGGCACCAATGTACGGCCCAGACCCCTTTCTTGGAACCCTCAAAAGTGCCCTACTACCTCTTCCCACTTTTTTTTAATTAACACATTTTCTTACAGGCAGCTGGGATGGCTGTGAAATAGGTTCATGTTGGTGCTGAAAACTGTGGGTTCAAAGGAATTGTTTAGTGTATTGGGGCTCAGTCCCCACCTCTGCCCTGTGCTCAGTCTTTGGGGCATCTTATTTGTACTTCGAGACTAGCCATGTCCCCAAGGTAGCCATTTTGTGGTGCTGCCCAGGACAATTTCTCAAATAGCCAGATATGCCCACAGCCCAAAAAGGTTGCCTACCCCTGGTCTAGACACCCTCCTGCAAAATTCTGTGAATTAAGCAAGAGATTACACAATAAAAACCTCCTCTGAAAGCGGCCGCAGTTGCTCCAGCAACAGGGAAGAGTTCCCTCCCCACACCCGGAACAGCAGCCTGAGATCTTTTTGCACTGCTCACTATCTAGCCTAATTAGTCTGCAGAGAGCTTCCAAACCACCACTTCAAGATTCCAAAATCCGTAGATGATGATGATGATGATTGATGATTAGGCCAACACAAAGTTTTCCAGAATTCTTCATCAAGCAGATGGCTAATAAAGCAAAAAAAAAAAAAAAAGGTGATGTTGCAGGCATGTAGACTGCATTTAGTGACAGTCCTTAAGATGGAAGGTGAGAGGAGGCTGCTGCTGATATTCAAATTAGGCCCTACAAGGTGCTATGATGATTTCAGGTTGCTCCTAGAACTGTCTCTAGGACTGGTGGGATGGAGAAAAAACAATGGTTGACCCCTACACCCCATTTTTGAAAATATAAAATTCAGCTATTACTTGGAATGGCCACATATAGCTGACAGGGCTTTCACCATACCCTACACCAGCAACATCTTTTTCTCTCCCTCCTCTATTTTCATTTGTTTTTTGAACAGGAAGACCAAGGAAGAGTTCTGTGAAACTCAAAAGCTAGCTCACTGTTTTGAGATGCTTAGCTGATTCTAATGAAGGTATTATGACAGTGATCCCATTTGGATTTTTCTTTCTCATTGACCAACGTAATTGCCAGTATTCTTTTTCTTTCCCCCAAGACTATATAGGGAATCTCACTATTATAGGGAAGGTGGGGCTGAATTTCATCTCTGCCTTCCCAGCGTTTCCATGGGAACAGTGGTAAGCTGGAGGAGCTTGCTGTGATTTTCAGTCCGCCAGGAAGCTACTTCCCCTCACCTAGGCAGACACCGCCTGGATCCTCTAATGTAGAGAAAGCAGGACAGGCTCTGTCCTGAAGCACCCTGAAATGAAATCACCCATGCAACCTTAAACTGAGAAATGAGGACAGTCAGGAAAAGTCCATTTGCTAAACTGTCAGCATGATACGCTTCCCTAAAATCTGCATATTTTAAATAAGAACAATGTTTTTGTGTGGATGAGTTTTTGTGAAGATAATTGGATTATTTCACTTTGGGTGGCCTGGAAAGGGTGTTTGTGTGTCTGAAAACACAGCAAAAGCAGAAATGCCATTGTGTTTACCTAAGGGCAATCTCCAGTAAGAATTTAAGAGGAGCTGGGCTGGATCAGATCATCTAGCATTCTGTTCCCACATTGGCCAACCAGATGCCTATTGGAATCCCAGAAGTAGGACTGTATATATATATATATACTGTAATTGTTGTGTTTCTATTGTATTTTAATGTATTTTATCATTTTAATCAATTTAACTGCCTTGAGTGCCATTTTTGATAGAAAGGTGGATGGGGTACAAATAAAATATAAATAAATAAATAAATAGCATCCTCCCACTCATGTTCCCCAGCAACTGGTACTGAGCAGCATACTGCCTCTGATACTGGAGCAAATATATAACCTAGCAGCTGCTGATGGCTTTATCATCCATGAATTTGTCTGGTCCCCTTTTAAAGCCATCCATGTTGGGGACTATTTCAAAGTTGGTGCATTGCACACCACAGATTCGAACAGACTCTGCCTTCCAAACAAACCTAAGTTTTATTTAAACAAAGCCTTTTTTTCCACTGAACTCTCTCAGGCTGTGGCCCCTCTCTCCTCAGGCAAGAAGCAGTGGATATTGCCCTCAGCCACTTCCTGGTTCCTCCCAGGAAGTGTAACCCACTCAGGTGGAATCTGGCTTCCTCCTTCATTTGTTACTTCCTCCAAGTTGGTCCAGGCCCCTGACCTTGGAGGAAAACAGAAGTGGGTTTGCTTGCAAAAAAGGGTTTGAATGAGCAGCAATGTCTGAATTTGGGGCAAGGTAATGTATGAGTTTACGGCTTGCTCTGGCTTGCTTGAGAGTGTGTGGAGCTCCTTGGCTCTGCAGTCAGCTTTCTGGAGTGCACCTGCATCCATGTGGCCAGATTCTGGTGGGTGCATGGTCCTCTTTGGCATCAGGGGTTTGCATTAGGCTAAAGAAAGGTGGATGGATGTGGGAGGAGGATGGGGACTTTTTGCTCTTGTGTGTTCAAAAGCCACAATGCCTTGTAGCACCTTAAAGACTCACAAATTTACTGTGGCATAATAAGCTTTCATGGAGAGGAGTCCAATGTACAGAAAGTTATTTTTGAAAGATGTTGCTTTTCATGTAACTGGAGAAAAATGGCGCTTGCTGAAATAAAGGTACAAGAGCCCTGATGATCTCTGTTGCATCTGATCCCCCTGAACCAGCTGGCTTTTTGCTCAATTGTGTGTTCCCTGCTGCTGCCTCATAGAATCATAGAATGGTAGAGTTGGAAGGGGCCTATAAGGCCATTGAGTCCAACCTCCTGCTCAATGCAGGAGAACAGATGTGGACAGTCCAGGCAGTCACCCATCCAAGCACTGACCCGGCTCATACCTGCTTAGCTTCAGCATGTGGCCTGCATTATGTGCTCTTGATGCCACCTCCCTTGAATCTGTTGGAAATTGTAATATTGCCTGCTTAAATCAACGAGGTAATGTAACCACTAGTTACAGTGGGAGGACAGGGTTAATTGAACAATCCCCAGGGTGCATGTTTTGTAACCCCTCCTCCCTACTTCCCCAGCCAGCTCTCTCTCTCTACCTCTGCAACCTGATGGACGCATGGTCTGAGCTGGCTTCCAGCCAGTGATCTCCAATGAAGCAGACTCTTAACACCAAAGACTCTAACCTGCTTATATGCATCCTGCATCTATGAATAAACAGACTGTAAGTAAAACTAATAAAAGTCTTTATTAGTTTTAAACCTTGTATGGACAATCCGTTCCTTTTAAGAGCCTTTTAGCAGGGTTTAACAACCCATGTGGTAACCAGTTTCAATAACCAGGCTGCACATAAGGGGAAAACTCTGCTTTGTCCTAACCAGTATAGGACCGACTCCTTTCCATATCCTCCAACAGAATCTTTCTGGCTGAGGTTATTTTTCTAAAATTAAATGCCCTCCTCTCCCCTGTCCTATATCCTTTTTTACAAACATGGGTGTCCTTAGGAGATGGGTGTCAAGGTTCCGCTACTGCAGGGACCCCTCGACCTGCCTTTGAAAGATCTCTGCCTCTTCTCAAAGCCTCTCCCGTTCCAGGAGATCAAATCCTTTGCCTATTTCCAGTAGCATGGGTGTAGGCTTTAGACGTGGTGAAGAAGTCACTCCAACAAACCAGGGTACACAACAACACTTTACTTATTATATTAGGGTATTTACTTAATAGAGTGGTTATAATTCAAAAGCAAGTATGATAAAATAAAACAAACAACTAATACAAGGTTCTCTAGCTTATCTTCAGACTACCTCTCTCCTCTGCAGTCAGTCTCTCTCTCTTTCTTCGCTCTTCTGCAGTCTGCTGGCCACACCCCACACATATATAGCCTTCCCAGGAGTGGAAGGTTATAATCAGGTGACCTTGATCAGGAGACTAATTCTTAACTTCTATTGGGTACTAAAACTCTCAAACTCCCCCTCCCATCCTGGAGTGTTTGGGCCTTCAGGCTTCAACTAATCTAGGGAAGTGTTTGGGCCTTCTGAAGGAAAGGAAATAGTTAAAAGAAAACCTTACAAGATTTTCTAGCCAGGCATGTGGACAGATTGCCAGGGTCCTGACTAATACTAAAAGAATGTAGTCAATGGCTGGTGATGACTGTGGCAATGACTGACAATGGCCGTCAATGGCTGTTGTTGATTCACAAAGGTTGAGGTGTTTTGCTGTCTCACCCTGCCTATGTGACCAAGATAAGATAATACCTACCAGCTGCTTGATTGTAAGATCATCTTCCTGTCTCCTTGTAAGGAAATCCCCCTCCCCTAAAGCAAACCCCCCTTTTGTCTTGACCTTGCTGACCAATGTAAAGAACTGTTGCCAAATGACCAGACTTAGGTATGCTATAAAAGTGGTTGTAAAAGCCCCGCCCTGGGGTTCTGCTTTGCGACACAGTCCGCAGGACCTATTGTGCACAATAAACCTCTTTCCAATAACCCGAGTTGGTCCTCGTTGTCCTTATATGAGTTAAAAGGTGTCCACTTCATCTGGCAACCACGAAGGGACAAAGAGGAAGCTTTGCAGCTTGCTCGGGGCACAGCCCACCGCTGCCCCCTAAGGAGAGGCCTTGCGGAGCTCCCAGCGCGCATCACAGCACTTGGCTGTGAGGGAATCCGAACAGGGGACCTAACAGAGCAGTGGTCGGACGGTGACTCCAAGAACCAACAAAACTCGGTGCGGAACTAGGACCAAGGGGGCCGGACCGGCGGAACAGGCAAGTATACTCTAGGGTTCCTACAGGAGAGAATAGGAACAAGGGGAGGAGGATTTGGCCATCCTCCGGGGATTGGACCTACGAGGCAGCTGAAAAAGGCTGAACTGGTCTCCCTTTTGGGTAAAGGAATAAGGGATTGGACCTACGAGGCAGCTGAAAAAGGCTGAACTGGTCTCCCTTTTGGGTAAAGGAATAAGGGATTGGACCTACGAGGCAGCTGAAAAAGGCTGAACTGGTCTCCCTTTTGGGTAAAGGAATAAGGGATTGGACCTACGAGGCAGCTGAAAAAGGCTGAACTGGTCTCCCTTTTGGGTAAAGGAATAAGGGATTGGATCTACGAGGCAGCTGAAAAAGGCTGAACTGCTCTCCCTTTGGGGTAAAGGAATACAAGAGATCTCGGGAGGGAATGTGTTGGTATGCGTGGTGAAGTGTGAATGCCGCTGCAGTTCCCGTAGGTGACCGTGGAACGTCCGGGGCCGTGGGTCAGCGGAGCGTGTGTGTGAAATCCCTTAACGTCTAACAGGAGAGACCCCTTACTCTCCTGTCCGTACCCCACCCTTCTGTTTCTGTTCTTGTTGTTGGTCTTAGAATTAAGAGAATGGGGCGGGGGGGAAGCAGCGTCCCAAGGACACAGCTTCAATGCATGGAAAGGAATTTCAAAGCAGGGTTTGGGAGAGATTACGGGCGAAAACCTGAACGCCAAACTCTCCGGACCCTGTGCAAGGTAGAGAGTGGCCATCCATGGGAGTGGGGTGGCCAGCAGAAGGCTCCTTCGACCTCAATATCATCGAGCAAGTACACCAAAAGGTGGCTCAGACTCCAGGAGGACACCCAGACCAATACTCCTACGTAGACCAGTGGCAACAAAATGTAAAAGAAACCCGCCCCATGGTTAAAGGGAGTGCAAGATGGAGGCGGCACGCATAATGGTTGCCTGGAAAGGGACCCTGCCCTGGCCCAGAAAAGAGGAACGCGCCAGACCAAAAGAAAGGCAGAGAGAGAAAAAAAATAAAAATCCTTTTTGCTAGAATATTAAAAGACAAGCTAGCCAAAGTATGCACAGAGACGAGACTAAATGGCCAAATGCACCTCCCATGGCCCTTGTGTGAGTGAGATCCAGGCCAGGTCGAGTGGCGAGACCTGACCCCTCGTGAGATGTTGATGAGACATTCAATTCAGAATTACTGCAAGGCCCTGGTGAGATGTGTGAAGATTCTTCATTCACGGGTGAAGGCGGCTCAGCACCAGCCCAGCACAGAGGGATACTCTGTCCCAGGTGAATGGATTCATATTCAAGTACAGCGAAAGGAGGTGTACTTAACGCTGTGAAGTGCCAAGGACTTCAGCCATAAAAAGCCTCTAACCCCTAACAAGAATGAGGACATAATAACGCCTCCAACGATTCGGGGTGAACGTGCTAGAAACCTCTTCCCCTGAAACAGAAGAATTTGTGCCAGGACATCAATATCATCTCAGACCTTGGACGGGACGACCATCAAAGACAACACCCAGAGGATCGGACGAGATGAACTGATGTCAACTCCAGCTCAGTCTGAACCAGCCTTACCTATCAGCCCTTAATTAAAAGTGACCCTCAGTGTGCATTCACTTAGAATCAAAAGGAGAGAATGTGGTAAAGTGTAGTTTCAAAATGTGATTTCTATATTGTATAAACACATAACCTGTAGCCAATGTTTACTATTGTTATTCTGCTTGAATGTAATCCTATGGCTTACATATGCATCCAGTCCAGACCTAGAAAGGGCTTGATCTAGGAGAAGCTTTCTCTAGATGGTTCCCCAAGTTACCAGGGTTGCAAGCGATAGGGCTAATCGCAATGGGTTGCATCCTGCTCCCTTGTGTCCTCCCTATTGTGGTCCGGACAATCCAAAATAGCCTGAGCCTATTGGCAGAAAAGGGGCGGCTGCCCAGGTCCTGGCTATGTGGGAGTATCGCCCCATCCCCCAGGTTGAAACTCCAGATAGGTGTTGAAGTTTCAAAGGGGAGGAGTGAAGGAAACGAAATAGTTAAAAGAAAACCTTACAAGATTTTCTAGCCAGGCATGTGGACAGATTGCCAGGGTCCTGACTAATACTAAAAGAATGTAGTCAATGGCTGGTGATGACTGTGGCAATGACTGACAATGGCCGTCAATGGCTGTTGTTGATTCACAAAGGTTGAGGTGTTTTGCTGTCTCACCCTGCCTACGTGACCAAGATAAGATAATACCTACCAGCTGCTTGATTGTAAGATCATCTTCCTGTCTCCTTGTAAGGAAATCCCCCAATGTAAAGAACTGTTGCCAAATGACCAGACTTAGGTATGCTATAAAAGTGGTTGTAAAAGCCCCGCCCGGGGTTCTGCTTTGCGACACAGTCCGCAGGACCAATTGTGCACAATAAACCTTTTTCCAATAACCCGAGTTGGTCCTCGTTGTCCTTATCTGAGTTAAAGGGTGACCACTTCACTTCAGGCTTCAACAAACTTAAGCCTGTGTAGGCCTCGATCCTTCACAATGGGGTCCTTTAAAGACACACACACTGTAGCGCCTGAGGCAGCTGTCTGAGACAGCTGATTTGGGATGTCATGAAAAAGCAGCAAATTATTCATTATTTAATTCATTAATTATTATTGTATTTTTGCTGGCAGGGAAGGGGAGAGATGCTTGTAGGATTTTCTGCCTCAGGGGCCAGAACACCTTGATTGGCTTTGATTACTACTATTTACTTTGACTGGGGGTGGGAGTGGGAAGCCCCATTTGCTGCTCTGCCTCAGGCAGCAAAATGTCTTGGGGCCAGCCCCGGACATGGCTATAGAAACCTGTGGGGTGGGGAAAGGTAGTTGAGATGGTACAGGAAATTATGTGGGGTAGGGAAACAACTGGGGGTACAAAGATCTGTGGACGGGGAAACATGTCCAGGATTACATCAAACTTATTGTGTAATCCTAAACATGTTTACTCAGAAGCAAGTTCTCAGAAATAAATCTTACTGTTGTTCTTAGATCTCTGTGTGTCTTAAGTGCTGTAATACAAAATAGTTTTTTTTATGTTGGGATTGTTGCATGGTTTCCTTAGTAACAATCTCATACATGTTCTCATTGAATTATATGACAATATGTTCCAGTACCTTCTTTAATAGAGGCATCTTAACCGTTGTTGCTGAGCTATATTTGCTGGTCTCAAGCCATTTGTTACACCACTGCGAACACACACTCAAAATGTAATTGTATCTTGATCTTTGTAGATGCAGATCTTTTGTTGCTGGCAATTGTCTTACAATAGTTGGTCAGGTCCTTGAGTTACAGATTAGGGCACACCCAACGTATTGGAATCTCTACCTGTTTCAAAGTGGCGTATATAATCACCTGTATACAATTAAAGCTATGGGGAAATCATATCATTACCAGATACTGCTGCTTCCAACTGGCCACTAATGCTAGGAGGGGAGGAACAAAGACCAATACACAGAAACAGCCAAATTAGTGGGATTTCCCATTTCCAAATCTGCCATCACCAACTGTCCATGTCTTTTATCACTGGATTCTGTCCCTGATTCCATAGCCAATAAAGGAGAAATACCCAAACATGACCTGGAATTCACCTTTCTGCTTAGCCTAGCCCTGAGAAATGGAACCACCTCTAAGGGCCAAACTAGATATGACTGGTTCTCCTGATACCTTCTTTGTTAAAATTAGCTTGACTCCCCCACCTCCTGCTTTGAATTGGAGTAACACCGCTAGGAGGTTGGGGGTTAACACTTTCCCCCATGCCATTTCTCTGATTTAAATCCCCCCCCCAACAAGACTGCTATTAGCCAGAGGGGGGCAGGAATACAGTATGAGTACCTGTCTCCTCCTACAGCTAACAACATATTTGGGGAACAGATGTAAGTCAGGCAAATAGCACAAAGGGAAAAGAGTTAACCACCCTCCCCCAGTGCCATGGTCCTGGTCCAAATTGCTTCCTCCACCACCCATGGCTAGTTAATCAAAGATGTGGTGAGATCCAATCATAGATCTTCCACATCATGTCTTCTTTGGCTCTAAGGTGCCAAGTCTCATTGGGGTGCTTTGTTGTTTTTTTTAAAAAGTGAATTTGACATAAACAAGACAAACCACTATACAGTAGTAGTAGGCCTAGTGTTTGGGTGTGCAGTGGTGGGCAAAAATGGCTTCCACATTACTTTCCAAGGTGGAAGTGGATTGGGGCTTGCTTTCCTCTAGTTACCCTAGATGAGCCTTCCCAATTTGTCAGCCTCCAGATGTGTTGGACTACAACTCCCATCATCCCCAACTAGAATGCCCAATGGCCATTTGTAGTTTCCTCTGTAAAGGAAACTGTAGGTAAATGGCCCCCAATGACTAAGAAATAGCAGGGGATACCTTTGGAAGGTGAGAGTCATTTTGGGAAAAGGCTCCCCACTCCAAGCTATGAATGAAGTATATGTGAAGAGAGAGTGCTGCTTGAGTTGGACACGTAGGAAGAAACTGGGGTCAGACAACACGATAAACCCACATTCAGGGGTTGATTATGGGTTGTTGTTGAACTGTGGGTTATCATGTTGTCTGAACCCAGCCAAGATAAACCATGGTGAACAACCCATAGTTTATCAACCCAACAACAAACCATGGCTTCTCTTCATGGGTTGTTCGTGGTTAACAGGCCATGGCTTGTTAGCACAGCTGGGTTCAGACAACACGACAACCCATGTTTCAACAATAACTCACGGTTCAATGACAACCCACATTCAACTCATACTCAACCCTTGAGTGTAGGTTATCGTGTTGTCTGAACCCAGCCAGAGAGTTGAATATGAGCTCTGTAAGCATCTTAGGGGGCTGGCTGTTTCCTTGGAGTTCTGATGTAGGAGTGGACTTTGGCTGTCCACTAGAGCATTTAAACCAGGATTTCATAACCTCAGGCTCCAGGGCTAAATTTGGCCTGCCTGGGGTCCCAAGCCAGCACTCTGGGGTCCCATGCCCCCTTCTTCTGGCCTCATCCCCTCTCCCATGACCACCAATTATTTATTGGTTTTCTGGGTTTTGCTCATTCCCCCCCCACCTTGCCATTCTAAAAGGTTAAAATGCCTCCCCTGAAGCTTAGTTTCTAGCAGTAAGGGCTTTAAACTGAAAAATGTGGGGGGGGGGGGTTGTGGTATTTTGGCCACATGCCCTTTGCTTCAAGCCCTGCCCCCCACTGGAATGTGCCCCCTGAGATCTTCTCCGAAATTGAATTATCCCCTTAGGCTGTAAGAGGTTCAGCCGCCTTGATTTAAGCTGTGCCTCTGCCTGAGCGCAACCCATATATTTGTAAATAAATGCAAATATTACAAAACACCAATAAACCTCCAGTGGCCTCCTTCCAAATGAGAAATAAACCCAGGTTAAGTGCTGCACTGCTGGGACTTCTCACTACTCTCTGAGAAGTGGGGTAAAATATCAAAATTGGTGCCTGATGAGCCTTTCTGTGGATCTGTTTCCAAAGTCAGGGTACCACAGCAAAAGAGACCCCATCCCTGGTCATCACCTGCCTTACCTGTGACAGCAGTAGGACCTGAGGAAATACATGGGCAGGCACAGGTGGGAAAAGGAAGTCCCTAGTTGCTAACAGCACCTATGTGGAGCCTGAATGAGTGATTGAGAAATACGCTGGCCAGGCTAACTGGGATAATGTTCACAAAGAAGACACCTTAATTGAGCTGCAAATACAATGAAATAAACATCCAGAGCTCCCCAAAGGCAGATGTGGGGAATGGGATCCATGTGAGGGCCTGGCCTCCTTCCACCTCCTCACGGGACCACTGCAGGCACGCACGCGCGCACACACACGCACACCTGCCAGTGTGGTCAATGAAACATCCTGTAGAATAGACACCAATGCTGAAAGCACTGGGAACAGCTGGTTACCTGGGTAACGCAGCACAGCTCCTCACTTATTCATGGACCCTTGGTGCTTAGTGATGCCTGGCCCAGACCCTTCCTTCTGCACCCCCAGGGAGAGCAGCTTGCTGTCTTCACAGCTCCTCATTCCTTTTCATCCATTTATCGTTCCAAGGAGCAGATGCATCTACCTTTCTTCACTTAAAGCACAATCCTATGCATTTAGACCAGGCCTTTCCAACCTTGGGTCCCCAGATGTTGCTGGCCTACAGCTCCCAGCACACCCAGCCAGCATGGCTAATGGAAAGGGATTCTGGGAGCTGTAGTCCAGCAACATCTGGGGACCCAAGGTTGGAGAGCCCTGGTTTAGACAGAAAAAAGTCCTACAACTCCCAGCATGCCCCAGCCAGCATAGCTGGCTGGGGCATGCTGGGAGTTGTAGGACTTTTTTCTGTCTAAACACATAGGATTGTACCCTAAAGCCATCCCCGCAGCCCATCAGAGCTAGGCTTCCCATGCTACCCCCCCCCAAC
This sequence comes from Shinisaurus crocodilurus, assembly GCA_021292165.1. NCBI lineage: Eukaryota > Metazoa > Chordata > Lepidosauria > Squamata > Shinisauridae > Shinisaurus > Shinisaurus crocodilurus. Next base: position 73,983,118 of record CM037879.1, on the reverse strand, counting down.
CCTTTAAGGCCTAGTCCCAATAGTGAGAATTCCCCATGGGTTTTGGCAAGGAAGTGTGGTGCAGTGGTTAGAGTGTTGGACTGGGGCTCAGGAGATTCAGGATCTAGTCCCCACTTGGCCATGAAGCTCACTGGGTGACTTTGGGCCAGTCACCGACTCTCAGCCTAACTGACCTCACAGGGTTGTTGTGAGGATTAAATGGAGAGGAGGAGGAGGAGGACCGTGTAAGCTGCCTTGGGTTCCTTGCATGAGGGGGGAAAGGCAGGATATAAATGTAATAAATAAATATGGAGCATCTGGGGATGGTAGGTGAAGATGGGACACAGCTACCAAAGATAAACCCATCCAGTGGCGAATCCATGGAGAATGTCAAGTTCTTCCCTATGGTGGCTGGTTCTTTAGTGGAATTCATTGCTTTGCGAGACATTTTGCTGACAAGAGGCTAAGCATCAGGGACAGTCCTACCATGAGGCAGAGTGAGGTGGTTGCCTCAGCAGACGTTGGGTGGCATGGAGGGGGCAGCAGCTGCAGCCCCCTGACCTTTCTGTTGGAGGACAGAGTTGTGTGTTCCAGGGCAGCCTGCCCGGCACCCCCTAAGCTAGCCTGCTGCCCTCAGGTGTGGTAGAGGATGCCGTCTCATCCTCTGTGCCAAGGTAAGATTCTCAACTGCCAGCCCAGTTGTCTTCTGTAGGTGGAATGGGGAGGCACCATCTTGTCCTCCATCTCTGGCAGCAAAATGTCTTGGGCTAGCCCTGCTGAGCATGCCATGCAAACCACAAGATGTGCTCCAGGATGCCTTGCAACATCACGGACGCAAGGCAGCTGTCGACTAGTGCCACGGAAACAGTGAACAGTCTGAAGGTTGTGTCCCAGCACCCCCCTCTGACATCACAGGCAAGGTGCATCTATCAGATCATGTGCTACTGCTGTGGATGTTGCACATGTTGTGTCCTGGCATGTTCTGTAATGTCATGAAGGGCCCTGGGGCATGCCTTTCAGATTGTGCACTGCTTCATTGGTGACTGTTGCAGACCACCTAAGAGGGCCAACATCCAAAGGCCGATTGCACTGACAGTGTAACATGAATAGTTCAAAGTGATCAGGTCTAGGCCAAACATAACCATCTAGTGGTTCCAGGTTACTTGAAACACATCCTGGTGGTAACTTCATTCCCACATTGAGAACTGTGGAGCTTTTGGGGGTTCCTGCATGCAGGCATGCAGGAACACACACACACACACACACACACACACACGCCTCCTCATGTGCGGACCAGGTGGGGGCTGGGAGGAGGCGAGGGCCTCGGATGACATGGGTGGCGCCTAGACGACTAGGGCGTTCATATGTAAATGAAGCCATGACTCACGAGTTCCCTCCCCCCTGCCTGGCCAGTTCCCTCCCCCCTGCCTGGCCAGGTGAAGTTCAAATTGATTGGCTGAAGCAAGAAGGCTACAGAAAAGGGGAGGGGGAAGAGCTATTTCCCCACGTGTAGCCTTTGTTCTTGGTTTTAGTCTTTTTGGTAGCGTGCCCGGCATGGCAGCGTGCCAGCAAGGGGCCGAAGCCTTTAGGGGGGGGGGCTCAGGAATCAACTCCAGGAGCTTTACTGTGTACAAAAGTGTCTCTCTTTATTTTGTGTGCTTCTCTTATTTCCCTAATCTTGTTGTAAGATGCTACTAGAATAAACCTTGTCTTGGTTTCACCCCAAATGGGTTTTGTAGTGCTCTGTGAGTTCAGTATCTAAATCCAGGTTACAGAAATTGAAGGCGAGTCCCTAAACAGAGATCCAAGTAGGATTGCAGACAGCTGAGGCTGGCAGTCTGGTATCTTGAGATCTCAGAGGGTCTTGGTTCCTTTGCAAGTAGGAAAGGGTGGAGGTCTGGCGGGCCAGCCAGCCCCCCCTTCCAGGCCACATGGTGGCAAGCGCTGGGATTCCTTTGCAGGGAGGAAAGGGTGGGAGTCTGGCGGGCCAGCCCCCCCCCCTCTTCCTCCACAAGAACTCAAATCATCTGGACTGCACAGCCTTCAGGAATATCATGTAAGTTCCTGTTTCATAACTGTATAGACTGGTGGAGGGATAGATGTGGACTAAAAACCCCTGGACATCAACCGTATGGTCTTGTGACTTCTAACACTGAATTCTGGGTGCATGGAGCTGTGGCAAATAGCCATGGCAGAAAAATCAACATACAAACTGAAATTTGCTAAAGGCAAAGTATCTGATATTAAAAAATAAAATATGGCATGATTTTGTTTCATATACAAATCAGGAACATATACAGCAATATTTGTCAAAGCTGATCAGATTTTCTCAGATTATGAAAAAGAGACTGAATACAACTGCAACAACAAAGAATCCAGAAGGCCAGACAGACGGTTTGTGTCTTCAGCAAGCTTGCATGGTTTATCTTCAAGCCAATGCCAAATCTAGCTTGACACAAACTGCAGGCACCCTAAGAATCAAGAGACTAAATATAAATATAATTGGTTATTATGAAGAACCATAAAGAACATCTCCAAGCAACCAATGGAATTCACCTACGGTATATTTTTGTCTGTAAAGGGCGTGGAGGAATGTTAAATGTACTATCCTCTGTCAAATTACTAGATTTAAATGTGATGCTTGGGGGGGGGGGCTGGTTTGTGTTTTTGTATTTGGAAGATTCATAAAATGTATTTTTTTAAAACGGCCTTGTGGTTGCAGAGGCAAGGGGAAGGGCTCTCTGGCCCCAGTCACAGGCCAAAGGAGCCAGGGCAGCTGAGAGGTCCCTCCTGGCAAGACCAACAGCAAGGGGAAGATCAGCCTGGTCCAACCCATTGATCAGAGGTCCATGGATCAGCTGCAGGGAGCTTGTTTCCTCCTCTCTGCCTCCCTAGTTGGTGATTTATATTATTTCTAGCACATTCTTTGCGTTATTTGGTCATGGGAACACTACTTTCCCTGCTTCACAATATTTTAATGGCTATGTTGATTGAATATTAAAAAATACTCATGTCAAGGGTTTACAATGCTAGTAATAATACATACCCCAACCCTGTGTTCTAAACATGAGCCAGGCGGCTTTTCTTCCCCTGTGGTGGTGTGGAGGTGGTTATGGATTTTTCTCCTGTGCTCCTGTCCTAGCATGGGGTGCCATCTGCTGGAGGTCCATGGCACTTCACTAGTATAAAGTGCATTGTAACATTTCCATTCTCACAAAGAAGAAGTGGTGTGTGGAAAGCCCATATTTGCATTTTACAAATCAGGAAAAGGAGCTGAGATTGAGAGATAATTACTAGCTCAAGACTACCTGCATCATAGAGCCAGAACTTTAACCCAGTTCTAAGTCTGTACTTTTGCCCACTCAATGATCAGCAGCACAAATAAAAGGACCCAGTTCCATGCAAGTAGTATTTATATTGGGCTAATGCAGGGGTGTTGAACATAATGTGTGGAGGGGCAAATGACCCCCCCCCACTGAGTCTACTGTGGGCTGGATGACATCAGGGGGTATGCCAAGTGCTTCGCCTGCCCTGCGTCCCCATGGGAGAAGGCATAGAACAGACAAAGCCATCATTGGAATCTGATGAAGGAATTTTTCTTCCTGAGGAATTAGAAGCTATCAGTTACATGGACTTGAAAAAAGACTTTATGTTGAAATGGACTTTGTACTGGTCATCCATAGTTGGAGGTTGATAATACCAATTGTATTTATTATAATTTGGAATTTATTTATTTATTATATTTGTTAATCGCCCATCTGGCCGGTCACCTGGCCACCCTGGGCGATGTACAATTAACACTATAATAAAAACATGACAATTAAAACAGTATAAAAATTCTTTTAAAATCCTAACCCACCCCATATTCCCACCTGAAAAGCCATGTTTTTAAATTTGTATGTATTTACACATCTATATATTTTATACATTAGTACAATATAAATACTACTTGCATGTGGTTGGGACTTTGCTTTTGTGCAGTTGATCCTGGTGCAGAGACCCTTACTGTGTGTTTTTCTATTTTTTGGTGCACTCAGCCACACTGGCCAGATAAGTGCTGTCTAAGAGTTAATAATAGATTCATAGATTCATAGATAGAGTTGGAAGGAGCCTACAAGGCTATCGAGTCCAACCCCCTGCTCAATGCAGGAAACTAGAGGAGGGGTCTCCCATCCAAGTAATAACCAGGCCTGACCCTGCTTAGCTTTCCACGCTCAGACAAGCTGAGCCAGCGTGAGGAATATTTGAGGAATCAATTGAACATAGGAAGTTGCCTTATACCAAGTCACACCATTGTGTCTATTGCTCATCATTCCCAGCCAGCATAGGAATTACAATCCAACAGATTTGGAGGGCACCAGGTTGGGGACACCTGGATCTGCACTGATTGGCAGCAACTCTTGGGTTTCAGACAGGAGCCTTTCCCAGCCCTATCTGGAAATGCCAGGGATTGAACCTGGGGCCTTCTGCATGCAATACATGTATGCTGCCACTGAGCTACAGCCCTTTCCCACAGCCCTTTCTATTGATACCTGTTGCACTAACTGCAGGCCCTGCTCCAACACACACTGACCTAGTTCACACATAACAGCTAACGATGGTCTAAACAACCCATCGTTATCCATGGCTGTGCTGGAGTGAGCAAGTGCTGTGCTTCCTCCTACACAGACGCCACTTCTGCTTTCAACCCAGGAATGCCCCATTCCTGGGTTGTTGCCATGATGTGAGAAGCCAGCGCTTTGGTTTGTTGAGGGAGTTCCTGGGGGGTCCCATGGGTGTTTGGCGATCCAGAAAGAAAGCAGAAGTGGCGTCTGTGCGGGAGGCAGTGTGCTTGCTCACGCTGATGTGGCCATGGCTAACTGTGGATTGTTAGCTCCCTGCTGCTCTCCCTTCTGATGGTAATTTATCTTTAATCCAGACTTGGACTGAACAGCCCTTCAAATACAAGGCACCTTAAAATAGAGGACTGTCCTCTGGCAGCCCTTCAAATAGAGGAATGTCCTTTATAAAGGACACATGGCCACCCTAGGGGAGGCATTGTAGTATCTTTGAAGAAGCTGCATATCCAAATTGTGACACTGAAAAACCAGAAAGTAGCCAATGTTGTCTTAGGAATGGCACTTTTCTGTACCTATCAAGTTATAGTTAAGATTACCACTGCATACGGTTGATTTGGCAGGTTTGAGAAATGCACTTTCTGTCTTAGTATTACGTACCTAAGTTACTTTTTTTTTAACTGACAAAGTTACTGGAGCAAAAAGACTGCTAATGCTTACTTAAGGTAACTTTGTTTCCCCCCTAAGTGGAAAATATTATTTGTCTGCTTTACGTAATGCATTTTTCTCTTCGTTTATTTTTAAGTATGTTTTGTGTCTGGCCATTCTTCTTATTTTTCCATTTTTATTATTGAAATGTCTGCCTTGCTCCCCCAGAAAGCATCAAAAAAAGAAAAGAATCTTCTGCTTCCAGCTGTGCAGGCATATTTCACAATTCTGCCATTAGTAAACCAGCAAGAAAGCAGTAGTTGGAAGGAAAAGCAGCCCAGGACAAATCACACAGTCACTTTTAGCAGCAGGGAGGAACGTTTTTCTGGAAGCAATATTAAGTGTGACCCCATGAGACCGGGTCACCCTAAATTAAGGTCAAATTGCTCCTTCTCTTGCTCGGAAGGTGGCAACAAAGGGGAGGGCCTTTTCTGTGGTAGCCCCACAACTGTGGAACAGCCTCCCCACTGATGCCCGCCTAGCGCCAACTTTACTATCTTTTCGGCACCAGGTTGAAACGGCCCTCTATGCTGAGGCATTTAATAGCTGCAAATATTTATTTATTTATGTTGGAATATGGGTTCCACATATTCAGGGTTTGCCTTCGGGCTAGAAGGCTACAGAGTCCAACAAGCCTGACCAAGGTCAGGACTGAGAAAGATTCACCTTTGTCCCAGTGAGGGACCGGTACAGTTTTTTGTGTCCAGTGTAACTGGAGCAAGGGTCGAGCTAAAGTGGATGCAGCTGGGATGACATCATGCCTTGATGCAGCTGGCATTACCTAATTTAGCACATGACTGTACCATAATGTATATAAAGTGTGTGAAGTCTTTGGGAGCTTGTTGGGAGTAAGGAGTATAGGTAAATATATGGTAAGAGAGCATTCTGGTGTGATAAGAGTTTGTATGTATGTCATGACTGTAAACCTGTTTTATCTGACATGCTATTCTGTTTTTCACTCTTGTAATATATCACTCTTTGATCTGTTCATGTTTTACAAGTTTAGTTTAGTAAACTTTAGAGTTTGAAAGAAACTGACTTGGTGTTTTGCTTTTTCACCTACTGGCCTTGCACACGGTTTTTTCTCAAACTACCCAAACGCCACAACTCGAATCTGCAACCACTGGACAAAGTTGCTTAGCTTTGTTTTTCCCCCAGTGGTTCAGTATTCCAACAGGTTATGGGCCCAGCTGTGGCACATGGGTATTGAGATCCGTGTAGTTTTGTTTTTGGCAAAGGTCCAGTGAGGTGTTTTTGTTTGGGTGCTGAGAAGTTTTGATCGCTACAAAGTTCCTGGCTAGGGCTTTGTATCGCTGGTCCTTCTCTGGCAACAAACCCTGAAAAGCTGGAAGAACAGACGGTGATAAAGAGTGATCCTCTGGAGATAGAGGAGGGAAGAATTCCAGAACCAGCTCCCCCTGTGCAGACCGTGGACGGCGTACCGATGGCGGTGGTGCAACAGTACCCGGGAGTGGTGGTGGACAAGCTGACGGGTGAGAACTACCTGGCTTGGGAGTTCAAAACCAGAATGCTCCTGATGCGGGAGGATTTATGGGACATAGCTGTTGTCAATCCCCCGTACGGCCCAACCCCTGAAGAGAGCAGACGGATGCAGAGAGCTCATGCAATGATTGTGCTGTCTCTGTCAGATGCACAACTCATGCATGTCAGAGCGCTGGAGAATGCCGCCGACTGCTGGGCTACTCTCAGGAGGATACATATTCGGGACTCTGCAAGTTGTAAAATCCTGTTGGCACGGCAACTGTACAGGAAGCAGTTGCTGCCCGGGGAAAAAGTTTCTGACCACTTGCAAGCGATACAGGAGCTGCTGATGAAGCTTGCTGAGCGGGGTCAGAGATATGAAGAAATCCATCAAGTCCAGATTGTTCTGTCATCCCTGGATGAGAGCTGGGACTTGCTGGTTAGTAGCGTTGCTTCGCTCCCAGAAGACGATCTAACAATGGATTATCTAGCTGGCCGTCTCCTGGAAGAAGAGGAGAGGAGGAAAGCGAAACAGCAGCAGCAGAAACAGCCGGCAGCTCCCTCCATCCGAAGGAATTCAGGCCGAGGAGTGGTGAGAGTGTCGGGTTACAGCAACAGCGCAGAGCAACCGAGAAATGCCGGAGAAGACACGGAGGCAGCTTTGAGTGTCAGGAGGTGCTTCAGATGCGGGCAGCCAGGACACTACAAGAGACATTGTAAGACGGGCTTGCAGAAGGGCGGTCCACAGAGGAAGAAACAACACCAGGAAGATGGACGTTGTAGTAACTCTGTGTCTGCCACTGTGAGGGTGAATGTAAGTCAGCCTACATCAAGGTGGATTCTTGATAGTGGGAGTTCCAAGACAATTTCTAACTCGTCTTTGCCTTTTGTATCATTTAACAAAGTGTCTAAAGAAAGCAGTAGTCACACTGTCACGTTGGCAGATGGGAGCACGTGTCCTATTGTGGGTGAGGGGAAATGCAAAGTACCCTATCTAGAAACAGAGATGGAAAATGTTCTGTGTGTCCCCAATTTAGACTATAGCCTATTGTCTGTATCTTGTTTAACAAATGATGGGTATGAGGTGGTATTCACAAAAGCTGGCTGTGAAATACTCAAAGGTGGGAAGCTTGCTGCCAAAGCCTCCCTGGTAAATGGGCTATATGTGTTGTCTCCCCACATTGCCATGGTTAATAATACACCTTTACACGATGGATGTTTACACACATTTCACAGAAAATTAGGGCATTCCGGATTTGGTGTAATTAAGAAGACTGCTGAGTCTTGTACTGGGGTTACATTGAAAGGGTGCAAGAAGTATCTAAACTGTGCAGTGTGCAAACAAGCAAAATCTAGGGTGCAACCAATAAGTAGAAAATCAAACAGGCAGGTCAATGAAGTGTTTGAGTTGGTGCATTCCGATGTGTGTGGTCCCTTCAAACCCAGTGAAGGTGGTGCAAGATATGTGGTACTGATCATGGATGAGTATTCCAAGTTCACATGGGTGTATCTGGTGAAGCAAAAAGCTCAGTGTTTTTCTGTGTTCCGTGACTGGGTAGCATATGCAGAACGGCAGTTCAATACAAAAGTACGTACTCTACAGACAGACCGGGGTGGGGAGTACTTGAGCGGAGAGTTTCAAAAGTTCATGAAAACAAATGGTATAGTGCACAAACTTGCGAACCCCCATTCTCCATGGGAAAATGGTACGGCTGAGAGAAAATTAGGGGTTCTTCAACAAATAATGAGGTGTTTGTTAACTGATGCTGGTCTAAGCACAAACTCGCATTTTTGGGGTGAAGCAATCCTTGCAGCCAACTACCTGTGCAATAGAACCTGGTCTATGGTGATTGATAATATACCGTATACAAAGCTATTTAACAGGGCTCCGGAGCTTGGCCACCTTCGAGTCTGGGGTAGTTTTGCATACGTGCATATTCCCAAATCAATGAGAAGGAAGGGAGAACAAAGGTCACAAAGGTTGCGTTTTGTGGGATATGCTGGCACTGGGAAATCCTGGAGGTTTTCACGAGGTAATGCCAGGGTGATCATATCTCAAAATGCAGATTTTGTGGAGGAAGATTGGCAACGTATTCATGCAAACCCAGAAGTTTTAATTCCGGTAGATGACTCTGAGCCAGCCAAGCCGCAGCAGCTGGCGAGAGAGGGGGGCCAAAGCCCAAGGAATGTAAAACAATCTGTACAAGCCAGAAAAAGTGGGGAGGAACAAGCCGGTGAAGGCAGTACTGAAATTGAGATCCGAAGATCTCAGAGGAGTAACAAAGGTGTTCCACCCCAGAGGTTTGTGATAGGAGGGGCAAGAGTTTGCAATGTTACATATGTTGAACCTGAGAACCTTGAACAAGTAAATAATTTGCCTAATACTGAAAAGCAACAGTGGTTGGAGGCAATGAGCAGTGAAATGGAATCATTCAAATGAAACAATGTATATACAGAGGTGAAAGCACCAACAGGAGTAAAAGTAACTGGCAGCAGGTGGTTATTCAAACGGAAGGTGTCAATTTCGGGAGAATTCATATTTAAATCAAGACTAATTGCCAGGGGTTTTTCGCAAAGGTGGGGGGAGAGTTATGATGAAACATTTTCACCCACTGCAAAGGCAGAAACAGTAAGGTTACTACTGTCACTGGCTGCGAAAAGGGATTTACAGGTGCATCATTTGGATTTCACAACTGCTTATCTAAATGCTCCTCTGGAGGAGGAAATATACATGGAGCCGGCTCCGGGGTTTGAATGTAAACAGGGAAAGGTTTGGTATCTTAACAAAGCAGTTTATGGGCTGAAACAATCAGCCAGAGCCTGGAACATCTGTCTTAACGAAACATTGCTGAAATTTGGTTTCAAACGTGGGGTAGCTGACCCGTGTCTGTACACTAGAGGGTCAGGAAACAGCTACATGGTCTTAATCACGTTTGTTGATGATATTTTGTGCGCTGGGTCAAGCAGCAGCCAGATATCCACATTTGCACAGCAATTAGGGCAGAAATTCAAAATAAAATCTCTGGGTGAAGTCTCACAGTATCTAGGTGTGCAGGTGGTCAGATCAAAAGAGTCTATTTGTCTGAACCAGAAACAAAAGGTGATAGCATTACTTGACAAGTATGGTATGCTAGAGTGTGCACCGGTCCTGACACCTATGACCACAGATTTTGTTAAATCCGTAACTGCAACAGATAAAGTGTTCCATGAGGTCGAAAGATATCAATCCCTGGTTGGCAGTCTGCTGTATCTGGCTCAGTGGTCACGACCAGATATAGCTGCCAGTGTGGGAGTTTTGTGTCGATTCACAGCACAACCCACTGTTCCTGCATGGAATGCAGCAAAGAGAGTACTGCGGTATCTCAAAGGCACACTCGACATTTGTTTAAGTTTACCGGTGAAAGGGTCAGAAAACTTACAAATATGGGTGGACTCTGACTGGGGAAACTGTGTATTGTCCCGGAAATCAGTCAGTGGCATGGTCATGCAATTTGGTGACACCATTGTGAACTGGGTTTCAAAGAAGCAAACAAGTGTAGCCACATCCAGTTGTCAGGCCGAAATGGCAGCAGTTTCACTGGCATGTGGGGAGATAACTTGGTTTCTACAACTGTTCAAAGATATGGGTATTGATCAACAACTGCCGGTAGAGGTGTATTGTGACAGTACAGCATGTATATCTTTGGCCAACACAGAACACTTGAAGGCCCAGACTAAGCACATAGCAGTTAAGTATTGCAATGTAAGGGACCACATCCAAACTGGTATAATCAAACTGATGTACTGCCCATCAGAAGGGAATTTGGCAGATGTCATGACCAAGGCACTGCCCATGCCCAAATTCCATGAAACAATAGCAAAGTTTGGAATGTTGTAAAATGAATGTGTTTAGTAGAAAATGTAATAAAGCTTCAAGCCTCTCAGGCAAGGAGGGGTGTTGGAATATGGGTTCCACATATTCAGGGTTTGCCTTCGGGCTAGAAGGCTACAGAGTCCAACAAGCCTGACCAAGGTCAGGACTGAGAAAAATTCACCTTTGTCCCAGTGAGGGACCGGTACAGTTTTTTGTGTCCAGTGTAACTGGAGCAAGGGTCGAGCTAAAGTGGATGCAGCTGGGATGACATCATGCCTTGATGCAGCTGGCATTACCTAATTTAGCACATGACTGTACCATAATGTATATAAAGTGTGTGAAGTCTTTGGGAGCTTGTTGGGAGTAAGGAGTATAGGTAAATATATGGTAAGAGAGCATTCTGGTGTGATAAGAGTTTGTATGTATGTCATGACTGTAAACCTGTTTTGTCTGACATGCTATTCTGTTTTTCACTCTTGTAATATATCACTCTTTGATCTGTTCATGTTTTACAAGTTTAGTTTAGTAAACTTTAGAGTTTGAAAGAAACTGACTTGGTGTTTTGCTTTTTCACCTACTGGCCTTGCACACGGTTTTTTCTCAAACTACCCAAACGCCACAACTCGAATCTGCAACCACTGGACAAAGTTGCTTAGCTTTGTTTTTCCCCCAGTGGTTCAGTATTCCAACAATTTATTTATTTATTATATTTATACCCCGCCTTTTTTCCTGCAAGGAACCCAAGGCGGCTTACATAATCCTCCTCCTCCTCCACCTCTCCATGTTATCCTCACAACAACCCTGTGAGGTAGGTGAGGCTGAGAGTCAGTGACTGGCCCAAAGTCACCCAGTGAGTTTCATGGCTGAGTGGGGACTAGAACCCGGATCTCCGGAGTCTCAGTCCAACACTCTCACCACTATGCCACACTGGCTCTCAACGAGAGCCCGCCTAGCGCATGGGGTGGTGGTTTTGTCATCTTTTTATCCAGTCTGTTTTTTACATCTGTATTAGTTACTTAAGTAATTTTAAAAGTGTTTTTAAAATGTTTCTGTAATTTTTTTGATGTTTTTATTGTTTGTATTTAGTTATTTATTTTTTAATACTGTATTTTATTGTAAAATTGTATTTTTATTGTATAATTGTATTTTATTATGTAATTTTTTATCATTGTTGTAAACCACCCAGAGAGCTTTGGCTATTGGGCGGTATAGAAATGGAATTATTATTATTATTATTATTATTATTATTATTATTATTTATTATTATTATTATTATTATTGAGGGGGGGCTGGCTGACCCGCCACAACCCCACCCTTTCCTACCCCAAAGTACCCAAGACCCCCAGAGATCTCAAGGTACCAGACTGCCAGCCTCTGCTGTCTGCAATCCTACTTGAATCTCTGTTCAGGGACTTGCCTTTATCTGTAACCTGGATTTAGTTGCTGGAACCACAGAGCAATCCACAAACACCATGTGGGGTAAAAAACCAAAAGAAGGTTTATTCAGGTAGCATTTTACAACAAAATTAGGGAAATGAGAGAAGCACACGAAATAGAGAGAGACACTTTGGTACACAGAGTAAAGCTACAAAATAACAAAACCTACTGATTCCTTATATCTCCCAGGCACACAACTAGTTACCTGGGGGTCAGTTCTCTTCCAGGGTTGGATCCAGCACAGCCTTGCTGCCCGGGAAGACTACACACCTACCTGAAGGTCCGAGATAGGTAGCCCTCCACAAGGCTTGCCTTGCCAAAGCCCTCATTCAGCTAATTTGACCAGGAGCTACCTGGGGTCGGATCCTGAGGCCACCCGAAGGCTTGGGCCTCTGCTTGGCTTGCCGCCATTGCTCCAACAGCCGGCAGCAACCACGCGATGACAAAGACAAAGAACAAAACCCACACATTTTCCCCCCCTTCCCTCCCCCTTTCTGCAGCTCCACCGCTTCCAGCCAATCAGGATGCACTTCACCTGGCCAGGCAGGGGAGGGGGACCCATGACTCATGGCATTTGCATATGAAAGCCGGGTCACTGTAGACTTTTCAGGACTTTCAGGCGCCATGCCCCACCCGATACTTTATGCACATTTCGCTTCCTCCCAGCCCCCAACCGGCCTTACTTGGTTTACACATGAGGAGGCGTGTGTGCGCGCATGTTTGAATCCCCAAAGGCTCTTTTCTTCACAATTATTAACAACAACGGGAACAGAGAACTAGGGATCTTGTGAGCATTCAACCAGGGGTGACTGCAAAAGTGAGCAGCCCTGCTGGAATACTCATCATGGGCAGGGTCAAGGTAAGCAGGGTCCTGTTAGCAGGCCGTGGTGGTGGGCACTCCCAAATCCCAATGGGGAACATCTTTTGTTTCCAGGGGTAATCCCTGCTGGGAAACTGATGCAGCTGTGAAAATGACAGAAATACCATCCTTTTCCTGCTGGGGGATTCTGGGACTGATGGTCCCAGCCCCAACCCTGGTGGGAAAAGATATTCCACCGAGGACTGGAGAGTGCCTGCCAGCCTCTCTCCCCATTCCTCTGCCCTGCCCTGCCCTGCCCCGCCCCGCCCCGCCCCGCCCCGGGTAAGTTACTGATCCCTTGTGGGGCAGGAGAATGGGAAAGCGGAGGTGACAGAAGGTGCTTTGTCAATGCCCTCAGAGCTTTTGATGAATGATTGCAAGAATCCTAATGCTTGCAAAGTCTCATCTGCTTTCGGGGTGAGCAGCAGGATGGTTGCGCACCCTTATCAAGAACATACAAGCACAAGAATTTCTTTGCACAATCAAATTAAGGTCCATCTTGCCCAGCTTTCTGTTTCCAATAGTGGTTAACCTGAAGTCTCTGGACTTCCCTCTGTTTTTGTGTCCCCCCACTCGCCCCGCCCTGCCCTGCCCCGCCCCGCCCCGGCATCTGGTATTCAGGAATATGCTACTTCTGTATGTGGAGATTCCACTCAGCTACCATAGTGGATAAACATGGCCATGGTGAATAAACATGGATAGATCTATCCTCCATGAATACAATTTCATGTGGCCCAATTTAATGTGGCCTTTGGCCTACTTTCAAAAGTTTACTGCAAGCAATAAGTTCAGACTTCTGGCAAGGAGGGGATTAAACCGGGGAGGGGGGAGCCCTGATAGAAGGGTGGGGGAGCCCTCTGCAAGTAATCTGTCCAGATATCTGGCAAAGGGATCTGTGTCTCCTCCTGCAGCCTGCTGGGTGGGGGGAGAGAGAGAGAGAGAGAGAGAAAGAGAGAGAGAAGGGATGGCCCTACCCACTTCTGGTTCTGGCGCCACCCACCAGTGGCCTCAGCCCTGCCCACCAGTGGTATGTGACCCCCCCCCCCCTGCAAGAGATTACTCCTGAGGGAATGCATCTCTCAACAGGAAAAGAAAAAAGTTCCATTCTTGCCCCTGACCTAAAGAGAAAGGGAAGGAGGTGGGTGGAGGGGTGAGTGAGAGAATGCCTCAAGTGCTCAGAAGGGGAATCTGTGACTCAGTCACAAGTTCCTTCCTCTCCTCAGTGGGCATTTCTGCCTCTGTGGTGGCTGTACAGGTTACACCCAAGGGGTTCTGTGGAAAGGCCTGGCGGGTTGGTGTGGGTGGCTATGGCGTTGTTAGCCCTTAGATTTGATCATGCAGTTCTCTAACAGTCGCAACAGTAAAGGGATTGATGTCTTCTGGGTGATAACTACATAAGCCAGCTGCTCTTCCCTCCCCCCCGCCCACCCCCACCCCACCCCACCCCACCCCCATTTTTACTGCAGAGGAAGTTGGTTTTGGATTAAACCACATATTTATCCCTGCAACCCCACATACATGATGGTGCAGCTAGGGTTGGACTTTGAAGCCAATGTCCAGGGGCCCACAACCCAGGCACCCCCCAAATGAGCACCCAGAGAGCGGTAGGTGATGAGGGCATCAGAACAGCAGAAGCAAACTCCATTTTATTCCCGTAGTCCATGACATGATGGTGCTATGAATGAAGTGAGTCTAAAGTGCAAAAATGCACATGCTCAGAGTTGGGTTTTTTGTTTGTTTTTAAATCAGGTTTGGCAAACAGTTTTGTTGCTGCTGTTGTGCTCACATATCAGGAATGTAGAAGCAGATGGAAAGCATGGATTGGTGGGGGCTGGGGAGAAGAGAAATGCGTGTTGTGTGCTTCACAACCAAACTCATACACAGGGCCATCTAAAAGGTCCCTTGCCTGTCAGACCATTTTGCCCAGGGTCTAAAATTACCTAGTTGGCCCACTGTGCAGCACACCCCTTTCTGCACTGCTCAGGCAATGTGAGAAGTCCTGGACCACAAAGGAGAGGCCGGTGTTGTTGTGGCTGCCTCCTGGATGGTGAGTGTGAAGAAATTCATTTTTGTTTGAGATTTTTTGCTGTTAACAAGAGGATACATTTCATGAGGAGGGACTGACATGCACTCATTATAATCACCTGCGTTCCTTATCATGGTTTTTTTTTTTTGCTAGTCTCCAGGCCTTCAAGGTCAGAGCTGAATGGCAGCCAACAATTAGGCTGACTGATTTCAGCTGGATGGCAGTAGGGTTTTTTGAATCTCCCCTCCCCTCCTGGAAGCTGAGGAAGTTATCCAGTCGACAGTGATTGGCTATGGAGGCTCACCTCACACTGGTCAAGGGCCCAGAGGGGGTGGGGGTATAAAGCTAGGAGGGTTATGGTTGCTAGTGGTTCTTCATGCGGCCTTCACATGGAAGGTGTCTTGATCTTCAGCTTGCATTTGTGAGCCTGGAATCTTGACTGAGCACTGTTCCATTGGAAGAACCTTACCTGAGGGCAATGTATGGGAGAGACAAGATAGGGTTTAATGTTTTAGCCTGCAGCATGGTGTTAAAGGATTATATAATTGAACCATATAATTGCCTTGGCATTTGGGCAATTGTTTGTTCTTTCTGCTTGGGCATCTCTTCTGTTGGCAAGTCTCAGCCCTGAGAATAAACCTGACTGATTTTTAATACATTACCCATTACTCTTTCCTAGCATGCTTCCCCTCTCTACTCTGGTGCCTGACCAACACTTCAAGGGCCAGAGTCCCTGGCTCTTCTGCTCCATTTTCCCCATATAGATCCATTTCACCCATAGATTCATAGATCATAGAGTTGGAAGGAGCCTACAAGGCTATCAAGTCCAACCCCCTGCTCAATGCAGGAAACTAGAGGAGGGGTCTCCCATCCAAGTACCGGTAATAACCAGGCTTGACCTTGCTTAGCTTTCCACGCTCAGAAAAGCTGAGCCAGCGTAAGCCACAGGCATATACACAGAGAGAAAGCTATACCCCCTGGTAAAGTACCCCAGAGTCCAGAGCCGGGTTCCACATATCACGCAGCCTGCCAGTGGCACGTAGGAGACCACAAGCTATGCCTGAGTTGTCAAAGGGAGGAATGGATTGTGCAGGAGACCTGGAGCACTGGGAAGTGGATCCCCAAAAGTCTCGAGCTGAACATTAAATTTCTAAGTCAAATTGGGAACTCTAAGGAGAAGCTCCCTTGGCAAAATGCTCCATCTAAATCTGTTTTTAACCAAAATTGTGGTGGCTTCAGGGTCCCTAATAGTGGCTTAGCCTCCATTTGGTCTTCCCATCGTCACCACAAGTGCCAAATGATCAATGCCATTCTTTTGGCTGTTTCTTGATAATCTGGTACTTAATGGTGCCATAAATTAAGTGATGCTATTGCCCCATTTTTGTAATTTTAAACTAAGCTGAGAAGCCCAAAGGTACTCTGTGCCCACAGCATTTTTCTAATTTTGGACAACCAACCAGGAAGTGAAGTCTTTTGGGTTCCCCTTCCTTTGAAGTCAGGTACAGTAATACCTTGGATTGCAAGTAACTTGGTCTGAGAGCATTTTGCAAGACAAGCAAAAAAATTTAAAAAAATTTGACTTGATAAACGAGCAAGGTCTTGCAAGACAAGTAGTGTAGGGATGTAACCGCTTGCCTTGAGCGGGTGTAGCGGGCCAAAATCGGCCCCGCTCACGCCTGCCAGAGACTCACTTTGATATAAGAGTGTTTTGGATTACAAGCACGTTTCCGGAACGAATTATGCTCTCAATCCAAGGCAGGGCTTTTTTTCTGGTGGAACTCACCGGAACTGAGTTCCAGCACCTTTTCTTCTATTAATTGCATTACAATTTAATCGCCATCTACTCCCGAGGAAATGTAATCCAAGAGTTCCGGTACCCTTTTCTCCAGAAAAAAAGCACTGATCCAAGGTATTACTGTAATTAATTATAGCCACTCCTGCTCTAGACAATACTGCTGGACTAGATGGACAAACAATTTGACCTTCAATTAATTTGCATCCTGGCCCAGATCATTCCAAACCGATGGAAAACATTTTTTCAGTGGAAGACCGACAACCTGGTCTTCTGCGCGGGTTCAATACTAAGGGGGTAGCGAGTCCTGGGGCCGGGCCTTTCCGAGGTCCCCCAGCGACTATCACCCTTAGCCCAGAACAAAGGGATAACTTATAGCCACAAAAGTATCTTTTATAAAACAAGTTTATTTACAGAATTACCTTCACAAACCCAGCAATACAGCTTATCAGTACGGTACAAAGTAGCAAGCAAGAAGTCTCAAGGACACCGTGATTTCAGGGCTCTCAGCTAGTTAGTTTAGCTCGGGCTCCAGCAGATGCCCGGTCAACCGCATGCTGCTAGCTGGGTTCCCGGCGGAGGTCCGGTCTACCCAAGCGGCTAGCTGGGTTCCCGGCGGAGGTCCGGTCTACCCAAGCGGCTTGTGAGTGATTTTAGCTTGGTTGCCCGGAGGTCCGGTCAGCCCAAGCGGCCAGTGATTTCAGCTTGGTTTCCCGGGGGTCCGGTCAACCCAAGCAGCCAGTGATTTCAGCTTGGTTTCCCGGGGGTCCGGTCAACCCAAGCGGCCAGTGATTTCAGCTAGCTGGAGCACGCCGGGTGCTGCTACCCGGGGTTGCCGATCCCTTCGTCCCTTACCCCAAGCATGGGGCAAGATTGCTGATCAGGTCCAACAACTCAGTTCCCTTGCGCAGGGTGTTTTATACCTTGGGTTTCAGGTAGCCCCTCCCTCTGTAATCAGGTGGGTGGCCAATCGGGTGGGTTGCCACCCTCCTCAGGTGGGCGGCCAATCAGGTGGGTTGCCACCCTCCTCAGGTGGGCGGCCAATCAGGTGGGTTGCCACCCTCCTCAGGTGGGTGGCCAATCAGGTGGGTTACCACCTTCCCCCTGTGGGGTGGGGTCCCTTTGAAGCCACTTGCTTAATGGTCCCATCCTGTGGTGTTGAATGGCCCTTTCTTATGGGTGCCGAAGTGTCTGCTCTGGCAAGGTATTCAAGTCTTATGTAGATGGGGCTGATATACGAGAGCATTGACGAACCTGGGGATGCTTCCTGCCTGGGGTGATTCTATGCAGATGTTGTTTGTCCCCTTTGGTCTCTGTGGAGACTGGCTGTCTCCCCCCCCTGGGTCTCCTTCCCCCCTCCTTGGTGAGTGTGTGTGTGTCAGAAAGGGGTTTTAGGTTGGCTTTCTCCACATTTTCTAACTTTAATTACCATGCAGGGAAGATTTTTTTCTTGGAGGGGGCTGTTGCAGCATGTGGGAAGGGGAAAGTTAATCCTTCCCTCCACAGCTGCAATCCCTCTTCAAAACTGCCACGTGGCCGTGCATGGCAATAAAGTTGGGGGGAAACCCTTCCATTAGCACCAATGGACACTCAGGGCTTTGTGGAATAGATCCAGGGCCTTGGGAAATAGATTTGGGGAGGGGCTCCATGGGCCTAGGCCTAGCAACTGCTCTGCACACAAAAGCTGACTGGCAAGCACTGAAGCAAAAGAGATCCACCAATAGCTATAGCTGCTTCTGCACTAGCTTTGGCTCCAACACAAGGACACTAGATGTAATCTACCATCTGGGTTATGCTTGAACCCATGAGCTGCTGGGTTTTGCATTTTAAAAAAAAGAAAGAAGTGATGGAACATGCCTGGCTCTCAAACAAGTTACAGGACTGTACACGGACTTAAACCATGGCTTGTAGAAGAGAGCACATTTGAGTTAGGTCCAATGCCAGGGCCGGTGCTACCATTAGGCCAACTAGGCAGCTGCCTAGGGCGCAGGGCTAAAGAGGGCGCCAGAAACGCCTTGGAAAAAAATACAGCGCTCTCAAGTGGGAAGGGGGGCGCTAAATATCTGATCTTGCCTAGGGCACCAAACTGCCTTGCACCGGTCCTGTCCAATGCACATTTCTGCACTGCTGAGTAACTACAACTGGACTAGCCTGTTCCAATTTTCCCAGTTATCTAAGGTTATCTGTGGTAAGAGCTTCCAGATAAGGAACTTTGACTTCTAGGGTGTTTGGAGATAGAGACCCATTATCTCTCTAGTATTTAAGCACTGGGAATAAAGAACCAAATATAGATGGGCCTATGCAAGTAATACAGTTCTTGATTTTTGTTTTGTATCGATATAGTTTTGTTATGGCCAAAGAAATAACATTTACTACTACTGCTACAACCCCTACTACTAATAGCACCACCACCACACAAATAGAAAATCAAATAACTGATTACAGTAATACCTTGGATTGCAAGCATAATTTGTTCCAGAACTGTGCTTGTAATCCAAAACACTCTTATATCAAAGCAAGTCTGGCGGGCGTGAGCGGGGCCGATTTCGGCCCACTACGCCTGCTCGAGGCGAGTGGTTACATCCCTACCGGCGACTACTTGTCTTGCAAGACCTTGCTCGTTTATCAAGTCAAAATTTTTCAAAAATTTTTGCTTGTCTTGCAAAACGCTCTCAGACCAAGTTACTTGCAATCCAAGGTATTACTTGTACACTCACTGGTCATGTGCAAATGCATGCATGTACAACGTGCATACAAGAAACAGGTTTTTTATTTGGAATGTACGTTGGTTAATATTACAGGCATACCTCGGAGATAGTGCGGGTTCCGTTCCAGAACACCGCAATAAAGCGAGTCACATGAATTTTTTTGTTTCCCAGTGCGTATAAAATTTATGTTTACACTATACTGTAGTCTATTAAGTGTGCAATAGCATGTCTAAAAAAAATGTACCTATGGTACTTTAATTAAAAAATACTTTGTTTAAAAAATGCTAACCGTCATCTGAGCCTTCAGCGAGTCGTAATCTTTTTGCTGGTGGGGAGGGTCTTGCCTCGATGTTGATGGCTGTTGTCTTCAATTTGTAAAAACTGTGCAATAAAGTGTAGCGCAATAAAGCAAGGTATGCCTGTAATGCATACTTTTAAAAAATCATATTTAAAAAATCAAATAACATAATAGTCCTGTGCAAATGCATGCATGTACAAAGTGCATGCAATGACGTTTTTTTTATCTGAAATGCATGCTGGTTCAATTGTACACATATTCCTCTTAGTTGGTACCTGTGAGTACTGACACGTGAAGGGGCAGAGAAAGCACGCACGTGGGCTAGCCTCGCTCCTTGAATGCCAACACGCATACCAGCCACAGCCCCCTGCTGATGCGTGTTTGCCATTAGTTTTAAGGGAGCCTATGCAAATACAGATGTACAGGCGTAGGGTACTCTCCGTGATGACGGGATCCCGTGTCAAACTGATTTTCCATCCCTATGAGGGACAGCACATACATCTGACTGCCCCCCCCTTCCACTTTAGAGCGCTGTATTTTTTTCAAGGCTTCTGGCGCCCCTTCGAGCCCTAGGAGCTGGCTGTGGCGTGCACGGCCTGTTGGAGGGTACGGCGCTGCGTTGGGAGTCCAGGGACGGGGTTGGAAGACCCATTCTCGCTACCATTTCACACGTTCAGGACTCACGGGTACCCAGCGCCTGAACAACTTTTCTGTTGACTCCGTATAGCCGGAGAGCGCGGTCCGCTACCGTCATACATAGACAGACGCTCGCACCCGGCCGGAACCCTGCTTCGCTTTCGGAGGTGGGGGAGATTAACTTTCCACTGCCTACCGCTAGGGGGCGACTGTTGATTCGGATTTCGGAGTCCCTCGGCCGGGCGGAGGCGGACTTCGCTACGGCGCGGGTGGGAGGAGAAGCCACGCCTGGCCAGGTTCGGGGAAGCTCATTTCGTGCCTTCTTCAGACGCTCCGGATTACCCTCTCGTCCACCGCGTCCTCCTCGGCATGCGAGCTCCGCGGCTTCGCCCTGCCTGGTTCCCTGGGTCTCTGCTTGCCCCAGGCCTCTAAACGCCTGGCCGGAGCCGAGCTTCTCTTTGGCCGGCCTTTGGGAGGAAAGCCTCTCCGCTTCCTCGGTTGCTGCTGCTACTACATCATGTCGGGGACTCGGAGCTGCGACGGCAAGAAAGAGGCGCAGGTGGAAGGCGGCGGCTCGTACCTGGAAGAAGGGCAGTGCGACTCGGGCATCGGCTCCATCCGTTCCCTGCACGGCCAGCTTGGCGAAGGCGAGCCCCGGTCGCCGGCAGCCCGAGGGGTCCCGTTAGACAAGGGGAGCCCCTATCCGCCGTGCATAGGCAAGGATGGAACAGCAGACGCGGACGAGAGGCTGGATTCCAGCTATGGCTCTTCATCCCTCGTCGAGTCCTTGGCGGGTTTGAAAGGAGAGAGCTGTAAGCCTAAAAACGAGGAGGTGGAAGGAGGAGAAGAAACAGGAGAGGAGAGGCTCTGGCAGCAGCTGCTGGAGACTTTCGCTTTCGTATCCGAGGACGGAGACACGTGAGTGACCCCAATGTATTCTCACGGGCTGATGAAGCCTGAACTACACGTTAGGTGTCATTGCGTGGGTCTTTGTCCCGGCCGTGTGTCTGTGTTTTAAGGAACAGCAGCCCTGGGAGGCTGGCAACTTGACGAGAAATCTGCCTTTTTTGAAAGGGAAGAGGAAAAGTCTGCTTAACCCTTCTCCTGCCACTTATTTGTGCAGTCAGCCTTACCCTCTCCCTGCAGTCAGATGTGCATGAACACTTTCTGTGTGCAGGGGAATACTGGGGAAGGGGGGGGGAAAGGGTGACTCTACTAATTGGGTTGACAATTCAGAACTTAAAGGGGCACCTTAGACATACCATGTTCTCCAAAATAAAGATGGCCCACTGTCTATATGGGACCATCATGTCTGTGAATTTGGGTAGGTCTTCAGAATGAGGGGAAACTGCTGCTTCGCACAGTGTCAAAAGACGTGTTTTGTCGATTGCAGTCATACCTGCTGCGGAGAGCCTGGCCAGAACGTATATGATAAAGTTGAAACACATATTTTATCCCATGCATGCTTTTCCGTTCCTGCAAAGCAGCCTTTCTTAATCTGATGCCCTCTAGATGTGTTGGACTACAACTCCCATAATTCCCAGCCAGCATGGCTGGATTGCATCAGATTGGGGAAGGCTGCTTTATAGAAACGCCAAAAAAAAAAGTTAATGCAAGATGCACTTAGGGTCTGGAATGGATGTTGGGAGGAGGGGAGATTTTGTGGGGGAAGGTGCTGTTGCACTCATGTCCTGCTTGTGGGCTATCATGGGCAGCTGGTTGGCCACTGTGTGAACAGAATGCTGGACTAGATGGACCCTTGGTCTGATCCAGCCTGGCTCTTATGTCCTTATGTTCAACTCACAACCTCCCGTGAATCGGCTTAGCTCCAGGGTTAGAGTTCTTTTGTTCTTTGGTGGGAATTGTTCAGTTACATACAGTAATACCTTGGATTGCAAGTAACTTGGTCTGGGAGCATTTTGCAAGACAAGCAAAAAATTTAAAAAATTTTTTTGACTTGATAAACGAGCAAGGTTTGCAAGACAAGTAGTCCGTAGGGATGTAACTGCTCACCTCGAGCGGGCGTAGCAGGCCGAAATCGGCCCTGCTCACGCCCGCCTGAGACTTGCTTTGATATAAGAGTGTTTTGGATTACAAACACGGTTCCGGAACGAATTATGCTTGCAGTCCAAGGTATTACTGTAATCAGTTATTTGATTTTCTATTTGTGTGGTGGTGGTGCTATTAGTAGTAGGGGTTGTAGCAGTAGTAGTAAATGTTATTTCTATAACTTGATAAACGAGCAAGGTCTTGCAAGACAAGTACGGTAGTTGTAGGGATGTAACTGCTCACCTCGAGCGGGCGTAGCGGGCCGAAATCGGCCCCACTCATGCCCGCCAGAGACTCGCTTTGATATAAGAGTGTTTTGGATTACAAGCACGTTTCCAGAATGAATTATGCTCTCAATCCAAGGTATTACTGTATTCATATGATTGATAGTTTGGATATGCCATAAAGCTCACTGGGTGACTTTGGGCCAGTCACTGACTCTCAGCCTAGCCTACCTCACAGGGTTGTTGTGAGGATAAAATGGAGATGAGGGGGAGGATTATGTAAGCCGCCTTGGGTTCCTTGCAGGAAAAAAGGCGGGGTATAAATAAATAAATAAATAAATAAAATAAAAGCTCCGCTTTGGCTTGAAGTTGCTAGTGTCCACTTTTTTTAATGGCTTCATTTGCACAACAGACCTGTGGAGTAAATTGCCAAGGGTTTCTGAAGAGCTGAGGTCTGACCACAAATCCAGCTCCCAACATTTCATCCCTTGGATCACTTTAGCTCTCTCATGACTGAGAGGTCCATGGAGCATCTGAAAGCAGCAGAGCGCTGTTGCAATTCCAAAGTCAACTGAGCTTTGGGGATGCTTGCTGGTGAACTGCTCTGGTTCCATGCTTATGCTTCTCATCTAAGCAAAATGCTTTTCACACACCCCTATTTTTAATTTTTAAAAAAGGGGGGGAGGTGAAATCGAGGCATCCAGTTTAGTTAACCATAACCTCTCTGAGCCGTTGAGGCTTTTTATAACCTCCTTTGTAGGTCTAGAGCGGGGGTGAGTCCAATGAGTTTAGTACTGTGAAAAGCCAGCATCTTAATCCCATATGACTCCTACTTCTCTGATGTGGTGGTACTAGTTTCTCTCATGACCTCGTTCTGAGACATCTGTTCCAAGTTAATGGCTTTTTTGTTTTTTGTTTTTCTGTAGCTTTTGGTTAACTGTTTTTCCAGTGGGTTGGTTACATGTAAAATGTATATGTGGAGGGTGAGGGGGGTTCCTTCCTTATCATGGAGGAAGCGTAGCCTACATTCTGCTCTTTTTTGCCATAAGCAACACGCCATCACTGGCCCCTTACTTCCTCCTCCTCCTGCGTCCCTGATGAGCCTCTTCTCCTTTTCCCAAGCCTTTAAGTCGCATTTGTATGTAAGTTGGAACAGCATAGCATTCTATACGTTAAAATTGGCATTTATGCAAATTGTGTAAATTAGGCGAATTGCATAGTATACTACACTACTTCCAAGCCTGCCTGCACTTCCACTTTCCTCCCCAGTGTTGGTGATCTAACTAACTAAACATGACGGCAGCATGACTTGTGCACTGAGTCGATGTGAAGGGACAGGGTAGGGGACAACCTTGTGTGTAGGTGGAGCTGTGATAAGCTTTTGCCCCACTAATCCTTTTCTCCCTCAAGCCCTTTGCCTTGAACTGCTTTTCTCCTGGGTAGGTCATGAGAGCTAATGTAAGGCCTAGAAGGAGAAAAGCAATTGGAGGGGAGGGGAGCTGGAGCAGGGGGAAAGTGGTGGTGGGGACGACAGAGGAAGGGTTCTGCCCTCTCCTGCCTACCCCCTTTCTGCACGGAATTGCTTCCTTACCCTGCTTTATATTTGTTTGGCGTCAACCTGTGTTCTAAGCCACAGGACTGCTAGTGCTGCTAGTGCCTAGTGACTGCTGACGGGCTCTTTAGTTCCACTGGTTGTGCCAACCTGCTGCCATGCTTCTGTAGAACTCTCCTTTTGAAACAGAGGGTGGGGAAAGGCCTCTGACCTAACCAAACGTTGGTTTGTGATGGTGATGGGGAGGCAGGAAAGGCCACGTTATTTTACAGGTCATTCTTCTCCCACTTCTTGGCCTCTCCTGGTTTGGAAGCCTGGGTGGGAGCTGTAGGAGGGGGCTGTCCTCCAGGTGGGGTTATTGGTAGGCACTTTAGAGAGCAATCCTATGGTCCCTGGGCTTTCCAGGGACCATAGGATAGCTCTGAAAACCTCTTCCGAGGTCGGAGACAGTGCTCCAACCTCAGAAGGGGGAGTCGAAGATCTGCCCCCGACCTTGGAAGAGTGGGTCAGAGATCTGCCCCCTCACAGAGCACCACGCCAGCTGCCTCTCCGAGATCAGATAACTGCTCCAGCTGCCTCTCCGAGATCAGAAAATTGACCTCTGAGAGGGGGGGAAAGAGGCGTTCTGGTGGGTGCGGAGGGGAAGAGACCGAAAAGGCCAGGTTATGATTTATCCTGAGCCTCCTCCAGCCTCCTCCCCCACCTCCGAAATGCCCTTGCTAAGCCGGCTGAAATGAAAAACTCAAAGATCGGAGGATGGGGAGGCAAAGATCGCCTCCACCACTTCTCCAGCATTGCTGACTTCAGCCCAGGCCCAGCAGGGCATAGGAATCTTGGAAGCTCCCAAGTACGGAGGCTTTTGAGCAGCGAGGGTGCTGTCCATAGGATTGTGCCCTAAAAGATTCAGCCCACAGGACATAAATGTTCATAAAATGTGCATATGCTGATTCATATCTATATATGCACATGTCGAAATACAGGCAATCCCCAAGCTAGGAACGAGTTCCGTTCTTAAGAATGTCTTTAAGTCGCATTTGTATGTAAGTTGGAACAGCATAGCATTCTATACGTTAAAATTGGCATTTATGCAAATTGTGTAAATTAGGCAAATTGCATAGTATACTACACTATGTACTCTACGTAAATGATGTAGCGCCGGGGGACCCAGAAGTCTGTTCTTAAGTATGGGTTGTCTGAAGGTCGGATGTTCCTAACTTGAGGACTGCCTGTAATTTTATTTTATTTATTTATTTATTTATACCCCACCTTTTTTCCTGAAAGGAACCCAAGACGTCTTACATAATCCTCCTCCTCCTCCTCTCCATTTTATCCTCACAACAACCCTGTGAGGTAGGTTAGGCTGAGAGTCAGTGACTGGCCCAAGGTCACCCAGTGAGTTTCATGGCTGAGCGGAGACTAGAACCTGGATCTCCAGAGTCCCACAGAAGGCAAAGCCAGCTGATCAATTTCTCATCCAAATCACCTCAAAAGCGAAGAAGAAAGCTCCCACTGACACCAATGGACACTCAGGGCTCTGCGGAACAGACCCGGGGCTGGCCTAGCATCGCCCCTGCCTCCAGAGCCCCTAGGTTAGGGATGGGGAATGTGTGGCCTTCCAGATATTGTTGGACTGCAATTCCTGTCATCCCTCCCCATTGGCTATGCTGGCTAGGGCTGATGGGATTTGCAGTCCAGCAACAACTGGAGGGCCACATACTTCTCATCCCTGCTCTAGGCAGTGACAACAACTGGCACAGTATGGCAGGACTCCAATGATTTACATGCTGTTCCCCAAAATGTGGGGTGCTTGAACTTGGAGCCTGCAGGTTAAAAGCTTGGGGAGTCCAGTAGGTAGCCTTCATTTCTTCCCAATACCATGCAGATGACTCCAGTGTTCATCTTTTCCTCCCGTGTGATATATAATTTGCATGAACCTGAAAGGCTGCATGCGCTTTCAAGAACAGAAGTTGGTCTATTCGAGCGTATCACCTCTTTTTTGTTTCTCCTTTTGCTGGAAGGAACAGTCCCTGGGCACATGTCCTCGGGCTGAGGGTGCCCTGTGGGGGCAGAGCTGAGATTCTTTTATTCACTATATTTCTCAGCAGACTCCACTGGGCAATATCACTTCCTTGTAACAATTCTAATTATGAAAGAACAGAAATTTGTGACTTCAGATTTCTGCTTCCTGTTTTTTGTTTTTTCCCCTACAGTTGCCATAGTAGGATTGGAGCTGGTCCTGGAGTGGATCAGTGCCCTGGCCCCCCATGACTTCTGATCACTGTAAAAGGTGACAGCTGTTTGAATCACGTGCAGCAAAGCACGCATACACACACCGCACAGGATTCGTTCACACATGAAGACTTCCATGTATGAATTGCCCATCCCAGATATAATTCTCCTATACCTCCAACACAAATACTGCATATTATTTTTATTTAAAATATTCTTTGGCTGCCTTTTAGGGCTATGTCCTCACAAAGTGGTTTCCATCATATAAACATAGAATTACAATAAAAACACAACTACAGTAAAGAAGTAAAAATATAAAAGCAGCATAAAAGGGAGCAGTAAGAATCAATAACAAGAAAATAGAAGCTGAAGAACAAGAGAAAGAGCAGCATCCGACTATGTACACTATCATTAAAGCAAATAAAATAATTCAGTACCAGATCAATTAGCAGCAGCAAAATATACCTATAAAGCAAAAGCAATTTGGAATAAATAGGCCTTTAGTGTGCAATCCTGTGCATGGTTAGACACGCATAGGATTGCACCCTGAATGTCTGCTTATAGGCTTGCAATGATGAGGCCATACAAACCTCCATTGGAATAGATTTCCATCAATGTGGTGCCACTCCTGTCAAGGCCCACTCCCTTATGCCTGCCACCATAATTGCTTGCACCAGTGGGCACATAAGTAGGCTTCTGAAGATTATCTCTAAGGGCAGTCAAGTGTGTAGGCAGTTATTCAAGAACCATGGGGTGGGGGCAGGGAGATGCTGAAGCAGGTATAGCATTATCCTGGGGTCTCTAGACATTTCTATGACTATGATGGCACAAAAATGTAATCTGGGTTTCAGTTGCAGGATCTGTCGGAGTGTGCATGCTCCTTAAAGCAAACCTTCTAGCCCTCATGACTCTGGATACAATTCAAAAACATACAAATCCAGTCTTGTTGTTTTTATTTATGATATGTATACCTCACCCTTTGCAAAGGTGGCCAAAAACTGCAGAACAGAAATATGTGTGTTTCTGTGCTGTTATAGTTCACTCACTACTGCACAATGTTCTCCAGTCTCTTTCCTTTGGTTCTCCACACGTTTGTTCTTAAGTCACACATCTGTTCCTTTCCCCTTGCTTGATCCCAGTCCAGATGTTCTGATTCTGCAAGCCTCACTATTTCACTTGGAGAATAAACTCGGGGAAATAAATAGCTGTATGTACATTTGTGTAACTTGTATGATGTTCTTCCGAATGCACAATTTTTGGAGGAGTTTCTGGGCTCAGATAATCCAGATTTCCTGGAAGTGAAGGTGTCCGTCATATTCTGCCTGTAGTCCATCCCTGTGGCTGTCTGTATTGACTCTCCAGCTGCTTACAACAAGTCCTTCTGAATGGCTAAAACTTTAGTTCTTTAAAATCTTCCTCTGGGCTTTCTTGCAATAGGATTTCTGTCCTGAGAAATTGGTTTGTTTGTTTATTATATTTATACCCCACCTTTTTTCCTGCAAGGAACCCAAGGCGGCTTACATAACCCTCCTCCTTCTCTCCATTTTAT
Organism: Shinisaurus crocodilurus; assembly: GCA_021292165.1. NCBI lineage: Eukaryota > Metazoa > Chordata > Lepidosauria > Squamata > Shinisauridae > Shinisaurus > Shinisaurus crocodilurus. The sequence continues at coordinate 73,955,181 of CM037879.1, read as the reverse complement.
CCTCACAACAACCCTGTGAGGTAGGTTAGGCTGAGAGTCAGTGACTGGCCCAAAGTCACCCAGTGAGTTTCATGGCCGAGCGGGGACTAGAACCCGGATCTCCCAAGTCCCAGTCCAACACTCTCACCACTATGCCTCACTGGCTCTCAGACTGGTTCCGATTGTGCAGCACAGAACACAACCAGTGTGGTATAGTGGTTAGAGTGTTGGACTGGGGAGACTTGGGTTCAAGTCCCCACTTGGTTATGAAGCTCATTGGGTGACTTTGGGCCAGTCACTGACTCTCGGCCTAACCTACCTCACAGGGTTGTTGTGAGGATAAAATGGAGAAGGGGGATCATGCCACCTTGGCCTCCTTGGAGGAAAACATGGGATATAAATGTAACAAAATGAAACAAATCTTCTTTGGGTGGGACTCCTAATACATGAAGCAGCTGTTAGCAAGGGTAGTGGGATATCCGGAAAAGGACAGCTGGTTAACAGTTAATAGTGGGGGAGGGGGGAAAGACTGCTGTGAAGATAGAAAATACGAAGGTCAGTGAGTTGACCCTTAGGCAGAGTGAGACAACTGTCTTGGGCTACTGATTTGGGGCCTTATGAAAGGACAGCAAATTGTTGTTTTATTTTTATTGTGTTTTTACTCCCAGGGATGGGGCTCTTGTGGGATTTAGTGGCTTGGGCGCCAAAATAACTCGGCCAGCCTTGGGTACTATGCATTTTGACTTGGGGTTGGGGACACCATTTGCTGCTGTTCCTCAGGCAGATAAATGTCTTGGGCCAGCACTGGAAGAATGTAACAGTGGCCTCTGAGATCCTGTTGATGTGCACATCTTCTAATCTGGCTGATCTCTCCTGTTCCTAAAGAGTGATCCAAAAGACTGTTTTAATATGGGTGCCATTTTGCTTTGCTTCATGCAAAAGGATTGACCTTGTAGCCTTTGTTTAGTGAAGCATGGGATTCCCCTCTCCCTCCCCCCCCCCACCCCAGCCCAGAGAAACTGAGTGGAAACTATTGTAGCTATTTTGGTATTGTCAAATTTGTGTGTGGTCTCTAGTGGGAGGCGGAGGCAGCAGGGAAGCCTCTATGGCATGTGGTTAGTGCCATACACTGTACTGACTGATGGGAAATTACATGTCAGTGACTTCTAGGTTGAGGTTTGCTGAATAGAAATTCAAAGATCAGTAAGTTTATTTAATCTAAGTTAGACTTTTGGGGGTAGGAGGATGATAGCTTTGTATAGTAGAGCTGCAAGCTTTCATTGATTATATCAGATAGATCCATTAAAAACCTGCTTAATCAACCAAAAAGACATCCCAGAGTAATTGGGCAACACACTTTTTAAAAAAGTTTTTTTTGTTTCCCTCCCCCCCCCCCCATCTGAATACTGGGTTGTAAACCGCCCAGAGAGTTTTGGCTATTGGGCAGTGTAAAAATGTATTAAATAAATATATAAATAAATAAAACTAGATGGCAGGCTCCATCTTAGTTGAGACACAGGAGAGCCAGTATAGTGTAATGGTTAGAGTGTTAGACTGGGACTCGGGAGATCTGGGTTCTAGTCCCCACTCGGCCATGAAGCTCACTGGGTGACTTTGGGCCAGTCACAGACACTGAGCCTAACCTACCTCACAGGGTTGTTGTGAGGATAAGATGGAGAGGAGGTGGAGAATTATGTAGGCCACCTTAGGTTCCTCGCAGGAAAAAGGTGGGATATAAATATAATAAATAAATAATGTCTCTTCTCTAAAAGATGTCACTGCAACATATACCTGTGCATTGGCCAGGTTCGCACACAATGACAACTCAGGGCTTTAAAAAAAACACCTGGATTGTCTTGAATGAGCCAGTGTACTAGTCACTGTGACTCCAGTGTTCCCATTTGGCTGCTCCTTCCGGTGGAGTGGCTAAGCAAGCCAGAGAGGCTAACCAACTCTGGGTTCCCACTCTGGCTTGTTGGGGAAGAAATAAGCCAGAATTCCAGGTTTGGAGGTTATGCGAAACAACCCAGGGACGAATAATTATTTAGCTGCTCCCACTGGTGGCCGGAACTGGTGACTAGCATGCTGGCTAATTCACAACCCAAGGTTTAAAAACAAAGCATTGTATTGTTGTAGTTGTAGGCAAATTGATTTAGATCTAATCAATTGATGAATCCATTAGTTGATTACAATTAACTTGCTTGCCTAAGAAGGAAGAGGGGGGAAAGCAATTCTTTGAGCAGGGCTGTTGGAATTGCCCTGCTCTCCCTCTCATCCGCCTTAGTACAGCCTGCTGGAGTGGCTGCTGATGGTTATAGCTGAGGGAGGAGGAGCCCTCATGAGGGGGTCTTTGGCAGGGCTGGTGGAATGGTCCTGCTCTCTCTCTCTCTGAAGCCTCTTAGTTTACTCTACGCAATTGCTGAAGTTTAGCATGCAAGAAAGACAGAGGGGGTTCTTATGGCTCTCCCATGTGCTGAAAGCACGTGTGAGAGGGTTGCCCTGCTGGGCCACACCTCCACACTAGCCACATGTTTGGCAACCATGTGAAGGAGCAGTTGGGCCAATCAGAATTTGCCGTCATGGGAAAGCATCTTACCTGCATGCTTAAGGCCTCTTCACACAACTGCCAAGCCTGCGAGTGTGTGTGTAGTGCCGGGGAAAGAAGCTATCCAGTGTGACCCTCTCAAACATGTTTTTAATGCATAACGGGTGGGTCATATAAACCACCCCCAGAGGTTCTCGCACAATTAATCTATTTTCTTGCCCACGCAGGAGGCTGATTCAGCTTTCATACTGCACAGGATAATTTGTGTCTATCCACTCTGAGTGGAGGAGCATGTAAAAAAGGAAACTTGCCATTCATCTTTTTTTATGCAACAAGATGTGAAAGTGGGGGAATCCCAAGATGAAGGCTTCAGAAAATCATCTCAACATTTTGCAAAAGAAGGGCCAAAAGCGTAAGGGTTCACTAGATAGTTTGATCAGACTTTCCAAGGGCTAATGTGTTTGAGATAAAATATTGATTCCTGTCTTCTATTCGACCATGTGTGTGCATGGCCTTTGAACTTAAGATCCTGAAGCTCTGCTATCATTAGAAGACTCTTCTAGCCCTGCGGCTTCTATCATTCTATCATTGATAACCACAAGGCGAAGGGCTTCCTAGTTGTCATGCTTTTTTAAAAAAGCCCGCACCATTTCTAAATGCATTATCTTAATTTTTAGCTTCTGTTTATGTACAAGTTGGAGTCTGCATCACTAAATTCAGTGGCAATTATTTTGGACACATGAATCATAGAAGCTGAACTGGAAGGAGTGCTTGCTGTGTGTACAATACACAAAAAATGCAATAGGCAGATCTGTGGATATTAGAAGCTACTGCACAACCAATTTTTTATTTATTTAACCCACTGTCACCTCATACTCAATTTACTTTTCAAATAATAAAGTCCTAATAATGCATAAAATTATAAAAGAACCTAACAACACTTTCAACACTTGAATGGGTGGTATATAGAGGCCACTTGCAAATGGATACTTTTATGGATAATTGGTCTGCTTTTGCTGAAATTTATATATAATTCTTAGTCATCTTTCTCATATATATATATATATACATATACATACATACATTTCATATGCATCTGTAGAAATTGATGCATTCAAATTTATGTAGCCACAATTTCTTTTCTTTAGTTTAGTTTTGTTGAAATTTCACCAAAAAAACACCTAAAAATATATATTTTTAAAATATGTACTTTTAAAAGGGAAGGAAAGATACTGACAAAAAAAACTTAACAGTGACATTCCTTAAAGTACCCCCCAAATTTACCTAAAAATACGGCCTGGCCTGCACATGCAATAAAATGAGGTGGTAGAATCCTGAGGTGGTAGAGAGGATTGTACCAATTTAGATTGCGGGTGAAGGATGCTAGTTTTGAATGGTCCTCCATGTAAAAAAAAAAGTAAACAATCTCCCTGCAAGAAAAGCTAGCACATCAGCGAAACCCACTCCCTGTTGTGCTAGTTTTCTACTTAGTAGGGAGATTTTCCCATACAGAAGCATTCAAAATTATGGTCCTCAGAAGTCTGTTCTACCAGCTCATTTTGCTGCACGTTTAGGCCAGACCTAAGAATGTTTTCTGATGCTTTGTAAAGGCGAGAAGGGAGGAATTGAGATCAGTATTGTGGGGAGAAGGGGAGGCTATACTGTGGGATCTGCTACAGCAAAGGGATGATCATCTGCCTACTTAAGGTAGATGATGAGATTCCCAGACTGCAGGAGGTGCCTATGTAGTAAAAGATAATGGCTTGTATGAATAAGGAATCTGCAGGATTTTAATCTAAATACTTTAGCCCTTCCTCACATGTGCAACAATATGCAGATGTGCCCAAGAACATCTGTAATTCCCTTTTCAGTGATTAGACCTGCCATTCCTTAGAATAAACCCAAGTGGAAGCAGTCACCTGCAAGTTATTATTTTTAAATTGATTACATTCATATCCTGGCCTTTTTCCAGGGAGCTCAAAACAAAGTAAATACAGTTAGTACATTTGCAATGGTTGCCGAATAAACTATATTTTTAAATTTAGAAAATCAAACATGATAATTTTATGAGCAAACCAAGTTATATATATAATACATTTTAGGAACTTTAGCCAGTAGACCCTGAAACATATGAATAATCCTAGAAGCCAGAAAAAGCAGGAAAAGCTGGAGGCAGAGGAAGACTGGTGCACAACATCTGCATAGAGGGTTTATTTTGGTGGCATGTGGTGGCAGTGGTGGGCTAACCTACAGTGTTTCTCTCACATGTTGGTTTTAGAACTACCTTTATTGAGTGCTACAGCATCTAACCAGAAGAAACTCAGAAACACAGGACTATATAGAACAAAACCCAAATTATCAAGAATTTTCTTCACAAATGGTGACTCTAGTCACATGTTGGGAAACTGAACATGACTTGGAGCATCCCTAAATGTCTATCAGTAAAAGATACATTAGCTCAATAATTTTAATAAGCAATGGAATAAATAACCATGCTGGGATAGTTACACAGATGATATAAAAAAATCACACACACACCCGCCCATAGCTTCAAAATATCCAGAAATTTTACATCTTTAGTCTTACATAAAACTCTTACTATTTCGTAATTTTTAGAAATAGTTTTGGGGAAGTAAAGGCTAGTAGTAATATAGGAACACCTTATCTTAATCATTTTATTCACCATTCTAAAAGAAAGTATTTTGTAATCCAAAATCGTTCACTTTTCAGAAGAAAAAAAAAAAGATCCTTGGAAAAAAATTGGGGGGGGGAACTAGTTTTTTCCCGGATTTTGTCTACGTTTATTCTGGGCCTTCACATCTCTACTTGGAGGTACTCTTGGATTCAGCGTTGCTCCTGGATAGTCAAGTGGTGGTGGTGGCCAGGAGTGCCTTTGCCCAGCTTTGGCTGGTGTATCAGCTGTGTCCCCTTCTTGCAAAAGTGAATCTGGCCACAGTGGTCCATGCCTTAATCACCTTGCATTCAGATTATTGTAACACGCGCTACGTGAGGCTCCCCTTAAAAATGTTCAGAAACTACAGCCAGTGTAAAACACAAGGTTCAGATAGTTATCTGGTATGTCTTTTATGGCCCTTATAACACCAGTCTTGAAACAGCTTCACTGGGTTCCTGTTTGTTCCCAATCCCAATTCAAGGTGTTGGTTCTTACCTATATATCCCTAAATGGCCTGGGTAGCTGAAAGACCAGCTCCTCCCATATGCACCTATCTAGAGCCTGTGTCCACCATTTGAGGCCCTGTTATGTGTCCCACTCCTAGAGAAGAGAAGCTGGTGGGGACTTGAGACCTGGTCCTTCTATGTAGCAGCACCCAGTGTTGGGCCCCTTTCCCAGGGATGTTAGGATGGCTCTCTCCTCATTGGTCTTTAGACACTGGGTAAAAATATACTGTTCTGCTGAGTTTCTAATGACTAATGCCCCTCTTTAATTTTAGAAGGTTCCCCTGCTTTATTGCAGTGTACGTATTTTCTCAGTTTCATTTTAGTTTAGTTTGGAATTGTGTTTTTTTTTTTTTTAATTATTAGTGTAAAACACCTTGAACACTCATTGTGTGGAGGGGTGATTCAGAATTACATCCGATAAATGTATGAATATGGGCTGTCAATGTGATTCCCCCAAGACTCCAGTGCTGTAAAACCCAACGAGCTCTTTCGTTTACCAAGAAGCTGTGGGCTAGGGAACAGGAAAGATGACCAGTAGAATCATAGAATACGTAGAGTTGGAAGGGGCCTATAAGGCCATCGAATCCAACCCCCTGCACAATGCAGGAATCCAAGTCAAAGCATCCCTGACAGATGGCTGTCCAGCTGCACCCTGAGTGCCTCCAGTGTGGGAGAGCCCACCACCTCCCTAGGTAGTTGGTTTCATTGTCGTATTGCTCCAACAGTCAGGAATTTTTTCCTGATGTGCAGGCAGAATCTGGCTTGCTGTAACTTGAGCCCATTATTCCGTGACGTGCAATCTGGGATGATCGAGAAGAGATCCTGGCCCTCCTCTGTGTGACAACCTTTTTCAAGTACTGTACTTGAAAAGTGCTATCATATCTTCCCTCAGTCTTCTCTTCTGAAGGCTAAACATGCCCAGTTCTTTCAGTCTCTCCTCATAGGGCTTTGTTTCCGTCCCCATATCATCTTTGTTGCCCTCCTCTGAACCCTCTCCAGTTTGTCTACATCCTTCTTAAAGTGTGGTGCCCAGAACTGGACGCAGTACTCAGGATGAGGCCATTTGTTGTGTTCTCTCTCAAGGTTCCATCTTATTCTCCATGCTTTTTAACACCTATATGAAGCTTCTGAGTGAGGTTATCAGAAGGCTTGGAGTGAAGTGTCAGTGAGATGCTGATGATGCCTAGCTTTAGTTGCTGTTGGTGTTTAAAAGACTTATAAGTCGCCTTTTAGGAAAAACCCTCCCAAGACGGCGTACAAAATGTCAAACCACAAAACATTCTCTGTCATCCAAGTCAGGTGAGGCTGTTCAGGTGCTGAACTGGTGCCTGGATTCAGTTATGGACTGGATGGGGGCCAATAAACTGCAGTTGAATCCTGACAAAGTGGAGACACTATGGGTAAGTGGTTCTTCTGTCTGGGAAACGGATGTGCAACCTGTTCTAAATGGGGTTGAATTCCCCCTGAAAGAGAAGGTACACGTGGGGGTGCTCCTTGATCCAGCTTTGAGGCCTAAGTAGCCTCTGTTGATTTGAGTGCCCTTTTCCAGCTTCGCCTGGTTTGCCAGCTGTGGTAGTCTGGCTGTGGTAACCTTTGGTAGTTTCCCAATTAGATTACTGTAATGTGTAATATGTATGGCTGCCCTTAAAGATGAACTGGAAGCTTCCGCTAGTACAGAATGTGGCTGCCAGAATTTTAACTGGTACAGTTTAGGTGGAATCATGGTACACCAATTGTGAAGGAGCTACTTCCACTTCCTACCCCCAATTAAAGGTGCTGATGCTTACCTTTAAAGCCCTAGATGGCTTGGGACCCAAATACCTGATGTAGCGTGTCTCTCTGTATTAGCCTGCCCATGTCTTAAGATCTTCAGGAGAGGCTTTCCTCCAAGCACCTTGATTAGAAGAAATTTGCTATGTGTCAACAAGGGAGAGAACCTTCTCTGTTGTGGCACCCTAGTTGTGAAATACTCTCTCCACAGGCTTACAACTGGTGGCAGCATTGCAATCTTTTCAGTGCCAGCCCAAAACTTTATTTGCCCAGGCATTTTAAGTCGCCTTTTGTTGGTTAGTCCATTTTAGGCTGTTTTAGCTGCTTCTCACTTGTTTTATTATGAAGATTTTGGTTTATTGTATATTCTATTTTTATATGACTAGTTCTGGACATACATGTTGTAAGCCACCCCGGTTTCCACAAGGATGAAGGGTAGATATTTTAACAAATATATATTTGTTAAGATATTTGTCATGATATTTTAACAAATATCATCATCATAGAATCATAGAATCATAGAAAAGTAGAGTTGGAAGGGGCCTACAAGGCCATCAATTCCAACCCCCTGCTCAATGCAGGAATCTAGGTCAAAGCATCTCTGACAGATGTCTGTCCAGCTGCACCTTGAATGCCTCCAGAGTGGGAGAGCCCACAACCTCCCTAGGTAGTTGATTCCATTGTCTTATTGCTCTGACAGTCAGGAAATTTTTCCTGATGTTTAGGCGGAATCTAGGTTCCTGTAACTTGAGCCCATTATTCCGTGTCCTGCAAACTGGGATGATCGAGAAGAGATCCTTGCCCTCCTCTGTGTGACATCCCTTCAAATACTGGAAGAGTGCGATCATATCTCCCCTCAGTCTCCTCTTCTGAAGGCTAAACATGCCCAGTTCTTTCAGTCTCTCCTCATAGGGCCTTGTTTCCAGTCCCTTTATCATCCTTGTTGCCCTCCTCTGAACCCTCTCCAGTTTGTCTATGTCCTTCTTAAAGTGAGGTGCCCAGAACTGGACGCAGTACTCAAGATGAGGCCTAACCAGTGCCGAGTAAAGGGGAATTATCACTTCCCGCGATTTGGAAGCTATACTTCTATTAATACAGCCCAAAATTGCATTTGCCTTCTTTGCAGCCACATCGCATTGCTGGCTCATATTCAGTTTGTGATCTACCACAATTCCAAGATCCTTCTCACTTGTAGTATTGTTGAGCCAAGTGTCCCCCATTCTGTAACTCTGCATTTGGTTTCCTCTCCCTAGGTGCAGCACTTGGCATTTATCCCTATTAAATTTCATTCTGTTGTTTTCGGCCCAGCGCTCCAGCCTATCGAGGTCACTTTGAATTTTGTTTCTGTCTTCCAGAGTATTAGCTGTTCCACCCAACTTTGTGTCATCTGCAAATTTGATAAGCATTCCCTGTACCTCCTGATCCAAGTCATTAATAAAAATGTTGAAGAGCACCGGGCCCAGGACCGAGCCCTGTGGTACCCCGCTCGTTACCTCTCCCCAGTTTGAGAAGGAACCATTGATAAGCACTCTTTGAGTCCGATTCTGTAGCCAATTGTGGATCCACCTGATAGTTGTTCCATCTAGCCCACTCTTAGCTAGCTTACTAATCAGGATATCATGAGGCACTTTGTCGAAAGCTTTGCTGAAGTCCAGATATATAATGTCCACAGCATTCCCACAGTCCACAAGGGAGGTTACCCGATCAAAAAATGAGATCAGATTAGTCTGACAGGATTTGTTCTTGACAAATCCATGCTGGCTTCTAGTAATCACTGCATTGTTTTCAAGGTGCTTGCAGACTGACTTCTTTATAATCTGCTCAAAAATCTTCCCGGGGATTGATGTCAGACTGACTGGCCTATAGTTCCCAGGTTCCTCCTTCTTGCCCTTTTTGAAGATGGGAACAACATTTGCCCTCCTCCAGTCGTCTGGCACTTCACCTGTCCTCCATGATTTCTCAAAGATAATAGACAGTGGTTCTGAGAGTTCTTCTGCCAGTTCCTTTATTACTCTAGGATGCAGCTCATCGGGCCCTGGAGATTTAAACTCGTTCAGAGTAATCAGGTGCTCCTTGACCATTTGCCTATCAATCTCAAGCTGCAATCCTGCCCCTTCAGTCTGCACTTCAGGTTTGCCAGTGGGGTCATAGACCCTCTTTTGGGAGAAGACCGAGCTGAAGTAGGAATTGAACACTTCTGCCTTTTCTTTGTCTTCTGTTATCAATTTGCCATCCTCATTGCGTAGTTGAACCACCAGTTCTTTCTTCTGTCTTTTACTGTGCATGTATCTGAAGAAAGCTTTTTTGTTACTTTTAGCATTCCTCGCTAACCTTAGCTCATTCTCAGCTTTAGCCTTCCTGACACTATTCCTGCAGTTCTGTGCTACCTGCCTGTACTCTTCACTTGTAGCCTGTCCTTCCTTCCACTTCCTATACGTGTCCTTTTTTGTTTTCAGGTCATCTTTGAGTTTATTGTGAAGCCACATTGGCTTCTTCTGTTGCCCTCTGCCTTTTTTCCTTTTGGGAATTGTTTGCAATTGTGCCTTTAAAATTTCCTTTTTTAAAAACTCCCACCCCTCCTGGGCTCCCTTTCTCGTGAGAGTCACTTGCCATGGGATCTTACTAATCATTGTTCTGAGTTTGTTAAAATTGGCTTTCCTAAAATCCAGGGTACGTGTTTGGCTACACTCAGCTTTTGCTTCCGTTAGAATCAAGAACTCAAGTATAACATGGTCACTTTCCCCCAGAGTTCCCGAAACTGCCACTTTATCCACTAACTCGTCTCTGTTGGTTAGAATCAGGTCAAGGATAGCCGATCCTCTAGTTCCTTCCTCCACTTTCTGTAGGAGGAAGTTATCAGCAGCACAGCTCAGGAATTTCTTGGAGGGGCCATGTTTGGCTGAATAAGTCTCCCAACAGATATCAGGGAAATTGAAGTCTCCCATTACTACCACATCGTGCCTCCTTGAAACAATGGCAATTTGTTTTTCAAAAGTTCCATCCTCGTCTTCTCCTTGATTGGGTGGTCGGTAGTAGACTCCAACCGCCATGTTCGTTTTATTCTTTGCCCCCTTTATTTTAACCCAGATGCTCTCAATGGGGCTGCCAAGCTCCTCTTCCTGTATCTCTGTGCAGAGATACATATTTTTAACATACAGTGCAACTCCACCTCCCTTTCTGTTGCTTCTGTTCCTTTTGAACAAGTTATACCCTTCAATTGCTGTATTCCAGTCATGGGAGTCATCCCACCAGGTTTCAGTTATCCCTATCAAGTCGTACTTGCCCTCATGTATCAAAAATTCAAGTTCGTCTTGTTTGTTGCCCATACTCTGGGCATTAGTAATCATCATCATCATCATCATCATCATCATCATCATCATCGGGGATTGCTAAAAGGGCTGGGAGAGGATATTAAAAGTTATTATCTCTCCCCTCTCGCGTTTTAGCTTACCCCAACTACAACGGAAAAACGTAGATGTGTGAAGCTGCTGGTTAAAGCAGTAACAGCAATTGGTAATTACAGGCTGTCCCTTTGTGTGGACAGACTGGGGCTTTTACCTGGTCCCCCCCCCCCCTTTATACTACCAACAAGACAAACAGTCTTTTGGAGGTTAAAAACAGAGTTTACTCACTCAGATCTTGCAGACTGGATACAGGCAGGCTTAAGAAAATATTTACAGTCATGCAGGAATCATGTGGTGGCTGATGTGTTCTGAACTTAGGAAAAGTTCAGAACTGCTTCTCCAGCTACATCTTCAAAAATGCTATTCCTACAAGTTCATGGCTCAGACTGTTTTCCCGGGGCAGGAAGAGAAGGCACTGGTAACGCCCACATCCTGCACCAGGGGAGTCCTGGGTAGCATTCCACAGAGTGTCTGCTCTAGGATGCAGAGACTCTGTGGTCTCAATTACATCATGCACCTATGCATGGCTTGAGGTTTTGACTGCACATTCCCAACAATCATCATCATCATCATCATCATCATCATCATCATCATCATCATCGAAGATTTGGTTTTTCTGCCATTCTAGAATTGGTGCATGCAGAATTAGTTTGTTCACTTCTTCACACCTTAAATTGCACAGCAGTCCCACTCATAACAAAGCATGCAATAAGCTTATTATTCATGACACACACACACACCCCCGATAGCTTAGGCTATTGGGTGGTCTAGAAATGTAATAAATAAATAAATAAAATGGTGGGGATGGGCCTAAAAAAAGTAAGCAAATCAAATGTGGTGTCAGCCTTAACACTTAAGCGTTCTAAGCCTGTAACATTATCTATTTTCATCCTCCTTCAACCTGGTTCCCTCCAGATGTGTTGGACTCCAGCACCCATCATCTCCAACCAGCATGGCAATTGCTGGCTAAGGGTGATGGGAGTTGTAGTTCAACACATCTGGAGGGCACCAGACTGGGGAAGGCTGTATCTTAGGTACGCTCTTCCAAAGCAAAACTCTCTTCACAGATTCTCCAGCAATGTCTTTGATAGCCCCTTCGTAGGGATGGGATCCCATGTGATTTTTATTCTTTGCTAAATCTTATGGAAAAATCTCACAGTGTGAGAAGGATGGTGGCAACAATTAGGGACATGAAATGCTCTAGGATTTTTTGGGGTGAGTGGAGGGAGAAAAGCACAGTTACAAGATAAGCCCATTGTCCTTGCGGGCAAGAGTGATTTGCATGCCTTCCCTTTCAGATACCTAAAATAATCCATCCCAACCCTCTGCTATTACCAGGTCACCTACTACTGTCTATAAGTTCTGGTAAGTCAGAGGAGAAAGGTATACAAAGCTATGAGAAGCCTGATGAACTGAAACATCAGGAAGGGAACTGTTGATTAGGAGAAGGATGCATTGATACCAAGGTAGTGTAAAGGTTACTGCCGGTCAATTTCATTTCTTTGTAAAAGTGTTTAGTTTTGGCAGTTTAAGGTGCAATCCTATCCATGTTTAGACAGAAAAAACTCTTATAACCCCAGCATTCCCAGTTCCCAGCCAGCCTAGTTGGGGAATGCTGGGAGTTGTAGGACTTCTTTCTGTGTAAACATGCCTAGGATTGCACCCTTAAAGAATTTGCACAGAGCAAGTATGGAACTCTGCTTTTATTTTCCTGGAGAGGAAGTTGTTGGTACTAAGAATTCAGTGTTTTTTCTCCACCCTTTCCTCCTCCCTTTCATAACTAAGGTTGGCTTGATAGCTCAATTACCTGCATTTCCAGCCTCATTCACTGGGGGTGGGGAGGGGACTTGGGAAACAGATAATAAGTGATAATAGTTGAGTAGTGTGTTTCCTTTTATTCATTCTGCTTCTTTTGGTATAAGACAGAGTGTGTAACTCTAAAACTTGCATACTCTTAAGCCAGCAAAGCTAACCATTTTGGGGAGTGGCCATAGCTCAGTGGCAAAGCACATGCTTTGCATGCAAAGGGTTCCAGGTTCAGCCCTCAGCATTTCCAGTTAGAAGGCCCAGGCAGCAAGTGATGGAATTACTTTGCCTCTCTGACCTGTGAGAAGTGAACTGAGTGTTAGAGGTTGGTTAGAAAACACAGATGGGGAGCCACAGTAGCCATCCCCATCCTGGGGCCCTCTAGATGTATTGGACTGCAACTCCCATCATTCCCAGGCCAGCATTATGGGAGTTGCAGTCCAACACATCTGGAAGGCACCAGGTTGGGGGATGTTGAGCTAGACTCGCAGTGGTTCCCAAGCTTGGGTCCCCGGATGTTGCTGGTCTACAGCTCCCAGCATACACAGCCAGCATGGCTAATGGCAAGGGATTCTGGGAGCTGTAGTCCAGCAACATCTGGGGACCCAAGCTTGGGAACCACTGATAGAGGAATGCATGGGACTTGGAACTCCAAGGCTTAGATCTGGTCCCGGTCTCATTATATAAATTTAATGGATGGCACTCTTCACCACGGTTTCCCATCTCTAATGTGGTGGCGGCATAACACCTAGCCCACAGAAAGTTGGTAGAAATTTATTGAGGTGATGATGCCAAAGAACTTGGCCCATGTTGTTTAAATAACTTCCTATTTGCTATTTGACCTTGTCACTACTGCATTACATACTCCTAGGCTGGGGAGATGGAAAGGGGCAGGAGAAATTGCATTAGTAGCTCTTGTGCAGCAAAGAGGATGCGGTTTTAGAACTGGGGCCCTCCTGTCTTTCTCTTCTAGCTATACCAAGTTTGGGAGGGAGCAGGGAGGAATTAAAGTTTTAAGGTTGGCCTGGAAATAGGGTTATTCCCTAGCAGGTGTGTACTCAGTAGTTCTGTGAAGTGTTAAGGGAACAGTGTAAAATCCAGGCCAAGGCCAAGTAAACACAAACTGAAGTGTTCCTCCCCACCCCCTCTTGCCTCATGACATGCATGATCAGGGACTTCCCACTTAGACACCAAAATATCTCCACTCCTTCTCTCTGTGTAAGTGCATATTAGTCTTTGTGGTGATTTGGTAGACACAGTTCTCCCATGAATCATGCTCATGGCTGAGTGTGCTCCTTGTTTCAGATAAATAAATGAACATTCTGGACCAAGGTAACCCGAGTTCTGCTCCAAGAAAGCTAAATTATGTGACCTGTATAAATTGTGCAAGTAAAATCTTCACGCACTTGTTTATTATGTATATTTCTATTATCTGTGAGCCATGAGGAGAAGCAAAGAGCTATGCAGTACAGTGGAGCCACCTTCCTGACATGTCCTCCTCAATCCTCCCTGCCACCCCCCTCCAACCCCCCCCCCCACCTTGATATTCTGCCAGGTGTTGCCCATCCATTTTCAGTCCTACTTTTCCAGCCAATAAGGACTAGAAACATAATATTTATTTCTTAATGAAACCTTTGATTCTCATTTAATGCCTTCTGCACTTGGAACCATATTCTGTGCTTGTGGAAAGCCCACAACCCTTGCTCATGCCTGTGGCTTGGCACTTATGAGAGATATTCTCTCAGCTGACAGGACCCGGAAACTTCTAAGTCCAAAAATAAAGAAACTACTGGGTTGAAAATATCGTGTGGTGTGTCATTCCATTTTCCCTGCTGAAAAAGAGGGTCTGTCCTTCATCTGATTAGCGGCAGTCCATCCATCACTAAGGTAATATTCACTCGGTAGCTTGTAGCTGGCAGGTGTCCATTTAATATCTTGTGTATGTGGATTTCTCAGGCCTGGTCTACACAGGCAGCAAAATGAGGTGGTGGAATCCTGAGGTAATAAGAGTGGACACTGCCACTTCAGGCTGAAGGTAGTGGGATGCCACTTTTTAAATGACCCTATATTTAAAAGAAACCTCCCTTCAATTGAAGGCTGGCATGTTGGGGTGAGAGGTTCTAGCTAGCCTATCCAGCTCCCTGCTGTCCTGGTTTTCTGTTTCCAGGGTGTGCTTTTTTTTTTTTTTAACACATTCAAAAACATGATTGATTGCTCACCTGTAGTCTGAAGTGCTGCAGGCCTCATTCTATTGATATGTAGACTAGGCCCCATTTCCTGCATTATCTTTGCAGTGGGGGAGCTGCTGCTATTATTTGATGCAGTGACATCAGTGGATGCTTTACAGAGCTACATAGACAAAATGAGGCTGCAGGAGCTTATAATCTAACCACGTGCTTCAGTCACACGCCCCTGTGTTAAAGTATGAAGAAACCACATGGGACAGGTGCCATGGCCTGGTTCCTGTTTTCATATATTACTTGAGTGACTTGGGACCAGATTTGTGGAAGTACCTCCCATTCTGAAAACGTGACATTTGAATCCCCCCTGCCCCACCCCCTCACCCTGATAAAGTGAATGTTTGGAGGAATCTTTTAGTTTAAATGTTAAAACTGAGAGGCTGTTTGTTGTCTAAAAATCTTCCTGAAGCTTGTCTGGGCCCACTCTTGCTCTAGAATTGGAATGGCTGTCTTTGCTAGCTGTTGTGGGGAATTTTAGGGGGAAGTGGATTGGTAGGAGTCCCAGAGAATCCTGCTTTTTTCTCACGCAGTTGAGCTTCGCTCTGGCAGATAAAAACAGCAGTGGTTAAAGTTCAGTCCAAATTGCTTTGGAAAGTCCCTGCTCCCAAGAGCTCTTATCTGCTGCATACTTGCTAGGAAGCAAGGATGGTAGACCTCTAGCCACACATAGGGTGGAGAATATCTGCAAGGATAAGCTGACAAAATGTGTATAAACAAGAGCAAATGAATCTGTAGCAATCTGGCACCAGCCAGGCATAGTTAAGAACAGTGGTAGACAACCTGGCTCCCTCTAGATGTTCTGGACTACAACTCCCTTCATCCCTGGCCAGTCATGCTGGCTAGGAATGATGGGAGCTGTAGCCCAAAACATCTCGAAGGCACTAAGCTGGGGAAAGCTGCCTTAGATGCTGTCAACTCTGCTAAGTCTGTAAAGGCACAATCCTATGCAAGTTAAGACAGAAAAAAAGGTCTCAACTCCCAGCATGCCCCAGCCAGTTGAGTTGAGGCCTTTTTTTCTGTCTTAACTTGCATAGGATTGTGCCCTAACTGACATAATGTGTTGCCAAAGTACTGACATGCATGTTTTTGTTGTCTTTTATTTATTTATTTTTATAGTGCTGCTCAGAACTTTGAGGGTGCTTTCTGTACAATTAATAAATTAGAGTAATATAACCTTTGAAATGAAATGTTGGACTTGTGGATTAATCACTTGAACATTATTGCTCTTTCTAGAGCACTTCAAACTAGATTCCCCTCCCTACTATGCAGGTTTTCCTGTAACATGTGATGGTGAACCAGGAGGTTCCTGCCAAGATTGTGAACCATTATTTTCAGAAAGGAGATGTTGGCTGGAGACAGGGTCCCTCCCTGAAACTTGAAGGTGGTCTAATAGAGGGATCACCTCTTGTGGGGTGTACATTTATCCTAATTTTACATCTGGTAAGCCAGGTTTTGTGAGGACTTTGTATTGTTCCAAGAGCACAGTCAAACCTGTTTGACCAGAAGCAGTGGTGGGACTCGAGAGGGTTAGCTGTGTTAGTCAGTTGCAGCAAAAATAACAAAGAGCCTTGTGGCACCTTAAAGACTAACAAATTTATTCTGGCATAAGATTTTGTGGACGCTGTTAATTTCATCAGATGTGTGAAATGTTAGCCTCAAATTGGCAAATTAATATACACATGCTGGGGGTGAGGGAATTTAAACTGTGTGGACAGAGGAAATTGAAATGCAAAAGCACCATTTCATAGATTTCATTTCTTAGATCATAGAGTTGGAAGGAGCCTACAAGGCTATCGAGTCCAACCCCCTGCTCAATGCAGGAATCTAGAGGAGGGGTCTCCCATCCAAGTAATAACCAGGCCTGACCCTGCTTAGCTTTCCACGCTCAGACAAGCTGAGCCAGCATAAGCCACAGGCCTGCATTTGGAAGAGAGGCCTCTCTCAAATCACATTCACCGCTTTAATACAGTTGTCTCTCTTTAGCCTTTGGCTCCACACCCACTAAAGTAACTTTTTCACTCCTTTGTTGCTTCTATATCAGCCGTAAGTAAAGTAAATACAGAAATATTAAGAGATTTTAAGCCATATTCCTAATTATATTTAAGGTGTTTCATATCATCATGCTTTAATGATAGGCAACAGATTTGAGACATGATTCGTATAAGATTAATTCAGGTGCCTCCTACTTTGTATGCTAGGATAGTACTAATTAGGAACTTACTAAATCTGTGAAGCTAGATAGCACAGATCTAAGGGCTTGCAAAGTCTGAATATGGAGACCACTTGCAAAACTTGCAGATCTTGTAGGAGAAGCGGAGTTGCGGCTTTTAAAATGTTTTGCTTCTGGCAGTTTGTTTCAGCCGGGCTTGCAAATAGCCATTTGCTCCATTGCCTTGTCAGGAAAGTTTATGTAAATCATAAGAGTGGGTTCTCCCCCCCCCCCTCAAATGACAGCATTTTCTCTGATCTAGTAACTTAATTACAAAGCTGACTTAAGGCACAATCCTATGCATGTTTAGACAGGAAAAAGTCATGCAACTCCCAGCATTCCTCAGACAGCATGGTTAGCTGGGGAATGCTGGGAAATTTAGGACTTTTTTTCTTTCTAAACATGCATAGGATTGCACCCTAAAGGTCTTGGGTAGGTTTTCCTTGGTTAGGAAGCCCCAACAAAAGTGAAACTTAGTTGTAGGTGGTCTGTCTTAAAATCAGGCGCTTCCCACCAAGAGTAGGTGGTTTGGGGTCTACTTGTATTTTGTTCAGCCATTTATGGTGGTAACTTGCACTAAGGCCAGAGTTATAAAGGCAGGAAAGAGCCTAGATAGAAGAGATGTATACATGGAAAGTTTGACCTCGAACATGCTCCAATCTTTCCACACAATTTCCTGTTGTGTTGTCATGTTCACTGCTTCCAGTTTCCCATGGATCATCTGTAATTTTACTGGTGTACTATAAATAGAAACTGGCACCACTTGAAACACACTTTGCATATGAACCAAAGGGCTGTTGAGGTGACTTGCAGACGGGTTCCAACATGTTTATTCAGAACTATAATTTCCAACTTCTTTTATTTTCCGTCCTGTGCCTTCAACATCAGCTGGAAACACAGACCATGTTGAAGGTGAAGAGCTTTGGGGGCTAGTAAAGGAATGGCAAATATATTCTGAAGTTTTTTTTTTAAAGGTGCTGTGTGGGGTATGGCATTTAAAAAATAAAAAAAATCGAAGCCTTGTGAAATCAAAGTATGAACGGAAGCCATAGGAGCAGCCCAGACTCTTTCTTCCCACTGCAGTGGACTGTGTTCAGCCCTCTACTAGCAAGCGCAGCTGTGCAACAGGCTCCTTAACCCTCCCCCCACCTGTTACCGAGGCAACTGTGGTGGGCAGGGAAATTCCCCGTGTCCATGTGACCTTGGGCTTCCCCTGGGGCCTTGCCTACTGCCTGAACCACAGAGCCTCTTCTCCTCTGACTGTGGAGCAAAAGTGTTCATAAGAGTCCAGCTGCCATTATTTCAGTTACCACATAGAGGTCTCTCAAAATCCATGTGCTTTCCTCCAGCGTGGCCCCAGGCCTATGGAAATCCCCTTTGTAGACTCATTGGATGCACAGTAAAAATGATTCTTTAAATTGAGAGGGCCATTTTCAAATGCATTCTAATTTTGAATAGGCTGGTTAGCTAACGGGAAATGTCTTGTAAACTGAAGCAATCCATATCAATGCAAGTACCGTATATCATTTGTGAAAAGCTGGTAGATGTGGATGCAACTTGTAGTTATTCTGTAATTATTTCTGAATGCTAGGGCAGGGTGAATGAGTCCCCATTTTTTTTAAAAAAGAGAGAAATTGACTTGGAAATCACAGGGTTTTAAAAATGGTTTAATTGAAGTTTATTTGCCAGGTTTATTGCATGTTTATAAAGTTGCATTTGCTTTTCTGTCCTTGATCTATATACAGTACTAGCTGTTGCCCGCGGCTTCGCTCGCGTGGATTTTAGGATTTGGTACAATTGTTTTTGAAAGAAACATGATGGAATCCCAGCTCCCCCGGGATTACACAATGAAATCCCAGCTCCCCCGGGACTACCAGCTCCCCCGGGACTGCACAATGAAATCCCAGCTCCCCCCCGGGACTACCTGCTCCCCCCCCGGGACTACACAATAAAATCCCTGCTCCCCCAGGACTACACAATGAAATCCCTGTTCCCCTGGGACTACACAGTGAAATCCCTGCTCCCCCCCCCCCGGGACTACAGAACAGTGACATCCCACCCATCCCCTCGGGACTGTACAATGAAATCCCTGCTTTCCTCCCCCCCCCCCCGGGACTACACAATCAAATCTCTGTCCGGGCCCCGGGACTACACAATGAAATCCCAGCTTCCCCCCCCCCCGGGACTATGCAACAATGAATTCCCTGTCTCCCCCTCCCCGCAGGACTACGCAACAATCAAATATCTGCTTCCCCCCCAGGAGTTCACAATGAAATCCCTGCTCCCCCCCCCGGGACCACACAATGTAATCCCAGCTCCCCCCCTGGGACTACACAACAGTGAAATCCCTGCCCCCCCTCCCCCGAGACCACACAATGAAATCCCTGCTCCCCCCCCCAGGACTACACAATTAAATCCCTGCTCTCCCCCCCCTCGGGACTACACAGCAATAAAATTCCTGATCCCCCTCCCCCTTGGGACTACCCAACAATGTAATCCCAGTTTGCCCCCCCCGGGACTACCCAACAATGAAATCCCAGCTCCCCCCCGTGTAGGCCCCAGCTGCAGTGCATATGAACATTCTGTTTTGACATAGGAGAGATTTGCATATCCACTCCTGATTGGGTCCCTGTGGTAGCAGTTCATACGAACATTCTAAATGTTGTTGGAGTGATTTGCATAACCACTTCTGAATGGCCCCTGCGAACATTCCAAATGACGCCATTGGCTATCATCTATTTTGGGCCATACAGGCGCAGTGATGGCTTTTTCGGAGATTTAAACCCGCCAGTCTTTGTCCTTGGGTGATGGAGAGTATGCGTGCCAGGTTTGGGGCGGATCCATCCAACCGTGTAGGAGCCTATGCGATGCACGCAAACGCCCGTACACACGGACACACAGGATTTGGGACGCCCCACACACAACAGTCATTCTCTGACTGAAAGTGTAATGTTTAGGCTGGGTGCTGGCAGCAGAAAACTTTTCTGACAGAAATATCTGATCTTAAAGAAAAATCAGGTTAATCCTGAGAGTCTACAGGTGATGAAGAGTGACCGTGCCAAGTTTGGGGTAGATCCGTCAAAATGTGATGGAGCCTATGC
Source organism: Shinisaurus crocodilurus (assembly GCA_021292165.1). Classification (NCBI taxonomy): domain Eukaryota; kingdom Metazoa; phylum Chordata; class Lepidosauria; order Squamata; family Shinisauridae; genus Shinisaurus; species Shinisaurus crocodilurus. The sequence goes on along the minus strand of CM037879.1, from coordinate 73,934,947 downwards.
GACGATGCCCCCCACACAACACGCATTCAGTCATTTTAAAAGTTTCCCTCCATTTTCACCCCCTCAGAGAACATTCTAAATGGCCTAGGGGAGATTTGCATACCCACCCCTATTGGCCCCTGCAGGAAGTCATACGAACATTCTAAGTGTCCTATGGGCTATTTGCATAACTGCTCCTATTGGCTCCTGCAGCAATTCTGAGGTGAGGCTGCTTTGGATAACTGCTCCCCTGTTGTTTTGCCCACAGGAGATATGAGAGTGGGGCGATTTTGCCCCCTTTTTTCACCCCCTTAGGGACTGAATTTCCAAAAATCCTTCCTTAGTGGGTGTCTACATCATAAAAACTACCGGTATGTCCCTTCAAAATTTCATGTTCCTAGATTAAACGGTTTGAGCTGGGCATTGATCAGTCAGTCCGTCAGGACACTTTCTTTTATATAGATAGATAACCTTGTTTATATCTCACATAAAAATTGCTATGTGCAGAGCTTTTGTGTATGAAACATGACTAGGCAGTGATCTATATCTGCCTCACTTATTTATTTATTATATTTATATCCCGCCTTTTTCCCTGCAAGGAACCCAAGGTGGCTTACATAATCATCATCCTCCAGTCCATTTTATCCTCACAACAACCCTGTGAGGTAGATTAGGCTGAGAGTCAGTGACTGACCCAAAGTCACCCAGTGAGTTTCATGGCCGAGCAGGGACTGGAACCCGGATCTCCTGAGCCCCAGTCCAGCACTCTCACCACTACGCCACACTGGCTCACTTGTGGCCATCTTTAGTTTCTTCTGCTGGTGGCTAGGTATTAGTGAAAAAGGTGTAAAGGATTTGAAATCTGAGCCACAGCATGGATTTAATAGCCTCCTTGTTAACTCATATAGGTGCTTCTTAATTTTGTGGAATCCTCTTCCCACCAAATATGAGGCCTTGTTTGTGCATCCTTATTTATTTATTTCAAATGCATATTCAAAAGCCTGCTTTTTAACCCCAGCATGGTAAAGGAACGACTTGGGTATTGTGGTGGTGGTAGCAATCAGGGTGGTTGCTAGGCTTGGGCCTATGGGCCCCCGAATCTATTTACTAGGACCCTAGATTTTTTTTCCCCAGAGCCCCAATTGTCCATTGGTTCCAATGGAAGGTTTTTTCCTCAGCTTAATTGCCATGAAGGGGCAATTTTCAAGGGGGATCACAGCTGGGGAGTGAAGGGTTAACCTTCCCCTCCACACATGCCAGGATACCCACTATTCCATTGGTGTTAATGGAAGCTTCCCCCCCAAGCTTAATTGCATATGTGTGTGAAAGGGCTCATGATAAATCTTACTAGCCATTCATTTTTGTGCATTTTTTTCACATCTGTTCACAGCTGCTGCAAATTAATTGCAATTGAAGAGGAACTACTTTGGGATGGGGGAAATTCATTTATTTTGTTTGGTGTGATTTGGATAAGAAACTAATTGGCTTTGCCTTCTGTGATTTAAAAATTCTAGTAATTCTAAATTTGTGTATGTAGCTATTAATTAGCATATGCACATTTTATGCAGATTTGTGTCCTATGCCTCTGGGCCTGGAATATTTTAAGTGCCTAGCAATGCCCCTAGTAGCAACCTTCTCAGAAGTTCAGAACTACCCAACCCTGAAGAGGGAATAATGACTTGTTCTGGTAGGAACACTTGATTGGTGGAGTTACCGTACATGCAAGTTGCAGGCATGGAATTCAGATTCTGTTGAGGATTTCCATCAGGCTTCTGTTCTGACTGTTCTGATTGGTGAGGAGTAGTGTGAAACTTCTGTCATGAGTGCAACCTGTCTGTGGCATTGCCATCTGGGCCATGATCTCTGCTTTTTTTCCATGTAGGCAATCTTGATGGAGGAATCTGGAAAAAAAATGGCTATTGATGGAGAGGGTCTGTGGGTATGTCCTCAAACTCCTGTGAGAACATGGATGCTGTGGTTTTCAATCAATCCTTGCTGACTTCTAGCTGTGGCTGCCATTCACTGGGCCAGTTGTATGAATGGCAGTGCCACCACATGCTGCAGTCGGCAAGATTAGCTTTTAGCACACCATCACAGCTGCAGTTTTTTGAGCAGTTCAATGGCATGTTAAAAGAGGGTAGCAACTGATAAGCACAGCTGCCATGCACTAAAAGGGTTGTCATAATTGGCCCTGAATTCTAGAATATGGGTGTGGCTGAGTCTTAATTGATGCTCAGCTGTTTCATAATAACTAAATAGAAGAATTAAGTTGTGCCTTCTCCTTTTCTTGCTCATTTGGTTGGATTGGGATCAGATGCTACACAAAGACAAATCTCCCTGTTCCTTTCCACCTCTGCCTCACACCATGTTGCCTGCCCTTGAACCCCAAAAAGAGAAATCCTCCTTTATTAAGGACAAAGTGAAGTTGGCTGTCTTTCTGGGTCCAGCTTTGTCCACAATTTTAGGCTTGAATCCTTGCAGGATCATATTTGCGTTGTAAACTATGGACATTAAGCTGCTGGAACAGTTGCTGGGAATCTGCACTTAGCTCGGGTGACCACCATGAATTTACAGGCACACGTCTCCCCTTCAAACATCTCTGTTCACCAGGAAATACATGCTTGATAAGCTGCAATAGTAAACTCATTTGCTATGTAAAGTGTATATTGGCCTGTGAAAAGGTATAAGCATGAGAAACTGTTCAAGAAGAGGCATAACTACCATACTGTATACATATGCAAGTCTGATTTAGTTTTTCAATAAGCAAGTGTGTTAGCTGACTGTTCCAAGAGTAAAGTACAAACAAGCAGCTACGGATTTGCTTTTCAGAACCATTTTGCTTGTTTCAAGGGAGTGTATTCTTCATAGTTATAGGGTGGCATGATTTAGGCTCTGCACCATAGACTAATCTCTCGTCTCCCCTTCAGGTTGCTGCACCTGGCGATCATCCACTGTGTACCGGCTATAGCACTCTGCTGTATTGCCCAATTGCCTATTGAGGTTTTGGAGATCCAGAATGACTTATTCCAGGTGTGTAGAGGAGGATGCATGGAAGGGTTCAGTGTTTCTAGTTGGGAGAAGGAAAACTGCTGAGTGGTGAGAACCCGAGGCATTCCCTTGCAGCAGGCTGGTAGCAAGAGACTGATGTGTCTCTGACTACCTAAACGCTTTTTGTTTCCTGTACTTGGTGCAGCTGTCTTGCCCCATGTTTTCCAAGTCCAGCAAGCAGGCACAGACAGATACATTATGCTACTTTTCTGTAAAATTCTTAGAGGTTTTCCTTGGAATTTGCCATTTTGTTTCTCGTGCCATGGAGTTTTGGCACTCTTATTGTCAGTGGTCCCAATCCAGCTTTAGTTGTATGCAACACCTTGTGGCCTGAATTGGGGATACACATCAAAAGACTCATCCAGTTAGTCTGATGGGGTCCAAATGAGCATTCGGATCCCATGTGTATCTGCATCAGGAGAATGCATAGAAATCTACTTCCACATGTGGACCTCACTTACTAAATCAGAGCACTTGTTTGTTAATAAAAGAGCATGCAAGCTTTTCAGTTAAGTAGAAAGCTAGTGTCTCCCCCTTATTTTTGTCCAGGGCTAGGTTAATATGTGTGTGTGTTCTTCATTAGGGTAATCCAAATTCTGCAGCCTGTATAAATTATGTAGGCTTGTACAGCAGCTTATTTTGAATAGATTTTTCTGGCTTCTGCTAGTCATGGGAAGCGGCAAAGAGCTATGCAGAGTACTGATGCCCCCTGACAACTGGAAATTCTACTAAGTCTCCCAGCTCCAGCTTCACTAGGGATCACTAGGCATTGCCCAAGTGCTCTCCTCAGGAGATTTTCAGGATGCTAAATTCTGCATCCATTACTAAATTCTGTGTTTTTGTGGTGGAATTGCAGCATCCAGTCAGTCTTGGTTCGGTCCCTATCTCTTATTTCTCCTCCAGCCCCACTCAGCCTGTGTCACTCTCTCTGCCATTTACAGACTCCACTTCACCTGTCAGTGTACCTAGAGCAGTCCGGAGTGGTGCAAGCACTGGTCCTGAAAGGGGTGAACACGGCATTGCAAGACCGAAATGGAAACACCCCATTGCACTTGGCCTGTGAGCAGCAGAATCTGGAATGTGTCCAGCTGCTGTTGCTGCAGGATCCAATCTCTGACAAGAACTTGGAGGCTAGAAAGACCCTTCAAGATCTGCAGCTCCAGAACTGGCAAGGTGAGAATGAGTAGAGACTGATCTAATGTGTGTCTGGTGGGCGTTCGGGTCAGTGCTCAGCTGCTTGCCTTGTACTAACTTCCTGGCTTGTCGTCTTCTCCAGGTTTGTCTTGCCTACACATCACCACTTTGAAGGGAAACCTGCAACTGATGGCATTGCTGGTGAAGAATGGAGCTGATATTAATGTTCAGGTATGTCAAGGGCAGCTGGCAGAGCTCCACATCCTGTATATGTCAGGGCCATGTATCTTCTCTACTTTTGTGGTGGGACCACCATGCAAGAAGGAAATCTGGTATTGAGTGCAGAAATCAGCATGCTGTAAAACTTCAGAGTTCACTTTAAAAAAGAGTGTGTCTGTTATGGCAGTAAAGATTAATACTGAAAAATGTGTAGGTAGTGCCTAGGCCCTAGTGAAATCTCACAAGTGGGGGAGAAGAGGTTGAGCAGGATTTAATGAGCTGTGGCTTTGCATAGACTTTACTCATGTTGAGTAAGATAAGAAGCAGAAAACATGTATGCAAGCTAAACAAATGTTTGCAATGTTACTTGATCTATATAATTTGTTCCAAGATGTAGTAAAGCTTTTCTTTAGATTAAATTTTGATTTATTTAGAGCAGATTATATACAGCCCCGAATATGTCCCATTAGACTAGTATGCTGAAATTATTGCCACCTCCCAGCTCACTGTACAGTGTCTGCAGATCCAGGAACAGAACATTCAGTGGGGCAGATCTTGAACAGAAACTCCCATACCTAGGTTCTTCTAGATTTAAGTAGGTTGCTGAAAGCCCTCGGGTGATGAAAGGCCCAGAAAGAGCTCTCTCTTCAGGTTATGTGTGGAACTTGTTTTTATTGGTGTTCAATTTTGGGGAGAGGTTTAGAAGCAGTGTACTTCCGTGCTGGGGCTCCCAGTTTCCACATGTGTGTGGGGTGTTCCATTCCTTTGGGATTCTGCTTCAGATGCTTCCTGAAATGTCTGATCGATTTCCCTGCTCTCTTGGTCCCAGGATGGCACAAGCGGAAAGACGCCCTTGCACTTGGCAGTGGAAAACCATGATGAGATGGCTGTGAAGCATCTTCTGCGAATGGGGGCCCAGGTGGATGCCCAGATGTACAACGGTTGCACCCCACTGCACCTGGCAGTAGGCAGGAAGGACGCTGCCATTGCTGCCATCCTCTGCCATTCGGGGGCAGACACCTTGCTGCGGAATATGGAGGATGAGACGGCCCAAGACCTGGCTGATGGCAATGATGATGTGAGAACCACTCTGGGTGTGGCTGCTCTAGAGCAGGGACTTGTAGGAGAGAGTGAGCAGTCTCATCAAGAAGTAGAAACAAGGCAGGGGTGCAGGCTCTGTGGGGTAGTTCTGAAGAAGGTTTTGTCTCTTCGTGGAAGGTACTCCATGAATAGCACTTGGAATTCTGGCAATGAGTGATTGTAATTGCAGCTCTTTCCATGATACTCTTTCTACCTATGATTTTCCAAACTCCAGTTCAGATGAGCTTGATCTTTATCTTTAACGCCATACAGCAGGGAGGAGCTGCTAAACTGGCTAGTCTGCCTCTGTGTCACCACCACCATCACCACCACTGTGGCACTGTTACAGCTTCTTTAATGGCAAGTAATTGGAGAAGGTAGGGCAGGCAGTCTGTGACTGTTCAGTTGCACTTGAGCACTTTGGCAACTGACCTCCTTCTTTGCTCAGGGAGGTGGGGATCTCAGCAAACCCACAGCTACATGTAGGTCAGGATGAGGCAACATCTCTTGCTCTGATGGCTGGTCTGTGCTTTCTGTCATTACCAACTCACAACCAATTGGCTGAAGCAGAACAATACTAAGGAATCAAAAGCAACTGAGTCTCCTTTGTACGTGTAAAATGTACAGACAAACAGATATGGGAGCAGTTCCCTTCCCTCCTACTCTGTGAAACCTGCTGCAGTTCAGAGAGCATGGCCATTCTCTTCTGCCTGTGTGGTGCATGGGTAGAGTGTTGGCATTATACTTAAGAGAGCTGGGTTCAAATCACCATTCAACCATGAATCTGTGACCTTGAGCCATTTACTGTCGCTCAGCCTCTTTTACTTCATAGGGTAGCTGTGAGGATAAAATAGGATAGCCCCATATATTCCACCCTGAGCTTCTTTGAGGAGGAGATAATTACAAATGTGGATTGTAATCCTGGTCATATTACGTGTATGATGAAGTGGTAACTTCCATGAGCAGGAGGGTATTGCTACGCTACCCTATGCAGGGAGCAATTTAAGAAAACTGGAGAATTCCTAGGTATTTGCACCATGTTATGGCCCCAAGCAAACAGAAAGCTAATTCTATCAAGTGTTTATAGGAGCCAGTGTGGCGTAGTGGTGAGAGTGCTGGACTGGGGCTCAGGAGATCCGGGTTCCAGTCCCTGCTCGGCCATGAAACTCATTGGGTGACTTTGGCTCAGTCACTGACTCTCAGCCTAATCTACCTCACAGGGTTGTTGTGAGGATAAAATGGACTGGAGGATGATGATTATGTAAGCTGCCTTGGGTTCCCTGCAGGAAAAAAAGGCGGGGTATAAATATAATTAATTAATTAATGATGGTGAATCCAGGCCTGGGGTGAAAGCTTTCGGGTATATACATAGATACTTGTACCATGTCAACGTTTTTTCTTTTATCTGTTCATCCCCAGTGCACATGTAAAGCTATTGCTTACGGTAGCTTGCCTGTGGACCCCATGTCATCAAAAAGCATCCCTATATCTGGGTTGGGGAACCTCTTTCAGCCCGAGGGCCGAATTGGGGGGCTGAAGGCAAAAGAGGCAGGCCAACAATATCAGGGATTCCCCACCCTTGCCCCCTATGTTACCAGAAATCATCTTCCTGCATATGGACCTGTAATGTGTAGTAGGGTTGAACAACTGGAGATGTTGCCTACTCTGGCATGGTATGTGTTACACTAGATAGTGGCCATCTTGGGTGAAGTGTGGTCTCTCTTGTGCACTCCTTTTGTCATTCATTGAAACTGTAATATGAGTTCCTTGGCAGGCACCCTGCTCAAATGCTAACCCTATTGTCGGTGTCTTTTATTTTTTCCTTGGCAGATCCTTACCCTCTTGCCTTTTGATGACCTGAAGATCTCAGGAAAGCCTGTGGTGTGCTCCAGTTGAGCATCCTAAGACTTGAATTGGATAGTGAATTTTTGGGAGATGGACCAAAATGCTGCTGCTTCCAGCTGATAGGAGCAGCTTGGGGGTCATTTTAGATTCCCAGCTGTCCATGGAGGCTCAAGTGTCAGCTGTGAGCCAGATGGCACTATATCAACTCCACCTGATACGGCAGCTGCGCCCCTACCTTCCTAATCATCTGCTCCCATCAGTGGTTCATGTCTTGGTCTCCTCTCGCCTTGACTACTGTAATGTGATCTACGTGGGGTTACCCTGGAAGACAGTTCGGAAGCTACAGCTGGTACGGAACGCGGCGGCTCGCCTCATTTAAGGCAGCCGCCAGCGTGATCACATTACTCCGGTGCTCAAGGAGCTGCACTGGCTACTGGTTGTTTGCCGAGACGAATTCAAGGTGTTGATTTTGACCTTTAAAACCCTATACGGCTCTGGTCCACTTTATCTCAAGGAGCGTCTCCAGCAACATCAAGTAGGCTGTTCAACAAGATCTGCCACGGACAGCCTTCTCCTTATCCCATCAGCCAGAGCAGCCAGGCTGGAGGGGACTAGGAAGAGAGCCTTTTCTGTGGCGCCCCCCAAACTGTGGAACTCCCTCCCCAGTGACCTCCGCCATGCCCCCTCTTTGATGAGCTTCCGCTGTTCATTAAAAACATGGCTTTTTAGGCGGGAATATGGGGTGGGTTAGGATTTTAACATTTTATATGGTTTTAAGTGTATTTTAATCTGTTTTCTTTGTTGTATGTTGTACGTCGCCCAGAGTGGCCGGGTACCGGCTAGATGGGAGATTTAAAAATACAATGAATAAATAAATAAGTAGGAGCAGAGCTGGCCGCAACTATATCATTTCCCTTTGGTGCACAATGTGAGTGTTTGTGCTTGTTCAGACACTTGATAGTGTGCAGGACTGTGGGAGCCAGAGCAAGAGGAAAACTGCTCCTTGTCTGTTATCTTCATCACTGGATGGTGACATTGAATTGCCTCCTGTTTGAATTCAGAAAGACTGAGCCTATGCTTGCTCTACCTGCTTTATCTAAAATAGAAGAAACCTGTAGAGACTGGAAGAAGATGACTTTGTTTTTTCCAGAGTACACAGTGACTAGGGGTGGTGTCTTAGGCCACATACTTTTTCCTCCTCCCCCTCCCCCTCAAGTCTATGATAGGGGGGTATCTGTCTGCAGTCTGCCAGAATGATTGCTGTTTTAAAGATACTTTCTTTCCACACAAAATTTTCTGTCTTACCCGCTATTGCTCAGGCCTTGTATACTTCCTTCAGTGCCCCCTCTAGGCTGCATTGTCACTCAGGCTTCTAGTTCTGTGGTGTCCAGATGCAGTGTTGCCCCACCTCTCACTTTAGCTTCGTCTGTTGCCTCCCATGGAGGATAACCCTCACAAATGGAGTTGGCAGGACTGGAACTTGCCTTTAGTGCCACCCAGCTGCCTCTTGGACAGATAGAACTTGAAGGCTGAGCCCATGGGGACAAACATGATCTCAGCCACTTTTGCTTCAAAATAACTGGTGTTCTTGAGACCAGACCCAAGGGGAGCCCTGTTCTTTCCCAGCTCTATTCAGATTTGCCAGCTAGTACTACTGCTCAGGGAAGTGTTAATTTACTAAACTGCTGTGTTGGAAATACCACACTTCCCTCAGGCAGACTTATACTGCCAACTTGAAATTGCACTCTTAACTGAAGCTGCAGTTCAGCTTGTGAAGCAAGGAATAGCTGGGAAATGTCAGGAATTGTCCCTCTTCATCAGGGGTTGCAGGATCCCACCTTGCACATCGCTCTTGTTCATCCTGAACATAAGCTTTGTAGCAGATGTGTGACAAGACTCTGGTCAGGGACCGCTTTCCCAGCTTTTGCTGCCGCTGATGAGAGAAGCTACATCACTCACTAGAACCATTCTCTACATCCTAATTCATGGCATTTAACAGTACTGAGTTTAGGATTGAATCTGTTGGCCTCAGCCAGTGGGTGGTCAGGCTTCCTTGCTTCTCTCTGCATTTTAAGTGGTGAGATTAGTCATCCTAAACCACCTGTTAGAGGGCTACACAACAGTGTCTGGAAATCATGACCTCCAGAATGAGGGGACTCTGGTTTGTGGTGTGCATGTGTGCAGTAGCATTTCCCCTGTTGATGGATATTCTGTTCCACCCAGAGGTGATAAACTCCCTCTGCATGCTTGCTGAGGCTGGGGAGATAAGCATTTGGGTCATGAAGTGGCAGGAATAGGAATTGCTTACATGTAAACCTTACTCTGGACTGGGGAAATTCCCTTCCTCCTATTTGCTGCCTGGGAGCGGCTGTTTGTAACTTGGCAAGTCCTGGATGGCGCAATCAGCTGGGATGTTTTAGGGAGAGGGATGTTTTCCTCTTCGTTCCCTATTTTTAGAGGACAAGCTTAACGTTTCCCACCAAAGGTCTCCTTGATTTTTGTTACCTTGCTTTGGCCTGAGACCATTGTTTCCTCTTCTCCCCACCCCCTTCCCCCAGCCATGTTTTTTTGTGTTTTTTTTTTAGATTTTAATTTTGTTTCCCAATAACAAAATAAAAGTTCTTGCAGAAAGAATTTTCTGCTGTTGCAACTGGCATGGCATTGATTGGTCTAAATACAACCACCTCATACTAATACATTCTCCAGCCAATTACATCATTGTACAACACATCTGGGGGAGGTTCTTCAGCTGCAATAGCGAGGAGGAGTGCAGATCATGTTTGAGCCACACTGCATGAAGAGACCCAGCATATGTGGCATACAGTATGCCTCTATACACCAGTAGCTGGGGGACATGAGCAGGAGGGTGCAATTGCACTCATGTCTTGCTTGTGGCTTTCCAGAGAATATAAGAACAGAAGAAGAACCCTGCTGGATCAGACCAAGGGTCCATCTAGTCCAGCATTCTATTCACACAGTGACCAACCAGCTCTGCACGAGAAACCCACAAGCAGGACATGAGTGCAACAGCACCCTCCTGCCCATGTTCCCCAGCAACTGGTGTACATAAGCATACTGCCTCTGATACTGGAGGCAGCATATAGCCAATCAGGACTAGTAGCCATTGATAGCCTTATCCTCCATGAATTTGTCCAATCCCCTTTTAAAGCTGTCCAAATTGGTGGCCATCAGTACATCTTGTGGAAGTGAGTTCCATAGTTTAACCATGTGCTGTGTGAAGAAGTACTTCCTTTTATCTGTCCTGAATCTGCCACCAATCAGCTTCATGGGATGACCCCGGGTTCTAGTATTATGAGGCATCTGGTTGGACACTGGGAACGGAATGCTGGACTAGGAAGGCCTTCCGTCTGAGATAACATGGGTGGTCTTGGGTTCTTATGAATAGCATGCTGGGCAGCTGGAATATTGAAGGAGAAGTGTGCAAGAAGAGCAAACTCTTCCTAATTTTTCAAATGTTGACTTTGCAAGTTGCTTAGGTTTAAAATGTGCTGCCATCTTGTGGCAGCTCATAACTGCAACTCAAGACAAAATGTACAGGCCTTGAACGTTCTGGTGCCATTATTGGTCACTGACACCTTGTGAGAATGGAGCAGACAAAATTAGCATTGTTGGGTCACTCGGCTATTACAGGTCCTGCTGTAATTGCTAGTGCTGGTGAGCAGTACTGTATACTTTTGCGGTACAGATTATTCAGGAGTAAATGATGGTTCATATACTGCATATATTCCTCACCTGTTTACATGAAGAGGATTGTGTTCAATAATGTCATGGGGTGTCATAGAACGGGGTAGGCAGAAGATAGATTGGCAAGCACTGGTAGATCTTTGGGTGGTTTTCAGTAGATCAACAAGGATTTCTGGCTCCCAATTTTCTGAAAGTAGCACCAACTAAAAGTCCCCCCACCCCAGTTAGGTTGTAGAAAAGAAGACGCGGGAACTAGGTGTGGATTTTTGTGTGGAAGGGCTTGCAGTCTTGGTTCTGGTACTGACCACAAATTCCTAGTTTGAACATGTGCTCAGAGGCACCCAGTTCCTTAATTTTTAGTGCAAAGTTGGGTAATTTGTGGCCCTCCAGATGTTTTGGCCTACAACTGCCATCAGCCCTCACCATTGACTATGTTGTCTAGGACTGATGGGAGCTGTAGGCCAAAACATCTGGAGGGCCACAAGTTGCCCACCCCTGTAAATGTGTGCCCACTTATGCCATTATTTTGTACCTGGGCTCTAGCTGGTGGACTGTGGGTTCTAGTAAAAAAACGAAGTAGATCCAGAAAGTCTGGTGTCATAGAACTTCCTTTCTCTCTGCTTTCTGAAGAATCCTCCTTTCTGTGATGCCACCCTAGAGAATGATGGAGTGTGCTCTACTCAACAGTTCTGTAAACAAACAATTCAGGAGTATAAATGTCTGTGCTGATTTCTTTTGTTCTTTATTCATGAAATCTTATTTTATTTCAAAATAAAGTTAACAAAATAAAGGCAGCAAAAAGAATAAGAAGCATACATAATATAAAAAGATCACTAGGGAGACAAATCCACTTACTATAATTCTTAGTCTATAACTGATATGCTTGAGGAACATGTACAGTAAAATGGTAGGAGTAAGTAGGAGTTCAATATCTAATGAAAGAATAAAAATAATATTGATACAGCATATAAATCCTCATGACCTCCTTGTATTTTGGAGGCCAGTTAATATATTCACATTTACAACATCAGATCAGTGGTCCATCCAGTGAAGTAGCCAGTTTAGGATTCTTTAGTTTAGAGGAAATCTAAAACGGCACAAAGTACTGACAACTCCTCCCAATTTCTGTGTATAGGACAAAGATGGTCTCTTGTTCTGCAGCAGGATAGTTCCATTAGACACAATGGATACCTCACTTGAGAAGAACCAGAATGGCAGTCCACAGTATATTGTGGCACTAGGCTCCACCCATTGATTACTAGAACTGCCTAATCAGAACATAGAATCATAGAATAGTAGAGTTGGAAGGGGCCTATAAGGCCATCAAGTCCAACCCCCTGCTCAATGCAGGAGAACAGATATGGGCAGCCCAGGCAGTCACCCATCCAAGCACTGACCCAGCTCATACCTGCTTAGCTTCAGCATGTGGCCCGCATTATGTGCTCTTGATGCCACCTGCATTAACACGATACTGACCATCTTAACACAAAAATTCTGACTTCAACTTCTTGCTGTAGGAGTGAAAAAGAAGCACACTGTATATGTTAAATTGGATAGTGGGTGGCAGAAGCAGCCCCAACTGCAGAGCAAATTCCCCTATTACATTTGAAAGTCACTGGTGCAAATCTGAAGATTTGACTCCAGGTAATAGTGGCATTTCATATCATGTGCTAACATTGGCAGTGAATGCATGGCCTCCAGTCACAAGAAATTCCCCATTTCTCTCCTCCATAGAGATGCATGAATAGTAGTGACAGTAGAACATCATTCCAGATGTTTAGACTCGGTTGTGACTCCTGAGAGTGTACCCATTTCTTTAAGACAAAAACAGAAACAGCCCACACATTTTCACATGCCTACACATCCTTTTCAGGAAAGGAATCCACACACACACACACACACACCACCCTTTAGCAGAGAAAACAGAAAAACTGCTCTGTTCTTCTGTCCCGCCTAGACCGTAAAAGGTGGCAGGGGAAGATGTCCTTTCACCCACACCAGTAGCTGCTTTTGCAGCAAATTGCTTGGGAAAGCACCAGTCAGCTGCTGAAGTAGAGGCTGTGGTCACATGGCTTCTGTTCTGGCATTAGGGCCAATGCAACACCACCACCTCTTGCTTATTATAGTATCAAAGCTGGAGGACGCCCATAGACCATTGAGTAATGTCCAGGCCGCCAACAATGGAGGACTCCCCATGAGTGTACCCATTTCTTTTAGACATAGCATCAGAAACAGCCCACACATTTTTCAGATGCCTATACATCTGTTTCAGGAAGGGAATACACACACCACCACCACCCCTTAGCAGAGAGAACAGAAACACTTATCAGCCCAGTACAGTTTAGTCCACTTGATCAGGCCAGTAGGTACCATTGACAAGGTGCTGAGAGCTTTGGCTGACGAGCAACTGAGCTAAGCCACGTATTACGGAGAACCCTTCTTCAGGCCTGTGTAAAGACTTATTTCTGCCCTCAATGTGCATGGCCCTGTGTAAAGCTAAAACCACCCACTGCATCTGTTAACATAGGGTACCTCGTTACTTGGAAAATGTTATTAAACCTGGTCCCTTAGGGCCTGGATGTTTTTTCAGGATTCTGATTTGGTGCCTTATTTTTAAAAGTTATATTCTGCTTTTCCTGTGATGTTTTAGTCACAGTGCATCTTCAAGCCACATGACGTGCACTGCCAGTGCTGATCAGCCAGCTAGTGGTAGCATGGCAGAGGAGGAAGACGTGAGAGCAGTCCAGAAGAAAAAGGAAAGCATTACCTCCAGTGTTCAACAGGAAATTAGAGCTGCCCTTCCGGATTCTGTTTCTTCCAACAGTGGCCAGTGAGGTGCCTCCTGGAAGCTTATAAGAAAGCCAGCAACAGCTTTCGGAAATATACTGTCTGTGGCCAAAGAGGCTCAACTTAGCTGTCCTGGCTAATAGCCATTGACAGATCCTATCCTCCATGCATTTTTCTAAATCGGTATCCTAAGCCAACATTTGTAGTCTGCTTATGAGAAAAACAAATCCCCTTTCTCCATGGCCCCACCAAATTATTTTCATGTAGTATTGTTTTTCCTCATATAGCCCAGAAAGCACGTTATCACAATCAGGTAAGCCAGCTGTCCCCAACTTGGGTCCCTCGGGATGTTTTGGGCTACAACTCATAGGAACACATGAAGCTGCCTTATACGGAGTCAGATCATAGGTCCATCTAGCCCAGTATTGGCACTGACTGGCAGCAATGGCTCTCTGGGGTTTCAGGCAGGAAGTCCTTCCTAGCCCTACCTGGAGATGCTGAGGATTCAACCTGGGACCTTATGTATGCAAAGTATGTACTCTACCACAAAGTCACAGCCCCTTCAGATGAACTCCCATCATCCTTGACCATTGGCCATGCTGGCTGATGGGAGTTGTAGTCCAGGAAATCTGGGAGGACCCCATTTGTGGAAGGCTGCCATAAACTCACACAAAAATTTTGGAATTTTGAAGCTCTTGACTTGAAGTCTAGTTCCCAGGTAAGACAGGCTGTGTTGTCATCCCAAACAGGTAAGTGTGGCGAGTAAGCTCCAGTATCAAGTTCAAATTACGTGCATGCCACCAACTTTTCTACACAGCTGGAAAGGAAGGTGGCACAAAATGTCATGCAATGTTGCAACACTTTTGGGGTGGTTGGGGAGAAGAGAATATTGTTTCCTTCACTTCTGTATGCTAAGGCAACAACAGGACCCGAGTAGGGAGTCCTTACAATATGTGTCCTGGAATTTGTTATTGGACCCTGATACTGGACAAAGCAGAAGCTGAGAGTGGGTGCTAGCATCTCTCTTTCCTCTGGGTGAAGAACCTAAGGCAGAAAAATTAATATAATGATTTTATTACCTATTATGCTTTCTTGTCTATCTGCAATGTTAAATGTAAAAGAGGGTGGTGGGGAGAGAAACCCTACGTTTGGTTCACTGCTCACTAATGGACAGAGATGAGGCGTCCAGAGGCTGATTGAAGCACAGTGCTTCTGGCCATGTACAGTGAGCCAACCCTTTCAAAACTGTTGGTTGGAAGCAGGATTTCAACATAGGGAGTGTGGTTTGTAGGGATTGCTTCCAAGTTATCCTCTTTCCCCATAGGGCAGCCTTCCCCAACATGGCACCCTCCAGATGTTTTGGAGTATAACCCCCATCATCCCCAACTATTAGTCAAGCTGGCTGGGAATTATGGGAGTCGTAGTCCAAAACATGTGGAAGGCACCATGTTGGGGAAAGCTGCCACAAAGCATTGTTATGCTTAAGGGAACCCATCTCTCCTGTATTAAACAGAGGTAAAGGGCGCAGTCCTATGCATGTTTAGGCAGAAAAAAGTCCTACAACTCCCAGCATGCTGGGAGTTGCAGAATTTCTGTCTGTCTAAACATGTTTAGGATTATGCTCTAATTCCTAAAAAGAGAGATGTTGGGGCTCAAGCTTGCTTTCTCTTACCTCAACTGTACGGGGGGTAGCTGCGGTGGTTAATAACTTGAAGGTACTCAATTCATGCTCAGAGGCACCGTTTATTATTTTTACTTTACATCACATTTCCAATAATGAATCTTGCCGTTGCACCCGTATTCCGGGCCTGAAACCTAGCTCAGATCCTTTTACGGCGCCTTCCCTGTGGCGCCCAAACACTACAGCCCTCGCATCTCCCTCACTAGCTTCCCGCCGGCATGACCCGCCTTCCTCAAACACGGGCGGAAACTTGTGCGGCTCCGTCATCCCACGTCCCAGCACGGGCTCCCCCCCCCCCCGCGCCTCCCCTTCAGAACCGAATCCGTTGCTGGGGGCCTCCGCCCGGCAGGCGGCGCTGTGGGGCCCCCGAAGTCCCAGTTTGGCCGGGGCGAACGGCCGGTTCCTGGGCTGGCCCTGTGGCGCCGGGAGGGAGGCGCGGCCGGGTTCGAAGAACCGAGGTGGAGGGGGGGAGCAGCGCGCACTGGCCCGGCCGGCACCATGGGCCGCAGGTGGGCATCTCCGGGGGCGCAGTGGTGGGTGAAAAGGCTGCCCGGTTGCGGGCCGGTTCTTGGCGCCGGGGATAAGGCGCCCGTCTCCGCGCTCTCGGCCCTGTGACGGGGGGGGGGGACGGGACGAGAGAGCAGGGAGGCGCCAACACGCACCGGCAGCTTTGGGGCTCTGGTCTGGCCGGTGCTGTGGGGCTGGCCAGGGGCAGGGAGTGGGCAGCGGGATCTCTGGAGAAGCTTCCGGTGCCTCGGAGCGAACGGGAATCACAGGGTAGCTCTCGGGGAGAGTAACGGCTCCCATTCTCAAGCCCTCAGGAAAACGAATTGGTCTCTCGTTCCTAATCCAGCGAAGCAGGATGCTGAGGGGTTCTAGTACAAATCATATTTTCAGATTATCCAGCGGTATAATCACTGGTGGGGGATATTAAATCTGCTCCCAGGTTTAAAGCAAGCTATGGGCGACATATATGCGAGATTATAGCAGCCTTCCCCAACCTGGTGCCTTCCAGATATTTTGGACTACAACTGCCATAATCTCCCTACCATTGGCCTTGCTGGCTGGGACTGATGGGAGATGTAGTCCAACACATCTGGAGGACACTAGGTTGGGGAAGGCTGGGCTAAGGTGTGCAAAATATTTTCAGCTGCAATGCTATGCCGTTGCTTACTTGGGAGTAATTCCCATTGATATTGGTGGAACTTACTTCTTCGTACTAATATGCATCTTTTCTTGCCTGGCCTCATGACAACCATGTGAGGTAGGTCACTGTTTGTTGCATTTCTCTTTTTCAGATTGAACAGTTTGAAGCTTAAAGCAGCTTAAATTAGGTGGCTTGTCCAAGGCCACCTACGGTAGTCTATTAAATGTTGAGGTGGAATCGGCATCAATGTCTCCTTAGTATTCTAGTAGATTAAAGGTGCAATCCTATGTATATTTAGACAGAAAGAAGTCCTACAATTCCCAGCATGGCTGGCTGGAGGGATGCTGGGAGTTGTAGGACTTTTTTCTGTCTAAACGTGCATAGGATTACGCCCTAAATAGAGTAATAGTTAGGCTTCAATCCTACACTTACCTTGGAATAAGCCCTATTGAATTCAGTGTGATTTACTGGGTAGACATGTATAGGATTGCATCATCAAGCTCTGGATTAATTAATCTGAAGTAATTTTTTGGTTCTATGTTATTTATTTATTTTATTATTTTATTTTTATGCAATTTGGTTTATATGCAATTTTTATGGTGCATATGCAATTTTAATGCAGATCAATTATTTTTTGCTTTATCCTGCTACGATCACAGCAAATGGTAAAAGGATGGTTGTTCTTACTTTCTCCATTCACACGTATGGATAGAATGGGCCTTCTGATTCCTATTAGCAATTCTGAGTACAGAATTTGGGGTGGAAATTATTCCAGGATTGTGAATCCAGAGTAAAAGGAAGTGTTCATTTATACAGCAATGACAATCAACAGAAACAAGCATTGCAGCTCTTCTAGGCAAACATACACTAAAGGAACGAGGAAAATCTTTTGCTAGTTTTGGATGAGCTTGAGTGTGCAAAGGGGAGTGCATATGAAATAACTAACATGCAATCCTATGCATGTTTACTCAGAATTAAGTCCCATTTTGTTCAATGGGGCTTATTCGCAGCAAACATTACTAGGATTGTAGCCTAAATATTTCATCTGACAGCCTTTGCTAAAGCTCAGAGTTGACAATGTAATTTCTACATTTCATTTGTCCTCATGACAACCCTGTGACAGAGTGTCATTTGACCAAGGCCACTCAGTTTGTGAAGGGATTTGAATCCAGATCTCTTAGGTCAAAGGCTGCAATTTGACTACCTGGACCACACTGTGTCTTGTCACAACATTAGATAATCTTGAATATACATATCTTCAACAAACAACAACAACAACCCTCCCTCTTCACAAATCTAAAGGAAAATCTCAGTGATAGCTACAGGTTAAAAGTTATGAAAAAATGAGAGATTCCTATGACTGGCATCTCTAGCCTATGGGCCTCCTGGAGCACTGAGCCAAGAATATGCAGAGGCTGCTGGTTAGCTAGCTCTTGGAATTTATCAGGAGACAAAACAATGCAAGCTTTCCTGTCAAGCAGTCCTGCCAATTCAGTTTGCAGGGCAGGACACTCCTGAGCACTGTCAACGCAGGACACTGAGGCTCACATATGAACCATGAACTGGAATTTTGAAAAGTATAAATGCCCTGCATTTCCTGTAGAAACAAACAACAAAAAGCACCTCAATGACTTTTCAGGACATTTGATCCTATTGATCATCGGTCCAGTTGCTCCGGATCCGTTGGAACAGTCAAAAGCCTCCTGTGAGGCTTTAGCAAGCACTTTGCAGATAAAATTGATCAGATTAGGAGTGGGATTCCATGGGGGAGGAGGCCAGTGGCAGTCCGGTTTTGTGGAATCAGTTCCAGCTTCTTCCTTCTGGTGAAGTGGACAAGGTGCTTTCTTCTGTTAAACTGACCACCTGCTTGCTTGATCCTTGCCTGTCCTGGCTTGTTATGAGCTGCAGGGAAAAACTGGGTGGGGAGATCAGGGTGGTAGTGATTAGTGAATGCCTCCCTCGAGGAGGGAGTGATGCCATCAGCCCTTAAGGAGGCAGTAATAAGACCGCTTCTAAAGAAGCCCTCCTTAGATCCCCAAGATTTGAACAACTTTCGCCCAGTCTCCAATTTGCCATTTCTGGGCAAGCTGATTGAGCGAGTGGTGGGGGCTCAGTTGAAGGCACATTTGGATGAAGCCGATTATTTAGATCCATGCCAGTCGGGCTTCAGGCCTGGACATGGGACGGAAATGGCCTTGGTGGATGATATGAGGAGGGCTTTGGATAAGGGCGAATGCTCTTTTCTAGTCCTCCTCGATCTCTCAGCGGCTTTTGATACCGTTGACCATGGTATCCTCCTGGACCGCCTGGAGGGGTTGGGCATGGGAGGCACTGTATTGCAGTGGTTCCGGTCCTTCCTTTCTGGAAGGTACCAGAGGGTAATTCTTGGGGAGGAGGCTTCGGACCCTCGGCTGCTCCTCTCCCCGATGTTATTTAGCATCTACCTAAAGCCGCTGGGAGCTATCATCAGGAGGTTTGGGGTGCGCTGTCATCAATATGCGGATGACACGCAGTTCTACCTCTCCTTCAAGTCCTCACCAAGGTTGGCTGTTGAAACCCTGTCAAGTGCCTGGAGGCAGTGGGTGGCTGGATGGGAAGGAACATGCTGAAGCTGAACCCCGACAAGACCGAGGTACTTCTGGTGGGAGACAAGGGAAGGTTAGGGGATGTTGACCTGGTGCTGAATGGGGTACATCTACCCCTGAAGGACCAGGTCCGCAGCTTGGGAGTCATTCTAGACTCCCAGCTGTCCATGGAGGCTCAGGTGTCAGCTGTGAGCCGGGCGGCGCTGTTTCAGCTCCATCTGATGCAGCAGTTGTGCCCCTACCTTCCTAATCATCTGCTCCTATCAGTGGTTCATGCCTTGGTCTCCTCTCGCCTAGACTACTGTAATGCGCTCTACGTGGGGTTACCCTGGAAGACGGTTCGGAAGTTGCAGCTGGTACAGAATGCAGCAGCTTGCCTGGTTAAAGACTGCCAACGGCATGATCACATCACTCCAGTGCTCAAAGAGTTGCACTGGCTACCAGTTGTTTGCCGAGCCGAATTCAAGGTGTTGGCACTGACCTTTAAAACCCTGTATGGCTCCGGTCCAGTATATCTCAAGGAGCGCCTCCAGCAACATCAAGTAGGCCGCTCAACAAGATCTGCCACGGATGGCCTTCTCCCTGTCCCATCAGCCAGAGAAACCAGGCTGGTGGGGACTAAGAGGAGGGCCTTTTCTGTGGCAGCCCCCAATTTATGGAACTCTCTCCCCAGTGACCTCTGCCATGCCCCTTCCTTGATTAGCTTCCGCCGGGCATTAAAAACGTGGCTTTTTAGGCGGGAATATGGGGTGGGTTAGGATTTTTAAGTTTTGTACTGTTTTTAATGTGTTTTATACTGTGTGTGTGTGTGTGTGTGTGTGTGTGTTCCCCCCCCCCTTGTGTTTTATTGGACTGTACATCGCTCAGAGTGGCCAGATGTCTGGCCAGATGGGCAATTCATAAATATAATAAATAAATAAATAAATAAAATTGGACCTGTTAAGCATATTGTCAGATCTGCATTGGAAGTAGCGATTGCCCCCTTGCAGCCAGGACTAACTACCAGAAATACAATGCAGCAACATGTGGACTACTGTATGCATGGCTGCTGGCTCTTTAAGCAGAAGTGAAGGAAGGACTATATTCACAGCTGATGACCCAGTTTGCACATAACAGCGGAAATTTGTGGGTCAATCCACAATTTGTCGGGGTGCAATGCATGCTGCCGCATTTTGAATATACAACCCATGGTCTGAAGGCACATGAGGCAGTCACCTTGCTGATGCTAAACAGGTCAGGGTCTGGTTAGTGCTTGGAGGGGAGACCACCTGGGAACTGCATGTAGCCACCTTGAGTTCCATGATGGAAGAAAGGTGGGATATACGGTAAATGAATAAATAAAAATAAAATAACCTAGAGGATAAGACTATTAGGGGGATAGGGAATAAAAGACTAAAATACCAGTAAGTCTGTTTGCGGATGATACCTTATTAACAATTGAAAACCCTTTGGAAACTCTGGATAGAATAGATTCACATTTGAAGGAATTTGGGGAAGTGACTGGTCTACAGGTAAATTGGCTTAAATCAAACATGATGTTTAATTATAATAAAGTGGAAGAGGAAGGTTTAATTATAAATAAAGTTAATATTGGGATACGGAATTTAATTAAATATTTAGGTATAAATATTCCAAAAAATTTAGATAAGTTAGGAGAAGAAAATTTTAAGAAATTAAAGAGATTTAAAAAAAAAGAGGAATATAGAAAAATTAGGCTTTCATGGTTTGGTAGAATAGCTGTAATTAAAATGAAGATTTTACCTAAGATTAATTTTTTATTTAGGATGTTACCAATTAAGGTATCTGAAGCGGAACTGAAGGAATGGCAAATAATGTTTAATAAATTTTGTACTGAGGATAAAAAAGCGAGGGTCAATAAGAAAAGATGGTATAAGGTTCAAAAAATAGGAGAATTGGGTCTTCCTAATTTAAAGTTATATAGCTAATCAATTAAGATACATAGTCGATGTTATGTCAAGACCTAATGATTTAATATGGCTAGAGACGGAAGCACAAAAAGTGGGCTCGAATTTGGAAAATATTTTTTTAATTAAACATAATAAAAATGAGATGAAAAGAATCAAAAATCCATTTTTAATTAATATGTTACAGATATGGAATAGGTATAAAAAAAATTGTACCAGTTATTTTTCTCCATTAACTCCTGTGGTGGTACTTGAAAAATTTCCAACAAATTTAAAAACAGAATTGGAGATGGAAAAGAAAGTAATCAGAATAAAGGACTGGGTAGAAAGGATGGGATGTAAAGAGCATATACGGTAAGTGAAGTTTTAGGAGAGGAAATAATATCTTGGTTTAATTTTATGCAACTAGAGCAATGGTCAAGAAAATGGATAAGGGAAAATGAGGAATATAGAGAGTATACAAGATTTGAAAAGATGATTATACAAAGGGAATCTGTAGAAGGTTATCTGTAGTTATAAAAGGTACAACAAGTGAAATTTATAAAATGTTGTTAGAAATTGAAGACCAACAAGATTATTTTAAATCAGTATGGGATTATGATTTCACTGAAAAGATAAGCACTCAGAGCTGGAAGAAGATATGGGATTTGCATATCCTGAAATGTATGTCTATATGGATAAAGGAAAATTTCTATAAATTGATTTGGAGATGGTATTTGACCCCAGTAAAATTAAATCAAATTGATAGGAAATATTCTGTGTTAGGCTGGAGAGGCTGTCGAGAAACTGGCACGTATATTCATATGTGGTGGAGTTGTGAGCATGTACAGAAATTTTGGCAAATGGTTTTTAAGGAGGTAAATGAAATAACGGGTAAATATAGGGGCGATTTGCTATTTGCGGCCGTTTTAAGCTAGGTTGCCCTGGTTTTTACGCTAAAAACGCAGTGCGGAGTCCCGTCGCGTCACTTCCTGGCAGCCGGAAATGACGCAACGGGACCCTGCGCTGCCGGCGCGGCATGGAACGATGGGACGAGCGGCGGCCACTTTCAGCCCCCTCGAGACTCTCGGATACATCCCTACCACAATTAGCAGGGGGTTGGACTCGATAGCCTTGTAGGCTCCTTCCAACTCTATGATCTATAAAATCTATGAAATCTATGAAACCCATATTGTCCAAGTTTGCACATCATGGAGCAACCTCTAGTCAGAGGTTGCATATTCAAAATGGTGGCGGCATGTGCCGGGCATGCCCCACAGCAAATCGTGGGTTAATTAACCGTTTATTTGCCTCCCTTATACGCGAATAGGGAGGCAAATGTGATGCTGTGCTATATTTTTGGATTATCTGCACACATCTCATTGTCTTTCCCATTTGCACAGACTGAATGCTTCGAATTAGGACCCCCCAGGTCAGATATAAGCTGCAGCTGGGAGGCAGTCCCTGAAGTTCTCTCTGCTGGAAGAAACGTGCACAGCGAATGTTCTTTGCCTCAGATTCAAGAACAAGTGCAAGACAAGTATTGGCAATGGTAGTGTGGGAGGTGAATGACTACCCCTTCAATTTTATTTGAAAATCTGATTAATAGTTCAATGCAATATATGCAAGTTTATAACCTTGTACTCTGTATGAACCAATCTGGAATAACTACCACCTTCTACTTCTTCACCCAGTGCATAGTTAAACTATGGAATTCGCTTCCACAGGATGTGATGATGGCTGCCAACTTGGATGGTTTTAAAAGGGAATTAGACAAATTCATGGAGGATAAGCCTATCAGTGGCTTCTAGTCCTGATGGCTAAATGCCAGTATCAGAGGCAGTATGCCTATGTACACCAGTTGATGGGGAATTTGGTCAGGAAGATGCTATTGCACTCATGACCTGCTTGTGAGCTTCCCATGGGCATCTGGTTGGCCACTGTGGGAACAGAATTCAGGGCTCGATAAACCTTTGGTCTGATCCAAACTCTTTCTTGTTAGGTTCTTATATTCCTAGTTCTCTACTTGCACTCACTAATGCAAGTTAGAATCCATGTGTCCCTCATATTTGTGCATTAAAATGGTGGTAAACTAAGCAGTAAACTCCCCCCTTCTACTGTTTCTTAATTACCCTGTTGGTTAGTTGTTATAAGGCAGCGGATGGCAACCTCCAGCCTGCACAGGTTGCCCATCCAACCCACAGAGGCTTAGACCCCCTCCACGCTCCCCTCCTCAAGCCCTGCCCCTATTTGGGGGCTTTATGAGGAAGTGTGGAGAGGAATCCCCTTCTTATCTCTGAACTGTGATTGGAGAGGACATGTGGATTGGGGGAGTGGCGGCTTTGCCTGCCCTGCGCCTTCTCCCCAATGGGAGAAGGTGCAGGGCAGGCAAAGCAGCTTTGCTGAACACAGGCCATCTTCAAAGGGAGAAGACCATGCACATTGAAGCTGGTTCCTGGTGCATGCGTTGGAGGATTGTCCTCCCGACGGGCCAGCCAGGGGCCTGGTGTCATTCAGCCTGCAGAAGTCTAGGTGGAGGCTCGTCTGGCCCCCCATCCCATTCTGGTTGCTGGCCCGTTACAAGATGTTAATATTTGCTAAGTAATTCTCTGGCCATGTACCCCAGGGGTGGGCAACTTGTGGCCCTCCGGTTATTTTGGCTTACAGCTCCCATCAGCCCTAGCTAGCATAGTCAATGGTGCCGGAGGAAGGGAGCTGTAGAACAAAACATGTGGAGGGCCGCAGTTGTCAATCCCCAATTCTACCCAGAGAAATCTTGGGATCAGAGATCAAAGCTAATGAGGACATCTTCAGAACTGTGCCTGCAGGAGTCTGTGAGTGAAGGGGCATTTGCTCCAAGGATTCTTTTGTATACCCCTTTTGTTGCTTTATTGCCATTAGCATCTGGATTGGAGGCCTGTGTGGATTTTTCCTTGTCCTACTTTAGAGCCAGCTTTTGAGTTGCCTGAAGGGCTGAAATAGAAAGGTCTGCCAAAGGGGGCTTTGTCCGAGGCCTCTCTTACCCCAGAGCAGCCTATCTGCTAGGGCGGCGGCGGTGTGTGTCAAAAGCACGCCTGTCCAACGTGAATGGGAACAGTAGAACTTCTATATGAAGTCCAACTTCCTGGTTGCTTTGTGGGTTTGAAGCTATGAAAGCTTCTTTCATGCCTAGCACTGCTGCTGATATTGCCTGCCTGGCAGAAGTGGGAGCACACCTGTAACACTAGCTACCCTGTCTGAAGGAAAACTGGAAGGCAGAAACGGTGTGAAAATGCTTCACTGACCAGGGAGCTGCTTACCAAAGTAGAAGAGAGAATTGTTGTTTGGCTGTTTTAGTCTTTTTGCTGGTAGCCTGTAATACTGCCAGCCCAAAGCAGCTAGGATTCAGCCTGGTTGAAATTGCTTTGAACCATGTAGTGTTGCTATAGTCAA
Source organism: Shinisaurus crocodilurus (assembly GCA_021292165.1). Classification (NCBI taxonomy): domain Eukaryota; kingdom Metazoa; phylum Chordata; class Lepidosauria; order Squamata; family Shinisauridae; genus Shinisaurus; species Shinisaurus crocodilurus. The sequence continues at coordinate 73,910,401 of CM037879.1, read as the reverse complement.
GAGGCTAATCATGTGGAGAGGCATCCATACAGTTGGGGTTATCAGGAGCAACTGTCTTAGAAGGCCCACTTTAGATGCTATTACTGATTTGAGAGTGATATGGGCCAACCAAGTTTTAATAGGAAACATCTTCCTCCTTGGTGAAAGGTCAGGGGCAGGATATAGTCTGAGCCACACAACAAAATGTAGATAGTATACAGTAATACCTTGGATTGCAAGCATAATTCGTTCCGGAACCGTGCTTTTAATCCAAAACACTCTTATATCAAAGCGAGTCTCTGGCGGGTGTGAGGCGAGCGGTTACATCCCTATGACTACTTGTATTGCAAGATGTCGCTTGTTTATCAAGTCAAAATTTATATTAAAACATTGCTTGTCTTGCAAAACGCTCTCAGACCAAGTTACTTGCAATCCAAGGTATTACTGTATCTAGAAACCAGTGCTGTGTCATTAAGGCACAGTGCTGTGGTAGTGGCAAAACTTGTGCTGCAAACACAGAATACGCTTAGCTCAGTTTTCCCAGGTTATTTCTGTAATACTTCTGAGTATATAAAGCATTTTACAATTCTGTCCTCAAAATGACCTTGTAAAGTAAGGGACTTACTGAAGACTACCCAGTGGGTTTAATGGCAAAAATTTAACCTGTGTGTCTTGCATCCAGGCCTTGCACTCTGTCTATGCAGCACACTGGTTTTAACTCAGATAACCTTAACACACCCCTTTTGCAAGGTCAGCCCCTGGTGTTGTGAAGAGTATCTCAAAGGTGGCATCAGCTATAGGGCAAGGAAGCCACATGGTTCAAGTTCACTGAATGGGTTTTGCAGCGTTCTCCAGAATCTGATGCTCTGGGATATGTTGTTCTTGCTACAGAGCTAATATTTTACTTTTTTACTTTTGGTATTCATCTGAAAACCTCCAGAGTATTATTTATTCAGAGCTTTAAAAAAAGATATTTGAAATTCCTTGGAGCCAGGATTACATTTTTATGCAACTAGATGTGGGGATTTTTCTACAGTTATTTTTGTAAGTTTGGTCATGTTTGTCACATCATGGGGTAATAATGCAAGAGGACAAGGTGCTGAAACTGACCTCAGATTGAAATGGGTTGTTTAAACTTCTCTTTGGGACTTACTCAAAACTGTTTTTCTGTGGTTTCATATCTCGCAATGGGGTGTGCCTGCCAAAGGCAGCCAGTGGGTGGAAAAGAGAGAAGCCAAGTGAACAGTTGAAGGGGGTGGGTTGGGCTGTCAGTAAGGGGATTCTGCTTTGGAAGCTCCTTCAGGTTTTAGTAATGAGATAGCTATTAATGAGGCAGAAATCCTATGCATACTTGGAAGATGGCCCTGTTCAACATATCAGGTTGGATCCAGATTCTTTTTTGCCAGCAGGATGCTTGGCTAAGAATGCTCCTGCCAGCGGAAATGGGGGTGGGGGAGCTGCTCTTTGCTGAATACCCCTATCTCTGCAGCCCCTAGCATCACCTCTCCCACTTTTCCAGAGGGTTCCCCAAGGGTGAGGGGGGGAGTCGACAAAGGTAACCGCTTCCTTCATTACGCCAGCAGAATTCCTCTGCTGGATCAGAAGCTTCTTTGCATAGGATTGGGCTGATCAAATAATAATCAACATGAATGTGTTTCAAGTATCCACAAAAAACCTGCACAAGTGTAGAATTTAATATTCTGAGAATTGTGGCTTTCCCCCTTCAGTTAGAGAGAGAGACTGTCTCTCATAGTTGTAGGGAACAGCGTATAAATTGTATAAGTAGCACCTTGTAGGCTCAGGAAATGTGGTGGTAGGGGTGAGTGGCAGCATAGATGTTATGGTCAAAAGGTGGCCCGGCCCCAGTGCTCTATATAGCTCCTTGTCCCTTGTGGCTACTGTTCCTTGACTCTCACCACCTCTTCTTCTGAATCCCTTCCCAGCCCTACATCTTGTTTTTTAATGTAATGCTCTCTCCAAATGTGCATAACAGGGTTTCATAGCTTTAGCTTTGCCAGGAAAATTCCAGTTGACACCCTGTAATAGATTCCTCTTCTGCTAAAGGGATGAAAAGGCTGTGGATGGCATTGTCAGTCATTAATCTGCCTACCCTTCTTGACTGGTATCTCTTTGGAGTAGCCATTGGTGCAGTTACACCACAGGGAGATGTTAACTCACTCCCTTACCTGTCTATGGTGAATTTCTGCATGACTATACACCTGCTCATTGGCTTTCACCTTGACATGTAAAAATGTGCCCTTGTGGTTTCCTTTAAATTTTAGTGGATGAGCCTGTTCTTCAGCTTCCTGGGCTCCACAAGAAGGTAGTTCTTAATATGTTTGTTCCCTGATGCATCTGAGGATTATATGCTTCTATATGGTGAGGACTGTCCTTTTCTATAAAATATGTGAATGGCAATTCTAATGGAGCCCTCTGCTGCTGCAGTTCTTTGCTTTGTAGGAAGTTCACTCTGGCTTTGGTGAGACCTGGATCTGCTTGTTCGTGTGTGTGTGTGTGTGTGTGTGTATTTAATATGCAGAGTTTGGCTGAGATCCCCAAAGGGCAATTACATTTACAGTTTGCTTTCTTTGCCTACAGATATCACATCCTAATTTTATTATTTTATTACATTTATATCTCAACCATACACTTGAAGGATGAATGAAAAGGCTGGAGGTCTGCCAAACTGAAGTTCACATAGGCCTCTGTCTTTGGTATCATTCCAGATCAAATGAAAGAGGCAATAGTTTCTCAAAGAGATATAGGAGTTACATACGCAAGAATAGCTTCATTTGGTCCTGAAGTTGCAAGCATTTCTATAGCATTTGCTTTGAAAATCCTGTGCAAAAAGATGTACCGGTAACTGTTTTGTTACTGATTTTGCTAGTTGCTAGAGGGAGGTGAGGAAGGAGATGGTGATGGAGATCTTGTCTGTTCCCCATGTTGGCCCTTTTTACTTTTCACTAGGCCTGTGGATTCCCTTTGGCTTACTGCCTGCTCTTCTTCTTGGCAGGTTCTGCCTGGCTCTTGTGCTGGCTGCTCTCCCCATAATAGCTGCTAATGAAGAGGTACCTCCTGTTCACCAGGACTCCTGGGGAGACTTCTGGCTGTTCCGTTTTTTGGTCAATGCTGCAGGCTACGCAAGCATTGTGGTACCAGGTTTCTTGCTTATACAGTACTTCAAGAGGAAGAATTACCTTGAAACAGGTAAGTAGCAGGTTAGAAGCAATATGCAGCCTCTTTGGACATAGGTACCTCAGCAACTTTCTAATATTGTTGCTGAGGTACCTCATTCCTAGCCTACAGTCTCTTCTTCAGACCCTCAGCTATTTTATTCTGTGCTTGAAACTCCCCTAGAGCTCATACATAGCTAACTTGTAACTGCACTGCAAAGTATGTCCAACTCCTCAATTTTATTAGCTTGGCAAGTACAGAATCTGTAGCCATTTCCAGTTGAGGAAATTTGGGAAACTGTGAGTAACAGCCAAACTAGCAATGTGGGCAAGATGCACAGCATCCACATCATTATCTCCAAGACTTCCTGTATTACTGGAAACAAATAGGTCTGTCTTCTTTTAGCTGGGGCAAGCACTGTGAGCAAAGTGGAGTTGAATTGGGCTAGAGAAGAGGTGGCTGAAGTGTTTGGTCCAAGCTGGTAGTGATGCTAGGGGTACCACTGGTGGTCGGTTTTACTGATGTAGCTTTCCCCCACCCCTTTGATGTGTTCCACTGCTCGAGCTAATGTTCTTTGCCTCTTTCCCTCTGCCTCTTAGGCCGTGGTATTTGCTTTCCATTAATCAAATCATGCATCTTTGGTAATGAGGCCAAATCGGTACACCAGGATGAAGTCTTGCTGGCCACTCGGAATGAAACTGTAGATTCTTCCACAGCTTGGCAGATTTTTAAGCTGCTATTCTGTGCAACTGGCCTACAGGTAAAGAACAGGTGTGCTTTGCACCAAGGATGATGGGTACAGAGGGGAAGGCTGCAAACTGCTTCTGTGATTCCAGGAGTTGAGAACTGGTGCGCCACATTGATTTGGCTTATCTGGTGCTAGTGTGTATGTGTGTGTGGGGGGGATGATCATATACATAGCACGTACTGTACGAAATGGTTTATCATCTCATTCATCTTCAGTTATACTGTGATAAGGTTGTTAAGGCTTCTCAGATGAGTAACAGAGATGAGTAACAGAGACTGAGAGCATAGTTAGCTCACCGTTCAGTTCACAGCCAAGCAAGGCTTTGAACTTGGGGGTCCAAATGTCCCACCAGCTAGTAACCAACTGCATGCTTTTATGTGCATTGGGACATTAAGTCTTCCTGAGTTGTAACTTCCATGAGTCAATATTACAAGCTCAGTGCTAGTGAGAATGCAGATGTTCACCGAATTAGAACCTAGATGAAGCCTTCAAAAGTTCATGGTTTGACCCTTTACACAATACACGGACCATAGTATTTCGCCCAGTCATTTCTGAATTGAGGCCAGAACATTGGGCTCAGTTAGAAGAGAGATTTCTGATGTTTTAGAAAGATAAATAGTTCTTCTCAGTTAGTATCCAGTGCACTGGAAACATTTTATCTCACCCATTGCTGTACAACATAGATAAAAAATATTAGTAGTTAATTCAGCTTTTTGAGCAGCTATCATTCTAAAACTAACTCTTAGCTGCAGGCACAAAGGAGGCATAACTTACTGAATGCAGAACTTTGCTTGGCACCCCTTGAATTCTGCCCATGGCTACCTATAGGTGAGATATGTAGAATTTAGCTCTCTCTTCAACAAATTTGCTTCCTGGCACCAGGCAAGTCATGTTATCTCTTTGATCCAAGTAATTCAAAATTCACATGGCAAGATTAATTATACTTCCCATATTGCTGAGGCTGTTGGGATAATTGCATCTGAATTTTCAAGGACATTGTTGGGAAAACAAATAAGGAAAAATGTTCATTCTGCTAACTAAAAGCTACTGCTTGCAAAAACAAGTGCTCTCTTGGCAGCTGTATTCCTGTTGTATACTTTTTTCCAATGCCTGTTTTTTTCAAGTTCATAAAGCAGCAGAATATGTAACTGTATAGTGTGGTGGTCATTTCACAAATCAGACACCAGATGGTATCCAGATTGTTGGGGCTGATAAGGTGTTTGCCTTGGCATTTCCTGTCTTGTGGCTAAACTAGCATTTGATTGCTGCAGTTTTAAAATGTAGGACCTGCAGTGTAGGTGGTAGCCTAGCATAGACAAATATTCTGTATCTATGTGGGAGGAAGTGCAGGACAGATCAGGTTGTGTCCTGTTTAGGAGGAGGAAGAGAATCTTGTCAGGTCTGGTCCTTGGCTTCCTCTTCAGTATGTGTATCGTGTAGGAAAAGTTGGCATTGTGCCTTTCAGGAGCTTGCTGGGTCACACAGTAGTATCCAAAGGGTTAGTTTAGGTGTGGGCAACTCATGACCCATAGGCTGTATGCAGCCCCTGCTGACCCCCACTGCCCAAATTCATGGCAGTGGCAATTTTTTTTGCTATTGTTACAGAGTAGTAAATAAATTAAAAATTTGACCTACTTACTATGCTGTAGTGGTTTGCCATAAAATTTCAGCAGCAAACCACCATTTTTTGGCCTCCCCTTCCACCGCAGAATTCTGCGGAGAGCCAGCCCAGGGTATGTATTAAAATTGCCTCTAGACCCTCTAGTGTTGCCCATCCCAGGTTAGACGGTTTCCACGGATTGAGATCTCAAAGTTGCCATCTTCCTGTGTGTCGAAGTGATGCTTGCCTTCCTAATCTCTTCCTCCCCCCCCCCCGCTTTATAGATCTCCTACCTGACATGGGGTGTCCTCCAAGAGCGTGTGATGACCAGAACATATGGAGCAACTGAGTCAGACCCTGGAGAGAAGTTCAAGGATTCTCAGTTCCTGGTCTTCATGAACCGGATCCTAGCCTGCACTGTGGCTGGCCTCTATTGTGCCCTGATCAAGCAGCCACGTCATGGTGCTCCCATGTACAAGTATTCCTTTGCCTCCCTCTCCAATATTCTCAGCAGCTGGTGTCAGTACGAGGCACTGAAATACATCAGCTTCCCCACTCAGGTGCTGGCCAAAGCCTCCAAGGTGATTCCAGTCATGCTGATGGGCAAGCTGGTGTCACGCAAGAGCTACGAATACTGGGAGTACCTGACAGCAGCACTCATCTCTGTAGGGGTCAGCATGTTCTTGCTCTCCAGCAGTCACGACAAGCACCTCTCTACTGTCACCACCTTCTCTGGCGTGATCCTCCTGATTGGCTATGTTGTCTTTGACAGCTTCACATCCAACTGGCAGGACGCCCTCTTCACCTACAAGATGTCCTCAGTGCAAATGATGTTTGGAGTGAATGTCTTTTCATGCCTCTTCACTGTGGGCTCACTGCTGGAGCAGGGTGCCTTACTGGAATCGGTGCGCTTTATGGCACGCCATTCTGAGTTTGCTGCCCACGCCATGCTTTTGTCAGTGTGCTCGGCCTTTGGGCAGCTGTTCATCTTCTATACCATCAACCAGTTTGGAGCAGCTGTCTTCACCATCATCATGACTTTACGCCAAGCCTTTGCCATCCTCCTTTCCTGTGTCATCTATGGCCATGCAGTCACCGTGGTAGGTGGGCTGGGCGTGGCTGTGGTCTTCATAGCACTCTTCCTCCGTGTCTATGCTCGTAGTCGCATGAAGAAGCGAGCCAAGAAGCCAGCTGTTGGTGAGGGCACAGTGCAAAAAGTTTAGGGGCTGCAGGGCAAGCTAAGTCGCCACTAAGCTCCTTCCAAACCCTAAGCACTTGCCTAATCTCTCTCATAAACCAGCAAGGAGCTGGAAAGGGAGAAACTTTGATATTTCTCTCCCCCACACCCCATCAGACTGATTCTTCTTTGAAAAATGCTGCCGGGATTGGCTTGGAGGACATGAGGGGTGCTTTCCTCCTGTTGTCTTGTGTCTGAGCATTTCTCTGCTAAATAAGACAAAAGAGTGATTGAGATCCCTTTCCCAGTGAAGGAGTGCAGGTGAGCCTAATGCCTGCCCTGACTCATGGTGTTTTTATGGGAGAACATGTATTTATGATTAAGGCAAATTAGAGCTTTCTTGGGTTTTTTGCTGCAGTTCCCCTTCTGCTTACCACCCTACATATAAGGGAATAGCAAGCATAAGACTTTTTAAATGTCCAGTGGAAAAAACACTCCCAAACTTCACAATTGGAAGGAAAAACTAGCAGCTGCTACAGCCCCAGCTGCTTCTACAGAAAATCAGATTTTGGATTTCTCATACCGGGTCTCAAAATGGATAATAGCCTCTCTTAAATCACAGCCTATTTTCTGGCTCAACATACCCACTTGTTTTTTTGGCCCCGCTGTTGAACCTTTCAGATTGTGCCCCACTGTTGAACCATTCCCCAGTGTCATTTGATTCTTGCTTTTTGCTAGTTGTGCTAGCCATTCTCTGCTCTCACTGCCTTGAACTACAATCCCAGAACGCATTGAGGTCATTCTTGGGACACTGTCCTGGAATTTACGGTTGCTGCGAAGTTTAGAAAAGCACAAATATTGCCTTTTTGAAACACCTCCCTTTGGAACCACTTCAAGGTTTTTTCCTGCTCTTGGCAAGATGGTGTGCAAGAGGGTATCCCTATAGAACAGGGGTGGGCAACTGGTGGTCCTCCAGATGCTTTGGCCTACAACTCCCATGATCCCTCACCATTGACTACAGTAGTCTAGGGCTGATGGGGAGTTGTAGGCCAAAACATCTGGATGGCCACAAGTTGCCCACCCCTGCCACGGGGGCAAAATGCATCCCAACCCTTCTCCCCCACCCCAGTAACTTTGCTGAGATTGCTGGGACATCCTCTGTTCATGCTGGGAGCCAGACATAATAGAAGAAGTGTGCAAGTCTGGACTTGCATGCTGCTTCCAATCTGGCTGGGTTTCCCTTGCAAACAGAATGCGTTCTAGCAGCTTTTCGGAGTGTTACAGAGTTCTGGAGTACACTTCCATTTTACATGGGACACTGGCCATGCTGGAACGGCGGTGGGTGACCTCTGCTGCCCATAGCAGCTGCCTGGCTCTGCTCCTTTCATTTTAACCTCTTTTTGGAGCCAGGAGACAATAGCTCTTGAACTGTAAGGGGCAGGAGTGTTTGGTTGCCAGAGGCTGAACTTCCTTGTCCTTTTCTCCAGGTGCAGCTGCTCTCAGACCTGGATGCAGCAGTGGAGTCGCTTTTGCCAGTTCCACCCAGAAAGTCTGGGTTTTATCCATTTCACTTTTATTGCCAAGCTGATATTGTGCAGGGGAAATGTTTTGGTACTCTTGGAACACAACTCTTATTTTATTAAATTTAAAATATGCTGCAAAGTGGCCTGGGTATGTTTTGTAGCCTTCAAAATGTATTGAGGGAAGGTGTAAAGCGTACGGGTCTCTTGGGTCTCTACTAGTGTGCTTTGTTCTGCAGATGCGTATAGATTTACTGGAGAGGTTCAGGACTTAGAATTCAGCACAATATCTTACATCTTGAAAATCTTGACAGGTGAAAAAGCCCTCCTAAGCTGAGAAGACATTTGAACAGGGGAGACTTAAACCAGAGGGGAGGGAAGTCTCCATTGCTCACTTGGTGGAGCATCAGTGCTCCCACTAAGCAGGAAGGCATTGCTACATCATGGGTAGGGAGCCACCCCACCCTGGCATGGTAGCCAGAGCAAAAACTCGGTGGGATTGGAGCCACCCCTCCCCTTTATACACACACCTATTCACACTGTCTGTTCACTCTTCCCTTCCCCCCCTTCCCCTTCCCCTTCCTTATCCCCACTCCCACTGCAGCAATAAGGCTTAGGGGAAAAAGCTCCCATTGGTGCCACTGGGAGCTATTTCTTCTTCAAAGCTTTATTGCTCTATGGAAGATGATTTTCAGGAGTCAGATCGCAGTGATGGAGAGGGAAGAGGTAACCCCTCTCCAGCGGCAACCCCGCCCCCTCCATCACCTGACATGCAATTGTTCTTTTACAGAACAATCCTATCCAGCCCTGTGGCTTTAGGGCAGAATCCTATGCGCATTTAGACAGGAAATGCTGGGCATTAGGACTTCATCCTGCCTAAACATGCATAGGATTGTGCCCTTAGAGAAACATAGGAAGCTGCCATACAGAATCGAAGCTCTGGTCCATCTTGCCCAGTATTGTCGTCACTGATGGCCAGCAGCTCTCCAGGGTACAGCAAAGCCCAGAGTGTTAAAAATGCAAGAGCTGGTAGTTTGGCTGGACAGAACAATTTTTATTTTTTATTGGTAGATAATGTGCGACAGAGCTGTTAATTCATTTTTGTTAGCATGTTTGTGATTAAATTTAGTTGTAACTATTAGTTTTTAAATGAGAAATTTATTTTTATTGAATTTTTTAAAAATCCTGATTCTAATAAATAAAAATCCAATTTAAAAAAATGATTTGTATCCACCCATGTAGCACTGAAGAGGGTTAACCCTTCTTGCTAGCTGTGGATGAAAACCGCTCCCAACCCCAGGAGTTAGGCTTTTAAAACAGCTTTCATAGGCTGTGCATGGCAGGGAGGTGAGTAGAGGCTGCCCCAGGTCATAAGGACTCCTGGTTCTCCCCTTGCCTTTGAATCAGGAAAACGTAATTCTTTACCTTGAAGATAAATATAAAATATTATAAATAAATAAGATAGGAACAATTCTGCAGCTTTGTTCAGCTAATCTGGTACCCCAAATGTTGATTGGCAGCAGCATCTCTTCCCAAGTTCTCAAACTGAGCTTTTAAGAAATCGAATGAACCCAAATATGCCAAGGTTATATATATCTCCCTCTGTTCTACTTCCACAGCCATAGATGATCTCACAACTGGAAAAGTTGCCTGTATTCTGTGCCAGGCTGGTTTGGTACTTTCCCACAGAGGTAAATTATTTGGGTGAAGGTGGAGTAGGCTTCCTGCAGAACTAGCGAGAACCAAAATGAAAGTGAAGAGGATTGTCACAAATCAGTGTAACAGTTCTGTAAAAGGTTCTTCTCTTCAGTCTTCTGTGTGTGAAAAAGACTGGGACAAATACTCCTAAATTGAAGCTATGCCTCATGACTGGAAAAGCCTCTTTTGCTCATTTCTATAAACAGACAAATACTAAGAGAATGGGGATCCAGATTTTGTCTCAAAACCCTGGTTTCTAGCTCCAAAATGTAATGTGCAAACTTGCTACTCAATGTTGCAGGATTTGGAATTGTATTTCAAGTGGTGTGATAGGCAGAAGGCATGTTTCATAGATCATAGAGTTGGAAGGGGCCTACAAGGCCATCGAGTCCAACCCCCTGCTCAGTGCAGGAAACTAGAGGGGTCTCCCATTCAACTAATAACCAGGCCTGACCCTGCTTAGCTTTCCACACTCAGACAAGCTGAGCCAGCATAAGCCACAGGCCTGTATATAGAAGGAGAATGTGAATAGAGGCATTAAGGAGCTAGTCATACAGAAGCCTTTTCAGGGCTAAACTTTCCTGGGGTACCAGCTTTTGGGGATCCCCCACAGCTCACCCCATTCAGTAGGCTCCCATGACCCTTGTGTGGCTTTTTCAGGGGCTGGAGTGGGGGGGGGGGGTTTTCCACTTACACCAGCCCTGTTGCACATGCCTAATTCAGGGTCAAACCCAGAATAGTTGTGCCCACTCAACATTACTGCTAAGCCAAAGGGATTATACATTTCTTAATAGCAGTAGTTTTGTGTGACCTAGTGCCGCCACCTTACTTCTGAAGGAACACTTTGTATGGGGTGCCCTCAGTTATTGGAAAGCATTAAGGAGGTACCAATAAAAAGAGGAGCCAGGAGGAAACACTGTAGTACCAATATAGATTCTGATCATGCTAACACAGTAGCAAGACAAATATTGCATAGTATTAGCCACCTCAGAACTGTCAACTTTAGTTGTTACTGAGATGGACTGTCTAGTGCATAAAATCAATTAAAAATAAGCCATTATGCAGCAAAATGATGAGTAGGGATGGGTAATTTGTAGCCAGCAGACCAAATCTGGTCCCCAGAACAACTTTATTGGATCCAGAGTGGCCTAATCACATTCTATATAACAACTTATATTTTCACTTAATATGGGGGCACATGGATGCTTTTCCTTATGACTTTCACTATGTTGGTCTTGTGCATTGTAGCACATAACAACTGAACTAGGACCCTCTCTCCATTCCTGGTTATTCAGGAGGCATGGCTACCAGTTGCTGGGGGACATGAGTGGGCAGGTACTATTATTCTTGTCCTGCTTATGGGCTTCCCAGAGGCACATGGTTGGGCGCTGTGGGAACAGAATGCAGTGCTAGATAGGCCTTTGATCTGATGCAGTGCAGTCTTCCGAAGTCTGATAACAAGGTTCCTGCACTGGATGACAAAAGAAATCCACCACAGTTCGATTTCATTGTAAACCACATTCTTTGTTATTTTAATTCCAGTAAAACAAAACCAATTACAAACAGCCAACAAGAGTACACATCCCTGCTCTCTGAAGACAAAGGGCAGCAGTGAGGGATGCAGAGGAGTCAACTCACTGCTCTGTTTGTGGGAAGGACATTTGCTTTGTGTTCACCTCCGCTATGTTGAGATGGATGCTTGGTGGCCCAGCAGACATAGGATAAAACCCTGTTGGGGGGGGGGGGGAGAGAAACTAAAACCAGTGGACCGGTCCCCCTTCCCCTAAAGCAGCATTTTCTAAACAAGCAGAAAGACAGACCCAATAGGTGTGGAGGCTCCTTGCCACACTGGCTACCAATTATACACGGAGTAGTGAGAAACCGTATTGAGGCGTGCAGTTAGCACTGCCAGAGCCAGGCTTCCTGAGCAAGGCGATGGTGCAGGGGAAGGACGGGGGCAGGACAGAAGGAAGATCCCCCTCTTTAATCCACTTCCTCCATGCGCGATGCATCCTCATCTCCCTCCAGCGGAGGGATCTCTTCAGAGACAGCAGCGCTGGGCTCTTCAGCAGCTACTTCATCTTCATCGATACCTAGGGTGGAAGAATTGCAGAAGTAAGCAATGTTGACAATTCCAGTTTAGAAATTGTACCACCTTAGTAAGCATAACAGAGGAAAGGCCCGCACGGATATGCTACTAGACCAGTCTTCACCAACCTGTTGCCCTCCAGACCCATCACCCACAGCTGAGAATTATGGGAGTTGTAGTCCAACATCTGGAGGGCATCAGGTTGGGGAAGGCTGCCTTAGTGGCAGAAGCAGCAGATCCCTGGCCTTTTGCGGCACCCTGTCTCCCAACAACTCACCTAGCCCCAGCTTGATCATCCTATAGATACGGTTGGAGTGGGTCTGTGGATCCTCCAGGGAGAAGCCAGACGAAAGCAGTGCCGTCTCAAAGAGCAGAACCACCAGGTCCTTGACAGCCTTGTCGTTCTTGTCTGCCTCAGCCTTCTGGCGCAGTGTCTCTACAATGGGGTGGTCAGGATTGATCTCCAGGTGCTTCTTGGCCATCATGTAGCCCATGGTGGAGTTGTCGCGCAGGGCCTGGGCCTTCATGATCCGCTCCATGTTGGCTGTCCAGCCATAGGTGCTGGTGACAATACAGCAGGGGGAAGAGACCAGCCGGTTCGAAACTGTCACCTAGAGAACATTTTAAAAATAAGTGTGTTTAAGTAATCAACAGTGTGTGTGGCAGGGGCACAGGTGTGTTGTCAGCCACTCAAACAAAGGAGACCACGACACAGTAAGCTCACCTTCTCAACCTTCTTCTCCAGGATTTCCTTCATGAGTTTGCAAAGGTTCTCAAACTTGGCTTTGCTCTCCTCCATCTTCTTCTTCTCATCCTCATCCTCGGGCAGCTCCAGGCCTTCCTTGGTGACAGACACCAAGGTCTTGCCGTCAAACTCTTTCAGCTGTTGGACGCTGTACTCATCAATTGGCTCCGTCATGTACACCACCTCGAAACCGCGCTTCCTCACACGTTCCACAAAGGCAGAGTTGGCCACCTGCTCCTTGCTCTCACCTGCAACGCAAGATGTTAGGAAGTAGCAAATAACCCAGCTGTACATTGGGGCTTCCAACCATCCCATGGCATAGCTCCATTTTAGATATTAACATTGCTCTTACAGAGGCATGACTTCACTGGTCTTGCACTTTGCCAAGTCTCACTGATGGGGCCCAAAACCTAGCAAGACAGCAATGCTGGTCTGGTATTCCAACCGGAAAATCCCCCAACTGGATAATGAAATACATTTGGGCCTCACTAACCTATGCAGTGGGCCTTGGTACAAATGTAGTTCAAGGCACCATGATTACTAGAAAAATTTAAGGATGGTACTTTCCCCACTCAAAACAAAATTCAAAGTGTACCCATGTACTTCCAGATCACCCCCAAAGTTGAGATTTATCACACACACAAACCATGATACATTGATTACCAGAAGAAAGGGGAAGATATTTGGATGTTTCTTCCTAGAAATGGGTCAAATCTGTACCCCCCACAAATGGCTACGGTACAGTCGGCCCACCCAGAAAGCTGAAATTTGGTGTATATGAGGCCACAACACACCGATTACCAGAAAAGGTCTTGAAATGGGACCTTTTTTGCACACAACATCCAAAGTGTGGGGCACCGAGTTAAAATAGAGGCCAGTATTGCAGACAGAGCAAAATCAAGCTGCATGTGTGGCTAGGCTTACAGAATGTTTCAGTTTCCTATTATGAATATGTGCCAGTTCTGTGTAATTTAATCTGTGTACATTATGTGGATTGTGCAATTTAGGGAGATCTGAAGACTGCTGGTTTTCCATCTCTCTCTCTCTCTTTCAGGGGTGGGCAACTTGTGGCTCTCCAGATGTTGCTGGACTGCAGCTCCCAGCAGCCCTAGCCAGCATAGCCAATGGTGAGGGGTAATGGAAGCTGCAGTCCAGCAGCATCTGGAGGGCCGCACGTTGCCCATCCCTGCTCTACTTAAGAGCCCCCCCCACCCCCAATCTCAGCCCCATTTAGAAATTGAACCAGCAAGATCCAGGGAAGGCCACCTTTGAAGGTGAGTTGACCAAAAGTGCACACAGACCAACACAAATGTTTTTCTTAGGAGCGAGGTCACTAAATCTCAGAGCTACATCCCCAGGTCCTAGGAAAGCCAAGGAGATTCATGCTCAAAGCAGTCAGTGTTCCTCTGCAAGGTGCCGCCAAAGTGTCAACTCACCTGTGATGTAATAGATGCTCTTCTGATTTTCCTTCATACGAGACACATACTCTGAGAGGGAGTTCATCTCGTCACCAGAGTGAGAAGTGTGGTAACGCAACAGCTCAGACAGGCGTTTCCTGTTGGTAGAATCCTCATGGATCCCCAGCTATGAGCAAAAGAGGTTATATAAGCATCTATTTGGCTTTAGAGATTTATTTATTATTATTATATTTATATCTTATCTCTTTTCCTGCAAGGAACTCAAGGCAGTTTACACAATCCTCACAACAACCCTGTGCGGTAGGTTAGGCTGAGAGTCAGTGACCGGCCCAGTGAGCTCACCCAGTGAGCTTCATGGCTGAGTGGGGACTAGAACCCAGATCTCCCAAGTCCCAGTCCAACACTCTCACCACTACACCACACTGGCTCTCACAATGCCCTATTCCCAGTACCTTGGGTAGATTAAAGACACCTAAAATAAAAAGACAGATCTTGATTCCCCCAATTTTTCATTTAAATATGGAAGGAAATGCTGTGCCTTAGTGCAGGAACTTAAAAATTATGCCCAAAATCTTTTGGGGAAAAATCCATCTTGTTTCCTCTACATAAAGAACTGCAAGCATTTACAAACACACACACCTGCCTAGCTATTCGTTCAGAGCATAAAGAGAATTCTAGAACCTTCCACAAGAGGAAGAGGCATTACCGGTACTTAAAAATAGTGATCATGCTCAACTGAATCCCCAGAAATCTAGGACGATCAAGTCTTTCCCCTTCTTGCTGCCACCGGCTAAGCCTCTTTTTGAAGGCCACACAAAAACTGTAAATGGGTACCTAACTGGTTAGATACACAAATCCAGTGCATGAAGGACAACAGGTCAAACTTTCTGATCACCTGAAATTACTGCTTAGACTCACTCTACTTTTCTGAACAGATGCTTAACAGTCTGCAGGTTTTCTAGCCTTTTCACAATCATGAGGACTAGAAAATCCTTTCTTTTTTTTTGCCAATCAAGAGCAACTCCTAGAATTCTGAACAACCCAACGCGGAAGAAGTTCAATAAACCAGGAACAAAGGATTCTGCTGTATCAGATTACTGTGCTGCCCAAGTTACTGTAGGGTGCCTCAGCTCTCACCTTGAGGTTTTTAGAGAATGCCTCGTAAAACTTCTTGTAGTTCTCTTTGTCCTCAGCCAGCTCTGCAAAGAGTTCCAGGCATTTCTTGACAATGTTCTTGCGAATCACTTTGAGAATCTTGCTCTGCTGCAGCATCTCACGGGAGATGTTCAGGGGCAGGTCTTCAGAGTCCACCACACCCCGGATGAAGTCTGAGTTAACAAGATAAAAGAAATGGAATCTGAAACAGAAGTATCCAAGTAAGGATGGACTATTCAAATTGTTTATTCTGGGTAACTGATCTGCAGAGGACAGCCAAAGCAGTGTCATCCACGGAGATCCTCTCTTCCCCAAAGTGCCTTTCAGAGAACAGACATTACAGTCATGCCTTGGATTGAGAGTATAATTCGTTCCGGAAACGTGCTTGTAATCCAGAGATTTTTAATTTAAGCCATACTACAGTACTTGTATTGCAAGACGTTGCTTGTATATAAAGTAAAAAATAAATAAATATTTAAATATTTGCTTGTCTTGCAAAACGCTCTCAAACCAAGTTACTTGCAATCCAAGGTATTACTGTACTCATATTGTGTCTGACTGAACCCCCACATTTGGGGCCTGGAAAAAATCCCCCCCCCCCAACAATCACATTGGCTAAAGGCTTGGGAAGGGTTATGTTTTTCCATGGAGTTGCCCTCTTGCTTGGATCATCTGGAGCAATTTGTCCTGCAAGCATTTTCTAGAGTGCACCTGCTTAACATACAGACCTGTGGCTTACGCTGGCTCAGCTTGTCCGAGTGTGGAAAGCTAAGCAGGGTCAGGCCTGGTTATTACTTGGATGGGAGACCCCTCC
The DNA here is from genome assembly GCA_021292165.1 of Shinisaurus crocodilurus. Lineage (NCBI taxonomy): Eukaryota > Metazoa > Chordata > Lepidosauria > Squamata > Shinisauridae > Shinisaurus > Shinisaurus crocodilurus. The sequence continues at coordinate 73,894,284 of CM037879.1, read as the reverse complement.
TCTAGTTTCCTGCATGGAGCAGGGGATTGGACTCGATAGCCTTGTAGGCTCCTTCCAACTCTATGATCTATGAAATCTATGAAATGTGAACCAAACTGCAGAGGCTGAGCAGGGAGGGAGAAGTAATCCTGAAGGTGGGCAGGTGAGGACAGATGACCTTCCATCTGATCTCACTACGGCATTTTTTGAGTAAAAGGTGCCCAATGGGAAATCCAAGCTCGAAACCTTTGAAAGGAGGTTGGATTTCCCCCACTGCCCAGTTGTCAGCTCCACAGACAGCCCAGTAAGAGAAATGAAAAAGAAAAATATTTAGAAAATCACTAGTGTACTCCAGCTGTAAAATGGGCCATTTTCTTTCTAGCTTGGCTTCTAAAGGCAGGCTAGAAAAATCTGCCCATTTTACAGATGCTGAATTCCTTGATGATATGTGACATATATGCATGTGATCTGTTTTGTGACTTGACATGTAGCCTGTGGATGAGACTGTGCTTGAGTTCTTGTCTGGTGCTTATGGCACATTGTGCTACTCTGGGTTATGGTAGATCTTTTGGTAGATCTAATAGCAGGGGCCTTGTCATCATCTATGTGTGTGTGTGTGGGGGGGGGGGGTCCCTTCTTCCAGAGTTAGAATTCCACCCCTGGGTTAGAGACCGGATGAACAGAAGAAAAGCACCCGATATTCTAGCTGGGGAAGGCAGGAGCCGAGAGGAAGCTTACTCAGGTACTCTGGGATGAGTTCGTCACAGCTGTCCATGATGAAGACGCGCCTGACATAGAGTTTGATGTTGTTCTTTTTCTTCTTGTTCTCAAAGAGGTCAAATGGGGCCCGGCGTGGGATGAAGAGAAGCGCCCGGAATTCCAGCTGCCCCTCCACGGAGAAATGCTGTGAAGGGTGGGAACAGTGGATGAGCTCATGAGCAACTGGTTGACCTCCGCACCCTAGTAGAGATGTCAGAACTCATCTTGTCCCATTAAATTACAGGGCTCTCCAACCTTGAGTCCCAGATGTTGCTGGACTACAGCTCCCAGAATCCCTTGCCACTAGCCATGCTGGCTGGGTTTGCTGGGAGCTGTAGGCCAGCAACATCTGGGGACCCAAGGTTGGAGAGCCCTGCATTAAAAGTTCTGACACAGCAGGGAGTTCCACAGGCGCAGCTTCTCTCATTAGAAGAAAAGCCGCAACTGCCCAATTTCAACCCATTACAAAGCTGGAGAGGAATAAAATCTTGTTCCAGCATGGAACCTAGCAGCCACACACAGTTTCTTATTATTTCACCTTCTCCCTAGCCCCTTGAGCTTCTCTCTCTCTCTCTCTGCATGCCAGGCTTTAGCCCTAGCAATTAGCACACCCACTGCTTAGCAGAGGTAGTAAAGAGTAAAATAGCACTTCCCCCTTCAAAACAGATGTTATCCATGAGGTGTCTGAATGCTCTATTCATAGAAAGCTTCATTGGATTTAGAAATACTGTAAAATATTCTCTGATGTGTGGGCAAGGCGAGAAAGCATAGTAGCAGCTACGGGCAGAACTTGGAACAAAATGGAAGCTGAAATCCAAGGAATTCTAATTTAACAGGTATTCCGTGACTGGAGAAAACCACAGGCCAAGACTCACTGCTATACTTCCACCCAGCAGGGACTTGCAAGCTAGCTCTTCTACCACGGGAAGGTCTCTTCTGTCCCCTTCACACAAGCAGACACACATTCAGAAGTGCCCTGCTTCTCAGTTCACACACAGCTGCCGTTTGCTACTTTCTATGAGCTTTTTGCCAATACGAAGGATGAGGTAGACACCAGCGAAGTAGTATTGGTTCCCTTGCCCCCGCCCCACCCTCTCACCTTGACAGCCAGGTGGTCTTCCCAATCATTTGTGAGGCTCTTGTAGAACTCGCCGTACTCCTCCTGGGTGATGTCGTCAGGGTTGCGGGTCCAGATGGGCTTGGTCTTGTTCAGCTCCTCCTGGTCGATGTACTTCTCCTTGATCTTCTTGGTCTTCTTCTTGGTCTTGCCACCTTCCTCCTCCTCGTCTGAACCCACATCCTCGATCTTGGGCTTCTCCTCCTCCTTGGGAGCGGCCTCTTCTTCCTCCTTCTCAGCTTTTTCCTCCTCAGCCTCGTCGTCGCTGATCTCCTTCTCGCGCTCCTTCTCCAGCTGTGGGAGGAAGAAGGAAAACTTATCAGTGCAGGTTCGAGGACAGCGTTAGATAAAAAGGTCAGGAGGAACCCGTGGTCATATTTTGAGTGGGGTGGAGGTACTGGGACGACTATTGTACCGTGTGCCGAGCTCCTGTACTGAGAATGACCATTCTGTTCCTTATGCTTGGCAAGCCAGCAGGCTTTTCAATTCTTCTGCAATTGAAAATGTGGCCAACATTTTCCCGGACATAGGATATGATGACTGGCGTTATCACGAGATGTGGCAGAATTTGAAAGGCACCTACTATATTACACCACAGCAGAGTGTTTCCCCAAGTCGAGCCACACTGGAGAGCCACTTTGCTTTTACACCCCAAAAGCTTTACTTTTTTTTTGAGTGTGCAAGACTTCTCCAACCTCAGCGGCCCTTCCCCATTCCATGTGTCTGCATGAATCACTGATCCGTGTCTCCTGACTGAACAAAGGCAAGCCCAGAGCAGGGGCTTATGTAGAGCAGGGATGCAGAACCTCAGGCCCAGTGCCCCAATCTAGCCCTTGGGGTTGGCCTCACCCACCCAAGCGCAGATCATTTGATAGTTTCCCAGCTTTTGTGCAGTTTCCCAGCTTTTGTGCAGTTTCCCCCCCATTCTCAAAGGTTGAAATATCTTCCTAAGGCTGTTACTGGCAGTAAGAGTTTTAAGTCAAAAATATGCTGGTAGTGCTGGCACTGCCCCTTTTGCCTTCAGCCCTGCCCACCACCGCTAGGATGTAGCCTCCAAGTAGTTCCCCAAAACAGAATTTGGCTCTCGAGCCAAAAGAGGTACTACACCCGATGCAGAGACGCAGGGGTGGCTTTCTCCAAGGGCAGGTCCTTCTGCCGCACCTCAGCACTGAATTGTCCAGTTGCATATGATTCAGATGCACGGCAAGGGGAAGGACCGTAGCTGGCATCTACAGGTAGGACCCCTGCCTGAAACCCAGGAGAGCTGCTGCCAGTCAGCATAGACAATACTGGGCTAAATTGACCAATGGAATAAGGTAGCTTCTTAGTTCCTTGGTATAAGGCAGCTAAGTAGGAAGAGGGCCTTCTCTGTGGCGGCCCCCAAGTTATGGAACTCCCTCCCTAATGACCTCCGCCATGCCCCCTCTGTGATAAACTTCCGCCGCACATTAAAAACATATGATATTTCAGGCGGGAATATGGGGTGGATTAGGATTTTAAAATAATTATTATACTGTTTTAATTGTCATGTTTTATTGCAGTGTTTTAATTGTACATTGCCCAGGGTGGCTGGGTAACTGGCCAGATGGGCGATTAACAAATGTAATAAATAAATAAATAAATAAAATAAATAAATAAACAAACAAACATAGTTCCTACAGCAGAATTGCCCAATTCCAGTGGAAGGAGGCAAAGGCAGAGCAGGGAATTATATAGAGATGCAGTGAGCAGCCTGCTTTGTGGGTGGTTATTTTGGGCTCACAGGAGAGAATCCCACGTTGGAAGTGATGCCGGAGGTAATCTAGTCCAACCCCCTGCTGAATGAAGGATCTGCACCACGGGATGCAACTACGGCATCCCTAACAGAGGGCTGCCCAACCTCTACCTAAAAACCTCCAGCGAAGGAGAGCCCACCACCTCCCAAGGCGGTTTGCTTCATTGACTAACAGCTCTTGCTGCCCTTAGGACTAAAGGGGGTGGGGGTGGGGAACCTGTGGCCCTCCAGAAGATTTGGACTACAACTCCCATCATCCCCATGGGACTTGGGGAGTCCAACGACAGAAAACAAGTCTGTTCCATCTTCTGCCTGACAATCCTTCAGGCAGCTACCATGTTTCCCTTTAATCTGCTCCAGGCTAAACATACCCAGCTCTTCTCATAGGCCTTGGTTTCCAGAACCCCCTCATCATCCTGGTCACCCTCTTCTGGGCAGGGTCCAGTTTGTCCGTGTCCTTCTTAAACTCGACTTAATTCATTTCTCACAGCAGAAGTTGGAAATGGCTGCTGGAGCAGGTGCCTCAGTGATCACGGAGTCACGAGCTCTGGCAAGCCAATGTAATTAATAATACCCCACCCCCAAGTCACATGCAGGCCACCAAGTGATGAGTGCAGCCAGCTAGGTGCTAGTCTATCCTATTTTTGCCATCTTAGGGTTCAGGCAACAAAAATAAGTCTCATCAACCCCATGATGGGCTTGTCAGACATGGCTGCTGAACTGTGTTCAGCGTGGAGGGCTGCAAGTTCTGCAGGACCGCTCTACAATACAGGCAGCATGATTAGCCTGGCCCTACTTGCCTCACACATGGTGCTTGTGCTCCCCCTTGCGGAGAGACTTCAGTAGAGTACATTCGCCCTGTCGAGAAGCCAAAACTAGTGGCAATGAAGAGTGACCAGCAAGGCTTAGGTGTTCAGAAAGCACTGCCAGCAGCCTGGAGCATGGCTGCCACTGTAGACTAAAAGGTGGCTGTGGAAATTGACTTCCCTGGCGCAGCTCCTCTCGTATACTTACATAAAGGGTGATGGGGTAGCCAATGAACTGAGAGTGCTTCTTCACCACTTCCTTGATGCGGCGTTCCTCCAGGTACTCAGTCTGATCGTCTTTCAGGTGCAAGATCACTTTGGTGCCCCGGCCAATGGGCTCACCTAAAGACACCAAACAGGAGAAAGTAATTTGATAAGAGGCAGACACTGAGCAGAGTCTATTATGGGCAACGAATGGGTCCTGGACAACTGTAGTCTAAAGCTGGGGTGGGCAGAAGGTAGGTCTGGATCTACCAGTAGATCTCTGGGTGATTTGCAGTAGACTGGCAAGGATTTCGGACTCCCAACTGTTTAACTATAGCAACAACAAAATGATTCCACACACACCTAAATTAGGTGGTTGGCCTTTCACAAAGGTTCCATGGACTTTGAAGAAGCCAGAGTGCAAGGTGAAAGGGAGAAACGTGCTAAGCGAAAAGCACGTCAAACGAATCCTTCACAGGACCATCTTCCATCTGGTAACCTGTGTCCTCACTGTGGGAAGCTGTGTGGATCTAGAATTGGCCTCCACAGTCACTTACGGACCCATCGCTAGAGTCTACACAATCTTCTTTAGAATTTCCTCCTTGTATCCTGGAAGACAATCTTACTCGGTCACGAGTGATCGCCTGATGATGATGAAATTAGGTTGCTGAAATGAAGAATGTGTGGGGTGGATATTTTTCTGTGTGAAAGTACTGTAAGATCAGGTCTCTTCAGATACCAAACACAAAATTCCTAGGCATAGGATGTGCTCAGAGACGCCCCATTCTTTAATTCTAAGTGTATGTCTTTTGTACATGGCTCTGGTTGGCGGATCTTGTGCTTCTAGTAAAAAACAAAGTAGATCTAACAAGCCTGACATCTGTTCAACCCTGGACTACAGCTCATGTCCCCTGAGCTTGGCCTTAAAAATGGAGTGTGAGCCAGTCAGAATCTCCAGCAGGTGGACAGGAATCTCCAGATGGCCACAAGTCCTTGTTTTTAGGACAGGATGGTGGTATAAAATTTGGATTACTGGATATGATGCAGACTTAGTCATACTTGGAGCAGACCCATGGAAATCAATCAGTCTTATATTACTTGTGACTAATTTAAGTCCCATTGATTTCAATGGATCTACTCCAAGTATGACCAGGTCTGGAGCCAACCCACTGAGCTCTTGTTTTGTTTTGTTTTTTAAAGAATAAGTTCCTAGTTATTATTGGGGTTTGTTTTTTTTGCAATATGGCAATTTTCAAACAATGCAGATCAAGGGCTTCAGGAACTAGGCACACATAACAGGCAAGTTAGCAAGATGGATGCACGTTTGTTTGCATCCGTTGGAGCACAGAATTTGAACTGTTCTGTCACAATGGACAGAACCTGGTCCTGGTCACCAGAGAGTCAACTGCCTCTGATCCCGCTTGGCTATTTTGCCCATCTCAGAATCCAGGTTTGATCAATATTGGGGCAACTCTGTCCCCACGGCTTTTGAAGAGGAAATTAGGAACCCCAAACAAGTTGGTTAATTTAAAAGCCCGCATGCTGGACCAAACAATTTCCTCGGGGCTGTGGAAGATCGCAGACAGCAATCACCCGAGGCATCACGTACCATGATCGGTTCTAACGGTGAAGGAGCCCCCTGCAGAGGACTCCCAGGCATACTGTTCATCATCATTGTGCTTGGTGATGACCACCACTTTCTCAGCCACAAGGTAAGCAGAGTAAAAGCCCACTCCGAACTGCCCAATCATGGAGATGTCTGCGCCAGCCTGTAGAAGGGAGGGAAGAGGCGAGATGTCTAGAAAGGAAGACAAGTAGCCGAACTAACATGCTGCATGCATACACACACACGTATGCACCCTTCTGGAATGAATGCAAGCAAAAGTTTCTCTATGACCAAAGTGGTATGTTCTAGCAGCAGGGAGCTGGCACGAAATAGGGAACATTCAGCTCAGGAATGGGGTGCTGACACACGTTTGGGCAAGGTCCTGGATTCTGTGACAAGACTGAAAAAGCACAGAAATTCATACTAGGCACAGGATTCAGCATCCTGAGTCTGTGTTTTGATGACTTTTAAGACGACACAGCATGTGGACAATTCCTAGTGGAATCTTAAAAGCAAGGCAAGCAGTAATTCCAGTGGCCAAGGGGATTCAGTACCCTGTATACCTCTTTGCCTTTGTCCATTAGATTATATTATGCAAAATAAGTGCCAAATGCAGATTTCTCTATGTTTTCCAGGTTTTCTTGCTGAATAATTCAAATTATTTAATTTTAAGCATGAAGCTTCTGCAAGCCACTCAAGCTGTCTGCTTCTTGGGTTTCCAGCAGTATTACTTTAATGCAAGAGATGTGCAGCCAGAGACGTGGCTGGTTATTTCAAATGAATGATCCCTCATCTCTTTGCCCCCCTCAGGCCACCAGGCTAAATGTGAAGACCTCATTTCTCCTTCTGTCCAGTGGCTTTTTCCAGCCACTTATCACTCAAGCCTCCATTTCTATGCCCACCTCTTCAGACACCGAGCCCCCCAGATTGTCTTACACTCCTTTAGCACTCAGCCTTCCACCCACCCACTTCCTAGAAATGGTGGACGACACCTTCCTGGCAGCAGCCCACCCTTTGTTAAAGGGAAGTCAGGCGCCTGTCCACTTAAAGGCCATGGGCGCTGAACCACTTTCTGCACAGGCCAAATTCAATTTCAGAGGAACTGTGGGAGCCCCCAAAATGCCAGCATATTTTAGCTTAAGCCTTTTACTGCCAGTAAAGCCTTAGGAGAGGCAGTTCAACCTTTCAGAATGGGAAAAAGAATGCATAAAAGTTGGGAAACCACCAATCAGTGGTTAGGGGAAAGGGGTGTGGCTCAGAGGGCCAGATTGAAACCCCATGTGGACTGGATTTGGCCCACGGCCTTAGGTTCATCACCTCCGTTTTAGGGTATTGCATATTTACATAAGGTGGGCCATACTGTGTGGTACTATGCTATTCGAACACTATAACCCAGAGAAAGGACCAAGCCCTGCGGCCTCAACACCCTGACTAAACATCCAGGCTGCAAAGCCACCCACCTGCAAGGCTTCCATGAAGGCCTTGGTGCCAGACTTGGCAATGGTGCCCAAGTTGTTGATCAGATCCGCCTTGGTCATGCCAATGCCAGTGTCCACCAGTGTGAGGGTTCGGTCATGGGGATTGGGGATGATGTCTATCTTCAGCTCCTTGCCACTTTCCAGCTTTGAGGGCTCCGTCAGACTCTCATAGCGGATCTTGTCCAGGGCCTAGGAGAGAAGTAAAGTCAGGTAAACGTATGGTGTTTTCTACTAAACTTCATCTCCATTCAGGGATCTGTATTACTTCTGCTTTGAAAGAAAGGCACTTGAGGAAGCACAAAGTGATGGCCTATGAGGCTCACAATTTCAGAGTTTGCAACAACAAAGGGATAGGTTATCCAGTCCCCATGAACACTCACTGGATCACATGTCTATTCCAGAGTCACCTCCCCATGGGCAAAAGGAAGAAATGCACAGCACAGTGCTAGACATGTCTACTCAGAAGTAAGTCTGCATTCAATGGGGCTTACTCTCAGTTAAGTGGATAGATTTCTGCCATAATAAATGCGAGCAATCCTTGTCAGAGCTAGGCTTTGGATGCTCTGCTCAAACCAGGTCCCAGAAGCAAAACTGGCACAGAATTGCAGCTCCCAAGAAAATATGCAGGGATCTCTCACTCTCATTTTCTCATCAAGAGTTCATAAACTACAGAGGACTTGAAAGACAAAGAGGGAAATCTCTCTCTCTCTCTCTCATTGTATTAGAATTTAAGGTCACCCAACAATGGTGATTGACAGCAGATTCAGAACAAAGGAAGCACCTCCAGCACACAATACATTGTCATAAGATGTGGTTTAGAAGGCTTTAAAAGGCGATTAGACAAAGTCACTCTACATTCACTGGCAGTATGCCTCTGAAAGTGGGCAGGACATTTTTCTCCCCCTTTCTTAATATTAGAACCCAGGGTCATCCCATGAAGCTGAACAGTGGGTCATTCAGGACAGATAAAAGTACTTTTTTGCACAGTGCGTAAACTATGGGATTTGCTACCACAAGATGTAGGGATGGCTACCAATTTGGATGGCTTTAAAAAGGGATTAGACAAATTCATGAAGGATAAGCCTATCAATGCTTACTGGTTATGATGGGCATATATTACCTCCAGCATCAGAGGTAGTATGCCTTTGCATACCAGCTCCTGGGGAACTCAAGCAGGAGGATGCTATTGCACTCATGTCCTGCTTGTGGGCTACCCATCGAGTTGGCCACTGTGGGAACAGAATGTAGGACTAAATGAGTGGCCATCTGTCAGGGATGCTGTAGTTGCACCCAAAAGTGCAGAGCCTGCCCTGAGCAGGGGGTTGGTCTCGACGATCTCTAAGGTTCCTTCCAATTGTATGATTCTAGATAGGCCTTTGGTCTGATCCAGCACAGCTCTTTTTATGTTCTTAAGTATTGCTCCTCTTGCACTTCCCCATCTCCGCAGCCTACCCATAGTTCTGGGTCACCATACTCACATCAGAGGCATTGGAAATTATCTCCCGCATAAAGATTTCCTTGTTGGAGTAGAAGGTATTGATTATCAGGGACATAAGCTGGGCAATCTCTGCCTGAAAGGCAAAAGTCTCCACCTCCTCTTCACCATGCTGGATTTCTTCAGGCATCTGGAAGACAACTCAAGATATCAATACCTGCATAACTCCCCAGCATCCATACCAACACTTAGTATTTATATACCTCTTTATAAAGTGTTCAAAGTGCTTCACACACATTATGCCTCTGTAAACTGTACAACCACCTTGTAAAGTAGGCCTACAGTATCATCCCCATATTACAAGACAAGAGGGCCAAGGCTGCGAGATTTCCTAGCACAGCCCTATTTTATTTATTTATTATATTTATATCCCGCCTTTTTTCCTGCAAGGAACCCAAGGCGGCATACATAATCCTCCTCCTCCTCTCCATTTTATCATCACAACAACCCTGTGAGGTAGGTCAGGTTGAGAGTCCGTGACTGGCCCAAAGTCACCCAGTGAGTTTCATGGCCGAGTGGGGAATAGAACCCAGATCCAACACTTTAGCCACTAGGCCAAACTGGCTCTTGTATCTAAGCACTAGCCTAGTAGCCATACGTGACGTGTGTGAGCCAGCTGGCAGTGGTGGAGGGACAGAGCACTCCATCCCTCCCCTGGACCCAACACTAAAACAAAGAGGGAAGCTCCTTCCTCCATGCCCAGCATAGAAATGCAGCTCTCCTTCCCTCCTCTGCCAGTCCCCAGAAAACGAGTAACCGTTGTGGGCGTATTTACCAGGCTGACTTAGCAAGTATATGACAGAGGCAAAATGTGAGCAGGAAACATCTTAGTTCAAAGCGCAGCCACTATACTGGCTCATTACTACACTACACAGTGGAACATGTTCCATTCAGCTGTATATGACAAAGACCTATGGAGTCACTGAGGCGACTTACATTCAAACTCAGCTCAAATCTAGATTTGCCCTAAGGCCAATCATCATCTTTCATCCTAAATTCCCCCTCAGGACAAGGCCTTATCTCCTAGCCCGGATTTATTTCCAAGGATGAACAAGATCAAGGCTGCAGGCAGGCATCCTGTTATGTCACTGTAACACATTTTGCAGTGGTGAATGAGCTCTGCAGCTGAACTGCATTTCTATTCCCCCCCCCCTTTCTTTTTTTGGTACATCAATCCCACTTCAGCTTTCTTCTACTTGTATGGATATTACATAAAATACTAATTAATAATACTAACTAGATCGAGACAGGAAAAATTCCTAGATCAGAGTGTTTTTGTTTTTTCAAATTTAAATTAAGAATTTTGTCCCAGGGTCGGAAATAAAGGTTGGCTGCCTTGGCAACAGCAACGGGCAGGAATGAGGGCATCCCCTTTCGACACGAAAACCCAACCCTCAAGAGCAGCCTTCCTCAACCCGGTGCCCTCCGGTTGCGCTGGGACAACGCATCCGGAGGGCACCCGGTTGGGGAAGGCTGGGCCTGCTCAAGAGTCCTTGTTGAATTGGCGACCTGCCATGACAAGATGAGCGCCAGTAGCCTTGATCGGTGATTTTTACAGCCTTTCCTCCAAGGCCCGACGCGCACCCGGGCCGGAACGGTCCAGCAGCAAAGCTTCTCCCTGCGGGTGGTGGGGAAGTAGAGAATGGCACGGCCCCGCCACGAGGGGCTGAGGGAGGAAGAAGGCTTGAACCAGCACACGAGGTGACGCAGGGGTCCTACGCGTGCTGCGCACCAGCATTGGGCCTGGCTAGGCCTAAATCCGCGGGCACGCGTCGACTTCCGCGGATAGAGCAGCCTACGCAGCACGGCGCCGCGGCTCGCCCCCCGCCGCCGGGGATCGGGTGTTGGGTGTGGTGGACCCTGGCAGATGCGCAGGGCAGGGACCCACAGGGCCGGGCTTTCAGCTGCATCGTGGTCCCTCTCCGCCCTATCAGGGCCACATGGCCCCGGGAAGCAGGTGCGCCGCGCCGCCTCTCCTCGACCCCTTTTGCCCGGCGGCCACCCGGGGGGCGCGCGCACGCTCACCAACCCCCTCGAGCAGCCTTTCTTTTGGGGGGGGACCCAGGACCCCGCTTACTTTGATCGACGGCGGGAGACGAGCCTGGAGCACGGCCTGGTCTTTTCGACAGAGATCGCGGCACAGCCAGGAGAGGAGGAGGGACCGCCTCTGCCAGGCCTATATAGCGGCTGAGAGCGGAGCCGTTGGTCCGTTTGCTCCCTCCGCCTTAAAAGGGCGCGGGTACGCTCGTGAAGCGCTTGCTCGGGCTGCTCCAGCATCTCTGAACAAAAAAGCCTTGTGGTACCCCGAAGGTGAACGCATTTCTTCTGGCAGAGCTTTCGTGGACTACCCAGTTCATCAGATGCATGAAGTGTTAACCTCAAATTGGCAGAGGTTAAATTGGAGGTGGGGGCGGGGGATAGAAACGGTGTCCCAAACAGTTGTGAATGGCAACTGTTAAGGTAACCATCACTGCTCAATATACAGTGTATCATGTATATTATGCCAGAATAAATTGATTAGTCTTTAAGACTCTTTGTCCTTTTTGCTGCAACAGACTAAGGAGGCTACCTCTCTGGAAATTATTGCAATGGAAGGCGGTATATCTCAATAGCCCTTCTTCCCCTTTGATGCTGCTGCTACTGATTTTGGTTGGCTGTTGTTTTATGTATTGTGGGGCTTTGGTAGTTTATTATTAATTTTTTTGTCCTGAACCTTTTGGGACAAGAAGCATTTTACAATAATGTAATGTAAACAAAGACAGGTGGGGTTGACCTCCCTAGAAAAACTGCTCTAATTATTACTTTCTACTGTACATAACAAAGGCTGCTAGAAACCTGCCAGAATATACCCAGGATACAATCCTAGTCTTAATTCCAGAGCGGTAGCCCAGTTTGCCTGTTGCAGCACACTCAAAAAAGGGCCTTGTGGCACCTTAAAGATCAACAGATCTATTGTGGCACAAACTTGTGTGCTCTAGAAAATAGACTTCGGTTTAGCAATCTGACCAAGTGGGCTCCAATCCACAAATGTTTATGGTGCAGCAACAGTGTGATCCTATACATGTCTTTGTAAAAATTCAATAGTACTTCCTTTTTGAGTTCAATAGGATTTATTTCCAACTGTGTATAGAATTGCAGTCTCAGTCTATAAGTTTTAAGTTGCCACACAGCTATTAAGACTTTAGGTTGCAATCCTATACACATACACTTGGCAGTAGGTCCCATTGAATTCAGTGGGACTTACTTCTGAGTAAACATGTTTCGGATTGCATTGCCACAACTGCTGGAATCCTCAACTCAGAACAATCTGTTTTGTAACCTGTCCCAAGCCCTCAGGATAAGGAAGGCTAAACAAAAGAAAATTGGCAGTGGCTTTCAGTTTTTAAGGCTTCAAGATGACATACACCCTACTTTCAGAGAGTTGCAAAACAGCTTTAATTTCAGTGCTCACACATTTCTGTTTAACAGTCTGTAGGCATCTCTGGGTGCATGCATGGGATGGAAAATTGAAGAGAGGCAGTTCAGAGCCAAATGCATGCATATATTTTACATTCTAATTTTATTTATTTATAGCTGGGGTGTGCAACCTGTGGCCCACCAGATGTTGTTAGACCACAACTGCCAATCAGCCCCAGTCACCATGGTAAATGAACAGGGATGATGGGAGTTGTAGTCTAACAACTTCTGGAGGGCCACGGATCCCACCCAGATTTAAAGCATGTTTACCCTTCTCTTCAGCCAGAAAGGCTCCCAAAGCACCTAACAGATCCATTTTTTAAAAAAAAAACCAGGATAGTCTCTCTCTGTCCTCAAGTTGCAGTCTAAAAGACATGTCAAAAAAGGGAAAAGGGATGGAGTGGGAAGAGGAAAGAGTACACAAGCTGGGTTTTAAAAAGAAATCCGCTGGAAAATGTTTAAAATTAGCTGCATGATATAGCCTTAAGTCTGTTTTATATGTTTTTAATATATCAGTGTTGTAAATTGTGCTTTCCTCCTCACACTTGGAGGAGGAGGAGGAGGTCTTTACCAGTGGGTTCTTCTTCCTGATTTGTGTTAATCTATTGCAGCAAAAACAACGAGTCTTGTGGCACCGTAAAGACTAACCAATTTATTCTGACATAAGCTTTCGTGGGCAGTTTAGTCTTTAAGGTTTAATTATCTTCATTATCTTTAATTATCTTTAATTATGCTTCATCAGCAAGTGCAAGCCAACCCTTTGGTGATGCCATCTATCCAGCTTGGCGGGACAATACTGGAAAATGTCGATCATTTTCTCTATCTTGGCAGCTATCTCTCTGTTACAGCTAACATCGACAGTGAAATCCAGCATCGTCTGAGCTCCGCAAGTGCCGCATTTTCTCGAATGAAACATAGAGTGTTCGAGGATCGGGATATTTGTAAGAAGACCAAAACACTGGTTTATGAAGCCATTGTATTACCAACTTTATTGTATGCCTGCGAAACATGGACTATCTATAAACGTCACTTCCACCTCCTTGAAAGGTTTCATCAACGTTGCCTCCGGAAAATCCTGCAAATTACTTGGGAAGATAGGCGAACAAATGTCAGTGTACTGGAAGAAGCAAAGACTACTAGCATTGAAAAAATGATCCTTCAACGCCAACTTCAGTGGACCGGTCATGTTGTTCGAATGCCTGACTGCCGCCTCCCAAAGCAGTTACTTTACTCCCAACTCAAGGATGGAAAGCGGAATATCGGTGGTCAATATAAGAGGTTTAAAGATGTTCATAAGGCTAATCTAAAAAAATGCAATATAAACATCGAAAACTGGGAAGCTCTGGCCCATGAACGATCTAAATGGAGGTTGGCCTTTCACAAAGGTTCCATGGACTTTGAAGAAGCCCGAGTGCAAGGTGAAAGGGAGAAACGTGCTAAGCGAAAAGCACGTCAAATGAATCCTTTACAGGACCATCTTCTATCTGGTAACCTGTGTCCTCACTGTGGGAAGCTGTGTGGATCTAGAATTGGCCTCCACAGTCACTTACGGACCCATCGCTAGAGTCTACACAATCTTCTTTAGAATTTCCTCCTTTTATCCCGGAAGACAATCTTACTCGGTCACGAGTGATCGCCTGATGATGATGATGAGTCTTTAAGATGCCACAAGACTCTTCGTTGTTCTAATGCGCGTTGCTTACATGGTGGGACCCACAAGATCATTCCCACTTAAGCGAAAGAGAAAGCGATAGGCGGAAACGTGCAAGCGAGAGGGCCGATTCCCCCGCCTGCCTTTCCCGATCTTTTAATAGCCACATTATTAGATATTCCCTGTGGTGGGCGCTGGGGATTGGCAGGAAAGAATGGAGTCCTCACGACCTGAAAGCTCAAGGCAAGGACGGGACGGGGGTCTGTTTTGCTCTGCAATCACAGCCTCTGCCTTGGAAGCTGCGCCCCAGTATTTCCAGGCAGGTATGGGCCTCGTCACGACCGATAAGGCTTTCTGCACATGCTCAGGGGCGCGCTCATCGCTTCATACGCTCCAGGCTTTAACCGAATATCTCCCAGGACCGACTCACTAGGAAACATCTTCCCCAATCTGGAGCCCTCCCAGATGGGTTGGACCGCAACTCCCAATGGCCACGCTGGCTGGAAATGATGGGAGTTGTGGTCCAACCCATCTGGAAGGCACCACGTTGGACAAGCTGGTATAAGCCCTCAGGTGGGTAGTTGGGGAGGACAGGACAGGGCAAAATCGAGCCTAGAAAGCGCGCTCCCGGGACTCTATTTTTTTAAAGCTCATTTAGATTGGTTTGGAAAACGTGCCCGTTCGGCGCACGCGCACTACCTCGAGCTGCGAGGAGGGGAGCCGCAGCGACCGGCTCTGATTGGCCTGAGGCGGCGAGGCATGAAGGGGACTATTTCTTGAGGTACTTTGCATCGTGGTGTAGGGAGACGGCTGTGTGTGCTATGACTTTCTTCCAGTAGTTTCTACCAGAGGCCGCTTGTCCCCCGCCCCCTTCGGGTACCTTTTCATCTCCCGCCCGTTTTCCCGCCCTCTTTGCTGGAACCCAGTGACGTAGTAACGGGTTTATGGCATCGCCACAAGGAGGGAACCCTGACGTAATGTGCCCGCCCCCGCACCTTTTCTTCCTCCCACAATAGTCCTCTGCCCATATTAGTGGAATAGCTTTATTAGGCCAACCCAGAGATCACCAAAAAATGTACAAGCTTTTGAGATCTCCAGATCTCTTCATCAGGGATGTTACCAAAAGCAGGTTTGGGGGAGAGGAGAGAGAGAAAAAAAATCTGACTTGATGGTGAA
This sequence comes from Shinisaurus crocodilurus, assembly GCA_021292165.1. Classification (NCBI taxonomy): domain Eukaryota; kingdom Metazoa; phylum Chordata; class Lepidosauria; order Squamata; family Shinisauridae; genus Shinisaurus; species Shinisaurus crocodilurus. The sequence continues at coordinate 73,878,783 of CM037879.1, read as the reverse complement.
GTCACAGCGTCTGCATGATCAGAGTCTCCAAGATGGAAGGGGGGGTGGGCAGAGGAGGGGTTTGCACAGGCCTGTAGTCAGCTTGAGTTCTGGGGGAGTGCCAAAAAAGGGGCAGCTCATCTGGTTTGCAGGCCTTTTAAAGACAAAATTGTGAACTGTTTTTTGTTTGTAAAAAATAAAAAATTAGGAGGGGCAGAGAAAATTTAGGAGGGGCCAGCCCCTCCACCCACCCCTTATGCGATGGTTACAGGCTGGACTTGTAGCTGCCCCAGTAGGATTGCCGGGAACCAGAAAGGGGGAAAGGTTGAATCCCCCCTTCCTGAATGTTGCTTACCAGCTATGTATGGTAGCCAGCAACCCTCCCATTTTTTGCTGTCTAGATGGGACTGTGAAAACAAAAGAGGGCTGGTCAAGAACCTAACAGGCCACGCCACAACAAGGCGATTTGAAATCTCAGTGGCCCTAAAACTCACCTGTATAGGCAAGTCAAGCAGGCTCTCAGGGTTGTTGCAAAGATGACGTGGGGCAACCATACCTGGTCATACACCACCTGTCCACCCTGCAGTGGCTGGAGCAAGGGTGGGATATAGGGCCAGAAGAGACATTACTTTAAATGTGTGCCTAGCAGCTATGTCTTTTCAATTTTACTCTAGCGTAGGCACAGTGGACCCAATCCAGATCTTTAAAGGCCTGCTACACCAGGGTCCTGATCCAGATCAGGGGCCTGTGTACCTACTCTACCGTAAAAATGAAGGAAAAAAGAAAGATGTAGCTGCAAGACACACATGTAAAGTAATGTCTCTTTTGGCCCATAGACATAAGAAATAAAATATACAGCTGGTAGCCATGTTTGGTTTAATGGGTTGAGGAGGGGGCGAGGGAAAATCTCCCGCCCTCTTGCTGCCACCCCCCAAGGTTAGGGCCTAAGCTTTATTTAGCTCAGCAGGGATTTGAATGGCATCTCGGAACCCCTAACAAAGTGAAGGGCAGGAGTGTGGCAGACCTCCTCATTTCTTGCGCATGTGCCATGCCGTGCCTCCAGAGAACTCAGAGCAGCTTACAGAAATGATCCCAAGTGTATTTAGGCAGGCATAGCAAGCTAGTCTGGCCTGTCACATTAAAATCCTCGCAAGCTACACCTGCTGAAATTCCCTCTTCTGCACAGCTACTAAAGCTGAGCATCCTTACTCAAAAGGAGGTCCTACTGGGTTCAACAGTTTACTTTGGGAGGCTTAGAATAACAGCCTCAGTCTGCATCCGTAGTAGCACCTATTTGTTTAAAGTTCCCCATGGCTGTGTGTCTTCCTACCTTCTTTATATTTTTGTAATTATTTTTTCTCTGACCACTTCAGGAGTGAAAGGTTGGGTGGCCAGATGCAAAACAGGACAACACTACAATAGGCTCCGGCATCTGCTGGTCGAATATCTTCAAAATAGCTTTAATCTCAATGTCATTTGGATTATTTGTCAGAAAGCAGGGCTGGTCCAAAACATTTTATTGCCTGAGGGAGGCAAAGGACAAAATGGTGCTTCTCCTTTCTACCCACAGGAACCAACTGGACTGGCAGTTGAGACTCTTACCTCGACACTGGGGATGGGACGGCATCCTCCACCACACCTGAGGGCAGCAGGCTAGCTTAGCGGGTACAGGCCAGGCTGCCTGGAACACACAGCTCTGTCCTCCAACAACTCTGCTGCCCCCTCCTCACCACCCAATATCTGCTGCCTGAGGCAACTTCCTCACTCTGCCTCATGGTAGGGCCAGCACTGTTGCAAAGCATAGTTGTGGTGGCTCCTCTTTTCTTGACTAAGACTTTTTTTCTTTAACAGTTGCATGACAGACAGAAATCCACAAAAGCGGCTTTTCTCAGCATAGAAATGCAGTGATAGGGAAATATGTACGGGTTAGATTTCTTCATGTAATGTGAAAACTACAGCGTTTAATCTGGCAAATTGCAAACTATACAATTTATTGTGTCATAAGCTCTTGTCAGCAAGACTCTTGATTCATCAGATGCATGTAACTGCCCAACTACAAAGCTATGAACAGCAGAATCCTAGACATGACTACTTAGAAGTAAATCACATTGAACTCAGAGGGACTTACTCTCAGGTAAATGTATATAGGATTGCAGGCTAAAAGTATGTTGGGTGGTGATGGGGTATAATTGCGGAGTTGCAAATTGAGAGCACACTGCAGCACCACCCATAAGCCTCCACGATTGGCATGAGTTCAAGGGAATTCATGTTTCACAGCAAGTCGTATGTGTGTTATGTTTTTTTAAGGGTTAAAGCAGGAGTGCAGAGCCTCTTTCAGCCAGAGGGCCAAATTCCATTTCAGAGAAGCTTTCTGGGCCCCACATTCCAGTGGTGGGCGGGGCTGAAGGCAAAATGGGCCGGGCCCAAAAATACCAGCATATTTTAGCTTGAAGTTTTTACTGCCAGTAACTCAGCCTTAGAAAGGCATTTCAACCTTTTAAAATGAGGGGGGGAAACCACAAAAGCCAGGAAGCCACCAAATTGGTGGGTGGGGCCAGGGGAAGGGGACTTGGCTGTCTGTGGAGGCCTGGAGGGCCAGATATGGCCCCCAGGCCTGAGGTTCTGCACCCCTGGGTTAAACTAACAAATGGACTGGTTTCAGACAACATGAGAAACCACACTCAAGGGTTGAGTGTAGGTTGTTGAACCGTGGGTGATGGTTGAAACATGGGTTATTGTGTTAGATCTCCAAACTATCCTAAATGTTTTTGCAGAAGAAACATGGGTTATTGTGATAGATCTCCAAACTATCCTAAATGCTTTTGCAGAAGCATACGAAAAACTTGGTCTCTCACTTAACATCAAAAAACCCAAAGTGCTTCATCAGCAAGTGCAAGCTTACCCTTTGGTGATGCCATCTATCCAGCTTGGCGGGACAATACTGGAAAATGTCGATCATTTTCTCTATCTTGGCAGCTATCTTTCTGTTACAGCTAACATCGACAGTGAAATCCAGCATCGTTTGAGCTCTGCAAGTGCCGCGTTTTCTCGAATGAAACATAGAGTGTTTGAGGATCGGGATATTTGTAAGAAGACCAAAACACTGGTTTATGAAGCCATTGTATTGCCAACTTTATTGTATGCCTGCGAAACATGGACTATCTATAAACATCACTTCCACCTCCTTGAAAGATTTCATCAACGTTGCCTCCGGAAAATCCTGCAAATTACTTGGGAAGATAGGCAAACAAATGTCAGTGTACTGGAAGAAGCAAAGACTACTAGCGTTGAAAAAATGATCCTTCAACGCCAACTTCAGTGGACCGGTCATGTTCGAATGCCTGACTGCCGTCTCCCAAAGCAGTTATTTTATTCCCAACTCAAGGATGGAAAGCGGAATATCGGTGGTCAATATAAGAGGTTTAAAGATGTTCATAACGCTAATCTAAAAAAATGCAATATAAGCATCGAAAACTGGGAAGCTCTGGCCCATGAACAATCTAACTGGAGGTTGGCCTTTCACAAAGGTTCCATGGACTTTGAAGAAGCCCGAGTGCAAGGTGAAAGGGAGAAACGTGCTAAGCGAAAAGCACGTCAAACGAATCCTTCACAGGACCATCTTCCATCTGGTAACCTCACTGTGGGAAGCTGTGTGGATCTAGAATTGGCCTCCACAGTCACTTACGGACTGTTGTAAGTGAGAGCCTCACTAGCAGAGACCGCACCCTGGGCGAAGGTTGTAAGATGGCGCCCAGAGGAAGTTTCTCGGAAAGTCCCTCTCAATCATATTTAGCCTAAACTGCTTGGTAACGGCTGCCAGCCTTCAAAGGTCATGCACGTAGGAAAGAAAGAGGAAAAGCCCCTTTTGGGCAAGTATAGATAGCTTGCTTGGCAACAGGCCATGAGCCAATCAGTACCTCAACAGGTAAGAAAGTCCCTAAAAGGTCAATAGACATGCTTGCACTGCAACAAGAGATAAACCAATCAGCTTCTTGCACGTAGGGACAAAATGACGTGTTAGGCTATGCGCGCGTGATATCCTGTACTTGTTTGTATCACAGTATAAAAGTGATTGCTCTACTGTTAGGCGGAGCTGTCTCTTCTTGCATGGAGAGGCAGACCAGCGCTGCAATAAAGCATTGAAGACCCATCTCAGTTGTCTTGCTATTCTTCATTGGAGCCCGAAGTCCGGTTGGACAGCCTAAATTAACTCTTAACTAAATAGAGCTCACAACATTTGGCGAGCCAGCCAGGAGTTTGTCCAACCGATCGGGCCGGCCCCTTGGGGGGACCGGACCGTGTTCCTCTATGCCGGCAAAGAGGCTTAAAAGCCACGGAAACCGTTCCCCTGATCCCCTTGGGTCCGGACGCTGATCGTCAAAGGACGGACTCCTCGCCAGCAAGACAAGGTAAGTCACGTAGACATCCATTTGGGGCCCCTCGGGAGACCTAGATCGTCCCCAGTTAAAGAAATCCCGGGTACAATAGGTTGACAAGGGAGTCTCCTGTCTGTAGAGTTGTTGCAACAACAATAAGCGTGTCTTGACAAAGGGGTCTAGACAAGAGGTCTTGACAAAGGAGTCTTGACCAAAATTCTCCACAAGGGCGTTCCAAAGGGGAACAAGCCGGAGAAATAAATGGGGGGAGGTCCTAGTATCCCCCGGGGATCCCCATTGGATGTCATGTGTAAAGAGTGGGATGCAGGACATTGGACTGGAACAGGAGGCCTGTTTAAAAGTCAACTTATAAAACTGTGCACATGTAAATGGCCAGTCCTCTCCTCAACTTGGCCAGAGGTAGGCTCCTTTGATCCGGACGTCCTGAGAGACCTCTGATTCGTCCTACAGGACCAAAGGCCGGGTCAAATGGACTATTGGTTCCTCTGGACCGAAGTGGCAGAAAAGAGGGCTCGCCGCCTAGAAAAAGTCCAAATGCCAAATGTTCCACCACCTGGTTCCAAATGTGACGCGCCTCCAGCCTATGAGTGTCCCCTCATTGAAGAACGTCAACATGTGGTCACCCAATCCGCAGAACCGGCGGCCGGTGACCAACCCGCCAGGGCGACCGTCATCCAGCCCATCATAAACTGGGTTCACACTCCTTTCAAGCCAAAAGACTTGGTGACATGGGCTAAAAACACAGCCTCCATTACTGAAGACCCCACCGCCTTCCTGACTCAAGTCCGAGTCATCCTAAACACCTATCAGCCGACCCCGGCTGACTCAGACCAACTGGCGTTGGCTCTTCTAAAGCCTCCCCAATACCAGGACTTCACTGGCCGCTTCACGGCGTCGCTTCGCGCAACGCTGTTGGGCCAAGGTGAGGTCCTGGTCGATTCCTACACCGCCCCAGGTATCAAGAATCTAAACCCCAGTTTCGCTGATCACCTCACCATCATAACAAATTTCAGGGCCAGGGCCCTCCAAGTCCTAGAGGACATGGGCCAACAAACAGTGAACTGGTCTAAGGTCAAGAATGTTTTCCAAACCAAAACGGAAGACCCGACCGATTTTATGGTTCGGCTCCAAAAGGCTCTTCGTATGGGGGGGGGGGGGATTGACCCTGAAGCTGAGGGGAACAGGTCTTTGGTAGTTAGCATTTTTGTAGATCAGGCTGCACCAGACATTAAAGAGTATTTTACTAAACACCAGCCCGGTTGGCAGGGCAACACTATTGCCCAAATCCTGACCGTGGCTAGACACGTTTACCAGGGCAGAGAAGAAAAGGCGATAAGTCAAAGAAAAAAAGACAAAGAGGCTGAAGCGAGCATGCTCGCAGCAGCACTTTCTCAGGCACAATGGGGAAAACGAGGAAGGGGCCGGGGAGGCAGCCCAAGAGGGCGTGGCAGAGGAAATGGTGGGTGGAGAAGAGGAAGAGGAGGCTACGGCCAAAGAGGCGGCGCAAATGCAGCCCCCGGGCCGTGGGGAGGAGCGGAACAGGGCAGTCCCTGCGCCGCCCCTTCAGTACAAGGGCAGCCTGGAGAGCCTGGACGCTCACCATGGCCCCCAGCACAGAAGGGGGGGCATGTTTTGCCTGTGGGGAGAACGGTCACTGGAAAAATGAATGTCCATACAGTGAGGACACTGGTGAAAACCAGGGACAGTGGCTGCAAGGAGCCGCTCTAGATAGCGAATGACGGTGTACCAGAGAGGAAGAAGGACAGGGCCCCAATCCCATCCCCACACCGAAGCCAAGGTGGAAATTAGCCCTCGAAAAACCATTCTTGACTTTAGACATAAATGGATCAAAGGTACAATGCTTGATTGACACAGGCGCCAGCAAGAGTGCACTCACTAGCATCAAGCTCCCGAGTTCCGGACGCGGAGCTCCAATAATGGGAGTTGAAGGAAAAATAAGCACAGCTCCAGTGAGCTGCCCAATCCCAGTCTGTCTGGGGAATGCCACAGTAAACCACCCATTTCTCTTGTTAAAAAATTGCCCTGTCAACTTGTTAGGGAGAGATTTACTTGCCAAATTCGGTGCGCAAATTCATTGCACGCCACAAGGGCTTGAGATCTCTCTCCCTTCAACATCGCTCCTGTGCCTGGCACAAGCTGCGAACCAACAAGGCAGCGCCCTGCCAGACATCTTGTCCCAAGTCCCTGCCTCAACCTGGGCAGAGACTTCCCAAGATGTAGGCCTTCTCCTCTCAGCAGACCCAGTGCGCGTCCGAGTGCACCAAGACCGCCCATTCCTCAACATTCGTCAGTACCCCATGTCAGCTGAAGCTGAAGCATGCATCGGCAAAATCATTTATTCTTTCCTGCAACAGGGCATTCTCCGCCCATGTGTTTCACCCTGTAACACCCCACTGCTGCCTGTGAAAAAGCGCGGTGCCCCTGGCAGCCCGCCACAGTACCACCTGGTCCAAGACCTCAGGGCAGTAAACAACTTTGTCATCCCCCGGGCAAACATTGTCCCAAATCCAGCAACCATTGTTTCTTCCATCCCCGCCACTTCCCAGTGGTACAGTGTTCTAGACCTAAGCTCAGCCTTTTTCTCCATCCCAGTCCACCCGGACTCCCAGTACCTTTTTGCCTTCACCTGGAAGGAGGGCCAGCTCACGTGGAGCCGCATGTGCCAGGGTTACGTCGAATCCCCGACTATTTTTTGTTCTGTACTAGCAAAAGACTTGGCCGGACTCCGGCTGCCCCAGCAGTCCATCGTGGTCTGCTATGTAGACGACATTTTAGTTTGTTCACAAACCAAAGACCAAAACCAAACTGACACTCTTTGCCTCCTAGTTCAACTAGGCAAAAAAGGGCACAAAGTGGCAAAGAAAAAGCTGCAGTGGTGCAAACAAACTGTCCAGTACTTAGGCCACAATTTTGGGCCGGGGACCCGATCTCTCACGCTCGAGCGAGTCGCTGCGATTTTGTCTGCGCCAAGGCCAGAGACCCAGTCGCATGTCAGGTCACTGTTGGGGCTCCTCAGCTACTGTTGTAGCTGGATCCCATCTTTTGCAGAAGTGACCAGGCCTTGGCAAGACAAAATCGGAGCCTCCAAGCCCGAAGAAATTGCCTGGACAAAAGAAGATACCCTAGCTTGGAGCAAAGTCAAACAGCTGCTGACTTCTGCCCCTGCTCTAGGTCTTCCCAATTATCAAAAGCCATTCAACCTTTTTGTCCATGAAAGTCGAGGCGCTGCCTCAGGCGTCCTCAACTCAAGAGTTTTTAAATAAGCAACGCCCAGTTGCTTACTACTCCGTCATGCTCGACCCAGTGGCTCGGGGGTTCCCTCCGTGCCTCCACTGTGTGGCCACAGCTGCCACCGTTGCAAACAAAGCCATGGCTCTCACCCTTGGCCACAAAACTGTCCTCCATGCTCCCCATGCATTGTCCACCATGTTGCTCAAGGCAGAAACCCAACTTCACTTGTCAACAGCCAGACAGCACCAGTATGAAACCATACTGGTTGGCTCCCCCGGACTCATCTTCAAGAGGTGTTCCACTCTCAATCTGGCCACACTTCTGCCCTCCCCTGGACAAGCTACTACAGCCCACGATTGTTCCCATGCTCTCACTCAAATTTCCACTTTCCGACCAGACCTCTCAGATATGGCACTACAGTGCTCTGACCTTGTCTGGTTCACAGATGGCTCATCCTTTGTAGAAAACGGGCTCCGGTACTCTGGCTATGCCATTGTGTCCCTCACAGCCGTCATTGAAGCCCATGCCATTCGACCCCCCTGTAGCGCCCAGGCAGCAGAACTCGTTGCTCGCATGCGAGCCTGTGACCTAGCTGAAGGGAAGTCCCTAACAGTGTATTCAGATTCCCAGTATGCCTGTGGAGTCGCCCACGTCACAGGAGCCATCTGGAAGCAACGTGGGTTTCTCACCTCCAGCGGGGCTCCAATAGCCCATGCAAGCCTCATTCGCCGCCTTTTAATAGCCTTGCAATTCCTACAAAGGCTGGCAGTAGTCCACTGCAAGGCGCACGGAAAGTCCCTGGGGTTTGTCAAAAAGGGAAATGAAGGAGCCGACCTCATGGCCAAATGGGCCGCCAGCCATGGGCAGCCTGCACCACAAGACTTTCTAGGTCCTTTGATTGAGCCCCCTGCCCCACCCGACTCTGCCCCTTTTCTCACTCAGTGGACACAGCTAGCCCCTCAAGCAGAAAAGGATAGGTGGGAGGCAGCTGGGGCAGCTCCAGGTCTAAATGGCTTGTGGACTCTGCCAGATGGCAGACTCGTCCTTCCGCAGGCCGGCCTCCGCATCCTAGTTTTCCAAGTCCATCAACTTGGTCACCCAGGCGCCTCCCGCACAGCCCAAATCATAAGCCGCAGCTGGTTCGCTCCAGGAGTCAACGAGATGGCCAAGCATGTAGTGTACAGCTGCCCCAAGTGCCTGCCCCCAGGGCCCAGCGGCAGAAGACCATGGGTCCAACTCCCTTTTGAATCCCTCCAGATTGACTTTGCTCATATGCCCAAAAGCCTAGGATTCCAGTGGCTTTTGGTTATTGTAGACCAACTCACAGGGTGGCCTGAATGTTTCCCGTGCCGCACAGCAACAGCAGCAGAAGTAGGGAAGCATCTGCTCAAAGACATTGTGGCCCGTTTCGGCCCCCCCACCCGCATTGACTCTGACCGCGGCTCTCATTTTGCCAATCAAGTAATCAAGCACATCTCGCTGTGCCTCGGGACTGATTGGCGCTTGCACACCCCATACCACCCACAGTCTTCCGGCCAAGTAGAACGTATGAACGCCACCATCAAGACAAAACTTGTAAAATTGTGCCAAGAAACTCGGCTAAAGTGGCCCCAAGCCTTGCCACTCGCCTTGTTTTCCATCCGCACGTCTCCCCGAGGACAAACTGGACTATGAAGTCCTCTTTGGGCGTCCCCCTCCAGTTAGCAGGGTGACGGGCTCGCCGCACGTCTCCCTGCTAGGGGGGGACGAGTTATTAACCTCTTTTATTGTTAAGTTACAGAGTCAGTTCGAACTTCTCCGCAGGTACGTGTGCGACTACCAACCACTCCCACTTGACGTGCCAGCTCACGCCATTTTGCCAGGCGACTGAGTCTGGGTGAGAAACTTCGCCCCGCAACAAGAAACAAAGTGGCTTGGCCCTTTTGAAGTTCTCCTCAGCAGCCATACCGCAGTTCGGGTGAAAGAAATTTCCTTGTGGATCCACTACCGCCACTGTAGCCGAGAAGCATCAAAGCCAGCAGCAGAAACCGCTTCAGCCGACCCAGATAAGCCTTTCCCGGTGGCAGAAACCGGACCTCGTCCTAGAGGGAGAGGACGGGGAGCTCAACACCAGACAAACTCCTTCCCCAGCATCCCAGAGGAAGAAGAACCAACGCCTGGCGAGAGCAACGCCTGCCAAAAGGGCAACGCCTGTCCCTCTCCAGGATTCCAGGACGAAAAGGGACCAGAAGCAGACGAACCTAAGACTGTGGCCTCATCACCGCCCAAACCACTTCCCAGATACAACCTACGGCGAAAAACCCTCCCTCAATAATTTGAACTCAACAAAATGTGGCTGTATTTGTGCCTAGTGTTTAGACTGCTGGCCACAGTGCCCAGCAACTGTTGCAGCCCGACTGCCCCAATGTGTAGTCAGGCTAATTACACCAAAGCCTCATCAGGCTGGCGCAGCTACAACTACGGAGACGTGCCAAAGTCTTCCTTCCCAAACTGTAAGTCTCAACAAAGTATAGAAGAGGCAGTCAAAAGAGGAGAAGTAAGTTATGCTTTCCTTACACAAAGCTGGTGTAAGAAAAACAGTTCACATGTGTACATTCAGGTCCGCACACGGGCGCAACCCCTAGAGTTGTGCCTGTCTTCAAGCATAACATGGGGATTGGGGGCGGCAGTTCAATGCATATCTCCATAGGAGATATGAGAGTGGGGCGATTTCCCCCCCTTAGGGACAGAATTTCCAAAACTCCTTCGTTAGTGGGGGTCTACGTCATAAAAACAATGTTCCTTCAAAATTTCACGTTCCTAGATTAAACGGTTTGAGCTGGGTGTTGATGAGTCAGTCAGTCAGTCAGTCAGGACTTGCTGCTTTTATATATATACAGTAGATAAGAATGACTCAGCTTCTTCTACAAACTGCCAAGTCCATCCACAGAACCCACTAGCCATTGAGAGGTTTGTGTACATGTAAATGGTACCAGACATTTGTGTGAGCAATGGACACCACCTGTGTATTATGAAGAGCACAGGGCCAATGCTGCAATAAAGACTGTCTATTCTGGCAAAGATTGTGGCAGCTAATGGTAAGGAAGATGCCCTCTTCATTTTTCAGTTTCAAGTATTTTAAATCTTTGTACTGCTGCTAGCTTTTGTTTTATTTTATCTTTTATAGTTTTAAGCATTTATTTTATATTGTACCATGTTGTATTTTATGGTTTTGTTGTGAGAAAAAACCCTCCCTGAGAGCTTCGGCTATTGGACGGTATAGAAATGTAATACATACATAAAGTGCCTTTAGAACAGGAGGTGAAAATAGAGGAATATGCCCCAGCACAGTCTCGGAACATGGAGAAGTGTCAGATCAAGCAGGAAAGATCCATTTCCCCCCAGGGGTTTTAGAGATAGCCAGCATTGGAACCAGTTAGCAGGAACCAGAGGAACCCCTGTTCCAGTGCGGCCAAGTCCAGTGGAAGGAACTCCTGACAGGAACATCCATTGACCCACAGCTACTAGATTCCACGTTGATACTCCTGCTTTTCTGGCCTACTTTGAGCAAGTGGCTGAGGCTTGCCAGTAGAATGACAAGTAAGGGAGGTGCACTGCATTGGTCCAGTATTTGTAAACTTATTTGCTGTGCCATTCTTTTATGCCTTTAAATGAGCCTATTTGTAGTATATGAGAGCAGGCTTGGCCTTGCAATATACACATGTGGCCAATAGGTGGCACTCTAGCTTCACCAGTACTGTATTTGAGAAGAAAAAGATCAACACATTAAGGTTGGAGATGGGCAATAGGTAAGTGGCTGAAAATGGCTTGGAGAGAAGCTTTGCTTCTTGTAGCATATGGACACATTTATTTCGTCCAAATGTCACCTGTGGTGAGTCTAACATGTCTCCTCTCCACCACTTCTTCCCTGTACATACTGTACAACCTCCCCTCCACCCCCAGCAGAGTTTAGATGGAGTGCAGGCTCCAGGTTTTTGAGGGCCCCTGGGCAAGACACCCTCAGTGGGTGTCTCACCCTCACTGATATGGGCCAGAAAATTTTCCAGTGCTTTATTTTTCTGTGGGAAAAATGCCATTTCTTGAGTACATTAGTAATAATGAATGGATGCCAATTGCAATATAATATTAGGGAAGCGTGGCAGTTTCAAAGTTGGGCCCCTAGCAAGTATGTGAGAGACAACAATGTCATTGAAATACATATATGTCTCAGAGTGAATGGAGTAGCTCACGCTGGCTCAGCTTGTCTGAGCGTGGAAAGCTTAAGCAGGGTCAGGCCTGGTTATTACTTGGATGAAAGACCCCTCCTCTAGTTTCCTGCATTGAGCAGGGGGTTGGACTCGATGGCCTTGTAGGCCCCTTCCAACTCTATGATCTATGAAATCTATAATAGTGACTTAGTGGAAGAGTTGAACTCTGCTGAAATAGATGAGTGGTTGTCAGCATATCATGCAAAGTTCTTTGGTTTACTAAAATTAATTAGTGCAACCTTCCCCAACCTGGTGCCCTCCAAATGTGTTGGACTACAACTCCCAGCAAGCCGTGCTGATTGAGGGTGTGAAGGATTGAGGCCTACACAGGCTTAAGTTTGTTGAAGCCTGAAGGCCCAAACACTTCCCTAGATTAGTTGAAGCCTGAAGGCCCAAACACTTCAGGATGGGAGGGGGAGTTTGAGAGTATTAGTTCACCCAATAGATGTTAAGAATTATATCTCCTGTTCAAAGTCACATGATTATAACCTTCCATTCCTGGGAAGGCTATATATGTGTGGGGTGTGGTCAGCTAGAAGCAGAGAGAGCCTGACTGCAGAGAGAGACAGATTAGAAGCAGAGAGAGAAGCAGAGAGAAGCAGAGGGAGAGAGAGAGAGAGAGACTGATTGCAGAGGAGATAGGTAGTCTGAAGTTAAACTAGAGAACATTGGATTGTTTGTTGTTTTTTTTTCATACTTGCTTTTGAATTATAACCACTCTATTAAGTAATTACCCTAATATAATAAGTAAAGTGTTGTTGTGTACCCTGAGAGTTTGGAGTGACTTATTCACCACATCTAAACCCTACACCCATGCTATTGGAAGCAGGCAAAGGATTTGATCTCCTGGAACAGGAGGGGCTTTGAGAAGAGGCAGAGATCTTCCAAAGGGCAGATCAAGGGGTCCCTGTAGTAGCGGAACCTTGACAGAGGGATGCTGAGAGTTGTAGTCCAGCATAATATCTGGACGGCACCAAGTTGAGGAAGGCTGAATTAGTGTGTCAACCTGTGTTTCCTTCTTACATTCTAGTGCAAGGGAAAATACATGCTATTGTCTTTAAATTTTTACAAGTATTCCAAGAAAAATGTCTACATAATATAACATTTAAATCACATCAAATGTGTTTTCATTTTTCCTGCTCAAATATTTCAGGTCAAATACTTGTGGTGTACTGGGACAAAAAAATTAATGTGGGGTACTTTTTAGTGTTGTGGTTGATTTTACTTGTATTTCGTGAACACACTAAATTAGATCACTCTAGTGATTTTCCTATGCAAACTGGCTATTTTCTGGTGCAAATTAGCCTAAGTTGCATGGGAGAATTTTCCATTTTAAAATTTTCCAGAAAACCCACATCACTGTTCACCCTCAGGGAGTCCGCCTTCTCACTGCCATCATCTCCAGCTGCTGTTGCGCCTCATCATTGCTACCACTTGTTTGCGTGACCGGCAGAGAGCCAGCAAGCAAGCAGGCATCTGTTGCTTCTCACCACCACCACCATCCTTGTCTGGGCCAGAGTGAGAGGCAGGTGAACAAGCAGGTTGCAATAGTGATGAGCAACTTCAGGGGGCTGTTGTCAGTGGGCTCCTGCTGGGGTGTGTGAGCCCTCAGCAGATGCCCAACCATTCCTACCATTGACGCCAGCCCTGGTTAGATGCATAATTGCTCTATCAAATAGGAAAATGTGTTGGACTTTTTTTTGTGGGGGTTAAGCAGGCATGCACCCTGCCTGCCACTTCTTTGCTTCCACTTCTACTCTCCCCCCCCCCCTTTGTAGTGGTGAAGCAGTGGTGGGAGTTCCAAGATGCATGTGCTGCCGAACATCTGACCTAACATATCGGAGTACCTCTTGCAGTTCAGTGCTTCCACCCCATCTTCCTTTTAATGTATCTAGCCATTTCTTCTAGTAGAGATGACCTGTGCTCTTGTCCAACTATGGGCTACCATGCAGCCGGCTCCCCTCCGAGATGGGCCCTCGATAATTTAACAGCATTACATCTCAAGATAATGTTTAAAGTTCCAGGCATTTTTAAAAAGTCCTATTTTTTAATTTGTCACCTTATTTTTATAATACAAGTCTTCTCCACACCCCGGAGGACTACAAGCTTTCTCTTTTAAAAATAATAATAATAATAATACATCACAAGCATTGCCATTTTTAAACAGAGTACAAATAAAATAACTAAAATCCTGAGATTTATAATTCAAGGAGTACAGAAGATGAGATGAGAAGGGATTGCAAGTGCCCCGGGGCCTTTGCTCGGAACACCCAGAGATGATGGTGGGATGGGCGTCCGCCCCCCCCCCCCATCCACTTTAGCATTATCTGAACTCCAAGCAGAATATTGAAGAATGCATTAATTAGCTCCTCCACTGCTGCCGAGAGGCATGTTCAGTCTGTATACAAAATGGCAAATGTCCACACACAAGGCGCATTTACAATGGCAAAGCAATGGGGAGCAGTTTAAGGCGCTTTACTGATTAGAGGCCTTCATATTCTGACCACTTTTACTTGCTTGTGCATGCACACACACACACAGTTCCTCCAGTTTATGGGCCAGGAGTAGCCTGGGCCCTCCTCTCCACCTGGTGCTCTTACCTGATTTCTGTCCATGAACTAGGTATGTTTTCAGGAAACAAGGTGGCTTGGGTGCACCAGATGTGCACTCCAAGCAAAAGTCTACCTTCCAGAGGTAGGGCATGCTGTCAGATCGACAGGGCTCTGGGTGTATCAATTGTTTCAGCGGCATTGCCATAACGTAGGGATCCTTCCTTCATGGAGCAGATCCATACAAACCAGAGCAGGGTTGGGAAGCTGAGCTGAGGCAGAAGTGGCGGCAGTGGAGGCAAATCCCTTTTGTGTGGCAGTGGAGAGTGCAACAGTGTCAACCCACTAGAGCAGAAAGTCTTAAGTAGTCCAAGCTTAAGAGAGCGCGCCACATGAATGATATTGAGTTTGGGAGGCAGGACACGGAGTTTGGGAGGCAGGGCACAAAGATCCTGACTGCAGTGGGAGAAGGTTGGCATAATGCTGGATTGGTGGAGGTTATTCCTAGCTGGCACTGGTAAAGAAGGGGGGGGGGGATAATGCACAGGAAGAGGAGCCAAGTTATCTGTGCAGCAACTGAGAAGCCCCCCACCCCACCTCACCCCAAGCCAAGAGGTACACAAGTCAGCTAAGGCAGTGAGTTCCTGGGAAGCAGGCAAGAAATCCTCAATGGTACTATGGCCTCTGAACAGGTAGATGGCTCTGATCCTCTGCCGGGTGGTCTCCATTAGACTGCATGTCTGAATGGGAAGGAGAGGATGGCTCCCAAAGCCAGGCCTAAGGAGAGGAAGAAGGCCATGATGGTTCCAGCAGTCTCTGCTTCATGGGACAGCACCTTCCTAGTCAGGAGGAGAACAACAACTGGTCAGCTCGGAAGCACCATCCCATTACTTGACAACACCCCTCGCCCAAGTCAAGTACCAGTTGCAAGTAGCTGCACTTGCTTGTATTCTTCCCTTGCCTCTTCTTTCCCTTCTCTGAAATTTAAGAATGCAAGCCATTTGAATTTCCTCCCACCACAAAATTAAGATCTAGCATTTTGCAGAGAGTGGATTATAAAGATGTACCCAGGGTGACATATCTCTTGGGAAGCAACCTGAAGTAGATCCAGATGACTGGAAGCCATGTCCACTTAAAACACCCTGGATTTCTAAGTGGCTTCAGAGGGTGGGGTAACACTGTGCAGCACCACGTGGTCAGTCTACAGATGGTCTCGTGCTGTGCAAAATTCCAAGAACCCACGGATAGCCAAAGGAAATGGCTCTGGGCCAGTGCAGTAATCTTAGATAGCAAGCGCTAGTCAACTGGCTCTGCAGGAGCAGCCACCCTCCCACAAGGGGTGCAGGAGAAGCAGAGGGCTCCAGATGGGCTTTTGCTCAGTCCTGTCCCCTCAAGCGATACTCACTTGGGTCCAAAGCACATGCAGAGGCTGGCCAAGTAGCCATTGGAGATGGCGAAGAAGATCATGAAGACGATGTACCAGGCATCATGGCCAAAGAAGACGGGCAAGTTGTGGCGTGGCTGCACATTACACAGCATGAAGAGAGGGATGAAGACCACACGGGCAATGACCATGCAGGGCAGTAGCCGGCTGTCCTTTCCAGGCTGCAGGAGATGAGGAAGGGAAAACCATTAGGAGCTGCCAGGATGTCCTCCCAAGGCAAATTGCAGCTTCAGAGGAGAGTTGCCATTCCTTCTTCAGAAGGGAACACAAGAGACCTGCCCTGTACAACTTAGCTTGGCTTGGTACAAGAGGGTTTCCTGCCTCCCTAAAGGTCTAGAACTAATGAGAAGAACAAAGTACGATCTTCCGAACCAAAGTTTGGTAAAGATCTGTAGGAGCCTTCCCACAGGAGACATGGAAAGACACCTCTATTTATATTTATTTAGCAGTGTAAACCGTAACATAATTTATTTATTTTTTATAGAGAGAGATCTTGCCTCAAGGATCTTTGTTCATATCTATGAAGAAGATGCAGATTTTTTCAAAGAGGGGCTTCTGTATGTTCAACTGAGTTTACTGACTTGCTCCAGTGGGCTTTGTTTCTGGAACTGCTTTCAGTGGCTAGTTCAAATTACACATCCCAGAGAACAGTTTGTTCCTTTCGCACATTCTTGGGCTTTCTGTGGCCATAGAGCTGGGTCTGTCAGCCAAAACCCCCTTGGCAACACCCTGTAATCACAGTGGTGGCGTGGGAGGGGCTGATTCTGGCTGCACCACAGAGGACACAAAGGGCACCTGGAAGTTGATGGGTTCCCCTCTTTCCTGTTCATCAGACACTTTCTCCCACCAAGATGGAAGGAAATGCATAGATCTCCTTTCTCTACAGCCAGACCCCTCTGTACTTGGGCAAAAGTGAACAAATGACTGAAAGAACAGCCCCCCCCCCCCACCCTGGGTCATTTGGGTTGCTGGAAAAGGCAAAATGCTGAGCAGTGATTCCACAAAGGCAATGACTAACCAACTGGAGAGGGGGAAAACATCCTAAAGAAAACAGCTGGAAAAGGCACCCATGCAAACATAGCACACTGTGGAACAACATGCCCTTCCCTCAGCTTTGGCAAGGGGACCTGGCAAAACTTCCTCACATGTTGCAACACCCACACAAGCCTCCAGAGGACTCACTAGGCACTCTACTTACACCATCTAGATACTCTTCAGCTAGTTCAAACATAAGCAAGAGAGTATTTCAAGCCCCGGTCTAAATTTGAGGTATTTCCCAGCCTAGTTATCAAGGGATCCTTTCACAGCATGTATCAGGGCTGAGTGTGGTCCTTTGGAGAAGGACAATTGCTCAGGGGTAAAGTAGGTGCTTTGCATGCAGAAGGCAAGGCTGGGAAATATCTCTGCTGGAGGCCTTAGATTTCATAGATCATAGAGTTGGAAGGAGCCTACAAGGCTATCGAGTCCAACCCCCTGCTCAATGCAGGAAACTAGAGGAGGGGTCTCCCATCCAAGTAATAACCAGGCTTGACCCTGCTTAGCTTTCCACACTCAGACAAGATGAGCCAGCCTTGGAAAGCTGCTGCCAGTCAGAGCAGACTATACTGGACTAAATGGTCTGATTCTCAGCATAAGGTAGTTTCCTGTGTCAACATAGGGTTTATTCCAGCCTCATCACATCATGCAGGATTGAAATAGGTCAGACAAACCTTGCATTGCCGTCTGGATCACAATCATCTGCTCAAATCACACACATTTTCCTTCTGGTCAGGGCTGTAATCTTGGTGTGCAAGTGTTTTTTTCCTCCTTTTGTAGCTTGCAGATTGCTCAGGTCATCTACAGCTATCTGCTCTAGTGGCATCTTTCAGTGGGGTGGGGAACCTAAACATGCCACACTAGATTATGTAGGTTGATCTATAGGAACCAGTGGGTAGATGGTCTGTCTGTCCTTGCAATAGGGGTTGGACTAGGTTATCCTTTTATTGTGCCCCCCACCTCTCAAGCTCTAGGACAGGGGTTCTCAACCAGGGGGGAATTCCCCCTGGGGGGGATTTTAGGGTTTCAGGGGGGAATTGGGACCACAGACTTAAACTGTTAGAATACTGATCTTTCTACAAATTACAATTCTACAGATTGTCCATAATGTACAGGACATCACACCTTATTGTATGTCACAGATTAAGTCAGACAATCTTGGAAAGGGGGGAATGACATTCTGACATATAGTGACAGGGGTGCATGGGGCAAAAAAGGTTGAGAACCACTGCTCTAGGACATACCATGTATATACATGTATGTATGTATCTACTTAAAAGATTTTAAATCCGCCTTTCAGGATGCACTGCCCTCACAAGGTGGCTTACATTACAAAAACATGATCACACACACACACACACACACACACACACACACGTAGGACCACCACCAGCAGCTAATGCAGACTGGAATAAATGTGTCTTTGGGTTGTTGTTGTTTTTTAAAGCTAGCAGTGATGAGGCCATATGTATCTCCCTGGGAAGGGAGTTCCAAAGATAGTTTCTGTTCGTAGTACCCACCAGCCTAACAGCTCTAGCTGGTAAGCCAGATGTTGGCTTGATCCAATAAAACCATTTTTATGACCCCACTGGGATGTCCCAATTTCTCCCAAAAGGAGAAAAGTATCACTCACAAGGGCAGAGTGACACA
Source organism: Shinisaurus crocodilurus (assembly GCA_021292165.1). NCBI lineage: Eukaryota > Metazoa > Chordata > Lepidosauria > Squamata > Shinisauridae > Shinisaurus > Shinisaurus crocodilurus. Next base: position 73,860,230 of record CM037879.1, on the reverse strand, counting down.
ACGAAACAGAGGTGAAATTCTTAGCTCTGATTTACCTGGAAATTTCCACTGACTGGGCAGTGACATTATTGACAACAGAATGAGACTTTCTGAGGATTGAACTAGTCCCTGGTTGCCAAATTAGTTCTAGTCCCTATGAGGACACTGGGACTCGGGCAGGCTTCTATCTAGGTGCTCAGCTTCTATCTAGGTTTCTCTACCGTCATCTAGGTGCTCAGATTATGGTTGGGTGAACAACCCTCTTTGCCCTCCCCTCCACCTCAGTGTTGACCATGCTGTGGTGCACAGACAAAACAAGCCTTCCTTTTGCCAAGTGAGGAGGCAGAAGGGAAATGGACCAGCCGGAGGAAAGGAGGGTGGTTCATCAGGTTCAAACCATACACACACACACACCCTGTGGAATCAAACTTTCCACAAAGCTGTTTTGGAAACATTCTTCTCTAAGTTCATCTTTCCGTTTGGGATATGGGTGAGAGACTGGGCAAAAGAGAGAGCAGCCAACATAGCTGATCCCAGCACAAGGGGGGAAGCAAAAGGTGGAGCTGGGCTTGGCTTGGCTTCCTATGGAGGTCTACTGGTTCAGACTAGAACAGGGCTTCATAGTGTTCTACACTGATATACCTATTCAAACAAACAGCCTTAATAATATAAAGGGGGAAGCGTGGGAGCAGTAAGCAGGAAGGTCTGAGCTAACATACTGGCCTAAAGTGGTGAGCTGTAGGCTCTTGTTTCAAGGACAGGCCAGGAGAAAGTATATTGCTCACAATCCCCAAGACAGCAGGTTTTCTTTGGCTTCTCTATACCCTCAGCCACAGACCTGGCGCTGGACTGCTATAGTCATTTCTCAGTTGACTGGCCCCCGTCATCATACCATCTCTGTGCTGTGCCAGACAGGCCGCTCATTGTGAGGCTGTGCAGGGGCTTGTTTAACTAGGAGTTCGTGATTCATGAAGAGGTCACTTCATCCAAGCCACATCGATGAGGGGGGAAAACACAGAGGGGTGTGTGTGTTACTCAGGCCAAGCAGAATAGTGAGGTATCTTTGTGTTTTGTTCCCACTACTGCATTTCTTCCACTGTTGCTTATGTCTTTGGTTAATCAGACTACCAAGCTTCAACTCCCCTTACCCACCCACCCACCCACCCGTCTCTCCCTCGTTTCACAATCAAACCTGTCTGCTCAGGTTTCCTTTCCACAGTCTGTGGCACCTTAAAGATCACACAATGCACACCTGGCACTCTCTCTTTTTATTATTATCTGAAGATGATGGCCTCCCTCTATTGTTCAGCCCTACTATCTGGTATTCAGAGGTATACTACCTTTGTCCACGGAGGCCCCATTTAGCTGTCATGGCTAATAGCCATGGATAGACCTGTTTATTTCTTTCTTGACTCATGCATGACTCCTGATATACACCGTCTCCAGCTATATCATCTCAGCTGAATAAGTATGGGACTTTGGGGGCACCTCACACTTACTAGTTTATCAATTTTAACAAACTGATTAAGCCACTTAGCCAGGCTCATCCAAAGTGTCTTCAGCAAAGCACAAATAGAACTTGGATCTCATTGAGCTGGAAGTGACCCTGAAGGTTATCTATAGTTCCCAACCCCCTGCTCAATGCAGGATCTGCAATGCAGGATGCAACTACAGCATCCCTGACAGATGGCTGTCGAGCCTCTGCTTAAGTACTTCCAGTGAAGGACAGCACGCCACCTTCCAAGGCCGTCTGTTCCATTGTCAAACAGCTCTTACATTTAGGACATTTCTCTTAATGTTTAGCCAAAATCTACTTCCCTGCAGTTTCTGCCCAGTGGTTCTAGTCCTGCCCTCTGGAGAGACACAGAACTAGTCTGCTCCATCTTCTGCATGAGGGCCCTTCAGATATTTGAAGACCACTATCATGCTTCCCCTTAATCTTCTCTTCTGCAGGCTAAGCATAGTCAGCCCATAAGTTCTCTCCCTACATTTAACTTGCCGTATTCCACTGAAGGAAATTGGGATCCTTCACGGATGTGACAGCACAAGCTGATGCCACTTAAAGAGATTCCCAAGACAGACTAACCTTTTGGTTAGGCTGGTGACAACTTTAGCAAGCTTTCCCTGGCCTATAACTGAGTATCATGACACTGCTACATTTTATTGCTCTTTTCACTGTTTCTTTTTATTTATTTATTGTTGTAGTTATAATTGTTTATTTGTAATGGTTTATTAACAGTGTATTTTAACAGTGATTTTTAATATTTCTGCATGTAAACCACTTAGAGATTTTATTATATTCAATGACATACAAGTATTATAAATTAACAAACAGCAAGGAACAGGAGTAGGAAGTGATAACAAATAAGATTCTAAGTGTAGGTTGGTGCTATTTTTATTAGGAACTATGTTTATGATTTTATTTCTGTGCCCTGCCTTTGCTTACTTCTACCTTACTAGAATGTCTCATTCTTCTGTATCTTCTGCAGTGAGTGTCTTTGCTGGCTTTACTGTAATTTGGACTCCCATTTGCTTTAAGGTGTGCTGAACTGAGGAAAGCCGATAGCTCTGAATGTCTTTTGACTCCACAGAGCTAACAAGGCCCAAATATTTCTGACAGATCCAATGGGTCCTGGGGTTCAATCTGCACTTGCTGCTACTGGGACTACTGGAGGCATCTTAAGAGTTGCTTGAGGTTTAAAAAAATGTTTAAACACCAGTGAAATTGGGCTGCTCAGAGGTCTGGGCCTGAAGACATAGACGTTGAAGCATCTGGCTACATCCATCCCTCAGGATCTCAGGTTATAAAAAGACACGTGCGAGGCCAATAAGCAGTACGGCTCAAAAAGGACAGTGAAGCAAAATTGGCGACCTTCAGAAGCACCCTAAATGTACCACAATGGCAAGAGGCACAACAAGGTGCTGTGACGGTTCTTCCTTCAACTCCTCATTTGTGGCACTTTTTCTCTACCGTCATTTTTCTTGGTCTCTAGTATAACCATTCTTCCCTACCTCTCCATACACAATGGTGGATTCAGCTGCCCTTATTGGGAGGCAAAGCATTGGAAGAAACAATACCACCCTTCCTCAGATGGAAAGACAAGGGGTTTCTCAGCAGCCTGGCACAAAATGGAGCGAGACACCAGGAAGTGAAAAGGGAGATGCTGATTCTTGGTACCCAGCTTCAGCCCAGTACCCCTTCACGACCTTTTGCGGAAACTCTTAATTAACAAGAACCTTCTCTTTTCATGATCACTCATCTCCAGAAATATGTCTGACGACTCATTTAATGAGATTTAGAGAAGGCGGTCTCTGCTCGGGTATTGTAAACAGCTTGCTACCCCCATACTTACCCACATACAGACAGCGGTAAGGCTCCGTCCTGCCCAGTCGAAGACATTAAACAACAGGAAACAGGAGACTGGGATGAAATATTTAGCTGAGGAGAGAGCAATGAAGAAGAGACGTCAGTGCCAGGATCTCTGTCTCCTGCAATATTGAATAGAGCAATAAAAGGACACGGGCTAGGCCCAGGCTAACAGTATTGCTTGTCTGTGAAGCACGTAACCCACACTCTTCTATCGTTCTCAAAGCTGTAACATGATGATACTGAATGGAACTAGAGTCCTGCAGCCAGGGCAGGGTCTGTCACTGCACTCAGTCATTATTGAAATCTGTCAAGTAAAAAAACCCAGCCCTTAAAGACACAGGTAAATAAATAGTTGGCAACTTAGCACCGGGGAACAGTAACAACATGATGGCATATGCAGGAATACAGAGGGCTGTAGCTCAGTGGCAGAGCACATGCTTTGCACACATAAGATCCCAGGTTCAATCCCCAGTATCTCCAGGTAGGGATGGAAAAACTGCTGCCTGAAACCCTGGAAGAGCCGCTGCCAGTCAGTGTCGGCAATACTGGGCTAAATGGACTAATGGTCTGACTCAGTATAAGGCAGCTTCCTATATTCCTATGCAGGACTAGGTGGTCAGAGTTTGCTTTATTCTTCTCCTTTTGCTATGTTCTGCATTAGCAAAGCAAAACTGCAAAGGCCTGCTCTGTCTTCAAAAAGAGAGGATCCCATGAGGGGGACACAGCTTTCCATCACAGATTCTTCCCTCACAGATCTGTGTCCTCTCCTGAATTCTTCTACACACACACACACCACTGTGCACTCACACTCCTTCTCTAGCCCACCTGACTGTATGATGATTACCACTTCTCATTGGCACTGTTCATATTGGCCTATTATATAACACAGACTGATTATGATGGCTCCTTGTGATTTCCTTCCCTGTAAATAAAGACTCTGATACATTTGCAGTCTGTTGTAAAATAATGCATAATGTAAATGCAGATGGGTGTGGGCACGGACAAAAGGCACAGGAAAACATGTACGTTTTGTCCAAACAGGATGTGGAATACTAAATAGGAAGGGCTTATTTAGTTTGCAGACCCCCATTTCCCACCCCAGCCACTGTCAGAGATCCAGTATTTTCTCTTTTCCCCACAGACTATCCTCCCTGCAAAGCCCTCCCACTCTCGAGACTAAACCTGCCCATTCTCTATCTAATTATCTCCTGCTCATGGAGATTCTCCTACCTACAGCTTACTGGGTTCCATCTCCAAGCACATGATGATGTTACTTTGTTCAAGCTAAGCAGATGTCAGCCAAGCTAGTTCCTGGATGGAAGACTGCCTGGGAGCCACCACCTAAACTTCTCTGAGTTTCCCAAAGGAAGAGAGGGTTATTCATATAATAAAAACCATGACATGTCCACATCTCTCAGGGTTCAGGTGTCATTAACCAATTAGCCATCCAAGCCATTTTCAAGAGTGAGGTTTCACTTACTCCAAAGTGTCTGTCCTGCAATAGTTGACACTACTGCAACAGTGACAGCTGGGAAGACCCCAATAGTGACGGTAAAGACGAAGCAGACAGAAACAGCCATGACCCAGATCTGGAGGAAAGAACAGAGTAAATACATGTAAGAACAAATCCAGCCAAAGAATCCCAGAAACCCTTCTTTTAAACAAAACCCCCACCAAATTTGGGTCTGGGAAAGACCCATTCCAAGGCCTGATCCACAGCTTGTATACCTTTTTGAAGATGCTGAGGACTGAGGAGTTGTGGTTGGGTGCATGGGAGGCCCCATTTGCGGCGTGTTTGGGTTCTACACCATTGACCTCATCTGCACAAAGGAAAGAACGTAAAAATACGGGTTTGACAAGAATAAGCTCTTTCATGTATATTCTAATCCAGACTGGAACTGGATGTTACAAGCATATTATGCCAGAATTGTACCTTCATGTTCTTGGTTCATTTCCAGGCGTAATTCAAAGTACTGGTTTTAAACTATAAAGCCCTTCATGGCTTGGGGCCACAGTATCTGAAGGACTCTTCCTATATATTCCTACTGTGCCCTTACATTGTCATCAAGAGGCCCTGCTCTGAGTGCCCATATATACTGAGGTGTACCAAGTGGCTTCTCGTGAGCAGGCCTTCTCGGTGGTAGCCCCCCAGTTATGCTATACCCTCCCCAGAGAAGTCTGTCTGGTGCCTACCCTAATGTATTTTCAGTGTCTGGCAAAACACATTTTTATTCTTGAAGGCTTTTAAAATGGTTGTATGTTATTGCTGCCCAGCTTGTATTCTAAAGTGGTTTTAACTCTGTGAAATTTCTTAGATCTTTTAGTGGTTGCTGCCTGTTATGTTTAAATCCCTGATTTTAAATGGCTTTTTTTGTGCTGCTGTTGATGTTCTTCTTATGTATGTGGATTTTATTGGATTTTTATTTACATTTTATCTGTATTTATGTAAGCGGTCTGAGAACAATTTGTTACAGGGCAGCTAATACATTAAATTAATGAATAAATAAATATAAATAAAGGGAGTCTTTTGATTGCTACTAGGTGCTGGTAGGGACCCCACAAGCATTAAACTGGCTGCGCACACCTCCATCCTTCCCTCCCATATTCTCTTCCTCTCTGGCTTTTACCTTTCTTGATGAGATCAACCTTGGTTTCCATCTCAGAGTGGATCTCATGGGTCCGATACTCTGTCTTGTCCTTCATGGAGTAGTAACGGAAGAAGTCCTGTGGAGAAATCAGAGCACAGAACTTGAGTTGGCATGGAAGGAAAAACCACCAACTACCACACGGAGGTAGCAAAAGGGATGGACAGTGGGAACCCTTCCAAATAAAAACAGAGACTCCTTCTGGCTTAACCACACTGGTGTATCACTGAGGGTTGGACAAAAAGCCAATTCTTCCTTGCAAAATGGTGCCCATAGGTCAGGAATGCAAGGATTGCTCCTCTTTTTCCCACTATGTCCGTCCACATGGGGCTACCTTCAGAGACAAGAAGTCTTACCAGACGAGGCAACACGATATAGGAGCCAATGGCCATCAGGATCACCACGCAGGCTGTGATAAAGTAGCCAAAGGCACTGTCCTCCAATCTAGAGCCACCTGGAAGAGATTTTGAGGGGAGTGTCACTGGGGAAGCTTCCCTGCCCTATTTAACCTAGAATGGAGTAGAGGCAGCCATCTGGCCCCTCCCTGAAAATCATGTTTCAAGGAGCCTTGAGATTCCCTCTTCGAGCCAGGTATCATCTAGTGCAAACCTTTGCACAAACAGAGGTCCAATCACACACCAACTCATGGAATCCAGGCCACCACTGTAGATGCCTGCAGACTCAAGAGTCCTGAAGATACCATAATCTCCAGCCTTGCCCTTCACAAGGACCATGTCACTGAGCAGAGGTTTTCTAGGCTGCAGCAGCTATGCCCCAGAGAAGAGTGGGTACCCTGGTTAGCCCTTTCTGTTGCTGGAACCAATATTAAGAGTTTCTTCTGACATGACCGTTTACCTTTCCAAGCATCATGCAGCCCAAGCTGCATGGGTGGTTGTGCGGCAACACTCCACAGAAAGGGAGAGAATTACTCACTGGCAATTGCGCAGATCATGGCCAGAGCTGCAAACGTCCCCGCGAGGCCCTGTCCACTCATAATAGGTGCTGTGTAACTGGCAGGCAGGAGCCCTGCCAGTCCAAAGAGGCTGCCCTGGAGAATGGCACCAAAAGCTGTCAGGAGAAAAGGCAGAGAGAAGAGCTTTCGTAAGGGAATGACAGGCCAAGTCTGGTGCAAAGAAAGGATTGTGCGCACCCCCGCCCAGGGCTGAGGGGCAGGAGACTGTCCAGATATTGGTTGCATCATCTGACTGCCTTCCCCAGCAGGGCTGAGTGTGGTGTACAATCAATGCTTCCACATGCTCCTACAGTGCCTCCTACTGGCAAAAGCTGGAGCTGCAGGGGCAGCGTTTTCCCCGCTTCAACACCATTTCTGCCCCAGTCCCTCCCCACATCATGATAGGTGGTAATTTTGGTATTTCCGCTCCCCAAAAGGCATCAGGATGGGGGTAATCTCACATAGAGCAGAGCTGGGCAGACTTTCAGCTTGCGAGATATGCTTTGTTTTTCACTAGAACCCAAGGTCCACAAACTGGAGCCAGGAGCAAAATAGCAGCTTAGGAAGATGAATTAGAATTAGGGAACAAGGTGCCACTAAGCACAGGCTCAACCCAGGAATTTGTTCTCGATATCAGAACTGGAGCTTGTACACAAATCCTTTTACACACACATCTATTCCTGATTTCTCCCAAGTTTTCTTGATTTCAGCAGCCTAATTTAGGAGTGGGGTGGGGGGAAGACTTTTATTTTTGCTAATGCCAAACCACTGGGAGCCAGAAATTCTAGCCGATCTTTTGCAAATCACTCAGATATACCAGTAGATTCCAATCTATCTTCTCCCTGGAGTAGAGTTCTCATCTCATCTCCCTGAACTGAGACAATTCTAAAAACTGTCTTTTCTCAGAATATTGGTGATGGTGAAGGGTTGTATGTAAGATGGTTTGTTAAACACAAACAACCCAGAAAGAGAACCCATGGTTTGTTGTTGGGTTGTCAACCCTGGGATGTTTAAAGCATGGGTTGTCATTGCGTATGAACCCAGAACTGTTGGTTGTTCATGGGTTATTTCACCAGGCTACAGAGGTGGCAGGCAAGAGTGGCAAAACCAGCCACCACACGCCAGGACTAAAGTGCTGCAAAGGCATTTTGGATACAGAGAGGGAGCATGTGAAGGAGGAGGGAAACAACCCAGTGATTGAGAAAATAAACTACAGTTTGTTCGATCATCTCTCAGACAAACCTTGGGTAGGGCAACAAACTATGGGTTAAATAAATCATAGGTTAATGTTATGTGTGAACCAGGCCAAGGTGTATAAGTATCTCCCTTCCACCCATACCAAGGCCAACTTACAAGTGATCTCCACTTACAATTGATGAAGACTATCTTGACCATGGTGATGATGAAGAAAGGCAAAGGCTCCATGGTGACCTTGACTAGGATAGCAGTTACCAGGAAGACCAAGAAGATGGCAGCCAGGCTGCATAGGATCCGTACCTGCTGAGGGACCCTAACAAGTGGAAAGGGATGGAGAGAAAAAACAACTCTGTATAAAACTAAAACACCCACAGAGTTGTCAAAATCTGGGTTCAAATCCTGACTCAGTCATAGTGAACCAACCCTGACAAGTATTTATCTCTCCGTTTCAGTTTCCTTTTATGTAAAACTGCAACCACCTACTGGTACATCACAAGACTGAAGTCAGTAAAGAGAAGTAAATAACAGTGCTACTTTATTAATGAGAACCTTGTTCATAGATAATTTTTATATTTAAATGATGTGCGCCTACAACTTTGCTACATCACTTTTACGATGGAAAAACCAGCAGGGGGGAATAGGGACAAAGCAGGAAGGAGAGGCGTGTGACTCTCTTTTGGAAAACCTACAAAGATCTCACCTCTGGTGGATGAAGGAGTTGAGGCAGGTGAAGATGAGTAGAGGCAACATGGCACAGAGCGTCATCACGTTGTTGAATATAGATTGCAGGTGTGAGGGGGGAACTTCCACGTTACTATGGGAATCCTGCAGATGGTTAGAAGGCAGATAGAATTTGTCAGATGCTTTATCTGCATGGCAAATGGGTGCCATCTAGAGAAAGTTGGTTGCACAAATCCCACCAAAATGAAAGGGACTACAGTGTTTTGAACAAGATCAATGCAGTGTCCCTGTGTTTTTTATCCTGGTCTTGCATAGAATCAAGGAATCTGGCTGTAACAGATCATCTTGCCAGTGTTTCTGAAATGTTTGATACTCGTGGCACATTTTTTTCTGGAATAAAATGAAAGGCAACCTTTGCTCTTAGATATGTTTCTACCTACAGTAATACCTTGGATTACGAGCATAATTCATTCCAGAACCATGCTTGTAATCCAAAACACTCCGGAGCAGCAAGGGACACGACGGGACCGGCAATAGCAGCGCGGGCGGCTCGCGGAGGCGAGCCCCCGCTGGAAGAGGCAGGGAGCAGCGGGAACGCATCCACGCAGCTCCCTGGCAAAGCTCCACACAGCTCCCTGGCGAGTAAAGCGGCAGCGCGAGGCGCACGCAGAGTGAGCGACGCGGCTCCCTCGCCTCATCTCCATGGGGTGCTTTGCTGGCTCCCGGGCAGGGAGCCAGTGCAGCGGTGCAAGGTGCCGCCGCAGGGGCGCAAGGCGCCCGCACAGCGAGCGGCCTCACTTCCATGGGGCTCCCAGGCAGGGAGCCGGCGCAGCAGCACGAGGCGCCCGCAGAGTGAGCGGCTGCGCCTCGCCTCCATGGGGCTCCCTCTCGGCTAGGCAAAGCCGGGGAGCTGGCACTTTAAGTGCTAGTCGGGGGCACAGTGTGTGGCTCGTGTTCCGAGACACGCTCGTCCTCCAAATCGAAACAAATGATAAAATTTTGCTCGTTTTATGAGAAGCTCGTATACCGAGTTACTCGTAATCCGAGGTATTACTGTATTTTTCTGTCCATCTACCTATCTCTTTCATCATCCCTCCCTCAGGAGCATCCTTCCTGCAACTGTAGGATAGCCTCCTGGCATCCTGTCCTCCCCTTTGGCAAGTCAGTCAAGGCTCAGCCGGATTGTACTTTCTGGCAGTGGTGATGCTTCTGGAATTCACCACATCTCAGCCACGGTGTAGGCAGCATCAGGGAAACCTGGTGCATTTTTACTCCCTTAGGATGGTGTCACTGACCATATATGGGCAGAAGGAAGGGGGATCAATGCTGCCTTGGGCCTCCCCACTCCAATCCCTCTTGTGGCATGCGAGTGTGCCTTGGCACAGTTTGGAAATTACAGATCTAGGCCAATTCCCCTGATGATATCCAGCACCAAACACATCTCCTACACACAAGTTGCTCACACCCCTGAACTTACATTGTTGGATATGAATGCCACCTTCCGTGTGATATTCATGTCGGCGTGGCGGTCCTCCTGCAGGCGGTTGGTGAAGTACTGCAGATAATAGGCATAGAGGTGTGTGGGACAACATGAAGAAAACCAACTCTGAGGTCAAGCAGTTGGCTGCATTTTGCCAAGTTCTGCAGAGAGTAAGGCTTTGCCTTTCCCACTGAAGTATAAATATTAAATAGCTTCTCTTATGAACACGACCAGAGCAGTGCCCCCATTCCTGGTCATATTCATCAAGCAGTCCACACTGGATGGGATATCACAAATGCTTTCCATTTTTAAACTGTCCGGCTGTTCCTTCACAGCCTTGAGAAGTCACTCATTGTCATACTTCTCCAACCCCCTCAATCTTTCAGCCATTAGAGTGGGAAGAATCTGTAGAATGCCATTCGTACATGGCAAACAGGTGCATGCCAGAGAAAGTTGGTTGCAGTTATGTGCCACTGAAATAAAAGGGACTACTGAGAGCCAGTGTGGCATAGTGGTTAAAGCGCCGGGACTAGGATTCAGGAGATCCGGGTTCAAGTCCCCGCTTAGCCATGATGCTCACTGGGTGACTTTGGGCCAGCCACTGACTCTCAGCCTAATCTACCTCACAGGGCTGTTGTGAGGATAAAATGGTGAGGAGGAGGACCATGCACACCACCTTGGAGGAAAGGCAGGACATAAACGTAACAAATAATAATAAATAAATACTATGTTTTGTGCACAGACCACCGTCGGGCTCTCATGCCTTTTACTCTGGTCTTGCATGGAATCATAGAGTCTGGCTATAACAGATAATCTTGCCAGTGTTTCCCTGACTTTTGATACTTGTGGCACAGTTTTTCCTGGATTAAAATGAAAGGCAACCTACTCTCTTATACTCAGAAATGGTTCTACCTGTCTGTCTACTTATGTATTTATCTACCTAGGTATCTCTTTCAGCATCCCTCCCTCAGGATGATGAGCAGGCATCCTTCCTTCGGTTGTAGGATAGCCTCTGGAATTCACTGCACCTCAGCTACAGTGCAGGCAGCATCAGGAAATCCTGGTGCATTTTTACCCCCTCCCTCAGGATGACGTCACTGACCATATATGAACAGAAGTCAATGTTGCCTTGGGCCTCCCCACTCCAATAGGCATAGAGCGGTGGATACATCCAAGACGTGGCTTAATTTCTCAAGGCGCACTTCAGTCTCACTTCTGGCATGCTAGTGTACCTTGGCACACTTTGGGAATCACTGATTTAGGTAGGGTACTCCCTTGCCCTGATAACTAAACACATCTCCAACGCACAAGTTGCACACACCTCCCCTGAACTTACCTGTGTAGCTGTCATGAAAAAATTCCATGGCAAAAGCGTCCCAAGGCCAAGAATGAAAAAAATAAGCCAAACAGCCTTATACCTGCAAAGAACAGGGACAATTAATGGGGACTAAGCTGGAGCCCAAGAAGGAGGATGATCTGTTATTTATTCATTTATTTATGGCATTATACAAACTGCCCTTCCTAATATATATCCCTGGGCAGTTTACAATACAAATTAAAAACAAAGATACAACAAAGCTAGAAACAAGTATGAATACAAAAAGCACCAAAAGTAGTTTAAAAAATGATAAATTACACAGTAAAACTACCACTATTTAAAAAGTATATTAAAAAGGTAATCAAAACACCTGGGGAGAACAGAAATGTTTTTGCTTGGTGCCTAGAAGACAGCAGAGCAGGCGCCAGGTGTGCTGCTTTGGGGAGGGACTTCCAGAACTAGAGGTGTCATCGTTGAAAAGCCCTCTTCCTGGTCACTACCCACTTAATCTCTGATGGCACAAGTACCCAGAGGAGCGTCCGTAGCACAGGGACGGGGAATGTTGTGGACCTCCAGATGTCACTGGAACACAACTCCCATCATCCCTGACTATTAGCTATGCTGAATATGGTGGAGTTGCAGTCCAGCAACATCTGGAGGGCCACAAGCTGCCCACCCCACAGTAAAATACCTTAATATCAAGGCAGGTTGATGTGGGAGTAGGAGTCCCTTTGATGTCAAGAACCAGGCTCAGAGTCCTATGGCCCCCTGCTGAAGTGCTAATTAATTATCCTTCCTGGATTAATGTTTAATCAGGGCCCTCAAAGGGGAGCAAGAGGCTGATCTTGGCCGTTGCTAACACAAAATGTGGGGCATGGGCTCTGCCAGCTGGCTCTTTTCTATAGACTGCAGATGATGGGATCTTTGAAGTAGGTTATAAGTGGAGATGTCAAGGCGCTCTCTCTAGCATTAGGTATATTTGCAATGGTCCTTGTATAAAACCAAGGTGTTTATACATTTGAGGCTTCAATCCTATGTGTGTTTCCCTGCGATTAAACTCCAGTAAACAAAGCAGATCTTACTTCTGAGTAAACAAGCATAGGTCTGTAAATTTAATAAATATGGCAGTAGTACATTTTATATGCTAAGTTAGAAATAATGCATTTTATGTTGTTAAAGCAGTAAAATAAGTTTAGATTTTATCAGAAAGTAAGTATTGCATATATTTCACTTCTCCCCACCCCCCCTCAACTGCAGGAAATAACTTTTTTTCCTCGTGGCTTCAAAACTTCTTGAAATTTTATATCTCTAGTTATGAACATGATGGAAAGAGAAGTTGGGCCACTCCCAAACCTATGACAGCCAGATGTGGGACAGAACTGATCTCTCTGACACTAATTTGTTTCCTTGAAGAGTGTATTGTTTAGCAAACACCTCTCTGTTTTACAAAACCAGACTACAAGGAGGGGCATTCAGCAGCAATGGGCTCCTGACGCATAAATGTACCCTTCGGGCCTTATATGGCCTCTGAGCTGCTAATACGCAACTTGTGGGCTCCTATTAGAATCTTGGAGAGTATAAATCACTTGGATATTTATTTACAATCTTTACAGTGCTCACCAGACACTGAGATGAAAGTTCAGTATTACTCTCATTTCATTTCCCCCATACCCTTCCAAATTAATTTGTGAGCCTGGCAGGAACATGGGCTCACCTCATGCATGAACAATTCCTGTACTTCAGGAATGGGGAACCTCTTTCAGCCCAAATTCAATTTCAGAGAAGCCCTTGGGGGCCGCATTCCAGTGGTGGGAACAAAGGCAAAAGGAGTGGGCCCAAAAAATACCAGCATATTTTACCTTAAAGCTCTTATTGCCAATAACTACGTAAGCCTCAGGAGAGGCAGTTCCACCTTTTAGAAAAAGCAAATGCCAGGAAACCAGCAAAGAGTTGGCAGTCAAGGGAAAGGGAGTGGGACCAGGGGAAGGAGACATGGCAGTTTAGGGAACCCTGGAAGACCTTAGACTGGGACCCCAGGAGGGCTGGATTTGGCCCACAGGCCTGAGGTTCCCCACCCCTGCTGTACGCAGCAAACTTAGTAGGAGGGGAATGCATGTGTATGCATCTGCCCATATACAGAGTCAGCATCTTCCTTTCTGTCCCATTGTGTCCCAGTCATACCTGTCCTGGGGGCTACTGCCTGTCATTATGGCACCTTGGGCAAGCTGGTAGGATTCTCTTGTGTGTAGTGAATTCTCACCACTTCACTCCCAGCTAGCTTCCTGTAGAGTCAAAGAAAGGAAAAATCAGTTAAGTTAATGGGGAACTAATAGGGAGCACAACTGCCAAGAACAATGGCGAGCAATAGGGTTGTTCATAGATCCAAGAAACATTCTAAGGAACTAGGAACAATCAGTGGGTTCTAGAAATCAGTGTTGAAGCAACTGCACAGAACTAGGATGAATGTAGTTTTTTGTATTCATGATCACAAGCATTAATACACTGTTCTCTTGTTGACTTTTGGAAACACAGTGATAAATGAAGAAAAAGTATCTTTTGTGCTGTTATATTTTTTTTTAATGGTATTTGCTTCTGTATATTGGGACAGTGTTCTCAGCAGGGCTTGCTGTGAACCCATCCCTTTAACGCTTTAAGTTTCTTCTTACTGTCACACCTGGATTTGATCCTTACGTACTTTCAAAAATTGCACATAACTGACTGATACTGGGCTGTTACACTTCCAGGCAAAATTCTGTATTCCCCTCCCACTGCCTGCCATCCCACATGCTCCCCTGATCAAAGGCTCAGCATTGAATCAGTAATGGAAAATGGGGATGTATAAAGTCTAAAAAGCTGTAAACAAATACAGCAGTGGAAACATGAGTAAACAGAACCAAGAGTGAGGAAGGTCCAAGGTGGAGAAACCAACACAAAGATGCAGAATCTGTGCTCAACAGGTGATCAGCCACCATCTGACATGATATGAGCTGGGAGAATAAACAAGACTATGCAGCTAGACAGATAAGTAGACGCCAAATTCTGTTCTGCCCTTGCATTGTTTCTTGGGTAAAGAGTTATGGAGATTCCCTCTGATTCACATGTAGGTTTGAATCTGCCATTATCGCCTGTAACTCCATGGCACCCACAGCCTGTACACATCACAGCATTGTTACATGCTCTCCCATGCACAAGACGAAATCCTGGAACAGGAGGCTTAGGAAGACAAGGGTCTGGCAATTTATGGTATTTTTAATTTCTGCTCCTAACAAGATACGGCTGTTGTCCATTCAAGTTGATTTGCTCCATCATTAGAAGTTTTTCAGAGAATTGCGTAAGTTGGATAAGTTCTTATCGGCCTCACCAAACCTTGCGATGCAGAAAACCATCTCAGGGGACTATAGATAAGAGATTATGAAATATATGATAATTAAGGGATGGTACCAAAATATTAGCTATGAACTGAGATTTTGCATTGCGATACAGGTGATATTGACAATCTTCTACGTTATGTGCGAGCTTGTTCTTTTTGTGCAGTTGTAAGAGACAAATGCTTGCTCATTGTTCTTCACAATATTCCTTTCTTTTCTGACCCACAAAATTTTTGCATATTTCATTCATGATAGAAAATGCCAAAGCCACATCTCCTGCAGTGACATATGCACTGGCTACAGATAATGTGCAAATTCCAATTTTGTACGAATGGATTTTAAATGGTTACATCAGAAAGTTGTTTGACTTATATTTATGCCCACTCCTATCTTGAGACTGTTTTAAAATATCTCTTATACATGTAATGTATCTTACACGTTTATGTTACATATGCACTGGATTTCTGTGATTCTGTCAAGGTTTGTGCAATAAATAAATATTTCATTTTATTATGGCATTTTTAGTGTACAAAGTGCTTTCCAGCCTTTATCAATCTCACTCTTATCATGTTTATATGGCCCCATTTACAGTTGTGTATATTCTCTTCTTCCTCCCTTCTGCTGCAAGAATAGCCCAGCCTCTCTTGAAAGCAGGTGAGCCCAAAGACTCCCTTTGGGCTTTTCTCCTGTGGACCTGCATTGGTCTGATACAGCCCCACTAGAGATTTGTTGATTGTTTTATTGCATGATGTTACTCATTTTGTTCAGCTAACCCAGACATCTACCCAGCCGCCCAAAAGCAATTTCTCTGCAGACAGCAACATTTTTGTTGGGAAAATGGAACATTTCTCCCAGCAAGTATCCTTGTTGCCATTTGCAATGTGAGGGACTACGATGGTGCAAGTGATGGGCCATTGCCCATGTCATCACAAGCAGCAATGGTATACTTCACTTCCTGTCCCATGCTATTTTGTTAAAATTTTAAATGTCTTATTTGATAAATTGTGGGATAAACTTTTCTGCAGGTTAGCTTTCCCACAATTGTAATGTGTAATGCTGCTCATGCTTATCTAAGTACTCCTAGATAAGTGTGCATAGGATTCTCTTAAGCATCTACGCACTCTCCCATTGCAGTGGGAGAGAACACAAGTAGCCCTTTAAAATGTTAAATGTGCTGAACATAAGTGAGTCTACTTCCTCTCCCAGCAGCAATGTCCCACCATTCTTTCTTATTTTAAATACCGTAAGTGTAGTTCTTTTAAACATTGCGTAGTATCCCAAGTTAGTCCTACATAGAGTAGTAGACCCATTGAAATGAATGAGACTTAAGTTACTCATGACTAACTTAAGTCCCATTCATTCCAATGGATCTACTTTATGTAGGACTAATTTGGGGTGCTGCTGTATTATTATCATTATCATCATCATTATTATTAGCCTTTCAGGGCAGGAGCCCTCCCAAGAATCACATTACAGCCCTGGAGTATACATCTCCCCTTGCCTGTTTGGCCTGTATCCAATGCTAGTCCTACTTAGAGTAGACCCATTGAAATGAATGTGGCTTAAATTAGACTAACATTGGATACAACCCTTTGTTTTTAAGCAGGCTATTCTGTGCCCATCCTCCACCCACCCCCCAGGGAAAAGGCTGTAAGAGAAAGGCAAAAATATATATCCCTCTAACACTACCTTGCATTACATGAATATATTTTTCCCATTTATGTTTTATTGTGAATTTCACCAAAACAAACAAAATCTAAATTAACCCCCCTGAAATTAACAATTGCTTATATGTAAATATCCATATAACAGCATAAATCCAGATGTATCGATTATACATAAGCATCAACAAAGGCAAACCAAATATCAGTATATATGTCCATTCGCAAGTGGCGTCCGTATGTCATCTGCTCAAATATTGAAAATGTTGTTAGGTCATTGCATTACATGAATATGGCATACCACTCCACTGGTCATGGATTTGGCCTGGTGCTATTAAAGCACTAGGTACAAAGCCATTCTCCTCCGTCTTGTAGAAAGTGCTTTCATTTTCAAGGAGAAGAAATGCCAGTCTCAGAATCACAATGCAAAATTATAGGCTACCATACCGTGCTGACCTCTTCCATTTCACCAGCCCTAACATTCTTATATTGAATGCTTTGAGGGTTGAAATTCCAAGCAAAAGGCCAGGTCCACTGGAAGCAAAAGGATGTTCTTCCTTCCTTTAACCAGATGCAAGCAACATATATGTCATGAATCACACAGCCCCTCAGGCACTTCTGCAGCAGGCAAAGGTTGCTGATATAATCCCAAGAATGACAAATTTAATTTAAAAAAATACATTTCGAACAACTGCAATTGCAAATGTAAGCTTGAAATGTGATCACTGATGCAGTGTGTTTTTCAGCTTTTTGGGGGCTTTTTTTTTTGGCTAAAAGCTCAGATCAATGGTTCTCAAAATCTGAATCAAGTATTTCTCATTTGTGAGTAAGCATTCTACAAAAAGGCACAGGGGCACAGCACAAGGGCCAAAGCAGGCTCAGAGGCTGGTAAACACTGGATGAGATATAGGGCCAGTTCACATATTATCAAAAGGACTCCATAGTATTGCACACACACACACACCCAATGTTTCTGGGCAAGTATTCACATGGAAAACCATGGTGTGAGAACCACCCCATCCAGAGATGTAGCTGCAGCATCCCCATGGCAGTTCCTGTGAGTGCAGCAGTTGAAAAATGTGCTGCTATGCTCATGGGAATTACTGCCAGGAGATTGCATCCATCCATATCTGTGAACAGTCACACTATATGTTTTCATGCATTAGCCAAAGACAGTTGAGCTGCACTGTCTAGAGCCCTTTTGTAACATTCCAAATGCAGACTAAGCACAAGTGGACCTCTGTTTCATGGTCACGCTAGCTAATGTGACCAATAGACACAACTGAGGAACTGGCATATGGTAACAAGAAACAACAATCAAATATACTGCCAGAGGACGCTAGAAATGGGGGCTTACCAAAACCCATGGCGCAGAGAAAAGTTTGCAAAAGCCTCCTCCTTTGCTATGCTGCCTGCAAACATCGGCACACATAAACAGAACACACTCGAGGAAAGCAAACACCGCACATACCTGAGTGTATGCAGCTGACCGTGCCTCAGATTGCTGGGCCTAACCCTGTGCTGGGAGACATGTATTTGAAGGAAGCAGGACTGTGTTCTGCTGTCCTCTTTTTGGGACTGGTGGGGGCTAAGCCCATGTCAGAGTCACAGCAGCTGGAGAGTTCGTCCCGGCATCTGCGGTCAGAGCCGTGTCCGGTTGCCACATCTGGTGGGTGGCCTGAGGTCACTGCTGAAGTAAGGAAATCACCGATTTTCCAGATGGGATGGGAACATCAGCAGCAGCAAAGGCTTCCAGCTCAGGGATTATATAGGAATGGAGGAAGCTTGGCTCTGTCAGTATGGATAAGCAGGGTTGCAGGATTGGCTGGGGTGAGCTAGCCTATGCTCATCCCCAACAGCCTCCTCTGCCTCTCTCTCTCCCTATCCGAGAGGGGAGAAGCTGCATTTCCTATGCAACATGCATGGCTCTGACATGGCAAACCCCTGCCCCTTTCAGGAAGGCTTCCTTGCGGCCCTGCTTTGTTATAGCCGCTGCCTTGCACCTCTTCTACTTCTCCAGATGCCGCCAAGGCTACCAATGTTGCAGGCAGGGTGGAAACAACTTAAAATCATCAGCCATGCAAGTGGCACAGTTCTGTGGGCACAAATCCAGAACCCAACACTCTTTGGAAAGGATGCCCATGGGGGAAAGAGCCATAATGGACATGGCCCATGTTCTCTTCCCGACTGCGTTTGCCACATGCCTCTATATTATTTCCAAAGAAAGCTGTGTTTTGTTCAATAAAAATGAGGCAGTGTTAACAACCAGAGGGGAGGGGGAAGTATCGAGTTCTTACAAGCAACCCTACAATAAACAAGAGTAATCCACCCATCACAGAGTAGGGTAAAGTAAGCCAAGGGGGCACAGCCTGCAGAATTGATGTAGCTGTTCAATAACAAATGAATATACAATCCTGAACTTTTGGGTGACTCTGTGTAATAACCAAGTAATTTGGTAAGTCTTTATAAAAACAAACTAGCCTCTTAGGAATTGGCACTCAGAAACAGCCAGCTTTCTCAAACAATTCTGCAATCAGCAGCTGGGGGCAACTGGTTCTCCCTCAGCAAAGCAGATCGCAAAGCCTGTTTGCCAATGTTAGCTTGTGGAAATTTATGGTGTTGTCAAAACAGCATTGGTGTAGTTCTAGAATATTTGATTGGCCTTCTCTTGTGGCCATGCCTGGGGCTGTTTCAAGAGGAAATACAAAAACCCTTGCAGGAATTCAGGAGAATTCCGGACTTTCCTGAATAAGAAGCAAAAGAGAAGGAGAGCATCAAAAGTGCAGGAAGAACAATACCGCGAAGCTCAGAAGCAGGGTAGGACAGTACCTGTCCCCAACATCTGGCAATCCTACTGGTTCTGTCATGGCTAATAGCCACGGACATAGGCAACCTTTGCCTGGAGAGCTTACCTTTGAAGGGCCTAACTGCATCACATACAGACTTGAGTGATAAAGCCCTGAGGGCTGCTTTTTGTACAGAAAAACAGCTTTGCGAGAGAGAAAATTTAAGCACAGAAATGTACGTGCGTGCAGCACGTGTATGATTAGCCCTTTCCCCGCCATCCATTTCCCCCCTCCAAACTGCATTCCCAAGAGCTGCCCCTGTGGGGTTCCAATGTGTGTTTCCCAGAAAATACATGTTCCCCCACAGAGAGCAGCAGGGAGGGAGGTAATCTGGAGTAAAAACATGGACAGTAGGCATGGGGTGTGTGCATATGTGTGCATTTATTTATTTAGAATATTTTTGGATTGCCCCTCCACTCAGTGAGCGCTCGTGGTGATTTACAATAAAAAAAAGACAAAGATTAAAATGCATAAAAATACAAAATCTAAAACGTATCTAAAAACTGGGGATTAAATGTTAAAAACAGTGAGCGGCACTACCTATTAAAAGATGGGCGTATATGAAGCGTATATCTATGGGTTGGACTGAGGATCTGCCTTCTGTGGACAGGAGGGCTCTGTTTATGGAAGGTGCCTCTGTCCGATTTGGGGGGATCTGCTCTCCCCCTGCGCCACAGCTCACTCATTACTTATTGAGCAGGGTCCCCCGACCCTCTGTGTAGCATTGTCAGAGGGCGGGAGGAGCTCTTGTAGGGAGGAGTGGGCAGGGAATACCACTTCCTTCAGCCCAGTTGCACGTGCCTAGATACGGATCCAACTCTATATCTATACATACAGAGAGCTTCTCTACTCAAAATCACACCAGAAGCTACTTTTCTATACAAAAGGCAGTCCTTGCTTAGAGCTTCAGTGCATGCATCTGTGTATAGTGAGCCTTCATTATGACAGGTAAGACAAAAATTATGGGAGAGGAGACCCGTGAGAAAACGATTAACAGAGATGAAGGAAAGAAGTACAAAAAACAAAGGCAGCCATGCTGGTCATAAGAAAAAATCCAAAATCCATATAGTGTAAGACAGGGGTCTTCAAACTAGGGCCCGCGGGCCACATCCGGCCCGCCTTGCCTTTTTATCCGGCCCGCCGGCCGATTGGCAGAAACAGACTTTTTTAAAACTCTTTCGCTTCAAGCGCCGATTCTTTTAATTCTTTTCCATAATATGGAAAAATTAGTGGTGGTGTTTTACCTCTTATGTATGAGCTGATGTAGCTAAGTCAGATTTCTAATGTTTCAAAAATGCTACTTTGGATTGAAGCAGAGTATGCTCATTTGTGTGATGGCAAAAACAAAAGTATATTCGTGTTAGGCATGAAACAATTGTGCAACTATATATGTAAATACCACCACCCTGCCAGGAGTATTCATTAATATTCCCCCTTCTTCCCTCCCCATTCCTTTTTCCTTGTGTGTCTGTGTCTTTTTAGATTGTAAGTCTGCGGGCAGGGACTGTCTTGTTAATTGCTGTGAACCGCCCAGAGAGCTTTGGCTATTGGGCGGTATAAAAATGAAATGAAATGAAATGAAATTAATTAATTAATTAATTAATTAAAATAACTTTCCATTTAAGGGGAAAAAAATTCACCCCTATCAAGTAAAAAAAAAAGGGCCCGGGTCCTTTTTTTTTTTTACTTGATCCATTTGTTCATATTTTTTTCAAACTATAGTCCGGCCCCACAACAGTCTGAGGGACGATAAACCGGCCCCCTGTTTAAAAAGTTTGAGGACCCCTGGTGTAAGACCTTTATTAAGCCAAGTCAAGACCAAGTCGAAGATCAGGCCAACTCCAAGATCACAAAAATATGTAAACTTTCAAGATCTTCAGATCTATTCTTCAGGCATTTTTTGTAACATCTTGCCTGATGAAGAGATCTGGAGATCTTGAAAGCTGGCACATTTTTGGTGACTTTTGAGTTGGCCTAATAAAGATATTACACTCTTTGGAGTTTGGAAGTAAGGCAGGTTTAGGAGACATGGCTAGCAAGATAAAGCTATAGTGGACCTGGATAGGCCTTGCAAAAGAATGAGTTATCAGGGAGGTCCTGAAGGAACAGAAGGAGGTTTTTGTTTTTTTTTAATTATTATATTTATACCCCGCCTTTTTCCCTGCAAGGAAATTATCCTCCTCCTCCTCTCCATTTTATCCTCACAACAACCCTGTGAGGTAGGTTAGGCTGAGCGTCAGTGACTGGCCCAAAGTCACCCAGTGAGTTTCATGGCTGAGCGGGGACTAGAACCCGGATCTCCAGAGTCCCAGTCCAACACTCTAACCACTACGCTACACTGGCTTCAAGAACAGAGAAGGAAAAGCTGTTCTAGCCATGGGAAGGGGCATGAAAGAAAACACAGAAGCAGGGAGTTAGAAGGGAACAAACAGAGGAAACTGAGAGCAGGTGAGCTTGTCCGAGGCTGAAGGCCTGATAATAAATGGAGGTAGGGGAGGAGAGATAATCAGGAGCAGATGGGTAAGAGATGCCTAAGAGCTAAGTGACTCCTTCAAATATATTTTGCCTTAATCTGTGCTCAGTGAGTAACTCTTGTTTACTGTAGTGTTGCTGGAAAGAAGTGGGTGCCCAACACATTTCCCCCCTGTTTCAACACTGCCTCATTTCCCATGAACACAACACAGCTTTCTTTGGAATGAATGTGGAGACGATGAGTAAAAGCAACGAGGATGAGACCATGGACTGTATCCGCTGTGGCCTGTGTACATGAGCATCCATTCCAAACCATGCTGGGTTCTGGATCTGGGCCCACAAAAACCTTTCTCTGTACATGATGGATGGTATTAATTTTTATTCTCCATTCTGTGAGCTAGATTCTGCTTTGTAGATCTGTTGGCATCTTTGTTACACCCCTGAAGGAAGTGATTATCTCTCATACTTTCTCAGATGTCAACAAAGCCATGGCAGTTCCTGTGAGTATTACAGATTAAAAATGCTTCCAGAAATTACCACCAGGAAATTGCAGCTGTTATCTGTGAAAGATTTAATTCACATGCTATATGTTTTCATGCAAAAACAATCAACCTGCCATCATGTCCTGGCCAACTTGTGAGCATAACATTCCATGACTATGCAACTGCTAAGAATCCTTCTCCACTCTATCTACAATGCTGCCCCCACTCCCATCACAGAAAGAAATTCCAAATGCAGACTGAGCACAAATGGACCTCTCCTGCACTGAAGTGAGAAGGAATTCAAGCCAGGCAGAATGGAAACCGAGATTTACTAAAACCTACATTTTTCTACATAGCCCTGCCCTGGTTTCTGTTTCATGACCATGCTAGCTAATAGGACCAACAGACACAACCCAAGAACTGGATATGTGTGTGTGTGTGTGTGTGTGTGTGTGCGTGCGCGTGTGATAACAAGAAACAACAACAATAAAACAATGCCCTAGAGCAGTGATGGCGAACCTATGGCACGGGTGCCACAGCTGGCACGCAGGGACCTCTCTGTGGGCACTCGAGCCATTGGTCACCAGATCGCGAAAAGACTGTCCCCTTCTGCAAAACACTAATGATTTTGTTCTTTCTCACAGTGTGGAACAGAATGATTTTATTCTAGAATTCCTGTTACAGAATTCTTTTCTACATTGTTATCACATTTAAAAGATTTTGAAGAATGATGCACAGAGCATGGCTTGGATTAAAGCCCTAACAGTTGACCCGAGTGCTGCATGTGTTGCTCTCAACTAACGGAATATGAGTCCAGGTTTGACAAATTATCAGCATGCATGCAATAGCAAAAATCACATTAATTGTGCAAAAGCATGCCCAACGCAAACTTTTACCTAATGCAGTGTTTGCAGTCCAAGACATGAAGTGTTTAAAATGTGTTAAGAACGTTTAGTTTTATTGTTTATCTTGCTCATCCTAGTACAGGTTGACTTTTACTTTTACTAATCCGACACCTGTAGAAGCAGGGAAAGGACCCGGAGTAAAGCTTGCCCCATACAATTTCAGTCTGGCATATAATCATATTACAAGTTGAGAATCCCTTATCCAAAAATACATGTGCCTAATTATTTAAAAAGTTTGTATAAATTCCCTTCAGGCTATGTGTACAATGTAGTACTATAATAATTTTTTGAGTTGATTTTTTTTCCCAACAAAAAACTGTATCATTGAAAGGTCTGTTATTGTGTTTTTCTTTTAAGACAAAAGATGTTAATTAGTTCGGACAACTGTATGAGTTGTTTTTCTAAAACTAAAACCTCGGTATTCAGGTTTAATTGCAGTGTTGGCACTTTGAAATAAATAAGTTGGTTTTGTGTTGCAGTTTGGGCACTCGGGCTCAAAAAGGTTCGCCATCACTGCCCTAGAGATTTTGTGTTTTACAGACCAGGCTTCCCCAACTTGGTACTCTCCAGATGTTTTAGACTTCAACTCCCATCAACCCCAGCCAACGTGGCCAGTGGTCAGGAATGCTGGGAGTTGTAGTCTAAAACTTCTGGAGGGAGCCAGGTTGGAACCCCTTATCAAGCAAGCAACAATACCTTTAATTTTAAATTATTTTTAATATAGATCAGGGGTTAGAACCTCAGGCCCGGGGGCCAAATCCAGCCTGCCTGGGATCCCAACCTGGCTCTCCAGGGTTCCCCAGTTTGGCAGGCCCTCTTCCTGTGGCCCCTTCCCCCCTACCACTGATGGTTTGGAGGTTTCCCAACTTTTGGGCTGTTTTTTCCCTGTGCTAAAAGGCTGAAATACCTCTCCTAAGGCTTAGTTACTGGCAGTAAGACCTTTAAGCTAAAATTTGCTGGTATTTTTTTATAGTTTTGGCCCCACCCATTTTGCCTATGGCCCTCTCTGCCACTGGAATGTGGTCCCTGAGAGCTTCACTGAAATGGAACCCAGCCTTTGGGCTGAAAGAGGTTCTGCACCCCTGGTATAGAAACTCATAAAAACTGCAGGCATTAGGTGCCACCTTAGACAAGGCATTCCCTCTTTCACACACAGAACGGAATGCCTCTGCTAAGGTTGTGCTTGCTGCAACACCATTTAAACCGATAGTATGGTTTTCCCTTGAAAACAATCATTTTAATCATATGAAAATGTATGCAGATTCAATCTGTAAATTAATCAACTAGCCAATTTAAACTCACACACCTAATTGACTAAGCTTTCTTTAAGCAGGTGACAGCCCTAGCAGTTATAGACACATGGGATGAGGTACACTGGAAGATAAATCAAGTCAGCAAAGTGAGAAGTCAGTGCAATCCTGTACATATCTATTCAAAAGAAAGTCCCACTAAGTTCAATGAAGCTTATTCCCAGGTATGTGGGTATAGGATTGCAGCCCAAGACTGCCAAAAAAGGAGGAAAAAAGTGTTATCCCCCACATATATCTCTCTTGCTAGCTAGTGAGTACTCACAAAAACCATAAGCATGAAGATAATAAAAATGGATATAGCTAGATCTGTTATTTGACCCTTACTATTGTCCCTTACTTCAGGAGTAAGCAGAAAGTACATCTCCAGATGTTTTGGACTTCAACTCTCAGCATTCCTGACCACTGACCATGCTGGCTGGGGCTTCCAGAAGTACAAATGATCTGGAGATCTACCTTCTGCCCACCCCTGCCTTACTTGATCCTTACTATGAACTTACTATTACCACCTATTCATAAATTACTTGAGAACTAGGGTAACAAAGCAGCTTAAAAATGTGAGCTGGAAGGGATTGGCAAGCAATGTCACCACCAGAAGAAGGTGGGAAAGCTGAGCTCCTGGCCCAGGTGCAGCAAATTAAAAATAGCACTCCAAAGTGAGTGGGAATCAGTGAAACAACAAGGTTTGAAAAGTCATACAAGAGAGCTCTCTTCCACTTTGAGAAGTATGCAGCCTGAAAATGTACCTTGGTTTGCAAAACAACCTTAAAAGTGCTAGTCATCTGGATGAGGAGGAAGGCCCAAATATGGTGTGCAAGTACCCAAGAACATCTAAAGAGGGCTGGAAGTTTATGGCAGCCATTACAGGTCAGATTAAGTAGCTCCTGCAAGAGCTAACAACAGAATGGGCCGCTACAATCAAGCCTCTCAGGACCATGTATTCAGGCTAATGGAAAAGCTGGCCAATATCACCAAAACTGGAGATTAAGCACTTGAATTAGGAATCAGAGATCTCTAACAAAAGTGAAAAAGTCTAATACAGACCTCCTGTGTGTAGAAAACCTGGAAAATTGGAGCAAATGCCCCAACATGATTATCTGAGGGATCCAAGAAAGGCAAGGTCTAATAGCCTTTCTAATAACATGGTTTTCAAAACTTGCCAGAACTGAAAGTAAGCCCCTCTCAACATAGAACATACTCATAGAGCTCTAGCTCCCAAATCATAAGCAGGAAGGAAGCCTAGAGACATCATTTACAAGATATATCAGATGCTTGTTAAGACAACATCCTCCGTGTTGCAAGACAACACAAAACCATTGAAGATGAGGGGGGACAGGCTATGTTCTTCCAAGATCTATGCCCAGGGGCGCTATGAATTAGATACCTTACCAAACAACTAAGAGAGGCTGGCATCCAGTCACACTGGGGATTTCCATTCAGAATCATTATTATGCAAGATGACACAACACATATAATATATACCCACCGTGAGGTACAAAAACTACTAGCACTCTTCAGTCGTGATCCCAGAAAAGAAGACCCTAATTTAGATGAGGATGGAGATGAGGATAATGAAACCAGGCATAATCCTTACAGATGGTTGCAGAAACCTAGGAAAAAAAGAAGAAATTTCCAGTCAAAAAAGGTCCCCTGGTCAGAGCTCAACAGAGCTCTCGACAACTCCCCGATTTAAACTAAATTGGAGGCAAGAAATGAAGAACAGAAAAAAAACCTGTAAGACTTGAATTAAAATCTGTATAATTAGGGGGGAAAGGAAAGGTTTACAACAACTGCTTAAGTTAGTAAGAGGGTTTTGAAAGAAAAAAACTGATTAGCATTAATATGCAACGGGGGTAATTTTTAACCTTCGGCTGCAATCCTATACTTACCTATAAGTAAGCTCCACTGAAGACAATGAGGCTTACTTCTTAGTAGACATGCATAGGAGCCCATTGTTAATGAGGCTAATTTTGTGCCATCTTAAAAACAGTTTACCTATAGATAAGCAGAGAGGCCACATTTTTCTGGACCCCTCTTGTATTCACCAAGCAGGCTAAAACTATTACACTTTCTAATTCGAAATCAGCTCAAAGCAGGTTACTAAGACCAAGCAGTTATTTAACATGGGGCTTTTAAATTTATTTATTTTTGCTGTCTTACAAAACCACCCCCACCTCAACTTTGCTTGCTTGAATTCACTGGTATCCCAAATGTTTCTGAGATAAGGAAGAACCAATGTTTTGATTGAACTTCAAAAGGATGCCAAAATACCCTGAAAATTGCTAGACTTTCCTGTCTCTTTCTCTCTTCCTTCCTTTGCCCTGTTTTTGAACTGATAAGTATATCTCTGCTCCAGAGGTCAGGCACAGCTGCCTCCTTTCATGTCCCTCTGCAAGAGGAGATAGTATGATATGAAGAGCACGACAACCCTCAGTTTCTTGGGACAAACACACAGAGAGAGGACAAAGGATGAACTGGAAGAATTTGACTGCAGGTGTGCCACAGTTTGCAACCAAATGTTTTATTTGACACTGAGGGCGCAATCCTATGGCTGGTAGACTTTGTCTGGCTGGCCACAGGAAAAGTTGGGAGTCCCCGCTCCGACCTTGTAAAACCCCTCTGAGGGCACAGTGGGGACTCTGCCTTTGGAGGGCCCTCCCTTCGCCCTCGTAGCCAGAGCGGTTCTTTCCACACCTGAAGTCAGAAGACCTTCTTCAGAGCAGGTGCTGAGGGGGCGTTCTGGGGGACGGGGAGGGGAGGAGCGAGGTGCTGCCATCCAACAAAGAACCCAGGCGGTACCTCAGCCCCTCCTGCTCGCAAGCAGGGGCAAAAGACATAGGTGGCTGAAATCGGCCGTCCTGTGTCTTTTGCAGGGTGGGGGAAGCACGGAGGGATAGACTGGATGCCCGTAATCCTCCAAGTTTGGAGGGTTACAGGCAGCCACATTGGGGCACCACCCCTCCCCCCCTTTTATCTGATGTAAATCAGGACTGGTCTATGCATTACCTAGCCTTCTCCAACCTGGTGCCCTTCAGATGTGTTGGACTACAACTCTAACAATCCTCAGCCAGCATGGGGAAGACTGCATTATCTCCCGATGAACATTGCTTCAAGCTTCCATGTGGTTGCTGGGTTGGCCGAGGATCAAAGAGACAAATATTCATCACTTGACCAAAGAACTGCATCAAAAGTCCAGTAATCCTCTGATGAAGAGCACTTCAGCTCAGATGTATCAGGATTTGGTCCCTTTCACTAGAGATTTTTTGGTGCACACTAACAATCTTTATTCTCACAATATATAATGTGGGTCCACCCTTTGGCTCACCACATAGTGGCTTGCTGCATAGATCTTGCCCACCACATGGAGTCTTTCCATGCCACCACTGGCCAGAATATGTGGCAGGAAAAAAAGAGTGCTTGGTACGTAGGGATGGGGGAGAAATTTGTTCAGTTCACATTTTAGTGCAAACTTACCTAATTTCACACTTTCAAACTAGTGTGTGAACTGAAACTCAAATTATCCTTCAAACTTTGCATTTTTCCAAATTTTGCAATGGAGTTTTCCAATCAAAAAATGCTCACAAAATGTGTATACTAGAGAAAATAATGTTCAAATATGCATTATAATAGGAAAAATGCTTACAAAAATGTGTGTAATAGGCAAAAATGCATACAAAAAGGAGAAACGTGCAGAAAAATGCTTATGAATTTTCATGCAAACTTTTATATAATCTCAAACCTAAGACAAGAAATTCTCAGTAGATAAACCAAACTTAAGATTGGAAAAATGAGAAACTGAGAGAAACCAAAACTGACAGATTCATCCATCTGCTTTGGGCAACTCTACAATGTCTACATCAGTGTTCTCCAACCTTGGGTCCCCAGATGTTTTTGGCCTACAACTCCCAGCATGCTGGGAGTTGTAGGCCAAAAACATCTGGGGACCCAAGGTTGGAGAACACTGGTCTACATGCTATAGCCACTGTGTACAGTAGCAGCTATCACACAGAGGCTGTTTCACAGGGTCTTCCTGTAAACCAGTCCATAGGTTCCTTCATTCTGACTAGTGGTGATTAATTTGGACAACATAGAAATGAACATTCCTTCCCTGCAATAGTCCTGAAGATGCAAAATGCTCCCTTCCTGACATCAGTCTGTTTTTAGTGTAGGCCAAAGATCACAAAGCTCTCAGCAAAATTTACAACCCTTTCTACTCCAGCTTTATTGCCTGTCCTTAATTTCTAAAGGGGGGGGGGGAAGTGTCACAGTTCAAGCCCCTCAGAAGCCACAGCTTCTGACCCAGGACTCTTGCCCTGAAGTCCCACATGTGTAGAGGTAAGCTGTAGTTACTGTTGAGGGAAACACTCTCTTTATATGTTTAGAGGCACTCTTCTTTATCGTTCCTTCACAAGTTCCAGGGTGGAGACTTTGATATTAAAACATGTATCAGGGCTGAACCCAGCATACTCCACAACTCGTTTCAGAAGGCACGAAGAAGGAATACAGAATCCCGGAGTGGGAGCAGAGACATTTTGCTCTTCTTCCCTTTTTCCTCCCCTCTTCCACATACAACTGTTGCACCTTCATCTGAACAGCCTGATCTTGTCTGATCTCAGAAGCTAAGCAGGGTTGGGCCTGGTTAGTACTTGGATGGGTGACCACCTTGGAATACCCGGTGTTGTAGGGAGGGACCATCGCTCAGTGTGACAGAGCACATGCTTTGCATGCAGAAGGTCCCAGGTTCAATCCCCAGCCTCCAGGTAGGACTTGGAAAGAATCCTGCCTGAAAACCTGGAGAGCCACTGCCAGTCAATGTCAACAATACTGGGCTAGATGGATCAATGGTCTGACTCAGTAGAAGGCAGCTTCCTGTGTTCCTATATGCAAGCACTGGAATGACTTTTGGGAACTCCACATGGGGCAAAAAACACTGAGATGAGTGGAAAGGGAGAATACCTTCCATAACACCTCCCACTCTGTTATCCCAGTTGCCACTTGGCTTGGGGAGAAGGTGTGAAGCAAGGCTCACAAGGGTTGGGGTGTGCCTTAGACTTTTCCCACTATCTTACAATTGCAAACGTGGATAAGGGTATCCCCTGAACATTGTCCAGAAGAACGAATAGAATTTTCATCCATTTCAGAATGTAAGAAGAGCCTTGCAGAATCAGACCAAAGGTCTCTCTAGTCCAGCATTCTGTTCCCACATTGGCAAACCAGATACCCATGGGAAGCCCACGAACAGTGCCTCTGATACTGGAGGTCATATACAGCTATCATAACTAGTAGCTATGGATAGCCTTATTCATCATGAGTTTGCCTAATCTCCTTTTAAAGCCATCCAAATTGGTGGCCATCACTACATCTTGTGGTAGTGAATTCCATGGTTTAACTATGCACTGTATCACCATAATTGGAAATGATGGTTAAATGATATCGCATTCATGATAACACTATCGTAAGTACTCATTCATCCACCCTCATCAAGCTGCCCCACATGCCTTGAAATTGCTACACAAGCAGCTAATGCAAGAATACCAGTGCGCCTGAATCCCCAGTTTTAATCCATTAAAACTGGTTCCAATGAGGCTTTGACACTGGCAAAAGAGAATGAATGAAAGGGCAATCAAAACCAGGCCTTTCAATTAAAATCCAGGGTGATCCATAATACATAGTCCAGAGTTAAGTATAATCAAATGGCAAGGCGTAGTGGTGAGAGTGTTGGACTGGGACTTGGGAGATCCGGGTTCTAGTCCCCGCTCGTCCATGAAACTCACTGGGTGACTTTGGGCCAGTCACTGACTCTCAGCCTAACCTACCTCACGGGGTTGTTGTGAGGATAAAACGGAGAGGAGGAGGACGACTATGTAAGCCACCTAGGGTTCCTTGAAGGAAAAAAGGCGAGGTATAAATATAATAAATAAATAAATAAAAAGACCCACTTAGGTTGTATTTTAATTTAAAATTAACTTTGATTGTTAGCTTATAGGGAAAGAACTTTCCTTTTTTCTTTTGCTTATATACAATGAGCCAGTGTGGTGTAGTGGTTAGAGTGTTGGACTGGGACTCGGGAGATCCGGGTTCAAATCCCCACTGGCCATGAAGCTCACTGGGTGACTTTGGGTCAGTCACTGACTCTCAGCCTAACCTACCTCACAAGGTTGTTGGGAGGATAAAATGGAGAGGAGGAGGAGGAGGATTATGTAAGTCGCCCTGGGTTCCTTGCAGGAAAAAAGGCGGGGTATAAATATAATAAATAAAATGAGGGCAGTACATATATAATAATTGTTGTTACACCAGCTGCCCTAATTGCTTACCCATCACAATATGTTATGTTCCTTTTCAGAGCAAAGCTGGGACAATTTACATGGCTAATTAACTCCACGCCTGTTTTATAAACACTACTTGCTTGTCCTGTCCTTGCTAGATTGAGCTTTTCAGCATCTAAATTCGTTTCCGTTTACCTGTAACGATGGTGTAAACCTAAGGCTCACTGGAGATTACAGTCCTCTAAGTGATAGCAGATTTGAGCCCCAATTATACAACTTTCCAGGAGGCAACATGCAAAGCACAAACCCAGTTAGGATTCCACCCTGTAATCCTCGAACAGGCCCCATCACCGCAAAATGCCAGATGAAGCCTGCCTTGGAACAGAGCAGCCTGACATGCTGCCAATATCCACAAGACTAATGGGCTGCTTGGACCCTTCTCCCAAGCCCTAAGCATATATACAATCGTCCATCAGAGGGAAAACTCTGCACAGAACATTTCAGTGGCTGAAATTAATTACCATACACCTGTAATGACTCTTTCTCACCACCTAAGCAAACACTTGTACCCAGCCACATTAATCAGAGGCAACCCTGTCCTCATTTCTGCCCCTTTCAAACATTGGGGAAATGTACAATGAAATACAAAATACAATACAATAAAAACATAAAATTTTAATACAAAAAATTAAAACAGTATTTAAAACAATTTGAGCAACTAAACAAGTTCAGGCATCTCTCTCCCGGAGCAGTGCCTCCCAAACTGCAGCTCCAGCCTTGCTTATGAGGTCTCTGGGGGTGGGGAGCGGGTGGAACAGCTCACCCTGGATGGAGCAGTGTCTCTCCCCTGAAGCAGTGCCTCAGATGGTAACTAGTCCATCTAGCCCTTGTGCTGTCTTCTCAAACTGGAAGTGGTTCTCCAGCTCCCAGCTTTGTAACCTGACATTTATTTTTTTTAAACGGAGGGTGCCAGGGATTGAACCTGGAAGCTTCTACATACAACGCATATGCACTACTACCAAACTATTGTCCTCTCCTTTTGTGAGCTCACCCCCCATCCCGCTCCCCCTTTAGAAGGCCCTATAGAGCAGTGATGGCGAACCTATGGCACAGGTGCCACAGCTGGCACGCAGGGACCTCTCTGCAAAACACTAATCATCTTGTTCTTTCTCACAGTGTGGAACAGAATGATTTTATTCTAGAATTCCTGTTACAGAATTCTTTTCTACATTGTTATCACATTTAAAAGATTTTGAAGAATGATGCACAGAGCATGGCTTGGATGTAAAGCCCTAACAGTTGACCGGAGTGCTGCATGTGTTGCTCTCAAACTAACAGAGTATGAGCCAAGGTTTGTCAAATTATCAGCATGCATGCAATAGCAAAAATCACATTAATTGTGCAAAAGCATGCCCAATGCAAACTTTTACCTAATGCAGCGTTTGCAGTCCAAGACATAAAGTGTTTAAAATGTGTTAAGTACATTTAGTTTTCTTGTTTATCTTGCTCATCCTAGTACAGGTTGACTTTTACTTTTACTAATCCGACACCTGTAGAAGTAGGGAAAGGACCCGGAATAAAGCTTGCCTCATACAATTTCAGTCTGGCATATAATCATATTACAAGTTGAGAATCCCTTATCCAAAAATACATGTGCCTAATTATTTAAAAAGTTTGTATAAATTCCCTTCAGGCTATGTGTACAATGTAGTACTATAATAATTTTTTGAGTTGATTTTTTTCCCAACAAAAAACTGTATCATTGAAAGCTCTGTTATTGTGTTTTTCTTTAAAGACAAAAGATGTTAATTAGTTCGGACAACTGTATGAGTTGTTTTTCTAAAACTAAAACCTCGGTATTCAGGTTTAATTGCAGTGTTGGCACGTTGAAATAAATAAGTTGGTTTTGTGTTGCAGTTTGGGCACTCGGGCTCAAAAAGGTTCGCCATCACTGCTATAGAGGTTAGAACAATGGCTGGAATGAGCAAGGCTCTTTCTATGACACTGAAATAATGTCTCCAATGAAACAATTTCCAGAGAGGTAATTAGTTAGTTTATCTGTTAATCAGTTGCAGCAAAAACAACGAAGTCTTGTGGCACCTTAAAGACTAACAAATTTACCCTGGTATAAGCTTTCATGGACACTGTTCCCTTCATAAAGCTTATGCCAGAATATAAATGTGTTAGTGTTTAAGATACCACAAGGCTCTTCGTTGTTTTCTCTCCAATGAAGTTTATAAATGACTCGGTTCATATGTCACCAACAACCCACAGTTAATAAAACGTGCCTTGTTGGAAATGCAGTGGGAGCGAGCATGCATGCTGTTTCCTGCATGCACGCCCACTTCTACCATGATAAACAACCCAGGGACACCCCATCCATGGGTTGTTTACATGACGTCCAAACCCAGAACTCTTGGTTAGAACTAGGGATCTGAGTTCAAGTCTCATTCATCCCATAAACCCAAGGCACAGCCTTTGTCAATTCACTCTCTCTCAACTCCTCTCTATGCAAAATGGGAATGCAGGTGCACACAATGGTTGTAAAGCACTTTGTAAATTAAGGCTGCAATCTTAAACACACACAATCTAGATGTGAATTCCATTGAAATCAGTGGCTGAGCTCTGAGCAAAAAAAGGCTTAGCACTGAGCTATAAAAGTGCAATAAAAATGATAAACAGATGTGGATGTGGCTCCTCCTGATTCCATTTCCCCACCACCCCTACTTTACGCTCCCTCTTCCTTGGCCTGTATTAGCCCAGTTCTTGCCAAACTATTCAAAATACTGCAAAAATATTTTGCTCAGGAAAAAAAAGTGCAAAGTTCCTTCAGAACACAGATAGCGCTTTCCTTGGGGATAATTTAATCTGAGTACACTCTGCCAGGGATATCGTCCAAGCCTACTCCCAAAATCCAAACACACAAAACACTCTCTTTCGGCTTAAGATAGTTAGAAGGCCCCTTTATTTCTTGCTAAGTTAAAAGGTTATACACAGACTTGCTGTGATGTCAAACTACTACGTACTTTTGTTCCAAGGCAGAGGGAACTGCATAAAATTATACTTTGTGGAATCGTGTAAAGGGTAATATGGCATGTTCCAACCGGTGTGCTTGAGCTGGAATGATGACCTCAGTAGGGATAATTTTAACTAATTACTCCCTCCTCCAAATGGCTAAAAATGGTCACTGTGGTAATATTTTGAGAAGAGACTTTATTTTCATTCCCTTTTTAATCCACCCTGATAATCTGTATTACTATCTATTATAAAGGACAAATCAGTGACAAGTTACTGAGATACTAATAAGTGTACTGTATATTTCAGGAAAAACTGTTCTTTTCTGCTTTTCATTTGTTTGTTTGTTTGCAACACTCAGTACCAGATGTGGGCAAACTACGGCTCGTCAAGAACAATTCAAGGAGGTACCTTGACTTTGTCTTCTCTTCCTCCCCTCTGACAGCCAAATACTTGGAAAAAGGGGGTTTCAGTAGGGTTGACATTGTTTTTCTCCTCCAAGAGGACCCCTGTGCTTTAACAGTTGATGGACCACCAATACGGAGAGATGTGACAGTAGCTTTTGCGACTACTATCAAGGAAAGAACATCTGCTAAATTTCTTCTCTGTCATGCAACTGTTAAAGGCACAGGGACCTTGCCAGGAACACGTGGTCATCTCAAAGGACCCAAGACTCCCAGAGATCTCAAGGTACCAGATTGCCAGCCTCAGCTGTCTGCAATCCTACTTGAATCTCTGTTCAGGGACTTGCCTTTGTCTATAACCTGGATTTAGTTACTGAACCAAGCAGAGCGACTATAAAACCCATGTGGGGTAAAACCAAGAAAGGTTTATTTCAGGTAGCATTTTACAACAACCAATAGGGAAATGAGAGAAGCACACAAAAATGAGAGAGACACTTTGGTACAAAGTAAAGCTGCAAAATAACAAAACCTACTTCTTTATATCTCTCAGGCGCACAACTCTGTTACCTGGGGGTCAGTTCTCTTCCAGGGTTAGATCCAGCACAGCCTTGCTGCCCGGGAGGACTACTTCACCTACCCGAAGGTCCGAGATGGGTAGCCCTCCACAAAGCGTGCCTTTCCAGAGCCTTCATTCAGCTAATTTCACCAGGAGCTACCTGGGGTCGGATCCTGAGGCCCCCCGAAGGCTTGGACCTCTGCCTGGCTTGCTGCCATTGCTCCACAGCCAGCAACTGGCCTTACATGTGTAAACCAAGTAAGGCCAGTTGGGGGGCTGGGACGAGGCGAAATGTGCATAAAGTATCGGATGGGACATGGCGTCTGTCTACGGCTTTTCAGATGCAAATGTAATGAGTCATGAGTCTCCCTCCCCTGCCTGGC
This sequence comes from Shinisaurus crocodilurus, assembly GCA_021292165.1. Taxonomy (NCBI): domain Eukaryota; kingdom Metazoa; phylum Chordata; class Lepidosauria; order Squamata; family Shinisauridae; genus Shinisaurus; species Shinisaurus crocodilurus. The sequence goes on along the minus strand of CM037879.1, from coordinate 73,824,943 downwards.
CAGGTGAAGTGCATCATGATTGGCTAAAAGGCAGCAGAGCTACAGAGAGGAGGGGAGGAGGGAAAAAGGTATATTTCCCAACGTGTGGGTTTTGTCTTTGTCTTTGGTCATTGCGTGGCTGCCGGCTGTTGGAGCAATGGCGGCAAGCCAAGGAGAGGCCCAAGCCTTCGGGGGGCCTCAGGATCCGACCCCAGGTAGCTCCTGGTGAAATTAGCTGAATGAGGGCTCTGGTAAAGACAGGCCTTGTGGAGGGCTACCCATCTCGGACCATCTCGGGTAGGTGTAGTAGTCCTCCCGGGCAGCAAGGCTGTGCTGGATCTAACCCTGGAAGAGAACTGACCCCCAGGTAACAGAGTTGTGTGCCTGGGAGATATAAAGAAGTAGGTTTTGTTATTTTGCAGCTTTACTTTGTACCAAAGTGTCTCTCTCTATTTTGTGCTTCTCTCATTTCCCACCTATTGGTTGTTGTAAAATGCTACCTGAAATAAACCTTTCTTGGTTTTACCCCACATGGTGTTTGTGGATTGCTCTGCTTGGTTCAGTAACTAAATCCAGGTAACAGACAAAGGGCAAGTCCCTGAACAGAGATTCAAGTAGGATTGCAGACAGCTGAGGCTGGCAATCTGGTACCTTGAGATCTCTGGGGGTCTTGGGTCCTTTGGGTAGGAAAGGGTGGGGGTGTGGCGGGTCAGCCAGCCCCCCCTTCCTCCACAACGTTGTTATCTGCATAGCAACATTTTACATCATTCAGCTAATAGCACAGGGGTAGCCAAACTTCTAAGAGCCACATGCAAAAAAACTCAAAACTTCCTACAGCTGACAGCCAGACTTTGCCTTGGCTTTCCCCCCCTCTCCTGCATCTTCCGACCTGCTTGCCTCTCCTCACCCTACCATGGCTGCTTCTCCCTCCCTCCTGCCACTTTTCCAAGGCTCTTGTCTTTGCTTCTCTCCTCCTTCTCATCCCTTTGTCCTCAGCCACTCTCCTCTTATCCTTCAGCCCACAATCCCCGGGAAAACCTACTCTCTACACCATGCATTTGTCAACATTCTTCTACAGTCCTCCTCATCCTTCCTCGAACATCTAGCCTGCGGTATAGGAAGGGTCATACATCTATAAAAAAAACACACACAATAAGAAATCTGGGCTACAGGACATCAAGGGGCCACCTAGTCCAAAAGTTCTATCTGTGTAGACCTGGGGGCAGGAACCTCGGGCCCAGGGGCCAAATTCAGCCCTTCTGGAATCCCAATCTGGCCCTTTGGGGTTTCCCACATGGTCACATCCCCTTCCCCAGCCACCAATCATTTGGTTTGGTTTCCCCGCAGCTTTTGTGCAGCCCCCCCCCCCCCTTCTAACAGGTTGAAATACTTTTCCTAAGGCTTAGTTAGCAGTTAACAGCTTTAAGCTTATTTATATGCTGGCATTTTTTGTATTTTGGGGGTATTTCTCGCCCTGCCCCCCTTAGCCCTGACACTGCCCACCACTGGAATGTGGCCCCCAGTTGCTTCTCCAAAACTGAGTTCAGTCCTCAGGCTCAAAGAGGTTCCTTGCTCCTGGTGTAAATGGTGCGTCTGAGCCCAAATGCCTGCCACCGCTGCAGGAGGAAACGATGGGATGAAGCAGAGAAAAGATGGTGAACAAGAGGAATTGGGTGGTGGGTGCGGGCAGAGCACACAAGAAAGATAGGAAAGGCCACGTGACTCCCCCTAGTTTTGGCAACTTCAGTTTCTTTTCTTTTACTTTCCCTGCCATTTCCCACCTTGTCCTCCCTCCATTGGGATCTGCTTGTGTTGTATAGAGTGGTGTGGCTGTAACATTCCCATCTCCAGAGCAGGGAATTCATTCACAAATGGAAGTTGCAAAACTGAGCTGGGAGAGGCTGAGGGCATTTTCCCAGGGTCAGTCTCAGGCTCCGATGATGGCTGTCGGCTCCATCAAAGAATAAAAGCAAACAAGGCCCCTTTGTCCCAAGGGGAGAGCGAAGAGTCTGATTAGGGCCCAGGTTGCCAACTTGCTCCTAGTTCACAGAACCTCTTCCTGTGCCTCCCCCCCTCACACCCCGTTGCAGCAAGCAATGCTTCTTGAGTCCCTGGAAGGTCTCAATGGGCCTGGGTCACATGGGAAGGTTGTCTTGAGCTTGTACTATTTTCCACACTGCTGCAGAGCAAGCAACAGAGGCTCCAGCTAGAGGCTTCCATAAAGCTGTGTTCATTGTGTGCAGGGATGTATGGGTTTGGTTAAGTCCGTTCCAGCTGAGTTTCGCAGATTGTCGGGCATCTTTCGTTCCGGCGTCTGCTCATTGACAGAATCAGATTTTTCTCAATTTCCTGAACTTGTGTTCACATTGAAAAGTGCGTTTCTGGAAAGTAAAAAAAAAGTCTGCAATTCCGCAGAATAAGCGCAACTTGGAAAAAGCTGGTCTGCTGCAGAATCTGCGGGCTGATTCATAGAAATCTGAACTCATTTAAATCTATTGCAGATTTCTCCGACATCCCTAGGGATGCCAAGTGTGTTTGGCACTGTCCAAAAACACAGAAGTCTTGCCATCTCCAGAGTTCCAACAATCTATATCACATGAACAAAAACAGCACGCAACAGTCAGGTGCAACATGGAGTTCATAAGGAGGCTTTGTCCAGGTGCAGTCTTTCAAAGACACCTTGAGCAATGTCTGAGAATCCAGCCACATTTCATTGTAGATGACAGACAGATAGATAAGATAGATAGATAGATAGCTGTTGTTTCAAGGAAGGGCAAAACTTTAAATACTGAAGACTCAAGTGGCCATGGGGAAAAACAGCAGTTTCCTGAATGTATGACATTTCTCAGAAATTTTTGTGGTTGCATCATGGCATTAAGAGAAGCACAGCGAGAAAACAAGAGTAGGGCTTGAGAGCCACTGAAGACTATACAGAGTAGGTACTTCTCCAAAGTGAATGTGCTTTTTGTTTACACTACAGATGTCTTACTTGTTGGACTACTTGCTACAGATGGACCACAATCAAGAGATTTACAAAGCAATCCTTTACATGTCTAAGCCCCACTGAGTTCAATGGGACTAACTCCAAGGTACGTGTAAGGCAGAGGACTGCAGCCTAAATGACTCTGCAAGCCACGTAATGAAGTATTTCTGCTTGGAAATAATGGTCAAGTCAAACTAGTGAATGGTCCGAGACACATACACGTTCCTTAGAACAGCAAGCCAATGAGCAAACAAAGATGGGGAAATAACCACAAGAATAGAAGAGAATGACTCCCTATGGGCAAAATTAGGAAATGATACAATGGGAGGAAAGTCGAATTTCCTATCTCCATTAAGATCTACACAGACATTTAAAAAATACTATAGAATACTGAATGTGGGAAACTTTGGCTAATGTTAATATGAAAATCATGTGGCTTCTCTGTATTTAAAAACCTTATGCCGCCTACCCACTGTCCCAGCTGCAAAGGTTGCTGTAAATGTGGTCCTTTAAGCTATTAATTTACAGCTATATAGAATGGTTATCACCCAAAACACTTATGGTGAATAAATATTAATTAGTCACCAATGTTCTGCAGGTTTCTGTAGATATGGTCAATGTATCCCAATGCACATGAACCTGTGTACAAGAGATGGATTGAGTCACATTAGGTAGTAACAGCAGGGTGTGTGCTGCTCCATCTTTATACAACAGTTTGTACATAACACTAACCCATGGTTTATTTAATGCATGGTTTGTTCCTCTAACCAGGGTTTATCTGGCAGACAATCGAACAAACTATGGTTTTTCTCAATCCCTGGGTTGTTTGTTTTCCTCTTTCGCCCACTCCTCCCTGTATCCCAAATACAGCACAGTAGTGCTGGCATTTAGAGTGGATAGGGTTTTTTTAATCACTCTTGCCCGCCACCTCTGTAGCCTAGCAAAACAACCCATGGTTCTAGGTTCGCACATAATGGCAACCCATAGTTTAGACAGCCCATAGTTTAAACAACCCAGAGTTCACACAACCCAACAACAAACTATGGTTCTCTTTTTGGGTTATTCATGGTTAACAAACCAGGGTTTGTTTGTGTGGCTGCATTCACCTATCGCAACAAACCAGAACTCACAACCCAAACCGTGGTTTAGCATTATGGGCAAATGAGGCCAATGTGTCAACAAGAGATAAAGAACTCTTCTATTTGGTTGTGGATGAGATCTTGGACTTACCATTACACATTTCTTTGCAAAAAATAAAAATAAAAAAAAGCCTGCCACAGTGTAAAGTATGAAGTGGCACTTTGCTTAAGCACCCCAAATATTAACTTACAGTTGCAGGCATGTGTCCATGATCAAGCAACAGACTTAGCAGCAAGCATGTGACAAATCCTATGTGGAACAGTATGCAGGGAGCTGCTATTCCCAGATATTGGAGGCTGCTTTATCTGTTCTGCAGTTCCTCCAAGCAGCTACAGTTAAGGTGACATGCATGGGGTGATCTCATTTTATCTTCACAACAAGAGGCTGAGAAATTGCTAAGGCTACCCACAGAGCTACATGGCTGAGTGGGGATTTGAACTCGGGTCTCTCCAATCCCAACCCAGCACTCTATTCACTACACCACACAGGCTTGTCCAATGCTATGACCTTCCAATAAGAAAAAGAGACTAGTGCTCACCCTCCAGCAGGCAGCTGTCTGTTAACCTCTGTGCATCAGCAGCTCTATAAAGTCAGAAAGAAGAATAACGACTTACCTGAGCACTTAAGAGGCAAAGGTGACCATGTGAGTAGCTGTTTGCCAGCAGAGATGCTGAAGTGGTGCTTATGCGAAGGGATGATGGAATAATGGGAGTCACATGTGAACTGCAGTAAATTACACTTAAACAGCTTTTAAGAGAGTTGAAAGTGGTTTGAGAGAGGCACCATTTCCCATGGTGTTCACTCATATTTGTTTTGTCCCATTCTTGCTTTGGGCCAAACAGGTTTTGCGGGGTTTTGAAACAATATAAAAAAACCCTGCACAACTTATTTGCCAGAGGCAGAATGGGATGAAAGTAAATACCACAAGCAATTGTCCCTTTTTCAAACAGCCTTCAGCCCTGGGGAAAAACCCATCCTGTCTGTTTCCAGCATAAGGGTGCTTCCAGAGGCTTTTATTGTGCAATCAGCCTGCCTCATTCACCTTTTACAAGCGGTTCAGAGGTTGTTGTCTTCCATTTGTAGCCCTCCTCTGTTTTCCTACCACTTCTTCCATCATTTTCCTTACCACAGAAAATCCATTAAGGGGGGTAAGAAGGAATAGCTGCACAATGTTTTTTTTTTTACTGGTAGCGCTAGGATCCATCTGTCTGGAAACACCCGAAGTCTCTGGCAATTTGTACTCCTTGCACTTTTTATTCAGAAGGCAGAGTTGTGGGTTCCATGTGTCCCTTGCAAGTATTTACAGTACCTGAAATATAGTGCAATTACAGGTGGTGAAATATAGTGATATTTCAGGTGGAACTGGGCGGTGCTCAGGCTTAGGACCCCTATACCCTATGGCTAAGCTACCAACCACCTTGCTGAACTGGCAGGCATCTGTGCTCTGCAGGGTTTTCTGTACCATTCCATGTCTCTCATTCTTACTGACTTATCATCTCAGCCATTGCAAAAAAGAAAAAAGAAAAGAAAAATTAGCAATCAGAATGATGCAACTATATTTATGCAACAAAACAAAACAAAAACACAATTCTGCAGTTTGCATAGTATTAAATCACTAGTTTTATAGCAGTGGAAAGGCACATGTGTATACTGTGCTTTTACTCCAGTCATGACATAGAAATTAATTCACTTTAAACCAATATGCCGGTTGATACTGATAACATGAGTTGGGGTACAATATAGCACAAAAATGGTTCTGAACGTCTGATGTAGAGAAATTGTGATACCTGGTGTCTGCCTCATGCAGGGTTCCATGGCTCAGTGATAGAGTCCATGCTTTGCATGCAGAAGGCCCCACATTCGATCCCCAGCATCTCCAGGTAGGGCTAGGAAAGAATCCTGCCTGAAATCCTGGAGAGCCACAGCCAGTCAGTGCCGACAATACTGGGCTAGATGGACCAGTGGTCTGACTCAGTGACCTGGTTTGCAAATAACATTAACCCATGGTTTATTTAATCCATAGTTTGTTGACCTAACCAGGGTTTGTCTGGCAGACAATCAAACTGCCGTTTGTTTTCCCAATCCCTGCATTGTGTGTTTTACCCGCTTCCTCCCTGTATCCCAAATGCCTTTGTGGAGCTGTATTACTGGCATGTAGAGCAGCTGATTTTTTTTACCACTCTTGCCACCACCTCTGTAGCCTGGCAAAACAACCCATGAATAACCCATGGTTCTGGGTTCACACATAATGACAATCTATATGGTTTAAACAACCCTGGATTCACAACCCAACTACAAAGCATGTGTACTCTTTCTGGATTGTTCGTAGTTAATAAATCAGGGTTTGTTAGCACCACTGGGTTTGCACATCACAACAACCCAGAATTCAACAACCCATACCATGAATTAGCATTATATGCAAACCCAGCCAGTATAAGGCAGCTTCCTATGTTCCATAGCACCCTCCTCCATCTTCATAAAGGCACAGCTTCTCACTCAGCTATTTTCGCTGCTTATCTGTGCTCCCTTTCAGCTATATTTAGGAGACATCTGGCCTTCTCCTATTCAGCCTAGGGGCCACTTGCAGCCTTGCAGCTGGTTCCAATTTAAAGGGTACGCAGTCCAAGCCACAACGCAGAACAAAACGTTCTATGTGCTAAAAATCACTTCCCCAGATTAAAAAAAAGGCACCATGCGGGTGGCAGGCAGAGCTATTATGGCCATGATTTGACAAACAAAGAAGACTGACACTTGGTTTGATCAATAATTATTCCTGGAGAAACATCAGGCAACATAAAAGCTGGGATTTATAGCTTGCACTCCACCCAGTTAATGACACACACAGTACTAAAAATGTAGGGTCTATTTCGGGCCAAGCTGCCTAGTCATCCATTCACACAGCACTAAACCAAACCTTAAGAAGAGATCAAACCTTAAGAAAAAATGAAATTAATGCAAAATGCAAAGAGTTCGCTCGCTTAACAGCCTTCATTCTAACATCAAGTCCATCCATGGATGGGAGTATAAATTATCAAAAGGAAAGAGTGGGAACAGGGCCAAGCATGAGAGGAGATAAAGCCCCTGTGAGGGGGATGTGAGACAACTGCCAAAATTCTGACAGACACCCGGACTGGCTCCCAGCAACATCACCAATCAACACAAATGGAGTGGGAAAATATAGAGTGCACCAGAAACTATCCAAGATAATTTGGAATCCGGGCTAAGAAACTGAAGCAACCTGTTTATCAAAACCTTCTTGCTCCCCACCCCAGAGCTGAGAGAGTCTTAAAGGCCTTCTAAGCTATTTCAGGTCAATCCATTTACCAGAACCCGAGAGATCAACTTATGCAAATGGGTGTAGAGCAGGGTTGGGCAGAAGGTCCAGATGTTCTGTAGAGCAGGGTTGGGCAGAAGAGTCCACATGGCCAATTGGCAGGAATGCTGGGAGTTGGTCCAAAACATCTGGGGATCTACCTTCTGCCCATCCCTGCAGAGCAAATACCCTGAAATGACTTGAGCAAGTGAGCTAGGCTTCATGTTGTAGAGGAAGCTTGTTTAAAAAAAGCTAATAATAATATATCGCCAAGTATTGTGTTTATAAATAGATACATAACAATCAAAGACAGTCCCCAGAGAGATTTGAAAAATGCTTCCAGTGGTCATGAAGCTTTTCTACCCTACACATTGCCTATGGCTTCCCTAAGCCTGCATTGCTTACCCTCTGCTACTGCCTTCCTTCCCCATTTTTTGTTATTGTTATTAACAGCATTTTTATCCCACCCTTCCTCCAAGGAGCTCCAGGTGGTATACATGGCTACCCCACTCTCCTTTATACTTGCAGCAACCCCGTGAGGTTGATTAGGCTGAGGAGTGGTGACTGGCCCATGGTCACCCCGTGGGCTTCTTGGCTGGGTGGGGATTTGGGCCCAAGTTTCTCAACTCCTAGTCCATCCAGTACACTACATGGGCTCTTCTTACTTCGTTGCCTTGTACCATCTCAGTCCTTTCCCAAAAACTAAATAATGGTCTAAAATAATGGGTTCAAAATAAATAGTACAAATTAAGGAAATATGTGTGTATATACATAGCATGCTGTGTGCAGAGAATTGGCTAATGAGCACTACAAATAAAGACTACCGTATTTCCTTGTCAGAGTAGGGTGTGGGGTAGCCTGCATTTCACTGAAGAAATTCACAACCTGCCTTCCCCATTGCTGGTTAATAAGTGAAAGACCAGCTATAACCTACAAGGAGCTGAAGAAGCAAGAGAGCCCCAAGTCTCTAAAATGTAGGTGCCCAAACTATATTCTCCTGCTGCTGTTATCAAAAGGCATGAGTAGTCATATAAAGTTCTGAGTAGTCAACCCTTTGGTTAACACTACCAGGAGAATGCAATTTTAAGGAGGTTGCTCAAGAGTATAAAAAGGGCTTCTGAAACCAGGGACAAAGAAATCAAGATGGCCTTCCCAGCAGTCTCCTGTTCAGGTACCAGCAGGCCCAAACCCTCCATAACATCAGACAGACTACAGCAGGCTTCAGTCTATTGTTTTGAGCACCAGAGAATGCCAAACTTTGCTCAGAGCAGGCTGCCCTCCAGTTCTTTCCATGCTCACAATAGTTTGCACTGAAGGAACATGCCTGAATGTTTATGTTTTAGGGTGACTGAGGAAGAGCCTGCTAGCCCTAATAGCTCTCTGGCATGTAAGTGACACCAAAGAAGAAGTGTTGTGCTTGTTTAGACACTGGAGAGATTTAGTGGTCTGCATTCTGTCTTCACAAAAGGTTCTTTCAGCAATAGAGGCAAGACCTCCATGGAAGGGTAATTTAAACAAACAGTATAAGTGATTACTGGCCCCACAGCCCACCCCACAGCTCCGAGACAGAAATATCTTGACTCTCATCCTCAGCCCTGTACACTGGCATCTGTTTCTACACCCAAATTAAGTTGTTCATATAGCAGAGCAGCGCTAAGGAAGATACTAGAATTGGCACACATGCACTGGCTGGATATTATTATTATTATTATTATTATTATTATTTATATTATTATGAGAGCCAGTGTGGCACAGTGGTTAGAGTGTTGGACTGGGACTCGGGAGATCCGGGTTCTAGTCCCCGCTCAGCCATGAAACTCACTGGGTGACTTTGGGCCAGTAGCTGACTAACCTACCTCACAGGGTTGTTGTGAGGATAAAATGGAGAGGAGGAGGATTATGTAAGCCGCCTTGAGTTCCTTGCAGGAAAAAAGGCGGGGCATAAATGTAATAAATAAATAAATAAATAAATAAATATCACCAGCAACAGGCCAAGCAGAACTTCAGACTAGAGTAACCCTAAAGCAAGGTGTGCTGAAGCAAGACATCTGACCAGAGGGTGGAAGAAAGGAGCTCTAGGAAGAGGTAGGGTGGATTGGGGAATGTCTTTGTGGCTTCAGGCTGATCATTCCTTTGTTACTTAGATTATGAGTTGATTTCTCCAGAATTGTTGGCAGATGTTTCCTTAATGGAAATTCATGGTCTGCAGATAGTTAGGAATTTCTCTTGTGTATTGGAATGGGAGAGCCAGCAAAGCTTGGGGAAGGTGACTCATGTAGGCCTCCCTAGTGAAAGGGGTATGGGGTTGATCAGCCTTCTCCAACCTGGTGCCTCCAGATGCGTTGGAGTATAACTCCCATCATACTGGGAATTGTAGTCCAACACATCTGGAGGGCTCCGGGTTGGGGAAGCCTGGGGTAGAGGCATATATATGTGAAAACACAGCCGTCTTGGAATATGGAACAGACAGAAACAGTGACAGAGAGATTATTAGAGAGTCGTGAATTGGTTGAAGCCATCTCGGGAGTGCAGGGCCCCTCTCTAGGGATCTGATGTGGCATAGTGGAGCAGTCGCATTGTAGCAGTGCCTGCTCTTTGCCTCACCTTACACTCTCTGTGCACATCTGTAAATATTACAAAAATGACACAAGTCACCAGTGCTCCCTCATCCAAAGAAAACCAAGCCCAGGGAGTATCTCCCCTAAAATTCCACTCAGCTAGGGCATGTCTGTTGAATGAGGGCTCAGCTGGGCTCCAGCACCTTATCTCCTGCACCACCAGGGCCATGTGTTGGTTATAAGGCTTGCAGACGTAAGCTGGGTTTCTCAAGGAGGCCCCACCATCTAAGAGAGCACTTAAATGACCCCAAGGACCAATCCAGCACCACCACCCAGCACCTTAGGGTAGGGCTTTTAGTCTGAGCTTGTTTTTCTGCAAGCAGATCCTGCCAAACTAAAAGCTTGCTCAACTTGGATTAAGTGACCTGTTTCTGACTCTTCAGATCTTTAGCTGCTGCTTTTGGAACTTGGCCTGTGCCTGCCCCAGATCATGCTACTTGTCCCCTGATTCCACTGGATTGAGAGCTGCCCTCCCCAGGACACCCAAACCTGTTTCCCTGGACCCTGACCTACAGTGGACCCTGACCTTCCTGCAGCACCAGCAAGGCAGAGATAGAGGCTGGCTGACCACAACAGATCTTGGCATAGTGTGCTTAGATACTGTGCATGCATTTCTCCACCACCCCAGTGAGAAGGGGGGAGGACCCGGAAGAGATCGTGCAAGAGAGCTTTTCCAAGAAAAATGTTGGGAACCACCGGCCTAGCTTCCCAGTGGTAAATGAGGCAATACACCAGCTTTCCCCAACTTGGTTCCTTCCAGATATCTTGGACTACAACTCCCATAATTCCTAACCATTGGCCATACTGGCTATGGCTGATGGGAGTTGAAGTCCAAAATGCCTGGGGGGCACCAGGTTGGGGAAAGCTGCACTACACAATATGGAAGTAATGCTATTTTCACCCAGAACTCACATAATCTACAGTAGACAACCAAGACAGGGATGTGGGGGAGGCCATAGAATGGAAGATGAATAGGGTGGAGTAGGGCTGAGATAGATGGTGGTAGAAGAGCAGGTAAAGTGAGGCTGGAGGTGGTGTTGTGAGGAAAGTTATTGCTAAAGTGGGTCAGAGAGGCACTTGAAAGAGGGGCGGAAGCTCTTCCAGGCATGGAGTCAGGAAGGGAGAGGGGAATGCATATGCCTCATGAGATGTCATTGCAACCAGCACCAGTTGGGGTCCTAGCACCACTGCAAAAGATGGCGCATCATCCAGAGGAAAGGGCCATCTAAGGCTACAAAAGAAACTCACATTTGAAAAGCAGCAGTTAGAAAAACAGTGTGTTCAGTGCATCACTAAGGAAAAGGTGCATTTTATGGCAGAGTTACTTCTCCGTTAGTTTACCTGTATCCTAACACCATCACCAGTTTTCTTCTTATTTATTTATTATATTTATACCCCGCCTTTTTTCCTGGAAGGAACCCAAGGCGGCTTACATAGTAATCCTCCTCCTCTCCATTTTATCCTCACAACAACCCTGTGAGGTAGGTTAGGCTGAGAGTCAGCGACTGGCCCAAAATCACCCAGTGAGTTTCATGGCCGAGCGGGGACTAGAACCCGGATCTCCCGAGTCCCAGTCCAACACTCTCACCACTACGCCACACTGGCTCTCCCATAAAAAGCAACGGTAGCTGTGCTGGCCATAAAAAAAAATCAAACCCCATATTAGGATAATACCTGTATTAGGTTAGGTGGTAAACAATGCAAAGGGGAAAAAGGTGGGAAGAGAGTGGCTGATGTTGAAGCAGTGGAGTCTTACCACCTAGTCTGATGAAGAGTTCTGGAGAACTCAAAAGCTTGCACACTATTTTGTGACCTTTGAGATGGCCTAATTAAGCCATCACCTTAATATGAATTTTAGAACTTTTCTCCCATATTACACAGACAAACTGAGAGCCAGCTTCAAGGCCCTTCTGCAAGAATTACAAGTACTAGAAATTGTCTACTACAAATATTGCCTTCTCAGTGATGGGCTAATTTGTGGGAGGAACGTCCAATCCATACAGTTGACCATTCTAGAATGGCAGCTTTGACTTTTTAAAAAACTTGGGGGAGGGGATGTATGCTGCTGCTTCATTTTTCCCTACTGGTGTGCAATATTATGATGGCTCTTAAAGTGTTTTGCCGAGGATTTTATTCTGCATCATTAGCTATTTTGAGGACCATCTGGTCAAAAAGTGTCATATAGGTAAGTTGAATGAAAAACATAGCTCATTAGTAGACCATATGCTCTGCATGAAAAAGAACACAGGTTCAATTCCTAGGATGGGGAAGGCTGGTCTAGATAGACCAATGGCCTGACTATGGTATAAGACAGTTCTTTGAACTGATATGGATAAAGTATATCTTTCTACCCAGTCACTCTTATAAACTGGATCTGTCTGAGACTTTCATTGTTCTATGTGTTTGGTTTGGCTGCTCATTCCAGCCAGGCTTCCCTTCACTGCAAAAGAATTTACTGGGAACTCCCTTCAAGAAATCCTTGCTTCATTCAAGGCCTGCGGTCCCAATATCCTTCCCAGACCTAGTATTTAGCATTGATTACTGCATATCTATGGTACCCTCAGCTTTATCAGCTATTTATAAATATTGGTTGCCTCCTGCTACATGTTGAGTACCACCAAAACAATAGGCTCACGAGAGTTCTTGCACACCTCCCATTCATGGCCACAAGGCTTGGTCAATACTCTCTAGGGCAGGAGTGCAGAACCTCGGGCCCAAGGTCCCAATCCAGCCCTCCAGCAGTCCCCCAAAACCCCTGCCCCCATTTCCCCAGCCACCAATCGTTTGGTGGTTTACCAGCTTTTGTGCAGCTTCCCTCCCACCCCTTCTAAAAGGTTGAAATGCCTCTCCCAAAGCTTAGTTACTAGAGTAAGAGCTTTAAGTGGAAATATGCTTGTATGGGGGGGGGGGGTTGGCCCTGCCTTTTCTACCTTCAGCCCCACCCACTGCTGGAATGTTGTCCCCATGAGTTTCTCAGCAATGGAATTTGGCCCTCGAGCTGAAAGAGGTTCTGCACCTCTACAGTAGAGGATGTGCTCACAAGAAGCCTTGCTGAGTTGGATGGCCTCATATAGGCTTTATGTTTAACTTACGGTATACACAGTGTTTGGAGTTCTGCATGACATCATTACAGAAATGATGCACCTTTCATTATGACCGTATCTGGCTCTGGAAAAAAAACATATTGAAGAGTACTGGGCCCAGAATGCAGAATTGATGTATGGAACGTGCTGTAACAAGATGTAGTGACAGCGACTAGCTTAGTTGGCTTTAAGAGGCGAATGATGAAGGAAAGGTCCATCCCTAGTTATTAGCTATGATGGCTGTATAGAAACTGGATGTTCAATGGCAATGTGCCACTGAAGACCAGTTACTGGGAATCAACAACAGCAGAAGGCTATTGCCCCTTCTTGTGGGCTGCATCTGGTTGGTCCCTGTGCAAAACGGGATGATGGACTAGACAGGGATAGGTATAGTAGGTAACATGGTGCCCATGGGTACCAAAGCGCTCCTGAACATCTTGGTGCTCACCAAGGTGCCCTACTCCTCCCACTTAAAAAAAAAAAAGAATACATTTTCTTACCAGCAGCTGGGACCACTGTGAAATAAGTTTCTGTAGGTACTGAAAACTGTGGGTTCAAAGGAGTTGTTTAGTATGTTGGGTCTCAGACACCACCTCTGCCTTGAATTCATTTGTTTTGGCAGGTTACTTGTCTTTTGCCATGCTTCCCATGGCAACCATTTTGTGGTAGTGCTTAGGAGTTTCTCGAATTGCAAGATGTGCCCACAGCCCAAAAAGGTTGCCTACACCTGAGACAGACCATTGGTCTAACCCTGGACAGCTCTTCTTCTGTCCCTGTCCCAAAGTGATGCTTCTGTGATTGCTTCAGTCTCACAACATTCCCTTTGATTTCAGTGGCTGTTTTCTAAAGAGAATCAGACATACTCCATGTGCACAGCTTGTCTCAGATACCAGCCCTGTTTTGCCTAGATGTTGATGGTTTTTCTAAATCATAGAAAAGTAGAGTTGGAAGGGGCCTACCAGGCCATCGAGTCCAACCCCCTGCTCAATGCAGGAATCCAGGTCAAAGCATCCCTGACAGATGGCCGTCCAGCTTCACCTTGAATGCCTCCAGAGTGGGAGAGCTCACCACCTCCCTTGGTAATTGGTTCCATTGTCTTATTGCTCTAACAGTCAGGAAATTTTTCCTGATGTTCAGGTGGAATCTGGGTTCCTGTAACTTGAGCCCATTATTCCGTGTCCTGCAATCTGGGATGATCGAGAAGAGATCCTGGCCCTCCTCTGTGTAACAACCCTTCAAGTACTGGAAGAGTGCTATCATATCTCGCCTCAGTCTCCTCTTTTGAAGGCTAAATCTATTGGTGTCTGGGAAAGCAAGAACAAGACACCAAGATGAAAACAACGCTATGCATTTGACCCAGCAGAAGGCAAATACTACTCTCACCAGGTTCTGTGCCAACAAATCACAGAAGGTGTGGTCAGTTTGAACGTGACAAGAGGCAGGGAAAGCCTACTGTTGAATCAGGTGTATCCGAGTCCGACAGCCACCTGACTGGATAAACAGCAATGTTGGCCTTTCTCAATTCTTGTCAGTTGTGAAATCTGGGAGTCCCAAATATTTGACAAGATCAGTGTTATGCTGGTGAAATTAACCATCCAGGTGCCTGGATTGCTTGAACTTTGGCAAGATGCTGGGGGAAATTCTCAAAGTGTGAAAGCTGCTTTTCTTCTCTCCATGCCAGCCTTCCCCCAACCTGGTGCCCTCCAGATATGTTGGATTGCAACTTCCATAATTCCCAGCCAGCAAGGCCAAGGCTGCACGACTGAATTAACTGTCCTGGTTTACTTCCCAGAGAACTGTAGCTCTGGGAGGGGCAGAGGATAAACTTATCATAATTTGCAATGTCATGGAGGATCACTTAAAAGGATCTAGGAGAGCTAAACTGGTTTAATTTGTAGTGGAGTTATGGTCTAAATCAGTCTCCCCTAACCTAGTGCCCTCCAGATGTTTTGAACTTCAATTCCCATCAGCCCCAGGCAGCATGGCCAATGGTCAGGAATGCTGGGAGTTGCAGTTCAAAACATCTGGAGGGCACCAGGTTGGGGAAGGCTTGTCTAAAGGCACATCCACATTAGGAATCATTCTTTCTAACAGTGAAATCAGGTGGTCCAGTGTTGAAAGCCCTGGAGAGAAAATGAGGCCACTGAGAAACAAGGGAGGTATCAACATGCACAGGTAAACCCTGAGGCTTGCATTACAACAAACCAAAAAGACCCTAAGGGGGCACAGCACACAATCAACACAAAATAGCCCCAAAAGCACTGCGCATGTTCAGCATGTTGGAAAAGAAAATTTGGGGAGGGAAGAATGGAATGGAGTATTCTTGAGGAGAGCGTGGCTGGCTTGCTAGATGGAATTATGAACAGGAGTATTTTTGCTAGGAGGGGAGGCTACAGGTCTCACTAGTTCCCTTTAAGATCTTGAAGTATGCAGCAGTACAAAACGTTTAAAATACACACTAAAGGGAACAAAATCACACACACACACACACACACACACACACACACAAACTGCCCAATCCTGAATGAGTATATGCAGAGTGGCCTCCAGGAGCCATGGAATGTTGATGCTGTTAGTTGGAAAAAAACATGGAAAATTGGGAGGGGATGTGTGTGAATTGGCTACTTGAGCCCCTAACACAGCCTTCCCCAACCTGGTGCCCTCTGCATGTTTTTGACTTCAACTCTCATCAGCCCAAGCTAGCATGGTCAATGGGCAAGAATGCTCAGGAGTTGTAGTCCAAAACATCTGGAGGGCACCAGATTACGGAAAGCTGCCATAACTGGTTATCCTGGAGGAAGACATTTCTAGAACCTTGAACAGATGGACAAGGGATAATTATATACTGCAACACTGTTGCAGCTTCTACTTCTTTAAACTGTTTCCAAATTGCTTCAGCTGTAATACCTTCCCAAAGGAACTCTCCATTGTAGTTTTTATAAAGCAACTGATAATTCTGAATTAAAGAATCCTTCCAAGGCCATGCCTTTTTGGCGGGGGGGGGGGGGGCAAAGAGAACACAATGGCCACGTTTGCACGTCACAGTAAGACACCCTGTGAATAAGCTACGCAGTGTGGATTGTACTTAGAACAACTATGGTGCACACTGTGGCTTGTTCTTGAAACAACTGTGGTGCACACTGTGGGTTGTTCGTGGAACAACCCACAGTGTACCCAACAGACAATTGGGCTCACTGTGGCTTGTTCTCCGCTTCCTTCCACCTCGGTCCTCCAGCCGGTATCCCAGTGTCCTTCACAGCAGAACCCGTCTTCTCTCCCCCTCCATGTTCTGATCACTACCCTTTTTTGTTTGCCATGTTTTTGTGGGTAGTTTTGGAAACTCAAAAAAGTGCAATGGGGGTTGTGTTTTTTATTTTTTGGATCCCAGAAAATTGCAGAACTGTGTTGTTGTTACTACTACTACTACTACTACTACTACTATCATTATCATTATTATTGTCCGTCTTTCGCAAGTGTGCAGGAGCGCTTATGGCTTGCTTATTTCCTTGTCTGTTTCAGCTGTCAAAGGAAGTGGCAAAGTACAGTAGGAAACGATTGACAAGGCGAGACTGGTCTGATACCCTAGCTGTCAATTGAAAAGCACCAGTGAAGGGGGGGAAATGGCTGTAATGGAACAGTTAATGCAGGTGTGCAAATTTCCCCTCCATTTACTACCCAGCCATTAAATTTGCGTTTATTTCTGTGTGGGGTTTTTTAGTACTGTCACAGAACTGCAGTAACTGCAGCAGTAAGTGCTCTGAAAAGGAGCCCCCGAAAAAGGGGGGGGATTATAGGGGGAAGATCTTCTTGTTCCCCCCACTTTGGGTGCACCTTCTTTTTCTGCTTTTCCCCCTTCACTGGTGCTTTTCAACTGACAGCTAGGCACTTGGTCCCTGGCAACTGTGCACAAATTACGGTAGCCTATATGCAGCCTCGCCTTGTCAGTCTGTTTCCTACTGCGCTTTGCCTCTCCTTTTGACAGTTGAAACTGAAAAGGAAATTGACCAGACAAGACTTTTCATATTGGACAGCCGTAAGTGCGCACTTGCGCAAAACTGACAAAAAAAATAAAAATAACGAATGCAGTTGCACAATTTTCTGCATCCCAATTTTGATTTCTTTTTTAAAAGGGGTGGTGAACCAGTGACAGTTGCTCCAAAGTGCTGCTTGGGCATCAGTAGAGGGGCTGTCACTGGCAGCAGCACAGGCAAGATCGCAATGAGTGGCAGGGTTTTTTGCTAGCCTTGCCAAGTGGCTCACTAATCCCCGGAACCCATGATAAAATTACTCTCCCGGGTTCGGACAATATGCCAACCCATTGTGGGTCGAACAACCCCTAGAAAAAGTCATGGGTTGGCAGTGTGGCTTGTTGCTCCCAAATAACCCTGTGGGAAGCGGTTTAAATTCAGATGACACGACAACCCACCACGGCTAGTTACCCAGAATGGGTTGTAGGGTTGCGCAAACCAGGTCAATAGGAGAGAGATGCTAGTTTACAGTTTTACTGTAAACATACCTTAAATGCGTAGTAGTAATGCACCAGCGACAAGTATAGATATAATAACCAATGAAACTTGGCCAAGGGATCTATTGCCATATTGCAATTCCTAATAACTACCGGTAAATCTTTTCCCCTTCTCTCTTGCTGCTATATGGTGTCAATTCAACCAGATTCTCCATAAAGCACTACTACTCGTTAAGGGGCTTTCCACGAAGTACTAGCGTGGGAGGAGGATGGAGCTGGCCAACCACCTGGTATCCTCTTCCAGGAATAGCCACATGATGGTTGAGAGCCTTTTGGACTATAAACTAGGGCTGAAGAAAGACTGGAAGGGTTTACACAGACACATATTTCCAGCTATGTACCAGCAATTGTTCTTGCATTTGCTGACATTTTTGACAAGGAGCCCGGCTACTCTTTAAACAGTGCACAAGAAATGACCGAACAGCGGACTGAAAAGCATAATCCTGTTTCCATTGCAACAGCAGAAGGCAGCAGAACACACACACACACACTCTCTCTCTCTCTCTCTCTCTTTAATATAAGCAAGATGAAACTCCAAACTGGCTAAGATTTAAGTACTTGTACAAAGTGCCCTGGCATTTTCCATGAGCATAAATAGTCTGGCTTCTTGCCCTGACAATTTTTATTTGAAAAGCATTTCCATCATCATCCCAGTGAGGGCTTTCCAAAGCAAGATAGGGCAATATGTTCCACATTCAGAGGAAAGCCAGCTTTAACAGGCTTCCACAGCCATCTCCTGAAACAACCTGACATGCTCTATTTATTTATTTATTCTCCAGATTATGAGCTGTGGCCAGATGATAAACAGCAACAAAGCAATTACAGATGCTTACCAGGAAATGAAAAGCCACTGAGTCAATTTCCAAAGAAAGTTTAATATAATTGACCAGAAAAGGTGACTTGGGTGGATCGCACAAAAACAAGCAAGCAAGCAAAAGCAAATTTGCCTGATTTCTGACTCAAGGGACAGAAAAGCAAGGAGTTTCTGACACCTCCAATGTATGCCTTCTGGTTCCAGATTCAGAACTAGATGAAGCAGTTTGGAAAACAGCCAGCTCTTGGAAAGAAGTGTCCTAAAACTAATCTTACATACCGGTATTTGTTAAACAGAGACCTATTTATTTAATATATTTATAAGCCATCCTTTAGGACGAATTGTCGTCATCACAAAGCGACTTCCATAAAAAACATTTTAAATAGTACAAATAAAAAGCATCACAAAAATAATCATAAGAGCAACAATAAAAATAAGAATATATAAGAATAAATGAAACACTATATATTGTCCAATTCAGTCCACCAGCCCTGCTGATGACCTCTCTCGTGAAGGCTCCTTCTCCAACTGTCACCACCAGCAGCCATTCCAGCAGGCTGTACTGAGGGAGATGAGGGAGAGCAGGGCCAATCCCAAAAGCCTGCTAAAAGAATTAATTTTCCCCTCCCCCCCCATTCCTTTTTCCTTGTGTGTCATGTCTTTTTTAGACTGTAAGCTGGCGGGCAGGGCCTGTCCTGTTTAACTGATTATACGTAAGTTGATCTCGGAGCCTTTTTGGTTGAGGAGCGGCATAAAAATTAATAAATATTGAAATAAATAAATACCAACCAGCATTATATTTAAAACCAGCTAAACCACAAACCCATTAAAAACCATTTAGATACTGGTAGGCCATTTAAGCACAATGCTATGCATGTTTAGACAGAAAAAGGTCCTACAAGCCCCAGCATTCCCTAGCCAGCAGTGCTGGCTGGGGCACGCTGGGAGCTGTAGGACTTTTTTCTGTCTAAACATGCATAGCATTGCGCCCTTAGAGACCATTTAAATACCAGTAGAAGTCAATAGGATCACAAAACTCAATCTGAAAAAGCAATCTGAAATAAGTACCGGTAAGTCTTTACTGTCTGCCTGATTGTCTGTCAAGAAGGGGCCACACATATCTTTACTGGAAAGGAATTCCAGTTGTGGGGCCACTG
Organism: Shinisaurus crocodilurus; assembly: GCA_021292165.1. Taxonomy (NCBI): domain Eukaryota; kingdom Metazoa; phylum Chordata; class Lepidosauria; order Squamata; family Shinisauridae; genus Shinisaurus; species Shinisaurus crocodilurus. The sequence goes on along the minus strand of CM037879.1, from coordinate 73,805,331 downwards.
TCAAAAAAGCCCGCTCTCTCATGCCCGCCAACCTAGTTGATCTCACAGGTGAGTGTAAAAGAAGGTCCTCTGAGGCTGATCATAAAACACGGGCAGGCTGGTAGCGGTTATCAATGCTTTCCGTGATGGGCTGCCTCTCTTAATTGGACCCAAAAATATAGACCAGCTCTCCCTCCCAAAACCAAAAGGCTTGCTGAAGCAAGAATGTGCTGCTTCGTTCATCTTTCAAAACCGACACCTCCCTGAAATGTCTGTGTTCTTTGGGTTCCAGGTGTGATTAGTGCTGATTAGGTGTGATTAATAGGGTGTTTGCAACAGGAGATCTCTCTTATTACAAGGCTTGTATGGCCAAGTGTTGATGGTCTGCCCCATGGGGAGGGGGACAGAGCCAAAGGGAATTTTTGCCTAATCTCTCTGGCCTCAGTTCTTGGCTTCACCCTCATATTATAAATGAGAGGAGTGGACCAGCCACATTCAGCAGAACTAGCTATCTGCAGTGGGGGGGGGGGGGGGGGAGGTGAGGATTCTCTCCATTTACTCCTTGAAAGTTTATGCATGGAGAGGGGGCGGTCCTGCATGGTCAAGAAAAGAGCTCAGCATTGGGTACTGTGCCACATTTATAAAGATGGAGTTCTTCATTGCTACTAAAAGCCAAGTTAACAGGCCCTTGGGTTTGGCTGAAGCTGCTAAGATTTAAATAAAACTTTTGCAAGTGTAGTACAGCCTTCCCCAACCTGGCCAGTGGCCATGCAGGCTAGGGATTATGCAAGTTGCAGTCCAACATATCTGAAGGGCACCAGGTTGAGCAAGGCTGGTGTAGGATATCAACTCCCTAACTGAAAGAATATCTAGATCAACAGTGTCTAACTTTTTGGGCCAGTGTGCCACAAATGAAGTCCAAAGTATGAGCCGGTGCTACTCTAGTGTACATTGCAATACCAAGGAAGCATCTTCCTCATGCCTTCATGTGGTTTTAGCACTAGCCTACCAAACAGGGAGCAGTGCAGCACTGGATAAGCAGGCAGGAATCAGTGGTGGTGCTGCTACCTCTGAGGAATATAGACAAAAGGGTGGCTTGCAGCCTGTCCTACCTTGCAGGGTGGAAGGTGCAGACACATTGGTTTGTCACAATCATGAGGAGCAAAGATGGGGCCAAGGTGAGGACAAACACAAGGAGCACAGTGCCAGGTAAAATGATGATAGAACATGTTACAGTAAGTCCAGAGTGACAAGCTTCTATTAGGGCTGTGCAAATAAAACTTGCCCCCACAAGGCATCTATGGGTGCTTAAACAACCACCCTTATATGTTCAAAGAATGCAGGGGGGTGGGACCCATCTTGGGACTTCACACGGAGCAGCTCTGTACACATGCATTGGTATGTGCATAAAGCCTGCAGACAGTGAGCGGAAGTGGCTGCTGGGTGAGGTGGCCCAACTAGCCCATGTGGTTCCCTCACACTTTGAACGCATGTGGAGGGAGGTGATCTGGACCACCACCAGCAGCCAATAAGCATGGTTTGAAGGAGCTAATGCTGGCAACTTGATAAAGCCATCTCAAAATCCCTCACCCTCCTTTCTGGGGCACAAACGCTGCATTTAATTTATTGCGGTGTGCACGAATGCAATTGGGCAAGTCCATGTTATTTTGAGGTGGAGTGGAACCAAGCCCTCATTCAAGGAATTGGAACTGTGTGCAATACCAAGGCAGCGAGAAACGAAAATTTGCCAGAATGTTTCAGACGCGCTGGTCTGGGCATAGCCTAAGCTCTGTTGGCAGGAATGGTGTTCTGTTCAGTGTAGCAACTTGCACATAAAAACAAGACAGGCTCCTTGGATTTTGCCCAGCATCACTGATGCCCTATGACTGTAGAGAGGGAGGTGACCTTTGGTCCTTATGTGTATATTGAACACCAGGATCCTCCCCAGTGGTTTAAAGAGGGTTGGCCAATCTATGAGATTGCTCAGAAGTAACTACACTGAAATATTTGTTCCAAGAATCCTGTGACTCACCGATTCATTAAACTCAACCTCTGTGTTACATCTTGTTCTTTCTCTACCCCCAGCCCCCACACCTTCTGTACTTCCTGCTTCCAAATGGGCTGGTGTTGCCCATTTGGCATACTGGTGGCAAAAAGTTCTACAAGGCAAATGGCAAGTAGGAGGTGAGAGTAGTGTAGCATGGGCAGCCCCCTCCCCCAAAAAAACCCTTAGTGCAGGCATAGTGCCTTTCCTAAACAGGCAGCTGACAAAAAGGTCCAATTCTAGCCCAATTCTGAGAGCTGCTCATTACCGAAAAAGGGGTAACGCTAAAAAAAAACAGCAAAACAGGCAAAAATCAATGTGGGGGCCCTGCAATTCTACACTGCATGTGTGAGGCAACTACATTTTTTTCTACCTTGGGTACACCACGTAAATATTCACTGGGAAGCCAGGTTTTGGGGGAGGAGGGTGAGAGGAATCAGTGCGCTATAGTGGATGAAGGGCTGGATTAGGACTGTGGCAACCTGGGATCCACTAAGCCATGAAGCTCACTGAATTATCATGGCCTGGGCACTTTCTCTCAGCTTAGCCTACCTCACAGGGTCATTGTGAGGACAAAAGTAATACACCATGTGCACACTGCACCTGTGCTCCTTGGAGAAAGGGAAGACAAAAATGTGAGATAAATAAGTTTGTGCCTCCCTAAATTAATTTCTCCTGTATGCATGTGATTGAAAAAAGAACACTTAGGGCTCAATCCTATACATGTTTAGACAGGAAAAAAGTTTTATAATTTGCAGCATGGCTGGCTGAAGGGATGCTGGAGTTTTAGGACTTTTTTCTGTCTAAACATGCATAGGATTGTGCCCTTAGATGCCTCAACATTCTAGATAGAAGTGGATACACTAATCTTTTAACAATATCTTCTTCTACTCCATTTATTTCAATTAGACCCCAACTTTCTTCAACGATACATGAAGAGGTCCTAATGCTTAATGCAGAGTTCCACTGTTCCTGATAACACTACCACCCCACTTGCAATTGCTTTTTCAGTAGAACATGCAAGTACTGTATATACTCAAATACAAGTCTAGTTTTTCAGCACATTTTTTGTGCTGAAAAATGCCCCCCTCGACTTATAAGTGGGTCAGCGCTCCCCCAGGACCCCCGCTGCCACCGCCAGGCACCGCCCTCCACCCCCAGGACCCTTGCCGCCACCCCCACGCCACGCTGTTCCTCTCCGCTCGCTCTTTAAAATTATTTTCCTCCCCCCCCATACCTTTGTCAGCGGCGGCTAGGCAGGGAAGCGGCGCAGCAGCGCGAGGCGCCCGTAGAGCGAGTGGCTGGGCTGCGTCTCCCTGGCAGGGAGACATGTGGAGCCACTCCGCTGTTCCTCTCCGCTCGCCTTTTAAAATTATTTTCCTCCCCCCCCCCATACCTTTACCAGCAGCCGCTCGCTCTGCTGGCGCCTCGCGCGCTGCCATGCTGCTTCGTTCCCGGGAGCCGGCATGGCCAGGGACCCACGTGGAGCTGCTCCGCCATTCCCCTACCTTTCTGTTTGTAAGCGGAGGCTCGCGGCGCTGCCGGCGCCGCCCTCGTCGCTTCTGGGCCGCGACGGGCATCACTTCCGGGGCCGCGATGGGCATCACTTCCTAGGAGCCGGCATGGCAGCGCGCAAGGCGCCAGCAGAGCGAGCCGCCGCTGACAAAGGTATGGGGGGGGGGAGGAAAATAATGTTAAAGAGCGAGCGGAGGAATAGCGGAGTGGCTCCACATGCCTCCCTGCCAGGGAGACGCAGCCCAGCCACTCGCTCTACGGGCGCCTCGCGCTGCTGCGCCGCTTCCCTGCCTAGCCGCCGCTGACAAAGGTATGGGGGGGGGGAGGAAAATAATTTTAAAGAGCGAGCGGAGAGGAACAGCGTGGCGTGGGGGTGTCTGCAGGTGGCGGCAGGGGTCCTGGGGGTGGAGGGGGGTGCCTGGCGGTGGCGGCGGGGGTCCTGGGGGGGGCTTTGGCAGTGGCGGGGCTTCGGCGGCAGCGGGTGCAGGTACGGTGGCGGGGGGTGTCTGGGGGTGGCGGCGGGAGTCTCCCCTCATACATTTCCCACCCTAGACTTATACTGGGGGGCAATAAGTTTTCCCAGTTTTGGGGGGTGAAATTAGGGGCCCCGACTTAAATTAGGACCAACCTGTACTTGAGTATATACGGGTACTTTCGTTTCCTTCACTGAAAACTGCTTCCAAAGTCCCTTCCCTTGAAAATGGGACACCTGCAAATGAGCTGAGTCTGGCATTCCTCTACCCGTCTCTTGCTTATTACAGAGTAGCACAACCAAGGAGAGGCTTATTGATCAGCAGCAGCAGATATGTGTTGCAAGCAGAAGGCCCCAAATTCAATGACCAGCAAATATCTTCAGTTTTAAAAGGCTCTTGGGTAGCAGGAGCTGGGAAGGTAGAGGGAGGGACTGCAGCTTAGTGGTAGCACACATACTTTGCATGGAGAAGGTCCCAGGTTCAATTCCCGGCAACTCCAGATAGGGCTAGGATGGAATCTTGCCTAAAACCCTGGAAGAGCCACTGCCAGTCAATGTCAACAATACTGGGCTAGATGGACCAAATGTCTGACTCAGTAAAAGGCAGCTTTCTATATTCCTAGAGATCTCCCCTGATTGAGAGCTTGGTGACCTGCTGCCCATCAAAGAATACATCACAGACTAGACAAAGCAAGGTCTGACTCTGTAAAAGTCTGCTTCATATGGATGTTGATGGATGTACCTGTATTGCTGTTGAGCAGCCTTCTGGATGTTTTGGACTACAACTCCCATCGTCACACAACTCCCTTTGGCCATGCTGGCAGGGACTGCTGGAAGTTGCAGTCCAAAACATCTGAAGGGTGGCAGGTTGGGAAATGCTGCTGTAGGATTTGTCTTTTACTAGTCGCTAGATTGAATCCATTTCTGTTACTGCTGGAAAGATCCAGCAATATTTCTGCACTCCTCAGAGAAATAAGGTTTTAAAAGGGACACTATGACAACTCCAGGATCCAAATTCACTATTTGTCTGTCCAACAGAAATATTTGGTAGAACATCCATCACACATCTATACACCTTAACTGACTGCATGGGATGATGTGACATTTTTCTCAACATTTGTTATATTTTACTGGAACTTTGCATTCTCATGACATGGAACTGAGGTAAGTGTTATGAACCTAGTTAGAACAGAGTAATGTAAGGTATGCATAAAGAGCAGCCTAATATAGCTGGGGGTGAGGGAGGTACTATATTAAACTTTCCTTGCTCTCTTACCTCCTTGTAGTTTGCTAATGGGAAGGTTTCAAAACAGCATTTGCTGCCCAGAGCTTTGAGCAGCTGCAGAAGCACAAAATAACTAGTTGTTCTGGTTCCATGAAAGGTATCATCTCTTATTTTCTATGTCTCTGCTGCTACTTAACATTTATTTAGCATCAAGTGTTCTAGGAGCTGCATAAAGCAAAAGGTATAGAAACAATTGAAGGTCAAACTAGGTGGAGCATTAAATGCATATTTGCATTTATCTTGCACATTTCTTTATCTGCAAATAACAGCCTGTGTGTGTGACATAATTATTGGGATGGGGGGGGGGATCGAACCAATTCCTCCTCTGCTGTGGTCCTAACAAAAATCCCTCACTGCCCCCCCTGAAATTTAAAAGCCTTATCAGCCACTGGAAGCTTCTTTAAAGTCTCATTTGCAGCATGGGAAGGAGGAGGGAAATCCCTTATCTCTGATCAGATGTAAGGGCAGGGGCCACCTGCAGGGGGGGAGGTTCCCCGCATGTTTTGTATGGTGAATCCTCTTTAGGGAATTTTAATCCGCTAAGCCGTTTTTTTATTTCTGTTTTCTGCTGAGTCTGTTTTTATATTGTTTTATTGTGGTATTTTCATTGTCGTAACTACTCTGAGTAATGCAAGTGCATTAGAAGGGCGTGATATAATTCAAACGAATGCTTTCAAAACTGTATTTACCGCTCCAAACTTTGAGTGGCTGCAGAAGCACTAAATAACTAGTTGCTCTGGTCCCATAAAAGATATAATTTCACCTATTCGATTTCTCTGCTACTATTTAACAATTCGTACCAAGTGTGCTAGGAGCTACACTTCCTATAGAAAAGATCAAGGGCCAAACTAGATCTCTGCATTTAACATGCATGTTTCTTTAAACAAAAACAGCAGGCGGGCGGAGATAATTATTGGGGTGTCTGCAGGTGGGGAGGGGAGTTTTAACACACACACAAAATCCCTCCTAAATTTTATCTCAGTGCAAACAGCAGTTTCAGACAAGGGAAGGAAAGGGTTAAGCTCCCCCTCCCTGCCTGCTTAGATGCTGATATCTGTCTACTTCAGCCCTCAGCCGGGTTAAGAGTGTTGGAACAAGAGGTCAGGAACTTGACAATGGTGGCTAGCAAGCTAAATGGGGGAGAATCAGTTGGGGGTGGGGGAAGCATGTCTAGTGAGTCTGATATGCATAATGAAAGGTCTGTTTTTTTAAAAAAATAATCTGGAATGAGGGCTTTGCAATGTTTCTGGTCACTTTCCATATTACCCCTTTTTTCTCTCCACCCTCTTATCCCATTTGTTATGAAACACTCAAGAGAGCTTCAGCTATTGGGCCATATAGAAATGAAATAAAGAAATAAAATGAAGAAATACATCCCTGACCGTAACCTTTGATCTTCCGACTGCACCAACTTTTTAATTTGGCTTTCAAAATTGTTGTTGTGGGTTTTAAGGTTGTTTTTAATGTTGTGCTGTGCCTTTATTTGTTTACAATTTTTGTTTTCTGAATTTTATAAACTACTTTGATTGGTTTTTCCAGAGAGGTGGTATATAAATGTTTTAAATACATAAATAAACCACCTTCTTCAGCCATCCAAAAGAGTCCTGCCTGGGATGGAAATAACAAGGACATAGCTCAGTGGTAGAGCACCTGCTAGGCATGCAAAAGGTCCCAAGTTCAATCCCGGGCATCTCCAGGTAGGGCTGAGAAAGACCCCTGTCTGAAATAGTGGAGAGCCGCTACCAGTCAATATAGACGAGCCTTCTCCAACCTGCCCTCCAGACATGCTGACTACAACTCCCATAATCCCCTGTCAGCATGGGAACACTGGGAAAAGTAGTCTTAACACATCTGCAGGGCACTGGGTTGGGAAAGGCTGATATAACCAATACTGAGCTCGATGGACCAACGGTCTGACTTGGTAAAGGCACCTCTTCACGTGAAGAAGTCCTGCAGGTATGCCGTTCAGACGCCTGGGTTGCCTGTACTTTCCCAGCGCCCACACATATCACATGCAGATAGCCTAGTTTCGCAGGCAAACTCTTATGCTGCTTGCTACAGCGGAATGATTTTGTCAAAAATATTTTTTAAGTGGAACTTTTTAGCTAATTTGGTTTTTTTTAAAAAAGAGAACGATTCTCTCTCTCACACACACACACACACTTCTGCTGAATTTCCAAGAACGTGAGTCATAACGGGGGGGGGGGGGGGAGAAGACCCGCAAAGGGACCTCCCGATCTAAAGCAGCAACCCCGCACCTCGTGGAACATGACAGGTGCCGGAAAAAGTCCTGCTAACCCCCACTCCACGAGCCTCCCGCCCGCCGCCGCCACCATTCAGACAGCTCTTCCCGCCGACTTTCACGTCTTCGGAATCCCGCCAACTTTTGGCCGGCGAAAAAGCTCGAGCTCCCATCCGCCTGCCCCCAGTCTTCAGGGAGCCAGCGTACCAAAACGCCCCCCCCCACACACACTATTTCACCTAACCCGATGTCCAGCCACCGCCGCCGCGTTTGAGGGGGGGGGGGCAGGCTGCGGTGCAAAGATTCGCAGGCTGCGGTGCACGGAATGGCGCGCGAAAGGGATGGGGGCCGGGAGATTTGGGCCAAAGCTGAGCTGCTATCCCTCCCCTCGCCTCCTGGGGAGACACACCAAGGCGAGCCGCCCGTCATAGGGCCAGCACGCCGGGCGGGAAGCCCATCTCCCGGCCGGCCCCCATCCCTTTCGCGCGGGCGCAACGCAACCGGCACCGCTGCCGCCACCCCGAGCAGCAACAAGTGGCATCAGCCTCCCACGCTCCCATCCGAGGCAGACGCTGGGCCAAGCAGCGAGGCAGACGCTTGCCGCCCCGCCAGTGGCGTGGAAAGGAACGCGTCGCTCCGGGAGGAAAGTGAGGGTTGCCCGCGCCACGCATCAGCGCCACCAACCTGCACCGGCTCCTTCGCTCCAGCCGCTCTCTCTGTTTCGGCTGCCGGCTGCCTCGTGGCCTGACTCAGCCGAAGCGACCCGCCCCACGGCTCCGGCTCCGCCTCTCCTCTTCTGTTCGGCTTTAGCCTGGCAGGGAAGCACTCGCGACCCTCCCCTTCTTTCCCGCCCTCGCCAGGCGCCCTGCCTACGCGCGTGCCCCCCCCCACGAGATGGCAACTGGGGGCTGAAACCTGCGCGGTGACATTCAGGAGGGGCGGACCCCCCACCCTACCGAGGCGAAGGCTGCAGTTCAAGGCTTATTTTATGGAGGAGGAGGAATATTAATAGGCGATCACTCCTGACCCAGTAAGATTGTCTTCCAGGATAAAATTACAAAACAAAATTATATAAAGAGGAAATTGGATGATGATGATGATGATGATGATGATGATGATGATTAGTTTATTTATTACCTGCCTCTCCATCTAGATCGAGGTGGGGAACAGCAGAAAATATAAAATACATAAACTAAACAACACAACACATACTATTAAAACATCTTAAAACATCCTAAATACATCATAAAACATCTTAAAACATATTTAAAACTTCTTAAAGGCATCCTAAAATTCCGCCAGATTGGCCTGCCGAAAGAGATCAGTCCTTATGGCTTTTTTAAATTCCAAAAGACTGGTAAATTGACGAATCTCCTCCGGCAGGCCATTCCATAATCTGGGAGCAGCAGAAGAGAAGGTCCTCTGGGTAATACTTGTCAGCCTAGTTTTGGCTGACCGAAGTAGATTCTTCCCAGAGGACCTAAGTGTGCAGGGCGGATTGTATGGGAGAAGGCGATCCCGTAGGTACCAACACTTTATACTTCGCCCGGAAACTGACTGGCAGCCAGTGGAGTGCTTTTAAAACTGGTGTGATAAAATTGTGTAGACTCTAGCGATGGGTCCGTAAGTGACTGTGGAGGCTAATTCTAGATCCACACAGCTTCCCACAGTGAGGACACAGGTTACCAGATGGAAGATGGTCCTGTAAAGGATTCGTTTGATGTGCTTTTCGCTTAGCACGTTTCTCCCTTTCACCTTGCACTTGGGCTTCTTCAAAGTCCATAGAACCTTTGTGAAAGGCCAACCTCCAGTTAAAGCGTTCATGGGCCAGAGATTCCCTGTTCTCGATGTTTATATTGCATTTTTCAAGATTAGCCTTAAGAACATCTTTAAACCTCTTATACTGACCACAGATATTCCGCTTTCCATCCTTGAGTTGGGAATAAAGTAACTGCTTTGAGAGACGGCAGTCAGACATTCGAACAACATGACCGGTCCATTGAAGTTGGCGTTGAAGGATCATTTTTTCAACGCTAGTAGTCTTTGCTTCTTCCAGTACACTTTCCCCCCCTTAAAATCGTTTATTCAGGTGGGGCCGACTCCAGAGATCCTGGGGCAGATGGATTGGGTCCATCTTTCTTGCCAAGGCCAAAGGTGGCTGGAAAGGGGAGAAGGCGCCACTGCTGTGGCTTGTCTGACTGTCGCGGGGCAGGAATGGAGCCCGTGAAGCCCCCTCCTTGGCAGCGATGCTCAGCAGTGCTTGCCACCCCTTGGCTGAGGCCCTTCGGTTGGGCCGCATAGCGCCTTCATCACCTCCGACAGCATCTGGTTGCAGAGGGCCACGTAACGGTTCAGGAGGACCAGCTGCCGGCGCACAAAGGAGCTGCCCAGATGGGCCGCCAGCTCAAGATCCCTCCGTGCCACCGCCTCCTGCCCTTGCAGCCGCCGGATCAGCCCACGCTGGACAAAGCCCTGGCATGCCACGTGGCCAGCACCCTCGCTCAGCCGCAGCACCACATCCAGGTCCTCCAGGGCACCTGCTACATTGCCCTGGAGGCGGAGGGCTTGGGCCCGGTTGTTGGTTGTTGTCATCATCAGGCGATCACTCCTGACCGAGTAAGATTGTCTTCCAGGATAAAAGGAGGAAATTCTAAAGAAGATTGTGTAGACTCTAGCGATGGGTCCGTAAGTGACTGTGGAGGCCAATTCTAGATCCACACAGCTTCCCACAGTAAGGACACAGGTTACCAGATGGAAGATGGTCCTGTAAAGGATTCATTTGACGTGCTTTTCGCTTAGCACGTTTCTCCCTTTCACCTTGCACTCGGGCTTCTTCAAAGTCCATGGAACCTTTGTGAAAGGCCAACCTCCATTTAGATAGGCCAACCTCATGGGCCAGAGCTTCCCAGTTTTCGATGTTTATATTGCATTTTTTTAGATTAGCCTTATGAACATCTTTAAACCTCTTATATTGACCACCGATATTCCACTTTCCATCCTTGAGTTGGGAATAAAGTAACTGCTTTGGGAGACGGCAGTCAGGCATTCGAACAACATGACCGGTCCACTGAAGTTGGCGTTGAAGGATCATTTTTTCAATGCTAGTAGTCTTTGCTTCTTCCAGTACACTGACATTTGTTCGCCTATCTTCCCAAGTAATTCGCAGGATTTTCCGGAGGCAACGTTGATGAAACCTTTCAAGGAGGTGGAAGTGACGTTTATAGATAGTCCATGTTTCGCAAGCATACAATAAAGTTGGTAATACAATGGCTTCATAAACCAGTGTTTTGGTCTTCTTACAAATATCCCGATCCTCGAACACTCTGTGTTTCATTCGAGAAAACGCGGCAGTTGCGGAGCTCAAACGATGCTGGATTTCACTGTCGATGTTAGCTGTAACAGAAAGATAGCTGCCAAGATAGAGAAAATGATCGACATTTTCCAGTATTGTCCCGCCAAGCTGGATAGATGGCATCACCAAAGGGTTAGCTTGCACTTGCTGATGAAGCACTTTGGTTCTTTTGATGCTAAGTGAGAGACCAAGTTTTTCATATGCTTCTGCAAAAGCATTTAGGATAGTTTGGAGATCATCCTCTGAGTGTGCGAAGACTACATTGTCATCGGCATACTGAAGTTCCACAAGAGAAGTAGTGATTACCTTACTTTTTGCTTTCAGCCTACTGAGATTTAAAAGCTTTCCATCTGTTCAATATATAATTCCCACACTAGTGGGGAGTTTCCCCTCAACAAGATGTAAAATCATAGCGATGAAAATAGCAAATAATGTTGGGGCGATAATACATCCCTGTTTAACACCTGATCCCACTTTAAATGGAGCACCATGAGAGCCGTTGTTGTCCAAACCGGTGGAATCTTAGCTGGGTTTGCGCTTTGCATGTTGCCTCCTGGAAAGTTGTATAATTGGGGGCTCAAATCTGCTATCACTTAGAGGACTGTAATCTCCAGTGAGCCTTAGGTTTACACCATCGTTACAGGGAAACGAATTTAGATGCTGAAAAGCTCAATCTAGCAAGGACAGGACAAGCAAGTAGTGTTTGTAAAACAGGCGTGGAGTTAATTAGCCGTGTAAATTGTCCCAGCTTTGCTCTGAACAGGAATATAACATATTGTGATGGGTAAGCAATTAGGGCAGCTGGTGTAACAACAATTATTATATGTGTAGTGCCCTCACTGAGTATAAGCAAAAGAAAAAAGGAAAGTTCTTTCCCTATAAACTGACAATCAAAGTTAATTTAAATTAAAATACAACCTAATACAACATGTTTCTGTAAAAGCATTTAGGATAGTTTGGAGGTCATCCTCTGAGTGTGCTAAGACTACATTGCCATCGGCATACTGAAGTTCCACAACGGAGGTTGTCATAGATTTCATAGATCATTACCTTACTTTTTGCTTTCAGCCTACTGAGATTAAAAAGCTTTCCATCTGATCGATATATAATTCCCACACCAGTGAAGCTCAAGAAATTCAACAACTTGCAGAATCTCATGATGCACGGGGCTTTTTTAAGTCCACAAAGGCCATTTATGGACCAAAAACCTATGGTACAAACCCTTTACAATCAAAAAATGGCACCAAACTCTTAAAAGACAAAGAGCCTATTGCACTGCATTGGAAAGAGCATTATTATGATCTTTTAAATCGTAAATCTCGCCTAGACTACTGTAATGCGCTCTACGTGGGGTTACCCTTGAAGACGGTCCGGAAGCTTCAGCTGGTACAGAACGCGGCGGCTCGCCTGATTAAGGGCAGCCGCCGGCGTGATCACATCACGCCAGTGCTTAATGAGTTGCACTGGCTACCAGTTGCTTGCCGAGCCGAATTCAAGGTGTTGGTTTTGACCTTTAAAACCCTACACGGCTCCGGCCCAGCTTATCTCAAGGAGCGCCTCCAGCAACATCAAGTAGGCCGCTCAACAAGGTCTGCCACGGACGGCCTTCTCCTTATCCCATCAGCCAGAGCAGCCAGGCTGGTGGGGACTAGGAAGAGGGCCTTCTCTGTGGCGGCCCCCACATTATGGAACTCCCTCCCTAGTGACCTTCGCCATGCCCCCTCCGTGATGAGCTTCCGCCGTGCATTAAAAACATGGCTGTTCAGGCGGGAATATGGGGTGGGTTAGGTTTTTAATGAGAATTTTTTATATTGTTTTAATTATTATGTTTTATTGTGTTTTATTGTATTTTAATTGTACATCGCCCAGGGTGGCTGGGTGACCGGCCAGATGGGCGATTTATAAATATAATAAATAAATAAATAAATAAATCTAAGGTGGATAATGAGATTTTTTCACAAATCCCGCAAAAACAAATTAGAGAGGAACTTGCAATACTCCCCACTTTAGATGAAGTTATAAAAGTCATTAATCAAATGAAGAATAACAAAGCTACTGGACCAGATGGGATTCCTGCTGAAATCTTTAAAGCCCTCCCCCCCGAACTTGTACAACATCTTCATAAACTCATCGAAAAAATCTGGATAAGAGAAGAGATCCCAGAAGACTTCAGGGATGCCATAATTATCACCCTCTTTAAGAAGGATGATAGAACAGACTGGGGAAACTATCGGTGCATTTCTCTCTTAGCTACCGCAGGTAAAATATTTGCTAGGATTCTCGCAAACCGTCTTCTAACTATTTCAGAAGAGATCCTCCCTGAATCTCAATATGGTTTCTGCCCCTCTAGAGGGACAGTAGACATGATTTTTACTGCACGTCAGCTCCAAGAAAAATGCCGGGAGCAAAATCAACCCCTTTATATGGCATTTATTGATTTGGCTAAGGCCTTTGATACTGTAGACCGAACGACTCTCTGGACTATCCTTATGAAAATTGGATGCCCCAATAAATTTGTGAATATCTTGCGACTTCTCCATGACAACATGACGGCAACGGTTTTGGACAACAACGGCTCTCATGGTGCTCCATTTAAAGTGGGATCAGGTGTTAAACAGGGATGTGTTATTGCCCCAACATTATTTGCTATTTTCATTGCCATGATTTTACATCTTGTGCAGTTCAAGGCTTTATTTTATGGAGAAGGAGGAGGAATATTATGCCCTCCTTGGGAGAGCCCTTCTTCTCCTCCATGATGTATCTTCTCATCTCATCGAGAGGCGACTTTGCGCCCATCATTCTCTCATTCTGCAACTAACAAGACTATAGGGGATAAAATAAAGGAGCTCCCAGTGATGTCACTCAAAGCTTCTTCTTTTTAGGGGGCGGCGACAATATAAATGCGGAAATACTCATAGTGCCTTTGAGTGGACGCATCTCGGACCACACACCTACAGGCTGCAGCCCTGTTTCCAAACGTATTTTCTTCTCCATTTCAATGTGCTATAAATACTCTTAATAGTGCAGCCTTAGTTGTAATTCATGGCCTCTCTGTGCATTCTCCTCTCTTTTCCCCAGCACCATCTCCAGCCAGCCAAGCTCTTCTCTCATGCCTGTGGCTGGCATTGGGCCTACTTGTTTGACTGCCCCCACTCCCTTTCTCCTAATTCACACCCATTTCACTCTGGCTGGTAGCTCTGCCATCCCTCACCCACTGCCCCAAATGCTTTGCTTTCTCCTCAAAGTGCTCCATTTTCTGCAGTTCTTCAGGCCCCAGAGGGACTGCTTCCTCCACTTAGAAGCCTAGATGACAATGGGTCACTGGTATTTCCAAATACAGGCCAGGACTGGCTCTGAATGTTAAGCAGACTCTGGAGCCTTATGCCACACACATAAAAGCTTCTCCTGGCTTCCTCCTTCATAAGCCACACACTGCCTTGTCTGCTTGTTAAACAAGCAGGAGGAGATGCCAGAGTTCATTTACCTTCACAGAGATTTGCAAAGTCAAACATGAGCAGCATCTTTACAGAGCCACTGAGAGACAAACCCACTTCTGTACTCAGTGATGCAGAGAGAACAGTTTTTCTTCCGTTCAGGATTCTCCCTGACTGTCAGGACTTACTCCAAGCTGGGGCTCATCAAGACAATCCCAAAACCTGTGGACTCAATTCCAAAACACAGTTCCAAGGTCAGGGCTCAGCATCTGAGCATGTGCAAAGTGCACCTCCCTCACGTATGAAGCTGGGATTCCAGGCAGCAGTTTAAAATAGGGAAGATGGCTTAAGTTAACACTTCTTTGAAGAGCAAAAATAAGGCCCAGCATGAAGCTGGTAAATAAATGGCCCTACTGCAACCACCACTTGCCAAATATCAGCTCCTGACTTAATTTGTAGTCCTTTAATTGTGAAAAATGCCACAGTCCAAATGTGGTTCTAACTGTATCTAGCAAATCCATGGCAGTAGGACAGGATATTCTATCAGGAAAAGGGAATCCACCAAGATGGTTAATTTCACTTTGTGTTCTCTGGGAGTGTTTATTTATTTATTTATTTATTTATTTATTTACTACATTTCTATATCGTCCAATAGCCAGTATCTCTGGGTGGTTCACAAACATTAAAATAATAAAATACAACATGATAAAACATAATATAAAACCTTTAAAAGTTTAAAACCAGAGTAAAAGAATAAAAATCTAAAAACATAGTAACACATTTAAAAACAAACAGAAGGACTAAAAAAACCTGAGGAAAATAAAAAGGACTTCACCTAGTGTAGAAAAGACCACAATGTAGGCACCAGGTGAGCCCCTCTGCGGAGAGTATTCCACTGAAAAGGCCCTCTCTTTAGTAGCCACCCACCTCAGCCTCATTTGGTGGGGGCACCTGGAAGGTGGAGATACTGAAAATGAGCTTAGAGTCCAGGCAGGTATATATATGGGAGGGAGATGATCCGTCTCATCAAGCATGAGAAGAGGGATACAGAAAATGGCTAAGCAGAACTAGTAGTGCAGTTAGCCAATACTTCTGGACTTAATGGTCTTACAGAGGGCCTGTGTTTAGGGGCCCCTCCTGTTAATTCTGCTAAGTGGGGTCCTGGACTTCACCCCAGAATTCTACCCTAACAGCACCACTGAGCAGAACTGTTTCTGCTGAATCTCGTTCTCAGGCCTTCACCATAGGTAGTGTTCTTAAAACAGAAGTCATAACACCAAGTGCAGCCATAGATTTTCTAGCTGGAGTCATTGCAAGTCACAGAAGTAACTTCAGAAAACCACCAAAGACAATGGCCATGAAAATACATTGAATGCAGCAGTTATTGGCATACAAAACCATACCAATTCAGGAGCTACGAGTCCTCCTCTGAACCTAGGTGTGGGTGAAAATGTTCCAAAAGAGACCTACTTAAATTTAATGGTATAAATCTTCCATGGATTTCACTCACATTTGCCCTGGGGATCACGGACACTAAGTGAAAAAAACACAGTATTTGCCCAAAAGGATTATGTTCACTATAATTTTTGGTACGCGTAAAAGCTCTTTGAGGATTAAAAGCATGAAAAGTCATCATCTCACTTGCAAGAGACACAAGAAGTTCCAAGAAAAGGAATTAATCAATGGAGTGCCAGACCTTGAAATCCATTTGTGCTAAAGCACATTAAAGTTAATCAGTGATAGAAGCACCTATGCATACACTGTAAAATAATAAGCATACATTGGATTCCCCACCCCATCTCCTTTTAATTCAAAATCATTGGGTGGGTTTGTGAAACATGGCAACCCACTGGCGAATAAATTATGCGGTGTAACTGTGGTCACAGTAGCTTCCCCCCTTTTTTTCAGAGATCACTTTTTCGTAATCTTTGAAGTGACAGCCAGTGATAGCCCCTCCAAGGTGCCCAAACGGCACATTGGAGTGGCCATCACTGGTCCGCCCACCTATTATTATTATTATTATCATCATCATCATCATCATCATCATCATCAGCTTGCACCAGAGATGTGCAAAAATGTTTTTGTTAATTTTTTGTTAACTTTTTGGGGGGTTAGTAGTTTGGAGTTGCGCAAATGCGCAAGTCCAACTACCCAAAATTTGAAGCCTTGCCTGGTCAATGTCCTGGTAAGTGCCTGCTATCAAAGCAGGCAACATCCATGGATACTGACAAAGCCAGGCTTCAAATAAGTTACTTTGCTTTCACTTGACAGCTGTCAAACGGTGAGCTGTCAAGTGAAAACAAATCATGAGACAATCTTTGTTTATGAAAGGGGGTGGGGACTACATCACCCCCTTCACAGCGATATCCTCTAGATTTTAAGTGTGGACCTGCCAGTTCTCAGTGTCCTCCACCTTTTCCACCTTTTCCTGAGCCTCCAGGTCAGGATTCTCCAACCTTGGGTCCCCAGATGTTGCTGGCCTACAGCTCCCAGCATACCCAGCCAGCATGGCTAATGGCAAGGGATTCTGGGAGCTGTAGTCCAGCAACATCTGGGGACCCAAGGTTGGAGAGTCCTGCTCTAGGTGCTCGGAAAGTGGAAAAGTGCAGCCCACCCCATTTATGGGAGCACTTACTTTTGATAGCTGTCAAAAGGGTTTATTTTATTTTAAAACATGTTTTTTTGATGGACATATGCAGTCATGAAATTTGCATATGAGAGAGGAACTCCTTCAAACAATCTAACCCATTCAGCGCATCCCTGATCTTGGGGGAACTTGATGCCAGAATCTGGAACTAATTAACTTCCTCAAACTAAGGCAAATAATTCTGGGTTCTTATGGTGATATCTCTTAAAATGGAAATCCAAAGCAGCAATATTGGCCACAGCAATAATTCTAAATGCACAACTGAAATGTACTAATGAAAGTCAACAGGATATACTTCAAAGGGAATCGGTTTAGGAAAGAGGTGCAAAATACTCTTTAAATCTCACCCTGCAAATGACAGCCTTTAGCAGTATCCAAAATCAGGAAAGAAAGTTAAATTGGCATTAATAAATGACATTAACCTGATTAAAATAATTTCAGGGCTTCTCTCCGCCTTTATTATTTGCAAACATTTCCAGCTAATTCAACCAGGGAACCATTGCTGAGTGAGCGGACGTTTAGCCCCCTCTTGCTATTTCCAATATCTAAATGCCTACATTGCTATTGGCTCTGTCAGGAGAGGGGGAAGCATTTCCTACTCATTCTGGGCTACAAGTGTTAATTGGCTTAGCTAGTGCCAGGTTGTTTGTCTTACCAGCAATGACTCAGTGTAAATAACCACTGGTAATAATGTAATTGTCACTTTCTGCATTTGATTTCCTTCTGACCTCACTGTTTACAATTCTTCCCACCACCACCCACACACAGACAGACAGACAGACACACAATACGTACTGTATAAAAACCTGACACTCTTCACAATGTTCCACGCGAAAAGTTATGCCAGAAGAAAGGTTATGCTTTAAGATGCCACAAGACTCTTGTTTTTGCTGCAATGGACTAACACGGCTAACCCTCTGGAAATCATTCAGGGCTGTTCCTCCGCTGCTCTGAGCATGTCCTCGAGCCCAGCCATTGTGGACTTGATGCCAAGGGGTCATTCTGCCATGGCTGCATGACTGAGAACAAGCTCTCTGGTCATTCGTTTCCCATTATCCAGGGAGCAAGGTCATAAAAATCAGCAGAGCTAAACACTTTGGCACACTAGCCAATTGCCCTCCTGGCAGACCTGAAAAAAGAGGGAATACTATGGAGTGCGGAGAAACCTGCAGAATAGAGAAAAAGAGAAAGGGGAGAACAGGTGGGGATGCCAAGAGACTTGTGATGGTGCAGAAAGAGAAGAGCATGTGCTGTGGAGAGCAGGAAGAAGAAGAAAGCTTGTGTGTGGGGGGGGTGTTACTTGAGATGATGCTGCAGAAAGACCCATGACTGCGCTGGAGAGAGAGAAGGGGGCATATGCATATGGGGTGGAGAGAGAGAAGGGGGCATATGCATATGGGGTGGAGAGAGAGAGAAAGAGAGAGGGGTGAAAAAGGAGAGGGGTTCACAGAAAGAGGAGAGGGTATGCTATGGGGTGCAGAGAGAAAAAGGAGTCCAACAGAGAATGGGTTAAAAAGAAAACACTTGGCTAAAATGGAAAGAAAACTGCTTTTTCACAGGTAATGATAATGACCTTTTCACAGGTAAAAAGGGCCCACAGAGTGACACACATTGCACGCCCCTGTTCCAGGATATGCTGCATTGACCAGATTGTGAACATTTTCTCTGCACCAATGAGGACTAGAAACCTAGGGCCTGGGTTGTTGTGCCTATTTTAATTAAATTTGAAATTGTAGGCCATACAGAAGTGTTTCATTACCCACACACATTCCCTAGACCAGTGATGGTGAACCTATGGTACCGGTGCCACAGCTGGCACGCAGGGACCTCTCTGTGGGCACTCGAGCCATTGGTCACCAGATCGCGAAAAGACCGTCCCCTTCTGCAAAATACTAATGATCTTGTTCTTTCTCACAGTGTGGAACAGAATGATTTTATTCTAGAATTCCTGTTACAGAATTCTTTTCTACATTGTTATCACATTTAAAAGATTTTGAAGAATGATGCACAGAGCATGGCTTGGATGTAAAGCCCTAACAGCTGACCTGAGTGCTGCATGTGTTGCTCTCAAACTAACGGGAGTATGAGCCAAGGTTTGACAAATTATCAGCATGCATGCAATAGCAAAAATCACATTGATTGTGCAAAAGCATGCCCAATGCAAACTTTTACCTAATGCAGTGTTTGCAGTCCAAGACATAAAGTGTTTAAAATGTGTTAAGCACGTTTAGTTTTCTTGTTTATCTTGCTCATCCTAGTACAGGTTGACTTTTACTTTTACTAATCCGACACCTGTAGAAGCAGAGAAAGGACCCGGAGTAAAGCTTGCCCCATACAATTTCATTCTGGCATATAATCATATTACAAGTTGAGAATCCCTTATCCAAAAATACATGTGCCTAATTATTTAAAAAGTTTGTATAAATTCCCTTCAGGCTATGTGTACAATGTAGTACTATAATAATTTTTTGAGTTGATTTTTTTTCAACAAAAAACTGTATCGTTGAAAGCTCTGTTATTGTGTTTTTCTTTAAAGACAAAAGATGTTAATTAGTTTGGACAACTGTATGAGTTGTTTTTCTAAAACTAAAACCTCGGTATTCAGGTTTAATTGCAGCGTTGGCACGTTGAAATAAATAAGTTGGTTTTGTGTTGCAGTTTGGGCACTCGGGCTCAAAAGGGTTCGCCATCACTGCCCTAGACCTTGTGTCTTACTGGAAGATATTTCATCTGTCCTTGTCCTACCTAGGGAGATGCAGGAGGTGGGAAACAAGAGGTGCGACATGTGGGGCTTCTTAGCATCAAGGTGGAAGGAGGTGGAAAGGAGGCATTGGGCTGTATAAATATCAACCCCATAGTGGACAAATTTAATAAACAGAGTTTAATAGCAATGCCCCCCCAGCCCCCCCCCCCCCAATCTGCAGGCGCTCTCTCTATTTGTCTTATAGCAGGACCAGCCAGGTGCATTGATTATACAGCATTCACTTAACAATTAACCGGGACGGGGGGGGGGGGTGTCACAGAGTTCACGCACTGCTTTTCTTTTATTTTACTGCTGTTCTTATGGAAGCAAAGTGGAAAGAGGGAGTTCCTTTGAACACATCTGGAAAGTTGCTGAATAGCAATTCCAGTGCTTTTAATTAAGAGCAATCCATAGGGGAGGGGCAAACAGCAAAGCCGGAAGAAACAAGGCCATAACATTGTATTGATTACTCATTTGTCAGCAAAAAAAACCCCCAGAGATGTGGCAGCAGTGTCAGTATAAAAACATCAACAATTAACTAGTGTCTCACTGTTGGATGTTTTTATTTATTTATTATATTTATACCCCACCTTTTTTCCTGCAAGGAACCCAAGGCGGCTTACATAATCCTCCTCCTCCTCTCCATTTTATCCTCACAACAACCCCGGGAGTCAGTGACTGGCCCAAAGTCACCCAGTGAGTTTCATGGCCGAGCGGGGACTAGAACCCAGATCTCCCAAGTCCCAGTCCAACACTCTCACCACTATGCCACAATGGCTCCAAAACTCAGATTTAAAGTAATGCCTGTCTAGAGTAAAAGAAAAAAAGACAGGGGAAAAAAGACAAAAGAAAAACATGTAGCTGCTAGAGTAGATGCAGGAGGCCAGACCTAGATCAGGACCTTAAGATCTGAATTGCGGACCTTGCAGCTACTCTAAAGTAAACATGAAAATAAGGCATAGGTGCTAGACACACATTTAAAGTTAGGGTATGTCTGTTTTGGCCCTTGGAATTGGGATCCATGGGAACTCTGCAGGGGAAGCAAAACAATGCTGTTCGTATACCAAGAATGCCTACATGAGACAGGCCAGTAGACCTGCCCCATGCTTTTTATCAGAATAATCACACATACATTTATTTTAGATTGCTTTTTTAAATGAGTACTTGCATAAATTTAAACAGGACCTGCAGCTCTTTGACCAATAATGTGCAGGGGATTGGGGAAGAAGGAACTTAGGGCCAATAAAGAGTGGTGGGTGATAAGAGAGCAGACTTATAGATGTAGAGATTTTAATTGGGCTGGAGAAGAAAAAGTCAGAGTAGTACTTTAAAGGCAAAGCACTGCTGGAGAGGCTAACTTTGCTTGAGAGGGCTAGAGAGATAGAAAGAGAACAGAGGCAGAGGAAATGAAAGTGCCAATATTACCTATCCTAGAGTAAGAAAAGGGCTTTTCTTCCAGGTGGTTGGGTGTTGCAGTCGGGGAGGTACTCCTCTCAAGCTGGGCCATAGGTGTTATCCTGGGTGACACTATGATGGGGTAGCCAACGTAACCCTAGCAGATCCCTTTAGCTTTATGTGTTATGCTTTAAACTTGGAAGGGCAACACGAGGCACTCCCTTGGATCCCTGACTAAACCGAGTACAAGAAAACAAACACAGATGTGGAAAAGGACAACTAGGAGACAGTGGGGAAAAGGGTAGGAAAGGTGGGCAGAATTAACTTAGGAGAAGGTTGAGCAAACTCTCAATCTCTTAAAAACCTGGGTCTTAAAACTCTTAAAGCCTTAGGCAGACTCTTAAAACCTTGGGTCTTGGTAGGGGTTCACCTACCCTGGCAAGAACAAAAGAAAGCTGGTGGGAAGGTGGAGGATTTAGGAACAGTTTTCTCACCATAGGTACTTTAGTGCAAGGGTGTGGGGGTGCAAAAAGGACTTTTATGTGGATAGTTTGGGTGGAGATCCCTAACCTTAATGGGTCGCTTGGTAGACCTTACTAATGTGTTCACCAGTGGTGATAGCACTTCAGACATGGTGTTTTCCCTTGCCAGGGCTCTAACCTTGCCACCATTATTGGGTACACCTTGATAACAATAGGAACTAGGCAGGGAAGGTGGCATTAGCTTGTTCCAGAGTTCTCATGCCCTTTGTGTATGGGCTGGGGCCACTTCTGCATTAGAGATCCTAAAGGAGGATAGCTAGCATAGTAGGCTTCTTGTCCTGGTCTCCCAAGCATTTGCTTAGTTCCCAGACAAAATGGAGATTTCAGGGTCAAAGTGCCTGGTGCTACTTAAAAAGGGCAGCAAGGCTGAGCTCCTTGGTAACATACCCAAACACACTTCCACATGGCAGCAGTTCCACCTGGGTGGACCCATAACGTACTTTGAATGGAGTGTGTCCGTAGGATCAAGAAGATCCAGGAGGCAAGTAATACGTTATGGCTAATGTGTAGATCAGAACTGAGTTAAAGCAAAGCCTCCAAGCATCAGGGACAGGAACGATCCAGTAGGTAGGTAATTCATCTGGATGCAAAACATGTTGGACTCTACATCTCCTTTCTTGGGCAAGCAATTTAATCCTAGGTTTAGATTGGGGCTAGAACTCTGGTGTGAACCAGCTTGTCCCTTCACTCGCTGCCCTAACACCCACCGCTGCTTGTCTCTCACAGGTACCTGCTGCTCATGATGGTACCCCAGGATCTGAATGCACAGTAGGAAGAATATTGGAAGCTGCTTTATACTAAATCACACCATTGCTCCATCTAGCTCAGTACTGACCGACTGTGGCTCCTCAGGGCTTCAGACAGGGATTTTTCTTAGCCCTACCTGGAGATTGAACCTGGGACCTTTTGCATACAAAGTATGTGCTGTACTACTGAGCTACAGTCCTTCACCAGTAAACAGGAAGCTGTCAGATTACTGGTCTATCTAATCAGTATTTTCAGTAGCCAGTCAAGACTGGGAGAAAGTTCCCTCCCAACCCTTAATGTGCAAACGGTTTTTCAAAAAAAGGGGGAGGGAGAGGAGAGATGACAAAGAAAAAGAAAAATTATCTTCATCCACTATTATTTAAAAAGCACATGGATCACTCAAAAGTAATAATGCAGAAAGATCAGTTAGGCAGGAATTCTATGTATACTTACCTGGAAATAAGGTGTATTGAAAGCAGAGACTTACTTCTGAGTAGACATGTCTGGAATTGCTGTTATCTACACACACAAATCCAGAGCAGTCACTGCTTGCAGTCCATGTGAAAACACTCCATGACACGCATGTGATACTAAAAATATAAGTGGGATATTGTACAAGTATAAGAGGAGTACTGATATTATTTACAACCATAAGTTGTGTGTTATACAAGATATCTCACATGCATCACAGGGTTTTTGCTTATTGTGAGTCATCAGTGATTGTGGATTAGATATGTCTTTACTATTTTTGTCCACGTAGCGATACATTAATATGCTGTTACTTGAATAAAGTTGCAACTCATCGCACATTTTATATTTTGCAGCTCAGTTCATAAGTAGAAAACTTACTATGTGTATGCAGATCATTCATAATTTCCTCCAATTTTTTTGCATACAAAGTATGCGGTGTACTACTAGGGGAAAAAAATTCCCAGTGGATAACTAATTTTTGCATGAATGATGCACCCACCTCTTTAAGAGACTGAATTAATTTGGGACTGTATTGGTAAACAGATTAACCTCCACCGGCAGCACACTCCTATGAGGGCGCCTGCAACCCTCTGAACCCAGAGGGTTGCGGGCACCGTACTGAGGGCGGGAGAAGCACGGTGGATACAGAAACACGTAGACAGCCAATTTCAGCGTCTAGATGTTTTTTCCTCTCCTCGAGAGGAGGAAAGGCTGAGGCGCTGCCTGGATTCTTTGGCACCCGGAGCCTTGCTCCTCCCCGCCCCGCCCCCAGGAACACCCCCCGCCCCGCCCACATTCCACACAATTGCGCCGCCCACGGGGAACTGAAGACGGAAGACCGTCTTGGGTTCCCTGCCAACGTGGAAAGAACCGCACTGGCTGCCGCCCTGCCTGGGATTTCCGAGGCCGCAGCGTCCTCCAGCCCCAATCCTATGTGTCCCCCCAGGTAAGGTCGCAGGGGACACACGTAGGATCGCGCCCATGAAGGACGAGAGGCCGGTAGCAATTAATGCTGTTACCCAAGGATATCTCTTCAATACTTAAGATTATTAGTTATCATAACAAACAATACTCATTAATATATTCTGCTTGCAATAAGCCCCTTCATATCTTATTCGTTTTGTGTTGCTGACGCGGCGTATGGCTGTACTGTCCGTGATTTGCCTGGTGGTTACAAGGTGTCAACCTGAACTCTGAGCAATCTCCGTGCTGTGCGCATGTGCGTAAATCAAATTAAGAAAGCTACAGGTTGAAACTATTTCTTGGGGGTGGCGTGGCGAGACCATCCCATAAAGTTCTGCCAGGTCTGGTCCTACTAAATCCTGGGCGCTGTTGTCGAAATGCCAAGCCAATACAGTCATGCCTTGGATTGAGAGCACAATTCGTTCCAGAAACGTGCTTGTAATCCAAAACACTCTTATATCAAAACGAAATCCCCCCAAAAGAATTTGTACAGAGATTTTTAATTTAAGCCGTACTACAGTACTTGTATTGCAAGACGTCGCTTGTATATCAAGTTAAAAAAAATTAAATATTTAAAAATTTGCTTGTCTTACAAAACGCTCTCAAACCAAGTTACTTGCAATCCAAGGTATTGCTGTACATGGTATGACCGCCCTCTGCTGGGGAAGCTTGTTAATGGAAATGCACATCTTTCTACCCTACTCAGTGACAAATTGCCAGGAGGCAGGAGCCATCATCCAAGCTTTTTATGTTGTTCCCTTAAAATTACACCGGTAAGGCAGTCCATGAGGCTTCAAACGCACTGTTCTCCAAATGGAACACGATGCTCATTGTATCCAGTAAGCACCAACAGAGAGGCACCCTCAGACAAAAGCTGCAGAAAGCGCAAAAGGGCTCGCAATCGTGGCGGGAGGCACTGAGCCTGGTGACATTTGCTCCACCGTGCCACTTGGGCATTGGTGGGGCGGCTGGCACTGGTGGTAGCCCAGGCTACCCATCGTGGGTGACAAGCCACAGTGGGTTGTCGTGTCATGCGAACCCGGACCACTTCCCGCAGGGTGGATTGTTCATGGGCAACAAGCCACCCCAACAACCCATGGCTTGTTCTAGGTTCTAGCTTGTTGCTGGACTCAGCAACAGCGGCAAGGGTTTTTTGTTGCTCTTGCTGAGCGGCTTGCTAGCTGCTTCCCGCTCAGGGCCGGTGCTACCCTTAGGCCAACTAGGCAGCTGCCTAGGGCGCAGGGCTAAAGGGGGCGCCAGAAACGCCTTGAACAAAAAATACAGTGTTCTCAAGTGGGAAGGGGGCGCGCTAAATATCTGATCTTGCCTAGGGCACCAAACTGCCTTGCACCGGTCCTGTTCCCGCTATACACGATGGGGTCAGTCGCCCAGGTTTGGATGACATGACAGCCCATCCTGGGTCCAGCAACAAGCTAGAACCTAGAACAAGCCATGGGTTGTTGGGGTGGCTTGTTGCCCATGAACAATCCACCCTGCGGGAAGTGGTCCGGGTTCGCATGACACGACAACCCACTGTGGCTTGTCACCCACGATGGGTTGTTGTGTCATGCAAACCCAGTCCCTGAGTCCTGCTGGCCAAATGATGAAGACACACAACTACATGCGCATCCTTTGGGATGACATACCAAGATCAACTTTGCCTGGTGGTATTTTCTTCCTACTAGAGTTGTTGCCTGCGGAGGCCCTATATGGGCACTTACAGCCACCTTGTAGGAGCCATAATTTGCCCTGTGTTGGAACATGCAGGAATCGTGAGTGTTGCTTTCTGGCTCGATAAGCAAAAACAAATCTACATTGTCTGTAGCTCAGACATCAATGCTGGCCAGGGAGGGGGTGCATGGGGAAGCTCAACCGTGCACATTCCACACAATTGCGCCGCTCGATTCTGGCTCCCCAGTATCTGTGTGGGCTGCGGCAGAGCAGACATGAGGTAAAACCAAGCCAAACTGGGTCTCACGGCAGCTGCCAACATTATTCTCAGGAAGCTAATTGCGTTGAGGGTTGGGTTCTCCAAATGCCAAGGTGACTGAGAATTGGACAGTTTCAGTTCACCTAATTCCTTTGGAATTGATTAGCCTGTCAGACTAGCATGTCTGGATGCGAAGAGGTAAAGTTGGCTCCCGTGTTCAGCTGCCAGCTGACTTCCACAGGTCTCTGCTCATGTGAATAGTCTGCTGGCACGAGCAGTGTGGCACTGGGGCCTCAGGTTTACACAAGGTTATTATATGAACTAGGCAAACACAAGTTGTCTCAACAGGGCCAGCCCTACCATTAGGCAAAGTGAGGCAGCCACCTCAGGCAAGGGTTGCTGGGGGTGAGGAGTGACAGACAGCAAGGTGTTGGAGGGCAGAGCTGTGTACACCACGCAGCCTGCCCCGTGCCTTCCAGTGCAGTGGAGCATACTGTTTCATCGCTAGTGTTGACGCAAGATTCAACGGCCAGCCCTACCCACAAGCCATATTCTCATGAGGGTTGGGTGATTTTTTTGGTCTCAAATTGCCCTGATGGAGGCGAGAGCAGCTACGGACTGTGCTGAAGCAAACAATTACACCGCCTCTCACCACAGGAGGGAATGTTCACTCAAAACATTTCCCACACAAAATTGATGCAGAAAAATAAAATCCTCATGGGAAATTTACTGCGTCAAAAAGTTAATACAATACAAGGGCCTCAGGCTGCCCCAGCATCTTCTAGTACTTCCCCTCCATCATAACTTAATATTTTCACACACACACACACACACACACACACACACACACTTCTCACGTCACTTTCCTCAGCGCCTGCCCGGCTTCTCCGCAGCCTCATCAACATGCACTCTGTGCCTTCTTTCACTAATGACTACGTCTAATGACTCTACTTAACCTTCCAAGTCACTGGCTAATGGTTACTGAGTAACAGACTCCTTGGCCCTGTACTGACTGATGGCCAGATGCGATGCAAGAAGACTGCCTAACACCGGTGTCAACCCTGCTCCGCTCAGCAGAACCCTTGACAGCACAGGTGCTCCAAGGGGGATACAAAGCACTACCTCTATGCAGCACTACAGACCAGCCTTTCCCAACCTGGTGCCCTCCAGATGTTTTGGACTTCAACTCCCATCACCCCCCATGAGACAGCCAGTGGTCAGGAATGCTGGGAGTTGTGGTCCAAATAAAATCTGGAGAGCACCTGGTTGCGGGAGGCCATTGTAAGTAGACTATACATACTTGCTACTCCCGAGGGGAGTTGGTAAATAAATATTCTGAGAGCCAGCCTGATGTTCTCATTCTTCCCTCCATCACACTTACGCCACTATCCAGATATAGCTAGTCTAGTGTTGCACAACATAAGGCTACCAGGTCAACTGCAGCCCCATGGGGGAATTCCACATGCCCATTGTTTGTGGCCCTTTCCCACATCTTTATGGGCACGGCAGGCCCATTAAAAGGAGATGAGGATGGGTGAGCACCTGTATCACTATGTCTGCACGGCCCGTCGTCCTCTCCCTCGATTCTGAAGCACCAGCTTGAGTTGGTGCCAGTTTTCCCAGCCAAACTTCACAACCCTATTTACAACTGAGCCTCCCGCTGGCTGTGTGAATTGTGGGGAGAGCGAAAGCCTTGTGCGTTGTTGCCACTGAATTCAGAGAGTACAGGTAAGGCAGCAGTGGTGGTGGTAGTGGTAGTGAAGGGCTGAAACAGAGCAAAAATAGACTGAAAGTGGGGGAGACAGAGATGGGGATGTGCAGAGAGATCTGTGGGGTGGGAGAAGAGAAAATGGGAGGGCTCGCACGGCACGACAACCCACACTGCTGCACAAGCCACACAGTGTGGGTTGCTTGCCCTGAGGCCCATGATGTGCCCGACAGATGATTGGGCACATTGTGGGTCTGTGCCCAACTCCTCCCCACTCAGTCCTTCCGTGGGTATCCCAGGCTTTGGATGACACAAGAACCCAAACAACCCCAGCAACAAGCCATGGATTGTCACAGTGGCTTAGAACCCAGACCTAAGCCATCCTGACAAACCTATCACTGGTTCACACGACATGCTAACCCACCATGGCTTATAAGTCATGGAGGGTTAGTGTGTCATGCAAACCCAGTCAATGAAGGGGGTTCAGAGATTGGGGCACAGAGAGGCCTGTACTGCTGCAGAGAGAAGAAAGCGCTACGGGATGAAGAAAGAGGGAGCAACTGAGACATGGAGGTGGTTAGGGAAATAGAAAAAGAGGGAGTAACAGATGGAGGTGCAGGCCCATGGTGGTGCCTTGAGAGAGAAGACACCATGCACTATGCAGTGCAGAGAGAGAAAAGAGAGCGCATGCTGATGAGTGGAGAGGGTAGTGCAAAGAGAGCACAGCAAGTGGCCCTCTTGAGTCAGAAAAATATAGAAGTGGCCTTCAGAGTGATTTGAGTTTGGCACTGCTGAGCTAGATCAATGATAAGCATACACATACACTGATTTGAGTTTGGCACTGCTGAGCTAGATCAATGATAAGCATACACATACACCCCTCCTTGCACTTTGAGCCTATAAGAAACTTGGCTGGTTAGTTACTACCCTTGTGTGCTCTGGGGCGTTGGCAAAACACAGTGAACAGACCAGTGAAATGTAGCTGGAGAAAAACTGCATGTACTTCCAAGGTCACCTGGACCATTAAGCGGGTGTGCGGGAGCACCAGCTCCTTGGAAACTGGAGCTGGTCTCCAGAAAAGTCACACCAACAAGAGTGATAAGCTGGGCCTCTACCAAGCACGTAGATCATAAAATAAAGTGGTAGAGGCCAAGGACTAGCTGGGAGCAAAGCCTGCACCAAGAACCAATGCAGAGCTGCTACTGCCACTTAACCAGCCTCATCTGTACCTGCATATTAAGGCATATCTCTCACCTCATGGCTTTCCCTTGAGGCCAGGTAGCAATATATTCAAGCCCAATATAAAACAGCCCATTCACTTTCAAATAAGATGCAGTAAAACACACACACAACCATCTGAGAAGAGAATGGTTGCTAAAAACAAAACACCCTGTAGTCTATGTGCTCTTGTAGCGAAGTTTACAGCTCTTACACAGATGGCAGTCCACCTCCTCCTTGCCATTTTATCCTTACAACAACCCTGTGAGGTAGGTTAGGCTGAGAGTCAGTGACTAGCCCAGAGTCACCCAGTGAGCTTCATGGCCAAGCGGGGACTTGAACTAGGGTCCCCCTGGTCTCACTCCAACACTTTAACCACTACACCACACTGTAATTTCCATAATTCCTAGGCCAGCCTGGTTGGGAGTTATGGAAGTTGCAACCCATCCCATCTGGAGGGCGCCAGGTTGGGGGAAGGCTGGTTCAGAGCATGACCCAGCACTTGCTCACTGCAAGGCTTGTCTCATCAACAGGATAATGCACAGAGGGGCCAAGCAGTAAGAACAGGCCTCTAAGACATGGCTCTATTCCGCCTTGCTTTGTCTTACTGAAGCTAGAAATGATTAGGTCCTCTTACCTCAATAATAAAAGAGTGTGCAGTTTATCACTCTCCGCCATTGAACTGACTGAGCTCTAATTCTAACAAATGACACCTGCCCAACACAAAGCATCTGGGTCCTTTAGGGAGGCCAGAAAGACGAAGTAATTAACTAAAGCCTCTGGTTTGCAAAGACCCAGTAATTTTCCAGTGGCTATTTCATTTTTATTTTATTTTATTTTATTGCCTCAAAGGAGTTACACAGAACACTGCCAGGAGAGGAACTGATTACAAGAAACTTTTACATGCTTTGCATTTGCACAGTTTTGCTGCCTCCACCAATTCTAAAAAGTTGAAATGCCTTTCCTAAAGCTTAGTTCAGTGTTCTCCAACCTTGGGTCCCCAGATGTTTTTGGTCTACAACTCCCAGCATGCCCCAGCCAGCGTAGCTGGCTGGGGCACGCTGGGACTTGTAGGCCAAAAACATCTGGGGACCCAAGGTTGGAGAACACTGGCTTAGTTGCTAGCAGTAAGAGCTTTAAGCTAAAATATGCGGACATTTTGGGGTTTGGGCCCCCGCCCCATTTGCCTTTGGGCCCGCCCACCACCAGAGTGTGGCCCCTGAGCGCGTCTCCAAAATGGAGTTCAGCCCTCAGGCTGAAAGAGGTTCTGCACACCGGCTTAAGGCATAGCTTCTCATCTTGGGACACCACATTTTTCTCAGCAGTAAAAATAAACAAACCTCCACAATATTTAGGAGCTGAGAAGGTGCAAATCTTCCACCAGAAGGGGAAGATGATTTTCTCAAGGTTGGAGGTTGCAGAAATGTAGCAGGCAGCCGCTAGATAGTAGTACCAGTGATGCAATTCATGACGAGCAACACAACTTGGCAACGCTCACTGGCCTGTGTACCATGCTGTGGGGAAATGGTGCCCTATTGCATGGATACAGTTTCGGCCAGTTTGGAAACTGCCTCCCTGTGGCTGGGTCCCCTTGGCACAGCAGCAACATCTCTCATCAGAAAACACACAGGTTGGGGTGGATGGCGTGGCGACTTCCCATATCTGTGCCGACAGTCTCCAGGAAGGTACCGCACGGTCTTAGGAAAGGAGCCACATCTTCTGCATGATTTGTGCGGTTCCCACTGACAGAGGTGAACAGCTGTGGCATGAAAATTCAACACACAGAAGTAACAACTATGTGGCCACAATTTGCCTTGTCTACCTGCCGGTAACATTTTTTTTTTTTTAACTAATGGGGCAAGTAGCAGCTGGGGGGGGATTTTAATTGGGAAACCAGCACAAGAGGAAAGGGTTCAATCCCCTCCTCCACAGTGTGGTCCCAATTTGGATCGGGCCCTACTGTGGCTGCTTCTTGCAAAGAGGAGGAGATGCACTCACACATCTCCATCATATTGTGCAGTTTGGCCCTGATCAGTTCTTTGAAAAGCTACTTGAGAAGTGGTGCCCAATACAGCAGTGATGGAAGAAGCTGTACTTATCACGCAGAAGACCTGCTTTTGCCACACCGGATCCTCCTCGCACAGCACTTTGCTGGGCACCCTGTTCCGAAAGGCCATGTTTCAGAAAGGGAAAGGGCTCTGAATAATCAGGTCAACGTTATAACTTACTCTACAATATTTATTTATTTATTATATTTATACCCCACCTTTTTTCCTGCAAGGAACCCCAGGACTTGGTGATTAATTAGTGGTGTTGAACTGAACTGCCGCCTAAGAATTCACACAACAGCCCAGAGAGAGTTCACTTGTCTTGGACTCACTAGGCAATGATTTTGATGCTGAGGAAAGCAGAAGAGAGGCAGGCGGCAGACTGGCTATGGTCCCAGAAAAGGAAGTCCTAAGCGGTTCTCAGAATTACATGCAAATCTGCATCAGTGAAGGGAAATAGTAAGGGAAATAGGCACTGACTATACCATCTTACCTCTACCTCAACTGGGATACCTCATGGGATCCCAGGTCCTCTAGGTCTACCACCACCCAGAGGAGGTGATAACCCAGAGGAGGTGATAACTGAATCAGGAAGCAGACGCCTTTCCCAGTTTCCCTTGGCAGCCAGTCTACCCTATTCTATCTTATGCAGGAAAATAACTGCCAAGATTAAAATGCTTTAATGGCAAAGAAAGGTCTCTTTCCTGAAGTGGTGCCTTCCAGACTTGGCAGCTAAAACAGGATGTTTTACAACCTGAACCTAAGTCCAATGTTGTGTTCTAGAGTTTCAACCCTCATTTCCCCAAAGATAAAGGTTTCCGTCTCACAATATGCAGTGGTGTAGTGGTAAATTTTGAAGTGCACGCCCTCATCTTGACAGTCCCTGTAGCCACATCCCTGAGGAGAGTCCAAAAATGCAGGCAGCTGTGTTGATCCGTGTCAACAAACCAGTTCTAGCAGTTTTCATCAGGAGCAGGTCTTTCGTAAAACTTTTGTAAAGCTAATGGGTCTCCATTACTACTTATTCAAGAGTGCAAAATACTTTGCATTAAAACAGGGACTAATATATGGATGTTGGGAAAATTCATTTCCCCCCAGCTACTGTGAGAATTGCAGCTAAGCTCAGAGGGAACAGGGAAGCCTGAAGGGGTGGTGGCGGTGGCGGGGCGGCAGATGACAGTCAGTGTCCCTGTTAATAAAAAAGTGCCAGTGCTGTGTCCCTGCAAGGCCCGGCTCCACTGCACAACTGCCAATATGGCTGAATGTACAAGAACATGCACAGATGAAACTTGGGCCTTTGTCATCTTGGGGCACTACCAACAGAGTGATATTTACCTGAGCTTTAAGACAGCTTGAAAGAACATTTCCAGCAAGGATGTCCCAAGCCATCTTTGTACCCATAATAACTTTTGTGCATTATTTCAACAAGAGTTGTTGTTGTTGTTGTTGTTATTTTACTGTATTTCTTTTCAGAAGCATAATCTTTGAACTTTATTCACCACCACCATTCGTACAGTACTTTCCAGTGTTTGAGATGCTTCACATGCATTATCTGGATGCAACTCTTACAACAACCCAGTAAGGTGCCCCCCAGATGTGTTGGACTACAGCTCCCATCATGTCCAGCTAGTATCTCTATGCTGGCTGGAGAAAGCATCAACATGAGAAATAATCAACACGGTCTTCCGCAAAGGTAAGTCCTGTCTCGCTAACCTTTTTGAGTTCCTTGAGAGTGTCAATAAACATGTGGACAACAGGGGTGATCCGGTAGACATTGTTTACTTGGACTTTCAAAAGGCTTTTGACAAAGTCCCTCACCAAAGACTCCTGAATGAACTTAGCAGTCATGCAATCAGAGGGGAAGTCCTCTTACGGATCAGTAACTGGTTAAAGAACAGGAAGCAATGGGTAGGAATAAATGGTAAATTCTCCCAATGGAGGGATGTAAACAGGGGGGGTCCCACAGGGATCTGTATTGGGACCAATGCTTTTCAACTGATTCATAAATGATCTGGAATCAGGAGTGAGCAGTGAAGCAGCCAGGTTTGCTGACGACAGGTAGTGAAAACAAAAAGGGATTGTGAAGAGCTCCAAAAGGTTCTCTCCAAACTGGGAGAATGGACATCAAAATGGCAAATGCAGTTCAATGTAAGCAAGTGTAAAGTAATGCACGTTGGTTCGTTAACCACGCACAAGCCACTCTGGCCAGGTTCAGACAGCACAACAAGCCACTCCGAAACAAACATGGCTTATAAGCCACCGTGGCTGATCGTGTTGTGTGAACCCAGTCAAAGAGCCAGTCACCAATAATGTTATCAAGAAGGGATGCACTGCAATCACCCCACTCTGATCTGTCAACAGGAGTCCCTGAGTAATCCCTCTTTATCACTCTGCTTTCTGATGCAAAATCCGTATCAATCTTTCTGGCAAGCTGAGGCGGCCTGCTCCAAGTGGCATCATTAAAGTACAGGAAGCACTTTCATTTAGTTTACCATTGCATTGTTATCCCCATGGTGGGCATCATTTGGATTTTTCCGCCCCAGGCACCAAAAGGTCTTGACTCTCTCTGCTTTCCCAGATTTGTCTGGCCTAACATCTTGTTGCAACGGCCCTTTTCCCAGCTACCATCACACACCTCACCCTTCATCATCTGTAAGCTGATTTGGGAGCAAACAGACCCATTCACCAGAGACAGCTCACTCATTCCTTCAGCTAGCACAGGGGTGGGCAACATGTGGCCCGCATGCAGCCCCCCATCCTCTTGTGTGGCCCCTAGCTGTGGCAACAGCGATGGATCAACAGTAAAATATAGAGATGGCCATTTGCCTCCAAATTCAAGCAGCAAACTGCTACGGAGCGTTGATTTAAGCTAAATGTGTCCTAAGCCTCTGTAGTGGTTTGCCACTGAAATTTGGAGGCAGACCACCACTTTTTTTTTGCTGCTGCCACACCACCAAATTTGACAGCATGGCAGCAAAAGTGCGGACCGCGGGGGGGGGGATTGGGCCCCAGACCCCCCTGAAGTTGCCCACCCCTGAGCTTACTCATCTTCTAAATGCAGCACAGATCTTGCTGACTTTCCAGAACTCCAGTTATTTCACAGTTATGTCCCTGGCTATATGATGTCTTGTCAGTGTTCCCCTCCCTTATTTTACCCTGGCTGCTTCCAGACCAGTCAATAGGCATTTTGCGGCGATTCCATCTTTTCTTTCTTAATGGATTTTCTTTGGTATGAGAAAAGATGGAGGAAGCAGTGAGAAAGCTTGGGAGGGTTACAAGTTGAAGATGGTGACGAATGGGCCCCACTTAAAATACCATGAAGGAGGCAGAACAATGGCACTATAAAAGCCTCATCTGGAAGCACCCCATGTTATACGAAAGCTAGCAATGAGTGTATGAGTGTGACTGCAAAATCTTGGTATTTTTTTTATCAAGGGAAACAGTTCAGAACTGGTACATCAATGGGATCCAATACTTATAAAAAAAGCATGAGAGGAAAGACTCCTCATAAGCTCTTAAAGTAAAAAAGAGGGAGAGAAAGCCTTTGGATAAAACATCTGATGAATTCATTTTGTGCACATATTCAAGAGTCTATTTTCAAGTTTTTATTATGCTGGCATTTGACTCTAATAAAAATAAAAATGCAAGACATCTGCTAATAATACTGGAGAGGTTATAATGAAACATGTACTTTGTATCACAAGTGATGTACCGTACTTGCACAAAAAACCAACCATTTTGAAATACGGTTCGAGCTGAAATAGAACATTACGACCTGGTTTGAACGACATGACAACCCACCCTTGTTTGCTATCGTACGTGTCGTCTGAATGGGGACCACTTCACCAAGGGTGGCTTGGTTTTTCAAACAAGCCACCCTGCAGTGCCCATGGGCTGTTTTAGGGTTGTTGCCATGGTGGGCTATCTGTTATCTGAACCCAGACAAAACGACCCACTGTGGGTGAGCCCCACCAGCCAGCAAGCCGCTCGGCGAGAGCAGCAAAACAGGGCAGCAGTGCAGAGCAGATCAGGCACCCCCACCTCCTGCTCCAGAGATCTCCTGTATTCTTTTTCTCTTAGTATTTATTTATTATATTTATTATATTTTTAAATCGCCCATCTGGCCGGCCACCCGGCCACCCTGGGTGATGAGTAGTTTTCTAGTAGTTTTCTATTACTGAATGTGCTGTGCTACTATGCTTCAATAAACTAATTGATTGGTGAACTTTTAAACTGGAGTGCATGGTTGCTCTCTCTCTCTCTCTCTCTCTCTCTGTTTCATTGGAATCTAAAAGAACCTGTGGCAGCTATAATCACTTTCCAGAGGTCATTATTTATTTATTTTATTACAGCATTACCTACCTGATCCATGCAGACATCTAGAGGACCAGAAAGGGGATTTAAGGAAATAAGTACTTTTTGACTTAAGAAGGCAGGGGACTAAAACAACTCAGGAGGATGCCTTTAGCTGGAGCAGCCCGCAGAGCTCTACCACCCTTGAAGAGGACCAGAGAGCAGGACTGATGCTAAGCAGACAGAGGAGGGAAAGGAACAGTGCCTTTCCCTAACAAGGATCAAGGAATCACATGAAGCACATGAGGGATTGGATTAAATGGCTTATAGAATTAAGGGCTTCCAACAGCTTGACCAACACAGCTACCCCACTGGAAATGGTTACAGCATTGGGTTGTCCCTACTTTTTGACACTACTGTTCTAATTAGCATAGATCATCATTTGAACACGTACAGCAGGAAAAGTATTTTCCTATGTCAGTTTCCAGCTGCTTCTGCTTGTAGCACAGTCACGTGCAGGTGCTGCTATGCGCAAGATTAAACTTCTGGCATGCAAACTATACTCCACGATGGTGTGTCCAAAGCCAAATCCTGCCTTGGCAACAGCAGCACACGGCACCACTGTATTTATCTTTTGCATGATTTAGGGAAGTTGCCCTCCCACATGGAGAGAAACTGCAAGTGTGCAGTTACACTTTCCATGCAGGCTCCAACTATAGGACTTTAAAGCACATGGGAATTGGGGCATGTGATCTTGCTACTGACCAGCTCTAAGTTTTGGCACATCTTTGAAGGTTGAAATTGTGAACCAATTTATTTTCAAAGTAAACCATTCATTGGATAGTTTTTCATCCAGAGTTCCTTTTCTGTAAAATGGGCACAACTGTGGCTTTTCACACAGGGAGGTTTTCACAATTCACAATGTTAAAAAAACACCTCTTAGATTACGTAAATTATTAGTTGTGCCCATTATATTAATTTTGGGAGAGATTAGGTGGGAGCAGATGTTAATTGCTGCCTGGAGCTCTCCTCCAAAAAGAATGGTCCACCAGACACCCTGAGCTCTAGGGATATCTCCCCAAGGATGGATCACTGGACTTGTTCAGAAAGCAGCTGATTGAGCAGCCATAGGTCATGTGTCTGAAGGTACTTTACAGAGTTGCAGAAGCACAGACATGGTCTGAACATTAGACTGGAATGTAAGAACTAATGTACTGGGGTGTGAATGATATTACCCTAATGCAGCCTTCCCTAACTTGGTGCCCTCCAGATGTGTTGGACTGCAACTCTCATAATCCCCAGCCAGGTGCCCTAAGGGTGTGTGGAAAGAATTCTACAGGAAAAAAATTGTGGGACAAATGTGCAAACCAACAAGCTGATAAGAGATATACAGGTCTGTGGCTCATGCTGGCTCAGCTTGTCTGAGTGTGGAAAGCTAAGCAGGGTCAGGCCTGGTTATTACTTGGATGGGAGACCCCTCCTCTAGTTTCCTGCATTGAGCAGGGGGTTGGACTCGATGGCCTTGTAGGCCCCTTCCAACTCTATGATCTATGAAATCTATGAACCTCAATGTGTGAATTTCCATTCACCTCCCTTTCACTTGGTGGCAAACTGAGATTGCCCTGATACAGGGGTGGGGAACCTGCATTCCTCATCCAAATCTCAGGCGGCTGTAATTCCGTATGTCCTGCAGAGATAGGTTGCCACAGAGACAGAGAGAGATATCTATATAATCCAGCCCTGCCCACTGTGGCTCTAGCCCCACCCACTTTTGCCTCTAGCTCCACCCACTGCCAGCATATGGTTCCCAACAGATTACCACTGAGGGAATGAGGCGGTGGGGGGGGAGAGGGTGTCCTATCCCTACCCTTACAGGTATCCAGGTGCAATCAAACCTTCTAAAAATGCACTACCAAATTAGGAAGGAAAGTAGCAGCTGGCCTCTAATATTCAACCACATCTTTCTCTGCGGTCAAGCCTAAACTCAAGCTGGTGGGTGGAGTAGCTAAGAGAGTGAGCTGTCAGCTGGGGAATCCTCAGTCCAAATCTTACCCAACTGTGAGCTCACTGGGTGGTCTTACCCAAGCCATCGGCTCAGCCTGAAGTCTGGTGGAAAACGGCAATACAGACAGAATAATAGTGGCTGTCTTACGGGCTGGGGCTGTCGCTGTCGGTACTAGGGACCATCTGCTAAGTGCTTTGAATAGTCAAAAGCACTATATATAAATGCCAAATTGTATTATTATTTCTGCATCACTTTTGGAGAAAACATTTGCAGGCGGCTCAGTGGGTTGGACGTTTCAGAAAAGGTGCACAAGAGAGACAGTAACGGTGAAAAGATGGGTCTGTATGTAAACCCAGTTGTTGCCGTGTATGTGCAAGTATTCATTCAGCCTACTGCTCAGTTCTGGACCTCAAGAGCTCTGGAATTATTTTGTTGCTAGGGAAGAAGTTCATGGAGAGCCTGGAGAACTGAATGCTATCACTATTACCAGCAGGTATTAGACATATCCTCCCCTGCTGTGCTCACAGTTCTGTGATTTCACAGAGGGGACGGTGGTGGCCACGAGGGTGAGGATTAAGGCAGCTTTATCCTCCCACAACTGCCAAAGCGGCAGCGGCTTCCAGGATTCAGTTTTTTGCTTTAGGGCAGCCTTCCCCAGTCTGGTGCCCTCCAGATGTGTTGGACCAGAACTCCCACCATGCCCAGCTGCTGGGGACAGTGGGAGTTGTAGTCCAACACATCTGAAGGGAGCCAGGTTGGGAAGGGCTGCTTTAGGCAATGAATAAACCTAATTATCGAGGCTGGAATAGGCCCACAGAGGAGGCGCATGCAGACGGGGGGACATTACAGCCGTATGTTACCCCAACAATCAGAGAAGTACCACCACTGCACCCGAGACTAAGGGCATGAGGGGAGGCCTGTCTCCTCCCACAAAAAGTTGCCTGTTCGCTAAGGCCTTGCTCCAAGCACCTGCACCTTTAGAGCATGCGTGCGCACACAGCACATCTCATTCAAAGAGCCACCCATGATACGAGTTTACCTCCTTGTACATTGATGGTAGTATTAGTTCAATACTAGTTCCCAGGAATTGCCTTGAAATAACAGACACTTCATCTTTAGTGAGAATCTGGCTTTTTTATGGACCTTAGTCCATGAAAGCTTATGTCATAATACATTTGTTAGTCTTTAAAGGTGCCATGAGACTCTTTGTTATTTTGGCTTTTCATCATCACTGAAATAATAATGAAAACAACAACCTACCAAAAATCAGCAAAACTAGTTATTTCTTCCCATCTGGCTCAAAACACTGAATTTACACTGATGTGTATTAATTACATCTATCTCTCCATCTAACTATTGTTAGATGGAGGAGCATTTCAGGGCTGACACTTAAACAGCACAAAAGAAGCTGATAGGCGATTTTTCACCTTCCCCCAACCTGGTGTCCTCCAAATGTGTTGGACTACAACTCCCATGCTGGATCGGGATGATGGAAGTTGTAATCAACACATCTAGATCAGTCTCCCAGCCTGATGCTGTGGCAGGGAAGCAGTCTCCCTTCGCAAAGAGGGAAAATTAGGCAGAGAACGTATCAAGGACCTTTCCAAGGTCACACAGCAAATCAACAACTGAAGTTCCCTTGACCCTGCCGACAACACACATATGGTTATTTACTGCACGTTGGGCCAAATTAGATCTGATGATAGCAGACCTATTGCTTTAAAACACATTAAAAGGGCCAGGGCCAGGAGAACAGCAGGACAAGAGAAGCCACAGCTATATTCCCTTCTGCTGCTGTGGAACTGTTCAAAAGACATAGTCTCTGGGCTACAACCAAGCCATCCCACTGATTACCCCTTGCACCTTCCTTTCCTGCCCAATTGGCCAAATGTGGCACAGTCCCACCCCTGAGTTAGATGCGTATGTATCATTGACCTAGTACTACAAACAGTTTTCCAGCACCACTGGGGTTTCTCTGGCTCCTCCAGGGATGATGAAAGCAAACGGGGGGGGGGGGGGGGAGGATTAGCATGTCATTGCCAGCATGCAGCCACACTGCTGTGTGCTTAACAGATCTGCCTGCAACACCGCAACCTTGAGAAAGTGCAGAACTGTACACAGAGCCAGCCCTGGACGGAGGACGCCAAGGACAAAGCAACCAATGAATCCTGCCCTCCATTCCTGTGCATGACCCGACATCCCAGTACACACAGACACACTCCAATCTTGTTTAGACCAAGATAAAAAGATACACTGTAAAACATGTGCAGCCTAAAAACATACATAGGCTAGACTAGCCTTCCCCAACCAGGTGCCCACCAGATGTTTTGGACTTCAACTCCCATCAGCTCCAGTCAGCATGGCCAGTGGTCAGGAATGCTGGGATTTGTTGTCGAAAACATCTGAAGGGCACCTGGGTTCGGGGGGGGTCTGGGCTAGAGATTGGACGCAAAGGCACACTGCTTAGTCAGAAGTAAAGCCTGCAGTGAGGATGCCCCATCAACAATTTCTTCATACTAGAGTCCAAGCAAGGTCTCCGGCTCCCAGTCACAGGCATGCCACACCTAACATCATATTCCTCACATTTGCTGCCCTGCAGATCCATCCATTCTATGGATTAGAATCAAGCTGCTGTTAGCAGAATCAGTCTGTTATTACAAAAATTCACAGGGAAAACCAAAGCAAACTTTCTTTTAGTGGTGGTGGTGATGACGACGACGACGGCTGCTGCTGCTGCTGCTGCTGCTGCTGCTGCTGCTACATTTATATCCCACCCTTCTTCCTCTTGCAAGGAACCCAAGGCAGCTAATTAATACATCAAATAGGAGGAGGTCCTCCTCCTATTTGATCCTCACAACAATCCTGTGAGGAAGGTTAGGCCGAAAGTCAGTGACTGTCCCAAAGTCACCCAGTAAGCTTCATGGCCAAGCAGGGACTAGAACCTGGATCTCCCGAGTCCCAGTCCAACAGTCTAGCTACACCACACTGGCTCCACTACACCATACCTCTGGCATTCACCAATGAGATACGGAAATGTTGGAGTGGCAGGTCAGAGAGCCCCTTCTTACATGGTAGGCTGCTAAAGCAAGTCAAGTGGATTTTTAAGTGCTCTCTTCCTAGCAGGCCAAAGAACAAAGGGGCATTTCCCCAACATCAGGACGATCCACTGAATACCATCAAGTCAACAGGGATCATCTTGGTAGGGATGTAAGAATGTTAAATCCATTCTGCCTGTTTCAAAGATTTCCAGGCGTCTCTTCTTCCATAGTCTGCCCGTAGACAGAATCGATTTTTTTAAAACCAGAATTTCGTTTTACTTGGGCTAATGCGCATTAGTGCAACCCCCCCCCCAGTACTATCTTGTCTCCCGCACAATTTGACATCTATATGAAGCCACTGGGGATGGTCATTAGAAGTTCTGGGGCAAGGCGTCCTCAGTATACTGATGACACCCAGCTCTGTTTCTCTGTAACGTCTGACTCAGGAGAAGCTGTGCATGTTCTGAACTGGTGCCTGGATGCAGGGATGGGTTGAATGAAGGCCAACAAAATTAGACTGAATCTGTTCTCCTGCATTGAGCAGGGGGCTGGACTTGATGGCCTTATAGGCCCCTTCCAACTCTACTATTCTATTATTCTAGCATTATTATGCATTTTTATTGTATTTTAATGCATATCATGATGTATTTTAATGTTTTTAATTTTCTTGTAAACTGCTTATAGATATTTTTGGATATGGACAGTGGTATATAATTCTATTAAATAAATAAATAGTGAAAAAGTGGTCTGCAAGTCTGTGGAATCCACGCGACTCGGAAAAAGCTGATCTGCTGCAGAAACCACAGGTCGGATTCACAGACATCTGAACTCATTTGAATCCGTTGAGGATTTCTCCAACATCCCTAAATTTGTGGGGCTTCAGAGCAACTTCTCCAGCCAAACCCAGTAAGAATTCCATAGCCCCTTTGTGCACCCTATACGGAAGAGCTGAAGAGTGGGGCAACTTCACACCTTTATGTTGCTGGCTAATCTCACACACAAGATCACACACACACTAGGCGATAATTATGGCACAAGATACCATTGTATTCCTGGGATTGTGCATCCTAGCAATTAATAGGGTTCCAAAGCCCCCACTCCACTTCTTCCCAAAGGAAATCACTGGGGCGGGGGGGGGCAGGAAAATCCACCGCGATTGCGAGTCTATCAGGCTGGGTAACGCCGGAGGCACGCAGGCCAAAAGAAGCACATGCAGCCCACTCCGGCCCGACTTGCGCCAGCTGACTTTTCAAGGGAACAGCATGTGCCAAGGAGGCAAGCGCTCGAGTATAAGGCTCCACGCTGCAAGCGGCGACTTCGGACCAATGAGATCCGCCGCTAGAGAGAACTGCGCCTCGCCTTCGCCTCCGCCCCCGCCCCCGCAGCAGGCGCTGAGCAGAATCGAGCCCATCGGAGAAAAGCGAAGGGATCTGCGGGCTTTTTCTGGGCCCCGCACCCGAGAGCTCGGCGCCTTCCCCGCCCCCTCTGTTTACAACCTGTATGAGCCGGGCTCCTTCCGAAGGGGGTGCAGCCGAAGCCAAAGACGGAAGCAGAAGCCGAGAGCGCGGCCTGAGCCTCGAAGCACGTCGGTCGCCCGTGCTGACATGCGGGCGGGAGGCTGCGGGACTGCTGCGCTCGGTCTCCCGCCGCGCCGCTGGCTCTGCCGCTCCCTCCGCCTCTCCCGCGGAGAACTCTCCCGCTTCCACCGCGCTGGTCGCTCCCTAAGCCCGACGAGACTCTTCTCTCACCAGGTCCTAGTGCTCCCAGAGAGACGCCCCTGCAGCAGCAGCAGCAGCAGCAGCTACCGAGGACGTCCGTCTTGGTTCCCTGCTCTGACGCCCTGGGTGAGCCTTTTGGAGAGGCGCGACTCGGCTCCGGCCCACGTGCACCATCAGTCAAGAAAGGGGCGCCCTTGAGCGCACGCAGAGGGTCTTTCCTCCCCATGCGCTGTGCTGTGCTAACTGTGCATTTGACAGTTCCCCCTTTGCAGAAAGAAATGCAAGAGTCAATGTTCTGTGCCTTGCATCACCCGCTTGAGAAAAATGGCACATGCTGATTTCATGTACAGTCATGCCTTAGATTAAGAACATAATTCGTTCCGGAAACATGCTTGTAATCCAAAACACTCTTATATCAAAACGAAATCCCCCCAAAAAAATTTGTACAGAGATTTTTAATTTAAGCCGTACTACAGTACTTGTATTGCAAGATGTCACATGTATATCAAGTCAAATTTTTTAAAATAAATATTTAAAATTTTGCTTGTCTTGCAAAACACTCTCAAACCAAGTTTCTTGCAATCCAAGGTATTACTGTATTTATTGGCATTCTCTTCAATAACAGAATAAGCACAGCCAGCCCACAAAGTATGGGTGAAAAAGAAAAAGGACTTCTCAGTGGTGCCCTTGGGGCAAGAATTTGGGGCAAATGTCTGCGGGCAGAATGAGCAGGAGGGTCTCCAAAAGCTGCTGGGTTGGCTCACCTCCTTTTCAACTAAGTGAAGCAATATGCATTACCATCTGAAGAGAATCCCCTCACCCTGAAAGCATTAAGTCCAGAGTAAAGTTACCTAGGTGCACTAGTGCATCTTCCAGGACAGCATGCATCATCTTCCATAGAGTCCCGTCACTTCTCTGAGAAATTAGTGCCAAGGGGAATTAAAATGGGGTCAGGTTCCAGTGAGATCCATGCATGCCTGGTTTGTCCTTTGCCCATTAAAACGCAAGCACTTACAATAAAGCAAACAGGATGTTCACTACACCCAAGGGCAGCATCAGGGAAAGGGCCATAGCTCTGTGGT
This sequence comes from Shinisaurus crocodilurus, assembly GCA_021292165.1. Lineage (NCBI taxonomy): Eukaryota > Metazoa > Chordata > Lepidosauria > Squamata > Shinisauridae > Shinisaurus > Shinisaurus crocodilurus. The sequence continues at coordinate 73,762,460 of CM037879.1, read as the reverse complement.
TTCATAGATCAGAGTTGGAAGGAGCCTACAAGGCTATCGAGTCCAACCCCCTGCTGAATGCAGGAAACTAGAGGAGGGGTCTCCCATCCAAGTAATAACCAGGCCTGACCCTGCTTAGCTTTCCACACTCAGACAAGCTGAGCCAGCGTGAGCCACAGGCCTGTAGCATGCATGTTTTGCATGCACAAGGTACCGGGCTCAGTCCTCTTTGCAGGTCCGGTGCTACCATTAGGCCAACTAGGCGGCTGCCTAGAGCGCATGGCTAAATGGGGCGCAGAAACCACACCAAATCAGAAGCCTCTCTGGTTTCCCCCCCTTCGCTTCGCTTCTTTCTCCGTGTGCCGGTCTCTTCTTCTGTTTTTGTTGTCCCCAGGCTTACTTTCTCTTTCTGTATTTCTTCCCCCCCCTCTCCCCCTCCTCCTTTTCTTTTCCCGCTGCGGCTACTTTGGCTACTTCGGAGTCTCTCCTTTTTTTCGCCGAGCCGTCCTCCATCCTCCTGCTGCCGCTGCTGCCGCTCCTGTTTCTTTCGCAAATGGGTCTCTTTAGCAAAGCTGCTTTCTCGTACAGCACATGGGGAGATAAGGGGAAGAGAAGAGGGGTGGTGGTTGGGGAGGGAGGTGGCGGCGGCGCTGGAGGAGGTGGGTGGGGGGGAGGGAGGGAGGCAGAAAGAAAGAGGGGGGTAACTAGAGTGAACTCTCCCCAAACTGAGGAGCCCCCACCCCTAGCCAGGGAGAATGATAAAAGGAGTGGGGGAGGGGGAGGGGGAGGGGAGGGGGAGGAAGGGGGGGCTGGGGGAGCAAAAAAAATTAATAATAAATTTTTATTTAATAATAAATATCAGAAGCAAAAAATAAACCAGAATTTTGCATGCACATGAAAGTAGAAATTGGAGAGGGTGGGGGGAAGAGGAGCTTGCAGGAGAGGAGATGGGGTGGGGGGGGAGAGATAAATTTTGCACATACACACAAAAAAGAAGGTAAAGGGGGAGGGGAACAAAAAGAAGAGAGAGAGAGAGAACTAAAGAGAGAGAAGGGGTAAGAAAAGAAAAAGGGGGGAGAAAGAGAGGGGGGGCTCTCCCTCCTCTCCAAATGTGACAGACCAGAGAATCCCAGTGATCAAATATGCTAAGGAGGAGGATAATAATTTATTATGATAATTTTTTTAGGTTTTGCCAATTGACTTTTATTTCATAATGGGCATAGGGCTGGAGGGAGGGAGGGCTCAAGTGGGAAGGGGGGCGTGCTAAATATCTGATCTTGCCTAGGGCACCAAACTGCCATGCACCGGCCCTGCCTCTTTGGTATCTCCAGGTAAACGCAGTGCTTCTCAGTTAGGAAGAAGAAAACATTTCCCCCCTAGGAAGAAGAAAACATTTCGCGCCCCCCGCGCGACTGTAAATAGTATCATTTGTCTATAAAATTGTTATAAGTACACCTCTGCATAACACTGTATCCTTATTAACGTATAAGAGAATAAAAAAAGAAAGAAATGTGGATCAATTTACAGCAAAGAATAGCTTTATTAACTGTAGCAGAAAAGATTTAAAGGAGCACAGGATTTAAAGGAACACAATATTAAAAAAAACTTTTAACTGAGGTCAAACGAGCCCCCCTTTATGGAGCCTCGCGCCCCCCCTGGGGGGCCCGCCCCACTATTTGAGAAGCACTGAGGTAAAGGAACTCAGGAAGAGAGCTGCCAAAAAGGTCTCAGCCTGAATTCTTGAAGAGCAGTTGCTGTCAGAGCAGTCAATAGTGGCCTAGGTGGACCATTGGTCTGTTTAGTTCAAAGTAGCTTCATACATACCCTCAAGTATCTTCTACATAAGCTCAGCAGGTGAAGGGGAGAAGCAGCTTCTACATAAGCTCAGCAGGTGAAGGGGAGAAGTGTAGCCTCTAAGGACAAAGGTGGGCAGCTTGTGGCCCTCTAGATGTTTTGGCCTACAATTCCCATCAGCCCTAGCCAGCATAGCCAATGATGAGGTATCATGGGAGTTGTAGGCCAAAATAAAATCTGGAGGGCCACAAGTTGTCTACCCCTGCTCTCGGTCAAATGGCACTGAGAGCAAGGTCTCAGCTGAACCAGGCTCTGAGGCAGCCCTTTGCTCACCCTGAGCCAAGAAACTAGAGAAATCTTAGCAGCCAAATGTGTTAAAACTGCTGGCAAAGGGCTAATAAGAATAACCCCCTCTTGCCACCCCTCATGACCTTTCACTTCCTGTTTTCACCGAAACAGGATGTACTGCCTCATGTAGCATGATGCCCTCTCTTACACTTTGGAAATGGGGAATTCCACCTTGCAGCTCTCAGCAACAAATCCAGACCTGGAGGGGCCTAGTTCTGGAGGTAAGAGTTCTGAATGGGACCCTGGAATATCTAAACAGAGGTGCCAAGATTCAAGCCTGCCCAGAACTCTTACTTTCTGCCCTGGAAACCCTGCTCCTCCTTAATTTCAAATGCATGAGGACAGGCAGTGGGAAAGAAAAGCACTTTGCACATGCTCAGGTGGACTTTTATTACATCAAACATTCCAGCAGTCAGACTTGATACTGAAAACAGATACACTGAACCTTGGCATAAACTAGTTCTGTGAGGCAGCCATGACCAGAGACTTTGCCTCGGTATATAGGAAGCTGCCTTCTACTAGGTCAGAATATTGGTCCATCTAGGCCAGTATTGAATACTCTGGCTGGCAGCGTCCTTCTAAGATCTCAGGCAGAAAGTGGTCTTTCTTAGCACCTTCTTCCTCTATTTTTTTTCCTTTTAAACTGGAGATGCCAGGGATTGAATTTGGGACCTTCTAGGTGTTTATTTTTATTTGCGTCATGCTGATTATAGTTTACTGTGATTTTGGTTTTTTCTGTTATATTAATTATAGATTTCTCTATTTGTGTGTTTAAGTCACTTCAAGACTGCTTGTTGTGGTGGGAATCAATGCGGGCCTGTAGCCAGGGGTCGACTAGGGTGGGTCTGGCCCCCTCAAATTTTCTCTGCCACCCTAATATTTTTTTTACAAACTGTGGAGAAAGCCACCTAAGCCCCCTGCCTGACACACACACACTCACCAAGGAGGGGGGAAGGAGACCCAGGGGGGGGAGACAGCCAGTCTCCACAGATGCCAAAGGGGACAAACAACATCTACATAGAATCACCCCAGGGGGAAAGGCAGGAAGCATCACCAGGTTTGTCAATGCTCTTGCATATCAGCCCCATTTACATAAGACTTGAATACCTCTCCAGGGCAGACGCTTCAGCACCCCTAAGAAATGGCCACTCAACACCATAGGATGGGACCATTAACCAAGTGGCTTCAAAGGGACCCCATCCCATGGGGGGGGGGAGGCGTCACCCCACCTGACCCAAAAGGCCGCCCCTCAGGGAGGGTGTTAACCCACCTGATCACGGAGGGAGGGGCTACCTGAAACACCAAGGTATAAAACACCCTGCACAAGGGAACTTTTCTCTGGACCTGATCAGCAATCTTGCCTATGCCTGGGGTAAGGGAACGAAGGATCAGCAACCCCGGGTAGCAGAATCCGGCGCGCTCCAGCTAGCTGGAATCACTGGCCGCTTGGGTTGACCGGACCCCCGGGAAACCAAGCTGAAATCACTCACAAGCCGCTTGGGTAGACCGGGCCTCCGCCGGGAACCCAGCTAGCCGCTTGGGTAGACCGGGCCTCCGCCGGGAACCCAGCTAGCCGCTTGGGTAGACCGGGCCTCCGCCGGGAACCCAGCTAGCCGCTTGGGTAGACCGGGCCTCCGCCGGGACCCGAGCTAAACTAACTAGCTGAGAGCCCTGAAATCACGTTGTCCTTGAGGCTTTTGCTAGCTACTTTGTACCGTACTGATAAGCTGTATTGCTGGCGTGGGTCTGGGTTTGTGAAGGTAATTTTGTAAATAAACTTGTTTTCTAAAAGATACTTTTGTGGCTATAAGTTATCCCTTTGTTCTGGGCTAAGGCGAGGCGCTGGGGACCTCGGAGAAGGCCCGCCCCAGCACCCGCTACCCCCTTAGCATTGAACCCGCGCAGAAGACCAGGTTGTCGGTCTTCCACTCAAACAATTAAAAAACAGTTTACAATTTTATCTTTAAAAGGCCTTCAGACCAGATGAACTTCCTCCCCAATGTTTTTGGTGCTCCCTAGAACTTTTAGGCTGAGTACGGGCTTGAATTGATGCATAAATTCAAATCATAATCATAATATATACTCCACTGCTGAGCTATGGTGGTCCCTCCCTGAAACGCCATAGTACCTCCGTTTGCAAGGTTAATTGCTACTGTGGCAGCCATGTGGTGTTGGCATGAGAGCATGTACATGTTTTCACTTGCTAAGCAAACTTCGGACCTTGTCTAAAGTCAAAATGAGCAGCAGTACAGATAGCAACACATGGGTGATAAGAGAACCGGCAAATGCATATTCTAAATACCCAATACTCTTGTGTAGGTAATATGCACAGGGAAAGTGTGACCGAAGACCGAACAAAGAGCAAACAATCTTGATCTGTGGCTCATGCTGGCTCAGCTTGTCTGAGTGTGGAAAGCTAAGCAGGGTCAGGCCTGGTTATTACCGGTACTTGGATGGGAGACCCCTCCTCTAGTTTCCTGCATTGAGCAGGGGGTTGGACTCGATGGCCTTGTAGGCTCCTTCCAAATCTATGATCCTATGATCGTATTCTTCACATGAACAGTGTGCTCCCATTGCGAAAAAGCCAACAGCCACAAAATGGACAAGGCTTACCCACAAAATTGTTAGAGCAATAAGACAATGGAACCAATTACCTAGGGAGGTGGTGAGCTCTCCCACTCTGGAGGCATTCAAGGTGAAGCTGGACAGGACCTGAATTCCTGCATTGAGCAGGGGGTTGGACTCGATGGCCTTGTAGCCCCTTCCAGCTCTACTTTTCTATGATTCTAAATGGTTATATGGAAAAGTCCCAGCAGTCCAGATCTGCCTATTATGGTGCAGCCACCACTCCAGTACTGTCATCTGTGCCTGGCAGCTGCACAATCACAAGAAGAGATCTGTCCCTAGCAGAGACACTTTTAACTAGAAATGTTAGGAACGAATCTGAGACTTTATACACATGTTGCGTTGAGCCTGTGCTCTAATCCTGAATCGAACATTCCTGGAGCAGCCAGTTAACACTGTATAATAGAAATAGAAAAGAGAAATACCCACAATTCCTCCTCCTTCTCTTGCGGCTGCTGCTAACACCTGACATTTATGCAGCACATCAGTGTGTTCAAATAACCAGCCTTCCCCACCCCGGTGCCCTCCAGATGTGTTGGCCTACAACTCCCATCATCCACATAATAACCCTGAAGGCCAAACAACAAGCTTCACGTGGTGTGTAGCCACTAGACCTTACCTTAATATGGCTAATTCCTCACTAATTTTTCATGCAGATGTGTATTAGCTGCAGCCTAAAGGCATCCTTTTCATTTGAAAAGCTGAATTCCAATGCACATGAAGAAAAGCCATGGGAGGTGATTTGAAGGAAGGGAAATGTTGGGCAAGGAAAGGGTTCAGTGCCCTCCCTTCTGCTGCTTCTCTTCTTTCAATTGCCCTCCTCCAAAGCAGCTTTTCAAAAATAAGGGCGGCAGCTTCAGGGTGTGTGTGTGTGTGTGTGTGTGTGTGTATGTGTGCATGTGAACATCTTGTTTGGCCCTTGACATTTAAGGCATGTGAGCCAGTCTTAGAAGCAGGCATCACACAGAGAGGCAAGTGAGGCAAATGTGCTGTAAGCAGCAAAAGTCAGAACTGCACCAGAATGAAGCCAAGTAGTGTCAGAATTTAACAGGGTGAGCAAGCTTCATTGGGTATTTACCTAATATGCTGAAGAATGCAAAGCCCCTGCCTGCTAAGACACCAAATGAAAAGCTCTTGCCTGCTAAGAGGCCAAACTTCTAGAGTGGAGCTGCACCCGGCTCTCCAGATAACCAGTGCCAATTTCAGCATAAGCACCAACTCTGATTGCTGTTCCACGGCCTTTCCCGCTTGTGAAACCAGCCAAAGTGGTGGTCAGTGGCAGGGCAAGTAGACTGGGCAGCAGCGGCCCAGTACTTGCTGAACAAAGGCTTTCCCATATTTGATTTTCTTCAGGTGCTGCTGCATCTTCTCCTTCTGTGCTCTAAGATAAGTGTATGGCTTTACAATCTAGTTTTCTCCCATCACCATCCTCAGGAAGACTCAATGTGTGCATAGCTTTCTACAATAGCCTTCCCCAACCTGGTGCCATTCAGATGTGTTATTTATTATTTTATTTATTTATTATATTTATACCCCGCCTTTTTTCCTCCTGCAAGGAACCCAAGGCGGCTTACATAATCCTCCTCCTTCTCTCCATTTTATCCTCACAACAACCCTGTGAGGTAGGTTAGGCTGAGAGTCAGTGATTGGCCCAAAGTCACCCAGTGAGTTTCATGGCTGAGCGGGGACTAAAACCCGGATCTCCCGAGTCCCAGTCTAACACTCTCACCACTACGCCACATTGGCTCCCATACAGGAAAGCAAACCACTGCCCAGAACTTAAAAGTATCAGAGACTAGATCTACAGTATTACCTCTCAAAAATGGCCATCAGTGTGATGCAAGAGACACTGGATTTTTCAATTACCGTACATTAATGCAGCTGCTAGGAGACTCTTTGTATACCTGTTCTGTTAGTCCAGCATACCCTAACCTGGTGACCTCCACATTTTGGACTTCAACTCACATCACCCCCTGCTAGTATGGTGAATGGTTAGGTATGCTGGGAGTTGCAGTCAAAAACATCTGGAGGGTACCAGTTTTGGAAAGGCAACCTGTACATAAGGACATAAGAAGAGCCATGCTGGATCAGACCAAGCATCCATCTACTCCAGCATTTTGCTCACACAGTGGCCAAGTAGCTGCCCATGGGAAACCCACAAGCAGGACATGAGTGCAACAGCACCCTCCTGCCCATGTTCCCCAGCAACTGGTGTACATAGGCATACTTCCTCTGATACTGGAAGTAGCATATAGCCATCAGGACTAGTAACCATTGATAGCTTTATCCTCTATGAATTTGTCCAATCTCCTTTTAAAGCCCTCCAAATTGGTGGCCATCATTACATCTTGTGCTAGCAAATTCCATAGTTTAACTATGCACCTTGTGAAGAAGTACTTCCTTTTATATGTCCCGAGTCTCCCCCACCAATCAGCTTAATGGGGTGACCCCACTGGGTTCTAGTATTATGAGAGAGAAAAATGTCTCCCTATCTATCTTCTCAACACCATGCATAATTTTGTACACCTCTATCATCCCTTACTCGCCTTTTTTCTAAACTAAACAGTCCCAGCTGTTGCAACCTTTCCTCATAGGGGAGTTGCTCCAGCCCTTTGATCATTTTAGTTGTACTTTTCTGTACTTTTTCCCAACTCTACAATATCCTTTTTTAGGTGCAGTGACTAGAACTGTGCACAGGATTCTAAGTGTGGTCACACCATAGATTTGCATATGGCAGTTTTATTTTCAATTCCTTTTCTAATATATGTCTAACATGGAATTTGCCTTTTTTTATAGCTGCCACACACTCGGTTGACATTTTCATCACGCTGTCCACCACAACCCCAAGATCTTTCTTGGTCAGTCACTGCTAGCTCAGATCCGATCAGAGTATATTTGAAGTTGGGATTTTTCGCCCCAACGTGCATTACTTTACACTTGCATACACTGAACCACATTTACCATTTTGATACCCATTCTCCCAGTTTGGAGATAACCTTTTGGAGCTGCTCCCAATCCCTTTTTGTTTTCACCATACAAAATAATTTGGTGTCATCAGCAAACTTGGCCAGTTCACTGCTCACTGCTAATTCCAGATCATTTATGAGTAAATTGAAAAGCATTGGTCCCAATACAGATCCCTGTGGGACCCACTGTTAACATCCCTCCATTGGGAGAATTTACCATTCATTCCTACTCCCTGCTTTCTGCTCTTTAACCAATTACTGATCTGTAAGAGGACCTCTCCTCTGATTGCATGACTGCTAAGTTTGCTCAGGTGTCTTTGGTGAGGGACTTTGTCAAAAGCCTTTTGAAAGTCCAAGTAAACAATGTCTACCGGATCACCCCTGTTGTCCACATGTTTATTGACACTCTCAAAGAACTCTAAAAGGTTAGTGAGACAGGACTTAACTTTGCGGAAGCCATATCCTTCTATATGCTTACTATTTTTATCTTTAACATCTTTCAACCAATTTACCCAGAACAGATGTTAAACTAACCAGCCTGTAATTTCCTGGATCCCTTTTTAAAAATTGGTTTGACTGACTATTCTCCAGTCCTCTGGTACAGAGACTGATCTTAGGGGCATGTTACATGTTTTTGTTAGAAGATCAGCAATTTCACATTTGAGTTCTTTAAGAACTCTAGGATCTAGGATGGATACCGTCTGGGTCTGGTGATTTATTAGCTTTCAATTTGTCAATAAGTTTGGGAACTTAATCTTTTGTCACCACTACGTGGGGTTACCCTTGAAGACGGTTCGGAAGCTACAGCTGGTACAGAACGCGGCGGCTCGCCTGGTTAAAGGCAGCCGCTGGCGTGATCACATCACGCCAGTGCTGAAGGATTTGCACTGGCTACCAGTTGCTTGCCGAGCCAAATTCAAGGTGTTGGTTTTGACCTTTAAAACCCTATACGGTTCCGGTCCAGTCTATCTCAAGGAACGTCTCCAGCAACACCAATTGGGCCGCTCAACAAGATCTGCCACGGATGGCCTTCTCCTTGTCCCTTCAGCCAGAGCAGCTAGACTGGTGGGGACAAGGAAGAGGGCCTTTTCTGTGGCGGCCCCCGTACTGTGGAACTCTCTCCCGAGTAACCTCCGCCATGCCCCCCCTCTGCTGAGCTTCCGTCGCTCATTAAAAACCTGGTTGTTCAGGCGGGAATATGGGGTGGGTTAAGATTTTAAAATTTTTATATTGTTTTAAATGTATTTTATTGTTTTTATTCTATGTACATCGCCCAGGGTGGCCGGTTGCCGGCCAGATGGGCGATTAATAATAATAATCATCATCATCATCATCATCATCATCATCATCATCATCATCTCAATTCCTCAGACTCCCTTCCTGAAAACATCCGTTCAGGCACAGGTATCTGTTCTATATCTTGTGCAATGAAGACAGATGAAAATAATTTATTCAGCTTCTCCCCAATCTCCTGATCCTCCTTTAGGGTTCCTTTCACTCTATTATCATCCAGTGGTCCAGCTGCCTCCCTAGCTGGTTTCCTGCTTCTGATATAAAGAATTCTTTATTGTCAGCATTGATGTTGTTACCAATATGCTCCTCAAAATGCTTTCTTTCTTTCTTTTTTTTTTTGCATCAAAAGATCACCCGGAGTGTTCTGGGCTGGCGGACAATAGCATGTACCTACTACTAAATTATTTTTGGAGTTCGGGATTGTCACCCACAGTGCTTCTATGGAAGAGTCTGCCCCTTTTCTTTTAGGTTTTCTAGTCTGCTCGAGACTATGCCCTCTTTGACGTACAGAGCAACACCTCCTCCAAATGCTCTTCCCTGTCCTTCCTATTGAGTTCATATCCAGAGATGACCGTATCCCACTGGTTCTCTCCATTGAACCAGGTTTCTGTTGCTGGAGTATACAATGAGAAGATGTCAATTCTGCAGGGAGGGTTTTGTTCTTTTTTAGTTGACTGCCCAGTAAAGGGTTAAGATAGACAGTTATAGTCTAGTTAAAGGGCAAAGGCAGAAGCCAAGCTTCTCTGAGAAGTCAGGGAGTAGGGTTCAGTGGAGCAAACCCTTGGTTGTATCGTGGGGGGGGGGAGGGAATTCTGGATGTTGCCTCACATGGCTTGGGACTGCAATACTTGATGGAATGCCTCTCCCAACCACAATCTACCCAGACACTACGCTCAACATCTAGGGCCTTCCTCCGAGTGCCACCTCCAAGGGAGGCTTGGTCAGTGGCAACAAGGAAGAGGGCCTTTTCTGTGGTAGCCCCCTAGTTTTGGAACAAACTTCCCACTGAGGCTCGCCTGGCACCAACTCTATTATCCTTTTGTCACCTGGTTAAGATTGCCTCTAGGCATTTAATGTTATTTAATGTCCTTTAATGGCATGGTGGGGGGGTTATGTCTGCAGTGTTCTAACTGTTCAGATGGTTTTAATTTGTTTTTACATTTTGTACTGAATTTTAGTCTGTTTTTATTGTATTTGTATTTTTTTATTTTTTTAAATAAATTGTTAACCACCCAGAGTGCTTTGGCTATTGGGAGGTATATTAAACAAACAAACAAATAAATAAATCCATTCTCCCACTCCCAGACAGTTAGGACATTCTATAGTTAACAGACTTAACTGACACTTGCTAGGGTTTAGTGAGGAGACATGTTCTGTGGTTTTCCTTAACTCGCAGTATATGAGTAATGTTTAAGAAACTGCACTTACAAAGTCTGTAAGCATCAAGCTTATAGTACCTAAGAAATCTTTTGTTACTTTTACTTTAAAAGCATCTATTTTAGAAACAAGCCCGTGTGCGTGTGTTTGTTGGGTGAAGTCTGCTACTGCTATTGTGCTCTGCCATCATTTGTAATACCCACTATATCTAGGTTCTCCTTTAAAACCAGGAATTCCAACTCTTCCATGTGGCTTGGAGGCTTCTAGCATTTGCATAGAAACATGTATACATAGTGTCCTTCCCCAGATGTCTCTGGCACTTAGGCCTCTTTGACTACCTATGTTTAATCATATGCTCATGGCCTATTTCCTCCCCTTCTGTATTTGGGCAATCAAAAACATTTTCATCTCCATCCCCTAGGGATGATTCAGCCTGAACTGGATGCTTCCCAGTTCCTGTCAGCTTTCCTCCAGGGTTCAGCTTAAAAGCTGCTCTGCCACCTTTTTTAAAATGTTTCACACCAGCAGTCTGGTTTGATTTTGGTTCAAGTGGAGCCCATCCTTCTTGTACTGGCTTGTCCCAAAATGTTCCCCGGTGCCTAACAAATCTGAACCCAACCTCTCTACATCACCATCTCATCTATGCATTGAGGCTCCTCAGCTTCGTCCGTCTAGCTAGCCCTGTGCATGGAGCAGGCAGCATTTCAGAGAAAGCCACCTTGGTGGTCCTGGATTTCAACCTCCTACTTCGCAATCTAAATTCGGCTTCTAGGAACTCACAACTACATTTCCCCACATCCCTGGAACCTGGACAGTGACCACTGACTCCACCCCAGCACTATCTACAAAGCTATCTAGACGGTGTGTGATATCCGCAACCTTTGCACAAGGCAGGGAATTTACCATGCAGCAGAGGAGGCTGCAGGCTGGCGATGCCTATTTTGGTGGGGCTCCTTATCCGTTGCAGGTTTTGCAGATTTTATTTGGGGCTTTATAGGAGCTATCCATGGTGCTGAACTCCATCCCAAAAATAAGTTTACCACCACGGATCGCTCCTATAAAGCTCCAAATAAAAGCTGAAAAAACCTGCAATGGATAAGGAGCCCCACCAAAATTGGAGTCGCCAGCCTCCCCTGCCATGCAGTCTATATGCCCATCACAAACCCAGTTATGTGTCTAATGATCAAATCTCCCACTACCACAAACCCCCCCTCCCACCAGCACATCCTTGGTGCAAGAAGATATTTGCTCATCTTCCAAGGAATGGGTCCCTTTTAAGGGACCATTTCCTTCTTCCTCAGAATGATGCCCTCCTTCCCTGAGACCCCCATTCTCTGTGACAGCAGAGGGATTGGGTCACTGCTGTTAGATCCCTGAAGGTCTCAAGACACCAACCTCTCTGCCTCTTAGCTTCTCCAGGTCAGCAACCTGGAACTCATTACACCGAGCGCACACCCATGACTTCTGTCAAGCTGGCAGGTAGTCATACATGTGGCACTCAGTGCAATACACTGAATAGCCCCAACACCCCTGCGGGCTCTTTACCTTCATAACTTGTTTTCTTTTTATTGCTATTATTGGGTTTATCTATCTGGAAAACTAAGTTGTTTACTAGGAGAGGGTGGGGAATTTATGTGTGTTATTTATTTAGATTTAATCATTTATACCTACTAAGAGAAGGGAGGGAAGCGTCAACTGCCCTGGCCTCCTCTCCCTGTTGCTAAACTTGTATGGGTGCTTAACTCACTTGTCACTGGGACTGAGACCCTTTGTGTCACTGGGGCTCCTTGCACTCATGCAGCTGGCTCCCTTGCAAGGCTGCCTCCTTATATAGCGCTAGCTAGCTTGGCCCAACTGCTGCTGCTGCTGCAGCCAATCTGATTAGAGGGCATCATCTGAAAAACAGGAGGCTGTGGCTGAACTACTGGTCTGCACTAGCTTCCAGTGGGAATGTAGGTCAATTGAGCCCCCTGGGAGTGGAGATTTCCTATTAGGGGAGAGGACAATAGTCATTGGAGGGGACAACAGACAAAGGGTTGGTGATTTGGGAAGGGATGTGGTTCAGGCTCCCCTGGGGATGCTAGGGATGTGGTTTGCAAGGGCCGAGTCCCTTTTTGTGTGTCTTTCAAAGCTAAATAAGCTGAACTCTCAAAATTGGAATGACTTTATTTCTGAGCTTTAGTTTATGACCTGCTCTGTAAGACCTAAAACCGGTTTACCCTAAGCCCAAACTGAAGCTAGCCTACCTTTTTTGTTGTTCATAAGCAGGCTCTACCACTAGTAAGTATGTGGTGGAGGTTCTCTTCAACCACTTGGAAACCTGTTAGAGCATGGCTGCAAGAAATGTAAGTTCCTGCTGGAACTTTTTGAAGTTTGTAAAGGGTTACCTTTCTGGGATTTAGCTCCTTTTGCGGTGCCCTTGTTTTGGGTTCCGCTAATGATGTATGAGTTTAAGTGATTATTTGAGGTAATTTAATAGATAAGTAAATAGCACTTACCGTCTTCTCACATGGGAGCTTAACTCACTTGTGTGCTGACGCTTCATCACTGGGGCTCCTCGTGCTCTGAGAGCTGTAAGATAGCCTGTAAAGTAGTTCATCCTTATGAGTCCCATGTTGAGGGCTGAGTGGCTTGCCTACAGGTACCTGCTTTGCTCCAGGCAGAGATGGGATTTGAAACAGGGACTCACCAATTCATTGCTCAATCTCAATCTCTTAGTAGACATACACATGGTGAGCATGGACACAAGTACACATGGCTACTTGCAATATTCACTCACTCCCTATATGAAACTTACAATGTAGACATATACTCCCATGCAGGAAGTTTTGTCCTGCGTGACGCCTATATGAAACTTACAATGTAGACATATACTCCCATGCAGGAAGTTTTGTCCTGCGTGACGTTGCCCAAAAGGAAGCAATAATGCTGACGACTTAGGGTTGTGTGCACAGGGAGAAGTGCTAGTCAGCATCAGGTTTCTTCAAAGGGTAAGCAGCTCCTCTTTCTGATGGTTCTTATTCAGGAGATAAGCATGTTTACTCTCCAGCATTGGTGTTAAAACAAGTGACTGAATTGGGCCACCATCCAAGATAAAGAGTCAAAGAGAAGAAGCAGGATTGATGTCAGAGCTGAAATTACGTCCACAAAGGAGAGGTGTGGCTATTAACCAACATGTGTCGATTGTGGAGAACCACATCCTTTGTGCAATGGAGACCTATTTGGCCCTCTGTATTTACATCTTTTATTCTATCTCCTGTTTAGTTTTAAGCTGTTGAATTAAGTCAAGTCTGTACTGTTTTATAACCAAGTTGTATGTATGGATTTATCTTTATATTATTGACACTATGGTTATTTGTAATTGTTTCTACTATGTTTTTAAAATGTGATATTTATTGCTGTTCATTAGAATATGTTGTGAGGTGCTTTGGGCATATGTGGAAATGTGGCATACAAATAAACAGATGATGGTGATAACCTTCTGGAAGTTGTACAAAAGAAAGGCAAAAAGGAGACAATCCCTGGAGACTGAATCTGTGTCAGCTGTCACCAACCTGGTGTCCTCCAGATGTGTTGAGCTACAGCTCTCATCACCACCAGGCCCATTGGGCATATTGGTTGAGGATAATGAGTGTTATAGTACAACAAATCTGGGGGGCACTGCATTGGCGAAGGCTGACATATGCTTATGTTTACAACGTGGGCAGCAATCAACAGCTCTCTACTCAAACACACACTGGTCCCATTCACACATAACGGTGGCAAACCATGGCTGAATTAACCCACAATTTGACGTGGCACATTTCCCCACCATTTTGAATATTCAGCCTCCGATTGGAGGTTATTCCATGATGTCCAAACCCAGATACTATGGGTTAAACCACAGTTAACCTAAGAACTAATCATAGGTTAACTGTGAGTTGTTTAACCCATGATTAAACCCATAGTGTTCGGGTTTACACGTCATGGAATAGCCTCCGATAGGAGGCTGCATATTCAAAATGGCAGCAGGATACAACCCCAGAAAATCATGGGTTACTGGCTAGGGGGTGAACTGCATGGGGGGTGCAAACCAAGTCAGTTACTATGGACAAGAAAACCCATCAAGCAGGGGAGAACAGCCTTTTAGGATTGAACTGGCATCCAACCTCCACACAGTCACAGATGCTAGAAGATGTAGCAAGAATTCTCTCCTTTCCCCCTCTTCTCATTGGAGGGATAAATAGGGGCAGAGCTATATGTTGCATCATAACACTGATGCAGGGTCAGGGGTCACTTGCAGGGCAGTGGTGCTTCATCCTTTCTACACCTGCCGTGTCTCCACTACGAGCCACCCCTCTCGAGTAATTTTTACCCTTTTTGCTTTCCAGCAGTAGAAATACACCAAGCTGAGAGGCATGGACTTGGGAGAATTGGTAGGCTTGGGAAAGTGCCCACTGAGTTCCCCCCTCCCTGCAATAGTTTAGCAAACAGGCAGCTGCCGAGCTATAGTCCTGCCCTCAAGTGCTAGCAGATATTACATCCCAAACTTCTTCCTGATAGCCTCCCATGTAAGTCCTCCCTCTTGTTCTAGAATTCAGAGGCAGGCAAGCTGGTGCCCTTTAGATGTTTGGACTACCAACTCCCATAATCCCTGACCATTGGCCAGGCTGGTTGGGGCAGATGGGAGTTGTAGTCCAAAACCGCTAGAGGACACCAGGCTATTCTAGATTAATCATTAAAGTCCACCTGGTCATTTGCCAGTAACTTCCTATTTCTGTCCATTTGGGAAGCCACTAGCAGAATTTCCATTCTTTCAACCAGAGTGTGGAGTGTGCTAGGTGCCTTAGATCAGAGCTGAGTTCGGCAACAGGTTCACCACCAGCAGTTAAAGCATAACTCAATTAACTCTGATTCACTTTGAATACAGGCACACAGGCAGCCAACCAGCGTTTTAATGTGGCGTTAATGTCTCTTGAGGAGATACAAGTGGCTACTAAACAAGCCTTAATGACAGCTACTGCACTTAGCGTCACAGTGCAGAAGGAAAGAAAGCAGAATGACGAGGTTCCTTGCACCAGAGGGAGCACTCCACATGTATTTCTGAACAGTTAAAGGTTAAGTACACAGATTGTTCTCTTCAGGGTCTCCAAAAGTATTACTTCCCAGAGCCTTTGCCAGCCTTAACCTCAGCTTGGTCCAGATAGATGCTAATCCAAAATTAGCGCTGTACAGATTTCCCCAAGAAATAATTCCTTAGGCTTCTGGTTTAGACTCTGGGCCTGAACAGGTTTGCCAACTGACCAGAAAAAAAACTGGCCTGTGTATGTGTGTTCACACAGCAGCTCCACCTGCAGAAAACAGGAGATGAAACTTTTCTCAGGGCTGAGAGAAGAATAATCACGTCTTAATGAATGCAGATCAGGCGGGTCGATTAAAGGCAGAAAAGCAAAGTCAGGTAAAAAAATGGCAACCCCATACCTGTGTAAAATTCCATAGCATGGATAATTGTTTCTAAGGAAACTCTTTCTTTTTTGATCCCATCATGAATCATGCAAACATGTGTTAGGAAGGCAGTGAAACAAACATGATTTCCCACCCGCTCCTTTGAATACAAATACAGTATTAATACATATGTGCCCGGGAATGTATTGACCTGATTTCCTCCATTGGCTTGTAGGTCAAAGAAAGACTTTGCTGTGCCCACACAGAGAAAGGCCCCAATGTGGCTGGAATATATACCATCCTGCCGCAATATGAATGGGTTTTTTTCTGACCAAGCCTAAAGGCCTCTGACCTGCTCAGCTGCTGCTCCCTAGGGAGGCTGCCCTATCAGGGTTGAGCAGGTGAAGTACAGAGCTGAGGCCAAAGGGCTTGCTTCACTGAGTGCACCCTACCCAGCCCACCTTTCTCTTCATTGCCCTTTCCGGAGAGAGCAAACTTTAAGGGCTGGTGCAATGAAGCAGTGCCCGTTAGTAGCCATCAGGCTCAATCAAACGAAGGAAGGTTCAGTGCCTGCGTACAACCACGCATTTCTTGGTTTAAAGGCAGTGAGCAGGTATCTCAGTCTTTCTTCCCAAAGAACTTTCTGAAGACGGATTTGTTCTTCTGGCGAGGGGAGGCGCCTTGCCTTCTCTCGCCCAAGGCCTCTCGGGCCCCGCTGGGGGCGGTTATAAAGGAATGGCAGCGAGGTCGGGTGGTGGGAGGTGCCTGCTCTCCAATGTACAGCGTGACTGAGTAGCTGCTGCCAACCCCCAGGGGTTCTTTGGACACGGACAAAGGTGTGATCTTCTGGTATGTAGCTGAAAAAGGAGAGAGAGAGAGAAAGAGAGAGAATGCATTTGGCAGAAGTTAGAGCACAGCAGCAGGAGCAGACAAGGAGCAGCGGAATTTTCCTCTAATATGGTGGAGACTGGTTGATGTTTTATGGTATGCAGGGTCTTTTACTCCAGGATACCACTTCCATTCCATCTGGAAATAGGGGGACTCAGACAGGGCATCATTTAAACTGAGGTGTATTATGCCTCTGCCCTGGAAACGGTTTCCAGTGCCAACACTCAGTTTTCAAACATGTGAAGGAGCAGTAGTAGTAAAAGTAAAATTACAACAGCAAATAGGTTGCCTTGCCTCTGAGTATGTTCAGAGTGCTTTCCCTCTCACAGGTGAGCACGTGCTAGTCATCCCTACACATCAAGATACAATTCAAAGTTCTGGTCATTAAAGGCCTAAATGGCTTGGGACCAAGATACCTCTCATATGAAACTGTCCACCTATTACCTTCAGCGGGAGAGACCTTTCTATGTGACCTACCACTGTCAAAAGTATAGCTGGTGAGAACAAGAGAATGGGGCCATTTCTGTTGTAGTCCCTAGGGCAGTGTTCTGGGCATGCTGGGAGTTGTAGGCTAAAAACATCTGGGAACCCAAGGCTGGAGAACACTGCCCTAGGATGTGGAACTCCCTGCCCTGGGAGATCCAACTGGCCCCTCTGTGCTTACTTTTTCTGTCACCTCCTGAAGACTTAAAAAAAAAATTGGACAGGTCTTTATTTAACTACCTCTTATGTGACTCTTTCACTCCTTCAGAAATTATTTTTGTAATTTTTTCTGCCATTTCTTCTTGAGTTTTTGTTTTCTAAAATCATGAACACTGTTACTTTTTAACTTGTTTGCTGCCTTAAGCACTTCATTATGAAATAGAAAGGCAGGACACAAACCTTATAATAAACAAACAAACATAAGATTAAAGTACGTTCAGGACAGAAGGCTTAATCTCTATTTTAGAGATTATGAAATGAATTCAGGTCTTTCTAGGCCAGCTTTCCCCAACCTGCTGCCTCCAGATGTGTTGGGACTACATTCCATCACCCTCCAGCCAGTATGACAATTGACCATGCTGGCTGGGGAACTATGGGAGTTGTAGCCCAACACATCTGGAGGACACCAGGTTGAGGAAGGCTGTTTTAGGCCATTTGGCCCAGTTCAATGTTGTTTGAGATACAGCATCCCACTCTTCTACCCTCATAAAGCAGCCACCACAGTTACTCTGCCTCCACAGCATTTGCCTCTCAGGGCTTCTCTACATTAGGCTTTTAACCTGCCACTTTACCGAGGCTTCTGCTCAGATTTGCAGGATTAAGATCGGCTCCTTTACATGCCCCCCCCCGGGGTTTCTTTCTTTCTTTGCCTTTCTATATATTCTATTACATAACCACAAGGTGGTGCTGCAGTATAGCAGAATTGCAAAAATACATGACCATTTTGTAATGTTTTATAGCGTGCTAGCCCTTTAATAGCTCACTATCCTTGTTTTTTTAAATGCTCGGAAAGCACTGGAGAGGCCCTGGAGGAGGATGCCGTGTAAAGCATCCACAAACTACTGTGGGTGAGAAAGCACGAGAGCACAATAAATGCCTTGTGTAGAGAAGCCCTCAGGACAGACATCTCAGGATATAAGCATGTAGCTTACAGTAACAAACAGTTACAGTTCCTTTTATTGGAGGATTGTCTTAGTGGAGCATTGGAGAACTCATGTCTTACGAACCAAATGATGGGGGAATGTAACCATTTTCAAGTGACATTTGAACACTCTTAATACATATGCCTGAAGTCAGCAGTAAGCTCTGTCAGAGTTGGAGTCCAGAAGTGTGCTGCTGACCCCTAGTGGTGGCATTAAGCAATGAACTTGCTCCTTTGAGAAGAACCTTGACTTCAAGCTGAAAGGACGAGACCAAGTGCTGAAAATAGCACAATGATATCATGTTGGTCACAATGGACTGCACTTAGTCACAGACATTTGCGCTGCACTTGAACAGAAGGACGTGTGAGTCAAAGCTGAAAAGGATCAAATGAAGAAGCCCAGAGACGTCTTGGTACACAGTCAGAGAGTTAGGGGGCAGACTATGAGTCTCCTCTCCTCACCCCTAACTAGTAAACCCATAAGAAGCCCATACTGAGGAGTCATGCAGTACGCACCGGAGGTAAAGGAATAGGAGCGCCTCTTGTTTGTCACCAGCCCATAATCCTCTTCCTGGCAGATAAAAGGGTCTTGTGACCTTGCAGGCTCCGCTGGCGAGCGGGGACTCAGACCGTGCTCTGTGGTATAAACGGCAGCAGATCCGTGACCATTTCCTAAGAGGAGAGAGAAGCAGAGTGAGGTCTGTGACGCACAGACTGAGCTCTAGGATTCCATCCTTCAAAAGCAGGGGGCCGAGTCATTTGTTGTGCCCATCGCACAGTCCCTGAGTCTCCTAAAGCTTAATTACTGGCAGTAGAGGCTTTAAGCTAAAATATGCTGTATTTCTGGCCCCACCCCCTTTTGGCTTCAGTCCCACCCACCACTAGAATGTGACCCCCAAGAGCTTCTCTGAAATTGAACTCGGCCCCCCAGGCTGCAAGAGGTTCAACACCCCAGCTCTACAGACAGGCTCCCTGTTCCGGTGGCTCAGAGACCTCCACGGTCACAAGTACAAGATCAATCCTGTTGGCCATTCCTCCCTCACAGAAGAAACATCAATCCGAAGAGATGCTCTTCAACATCCCAGTCAGCACAGCTGGGCAAAAAGGTTCTGTGGAAATGTCAAGGGCTCCACTGCCCTTGCAATTTCTCTGAGATTCCAAGGGGCCAGAATAGATTAAGTGGGGAAAAGACACGGAACAACAGGCTCAAATTCATTAGTTCCTGCCCTCCCTCTGCAGCAACACCTTCAGAGGGAATGCACTCTCGTGGCACTTCATATTTTTTATGATTTTTAAAAATTATTATTTAAGGTTTTTCAAACAATATATAAAACAACCAAAATAACATACACACAACCTATATAGTGCTCCCATCACCATGGGACCAAATGATACATTCTATCTTTATAATCAATTGTTATTCATTATTCCAAAAATACAACATATCTTGACATAGCATGCTCCCTTTTCCCTTATTTAACACAAAATCCAAAAATAATCCCCAAATATCCTCAAAATTATTTTTCTTAAGTTGTCCCTTTTCACATTTGATACTACAAGTCAACATATCATTTAAAGCCGTATCCCACACTTCCTTATACCAGTCAGTAATAGAGAAAACTTGATGAACTTTCCATTTTCTTGCTATTTATTTATGTATTTCTACATCGCCCATCAGCCAAAAGGCTCCCTGGGCAGTTTACAAAAAACAACAACAAGCAGTATAAAGCTATCATTAATCCACCCGCCGTTAACAAATTTACAATTAATTCTTTAACATTTTGAGTTCCGTGGCACTTCAGTTGATGAGATGCTGCCGGGAGGAGCACTTTACTGATACAGACCTGCCATGCCCCTGCCCATGTTATAGCTGTTAGTATGTGAGGGGAGGGGGGAGTGTGAGAAGAGTGTGGAATGTTGAGATGTCTGCTGATTGGCTGAGAGAGCAAGAAGGGGTGGAGCCTGTGCTATATAAACAGTGGGCGGTGCTGTTTGGGGGAGAGCTGTAGAAGTGATCTGAAGGAGGTGGAGGGAAGTCTGGAAAGAGGGGGAGAGAGGGTAGTCTGAGAGCTGAGAGGAGTCTGAGAGGAGTCTGAGGGGGGTCTGAAGAGGAAGAGAGAGAGAGAGAGAGTTGTCAACCTTTAGAACCTATTAACATTATTTATTTATACCCTGCGTTTTTTCCTGCAAGGAACCCAAGGCGGCTTACATAATCTATTTCCCTACCCTTGATTGTAAATAAATAAACTTGTTTCCTTTTTAAAACGTAAAAGGAGTGGTCTGAGTTGGTTACCCTGAAGGGGTTGGTGGCAGCGGAGGAGATTAAGAGAGTGTGGATTTTTGGGGTCTGACAGGTGGTGGTGAGGGGCTTCACAGGTGGTGGCAGTGTAGTAGTAGTAAAGTTTTGGGTTTGAATTACAGAGCGGGGGGGGGGGGAAGCGTCACACAGACCATGGCCAAGATGTTGAGGGCGGTGCTAAAGAGAATCCCCAAGAAGCTTTGAACTCTCCCCACTCACCTGTCTGTGCTGCTGCTGTGTCCAGTGGGTCATCTTGAGTATCGTAAGGTAACTGCAGCCTGACACTGGACCTGGGCAGAAGCAAGGCCTCCTGGCTCTTGACTGTAAGGGGTTGATGAAGGCCCAGGAAGTGGGAGGAGACTCCATGGCCAGGAATCACACTGGAAAGAAGAGAAGCAGCAGAAACAGAGAACTGGGTTCAAATCCCAACTTGCATGGATCTATGCTGTCAAGCTAAGGCAAGGTTTGGTCCTAAGTTGACTCTCCCACACCTTTGGAGCCCTGATGTAGGATATCTGAATATGGAACTTGATCCACTGGTGGTTCCTATACAGCTGGGAAAATCTAGCAGATTGCATGTTAATGGGATGTGGACATTATGATCAGGGTCGGGGTGTGTGTCACCAAATAAGACAGAGGCTAGAGAGTTGGGCAGGAAGGAAAAACAGTGGCCACCCCTAAAGAGGGTAACTAAGGGCCTTGATCAGGCTGGTCTAGATGCACATCTAAATTTTAAGCTTCTTTTTCTTTTTAATGATTTTGTAAGAGAGAAAAAGGAGCACACACTAATTTACAATCTAAAAGTTAAAATTCATTACATTCTGAGACTTAAAAGCCTAACTTACCATGCATATGGAGAGCATATACAAACGGGATAGCATGTACTAAAATCCACAGAGAGTGAACACAGCTCAGGATACTAGAAAAATCACTTTATTCTTACGGAAGCTCAACACATTCAGCCCAGATTTTCTTTGGGTCCTTCTTCAGTGGTATCTGTAAGATAGCTTTCAGAACACTCTGGAAGATATGTCTTATACATTCTATAACTGGCAGGTATTGAACATATGAGATATATCTTCCAGAGTTAAGAATTCTTCTTAAGAATAAATCCATTTTTTTTTCTATCATCCTGAGACGTGTTCTCTCTTTGTGTACCTCCATATGGAGACAAAAAGTTCCAAACAGTGGTTTTTATCCACTATATTGAGATTTGACAAAATGGCACTGAATTACTTTTATGAAGATCTACTTGAGACTGGGACAAGTGTTATTGGGAACCTCAGGGGGCTCAAAAAATTGCAGCCCTGCTCGCAGCAAATCTATTAGCAACTAAACTTTGCTTGTAGTACTTACCTAACTGCAGAGGTGGTCCCTTGGGCAGTCTGGGAAGCTGACTGGAAATAATCCACTTCAGGTAAACCTTGGAACATAGGAAAGCAGCTGTTGGCAGATGGCTTTTAAAAAGCACATGCAAAGTACTTTTCATGGACAAAGTGCTCTCCTCCCAAACCTGTGTGACATGGGGTCTATTCCATACATTTCAGAGCAACACACCTGGGTTTGCTGCCAGCTGTGCCCTCACGAGAAACTACAGACCCTCTGTTGAGCACATTGGAATGACACATGCATGTTTAAATACCTATTTTGTTGCATTCCCAGTTTACATTTTTAGGTGTACACCTAAAAAACGTAATGTGTAAGGTAGACAGACCCTTATTATTCCTGCATTTACACGCAAGGAACTGAGACCAGGAGATCAGTGTTTTGTACCAAACCTTGTAGCTAAATGGGAACCTCAGCCCCAGCCAGCCATGTGCAAGACCCAACACTCCACCAGACCTCTGTATATTACAATTAATCCAACTTCTCACCCCAGGTGTGTCTCAATCGCAATTGGGACATATTGAGGGAGAAGATTAAAAAATTACAGTCTGACCATATAGAGACCTCCGGGTGTTTCTTGTTCCTGATAGACTGCCATCTCCTCCTCCCCTGGATCTACCACTGCCCTCCACGGTCTCCCTGAACAGTATTTCAGCCTTACCAGAGTTCTGCTGCAGTTTGGTTATCCACTCTGTCATGAGCGACTCAGTTGGAGCTCGAAGGAGGTACTTGGAGCCATCCTTCAACCTGGGTGTAGGAAAGGAAATCAGCAAAAAGTACTGTGATGGTTTTAAGTAAACAGAATGACCAGCACCAGCCTCAAATGGTCAGCTATCTGGGAGCTAGAGGAAGAGTCCTCCAAAGATGTAACGACACCGATTATGTTGTTCATTTCACTAAGTCTCTTCATCGCAGTCCCAGCATGCTAAAGTTACCCATCCCTTTTTAAAAATCCATAGTAGTAGTAATTATTATTCCATATTTCTTAGCGCTTTGAAGGGTCCAAAGTACAATGCATATATTATTGTGTATAGGAATGGAAAACTGGGGCTACTCACTGCAGTGTGAAACAGTTGTTCTTTTTGGTGTACTCTGTTTCTAGGGTGCAAACAGCGCCAGACAGGTTCAGTGGCAAGGCCATCATGGAGCTCTGCTGTGCAAAGGAAGGCAAATCGTCAAGTCCCTGGAACCTGAAAGGCTACTTGCCAGCACAGAGTAGTATTTCCATGTGAACAAGCATTCCTCTGGCCTGGATCAGAGGACCAATGCCCAAGGTGTAAGTGCTCTTACCAAAGTAGTGAGCTGGGTACAGGTTTTAATAAAAGAAAAGGCAGGCCAGGCCACCAAAGACATGACTGTTGCGGTCTGAAGATGGGGGCATTAAATGTGAGTCTTTAGAAGATAAAATGGTACACTCTGAAGAAAGGAACCACTTTATCTTACTGCTCTGCGATTCCTTGTTTAATCAGATATGATGTGCAGGGCAGGGCTCTCTCAGTGCCTGGGTTTGGATGACACCCGCGGCTCATCTTGGGTTATTTAACCCACGATGAGCCACAGCACCCATGAGCGCCATATTGCATATGTAACTTTCACTCGGGGTTGTTGTGTTGTGTGACTCTGCAAGCGGGGCAGGGGTGGTGCTAGGTACCAAAAGGATTTGGGGCTCAGGCCCACAGGACAAAAAAAATGTACAAATTTGCATATGCTAATTTACATGTTTTAAACTGTGTGTGTGTGTGTGTGTGTGTGTGTGTTCAAAGGACCCTGTCTCCTAAGGACACCCCTATTTGTAAAAGGGGATGTATGGACAGGGAGAGGAGGGTATTTGATTTCAGAAAAAATCCTTAAGCAGAAAGCTTGGGGGGGGGAGCAGGAGGTGAAGCACATGTGGGCAAAAAGGCAGCTAATCCAGGGGGATCGGATGCAACAGAGATCATCAGTGCCCCTGCACCTTTATTTTAGCAAGTGCCCATGGACAGCAGGATGGTGGGACAGATGACCACCCAGATATTCGGGGCTCCAAATGAAAGATTCGGGGCTCCAGCCCTAGTAGGCCACCCGTAACCCCGCCTCTGGAGCATGGGTTATGCGAGGATTAAACAACCTTTGCATAACCCTAAAAGAGACCATGGGTTGTTTAACCCTTGTATAACCCACGCTCACTCCCGGGATCACATGACATGACAACCCCTGAGTAGAGGTGCATATTCAAAATGGCAGCCACATGCACCACAGCCTCACTGTGGGTTAAATAACCCATGGTGGGGTGTCGTGCCATGCAAACAGCCCCAGTGGTAGTGTTCAGAGTTTGGAATGTGCTCTTGCTATCTACTATGACACTCCCTTGGATTGACATGATTATTTAGGAGGACCTGTGTAGGTCCTGTGTACTAAGCTTTCTTCTTTCGCCTTCTGCAGATGTTCTGTGGAGGGTTTTCTGGTTTTAAGGTTTGCCAACTATGACTAAATTTGGTTTTAATATGACTGTGGATTGGTTTTATACTGATTTTACTGCTTAACTGTTGTTGTTTTTTGTATACATAATTTCAAGTTCTATTTTGGCAGAGAATGTAATAAATAAATTTTAGAGGTAAATAAATAAAATTATTTATTTAAAATATTTCTTGGCTGCCTTTCAGGGCAGGAGCCCCTTGCAAAGTGGCGTGCAACAATAAAACACATAATAAAAACCCACACAGTAATAAAAACAGTAAAAACACCATAAAATCAGCGAATAACATTTTCAAGTGTACAATGATCCTATGCATGCTGAATGTTTACAGCAGAAGCATTTGGATAAGGATTATGTAGGATATTAAAAAAATAATGCTGGAGGTGTGAATGGGAGTGGAATAAAAATGGACATAAGATTGAAGAAGAAAAAGCACTGTTAAGTTCCTGGCAAAGGCCTTTCTACACTCTACCCATCCCAATTCCTTATTTCCACCCCTCTTTGGGTGTTTTGCTGGCTACTATTACCTTGAGGGTGTCTTTCTTGTCCTGGTAGAAACACAACGTTTGTCTCATCAGCACTGTGTGGAATGTATTCCAGGAACGACTGTTTGCCTAGGAGAACAGAAGTAAAAGGGCAGATCTGAAGTAGGTGAAGATTAGGGTTGGGTCACAATTTGGCCAGTTCTTGAAGCTATGTATGGACCCTGTCTGCCTGCATCTGCCTCCAAAAGCCCCCCCCCCCCGCTTTCCCTGAGGGCCAATACAGGCAACTATTGCTCAAGCTGCCCTTTCCAGCTCTTCAGACCATGGGGATGTGCACATCAGCGCAGAGCAAATGATAACATCAGCTTTTCCCCATCTCCAGACACAAAGCCAGGGTGATGGGACTATCTTTCTACCTGCTATCTGCAAGAGATGTTAAGGTTAAAATTCATGGGGTTTAGTCATCTGGAAAGGCCCTTAGCCATCTGCTCCACATACTCGGTGGTGGTTTAGACTTAGCCGTGAGGAGCCTCTGGCCTGTGTGCTCCCTCCTCTTTCCTGTGACAATTTTCTGGCTCCATTCCTGGTTTGAAGTACGTAACCATCTTTTGTCATTTCATCTTAAAGGCAAACTACGGTTTGCCACTTGCCTTGCAAACCAGGATCAGATCCTGGTTTGGTGTTACGTTTGAATCCATCGCACTGCCAAGCGTATCTGCTTGCGTCAGTGCATGTCGCAGGCACTGATAACATGTTACAAGAAAAAACGGATGAGGTTGCTTCATTGTGGAGGCGGCGGGCACATCAGTGCAGGGGAAAAGATGACACCGACTCCCCGCCCCCACCTTCCATAGATAATGCCAGGCAGTTCTGAAAATACCTTTCTGCCTCCTGCCTGCAGCAGATGCTTCCTTTCCAAAGATCCTTCCATCATCTGAAGCTCCAGTTTGCTGGGAGGAATCTGGAGAGAGACAGACAATGACGGAACACAGAAGCCTCCCTGAAAGCATAAAAATTGGCTCCTGGCAATGGAGCTCTAATTACCGTATGTAGGCTTTTCAACACCACTTTCCCCAAAACTGAGCAAAAGAAAGAGTGAATATTTCCTCTAACCAAACTTCCTTTTGCACCATCCCAGGCTAGTTCAATAATATCTGTATTTGTTCAGGTGTGACAAATTAGCATACCTGGTGCTTAAGCAAGCAACAACTTACTCTGTTAAGTTTGCTACTGACAGCAAATAGAGCTGCTGCTGTATTATGATTAGTCATGAGCTAATATTTTGATGCAGGTTTCAGACTTGAGATTAACTACTTTATCATTAAGACATACTTTATAGACTCGTGTTAGGAAAGCAATCAGGTAGGATTGTGCTGAATGTTGAGGGTTTCCTAGTCAATTCAGGAAGGCTGATGGCCTTACGGCTTTCCATAAGGAAGTAGATTTGTATCTGTGGGTCCCTTTGTTCATAGTATCTGGTAATGTGTGGGAAAGAACAGCAAAAATATGGCTTTCAGGCAAGAGAATGCTGCTAGAACATAAAATCTCCTCACACCCAGCTTGAGAGCCAATGGTTCCAACCTTGCCAAGACTTCTGCCCTCCTCCTGGAGCTTCTGCTGGTCCACTGGGCAGCTGCTTTGCAGTGATCCCATGGGCAAAGGCTCTCTCCCATCAGATGGCTCCTCACACGATGCCCAGCACCGGCTTGGACTGCTCTTCCTGTCAAGCCCACTGCTGGTTCGGCTTTCTCCTCCTGAGCTCTGAAGCAGTAGGGCAGAGGTGGGAAGTTTGAACTTGGCTACCAACAAATCATCTGCTGATGTCAGGATGAGTTTTCCACCAGAGCTGTCTGGGCTTTGCTCCTTGCCCACCTTCCTCCCTGGGCCAGCACAAAGACCTGCGCTCCTCCTGTGCTTCTCCACATTACTCCATATGGCCTGCAGCTCCTCTTCCTCCTCTTCAAACAACTCATGGGCAGGGTGGCAAACCTCTGCCATGTCTTGCAACTTTGGTCCTCCAGCCACACTTCCTCCTGGAGTCAGGATGAGAGAGTCTAGCCCCAAGGAGGCCGGGATGCCTTCCTGTTGGCTTAGTTCACATTCAAACACAGTCAGCTTGATGGGGGATTTGAATCCCAGGTGGAGTGAGGAGGAGGGACCTTCGTTCTCTGGTGCCTCATTCACTAGCGGGTCCTTCACCCTCGTTGTGGGGGAAGCAGCGTCAGCACCGTTTGTGTGCTTAACTGGGGAGGGCTTCGGCTTCCCCCGAGAGGCATCTCTGACTCTGGCTTTGTGTTCAGCTGGACCTCTTGCCTGTGCCTCAGCAGAGCTGCCAGTTGTACCCAACGAGGCAGCTAGTTTGTCCCACTCCCAGCCTATCTGCTCGTGCAGCACGCTGATACGGGACAACCGGTTCTGCTTGAAATCCAGAAAGTCATCGCTGGAACTGCTCTGCCTCTTGGGGCTCTGCCCGTCTTTTTCACAAGGAGCAGCAAAGTAAGCCTTCTGCCTGCTGTAGCTGGGGTTGATGCTCACCTCTTCAAACCATGTGCCTCCCTTATCCTTGGGGTACGTACGCTGGCTGTCCCCAGCCCGGATGGGCCTCTGGTGCATGGCTGGCCGGCCGCCTGGGGCCCTCTTCTGCAGGCTGGTCCCGTCCTCCTGTGCTTTTGCCCCATCAGTGCTCCCCTGAGCCACTCGACAGGCCTGGCTTGCTCCCTTCCTTCCTGCTACCCCATCCCTTGCTACCCTGATGGCATCATGGACATTCCGTAGGGCAGTGGGGTCCCTGGGGAGCTCCAGGCTCAGGACAGAACCCAGAGGAAGATGCTGGCAGGTATGGATCTTCTCTGGTGGCGACAGGGGGCTGTTGAGACTTCCACTCTGCCTCAGGAACATGCGCTGTCCTGATGCTTCTACTGAGTCGCATTCAGCATCAACAGCCCCTGCCAGCGGGTTCTTCACATAATGCATCAGCTCTCTGTGGGGTGGGCCCAGGGCCCTCCTGCTGCACTTTGGAGGCCAGGTGCTACAGGTGCTGGGCTCCTCCTCTGGCACAGGCTGCGGATCATTTGGTTCTGGACCCAAGATCCCTTGCAAGGTGAGCAGTTGGGCATCTCCGGCCTTCACTTTGTCTTTTCTAGTCAAGCTCCGCAAGAAGCAGCTGGAGCTGATCTTGGGAAAGGTGTGGAAGGCTGTGGGGCCCCACGCAGTACTGGGACGTGGGGAAGGAGGAGCTCTGGGCGGCAGTTGCTTAGGGGCAGGTCGTAGCATGGAGGTTGAGCTTCCCTGGGACGTGCCTCCATCTCCATCTTTCTCCTTCACGTGCAAATAGGCGCTCACCTGCGGAGAGGAGGGGAGGCACAATAAGGTCTAACTGCACACAGCCACTGGAGCCCAGACCTACCTATTCTAGACGGCACAGCGGCAAATTTGTGTTCACACAACTACTGTTTTACAGCAGGGGTGCTGAACCTCTTTCGACCTGAGGGCCAAATTCGATTTCAGAGAATCTCTCAGGTGCTGCATTACAGAGGTGGGTGGGGCTGAAGGCAAAAGGGGGTGCGGCCAAAAACACCAGCATATTTTAACTTAAAGCTCGTTCTGCCAAGAATGAAGCCTTAACAGATTAGCCGTCAGGGAAAAGGGGGCGTGGCCATCTGGGGAACCTTGGAAGGCCCAACTGGGCCCCTAGACAGGCTAGATTTGGCCCGCAGGCCTGAGGCTCAGCACCCCTGTTTCACAGACATGCCCTGGCACATGCTCCTTTCTGCCCAGCAGTTTGTTCACTCATCACAGAAAGCCCCATTCACGCTTCAGAGAAGCCAGTGAGGTAGACAATCCACAGCAGATTCAAGGACGTCAGGATCACACTGATTTGATCCTGCAGAGGGGCTCCCACATGGCTCCATTTCACTACTCTGGGATGACTTCCAGGCTTGGCAGAACAGCGGGGCATCGCCAACTTGCAAGGAGCACAACTGCTGCTAGGTGTACCCCGTGCCACTTCGACATGGATGACGCAACCCGAAAAGAGGCTACAGAACTCAGCATGCAATGTTAGGGTAGCAGCTGAGCAGCCCAGCATAATGGGAAGCAGAGGAATGGCAGGGTTGGGGCGGTACTACTACAGTAGAGGCCTGCTCAGGGCCCATTCAAATGTGCAGGGATAGTACTGTACTGTAGCACTTCAGACTGCAAAAGGGGGAATTGCATGCTTGAACGTTCCCTCCTCATGTAAAAAACAAAAACTTCCTCGACACAGAAAGCTAGTGTGTCAGGAAGAAGGCTAGGCAAGAAGCTCTTCTCTCTGGCATGCCAGGAGCTATTCTGCACATCTGCAATCAGGGATGCTTCCAGGCAAGGCTTTTGTCACGCGGCTGCCCTGCTTCCTTCACAGAATTTTACAGAGTGTGTGTGTCCAGACATCATCTTCATTTTGTAACCCTTCCACAAAAAATCCATTAGGACTGAATAGGCTGCACAATTGCTTTTGATGATTAGTAGTGCTAGGAGCTTTTCATCTGGAAGCACCCAAAGTCTCAGTATGATAAGGGTTCCTCCATTCTGCAACAGCTGCAAGAGATGCCTAGAACTTTAACTCAGCAAGTGCGACAGAGGCAGGGCTGAGCTCACGCTCCCAAGGTGATTAGCAGTTGGCTTTCTCGATGACTTCACTCCAAGCCCTTGAAGCCCTCCCCTCCTGTTCACAAGCTGTTGTAATTGCTGTAGCTTCTAACCTCAGCTCAGAAGCCTCTCCAGGCACTTGCTTTGGAGGGGTGAGCAACTTGTGGTCCTCCAGATGTTGTTGGAGTGCAAATCCCATCAGCCCTAGCCAGCATAGCACATGGCGAGGGCTGATGGGAGTTGTAGGCAAAAACATCTGGAGGAACACAGGTTTCCCAATCCCTGCACTAGAGCATGCTTCACCACCACCCAGTTGTAGCAGCTGCAGCTCATAGAATTCCAGATTCCTTGCCCTCCACCCCATCTACTTTAATAACCAGTCACCTCCTCCAGTGTGTTGTAGTGGATTAGAGTGTTGGACTGGGACTAAGGAGACCCAGATTCTAGTCCCCTCTCAGCCATGAAGCTTCATTGACCCTTGACCTAACCTACCTCACAGGGTTGTTGTGAGGATAAAATGCAGAGGAGGAGGACTATGTAAGCCACCTTGGGTTTCTTGCAAGAGGGGAAAAGGCAGGATATAAATGTAATAAAAAAATATCCTTTTAAAATTACGATTGTTAATATGAGAGTGGTTACGAAGACACACTTCCTAGTAAACAGATATATTATCCCTCTCTACTCCCAATTAATCTCCTCCCCAAACCATCCCCAGCCAGTAAAATTCTTGCTAATGGGATAATTCAAAGTGATTGCTAGAAAGAGATAGAAGGTCTTGTAAGTAATTTCCCCACAGCAAATTAGTTTGTCCTGTCTGCAATGCTGAAGTCGGTTACTAGTTCTCAGTTCCTTCAAAGGAAACTTCAAAAGAGTGTTCAGTCAGTAAACAAGTAACCAACCTCAGCATCATGTACACCTCAGTTTCCTTTTCTGTTTTCTCTGTCAAATCCAGTAGCGCCTTTGTGGTAGATTCTGACTTATTGTGTCAGAGAACACCATTCCATATCTCACTGCACTGGCTGTGTATTAAAGCTCAGGTTTGGCAGTTTGGATAGGTGGCAAAGGTCTCTGTACTTTTAATAGTTGCGCAGAAGATGGAATTTCTGCAGATGCACCTTCTCCCAGCATAGAAACACTATGACAGGACAAACTGCTGGCTGAAATTCTCTGTTCTGGCTTGGTACCATGTGGCAACCCTGTGGTTCAACCTGGAGAATTCACATAAGGATTTTACTAAGGACATCATAGGAGTTCAGGTGGAAGCTGCAATGTATATCCAACTTATTCATGCTCTCCTACCCTGCAGTCATGGAGAGGAGAGAAAAGCATCTGATTGACCTCTAAAACCTGGGAGACTGGCTGTGCAGTGGATTTAGGAGCTGCCTTTCGAGCGAGGCTATGATGGGTTAGTCAAGGATTCCTTGCACCATGCAGCCATTCTGTCCAGCATGCATCCCTGCCCGTCGCACTCCACCCTACTCCCACCCTCCTGCAGCAATTTTACCTCTTTGGCAGGCTGGTGGGGTGGCCTTTTCTTTCTCTTTAAACTACCCAAAGTATTTCCTAAAAGCCCCTGGCAACGTTTCCAGAAAGTTTTACAGGCTGAGGATTTAGTTTCAGGGAGCTGGATTTTAGAAGAGAAAGAGACAAAGAGAAAAGTGAAGGAATAGCAAGGATGACCTACAACAGCCAGGAGGAAAAGGACGGATATGAGGAAAGGCAGTTCCTGACACAGAAATAGGACGTGCGCTAGAAGCACACACTGGGGCTGTTTGGAGGATGTGCTAGAATTTTGAAGGTGTGCTAAAGGTATACATTGCCACTGTTTACGTGCGAAGCCTTTTGGTCTCCTTGATCCAGAGTGCCCATGAGCATCCTCCTGCTCAGCTGGGAACTTCCAAGTTCTCCACTGGTCAGTGCTCCCCAACCAACTTTACACTTCTGTCCTCCTGCCTGAACACTTTGGAATTCCCTTGCATCACTCACGCTATCAGAAAATCTTGCCTCCTATCCCTCTAGAGCAGGGATGGGCAACATGTGGCCCTCCAGATGTTGCTGGCCTGCAATTCCCATGATCCCTGACTATTGGCTATGCTGGCAAGGGCAGATGGGAGTTGCAGTCCGATAACATCCACCCCATTCCCCACCACTGCTCTATAGACAGATCTGTTCATTATATCGGAGACAATGAACAACTCCACCCATGCCATGCCCAGGGGATAGCTATACCTTACCTTGTGCACAGCCTCCTGTCCTGCTGGTGGTGATGCTCCCGCATGGCTTCCCAGAACCTCTCCCCCCACTTTCTTCCCAATGCTCAAGATCAAGTTCACGGTGCCACCCAGGCTGCCCTGGCCTGGCTGTGGCACCAACAGCACTGGGGTCTCTGAGGGTTCTAGGACCAGAGTCCCCTGGGGGATGTCCATCTCAAAGAGCATGTGGTTTTCTGATTCTTCCAAGCTCCATTTCTGCACTGGGAGAACATCGAGGGTAGACGGGACTGCAGTGGAGGCCGATCCACTCTCTTGCTGTGTTGCTGAACCATTTTGGAGGGAGCCTACAGTGACAGGACACCCTTTAGACAAACTGGAGCTCAGGATACCATCTGCCTTGGGCACACCAACTTCAGGAGCTACTTTTATCTGGGAAGTCAGAAAATACAGTAAATAACAGAGCTGCAGCAATAATGTGCCTTGTTCCTTCCTTTAGTCTAGGATTCCCTCTTATTCCCTCTACATGGGATCTGCCTCACCCAAAGACTGATTCACACAACTGAAAATTTGCCCTGACAATGTGGGCAAAGTTAACATGTGTTTACAGCTTCACCTACAGGTAAGAGAAACTAGCTAGTCACTCAGATGGAGAGGGAATGATTCAGCCATCTCAGATCCTGGGGGAAAATACATGAACAACATATTTCAGGATGGCTTTCCCACATATATGTGCTTACAGGATGGTTACCAAAACCATCATCTGAGTGGAACTGTTATGTCAGAATCAATCCAGAGTCAGAAATGGGTGTCACTTGATGAAGCTGATGTAGCATTGTGCTCAAACATGACACAGAATATTCAGGTGCCATGAAAACAGGATCAAAGCAAGGAGATATGTTCCTTATGGACAACTGCATCCATGTATTGATGCATACTCTAAATAATTTTGACACAATGTGCAAAAAAGGAGTGTGGGTGAAACCTTGTTAGGACTCTATGGGATTGTGAATAGCTAGGATAGTGCAAGGGAGGGGGAAAATCTTTCTCCTCCCTCACCAAAGGAAATGAGTTAAAATTAGAAATACGTTTGTGGTGAATTAGCCAGTACACGCAAATTTAAAGGTGGGGGCGGGGGGAGGAGAACCCCAGTAATGACGGAGGGAAGAAAATAAGTTGATATGTTGAAATCTGGATTGTTGTTGTTGTTGTTGTTGTTGTTGTTGTTGAGAAATGGCTCTAATGACTAAGCAGGGGTAAGGCAATGGCCAGGATTAGGGTTGTGAGAAAACCTTCATGTAGGCATGAGCATAGTGTAAGATAGGAATTACATCTTCTTATGTTAGCACATCAGAAAGCAGAGCACTGCTGTTCAGGCTCGATCATGAGTTGTGAAGTGCAGGCAGCACCATCTCCATGTGCTATTTTCGGGGCAACAAGCTGAGCAGATACACTCTTTTTGGATCTTGTGGCGCAAATCTCACCACGTTAAGCAAATGGTGCTGCTTGTTAGTTCCCAGCTCAGCAGCTGCATACTAACCTGGCAGTTCTTGGGCGAGTTCAAGGTGCCATCGTGCGTCTCCCTGCCGTCATCCTTGTTGCCAGCATCCTTCTGGGAACTCTGTGCTCGCCATCGTACCATCACCCATCCCAGCATGCTCTGCAGCTCCTCCATCCGCTCCTTTATCTAAAGGCAGAACAAAAATGAGAAAGGAAGAGGCAGGGATGCCATATGATAACTTCTGTTAGATTCTTTCCTTTCTCTTCCAGATATGGGCCTCGGTATCCTTGAGGGTGCCGGCCAGGACCTTTTTATTGAGTTGCGGAGAATTTATTTACTAGATTTATATCCAGTGCCAGCTCCAGCTTTTTGAGGGCCCTTGGGCAAGACACCCTCAATGGGCCCACTCCCTCAATCAGTCTGCCTTCTCACCACCATTGTCACCAGCTGCTGGTGCTCCATATCCTCTTTCTCACCCTTGCTACCACTTGCTTGCTTTGACAGGCAGAGACCCAGTGAGCAAGCAGGCCGTGGCATCTACTGCTCTTCCTTCTCACCACCACTCTAGTCTGGGCCTGAGCAAGAGGCAGGGGAACAAGCAGGTTGCAATGGTGAAGAGGAGGAGTAACTCCATGGGGCTCCTGTCAGTGGGCCCCTGCTGGGGTGTGGGCCCTCGGCAGGTGCCCAACCATGCCTACCCTTGATGCTGGCCCTGTATATATCCCACCTTTTTCTCCAAGGAGGTCAAAGCGGCCTACATGGCTCTTCCCATGAGAGCCAGTGTGGTGTAGTGGTGGGAGTGCTGGAATGGGACTCAGGAGATCCGGGTTCTAGTCCCCGCTCGGCCATGAAGCTCACTGGGTGACTTTGGGCCAGTCACTGACTCTCAGCCTAACCTACCTCACAGGGTTGTTGTGAGGATAAAATGGGGAGGAGGAGGATTATGTAAGCCACCTTGAGTTCCTTGCAGGAAAAAAGGCAGGGTATAAATGTAATAAATGAATAATAAAATAAATTCCCCACACCCATTTTATCTTCACAATAACCCTGTGAGGTAAGTTGGGCTGAGAGATAGATGGTGAATGTCGTAAAGTCAACTTCATGGCTGTGTATTTACTTGAACCTGGGACTCCCCAGTACTAATTTGGCACTCTAACCACTACACCACACTGGCATTCTTTCTAGACATGCACTTTCTAATAGGAATTTCTTCATCACCTGATCTCGAAGCAGAAATGGGAAGGCTGCTGAAGCCCCACTGGACTCATACACTAAAGTTGCCACTGAATAGTGCTGTTTGAGCTTTATTCTTTTATAGGTCACCTTAGCAATAATTGAATGATTAACTCACTAGCAAGACTATCTCACTGGATTCCTCTACACCAGGGATGACAACAGGTGGTCCAAGAGCTGTATCAGGCCCCTAAAGCTTTTTAAAAAATAAATGTATGAGTTGCCTTTCAGCCCAAATAGGGCCCCCAAGATGACTTAAAATTAAAACTTAAAAACAGTTTTAAAACTTAAACACTATTATTTTTATCTGGCACTAGGCAACCCTAAACATTTAAAAATAAGGGTATTATAAAATATTTTCCTACTGTTTCATCGATAAGGAAAATGCTGTGAGAACTGATGGTATTCCACACTTGAATGTTACATCTCTCTTTAGGATTTTGACCCAACTGTGCCTGAGCACATGTGCTTTGTAGCTCTGAAGCCTTTGCTGCTGGATGCTGCTAGCTTTATTAAGGAGCCTGACCGCTTGTGATGGAGTTGCTTAATGGAGCACAACACAGTTCTGGCTTCCAAACTGCAGCCTGGAAAACACTGCAGCCTCTTGTGAATATTAATTAATTAATGAAAACCATGAGCTGCCCTTCCAGTGCTCTAGGCAGCACGCAATAAGAATAAAACAACATAAATGTAACATGCCTAACAACTAAAAAGGGAGGAAATCCAGAAATAGCATCAGTAAAAGCCAACAAAAGGCCAAAATGGAAGATATTTATATTGCCTCGGCTCCGAAAGGCCAATAGGGAGGGGGGAATTGTGGACCTATGAGGGGAGTTCAACCCTCAGTAGCTTCAGGGAAATTGATGTACGGGCCCTGCTTCTTGCCACAACAGTTCTCATAAATGTGGACCACTGGCCATCCCTGCTCTGAGCCATTAATTCAGAAGGGGGAACCTGCCTGGCACAGACATTCACACAGCGAAACAACTGTCCTGCATCTAGGCTCACTCCAAAAGGAATGTTTCAACTGTGAACTTGTGGGACAGGGTGGGCAATTTTCGAGAGTCCAGAGGGGGGGGCAATTTCCATCCCCTGGAACCCACCAGGGGCTGTGCATGCATGCACACGCGCACACACACACACGCACACGCACAGTTGATGAATTGCTGCTGAATTTCGGTGGCAACTAGGCAGCAAGAAAAAAAGCCACATTTTGGTTTAAAACAAGGTGCATGGGGAGTGTGCGTCTTGCTTTACTGCAAAATTGCTCTTCTGAAAGCCCCACGGGGGACACAATTTTGCATTAAAAAAGGCCTGCACCCTTCACATGCCTTGTTTTACAGCAAAAATGCAGGGTTTTTTCTCACCTCTGCCACGTGCCACCAAAATTCAGTGTCAATTTGGCAGCAGTGATTTGTAGGCGGCAGAGGACACAAAAAAGGATGGGGGGGTGACATGTGGACCACGGGCCCACGTGTTCCCCACCCCTGCTGCAGCACATTTGTGCATCATGGCCTTCCACACTTACCGTCTCACTCAAGTAGTGCTCTTCAGGTACCAGCCCCCTTCCTGCTGCTGCCAGCTCCTCAAACTCCTTGAACTTAGTCTCCATATTATTTTCCAGCTCCACCCACTGGGCCTCTGACAGACCAGGGGAACTCAAACTCTCTGAGAAGATCTGTGCCCGGGTATCCTCCGTCCAGGAGCTAGAGAGCCAAGAAAGAGGGAACAGTTATGAACGTAACCACAGGAAACATGTCTTAACACCTCACCAAACAGTAGCCAACTTTATCACTTACTTCCTGCATTGAGCAGGGGGTTGGACTTGATAGCCTTGTAGGCTCCTTCCAACTCTACGATCTATGAAATCTATGAATCTTCCAACAAAGCCACAGATAATTCATATGGGCTGGAGGATAGTAACAGTTAACAGGCAAACTGGGATCCTACTGAAAGAAGCTTATTCTGCATCAAATGATCTCAACCTCTAGATGGCACCATCTTTCCGACAGTGGCACACAATTAAGATAGCTACCATTTCCTTCAAGCCTTTGTAGGCAGCATTGAAAGGTGTCTCTTAGTAAAACTGGCATTTCCCTCACTTGTTAACCACTAAGGGCTGCTTCCATTGTAGCAAAAAGCCCACATACAAAGCCCTTCTATGTAAGAATTAGCGTGTCACCCATAAATAGATCACTATGTCTGACAAATTGTGTGTGCGTTTGTGGGTGTATTTTGTTGCACAAACAAGAGGAGTCCATATCCAAAGAATCTGCAGCCAACTGCAACTTCCAAGCAGGTGTACGTGCAACAGAATAAATGCATGCACGATTGTCAACTGTGATGGTCTACACCAGTGTTCTCCAACCTTGGGTCCCCAGATGTTTTTGGCCTACAACTCCCAGCATGCCCCAGGCAGCTACACTGGCTGGGGCATGCTGGGAGTTGTAGGCAAAAACATCTGGGGACCCAAGGTTGGAGAACACTGGTCTACACTCAAGTTGTACACAACTTCTTGTCGAGAAGAACTTTCGGGGGGGGGGGGGGAATTCCATCAGGACTGAAGTGGCCCTGAGTTTCAAGCCAGCTGGACTGCCCTCAAAATAGATAAAATGGACAGCTCCCAAGCATGTGATAGGAAACAAGACTTTTAGAGCAGTGTTCTCCAACCTTGGGTCCCCAGATGTTTTTGGCCTACAACTCCCAGCATGCCCCAGCCAGCTATGCTGGCTGGGGCATACTGGGAGTTGTAGGCCAAAAATATCTGGGGACCAAGGTTGGAGAACACTGTTTTAAAGGCTAGGAGGAAGATGAACAGGTTTTCTAAGACAACTGAATTTCTCCAAGGGGCTACTTCAAGGTGCTAGCCTTCTGCCAAGTCCTCCCCTTGCATCCTCCTCCTGGTTGACTTCTCACTATAAAGCTATATGGTATGAGTTGTATGAAACTTTAAGAAGCTGCAGTATGCCCTCTGCGGAGCAATGATATCTTGCATTTTAAGAGATGCTTCTTATTTCAGGGCATCTTGCAACCAAAGCTTCTAGGGATAGGAAGAGACTGCGAGGGGCCACTGACTTACATCATGGCCAAATAATCTCGAAAAAATTGCCGCAAACAAACAGCCTGCTGCCCGTGGACTGCATTTCCCAACACCAGCTTCTGCAGATCCTTCCAAGCCTCTAGTATTTCAAGAATCCTTCTGGGCTCATCAGATATTTGAACCAAGTAGCCGTCCTCCAGCTGAGTAACTGCTCTCTCCAGCTCCTCCATATCCCCTTCCAGGTCAGCCATATTGCTCTACGGAACACAAAACAACAGGATTCATACCAGTGAAAGGCCTTTCCAAGGGTGTAACCCAGGCTCCTTCCCAAGAGTAAATGCTTACCCATGTTCAAGAACAGGCAGGGGACTCTCTGCTGGTTTTAGAAAGCCAAACACACAACAGGGCAGGTTCATCAAGCATCAGACGTATGCTGACCCATTTTAAAAAGTGGGAGCTCAGAAGGAATGGCCAAACCTAAACCTGCATAATAATTTCCCATCTACAATTTGCAGCAGTGCCTGGGTAGAAGTACAGACTTTCACCCCACAGTCCCTCAAAACTGCCATGAGCAAACACAGTTTATACCTGGCAGTGCTCTTGAACAGCTGATTCCAGCATCTCTATGCACTCAGTTTTTCAGCCTTACATCTGTGCAAACATGACAAGCACTTAACACCACTCAGCTGTTGGATCATGTCCAACTGTTGCTTGCCATTGGCAACCCACATAATTCCCTGATCTTCTACCTACAAACAGGCATGAACTCTCACTTTAAGGAACCCATAAGTGTCCGAATACGATATTCCAACTACAGACCCTCACATTCCCTGAGGATGTAGCCTGACAGGCAGACTTGAGCAAGTTTGAGGTTGTACACCAGGACCAATCCGATGTTAAATGACCAGGACATTCCACACCTGGCATAACTTTTGAGATTAGCTCAAGACTAAACTGGCTTAAAAACCACCCAAGCACCAAACAGGAGCAAGTGAACCTATAGCGTGCAGACAAGGCTAGAGAGATGAAATCGGAGAGGACCAAAGCACCCCTTGAACCAGTCCCCATCACAGCAGGAGTCAGAGTCAAAGCCCCCTTTCGATCTCACCTCCATCTCTTTCTGCCGCTTCAGCAGGCCCTGCACCTCCCGCAGATCTAGCTCGCTCTTCACTGTGGCAAAGCTTCTCTCTGCCTGGAGGATGTCCTGAGCCAGGGTCTCTGCCTTGGCTCTCAAAGTCTCCATCTGTGAGGTGACCCAGGCCAGCTGAGAATAGGAAGAAGCAAGGCAGTGCTTAAGAGTGGTCCACTGGGCCCCATGCATCTACCCCACTCCCAAATCCTGAAGCCATAATCATCCAGACACGTGAACATTTGTTTAGGCTGAAGCTGTTGGCTCCTGAGCCTTGGCCCTCCACCTCTCATCTAAGATCACTGTCTGTCCGAGCTGACTTTTGCACGGTTTGTGCCACGGAATACCCCAAACACCTTTGTGCTACCCATACCCCTCCGACGTTCTGTCTTACTTTCCACCCTTACTGCAGGCTTCTTAGCATTAAAGTTAGGGTATCTCTGCACCAGCTGTTTGTCCTGAAAGATATCAGGATATACTGGGAATGGCTGGTGCAGTCTGCATCTCATCCCACGTGCCATCGTACTAAAGACCTTTCAAGATCTCATCCCATGTGGAAGGCAGTACTGGGACAAACCAAACCAAAAATGATAAGAGCTGCAACATTTTGAGTAGTGCTGGTGCAGACCCACCCTTGAATAGACAGTCATTCCATCTCTATGAAACAGGAACCAAATCTATTACCCAAATTCTTGCTCCAATACTAGCAGCCCCAACCACCACAAAAGGGGTGTGCGCGCCCAGGGGTTCCCTCTCTAACCACTAGGGAAGAGTGCTTTCCCAGCACATGGCACGTCTTAATCCTCTCTTACCCTAGTTTCCTCTCCATTTCTCAAGGCCTGTACAAAGCCCTCCAGGCTCTCTGTCCTGGTCACTGCCTCCACGGCCCGCTCCCGTTCCTTCACCACATCGTTCAGCATCTCCACTGCTTCTTGCAGCTCCTCCAGTGGCCTGCTCATGTCCTCGCTGCTCAGCTGTTGAGCACTTGGGGCAATGAGGAGGTGCAAAGACTCTTGGGAACCGAGCTGGTTAGGTACTGCCTAAAGCAAGACACATACAGAAATAATATTGGTACAAATCTATATAGACCACCCTATTCATTCCCACAGCAATCTTGGGAGGAACTAACCTTTATTCCATTTTATTGGGAAGGAATTTGAGACTGAAAGACAGTGATTTGCTAAAGCCACCCAATCATCATCATCAGCAGCAGCTCTTTTACTAAATGTACCCACAGCATGTACAGCATAATCATAAAACCATGCTATATAATCTTAAAAGTATAACAGCCAATTTCTAAAAGCAATAACAAAGAACTATAACATAGCCAACACTTTAAAGAAAACAAAAACCTAACATTAGCAAGTATAAAATATGTTACACATTAAAGCTGGCAGCAATAAAATTAGGTATTGCACATTTAAAAGCTCATCAAAATAAAAGTGTCTTCAATTTCTAGCAAAAGAGACACAAAGAGGGAGCCCGAAGATGGATGTTTACTGGAGAGCTTTCCAGAGTCACTGGACCACCACAGAAAAGGCTCTGTCCCTCATGCTTACTCACCAGATATCCCAAGATAGTACTGCGGGCAAAGGCCTCTGGCATTGATCTTAATTCCTGGAGGCTAATTTTTACCATATCCCTGAAGGCCCAGATTCTTGCCAGTAGACCTCTTTAAGAAGATGCTACCATGTACAGCAGTGGTTCTTACCATGTTGACCATTGTGGTCAATGCACCAACAGTGTCAACAGTTGCAATCTGTAGCATTATAGTCATGCTGCCACAACTGGAGGTGGGCATAACTAGAATGGTGGCAGAACTTAGCTGTAAAAGGTCACTACCATCCACAGTAATTTTGATGCCATACCCATCTTGAAACCAGGTGAACCCAAAAAGGTGGCTAACAGAAATGGTTCCTTAGTCACCAAACTGTCCACTTACGAGATAATGCTGTGCAAGCAACTAGAGCAATAGAGGGGATTACATCTGAGCTAGAAGACGAATCCCAAGCAAGGACAGAATTCAGTTGTTGGGTCCCTTAAGCTGAGAAAGGATGATGAAAACTGGCCAGAAGCACACACACTGGAGGAGTAACTCTAAACTGAGATGTGCCACGCTCTCCCAGGGTCCACGCAAAACCTAGCTACAGTATTAAGAGAAAGACGCCTTGCTCCATATATTTCAACTCTGACCAATGGACAGGAGAGAATTCAGACCGTACTTCCTCCCTCCCCCCCCCCCCCATTCCTTCCTTTTATGACCCATCCTTTTTCTCCTTCTCACCTGCATTGGGTTCCTCTGATTCAGCATCTCTTCCAGCTGCACATTCTGCAAGAACTCCATTAAAATCAGGGAATCGCGCATGTCGGATGCTCGGCTCTGGAGGGCCTCCTGCACGCTGACCAGCCTGGCAGGACAAACAGGACATCTAGGTAGAAGTATATCCCACAGCCCAGAAGAAATGCACCCAGCTGATTCAAAGCTGCTAGGGATGGGAGATAAGCCTATTACAGCAGCCTTCCCCAACCTGGTGCAGTCCAGATGTTTCTGACTTCAACTCCCATCAGCCCTAGCCAGCATGGCCAATGGTGAGGAATGCTGGGAGTTGTAATCCAAAACACGGGGAAGGGCTGTGCTACAGCAACAAGGGGAACCTGATTAAAATTGCCCTGGCTCCCCACTTCAACTTCTCTTACTTGGTTGCCTGCACCCATTCCTTCCAAATTGTGCCTCCCTGAAGAAATGTGGTCTCCTTTTCCACCTCCTGCGGGGCCCAGACTCTTGTCTCTTTCCTATGCAGAAAGCACCCTTTTGGTCCTTAGAACTCACTTTTCCTTCACTCGTTCCATCTTTCTGTGAATCACTGCACCAGCTGTGTGTTCAGAGGAGGACTCCATCCGCATTTCCTCCTGCAGCGCTCGAAGCTTAATCCTCCATGCCCCCGTCTGGTTCTCCAGAGTGCCAATCTTCTGCAGGTCCCTGCGGAGGTCGTCAAGGCTCTTTGTTGCTCTTGGCTCAGAGAGCAAGCCTACCACCATTCCTAGCCAACACTCAGCCTCTTCTAGCTTCCCAACCAGCCGCAGAGCCTGCAAACAGAAAGGAGCAGCATAAGCAAAACAGTTCGGCACAGTCTGAGCATGATAGGCAGCGCCAGAGGTGTGTTCTGGCGATTGCAGTGGCTGTGCAGAAGGACAACAGTTGAGCACTTAATCCCAAGGGTTAGGCTTCTAATTGTGGGAGAAAATGGAACTCTAAACCAGAAACAAGCAGATCTAGGTTCTTTTAAACTTTTCAGAGCAAGCACGGCAGACAAGCAAATTAACAGATTGGAATGTAACTTATCTCAGGGACAGAACTCACAAGTAATGAGGTGCAAGTCTTAGAATCATTTGGGCCTTTTGACTTAGCTGGAACTGCATTACCTGAAACACACAGCATCCCAGCATGAAGGGTAGGCATGGTTGGGCACCTGCTGAGGGCCCACACCCCAGCAGGGGCCCACTGGTAACCGCCTCCTAGAGTTGCTTCTCATTTTCACCACTGCAACCTGCTTGTTCACCTGCCTCTTGCTCTGACCCAGACAATGATGGTGGCGAGGAGGAGGAGCAGGAGCAGTAGATGCCACTGCCTGTTTGCTCACCTGCTCTCTGCCTGTCAAGCCAGCAAGTGGTAGCAGTGATGAGAGAGAGAGGATGAGGAGCAAGAGCAACTGGTGACAATGTTGGTGAGGGACGGGGCTCACTGAGCATGTCTTGCCCAAGGGCCCACCACTGACTCATTCCCCCGCCCCCATTCTTTGTAACATCTGCAGTCAAAGTGGTCTCATCTTATGACATCGTACACTTCACTGCCTCCACTCCACATCAGTGGCTG
Organism: Shinisaurus crocodilurus; assembly: GCA_021292165.1. Taxonomy (NCBI): domain Eukaryota; kingdom Metazoa; phylum Chordata; class Lepidosauria; order Squamata; family Shinisauridae; genus Shinisaurus; species Shinisaurus crocodilurus. The sequence continues at coordinate 73,719,904 of CM037879.1, read as the reverse complement.
CTGCCAACGGGAATGGGGGAAACATACAGTATCATGTATCACAACAAGAGGGAAGTTGGACCAAACGGTTCAAAGGGGAAGGGAAGAGCGAGATGCTGCTGTCAGTGGCATCTGCTACTCACTGTGTCAATCTCCCTGAGGGCCACACCATTCTCTTGGTGCCTTCTTTTCAATTCTGCCCATAGGTCCCCCAGCTCCTCCAGGGCATCTTCCATTTGTGGACTCCACCTGTGGTCGGTATGCAGCAACTGCTGTAGTTCCTAAGGGGCAGGTACAACATACATGCGTCACTAAGGTTTATGAATCTCAGATATGCTCTGCATGAGACCATTTCGTCCAGTATTGTCTACACAGCAGCCGTCCCCAAACTGGTACCCCTCCAGAAGAGTTGGACAACCCCCCATCCAGCACACATCATATGTGTGGGGATGATGGAAGTTGTAGTACACAGTGGTCTACAGTGACTGAGTAGTTCTCCAGGGTCTCAGGCTGAGGTTTTCCCCAGCCTTGTTACCAGCGACTGAACCAGGTAGGACTGAACCATGGATCTTCTGAAAGCAGAGCTCTTGCCCATTCAGTTCCTTTCTCAGATATATCCTAAGAGTAGAAGTAATTGTCACTATGTGGAGTTGCCCTTCCCCACTATTAATGGATGGATTTATTTTTTTCATTTATTTTTTGTTATATTTATATCCCACCTTTTTTCCTGCAAGGAACCCAAGGCACTAGGCAGCTTACATAATCCTCCTCCTCTCCATTTTATCCTCTCAACTGGGTGAGGCTGAGAATCGTGATTGGCCCAAAGTCACCAAGTGAGCTTCATGGCTGAGTGGGGACTAGAACCTGGATCTCCCGAGTCCCAGTCCAACACTCTAACCATTATACCACACTGGCTCTCACTGGCTGGATCGCTTAAAGATATTCAGAAAATGGCTTTGGCAGCTTGGGCAGGAAGTGGGAGCAGCCTGCTGATTGGTCCTCTCTCACTCCCATCTCCTTTTTGCCACCCATAATAGTCCTCCCAAGTGAACCTGGCCGACTGAAAAGCACTTTAATTCTACCAACCTGCTCAAATATTTCAAGATTTCCATCATTAACCCAAGGGCAACAAACAACTCACTGCAACATTTTACTTTTGACTTCTGGTTATTCTGAGGCAGTGGAACACTCCGCTCAGTCAGCCACAAGGACCAATGCAAAACTTTTTCCTAGGATCAGGAGCAGCTTTCTGGCCCAGTGCCAGCAGGCTACCAGGCTCCTGCAGCTACAGTCAATGGCTAGCCTGCCTACAACAGGGATGGGAAACCTCCAGCTCACCATGGAGCTTCCCCATCTGGCCTGCAGAGGTTCCCTCCCAGGCCCCTCCCACTCCTCAGGCCACACCCCCTCTCTGCTAGGAACCCTCACTGTTCTCAATCACTGATCGGAGATCACAGTGGGGATCCCCCTTCACCCACCGCATACCTTCCCAATCAGCCCTGCAATCATACCTTAAGCAGAGGTGGAAACTTTTTTGGCCCCAGGGAGTGGACTGCCCCCACGGGAGCAATCCAGCAAGCTGGATAATGTCAGGATGGCCCACCAAAAGCTCCAGCCCAGGCATCAAACCCTTCCCGCTCTCTGATGCCCATTTTAGCTTTCTCCATGCAGAGCTAGGCATGGCTTAAGTTGTTTAAAATTTTGACAGTGATGATGATAATTTTAATAATTCATGTCCTTATCCACCTTAAACGCCTAGGAGAAAAGGCAGGGTATAAATGTTTTAAAACAAAAATAAATAATAAAATAAACCAGGGGGCAAAACTAGATGCAATGACAGCAGTTCTATGTGCTTAAAAATTGAACCATCCTACTTGCACAGAAAGAGAGAGTCAGAGCCTGATTTCAAAGGAATTTTAAAATCCCTTTAAAAGAATTTAAAAACAAAAACAAAAAAACACCTTTCACAGCCTTTCTCTGCAAGTGCCTTTGCCCAGCCAGGGCCACCTTCAGTATCAGAGCTCAGCTGAGCAGAAAAAGCTCTTGGGGAGAGAAGCTGTGAAGCTATAAGCTGGGGGTGGGAAACTGTTTGAGGTCTGGGAGCTAGATTGCCCCTCCGGACCACCTTGCGGGCTGGATCATATATCATAGAGTTGGAAGGAGCCTACAAGGCTATTGAGTCCAACCCCCTGCTCAATGCAGGAAACTAGAGGAGGGGTCTCCCATGGCCCTGTTAATGGAAGGGGGGGCTGCCCCCTGATGTCTTCAGATCCTCAGCTGAGGCACCAGCTAGAGCTCCTTCGGCCAAAGATCCTGCTTCACTCTGCCCGGCCTTTCACCAGCTGGGCTCACTCCTCCCCTGCATTCCCCATGTGAACACGCTCCAGCCCCCTCTCCCCCTTCTGAGGGTGAGGCTTGGGGGAAGGGGAGGGGCACCACATGAGGCCATGGACTAGATGGTCCAGCTTAGAGGTTCCCCATCCCTAATTATAAGCCACAGGTTGGGAGGAGGTCTGAAATCTTTTAGTCTTAAAATCAAATCCCACACCACCCTTCCTATGTGATGGGAACAGTTCAGGGTTTAACACACATGGAATTTTGTGTAAACCGCTTTCACAGGCCTTTGCCTGAAAAGTGGTAGGTAAACAATCACACAGAAACTGCCACTCTCATATCTAGTCTGGTCCCAGCTAAGGCCTGGTCTACCCATGCAGCACAGTAAAATGGTATTGAGGTGGCTGATTTCTGAGATGGTTGAATGAACAGTGTAATATCAGCCTGCAGGTGAGCGTGTGTGTGTGGTGGAAATCACATTTTTGAATGCTTCATTATGGGGGGTGGGGAATAATTCCCTGCAAGCAAAAAGCTAGCATGGCAGGGAGTAGGCTGGGAGTAGGCCTCTCCCTCTTATGTGCTGGTATTTTATTTGCAGGGGGCTGCGTTCAGAAGTGATATCCCCCAATTGCATTTTGAAGTGGTATAGTCCAGTCTACCTTCTCAGTATTCTACCACCTCATCCTGCTGCATGTGCAGACCAAGCCGGCTACTCACGCCAGGGCCTGTTCCCCTTCATCCAGGTGGCAACCTAAGGAAAGCTAGCAGTACTACCACAGGAGGGGAATCCATGTGGGCTGCAGAGTGGGAGGGAGCTGGGAATTCCATGAAGCCTGTGGAGTGACATTACCCTATCAGCAACCTGGCAGAAGTCCTGAGGCTGTGCCTCCTGCTCGAGTGGGTCCTTCAAAGCATTTGCTTGCCTGAGAAGCTTCCTCTTCCTGCAGGAAACAGAGAATTGGGGTGAGGTCATGCACTCCATTTCATCCAGTCGATTATTGCCACATCAAGTGCACATGTGTGGAGCAGCTATTGCATATTAAAACCAGAGAGAGAGAGAGAGAGAGAGAGAGAGAGCGCACATTCGTATCTTTTGAGATCAGCTTAAAACGCAAAACACCGTAATGCAGACAGCAGCCTTCCCCAACCTGGTGCCCTCCAGATGTGTTGGACTACAACTCCCACAATCCACAGCCATGCAGGAGTTGTAGTCCAACACATCTGGAGGGCACCAGGTTGGGGAAGGCATCTCTAGTCTAGCAGAGAACTCATTCTCCAAGTATGGATTCTTATGCAGGCAAAAAGACACTATCCATGCCAGAGAGGGAGGCAGCATCAGCAGGCTTGGGGAACTCCAAAATTTGCAGAAGTACAATCCCCCCCTTTTTTAAAGAAAAAACTTAGGGGCGGAAGGAAAACCAGTCCTATGAGGATTGAACATGCTCAGTGGTCACAGAATGCTGACTGTTGAAAAATGGAGAACTAGGGAGAAGAGGGAGTGTAATGGCATATCCTGAAAAGGGGCATGGATGGATGGCTAGCACCATGAACAGGAGCGCTCTCCACACAGCAGCAAGCTGTTGCCACCTCCACTTGCATTCAGCTGGAAGCCACTGAGCAGCAGAGCTCAACCTCGAGGCTCCATTGGATGTGGCACTCCCAGAAGGGATCCATCCGGGTCTGGGCTTGGTGCCAGTTCCACCGGGACTCCCTGGGCTGTACTACTTACAAGGAGCAGCCCCTTTGCAGGGAGCCTGGAAGAGATTCTCGCCCACAAAGACCTGTTGCTAAGCAACAAGGCAGATCCCAGCAAGAACCCTGCCTGGACCTTCCCACCGCCCGTTTTTCACACCACTTCCCACACCATTCTGTTCCCCCAGTGCTCTTCTCTGAGGAGAGCACTGGGGACGCCAATACCTCCTGCTGGCGATGGCCTCCCTTCCTGATGAGCTTGAGTTGCCCTCCTGGCCTCTCACACGCTCTGCCATACTTTCCAGGATGTCCTTCTGCCCCTAGAACAAAAAAGAGCCATAGCTCAGAATGCTGTCATTGAATGCGGTGAGGTTTGCCAGGACTCTGGGCAGGACTGTTGTGGCCTGGACATCATGGAATCCATTTCTGTCAATCTGCTTTGCGCCAACTCTACTGACATTCCACAGGGGAAATAATAATAACAATAACAATAACAATAACAACAATCATCATCATCATCATATCATTATATCCCGCCTTTTTTCCTCTTGCAAGAAACTCAAGACAGCTCACATGGTCCTCCTCCTCTCCATTCTGTCCCCACAACAACCCTGTGAGGTAGGTTAGGCTGAGAGTCAGTGACTGGCCCAAAGTCACCCGGTGAGGTTCACGGCCAAGTGGGGACTCGAACCCAGGTCTCCCAAGTCCCAGTCCAACACTCTGACCACTACGCCACACTGGCTCTCAATGCCAAATATTTCACGGCCACAGGTATTTTGTACTCTCTCCAGGTGCTTTCTGGTAGGAGAAAGCTGTGGGATGGAAAGGAGGTTGCCCTTCATCAACCAATTCTTCTCCTCTTCTCTCCTCTCCCTTTGCCAGCTGTAACCTTCTTGTGTTAGGGCTTTGCTGAGGCTAAAAGCCCCAAGCTGGCATGGTCCAGTCTGAGATATAGGGAAAGCAACTGGGCCATTGTTCAGCAATCATCCATGCTCTTCTCAACAGCTTATGGATGATCCAAAAGCAGTGCAGGCACTTCCCCCCCATTTCCTCACTAGGAAAAAGCCATCATATGGTGTCCTGGGACTTTTTGCTCCACCAAGTTATCAACAGAAGGCTGCAGCAATACCTTGTCCGCTGTGGCACCCTAGCCACTGGCTCTGGCCTAACAAGGGAAGGCCAGTGTGGTCATCGGAGATTTGAATGGTTGATTGAATTTCTATACTGCCTATTAGCCAAAGCTATCTGGGTGGTTCACAAAACAAAACTTAAACACTTAATCTTAAATAACATAGTAAAACATAATATAAAACCCACAGGTTTAAAACAGAATAAAACCAAAATAAAACCAAGATAAAAACGAGTAGCAGTGCAAAAAGCTTAAAAAGCAAAAAAACATAATTTTTTTAAACCAAAGGACTAAAAAGCCTAGGAAGATAAAAAGCCTTCACCTGGCACCAAAAGACCACAACATAGGCACCAAGCAAGCATCTCTAGGGAGGGCATTCCACAACTGAGGTGCCATCACTGAAAAGGCCCTCTCCTTAGTAGCCACTTGCCTCACCTCATTTGGTGGGGGTATCCGGAGAAGGGCCTCTGAGGATGATCTTTGGGTCTGAGCAGGTATATATGGAAGGAGACGATCCTTCAAGTAACCTGCCCCCAAGCCATTTAGGGATTTCTAGGTTCATATCAGTGCTTCGAATTGGGCCTGGAAACAGACTAGCGGCCAGTGCAGTTCATAAAGCACTGGCATAATACGATGAAATCAGCCAGTCCTTAACAGTCTTGCTGCCCTATTTTGGACCAGCTGAAGTTTCCAGACAGTTTTCAAAGGGAACCCCACATATAATGCATTGCAGTAATCCAAACATGAGATCAACAGGAAAAATTAGTCTGTCATCAGGGGTGTGTTAACCATGAGTTGTGCCTTGCAATTGTGGGAGACAGATTTAATTATGCTGATGATCGAAGTGCAATACCCAGGAGATCTGGAAGTGGAAGGGTGGTCCTAAGCACTTTGCTTACCCCCCATGCTGAGTTTTCTCCAGTCTCTCTCCCTGCATTGTTCATAGTGGTAGTCATTGCCTGCTCAGGACTTGGGGAATCCATCAATCTTCTTGTCATAGCCAGCAGTGGGGGCTTCTCACTCCTAAGAGATGGGATTGGGGGAGAGTGAACAAAAATAAAGAAAAAATGATTAGGATAGAGAGTGGGGGAAAGGAACAAAAACAAACAAACCCCAAAATAGAAATTATCACCAGCTATGCTGGCTCTCGAATCAACTTTGTGAATAATTATTTCTTTCTTTGAAGCATTTTTACCCTGTTCTTCAGCCAAAAAAACCTCCCAGAGCTGCTTAGAAAGATCAATAATACAGTCCCTGCTCTCAGGCTTATAATCCAAAAGACACAACACAAAAGGAAAGATGATTCAGAGGGAGGAAGAAAAAAGCAAACTCAAGCACTAGGTCTTAGTGAAGAGTAGCTCAGTCAGCACCCAGTGGAATTCCAGGGTGGAGAGCCTCAGGCTTACGGGCCTTGTCCTCATTCCTATCAGCTTCTAACTCTGCAGAGAGTCTTTTATTTTGAGCCCATTCTGCTTTCAGTCATCTAAATGTTTTCTCCAACAAAGGACCGTCTTGGGCAGAGCAGCACAACCTGAAGCAACTTGGGAAGGTTCCTGAGTTGCTGGCTTGGGCTCATAGCCGGAGGAGAGCCCATGAGGCTCCAGAGTCCACATCAATTCTTGGCTGAGAGCTTTCTTAACAAGCTCTCAGCCAAGAATTGGCACAGCAAAGAAGATTGTTAAGCACTGATGGTAATACCGTATTTCTTATTGACATTAATATACTGCCTTATTTGCTAAAAAGCCATCATGGTGGTATACAACAACTTCAACCAATAAAACAGTGATGGTGAACCTATGGCACGGGCGGCGCAGTTGGCACGCAGGGACCTCTCTGTGGGCACTTGAGCCATTGGTCACCAGCTCGCGAAAAGACCGCCCCCTTCTGCAAAACACTAATGATTTTGTTCTTTCTCACAGTGTGGAACAGAATGATTTTATTCTAGAATTCCTGTTACAGAATTCTTTTCTACATTGTTATCACATTTAAAAGATTTTGAAGAATGATGCACAGAGCATGGCTTGGATGTAAAGCCCTAACAGTTGACCTGAGTGCTGCATGTGTTGCTCTCAAACTAACGGAGTATGAGCCAAGGTTTGACAAATTATCAGCATGCATGCAATAGCAAAAATCACATTGATTGTGCAAAAGCATGCCCAATGCAAACTTTTACCTAATGCAGTGTTTGCAGTCCAAGACATAAAGTGTTTAAAATGTGTTAAGCACGTTTAGTTTTCTTGTTTATCTTGCTCATCCTAGTACAGGTTGACTTTTACTCTTACTAATCCGACACCTGTAGAAGCAGGGAAAGGACCTGGGGTAAAGCTTGCCCCATACAATTTCAGTCTGGCATATAATCATATTACAAGTTGAGAATCCCTTATCCAAAAATACATGTGCCTAATTATTTAAAAAGTTTGTATAAATTCCCGTCAGGCTATGTGTACAATGTAGTACTATAATAATTTTTTAAGTTGATTTTTTTTCCAACAAAAAACTGTTTGTATCATTGAAAGCTCTGTTATCATGTTTTTCTTTTAAGACAAAATATGTTAATTAGTTCGGACAACTGTATGAGTTGTTTTTCTAAAACTAAAACCTCGGTATTCAGGTTTAATTGCAGTGTTGGCACGTTGAAATAAATAAGTTGGTTTTGTGTTGCAGTTTGGGCACTCGGGCAAACCTTGCAACGATAAAAACAAGAACGTTAAAACAGTAAAACATTAAAAACTATACATTTTAAAAGGCTAGGTTGAAAAGATGTGTCTTTAAACCCTTTCTAAAGGTCAAAAGAGTGGGGGCCAATCGTAGTTCTGGAGGGAGCACATCCCATAGTTTGGGGACAACACAGGAGAAAGCCCTTCCATGAGTGCTCAACAGATGGGCCTCTGCAGGTAATGGTGCCCTCAAAAGGGCCTCTCCTACAGATCTTAGTACTCGGGCAGGTTCATAGCGAGACAGACAGTCCCTTAGACAGCCAGGCCCTAAACTGTTTAGGGCTTTAAAGCTTAAGACTAACACCTTGAATTGAGCCCAGAAGGCAATTGGCAACTAGTGCAGGTCTTTCAGGACAGGTGTAATATTATCCTGATACCGTGCACTGGTGAGCAGCTAAGCTTCCCTTCTCCCAGGCTGGTTTTGTCTAACCAGCAGAGGGGGAGAAAGGCTACCCTTTGCACCCACCCATATATACTGCACAGTAATGGGAAAACATCAACAAATGTAAGACTTTTACAAGGCCTAAAACCTCAGAAAGATTATGATAAACTCTTAGCATTTCTTGTTCCAGAAGACTCAAGTATAAAAAGCATGGACATTTAAACAACATTTTAAACCAAGGTTGCCAGCTTTTCTTAATACTCTTTGGCCTTTAGTAGCACCCTGACATACAGAAATGTAGCAGGTGAGGCTTTTTTAAACACAGCAAAAACTTCATCTGCTTAATTTCTGCATGCCACGCTCCAGATGCAGGCACAGTAAGAACAAGGAGGTAACCCTATTTTTAACAACTGATCTAGTAACCCCAAGGGGCCTCTTGTTGCAAACATTTGAGAAATATAATCCGTAGCCAGCTCAGGATCCACTTCATGGAGAGAGAGAGAGAGGGAGAGAGAGGGAGAGAGAGGGGGGGGAAGAAGAAGAAGCAGCAGCAGGTGTTGCACAAATACCTCAACAGCTGCTGGAGCTGGGCCCAGCTCTCCTTGACATCTTGGTGCTTGAGAGCGACTCGTGCCACCAGGCTGGGATGGAGGCTTGTGAGCTGGGACACAGTCACATCCAGCATCTGGAGCGACATAAAAGGCACACCGTGAGTGACCAGGAGGTCCTCTCTGACTAGGTCTGCCTAACTTGACCCACCATGCCAAATTGCACCATATACTCAACGCAGGGGTAAGCAACCTTGGGCCATGAGCACATCTGGCAATTTGAAAAACTGTCCTGGACACTGCCACAAAATGGCTGCCATGGGAGGCGTGGCAAAGGACAAATATCCTGCCCCAGAGACCGAGTCTAAGGCAGAGGTGGGGTCTGAGTCCCAACACACTAAACAATTCGTTTGAACCCACAGCTTTCAGCACCAACAGAAACCTATTTCACAGCAACCCTACCTCGCAGTAAGAAAATGTATTAATTAAAAAAGAAAAAAGTGGGAGGGGGAGGGGTAGGGCATCTTGGCAGGCACCAAGGAAGGTGTCCAGGGGTGCATTGGTGCCCATGGACACCAAGTTGCCTGCCCCTGGCTTAATGGGTCACGCACTGTACATGCCTGGCCTAGAGCCTCTCCAAAGGAAAGGGCTGAGTTAGTCCTTCAGGGAGCAGGTGCATGTCAACAAGGGGCTCAGCTTTCTTCTGCATGATCAGTTCCACAGAACCTGGGAGTTTCTGATGGAAACCAGCTCTCCAGCATTCCAGTATGAGCACCGGACTCTGGATAGAAGCACCCCAGCAGCTGAGGGGCAGGACATACACCAGATGCTGGCACTTTAGCTGGAGTCCAGGTCATCTTGCTCAGCTCATATGTACAGGCTGTCAAGCTACTGTAGCCCTCCCCAACCTACTGCCTTCCAGATGTGTTGGACCACAGTTGCTATCATCCCCAGCCAGCATGGCCATTGGCAGTGCTGCCTGGAGATGACTGGAATTGTAGTCCAACACATCTGGAGAGCACCAGGTTGGAGAAGGCTGGTGTAAACTGAGGAAGGAGGGGGACATACAGGCCTAAAGATTGTTTAAAGACCCTCTGTTACTTACCATGACCTGGCTGGCAATATCCCTGACATCCAGATCCGGGCTGGGCTCATGTTCCCTCTGTTTCCCCACTCCACTGAGACACCTCCACTACAACAGAAATGGCAGACTTTAAGCACCAGCCCCGGGAGACAAGTAGCAATACAATTTTCCGCCTTTGGTAGTATCCACTGCCCACTCTTAGAAACTCAGTACTGGCTCCTGGCTTTCTATGTACACCGTACAGGTTTGCATCTTTGCATTTTATTTTGATTGTTGTTTTAATGGATTTTGTGCACTGCCTTGTGATCTGGTAGGGTAGTGATGAGGGTAGTTTGTAAATATTTTAAATAAACACATTACAGGGGAAGCACCATGATTTCACCATATTCAAAAAAATACTGGTAAAACCTAATTTTCCTTATCACTAGAAAAATATCTGCATTAGACCAAGATTTCTGAGCTCAAAGGCTCACTCTGAAACGGACTGCGCAAGTGACACCATCGTACAACTCTGTATTGCACAGCTATACATTTTACAGCTTTGTACATATTCAAACATAAAGAGCACTCTACATCCATCCATCCAATACCCCTTGTAAGGAAGAACTGTAGGCCTAGAATGGCACACTCAAAAATACTGCGGGGGGGGGGGGGGCGGAGAAGAGGGGGCCATTCCTTGCTGTAGGCTTTGCTACCCAATTCTGCAAACACCAGCCTACTGGACGTGGAGCGACAGCAGCCAACGCTACATTGCAGGGGGCAGAAAATGTCAATGCAGTTTGATGCATCCTGCTGAAGAGAGTGTCCTCTTCTGGATAAACCAACACCAGGCTCCCCCATCTGTTAACATGGTGTGGGTGGCTTGGACTGCAATATCAGCCCTAGGTACCTTTGCACGGATGGCCCCAAGGAGCACATCTGCCTGCTGGAGGAAGGCAGCTGCCTCCAGAGCCAGCTGCAGGGTCTCATGATGTTCCTTCAGCGTCCCCTGGAGCTGCAGCCACCTGGAAGGAGAGAAGGGGCAGCAGGGACTTAAGAACAGGCAAGCAGCTTGGCCTCTGCGACCAAGTCGAGGGAACGCAATCAGACGATGCTCCGGCCTATCCCGATGCTGGCTATGCCCCACAGGGAGGGGCTGCAGCTCAGGGGTAGAGCACCTGCTATACATGCAGAAGGCCCCGAGTTCAATTCCCGGCATCTCCAGATAGGGCAGGAAAACCTCCTGCCTGAAACTCTGGAGAGCCATTGCTGCCAGTCAGTGGCGGCTTCCTATGTTCCTCTTCCTCCACCAGCTACTGCCCTGCCTTACATTTTATTCAGGTGTTTGCGCCGAGCCATGATGCCTCTACTCTCGCTCTTCCCCTGTTTCTCAAGCTTGTGAGCCAGGCTGTTCATTTCCTCATGCAGAACCTGGAACCGCTGCTCCTCCTGGGTGGAGTGAGAGAGAGAAAGAGGGAAAGAGAAACAGCATAAACTGACTTTCCATAAAAGCCTGACCTCATGAGAAACTAGCTGCTATTGGCATGCCCGCTGAGCCCCAGCAAGGGGGGGGGAACCCCTCATTCTCCGAATTTGTTTTGAAGGGAACTCAGGAGCTTCCAATATTAAGCATCAGCATTTTTACAGTGCCTTCGAGTGATCCAAGTACTTCACATACGTTGTCTCAGCAATCCTTACAGCAACTGTGATATAGGCCAAGTATTATTATTCCCAAATGGCAGATAGGGAATGGGAGGGGTGGGCTGAGAAAACAGTATTACTATCTAGAGCAGTGTTCTCCAACCTTGGGTCCCCAAATATTTTTGGCCTACAACTCCCAGCATGCCCCAGCCAGCATAGCTTCTATTACTCTCCAAAAAATTGCGGCAATTTTTTCGAGATTATTTGGCCATGATGTAAGTCAGTGGCCCCTCGCAGTCTCTTCCTATCCCTAGAAGCTTTGGTTGCAAGATGCCCTGAAATAAGAAGCATCTCTTAAAATGCAAGATATCATTGCTCCGCAGAGGGCATACTGCAGCTTCTTAAAGTTTCATACAACTCATACCATATAGCTTTATAGTGAGAAGTCAACCAGGAGGAGGATGCAAGGGGAGGACTTGGCAGAAGGCTAGCACCTTGAAGTAGCCCCTTGGAGAAATTCAGTTGTCTTAGAAAACCTTTCATCTTCCTCCTAGCCTCTAAAACAGTGTTCTCCAACCTTGGGTCCCCAGATATTTTTGGCCTACAACTCCCAGTATGCCCCAGCCAGCATAGCTGGCTGGGGCATGCTAGGAGTTGTAGGCCAAAAACAGCTGGGGACCCAAGGTTGGAGAACACTGACCTAGAGAGTACATAAGAGTTGAAATCTTTGCACTTCCACCTTTGTTCTCCGTGCAGGTGGCAGCTGCAGAATGCGACCAAGGACTGAACTACCTTGCTGCCCCACTGGGACCCAGGTCCGTACGCTGCAATGCCATCTAGATCACCTGAGGTAGGATGCAAAGTTCGTTTGCAACCACCCCAGGAAAAGCAGCACTATCCTTGAAGTATCCTTCAAACACTGTACAGCACATAGAGGTCCACAGGACCGTCAGAATGGTCACCTGTTTTAAGTCAAGGATGCGTCGGGTAAGCTGGATCTTGTCTGCATTCTCTTGCAGCAGGGTGGCTAGCAACAGTTTCTCTTCCTAGAGGAGAGGACAGAGATGATTAGAATAGGGGAGATCCTGGAAGTTACAGTGGCTAAAATGTTACAATTACCTGCCAGCCCTAAGGGATGCAAGTATTGCTTCAAAATACATGCAAGAATCGAACTTGTAGACCAGGAGGAGGTGTCAAACCTCTTTCAGCCTGCAGTGGGCTGAATTCCATTTGGGGGAGGGACAAGCCTGGGGAGCATATTCCATAGGGGGGCGGGCGGAAGGCCAAAGGTACAGGATCAAAGTTTTGAAAAATACCCGCATATTTTACCTTAAAGTCCTTACTGCCAATAATGAAGCTTTAGGAGGGGTATTTCAAACTTTTAAATCTATATACCTATGTTCCAACATCTGCAGAATGGCCGTGCAAAAGGTGAATTCCTGTTTCATATTGCCGGGCATACAAACTAGCCCTCGATATAAGTTTGTACATGTCATATGGAAGGGGGAACTAAGGGTGCACAAGCCCAAGGGTGGCTCCTACACCCTGTGGAAAACCCACGAGCTAGACTTACCAGTAATGTTAAGTGTAGGGGTTGCCAGCCTAGTGTCATAGAGCTGGCATCTAGCCCAACCCCCTACACAAAGGCAGGACCAGTCAACCAGCCACAGCCACTCACAGGCTGGGAATGTAACCTGGACCATGGTTTGCCACAAGCAAAGAGCAGGGGCTCCCCAGAAGATGCCTTCATAGTTACCAGGTGATGCAACTGAGTGTTTAACCAAACTTTTCACTACAGGGAAAGCAGGGGTGGGGGATTCCTTCTCCACCCCAAATGTAGTTACCTGCTGAAAACCCACCAAAACAAAAGAAATTTGACAGAGAAGATGGGAGTGCAATTCCTAAATGTGACAGCCCTGATGTCTCCTTAAAATGAGAAAACCAAGCTGGTAGACAGTGGTGATGGAGGAAGAAAACCCTCCAGATCCTAATGCGGGGTGGGCAACACATGGCCCACATACGGCTCCCAAGGATGTACCTGCGGCCCACCATGGGTTGCCCTGTCTTGCTACCAAATTGCTGCCTTGGCCGCACTTTGCAAGCTGCCGCCATTGGCGGAAGCAGATTCTGCTGCGAAACAGGCATGTAGGGATGAGTGTCTTCATGTGCTGTTTCCCTGCAGAATCAGGCCCCCACCAGCCCAACAAACAGCTATTTCCTGAGAGTGCTGGGGAAAAGGGTGCATGAGGCGAGTCATGTCTTCTTTCCCAGCATGCCTTCTTTCCCAGTGAAGGTAAAGCCTCCCCGATCCAGAGGTCTGTGTGTATGTGTGCACACATGCTGGATGAGCCCGTGGCCACCCATCCAACACCATGTGAGGCCCTCTGCCCAAAGGATGCTGCCCACCCCTGTCCCAGTGGGTCATAAGGCACAGGTATAGAATTCTGGTCTCCAAAGGCTTAGTCTGGGCTCAGGAAAAGCCATTTGGGGCCCTCACTGTCTGGACTTGGCCCTGTTCATCCTTGACATGTACCTTCTGCCTGATCCAAGCTTCTAGTTGCTCAGCTTTCTGGTTGAACTCTTGTAGGCTCCTGAGTCCACCCACTGCTTTGCTCTGATTTGCTGCTGTCTGTTTCAGCAGTTGCCATTGTTCTCGCAGGGTCTGCAGTCGCCTGGCTATCTCTGCGTCAGGGTTTGGCTGGACCAGGAGTTGCTCACCCATCTGTGGTACAGATGGGAAAGAAACATATTGAAGAAGTTGGATGTACAACCATCTCATGTTGCCATTGCACTGACTTTACTGGAAACTCTAGGAACTGAAGTTTGCACCACTAAGAGGCAATGCAGAGATGCATCTGAAGGCAGTCCTATATGCTTGGCTACAGAAGAGGGAGCAAGTGAGAACAGGATTCAGGTCTCTTTTCATGGGTCTTCAACCTAAGGGGCTAAAGGGTTGTCCAGAGACCTTGTTGTACCTGGTTCAGTTTGATCATGGTGTTCTCAAAGTCCTTCATGTCTCTTTGTAAGGTCTGAGCCACCCGCTCCCATTCCTGAACACCGCAACCATCCTGCAGGTCTTGGAGTTTTCCTCGCACCCATTTCTCAGCCTGAAACAGAGAAAAATACCAAGAGAATGGAAATGGGACAAGGAGCTGGTAAAAGCAACTGGGTCTCAGGCAGAGCTCTTCCCCCATCATCTGCAACCTGACCATTCTAACTTGAGATGCTGGCAACTGAATCAGGGACCTTCTGTGGCGCAGCACACGCTTTGTAGGTAGAAGGTCCCTGATTCAATTGCCGGCATCTCAGGTTAAAATGATCTGGTTGCTGGTGATGGGGGAAGACCTTGGAAAGCCACTGCCAGCCAGAGTAGACCATACTGTGCTAGATGGTCAAATAGCCTGGCCTGGCATAAGACAACTTCCTACATTCCCCTCCTAGAGGAAACCTACGTGGAGCACACTCACCACAGATCTGCCCTGGATGTCTGAGAAGTGACAAGGACCGAGCACATGCAAGTAATACCTGAGAGAGAGCCTTCTCCATGCCTGGTCACAGAGGTCATTGGATGGCATGTCCCTGGTGGTTCCACATGGACCTATGGCCCGATTGTAATCCACCCAGAGAAGAGCCTTCAGAGTAGCAGCTCCATTTCTCTGGAACTCCCTGCCTCTGGAGGTCAGGCAGGTGCCAACATTGTGTTGTTTCCGGTGCCTCCTGAAAACACTTTTATTTCAGGAAGCCTTCCTGATCTAACCAGCCACAATTTTATTGATAAGATTTTATTGATCTTGTTTTAACATATTCTTTTATTGTTCACCGCTCCAAAATCTCCATACTGGAATATGGAGTGGTATATAAATTTGTAATAAATAAATGAATAAAAATAAGTGGAGCCATGTATCAAAACACATGCTATCTAGACCAGGGCTCTCCAACCTTGGGTCCCCAGATGTTGCTGGACTACAGCTCCCAGAATCCCTTGCCATTTGCCATGCCGGCTGGGTATGCTGGGAGCTGTAGGCCAGCAACATCAGGGGACCCAAGGTTGGAGAGCCCTGATCTAGACGATTCAAGCATCAAGTGACCAAGTGGCATAAGTGTGAACTAGAAATAACCATCATTTCCTCAGCCTTTTAATTTCTCTTCACCATGGATTACTAATCTACGTTCTTCAGCTATTGAGCTCATAGCCATGCTGTCCTCTTTGATGGCTACGATCCAGGCATGCTCTTGCCATGTGCTTCTTAAGCCAGAGCTACTGGGATCAGCAAGAGCTGGAAAGCAGGCAGGCAAGCAAGCAAGCGAGCGAGCAAACCAACCATTTCAGAAGCTCAATCTGTGACTGGCCCTTGGATTACTCAGACCAAAGAGCTAGGCAAGAATTAGCAACACTACAAGTGCAGGTGGAACACAACTAGTCCCTTATGCCACCTGACTCATGCTGGACTGGCAGCAGAGAGGAGGCCAGCAGTTCCTACTACCAAGGCAAGCTACCATGGTGGTGCAAAGAGGAACGCAGCTAAGTCCCATTGCTAAAATCCCTGGTTCAAGACTCCTGGAAAGCAGGGGTGCATAACCTCTGGCCCACTGGACTCCCCAATCTGGCCCGTGGACCCTGCCACAGGCAGAGTAACTTCACGCGGGAAGCCAAGGATTTGGCTGGCACCGGTATGTGTAGGTGCTCCTCTCAGTGCCCCTTTCTCCATGCTGTGAGGAAACATGGAACTCTGTGCCTCTCCCAGCATGAAGAAGGAAACAACAACAGGACAGGGTGGTGATGTGATGTGATGTCAGGGGCGGGGCCACATCCCCCGACATCATCCAAGCCATGGTGGGCCTGGTGGTTGGGGCAATGCAGCCTCCCACATGAAAACAGTTCTTCACCCATGCCTTACAGGAATAATAGCCACCTACCTCACAAGGTTGCTGTAAAGTCACATGACAAAAGACTGTACAGCTCTGTTATGTTTAATTGCTTACACATAGATTTCAAAGAACTACCACCCAGCCCTCCATCCATGTGCCCCCTTTCCTTCAAAGGGATGGGAAAGAAATCAGATTTCTGTGGATTGACCTACTACCCTCTGGTCCTCTGCCAAGGATGACCTCATGCCATAACAAGAGCCTCTCCCTAGCCAAAGAACCTTGTCTCCTTCCGTCTGCATGTCCCCTCTTGCTCTAATAGAGGAAAGACCTTTGGCAATGAAAACACTGCTCTCCCTTCCTCCCTGTTGCACTTTTGGAATGAAGAGCAGAACATGGCCTTCAACAGTCCTGCCCCACTGAGATGCTGAAGCCAATTTCTTCCTTTGCCAAGCTTTTCCTTTACCTGCACCACATCACAGTTGAACTGAGCTTTGAGAGGGCTCCATTTGGAAAGGTCTGCCAGTCCTCTGCTGCTCTGGATGCAAGGCTTCAGCCCCACGACCCCACCTGCCTGGGTGTTCTTGACACCCTCCTTCCAGTGAACTGGAGCAGCACAGCCTGCAATCTGGAAGGAGGAGAGAGAGAGGAAGTTAGTTTGCATGGATTTGCCCTGAGCCAGATAAAAGAGAAGCAGCAAAGTCCCAATTGATCTAGTTCCAAAACCAAAGCTGGCTTAGGGTATAAAATGGCACCACTGAGCCTTAAATGCCCAATCCTAAAGCTATGTATTGCTGCTGCAAAGTTGCCCAAATTAGCCTAAGACCACCATACCAATCTAACACATCATTAATACAAGCTAGGTGTGCACACTTCGTTCCCTTTAGGGCTGTGTGTGAGGCTTTTATAGCACCATCATCCTGCCTCATTCATAGAATTTTACAGGAGGTCCAGGAAATGACTGTCTTCCACTCCTAATCCTCCTGTGTTTTCCCACTGCTTCTTTTTTTCTTATCACAGAAAAACCGTTAAGGAAAATAAGCAGAATTGCCACACAATGCCTTCTGATTGGTAGCTCTAGAAGCCCTCCATCTGGATGCATCCTGAGTGAGTTATTCCCAGTCCTACCCTTGCCCAATTCAATAAACAACCAACCTAGGAATTGAGAAAACAAACCATGGTTTGTTCAATCATCCACCAGACAAACCCTGGGTAGGGCAACAAACCATTGGTTAACCATAGGTTAAATAAACCATGGGCTAGTGTTACATGTGACCCAAGTCATTCCCTGTTTATACTGAACAATGCATGATGAACATCCCCAAAGACCTATCTTCTTAGTAGACCTGATCTTCTGGAGTAGACCTTAGTAGGTCTGGTGTTGATCAAACCCTGGCTTAAGTCTAGAAATCCGTTCAATTTGCCTTGGACATGAAGACAGTCAGCCCCAAAACTGGGTAGAGCCTCCCACTACTGACACCAGGAAAGGGGGCAAGTGTCATCTCTTTGGTTGATGCAATGACAGAAAATTGCAGCAATGATGTGCTTCATGTAACTGTTTTGTCCGTCCTACTCATGCAGTTGTGATATGCAGTGATTGTGCATTGGCTTCTCAAGTAACATCTGCTATGATTGCAAGGTCTGTGGGACCTGCTGTTGCTGTTTATTTATTTATGTATGTATTTAATACATTTTTATACCGCCCAATTGCCGAAGCTCTCTGCTGTTGTTACGAGTAAATTACAACTCATGATAATTGCACTGTTTCTTTCTTTGTTTATTATTTCCATACTGCCTAATAGCCAAAGCTCTCCGGGTGGTTCACAACAGTTCATAAAAACACGAAAATATTTATATCCGGCCTTTTTTCCTGCAAGAAACCCTAGGCAGCTTACATAATCTTCCTCCTCCTTTCCATTTTATCCTCACAATGAACCTGTGAGGTAGGTTAGGCTGAAAGTCAGTGACTGGCCCAAAAGTCAGTCACTGAACTTCATGGACTTCATGGCTGAGTGGAGACTAGAACCCGGATCTCCCAAGTCCCAGTCCAGCACTAACCACTATGCCACACTGACTCTCAGTTGTACTAATATAACGGTTATGTCTATGTTACATGTATGGTAATGGCACAATAGTTTTTTATTTTAAAAACTGTGGTTTCAGACTCCACAAACTGCTCTTCTAGGTTTATGTACTTACATTGTGGGGTACTGTTGACCTTGATGACTTACTGTATGTGCAACTATAGTGTTTTACTGAAAAGGGAAAGTTCTCAATGAAGGCATGATTTTGTTTTACTTGCAAATGATCTTATGCATAATATCTTCCAACAGGTATTTTCTTCATATGGCTTTCTTGTACTCCATTTAAAACTGGATCAATACAGTCATTTTTTCTATCAATACAGGGTTTAAAAGGCTCTCACTTTCTTTCTTGTTTACTTTTCCTTTTCCCCTGTGCTTCTACCTTAGGGAGTCACCATGATTAATAACACCTGAGGATCTGGCTCTCACAGGTGTTTGGTCAATATGCACTTGTCCATAGTCCTTGAATTATTGCAACCTTAGCATGATGACAGACACAGAAGATATATTTCCACAGCCCCTCTGGTCAACTCTTTGGAAGATGCATGGAGGTCAGCAATCTAACTCTTTGGCTCCCTGTTGCCTTCTGGCTCAGATGCTGCTTACAATCTATAAAGCCCTAAATGAGGGGGGAAACAGACATTACTTTAAATGTGTCTAGCAGCTGCTCCTTCCTCTCTCTCCATTTTTATTCTTGAGTAGGTGCAGGGCCCCCAATTCAGATCTTAAAAGCCCCCCCCCCATCCGCACACGAGGGTCTCCATCTGGATCAGGGCCAGCACCTACTCTAGAGTAAAAATGAAAACAGATGTAGCTGCTAGATACGGATGTAAGGTAATGTCTGTTTTGGCCCTCAGAAACTTCCTCCATCCTTCTATTTTATCTACCATGATCTCTAAGAACTGACATAGAGTGTCCAATTAAATTTACTGGGTTGGATCCAGGATCTGCCTTCCATTAATGGAAGGTGCCTCCATTCAATTTTTGGGGATTCCCCTCTCCTCCGCATCACAGCTCACCTCATTCGGCAGGCTCCCCTGACCCTCTGTGTAGCATTTTCAGGGGGTTTGAGGGCTGCCATGGGGAGGAGGGGGTGGAGAAATCAGCTTCCTTCAACCCTGTTGCCTGTGCCTAAATCTGAATCCAACTCATAATGGATATGCTACTCAGAAAGGTAACCTTCCAAGAGGAAGCCAGGACCAAGCATCTCACAGAAACAATGCAAGATGCCTTGATTACAGTTAGCTATCCATGGTCAATGATTCTGGGAGAAGCAGGTTGAGGGAGTTACCCACTGTTTGGGATAGGATGACCTGAGTACCAAAGAACTAGAATAATAGAATCACAGAAAAGTAGAGTTGGAAGGGGCCTATAAGGCCATCAAGTCCAACCCCCTGCACAATGCAGGAATCCAAGTTAAAGCATCCCTGACAAATGGCTGTCCAGCTACACCTTGAATGCCTCCAGTGTGGGAGAGCTCACTACCTCCCTAGGTAATTGGTTCCATTGTCGTATTGCTCTAACAGTCAAGAAGTTTTTCTTGATGTCCAGGCGGAATATGGCTTCCTGTAACTTGAGCCCATTATTCCGTGTCCTGCACTCTGGGATGGTCCAGAAGAGATCCTGGCCCTCCTCTGGCCCTTTCAAGTACTTGAAGAGCACTATCATATCTCCCCTCAGCCTTCTCTTCTGAAGGCTAAATGCCCAGTTCCCTCCGTCTCTCCTCATAAGGCTTTGTTTCCAGTCCCCCGATAATCTTTGTTGCCCTCCTCTGAACCCTTTCCAGTTTGTCTGCATCCTTCTTAAAGTGTGGTGCCCAGAACTGGACGCAGTACTCAAGATGAGGCCTAACCAGTGCTGAGTAGAGGGGAACTAGTACTTCCCGCGATTTGGAAGCTATACTTCTATGAATGCAGCCCAAAATAGTGTTTGCCTTTTTTGCAGCCACATCACATTGCTGGCTCATATTCAGCTTGTGATCTACAATAACTCCAAGATCCTTCTCACTTGTAGTACTGTTGAGCCAAGTATTTCCCCCATCATGTAACTGTGCATTTAGTTTCTTTTTCCTAGGTGTAGCACTTGGCATTTATCCCAATTAAATTTCATTCTGTTGTTTTCAGCCCAGCGCTCCAGCCTATCAAGAGGCTGAGGCACATACTGTGGGAGTTGTAGGCTTCCCCCCCGTCTAAACGTGCATATGATTGCGCCATTGGTCAGGGAGGGCTCAGCTGGACGAAAACAGCCGTCAACCTACAGTGGTGCAGCTAGGGACCCTACAGGCCAGGAGCCCCCCAAAAGTGGAAGACAGAAGCAGAGCACTATGGAAGGAAAGGACTCAGCAGTGGTGGTGACCTGCAAGGGGTGTGCAATGTTTGTTTTCCTGCCGGAGATCAACATGGCCTACACATGCAACAAGTGCAAGCTGGTCACGCTGTTGGAAGAAAAGGTCAGAGGACTGGAGCAGCAAGTGTCAACCCTCAGGAGCATAAGAGAAAGCGAGGAGTTCTTAGACAGAACGGTGGATCTACAGCACCAAAGCACAGTACAGGAGCCAGAAGGGCAACAGCAGGATGAGGCGGAGTCGGAGACTGCAGAGGCAAGGGAAAATAACGCAGGGGGAACTCCCTGGAAAAGGGTGACTGTTAGGAGCAGAAGAACTACAAGACACTCTGCGCCTGTGGAAGCAGTGGAGCTATGGAACCGCTTCCATGTACTTGAGGACGAGGGCAGAGGACAGCCTGCAGAGGACGGATTACCGGGCACCCAACGTGACAGCGAGCAAGAGGCTGAGGGTCAGTCAAGTGGAGGCAATCAAACCAAGGCCTACAGCAAGAGGAAGAGAAGAGTACTCGTAGTGGGAGACTCCCTCCTGCGGGGGATCGAACCCAAAGTATGTCGCGAAGACCCATGGACTCGCCAGGTGTGCTGTCTCCCCGGGGCACGGATTAAGGATGTGTCAGAGCAGCTGCCGAGGCTCATGCAGCCCACCGACACATACCCCTTTCTTCTCTTCCACGTGGGTACAAATGATACTGCCAAGCGGAGTTACAAAGAAATCACGGCAGACTTTGAAGAGCTGGGAAGGGAACTCAAGAACTTCGGGGCCCAGATAGTTTTCTCATCCATCCTTCCGGTACTTGGAAGAGGCATAGAAAGGGAAAGAAAAATACTCCGAGTGAATGACTGGCTACGAAGGTGGAGCCGACGTGAGGGATTTGGATTCTGGGACCACGGGCTACACTTCCTGGAAGATGGACTGCTGGCAAAGGATGGGTTGCACCTCACAAGGACTGGGAAGAATGTGTTTGGCCACAGCATGAGGAACTTAATCAGGAGGACTTTAAACTGAATCCAACAGGGGAGGGAGACATAAACTCGGGGGTACCAATGGAAGAAGGCCTCTATGCCACAATGGAGAGAACAGCTCCAGCGGTGCCCATTGATAGTCTACCACAAAATGTAGGGGGAAAGTCGGACTATAAAGTACATGGTCTTCGATGTCTCTATACTAATGCCCAGAGTATGGGCAATAAACAAGACGAACTTGAACTCTTGATACATGAGGGCAAGTACGACTTGATAGGGATAACTGAAACCTGGTGGGATGACTCCCATGACTGGAATACAGCAATTGAAGGGTATAACTTGTTCAAAAGGAACAGAAGCAACAGAAAGGGAGGTGGAGTTGCACTGTATGTTAAAAATACGTATCTCTGCACAGAGATACAGGAAGAGGAGCTTGGCAGCCCCATTGAGAGCATCTGGGTTAAAATAAAGGGGGCAAAGAATAAAACGAACATGGCGGTTGGAGTCTACTACCGACCACCCAATCAAGGAGAAGACGAGGATGGAACTTTTGAAAAGCAAATTGCCATTGTTTCAAGGAGGCACGATGTGGTAGTAATGGGAGACTTCAATTTCCCTGATATCTGTTGGGAGACTTATTCAGCCAAACATGGCCCCTCCAAGAAATTCCTGAGCTGTGCTGCTGATAACTTCCTCCTACAGAAAGTGGAGGAAGGAACTAGAGGATCGGCTATCCTTGACCTGATTCTAACCAACAGAGACGGGTTAGTGGATAAAGTGGCAGTTTCGGGAACTCTGGGGGAAAGTGACCATGTTATACTTGAGTTCTTGATTCTAACAGAAGCAAAAGCTGAGTGTAGCCAAACACGTACCCTGGATTTTAGGAAAGACAATTTTAACAAACTCAGAACAATGATTAGTAAGATCCCATGGCAAGTGACTCTCACGAGAAAGGGAGCCCAGGAGGGGTGGGAGTTTTTAAAAAAGGAAATTTTAAAGGCACAATTGCAAACAATTCCCACAAGGAAAAAAGGCAGAGGGCAGCAGAAGAAGCCAATGTGGCTTCACAATAAACTCAAAGATGACCTGAAAACAAAAAAGGACACGTATAGGAAGTGGAAGGAAGGACAGGCTACAGGGGAAGAGTACAGGCAGGTAGCACAGAACTGCAGGAATAGTGTCAGGAAGGCTAAAGCTGAGAATGAGCTAAGGTTAGCGAGGAATGCTAAAAGCAACAAAAAGCTTTCTTCAGATACATGTACAGTAAAAGACAGAAGAAAGAACTGGTGGTTCAACTACGCAATGAGGATGGCAAATTGATAACAGAAGACAAAGAAAAGGCAGAAGTGTTCAATTCCTACTTCGGCTCGGTCTTCTCCCAAAAGAGGGTCTATGACCCCCCTGGCAAACCTGAAGTGCAGACTGAAGGGGCAGGATTGCAGCTTGAGATTGATAGGCAAATGGTCAAGGAGCACCTGATTACTCTGAACGAGTTTAAATCTCCAGGGCCTGATGAGTTGCATCCTAGAGTAATAAAGGAACTGGCAGAAGAACTCTCAGAACCACTGTCTATTATCTTTGAGAAATCATGGAGGACAGGTGAAGTGCCAGACGACTGGAGGAGGGCAAATGTTGTTCCCATCTTCAAAAAGGGCAAGAAGGAGGAACCTGGGAACTATAGGCCAGTCAGTCTGACATCAATCCCCGGGAAGATTTTTGAGCAGATTATAAAGAAGTCAGTCTGCAAGCACCTTGAAAACAATGCAGTGATTACTAGAAGCCAGCATGGATTTGTCAAGAACAAATCCTGTCAGACTAATCTGATCTCATTTTTTGATCGGGTAACCTCCCTTGTGGACTGTGGGAATGCTGTGGACATTATATATCTGGACTTCAGCAAAGCTTTCGACAAAGTGCCTCATGATATCCTGATTAGTAAGCTAGCTAAGAGTGGGCTAGATGGAACAACTATCAGGTGGATCCACAATTGGCTACAGAATCGGACTCAAAGAGTGCTTATCAATGGTTCCTTCTCAAACTGGGGAGAGGTAACGAGCGGGGTACCACAGGGCTCGGTCCTGGGCCCGGTGCTCTTCAACATTTTTATTAATGACTTGGATCAGGAGGTACAGGGAATGCTTATCAAATTTGCAGATGACACAAAGTTGGGTGGAACAGCTAATACTCTGGAAGACAGAAACAAAATTCAAAGTGACCTCGATAGGCTGGAGTGCTGGGCCGAAAACAACAGAATGAAATTTAATAGGGATAAATGCCAAGTGCTGCACCTAGGGAGAGGAAACCAAATGCAGAGTTACAGAATGGGGGACACTTGGCTCAACAATACTACAAGTGAGAAGGATCTTGGAATTGTGGTAGATCACAAACTGAATATGAGCCAGCAATGCGATGTGGCTGCAAAGAAGGCAAATGCAATTTTGGGCTGTATTAATAGAAGTATAGCTTCCAAATCGCGGGAAGTGATAATTCCCCTTTACTCGGCACTGGTTAGGCCTCATCTTGAGTACTGCGTCCAGTTCTGGGCACCTCACTTTAAGAAGGACATAGACAAACTGGAGAGGGTTCAGAGGAGGGCAACAAGGATGATAAAGGGACTGGAAACAAGGCCCTATGAGGAGAGACTGAAAGAACTGGGCATGTTTAGCCTTCAGAAGAGGAGACTGAGGGGAGATATGATCGCACTCTTCCAGTATTTGAAGGGATGTCACACAGAGGAGGGCAAAGATCTCTTCTCGTTCATCCCAGTTTGCAGGACACGGAATAATGGGCTCAAGTTACAGGAACCTAGATTCCACCTAAACATCAGGAAAAATTTCCTGACTGTCAGAGCAATAAGACAATGGAATCAACTACCTAGGGAGGTCGTGGGCTCTCCCACTCTGGAGGCATTCAAGGTGCAGCTGGACAGACATCTGTCAGAGATGCTTTGACCTAGATTCCTGCATTGAGCAGGGGGTTGGACTCGATGGCCTTGTAGGCCCCTTCCAACTCTACTTTTCTATGATTCTATGATTCTAAGATCATTGTGAATTTTGTTTCTGACTTCCAGGGTATTAGCTATTCCACCCAATTTTGTGTCATCTGCAAATTTGATAAGCATTCCCTGCACCTCCTCATCCAAGTCATTAATAAAGATGTTGAATAGCACTGGGCCCAGGACCGAGCCCTGCGGTACCCTGCTCGTTACCTCTCCCCAGTTTGAGAAGGTACCATTGATAAACTAGCAAATAAATCAAACAGCAGAAGAAGCAATTAGGGATGAGCTCTCAACACCCCTATCTTGGTGAGGAATGCCTTATACCGCAAGCCTCTTAACACACACTTTGCTATTAGCATTTCCATGCTTTCTGGAACTCCTCAGCTCACTGCCCCCTTAGGGCCAAACTAGACATGACAGGGGCAGCCATCTTGGTTGTTCATGTGTCTGTCCTGTTAACATATAGACTGGGTTCACACAACACGCTAAACCTCAGTAGGTTAAGAGGCAGAGTTGCTTAGCATGCTGTCTGAACGCTGCATGGTAGTTTATAAGCCAACCTGGTGTGGCTTATAACCACCCTGCTAAGCCATGGTTTGCAGTAGGGTTAAGAAAACCCTAGCAGGCTTAATGTGTTTTCTGAACCCAGACAACAGGTTAACCCACCAAGAAGCCAAAAAGGCACAGAGCCCCTAGGCAAGAGCGGCAAAAAAGGGCTGCTGCTCTTGCCAAGGGGC
The DNA here is from genome assembly GCA_021292165.1 of Shinisaurus crocodilurus. Lineage (NCBI taxonomy): Eukaryota > Metazoa > Chordata > Lepidosauria > Squamata > Shinisauridae > Shinisaurus > Shinisaurus crocodilurus. The sequence continues at coordinate 73,694,425 of CM037879.1, read as the reverse complement.
TAGCAAAGGGTGCTTTCCATTCCCCCCAACTTTTTTTTCTTCAGGGGTTTTTTGAGGGGGGCTCACATCCTCCTGGGCTGCCCTCACTTTCCCAAGTGTGGATAACCCAGACACACAAGGGTCCCCCTGGAAAAACCCAAGATCCTGCTAAAAAGGGCATTTTAGGGGGAAACTCCACAATTCCCCCCCTTCCACACAGGATCCCCATGTTTTTGGGGGTGCAGGGATGCCCCAACTGTCCCCTCAGTATTGCCATTTACCCCAAGTCAACAGCACCTTGTGAAGTGGCAAAACCAGAGGGAATCCCCAGTGGAAGGAGGCAATTAGTGTAAATGACAGCTAAGGGGGGGAAACCTTGGTGCTCCTGCGGTGTACCCTGGGATACCTGCAAGAGGACCAATGAGGGAAGAGGGCAGGGGAGATGGCCAGGGAACCTTGCTGTGCCTGATCATTACTTGGGGCCCCAGGCAACTTTAAACCCACAGAGGTTTCAGAACCTCTCTGTGTTTAAAGTGTTGTGTGAACCCAGCCATAAAGTAAGAGGCGAAGAATCTATGTTTTACATCAAAAGTACTGTAGTTTGTGTGAGCAGAACTCATCTAGTTCCGGTACCTCTGAAGTAAGCAGAGTTGGAGGGAAACTGCCTCAGATGATATGCACAGTGAGGTAAGGCTGAAGAGGGTTCAGCACACCTCATCCCCTGTACCTCTTTAGTGTTAAAAATGGGCCCCACTACCTCTGGTTTATATGCAAACAGGGCTGAATCTGAATAAACAAAGGTGGTTGCTCTCTTCGTGTTGTGTTTGGCCTTTAGGAATAACGTACAGCACAGCACAGAACTTCTAAGTTTCCCATAGCCATGTTGATGACTGACCTCCTATTCATTCACTGTATCTCCTGCTTCTTGGCAAGTTTCTGTTCCATGACAATATCTGTCTCTTGCATCATGGCACAAGAATGTGGCCCATATGAGCTCTCTGGCCAATCTTGAACTCAGTTTATTCTGCTATCAGATGGTCCATTCAACTAGCTTGGTGCCACTGAAATCCCTGAGTCCTTTTGCATTGTCCATTCACTACAACCATCTGGCTTATAATGAGTGGTCCATCTGGCTCAGAACACACAGGCATGACTGGTGGCAAAGTTGCAGATAAAACTTTCCAGAAGATCCCTTGTCTCAAGATGCTGGAGATCAAGTCCGAGGCATTATATAAGCAAAACACACTCCAGAAGAGGGAAGGTCAGGTCCTACCTTTAACTTCATCTCATGCTGCTATCTTCTTCCACTACCCCTCCCTCAGGCCCAGAAGAAATTTCTCCAAACTCCCAGCCCTCAAGTAAAAGGGCTCCTGAAACGAAAGGGTGACTTTTTGCCTGCCTGCCTCCCTTGCTAATGAGCTCAGACCCTGCTCCTCAAAGGCAGTCTAAAGACACTTATTTTAAGTAACTCATCAAATGGGAGAAATGCTGAATTTCTTCCAAGCTTTGTTCTTGCGGTCAGCAATGATGCAATGTTCTGTCACTGCTCCAAGACAGCTAAGGTCAGCCAGCTACAGAAGTGGCTTCCTTCCAAGCTCAGCCCAAGGTCCAGCTGCAAACTACCATGGAGGGCTAAATTTGTAAACATGGTATCTGAAATCCCACTGCAGGAAGGGAAGTCAGTACCGGCTGCTCTTAAATAGTGAGAGTATGGAACAAGAAGCTTAACACTACTGTGTGCAGAACACTGACAGCACAAATACCATAGAGCTTTCGCAAAAGAAGACTTAAAGCCATCAAGGAGGGGAGGTATAAGTCAGGAAAAAAACAGCCATAATACAGGACTCAGAGGTGTGATAAACTTAAGATTAATGTTTGTGTGCATATCCCTCCCAAAGCGGTTGTGACTCTGTGAAAACTGGTTCATAGTAAGGGCACATCCACACTATAAAGTTAAGCTGTTTTCAGTCCAGCTTCACGTTCAGTTCCACCTCTCCCAAGCATCTTTGGAGATTAATTTCTCTGAAGGTATAACTTCAGGCAGGGAAGAGCATAAAATGTCTAGCAGACAGTTCTCATCACCTTCACAAAGTGTGTCCACGGGGAGTCCTAAATGAAGTCAGAGGTTTGACACGGGGGAATGTCAGAATAAAGAAGTGGGCCAAAACAGGAGAGGATGAATGGAAACAGCTCACAGAGAATAGCAAATGGCATATGATAGTCAGCTTAGCATCTCTCTGCAATGGAAAAGCGACTCCCTATAAAGACTGTAGACAGCTAAGCCCCAAACTTTCACAAATTGGTCACTACTAGACACAGTTTAGAAGACAAGAGTAGTCCCATATTTAATCCAAGCGCAGGAAGAGCCACTATTAAAAGACATAGGTGACTGAGTCCTTGATGATCTACATATGTTAGGAAGCTGTCTCTTTCCCCATGCTGTGTCTTGTTCGGTTTTTGCACTGAGGCAAGCCAGTGGACTTTCCTCAGGCATAACCAAATTTCCTCCCATGACATTTCCCCGCCAAAATTTTCTCATTTGCATTTCTCATTTGCATTTCTGTCTGGCAGAAAAGAGGGAGGGAGGCTGGAAGTGAACAAAGTGAAGACACTTTGCAGAGGGGCACAAAAAAGAGGTCCTCATGGAGAGAACAGCCTTTGATGAACAGGAGGTGGGAGAAGTGCCCTGACATTTCCCACTAGCTTGTTCCTTCAAAGTTGTACATGGGATCCCCGTGGAATGAGTAGCCTTTGATGGATGCTTAAGAACAGCATTTCCCGACCTGGTGCCCTCCAGATGTGTTGGACTACAACTCCCAGAGCTCAGGGGAGTTGTAGTCCAACATATCTGGAGGGCACCAGGTTGGGGAAGGCTGCTTAAGCAAGTGGTCAGTTGGTGGCAGTGCCTTCGTCCTTTATGCTGGCTGCAGATTTCCAATAGCATGTGATGTTTTGTAACTGTCTCCCAGATTACATGTTGAAATGCTGCACTTGCTGCAGAAGCGTGCACACACCTGTCCACAGAAGAGATATGAGAGCTCTCTCTCTCCAGACAAGATCTCAGAAGCTTGGAAAGGTGGTGCGTGAATTACTAAGGCGACAATTCTAAACACACCTTTTTGGGGTTTAAGTTCCATTGAATTCAGTGAAATTTACTTCTTAGGATGCAAACATGCTTAGGATTGCACTGTAAGGTATCCTTCTACTGCCACTTCCACATCACATATAAAGAACAAAGCAGCCATTATATGTCTTGAACAGTGGTAGAATGTACTCACCCTAGATTCAGACCCATTTTGGGTGCATGCCTTAACAGAGCCAGGAGGACTCCCAAAATAGGGAGCCCTTAAGTATAGATGTCCACCCACTTCTATAGATGACTAATGTACAGCTGAGCTGCGGGGAAACCTTAATTTTTTAAAAGGCCATTTGCTTCTTTGAGATCCATGGCTACTACATTAGCTAACCACTAAAAACATGGAACAGCATTACCTAGTGGTTGGAGGTGTTACTTATATAATCATTTCAGAACTCTACAGGCTCATATGGACTTGGGATCAGCAAGGAGAAGAATGAGAGCATCTTCTATAGTTGTGTTTGTCTTTCAGTAAATTTGGGAGACTCAAAGAGTCATCCCCTCTCACAACTTACAGAGGCTTATTTATAACAAAATCTGAGAATCTCTGTCCTGTTGCAAACCTGCCATGTTCTACTTTATTGAAACATACACCATTCTAAGGGGCATTCTGCATGATCAGTACACAATTTGCAGATAAGGTGTGATGTCCTGTAGATTATGTACAATCTGTAGAATTGTAATTTGTAGAAAGATCAGTATTCCAACAGTTTGAGTCTGTGGTCCCAATCCCCCCCCCCGTGGGGAATTCCCCCCTGGTTGAGAACCCCTGTTCTAAGCAGTGCTTTTCCTGCTATTGCATAATATGAGCACTTCTGTGCATAATATTTTATACCTTGATGACATAGTAATGGACAGGATGTGGGCTAAGAAACTGAAGCTCAGTCAAGATAGAGGTACTATTGGGGGGCACTGTAGGGATGATGGAGAAATCCACAATGGATTCAAATGAGATTGGATTTCTGTAAATCTGACCTGTGGATTCCAAAGTGGACTTTTCCCGAGTCACATGGATTCCATGGACTTGTGGACCGTTATTTAAGTTTTGGGAGGGATTTGTGCAAATGCATTCTCGCATAAATGCACATCAGTACGCATTTGCAAATGAACAAAATTCTTGTACAAAAAATCCAATTCCATCAATGAGTGGTCGACAGAACGAAAGACACCTGATAATCTGAAAAACACAGATGGAACGGATTTAACAAAATCCGTACATGCCTAGTGGGTAGTTCAGCTGATCAAAGAGATGGAATTCAACCTGTTAAGGATCAGGTTTGCCAGTCAGGAGGTGATATTAAAGCCAATGGCCATGCTGGCTGGAAATGATGGGAATTGCAGTCCAACACATCTGGAAGACATCAGGTTGGGATGCACTAAAGAGCCACCTGTAGGAATATCCAAGGAATCCGACAATGGCTAAAATGTGTTTCTGGCATGCTGTCCATTGTCGTGTGGATGAACCCTTCCGGAGTTCAGTCTTAAGAAGTTCTAATGCAAGAGCACAGATTTGGATGACCACTCACTTCTGCATGAAAGAAGTACCCGAGTAGAGATCATATTGCTCCTTGTCACACAGAATGCTTCCTAACCCAAGCCCATGTTCCTACCAGCTGGACTCAGGTAACCCCAATACATGTTCATGCAACAGAAAGGATTAAGTCAATCTGCATCCAAGGCAATCTGAGCTCCTGGCATTGCAGCCACCACCATTTACCAGCTATTTTTAAAAATCTTTATTTTATTTTATTTAAAGCATTTATACTGCACTACATCCTGTTTAGGATTCCAGGGTTATGTACAAAAATTTATAATTCAATACAAAAACAGATAAAACCATAAACAAGCTAAAGTTTACGAGTTAAAAGTTAAAATGTGTGGGTAAATAAAAATGGTTTTGCCTGGGGCTGAAAGGCTGGCAACACAGATGCCAAGCAAAGCTCTGTAAGGAAGGGCTTTCCACGGCTGGGCCGCCAGTACAGAAAATGCCCTCCTCTTTGTTCTAGATTCATGTACCTCAGACAAATGAGATATTTGGAGGAGGGCTTCAGCAGACAGTGCTACCCCATGGTAACACTGTGGTCAGTCAAATGAAGAAGATGGCCTGAACTTGGAGTCTGTTGAAATTGTATACGAGTCAAATATTGGAAGAGCTCACTCTATGTTTAGTGGACACCTCTGCCCATGGATCCAGGTTCACGGCTAGTGTCAGCAGGCAAGAAGCTCTCAGGCACCAGACTGGAGCCTATGGGTGTTTGAAAAGCCCACTGAGCCAAATTCAAATTGCAGCACAACGTCTAATCTACCATCCCTGTCAGTCTCCTACTACTTGGGAGACTGACAGGGAGGGCATGTAAAGGTTCACCGAAGTGCCATTTGCAGGCACACACTGAACACACTGCGCAAATCCACTCTGATACGCAAGAGATTCGGCCCCTTCCAGGATGAAGGGCTCCTGCCACTTGTATCCATATGCCATCAAACTAACCAAAATATTCCACCATACGCTATGATACGCAAATACAGTCCTTAAAAATTAGAGCAGCCTTCCCCAACCTGGTGCTGTCCAAATGTGTTGGACTACAACTCACATCAGCCCCAGACAGCACGGCCATTGGCCAGGGAAGGCCGAATCAGGGGATATAAAGGAACATACCATGTGAAAGGGAGCAACTCTGCCCACTGAAGAATGGCCACCAGCCTGGGGCGTCCTTGCTTCTTGCTTTCCTTCCTCTATTCCCACTTCTTTTTTGAGGACCTAGAAGGGAACATTAAGCAAAAGGTGAGGATTCAGCTTCACTCAACTATAAATAAGGCTTTGAGATAAGCTACACATTGCCATGCAGGCCAGTGAGTCATACTTTTAACAAGGGTTCTCCATCAGTTGCTTCAGTGTCACAAACCCACAGGCAGCCATTCTGAAAGAAGACATCGGCTGACCACCTCGCAACCACCTCCAATGCTTTATTTATTTGGCTATAATATATTGGGTCAAATCCCAATATATGCTAACAATATATGCTAACATAGCTTCTGTTGTGCTAACAGAAGTTTGACTTTCTCTCTCTCATGCCCCACTGCAGCCCACCATTCCTTACCTTTGCCCAAAGGTTTATCCTACCTGCAGGGAGAAGCAGGAATGAGCAGATCTTGCACAGTGATAAATGGTCAAATGTAACCAGGAAGGATAAGGAGTATAGTACCACAGAACATTTCCCCCTCCATTAGCAGTAAAGGGATAAATAAACACACCTTCCTAATGCACACACGAGCACCAGCTCTAGGAACAGGAACTCTATTAAGAGATAATTGGACATGGTGCTAGACAGAGTACCAAACACTTCTATGAAGAAACAGTAGGTCAGCACCCCTACCCCAAACTGTGTCTATTCCAACACATTCTTTGGGTGGAGACTGGTTGCAAGCTTGGCTCATTCCTATGAAATGGCCAATAAATAGAGGCTGACACGTCATGTATATGACTGAGCTCAGTAGGCTGGGGGCAAAGGCTGATTTGGGGAACTTTCCTTTGTCAGGAACAAAGGGGATGATGTCATCACTGCACAGGGGCATCATTCAGGGACCGCAACCGCTTGTCAGAGTTCATGATTCAGAACAAAGAAGGGGAACTGGTACTGCAGCAGTGAACCCTAAACTGAGCATATTAGAATACTGACACAATATGTGCCAGGAATTCAAACAAAAAGTATAAAATGCACAACTGCATTTTATTCAGAAATCCCAGTTTATGTATACCTTTTGTATTTTTTATTTATTTATACCTTCTCCAACACCCAATATCTTGTTTCTAAATAAACTTTCACTTCTTTTATTATTGTTGGGCTTCCAACAGTGCAAACCTAAGCATGTTTACTTGCAAGTAAGTCCCACTGGGCTTACTTTCAAGTGGTATGAAATAAATTGCACTGAGCCAAAGTGTCATTTTGTCTGTGAAAAGACTTGATCAGGACAAATTAAATTACCTTGAATGGCTCAGTTCCAAGGAGCCCCCAAATCCCGGAGATTTCTAGTGGACCTTGCAAATTTGGGTTTCAATTACAGTAGAAAAAACCCAATAGCCCAAGACAAGCTGTTTGCTCTCAGATCTTTAGTTAGTGGGCAGTGGGCGGGGTGGGGGAGAGGTGTTCTTTAAATGTATGAATCACCATTTCACAATTTATTTGAAGGTTGTCCATTGCTGGAATATGTGTCTGAGATCAGGGTGGTGCTGGTAAAAAAATAAAAATCTGGAAATGTACAGTAAAGCTTGGATTGCAAGTAACTTGGTTTGAGAGCGTTTTGCAGGACAAGCAAATTTTTAAATATTTATTTAAATTTTTTGACTTGAGATACAAGCGACGTCTTGCAATACAAGTACTGTAGTACGGCTTAAATTAAAAATCTCTGTACAAATTTTTTTGGGGGAATTTCATTTTGATATAAGAGTGTTTTGGATTACAAGCACGTTTCCGGAACGAATTATGCTCTCAATCCAAGGCATGACTGTATTAGCTAGTCTCCTGAAGCCAGGCTAGTCTCATATTTACATGTGAATGAGAATATTTCACCCTGGAATTGGAGGTAGAAAACTGGTACACTAGTGGGAAGGTTTGGGGTATTTTATTGTCTGGATAAGACTTAAAGGACCTGAACCATCTTAACATCTGAGAAAGTGGACTTCCCTTGCAGCCAAATGCCTATAGGTCCACGAGGTGATGCTTTGCTCCCATCCTGTTTATGGAACATGGAACGGCTGGTTGTTAGAAACACTGAATGGTTGTTACCGTGTTGGGCATGGTGCCCTGTGGTCGAAGATGCTCACAGTTAAACCTGTCCACATATCTTTCCCACCACAGCCCACTTGGCTCTTCCCCCAGCCAGAGCTCAGTAATGAGAGATAAGCTTGCAGGTGACATAAGTGCTTTATTTATGTAGGAAGCCCCCTCAATCCATCAGCTGCAGGAAAACAAGGCTGTCAGCGCAAGATGATCTCATCCTTCCTGCAGAGTTGCTCCACTTGGATTGTGGAGGCAGGGCTCCCTCCCCCAACTATCTCATCCCATCCAACAAGCAGCAGCAGGGAGCACATGTGAAAACAAGAACCGAGTTAGTATTTCTATTGCTTTGGAAAGTGGGAGGTTGTGGCAGAGAAGTGACTGGCAGAAACCTTCACTGGCTGGTGACCACACAAATTGGGTGTGTGTGTGCGTGTGGGGGAACTAATCTATCCAGAGGAGGAGCCAGTCTGGGTCTTATGGGGCTCAATGCCAGGGAAACACATAAGGCCTTATAGACAAATTCTTGGCTAAGATTTCAAGGTCAATTTGGAGGATACTTTCCCTGGGGCTTATGAGATAGCATGGTGAGGTAATGCCTTTGCCATACATTACAGAGAAACTCTACAAAATCTTGACTTCACTCAAAACTGAAATGAGTGCTGTCTTTAATAATTTCACAAAACTGAATGCTAATGTGACATCTTGAATGCTTAAAATTCATGTGCAGAAGTGGCTCACAAACAGCTGAAGTGGTGCACCTGTGCAATGGGCAAATGGATCTGATGTACCCCCTGAGACATCCAGCTGAAAATTTTGCTTCTAGAAAGTTTGCCTGACAACTCATCTTTACAGAGATGTGCCAGCCTCTTTCCTATACAGACTTTAGGTAAAAAACACAATTAGGCAGGAGCACTACTGAAATCAGCTTTCTGACTCTCTACAAAACAAGTCTGAGGCTGGTGTAGCAGGAATGAAGGGCGCTGGTAGCACTGTGTATATATAACCCCCCCCCCCCAAAAAAAAAAAAACCCTCTGAGCAAGAGCTGAAGGCAATTCTGGGTATGGATTATAAGCATCAACACAGTTCTGTGTGGAGACTCAGGATCAGAAAACTGGAAGGCTACACCAATATGCAATTCCCCCTTACATTCAAGCCCAGGTACTACTGCTGCATGCTATACAAATTCTTTCAACTGTTCCCAAGCCTGTACCAGCAACACTCTGCACACAACTTTCTTACAAAACCTGCCCAGCACTGACATGTTTGTGTAAAAAGAATGCTGGCAGATGGAAACTTAGATGCATACTAATCGTATGAGCAACCTTTCCTTCTATTGTTCCATCATGCTCAGTTAGTTGCTTTCTCACTAACTACAATATCCACAAGCAGCCCGCCCACCCGCTCCCCCAAAAGGCAGATGAACCCAGGAGATAAAAAATGGAATAGAAATTATCTCATAGAAGAGAAGGCGGAACTAGAAAACCGGCTCTATTCCCGGTTTTTGGAAGGGTTGTATGGATGTCATTATAATCAAATGACATTATAATCAGGGTCTTAAGCCATCCTGGGCCAATGGCTAGTTCTGACATACAAGAGTGTTGGTGATTATATTGATCCACCTACATAAAAATACTTGATCCACCTGCATAAAAAAATACTATCAGACACTGCACTACATTACAACAGTGAATGAAACTTTGTTGCAGGTAGGAGTGGACAGGTGCTTTGTTCTGTCTTAGCCATGTAGAAAAAATGACCTCATGGTCACCATTTGTCCCTTGCTCAGTTACTTCTACTAAGATGTGGGGAATAATAATGCTTCTTTAAGTTTTGTGTGATCAAAACTCTCAAGAGGTTTATCTTCCTCCACAGAAAGACAGGGGGAAAGGTCAAGCTACAAAAAACTTTCAAAACACACGTTGGCCCCCACAACCACCCCTCCAACTACCTGTGATGTCTTCTCACAGGAGGAAGGACACAAAACGATCCTAACCTACCTCATAGGGCTGTTGTGAGGATAAAATGGATTATATAAGCCGCCTTGGGTTCCTTGGAGGAAAAAAGGCAGGACATACACGTAATAATAAATGAATGAAGCCAGGGAGAAGCCAGGTCTGGCCAGGCTGTAATACAGAAAGGTGGAATATAGAGTGGCAGAGCACAGCAAACAGGGCAGATATGAAAGCCCTTACCTTGAATTGGGACTTTCCTGTTCTGCAGTTGTTGTTGTTGCAGTTCCTCTCAGAGCTGTTGTAGGAAGGGCCCCGAAGCGTTCCTCCGTCAGGTTCCCTGTGCAAGTTGGACAGGGTGATCTTCTTGATGGAGCGGGACAGTGAATTGCGGTTGATACGATCTTCATTGGTGTCCACCTCCTCGACAGGGCTAGGGCTGTCAAACCTACCCCCAGTGGGCACCAGGGAAGCATGAGCCAGATACAGAGACACGCGTTCATTGAGGTTTCGGTGCAAGTCCCTGTTATCCAGAGCAGCCATAGGCAGGCCAGAACAGCCATCTCCTGGGAAGTCCAGGGAGCACTTTGGTAGGGAAAGCTTGGTGCTAATCGTAAATGGCTGGACCTTCCTTGCTGTGCCGCCAGACATTGTTCCTTCCTCTAGCATTGGCCCTGCAGGGTCCACAGGAGACTGTGGGGTCACACAAGTCTTGATAATCCACACCGCTTGGCTACAAGCAGCAGAAGAGAGAATAACCCTAGCAGCAGATGATAAAACCCAGGACAAAGTCCCCAGAGATGTGTTTCCAGTTCAGCCGCTTTTGCACCACACAAGAGTCCCGGAGATGGAGAATTTGCCCAAGGAACCAGTCCTGCCCCTCTCCTCAAGAGGGCATGTTCGAGAAGCCTCTTAGACGCGAAGCTTGCTTTGAAATTTCCGAAGAGGGCTTCCAACCTTCTTTGGTTCCCAAGCAGGAGAACTGCCACCATTCCAGGCCTCTGCACAACAGTGGTGCGGGAAGTACTGTCAGAACGTACTGTCAGAAAAAGGGGGTGAGAGCAGGATTGTGGGTGGGAGCTTGGTCCTGGCTTCAAAGCCAGGAGGAGAAAATAGTTCTGAGAGCCTTGAAGCTGGAAGGGTTTGTCTGGGGGTGGACCTTGAGAGATGAGATCAGAAATGAAATCTTCTCCCCAGAGCCTTACAGTTGCTGAATGCTCCCTGGTCTCCCCTCTTCCTTAGGCAGGCAGAGCAAGTCTTCTTCTCAAGAGAAGCTCACAGTCCCTTCTGCCGGAGAAGAGCTTTCTGCAGAGTGACCTTCTCCTCCTCCTCCTCCTCCTCTCCCTCGTCCTGGGGCACTCCGCGGCGACAGGTGCTGCTGCTAGTGCTACATACCTGCAAAGTTGGCAGTGTGGCCCGGGGGGGGGGGAGGCGGCGGCGGCGGGGGGGGGCTCCTCTTCGGCCGACTCCCTCCCTCCAGAGCCTGGTCCCTCAGTCGTCCACCTTCTTGCGCAGGTTGAGGACGCAGAGCAGGCAGGTGAGCACGGCCTCGCGGGACTGTCGGGAAGTCAGGCGGGCCCCCAGGCGCCGAAGCAGCGGCAGGAGGCGCTTGCGAGCCACGAGCAGCAGGCGGGTCAGGAGGGTGCGCAGGAGCAGGAGGGCGAGCAGCGGTGCGGGCATGCTGCGCCGGGCGGGGATCTGCGAGGGGAGGCACAGACACACACAGCGGGGTCAGAAGCCGCGGGAGGGGGCATCCCGCTGCTGCCGCCGCCACCCTCCCCCCCTCCGGGTTCAGCCTTCCCTCCTTGCACAGCCTGAATTCTCTCTCCCGCTCCCAGTCCCTATATTTAGCCCAGCCCTTTAGGCAGGGAGTTCTTTAGCATGAGGTAATGCGGCTCGGGCAAAGGGGAAAAAGACGGCTTCCAAAAAACCTTGCAGCCTTCCACTATGGCCTCGGGGGTTGGGGGGGAGGACTGTGGGCTCCTCCGCTCCACCGCCATCTGCTGGTTTTGGGGTTCTTAGACGAGGGAAATGGGGGGGGGGGCTGAGAAAGACGGGATGGGCGCGCAAGGCGGGAGAACAAGGCGAACGAGCACACCGCGTGCATTGCGTGTGGAGACGCAGCAGCAGCTGGATCTGCAACTCCCGCCCAGGCTCTTGCGGCTTTAGCAGCTACGCGACAGAAATTCAACAGGTGAAGCTCTTTCCCTTCATGCTTTCCGTGGTGAGAGAAATACTTTGCCTACTGCATTTCTGCTGCCGTTGCTGCCGGCACTCTGAGTCGGATTTCTTTGAAAGCGGCCGAAGCGGGGGGGGGGGGGGGAGAGTGAGTTTTAGGCACCTGCAAGCCGAGGAAAAGGGGCGGGGCAAGCTTTTTGCAACCCCGGGTATGCGTTCCTTAGGCGTGTGTTCAAAAATGCGTGTGCGGTGTGTGTGTGTGGGGGGGGGTATCTAAACTGAAACGCTCATCAAATGGCATGGAAGTTTTGTTTTAACACGTCCGCCGCCGCCGCCGCCACCCAACAGGTTGCTCGAGGACGGGGCTCTAAGGCAAGAGAAGGGCTGCAAGCAGCAGCAGCGGGTTCTCCGCTCTCTCTCCTCCTCCCGCCCAAACGGAGGATCCCGGGAGGTCTTCCAAGCCAGGGCTACAGGTTCTCTCTCTCCTGCCGGCATCTCGGGAAGGCGGGGGTCGATTGCGGGAGGGTGGAACCTTCCCCCGAAGTTGTCCTAGCAACGGAGCGCGTCGGAGGCGATGATGCAATTGAATTCCACAAGGATAGGCTCAAAAGCACACTGGGACTCGGAAAGGAAACTTCCCCGGGCGCTATGGCAACGGAGGGGACCGACGCCAGCTCCTGGGCCGGGGAGGCGGGACCACAATGCCGTATGGCCAGAGACTGGGGACCCCGTGCCATCCTGCTCCTGCTTTGCTGAGGGCCAAATCAGACATTACTTTAAAAGCGCGCCTTAAAGCTACGTTCCTCTCCCCATCCTCTCATTTTTACTCTAGAGTAGGCGCAGGGGCCTCGATCCGGGTAGACACCCTGTGGTGGGGCCTTATAAAGATCCGGATCCGGGCCTTGCACCTACCCTAGAGTAAAAGCGAAAAGAAGAGAGAGCTGCTAGGCGCACCTTTAAAGTAATGTCTGTTTTGGGCCCGGAGTTTCAGCGCGTCTCTCCCACAGAACAGGCGCCGTTTAGAGCCAGCCGCCACATGCAGGCCGCGGTGTGCGACTGCGTGATTAGAAAACGCTTTTGGTCTCAAAGGAAGGTTCTTACAGCGACCTTCACACGTTAGAGACGCCCGCAGAGGACACTTCTGTGAATGAATGTGAACTTGCGTGTAGATCGTCATGGAGGACTTCCCAGAATTTACTCGGAACATGCATGGACGGGGTGGTGGTGGTGAGGTAAACCGATGCCCTATATACACTTTGTACACACGTATGACCTTTCACAAGTTAGGTCAAATGTTTGGTAAGGTAGGGGGTAGAAGGACCAGTTGGTGCAGTCTTGCTCACCCTGCACATTCAACATAATGTGTGAAACAGTCTTCTTGCCCTATGTTGGAATCTGTAGGCCAGTTGCACATCAATTCCTACATGGGATGGGCAACTTGTAGGCCAAGACATCTGAAGGGCCACAACTTCCATAATCTCTCACCATTAGTTATGCTGGCTAGAGCTGATGGGAGTTGTAGGCTACAAATGGCCCACCTCTGATCATAAATGTTTGGGTTGCCTGCAAATAGAAATATTTTTCTCCATCAACTATGGGCAGGGAGTAATATGTCACTATTATCAGAAGTCAGAATTCCTTTACAGCTGTCAGTGCATCAGTCCGAGGAAACTGCTAAATTGATTAAAATTTTAGCACAATGGGGATAGGAGAAAGGCAAATTACTTACTTCTGAGTAGAAATGTATAGGATAGCTCAATGGTTCAGTGGGGTAAATCGATGCCCCCTTACTCTAAGGCAGTGATGGCAAACCTTTTTGAGCCCGAGTGCCCAAAGTGCACCACAAAACCAACTTATTTATTTCAAAGTGCCAACACTGCAATTAAACCTGTTTTAAACCAAATATAACACCTCAATTAAACCTATATTAAACCAAATATAATAAAATTAAAATAACGCATGCACTGCCTGCCTTTCCTCGCTGCTGTCCTCCTCCACAGACCCGGTCAGCCTCATGGCCCACCGCGCCGCCGCCCACGGAGCCTCCTGAGGCGGGACTTGGCCAGAGACATGGACGTTTCCCAGTGACATCGTCGCTGGGGCAACAGCGGCTCTCCAGGCCTGCCTGCCCTAGGAAGACCTTCTCTGCCCTTCCCCAGCAGAGGCAGCAGCCTGCGGGATGCCAGGTGACACGCAGTGGGCAGGAGTGGCCGCTCCACCCACCTCCGTCCTTCAATGGCTTCGCCCCCCTGCTCTTGAGCTCTGTGCCCCCAAACCCGCTCGAGGGCTGGTGACCTATGGCTCACGTGCCCGCAGAGCAGTCCCTGTGTGCCAGCTGTGGCACGCGTGCCATAGGTTCGCCATCACTGCTCTAAGGTAAGGGGGCATGGATTACAGCCTAATTTTTCAGCTGTTTAGCATCTCAATATCCAGTTTATTCTTTTAAGAAATATTATATAGATAGATTTAGATGATTAGAAATTGGTTGTAAATATGGAAGTTGCTTAATAGAGAATTGTATAAATATTCTGACATCCTGGTTATGGTTAAACAAAATACAAGTTTGTTTTTTCCTGTATGTGATATACCATAATCATTACAGCATAATGTAATCAAGTTATTTCAAAACTATTGAGTTTCCAACAAGCCAAATGGGTTGCCTTGTGGACACAGTTTTCTGTGTTGTTTTCTTGGTACAGTAATACCTTGGATTGCAAGTATAATTCGTTCCGGAACCATGCTTGTAATCTAAAACACTCTTATATCAAAGCGAGTCTCTGGCGGGCGTGAGCGGGGCCGATTTCGGCCCGCTACGCCGGCTCTAGGCGAGCGGTTACATCCCTACGACTTGTATTGCAAGATGTCGCTTGTTTATCAAGTCAAAATTTATTTTAAAAAATTGCTTGTCTTGCAAAACGCTCTCAGACCAAGTTACTTGCAATCCAAGGTATTACTGTATATTATACATGAAAGCCAGTAGACAAGATATAATACCAGTGTGATCCTAAACCTGTTTGAGGGCATATTGGTAGCAAGATTAAGTTTCTGTGTATGCGAACTGGACTTTTAATTAATTTTTTACACACCGCAGTGCCCCCACCCCAATTAAAAAATGTATTCTTCCATGACAAAAGGAGACTATAGTTGCTTCCAAACTCGCCATGTAGACTGGAATCGTTCACTCGCTTTTTATGGAGAATCCAAATGACATTGTTCCCAACATATTGTATCCTTGTGTTTTCCATGTTCTCCTCCCATCTTTATTCAGACCTGATTTGTGGTGATTTGTTTTCCACTTAGCCTGGTGCCACACCTTTGGAATTCCGTTCCCAGGGAAATATGCATGGTTTCATCACTGCTGGCTTAAAAAAACAAGCCTGAAAATAGATATATTCTAGTCTTCATTTGCTGCTTTAAAAAATCATTTGCTGCTGCTATGTGTGTGTGTGTTTAATTGTAACTGAATTTATATTGTTTTATAACATTGTAAGCTACGTTGTGAGGGCAGTGCACCGCACCCTGAAAGGCAGGTTAACATCTATTATTGTTAATCATCATCATTATTATTGATTGATTGATTGATTGATGATGATGATACAACAACTGCATTTTATCTAATATGGTATGACAAACTACCACTGAGGCTTTTCAGCGCTATTGTGCATTTAATTAGACAACTTCTTGTGGCTTCTGCCTCTAATTGCTTCCTGTCCGGTGTGGCTGGCTATTATTGATTAATTGCCTCTTAACTGGCTCTTCACTATTTCATTCCTGTTTCCTGGGGGGTGGGGAGGGTAAGATGGGGACATACAGACATTAATTCCTGGTTTCCACTCATTATTAACCCCCCCCTTTTTTATTGTGAAAAAGCAGTTTTTCAGTAAAAGAAAAAAAAAGTTAATGACAGAAAACCTGTAATTAACCCCAACCCCACTCTACCCACCCCACCCCATAAGGAACAGGAGTTAGAATATTCAAGGGTCAATTAAGGGGAAATTCATCAGTACTGGTAATTCTGTGACACTGCTGAACAGGAAGTAATTAGAGGCAGAAGCCACAAGGTGGGAGCTTCTCATTAAGAGTTGCAGGGAATTTTTTGCTGAATGGGACTAACTAGTAGCTAGAAATGTTGGTTTTATGGGGGGCAGGTTTTAATATTCTTTGTTATGTCATTTCTTCTTTTTAAATATACTTTTATTAAGCTTAACCTGTTGTGTTTCATGAATCAATGCTTAGTGAAGAGCCATCTGGTCAAATGCAGTTGGATAGCTAAAGAGCTTACAACTGGAAAGGAGACCCTGAAGCATAGGTTTGAGCTCAGCTTTACTCACTGCCTACCTCTTAGATTTTCAGAATCACCTGGGTTGAAAGAAGAATTAGGCAGTGATCTCATGACATTTCTATCTCTCATTCATTCTTACAAACTCTCCATGGCTATGCACTGAAAGAGTAAACATGCTCTTTGACCATGCTTTAATTGCCCTGATTGCGAATACAAAAGGGGACCAAATTGTGTGATGGGGAAACTAATTTTCAGGAATCTTGAGTACATGTCCTTTGAATGGAATGGATCTGAAAGTAATGTTTTATTTGCTACATTAGGAAGGATCCTCTCTATCCACATACTTTCTTATAGCATGCCACAAGCAGAAAGCTAAAATAATCAAGGGCAATGCATCCTTTGCCACCCAGACCATGCAAATAATGACATGAAAATGGCATGGTATAAGAACTCTCTCTTTTGGAGAGAGAGCTTCTACAATTCAGGTTCAGTTTGACATAACTGAGGCTACAGTCCTGTACCCACTTACCTAGGAGTAAGCTCCATTGAACTCAGTGGGTTTTAACTTCTGAGTAGACATGCATAGAATTGCACTGTAAAGCCCTCTATTTCTTTACAGACTTGGATTGATCTCCAAGGACTTGTTCACATGAAACAGCAACTTTCCTCTCTGCCCTGGTTAATTGACTATAACATCTGGGCAATTCTGCAGGACAGGATATATCACATACAGTCTTACCAGAAACCAAGTAACCGTTTTTCTACTTAGACAGGAAGTGTTGTCCTTCTTGGTTTGCAGCTGTATGAAATCTAGGAAAACAAGGGGGAGGGGAAATCTCATGAAACATCTGCCAATACAAATGGTAGGGTATAAATTGGCATCAATATTCCAATTGGCATCAAATGGTAGGGTGGCTGGTTGCCGGCCAGATGGGCGATAAATAAATTTATAATAATAATAATAATAATAAATATCAGCTGGAAATCTAGGCCCTGAATTATTATCACCAATGGGCCAGTTATAATTGAGCAAAGGTCAAATGTGAATTTCTGCCAACCTGTTAGGTTCTTTCATTGCCACCAGAGGCTCCAAAATGCTTTTAATAAACTTTTTCATCCATCACCAAACTGTAGCCTTGGAGAGTCATCTCAGTGACATGGGATGTTGGCATTTTAAATGTCTTGCCTAAATATAAATTTGTGGTTTGTCTTTTAACAGTTAATAAATTGATCAGCCTCTTAAAATATTATGGGAAGGATCCAATAGTGTGCTACTGCTAGCAGTATTGACATTGCACTAGCAAAAACCAACACTTCCACAATATCAATAGTGCTTGCTAGTGGGATGGGTTTCTGATATTGCACAAGCATTGGTTTCCACTAGCTCAATGTCGGTTGTGCACTAGTGGTAGCGCACTGTTGGATCTTTCTCTATAATATCTTCATACAGCTAATCTGTGAACTTTTGATAATGATAATGATTTTCCCCCTTGATTAAACAACACATGTAATTTATCTTAAAGGCATTCCTGAATCAAAATATGTTCATAAATAGTTTACAGCAATGACATCAACACCAATTATCCTTTTTTCCGAGCCCAGTTTGAAATCAACTATGATTATAAACTGCAGTTTTAATCTATAAATGCAATATTGGAAGATATTAATCATACTGTTTATTCTATAAATGCTTTAATGTCTACATTTTAAATGCAGTGATACCCTTTTAAGCTATCACTTTATTCTAGTAGTAGCCTTAAGTATTTTTACTGCCCTGTCATTTACTTTTCACCTGTTGTTTCCTCCATTCTCTATCAAAGGCTTTATCAGAACAGAAGGAAAGCATCCAGTTTCAGAATGCACCTTAAGAGAAAGATTAAGAGAAAACTAAAGTTAACAGAAAGAAACAGAAATTGTACAGCTTCACTTACCCTCCCTGCAATTTTCTTCTCCCCAAACTACAGTATTTTCATGAGATCTTTCATCATAGAGATAGAAGACTGGAGTCACAGACAGCCTGAAATTCAGGTTAAAAACTGAAAGCCACCACTGGCCATGGTTTTTGATGGGAGCACAGTGGCATTGTGTGCGCACTCTCTCTTGGCACCTCAGGGTTGAAAATAGACTTAGTCATACTTAGAGTAGAACCATTAAAATCAACCAGTCTTATGTTAGTCCTGATTTCAAGGGATCTACTCTAACTATAACTACACCAGGATCCAACCCTTTATATATATTTGACCTCAGAGGTTAGAGAAGAAAACCAGTTCTGTTTGAGACTGGAATGACCAAGAAGGGCTGTGTGACTAGCCTTTTTCTATTTCTATGTTTTCCATAGGAACATGGAACCAGAAGTTCAGATGCTGCAGGTGACCCCCAGAGGGAACATGTCCCTGACCAGTGCAGTTCCCAGAAGATAGCTTTACAAGTGTAACCAGAGCAGCTCTTACTGTCTTTGGGCTCCTTCCCTGGTCTCCTCTTCCAAAATTGCAGAAAGGTCCTGTGTTTCTAAGAGCAGCAGTGTTCCCTTCTCTGCATCACCTTGGACAAAACGACTTGCCTACAGCACCGACAGAAAACATATGCCCAGACAATGAAGAACAATCATAATTACAAAAAAGACTCCTCCTTGTCAGCTGTCCTTTAAGCTCCATACCCACACCCAGCTCTACCTCTCCCCCTACTGCAAACAAGAGTTGGGGGAAGAGACACATGCTCAGCGTAAGTGATAGCTGCCAACCCCGTGATCCCATCTGTTGGGATGGCTTCTGGAACATGCAGAGGGAGTTAATTGGGGAAAGGGGTGGGGTGGGGTGGGGGTTAGGGATCACAGCATCTGTGCTGCACAGTTCCATGATCTGGCAGAAGAAGCATCTGCTGAAAGACCCCATTGAAACCCTGAACAGGCAGCCAGCTTCAAAAGACAGCCCCACAACTGTTACCCCTGCTCTGCTAATGACCGACACTTGTTTCCCTTGAGGAACTGAATAATGCAGACACATGTTGCATTGCCAGAGGAAAGGGATGGGGCTGTACATAACCCACTAGTGCTCCCCCACTTTCAGAAGGAAATGGGGGCAGTGGGATATTTGTGGCTAAGAATCAAAGAAGTGAGTCAGGGCCAATTCACCCCCCTTTTTAGGTTCATACCGAGTATATGCCTAGACAGTATAATGTGTGCATGTGACAAACACATGTTTGTAAATATGTATATGTTGCAAGTACATGTCTCAGGGAGCTGTGATTTCTTGCAGCTCCCTCTTCAGTGTGCATCTGATGGTAAGTACACGTTTCTCTCAACATAATGGCCTGGTTCACACATCAGGGCTACCTAGGGTTTAAACAAATCCTGCGCACTTGCTCGCTTGCTCCCACTGAGTTAAACATCCCAGTGGTGCTCCATCCCGGGGTTGCTTATCATGATGTCTAAACCCGAAGGGCAGTATCCAATGGTATCATTCCGCAAACTTAAATAGTGCAAGCGGAGCTCTGACAAATCTTTCCTTAACTCAAGTGGTCGTGCAGCCATAATGCACAGCCAGTTGCACAACTGCTTGCGCAACCACTTTTGGCAAACGTAACTTTAGTTTGATTCTCCTCTTGGGCAGAGTTCAGATTCGGAACCTAGTGTGAATCAGATCAATGTGAGAAAAGGCCCATCGGCCTCTAGGAGGCGCTGCACTTCCTGCTCTGGGTGTACAGGAGGCCTGACAGTCACTGGGCAATTTTAATGGAAAAGGTGGCTTATAAGTACTGTGAATACAATCAAATTACATCCACTAAAGGTGCTTTGGTGTAATTTAGGGAAGGGACCGTAGCTCGGCTGCTTTGCATGTTGGAAATCACAGGTTCAATCCTGGCATCTCCAGTTCAAAAGATCAGGTAGCAGGTGATGGGGAAACCTCAGTCCCCAAGACCTTGGAGACCCCCTGTCAATCTGCATAGACAATTCTGGGCTAGATGGAAGAACAGTCTGATTCAAGGAAGCCTCCTATGTTCCTATTCTCAAAGCTCACCCAGTAAATATAAATTCAACCGAACTCTATTTTTGGCCAGCAGATAGACTACCTTCTATGGAAAGAGACCTTCAAAATGATTTACCTCTCTATGATGGATTGATCTCTAAGCCATTTATTACCCTATTTTATCTGATATGGGTGAGCCTGAAACTGGAAGGCCATGGAAAGAAGTGGCACAGTAGATGGCTGGAATAGATCCAGGCTGGCTTTAGCACACTGGAAAGCCGGTGTGAATGTGATAGCTTCACCCTGTGCCTAGCTGTAAAGCAATCCATTTATTCAAGACAGCCTTCCCCAACCTGGTGCTCTCCAGATGTGTTGGACTACAACTTCCAGTATCCCCTGGCTGGGGGACAATGGGAGTTATAATTCCAACACATCTGGAGGGTGCCAGGTTGGGGAAGGCTGATCTAAGCATTGCAATGCCACTGAAAGTGAGTTGGTGTGGGAATTATGAAATGAGTTGCAAGTTGGCTGAGCAATGACAAAAGAATGCAACCAGTTCACGACATGCCGGAGGCCGCCTCCACCCACACATGCAGCTGCATGGGATTTGGTTTAGAAATACCACAACCATGCAGACAGGGCTGAGCATGAGGGACTTCTCTAATGAATCGGCACCTAGGGCTTCGTCAGATATTTGCAACTGAACATTTTGGGCATGAAGTGGAGGGGGTCTTCGAGGTACTTCCAAATGTTTCCCCAAATCCCCCTTGCCCAAGTGATCCAGGAGACTGATATGTTTTACTGATTAAGGCTATTAGGGCTTAGGCTCCATTGAGCTCAACGACTGGAGTAAACCTGCTTATGTTTGCACTGGCAATGTGGAGGTGATGAGTGGGGAAAGCAGCAACCATGTCTCCAAGGTGATGATGTGTGAATTCAGTCTTAGGGCTTCTCTGCATGAGGCATATAACCTGGCGCCTTACCAAGGCTGCTTCTTCCGTCTTCTGAGTAAGGCTGCCTCAGTTACATGCGGCTTTTTTCCAGGGGTGTGTGTGTCTTTCTCTGCCTTTCTATATATTCTGTTAACCAACCATAAGGTGGTGCTGTGGCATAGCTGAAGTATACCGGATTTTCAGCTGCACAAGAGGCTTTTGTTATGGTTTAAAATTTAATAGATGACTTTCCTTGGTCTAAAAAAAAGCCGCAAACATGGCTGGAAAACACAGGAGAGGCCCTGGGAAGACAGACGACATTGTGAAAAGGCCCCGCAAACTTCTGTGAGTGAGGCACCAGGAGCACACAATAAATGCCTCGAGTAGAAAAGTCCTTAGTCTTATCTATGGTCTTTGCCTATGAACAGGTGTGTGTGTGTGTGTGTGAGAGAGAGAGAGAGAGAGAGAGAGAAGCTTGCCAAAAACCACCTAGTGTGATTTATGGATGAGCAGGGATTCGAGCCTAAGTGACTTGTCTCCCTGTCTCCAAACCCAACATGCAGCCAACTGCATCACACTGGTCCCCCTCTAGTTAGTTTATATTCAATTGGATTTAAATGGATTTAGCTTTCTTGAAGTCAGTAGGATTCCGCTGGCTTAAATCCAAGTACTTTGCATTAACTGCATTGTAGATAGGGTTAATAATGAGAAAAATGGGCAATGAATCTAAATATTGCCTCCAGTTGGACATTATTTATGTCGGTGTGAGCCAAAGCCAGGCCTACATTCCCAGAGCCGGAAACGGATCCTTCAGATAATGCTTTGTAGTTAACTCACACAAGATTTCATTGGAGAATAATTATGGAGGTAGAAAACTGCAGCAAAAAGAAAAAAAGACTGGGAACTTGTAAGCAGTTCACTTCATTTGGTTCTGTGAGGAGGAGGAGGTTTGTGTTGCAGATCAAAGATCATCCCTTCCCTCTTCTTTCCATCTTCCAGACTGATCTTGATTATGTGACCCATCCTTTGCCCTTTGAAGGCTGCTGCAATGAGCTCAGCTGGGATGACCTTTCCCAGCCTGTGCAGCTTTCTCACGGGGAGACAGAGATCAACCCAAGGGACCGGCCTGGCTCCAGCACAGCAGCATCATGCTCCAAAACCAGAAACAGTCACTCAGCGGCTCAATTATTAGCAAGAGAGCAGCAAGGGTCAACAGTGATGTAAGGCTCTTGGGGCTTGTCTCCTAGTGGCCCCTGGGCCTGCCTCGCTTGATTCTTTTAAGCTGCTGAAGAACTCGCAGTTCCCTCCTTTTCTTTCCACACACTTACTGTACATTGAGTGCCATTTAGATCATGCAGATGGTACTCATCGGAGGTTAGTGCTGCGCCGACATGATGAATCAGTCAAGATTCTAGACTGCATGAGAGACCCACAGTGTGAATTCTTTGACAGAAGGGATCATTAGGAACAAATGTAGTAGTAGTAGTAGTGTCAAAATACAGTAATACCTTGGATTGCAAGTAACTTGGTCTGAGAGCGTTTTGCAAGAAAAGCAAAATTTTTTAAAAATTTTTGATAGACAAGCAAGGTCTTGCAAGACAAGTAGTGTAGGGATGTAACCGCTCGCCTTGAGCGGGCGTAGCGGGCCGAAATCGGCCCCGTTCACGCCCGCCAGAGACTTGCTTTGATATAAGAGTGTTTTGGATTACAACAAGCACGGTTCCGGAACTGAATTATGCTTGCAATCCAAGGTATTACTGTACTCCAATGTACTGTATAAAGAGTAGAATAGATGGGGTTCTGCCATAATGACTTACAAAAGGGGTAGGCAACTTGTGGCTCTCCAGATGTTTTGAACTACAACTCCCATCATTTACACCACTGGCTATGCTGATTAGGGCTGATGGGAGTTGTAGGCCAAAACTAGTTGGAGGGCCATACATTGCCCACCCCTGGTTTACAGAGTAATAGTCACAATTCAAAAGGAAAAAAGGATGAGGTGTGAAGAGGAAAAGAAGGGAAGTCAGATATCAGTGCTTACATAATGGTTATACGATGACCACTAGACTGATGGCCATTGCAGGAGACATTCTGGAAAAGGAGCCAAATAGCTGTTGGTCCCAGACTCCCAGCCATGCCCTCTCCAAATGTAGCTTTCTTCCTGGATAAAATGATTGCTTTAGTAGGCATAGGATATGCAGTCAACACAGTCTGTTGAGAGAGTTTAGTACTTATTTTGAATAGGACCTATGAAAAGTCCTTCAGAAGCTTGGAAAAAGTAAACTAGAAAGATCTTCCTAATGGCATAAGTTATATAAAGGAGGATAATGGATTGACTTCAAAGTAGAAAGAAGTGTTGTTTGGCATTTTGTACTGGTCATTCTTGAGACTGATGCTGTTCAATATCTTCATGAACTACTTGTAGAATGGGTTGAGTAATACACCTACCGGTATCAGAGTTGCAGGTTAGGCAAAACTTGAGAAGAAGTGCAAACATTTGAAGAGTATAAACTAAACATTCAAAATAATTCAAATAAACTGGAGGGTTGAGGTTGTAAGAAGTGGAATTCTACAAGAATAAATGCAAAATGTTTTAACATAGAAAAGAAGAGTGCATTCCACAAACATATGTACGTGTGTGTGTCTGTGAGTGTGTGTGAACAGTTGTATTGTGCAGAATTTTTTTAGAAATTATAGTGAATAACTTAATGATTACATATTTGGAAAGGCTGAAGGAGGAGGGCATGTTTAGCCTAGAGGAAAAACGTTTTAAGGAAAGATGTCAAAGATTTATTAACCTGAGAGGTTGAAGCAAGAAAAACAAATCCTCAGCATTCAGATTTATTTGGCTCAGCTCAGATCCTTCATACATAGTAACTTTTCCCACCTGAGGATATTGGATCAATCCAGTGTTTGGATTAAGAAACTGAAATATATTGCAGTAAGTAAAGAGTCTTAATACAAGTGAGTGAGCCAAATTAGCCACTTATGTGTGATTTATTTTAAAATCTTTTTGTGTGTGTGTGGCTTTCATAGACATAACAAGACAAGACAGATAGGCATACTACACAGGGTCTTACGTCTTATCTTGAAAACATACATCCCCTGATGTCTCAGAAAGTACTGTTTTGCCAGATGCCCAAATTTGTTTTGTACATTTTTTAATATCCTGTATCTGAATTATTGACATTTTCAGAACCTCAAAATTCAGTACACAGTAGCAGGCAAAGAAATAGTATTGGGTTAGCTATATTATAAGTCTGCTGTTTATTTTACCTTTATTTATCTATTAAAGAATTTTTTATACCACACTTCATCAGGGATTTCAGGGCACTTTACAAAACACTTAAAAAGAACAAAGTACACAATATACATAACAATAAAAGTTCACTTAAAAGCAAGGGGGGGGGAGCAAGTTCAAGAAAAGATATGTAGCACATAAAAGGCCTGAGAGAATTTTATTTTTTTTAAAAGTCTTAACTTGGCACCTGAAAAATAAAAGCATAGGTACAGGGCAAGCTTTCCTGCGGAGTCAGTTCCACAGATGGGGCACCACAGTCAAGAATGCTGTCTCCATAATCAGCACCTGCCTCTGTCACCAAAGTCACCTCTGGTGGCAGGGATCACTTTTTGCCAATGTAAACTAGAGATGTCAGAGAAATCTGCAACAGACTCAAAATGAGTTCAAATTTCTAAGAACCAGCCCCATGGATTCCACAGAAGACTGGCTTTTCCCAAGTTGTACAGATTCCACAGACTTACAGACTGTTTAAAAAAATTTTTTTTACGTAATTTAATGCGAAATTAGTAGTAGATATGTAAAATTTTAAAAACCCCAAGCCAAAATGCATACTTCCCCCATAGGATCAAGCGTGGAAATACACATTTTGGGGGATTTGCATATTTTGGGGAGATTTGTGCATTTTCAGGAGTGCAAATTAGTGCAATTTGGACTGGATGCAAACAAATTGAAGCTTAATCCAAACAAGACAGAGGTGCTCCTGGTCAGTCCTGAAGTCAGATCAAGGAAAAGGGATTCAGTTTGTGTTGGATGGGGTTACACTCCCCCTGAAGACACAGGCTCGCAGCTTGGGCCTGGATGCCCAGGTTTCGGAGGTGGCCAGGAGTGTATTTGCACAGTTAAAGCTAGTGTGCCAGCTGCGCCTTTTTCTGGAGATGTCTGATTTGGCCACAGTGACACATGCCTTAGTTATACAGGCCTGTGGCTTATGCTGGCTCAGCTTGTCTGAGTGTGGAAAGCTAAGCAGGGTCAGGCCTTGGCTATTACTTGGATGGGAGTACCCTCCTCTAGTTTCCTGCATTGAGCAGGGGGTTGGACTCGATGGCCTTGTAGGCCCCTTCCAACTCTATGAATCCCGCCTTTTTTCCTGCAACAGGGGAAATTATTATTTTAATAATAATAACAACAACTCCAAATTTGCACTGTTGCACAACTCTGGAATCCAAGTTCCGTCAATGAGCAGTCAATGGAACAAAACACACCTGACAATCCGCGAAATGTAGATGGAATGGATTTTACAATGTCCATACATCACTTATGTAAATTGCAGGCACGGGCCCCCTGATCCAGATCAGGACCACCACAGTGGGGGGCAAAGGGTTAATGAATCTTCCACTATGCCAGGGCCTCAGAACTTCAGGCTAGGGACCAAATCCAGCCCTCTTGGGGACCAAATCCAGCCCACTGGGGTTCCCCAGGTCCCACCAGCTTCCCCCAACCTCTGATCTTTTGGTGGTTTCCCAACTTTTGTGTAGCTTTTTCTCCATTCCAAAAGGTTGAAATTTATTTATTTATTTATTATATTTATACAGACCAGAGCTCATGCTGGCTCAGTTTGTCTGAGTGTGGAAAGCTAAGCAGGGTCAGACCTGGTTATTACTTGGATGGGAGACCCCTCCTCTAGTTTCCTGCATTGAGCAGGGGGTTGGACTCGATGGCCTTGTAGGCCCCTTCCAACTCTATGAATCCCGCCTTTTTTCCTGCAAGGAACCCAAGGTGGCTTACATAATCCTTCTCCTCCTCTCCATTTTATCCTCACAACAACCCTGTGAGGTAGGTTAGGCTGAGAGTCAGTGACTGGCCCAAAGTCACCCAGTGAGTTCCATGGCCGAGCGGGGACTAGAACCCGGATCTCCCGAGTTCCAGTCCAACACTCTCACCACTACGCCACACTGGCTCTCCTAAGGTGTAGTCACTGGCAGTAAGAGCTTTAAGCTAAAATATGCTGGTATTTGGGCGATTTTGGCCCCTCCCCTTTTGCCTTATTACCCTATTTTATCTGCCGCTGGCAGTTTGGTGTATGGGTGGATGTGGTGATAGATGACCGGCTACCAACCAAGGATGGAGAGCTGGTGTTTGTGCACTCGGCAGAGTGTCAAGAGTTCTGGAGTGCTCTGCTGGAAAAGGCGTATGCCAAGTGAGTGCTGCCTCGGTTCAGGTTACGCAAAGTGCTAACGGGGAGGTGGGTCCCTATCCTTCACGTCAGGGGTGTTGAGCCTCATGCCTGTGAACCAAATCCAGCCCTCCGGGGTTTCCCAGACGGCTGCCCCCCTTCCCCTCACCCCCCCTTATTATGGAACCATCTCCCCAACAAGGCCTGCCTGGCCCCAACATTGTTATCTTTTCAGCACCCGGTTAAGACCTTCCTCTTCTCTCAGGCATTTGTCAGCATATAATGAGGTTTTGATCAAGTCCTGGATTTTTCTTATTGTTGATTGTTTAAAATTGTTTAGATATATGTCTGTCTCTCTGTGAGCTCTTTATATGTTTGTATGCAAATGGTTTATTTACTATGTATAACGTATTTTTAATGGTTTTTAATGTTTGTAAAACACCCAGAGAGCTTTGGCTATTGAACATTATAGAAATGGAATAAACAAACAAACAAACAAACAAACAAATAAATAAAGTCACTCAGGATATAGTCTCTAGTGAATTACTGTAGTGAAGAATAGTTAATACTGCATATTCTCAAATTTGTGGAACAATAAAATGATAAAGATGGCCTTTCTATCTAATGTTGAGTGGGAATTACACATAAGAGATGCTGGTATCTTCACTCAGGATCCTCAAACAGACCTTTGAAATATGTCAATTTCTCTGAAAGGTGTTTTATTTGAGGTTAGGTATTATGTAGATTTATTTAAATGTTTAATTCATCCGGTAAATGCCAAAGTCTGTAGGTAATCAGCCTCAGTTCTACTGCGAACACAAACGAAACAAGGTTAGGAAAGGGGCAATTGAGACTATAGGATGGATGCAGAGTTTTATTCTGCCAGCTGGAGCATCACCAAGTGGAGTTCCATGCAGACCGCTCTCGCAGGTGGAAAGGAGGGAGGGATGATGTTCACAGATGCCTCCTCTTAATTTGCAGCCTCAATACCACCTCCCCCACTGTCCCCACTGTTCTGGAGAGTCCCACAACCCTCCTGAGCAGATTTGGGGGAGGGGGAGAGACATAGGAGACTACATGGGGAAGGGGGAAATTGGCAAAGATACCTTTTTTCTCTGTTCAGCCAGCGGTAAATCTCCAGGTAAATCTCCACGGGGGTCGAAAGCCTCCTGCTGATGGAAGCAGCCCGTTGGTCCACAGGAGGCTTTCTTTGGATCCTACCCAGTGTGATTGCCTACACCAGCCTTCCTCAACCTGGTGCCCTCCAGATGTGTTGGATTACAACTCTCAGAATTCCTGACCATTGACCATGCTGACTGGGGGATTCTGGGAGTTGTAGTCCAACACATCTGGAGGAGGACACCAGGTTGGGAGGCTGGTGGCTCCAATATCAGCAGGGCTATGTATCCACTCCAGATTTTACTGTGAACCACTAAGAAGCTACCCATGGTGCTGAGCCTATTTTGGGGATAGGGATCAGAACCATGGATAGCTCCTTAGAAGTTCAGATTAAAATCTGGAGTGGATACACCATCCCGCTGACCTTGGAGCCACTGGCCTCCATTGATTATAGTCTGCTTTAGGCCTGTGATATGGACCCCCCTTTCTACAATACCTCCCCTTCAAGGGGCCAAGATGAGCTGTAACCTGTTGTGTGGTCAAAGGTGGAGCCAGAGAGTCTTGCATCAGATGGGGGGCAGAGAAGAAGGGAGGAGAAAGATGGTTGAAGGAGCCCAGCACCTTTTGCTCCATCATGACATCACTGCATTTGCAGACAGATGCACACATGTTATTGTTGAAACACTTACGTGCTGAGAAAGGAGGAATGGTAGAGAGACAGCAGGGTAAATGCTGAGATTAATGACCTAATTTCATGAGCCCTTGATAAGAATCACTCCAAGAGGTTTGATGTAATGCAGACAGAGCATTTCTGATCATACAAATTCAGGCAAGAAGCAGTCAGGGATAAAGCAGCCAAAGAAAAGCTGGGTTGTTAGTTTGAAAACACCATGACCAGGGTCTTTCTTTTTTTTTGGCCAAGTACTTAGTCTCTCGTCCCCCCGCCAATCTTGATCACAATTTTACCTAACAGGCAGCATAGATTTTTATATATGTGATGAACTGACATGTGCAGATGAGCAAAGGGGCGCAAGAGCCAACAGATACAACCTGGAAAACTGGGCTCATCACGCAATGAGGGCATATAGTACTAGAACCTCAGAAAGGCCATGAACCTGGGGTGCCCAAACATAAGAAATGCCATGCTGGATCAGACCAAGGGGCCATCTAGTCCAGCATTCTGTTCACAAAACGGCCAACCAGCTACCCGTGGGAAACCCACAAGCAGAACATGAGTGCAAGAGCACCTCCCGCCCATGTTCCCCAGCAACTGGTGTAGATAGGCATACTGCCTCTGATACTGGAGGTAGCATATAGCCACCAGGACTAGTAGCCATTGATAGCCTCCTCCTCCATGAATTTGTCCAATCCCCTTTTAAAGCTGTTCAAATTGGTGGCCATCACTACATCTTCTGGAAGTGAATTCCATAGTTTATACGCTGTGTGAAGAAGTACCTCCTTTTTTCTCTCCTGAATCACCCACCAATCAACTTCATGGGATGACCCTGGGTTCTAGTATTATGGGAGACTGAGAAAAATGTCTCCCTATCCACCTTCTCCACACCATGCATAATTTTGTACACTTCTATCATGTCTCCTCTTAGTTGCCTCTTCTCTTTTGTTGCAGAGCAGCCGGTGCAGTTCTTTCCACGCCGGCTGCAAGGTGTCAGCAGAGCAGGGGGTCAGAGCTCCTATTCCCAGCTCTGAGGTTGGAGCATTACCTCCAACCTCGGATCTGGGAATCCCAAAATATCCCATGGCCCCTCAGACACTGTCTAGGGGCCATAGGATTGCTCCTTCCAAAGTTTTAAATTATTTTGAACATTAATTTTTTTATATTATGTTTTTGTTATGTTGTATTTTTGGGTTGTGATTTTTGTGAATCACCCAGAGAGCTTTGGCTATATTGGGCAGTATAGAATTGAAATAATTGAAATGAAACAAAACTCTACCTGAGTACATGACCAGGTGCTAATGACCTAGTGACAAGTTTGTTTGCTGGGTGTTTTGCCCATTCAGCTGGAAATGCAAGCCTTCTAGGTTCATCTTTACACAGGGTGCCAGGCTGAACTTCTTAAAGTGGCAGTACAGTATCATGCCAAATACTGGGGCAAGTGTCTCTTAGGCTCTATGCTGGGCAGCCTGCCAATAGCATCTGCCATTTTCTATTACTCTTAAGAATGACTGATCAAAACAGGGAGTTCTTTCCCATATGGACAGCACATACAAAGCAAGATGATGCTTCATCAGGGCTATACTGTCCTTTGGGGGGAAATACGATAACATTTAGTGACACAGCTGTAGAAATTATTGGCTCCTAATAGAAGTATCCGAATTTTCCCCTTTGGAAAGGAGGAGTCCCTTGAGCAGCATGATTGAAAGCAGCTGCATAGCAGACATCCATAGTTTTGTGGCTGGGGTGGGAGACGTATGGCAGGCGAATGATGAAGTTGCCCCCCTCTTCCATGTCTGCAAAGGGACAATACGGTCTATTATTCATTCTTAAGGGACTATAAATAGCTTGGATAAATAAATCCTGGTTCTTTGCTCACTTATTTGCCAAGTCTGAAATGGCAGTTGTTTGAGGCAGGTGGGGGCAGCAGGCCAGCTGTCTTCCATCTTGCCTTCCCAAGATTCTGTGGGGTAAGCCTAATGTTGGCCTCCAAGCAGGAAATGGTGCTCCCCTTCTGAGTCCCTGAGTGGGATGTTGAAGAGTGTGTCTTTTTTTCTTCTTCCTCTTTCTGATCCTGTTCCAGTCTGGCTAGACCATGCCATCAACTTGTATGCCACCATGGATCAAGGCTATTGTCCTGCTTAGGCTTATTTCATAGATTTCATAGAGTTGGAAGGAGTCTCCATCTTTATGACCCAGACGGGCCACACTTGAAGCACCTCCTGAAAACTGTCCATCTACACATTATTAGATTCTGTCGGTAACATCAGAACAGAATGAATATGTGATCTCTTTAATCTGGTTTAAAGCACACTCGAATTTAAATCTGACAAACAGTTGCTACTGAGCTGAACTACTCAGGAAACTAGTCAGATAACACTCTTGGGTCTCTGGAATGGAACAGGTGGTGAATGGAAGTGCCGTAATAGATGCATTCATACAATTATTTCCCCCCCTCCAAGTGTTGCTTTTTGCTCTGATTGAGGAATGGAAACCAAATAGAATAGGGTGGTCTGAAGGGGGTTGTTTATTTATGTGTGTGTGCTTGTGTTTAATGCATTTCTGCACTTTATTTCAGTCAAAAAAAATTGGCCTCCAAAGTGGCTTACAGAAAAATCCATCAAAGTACAATTAGACACACAATAGCAGCAAGTGATGGATTCTACAAAGATCACTCTGGAGGCCTCCAAATAATCTAGTTCTGTTGAGTTCTCCCCATTTGGCAACCACAAAAATCAACCTATGTTGGAAAAAAACAATTGATTTCATTCCCCGTTTATTCACCATTAATGCTGAAAATTTATACTCGGCAAGATGGTGATCTGTTGGTAGGGGTGAATGATTCATAAGAACATAAGAAGAGCCATGCTGGATCAGACACCCTCCCACCCATGTTCCCCAGCAACTGGAGAACATAGGCATACTGCCTCTGATACTGGAGGAAGCATATAGCCATCAGGACTAGTGGCCATTGATAGCCTTCTCCTCCCTGAATTTGTCCAATCCCTTTTTAAAGCCCTCCAAATTGGTGGCCATCACTACATCTTGTGGAAGTGAATTCCATAGTTTATGCGCTGTGTGAAGAAGTACTTCCTTTTATCTGTCCTGAATCTCTCACCAAACAGCTTCATGGGATGACCCAGGGTTCTAGTATTATGAGAGAGGGAGAAAAATGTCTTCCTATCCACCTTCTCAACGCCATGCATAATTTTGTACACCTCTATCATGTCTCCCCTTACTTGCCATTTTTCTAAACTAAACAAGTTTTTTCTAAACTAAACAGTACCCGTGGGGACTTCCAACTGTGCCCACCAAGCTCTCCACACCCTGCCCCCTTCAAAAATGTATTTTTAATAGAAAGGTTGCAACCTTTCCTCATAGGGGAGTTGCTCCAGCCCCTTTATCATTTTAGTTGTACTTTTCTGCACTTTTTTCCAACTCTACAATATCCTTTTTTAGGTGCAGTGACTAGAACTGTACACAGTATTCTAAGTGTGGTGTGCATAGATTTGCATATGGCAGTTTTATTTTCAATTCCTTTTCTAATTATGTCTAACATGGAATTTGCCTTTTTTTTTTTTTATAGCTGCCACACACTCTGTTGACATTTTCATCACGCTCCAGTACCACAACCCTGTCCCCAAGAAAGATCTCTTTCTTGGTCAGTCACTGCTAGCTCAGATCCCATCAGAGTATATTTGAAGTTGGGATTTTCATTCATTACTTTACACTTGCTTACATTGAACCTCATTTGCCATTTTGATGCCCATTCTCCCAGATCATCTTGTCAGATCACCAAAATGACGCTGAGATGTGTTGGTTGGTTTAATATTTTTACATTTAGCAAAAGAAATCAGTCATGAAGTACCACTGTGTTGGGTAAGGGGCTACACAAAGTTCTTCCTCTCCCAAGCTCCTCTATTGTCCGCAAGCTATTTCTGTGAGGCAAAAAGAAGAGAACATGTCTCAAAAGAACATGTCTTCTGTCAGCCCTCCACCCACCTCCTTCTTGAACAGCCCACCACCTCAGCAAACGCTTCAAAAATCAACACTCTCTTTTATCCTCTGCTGCCACCAACCACTTCAGGGTAACTTATTCAGACCACTCCTTTTATGTTTTTAAAAGGAAACAAGTTTATTTATTTACAATTAAG
The DNA here is from genome assembly GCA_021292165.1 of Shinisaurus crocodilurus. Lineage (NCBI taxonomy): Eukaryota > Metazoa > Chordata > Lepidosauria > Squamata > Shinisauridae > Shinisaurus > Shinisaurus crocodilurus. The sequence continues at coordinate 73,661,865 of CM037879.1, read as the reverse complement.
GGTAGGGAAATAGATCATGTTAATAGATTCTAAACATTGAAAACCCTCTCTCTCTCTGACTCCCCTCAGACTCCTCAAGCAGACTTCTCACAAAAACCACTCTCCCCCTTTCTCCCCCCTCCTCCCTCAGACTCCTCTCAGACTTCTCACAAAAACCCACTCTCTCCCCCCCTCCTCCCTCTTTCCCCAGACCAGACTCTCCCTAGACTACCTTTGAACAGCATCACCCACTGTTTATATATCACAGGCTTCACCCCCACTCTCTTAGCCAGTCAGCAGACATCTCAACATTCCATACTCCTCTCACACTCCCCCCACATACTTGAGAGCCAGTGTGGCCTAGTGGCTAGAGTGCTGGACTGGGACTTGGGAGATCCGGGTTCTAGTCCCCCACTCGGCCATGAAACTCACTGGGTGACTTTGGGCCAGTCAGTGACTCTCAGCCTAACCTACCTCACAGGGTTGTTGTGAGTATAAAATGGAGAGGAGGAGGAGGAGGAGGAGGATTATGTAAGCTGCCTTGGGTTCCTTGCAGGAAAAAAGGCAGGGTATAAATATAATAAATAAAATAAATAAATACTTACAGCTATAACACTTTGCCCATGGACAGGGGAATGACAGCTTCACACCGGTTTGCATATCTGCATGTGTGTTTACTGGGGCCTAGGCCCATTTTTGCTCAGCTGCACCTTTAGACCAGCAGTTTTTTTATTTATATCCTGCCTTTCCATCAAAAATGGTGCTCAGTAATTAAATACAGATTAAAAATAAAAGCGGAACTAAAACATAACATAAAAATACGTAGATCAATTAATAATTATAACTACAAAAATAAAAGAAAAATACATGTTTGTATTGCCTTGTTGCCTTGAGCAATCTCTAAACCGGCTTTTCCCAACTTGGGGCCCTCCAGATGTGTTGGGCTAAAACTCTCATCTTTTTATGCTGGACAACACATCTGGAGGACCCCAGGTTGGGAAAGGCTGCAATCTTAACCGGCTGACCAGAGAAAAAGATGCCTTCAGGTTCTGGAGACTTCACCCATTTCTACAGGGTTATATGAGCAGCAGAAAGGCACGGGAGGATGTGGAAGGACTGGATGATATGTCACAAATACACTGGAGATGAAAACATACACCATGGGTCCCCAAAGCGGCGCCCGTGGGGACTTCCAACTGCGCCCACCAAGCTCTCCACACCCTGCCCCCTTCAAAAATGTATTTTTAATAATTAAAAATATATATTGGAAAACGTTAGGGCACAAGGTTCTCCTCCCTGTTCCTGAACCTGCCACCGATCAGATTTTCGACAGGCAGGAAGAGAAGGAAAGAGTTGCTTCCTGGCCTCGGCCAGTCTTCCTCTGACCACACACAGACCTTTCCCCTTTGATCTTTCTCTCTCCACTCCCAGCCTCTAGTCACGCTGTTTCTCTCCCCGCAGCCCCTTTGGGAGTGGTTGAGCCTGTGGTCGAGGTAGGGAAAACATTTTCTTTCCTTTTATGGCTGGGGGCGTTTTCCTTTCCTTTGGGGCTGAGCAATCCTATGTAGGCCTACTCAGAAGTAATTCCCATTTGGTTCTATGCATAGGATTGCAACTTTAAATGGATATTTTGTTGTGGGGTCAAATATGTGGATTGTCTTTGGCATTGAGACCCTTCCTCTGCTTGTACTCAGTTTCCTGAGTGAATTATTTATCTTTTGACTAGCCAGGCCCCCACAGCAGCAGCTCCTGTCCAGTCTATCTCAAGGAGTGTCTCCAGCAACACCAAGTAGGCCGCTCAACAAGATCTGCCACAGACGGCCTTCTCCTTGTCCCTTCAGCCAGAGCAGCTAGACTGGTGGGGACTAGGAAGAGGGCCTTTTCTGTGGCGGCCCCCGTACTGTGGAACTCTCTCCCGAGTGACCTCTGCCATGCTCCCTCTCTGCTGAGCTTCCGCCACTCACTAAAAACTTGACTGTTCAGGCGGAATATGGGGTGGGCTAAGATTTTAAAATGTTATACTGTACTGTTTTAAATGAATTTTATCCTGTTTTTATCTTATGTACATCGCCCAGGGTTGCCGGTTTGCCGGCCAGATGGGCGATAAATAAATGTAAATAATGAATAAATAATAAATTGTGTAACTAGCCACATCCTTCATGGAAATTAACAAATGCAAGGAGAAATGGATTCTCTGAGCCCTTCTGATAGCTGAAAGACTGATATTACAACAGTGGAAGGATAAACTGTCACCTCCATGGGCACCACATTGAGGACCCCTTCGCAGGCGCAATTGGAGATGCCTGCAGGCGTCATAGCGCCTGTGAGCGCCACGTTGGGGACTCCTGTACTATGGCTTGTGTTTTATGATGGGGAAACTTCAGAGAGATCAGAATCTTGATAAGTATATCTTTAGTAGAGAGAGGCACACATATTGGACTTGGACTACAAGGCTCAGTTTCCCCCGAGGGATAGTCAAGGCACCGGGAACAACAGAGCTTAGCTTGTCGCTACACCCAGGTTTCTGGTTTCGCCCTTGGCTCTTCGCCCGGTAGGAGCAGCCGGAATCCTCTTACAAGACCCCCAGACCTGAAGCCATCCCATGGACAGATGCAGCAGCTGCCTGGAGCATCCTGGGTGCCTCACCCTGCCCCTGCCCAACCTTACCCCATACAAAAGGCCTTTTGTGCCAGCAAGTCTGGAATTCCTGCAGCAGTAGGATTGGGAGGAGAAGGGAAAACCCACAGCCGATGGGTAGGGGGCATGTCAGCAGGCTTGCGTGCAACGAGCAGCAGCAGCTGGCATAAACAGGTGGGCACGGGCTGTGCGGATTTCCCCTCACCCTCTGCTGGCTGGTCCTCCAGAAGCCTGGGAGTTATGCAAGCAGTTGCTTGGGAGGGGAAGCAAATGGTGGGGGATCTTGCAAAGCAGCTGGATTTTAAAGGCCAGAAACATGGTTGAAGTGAAGTGAAGAAACATGGTTTGATTGAAGTGGCAAGGGAGGAGGCTGGTGGCCCACAGGGAATCAAATGGCAAGGAAGAAGGCATTTTATGACATTCAATTTCATGGGTATAGGATTCTGAAAAACTTTATTTCAAGCATGTACTTACTTATGCACTCAAAAAAGCGGGTCCAAATCATGAAATACCTCCATGTGAATTGGTAGATATTGCAGTAAGATTGATTTCCCATCTAGTCATACATTTTGGCCCATTTGATCATATCTGTTGTTGCATATTTAACAGCAGATTGAACAATACAATTTTCAACTGAAAAATGAGATTATGGGTTTCTCTTTTCAGTAATAATAATTTTAAAAGGTACCGTTCAACAAGCATTTTACAATCCCATTGATTTCAATGGGGCTGCTGTAAGTCTGTGTTCTGAAATAAGTGAGATTTAAAAATGTACTAAACTTTCACGAGATCATGCTCCAAGTGTCTAATGATTCCTAAGAGTCCAATTTTTCCTACCTTTAAACATGCTGCCATTTATTTTTTTTTTGCCACCACTGCTGCAAATTTTGGCAGCAGTGGAAGGCTGTGGGGTTCGCTCTGTGGGGGAAAGTAGGGCACGCATGTGGCCCATAGACTGCACGCAACTTGCCCACATCTGTGGTAAGTCTTTCTACCATGATTGCGCTTGGTTGCAGGTACTAATGGCCTCCCTCCTGAAGGCTCCCCCTCCCTCAACTGTCTCCAGCAGCAGCCATTCCAGCGGGCTGTGCAGAGGGAGATGAGAGGGAGTGCAGGGCCATTCCACCAGCCCTGCCGGAAGTATTAATTTTTCCCCTTCCCTCCCATTCCTTTTTCCTTGCATGTCGTGTCTTTTTAGATTGTAAGCCTGTGGGCAGGGACTGTCTTGTTAATTGATTATATGTAAGCCGTTCTGGGAGCCTTTTTGGCTGAAGAGCGGCATAATAAACATGTTTCAAATAAATAAATAAAGATAAGTGTGCTGTGATTTTATCTTGCTAGGCATTCTAATGTGTGGCAAAGTTTCCCCACAGTCTGTCATAGTAAATTGATTGACTGTATTATTCCCCGAAGTAATGACAAAGTAATGACACACACACACACACAGGTTCTGGTCTGCCTTGCTACTCCCCGAATTCAGTGCTGTGTGAGTTCCCGGTTCCTCTCTCTGATCCCAGCTGCTCTTTGCTACAAACAAGTTCCTTTCCAGGCTTTTGCCAACCTCCCATGTTTCCCTGAGGAAGAGCAGTGGTGCATGTCCCAAACATGGAGCTTCCCAAGCTGCATGAGAAGAATTAGGTCAAGGAGACAGACCTTGTAAATAAAACAGACTACGGTAGTTTACCTCCATTCCCTGCTGGCTAACCGTACCATACTTTGTGTCCAATATAGCAATAGCAATAACAAGAACAAAAAATCTGGCCAATCAGAATCAAATTATGAGCGCTACAAAATTGAACCAACCTATTCTTGCTCACAAACCCTATCTGGGGGTTGAGTTCAATGGGGCCATTTACCCCAGAGCTCAGCGCCGCCGTTGATGGATGACTTCCAGGCAAGCAATTCTGTCTCAGAGGAAGCCTGGACGTTGGCCTTCAACCTCCTGGTTTACCAAGTCAGCTGTATATGCCAAATCTGCCCCAATGTCCCCCCCATCCCGTCCTGCCCCGCATGGGCTGGACTCTTCTCGCCGCCACTTATAGAATCTATATGAAGGAAGAACTCATCCAGTATTTTAAGGTAAAGGGGCTGAAACAAGAACAAGGTATTAAAGGTGAGATACTCTGTACTCTCATTAGCGTGGGAAGATTTTTCCAACCCTTTCATTAATTAATTTGGCTCGAATTGTTTGAATTGTGTATTGCTTTATTTTGTGTTTTCATGTAGACTGTCTTGGGAACCTTTATAGATATGGCAAATTACGGTACCTCACGCAACTTGGTGTCCTTAGATGGCTACAACCAACCCATCTAAATGGCCCATAGCCATTCTGGCAGGGAATGATGGGAGTTGTAGCCCATCACATTTGAAGGACACCAGGTTGGAGAAAGCTGCAGTAAATAATAAAGAACATGGATCATATTTCCAGGGCCACAATTTTAGCTCTCTTAAGTGGTGGGGCAAAATTCACAGGGAAGTTCAAAGGCATGCTCTTTGACATATTAAAGATCAATTGCCGTGCATTTTAAAAGAGTAGTTGTAGTTATGCCTCATAATAACCATAGTGATGTTATCAAAACAAATCAGCCACCCTTACTTTTTCTCTCAGCAAAAGGATTTGTGTCTCTAACCTGCACATTGGCCCATTTAACTTTTATACCAATAGCCACACCATGTGTAATGTATACAGGCCTGTGGCTTATGCTGGCTCAGCTTGTCTGAGTGTGGAAAGCTAAGCAGGGTCAAGTCTGGTTATTGCTTGGATGGGAGACCCCTCCTCTAGTTTCCTGCATTGAGCAGGGAGTATAGCCTTGTAGGCTCCTTCCAACTCTATGATCTATGAAATCAATGAGTTGGCATGAAATATTGGTGATCTTGAGTAATAAGTGTATGGGGCTTTTCTACATGAGGCTGTTAATCTGCTGTATCTACTTTTGGTTTCGTCACAGAATTGAGATTCGATCACTACATGAAGAGCGTTTCCTTTCCTGCTTTTCTGCTACATAACCTCTAGGTGGCACTGTTGTATAGTGCCATTACACAAGTGGAAAAAGCATTTTCTTTCATTTTCACAAATAATACTGAATTTTTCCTGCTCTAAAAAAACTAGCTGAAAGTGCTCTTTAAAAACAAAAGCTAAACTGGAGAGTCACAATGTCATTTGAAGAACCCATAAGCAACTGTGAGTAGGGAATGACAAGCTCACAATAAATGCCTCATGTAGAAAAGCTCATCGCTCTGAAACATACAGGATGGGCTTTCTGCCTTTCTCAAATGAAAACTCTCTTCTATTTCTTCTTCCTCTTTATTATTTATAAAGTGACTAAAATTGCTAGGTTCTGTGCAAACGTTAAAAACTAAGCTAGATACGGTATTCCTCAGTCTGCGGGCTGATTCATTCATGCAAGTAGCATCGTGGGAGGTACTTAAAATGCAGCTCCATGTGGCAAGCTTTTCATATGAACTGACTTCCCAGAGAGTCACAGCCATTTTCACCACCCCGCTTTCTTATATCGGGGTGAATGGGGAACTGTTTTACACAAATGGCTTCTCCTGGGAGGTTGTCTCAACTGCCACTGTCCCCCTGCCAGCAGTGGTGGAGTTTGGTAATTTTAGACTCTGGTCTTATACTCAAATACACTTCAGATGGTCATATGTATTACTTCACTTACTTCAAAATGTGGTGAGCCAGCTCGGTTGTGCTTGGGGGCCCTCCTCCTTCTCTTTTGGTTGATCAGTGCCCTCGATTTTTGCCCCGATCCTGCCCTGACAGCACTACTGCCCCTTGTTGATCCTTCCCCCCCACCAAAAGCCCAATGTGGGGTGGTTAAAAGGCCTAGGCGCAAGAAACCAGGTACGGAATAACATGATTCAACGAAACACAGAACTGGTGAGCGATGCTAAATTCAACCGTCTTCATTTGTACCGTTCTACAAGTTTCCTGGAAGCTTTTTTATATCCAGCTGTGAGACACAGCCAGCCTAAAAACACAGGAAAAGAACTCTGCCCTCCTCCAAGGCCTACCCAAGGGCAAGTGCCTTGTGTGGTCTAGTCTCTCACGTCCCGCGTGCTGGAAATACAGGGTTCTCTCTGCTCTCTTCTTGTTAGATTTTCTCAGAGCCTCCACACTAGCTGTCATCAAACAGCACCCTGACTGCAGAACCGAACAGAGGCGACGGCCAGGTGGAAAAGAACAACATCTACTCTTGTTGGAACTTTGGCACGGGTTTTCTCGCTTGGGCCTGCCTAGTGAGATCAGCACTCACTGCCAAAGGAACACAGAAAGTGTCTGCTGGTGATCTACAAGGGCTTATAAACATTCCAAGCTGAATGAAATCCGTGTGAGATTTTCTCCATGAAAAGAAATGCTTGGGGTGACAATTAACAGCTAATTTCCTGCAAGGGTTTTGAAGCTCCGAGTTTCGGATTGAATTTTTAATTCACATTTCCGGACCAGCCCTCTCTCCTCTAGATCTCCTCCTGGGCCACGATCAAGCATTCGGGACTGCCTTGTCAGACAAAAGCTTTTCAGAGACTTGGAGGTGGTATTGCCAAGCTGACACTGTTCACAACACACGTACATGCGCTCATGTGTGTCCTCTTGGGGTCTCCCTATTCAAACCAAAGTTGTGGTTCAGGCTATCCCAGAAAGGCCAAAATGAGCCCCTGGATGTGTGTCCCGTGCAGCTGCAAGACACAGGTATATGTTTCAGTGTGGCTGCCTCAAGTGCCCATAAGGCAGGGGTGGACAATTTCACCCCCACCAATTTCCCATCACAGGCCACTGAACCACAGGGGAGAAAATCAATTCAGGGGGCACACAAGTAAAAAGAGGGATACCTTTGAAAGTGTGGATCAAGCCGGGTGTCAGCCAGCCCCATCCACGCCTTCAAAGCTCTCCTCAGGTGGGAGGTGACCCAAAGCTGGGCAGCCTCCTACCTGAGGACAGAGGTTGGATGAGCTTGGCTGCCAGCCGGCCCAATCCACAAGCTCTCCTCAAGGGGAAGGGCTGCCCAACACTGGCCTCCCTCCCTCCTGAGAGGTTTGAAGGGCCCGATGGAATTAAGCAACGGGCTGGATCTGGTCCTCAGGGCATACATTCCCCAACCTTGCTTTAGGGTGCTGCCCCTGATGAGTAATACACTGAGCCTGGGACAGATCCCATGTTCAGGACAAATTTGGAACCATTCATAAATGATTACTTAGTTAGGATATGGATGAATGAGGGCCTATTTATATATCTGGGGCTGTGCCCGGGTGAAGGAATTCCCCGCGCCAGGGGAGCCACCCTTTGTAATGAGATCTTGCCAACTTGCAAAAACAGGCATTTTAATTCTGCCTGTTTGGCATTTTATCTACTGCTCGGGCTACTTCTTACCTTGCCTTTTTGTTTTAATTTTTTAAATATATATATATATGTGTGTGTGTGTGTTCCATATTGTTTGGGCATTATATATTATTAGCTGCTTTGGATGAAAAGGCATGGTATAAATTTTATCTAAACAATAAACAAATAAAAGATTCACTTTATTCCTTTTAGAGGGGAAAAAGTGCACCTTCCCACTCAGCAGTTCCTGCCCCCCTCCCCAATTTATTTATTTATTTATTTATTTATTATATGTATACCCCTCCTTTTTTCCTGCAAGGAATCCAGGGCGGCTTACATAATCCTCCTCCTCCTCTCCATTTTATCCTCACAATAACCCTGTGAGGCGGGTTAGGCTGAGAGTCAGGGACTGGCCCAAAGTCACCCAGTGAGTTTCATGGCCGAGCGGGGACTAGAACCTGGATCTCCCGAGTCCCAGTCCAACACTCTCACCACTACGCCACACTGGCTCAATTTGAGAACTTTGCCTTTTAAAAAGATGTTTGTAAGTGAAAGTGCCTTGACCAGAAGCCCCATTGACTTTGCAGGGGACTAGAGGGCGTGGCACAATTAAAAACAATAAGTAACATTTGTATAGCACTTTCAAGCTTCTAAAACACTTCCCATTCATCATCTCAGCCTTCCCCAACTTGGTGTTGGTGCCTTCCAGAGGGGTTAGATTGCAATTCCCATAATCCTCAGCCGGCATAGCCAATTTGGAGGTCACCGGGTCAGGGAAGGCCGTGTTATGTAGCCTAACAACAACCCTGTAGGTTAAGTCAATATTATCATCTTCTGTTAGAGATGTGGAAACTGAGGCTGAGAGTGGCGAGCAAGTTCATGGCAAAGTTGCGATTCAAACTGGGACCCTCCTGGTTCGCACCCCCCAGTGCCTTAGCTGCTAATCTTATGAACGCATAGTGCGACTTCTCCCCACCGCACCACCCAATGAATTGGGGCTAGTGTCATAATAATGCAAAGGGAGAAAGTTATCCCATTTCATAGAAATAATCTATATGCTATTCCTGTCTCCATTTGCCAGATCAGAATTGTGCTAAAAAAGAAGGCATCAATGGAGCTGCCTAAAATAAGATACAATCCCTTAAAAACAAGGGGACCTCAACCCCTTGATTGGTCCTAATAGAGGTATTTTGGTTGGTCCTAATAGAGGTATTGTCCAACTGTGGACTTTGGTTAAAAAATAATACCGAGACATGCGGAACTACACCACACACACCACACAGAGCTTCTTTCAGCCTCTGTGGGGTAGCAGGCCTCCAAGCCAGAAGACTAGGGCGGGCACCCTTGACTTGGGAAACTCTCCAGCAACCTCTTTTCTACTAGTCCGGTATAATGTTATGCGACAGGCATTTAGCCTCCAACCTCTTTGAAAAGCAAGGGGAGGAATATTAAAAGGTGGCCAAGGGCCTTTGTGCTTGTGTAGCCCCTTTTCTCCTCCACCTCCTCCCAGTACACTTTGGAGCTGTATGGATGACCAAACTGTATGGCATGAAGGCTGTGATCAGTTTGAAGGGGAGATGATGCTCAATCTGGCAAATGCTTCTCTGCCTTAAGTCAGCCTCTGCCTCCTCCTCCTCTAGTCTAGCTCCAATACAGGCTTCTTCCAGAGTTCAAGCCAGCAGGACGAATTTGCTGGAACTCAGCCCATTGGCACTTCAGGGTCATCATGGTACAACTGCCAGGCAGCAGCAGCAGGCGAGACGGGGAGCCCAGCAGTGTTCAGGAAAAGAACCATTCTGCCACCTAGTGGTTTCTGGCTGAAGTAGGAAAGCTGATCCAGAAAAGTTGATTCTGGTAAAAATCTGGAGCCAGATTTGGGCACCTGCAGGCTTTTATATTTTCAAAAATAGGGAATCAACCATTGTGTTGTTTCAGGGCCAGCATACTTAGGTGGAACTTGAAAACTGCGTAGCATCTAGGGGAGCTTAATCCAATGAAGTCTGCTTTGGTCACAGTCTTAAACTGTAGCCTAGGAATAATACTAGGTGACAGGACCTTAGGGTTTCAACACCAAGCCAGCTTTTAATCTCTCCCCACCCCCAACCCACCTTAATATCCAGCCTGATGAAAACTTCTGGAGAGCTTGAAAGCTTGTTCACAATTCTGGGCCATTTTGGTTGGTCCTAATAGAGGTATTGTCCAACTGTGGACTTTGGTTAAAAAATAATACCGAGACATGCGGAACTACACCACACACACACAAAAAAAAACACCTCAGGGAGGAATGATCTTCTTCCCATCAGTGCCCCACCTACCTTAATTTTGCCTTGTCCCGTCTCTCCCCCACCCCCATTCTGCCAAATGGAGTAAAGATAATCCCTCTGACCTCAGATGGATCTTATGAACAGAACATCCATGTCAAAACACTAGCTGTCTAATGGTAAAGTTCTTATCTGCTCTTGGTACAGCACACCTCTGAATGACAACTTTGTTGTATATTTTTTACTTCTACCTTATCAAACAAAATACCCATTGCCTTTTTTTTTTTATTATTTAAATCCTGCAGGCATTTAAACCCTTTTTCATTAGTAATGTATATAACTGTTTCATACAATATTGTATTTTTTTTTTAAAGTACTCTGTACAAGATATTTGAAGGCTGCTTTAAGAAATGAATGGTTCCCAATAAGTGAATTTGTCCACAGTAGTTAACTATAGCATCCACATAAGCATGTACAACACACACACACTTACTGCACAGGCAGAATTAGATATATCTGTATTTATTATTTCACATACGTTGCAAGTTGGGCTGAGGAGGCAGCTCTGCTATCTGAGCTAAAGTGGTTATGATCGCAACCATATTCTGCAGGAGTTCTAAGGCAGCAGGAGGGTGTGGATCCCTGTAACAAAGCACTAAGGCCACTGCCAGCTGGGATATAGATAGGGGCATGAAGGAACTGGGGCTGATGTGGGGCCAGGGGATCCCCCATTGCTGCTGCTGCATGCAGCAGCAGAGCAGTGAAGAAAGGGGTGAAGAAATTTATCCAGGCCTTGGAATGTCCTCGTGGAAGAGAAACAATGAGACAGGAGGGAGCGAGAGAACAGTAGAATCCGATTCACTATGGTTCCCTTTTGCAAATCCAATTCTGCTACAGCTCATCTCATCACCTCCTTTCTATTAAGCACAGCATCCTACCCTGTATGTTGCTGACTTGTTTCCCCCAAGTGGATGAAGGATTAAGCCACACGACCAAGGCCTCTCCATCCACAATGTGGCTGCACAAGTCTAGAATTGTGAATGGGAATTTGGCATCCTGAAGCTTGTTTCCTTTTAGTGAGTTTGAAACATTCATATGGGACAGGCCAACCTGGGAATGTGCTGGCAGTGGATGGGGAAGGCGGTAGAGCTCCCAACTGTCAGCGACAAAGGCTTCAGCACACTGCATACCTGTGTTTCCTGCTGTTGAAGGTACACCCCACCACGGACCTGACTGACTACCCAAACCTCACATCCACAGTTTCTCTGACAGGCTTGGACTTCCATCTTGCTCCGTCATTCTAGCCTTTGTACAAGTCTCTGAAAACCTGAATCTCAGGAACAGAGTTTACGCAAAGCAGGTTCAGAGTTTCGTATTTTATATGGTTTAGTTTGGGCATAGAAATCACTGCATGTGTTTATTTCTGAGAGACTGATTACAGAGCTGTGAGGCTGCACCTATAATAGCTAATGAAATGAATAACCACCCTACCTGGTGGTGCCAGACATTCCTACTGAAACCACAGGGGGGAAATGCAATTTCCTCACATAGGCTAGTAACTCAAAAAGCTTGAAGGCTGCAATCCTATACTCAATGGGACTTGCTTCTGAGTAGAGATGTATAGGACTGCACTGTTAATCTCCCTTTTGTCCTCATTTAGCTTGGCTAGAGGCATAGGGCTTCCCCCCACTTTTCCAAAACCACACTTGAAATGTGGTGTGGGGATACCGATCCCATGCCAGAGTAGCATCAAAGGTTGGCAGCTATTCTTGCTAGTTGTTATCCTATGTTAATTCAATCCAAAATGTGGTTGTGTTCAAGATTTCTGTCTCAAGAGAAAGCCATGTCTGCACAAGCTGCTTACAGTGCAAGGTGGGATGCTTGCAGAAGGGTGAAATTGCAGTTAGGTGGGAATTTATGCCCTGATCCTATTAAACCAATGGCAGGCATGGCGAGGCACAGCATGAGAGAGATGGTGCTCCATTGAACAGCAATGTAGCAGTTTAGCATAAAGAAGTGATCTACAAGCAATGCACTTCCCTATTTATTCCTCTCAAAAATTCCCAGAATGGAAAAGCTTAAATGCAGGGAAAGGATTTGGCCAAGGCCACCAAGCAAGTTAGAGGCAGGGCTGGGAACAGTACACAGAAAGGAGCTTGATCCTTTGGTTATCCTAGCCTGTTTATTTATTGTACACATATTGTACTCTTCTAAAAAAAAAAAAAAAGCTCCAAGAGTGCTTTCCATGTGGCTTGCAGTGATCAGGTCCTTACAACTTCAGAGATGCTACAGCATCTGGTGCTCCCAGTCCAGCTACGGAAAGGGCTGTCATCAGTTGCAAGGAGCCAGAAAAAATCCAAAACCAGCAGGCTTCATTCTTAACATCTAGAATCTAAGAGTCTAGAGAATGTCATCTAGTCTGTGTGCTGCTTACAGTTTATGAGACACTTTAGGTGGCCCCCACAGGACCCTATTTGAATCTTGAAAGCTTCAACATTGCTAATTTTTTTAATACATACACAGTGAAAATTTTCACAGTTAAAAAATAAAAGAAAAAACAGAACAGGGTTCTTGCCCAAACTCTTGCAAAGATAAACATGCAAGCATTCCTGCTTTGATTACTTTTTAAAGCTTTTAAAAAGCTAAAGGCACAATCCATCGAAACATGGCTGCCTGGGGAATGCTGGGAATTATAGGCCTTTTTTCTGTCTAAGCATGCATAGGATTGCACCCTAAATGCCTATAAGTATTTGGCGCTCATGATGCCAGAACTCTTACTTTAGATATCTGAAGCAATCTGTTGTTATTTTTTTAACAGTGTGTCTCCTGGCATGGAGCAGGTTGCCTGCCCCATTTCTGTCCCAAGATTTCTGACAAACCTAACAGGACAACCTCTGTCTTCTCTCTAGCTGAGCCTGTATGACTGGTCTTTCCTGCTCTAAAAGGTCTCTTGAACTACCTCTTGGATGCCACCTGCAGTGAGAAGGGTAGGCACCATTGGGCCGTGAGCTCATTAATGGTTTTGGCAAATGCTTGACCTCACCACCTTTGGTGGTGGTGGTGGGGACCCATTACTTTAGAAAGGACTCTTTTAGAGTTGAATGAAGGACACACTGAATTTACTAGAGAAAAAGCAAAGAAGTAGATGCCCCAATGCTCAGAGGAGAGAGCAGGCAAGGATGTTTTGCAATCAGCAGCATCTGCAGCCAGTGAAGAGGGAACAGGGCAACCTTTCACGGGGGAGCAACACTACCCCACCCCCTGCCTCTTGGGTAACTCTGAAGGCAGTCCCTCTGGATAAGGGCAACTACACTAAAGCCTGCATGCAGCGATCCAACATGCATCCATGCCCCTCTCTTGCCTTTCCCCAGCTCCTCAAAGTGGTATCACAAGCTATGCTCGCCGCAGAAAAGAGCTGCCTCCCCCTCTGCCCTGCAGGAGCTTTGATCCCCAGTAAGTGATGTGAGGGAGTTTAAATTGTGGGGGGCTGCCATAGTGTCTGTGGTCAAGAGGAAAAAGGAAGCAGGCTCGGGGCTCAGCAACGGGGTGGTGAGGAAGGGAGAGGGATGATGGGGCCATCCGAGGTCTGTCAGCTGGACATAAGGGAGGCACTTGAGTCCAATAGGCTCTTCTCAGCGAAATTCCACTTCTGCTTTAGCCGCACATTGTTAACATCAGCCACTGTGGAGGAATGAAAGGAAGAGTGAAGGTAGATGAGGAACTGGGCTATTAATCTGTCCCCACTCCCACCCCCCAGCTTGACTGAGGAATGATGTCTCGAATTCACATTAATACCAACTGCCACAATTTGGCATGGGAGCAATCCACAGAGGATAGAGATGGTGTGTGTGTTTGTTTTTTCACCCGAGAGAAAGAGATAAAGGTGGTTTGAAAGAGGGGTTGCTCTGATAAACAGGGTTACAAAGAAGTCGTATCATCATCATCATCATCATCATCATCATCATCATCATCATCATCATCATCATCTTCAGCTTGTGTGGCAATTGCAAGACATTGGTAAGCCAAATAGCCTGTCAGAAAAACTGACTCACCATAGCAAATTGGCCAGAGGACTTTAAAAACACAACCAATTTATGGATTTCTAGTTTCTGTTCTTAACATTTGTGAAATGGGTGTGTGGGTGGGGTTTCTGGCTTTAATCCACCAATGTCACAGGCTTGTTTTCGGAGAGAGAGGCCTGTCTCCATACAGTAGACACCTGGGGGAGGTTTTCTTTGTAGCTTAATACAAATGGTCTCATGTGTAAGAAGCATCTTATTGAGAATTGTCAGCTCATTGTACTCATATTTGTTGTGCTTATTGCTATGTTTAAAACTTAGTTAAAACTTATTTTTAAAAATCTGAAAAGCCTATTTGACCAGAAGCGACAGTGAGACCAAAGAAGTACACACACACAGCATGGAGCGCAAGGCCTCTCTCACACCACTTTCAACTCTTTTAAAAACCAACAAACATTGTCTAACTCTAGTCTTAAGTGTTTCCCACTGATGTGGCACAGCACAATCTCAGTTTGTGCCACAGTATTCTGGAGATGGGTCAAAGTTTGTGGTAATCTTCTTATCAAGGATATATTTATACCCGCTGTTTTTCTCATGGTATGTTCTAGAATAGGGGTGGGGAATGTTGCTGGACTGCAACTCCCATAAGTCCTAACCTAGCATAGCCAATGGTGAGGGATGATGGGACTTGCAGTCCAACATCTGGAGAGCCACACATTCCCCAACCCTGTCCTAGAACATGGTACAAATCCAGTTTGCTGCTTATCCAGAGACCACATCTCACGTAGGGTTCTTCTTCTGTGCTCCTTTGCAGGAAGCTTAGTACAGTCATGCTTTGGATTGAGAGCATAATTCGTTCCGGAAACGTGCTTGTAATCCAAAACACTCTGATATCAAAATGAAATCCCCCCAAAAAAATTTGTACAGAGATTTTTAATTTAAGCCACACTACAGTACTTGCATTGCAAGACGTCGCTTGTATATCAAGTCAAAAATAAATAAATAAATATTTAAAAATTTGCTTGTCTTGCAAAATGCTCTCAAACCAAGTTACTTGCAATCCAAGGTATTACTGTACTATTATTAAAGTACAAACAAATGGCCAACAAAGTGACACTATCCTTAGCTAGTTCTCTTCCTATCTAGTAAGCCAGTGTTTCCATAGGGGAAAGCTCTTCATCCTTTCCTCCCTGCCCTCTGTTGGGGCACCAGAGGAATCAGCTCTTAGCCTTCTGCAATTCTCTCTCTGCATGCTGTCCCTGAGTGACATCCAATCCCCTGGCTTTCATTACCACCTGCCACAAAGACACCCAGCAATGTCTCTCTATCTTGGAAATTCTCCCTACATCCATTCTTGCATCTCCAATTGTCTGTATGGCATTTCTATTTGGATTTGTTTAGGATTATTGAGTGGCCTGGAGGCTGGAGGATCCTCCATTTTGGGTGATATACAAGATAGTCCCCTCAAATCCATACATTCCTATTGGTCTTACCATCTCACCCAGCTAACTCAAAAAGGATATTCTGATCCACAGTTTTGGAAAGCTGTGGGACTGGGACCAGCTTATTATATGCATTTTCCCCATGAGACCAGGACAAGGAACTTGTCAAAGAAAGATCCATGTCTATTGATACTTTTCCATGGGAACTGTCACATGGAACAGCATCATGAAGAAACTCCTGACAGAGGAGAAAAAGTTTGTCCCTTTTCATCCACTTGTCTTCTGGGTCAGTGGCAGAGAGAGGCTTTGATCCAAATGCACCTTCTGTCACCCCGTCAGGTCCTATCTTTACTTTCTTACCTCACTGAGGTTCATCACAGCACTCCCTGTCCCTTCAGAATCCATGCTACGGAAGAATCCTGCAGGATTTCAAGAAAAGACAGGAAATCCATTTAGTCATTCAAAGGAATTTTACTCTACCATTTCCTATCAATTTAATCCCCAAAGCAGCTTACATATTCAAGCTTGGGTAAACAAGATTCTTTTTAGTTGATGTCTAAAAGATAATAAAGTAGGCATGTTCTACTTATGGGCTTCTCATGGGTATCATATAATCATAGAATAGCAGAGTTGGAAGGGGCCAAGGGGCCTATAAGGCCATTGAGTCCAACCCCGATGGTTGGCCAGTGTGTGAACACTGTTGGACTAGATAGACCTTTGGTCTGATTCTGCAG
The DNA here is from genome assembly GCA_021292165.1 of Shinisaurus crocodilurus. Taxonomy (NCBI): domain Eukaryota; kingdom Metazoa; phylum Chordata; class Lepidosauria; order Squamata; family Shinisauridae; genus Shinisaurus; species Shinisaurus crocodilurus. The sequence goes on along the minus strand of CM037879.1, from coordinate 73,645,467 downwards.
GGCTCTTCTTATGTTCTTCCTTTTTGGGAGGGAGTGACACACCTAGATCACCACCACAGAAATGGTCTGTCCTTGGTAGCAACCCACCTTGCCTCCAAAAGTGGCAGCACCTGGAGCAGGGCCTCAGCTGAGAAGCTGAATTGTAAGCACTAAACTGAGCTTAATTATGAGTTGTGGGCATAATTAAGAACAATATTTCCAAACAGAAATCCTCTTCAAAACAATTTCCTTCATGCTGATCTTCCTTAGTGTATATTGGATAATTTGCAGCCTGCTGACCATAGCAGATTTTCTTCTTGCCATGTGAGAGATATCGTTATAAGCCAGATATAGCTTTGGACTCAGTGTTAGATGCTTCCTAATCTCTGTCAAAGGGGACTCTTTCTTCAGAACCTGGGGCCTCTCTCCTCTTTTCGTTCTAAACCCCTTACAGTGCAATCTCACGCACATTTATTCAGAAGAAAATCCAACTGAGTCCAATAGGGCTTATGCCCAGGAAAGTGTACATAGGATTGCAGCCTTGAATCCATTTGATACATACAGGGATAATAAAGAAGGCTTCACTAGGTCAGCTGGAGAGCCTGCTCCCCAGTCAACTCTGGGCTAGATGCAAGATTGCCCCGCAATCAAAAAATGATATATTATATCCTTAGTTGAAATACCAACACACTTAAGAACATAAGAGCAGCCATGCTGGACCAGACCAAAGGCCTATCTAATCCAGCATTCTGTACACACAGTGGCCAACCAGCTGCCTGTGGGATACCCACAAGCAGGACATGAGTGCAACAACACCCTCCCGCCCATGTTCCCCAGCAACTGGTGCCTCTGATACTGGAGGTAGCATATAGCCATCAGGATTAGTAGCCATTGATAACCTTATGTACTACTGAAGTACTTCCAGTATTAAAGTACTATCCACTTTCTCCACACCATGTATAATTTTATACACCTCTATTTTGTCTCCGCTCACTTGCTTTTTTTCTAAGCTAAACAGTCCCAGATGTTGTAACCTTTCCTCACAGTTGCTCCAGCCCCTGGATCATTTTGGTTGCCCTTTTCTGCACCTTTTCCAACTCTACAATATCCTTTTTTAAGGTGTGGTTAACTTAAAAGAAGTAAGCAAGGGCCAAGCTCATTCATGCTGTTGGCAGATGCCCTTTAAGACAGTCACTGCAGAAATACAGGCCAGTCAAGTAGGGAAATGATCTCCTATCAGAGCCCATCTCAGTATTGTCAGAGGATGGTGACAATTTTCGGATGAAACTGAAAAGACTGGTATACATAAGCTTACCTCAAGCAGTAGCCTACCAAGAGAGGGTGATTTCCTCCCTTTTTATCTTATGGAGAAACCAAATGATTCAAATGACTGGAATTCAGCTGGTTATCAAGCTCATCTGAAGTTTATTCAGGATAGCCATTTTAACCAACCAAGCCATCATGTGCCTGCCAGCTGCAATCACTGTGAGAGAAATACAGGCATGTCCACATCAGGTCTGGAGGTGCATTCCTACATGCTGTGGGACTCACTAACTGCCCCTGGAGATGGCTGCCTCCTCAGGCCCAGCTACAGAAACACTTACTGAACATCGTCTCCAGCTTGACTAAGCAGCAGACAAAGTTATCGAAGTCCACACCCAGGGACTCATCAGCATAGCGTGCCACCACCACCTGATGCAACTTGTTGTCCAGTTTGAAGCCTAAAAGGTAGGAATGGGTAGACACAAGCATTAAACCTGCCAGAGTGAAAACCAGGAGTACAGAAGGGGAGACCTCTACCTTAATGCAATTCAGGACAGACGTTGGGGACAGAACAGACCAGAAAAAATGGGGTTTAGCATACAGGAATACAGGAGTAGGGTTACAAGATCATCAGATGCTATCTCTTTGGTAACAGCCTCTTACCAGTTATCAAATGCTTGGAATTGGGGCCTGCATTTACCACATAGAAGGCAGATGTTGCTAAACGTCCTGTCTGGATTCAAAAACGGATGCTTAGAAGGGAAACCATCCTAAGTCACTGAACGGATATTTTTTCTTACCTGTGAATTCTCCTTCTACCTGTTCCTCAGACAGTTGTCCGGACCTTAGTGTGCTCGCTGCTCCACCCAGGAGGCAGGATCTTTTTAAATCAAAGACTAGACTGAAGAGCTGGGCCATCAGGCATCTCCCACCTCCACCCTAAGGACAACAACTACTGTCTAAGCCAGTGGTCCCCAACCTTTTTCGAGTCACGACCCCCTTTTGTAATGGCAAAGTAACCGGGGACCCCTCACCACATTTGCATAAATTTGCATTTTGGTGGGGTAAAGAAAACACATGAAAAATAGATTTTTCAGAATATAATTTAATTTAACCTAATATTCATTAAAGGTGGTAAAGCCAAATTTAAGGTAATCTTCTGAATATTTCCGTTTTTTCTCCATGGGTACAGATTTCCGAAAATATAAATAAAAAATCTTTTTTGAGGAAAAACAATTTCTTTTTGTATTTCTACTGTTGTACTTGCTCACCTGCCCTTCCTCTCTTTGGACTCTGGATGTTAGTGGAAATAGGGCCCAACAGGGAGCAGGCAAGTGAGCGGATTTATTTGACTAGCAGCCAGCTTTGTATCAGAAAGGAGAAGACATGTTTATTTGTTTATTTATTTATTTTATTTGTTATAATTATACCCCACCTTTTTTCCTGCAAGGAACCCAAGGGGGCTTACATAATCCTCCTCCTCCTCCTCTCCACTTTATCCTCACAACAACCCTGTGAGGTAGGTTAGGCTGAGAGTAAATGACTGGCTCAAAGTAACCCAGTGAGTTTCATGGCCAAGTGGGGACTAGAACCCGGATATCCCAAGCCCCAGTCCAACACTCTCACAATTACGCCACACTGGCTCTCTGTTCTGCTGGAGACAGCTAAAAATAGTTCTGCAATAGCCACAGAAGCAAGTGAAATGAAATTCATTCACACAGTCTCTCTCACTCTCTCTCTCTCACACACACACTTCATTTTCACTCAGAAGAAGCCATAGTTCAGTGAAACTCTTCCCAATGAGTGTGTCAAAAAATACCATAACATGAGCTCTCCAAGTGGTGTTAAGTACCTTCTCCCAACAGAATTATAGCCAGCAGCACGCCTCACTGCTTTACATTGGGGCTGCCAAAATCTCGAAGGGCTAAGGAGGAAGTAAGCACACTTGCCTTTGTGCAAATAATCAAGTCGCCCAGGTCGTCCTTGTGCTGCCGCTCCCCCTCCCCCAGCCGGCTGCGTCTGAGAAGGAAGGGCTGGGTGGAATGCCCCCCACCCTCCCCTCACCCCTGGACGCTGCCGCGATCACCTCCCCTTTCCAGCCCAACAACAGCTCAATCTGCCCCCTCCTCCAACTCGTTCTTACAGAGATCTGCAGCAGCAGCAGCAGCAGGAGGAAGAAGCGCGTGCAGGCAGCGTCTCTCCTCTCTCTCTCTCTCTCTCTCACACACACACACACACACACCAGCATGAGGAGGAGGAGGCGAGATGTTGGCGGCAACTGCAGGCAGCGACTCACTCACTCACTCACTCCAGCACAAGGAGGAGAAGCACGAGGCGAAGGAGGTGCTTGGCGGCAACTGCAGGCAGTGGCTCCTTCTCAAGGCTCACGTGCCTGTTACCCATAAAGCACCAGTGTAGGCGCGCGCGCGCGCTCTCCTTCTCCAGCAATTGGATTGCAAGCGCCTGGTGCTGTAAATAATCCCTACTTCATCTGGCCTAACCTAGACTCCGGTGATAAATCCAGACCAGTAACCCTACAGGGTGGGCCAATTGTGGAATTGTCAGACAAACCAGATAAGGTACCTTCAAAAAGCAAAGTCCTGCTGAACATCTACCCTTATGTCTCTGACTGCAAGGGACCTCAACTCCTGGAGGTAGAGTAGGCTGCAGGCTTATGCTTACTTCTGAAAGGCAGCACCTCCCTTAGGATTCGTTGGACCTCAAGGCCAACACAGCACTAGAGCCCCATGTAGCCTAGTGCCCTGGGTCACTGCCAGGCCATCCTTCTTCTCTGTTTTCTAGAGCCTCAGCCTGACTCACCACTCTCCATTCTGAGAGCCTTTGAGCTATCACAGCTGCCTCCCTTAATCACCTTGAGGAAACCTCATCTCCATGCTCTCCCCAGTGAGATCTGCCTGGTGCCATCTTGGTCATCTTTTTGGTGCCAGGTTAAGACTTTCCTCTACTCTCCGGCATTTCATGGCATATGATGGGGCTTTTTAATGTTAGCCCTATGGGGTCCTGGTAGTTTTATTGTTGTTTTTAACTGTTTCAAACTGTTTTTAAATTTTTGTTTGTTAAAGGTTTTATATTATGACTTATCATGTTTGTGAACCGCCTGGAGAGCTTTGGCTACTGGGCAGTACAAAAATGTAATGAATGAATGAAATTAATGAATCCCTCTGTCTGATGGACTCCTTGATGCCGTCTCCTACACAAGCGGTTGGTGGCAGCAGTCTGGAGATCTCTTTGGCTCTGCAACTATAATGAACCTGCGGCAACCAAGGCTGTCTTTACAGCCTGTCTCTTTGTCACGCATATGGACAAAACCTCAGTGGAGGCAGACGACGGCATGAAAAGGAAGATCTTCCCATCTACCAGAAAGATGCACTCTCAGACTGCTAAGTCTGGGGGCTTCTCACTATTCTTCATGTTGCCAGGCTTGCCTGCAGACCTCTAGAGAATGAAGAGATTTCTAACAGCCTGCCTGCCACTTCAAGATGGAGGTTCTCAGCTCCATCCTCCTGGCTGCTCTGTGGAAATTCCTTTCATTCTTCGACCTCAAGATCTACATACTCCCTTCCTAGCAGCTCACTGCAATTTCCTGTGATTTATTTACAGGGTGTGGGGTGGCACTACCAATGGTGTGTGCTGCCCTTTGGGATAGTTACACTGTCCAGGACTTTCTTCAAGGTCCTAGAAATGGTCGTTGTGGAGCTCTGGTCAAGAAAAAAGCCAATGCCTCTTTTTTGTTTCTTCATTTCATCTTCCTTCAGGTCTGTTCTAAAGGGCAGGCCCAGCAAACAACCTGTTTCCAATCACCATGGAGGCAGGAGGAAAAAGTGGCCTTAAGAAGGGGGAGGTGCCCCCTAGCCCAGCCCCTTGAGTTAGTCTTCTTCAGTTAAAACAGAACCTGCCTCCTACTGGGTGGGGCGGAGAGCACCCTCAGGGTCTGGACCACTGGATGACAGCAATCAGAGTGAATACATTTTCTACCCACAGTATGGACTGCAGTTCCCATGAATTCTCTCAAGTTCAAAGATGCTCCAGTCAAGGTGTGGAGGTGGAACTGGAACAAGAGATTCCAATCCTACTTTCTTATATGGCCCATCTGGGAGGCAGGGCCATCGCTCCCTCAGATGACATTACTGACTGGCCCTGCCATCTGATTCTGAGAGTGGGGCTTCAGCCTACTCACAGACTGTCCTGCCTCTGCCTCCACCTCCGGTCCTGGATGGAGATTAGGGAATAATGCCATTATACTAGGGAGGGGCGGATTCAAAGTGCATATGCGCAGCACAGTCAATGGGTGAGCCACTTCAGCTGATAAGGACTCCAACAACCCATCACCATCACAGCATTTTGTAACTTTTCCTTCCATACTCACCAAGTGATTCCAAAGCCAGACGCATCTCATAAGCACTCATAGTGCCTGACTTATCCAGGTCGTGCTGGCGAAAGACATTCTGCCACAGCAACAAAAAAGAAGACTGTGAGATTCTGTTTCCTTTCCCCACAACTCTCTTGTCCCTTCTAAGTAACTCCCTCCCAGCAAAAAGTGTGGTGTAGAACACACACACACACAGCTTGCCGCTCTTACCAGCCAGCTCCTGATCTTGTTCCACAATATCTGAAACTCCACAAGGCCTAGACGAGCACTGCCATCTTTCTGAAGAGCAGAAGAGTCAAGGAGAGAAACACAAAAAGGGAGATCTACAATCCCAAAGCCTGGGGGAATGGCGGTTGACAGATGAGGAAGGCAGAGGCTCACGCTCCTCAAACCTGCTGAAGATGCCACAGCATGTATACCGGCCATCCCCAACATGGCACCCTCCAGAAGTTTTGGACTTCCAACTCCTATCAGCCACAGCCATCATGGCCAATGATGAGGAATGCTGGGAGCTGTAGTAGTGCTGGCTCGATTCCAGGCTTACCAGGTTCATCCCACCCACACTTCCCTCCCAGCAGAAATAGCTGGACACAACACAGCCCAATGCCTTTGCATAGATATTAGAAGTTGTGTGCTTGTATAGAGCATCCCAGAAGCGCAATCACTCCAACGAGACAAATGAGTGAAACCCTTAAGAGTTGTGCTGAATTAACAACAGCTTCAACAAACTCTCTGCAGATTGGGGAATGAGTGAGACAGCAGCTACTGTTAAGCAAGACATCAGAAAGGTACCTTGCACAGCTATGGCATGTTCTGACACGAGACCACTTCAGTGCTGTCAAGATCTTGACACTTCCTGAATGTAAGTATTGAAGTGTCTCATGTCAGAAGAGTCACACGACAGGCTTCAACTCATGGTTCAATTCCATTCCCCTGTACATAGAGCTCCCTGCTCCCAAATGATCAATCCTGACCTCTTCGTGATACAGCAGAGCTTCTCTGGAAACAGAAGAGTGTGTGTGTGTGTGTGTGTGTGTGTGTGTGTGTAACAAGTAGCAGGCAGCATGTTTGGTTCACTGGGCTTTGTCACTACTTCCTGTCCTGACTCTCTGCACCCGTAACCTTGGCAGAGCCTCACTCCTGGTGGCAGCATGCTCTGCCCACTCTGCCTGGGTCCTCCCTCTGCCACGTAGCACTGCAGCAACAGGACAAAAAGGTTCAGGCTGAAAGTGCAGTTCTCTGAAAATGAAACAGGGGTTCAGGATAGAGCTAGGCAGGGCTCACACATTTCTGGCCTGCTTGGGAGCCAGGGTGGGTTCGTCCGTCCACACACACTGTACAATAGCAAACAATTGCCAAAGACCGAGGTCTACAATTACAAGGAAGAAAGACGCAGCTACCTCAAGAGATTTCCCCAGCTTGCTTTCATAAATTATGAGTAAACACACTTCAGAAGGCTGCAGTGTGTGTGTTCAGGCTACGAGGCTGGAGAGGAGGCCACTCTCCTCTCTCTCGCCACACTGTGCCTTTGCTGGGAATTCTGCCTTTTGAGCAGACTTGCACCCCTCTGCTTTCTCTTGGCCAGGGAAACCCTCCCCATCCCCCCAGGGACCCATCCACAGCAGGGAGGATACGTCCATCAGGTTGATCATGTTGCGGCAAGAATCCATGCTGAACCCGTCTGTCTTCAGGTCTTTGTCTGGCGAAGGGAGGAAAAAGGGGGCACGGTTATTCATGAAGCCCTCCCCAAAACGACACCTGCACGGTGGGCTATGTGTGTGGAGAAGGAAGGTGCGGAAGTTGCAGTTCCCCACAGTGCAGGCCAGACGGTGGAATAAGAAGCACTTACGCCTGGAGATGACTCTGTTCAGGATGGTCCTGAGTTCAAAGACACTGATTTCCATGTCCTGGAAGAAGGGAGAGCAGAACATTAGTCACTCTCACTTCTAATGGGTCAGAGGAGTCAAGCTTGCAAGAGCAAGAAACACATAACTTCTCAGGCACTGACCCCATCTTGGGCAGCCTGCAAATGTGTGTTAAGGGGTGGCTCTGGACAACACTGAGGAAGGCCATATCACGGGTGTACAGTCATAGGAATTCTTTCTGACTAAGGAACACTCCAGCCTGAAGGCCTCATTCCGATTAGCCCCTGACATAGATTTCATAGATTATAGAGTTGGAAGGAGCCTACAAGGCTATCGAGTCCAACCCCCTGCTCAATGCAGGAAACTAGAGGAGGGGTCTCCCATCCAAGTAATAACCAGGCCTGACCCTGCTTAGCTTTCCACACTCAAGCTGAGCCAGCGTAAGCCACAGGCCTGAACCATCTTCTTTCAGAGACCAGAAGATTACGACTACAACTTCTTCTCCTTCTTCTATTATTGTTGTTGTTGTTGTTGTTGTTTACATTTATTAATCGCCCATCTGGCCGGCAACCAGTTGTTGTTGTTGTTGTTGTTTCTTCTATACCTCCCAATAGCTGAAGCTCTCTGGGTGGTTTACAATAATTAGGGTGCTTCCATTCCAGGGTATGTATTTATTGCATTTAATCCAACCCATCCTCTGCTCTCCAACCTCTAGGTTAGGGCTCTCCAACCTTGGGTCCCCAGATGTTGCTGGCCTACAGCTCCCAGCATACTCAGGCAGCATGGCTAATGGCAAGGGATTCTGGGAGCTGTAGTCCAGCAACATCTGGGGACCCAAGGTTGGAGAGCCCTGCATGATGTACATGGGTTTTGCTCCACTTATTTTATCCGCACAATGGCCCTGTGAAGCCAGTGACCTTGGGGGCAGTCCCCACAGAGAGGTCCCTGGTCCAACACTAGTGCTCTATCCACTATATCAGCCTTCCCCAACTTTGTGCCCTCCAGATGTTTTGGGCAACTCCCAGGATTCCTGACCAGTGGCCATACTGGCTGGGACTGATGGGAGTTGAAGTCCAAACATTTGGAGGGCACCAGGTTGGGGAATACTGTACTATGCCGAAGTGGCTCTAAAGAGCAGATCCCTGGACACCTACTCACTTCCCCATGATCAAAGCCACCCACTGCTATTTTGCCTACTCACTTAACACAACAATGGAAGGGGCAGAAATCACAGGAATTCTGAGTCACAGAACCTACCTCGCCTGCAAGCTGCTGGAACATCTTCTTGAAGTTTTCGTCCACATCATCCTCAGAGATTTCTTCCTGGGGAAAAGACAAACCGGGAGGAGCAGGTTAAGACATTCTTCTAACTAAAAAAACCCCAGTCTTGAATGGAGAGCTGCTCATGTCCCCATCATCATTAAAAGCTATTTAGGGCACAATCCTATCAAGTTTAGACAGCAAAAAAGGCCTACAACTCCCAGTATGCCCCAGCCAGCTGGATGGGGCATGCTGGGAGTTGTAGGCCTTTTTTGCTGTCTAAACTTGCATAGGATTGTGCCTTTAGTCACTTCCCGATGCCTCCCTCTCTCCAGCAGCTGGCTCTCCTCCTTCCCACAATTCTGTTCTCTTCTCCATCTTTCAGCCTTGCCTGTTTTAACCAGCAACACTTTATTTTAAAATGTAGCTTTAAAGGTGGTAGGAAATTGGTGCCAGGCTTCTTTAACACATCTGCCCACTCCACAGCTATCAAAAGCAGAATAGAGAGAGGGAAAGAAGTGCGAGAGTTTAAAATTGCTCCTCCAGGGTTGGCTTTCTTACCTCATCTGGCAGATCTGCAGAGATCTCCTCATCCAGCTCCCTGGAGAAGCAAGAACAGTGTTAGGAAGGACTCTAGTGCAGGTGAACTTGTAGAAAGGGGAGGGCAGGCTGGCAGCAGTCAGGAGATTTGGGGGGAAAGAACTCCACTTTAGTTCCCTCCCACTCAAAGAGTCTGAAGATGAGCAGTACAAATGACACATCTGGAAGTTTGTTGCACTGCTCACTAAACATGCAAAGTCACTGTTAAGGATCATGGCACTGAGAGGCACACAAGCAGATAAGGCCCTAAATCTCCTTATCAACTGCCCTAAATCTCCTTGGGTATCAATAATACCCTTGCAGGGGTGAGAAAAACTGCTAGAAGATGGGGGAAATTAATTTGGGATTCTTTTTTGTAATATGTTTGTCAATGTTTGACATTTGTATTTTTTTATTATATTATTGTACACTGTGGCGTGAATTTTGTTGTTCAACATACAAGCATTTGCATAATTTGTGGATACAATTCTTTTTATTCAACATTTATGTAACTAATTCCTTGGTTTGTGACTGTCCAGTCACTTTTTAGGGTTCCTGTGCTTTGTGCCTTATCTACTTGCTTGTTTGGAACTCTCTCCCGTTTTTCTTTGACTGAGAGGCACACGGCAAGATCTCTTTCTCAACTAGCTTTTTAATCTCTTGCCCAACATCTAGAGCCCAAATTAATTTTCACCATCTTCTAGCAGTTTTTCTTGCCCCTGCAAGGGTATTATTGATACCCAAGGAGATTTAGGACAGTATCCAACAGGGCTGCTCCACCTACGTTGGTTTCGTTGAACTCATGGGAACAACTATTTGTGCAATGGGGCTTTGGTGATTCTAAAAAGAACCCTGGAAACCAGAAGAAATTTTGCTTCTGGGTTGGGACAGGTCAGTGGAGCTCCACTGAAGCGCCACTGACCTGCCCCCTTCTGAAAATGAGTGTTTCTGCTTGCTTTGGGTTATTTTTAGAAGCATGAAAGCCCCATTGCACAAGTGGTCGCTCCCGTGAGCGCACACACACGATAGGATACTAGCTTTACAGAACAGAGGCCCAGAAACCTCTCTAGAGCAGGCCTGTGGGATGCTCCTACACCCACTTACAAAGAACTACAATATTAGAGCAGCTCACACAGAGCATGGACTCACTCTGTGTCTGATTGCTTCTCTGTGAACACACGCAGGATGAAATCGGCTTCCTGGTTAGGCTCGAAGGTAGAGGGCACTATGATGTATTCACCAGGGGGCAGGCGGATGTGGTTGCTCACCTCCCGCAGGTTGATAAAGGTCTCAGAGCGTGCCCGAGACTGGTTCCTCAGAAAGAAATCCTTCTTCAGGTGAACAGCCTGGCAGCCCTGGGACTAGGAGAGAAGCAGCTCAAGTGTACTATACAGCCGTGCAAATGGGCAGGTCCATCCCCACCGAGACGACAAGGAGCCAACGTATAAGATGCATATACCCAAACATACAAACACCCCAGAGGTAAAAGCACAAAGGAAGAAGGGCAAGACTTGGGAATCGAAAAACCCTCTTTGAACAAGAGATAGTCACAGGCAGGAAGGCCTCCTAACAAAAGAAAAACACATTTGCAGCCTGAATCTTGGAAGCAGAATTACTCTAGTATTTCCTTATTTGGTATATTTAGGGCTCAATCCTATGCAAACATAGCTGGCTGGGGCATGCTGGGAGCTGTAGGCCTTTTTTCTGTCTAAACTTGATAGGATTGTGCCATTAATGTTGTTGCTTAATTGGTTCTGGTTACAGAACATGGGCATATCTGGTACAGAATTTTGATCTTTTTTATTTGGTCATAACACATATAGCCTTGACTATCTTGGTTAATCCTGACTAATTTTGCAGCCTCAAAGAGCTGTGTACACAATGTGCTGCACATATTTTGGGACTACTGATGTCAGTCAGGAGGAAAGCACACTTTTCAGCATCTTTCCAGGATAATTTGAGAAAGAGAATAATCTTTGGCTTAACCCATTTTCGCCTGATTTGAAGTTTCCACCCAAACACACAATTCAGTAATGGTTTTTCCTGCCTTAGAACATACCTCCTCAGGAACCTGCAGAGAGAGAAAGAGAGAGGGGGAATATTATTTATTTAAGCTACTTATATACTGCTTGATATCATGAGATCTCTAAGTGATTTCCATAAGAAATATGTAAAATATAATATAAAAGCCAATATAATTTAAAATAATGACAACAACAACATTAAAAGCATTACAGAAACAGTAAAACAGAACAGTTAAATGTCAGGAAAAGCCTGAATAAGCAGGTGTGTCTTCAAGAGACATTTGCCACAGTTTCTGTCTCTCGGACCTCTCATGGGAGAGCTTTCCAGGGAGTGGGTGCCACTACCAAGAAGGCCTGCTTACATGCCATTACTTGATGTGGGACAACCAACAAGGCCTCCTTGGAAGATCTCAGGGGTCAATTTGGTGTATATATGGGCAGGGCCAGCGCTACCGCTAGGCAGACCCAGGCGGCTGCCTAGGGCGCGTGGCGGAAGAGGGCGCAGAAACGCTGCGCTCCCTCCTTGCCACCGGCGCGCTCCTGCCCCGCCTGCCGCCTCCGCCGTGCCTTCCCGCCCGCTGCCGCGCCTCCCCCCGCTGCCGCCGCACCTCCCCCCGCTGCCGCCGCACCTCCCCCCGCTGCCGCCGCTGCACCTCCCCCCCCGCGCGCCCGCCAGCCAGCCAGCCACCTACCTTCGCGCCGCTTCCGGAGCCCCGCCAGCGTTGTTTTGGCGGGAGGAACCAGGGCAACAGGGCTTAAACAGCCCTGTTGCCCTGGTTTCCCCGGCAAAAAAAAAAGTGCGGGGGTCCCGTTGCGTCACTTTCTCCTCGGAGGAGGAGGTGGCAGCAGCAGCAAGCAGCAGCCAGCAGCGGGGTAGGTAGGTGGCGGCGGCGGCGCGGGGTGTGTGTGTTGCAGAGCAGGGCTGCTTTGCTCCGGAGCCCCCCCACTGCACGAGAGGGGGGGGGCGCTAAATATAATTTGGCCTAGGGCGCCAAACAGCCCTGCACCGGTCCTGTATATGGGAAGACAGTTGGCTAGTTATTCTGGTCCCAAGTTGTTTAGGGCTCTGAATGTCAACAACAAAACCTTGAAGATGGCTCAGTAGTTGTTTTAATACAGGCGTAATACGTGTACAGCTAGGTGCTCCACTGAGCATCCTAATTGTTGCATTCTGCATTAACTGCAGCTTCTGAACCAGGCACAAGGGCAGCCCCACATAGAGTGCATTACAGTAGTCTAATCCTGAGGTTACCAGCGCATGGATCACTGTGGCTAGGCTGTCCCTATTCAGGGAGGGGATAGGATTTAGTGCCTGCTAAACTCTGCTGCTGAAGAGAGGGATACCAGGAAGCCGTGTGGGGTTACCTCATAGACTGCAAAGCCAATGGTGTGCATGTCTCCTCCAACTTGGCGCTCCTTTCGCCGGTGTTTTTGCATCAAGGCCACTAAGAAGCTGCAAGCCAGCTCATTATCCTCTGGGTCATCATCCTCTTCTAAGAGCTTGATCTTGAACTGTGGATTAATCCAGAATGTTGCTGCAAGAGGAGAAGGAAAACTGTAGTGATATTTCAAAATCCCATTAGTGGAACAGAAATGAATTTTTGGCTGCAATCAGATCGAAAATCTGGTACATTATTTGTTGCTCTGCCTCTTGGATCTGGACCCAAAGGAAAAATTCTTGTCATTTATTCTTCAGCAATACATTTATCCAGCTCCCCATGATCTGGCAGTGGAATTATTGTCTGACAAGACATGTTCCAGCTTTATCAAAAATGTCAGTAGCGCTAACTTATAAATTGAAGACTCCCTTTTCTTCCCTCTCTGAGAGCATGGATTATGGCAGTATGGCCAAATGGTTGAAGGCAATCCTGTACTCTGTTTAATATTATCTTTTGTTTCACTATTGAATCTTTGTATATTAGATATATATATAATTGTATTTTATAGAATCTTATTCCATTGTAATGGCCTTTGGTTATATACAGTAAAGGATACTGTAGTGATGCAGTGGTATTCCCCAAGACCAAGTTCCACTATTGCATCATCAGAAACAAGTGGGAGCTTGGTTTTCCACAACTGCCAAAGCATCCAGAGAGAAGCCACACCAGGCTATGGATACAATGCATGACAAAAACTGACTTTCAGATTCCCACTGGCATGTTGGGGCAGGAGGTAGTGTGTGATGGAAATTCTAATATTGCCTGCTTAAATCAACGAGGTAATGTAACCACTAGTTAGAGTGGGAGGAAAGGGTTAATTGAACAATCCCCAGGGTGCATGTTTTGTAGTCCCTCCTCCCTACTTCCAGCCTCTCTGTGGACAGCTCGCACTCTCTCTCTCTCTCTACCTCTCCAACATGATGGACACATAGTCTGAGCTGGCTTCCAGCCAGTGATCTCCAATGAAGCAGACTCTTAACACCAAAGACTCTAACCTGCCTATATGCATCCTGCATCTATGAATAAACGGACTGTAAGTAAAACTAATGAATGTCTTTATTAGTTTTAAACCTTGTATGGGTAATCCGTTCCTTTTAGGAGCCTTTTAGCAGGGTTTAACAACCCACGTGGGGATAACCAGTTTCAATAACCAGGCTGTGCATAAGGGGGAAAACTCTGCTTTGTCCTAACCAGTATAGGACCGACTCCTTTAAAGTATCCTCCAACAGTGTGCACCATGATGGTCCCCAATTTTTTCCATTGATATATTTTACAGATCATGGGTCTGAGTTTACTAGTCCATTAGCAGTGAAAGAGAGAAGCAGGTAGAGGAAGGATGGAAAGCTGATAGTACCTGGATGGTTCCTGCAGCCTCCGGCTGTACTGCCCCGGCGCCAGGTGCCCTCAAACAGGGTGGTGTGCCACCTGCTCATCTCATCCTTCGTCAAAGCGTCTGGGGAGAGGTTACAGATCTCCAGCCTGGAAAACTCACGCATAAACTCTCGAAAAGGCATCCTACAGGGACAAAAGGAAGGGTGAGGCTACAGAGAAGGGACAAGAGCAGAAACGGACATTATGAGATCAGTGCCACTCAGATTCTTTGGGAACCTTGAAGACCCAAGAAAATGCCCACCATTGCTACCCTTGAACCATTTTTGTGGTAAAAACACAAAAGGAGACAATTTTAAGAGAACTGACAACAAATACCTCTGAATATGCTTCCATAGAATTATGAACCATCGCGGCACGTGCATGTACGATATTCAGTACGATATTCTCAGTATGAGAATACTGAGAATGAATGGTACCATGAGTTCTGGAACTTACCAGAATTCGCCATCTTCCATTTTCAGTTGCAGTTCCTCCCTCTGATCAGGATCCACTTCGTTCCACTCGGAAGAGCTAAGATGGCAGCAGAAAGGCAGTTATGCTGTGCTTCCCTCATGCTGCCCTTCCCCGATTATTTTCGGGAATATCACCTCTAAGGAGCAGCAAAAGGTTGGCTCGAAGGGCCATAGCTCAGTGATAGAGCACATGCTTTGCATGCAAAAAGGTCCCAGGTTCAACCCCTGGAATGGTAGGACTGGGAAAGACTATTGGCTGAATTCCGGGAGAGCCACTGTCAGTTGGGGTAGACAATACTAAATTAGATGAACCAATGGTCTGACTCAGGTTCCTTACATGATTTTCCATTCCTTGATGGCTCATAGCCTCAGGCGTGAACCGGTTCCATAAAAAAAAACCCATTGTGTTTGAAGTGATATGGAAGTTCTATCTGCAATGGCTCATTTGCACATGCAAATCACCTTCTGATCCCCAGCACTGGGAGATGAGCATGCATTTGTGAATCACTTTAAGTGCCACCTAGGGCCTATACTAGATGGGATCCTTCTCAGATGTCGTAGCCAATGCAGCTGCAATACCAAGCCAAACCCACCTATCACTCCAGGCTCCAGTCCACTCCACCTGACCCCAGGGATTTCTTATGCGAATGAGCTGTTCTTGCCGGCCACGATATTCCACCTGTCAAGAGTTGAGACATCAGACAACCTACACACCTGGCTAAGCCCTTGAATTGGTCTCCACAACCCCATGAAGAGAAACTCACATTCTTAAATCCTGTGACAGAATAGGCATGACCTTTCACTAGCTTCTTGAAGGTAACTGCTTCCATGTCAAACGCACTTGTGATCTGAGGAGAAAGGATATGTGGCATTGGTCGTCAGGCTTAAAGTGCCTCTCCCCATAGTTAGGCTCCCCGTCACATGCTTCTTGACACTCAGAGAAGGAAAACAAAACAAAATGGCCACTAAACATAATATACTACAGACCACACTTTGGCGCTATTACTGTATCCGAGATGCTTGGCTGAAACACCTTTTCAGAGTGTTGAAGAGGCTACAAACACCCTTGAGTACCTGCTCCTTTCAAAAGGATATAAAGGCCATGGGTACTACGGCATCAGCCTCAAGACAGATGCCCAGTCTGCACAGATTCCGCCTCTAAACCAGGAAAGGACTACAGACAGTTCCTCTGTGTTGGGCATATCCTTTCACTTCTGGATAGCTGTTATTTGGTAACCTGACAGCGAACTTTGGACGAACGCCACTGGTAACACTGACAACACCCAGCTCTATTTTTCTTTCCATTTTAATCTCTACAGAGCGAAGAGTAACTTTTTCACAGCTGAAGGCAACGTTCTATAGAATAAGGCCATTCTGCAGTTAAGAATGCTATGGATTAAGTTCAAACTATTTGCCAGTGTTGGTGTTTGCCATATTTAGAATATGCAAACTGTGCAAAATAAATGTGTTGGCAATTCAGAAGTGAGCTCTGGCCCTCCAGCACACAGGATATTTAGGATGTGGCCCTCACCCACTTACTTGGCCTACTCTGCACTGCCTTCCTCCACAATGAAGTGGAGCAAAACAACAACAACAAAATGTATTTCAACTCACAAATAAACGTGAACAAGGCCACACTGTGAACAATGTGTGAGCAGGCATGCAGGAAATGAGAAAATGGGGAAGGAAAGGCAATAGATGGGATGCTTGGGTTTGGGGCATTCCTCCCTTACAACTTGGAGCCACTGTATTTCTCTTGCTTCGACCGGTGTGCATTTGTGTGTGATCCCCAATGGTATTTCCCCCTACTCATATTTTAAAAAACATATGGCCTGGTGACCGGCCAGATGGGCGATTAACAAATATAATAAATAAATAAATAAATATGGACAGGGAAGCAATCAAGAAATGTGCATATCATCAAATGAGAGAGTTTCCAAGATGTGTGATTGGTAAACATCCCAGAACATGATTACTCAAGCTTGGATCTCAGACCGGCACTCAACTGACTATTTGCACATAACAAAGATGCACAACTTTCCCCATTTTTCATGTCTGAGGGCAACATAATCTTCTTACTTCAAGAAGGCCTGTGGCTTATGCTGGCTCAGCTTGTCTGAGTGTGGAAAGCTAAGCAGGGTCAGGCCTGGTTATTACTTGGATGGGAGACCCCTCCTCTAGTTTCCTGCATTGAGCAGGGGGCTGGACTCGATAGCCTTGTAGGCTCCTTCCAACTCTATGATCTATGAAATCTATAAGTAAAATGTGAAAGCAAAATGGAAGCTTGAACACATTTGCCTGAGGGAATGTTTTCAGTGCACTTTCCAACCACAAGGGGGCACCAACCAAAAGCCTCTCAGTTCATCCTAACATAGGAAAAGGAACTGTGGCCTACCGGTCTGTCCCACCCGCCCCGACTTCAGTTCAGTTAACGTTTGGGCCCATTCTGATGTTCCACCCTGACCAATGTCCACTGACTGAATCTCTGTTGTGTTTACACCCGGCCTCATGACAGGTCTCCAAATATCAAAGCCAAATGAGGGAAGCAATCAGCTTCCCTTAAGATTACAAATCTGAAGCATTTTCTAAGCCCCTCTACTCCTTACGTCAATGGAGCAGCCAAGCAGGGAGCCCCGCTCAAGAGCTTTGCCGATGATCCTGGATAGGTCGCGAGGTGGCTTCTTGAGATCATACATTTCTGACACACCACCTGTGAAGTCCTCAAAGCCCTCTGTGGTGCTGCCCCCCGACAGGGCCTCATAAGAGCCATTCAATCTGTATGCCACACAGAATTTGGGGGGAAGGGGTTTAGCAGGATAGCCTTGAACCCCGCCTGCTGATCTGCAGAAGGCCCAACTATGGGGGTGGGGGTGGAAAGTTAAAGAAGGGTAGAAACAAAGCCAGAACCAGGCTTGCTGGAGAAAGTAAAGCAGGAGCGCTGAACCTCTCTTGGCCCGAGGGCCAAATTCAGTTTCTGAGAAGCTCTTGGGGGGCCCATTCTAGCGGTGGTCAGGGCCAAAGGCAAAAGGGGCAGGCCAAAATACAAGCCTATTTTGGCTTAAAGCTCTTATTGGCAGTAACTAAGCCTTGCGAGAGGCATTTCAAACTTTTAGAATGGGGGAGAGGGGAATCATGCAAAAGCTGGGAAACCAACGAACCACCAGCAGTCAGGGGGGAAGGAGGTGAGGGCAGCTGGGAAACCCCAGAGGGCTGGATTTGGTTTGCAGGCCTGAGGTTCAACACCCCTGACGTGAAGGATAGGGACCCACCTCCCCGTTAGCACTCTGCGTAACCTGAACCGAGGCAGCACTCACTTGGCGTATGCCTTTTCCAGCAGAGCACTCCAGAACTCTTGACACTCTGCCGAGTGCACAAACACCAGCTCTCCATCCTTGGTTGGTAGCCGGTCATCTATCACCACATCCACCCATACACCAAACTGCCAGATCTGGGGGGATAAGAAACACGAGGATAATGAGGTATGGCCAAGCCTTGCTAATGGGGTTGGGGGAAAGGGAAGGTAGATATTAGGTTTGAATAGGGCATCCATCTCTTGAACACTAACCCCATCCCTCAGTCAAGGTTTCCTTTGTTTGTGGCTTTATGTTTTCCTTAGCTCAGTGTCTCACCTGTCAGTGAGAAAGGACTCAATATGAAGCACTTCCTGTGGGAAAGATGAGCCACCATTTCCTTGGCCTTACCTGGAAGTGGAAGATGCCTGCATAGTCCTCCTGGAAGCTCTGTCCATGCGGTACAACCCGGTGCAAAAGTTCCTCATTGAGAGTCAAGGAGCCAATGGCAGCCAACAACCAGCAGTCACCTGAAGAGCAGGGAAACAGAAGTCACTCCATTTCTCAGAAGATCTGGGCTCTAATATCCCTATTTGTACTCCAGCTTTTCAACATCAGTACATTCCTCATTCCATTCAGGGGAAGGCAACTTTGTGCCCTCCAGATGTTTTGGACTACAACTCCCACAATCCCTGACCATTAGCCATGCTGGCTGGGGCTGATGGGAGTTGGAGTCCAAAACATCTGGAGGGCTCCAGGTTGCTAGCCCTTATTTATATCATCCTTTCTTATCAGACCACTTAGAATATCTTCTCTTGCTTTGAAACAGATTAATTATGTCTGCAGATCACCGATACTGAAGAAGATTCCTTTCAGGACATTGTACTAATGTGTCCATAAACCCATTTTTGTTTCTGGTGAAACTTACAGAATCTATAAGCAAGGAAAGATAATCTCCTCCCCTATATCCCATTGTGATTGCCAAAATCGGTGAAGGGAGCTCTCTGAACCAGAATCTGTCTAGTATATATCTGCAAGATGAAAGCAAGTAAGGAGATTTTTTGGTGACAAGCACAATCATTTTTGAAAGCATTACAAGACCATTTCCATTTAGATAGTATCCAATATCTGGCATTAAGCCAGTCTTTGATTCAGCTGATTCCCCCGCCACCCTACCACCATTTGGTCTCTGTTTTAAAGTGTGCCTTTTGTATGGCGCAAGCCAAAGGCAACATTTTAAAAATGCTGTCTCTGCCCAATTAATCTCTGTCCTGTCTCAAAGAGGAATGCTTGCTCAGTCAGAATTTTGATGGAGTGTCCCTTGGTCTGGAGAAGTGACTGCACATACGATTTGATCTCACAATAAACAGAGGCTGAGTGAGGCCTAGCATCTTGCCATCAAGACTGGAGGCCCTTCTTAGGATACCTGAGAGACGTGGGAAGAGGGATACCAGCCAGCTTGTGGCAAAGCCCCATAAGCTCCTGTCAGTCAGGAAAACGTACTTCCTTCTCTCCTCCCTAACCTAGTTGTCGGGAGGAAATGGTGCAGCTACCAACAGGCGAATGGAAACCTGAGTAGGTATAGGGCTGTCACTTTCTATCTTGGATAGGACTCTGGCTTCATTAAGAGCTCCACAGGTCTGTTTCTCTTTTCACAGTGCACTGGTAGTGATGGGGAAGTCCTCAGCTGTTTGAGTGATACTTGTGATGTATTCTTGTTCCTATCCTCTACAGCAGGGCTCTCCAACCTTGGGTCCCCGGATGTTGCTGGACTACAGCTCCCAGAATCCCTTGCCATTAGCCATCCTGGCTGGGTATGCTGGGAACTGTAGGCCAGCAACATCTGGGGACCCAAGGTTGGAGAGCCCAGCTCTACAGTTTACAAGGGACTTGTGCCAATTCCCACACTTATGGTGCTTTTTTATACCTTCTTATCCTTCTCCCATGGCTAGCATTGCATCACCCCTTCCCCCTTACCAACTTACTGGACTTCTTGGAGGATCATCCACAAAACTGTTATGCACCCCAATTCTGACCCATTTTTACCCAGCCACATACTTACCACCCTGCTCCCTCCTCCAATTCAAGGGATAAACACATTACTCACCTAGAGCCCCTTGGCAGATATCGGTCCTTGTAGCACCACCAACGATAAACTGAGGGTCATCCACAATTTCCTGCAGAGGGGATTAAAAATGAAACAAGTTGGTAGGATCCTCACCATTCTCATATGAGCATAATAGAAAACCTTGGTTGCTGGAAATGAATGAAACTTAAATGGGAGGCAACAATGATTGCCTTTGATCAAAGTGAAATGCTATTCCCTATTTCTCTTTCTCTATACTCTATTTTTTAAAATCTCTCTTCCTCTTTCTGTCCTTGCCATTTTCTTTGTTCTCTTTCCTTACGCAAGAGGTTGCCCTAATATTTTTGAGGGTTGTTTTTTTTAAACAACAACCAACCTTGGCTTGCTACAACTTTCTTTTCCTTTATTTTATTCTGTGAAAATTGAATACAATATAGAAGTGCTTCGCTTAAGGCCTATTTTACAATGGGTGAGTTTACATGACATGACAACCCACCCTGGCAATAAGCCACAGTGGGTTGGTTGTTGTGCAGACAACCATGGTGAGCCTGACAGATGATCATGTTCACTGTTGGTTGTTTGCTCCCTCCCTCCCCTCCCTTCCCCCTCGGTCCTTCTGTGGGTATTCCAGGGGATCCCGTGGAAGGAATGACTTGTCTCCTCTTCCCTGCTGTGATTGCGGGTTGTGGCTTTTCCTCCCTCCTTCCCTTTTTTCCTAGAGATCGTGATCTCCAGCTTGTCAGCCAGCTTTTGTGATCCCCATTTTGACAGCCACTGCTAAGTGCCCAAGCAGCACCTTGGAGGGGCTGCCCATGGTTGCAAACCAATTTTTTTTAAATTGGACCCCCTAATGTGTGCAAATATTTTCACACACATTTTTTTTAAAAAACTCCAATCTTTTGCAAGTGCACACCTGCACACTTATGGAGGTAAAAAAATGGGCAGCCTTGCCTGGGCAATGTCCAGTGCAGCGGATACTAACCCTGTACATTGACCCAGAGAGGCTCCAAATAGCCTTTACCCCCTTTGGTTTGGTTTGACAGCTGTCAAAAAGCGAGCTGTCAAGCCAAGCCAAACCAAAGGTGTGACTGATCTGTGCTTGCAAAAAGTGTGTGGTGGAATTTATACCCACTTTGTGGCAACATGAGTGCGTGAGAAAGTGAGAAATGAACCTTTGTGCGGTTATTTGTACTAGAATAACAGCCAAGAGTGGGGCTGGCACATCCCTCGTTAAGATCTCACCTCAACCAACTTCAAACCATGGTATACAATGCTGGATTGTTTCCCTTAAACACAGTTAAGACTAACCACATGTGGGGCCTCAAGTGAGGCTCCTCCCTCTCCCTGAAGCCCTTTTCCCCCAGAAGGGAGAGGAACAGGAGAGCTGCTGATCTGCTGCTCAGTCCTTTTCACTCCTCTGCTGAAAGTCAATGGAGGAGGGATGGAGACTGAGCTGGCTCAGCTTCGCTCCTTCCCTTTGCTCCACAGGGAATGTAAGGGAGGACCAAGGCGGGTTCCTACAGAGAGCAAAGACAGAAACAGGAGGAGATGAACCCAGTTCTCTCCTTTTTTTCCCTACAGAGAGCAGCCAGGCTGGCTGGGGCAGGCTGGGTGTTGTAGGACTTCTGTCTAATCATGCACAAGATTGTGCCCTCAATGCTGTAGTGCAGCCTTCCCCAACCTGGAGCCCTCCAGACGTGTTGGAATATGGCTCCCAGACAGCTATGACAGCACATCTGGAGGGTGCCAGGTTGGGGAAAGCTGATGTCATGTGTTATTTGTGAAAGCTCATGTATCACGTATTAGTATTATATGGAATGTACAGTACGCAAGGGTTCTGGTTTGGCCGCCTTATGTCATGCATGCACATGGGAGATGAGCATTAGCCACAAACTGTTTCCTAAAAAAAATTAGCGTGCATGCACCCTTAGGACCACTTCACAAATTACATTCTTCCCACATGGAAAAACTGCAGTGCAACGCATAAAGAAGAATGACACTCATCTGTAGGCCGTTATGTGTGATCTCACATCTGAACACTGAGGAGCTACAACTGGCCACAGCTTCCAAGTGAGGGTATACCCAGGGTACATGCAGCAAAAACACATGTGCAGTCACCACACAAGACAATCTGGACATGAATTTCACATTTCCCCTTTGATTAACATACTTGGTGGTGAGGGAGAGTGTAATGTGCAAAGCAGCCCTTAGTTTGTCTTCTTCCCACTTACTAGTCCTTGTATCACTGAAAATATCCAATGGGGACAGAAACTATATGGAAGTCAACTGAAACATGCCAATAGGCAGCAGACATCAAGAACAAAGGATTGATACACTTTATTTTTGCAGGCTTTACTACAATGGAGACTGATGGAATAGCCTTAGTAGAAGAGAAGCCCTACACAAACAAGGGCCTTTTCAGTTGCAGCGCCCCCTTCACAGAATGCTGTCCCCAAGAAGACTCCCCTGGTGCCAGCTGCATTGTGGCTTTGGTGCCAGTGAAGATGGGTTTTTTGCCAAGGCATTCCAGCAGGGGACGTGGATTGATTGACTGAATAGTTTTTTTAGCTGCTTTGCTGAATTTTTACTGTCATTCTGCTGTGCATTTATTTTAATTGTCATTTTATATTGATGTTGTTACTATTTTGTTTGTATTATACCTGGATATATTTTTTTTGAAGGGCAGCCTAAAAAGTATTTTAAATATAAATAAATCAATAGGCATTCATAGCAAGATTGTGTATAGCTGTAGGCCAGGGCAGAAAAAGTAGTGGTGCAAAAGACTCTGTACTGTTAGAAAATTAGAAAGATGATAATTCAGTTAAATATGTATCTATTTTAGGGAGTCATAATGATTCTAACAGCCACACAATATTGTTCCTCTGTGGCATATGCCCTTGTTCAGAGGTTCTCTCAAAACATGTTATCAGTATGTAGGCAACCCCAGGCTACCCATTTACTTCAACATACTCAGGTACTTCACCCAACAAGATGCCATCTGAGAGTAAGATTAAATTCTTCACTCTAGATACAGGACATACAGAGTTGTATTTTCTATTTTCCAGATATCACTCTCTCAGATAAGAGCTGTCTTTTGTGTCTTTACTATAAAATATCAGCATAACAATACTAAATACAAAGCCTATACCTGCATAGATTTAAACGCATGATACAGTCAATCATCATCTTAAGTCAAGGCTTTTAACAGCAAAAAACAATAGGGTAATTAGTATTGGGTTTACCAGGCTAATCTATAGGCAGCAAATTGGGAATAGGTGATCCAGAAGAATAGCTCTCAGTGTTATGTGTTCAAATCCTTCTTTATATCTCTTTGCCTGGTATTAAACATGTCCAGCTTATTTTTATTTCATTTATTTATGTTCCATTAAAATACATTCTATTCTAAAATCAACTTTGTCTAAACAATATTGCTGAAATTCAAACCTCTTAACAGGATCAATGCTTGTAACAACATACATATAAAAACATTCCAGAATCCCATGACAAATCACAGACATGTTTCTGACACAAGAATTATTCATTTAACTCCATCCTGTCTCTTGAGTGTGTTCTCAAAATGTATCTCTTGTATTTACATCCAAGAAATTCCCTCCTATTACCTTCTCTGATTACATTTCTGTTTTTATGGTCCACCTACCTAATTGCTTTTATTTATCTTATTTATGATTCTGTGAATGTTAGGTCACTGTAAATCTAGAAGATAACTCTCATCTCTGCTACCCTGACTGACAACAAGTAGCCTTAACCATGCGATGTTGCCAAAGGCTTATCTACCAGTCTTGAGCTGTTACAACATCAAAAGCAGGGCTTTTTTTCTGGTGGAACTCACCGGAACTGAGTTCCAGCACCTTTTCTTCTATTACTGTAATTGCATTACAATTTAATCGCCATCTACTCCCGAGGAAATGTAATCCAAGAGTTCCGGTACCCTTTTCTCCAGAAAAAAAGCACTGATCAAAAGAGTCAACCCTGGAAACTAATAGTGTAAGGCATAGCTAGCCAGCTCAATAAAGAGGCCCAAACAGCACTCTAGACATTGGAAGGGAAATTCTGTGCACCACTGACTCTTTGATATACAGTGGTCTTCTGTGTTTCCATTACAACACCTTGGCTAAATAGTCCATTTTGTTCTGAGAAAGACAGCAAGAGTAAGAGGTTTGAAGGCTGCAAGGAATGAGAGCACTCCACATAGTAACAGGGAGACTATTACTTAATGACCTGTGTGTGTCCTGTACTGATTAAGCTAGTAGAATAGTAATTAGTAAATTTAGCTCTGAATAGTAGCAGGGGGCTACAACCACACTCCCTTGTGCAGTTTGGGAGGCAGAGAATTTGGCATCTTTTGAACGTCTCCTGAAAATGCACCTGTTCCACCCAGGCTTTCCTTGGCCCATAATTAAATTCCATTTTACTGCTCCTGTACTGCTGTGTAGTAGTAGTAGTAGTAGTAGTAGTAGTAGTATTTTGTTTTTCAAATTGGATTTTAAATGTAATTTTAATTGTGATTTTAATATTTATATGGAAATCACTTAGGGATTTTTCTTAATATTTAGCAGTATAGAAATAGCACATATAAATAAATAAATAGTTGTGTGTGTGTCCTCTACCAATTAAATTAGAGTTGCCCCCATGGAACTCCAGTTACGTGCAAATACCTACCTGACTACCAAGTCATCACCTCAGCAAGACTACCCATGAGCCTACCTCTAAATTGGGCAATCCAGAGCCTTGGTGGGAAACATGGATCAATCCTGAAATGTCCCCACCCCAAGATAGATTGGAAGCATCTGCTTCCACTTTTAATCTAACCAGGGCTCCTCCATTATGTCTGAATAAATTCAGGGGACACTATGTACAGAAACTGGCTGGCATCCCTCCCACACTTTGTGGGCAAGACAGTCTTCTGCAAGCACGGATGCATTTGAGATTTGGCTAGATTCCATAGTCAACTAAAATTTACTGGAGTGCAAAGGAAGAGGTTCAAATGGGAAAGGGACTAATTAGAAGATGGAAAGAGGCCATCAGAGTAATTAATATAACCCTGGGCAAAGCATTAGAAAAAAATGCTAGTGCAGGATCCAAGAGTGAAGAGGCTTTTAATGAAAGCTGTTAATGTGACTTATTACAATGCAGAACAGCAAGTGAGAGTGGTCCTCCGAAGGTCCCTCAAGTAGAGGGCTAGGTACTTACCGATGGGCGCATCCAGCGCACTCCGCGGGTTTTGCCAGAACCAGGCCCCAGTTCCTTGAAGCCAAGGACCGATGGGACAGCAGGAAACTGGGGGTCCTCAAACAGTGACCCACTCTCCAAACATTCCTGCCTGAGGGTCTCATAATCTTGACCGAGGTACTTCACGGCATTGTGGTGATCCCCCACACCTTCTGCCCGCAGACGGTCCCTTTGGAGCTTGGCAGCAATTCCTCCAAAAGGCATCATGGTACGACCAGCTGGGTACAGGCGACAGATGCCTCAGCAGCTCTCCTAGAATCCAAAATAAGAGCACTGTGAGACGGGCCACAGATCACCTGGAAGTGAAGCTCAGAAAGATTAAGCATGTAGTTGGGGGGAGCGGCGGTGATATTGCTGAGGTGTCTTGCTGAGGATATCTGGCCAACAGTAGAACAGAACTGAGGAGCTCTGATAGAGACTTGCATGAGGAATCCAGAAGACAGGGAGATGGCTTAGAGGGCCTTGTTGTCCAAGGATAAGAACCTCTGAATTCATGTTAATTTCTGACCTGTAATCAACAACCCCTGACAAGACCATCACCTGGGGCTCTCACCTTGCCTCTTGTTCATCCTAGGACAGCCTTACCCAAACTGGTGCCTTCAGATGTGTTGGACTGCAACTCCCATCATTCCCAGTCAGCATGGCCATCAGGTTGTAGAAGGCTGTCCTAGGATGAGTGATCATATAAAGACCAGCAGGGTGATCATCTTGGGATTGTACCAATTGATTCAATGGAGAAATACAGTGACTTGTGAATGACCCAGCACAATGGCTGGGGCACCCCGGAAGTCTTTGTTCTGTGTTCTACAATCCTCTTGTACACCAGATTCTGGCTAGCCTTGCAGTTCCCCAAAGTGAGCACAAGCACACGGCTACCCTATTTTGAGGGAATCAAGTTTCGTGGCCAGTCCAGTTTGTGCCTGGACTGGGCACACAATTTGGCTATTCCTGCACTCGGCTTTGAAGAACAAACAGCAATGCCTCTGTTAAGGACTGGCAGCCTGCCCAACATAACATGCTTCTTCTCACAATAGGACGATGCCAAATGAATGGGGGCGGCCTCTGAAGCAAGGGGGTGGGGGTGGAGCATGGGAGGGGAAGAGAGATGGGCAGCCCAGGCAGCTGCAGAAAGCTTGCAGAAAGGAATCCTTGTTTCCAAGAGCCAAGCTTCAAGTGATGTCAGTGATGTGTTTAAACAAGTGTGCTTAACTGTGGAGGATAGGGCTAGCAATGAATACTAGTCACAATCCCAGTACCAATTGCTGGGGAACATGGGCGGGAGGGTGCTGTTGCACTCATGTCCTGCTTTTGGGCTTCCCAGTGACAGCTGGTTGGTCACTATGACTCTGGGAACAGGATGATAGCCTAGGTAGGCCTTTGATATGATCCAGCACAGCTCTCATATTATTATTTTGGAGAAAAAGCAGTCAATCTGAAAATTGCCTCCTATGTGGTTGCTAGTTGCACCTGAAGGTGCTGTTTGCAGTAAACACAGGACTTTCAGTGGTAAACCCCCCCCCAGGGCTGGCGTTACCGCTAGGCAAACTAGGCGGTTGCCTAGAGCACGCGGCTGAAGAGGGCGCAGAAATGCTGCGCTCCTCTTCGCTGCCGCCGCGCTGCCCCCGCCAGGCCTCCGCCTCCCCGCCCACCCCCGCCACCGCTGCTGCGCCTCCCCGCCCGCCCACCCACCCATCCACCCGCTGCCGCACCTCCCCCCGCCGCCGCTGCGCCTCCCCCCGCCCGCCGCCGCCGCGCCTCCCCCCGCCCGTTGTCACCGCTGCCGCCACCCCCGACCCCCCCGCCACCTACCTTCTTCGCGTCGCTTCCGGAGCCCCGCCCTCATTGTTTTGGCGGGAGGAACCAGGGCAACAGGGTTTAAACAGCCCTGTTGCCCTGGTTTCCCCGGCAAAAAACAGAGCGCGGGGGTCCCGTCGCGTCACTTCCTCCTCCTCGGAGGAGGCGGCAGCCAGGACGGGGGGGGGAAGGTAGGTTGGTGGTGGTGGCGGCGGCACGGGGGGGGTTGCAGAGCAGGGCTGCTTTGCTCCAGAGCCCCCCCCCCACGGCACGAGGGGGGGCGCTAAATTTCATTTCGCCTAGGGCGCCAAACTGCCCTGCACCGGTCCTGCCCCCCCCCAACAACAGCCAGTAGGGAGTGGTTTTCTGCTGAAACCAGATGCTCTGGGCCCAATCTGGATATTTTTTTCTCAAAACTAAAAATGGCCAGGTAAAGGTGCTGGTTTAAACAGTTAATTAGCATTACATGTAATTTGGCTTTTACGTGACTGGTGAAAGGGCTTTCAAGATGGTGCTTCGAGATGGAGGGCTGCTAGCACTACCAGTGAGAAGGCATTGTGCAGCTACTGCATCTTTTCTTTCTTAACGGATTATCTGCTGTAAGAGAAAACAGGGAAGACGAAGTTGTCTGGACCTCTTGTAAAATTCTGTGAAGCAGGCAGGGCAGTAGTGCCATAAAACCCTAATCTGAAAGCACCCATAAACAGGAACGACCGTATTTTTCCGTCTATAAGACGCCCCAATGTATAAGACGCCCCCCCCCCCACTGGGCAGTTTCGCAACCGCGCGGTTCTCTCCTTGGCTTACTTCCGTGTATAAGACGACCCTCAATTTTTAGTCTAAAAATTTTAGGAAAAAGTATAGTCTTATACATGGAAAAATACTGTATTATTCCTCTCAATTTTAGGTAGAGCTGGGGAGGGCAAATTGTGGCCCTCCCAATGTTTTGGCCTACAGCTCCCATGATCCCTCACCAGGCTGGCTAGGGCTGATGGAAGTTGTAGGCCAAAACATTGGGAGGTTCACAATTTGCCCTCCCCTGCTCTACCTAAAATTGGGAGGAATTCCTGTTTATGGGTGCATCCAGACAAGGTTTTTGTGGCACTATTGCCCTGCCTGCTTCACAGAATTTTACAAGAGGTCCAGATAACTTCGTCTTCCAATCATAACCCTCCCATGTTTTCTCATCGCTTCTTCAGTGTAGAGAATGCCCACTGTTTAGCTAAGCCTATATAAGAGTCCTTTTAAATTAGTGGCTTTTGCCAGCAAATATCATCAAATTATAGAGATATTCTCCTAGACTACTGATGACAATGCATTGGTTGTATAAGTCAGTATGAAGAATGCTTTGTGAAAACCATTTGTATGCACCAGTCCTTGGGTGCACTAGTCAAAACATATAGTTGGGGGCGTTTGTCAAAGATATTCCCAGCCTTTTATATTCCACTGACCATCTGAGGAGCTCAGGGTAGCACACAACATGGGGCCCTCTCCTTTTCTCCTCACAACTTCCCAATGATCAGGCTGAGAGAGATTAGCTTTGCCCAAGCGTACAGTGAACTCTGATTAGGGATTTGAAACGGGATTCCCCGCATCCAGAATCAACTGCACCGCACTGAAAGTAGTCCTCACGGCCTGGAGACACCCTTGGCTGAAGGAACATAAGGACAGAACATTCTGGATAGCCCATAGAGGATGGCTTTCAGCTCATAACAGCAGCACTGCCTGCAGGCCCAGCAAAGGGAAGCCTGAAAAGCCCCACCTCTGGCAGAAGAGAGTGAATCAAACACAGCTCAGCTGACATGATGAAAACTTTTGGGAGAGTGCCAGCAGCTACACCACCCTCTGACAGAAGCCTTAAAAGTCTATTTCTGAGAAAAGGAAACACTGTTTAACCAGATATCCCAAATTCTGTGAAATATCATGCAAAACTCATTTATTTGTATATATTTGCAAATATTTACTTTATCCTTTTTTTTTTAATTTTTTTAATTTTTATTTCTATATAAGACAAACATAATATCAAACATATAACAATAAAACCAAACAACAAATACATACATAACCCACAACAAAACAGAACTAAATATTTACTTTATCCTGACTTCCAAATTTGGTGGGCTGCATTTTGTTCTTTGGGCAGACCTTGGAAGGATGATGCCCTTGAGGGAAAAATAGGCCAAATGTGATGTAGAAGCTTCTTGGGGTGAAGAAACTTTACCCCTTCTAATCACTAAAACCAGTACTGTTTTGTAAATCGCCCAGGGAGCCTTTCGGCTGATGAGTTGTGAATAAATACAGTAATACCTTGGATTGCGAACATAATTCATTCCGGAACCATGCTTGTAATCCAAAACACACGTATATCAAAGCAAATTTCCCCATAAGAAATAATGGAAACTCAAACGATTCGTTCCGCCTCGCCTCCACAGGGCTCCCTGCCCCGGGAGCCGGTGGCAAAGCACTGTTTCGCTGTTTTGGCTCAGCTGGACTGCACGAAAGCCTGACGGCCTCTTCGTGACCTCATGGTATCGTTCTGTGTGTGCGGGTGTGTGTGTTTGTGTGTGTCTTTCTGTGTGACTTGTGCTTGATTCGTGTTGTATTATAAGAGGCAAACGGTGTGCGTGTGCAGTTTGTTTTAATGATTACAGGAGCCCACGGCTGCTGGCCTCCACATGGCGGCTCGTGCCGGGTGGCGCAGTCCCGCCACTCAGCTGTTCGGCGGCAGCAATTTTGCCAGCCCTGCTTGAGCGGTACGGAGCCTTGCTTCACGAGCCTGTTTTGGCTCCAGTGCTCGGCTCTGCCTGGCGGTTTGTGCCGCCCGCCATCTTCTGCAGCCCGGCTTGTTAGGTGGGGTGCCTTGCTGACTCCCGTGGCGGCTTGTGTTGTGCCGGCTGGTGCGGTCCCGCCGCTTAGCTGTTTGGCGGCGGCCCCGCCTCCAGCCTTTAGAAAGGAGCCTTGCTTCTGGGAGCCGGTGCCAGCTCCATTGCTCGGCTCCGCCCGGCAGCTTGCACCGGGTGGTGCGGTCCCACTGTTCGGCGGTGGCCCTGCTTCCAGCCCTTTTGCAGCCGGCTTGAGCAGAGGGGGGCTTTGCTTCAGGAGCCGATTCCAGCTCCTCTGTGGGGCTCCGTGCGGCTGCTCGTGCCGAGCGCCTCCACCTTCTTCAGTCCGGCTTGGGTGCGGGCCCCCCACTGCGTGGCTGCTAGTGCCGGGTGGCACGGTCCCGCCAGTCAGCTGTTCGGCGAGCCTTCTTCTGCCCCGCCGGTTGGCTCGGGGGACGGAGGCGTTGAGTGGCTGCGGCACCTCCGCCGGTAAGCTGTTCGGCGGCGCCTGGTGAGCACTGGCAGCGTCTGCACCGGTCAGCTGTTTGGCGGGCCTTCCTGTTTGGCGGGCCTTGATCCTAAATATTTGAGGAGGAAAATTAAAGCACACTTCGGGCACAATCCAATCAGAATGCCCGTAACCCTCCGAACTCGGAAGATTACTGGCATCCTATGCAGGGCAGAAGGAGCATGGAGGCAAAGCCTCCTCCTGCCCTGCAAAACACTTGGATGGCCGATTTCAGCTGTCTAAGTTTGGAGCCTTAGCCTTAAAGCAACTGTAAGCAACTTAAACTCGTACGCGGCTTAAACTATTCGCATCAAAGAATAGACGCTTTATTTACTACAGGTTAAATGGAGCGGAACTAATAGACTTCTAGCAATACTATAACATCAACAAGACCTGGTCGTGACCTCAGATTTATGAATGAACTGGTTCCCAGGCTAGCGTACTACAGCAATGGGTTACCTTAGACCAGAGACTTTTACGACTCCCGCTTCTAGCCTGGCTCCGAGCCACCGTGCTCAGGGAAGATAACTGCTTGACTCAGCCGGTGCTGGCTTTGGAAGGTGTTCACCCGCCCGTGTTCCCAACAACCTGCGTCCGGTTGGCAGAGGGGTTTTCTACCCCCATCCTCCCCCTTTCCCCGCCCCTTGCTGATCAGGTGAGCTTATCCCTGCCCCTTTGCGATCAGGTGGGCTTATTCCTGCCTGGGAAAAGGTGGAGCCTTTGGAGGTATGGAATACTTTGCAGCTCTTTGAGATGTTCCATGCTTCTTCTTTGTGGATTTGGGCCCTGATGTGCCCCATTGAGGATATGCATTCCTGTCCTCCGGTGGGGATTATGCAGACAGTGGTATATATATGTGTATATATAAGTGTATATATGGTAGAGATCCACTATCATGTGCACCGCATGCAAATGTGCCCATCTCAGTGTGCATATATGCCTATCCCTCAGAAACCCAAAGTCGTCCACACTTAAAACAGCATCAAATTTCTATCGCCAAGTCACTCCAAATGGAGTGGTTGCCAGGGAAAACTACGTGTGGTTACCAAGGGGAAACTGTCAGGGTTCGTGTGTGTGTGTGTGTGTGTGTGTGTGTGTGTGTAGGCTTTCTCCACAGTATTATGTAGAAATTGTATTGTAATACTTGTAAAAAATAATTAAAAAAACAACAATAGCATGTAATTACATTGCTTAAATTTAAGAAAAAACCCAAAAGGTACTGAAAACTGTTGGCACACTAATAAATTTTAACAACCTAAAGAACTCTGCATGATATGCTGACAAACAACCACTCATCTATTTTAATTTTTACGACTTGTACAATAATTAAAAGCCAGTACAATACCATCATCATTCCTGATGAAGTGTTTGCTGTTTTTATCCCCCCCCCCCCTTTACAAATCAATGACATATAGGTCTCACATATTTGCTAGGGATCATCACATGAAAAACATTAATTAGAACTTTGAAACTTCCAAGTCTGCCTAATATTGTATTCCCAATTGGCATCCATTCATTGTTACTAATGAACTTACGAAATGAAAAAAATTGTGGGCTAAAAACTTGTGTTTTGAAAATGAAATCTGCTCTTGGAGACTTTAAGACTTCTTTCTCACTTCAACCCTAGAACTAGCTACAACAAGCTCTACTCCTCTTATTTCTAGGGATGGGTCATCTCTTATGTCTCATACTGTATCTACTAAGGGCTGCTTCACAGATATCCTACACAGATATCACGTCCGTCCATGCAGGAAGCACTGGGGTGTGTAACCTGATGCCCTCCAGATGTTTTGGAACTACAATCCCCATGTTCCCTGACCATTGGCCATGCTGGCTCGGGCTTATGGGAGTTGTAGGCCAAAACATCTGGAAGGCACCAGTGTATATATGGTAGAGATCCACTATCATGTGCACCGCATGCAAATGTGCCCATCTCACTGTGTGCATATATGCCTATCCCTCAGAAACCCAAAGTCGTCCACACTTAAAACAGCATCAAATTTCTATCGCCAAGTCACTCCAAATGGAGTTCAAACATTCCATACACTCCTCCAGCTGTTCTACTGAAAGCCAGCAACTGAGCTTACCTCTGAATTCTGCTTTGAGGTAACACACTGCAGGTAAGCAAATAGCTACCAAAGTGCAACTACCTCTAGCATAATGTTAGGTCTGATGGCAACTATCACGAGATACGTAAAACTAGTCTACTTCAGGGTAAAAAAAATAAATCATAAGCACACATTCATACAAACTCTCACCCCACATCCTGACCAGCCCTTTATACCTCTGACTCATTGGGCAGGGTAGAGTGAAACAGAAGCCCTTTGCACATTCATCTACATCATGGCAACTGCTTCCTGATTTGTGGTTTCTTCATTCTGTACAAGCTGGCCCACTAACAAAAGGCAAGCTTGAACCATTCTGATAGGGATGTGTGTGTGTTTCCTTCAGCCACAACACTGAGATCTACAACATGAGAGCACTGAGACACATGGCGAGGGAGATCCGCGAATGGATCATCTCCCAATTTTAGCCCTATTCAGATTTCCCTCTGCATGCATGGTCAGTGTGGGAGGAGGATAGGCAAGGATGTGGAGCAAACACCTGGATGGGGATAATGCAGCCACGCACAGCATGTGAATTGAATTGGGTAAGCAGTGATTGGGGGGGGGGTGCTAAAGGCTTCCCCTCATGTCATTTCTCTGATCAAAATTATCTCCACAAGCTTCTATTAACTTCACAAGGGGGGAAAAGACAGGTACAATATAATACAGTAAAAAAAAGGACTGTATTATACAGTATCAATCCAACCAAACAAATAAAATAATTTGAATGTTATCTTTTTGCATATCCGGACCTAGCATCCAGTTGCTTATGAAAATGATGGGTTGTTTCACTGTCTTTTCCCTCCTACATGGTGCATCTCTCAGGCCAGGGGCAAATACTGCGAAGCCAAGATAAACAATAGCTTCCTAAAGCATGCCCCTGGACTGAAAAATCTATGACAGATGTGCTTTTTTCCAAACACAATGTTTCTGTGATGGGGAGGGGGGAGGACCAAAGGGTGAAAGGGTTCTGTGTTAATTGGACTGTCCAGGGAGAAGACAGGGTCCAGGTGCCTTTTGGTAAGAACATTGCAGAGAAGCTGGAAGTTTATGCCTAGTGTCAGAGAAACCGTGAAAGACAGCAGATGTGGGCCAAAGCAAATGTTACTTTTAAAGATGTAGCTAGCAGCTACGCCTTTCCCCTCTTTTTCTTTTTACTCTAGAGTAAACACAGAGGGTCTGACTTGGATCAGGACCACAGCAGAGGGGGAAGGGTTGAAGGCCCCTTACCCACCCCACTAGGGTCCTGACTGATCCAGACCAGTGGCCCTTTGCTTCCTCTAGAATAAAAGAGACATCACTACTGGCTACTTCTTTAAAGTAACGTGTTCTGAGTCCAAGAAAACTAAACCAGAGATTACGGTAACTTGGAAAATACTCTATAAAGAGACTCTCAATGCAACTGAGTTACAGAGGCTGAAGGGCTATAAGAGTTGCACCACAGCAGATACACCGGTGGAACTCCCCAGACAGTCTGGGAGCTAAACTAAACACTATGTTGAATACGTAGCATGCAGCTGATCCTCACTCTTTTATTTGTTTCTGTGTAAGTGCACGGGGCTCCAATCTGGATTGTGGCCACCATGCCTGGGGAGCGGAGGTTTAAACCTTCTCACCAAGCCACTTTTTTCCTTTAAATCTGCAGTCCCCTCCTAAAAAGGGAGCTACAAAAAGGCAAAAAAGGCACCCTCCACTGGTGCCAATGGAGTACTTGGGCTGTTTAGCATAATGTGCGCACCAGGAGCTCTGGCTTGCTGAGGGAGAGACAAGTTAGAGGGTCCCAATGTCATACTGAACAACCCAAGGGGAGAGCGTGGCTGTTTAGACACTCCCGCTGCAAGGGACTGAGCAGGGTTGCACTTCCTTCACAACCTCGGGTTTAAAAAAGCCTGGGGTTGTTGCAATAGGCAAATAGGGCCTTCGTTTTGATTTTCTGATGAAGACTTTTCAGGCTTTATAATGGCAGAAAGCTGAAGAAGCTGCTCAGATTACCTCTAAAGCGATTTTCAGTTATATTGCTGCCAGTAATTATAAACACAGGTAGTGTATCAGCATATGTATATATATCCTAGAACAGGGCTTTCCAACCTTGGATCCCCAGATGTTGCTGGACGACAGCTCCCAGAATCCCTTGCCATTAGCCATGCTGGCTGGGTATGCTGGGAACTGTAGGCCAGCAACATCTGGGGACCCAAGGTTAGAGAGCCCTGTCCTAGAAGAAGGGAGAGGGGGAAAGAGGAGTTTCACTCTGCTCTGCCCCACCTTAAGTGTGACACCAGAGTGGATTCTTGTCCCCGAGTCTCTGGGCATGTCCACACATGAGTTCTCCTCAAGCATGCACAGCGGGCTTTGTTTCCAAAAGTGCTACTGGACTGCACTGTCATACAATGGGGTGGGGGGATAAACACCAATCTCTTTCCAAGTATTTGTGAAAACTGTGTGAACGCATGGCGGGGAAGGGGAGGGGGGAAGTTGGCTAAGCCCTATGCCTTTTCCTGGGCTATGGCTGACAGCCAGTCACTCCTACTGCACCTGAAGCCCAGTACCCAGGGCAATAAAGGCTTGAAGCTGGCTGCCCCGCAAAATTAGTATTACAGAGCTTCTAAAGGGGAAGTGAAGAACATTAAACTCAAGCTACTATTATAACCATCAACTGAGGGCTGCTCGAGGCGCTCTCTCTCTTGGCATCTTGGAATACAGTGTCCCACCCCAAATGATATTTGTATCTGTTTTTCTAAGGTTCAGCATCTAATGTTGCAATTACTAGGAGATGGCAATGAAATTGCTTCAGGCAGAATGCGCGTATGGACTGTTCATTATATCCAGAGACTCATGCCACCTCCAGAGATCAAGTGTACATGGTCTGAAGGTTATATCCAGAACAGCCATGCTGCTTCTGTGGCTCTAAGATCTGAGCACACAGCTGCCCTTTTAGTTAACTTAATTCACAATCACTTTTCCATTGGTTTTCTCGTTTAGCTTCACTTCACCCCCCCCCCCCCGAGACCAGGCACCCTGCCAATGCCTGATCAACTTTTAAACATTTGCAAATGGAAGGGGGCACCCTTCTCCCTGCCACTTTCACTCTTCCAGCACACGCTCTGGCCCATGCAGCTTTGAAAAGGATTATTACGCACAGCTAGCATGATCATTTGATTTTTGCATAAACATTTCCTGCTAGTTCCATTTCCTCCCACTTTAAATGCACACGAAAATGGCACTTCTGCATGCCCAGTAGGGGGGAAAAGTTCTGTGCAGCTCCTCACCACCACCACCCCGGCACTGTTCCTCTGCAACGCTGGCACTAGGGTCAAGTCCTGCATTTTCCAGAAGGCCTCCCCCTTGTGCCAAAAGAAAACAAGCAACTATTAGAACTCTGGCTTGTAAGAACCGTTGAGCTGGGCTGCAGAATTCTGAGCTGCAGGCCCATTTGTGACATTCAAGCCCACTGGGCACTCTTCACTCCAAATATACAGACTTTCACCAGATGTAAATTCTGTCTGGATTTAATCTAGAGGAGCATATTCAAGATCCTTTCCATTAGCAGTTCCTTAAGTATTTTAACCACCCCTTTTACTCTTTATTTAGGTCAGTCCAAGAGTGGTAAAATAAAGGTTGTTTATCACCCAAACACAAAGATTCTAATCTGAAGGCCAATGTGGACAATCAACAGAACCCAGCAGTAAAGCTTTTCTTGGCCTGTAGCACTTTCAGGAAGGTTTTTACATGCTTGTACGTTCCTTGAGGTCAAACACTTTGGAAAGCCAGCAAATCAGGGAAGGAGTGATCGGCACAGTTTTCTCCCTTACATGCTCGCTTTGTATCTGCAGGGATCATTTTT
Organism: Shinisaurus crocodilurus; assembly: GCA_021292165.1. Taxonomy (NCBI): domain Eukaryota; kingdom Metazoa; phylum Chordata; class Lepidosauria; order Squamata; family Shinisauridae; genus Shinisaurus; species Shinisaurus crocodilurus. Next base: position 73,609,128 of record CM037879.1, on the reverse strand, counting down.
CACAGGGGAGGAGTTAGACATGCAGCTGCACAGTCCAGGAATAGCTTAGATCGCTTGAATCTGCCGCTTGCATAAATGGGCTTTTAGCGATTGCGAGTACAAAATCTGAAATAATCTAGAGTTAAAAGGTATCTGTATCTACTGGAGAAAAGCATGGACAGAATTATGGGAGTGGGGAGGTGTGTTGCTGCAGCCATGCCATGGCCCAGCAGCTGCAGAAACTGCCCACTTCCCAATTTATACCCACCCCTTCCAAGAAGGAAGCCAAGTTTCACATAACGTTACATAGAAACACACACAGCCTTAAGCTATATCCATGGATCTGCAGGTATTCCAGCAATATCGAAAGGCAGCTCCCATATGATCTAGCATCACTGCTATAGCGTGCATTGAACAGACAGGAACTGCCTGTTACAATACACCCTGCCTGAAGGAATCTCCGGTGTCTGCCCTCCCATTCCTGCTCCTCTGGCTCAGCATGGGAGGTGCCTCTGATCCTTCAGTCACTTCTCTCCGCCCTGCTGTATTTGGAAAGTTCCTGGCTCCCTGCCATCCCTCAGGATTGGTGCCTGCTGCAATGCAACAAGCGTTTTCTGCTTATAGTCTCCACAGCTCCTTTGCAGGGAGAACACCCTGGCGGAGGTGTGGACATAACAGCCCAAAGGAAAAAGGGATTAAAAATGCCCCCACAGCATCCTATAGATGCTTTCCCCTACAAAGGGAAAAGGACATTTACACAGGCAGTTCCAAGGGCTCAGTCCAGACTACTAGTATCTCACACAACTGTGTGTGTGTGTGTGTGTGTGTGGTAGTGGGGGAGATGATGGAGATTAGCTCAAATTGTGAGCCAGGGCAGGCCCTACTGTTAGGCAAAGTGAGGCCGCCGCCTCAGGTGACCAATGTTGGTGGGCAGGAGGGGAACAGTGGCAAGGAGGACAGAGCTGTATGTATGTCTGCTCTAGGTCAGTGTTCTCCAACCTTGGGTCCCCAGATGTTTTTGGTCTACAACTCCCAGCATGCCTCAGCCAGCATAGCTGGCTGGGGCATGCTGGGAGTTGTAGGCCAAAAACATCTGGGGACCCAAGGTTGGAGAACACTGCTCTAGGTCACCTAAGCTAGCCTGCTGTCCTCAGGTGTGGCTTTTATACTCGAAATCGGAGGAAGCCATCTTGTCTGTTGTCTCAGACAGCAAAATATCTTGGGCTGGCCCTGGCTAGCTCAAGCAAGACAGTAGGCCAGTTCACATAATATGACAGCGCACTGTGGGTTAATTTAGCTGTGAGGAGCTGTGGTGCGTGCTGCCCGCAATTATGAATATGCAAGCCCTGGCCAGGGGTGCTGTGGTTGTCTTCTCATCTGAACCCTGGAGGCGTGGGTTATTTGAGGGTTAAACAACCCTAGCATACCTCTAAAAGAGACCATGGGTTCTACAAGGATTTGGATGACATGAAAAGCCGGGGCTTGCATATTCAAAATGGTGGAGATAAGCAGGAAAAAACCCTGACCTTTCTGTTCTTTTGGTCTCCTAGCCTGGCATTTCACCAACAATCTCACTGTGGAAGGCAGAGTCCCTGGATAGTACAGTGGGCAGGCCGTCAATCCTCTTCAGATTTCACAATTTCCTAAGAAATCCACCTTCCTCTTCCAGCCCGCTGGTTCCTGCTTTGGCCCTGCCCACCCTCCTCCGGAGCTCTGTACATCAGCTGGCGCCCACCCGGATTGGCTATGCTGACGGGGAATGGTGGGAGTTGCAATCCAACACATCTGGAGGGCACCAGGCCATGTTAACCCATCAATACGGAAGGAAAAAAATGGGTGCCCTTACACACAACAAAAAAGAGGGTCCCGACCTTCCCAGTATATGCCGCCCTCCCCAAAGTGCCTTAGGATCACAAATTGCATCACCTGAAAACAGCAAGGAACAGGTCCCAAGTAGTCTAGCAAACAATGCAGAGGAAGCAGGAAAACAATCCTAATCTTTCTGTTCCTTTGGTCTCCTAGCCTGGCATTTCACTCACAATCTCACGGTGGAAGGCACAGTCACCCCTGGATAGGGGGCTGGCTGGCTTTCAAGCACTCCTCTTCAGATTTCACAACTTCCTAAGAAATCCACCTTCCTCTTCCAGCCCAGAGCAGCTCCCGCTGGTTCCCGCTTTGGCCCCGCCCACCCTCTGCGCCCATCCACATACAGACTAGGGGTGAAAGAGAGTACTACAATGCCCAAGTGGAGAGAGATTGTCCCCCGCCCCACACAACACACCTGAGCACCTTTTTTAGGGACAGCCTTGAAGAGAGGGGGGGGGGGAAGCAAAGGTGTTGGCCATCAGAACATTTCTAAAATCCATGTTGCTTTTTATTAGGCCAATCAGAAGATCACCCCTCCCCCCAAAATGTGCAAGCTTTCTTGACCCCGCAATCTCTTATTTGGAAAAAATCGACTCTCCCCCCCACGCATGCATTTTTAGCCTCATCCAACAGTGGAGAAAACCCCAGGCGCGAACAGACTGAGGCACCCCGCCCCCCACGCACACACATAATTTCGCCACATGCTGCAGAACCTGCAAGAGTTAATTAACCCACGGTGGGTGAGCTGTCATGTTGTCTGAACCAGGTCAGTGTTTTAAAATGCAACTATCTGGCAGAGAAAAGAATGAAGCCGTTGAGTGTCTAGCACCTGTCCCCTGTCCTCCATGTCTGCTGTTATGATCCCCCTTCCTCTTCTGCGCACCTGCCTCCGTATCTTTTGTCAACCCAACACAAGAAAGAATGAAAAAAAGAAAAGAAGTTAAGTGAACAGGTAACCCAAATGTTGAAGGCAGAATAAATTTGGCCATACGTACAGACATTAGTTTGCATAGTTCCGTCTATGCAAAGAATTTGGATTGTGTGTGTGTGTGTGTGTGGGGATAAAACACTTATTCACCAGTGTATAAGGCAGCCTTCCCTAACCTGGTGCCCTTCATTGGACTACAACTCCTATCATCCCCAGCCAGCATGGCCATTCGCCAGGTTGGGGAGGGCTGGTATAAAGCATAAGCCTGGAGCAGTGGAGCACCCACCCTGTGCTCTTTGGAGTGTATTGCTTCCATTTAAATCAGGAAGATGTCCCGACTGCATAGCAGCAGGCAGCTCAAATCAGGACTCGCCTTGATGAAGGTTCCCTACTGAAGCTACATTCCCACAATGCAGCTGTCCCCCTCCCCCTCACAACATTCCATGAGTGCATACACAGATATAACATTAGTTGAGCCCTGGGGCGGCTCTGCAAGCACACTTGCGGCATTCTGTTCAAATCCTTCTCTCTCCAGGGCCGAGCTCAGGAAAGTCCAGTTCAATGAGTTTGCAACAGCAGCAGACTGTGCACAACACTGCTTGGCTGGCATCTGTGACCTAGCAAATCAATCCCCCCTGCTCCCACCCACCACATCCCCAGAACAATTCTTGCAACTCCTCTCATTTGATTTTTTTTTTTTTAATTAAGGTAACAAACAAATCTATACAATGAACAAACATACCTGTGAAAATTTAAAAATTAGAAAAGGGTAGACCGCCTGTCTGAAACATGGTGGGGAGGGGAGATGAATGATAACTGAATCAACTACTGTAGTACACATATCTGTCATTTACACTGACAAGGCAGGAAGGAGCTGGGCTCACTCTTTCAGGTCCACTACAACCCAATTTTAATCTTATGTCTGTATGCACCTTATCAGTGCAGACAAGTCCCTTGTGTTTTCCTCCTAGATTTGTGAAAAGTAAAAGCCACAAATTTTCAAAATAAACCCAGCAAAGGATAACGAGCACCCATGAATTGCATCCAGCCATCCAAAGGCACTTCATGCAGCTAAAACTGATGGGAGTTGCAGACCAGCACATCTGGAGGGTGCCAGATTGGGGAAGGCTGCTCCAGACCCATCACAGCACATACGAATAGAAGAATGAATGCTCGCACTGCATCAGAACAAGCTAAAGTGAAACTATTAGTCATCAAACAGCGCTCCGTTAAGTCCATAAAATGTACGGTAGCTAGTTTTGGATGTCAAGATAGCCCAAGTGAGATTTCCCCCCACTCATATCTCCAAAGTCTATTTGGCTGTTTATACAGGAGGACAAGGGCTGTGACATAAGCACACGGTGGCCACTGGTATATCTCATGCAGACTAGGGCTTCGCCAAAGAGATGAAGGTTTCTCTGCAAAAAGAAGTCGGTTTACAAAACAAACCAAGAATTATAGCACGTTAACCCGGCTTGCCCAACCTGGTGCCCTCCAGATGTTTTGGTTTACAACTCCAATAATCCCTGACGATTGGCTATGCTGACTGGGAATGGTGGGAGTTGCAATCCAACACATCTGGCGGGCACCAGGCCATCAAAACAGAAGGAAAAAAAATGGGTGCCCTTACACACAACAAAAAAGGGGGTCCCGACCTTCCCAGTGTTTGCCGCCCTCGCCCTCCCCAAAGTGCCTTAGGGTCACAAATTGCATCATCCTGAAAACAGCAAGGAACAGGTCCCAAGTAGTCTAGCAAACAATGCAGAGGAAGCAGGAAAACAATCCTAATCTTTCTGTTCCTTTGGTCTCCTAGCCTGGCAATTCACTCACAATCTCACGGTGGAAGGCACAGTCACCCTTGGATAGGGGGCTGGCTGGCTTTCAAGCACTCCTCTTCAGATTTCAGTTTCCTAAGAAATCCACCTTCCTCTTCCAGCCCAGAGCAGCTCCCGCTGGTTCCTGCTTGGGCCCTGCCCACCCTCCTCCGGAGCTCTGTACATCAGCTGGCGCCCATCCACATACAGACTAGGGGTGAAAGAGAGTACAATGCCCAGGTGGAGAGAGATTGTCCCCCGCCCCACACAACGCACCTGAGCACCTTTTTCAGAAACTGCCTTTTAGAAGGAGCGAAAAGGAAAAAAAACAAAGGTAGCCCTGTTGACCATAAGAAAATTTCCAAAATCCATGTTGCTTTATTAGGCCAACCAGAAGATCACCCCCAAAATGTGCAAGCTTTCAAGATCCTCAGATCTCTTCTTCAGGCAAGATATTATAAAAGGCGGGGTGGGGGAATGGGAAGGAAAAAATTGGCTCCCCGGCTCCCCATACGTTTTTAGTTCAAATCCTCGTCTAACAGCGAAGAAAACTCCATGCTCCAAGAGCCTGAGGCAACAACCCCCCCCCCCCATTACAATTTCACTTCCCAAGCTTCTCCGGGGGGGGGGGTCTCCGGTGGAGATGGGGATCTCCCACGCCACTACAGTCTGGACTGGCCCGTTGCCCGCGCCGCGGCTTACCTGAACAGATGCCAGAAGCCCAAGTTGTCCCAAGGCCTTGCACCACCAGCAGCAGCAGCACCACACAAGCAAGCGCCGGGGCGGAGAGGGACGCACTGAAATTAGCAACTCCTTGCGGTGAGCGCTTAATCGGATTGTAGGATAAATCGATTTAGTCGCTGTGCGGATTTCTGCAAGGCCAGAGTTCCGCTTCTGGTCTCTCTCTCTCTGTCTCCCCCCGTGGGCACCTCCCTACCCGGCCCTGCCCCTGGGCTGCAGAGTTGGCGCTCAGCAGCAGCTGCCTTCCCAGGCTCCGCACAGCGAAGGTGGGGTTGGGCCTGGCAGGCTGTGCATGCGGCGGCTCAGATTGAATCGGGCCGGGAGGGGCGGGAGAATTAAAGGCGCCGTCGCTGTTGCTGCTTCTGTGGAGGACTCGCTCCGGGTTCGCCCCTGGCCTGTCGGCACAATGTTCTCCGCTCTCTTTTGCGGGCCCCTCATTTTAAGAGCTCGCGGTTTTTACTCACGGCGCCCAGAAAGAAACCCAAGTGGCCAAACTAAGAAAAGTTACACACCCGGCAGAATAATGACCGAACTTTGGTCCCATCGCGCACAATCACCCCACGCCACCCCCAGCAAGGATGAACCCCCTCTAGAGTGGCCATGTGTCCTGTTTTACAGTCCTCTATTTGAAGGTCTGTCCGAGGACAGTCCGCTATTCTAAACGTGTCTTTGCTCTGAGCGCCTTTCCAGTCCCAAGCCTTCGGCTATTGAGCCGTATAGAAATGTAATAAAGACAAAATAAATGAGTCCAGTTTAAAGATAAAGAACCATCGGAACTTCGGAAGGAAGATCTGGGCCTTGAAGTTGCCCATCAAGAGTTAGCACCTGAACAGTAGATTGAGCAGGCACACTGCTCACTTAAAGTAATCCTAGATGAGTTTAGGCAGAAAAAAGTCCTACAGCTCCCAGCATGCCCCAGCCAGCTATTCTGGCTGGGGCATGCTGGGAGTTGTAGGACTTTTTTTCTATCTAAACACGGGTAGGATTGTGCCGTTTGTAAGTCTTCCCCGCTATGGTGAGATGCATTGTATTACTACTTAAAGTATAGCAATTCCTTCTAAATTTGCACCCCTCTATATAAATTTGCACATGTGAATTTATTCAAATCCATGCCCACTTTTATCTTTTTTTGCTGCAATGAGTAAGTAGCCACCCTAACTCCCTCCCCTCCCGTGCAAGTCATAAACCTGCACCCAATGATGATCCATTCTTGAAAGATATTTATTCCAGTTGGCAGGACTGGATAGTTAAATACGTTGACAGGCCCTCTAAGCTTTGCAACAGTGTTAGGGACACCCACCCAAGGGGCACAATTTAGGGAAGGGGCCATCACCTCTCCGCATGTATGTCAGATCATAAGTGATTGTTCTTATTTATTTATTTATTTATTTATTATATTTATACCCCGCCTTTTTCCCTGAAAGGAACCGAAGGCGGCTTACATAATCCTCCTCCTCCTCCTCTCCACGTTATCCCCACAACAACCCTGTGAGGTAGGTTAGGCTGAGAGTCAGTGACTGGCCCAAAGTCACCCAGTGAGTTTCATGGCCGAGCGGGGACTAGAACCCTGATCTCCCGAGTCCCAGTCCAGCACTCTCACCACCACACCACACTGGGTCTCACTGTACATTCCAGGTACAAAAGCTGACTGGGCTGGAAACTGAATCTTACTTCAACACTGGCAACAGGACAGCATTCTCCATCACACCTGAAGGCAGCAGGCTAGCTTAGGGGGTGCAGGGCAGGTTGTCCTCCAAGAAAGGGGAATGATGGGGGAGGGCTCAGGAGGAATGGCCACTGCCACTGCTGTCCCCCAGCATCTGCTGCCTGAGGTGGTTTTCTCACTGTGCTTAATGGCAGGACCAGCCCTGACCTCTGATCAACTCACTGGTTCTGCTATACTGAACAACTGACTCCTGTTATAAAACAGTTTTGTCTGGGCCTGTGTATTAGGTGTGTGTGCCCAAACACAAATAAGAAAGTCCATTCCCTTCTACAGCTAACCCTGTGACCAAGCCTAATGCGTGAGTGAATGGAAACAATCACATATTCTTGCCCTGTTTCTCCTGCTGCCTCGGCTCCCCCCCCCCCTTCCTGTGGATCAAATTTTAGATTATAAACTCCTCAGGGCAGGGACCTGTACTCTTGTACTCTGGAAAATGCCATGTATATTAGAGGCAGCAGGAGTAGACAGGGAAAGGCTATGTGATTGCTTTTGTTAACACCGGCTGAGGCTTGGGTACAGGCTTTGTATGTTTTTTATCCTGCGTACACTGGAGAGAATTTTACTCTTTTAAAGGTAGCCTAAAAATAATTTTAAATTAAAAAAAATGTGCACTGATGTCTATATACCGTACATAAAAACTAAATACAAATAATAATGTTTGATCTTTGTTGACAGCATCCTATGAGGTTAAAAGGTAACAAGTACGGTACTCTTAAAATACACAGGATTCCCCCCCCCCATTAACCATGAATGTAATCAAGAATGGGCTTGCTAAGAAACTCCCCTTCCCACCCAGAAAGCTGAAATGTTCTTATTCATCATTAACCCTCTGATTTTGGGAGATGAAATGCTTTTGGTTGCTGCTCCCCACCGGCTAAGGACATTTTCCCCGTCTAAACATGCATGGGATTGCACCCTAAATGGTTTTTCAGGAGTGTCCTCTAAAATTTGAGAGCTCCACCACCCAAAGTGCAATCTGGGTAGAGATGTGTGTACTTTTAGTGTGACTGTCATGGATGGATACTATTGTGCAGTGCCCATCATCTATGAGGACACAGACCCACACCTGTTTGGGAAAGATATTCAATTTGTTTAAAGCTTTGTTGACTTTACCGCATGGATACTCATGTGTCCTATTCAAAAGAGGGGGAAATATAATAGCAAAGAGCGACTTCCTTGTAGCACTGACTTACCATTTCAAGAGTAAGTTCTTGATTTTGTTTTATGCATGTCCTTTCGTACGTATGGTCCTCACCACCACTTAATGTTATGCCACTTAACACGACACCACACCTGGCTGTATGCCCCTCTTCGAACACACACACCCCTGTTCTTTCAAGGGGGGCGGGGTTGCATTTGGCTCAGCTTGAATCCGCTCAAGCCATATGTGGCGCTTCGCCTACGCATCCGTGGTATGACCAGCCGTGTTATGACCAATGTGAATGGCTGCATCTATCAGTAGGCCTTAGCTTGCCATCCAGTAACCACTGCATAACCATAGTGTGCGCATGAGCAGTCAATATTTATTTACTTTCTCCAAGGAGCTTGGTTCCTCCCCCCTGCCCCTCATTTGATCCTTACAACAAGCCTGTGAGGTAGCTTAGGCTGAGAGAGAGTGAGCAGTCCAAGGTCACCCATTGAGCTTCATGACTGAGTAGGGATTTTGTGGAGAAAAAGCCTCAGTTTCGTGCAAAACACACACACACACACACACACACCCCTCCTCATGTGTAAACAAGTATAATCCCAGCTGGGGGCTGGGAAATGCAAAATGTACATAGTTTAGATGGGCCTCAGAGGCTCCCCATCTTGATGTCTCTGTGCCACAGCCCTTCGCAAGCCATTCGCATGCAAATGTGGCCCGAGCCCTCTAGTCATGAGCCACCCCTCCCTTCTGCCTGGGCCAGATGAAGTTCATCCTGATTGGCTAAAGACACCTGGGCTACTGAAAGGAGGGGGGGGGGAGAATCTATACAGCCTGCCCTGGCATTTGGTTTCTGTTGTTGTTGTCTGCACGCTTTTGCTGGAGGAGGGTTTTGCTGAGGCAAGCCCTGAAGAGGACCAAACAACCCCCAGGTAAAGAGAGTAAGGCCTGGGTAGTGAAGTAAAGGAACCAGCTTTGTTGTTTTATAGCTGTGTATACCAAAGTGTCTCCCCACCTTGTCTCCTTCCCTCATTTCCCACCTTTTGTTGTAATCTGTTTACCGATGAAGTGGTCACCTTTTACCTCAGACAAGGACAACGAGGACCAACTCGGGTTATTGGAAAAAGGTTTATTGTGCACAATAGGTCCTGCGGACTGTGTCGCAAAGCAGAACCCCGGGCGGGGCTTTTACAACCACTTTTATAGGATACATAAGTCTGGTCATTTGGCAACAATTCTTTACATTGGTCAGCAAGGTCAAGACAAAAGGGGGGCTTTATTATGGGAGGGGGATTTCCTTACAAGGAGACAGGAGGATGATCTTACAATCAAGCAGCTGGTAGGTATTATCTGATCTTGGTCACGTAGGCAGGGTGAGACAGCAAAACACCTCAACCCTTTTGAATCAACATAGCCATTGTCGGCCATTGTCAGTCATTGCCACAGTCATTACCCTGGCAATCTGTCTACATGCTTTGCTAAGTTTTTCCTTTTTAACTATTTCGTTTCCTTCACCTTGAATAAACTTTCTTGGTTTTACCCCAGATGGAGTGTGTGGTTCCTCTGCGGTTCAATGCTAAATCCAGTGTACAGACAAGGGCAAGGCCCTGAGAGAATCAAGTCAAGACGGCAGAGCTAAGGCTGGCAGTTTTGCACCCTTGATCTCTGGTCTAGAGTAAAAGACCGGTTGGCAGTCCTTTTTCACAGATCTGAACCCAGGTCTCTCCTTGGTCTTAGTCTGACCCTCTTAACAATTATACTGTAGTATATATCAGCCTTCCCCACCTTGGCGCCCGTCAGATGTCTTGGACTACAATTCCCATCTTCCCCAGTCATAATGGCCATTGATGGGAGCTGTGTCTGGACAGCACCAGGCTGGGGAAGGCTGGTATATAGTGTATACTAATAGTGAACTCAGGTGCTCAGTTATGGCAGCTATGTAGCAAAAAATGAGGCTACGGAGGAACAGAAGGGAGGCATCAGAATGCTTGGAGGATCCCCAAAGCTTGCAAAAGTAGAAACAACCTTTAAGGGGAAAAACCTAAAGGAGCAACTTCCACACACCCCAAAAGCACAGCCCAATGAGAACTGGCTACAGTGTGTACATATGTGTGTGTACATGCGTGTGGATGTGCGGTGAGGTGCAGAATGGAGTGGAAAGAAGACATTGGTGGCCGGCTGCTGCTCCTTACTCATTCACCAGCTCTCTCCCTGGCTACCAAGCAGGTGGCAGCAAAGGTGGCAAAGAGTGTGAGGGCCCTCAGAAGAAGGTGAGTCCACACAGAGTGCCTTACCTGAGCCTTCCCCTGACCAAAAGAACCAACACTGCTCGCGTGTGCATATACAGCTGGTCAGGGCTAAATCAATTATATGTTTCCCTACTGCCCGTTTAGCAGCATTTTGGTGCATATGTAGTAGGTGCATGTTCTCCAGGGAGGCTAAGGGCCTTGTAAATGACCACAGTGCTAGAAGTGCCAAGTGGGACTGATAGTTTCAATGCTGAGAGTGGGAGAGAAAAAGGAAATGGGGTTGCTTCATTTCAAATTAGGCCAAATTCAGTCATATCATTCTATTGAAAGGAAGCAGAATGGTTTTAGGTCTGCCTGAAAAGAACGGGATGGCATGTTGCCCCACGAGACCCCTGGGTAGCTTATATGCCAGCTTCAGTTGCGCGCACACACCCCCACACCACTTCCCTAAAGGCAGCCCTGGATTAACCATTAAGCAATATGAGCACGCTCTTAGGGCACCAAGGGAAAGGGGCACCACAGAGTACCAGAGTACCACAAATGTTTGCATTTGCATTTCCCCCCTTGTAACAGTTTTATTTAAAAAAATGCATAAAACAGTGGTGAAAATTTGTATTTTTTTCTGCTGCCCTAGTTATAAGTAAGTAATTGGCTTATATTGCTTGCTGCTATTTTGTGTTGAATAAATATAATAAAAAAGTTTATATTTAATATAGTTGTGTATTCTGGCATGGGGGATGGCCTTGAAGAAAACTGAGATTTTAATGTCTTATTTCACCTTCAGCACTTATTGAGTCTTAATATCTTGCCAGCTAAGCAATAGAAGGGCTAAGGGGGCACCATTATTGGGCTGTGTTTAGGGCATCAGCTGGCCTTAATCCAGCCCTGCCTAAAGGCCTTGGTGGTCTGCCAGCCTCCTTCTCTCCCTCCTTTCTTCTCCTAGGTGGGACAATCTCTAAGATTTTTGTTACAAGTTTACTTATCTGGTTGCTGTTAAATAATTTGGACTGGTTAAGGGCCCAGAATGTTCTGTAATGGTCAGCAGCCAAGCTGGCCTGGCCATATCCTTTGTCTGGCAAAGAATATTAATGGCTAGTTATTAAGTCCCCAATTGTGCTAAGGGCAGTTTCCCACAACCTGATGCCTTTCAGGAGTGTTGGATTACAACTCTCACCATCCCCAGCCAGCATGGTTAGATACTACATGGCACATATCAAATCATACCATGCCAGAGCTAGAAGCATAACAAGCAAACAAAACAGTCAAGGATAAACCTGTCCTTGGGAACCAGCAGCCCCTTTCCTTTCCTGCTGCTACGCCCTCTCATGTACCTTTATCATTTCTATTGTGCCTGTAACCAGGTGCAAGCCATTGATCTGCTCAAATACAACAAGGAAAATAAATAAAAGGAGAGATTCATGTGACTTTAAACAAACAGGGAAGGTTTCCAGGCCAGACTCATGCAGCCACATTCTTCAGTGTTTGCTTTCCCTGTGTGTGTGTAACTCTGCACCCCACTTGTCTCCCTTAGACATTTATCACACTGACCCCAGGCAGGCACAGCATCCCTCCATATTCATTAAGACCTTCACACCCAGCCAGGTATACTCCCAGTGATTTTCACAATCCCATGAAGATAAGTGTCCCAGGTGTGTCATAGAGGCCCTATGTACATACAACTGCAGCAATACACACACATTGCAAATGGAACTGGGATGAGAACGTGGAAAGACAATGGGACCGAATGATGTGCTCATCTACCAAGCAGGAGCACGCAACTCAGATTGCAATCCTGCTTGTCTGAATGTGGAAAGCTAAGCAGGGTCAGGCCTGGTTATTTGGATGGGAGACCCCTCCTCTAGTTTCCTGCATTGAGCAGCAGGTTGGACTCGATGGCCTTGTAGGCCCCTTCCAACTCTATCAGATCTATGAACCCACAGAAAAGACTTATGTGAAGGATCAGCAACCGGATCCTTTGCGTGAGTTCAGCAACTATAGGGTTAACCGGCAAGGAGATACGGCTCGTATCGGCTTTCGCGCACAAGAGGAAAAACCACAGCCCTTTGAATGCCCAAATAAGGCTTTTATTTGTTTATACAATCGTACAGATCTGAACTAGCAGCTCTTTAGGAATACGTTTACTGTCAACACAACCTTAGTTGACCCCCGTCTTACCCAATCAGCAGGCTCCCAGGCTAGTAGAGTGAACCTCGTCTCTGTCCTTAGATCAAAGACAATACCCCTAGTCCGTTTCAGCCCAGCTCCAGATCGGCGTGGCGTGGCTGAGAATGGCGTACCCGGGCGGCTTGCTTTAAGGTGGATCTGGCCCTGGCGTACCCGTGGTTCCCAACCACCAACTACCGGAAGGGAGAGGGGGTTTCTACCCCGGATTTCCCGCTCTCCCCGCCCTCTGGGTCAGGTGGGGGCTTATGCCTGCCCCTCTGTTTCAGGTGGGCTTATTCCTGCCCAGGCAAGAAGGTGACGTAGGGGTACTTTGCAGCTCTTTGAGACTGCCCTGCTCGTTGATGGTCCTTGATGGTCCTTCCTGGACTTTTGTGGATCTCCGCTGAGGCCCTCCTTTGTTGGGGCTGATGACTTGTCTGGTTGCTTCCCCGGTGATCTCATCCCTCCTCCCTCGCCCCCTCCCTTGGGGGAATTGTGTGTGTGTGTGTGTGTGTGTGCAACTGGTGTTTGGGCTTTCTCCACAACTTACAACTCCCAGCACTCCCCAGCCAGCTGGGGGAATGCTGGGAGTTGTAGGACTTTTTTCTGTCTAAACATGCTGCTGTCAATAGGGTTGTACCCTTAACTGATACTCAAAGCTCAACAGCAAAAAGGAAAGTGTGCATTGCGTGGGTGAAGCAGAACAAGAGTGCTCACACATCTCTTCAATACATTATCGATATGACATTGAGCTAATGATCAATGGTGCAGCTAAGGGCCCCCACAAGTGACCACCCAGAGAGTGGCAGGTAGCAAAGAAGCCCAGCATCTGCATCTGGGCTGACTGCTTGGCACAGCATCCTCTCCCTTATTTTAAAAAAACATTTTATGGGTGTGAGGGAGCCAGGCATGTACATGGTTACAGATGTTAATTTTATTATTTTTACTTCAAATATATATTAGTTTTCTGCAACGAAATGGTGGTTATTCCCAAGTAAATATGTGTTTAGCTTCAGAGCAGCAGCAGAAGCAAACTCCATTTTATTTCTGTGGTCATGTTGGTGCTATGATTTCAGTGAGTTTAAAATGTGAACCTGCACATACTCTGTGAGCTGGCAAACAGTTTTCTATCAGTTTTACGGGAGTCTAGCATATGAGGATTGTTGATGCAGTTGTAAAGCATAGAATGGCAACAGGAAAGAAGATGAAAGTTTTGTGTTTCACAACTAAAGGGGTGCCCCATAAAACTATTAAGGGCGCAATCCTATGCATGTTTAGACTGAAAAAAATTCCTACAATTCCTAGCATTCTCCATGCTGGGAGTTGGACTCCCCCCCCCCCCCAGCCCCGTCTAAACATGCATAGGATTGTACCTTAAATCCAGGGTCTTAAATGACTGAGCTGCACCACATCACTAATTTCTGCGGTGGTGGTGAGCAGATTTTGAGGGCAAATTGTGAGCTCAACCCAGAAACTAAGGAAACTTCTGCGCCTTTAAGAGCCCAGCCGCCGCCTCCCGTTTTCAAGTTAGTAGAGTCGATTGCGTCTTCCTGGATTCGCAGCCCCCTTCTCTGAGTCAGACCTTAGCTATGCCGGCGGCGGTTCTCCGGCCGGCAGTTGCCACACCCTGATCGACTAGGGAGCGTAATGGGGGCGGAGGAAGCCGCAGTCGTTCCGGGTTTTGCTGCCCCACGGGCTTAACCCCGGACCTGGTTTTGCTTTGTTTCCCCCAGTGCTGGGGGACCGAGACATTTAAACCAACGTGCCACACTGGCTCTGAGCGCAGCATGTGCAAAGTGGCAATTCCTCACTCTTAGCCGAGTAACTACATTGTTACTTCAACGTCGCCGTCTCCCCCGCCCGCCGACCCACCCACCCATCCCGGATGGTTTAGAGCAGCCTTCCCCAACCTGGTGCCCTCCAGATGGGGTTGGATTACAACGCCTTCCATCCCTCGTCAGATGCCGGGGATGATGGGAGTTGTAGTCCAACCCCATCTAGAGGGCAACAGGTCAGCGGAGGCTGGTATAGGGGTTTCATGTTCAGTGACTTCCAGGGCAACTTGAGCTCTACTCCAGCGCCTTTAATTTTAGAAGTTCAGCACCGCCGGGCGGCTCGTCATTGATGACTCAGCCGGCAATTCAACACGAGCGATGACTCCACAGGGCTTACTTGATTGGTTCGTGACCAGCTTCTGCTTGAGCCAATAAAGAAAAGTGCCGCGCCGCCCTGCGGGCGACCGGGCACGGAGCGTCAGCGGTTGTTAGAACTAATCACAGTTGCGCACAACTCCCGAGTTCCCTCTGCTGGCACAGACCGGGCATTTCTTAACCCGCCGTTGCAAAAGTGACCCGAGATTCAATGTAGTAGGTATGACTTTGGCTCCCGCTTTTAAGCCAGTGTGGCGTAGTGGTGAGAGTGTTGGGCTGGGACTCGGGAGATCCGAGTTCTAGTCCCCGCTCGGCCATGAAAACCACTGGGTGACTTTGGGCCAGTCACGGACTCTCAGCCTAACCAACCTACCTCACAGGGTTGTTGTGAGGATAAAATGGAGAGGAGGATAATGTAAGCCGCCTTGGGTTCCTTGCAGGAAAAAGGGCGGGGTATAAATATAATAAATAAAATAGAGTTGGAAGGAGCCTACAAGGCTATCGAGTCCAACCCCCTGCTCAATGCAGGAAACTGGAGGAGGGGTCTCCCATCCAAGTAATAACCAGGCCTGACTTTGCTTAGCTTTCCACACTCAGACAAGCCTAGCCAGCATAAGCCACAGGCTTGTTAATGAAATAGTTGTTTTATCCGTAGGCATTTTTCAGTTGAAAACCTTTATGTGGCTTTTTTTTTATTGTTTCCATATGCTCTGCAACTTTCAGAGGGGTAGCCCTGTTAGCATCTGATGAAGTGGATTCCAGTGTACGAAAGAAAAACATGTGCCGTAATAAATGTTAGTTTCTAGGGGGCCGCAAGATGCTTTCCTGTTGGGTCTGTTGCCGCAAAACCAACAGTCTTACAGCACCTTGAAGACTAACATTCTTTATGGCAGTGGCAGGGAACCTCCAGATGTTGTTGAACTCCAACCTCCATCAGCCCCAACCAGCATGGCCAATGGCCAGGGATTAGTCTAACAACATCTGGAGGGCCACAGGTTTCCCACCCCGTGCATTACAGCATAAGCTTTTTTGGGCTATGGCTTTGGTGAAAGCATATGCCATTATCATACATTTGTTAGGGTGCTTCCAAAACAGAGGGCTCTTAGTGCCACCAGTCATAAGGCTTTGTGCAGCTGTTCCATCTTTTTCTCTGGAACAGATTTTTGTGTGTATGGTAAGGAAAAAAATAAAAGATGGAAGAGGTGGTGGGATATCACAGGAGGGCTACAAATGGAAAACAATGATGTCAGGATACTTGGTAAAATCCCAAACACAAGAAAAGCCTCATCTTGAAGCACCCTTAATTTTCAAGGTGCTACAAGACTCTTTGTTGTTTTATCTGCTCTGCATTGTTTTGATTATAAATGAATCAGCTGCTCTTTTATGATTTTGAATTTTTGTTATATTGTTTTCTTTAATCAGCTGTTAGCTGCCTTGTCTGCACCATGGAGAAAGACAAATAGAACTTGCATTAAATAAACATATAGAATGAATTTCAACAAGTGTAGATGATACAGTGCTGGGGAAAAAAGCTAGTAAGGGTAGTGGCACCTTTGAGACTATTGCATTGGTTTATTGTGGCAAGTGGCTGTATATGCGCCTACTTTGGTAATTGTTTGATGTGGACTGGAAGGGCAATAGCTGTGTATCTATGATCATCCGTGTCTTTCTGCCTGCCTGCATCCGTCTCCTTCTGCATTACTTTTCTTTATTGAATGTGTATTTATTTGTAACACCACAGAACAAGGCAACAGCCAATACAGGAGGAAGTTGTATGGCAAAGTTGATTAGATATTCAAAAAGAATAGAGGGTGTGTCAGAATGATTTCAAGGCACATTTGAACCGATCCAGTGATCACATTTGTTAACCCAAAGTATCTTCACAGCATTCCATGTGCGATTAGTGGCTTCAGGTGAGCACTGTTTTGTTCACTGTGTCACTGTTCTGATCTGGGCAGAGGAGAGGTACTGGCATAAACTTCAGAGAGGGTTAGAGGTTAATCATATGCATGGCTTTGTAAAGATAAAGATTGTAAAGCATTTTTGCAGGTGAAAATGTGTGTGTATAATATTCCAGAAGTTCTACCTGTCATACTATAGCTTGACAAAGAAGTAAAAGCCAGGATGAGATGAGGCTACAAAGAGGCAGGTCTATGCACACTGGAGCAGGTTTGGTGCTTAATCCTCCCCCCCCCCCCCCGTTGCCCTTCACTTTCTCCCATACATAGCAACAGTTGCCAAGATGATGTTTTGGTGTCTGAAGCAAAGGACAAGGTGGTGCCTCCCCATTCCATGTACAGAATCCAACTGGACTGGCAGGTGACTCTTACTCCAACACTGGCAACAGGGACAGCGTCCACCTGAGGGCAGAAGGTGAGCTTTGGGTATGCAGGGTAAGAACATAACATAAGAGCCATGCTGGATCAGACCAAGGGCCCATCAGGTACAGCATTCTGTTCACACAGTGGCCAACCAGCTGCCCATGGGATCCCACAGGCAGGACATGAGTGCAACAGCACCCTCCTGCCCAAGTTCCCCAACAACTGGTGTACATACGCATACTGCCTCTGATACTGGCGGTAGCATATAGCCATCAGGACTAGTAGCCATTGATAGCCTTCCCCTGTATGAATCTGTCCAATCCCATAGGCTATGTGATACATACAGTTCCCCCCTCCAACATCTTGCCACCTCCCCCCCCCCCAGCATCTGTCACTAACATCACTTTGCCCTTGGCTGCCATTCACTCCTCTGGGGAAAGTAAAGGTCTACACCTACCTTCCCCAGGCTGGCATCCTCCAGGTGTTTTGGACTGTAACTCCCAGTATTCCTGACTATTGGCTATGCCAGCTGAGGCTGATGGGAGTTAAGTCCAAAACATCTGGAGAGTACCAGAATCGAAGAAGCTGGCCTACACTTAAAGCCTGGGTCTCAATGCCAGCAATGCCAGTGGGGATTTAATGTGTATCTATTGTGCAGAGCACATGGAAGTGCGTTCAGCTGCCAGTGCCAGGCAGCCTTGCAATGTACAATCCTCCCACCCCATATATATGCATGTGTGTATGCATGCACACATACAGAGTTGCACATTTTTCTTGTTACTAATAGTTAAAACTGCATTACTAATAACAGATTGCTTGATCTTTATTGGACCATCATCATAATATAACATTTAACAAGATTATAATTCCTGGCTAAGACCTTGTCTTTTGCCCCCGTTAACCAACTGGCCAGATTGCTGGGATTACCCCTTTGTCTCAGGGCATAATTAAGAGGAGACACAGGAGTTCCAGGCTCTCCCACAAAGTTAAGAGCAGCCCAGTGGGTCTGAATTATGACATTGGCCGTGACTCAGTGGTAGAGCACCTGCTTTGCATTCAGAAATTCCCAGGTTCAATCCCCGGCATCTCCAGGTAAGGCTGGAAATATTCCTGCCAGAAACTCTGGAAAGTGGCTGCCAGTTGGTGTTGACAATACTGATCTAGATGGACCAGTGGTCTGAACTTAGAATGGCAGCTTCCTATGTAACTGGATCAGTGCTAGAAGAGTGGGGACCCAATTCTCCATCCCTTTACTGCAGCTGCTACAGGGAAAGCATTTTGTACCTGTTCATGGTATTACTTTGCTGTGAATATTTTGCTT
The DNA here is from genome assembly GCA_021292165.1 of Shinisaurus crocodilurus. Lineage (NCBI taxonomy): Eukaryota > Metazoa > Chordata > Lepidosauria > Squamata > Shinisauridae > Shinisaurus > Shinisaurus crocodilurus. The sequence continues at coordinate 73,590,726 of CM037879.1, read as the reverse complement.
AAGAAATACAAAATATATGGAGAAGATCCGGTGTGTTTTGCAGCTGGATATGCTGCCCAAAGGTTATGCAAGAATGACAATTACGAAGAATTCTTTACCAATCAGAATGGAAAGATATGTACTTTTTAGCTGTACAGATGCATACTTAACATGTATATCATGCATCTGGGATATTCCAGAAATCAAATGATCCCTTTACTGCTTCTTAATCCTTTTGCTCACAGAGTCCATGAAGCTAAAGAACAGTAAAAGGCTGGATCCCACCCCATCCCTCCCTTCCTCCCCTTAATCAATGAAGAAAGAAATGTATTGACTTCTCTATTGTGGAAAATCTCTTCCAAGAATGAACTAGTGGAAACATTCTCCTCCTCCTCCTATTAATGCTCACCAGCTCGGAGGGCAAAGGGTTAGTCATTTGGACAGCACCAACTGTTCCACTTTAAGGAGAGATTGTTGTGCTAGGTTAGCACAATTGTGGCGTTGGTTGTCTTTAAGATACTTTTAAAAGCACCCTCCCCCCAAATTAGCCCAATGAGAGGTAGCATCTAACCCCATTCTGTGCACTCATAACAGGAGTTGCAACACTGGGGGGAATATCCCCGATGTTAGAAAGACTTATCTGTGTTGCAGGCTACTGCAGCGCAAACAGATCAAATGGCACTCTAGAGTAGGGGTCCCCAAACTTTTTGGACCTGTGGAAACATTTGGGAATTGCAGAAACTGCTGTGGGCACCACCACAAAATGCCTAATCAGTGGATCATTGCTTTGGCATCTACCTGTTGTGTCTATGGATCTTAAGCTGTGTCTTATTCAGAAAAAACTTTTGTTTCGTGTTTCTTGGACACCGCAACATCTCTTTAATAAGGGTTTGTCTAATTTGGCTAATTGCTGGTGGTGCAATACACCTAATGCTTCTTTTAAGCATACGTTTTGGCAAAGTTGAGTAGTTGCTTCTTTTTTGGAAGGTTATTACACAGATAAATTTTGTACTGGAAGAGTCTTTAATATTCACTGATGTACATGCTCTTTAAAATTATCTACCTGCTTCATGGAAATTAACAAAGGGAAGGGGAAATGGATTCTCTGCACCCTTTTAACAGCTAAAAGACTGATATTACAAAATTGGAAGGATAAACACCCACCTTCTATAATGCGATGGATTGAAGACCTTGCAACGCTTTCGATATACGAAGGGGTGGCATATGGACGCCAACTTCAAATGGATACTTATTTGGATATTTGGTCCGCTTTTGTTGAAGGCTATGTATAATTGCTAGAAAGTTGTATGCATTTCTCACAAATCCATGTACGTACATTAAAAAACGGGGAAATTTTTTTTGGGGTGCCCATGGGTACCACACTGGAACCATTGGAGGTGCCTGTGAGCACCACATTGGGGACCCCTGCTTTAGAGGGTCAGTTCTGTCTGTTTAAATCAGGGTGGGCAATTTGTGACCCTCCAGATGTTTTAGCCTACAACTCCCAACATCCCTCACTATTTGCTATGCTGGCTAGGACCAATGGGAGTTGCAGGCTAAAACATCTGGAGGGTCACAAGCTGCCCAAAATGCTCATTTTCTATCACTGCTCTCTAAGATGTGATGGCCACTAGCTTAGATGAGGCATAAATAATAAGGGAGGTGCCATTTGATCAGTCCCGGCAACTGGTGGCCCAGGAGCGACTACAGCCTCGTCTGAGGGATGTCCATCTAGCTGCTAGGGCAGTCCTTAAACCCAAGCCTTCTATAAATGTTCTCCAATGTGTTGGAGAGGCTGTCAGGAGCTGGGTGCATATGCTCATATGTGGTGGAATTGTAAAAATGTAATGGATTTTTCGAAAATGATTTTTGAAGAAATATCAGAAATTGTTGGTGTTGATTTAGAAGTTTGTCCTAAATTAGCATTGTTCTCAATAACTGAAAAGGTGGCTGGTCCTCAAAATGTTAAAGAATTAATTGTAAATTTGTTAACGGCGGGTAGATTAATGATAGCAAGAAAATGGAAAGTTCAGCAAGTTTTCTCTATCACTGACTGGTATAAAGAAGTGTGGGATATGGCTTTAAATGATATGTTAACTTGCAATATCAAATGTAAAAGGGGACAATTAAAGAAAAACAATTTAAAGGATATTTGGGGTTTATTTTTGGATTTTGTGTTAAATAAGGGGAAAGGGAGTATGCCGTGTCAAGATATGTTGTTTTTTGGAATAATGAATAACAATAGATTATAGAGATAGGATGTATTTTATTTTCCCGTGGTGACGGGAGCACTATATAAGTTGTATGTTTGTTATTTGTTTTATATATAGTTTGAAATTATTTTTTTTAAATATTTTTATAAAAAAACCCAAGCCTTCTTTTATCCATTTTTCCTAAACCAGAGCCCAGCGCTCGTTGACTCTTTCCAACCCAGAACCAACAGGGTCAGATATTAACAGAACTTTTCCTTGATGCCCTTCGCTGCTCACTCCTGTGCACAAGCAAAGATGCATGCAAATAGGAGCGAGGTGCTTGGGTACAAAAGAGGAAGTGTCTGTCAAAGCCTCTGTGGCTGTTCCTGCTAGGGAGCTGGGAGTTAAGAGCCCTTCGCGTGCGTTGCTGGTCCTTCCTCTCTCACTCAGTTCCAAAAACGACCTGTTGAAAATGGGTTGTCAACCAGAAATTTAGATTCTTGTGCTCTTAATCCTAAATGTCTTTGATGTTAACCTTGAAACAGCATGCTCAAAATGCAAGGAGGAAAGTTTAAAGTAGAACAGATGGGAATGAATTAAAGATCCAAATGCATTTTTTCCCATACAGCTGCTTTTTTCATATTATCCCTCTCCCATTTTGTTTGTTCCAAAGAAGAAGAGTCCATTTCACTGCCATCTCATTCAGATCCAGCTGGAGCAGCCTTATTACACAGCAACAAACACCAACAGGAATGGCACAAATGGCCAGCTGACATGCCTGGAGCCTGATACCCTTTGTGCCTCTCTAGCCAATTCAGTCTTGGGTCCCTTTTTGAGATTTATCCCAGGAGCCCAGTCCATGGTCTGCTGTGATGAGATAAAAGTGTGATACAGGTGCTTGTCCAATGGGATCAGAGCCATCAAGTCTTAAACATGAAGCATTTCACCAGTGTCTGACTACAATAATAATGGATAACTACTGACCTACAGCTAGGGAGGAAAGGACAGGTATCTTGAGGCTTGGATTTTAACCTGATGCTTTGGCAAAGTGGGGAAATAACACCTCTTTCCTAGATGCTCTCCGTTTCACCAGTTCATCAGTGTAGGCTAGACATTGAGAATTTCAGGCAGGATGGGCTAAAATTAACAAAAGTTGTCTCTCGGGTGCTGGCTATCATGTACATGTTCCATGTCTAATTCATATTAGCAGATATAGAATTTCCCCCCTTTACTAAACATATTCCTTTCCCATAGTTTCTTCTAACACAGTCAATATTGGTCCCATCTATTTGATGATTATGGTGTGTAGACTCAGGAACCTTCCCTCCTGATCACCTTTTCTATTTATTTTCTTTCTATACTCTTTCTAGAGCCTGTGCTACCAATCTCTTAGACCAAAGATTGCATCTGTTTCTTCACACCTCTTTCCATTTGCTTTGGCAGCATCTTATCTTTGGAACTCATTGCTTCAAGGTATTCATGCATTCTAGTCCCTCCCACTCTAGGTGTTCCTCCCAAGACTGTCCACGTGTCTGTTCCAGTTAATGGCAGTGTTTTAGTACAGAGTTTCTCTTCATCAACTTCCCCCACCTGCTCCCCTTTTCCTTACATGACTGTAATTTAGATAAAGGGGTTGGTTGTACTTAGTCATTCTTCTTAATACTGTCCAGTGCCTTGTTTTACTGTTTTTTCAATCTATCGCAAATTAATTGTACCTGAGGAGGAACAACTGGTTTGGGATGATCTGGGGTGGGTACAAATTAATTGAATAATTTGAGATTATTTGGAGGAGAAATCAATTGGCTTGCTTTGTCTTCTGTGGACACTTAAATAGGCCTGGGCCCTGAATCTCTTAAGTGCCTCGCAATGCCCCTGCTCCTTGAGGCAATCACCCTGGCGATGACAGAGACCTAGCAAAATGGCCCATGTTGCAAGGAGGTTCTCCCCCTTCTCCCTTACATCTGTACAGTTATTAAGAGCATAAGAAGAGCCAGGCTGGATCAGACCAAGGGGCCATCTAGTCGAGCATTCTGTTCACAAAGTGGCCAGCCAGCTACCCGTGGGAAACCCACAAGCAGAACATGAGTGCAAGAGCACCTCCCGCCCATGTTCCCCAGCAACTGGTGCACATAGACATGCTGCCTCTGATACTGGAGATTTGTCCAATCCCCTTTTAAAGCCCTCCAAATTGGTGGCCATCAATACATCTTGTGGAAGTAAATTCCATAGTTTAAACTATGCGCTGTGTAAAGAAGTACTTCCTTTGATCTGTCCTGAATCTCTTACCAATCAGCTTCACGGGATGACCCCTTTGGGTTCTAGTATTATGGGAAAGGGAGAAAAAATGTCTCCCTATCTACTTTCTCCACACCATCCATAATTTTGAACACCTCTATCATGTCTCCCCTTACTCATCTTTTTTCTAAGCTAAACAATCCCAGATGTGGTAGCCTTTCCTCATAGGGGAGCTGCTTCAGCCCCCATTAAGCTCTCAGTGTTGGATCAGGGCCAGTACAATGTAGTGTTGTGGGAGGAGTGGTTCTCAAGGATCTGCCAACATGGTTGTTTGTACGCAGGCTCTTATCCCACCCTCCCTTAAACTACACGCATTCCCAGCAAGCTCTAGCCTTGCCATTATTTGCTAGCATCAATTTTTCCAAGCAGCAGGCTGGCCTTGTCTGCCCCGCCTCGCCTGCAACAACACCCCCCCCCCCCCACACACAATGTACACACGGAGAGACTAGAAATATGATAAGTTCCTTTTTTTGTCTTTTTTACACAAATATATACAGGGTATTATACACATCTCTACACAGACACAGTGCCAGTTAGAACACAGCTCCCTGCAGGAGGGGAGGGCACCAATGGTCCACACCCAACGCATCCATTAGCCACCAGCATAGGCCAGCCCTGCACTGCAGCTGTATGTACAGAGAGATCAGAGCCCTCCCAGTCATCCCAAGTTGAGGTTGTGGGGCTGATGCAGGTAGGGGCAGTGGTGGCTGGGCTTAAGAATCCGGTGCCAAGGGGGGCCAGTATAGATACGGACAGGAAACCCTGGCGTGGGACACATACTATTTCTAGACAGAATCAGAAAAAACATCCCGGAACAAACAATTAAAATAAAATCCATGTGCATTTCAGCTGCAGTGTGGCCAAGTGCATGGCATTGATGAAGATGGTGGGGGGTGGGGGGAAGAATGAGGGACGCTCTGATCCAGGCTTCCCCAACCTCGCACCCTCCAGAGATGTCGGAATGCCGCTCCCATAATTCCCAGCCAGCATGGCCAACGTGTACGGAGGGACCCAGGCTGGGGAAGGCTGCCGAAACACAGGCTCCACCATCCCTCCCCACCAACTCCTAAACAACACCACAAAAGAAAACCCACCACAAGCTGCAGCCTGGCTCCCAAGGGTGAATCGGCTCCTCAGACTCTCGTGTCTCCTCCTGGAAGGGAGTATGAAGTCCAGCTCCTTCTCTCCATTTTCCGGGGTTCCTAGTCAAGAAGCTTCATGCAGTGGGCATCTTGGCTGTATTCCTGACTGGTAGTAACTTATGCCATCTTGACTGAGCCTCGCCTTCCTGTGCGTCAGGCTCCCTGCTTTTGCCAGGGAGTGTGCATCGGCCGCTCCACAGCCCTGCCCAGTGTTCGAGATTGAGACTTGGTTCATTAACATCCATAAAATGCCCTGATTCCCCGGCTGGAAGGGCAAAGACAGCTCATTACAGCCACTCACACCCCCTTGGAGGCGGGTGGCTCTCTGCTTCTACATCACATGGGTGGCATCACTTCAAGGGCAGCTTTTGGCAGGCAAGGAACAGTGCAGTGGAGAGGAAGGGCAATGCAAAAATGAAGACGGATAAGCAGCAGCAGGGCCTTCTTTTGGGGTCTGCTTCAGAGAAGGGATTCAACTCTAGAAGCATCAATTCACCCCAGACCATAGGCCCAGGGTCCCCAGCACAAGCCGAGATCCTTCAGACATGAAAGGGATACTAGTGCTTGCCCACATCCCCTAAAAGCCACACTGAAGGGTGGGGTGTTCATGTCAAGACCCTTAGCTCCACCTGCTTCCCCTTCTAGTTGCCCTTTCCCTGTGAAGCTGAAAATACTTTTCTAAATCGATGTATTGAAAGGGCCCACAGGAATGGATTCTATGACCACCTTTAGCTCCTGCCAATCTTACAGAAGCAACAAAAACGGGGAAAAAAGAAGAAATAATAATAATAAGAAGCCCTATTAGTTGAACTCTGGGGCAATCCCAAGCTTCTGTGCAAATGATGCAAACACAGTGGTGGGATGACGGGAGTTTTAAAACCCCTTTCATAGAATGCTCAGGAGGCAGCGACACCTCGAGTCAGAAGGCAGTTCCTTGGAGTCGCATGCAAGGCAGCGGGGTTGGTAAAACAGGAGTGGAGCCGCCCATTGCGGAATGCACAGGAGGCCTCATGCAAGGCTCGGAGGCGAAGCTGGGTGAGCCCGAAAGCTTCACGGCACCTGGGACTCAGTGGTCTCTCCCCCCCCCCATAGGAAACTTTAGAAAAACCAACCCTTCTCTCCTCCACCGCCTCTAGAAATCGGACAGCACAAGAGAGTGTTTGGGTTTTAGTCAGTTTTAAAGGTAAAACAAATGTGCAAAAATGCTGCAGAGCCCAAATTGCACTTACCGCTGACGTTGCTTAAGATGGGCTACTATCGTTTGTCTGGGATGGGGGTGGGTGGGAAGAATGGGAGGGAAGCAGTGTCAGCCTGGATAGGACCATCACCCTGCCAATCCTCTGCACTCCCCTTGCCCTGCAAGGGGCTCTTATTTTGCCACTGCGTTTGCCACTGGCAGTCTCTGTCGCTGGGTAGCACTCTCCAGTTGTGGCTTTCATGCGGCAGCAGCAGGGCCTTTCCTGTTCGGTCCCTCTGGCTCTAGACTGCATAGGGGCAGCCTTCCCTGCAGAGACAGAGCGGCCGACCACGGTTATCACAGGGGTCGCCTCTCAGGCACAGGAGATGAAACGCTTGCCGAAGCACAAGCATGTAGGAGATTTATACACAAGTTTTTAAAAACAGCTCCGCTTGGCTGGAATCACCGATTCCAGCCAGGTTCAAAGCCACCCGCTCTTAGTTTGGAAGTCCAGTACCATGATTAAAGCTCAGTTCTCTCTTAAATCTAATAAGTTATTAGTGTTCGTGATCCTAGATAAGGGATAGGAGAACAGGGGAGGACATGTTCCCAAGAAGAAGAGGAGGAGGAGGAGGAGACTCTTCCACTAGGAAGCATCCAGGCTTCAGTTGTCCTTTGCTTCTCCTCCCTCCCTGTCACAATGGAGCAGCAAGAGGGCAAGGTCGTTTCCACCCGCGCTCCCCACTTCATCTTGGCCTTGTAAGGTTTCAGAAGGGTAGGTAGCTTGTAAGAGAAATTCCCCTCCCATCCCGAGGGAGGAGGATAGAGAGAGAACTGGGATAGGAAAGACAGGGGATGGAGGTCCGATGGATAGGTCTCTCCCCACTTTCGAATGAGCAATAAATGCAGCAGCCAGGTGGGTGGGAAGGGGCGGTGGTTGGTGCCTGCCCGGTCCTCCACTTCCTTGGTCTTTCTATCACTCACTCACTCACTCACTCACTCAGACACAGACACACAGTGCGTGGCAGCCGTGGCAGCTCACGGGACTCCCTTGCCCCCCTCTGCGTTCCCCGCATCCCTAATGGTGGATTTCGTTTTCTATCAGGCTGTCCTCGCATGACTGGAAATCCGTATCGTTAATGCCATTGGGGTTGATGAGCTCCTCGTCTTGGGACCCCTGTTCCTCGGCCACGTCGCCCTCCGGTGAAGAATCTTGCAGCACTTGGGCAATGTACTTCTGCTGTGGAATGGATATATAAAACAAAATAATAATAATGGACTGGTTAGCCCTCTCTCTGTCTGGGTGGGGAAACCCTGGCAGCAGAGCATGATGGGTAAGTGCCATGCAGCCGGGAGAGCCTGAGAGCAGTCATGCTGGCACAGAAAGGAACTTTATATAGGTCCCACCCCTTAAAGGTGGCCTAAAAATAATTTAAAATAAAATAAAATAAAAATCGTGTACAATAGCTGTCTTACAGCATGATGGGGAAGAAGGGGGAAAAAAGAGTTGAATGATACCAGAGCTTAGGTTTAAAGGGGAGACACTGTTTGCAATATTGAGATGTGGCACTTGGCTTCTTGTTTGGTACTAATGGACAACCCTAACTTAATGAAAATCTTGGGACATTCAGAAGGAGAAACACACTCCTGCAGGTTGGAAAAAACTTGCATCGTGGAGCCCTGCAGTTGGGTTCTGAAGTTTTCCTGCCTCGAGCATCAAGAAGTTCTGGTTCTGTTCTTTTTTAGGAAGCCCACAGGAAGCCATTGGGACCTCCCACTCCATATGCCCCTTCTTATTCAGAAACCATTGCAAGGAGCCATCGATAAAATGACCCCACACAGTTGTACTGTAGCAGCAATTCAAATCTTGCTTCATCTGCAACCTCTAGGATTGCCTCAGCAAGTTCTCTTTGGTTTGGTTCCTCATCTATAAAATGTGAATCATGATGAACGGCATGTGTTTGTAAGGACAAAAACAAACACTCCAGTACACTGATCCCTTGCAGGGAAAAGAGCTCTGATGTACCAGTAGTGCGCCATTCACTTCAATGGAAGATCCAGTCCCATGCCCGCAAAGGAATGGGCAAGTGGACCTTCTTCTTCCTCCATTGGGAAGCAAATGGGGAAACCAGCTCATGCAGAAGCTCAGAATGTGCACCAGAGTGCACGTGGAGCTCTGGATCGGAGCAAAAGATTGTAAAGAATTTTGCACAACTAAAACGCTGTGTAAACGGATTACCATCTTCTATAGTTTTAGCAAAATCAACCATTCTTGTTTTCAAGTTAAAAAAAATAAATACATTGATATGCTTAGGATTTTGCCAAGCTTCTGGAAGCCATGTGAGAGACTCTACGGGGCTCTCCACGGCATGGCTGCAGCCATCAACGTTTCCACAGTGCCTGTTCATAGACAATTCAAGGGACTTGGGGTGCAGGGAAGGGGTGAACCACAAAGCCTCCAATGAATTAATATTCCCATTCCACTTAAAAACCAATTTGCGTTGGGAAATGACAGGCCCAGCTCTTTCTGCAGCACTCACAGCACATGCCGATGCGTTAAGAGCCAGAAAGCGAAAGAGAAAGGGGGCACTGACCAGTCTGGTTTCATTGTCCAGCTGAGAGACAGAGGCGGAAAGTGAACAAACAGCATTGGGGGGGAGGGGGAGAAATGAGGTTGCAGGTCCATCACCTCAGATAGGGCCAGTAACAGAGAAGCCTGTTTTCTGCCCATGCTCCTTGGATGCTGCTCGTGTATAACCAAAAAGGTGGGAGTCTGACAGGAAATCTGTAAAGGCCTCTCCCTCCTCCCCAAACTCAGACATAAGAGGACACAGAACATCTGGCGAGGCAGAAGGCAAACGGAGGAGCTGGAGACTCACAGCTGATTTAGGAGCTGGTGGTTGGTGGGCAGCTGGCCGTCCGTTCTCCCTCCCGTCCGCCGCATCCACCTCTGCATGGTCGATCTGGAAGACAATGGCGTGGTGTGAAACCAAAGAGCAGAGGCAGCAACTGGCCAGTGCCATCCCTGTCTCCTCTGCAGGAACGTCTCTGTATAACTCATCTAGTAGGGATGAGTTTAATAGAGGGTGACAAGCACTGGAGGGGGAACATGGGAGCTCCGACGTGCTCTTAACCTCCCCAACAGGAAAAATCTAAAGGGCCAATTTCCACATTACTGCACCGAGGTGGAAGCTACTTCTTCCTGGTTTCTTCTCATATGGCTCCTGTAATTCATAGAGGAGAAGGCTATCAGTGGCTACTAGTCCTGATGGCTCCATGCTACCTCCAGTATCAGAGGCAGCATGCCTATGTACACCAGTTGCTGGGGAACACCACCGGGAGGGTGCTTATTGCACTTGTGTCCTGCTTGTGGGTTTCCCACAGGCACTGTGGTTGGCCACTGTGTGAACAATGCTGGACTAGATGGACCTTTGGTATGATCCAGCATGGCTCTTACGTTCTTATATAATGAAAAAACCACATGGGCGGGTCCCCATGCCAGTGTTGTCCTCCATGGAGACTGGGCAACTTTCATGTGTGGAGGCACCATCTATCATTGTTCCTTCATGCATGCATGACCAAAGTGGCCTGGGAGGAAGCCACGGGGAAAACTGTTCCTCTCCTGTTGCAGTAACAGATGAATAGACCCCAAGAAGGCCCATGGCATGACTGCAGCTCTCCCAGTTTTGTAGCAACTGCAGGCGGCAGGCACAGAAAGACCAATATGGAGTCCACTTTGGACACAATGGCTTTCCAGTTGTGTGTACACATGGTGAGACAGACAAGGGCATGTTCTACATACATGAAGAATGTACACACGTGTATATGTGACTTTTCCTACCTCTTCAACACATGGACAATGTACACAAGTGTACATGGGACTATTCCCCATCTCTCTAGGACAGGGATGGGGATTGTGTGTCCCTCCAGATGTTGGACTGCAACTTCCATCAGCCCTAGCAAGCACAGCCAATGGTGAGGGGAGATGCAGTCCAACAACATCTATAGGGCCACACGTTGCCCACCCCTGCTCTAGGAAAACATGCGAAGCAGCTTTTAGGGGCAGCCCTCTCAACCCGATCCCAAAGCTGCCCCACAATACCCTTCCCTTAAATATATATTTAGTGCATTACCTTGTAATTGTGAGCACTGAGGTATTTGAAGTGTCCAAAGCAGACATGACACAAGCAGATCACGATGGTGATGACAAGAACCACAAAGGTAAACATGGATGTGAGAGCCAGGAACCCTGAGGAAAGCAAGTAACCACAGTCAAGGCTGTGCACATATACCTCGCCTGCCTTTCCCTTTGCTCCTGAGGGCTCTACTTTAGCCCTCAGCCTGTGTTACTATAGGTGCTGACCTGAAGGTGATCTACCTCACTTCTCTGCTGCAGAAAGAGTACTCCTCCACAAGGGTTGAGTATTGGTTGAGTGGGTTGCTGTTTAACTGTGGGTTGTTGTTGAAACGTGGGTTATTGCGTTGTCTGAACCCAGCCGAGATAACAAACCATGGTGAATAACCCACAGTTGAACCATGGTGAACAGCTCAACAACAAATAATGGGTTCTCTTCATCGGTTGTTCATGGTTAACAAGCCATGGCTTGTTAGTGCAGCTGGGTTCAGACAACACAATAACCCATGTTTCAACAACCCACAGCTCAACAACAACCCACACTCAACCCTTGAGTGTGGGTTATTGTGTTGTCTGAACCCAGTCATTGTATTTCTTGCGCTCCCTCTCACCCCACCCCATCCTGCCCCCTCGCACCCACTCCATCAGCAATGAAGGTACCATGGCAGTGGGGTGGCCTCTTACACTACCAGAAGTAATGTTTCATGGGCAGAAACTGCTCCAAGGTGTATGCAAATCGCTTTGTATCAGCATATACAAATGGGAACAAAATGGAGGCAGCAATTGAAGAAAAGAGGATGGATGGCAAATGGGCAGCAGCAGCTGAGCTCGGATCCCTTTTGTCCTCATTCCTCTTGTGCTTGCTCTACAAAGACCTACGGTCAAGAAAACGGGTAGGCTAGCTGGTGACCTCCAGATGTTTTGGACACAGGGCAGTTCTGAAGGCACATAATGCAAAGCTAACCAGGTCTGAGGCTGTCACTGCCTGGATGAGAGCCTTGATCTGCATGGAATCAAGGTGGGATGTAAAGGTAGGAATAAGTAAATATGGGAATTTGGAGTAAAACAGATGGATTCCTCAGATGGGGAATATTTTAATTATTTATTCATTAATTAATTATTATTAGATTTAAAGCCCACCTTTTTTCCTCTTGCAAGGAACCCAAGGCAGCTTACATGTTCCTCCTCCTCTCCATTTTATCCTTACAACAACCCTGTGAGGTAGGTTAGGCTGAGAGTCAGTGGCTGGCCCAAAGTCATCCAGAGAGCTTCATGGTTGAGCAGGGACTAGAACCTGGGTCTCCCGAGTCCCAGTCCAGCACTCTAACCACTACACCACACTGGGTCTCAGGATATGGTACCTTGGCGCCCCAAACGCAGTAGGGAAGTTTCTGCCCCCACCCAAGTGCAGGTTAAATATCTGTGCAACAGAGAGAGGTCTGCACACTGAAGAGAAACCTCTGGAATCAGACCCTTTCTCTTGTCATCCCTTTGGTTCCTGTGCCCCACAAAGGCCTCTTAATACCAGGGCTAGGCAACCCAGTGCCTTCCAAATGTGTTGGATTAGAACCCCCATTATCCCTGAACATTAGCCTTGCTGGTTGTAGTCCAACACATGGGGATGATGAGGGTTGTAGTCCAACACATGTGAAGAGTCCCAGGCTGGGGCAGGCTGCTCTGGAATAACATAATTAACTGGCCCCTTTAGCCACACTTTGTAATAAGCAAGTTGCTTGAACCCTGGACCATCGACCGCCTCTTAGTGAAAGCCTCTCTATATTGTAAAGACAGAAGTTAACTAGGCTGGGCATTAAAGGTAAAAATGCACCATACGGAGCCCCCAAAATCTGATCCCTGCAGACTCGACTCACCTGTACGCACGGTAGAGAAGAAGAGGAGCCAAAAGAGGCAGAGGATCGGTGCTGCCACCACCTGGTTCACAGCCCCTGAATGGATCTTCTTATCCAGCTTGGCTGGCAGATAAGCATAATAGAGGTTGTACCTGTCCACCAGGTGCTTCAGCAGCATATACATCAGACCTGATGGGATAAGGGGGAGGGAGAATTCAGCTGGAATCTTGGTTGAACAGCAGATGAGAGACCAAAGTACAAGTCTGTGGAGCTGGGCAGTTTCCTCTTCCCTGGATGGATGGACTAGACTGGAAGAAATTGCTGACCTGACCCCAACAGTGCCGGGTCACTAACATGAGTTCTTCAGCTCCCAGTAGGCAATGAACCAGGAAATAGGGGGCTTGTAATTTCTTTCTTTCTTTAGGGTACAATCCTATTATGATGATCGTAAGCCCGCAAACTCAAGAGGCTTACAGCCATCCTATGGAGGGCAGGAGGAGTGTCCTTTGGATGCCATAGGATGCCATCCTATGGAGGGTGTCCTCCCACCCTGCATTTTTGCTAGACAGGCTGTCTACGGGCCATAGGATTCCTCCCTTACTTGTTAGGTTTGTATACTGATCATCTGGCAAATGTCACCGAGGTGGTTTACAATGCTAAAATCAAACAAGGACAACAACAATGAAATAGCAAACAAACAAATAAATAAATAATACAAGAAAGTATCAAAATACCGGTAATACAATATTAAACATTAAAAACATTAAAAAAATATTAAAAACTTTGAGGAGCCAAGCAGTAAAATTAATAATCAGAGCAACAGATGAAAGATTAAATGCCTACTTAAAGAGGATGATTTTTAACCTGGTGTCTAAATGTATGCAATGAAGGTGCCAGGTGGATCTCCCTAGGTAGGGTATTCCACAGACAGGGAGCCACCACAGAGAAAGCTCTTTCCCTGGTAGCCACTGTCGTGTCACTGTGGGCAGTGGCACCCAGAGAAGAGCCTCCAAAGACTATCTTAGCAATCAGGCAGTAACATTTGGAAGAAGGCGCTCCTTCAGGTAGTTCTCGCCCAAACTACCTTGAGTCCACAGTTTCCAGTATTACAGTCAATTGCCCTTTATCACTTTGGTATCATCTGAAGGAACTCATTTTAAGGAACCAATAAGAAACCTATTGCGAATATGTATACATCTGCTTAAGTATTTGATATCGAACCCTGCTAGGTAAAGGAAGGCCAAGGTGATTCGCTAGTGCCTACCAAAGGGAACAATGATGGGGCAGGTGATACTGTAGGTCATCACCACAGTGAAGACACACATCATCCAGGCGTAAGCAGCTCCGAACTGGAATTCATAGGCCTGATGCTGAAAGGCAGAGAAAGAAAAGGGGAGATCCTGTCAGCACACACACCCCAAAAGCCTGAGGGAGGAGATCCAAGTAAATACATCCTGGATGTACATCAAAAGCAAAGGAAAAACAAAACAAAAGGAAACTGAAACCAACAGCAATCAAGTTCAGGAACTAACGGTCAACAATCTAGTTGGGATGTGTAATATTAAACAAACAAATAAAAAAGAATTCCACAAATGCCTGACATATTTATATAACAAATCTTATAGCCACAGTAAGTTTATTGTGGCTATAAAAAATTATAAATTTATTGCCACAATAAAAGGAAGCAGCTTCAATATAAGTTTATCGCCACAATAAAAGGAAGTAGCTTCATGCATCTTCAGAGTAAATAAACATGAAATCCTTCATATATGACAAATACCAAATGCGTTTTGACAAATGGTCAAACTACACATTACATTACTGAGTAGTGTGTAGCTGAGGCTTCTAAAAACAACAACTCTAGAGTAAGTTCATGCAGCCATAATTTGGATTGGGACCACCATGCACCGGGAGGGAAGGATTAAACCTTCCTCCACACCATTTGCTTCCTGAAATCCCATCCATCCACTGAGGCAAATGGAAACTTTCCCCCTTTTTTAACCTCTGTGCATGATGTTCCCAATCATAATGGGGGCTGCACTTATTCTAGAATAAAGAAAAAAGATACTCCTCCGCTACATGCTACACAATTTACATAATGTGTAGTTTAACCCTAAGAATTGATCTCCTTCAGTGGTCTAGTTATATTTATTTATTTATTTATTTATTATATTTATGAATCGCGCATCTGGCCAGACATCTGGCCACTCTGAGCGATGTACAATGCAGTAAAATACAAGGGACACACACACACACACACAGTATAAAACACAATTAAAAAGAGTACAACATTTAAAAATCCTAACCCACCCCATATTCCCGCCTGAAAAGCCACGTTTTTAATGCCCGGCAGAAGCTAATCAAGGAAGGGGCATGGCGGAGGTCACTGAGGAGAGAGTTCCATAAATTGGGGGCTGCCACAGAAAAGGCCCTCCTCCTAGCCCCACGAGCCTGGTTTCTCTGGCTGATGGGACAGGGAGAAAGCCATGTGTGGCGGATCTTGTTGAGCGGACCATAATCACCACAATCACAATTTTTCTCATATAAACATATGGAAAATAGTACCTGGTCTCTCAGATTAAGCTGCCAAATATGGTGAAATCACAATGATGTAACACTGGTGTCACCACTTAAAAACCTGGCAGCATACACACAAAACCCTGAGAGAGGAGCCCAAGTGAATATATCCTGGATGTATGTCAAAAACAGGCCACAATTCACAGGTTAATTTGCCCCCGTATTCCAAAAGCACTCACAGAGGTCAGGTGGTCTTACACTGCTGAGGAGCTCTTGCTGGCTGGATGATGACTCTCTTGCCAAGATGGTGGAAGCTATGTTCCCTAGTTGCAATGGAAATAGGCAAAGGGCAAACTCTTTGTGATGTCAATCCAATGATTTGTATAAGGGGAATATCCAACCTGTGGGCCAGATATCATCCACAGGAGTTCCCTGTCTAGCCTGCCAACTTCTTCTCCAGGCCCCACCCCCCTCTCCCCAGGCAGGGAAAACCTCTTATTCCTGATCAGCTGCTGATCAGAGATTTTCCCTGCTGTTCTCCTCCGCCACAAAGCCTCCACTGGTGCCAATAGAGGCTTAAAAACAACAACACCTTAATTGCTGCGCAGGGGACATCTGTGTGTGGGTGGGTGGGTTGCTGCTGTGGAAGAGAGGACTAACTCTCCCCATCTCTGAATGCTGCAACCCACCACCCTCAAAAACTATAATCCTGTGCTGCGATTAGACTTTTGAAAAGCCTCCACTGGTGCCAATGGAGGCTTTAAAAAGTGTAATTGTAGGTGATTCTCCTAGTGTCGGCCAGGTCCCTTCCTCCACACAGAGAAAGTAAAAACAGACAGGGGGCAGTGGTGAGAGTGTTGGACTGGGACTCGGGGTTCTAGTCCCCGCTCGGCCACGAAACTCACTGGGTGACTTTGGGCCAGTCACTGACTCTCAGCCTAACCTATCTCACAGGGTTGTTGTGAGGATAAAACGGAGAGGAGGAGAAGGATTATGTAAGCCGCCTTGGGTTCCTTGCAGGAAAAAAGGCGGGGTATAAATATAATAAATAAATAAATAAATAATACATGGCCATGACCATGGCCATTGCCACTTATGTCATCCGAACTGCAGAGGGCCTGGTGGGGGGCAATCCAGCCCCCTACCTAAAATCGGTTCAGCACCCCTGCCCTGTTTACATCTGTCCTTAGTTGTGAGTTGTGCGACCGGCATGACTCTTCTCTGGTCCGAGCCACCTACCCGTTTGACGTTCCTGCGTTCGGCAGCTGAGCGGGCAAGGCAGAGTCGGATCATGTACATCAGCAGGCCGGGGATGCGCAGCAAGTCCATGGCATTCCCAATGAACGCCGAGGCAATGACATAGTTCACAAAGAAGGCCCCGTTGTCTGGCAAGAACACACACCTGGAAAAGGAAGAGGGAGAGAAAGTGCACTGTAACAGATGGTAGCGGGCCGATCTGAACACACACACACACACACACACACACACACACACACACAGAGGGTGGCAGGAGGATGAGCAGAAAGGAAGATGGCTAGTAAACGTGGAGTTAGATTTAGATGTATTCTTGCCCTTGTCTACTTCATGCATGGCTCCTTCTAAGAGAATTGCATCATTGTTACTTAACTGACTTGTTCTGGAGACGTCCGCACTGTCTGGTTCAGTCTTTAAGGGCTATTCGCTCTCCTGCACATCAATATTTATTTTTATTTATTTATTACATTTATACCCCGCCTTTTTTCCTACAAGGAACCCAAGGCGGCTTACATAATCCTCCTCCTCCTCTCCATTTTATCCTCACAACAACCCTGTGAGGTAGGTTAGGCTGAGAGGCAGTGACTGGCCCAAAGTCACCCAGTGAGTTTCATGGCCGAGCGGGGACTCGAACCCGGATCTCCCGAGTCCCAGTCCAACACTCTCACCACTACGCCACACTGGCTCTCAGATCCATGTGTGCTGCTGTTTTTGTTCATATACCTTTCTTTGGCACTCCCCACGTGCTGCTGTATTTCCTTAAGGGCACAAGCCTATGCATGTTTAGACAGAAAAAAAGTCCTACAACTCCCAGCATTCCCCAGGACTTTCCCATGCCCCCTGTCGAAACATGCATAGGCTTGTGCTCTAAATTATTGTGTGTCCTGAGAATACAACAAGCGAGCAAGCTGATTTTGGGGCGAGGCGGGGCGGTGAACCATGCTAACGGGCTATATAAATCAAAGTTACGCTCAGCAGTCTTGCTTTTATATAGCCTATTAGCATGGTTCCCCCCCCCCCTCCGCCCCCGATCAGCTTGCTTGCTTGTTGTATTCTCAGGACATATAAGGAAATACAGGAACTGGGGGTGCCAAAGAAAAGTGTGGGTCCAAAGAGATGCAGGGAAGGAGAGGGGAAGAGGCTGGGACTTGAGTGAGCTGGATGGAGATGCTTGGTTGACCTGATGTTCATCTGGAAGCAGCTGATCAAGGCGCACGCAGGAAGTGGAGGGAGCACAGGGTATGAGGTATACAGATTTGCTCCTCAGCAGGCAAGATCACTCACAGTGCGGTTTCCCCCACTTGTTTTAAGGCATCACTTACTCAAATCTCACGGCAGCCTCAGCCAGGAACTTTTTGTCAAACAGCCAGCGGAAAAAGACATCCAGACTAGGAAGAGAAACATAAAAACAAAGAGTACAGTGACATTACTGGAGGCACTTGGGATATGCGTGCTTTGTCCTCACGCATAAGATCCTGCTTGCTATGCTGGGTCACGGCTACACAGTCCAGGCCGGTACACTGACTTAGGCAGCAACCAACCAGATGTTCCAAGGACATGTCCCTGCAAAGCTTAGTTCAAACAAACCACTACAAGTGTAAACAACCAATCACAATGCACTGGGCATGCACTGGGTGGGAGGTAACAGCTGATCACGTGTTTTCAAAAAAGACACAGCAACTTCACAGGCCTCTTCATGGGGTATATTAGTATACAGTGGTGCAACATCCAATGTACATAAAATACCATCTGGATGGATCTCAAAGCTTTCAGTCTTTGTAATGAAATCAGAAGTGTCCTTAATAAATGAGCCAGCCTGATACACCGGGGATCTGTTGTTTATACTGTAATTGCACTGTGAAGTCTCCTTGTGATTTGTTTATTTATATTGTAAGTGTACTGTGAAGTCTCCTTGTGTTCATATTATATTGATATTGTGAATTGATATTGTGAGAGCCAGTGTGGCGTAGTGGTGAGAGTGTTGGACTGGGACTCGGGAAATCCGGGTTCTAGTCCCCGCTTGGCCATGAAACTCACTGGGTGACTCTGGGCCAGTCACTGACTCTCAGCCTAACCTACCTCACAGGATTGTTGTGAGGATAACATGGAGAGGAGGATTATGTAAGCAGCCTTGGGTTCCTTGCAGGAAAAAAGGTGGGGTATAAATATAATAAATAAATAAAATAAATTCCCTTTGATAATTGCTGGTCAAGTATTTAGTTTACCGGTATATAAATTATAGCAAGAAATTTCATTACATGTCCAGTGGACTGTGACTGGTTCTTTACAGTTGTAGTGGTTTGTTTGAACTAACCAAGGACATGTCCAACAGCCCAAACCTTGTTTGTTATTGTACCTCCCTCTCTCCCTCTCCCTCTCCCTCTCTCTCCCCCCTCTCTGAAAGAAGTCCTTGACCCTGTGTTGGCACAATATTTTCACAAGGTTGATATTTTTAAACTATTGCCTTTAAATGAGATCAACAGCAGCACAGAAGACGTTTCTCCTCTTTTTACCAATGGAAAAAATTAAGCTAGAAGATGTGTGCATGTGGAGTTTATCTCTCCCCACCCCCAAGGCTGTTCATTTTCTCATGTCTTATGTGATGTAGGTAATTTGGATTATCTGTTGTCGGTTTCGCAGTGCTATTTTTAATTAAGTTACTCTTTTATAAAATTACCCTTGGGCATTATTGGAATAATTTCGTATGTTTTTGTAACTCATTTTGTTATAAATTATATTATCATTGGTATCATGATCATTATTATTATTATTATTTTTATTTTAGTGTGCATATGCTGTACTAGTCAACTTCAAAAAGGTGCTTAAAGCTGCTGTCCTATGCACACTTCCCTGGGAGTAAGACTCCTTGAATTCAGTTGGCCTTACTTCTGAGTAGACATGTATAGGATTGCACTGTAAGTTGTTTCAAATCCCAAAATCATTGCTGTTTGTTTGTTCCTCTTTTCTGTTGCTGGAAAACATCCACACAGAAACGGGATTCCAGACACTCCAGGAGAATCATTCGAAGTAATGTCCTCATGGTGTTCTCACTTGTAACAAGAGCACCATTGTAGAACTTCAATATTTTTTTTAAAAAAGGGGAGCAGTGAGTAACACTGACTGAAGACTGTTCAAGGACTCTTTTGACACCTCAGTTTCACCTTGGGATAACTGAACATGGAAAAATATCATATGCCTAACTAGAATGACTTCATAATCACTGGCAGTAGCTGGACTAAAAATCAGAGGAATGGTCTCTGGATGGAAACACCTTGAAAGTTCTTGGCCATAAAAGTTGACTTGAAGCAAAGATGCTGATCTGAAATAGCAACCCTGAATCAATGACCATTTGAATCCCCAAATATGGAAACACACCACTGAATACAACAGTATCAAATATGGTTTACTACTTTTCTTCAGTTACCCTACCACCTTCTGTTCAATGTGTGAGATTTGCACCAATGGGGTGTATTGGATGGGCTCTACCAGAAGAATGGCGAGGAGGTTATTAACGTTCAATAGGTAGTGTAGTGAACTTTCCCAACGTCCAAAAGCCAGGATAGTTTCTTAGAGCCATGCCAGGGTTATAGCCTTCAGTTTGTTAGGAAGAGCACCAGAGATAATTGCCTTGAAGCTATTTCCTCCAATTATATTTCTTAGATAAGGGCTGCTTTTGCTGTGAGAACCAAAACTGTTTGCTTTACTTCCCCTTGTCTCTCAGGAAGGGGGGGGGGGGTTAGCTTATGGCTTGCAGACAGCCTCTGAAACAGAGGGAGAGAGTTGAACCTATAAAATCCCTGGCAAATGCTTTTCCTCTGTTCTCAGCTTGGGGAGAGGAACTGATGCATCACTCATCCAGGGAACTTTGGAGGCTCACAGAGCATCCCTGGGTGTATTCGGGGAACTAATACAGCCGCAGATAAGGGAAATGTAAGCTGTCTTTTGCTTGTTTATTGATAATCTGCATCCATATTTCATTACTATATGCATTCAATTAACTGTATGTTATCTTTCACACAAGTTGTTTTGTTTCTTCCTGAGTATCCTTGAATCAAAAGTGAGGTGCCTTGGCTGGACCAGGCCACTGAGTAATGAACGGGGTGAATGATGTTTTTAAAAACCTGTTTTACTGAGTAATAGTAATAAGTAACATTCAATATATTCTCTCCTAGTTAACGTCCTTCTTTTACCTGCTCAGGCCTAGCGATGGCAGCAGCAAGACCATGAAGATGAGGAAGGTGTAGCACTTGTGCATGGTAGTCCTGTTCTCTCCAGACCTAGTGGCACAGAGAATATTAGCAGATATGCAGTGAAAAATCAGAAGGACAATCATTTTCAATCATGTTTGTGGTGTCCAACATTATACATGGTGTGGAGAAAGTGGACAGGGAGATGTTTTTCTTCCTTTCCCATAATACTAGAACCCGGGGTCATCCCATGAAGCTGAATGGTGGGAGATTCAGGACAGATAAAAGGAAGTACTTCTTCACGCAGCACATAGGTTAACTATGGAATTCACTTCCACAAGATGTAGTGATGGCCACCAATTTGGATAGCTTTAAAAGGGGATTGGACAAATTCATGGAGGAGGAGGCTATCAATGGCTACTAGTCCTGGTCGCTATACGCTACCTCCAGTATCGCAGTATGCCTATGTACACCAGTTGCTGGGGAAGACGAGTGAGAGGGTGCTTATTGCACTCATGTCCTACTTGTGGGCTTCCCACAGGGAGCCGGTTGGCCATGGTGTGATCAAAATGCTGACTAGATAGGCCTTTGGTCTGATTCAGCATAATTCTGATGTTCTTATGACGAGAGATTGTGTAGATCTCACTGGCAAATGGAAAATCATTGCAGAAAGAGCGCTAATTCTGCTCAGCAATTCACACAGTATTTCCTCACTGTTCTTCCCTGCCAAGGAACATTTCCATTTTACAGAAAATTACGACTTGCCCAGCATAGGGGGCCAAGTTTCAATTTATATTATTTTATTACATGAATAACCTTTTGTTCATGTTAAACCTTTCTCGTGAATGAAAATCACAGTTATCAGATTTATATTTATTTTACGATTGAAGGAAGTTTATTGTTCCACCGGGCATGTTAAATATCTGACATTGCAGAGGTACTTTCATAACAAAGGGTGACCAGAGGAAGGTTACAGGGAAAAGTCACTGGCTGGGTTCAGACAACATGCTAACCCACACTCAAGGGTTGAGTATGGGTTGATTGTGGGTTGACATTGAACCGTGGGTTATTGTGTTGTCTGAACCCAGCAGCGCTAACAAGCCATGGCTTATTAACCACAAACAACCCATGATTGTTGGGTTATGAACTGTGGGTTGTTCACCATGGTTTGTTATCTCGGCTGGGTTCAGACAACACGATAACCCATGTTTCAACAACAACCCACGGTTCAATGACAACACACTTGTCTGAACCCAGTCACTATGTTGCAACTCTTTCTTGTCATAAATTATACTAAAAATTCAGTCTCCATAGCAGACCTGGGAACATTGCTGGTTATGTGTTCAGACTAGTAGGCTATATTGCAAGAATCCTCTCTGTTTGCTGCTTGCAGGCACAGATTAAGTTACACAAGGGGTTGTATACCAGGTTATCTATTATTTTTCAACATATAGAACATATTTCCATCCTATAAAATGGCTCCCAAGGTATCTCACAATATGATGAATACAGCAAGAATAAAAACTTGAAATATTTTGTCAGGAAAGAACAAAGATAAATGCAACATCCACCCCCAAGATATCAGAAAATGCTTGTGCATTTATATTATTTTATGGGTGAGGGTTTACCTTAAATTTGCTAAAAGGAGAAGGACAAAGTCCACAAAACTTGTTTGAAATTATAAGAGTGATCAGATGTGCGATCCTGAGAGCGGGAGAGGAGAATTCCGAGCTGCGATCCTGAGTAATTCCACCCTCAGGCCAGCAGCCACCCCTGCCCCATCTTACCTGGTCCAGTGGGCTTCGAAGAAGGCTGAATAATATACAATGGTGGGAAGCAGAGCAGAGAAGCACCACAGCAGCAAGGTGGGAAAGAACTGGGTGATGATTGGATTCTGGTAAAAGAAACAAAGAGAAACATTTCAAGGAACTTGGGGAGAATGCGGAACAATCCAAAATACAAAGCATGCAACGGTAAGAGCCCAAGAAAACATTTCAGCAGGCCTTCCCCACAACAGGATTCATATCCACCCAGTGACCTTCCTTGGTTTAAAACAGGGGTGGGCAACATGCCCACCAGTGCAGTCCTCACGACCCCATCACACACACACACACACCCCAAATCAGGGGGGAAATGGCGGGGGAAGTTTGCTGCCATATTCCAGTAGCAAACCACTACAGAGGCTTACTAAGGGCAAATTTAGGTTGCTTTCAAGCTAAATTTGTCTTTAGTAAGCTTCCGTAGCAGCTATACATTTTGCTTATTTTCAAGCTGATTTTTTGGGGGGTGGGCAGTGCTGCCATGGCAAAAATGCAGCCATGGCGGGGGGGTGGGTGGAGGGAGGAGAAATTGACCCCTGAACTGCCCAAAGTTGTCCACTCCTGGTTTAAAAGACTGGATTAGAACACCCACAGTATCTTTCTAAGGCACTATCTTATTGTATGGAATCAGAAATTGGGAGGGGGAGAGATGAACTATATAAGTCCTAGCTTTATACTGAAGCATGGTGTTCCTTTCTTCAGATTTCTCACTAGCTTCGGTTTGCTTAACAACATACAGATTTTCTGGCCAGTTGGCCAGCCTGCCACACTGTTTCTCAAACCTTTTGAAATCAGCATCCCCTTCAAAACTTACCTCTACTTTCTGGGGACCCTAACCCAGCATAAAGAATTTATTCCACAGGGAAACATGCAGAGATCTTTGTACGCAATGGTGTGCATGTTGCCTGCCACTGCTGCAAAGGGTTTCTGATTTTCGGGGGTGGGTACTAATGCAAACACATACAATAGAAGAAGAGGTCTCTGGTCCCCTCCTAGAACCAGGCACAAGAACAAAGCAGCAGCTCTTTCTGAACCCCCTTCTTCCCAAATTACACTGGGAGGATGGGACAGTTGGAGTGCAGTTATCCCCACAAATCCAACGTGGTTCAGTGAGACTCTTCTGCCAGGGGTATTCATTTTACCAAGGACTTGCCTAGAGGACAAGGATGAAGGCACTTCCTACTTCATTCATTCCTTCTATTTTTAAGTTACTCAATAAGAAATGTTCTCTGGGCAGATTACAAATGGCTGAAAGAATACAATACAATACAAAATAACAAACAGCACAGGATATAGAAGAACAGTCATAAAATCTAAAAACCAAGTCTCCAAATTCCTTGGAGAAAAATGTTTGCCTGTTGCCGAAAAGATAACAATGTAGGTGCCAGGCAAGCCTGCCTTAGTTAGGGAGGGCATTCCATAACTGGGGCACCACCACTGAGAAGGTGCCCTTCCTTTGGTGGGGGCACCTGGAGGAGGGCCTCTGAAGATGACTTAAGGGTCTGAGCAGGTACATGGGGTCCTCTAGAACCGTGCCCCACTACAGTAGGCCCATCCCACGGTTTGAGAAGCCGAATATCAATAGAATGGCTGGATTCATACAAATACTCAAGATCTTAAAGCAGGAAGATCCTTTGGTTTCTCAGATGGTCTACAGCAAAATTCGGACATCTGAAACTTTTGCACCCTTCCTATGGGAACTTGGTCAGTTCAGCTCTCCTGCAAACTATTCAGGGAGAAGCTGGTATCTTGTGGATTTCATGGTCTAAATACCATAAACGCAAGGTTGTATTTGAGTTGGAGGATTCGGCTGGCAGAATTCCCAAGTCCAGCTGAATTAATTTAAATGTCAACAAATGACAGGCAGCATTACACAGAGAAGTGCTAGTAGAGAACACACACTGTCAAATTAGTTTAGTTATATAAACTTACTTAACTTGCAACTGGTTGGTAACATATCACTTTCTGATATGTTACCAACCCATGAATGGACACACACCACTTAAGTACCATTGGTCATGCTAGGCTAGTTTAAGTCGATTCCCCTTTCATTTTCCCAAAGATTAGACAAACTGAGTTTAAAGTGGTTTCCAAACTTTGAACACAAGTGGAATTCTACCTTTATTTGTGATCCATCTATATGCTGCCTGCCCTTGGCTCAGCTTGTCTGAGTGTGGAAAGCTAAGCAGGGTCAGGCCTGGTGATTACATGGATGGCAGACCCCTCCTCTAGTTTCCTGCACTGAGCAGGGAGTTGGACTCGATAGCCTTGTAGGCTCCTTCCAACTCTATGATCTATGAAATCTTTTAGCACCATTAGTTCAGCCAGGAGTTATGCAGGCCTACAGTCACCTAACACATTGTCCTCAGAGATCACGACCAGCAACTTGGTGATTCCCAAGCCTCCTAAAAAGCACCTTATGAGAACCACTGTCCTAAGAAATCTAACTGTAGCATATTAAGTTACTTAGGTAACCAAAGGAATGAAGATAAATTCAGATAGTTGTAAAACAAACACACCACTCTGAATTTTAAAACTTTATCCACAGATTGAAAAGGTGTACTTATTCTAGCCCCGGTATGTGCCTACATTATCAAAGCCTCAGCGACACACATACAGGCTGGACTTTTCCTTGCAACCTCACTGACTGTATGGGGAATGCAACCACCATACAAAACAATGCAGCGACGGCTACAAAATTACCCCCTGCTCTTGCTTGGTTTCATACTCCAGGCAAGAGACCTCAAAACCATGGGGACAGAATGACTGGGTTCACACAACACGATAAGACATGGTGGTTTATAAACCATATTTGTTTCAGAGTGGCTTGTTGTGTTGTCTGAACCCAGCCAGAGTGGCTTGCGTGAGATTAACAAACCATGTTCAGGCAACACGACAAGCCACTCTGAAACAAACATGGTTTATAAGCCACCATGGCTTATCGTGTTGCGTGAACCCAGTCAGTGAGAGCTTGTGAGATTAGGCTTATTTCTACTGAATGGGGAGGAAAAGAACCACTTTCCAGAGGCTGTTCCCATTCTGTGCCATAGGGTTAAAGGGAGAAGAGAAGGTCCTCGTTACAAATCCTTCAGATCAAGGTCTTACGTTCAGGTACTCAACAGGCTTGGTGACATTGAACTTGTCCATAGTGCTGATGATGATGGCAGGAGTAGTGAGGAAGAAGAGCAGGAGGAAGAGCACCACATTGATGATTAGGCAGCGGATCCACCAGATGAAGCCACGAATGGACAGATGTTCCCTGAAGGGGAGACAAAGCAAAGGACCAAACTTAAGTGCGGACGGACCCGACACTGGTTCTGGAGGCGTTGTACTTTGGAAAACCCTGGGGATCAATCGAGTTCTCTTTGTGGCTAAATTCCCTTTAAAACATCCTTCTATCAAATACTGTACCACCAACAAGCCTATGGCCTGGCCCAACCCAATGCTGCAGGAGAAGGATCTCTGGCATTCACATATTCCAGAGACAGTCCTCTGTGAAGCACAATGCCCAGATGGTGACTTCCCCTTTTAGGCCAAGGATGGGAAGTATTTCAGTTTACCAGTAAACGTTCTGAGGATCAGGTGCGTATGAGACTGTCCAATTGGAGATGTGGAGAGACTCGCTGCAGGTGGAGGCCCTGGGCTCTCCACGGCACTTGCAGCCCTGGCACTTGCATGCATTGAAGTCTTTAAGGATTCTGGAAGAAGAAGAAAAAGAAGAAGAAGAAGGAATAGATGAGGATTTCCCTGGAGGTGGGCCAGAGCAATGTGGCAGTAGTTATTGCCCCACGAAAATATTTTACTAGCCACAACTAGAACTCTGTCTTTGATGGTTGGGGGGAAGAGACAGACTGAGGGGGAACATTACAGTGGTTTATAAAATTATGAACAGTCTGGAGATGGTGGATAGAAAACGCTCTCTCTCTCTCTCTCTCTCTCTCTCTCTCTCTCTCTTCTCACATGTACGCTCAATTTTACCCAATGAAATTTACTGGCAGCAGGATCAGGAAAGACAACAGGAAGAATAATAAGAGTTGGAAGGGACCTTGGAATTAATCCAGTCCAGTTGTGCATAACATGTATGGAATTTCCTATCGTAAGATGTAGTAGCATAGATGGCTTTAAAGAACAATTAGACAATTGCATGGAAGAATGGCATATCAATGGCTATTATCTATGACTAGATAATAAAATAAAACCTCTCCTTTCAGAGGCAGTAACACTTTGATTACCTGATGCTGGTCATCACCAGCATTCCTGGATTGTGAGTTTCCCAGGGAAATTGGGCTGACCACTGCTGGACTAGGTGGACCTTGATATGACCCAGCAAGGCAATTCATCTGTTTTTATGTTCGTTCTCTCTCTCTCTCTCTCTCTCTCTCTCTCTCTTTCTGTCTCCTTCTCTCTGCTATCACTTCCTAGCAACTAAACCATGCTTGTCCACCCTGAATTCTCAGCACTCACATGGCTGTAATGGCCTCGTTATGGAAGGTGACAAAGGCCATGCCCAGTGGCTTCTCGTTCACCTTCTCCTTTTCCTTCTTGTAGTCCTCTTTCAGCTTTTCCTCCAGTTTGGTGTAGTACTCCATGGCTTCCACCTAGCCAAACACACACACAAAGTCAGAGCATGAGTCCTGTAGCCCCACAATCACTTCAAACTACTGGGTACTCTATGTTCTTAGCCCAACATTTTGCAATATCACACTTCTTCAGTGTCAAGAACTCCATTGCTTGGCTTCCACTTTGACTGTGAGATCATGTCAAAAGGCTTCATTTTATGGCCGTCTTAATTGGGAGCTCCTGCCATGGGGCCAAGCCATGATAGCACATAGTGATGTAACCACCTGTGAATCTGCTATCTCGAGACAGCCTGGGGAGCTCCAGCTCTCAAGACCAAAGTAAGGCTTTGTCAATTGGGCCGAATGGCCTCAACTGTCTTCCCATGAGAAAGAGCCCCCTCCCTTCTAGGGTTTGAGGACAGTGCTGGAGTTGGCCTGTGACTGGTTGCAGGAGATCTTCCCTGAGCTGCCAGGGGCTCGAAGAAAAAAAGGGGAGGCTGAGAGCTGCCCAGTTGTCTCCACCTAGTTGTGTCCACTTGCCTCGGGCTTTTGAGTTCTGGGTCCTGAACTGGGCCCTGTCCTGTTGGGAGACCCTTATTTTAGTAATGTATAGGATAGGCTTAGGTATTGCTTTGTTATTTTGCTTGGGGTATTGTTTCAAAGGTTCTCTGTGATTTTTTTTGTATACCCTTTCTTCCTTTTCCCATCACTAATAAACTTCATATCTGCCTCTAGAGCTGTGTGTACCTCCTTCCAGGTAACCTTCAGTACTAAATTAGTGGCTTTTTCTGAGTCCTTTGCTACCATGTAACGTTTCTGGCTTGGGGGGTTTAAAATGGAGGGTATTGGCTTGAACCCTTATTTTAGCACCCCAAGTGTGTCCTGGAAGGACTGAACATCCCCTGACTCAGGCTGACGTGGATGTAAAGGTGTGTGCGTGTGGCAGTCTACTGATGATTTGTTGTCTCTGCCTACACTGCATGGATTTTGAGGAGCCCCCTTTCTCCCTTCATGTTCAGGATCTGCAACTGCCCAGCAAATGGGAACAAAACTTGGTCATCGGAACTAGCCTCCTGATGTTTGGGTTTCACAGTCTATTGAGTGCTAAAGAGTTAATGACTAGATTCAGACAACACAATAACCCACACCCAAGGGTTGAGTATGGGTTGAGTGTGGGTTGTTGTTGAACCGTGGGTTGTTGTCGAAACGTAGGTTATTGTGTTGTCTGAACCCAGCTGCGCTAACAAACCATGGTTTGTTAACCACAAACAACCCAGGAAGAGAACCCATGGTTTGTGGTTGGGTTGTGAACTGTGGGTTGTTTGTGTTAAGACAACACAACAACCCACAGTTCAATGACAACCCATACTCAACCCTTGAGTGTGTTGTATGAACCCAGCCAGTGTGGGGTAGGTGTTGGACATAAGGCTTGTTTGTGTGCCCTTGGGCAAGTCACTGTCTCTCAGCCTAATCTAACCCATTGGGCTGTTATGAGTTTAATGTGGGACAACAAGATGTGAACTACTTTAACAAACGAAGGACCGTTTTGATTATTAAGGCATATATCAGCTGAAATTGTGTGTAGGAAGGTGTGTAGGAAGAGAAACGGAGTATGGTGCACCTATCCTCGAGAGAGTGCTCAATGATAAAATTGCAGCAAAGGCGACCAAAGCTCCAGGACTCTTCCCTACATGCATGAGCTGCAAACACTGTGAGAACAGTGTAATCAGGCCTGAGAATGGACCTCCAGCTTTCCAAAATCCCCCTCACTTCTGCTACTTCAGGGGTGGAGAACCTGTGGCACTCCAGATGGCCAATGGGAGTTGTAGTCTAGCAACATCTGCAGGGCCATCGGTTCCCCAACCCTGGTGTTACTTCTTAGTAGCCTCCATCAGTCCTTTGTCATTCCCTGGTCCCTTCTCTGCACCTCTTCGCAGCCTTTGATAGCACAGCAGCAGAGATGACCACAGGGCTTGGGGTTGATCATGGACGGGGTGTTCTCCTTGGTCTGCAAATTGGTAAAGTAGATCTTCCCACGCTCCGCCTTTTTTCTGAAACAGAGGGACACAGGAGAAGTGGAAGTTCAGAAAAGCTAGCACTGGCGATCATAAGACCGAACAACCTATGTTGGGTGTGGAAGGAAGGGAGCATGCAGCAGGTCGTCTGCACACGTGTCTCTTGTAGCAGATTCATAAAAACAATCCACATGGTTTCCAGCCAGTCAATAGAAGAAGCTGGCTTAAGGGCTTCCCTTAACGCCTTGCACCCTGGTGGACCCCATTTCACCACAAGTGGTCACCCCTCCTGAAAACAGCAGTGTCAGAAGGATAAGAGTCAGCATGGCTCTAGACATGGGAAAACACATTTGTGGGTACTGGACAGGATTAAGGAGATACAGCCTCCAGCCTGCTCTGTCACAGAGTCTCTGTGATGGCTAGGAAAGCAGCTAAGCCTTTAGTGACATAAAGCAACTAATAATGCCCTCCTGCCTTGTGGGGGTGGATGTGAGGTCTAATTGTTAAGATTACTGGAGAGCTAGGTAAATAAAAGCATATGGGCCTACAGTAGCCATATAGTTCATCCCTGCCCCATTTTGTCTTGCCCCACAATATCTTAATGGCTCCTGGGTCATGAGTCCACCCCTCACAGAGCTTTGCCTATACCTCTCAGTCCGGACTAGGGTTCTTTGCTGTTCCAGTCTTGGATTCCCCCGCATGGGCCTTGGCCAGTGCTGCCCCATTTCTAATGCGTGCCACCTCCAGTTCTAGTCTAGCACCAACTCAAGTATTTCCTGCTCTTTTTATCCTGATGTTGTCCACCATCACCAGCTCCCCTGCCCTGCACCCTCCTCCACTGCTGTGCCAAGCCTGAGTTTCGTTATCAAGGGTGCTGGAACTGGATGTAGCTTTGTGCTGTATACGCAGCCTTACAGTGGACTAGCCTACGCATTTTACTTTTGAGGGTCTCTTTTGCTTGCATCATGCAAGCGCCCCCTCCCCACTCTCACACGAAGTTCCAAACTCTACCTCTCTGCATCAAGGAACATCAGCCTGGCCACGTCATAGCAGGGACGTGCCTCCAGCACTGTGCAATTTGCATAGGCCTCCCTGCAGACAAAAACAACAGTAACAGAGGTTCATTAGAAACCAACAGGAAAAGCAAAACCTCCAGGATACTGGCTGAGGTCCTAATCAAGGAACAAGGTGGAAGCTGCCCCTTTGGCCCCAGAAAGGAAGGCATCTTCCACTTTTACCTTTGGAAAGTTCCCTGCTACATGTGGAAGCGCTGAAGGGGCAAGAAGTGGAAACTGAAAAGAAGATGGACAGATGCCCTTCATTCTTCCTATTATTTAGGGTAGCAACAACTATGGTGATGCATCTCTGTTTAAGGCATCCCTTTATTGCAGGGGAGATGTTGTTGGGCTACAACTCCCATCATCCCCGACCATTGGCCATGCTGGCTAGGGCTGATAGGAGTCAGAGTCCTTACAACATCTGGAGGACCACACGTTCCCCAGCCCTGTTTTATTGGATTGGGCCACCGGTGGAGAATTTTCTCTCTGCCAGAGGAGGGTGGAGTGGAGAGTGAAAGAACCCAGGCAGCGTGACTCACTCAAAATGCTTCTTGATCTTTTCAGGTTCAGCGTACTTTGAGATGCCGTTGATGAAGAGAGTTCGCTTCACCTGGAACAGACACGAGGCAAGGAACAAGTGAGAATGGCCTCAGAGTCCACCCTCAGCTCATTCCAGCTGCAGCAACGGATGGAGACTAAGCCCAAGTACGTGCAACTGAAATAATTGCACATTTCCCCTGTTTCCCCCTGCCGCTGTTTCCCCTGTGCCAAACTGTTAGACTTGAAGTCCCTTGGAGACAGGGACTGTAAATTGTCAGGCATGCTGACAGCAAATTATTATTATTATTATTATTATTATTATTATTATTATTAATAATAATAATATTAATAAAGTAGTACTACTAGTAGTAGAAGTATAGCAGCAACAGCAATGATGATGATGATGATGCCTGGGTTGGTGCTGAGGAGGTAGGAAAGGTGCTTATGTGTGGGGCAAGGTTGTGGGGTCCTATAGTTTCAGAGACATATTGCCTCATCTAATGGGGAAGTAATAATTAAAAAAGAAAAAGAAAGGCCAGGGCAATATAAAATCAAATGGTTAAAAGCAATCACAATGGTTAGAAAAGGTATGTCATAAAGTTCCAAAGACCAACATTCCTGAAGCCAGTCAACAGACACCACAAATGCAAAAAGGAAGAAAGAAAAGAGAGAGCCTGAAAAGTCACCCTGTCACGCTGGAAGGCTTAAATTCACCGGAGCGGGACATATAATGCTGGCAGTGCCCGTGCACGAGTGCACAAGATCACCCAACTAAGGGTGGCTTGAGGGACTGCTCTTGCCTGCTCCAGCCGTCGGCCTGACCGGGCAGCGTGAAATACAGGTAAGCAAGAGCTCTAAGATGGAAAGGGAGGAGGTGGCCAACAAGCCTACACAGGTGCTGGTTCGGACTCACCAAGTCATCCTCCTTGTAGCGCATCTTGGAGGTGTGGCGGCGCATGCTGTACACAGTCAGCAACAGGTACAAGAAGGCAAAGGATGTGTGCAGCCACAAGAGGTTATTCCTGTCACAAGGGAAAGGATAATACCTGATACTGGCCTCTGCTGCTGGAGTGTATTTGCAGCTGCACCTTGGGCCAGCCCATTTGGCCAAGGGCCAATCAATCCACTGGCCTCCCAGATAATCTTCCCTTCAATAATATGAATAATTCCTTCCTTTTTCAGACACAATCTCTCGACGGCACCCAACATCACACTTACCCCGAATTCAAGTTAGCGATAGTTGTTCTGCCAAAGCTGTAGGGGTTGTTCTCTGTCAGGAAACAGATAAACATGAATCAGATGCAATCCAGCGATTTATTTAGATTTCCTCTCTCTGTGTGCTCTTATCACAGAGATTTAGTCGTTTGCAATAAATAATGGCTCACAAGGCAAAACAGCAGAGATATCTACTATTACTGAATACTTTGGAATTCTGATGCTCCAACGTTCTTTGTTCAGTGACTATTTGTTTACTTCCGCTTGAGTTCCTCAAGTGATTCCAGTCCCCCCCGCTTGACAATTTCATCTGAGTTATCTCACGGTTTATCGAAAAGGACCAACACCAAGAAAAACTTCAGTGCTATAACTGAATGCTCCAGGACCCTAGCAGAAGATGAACAAAATACATCTTGCCCCAAATGCCTCCATAAGCGCTAGTGCTACCTGGCACTACCCAGGGGCTGCTGCACACAAGACACCGCTTGTTTAAGAGGGTGTTTGTCTAGCTGTCTGTCTGACTGTCTTGCTGGGAGGGCGGGCGGGCAGGCAGGCAGGTTTAGGGCAGTGGGAGAAGCTTCTGACAGACAAGCAGTCAGGCTGACATAGCCACTGGGCTCTGAAAGTTAACCTCCAGGTTTTCAGAAAAATTGATGCATCAAATAAGGGTAACAAGAGGGATAGAAACTCGTGACAAATTTATTGAGATGTGGTTTCCTTTCCTAGCATATTTTAATAAGGACTCTGGGAGAAGAGGTCCTCCTAATACACAATGTAAATTCTGGGGAGACATTTTTTGAACTGATCTTCGAACAACTTTCCCTGTACTTATATATGATTATGTTCTGAACCATGTCGTACTTTAATTGTTTATAACAAAAACTATATTAAATAAAAGGGGGGGGGGGAGAAAGAAAGAAAGAAAGAGACCAACAAGAAAGCTGAGGGCCACACACAGGAACCCTTGCAACATGAAGGAGGAGTGCAAAAATCTCACAGCATATTCCTTGAAACCCAATTAAGTCAACGGTTCTGTTTTGTAAACCCTGACCATTTTGCTGAGCCTACACACAGGAATGGTCCCTACAAGCCAATGTTGCATGGTGAAGAACACCATGCAACATTGTGAGAAGACATCCACATCTCTTAAAGCTATAGTGCTTACAAGGGAGGCCTGCAACAAAATGTTGCAGTGTAGAGTGCTCCTGTTTCGGGTTCCAGCCAGCCACCCACACGCCCTCCAAGGTACTCTGTCCTATTCCCTGCTCATTTCCCATCCCACCTCCGCAATAGTCAGTCATTATTCCATGCCCACTGAGCATTGATCTGCCCTCACTGGGCTGTTTCCTTAAATGTTTTCTGTACTTCTGCAAACCCTGGGTTTCCCCCAAGGCTGCTGATACCTCCTTCTTGTACAAGGATAGTGTCGTTTGGGCTACATAAGGACCGGCACATGGAGAATTAAGATTACCAATAGTATATATCAGGGGTGGGGAACCTACAGCCCTCCAGATGTTGTTGGGACTACAACTCCCATCATTCTTGACCACTGGCCATGCTGGCTGGGGCTGAAGGGAGATGGTCCAACAACATCTGGAAGGCCCACAGATTGGCCAGGAATTCTGGGAGCTGTAATCCAATATGTCTGAAGGAGTCGCAGTCCAATATGTCTGAAGGCACCAGGTTGGGGAATGCTGGAACAGCTTATATTCTCCTTGGCCTCCTCAGCCAGCACTAGGATGAGGAGGTTTCAGCACTGTCATAGAATCATAGAAAAGTAGAGTTGGAAGGGGCCTACAAGGCCATCGAGTCCAACCCCCTGTTCAATGCAGGAATCCAGGTCAAAGCATCCCTGACAGATGGCTGTCCAGCTGCACCTTGAATGCCTCCAGACTGGGAGAGCCCACCACCTCCCTAGGTAGTTGGTTCCATTGTCTTATTGCTCTAACAGTCAGGAAATTTTTCCTGATGTTTAGGTGGAATCTGGGTTCCTGTAACTTGAGCCCATTATTCCGTATCCTGCAAACTGGGATGATCGAGAAGAGATCCTGGCCCTTCTCTGTGTGACAACCCTTCAAGTACTGGAAGAGTGCGATCATATCTCCCCTCAAGTATCCTCTTCTGAAGGCTAAACATGCCCAGTTCTTTCAGTCTCTCCTCATAGGGCCTTGTTTCCAGTCCCTTTATCATCCTTGTTGCCCTCCTCTGAACCCTCTCCAGTTTGTCTACGTCCTTCTTAAAGTGTGGTGCCCAGAACTGGATGCAGTACTCAAGATGAGGCCTAACCAGTGCCGAGTGTGCTTGTCTAATTCTTCTCCAGCAGAGCTAGTAAGAAAACGCTACCCACTTACCTAGCAGGTCCCCTGAGAAGTTCACTGGCAGCACGATGCCCACAGAGAGGACACCCACGGCCACCAGCAGTCCAATGATGTGCCGCTGGAAGGAGAGGTAATGGACTGCATCAGCCCCACACTTGTCCCGGATCTCATCGTCCCTGGAAAGGAACAGAAAGGTGGTGAGGCGCTGGCTAGCCGGAGGAATCGTGGGATGAGTTGTGAAGCACACCCAAATGTCAGAGCAACGAACTGAAGGTGCTGCCCTGAGTAATAGGAGCTCCCTTCTTTGATACTTGTCCTTTCTGGAACAGGCAACTTAACCTCTCATTTTGCAACCAATCCCAAAAGTTATCCTTTCTCTATGGGTAGAATGGGGTAGAAGAAATGACATCAGACTGACTGCCCCCCCCCCCCCGAGACAGGACAAATACCATGTGATGGCAACAGCTATGAAGATGGAGCAGGAGGGTAGAGCTGACCATGGCAGAAAATGCTGTGCCCACCAGGCCTCCAGTTCCCTTCCTGTTTGGTGGCCAGTGTATGGGAATGAATCCCCGGTTCTCAGATGTGTGGGGGCTGACGGCGGTATCATGATTACATCACACATTTCTAGCCAGAGCCCTGAGAATTAGAACAGCTTCTAGAGCTCAGCCCTGACCCTTTAAACTTGCTCTAAGTATTATGTATGTATGTATGTATGTATTTATCCTCCTCTCCATTTTATCCTCACAACAACCCTGTGAGGTAGGTTAAGTTCTTCCTTTGTTGGGAACAGTAGAGGCTGTTAAATAATTAGGGATAAAAGGTATTGTTATCTATTTGATTGTACCAGCTTCAGTTTGCATGGGAGCATGGGAGGTTTTGAGTTACAGAGAGATCATCTACTGAAGAACCCTTCAATAGAGGGAAATCGGCTGATGGTCCCCTGTGGAACTCCCAAGCTTGTACACATGTGCATCAACGTAAGGTAAAATATATCACCTAACATGTTTTGTTCTCTGTAAAGAAGCAGCTGTCTGAGACAGTGGGCTTCAGAAATGCCCAGAAATACTGAACTAGCATGCATGCATTAGATTGCACTGTGAGAATATCTTTTAAGAAATTGGTTTAAAGCTTCTGCAGGTAAAGACCTCTGTATTGCAATGTTTATGCTTTAACCCTAACACACAGTGCAGTTCGTTTAAGTCAGCCTTCACCAACCTGGTGCCCTTCAGATGTTTTGGGACTACAACCCCCAGCACTCCTGAGCATCGGCCATGCTGGCTGGGGCTGATGGGAGCTGAGTTGGGGAAGGCTGGTTTAAACAGTTTTCATCTCCAGACTTCTTAAGTGCAGAATATCAATTGAACATATTTACCCGTGATTCTTTGTTATTTGGTTATGGACAAGTGAATAAAAATAAAGCCCTAATCTAGTTTTTTGGGCTTCACGTACAGCGGATCAGGCACTAAATCAGATTCTTCTTTGTTTTCAAATGCCGGCAGGTATGCCCAAATTCACTAGCGTCCACCTTCACCCCGGTGCTTTTAGCTCCTCTGCGCCATTCATATGAATTTATTTATTTATTTTATTTATTTATTATATTTGTACCCCGCCTTTTTTCCTGCAAGGAACCCAAGGCGGCTTATATTATCCTCATCCTCCTCTCCATTTTATCCTCACAACAAGCCTGTGAGGTAGGTTAGGCTGAGAGTCAGTGACTGGCCCAAAGTCACCCAGTGAGTTTCATGGCCGAGTGGGGACTAGAACCCAGATCTCCCGAGTCCCAGTCCAACTCCCTAACCACTACACCACACTGGCTCTCATGTCATGTCATGAATGCATGACAGTCCTGTTTCATCGCAGAGTTACTGCTCCATTTTCCAGTTTCTCTAGCCATTTCCCACTTTTGGTTCCATATGCCTGAACTTGCCCTACCTTTGGAAAGGGGAACGATAGAACTAACTCCGTATAGTTTGAAAAGTATGGATGTGGGTCTCTGAAAGTGGCCTTGATTGATTGTGTGGAAATTCCTCATCTGGCCTCCCTAGGGCTGAACACAGAGCAAGGACTTTACTGCCTAAGTATATGGGAAAAGCAAAGCAAACTCCATCAGGGCTTTGTCTGTCAATCTGTACAGAGGGGATTTGGACACTGTCATTCTTCATTAAGGACCGTCCCTAAATGCATTTTCATCTCAAATAACAGAGGGCCCTTATCTTGGCTGGGAACCTCTACACCAGCCTTTCCCAGACTGACGCCTTGCAGATCTGTTGGACTACAACCCCCATCATCTGGCTGGGGAAGGAGGCTCTATACCAAAGTGCCCATAAACTGCAATAGATTATAATGGTAACAGTGCCAGACGTCTGCCATCTTATCTCCGCTGGCTGTTGGTGGAATCTAAGTGCTAGAATGGGGGATTGTTTGCATGCCAATAGGATAACTTACTTTATCCTGAAGATCGCTGTCAACCAGGAGCAGAAGCCCTGTGCAGAAGTAAAACAAGCCCAGGTTAATCAGAGCTCACAACCCAACAACAAACCATGAGTTCTCTTCCTGGGTTGTTCATGGTTAACAACCCATAGTTAAACCACAGTGCAGGGTTCGCACATAACAAGGTAAGAACCACCCACGATTCAACAACAACAACAACAACAACAACATATAATTCAATGACAACCCATGCTCAACCCACACTCTGGTTGTCGTTACCTGCAAACCAGACCATTATTTCTGTGAAGCTGACAAGCAGGGCGTGGGGTCAACAGCACCTCCATGCTGTTAGTTCCCTGCGTTGGGTATCCAAAGCTATACTGCCTTGGAATGTGGAAGTTCCATTTAGGTATCACTGCTGATAGAAAGGGACTTTCATGGGGAGTGTGTGTGTGGCAGGTCAGAGGAGGAGCTGGGGGAGGGTGGCCCAAGGGAAAATGTGGAATGAATGGCTTGGCTGAGTAGATAGGATATGAAAAAAAACACACACACCCAACTTTCTGGAGGCACTGGCACCCCTGCTAGGCTGATAACAGGCCTTTAAAGCGTTAGGTGCGGGGTTAGGGTTTTCTGCCTGTTTGGGTTTATGTTGTCTGCTGTCTCCTGCATTTTTCCAATTGCTTAAGTTCTTTTAAATATATATTTTATTGATTTGTTGTTTTCGATAGGCTTTTTTTCATCCTGTTGTGAGCTGGCTTGACATCTGCATACTGAGGCAGAAAGGAGGGACGTACGGTAAATGCTTTTAATAAATGCATATGAGGTGGCTTTGGTCACCGCATTTCGGGTCATCACCATGCCGTCACTTCCCGGCCTATCAGCAAGGGACTCCACACAGTACCGTTGGGGAAACCCTGTATTCCTTTTGGCTGCCACTCACGTTGTCTCTT
This sequence comes from Shinisaurus crocodilurus, assembly GCA_021292165.1. Taxonomy (NCBI): domain Eukaryota; kingdom Metazoa; phylum Chordata; class Lepidosauria; order Squamata; family Shinisauridae; genus Shinisaurus; species Shinisaurus crocodilurus. The sequence goes on along the minus strand of CM037879.1, from coordinate 73,553,090 downwards.
TGGTCGAAGTCCACAGAGCTGGAGACAGAGGTGAGGCGCTCATAGCGATCATGGCTGTCAGAATGTAGGGCAGATGCCACACTGGAATTACAGAGGAGACAGTTAATCAGAGGCTCGGAAGAGTGCGGAGGATGAGAATCCAGAAGGTCAGAGTAGTTAACGCAAGTCAGTTTGCCCCAGGCGAGATGGAGAGAACACGTCCACAGAAAAGAGACCAGAAGAGAAAGATAAGAGAGAAAAGCCATTAGCAGAGATTGCCCCTCTCTTTCCCTTCACTCTGATCCAATGCAAACCTATCTATCACAGAGCCAAGGTACTGGGCTCCATTGAAGCAGAGAGTGCCTTGGGCTCCAACATGAGCGTGCCTGTAATGCTTGCTGAGGGCTGCTGCTTCACAGGGCTGTGCATGCTGACTAAACAAGCAACGTTCTGCAGCCAGAAGAGCGGAATTCTACAACCAGTGTAATTCTAGGGCCAGTGTGGCGTAGTGGTGAGAGTGTTGGACTGGGACTCGGGAGATCCGGGTTCTAGTCCCCGCTCGGCCATGAAACTCACTGGGTGACTTTGGGCCAGTCACGGATTCTCAGCCTAACCTACCTCACAGGGTTGTTGTGAGGATAAAATGGAGAGGAGGAGGAGGAGGACTATGTAAGCCGCCTTGGGTTCCTTGCAGGAAGAAAGGTGGGGTATAAATATAATAAATAAATAAATAAATAAAATAAATAAACCTGTACAGATTTTCACAATTTGCATAAAATTGCATGACTTTTCTTAATTTGCAAAATTTATTCTGCAAGTTCTACATTTTCTGGCATTATTTATCTTTGTAAGCCACCTAGAATAGTGCTAATAGATGGGTTGTAACATGTTGGAAATACTTTAAAAAAAATAATAATGGGATGGGTAGGAGCAGTACAGCTAGAAAGGTGGCTATTAACACTCTAGACTGTTCTCCAACCTTGGGTCCCCAGATGTTTTTGGACTACAACTCCCAGCATGCCCCAGCCAGCTATGCTGGCTGGGGCATGCTGGGAGTTGTTGTCCAAAAACATCTGGGGACCCAAGGTTGGAGAACACTGCTCTAGTATACAAAATTGTACTTGGCACTCAAGTATACGTAATTGTACTCTTTGCCCCATGCCATGAGTCATGACTAGCTTTTCCTAGTCATGGCGTGGGGCAAAGAGTTGTGGAGTCACAGAACGGGGTGTCCTCAACTACTAGAATCTCATACAGCAGTCTCTGAGATTTCAGCAGGCATGTGCTTTTTTTTTTTTAGCATATCTTAGCAGCCATAAGGCTAGAAACATTTTTTTAAAATTAAAAAGTTTTGAGGAAGCTATTTTCTGTGCCCAATGCCACATTTTATGTGCCGCACTCCTGCAAAATTATGGCATACGCATCGTCCTGCTTACGAATTACCTACACGGAGATTAGTTGTACAGCGGCTGCCCACTCCATGTGCTTGTGGCAGAAATGCATACTGCATTTCATACATTTCAAAATGTGGCCATTTTCAGGGGAAAAGGCAGCTTATGAAGTAGCTCCTAGTGGCCTTAGGGAAGTTACCATCTTTCAGCCTAATCTGCCATATCTATTTGCTGTGAGGCTAAAAAAAAAAGAGATACAACTTGTATTTATTTATTTATTATATTTATATCCCACCTTTCTTCCTGCAAGGAACTCAAGGCAGCTTACATAATCCTCGTCCTCCTCGTCTCCTTTTTATCCTCACAACAACCCTGTGAGGTAGGTTAGGCTGAGAGTCAGTGACTGGTCCAGACACTACAAGGCCTCACCAGCGATGCCAGAAGAACTCAGGCACCCCAATGCGCCTCATGCACTGGAAGAAAGTGACTCACGGGTGTCCGCCACCTACTCCGCAGCCAAACTTGCACATGACAGCAAGGAGACACAAGACGAGAAAGGTGATGTCTGCCTCAAAAGGAGATGAATAAATGAGAGGAATGTGAATTGACAACAGGTCAGCTGTGAGGCCCTGCAGCTTCCTTCTTGTGACACAATAGCAGGGAGGATTCCTATGAAATTATTCAAAGACAACACACACACAGAGCCCCAAGAAATAATGAAAACCCGCCTCCCACAAATACAAGGGAGAGACATTTAACCTAAGGAACCCCATGCCGCTGGCTAGTACACAGTGTCAAATTAATGTGGGCTAAGAAAATGAATCTGTTAGTGCAAGGATATGTATAAAGTAAACTAGAGCTTTGAACGTAAAACCTTTCAGTTAACTATGGGAGTTCGGCCAGAATACCCACAGATGGTGATTATTTAATATGTATAGGAATTCACGACTTGGAAATTCAGCTTGTGCATCTTTTCTGGATGATGCAGCTAGTGAGCATCAAACTAAATTACTGTGTGCATAATGCGGGTTTCTTGCATATGATGCAGCATCCAATGTATTATTAAAAGTTACATGACTTCTACCCTCTTTACTAAGGATTGTTACTGTGATTAGCCCGTTCTTCCGCATGAGCTACTTTTCTATCAGTCATGGGGATTAGAAATGGGATTTTTATTATAAAGCTGAATTTCTCAAGATTCTGTGATAAGGGACTAGATTCCACATAAAGAAGCAGTGGAAGATGAACAGAATGGTTTGCAGAGTACCTGAAATGGTAGCTTTACAGTGGAGCTTGTTAAAGGGCTTGTCCAGAAGGTGCTTGTTGTGGTGACCAAGAGCACCAAAATAATGCTCTTGACCAGGAGTGGGCGGCTTGTGGCCCTCCAGATGTTTTGGCCTACAACTCCCATTGTCCCTAGCCAGCATAGCCAATGGTGAGGCATGGTGGGAGTTGTAGGCCAAAACACCTGGTGCACCACGTTGCCCACTCCTGTTCTTGATGCGCAGGGCTGTTTCAGTCCATGTTGGGTCTTGCCAGTCTATGTGGCTGACAAGAGTCCAGTCTGGTCCAATACAGTAAGTACAGCCTGTTTCACAGTTTGAGCACAGGGGTGTCCTGGGGGAGAAAATATTGTCCTTTCCGTGCAACTTTCTGTGCAGAAAGCCACTGTCGGGATGACCCTTAAGAGTACTGCAGGATCTTAAAAAGTACAACTCTAGTTGGCCAAACACACATACTGGAGGGGATTTTGCTTGCTTGCTGTATTATCTTCTGTGTGAGGCTATGGCAATATTTTTTAACCAGTCCATCTGGATCTTCACTAAGGAGGGCTGAAGGCTAAAGAGCAAACATAACAAAAACACTTGCCCTTAAGGAATGGATTCCCATCAGGCTATGTCGTAACCTTTCGAAAGGGATTTCAGATTTGGGTTGGGTTGTGATTTCTGCTTCATAATGCTGAAGTTGGATTGAACTTTTTAATCCAGGCCCTTTGGGACTCTGCTTTGGGGAAGGGGAAGAAGCCACAGAACTGGCAAGAGGTATGGTTTGTGGGAGAGGGGGTTTCCTCAGGTTATTTATAACTCTGAAGAGCTAGTGTATGGGGAGCTGGGTATCCCAGGTGCAAGTGAAAATCTGCAAACTTAAAATGCCTCCTAACAGGGAGACATAGGAAACCTCAGAAGCCTATAGTACAAGGAACTTGCACATGCGTGGCCAACCTGTGGCACAGGGAGGAGTTTGTGGGATTTCATCTAACAGGAGTCATGTAAGCATGGCGACGGCATGGAGTCGGGCCTACAGTGCTTCCTGGCTCAGAAGAATAGTGGCAAAATGCCTTTAAGCCCTAAATGGGGTGCATCTTTATTACAGTGTGCACTCTCGTGGCTCTGACCGTGGCACACTTTCCAAAAAGACTGGCCACCATTGAGCTAGCTAGGAAAACAAAAGGTTTGATCAGCTTCATGCCCCCAAACACTGATCAGGATGGGTGCCGTGCAGCCTTCCCTTTCTCTAACCCTCAGAATGCTTCCCTATGCGTTCGTATATACCGTACGTTTACACTGCAACACTTCTACACAAAAAGTGAACATAGAAAGAGGGGAAACGCCACAAGGGGGCGCCAGAGGGCAGCATGTTGCCAGGCAGATTTCAGCCCTGGGTTTGGTGCTGTGTGATGTAAGAAGTGGCAACGTAGGTGCGGATTGCAGTGGGACTGTACAATCCCCAGACCTGTCTAAGGGCAGGTGAGCACCCAACTCCTGAAGAATAATCATAAATGGCTGGCATTTCCCGGTCTTGGGGAGGAAACCTTTCACCAAATTTGATCAGAGGAAGAAAACAGATGTAGTTTTATGGCTCGCTAGTTGTGCAGTGTCCTAAGCTGTTCATGACTGGGACCTGTCCTTCCCCACTGGATGCCATTTCCCCTGCTCACTCTGGAATCCATTCTACATTCCTATCAAACTCATGAACAGGTGTGAAAGTAGGTGTGGAGAGGCTGTAATGGGCAGTAAAGACAGAAACGGATGAAGAGATGCACAGGCAGAGAACGTTAAAGCAACCAAAGGCTTCTGTGTGGAGAAACTTCCAGAATGTGCCAGTGAAGAGGCAGGAAGTGCTATGTAGGGAAATCTGTTCTGTGCCGACAGTACTGGCACTGCCAGAGCTTAACAGCTGCTAGGCTGGGCTGCTTATTTTCATTTATTTATTATTTCATTCATATCCTGCCTTTCCCCCTCTTGCAAGGAACCCAAGGCAGCTTACATGGTCCTCCTCCTCTCCCTTTTATCTTCACAACAACCCTGGAACTGGAAAAGCAGACTCTGGTGCTGAGTCCTGAGTCCTACATAAGCCAGTGTGGGGTAGTGGCGAGAGTGCGGGACTGGGATTCGGGAGATCCGGGTTCTAGTCCCCACTCGGCCATGACTCTCACTGGGTGACTTTGGGCCAGTCACTGACTCTCAGCCTAACCTACCTCACAGGGCTGATGTGAGGATAAAATGGAGAGGAGGAGCAGGAGGATTATGTAAGCAGCCTTGGGTTCCTTGCAGGAAAAAAGGTGGGCTATAAATATAATAAATAAATAAATAAATAAATAATAAAGGGCCAAGCTTCCAGGCAGGTTTGAGCCTCAAACACCTCTCTTTTCAGAAATTAATCAGTAGCAGGATCACTCGGATGTACTGGGTTTTCCTATACCTGCCAATATCCTCAGACATTTTGTGGGAAATCCAAACTTTGCCTTCCTGTGGTAAAACAAATTTACTGACTCTTTGGTTTCCTTTAGCAGCACCCAACCTCACTCTGCCTCCTAGAAGGGCTGAACCCCTGATGTCCCAGCTTCTTCCTGATTAGCAATTATTAAAGCTATGAGGCCTGGGATATAAGTGGCAGAGAACTGTTACCAGTTTCATGGCATGTGTGGCCAGGAACAGGTTCCTGAATATTAAGTGTCCTCAAGGCAACAGCAATCCCAAGAGCCTAGCTTATCAGTGACTTGGACTCCTGTAGGAGGCAGCAGAAAGGGAAGAGAAGGTTTAAAGGAGAATATATTTTTTCCCCCATCTGGTGAATGTGGCAGTAGAATTTCCAGAGAGAAATCTGGTCTTTTCCGCTTCCTGCAAACCGAGCGGCCAGAAGTCAAAGCAATCACAGTGCTTTCCTGTGCCTCCCAAGGTCTATTTAGCAGTGCTGCTTTCTCCCAAAAAGGAAGAAGGTAGGAGGATCTCTTCACAGTATGATCCTTGAGCACAGCAGTGCTCGCCGTTGGAACTTCGCAGGTGGTAGCTTACCGGCAGTTTGTACCTAGATCACACTGAGTCCAGAAGGGCATCATGTGCAAGATGGCAGAAGGCAGGACTAGGCAGACGTCAGGCTTGTGGGATCTACTCTGGTTTTATTCCCTAGAATCTGGAGATCCACCAACTGGAGCCAGGTGCAAAAGCCCTTAGAATTGAAGAATGTTGAGACCAGGACTGCGTTTCGAGCACCAGAGCTGAATGGAGCTCACAACACAACCCTTCCACACAAAACCACACACTGTCCTCATGTCAGCGGTATAATTTAGGATGGGAGGGGCATCATTCTGTTGCCGCTAGCGTTACACAAAGAGGAGCCAAAATTAGTATCAGGGGCCCTGCTCTTCGCTCTCTGCCAGACAGGAGTCAGTTTCACTCATCACAAGGACGCCACCCCCCCCCCCCCCACAAACAGCGCTTCATTAAGAAGGTATAGTTTATGAATATTTCTATGTCATTATGAAGAATTCATGCCTGAATTTGCTTGCTTTACTGTTCCCTTCCCTTCTTCCTTTTTTTTTTTTTAACTGAGCCTACTAGATTGTAGCTTGTGGAAAAGGAGTAGCCTTTAAAAATAAAAAAATTATACACATACACACACACACACACACACATACAGCACTTGGAAAACTTTAGGCATAACAAACAACAATTCTTCCGCAAGCGCCACTGACCTGCCCTGTTCCGGAAATGAGCATTTCTACTTATTCTGGGTGCTTTTTAAACCTCTAGCTCCCCTTTGCGCCAGTGGTGGGTCCTGCTGGTGTGCGGGCAGACTTCGCTACTGCCCATAAAGTGTGGACAGCACAGACATGTGTAAATATGTCTGGGGAGCCTGGCTTAATGAGGTTTCCAGAGGTGAGTATGCACACAGAGATGTCATCCATACTTCGTGGGTTGGCTGTGGGAAATGTCGGCACGAATGCGACACTAGAGCAAACCCACTTGCTGCCTAAAATGTGGAGCTGTGCTGTCGTTTCTGCCGGCTTTCATCAGGAGAGGCAGGGTGTGTGAGGGCAGGGGACAGGGAAGCCATTCAGAGTTCCACAGCATGATGTTGCATAGGATTAAAAAAAAAAAAATGGCTAAACACACAAATAAATACCATGTGCTCTTGTGCTCTTTAATACAGAGCTCACATTTGAGAGATGTGCAAAGGCCAAGGGCAATATGTTAGAGCAGTGTTCTCCAACCTTGGGACCCCAGATGTTTTTGGCCTACAACTCCCAGCATGCCCCAGCCAGCTATGCTGGCTGGGGCATGCTGGGAGTTGTAGGCCAAAAACATCTGGGGACCCAAGGTTGGAGAACACTGTGTCAGAGCATAAGAACAAACCCTGCTGGACTAAACTAAAGGCCTATCTAATCGACCACCCTGTTCTCTGCAGTGGCCAACTAGATGCCTATGAAAAGCCCATAAGCAAGACATGAGGCAACAGTGCCCTCCCGCTTCTGCTCCCCAGCCACTGGTAGTGAGGGGCACACTGCCTCTGATACTGGAGGTGGCATATAGCCATCAGGACTAGTAGCCATGGATAGCTTTCTCCTCCAAGAACTTTTCAAATCCACTTTTAAAGTCATTCAAGCTGGTGCCCATCAGTCAGGCCCGGCTTGAGCTCTCTTGCCACCCGAAGCAGAACTCGCGCCGACACACAACCCGCCCTGCCTGCCTGCCTGCCTGCTGTTGCCGCTGCACGTGCGCCTGTCCCCCGCCCCCAATCTTTGCTGCCACACAGGAGACTCTCCTGAGATCTCGCGAGTGCTGCAGTGCTCTTGCAAGGACTCAGCACATGGCAAGATGTCGTGGGATATGGCCGAGATCTCGTGACAGAACCAAACCCCACAGCAACACAGGGCGGACAGCTTCTCGGAACAGCCCCGCCGGCCGTTTTCTTGCAGTGGCAAATGCGGGAAAGCGGCTGGCGGGGCTCTCTTGAGCACCCACTAGAGGCGGCGGTGGACTCCTTGGGATGGGGCTGGGCTGGGGAGCAGCGCAATTGTCACTCTTCCAGCTCCGCCTCCTCATGCAGGCGCCTCACTGTGCTTCCTGGGAGGGCCGCCCTGCCATCAATAGTGGCGAATTCCATAGTTTAACGATGCGCTGCGTGAGGGAGTACTTCCTTTTGTCCATCTTCAATCTCCCACCATTTATAAGATGGGTCTAATGACAGAGATCCCTTGAGATCACACTAGGAAGATACCCCATAGTCCTAGGATTGTGTCAAAAAATCCAGACCAAGTTGACTTATCAAACCTAGAGGAAAGAAGAACGAGTGGAGGACCTCCACAAGTGGAATCTAGCCAGGAGGACCAACTCAAGAATCCTGCCAACCATCTCTGTGTTGCATCTTTCTGCCCCCTCCATAAACTTCCACCAGATTTGTGATGATGCACGAAGTTCAAACAGGTGCACTGTCTGCCAATATTCCTCTGTATCTTAACCCTTCCTCTTACTTATTAACTTTTCCCCATCGCCTCTTTCGTGTAGCATGACGGGCACAGGAGAGTAAGTGTGCAGTGATCAAACTGGACAAAAATCAAAGCCCTGCTCTCCCAAGTGAAGATTAGCCCAGAAGCAAAAGGAGAGAGCTGCAAAAGAAGCAGCAGAAAATAGAATTAAGGAAAGAAGGAAGCACCCTGAAAAAACCACAACGTACTATTCCCGTTCCTCTTGCTCCTGCTGCCAGCGCCGCTGCCTGGGGATAGAAGAAAAATAATGGGAAAAAGGAGAGTTAGAAGCAAACTAGAACTTTCAGTAGGGTGACAGGATTCACCTCACCCACTGGTTGATCTTTCCTGGAGAGGAAACCTTTCATAAAATCTGACCAGAGGAAGAGAATAGGATGCAGTTTTATGGTTCACCAATTGTGCAATGTCGTAACCTGCTCAGGACTGTCACACATCCTTTCACCTCTGAAGATTTCCCTGCTTACTTTGGTATCAGTTCTACATTCCTACCAGATTTGACTTGCATGTGCTTTTCCAGACAAACTTAAATGTAAAGCCAATGTGGTCGCCTGCCCAAGGAAATGAGGTTCTGCATACCCTTCTTCAGCAGAAACACTCTTCACATCCAACATGTGGGTAACAGCTGCAGATGAAAACCACAACTGCAAAAATGCACCAGCTGATATTCTGGAATTTGTAATGCAAATGTGGCCTATATACATATCTGCACTTTCCCATATTCCCAAATTTCCCAAATTTCCCATATTTGCTGTGTGGAACTCTTGTTTGATTTTTATTTATATTTTAAAAATGTCAATGCCACTCCTTCCTCACCAAAGGTGATACCAGGGTGATGCACATAAAATTATTTTTAAAAAACAGGAATAGTAAAATTAGACAGGAGCATAAAAACCATGAAACCAGCAAACAAACAAGATATCAACCAATCTAAAATCAATATGGATGGAATTACATTCATGATTTTACCATTTCAAAATTCTTGAAATGCCTGGGCAAACAGGAGTGTTTGAATTTGGTGCTGAAAAGAATATGGAATCAGGACCAATCATCTCTCCTTTGGGAGGGCAGCCCAAACTTCAGGTGCTACCACAGAGAAGTTCTCTCTTTTGTAGATGCATCGTGAACCTTTTCCAATGATGGGACTCCCTCTTTGGGTCTAAAGCAGGTGTAGGGAATCTGTGGCCTTCCAGATGTTTTTGGACTGCAACTCTCACCAGCCCCAGCCTGCCTGGTCAATGGTGAGGGATAATGAGAGTAACTCAACAACATGTGAAGGGCCACAGGCTCTGGTCTGAAGCTCTGTTCTAAAAGCAGCAACCTTGCTGAAGCTCAAGGTACAGCCAGTACCTCGATGGGAGACCCCCTTGGGAACCACCTTGAGCTCACTGGAGGAAAGGCAGGATATCAATGTCATGGAAACAAACAAACAAACAAACAACAAACAGAGTGGCTGCCATTTTACATTACCAATGTAAAACTTGCAGAGTTCACGTTTCCTTATTGCACATTCCTGTCTCTTGCCTGCATCATTTAGAATGTTTGCAGCAGCCAGTATTACAGAGAGGAAAAACAAACCCTAATCAGATTGGTGCCATCTTATCTTTCTTGGCCCTCCCATACTGGCTGGGGATGACTGGGAGTTGTAGTTCAACACATCTGGAGGGCACAAAGAATCATAGAACAACCATAGCTCCACAGACACATTTGACTTCTGCCAACTGCCCATTTCCCAAAAGATCATGGCCTTCTTGCACAAAACTTCCAACTTTCCTATCACAACCATCACTACCTTTGCATTTGAATATGACATATGAGGCGCAATCCTATGCAAGCTTAGACAGAAAAAAGGCCTACTACAGGCTGGGGCATGCTGGGAGTTATATGCTTCCCCCCCCCTGTCCAAACTTGCATAGGATTGCGCCCTTGGTAACCTTCATTTTGAGTTGACCCTCATTCAGAAATTGCCTGCACTTCAAAAATGGGGGACAGGCACTTTCAAAACAAGAGAAAACCTGAAATGATGATCACCAAACTTCCTATTAAAATGGAAAGTGTTCCCCCTCCCCAAACATGAGAATGGATTAACAAACCCACTGACCTGGTTCACCCGTCGTAAACAACCCATGGTTTGCTAACCACGGGTTGTTGGTAAGGAAGTGGGACCCTGCTTAGGGATTTTATTCTATCTAGCAGTATAAAAGTATCACAAATAAAATAAATAAATAAAGTGGGAGTGAGCGAGCAGGTCGGCTCCTGATGGCCCACCCACTCCTGCAGAGTTAAACAACCCAGGGGCACTCAGCAGGAGTGGTTGCTTGGGAGCTGGCACACTTGTTCACTTGCTCCCGCTCGTTCACGGCTACCCAGGGTTTGTGTTGCTCCCTGCCGCTTTGATCTGTTGTGCATTGAGGGGTTGGCTTTAGTTTCCTTATGACAGTGATGGCGAACCTATGGCACGGGTGCCACAGCTGGCACGCAGGGCCCTCTCTGTGGGCACTCGAGCCATTGGTCACCAGATCGCGAAAAGACTGTCCCCTTCTGCAAAACAACTAATGATTTTGTTCTTTCTCACAGTGTGGAACAGAATGATTTTATTCTAGAATTCCTGTTACAGAATTCTTTTCTACATTGTTATCACATTTAAAAGATTTTGAAGAATGATGCACAGAGCATGGCTTGGATGTAAAGCCCTAACAGTTGACCTGAGTGCTGCATGTGTTGCTCTCAAACTAACGGAGTATGAGCCAAGGTTTGACAAATTATCAGCATGCATGCAATAGCAAAAATCACAATAATTGTGCAAAAGCATGCCCAATGCAAACTTTTACCTAATGCAGTGTTTGCAGTCCAAGACATAAAGTGTTTACAATGTGTTAAGCACATTTAGTTTTATTGTTTATCTTGCTCATCCTAGTACAGGTTGACTTTTACTAATCCGACACCTGTAGAAGCAGGGAAAGGACCCGGGGTAAAGCTTGCCCCATACAATTTCAGTCTAGCATATAATCATATTACAAGTTGAGAATCCCTTATCCAAAAATACATGTGCCTAAATATTTAAAAAGTTTGTATAAATTCCCTTCAGGCTATGTGTACAATGTAGTACTATAATAATTTTTTGAGTTGATTTTTTTTTCAACAAAAAACTGTTTGTATCATTGAAAGCTCTGTTATTGTGTGTTTTTCTTTTAAGACAAAATATGTTAATTAGTTCAGACAACTGTATGAGTTCTTTTTCTAAAACTAAAACCTTGGTATTCAGGTTTAATTGCAGTGTTGGCACTTTGAAATAAATGGTAAGTTGGTTTTGTGTTGCAGTTTGGGCACTCGGGCTCAAAAAGGTTCGCCATCACTGCCTTATGAGATCTATTTCCATCAGGGCATTTGCAAACTGCAGCAGTTATGTCCAGTTGATGTATGCTCTGACAACGCTCTTTGCCTAAGGCTGCCAGAGTCTGCTTCTTTCTTTGTGATCCAAAGACAACGCTGCCCTCCCCTACTTTAGCCTCAGTTAGTCCAGAGGGTAGGACTCAAACCAACAAGTTCAAAGTACAAAGAAAAGGGATTTTGGCTCATCATTAAGAAGAACTTCCTGATGGTAAAAAACTGTTTGACAGTGGAACACACTGCCTTGGAAGGGGACGGACTTCCCTTCATTAGAGGTTTTTAAGCCAAGGCTGGATGGCCATCTACCAGGGGTGCTATAGCAGCATACTCTCTGCATCAGCAAGGAGTTGAACTAGATGACCTCTGAAGTCCCTTCCAACTCTATGACTGGGTCCATTCCAGACAACACAATAACCCACACTAAGGGGTTGAGTCTGGGTTGTCGTTAAACCGTGGGTTGTTGTTTAACTGTGGGTTACCGTGTTGTCTGAACACAGCCGAGATAACGAACCATGGTGAACAACCCACAGTTCGCAACCAAGCAACAAACCATGGGATTCTCTTCATGGGTTGTTCATGGTTAGTGCAGCTGGGTGCAGACAACATGATAACCCAAGTTTCAACAGCAACCCAAGTTTCAACAACAATTTATTTATTTATTACATTTTATACTGCCCGATAGCCAAAGCTGTCTAGGCGGTTCACAACGATTAAACCCACACTCAACCCATACTCGAACCCTTGAGTGTGGCTTATTGTGTTGTCTGAACCCAGTCTATGACTCTCTTTCAAGATGCAACTCTGTTCCGCATTGCAGTCTTATAGCAACATATGTAAGAGGCAATAGTAACAACAGCTACTTCTCTCCCCTTCAGGAGGTTATAATTAACCATTCTTTCAACCGAACCTTTTTTCTTATAACAACTTTCTGACTCAAGATACCCCACCGCTTCTGAACCATCCATTCTTACCAGCTTTCATTGCTGCAGACTGAAAACTGTAATGTCTATAGAAATAAAAGCTGCAGCATCCAAGAGCACAGCATGCTGCTCCGAAGTTAACATCATCAGTAAAATCAAAGTCCTGCGTTCCTCAACGAGCTATTTTGCAGGCTAAGAAAGCAGCTCCCATGGTCTTGCATACACTGTAACGTTTTTCCTGTCCTTTGTGCACCATCTGTTGGCAGGATCTCTCTGTCTCTTTAGGACTATGAACTGCCAGGCTTCTGATCACTCTTTATAAGCCACATACTTCTGAAGTCCCTCCAACATCAGAGTTGTGCTTGGCTGGGAAATTGGAGAAGGCCTTTTTGGTGGCCGTGCCCAGACTTTGGAAGAGAGGTTCACTTTGCACCCTCGTTACTGACGTTTCACTGCCATGCCCAAACCTTCCTCCTTCTATAGGCCTTTGGCCTGTACATTTTATTGTCTCTCTTGCTGCTGAGTTTTAACTGCTGCTTTCCTGTAAGAATTTTAACCATATTTAATGGCTGCCATTTAAAACAACTGCTTGTTGTTTAATGTGACAAATTTTTAGCAATTGGATTTTTGCCACCTTGAGCAATGCTGGTGGAAAGGCAGGATAGAAGTATATAAAATAAAGTACATGTTTTTCTAATAAGTGATTGGTATAAGGAAGTCTGGGATATAGCCCTAAATGATAAACTAACTTGTAGTATTAAATGCAAAAAGGGACAGTTAAAGAAGAATAATTTTATGGATATATGGAATCAATTATTAGACTATGTATTAATAAAGGGGAAGGGGAGTATGCCTTGTCAGGACATGTTATATTTTTGGAATGTGGAATTCAGTTGATTAAGGGGATGGAAGTATATTAGTTGGTCCCTAGGTGGGTGGGGGGGTGCACATTATGATTTATTGTAGGTGTATGTTTTTGTTCTATTGTTGTATGTAGTTTATAATAACTAAATAAAATTATCTATCTATCTATCTATCTATCTATCTATTTCATATGAACATTCATAAGCATTTTTTGTGCACATTTGTCCTATTGCATGGGTTTTTGTTGGCATTTTTGCCCTAATATACACATTTCTGCAAGCAAAAAAAAAGAAAAGAAAAAAGAAGTATATAAAATAAAGACAACATGGGATCATTAGCAAATGTTACAGTGTGGAATGCGCCTCTTCAGGGTTCCAGCAAGCCACCCAATCAGGCCTTCTTTCAAGATACTCCATTCCACCACCACCCCCGGTCTAGTTTTCTGTCTTCCCCTCTCTCCAATAGTCAGCCAGCATTCCATGACCACTGTGCATGCTCAGTCCTCATTGGACTGTTCCAGGGTTCCCCCACCACCACCACAAAGATGTGTTTCTGCAAACCCAGAGGTTCCCCCCCCCCCCAAGTCTGCTGATCTCTCTCTTTTGTGTGGATGGCTGGGCTACCTAAGGACCAGCCCTCAAATAATGAGTTCGCTATTAGTATATATGATGACGACACCACGGACCCCTTTTGTGAAGGGCCGGGGCCATATAACCTTGAACATGCTAGAGAGAGGTTCAAGTCCAAACCTCCTTCCATACACTTGAACCGAAAGTGGTGGAGAATTACATTCTCTGCTATGCAATCACACACACACCCCGCCGCCTCAGCAGCTGGATGGCCAGGAGTGAAAGGTCTAGCGCAGTGTTCTCCAACCTTGGGTCCCCAGATGTTTTTGGCCTACAACTCCCAGCATGCCCCAGCCAGCCCAAGGCTGGAGAACACTGGTCTAGCAGGTGGGCACAGAACCAGGTACCACAAGTGTTCTGGATAGTTTTCCCCTTCAGATACAGTTCTTTCTGAACCGCACAGGACCAGTCAGGTTGGACCTTCTGCCAGGGGAGGAGCAGTGGCGTTAGTGGTAAACTCTGAAGAGCGGGTGCTCATCCTGACAGTCCCCCGCATGCCACGTCCCCAAGGAGAGTCCAAAAAATGCAGGCAGCTGTGTGGATCCCTATCAACAAATCAATTTTAGCAGTTTTCATCTCCTCCGGGAGCAGGTCTTCTGCAAAGCTAATGGGTGTTAATTGCCCATTCGAGACCAAGCCACCCCATAATACTTTACATGACTACAGCGAACAATACATTGTTGCTGGACAATCCATCCCCCCCCCCCTACTGTGAGGATTGCAGCTAAGCTGAAAGGGAACAGGGAAGTGGGGGGGGGGGGGGAGAGAAGAGGTCAGCTTCCCTGCTAATAAACAAACAAAACAAAACCCTGAGCCTGGTTCCACTACACTGGTGGGTAGGAGAAGGGGCGTATTTTTTTTTTTAATGTTGGCAGCCACTACATCTTGACATATCACTTGGGGACCAAAGAGATGATGAACAAGTAATTCATGTGTAACAAAAGGGGCTTTGGATACGTGTGTATCAAACGGCAACCTCCCAAACTCTTTTGGAAACCGAGGGGAAGTTTCAAAAAGTTTGTGATATGGCACAAGGGGCTGCTGTTTAAAGAAAAAAAAAAGTCAAGTATTTCACCAAGCATGCCACATGCCGCGAAGTACAGCTAAAGCAGCTTTTGGAATCCTGGTCACTGATGAATGACAAAGTACTAAGCTGTTGGCCTGCAAGAACTTCTGTTTCAGGAATTGGTTCGAACATCACCAGAGCTGTTATTTGACTCAAGAGGACGTTTCTCCACCAGTCTAGTAAAAAGAGATAGTTTTACTTGCCTGTCAGCATCAGTCACCAGTGCCAGGCGCCCATAATCCCAGGCCACTTTACGTAAAATGGAAAAAACAAACAGCAGTGCCTGCGGAAAGGAACATAAGGAAACGTGAGGCAAAGTTCCTCTGGACTGCAGCAGACATTCTGTTCTCCACCCAGCCCACGTGAGTCCCCGTAGTGCCCCCAACGATACACAACAAACAGGAAAGTTAGCTTTGTGCATGTCAAAATCCAGAATTCCACCACTGGGGAAGCCAGACCCACCACAAAATAATTAATGCAAACTAAATAAATTATGCCAATACTGCAGAGCCAGTGTGGCGTAGTGGTGAGAGTGTTGGACTGGGACTTGGGAGATCCGGGTTCTAGTCCCCGCTCTGCCATGAAACTCACTGGGTGACTTTGGGCCAGTCACTGACTCTCAGCCTAACCTACCTCACAGGGTTGTTATGAGGATAAAATGGAGAGGAGGAGGACCATGTAAGCCACCTTGGGTTCCTTGCAGGAAAAAAGGCGAGGTTTATAATATTAATATTAAATAAATAAATAAATAAAATTGTTCTAGTACTTAATGTATATCGTCACCTTGAAGTGGTGAGTGGGCTTGCGTGTTCCAATGAATCCTGTGAGCAATGCCGTCGGGAGCTATGTACTCCCAGTAGGGTCACCCATGGCGGTAAGGTCCGGGGAGAGGAACCAGACAAAGAACGATCCAAAACATAAAGTCCTCAACGGCAGAACAGGCGGAAGATAATTAAACCTAAATTACAACGGCTGTGAAGGCGGATGAAGGCTGCAGCAGAGAATGGTTTTCCAATCGTCAGGGTAACCGTGCCATTGGATCTCTGCCGTACTCTGTCAAGTTTGTGTGGTGATTCGTTGTGCACCGATCTCCCCACATAAAACAGTTTCACGCACAGGCGTCTTCCAACCCAACCCATCCAACCCAACCCAACCCAACCCAACCCAACCCAACCCAACCCAACCCAAACAAACATAAAAAAAGTCCCATGGCGACTGGCGAAGGGGGCAGGACTGTGAATCTGGAAGCCCCTAGCCATGGACCAGCACATGGGCGGTGGATGCAGACTCAGTCGCCCTGTTCAAGGAACGAGGTAGTCGAGCAGCTCGGCAGCTGTATCCATGACTGAGCAGCCCTATTTAGGATCCACTCTGCTCACTCCGTATGGGGAGGGGGCTAGAAAAGGTGCCCTAAACATAGTCTACCTCTTTCTCCCCTGACTGGATTACCGCGTCCAGCGGGGTCACCATTTTAGCGGTCGAAAAAGACATTTGAATTTTGGAACATGGAATATACGGACATTGCTGGATAACATAGATAGTGAACGCCCTGAGCGTAGGACTGCTATTATTGCAAGGGAGCTGAGACGGTTTAAAATTGACATAGCAGCACTTCAAGAAACTCGAAGGGCAGGAGAGGGACAGTTGAAAGAAGAAAAAGGAGGTTATACCTTCTTCTGGAAAGGACTACCTGAGCAGGACCGACGAATACATGGAGTAGGCTTTGCCATCAAAAATGAACTAGTGAACTCTTTGTCAGAAGTTCCTACTGGCATTAACGAACGCCTGATAACTCTTCGATTAAAGCTCGCCAATAACCAACAGGTAACTATTTTGAGCGCTTATGCACCAACATTAGATGCTGATGATGACATCAAGGAAAGTTTTTATACCCAGTTGGACACTCTCCTGTCAGAGATACCTAAGGAGGATAAAGTTATCCTCCTGGGCGATTTTAACGCAAGAGTCGGGCGTGACTCTGATTTATGGCCAGAAACTATTGGAAAAGACGGAGTTGGTAAGAGCAACCCGAACGGACTCTTACTTTTGTCTATATGTGCAGAGCATAATCTCACTATTACAAACACGCTCTTTCGACAAAAGAATAAGCTTAAAACATCATGGCAGCACCCACGGTCAAAGCACTGGCATCTTCTGGATTATGTAATTGTCCGTGTTAGAGATCGCCGCAACATACTTCTTACTAGGGCCATGGTGAGTGCCGACGACTGCTGGACAGACCACCGACTAATCCGGTCCACAATGGTTATCAACATTGCTCCCCAACGTAGGCTTCAAGGAAGGAAACCAAGGCGTAAAATGAACATCCAAGTCCTTCAAGATCCTATTAAGCAAACTCTTCTTCAATCACTTCTTAAGGAACATCTACCTACGGAACCTCCTGACAACATTGAGGACCATTGGTCTAAGCTGAAAACTTCCATTACTGCAGCTTGTGAACAAACTATTGGATATGAAACTAAGAAACATCAGGATTGGTTTGATGAAAATGATAATGAGATTAAATATATAATTGACCAAAAAAGGAAAGCCTTCCAAATATGGCAAAATGATATTAACTGCGCTGCCAAGAAAAAAACCTACGCTAGCGCAAAGGCTGAGGTCCAAAGAAGAACAAGAGAACTTAAGAACGCTTGGTGGAAAAAGAAAGCTGAGGAAATTCAACAACTTGCAGAATCTCATGATGCACGGGGCTTTTTTAAGGCCACAAGGGCCATTTATGGACCAAAAACCTATGGTACAAACCCTTTACAATCAAAAGATGGCACCAAACTCTTAAAAGACAAAGAGTCTATTGCACTGCGTTGGAAAGAGCATTATTATGACCTTTTAAATCGTAAATCTAAGGTGGATAATGAGATTTTTTCGCAAATCCCACAAAAACAAATTAAAGAGGAACTTGCAATACTCCCCACTTTGGATGAAGTAAAAAAAGCCATTAATCAAATGAAGAACAACAAAGCTAGTGGACCAGATGGGATTCCTGCTGAAATCTTTAAAGAAGGGGGCCCCGAACTTGTACAACATCTTCATAAACTCATTGAAAAAATCTGGATAAGAGAAGAGATCCCAGAAGACTTCAGGGATGCCATAATTATCACCCTCTTTAAGAAGGGTGATAGAACAGACTGTGGAAACTATCGGGGCATTTCTCTCTTAGCAACTGCAGGTAAAATATTTGCTAGGATTCTCGCAAACCGTCTTCTATCTATTTCAGAAGAGATCCTCCCTGAAACTCAATATGGTTTCCGCCCCTCTAGAGGGACAGTAGACATGATTTTTACTGCACGTCAGCTCCAAGAAAAATGCCGGGAGCAAAATCAACCCCTTTATATGGCATTTATCGATTTGGCTAAGGCCTTTGATACTGTAGACCGTACAGCTCTCTGGACTATCCTTATGAAAATTGGATGCCCCAATAAATTTGTGAATATCTTGCGACTTCTCCATGACAACATGACGGCAACGGTTTTGGACAACAACGGCTCTCATGGTGCTCCATTTAAAGTGGGATCAGGTGTTAAACAGGGATGTGTTATCGCCCCAACATTATTTGCCATTTTCATCGCCATGGTTTTACATCTTGTCAAGGGGAAACTTCCCACTGGTGTGGGAATTATATATCGAACAGATGGAAAGCTTTTTAATCTCAGCAGGCTGAAAGCAAAAAGTAAGGTAATTACAACCTCCGTTGTGGAACTTCAGTATGCTGATGATAATGTGGTCTCCGCACATTCAGAAGATGATCTCCAAACTATCCTAAATGCTTTTGCAGAAGCATACGAAAAACTTGGTCTCTCACTTAACATCAAAAAGACCAAAGTGCTTCATCAGCAAGTGCAAGCTAACCCTTTGGTGATGCCATCTATCCAGCTTGGCGGGACAATACTGGAAAATGTCGATCATTTTCTCTATCTTGGTAGCTATCTTTCTGTTACAGCTAACATTGACAGTGAAATCCAGCATCGTTTGAGCTCCGCAAGTGCCGCATTTTCTCGAATGAAACATAGAGTTTTCGAGGATCGGGATATTTGTAAGAAGACCAAAACACTGGTTTATGAAGCCATTGTATTACCAACTTTATTGTATGCCTGCGAAACATGGACTATCTATAAACGTCACTTCCACCTCCTTGAAAGGTTTCATCAACGTTGCCTCCGGAAAATCCTGCGAATTACTTGGGAAGATAGACGAACAAATGTCAGTGTACTGGAAGAAGCAAAGACTACTAGCATTGAAAAAATGATCCTCCAACGCCAACTTCAGTGGACCGGTCATGTTGTTCGAATGCCTGACTGCCGTCTCCCAAAGCAGTTACTTTACTCCCAACTCAAGGATGGAAAGCGGAATATCGGTGGTCAATATAAGAGGTTTAAAGATGTTCATAAGGCTAATCTAAAAAAATGCAATATAAACATCGAAAACTGGGAAGCTCTGGCCCATGAACGATCTAAATGGAGGTTGGCCTTTCACAAAGGTTCCATGGACTTTGAAGAAGCTCGAGTGCAAGGAGAAAGGGAGAAACGTGCTAAGCGAAAAGCACGTCAAATGAATCCTTTACAGGACCATCTTCTATCTGGTAACCTGTGTCCTCACTGTGGGAAGCTGTGTGGATCTAGAATTGGCCTCCACAGTCACTTACGGACCCATCGCTAGAGTCTACACAATCTTCTTTAGAATTTCCTCCTTTTATCCTGGAAGACAATCTTACTCGGTCACGAGTGATCGCCTGATGATGATGATGATGCATTACATTTAAATGTATAATGCATGAGAGCCTTTGTGGCGTAGTGGTGAGAGTGTTGGACTGGGACTCGGGAGATCTGTGTTCCAGTCCCCACTCAGCCATGAAACTCACTGGGTGACCTTGGGCCAGTCACTGACACTCAGCCTAACCTACCTCACTGGGTTGTTGTGAGGATAAAATGGAGAGGAGGGGGACCATGTAAGCCACCTTGGGTTCCTTGCAGGAAGAAAAAATAAATTTGGTCTAGTAGCCACAAAGTCTAATAAGGGATGTGAACCACTTTGCAGAGTGCTAGTAGCAGTTATTACTTCTACTTAAGAGTGTGTGGACACTGGTACAGAATTTGGCATCTAGGATAGCTTCTTGCAGTGTCTTCTCAACCTTCAGTAGAAAAAAAAATGAAGATTCCAGTCCGCATGATTTTGAGCATCTGCAAATGTCCCTGGTACTTCAGAGGCAGAATGACTATGCTCTACAGAGTTATCTATTCCTTTCCTTTCAAAATTGTCTGTCAAAATGCACTTCACATATACGTATCCTTATGACATTACCCATACAATTCCTTCTACCATAGATGTAGGGAGAAGGGACTGTAGCCAAGCCATATTTTATACTGAACTGCATGCAACATTAGCCTGACAGCTCATCAGTCTCTGTGGGGAAACCCTTTTTGGGAGGGGGCAATTTGGAGCAGAAAAGAGACATGTGCATGAAGGGAGTGCTTGACCTTTCTCCTGTCCACTGCTTTCCCCCATAATCTCTCCTGCCCCATCAGCTGCACACTGCAATGTAAACACAGATCCGGAACACTGGTGGGGATAAATGCAGCAGTTGTTGTTGTTGTTGTTGGTACTCAAGGGAGAAGTTTCCAAGGGTGCTTTGCACCGTGGAAAGATTTGTCAGGCTAACTAGTGCTGGCTCCAGGTTTCTGAGGGCCCCTGGGCATGACACCCTCAATGGCCCTCCCTCCCTCAGTGAGTCCACCTTCTCACCACCACTGTCACCAGCTACTATTGCCCCTTGTCCTCTTTCTCATCATCGCTACCACTTGCTTGCTTGACAGGCAGAAAGCCAGAGAGCAAGCAGACAGTGGCACCTCCTGCTCCTCCATCTCACCACCACCCTTGTCTGGGCCAGAGGAAGGGACAGGTGAACAAGCAGGTTGCAAATGTGAAAAAGGAGTTCTTATCGGTGGGCCCCTGCTGGAGTGCGGGCCCTCACTGCTCACGCTGGCTCAGCTTGACTGAGTGTGGAAAGCTAAGCAGGGTCAGGCCTGGTTATTACTTGGATGGGAGACCCCTCCTCTAGTTTCCTGCACTTGAGCAGGGGGTTGGACTCGATGGCCTTGTAGGCCCCTTCCAACTCTATGATCTATGAATCCTCTTGGCGCTGGCCCTGAGGCTAACATTATGCATGGCTGTAACATTATGCATGGCTGTAGCATGTAATTTGGTCCTCAGTGGCAAAACAACAAGCTTTGCATGTGAAGTCCCATGTTAAATCTTCCAACATCTGCCACTCAAAGTCGGCAGGTGGCAGGGCTGGGAAGGTTCTCTACCAGAGCTCTTGGAAAGATGCATCATGCTGCCAGCCAGAGTTGTCAGCTAAATCTGGAGTGTCAAACAGAAGGCTGGAAGGCCTTATCAGGCCCATCTGAGCTCACAACAAGGTCTGCAATGCCCCAGCAACGTTCCTCACAAACTGCTGAACCACCGTTGTCCTGCTAAGAGCATCTGTTTGCATGTACACACACACACACACACACACACACACACACACCTGCATTTTACTGTGCAAGACCACAGCAGAGTAACAGAGCACCTGCTTTGTATGTGGAAGGTTCCACGTTCCATCCCTAAGTCATTTCCAGTTAAAGAAAATTACATTTCTGCCACCATGTGAGGTGCCATAATGATCGTGTGTCTTGGTCTGTCTCTGAATAAGAGGCCTACGCGCGTTCCAACCCAGGCGGCAACGGTACTTACAAGAAAGCACATGAAATCAAGGGCGAGGACGGTGGGCACCCCTCCGAAGGGCAAGCCCTGCAGCACGGTGCTGCGGATGCGGGCACTGTAGCAGTAATCCTTGGTGCTGTTGTTGCTGCAGCTGGAGGACCTGCAGGTGGTCCCTGCCGAGCCCAGGGTGGTCATCACAAAGGGAAGCATCTCTATTGCTTCATTGTCTTACCTGTGGAAGAAAGAGGAACACCTGGTTAGAAGCAAGGTGTGTGTGTGGGGGGGAGGAAAGCCAGCCCACCTGGCACTTCAGATCAACCAGGGCTGGCCCAAGACATTTTGCTGCCTGAGGCAGATCAGCAAATGAAGCCACCCCCAAGTCAAGGTGCATAGTATTTACTTGGATTTTCTTTTAGCAAAGAAGGTATATAATTGTTAACAACAACAACAAACACCCTAAGGCCGTCAAGTTATTTTGGCACCAGAGGCAGAAAATCTCACAAGTTCCTCTCCCTGACAGTAAACATCCAACAACAACAATAAATTAAATAACTTCTTCAGAGACACACAAACTCTCGGTGGCAGCTCACAGAAGAGGCGAGGTGAGAGCTGTCCGCTGATCTTGACGCGCTCTAGCTGCCTCACTACATGCTCCTGCCTCCCCCTGTGAACCCGCTTCCCTCCCAAGGTGCTGCCCTGCTCCTATTCCAAGCTCAGCACCATTTTCCTCACCTCCTCTGCTACTCCCCACCACGCCCCCCTTCTCCTCCCTCCTTCAAGGAGCACCCATGCTGAGGCCCTCCCACTGCTTCCCACCCATTGGCCACTAAATTAAATGACTAAGAATTTGCTGCCCTTTCATGATTCTCAAAATCTGCTTCCCGAGGCAGCCGCCTCACTTTGCCTATTGTTAGGGCTGGCCCTGCAATCAACTGAGGACCAGTTTACCCACTTTCATTTCCTGGCTCTCATGACTCCTTCTGTGCAGCAGCTCTCTTGTGCTGCACAGGCTCAAGAGAGATTGAGGGTAAGTTTTTGAAATGTTCAGCTCCAGCTGAATGAAGGAGGAAATGGAGAAAGGTTATGAGACAGATGAGAAGGTCTGGCAACCTTTGCCCCAGGACTTCTCATCAACCTTTTGTCCCTGGAGACTGTAAACCAAGTATAAAGAAAAATGTATACTGATGATAGCAGATGTATTGGTGGCCATGTCCCCATTGCTCACTGTAGGATAAATCTGAATTCAAGACATTTTCTTTGTAAGCCCTTCCAATGACATATTATTCATATGTGCATAAGACTCCTGCTGCATCAGACCAAGGGTCCTTTTAGTCCAGCATTCTGTTTTCCTAACAGTGCTCAGGCAGACAGGTCCAGGAAGCTCATTTGCAGAACATGAAGGTACCAATTTCCTCCATCATTTACCCTGAGCTGTCTTTTTTATCATGCTCAATAGGGGTTGAAAATGTAGTTTCGCCATTGTAGTAACCCATGACAAGCAGTGACATGAACTCAAAGTATGCTATAATTTCTATTAAAAATTCCAAAGATCTTGCTTTGAGATACATTTATGCTCACTGCTGGATGTATGTGAAATTCTGCCTTGGAAAGCCTTTCCTCTGCTATGTTATTAAGCCTAGTTCCTTCCTGTTGACAACTACTCTGCAGCATTCATAGATCAAAAAAAAAGTGGAGGAAGGTCACATGAAAGTGAGCTTGTTTGAATGCTCAAAACTGAAAACAAACCATACCCCATTGGACCAGATAGCATATAAACATAACCCTAAATATATTATTCTGATTAATCTGCAGGGTGTTTCAGTCAATTAAAAAAAAACAAAAACCTTTCGGAACATGACTCACTATTTTGGAAACATTTGGGAAGGACTGGCAAATATTTGTGTGGAGGAAGGGGGGGCGGGCTGGCCCGCCACACCCCCACCCTTTCCTACCTCAAAGGAACCAAGACCCCCTGAGATCTCAAGGTACCAGATTACCAGCCTCAGCTGTCTGCAACCCTACTTGGATCTCTGTTCAGGGACTCGCCTTTAATTCTGTAACCTGGATTTAGATACTGAACTCACAGAGTACTACAAAACCCATGTGGGGCAAAACCACGACAAGGTTTATTCTGGTAGCATTTAAACAACAAGATTAGGGGAAATGAGAGAAGCACACAAGAGAGACAGAGAGACACGTTGGCACACAGAAATAGAGCTAAAACACAATAAAACCTGATTCCTTAATATCTCTCAGGCATACACCTATGTTACCTGAGGGTATTCTCTTCAAGGGTTAAATCCAGCACAGCCTTTGCCGCCCGAGGAGAACTACTCCATCTACCCGCAGGTCTGAGATGGGTAAAACTCCCACAAGGCTTGCCTTTCCCTAGAGCCCTCAATCCAGCTAATTTTACCAGGAGCTGCCTGGGGTCCTTGGCTTACCGCCATTACCACAGCCGGGTAGAACAAAGACAAAGACCAAAAACCACGCCTTGGGAAATATACCTTTCCCCCCCCATACCTCCTCTGCTGCCTCTTAGCCAATCACCATGCACCTCACCTGGCCAGGCAGGGGGAAGGGAACTCATGACTCATGGCTTGAACTACATTTACATATGAACGCTTTCAGCCTGACTCCTCCAGACCTCCAGGCGCCAGGCCCCATCTTATGTTTTACACATGAGGAGGCGTGTGTGTGTGTGTGTGTGTGTGTGTGTGTGTGTGCGCACGCGCGCGCATGCAGGAACCCCCAAGGGCCCCTCTTTCCACACGCTAACTATGCACACCCCACCCCAGCCGGTTCACACCTGAGGTGTGTGTGTGTACCCCCAAAGGCTCGTTTCTCCACAATTTGGCTACAATTGTAGGGCGTTTTTTAAAATCTGCTTTAGGACTGGATTGAGACTGTGAGATGTGCCCTAATCCTGGAATTTGCATGTGCCCCCAGGGCTAGCTGGAATTGTTCTAAAGCACTATGGGAACATCCAGCACTAGCCAAGTGTATACTGGGGGATATTTATTCTGTCCACTTGGTCACAAGTGCATGGTCACAGCCTCCCCTCCTCTCTGACTGCAGAGAACACAATTTGCAAAGAGGCACGGGACGGGAGTAGCTTTGCAGGGCCTAGTGCAGCGATGAAATGGAACAAACAAAACTAAACTAAATAACCAGGAAACACGTGCCACTCTTCAAACTAGGAGGCTGTTTAAGTTTAGTTAACATTGCTAATTCCAATCCCAAATCAAAGGTGCATCAACCACTTCTCAAATCCAACACTGACAGGAGGTGGGCAGCTAGCGCAAACACCGCCTATTATAAAAAGCCATCCAGCTGACCTTTGACTCAGCTGGGTGCTATTTAGCTCCGAAAAACATATTGGCATCCCAGCAGTGGTGGTTGGTAATGAAAGACGCCTGCTTCCGAAACCTGCCCTGTCATATCGCAGGAGTTCCCCCTTGCTTTCCCAAATTAATTCCTACTGGCTTGAATGAGGCCTGCTCACATGGATTCAAGCTGGCGGAAGGACGGTAAACAAAGAGCCGCCACGTAGAGTATTGATTGACAAGCAGTGCATACAGGGAATCGCCACAAGGCTGGGGCTTCGCTTTCTTAATAGGCTGCATGAAGGATCCGGGAAGGGAGCCATGTAACGCATTAAATTAAATTCAGAGATGGGATTAAAAGATAGGGAGATGCTGCCGAGACAAAAAGCAGAGCAGCAGGATGGAGCTAATGAGAAAGCAAGTGGGAGGAAACTCTGCAAGGATCCTTTTGGGGGGGAAAGCAATGAGACAGATACCGGTGGGAGCTGGCAAACCTGAGAATCTGTGAACCACCGGGGAGGGGTGGGTGGACAAAGAGTGGACGGCAGAACAGACCGGAATCTGCAGAGCTTCTGCCACTGCAAGGAGCACTTATGGTGCTCTCAGGGCCAAATTAAAATGCACCGAAGCCAAATACTGAACCATAACTTGGAGCCCAGATGCAGCCTTAATCACAAGGCAAGGCAAGCACCACTGGTGGTGGATTTGGGGCCCAGTTAGGGTGACTTAAGTGTGGGGTCAGAGAGATCTGACCAATTAGATGCAGTCCACTGGGAAGCTCTCCTGAGTGTGCCTCCACAAAATAAATGGGAGCTGCAATAAGGATGGGTTGTGCACCATGCACATGCGTGTGTGAAGGGGAAGAGTACCATTTGGATTTTCTACCTCAGCCCCTAAAATGTTTGGGGCTGGCCCCTTAGGGTCCCAGGCATATCAGCACCCATCCTAGCCTATCTATCCCTAGCCTATCTGCACCCATCCCTAGCCTATCAGCTGGGCCATTTCCTCTGCTGGAGACAGGAAGCCCCACAGTTCCCCCCCCCCCCCCCCGTTACCTCCTTCTCCAAAAAAGCTTCTGCTCTGGAGACTGTTGCCTTCCATTTCTCATCATCAGCACACTGCTGCCACCACCCAGGTTTTCTGCAGCTGGCTATATAACCACAGACTGCCTGTCTTGGGATATGAAACAGCCACTCTGTTCTGAGTGCAGGGAGGAATTTTAAAAGAGCCCGCTTCAAGGAATAGGATGGGTATACTTTCCATAACAGGACACTCCCAGCAAATGATAAAACTTTGCATTTCTAACACACTTACAAAGAAAATGGCTTGTATTGCTTACATTCCCAATCATCCGTGCAACCACTCTGCAAAGCAGACCAAGCGAGTAGCTCCACAGTACAGATAAGGCACTGAGGATGAGGGAGGAAGGGGATGGCTGACGCAAAGACACCCCCGGTGAACTCATGGCTGAGCTGAGATTTGAACTCAGGCAGCCTACCCCGACCAGATGTGTTGGGACTACTACTGCTATCATCCCCAGCCAGCAGCTGGGGGAGGCACCAGATTGGGGGGGAAGGCTGAACTAGGGGTTTCTAGCTCATAGCTCACACTCTTTGACCATTGGAGCATGAGCTACTGAAGGGCATGTTATTACAGCCAGTTAGATCCAGCTCAGAAGTTATTCAAGCTTCTTCAGAGCAAGGAAGATCAGGAGTCTGAGGGACACCCTGCACAGCAGCCGGGTGCACGGACGGAGATATCTGGGCCAAGAAGGATATTAAGTGTGCCGCTGGCTGCTGAAGCTTACCGTGCATTCCCCAGGGCCAGGGCCAGTTTGCTCAGCTGGGCTCAGGCAGCTGCAGCGATCCGCAGAAGGCGGAGGTGGGGCTCATGTACCAAACCAGATTGTAAGATTACGGTATGTCTGTAAGGTAAATGGCTTTCTTCCTTGTAAAGAACAGAGGATAGCAGGAGGATTGCTCCCCAGGTTACATTTTCCTATGAATTAAAACTGCACGAGCAGTGTAGCAACAAGGAATTGAACCGTTCAAAGAGCCTTCACATATATCATCTCGGCAAGCTCAGTAAGGTAGGCCATTACTGTTAGCCCAGTAATATCCAATATCCCAGTAACCTCATGGGGGGGACTGAGGCTGAGAAACAGTAACTTGCCTGTGGCCACCTATCAAGTTCAGGGCTGAGATGACTTGTGCACCCAGGACATTCCCAGCTCACACCGTCTTAGCAACCGTGCTACACCAGTGGATAACTCACTCATGCCATTCTATATTATATACCATATAATTTTACTCTGCATGGAACTTGATTTCCCGGGGTCTCAGTTACACATCCCTTGTGGTCTGTAAGTCAAAGTTTAAAAGCTAGAGTGATCAATAGCTATAGATCACCTCGGAAGATATGGAGACTTTCAACTATCTGGGCTCTGTTTCCATTCTAGTCCTAACAGGGCAGGCAACGTTTAAAGACATCACAGGGCTCTGCAGTGCAGTTAAGTGTCACATCATCCACATTTCCGGGTGTGGAGGATCCTGCATTACTGGAGGAGAAATTGCATTAGAAAACTTAGTTGAGTTCCACTCATACAATCTTTTAGGAGTCCAGATATTTGGTTCCAACACTGAGTGTTTGCAAGGGCACACAACTCCTCAGTCTGTCTTCAGTTTGCCACTCTGCACATCGACCTGAAAAACATCCTGACTCACACGCTCAGACAGACAGTTTTTTGATAAGCTACTCCTCACCCTGTGCTTTCTGCCTGGGAAGTCTGGTGTCAACTGATTTCTCTGAAAGGAAATAGTCCCTGTGGAGAAAAAGCCTGCAACACACACACACACACACACACACACACCTCCTCATGTGTAAACTAGGTAATCCCAGCTAAGGGCTGGGAGGGGGCGAAATGTGCATAAGTTATCTGAAATGTGCATAAGTTATCTGATGGGGCCCCTGGCCTCAAAGGTTGAATGTCTATGTGCCCAGCCTTTGGTATGCAAAATGCAAATGTTCTAAAGCCCACTAGTCATGAGTCACCCCTCCCCTCTGCCTGGGCCAGGTGAAGTTCATCCTGATTGGCTAAAGACAGCTGAGCTACTGAAAAGAGGAGGGGGGGGGAAGAATCTATACTGCCAGCTGTGGCTTCTGGTTTTGGTTGTTGATCATGGGCAGCCAGCTGCGCGGAGGTCCAGGTCTTCGGACTGGCCTCAGGATCCAGCCCCAGGTGGCTCCTGGTGAAATTAGCTGAATGAGGGCTGTGGCTAAGGCAAGCCCTGAAGAGGACCACCAACCCCAAACCTTAGGGTGGGTGTTGGGGTCTGCACGTGTGGTAGGGCTTTTGTTGAGGCCCTGAAGAAGATTGGCCCCCAGGTAAAGAGTGAGTGCCTGGGAGATATAAGGAATCACCTTTGTTGTTTTGTAGCTCTACTGTTTATACCAAAGTGTCTCCCTACCTGGTCTCCTTCCCTCATTTCCCTTTTGTTATAATCTGTTTACCTTGAATAAACCTTCCTGGTTTTACCCCACACGGCGTTTGTAGTTGCTCTGTGGTTCAGCGCTAAATCCAGAGTATAGACAAGGACAAGTCCCTGAGAGAGATTCCAGTCAGGACTGCAGAGCTAAGGCTGGCAGTCTTGCACCTGGGATCTCTGGTCTTTGGTAAAAAGGGTGGGTTGGCAGAGCCAGCCAGTCCCCCTTCCTTCACAGTCCCTAAAGCCACGTGCCCAGCCAACAGCAGAGAACGTGCTTCCATCAAATGGATACTACTAGGCCCATAAATGGGTTCAGGGCTTCCTTGTGTGGCTTTCTTGCACAATTGCTGAAAGGCAAGAAGAGTAAAGATCATGTAGCAGAGGGACTGTTGCTCCCTCCAGTCAGATATGTGTTGCTATAGTTTTTATCATCCCACACTGGGCGTGTTCGCATGTTATACTAAGCCACTCTGCAAATAAGCCATGGTGGGTTGGTTGTTCACTGAACAACCCATGGTACACCCGACAGATGATCAGGCTTACTGTGGGCTGTTCTCCTCCTCCTTCCCCCTCAGTCCTCCAGCTGGCACCAGCATGTATCCCACGGGACTTTGCAGCAAAATCCGTCTTGTCTCCCCCTTCCCGGTCCGGCCAGGGACCAATTGCCAAGTAGTCAATTGAAAAGCACCAGTAAAGGGGAAAAAATGGCAAAAGAAGGTGCACCCAAAGGTGGGGACACACACACAACATCACCCCCTTAGCAAGGTGCACAGATTACCCCTCCATTTACTTCGTAGCCATTAAATTTGCATACATTTCGTCTTCAACTATTTCCCTGCAATTACATTTGCGTACATTTCTGCAGTTTTAAAACTGTCAGGGAACTGAAGTAATTGCAGCAGTAAGTGCTCCTGAAAAGGAGCTGCGAAAAGGGAGCGGGGAGTTACGTAATATCTCCCCTTTCTGGAGTAGCTGGAGAGTCGGGGAAGTGTTGAAAAGGTGGAGGACACTGTCAGTTCAACACTGAAAACTGAGAGGATCACATTGCCAAGGGAGAGATACTCCTTTGGCTCCCCCACCCCATTTTTGATGCTTCTGACTTGGGCTACTGGGTCCCTCCTTTCTCTTACCGTTATTTCTCCCTTGGTCTTTTGCAACTGTGCACAAATTAGCCAATAGGCAACCTTGTCTTGTCAATACTCATACTGAATAGCCATAAGTGTGCACTTATGAAAGACCGACAAGATGATGATGATGATGATGATGATGATATCACGACCCCCAATTGCACATTTTTGAGGCACTGATTTAAAAACGAAACAAAACAAAACAACCAAGGAACAAGTGAAGCCCTTCCGAAATACCATTTTAGCATTGGTGGAAGGGCAGTCACTAGTGCTATTGTGAAAAGCGAGCAGCATAGGCTTCTTTGCCACTCTCTAACCATTCCCAGCAACCCATGATGAAATCACCATGCTGGATTTGTACGACACAACAAGCCCCCATGCGTATGAACAACCTTAAAAAACAGGCCATGGGTTCTCAGGGTGCCCTGTTCATGAAAAATAAGCCGCCCTGCAGAAACAGTGCTGGGTTCGCATGACATGACAACCCACCATGGCTGATCACCCATGGTGTGTTGTCGTGTTGTGCGAACCAGGTCAATGTAAATGCCAGGGGTCTTAAAGTGGCAATGTCCAGGTGCCTTACTTCCTATGCCATCACAACAGTTTGCAAGCCAAGAGAACTGTTGGCTTCCTTTCTGCTGCACTGCAGTGCAACCACTGAGATAGCTGGAGTGTGGTACTGCAGTGTCCAGCCCAACAGGGATAAGATGACACAAGGAGTGAACAGGGTGCCATCTGACCTGGCTTCTTAGTAGGAGCAACTCATCACTCATGTGTGCAGATGGAATTCCCCATCGACGGATTTCTTGCTTGCCTTTCTACTGAATCACTGATCGGCCACCTGCCTGGATAAACACATGCTCACAGAAAGAGTGTCTATCCTAACACCAGAGAGCAGCCAGCTTCTTGGAAGTGCTGGACAGGTTTATAGCTATAGGTTTATAGCTGTTCAGATAAGAGTTAGGAGCATAGGAAGCTGCCTCATACTGAGTCAGGCCATTTGTCCATCTAGCCCAGTATTGTCAACACTGATGGGAAGCAGCTCTCCAGAGTTTCAGGCAGGGTTCTTTCCCAGACCCCTTACCTGGGGATGCCGGGCATTGGACCTGGGACCTTCTGCATGTAGGTGCTCTGCCACTCAGCTGCAGCCCTTCCCTGGACTTTTCTTCCAGCCTCAACTTCAGATTCTCTCAAGTATCAAGTTTCTTCCAGGGCAGGCACTGACAAAAATCCATCCTCACGCGAACCCGCCTTTCGGTGTCCTTAGAACTTTAAAGGCACCCAATGTTTCCCACCGCCAAGTCAGTGCAGCCTAGCGCTATGTTCAGATTCACTGATGAACAAGTCTACCACTGCCTAATCAGTTCAGCCAGCATGCAAAGGGGACATTTGCTATTACTACATCTCGTCCTCTGCTCCTTCCTGGGTCCTGCTGCAGCTCACCCTTTTCCGCCCTGGAACGGGAGTTGGAGTTAAAATCCTACTTGCATCGGCAGGTGGGAGGGGAGATGGATGACGGAGGACAAGAAGAAAGCCAGCTGCAGCAACCTCTCCCACTGCATTGAGGCTGGCAAAGGAACTGGCACCATGTGTTGTTCATGCAATAAACAAGAAATTGTTTCTCATTTGCTATGCAGAGCCACGTACTTTTCCTCAAACACCGAGCTTCGGTTGCAGCGAGGGCCCATTTCCCAGCGTCCCAATGACAATGTTTTTACACTGAGAAAACACACTTCTTCTCCCTGACTAGGTTGCTTGTGGCTGGCCTGACTGCAGAGGTGGAGCGTGGTGGAGCCCACGGTCGCAAGCAATTATGGCATATTTCCTGTGATTTAATGAGTGCTGAGCAACTCAGCTCCCCTGGCCCCCTCCCAACCTTTTTTTTGGTGAACATCTTTGTTATCTTTAATCCCAGCCACCCACCCCTCACCAAACTCCCTGGAGACTGCACACTGCAAAATCCATGCAGGAGAGCTGATCTGGTTGCATTTTTACCCAGACTGGAAAAAGGCAACAAGTCCACCTCACCCCCTCTTATGACGCAATCCTATTGATTGTGCCCTTGATGTGTGTAAGCTTCTGAACCCCTCCTCTAGTTTCCTGCATGGAGCAGGGGGTTGGACTCGATAGCCTCGTAGGCTCCTTCCAACTCTATGATCTATGAAATCTATGAAACGTGGGAGGCTTATGAGCATCCAGTGCGGACAGGGGTGAGAGGTGGAGGCGATCTTCACCTCCTCATACTTCCTGCTCTGCAATTCAGCAAGAGGGCCGATTTTGGCCATCTAGCTGAGGTCCTTCGGAAGGGGAGGGAAGGAGGCCGGAGCTCTGCCAGGATACCTCATATCTTCGCGGCCTCAGTCTCCTCCCCTCCCAGCCTCCTGAACCACTCCCTTTTCTGACCTCAGAGAAGCAGGCGGTGCAGTTCTTTCTGTACCAGCTGGGGCGGGGGGGGGGAAGAGAGGGGGATCGGAGCACGGGTTCCCAGCTCTGAGGTCAGAGCTCTGTTTCTGACCTCAGAGCTGGGAATCTGAAGCATTCTATGTACCCCTAGATGCTGTCTAGGGGCCAAGGATTGCTCTCTTAGTGTCCCACCTTTGAACTTTTTTTAATGACCCTCCCCCCAACACACACTTCTGCACTGAAGCAGCCAGGGGTTCCCCTGCCCTTGCCCAAGGAGAGAATGATAGCACTGCTATTCCCCCACGCCAGCCAAGGCTATTCTTCCACCTATTACATGCAGATGAGAGATTTCACTACTTTGGGAGTAGGGAACCTCTTTTGGCTCAAGGTCTGCATTTCTGGAGAAGCTCTCAGGGGTTGCATTCCAGTGGTGGGTGAGGTCAAAGACAAAATGGACAGGGCCAAAACATCAAAAATACCTGCATATTTTAGCTTAAAGCTCTGGCTGCCAGGAACTAAGCTGTAAGAGAGGCACTTCAGCTTCTCAGAAAAGCTGGAGAACCACCCAATGACGGGCCGTCAGGGGAAAGGGGGTGCAGCCAACTGGGAGCACCAGAGGACTGGATTGGGACCATAAAAGGGCTGGATTTCGCTCATGGGCCACGAGGTTCCTCACACCTGCACTATTGCCTTTGAAAGGGGATATGCATAATAGTGGGAGTATCAAACAAATGTTTGGAGCAGAATGTGGAACTGATCCTGTGGCAAAGATCTCCCGCCACCCCTGTTCTGGTTCCTGGGACAGATGAGAGTAAAGTGGCAGAGAGGCACAGGTGGGGAAGTTGGATGTTGCACAGCCTCTTATCAGTGGGAGAGATCAAAAATGGTTGGCTGCGACATTGCACAAGTCAGTTCATAGACAAATGTGTGGGGCTTTATCCCCACTCTGTTCTCTCATAGCTGTGATTCTTGAAAAGTCTATCTTTCTAGTCCAATGTCATCCAATCCTGACTGACTACACAAGATTGTTCCCCAAGCTGTCATCCTCACTTCATCATTTGTCTCTTCTTGGAGTTCACCTGATCTGTCCCATCTGTCCCTGTTGGTTCCGCATTTATTCTGCATTGTTCCTCTTTCGTATCCCGGAAACAGGAGGTGTAAGGCAGTCTCTCTCACATCTACATTACATTTTCCTGATAAAGGATGATCTCTCACTAAAGATTTCTCTGTTTTCAGTTATTTACATGTCCCAGACATTTACGGTAACAGGTCTCTCAAAGGAGGAATAATTGTTCACCCTACCCATTGAGGAATGACTAAGAAGCAAGGGGCTTAAACTGCAGGTAAGTAATTAAACTTGGTGACCGTCCAGCAAATGCAGCATCCATCAAGGGGAGGGGTGGTCACAAAGTCATGACAAACGAGAGATAGGCTATTAGACACAATGGAGCAAAGCGTGATAGTCAAGGAGGGAAGATTCACAAAGTCTTATAAGGAGTGAAATATTTTATGGATATTCCCTCCTCCTGGCAGACGCCAATTATACATTCTTGTCCTAAGCTTACTCGGAAAGGAAAAGAAGGGATCTTGTACAGAGGTTGCTGACTTAACATGCACTTAATTCGAGGCAAAATTAATTGTGCGGGTGATATCCTTTAAAGCCCTATATAGCTTGTGTCTAGGATGCCAGGAGGACTGTCTCCTCCCATATAATCCTGCCTCCTCCTTATGATCTATCAGAGAGGCTTCCCTTTGCATCCCCCCAGTCAGGGCTGGCCCAAGACATTTTGCTGCCTGAGGCGGAGCAGTAAATGGCACCCCTACGCCCAAATGGCGACCCTCCACATAGTACCCAAAGCCAGCCAAATTATTTTGGTACATGAGGCAGAAAATCCCATAAGCACCTCTCCCTATCCCTGGCAGTAGAAATACAATAATAATGAAGTAAATAGCTAATAATTTGCTGCCTTTATGACACCCCAAAGCTGCTGCCTAAGGCGACTGCCTTACTCTGCCTCATGGTAGAGCCAGCCCTGCCTCTGGTGGCTGAGATCTGATTGGTTGGGCATAGGAAAGGGCCCTCTCTGTGGCTCCACCTGGATTATGCAACTCCCGGTTTTGGGAGGTCCATTTGGTCCTCTCTCTCTTGGCCTTCTACCACCAGTTGAAGATATTATGGTTCTGGCAGGCACTTGGCCTGCTGGGGTGATGGGATATTCGTGTACTGATCCCTGCTGTTCAGTTACTTTTATCTGCTGGCTGTCCCTCTTTTACTGATTTTATTATTTAATTGCATTTTAAAATGTGACAACGCTTTAAAATGTGACAAGAGTTTGCAATGCTTGAAAACTGTGAGCCACCTTGAGCACTACCATAGTAGTGGAAAGGCAAGGCATAAATGCACTGCATTAATTAAAATGAACAGCTGCTGCAGGCAGCTACAGAAATTTCACCAGGCACTGCCCATGACTTGGGTGAAGCAGTTTCCCTTGTGCTTTGTGCCTTGTGCACAGACACACTTGCAGAGTTGTCTGCGAAGAGAAGCTCAGCAAGATACATGCCGAGTCATTTGCATTTTGCTCAGCAGGGGTTGACACCAGGCAGGGACTAGACTGGACCAGTGCAAGGCTGCTTGACAAAGAGCTGCTTTGTTGAGGAAGAGGACAGTTCACCCTTAGACTGAACTACCATTGTGGCAGAACACAGCAGGGGCATGCAATCAATATAGTAGCCGAGTCCTTTCTTTGGGCTTACCGTAAACGAAAGGTGACTGGGCCGGCCCAGTCTCATTCATATTTATGTGCAACCAAGTCCCATTGATTACTTTCTAGTAAGCATATACAACAGAGGTAGGCAACCTGGTGCCCTCCAGATGTTCTCGATGACAACTCCCACCATGCCTGACCATTGGCCACGCTAGCTGAGGCTTATGGGATTTGTAGTCCAAAACATGTATTTATTTATTTATTATATTTTTTAATCGCCCATCTGGCCGGCCACCCGGCCACCCTGGGCGATGTACAATTAAAATACAGTAAAATACAATAAAATATAATGATTAAAACAATATAAAAAATTCTTATTAAAAACCTAACCCACCCCATATTCCCGCCTGAACAGCCATGTTTTTAATGCACGGCGGAAGCTCATCACGGAGGGGGCATGGCGAAGGTCACTAGGGAGGGAGTTCCATAATGTGGGGGCCGCCACAGAGAAGGCCCTCTTCCTAGTCCCCACCAGCCTGGCTGCTCTGGCTGATGGGATAAGGAGAAGGCCGTCCGTGGCAGACCTTGTTGAGCGGCCTACTTGATGTTGCTGGAGGCGCTCCTTGAGATAAGCTGGGCCGGAGCCGTGTAGGGTTTTAAAGGTCAAAACCAACACCTTGAATTCGGCTCGGCAAGCAACTGGTACCCAGTGCAACTCATTAAGCACTGGCGTGATGTGATCACGCCGGCGGCTGCCCTTAATCAGGCGAGCCGCCGCGTTCTGTACCAGCTGAAGCTTCCGGACCGTCTTCAAGGGTAACCCCACGTAGAGCGCATTACAGTAGTCTAGGCGAGAGGAGACCAAGGCATGAACCACTGATGGGAGCAGGTGATTAGGAAGGTAGGGGCGCAGCTGCCGTATCAGATGGAGTTGATACAGCGCTGCCCGGCTCACAGCTGCCACCTGAGCCTCCATGGACAGCTGGGAGTCTAGAATGACCCCCAAGCTGCGGACCTGGTCCTTCAGGGGTAGATGTACCCCATTCAGCACCAGGTCAACATCCCCTAACCTTCCCTTGTCCCCCACCAGAAGTACCTCGGTCTTGTCGGGGTTCAGTTTCAGCATGTTCCTTCCCATCCAGCCAGCCACTGACTCCAGGCACTTGGACAGGGTCTCAACGGCCAACCTTGGTGAGGACTTAAAACAGAGGTAGAGCTGCGTGTCATCCGCATACTGATGACACTGCACCCCAAACCTCCTGATGATAGCTCCCAGCGGCTTGAGGTAGATGTTGAATAACATCGGGGAGAGGATGGAACCCTGCGGCACTCCACAAGTGAGCAGCCGAGGGTCCGAAGCCTCTTCCCCGAGAACTACCCTCTGATACCTTCCAGAGAGGAAGGACCGGAACCACTGCAATACAGTGCCTCCCAAGCCCAACCCCTCCAGACGGTCCAGGAGGATACCGTGGTCAACGGTATCAAAAGCCGCTGAGAGATCAAGGAGGACTAGAAAGGAGCATTCGCCCCTATCCAAAGCCCTCCTCATATCATCCACCAAGGCGACCAAGGCCGTCTCCGTCCCATGTCCAGACCTGAAGCCCGACTGGCACGGATCCAAATAATCGGCTTCATCCAAGTGTGCCTTCAACTGAGCACCCACCACCCGCTCGATCACCTTGCCCAGAAATGGTAAATTGGAGACTGGGCGAAAGCTGTTTAAATCCTGGGGATCCAAGGAGGGCTTCTTTAGAAGTGGTCTTATTACTGCCTCCTTGAGGGCTGATGGCATCACTGCCTCCTCGAGGGAGGCATTCACCACCGCCTTGATCCCCTCACCCAGTCTCTCCCTGCAGCTCATGATGAGCCAGGACGGGCAAGGGTCAAGCAAGCAGGTGGTCGGCCTCACAGATGAAAGCACCTTGTCCACTTCATCAGAAGGAAGAAGCCGAAACCGATCCCACAAAACCGGTCTGCCATTGGCCTCCTCCCGCTCACTCCCTGTGTCCACGACGTACGATATCCCACTCCTAATCCGATCGATTTTATCTGCGAAGTGCTTCGCTAAAGCCTCACAGGAGGCTTTTGACTGTTCCAGGGGGTCCGGAGCGACTGGACCGACCAGACTCCGGACCACTTGGAACAGCCTCCTGGGGCAGCACTCTGCAGACGCAATGGAGGCAGCATAGAAATTCTTTTTTGCTGCCTTCACCGCCACCCGGTAGGCTGAAGATGCAGCTCTAACCCGTGTTCGATCGTCTTCGGAGCGGGAATTTCGCCATCGGCGCTCTAGCCTTCTCACCTCTTGTTTCAGAGCTCGCAGCAACGGAGTGAACCATGGCGCCGCGCGAGCTCTGTTTAGGCGAAGAGGGCGCTTCGGGGCAACTTGGTCTAATGCCCTGGTGATTGCAGCATTCCAGTCATCCACCAGGGTCTCGACCGAGCTACCGTTTGTGTGCTCCAATTCCCCAAGCGCGTTCAGGAATCCATCCGGATCCATAAGACGCCTGGGGCGGACCATCCTAATAGGTCCCTCACCCCTGCAGAGGGGTTGTGGCACCGAGAAATCCAACCCCACCAGATAGTGATCTGACCATGACAAGGGGGTGGTGGATATACCCCCGATTTCCAGATCATTTCCCCCCTCTCCAGAAACAAAAACCAAGTCCAGCGCATGACCGGCTACATGGGTAGGTCCAGTTAATACAGGGTGCAGCTCCCAGGAAGCCATGGTCTCCATGAAGTCCCGAGGTGCCCCCGTGAGGGCAGCCCCCGAATGCACGTTAAAGTCCCCCAACACCAGTAGCCTGGGGGACAAGACACGCACATCAGAGACCACCTCCAGCACCTCGGCCAGGGAGTCTGTCGTGCAGCAGGGTGGACGGTACACGAGCAGAATCCCCAGACTGCCCTTGGGACCCAACCTCCAGTACATACACTCAATAAACTTGGTCTCCCGGAGAGGGAGTCTGGTGAGGACCAAGGACTCCCGGTAGATAACAGCCACTCCCCCTCCCCGTCCCCCAACCCTTGGCTGCTGGGCATACGAGAAACCAGCCGGACACAAGGCCGCCAGAGTTGGAGCAGCAGCCTCGTCCAGCCAGGTTTCCGTAATACATGCCAGGTCCGCACCCTCATCCAGGATCATGTCATGGATTACAGATGTTTTTTGGGTAACGGACCTGGCATTACACAACAGCAAATGCAAGGGTGGGGAAGGAGCCACACCCCCCCCCCAGTTATCCCTTGGCTCTGGGCAGGCCTGGAACAAGGGATAGATATTAAGCATCGATCCCCTGTTCCCCTTCTAATGTACAGGATTAGAAGCACAGGAGTGCAGGGACTCAAAGACCATCCAGGCCAAAGCCTTGCATTTAGATTGTCAACTTCCCTTTTTGCATCTTGACATGTGGGCTGAACTAGGTAGTGCAAGTTGGCTGAGACTTGCTTGGGGAAAAAGGGGAGGGATCTTGACTGAATGGTTTGTCCTCCTGGCAGTCAATTTAACTGATTTCTATTTGAGGCTAGTCTACCTGTGGGCTCCACCTGCTTCAATTGCCAAGTACAGTCCACATCTCAGATACAAAAGGAGATAAGTGGCAGGATGGGACGAGGAGAGAAAGCTAGAAAGATGCATCCCAGCTTCTGCATCAGGGCTCCTTTCATAGATTTCATAGATCATAGAGTTGGAAGGAGCCTACAAGGCTATCGAGTCCAACCCCCTGCTCAATGCAGGAAACTAGAGGAGGGGTCTCCCATCCAAGTAATAACCAGGCCTGACCCTGCTTAGCTTTCGACACTCAGACAAGCTGAGCTAGCATAAGCCACATTTGAAAAATATCTTTAGGCACCAATATACCAACATATTCTCACTTCTGGACACCAACAAAATTGCCACTTAGAGACAACATTGGGGATGCTGGGTACAGGCATTAATTCACATTTTGACCAATTGATAGTGTAACCCAAAAGTGTACCAAAGTTATCCATTAATCTTATTATTTCAGTATAGTGAAATACTGATAAATAACAAGTCATCTGTGTATAAAGCTGTTTTATGTGCACAAAACCATAATTGGCTCTACTCTGCCTAATTGTACATGCCAAGTATTCCAAGCACAAATCAAATATCAAGGAAGGCAGCCCTGCCTTGCACTGTTGGAGAAGCAGGGAGAAGCACTGCTTCTCCAAACTAAAGAAACCTGAAAGAATTCCATTTGTCAGCACTCATGACACAGGAAAGTGAAATAAAATTTTAATCCATCTTAAAAATTCCTGTGGAAATCCAAATTTTTCCAAGGTCACAAAGATAAACTGCTAATATAATTTGTCGGATGCTTTCTCAGCATCAAGTGAAACTACCTAAAGGCACAAGTTTAGACAGAAAAAGGGCATACAAGTTCCAGCATGGCCCAGCCAGCTATGCTGGGAGTTGTAGGCCCTTTTTTCTGTCTAAATGGGCAAAGGATTGCGTCCTAGGCCTCTCATAACCCATATTGCAATGGGATATTTGAAGGTCTTGGAATGGAGAGAGCCTACCTAGCCCATATATCATCTCTACTTTTAACCCTAATATCCAAGAGATGCTTATGAGAGTTTTCCTTCCTGTTTGCTTCTTTACTAAGCCAGACTCCAGAAGCAAAGCTGAGAACAGTAACACCTGGCCACCTTTTCATTATTATTTTTTTAAACTAAGGCTGTTAACGAAGGATGTTAGGTTTTTAATTACAGAGTTCCACAAGTGTTTTAAATAACTACCCTAACTTAAGGGTTCTACCCTTAAAGGCTGCCTAATTTTTAAAAAATAGCTGGAACATAAACGTTCTTCTCTACTATCCTGTAGCAGTAATTTTTCATATATTGCTCTATAATACCCCATGAGAGCCAGTGTGGTGTAGTGGTGAGAGTGTTGGACTGGGACTCGGGAGATCCAGATTCAAGTCCCCACTTGGCCATGAAACTCACTGGGTGACTTTGGGCCAGTCACTGACTCTCAGCCTAACCTACCTCACAGGGTTGTTGTGAGGATAAAATGGAGAGGAGGAGGATTATGTAAGCCGCCTTGGGTTCCTTGCAGGAAAAAAGGCGGGGTATAAATATAATAAATAATAAATAAATAAATAAATATGTGCTCCCCAGCACACTCTTCATCCAAACATACATTGCTTTTTCCTCTTTCCTTTTAACTTGTTTATTTCCATTCTTGTCTAAAGTCATCCTGTGCAAACCCTTTGGAATTTATTGGAGCCCATTATGGCATTTTGACAGAGTCTACTTTTCATGCAGCCGTTTCCATGTAAAGCTTCAGTTGCATTCTCTGACTAGCACTTTGTTTTACACTCTACGTCATTTTTAGCTAGTTTCTCAGGGATGTAGCATGTATCTGCTTCCACTTTGTGCTTCGTTTTGCTGAAGACCCCTAGCTCACCTATGTTAGCTTATGGCTGTCCCAGAATTTCAGCTACCAGAACATCTGCAGAGGCAGAAGCTTCTACAATAGATGCAACTGAAAACGGAGCTACGTTAATATGCAAATCAGGGCAAATCAGAACTGCAGTTTCAGGTAGAATAAAATCTTAATTGTACTTTCTTTGTAGTACTCTGCAATAATCACCCACCTGATCAAGAGCCTTTTTGAGGGTCAATTGTCATGGCTATTTATTCCAGACATACCGTAAGTCACTCCAGTGTAGGCATACACAAGCAGAAGTGACTGATTTCTTGAAAGACCAGTGAACTGCACATGACCTTCCTAAGGGCCAGTTCACACATTTTTATGTTTTTGTGCATGCAGGCCCCACACTTCTGTGGGGTTGCATTTTGTAAGATAGGGATGGCTATATCTACTGTATATTTTCAATACACAGGTTGGGAAAAATTATGGTTCACAATGTGCATCTTGCATATTTCAAACAACACTGGTACGACACTATAAACAAGTAGTATTGCTACTAGTTGTTTATGTAGCAATACATATGGTACATAAACAATGACTGGGTTCAGACAACATGATACCCACACTCAAGTGTTGAGCATGGCTGGGTGTGAGTTGTCATTGAATCATGGGTTATTGTGTTGTCTGAACCCAGCCATGCTAACAAACCATGGTTTGTTAACCACAAACAACCAATGAAGAGAACCTATGCTTTGTTGTTGGGTTGTGAACTATAGGTTGTTCATGGTTAACAAACCAAGGTTTGTTAGTGCAGCTGGGTTCAGACACGCGATAATCCACATTTCAATAACAACCCGCTATTCAACGACAACGAACACTCAACCAATACTCAATGCTTAAGTATGGGTTATCATGTTGTCTGAACCCATCATCTTTGTAACACACAAGTGTGGCCCTAAATGCATAAAAACATAAAGTGGGGGTTGGCCCTATAAGCTTGAAGTGAGTTGTAAGATTTGGCTCATGTATGAGGAAAGCAGTGTGTTAACTGGCATAAGTCAAATGAATTACTTCATATAAAGACATCTGTGAAAGATACTGAGTCAGCTATGATATAAGCTCTTAGACCGGGCAGAACATTTGAGAGATAACAATACAATACAAAAATATTGTGAAGACTTACAATGAGAATGTTGTAACACCCCATTGTGCAATTATATGCTTGCTGATGGATGTTAATGATCAAGGCAACCGGGGAGTAGGAGATCTATTCCCATCATCATAACAATGTGACGCTGAATTTAGTAATCTGAATGTACACATGTATATCGATGCAGATAAGACTGGAATTGGATTAAAAAGCAGAGAAGCAACACAAAGGCAACCACTGCTTCAACTGCAATGTATGTCAAAAGCAATAAATAAGTAGACAATCCTGGAGGTGAAGCCACTTCAAGGGACACCAAACCCAAGAGAGGAGGGCTGGTGGCTGACCTAAGGTCTGGAATGCTAATGAAACTTTACACCGAGGACTGTGTGTAAACAGGAAGGAGGACTTCTTGCTGCTTCCCAGAGAGGCCCATGTTCATAAGGAATAGGAAATCAAATTAGTGATCAGATTTGGGTATCTTGGATTGTGGGTATAACTGAGGGTGGGGAACTATCCTTCTGTTTATGGAATAATGGTTTGTGGAATATGGGAATATTACTAATGGGCAGATCTGCTGGCCAATGGCTACAGCTGGACTTTGTGCAGTGGGGTGTGAAGTTCACCCCACCCTCAAGTGCTAGCTGCATTGTGCTCAGAAGGAAAAGTTTCTGTAATCATTTACTGCACTTAAAAGAATCAAACACATTCTGCACCATTATTTCTAGGAGAGAAGACCTTCTAGCCAGAAGAAGAGAAGACAGGGAATAAATGCTGATGAGTTACAGAAGATAACAGGGAAGAAACATGTCAAGTCAAAAGGTCAGCACTGCAGCAAACAAGCCACATCCCCGGAAGGTCAACGGCGAGATGTCCTACATCAACAGGCAATAATTAACATGATGCAGGGCACAGAGCATGTCTTTCAAGCTGCAGCACTGACAAAGAGACATATACTGTCGGCACCGACAGAATACCATGACAAAAGCACAGCCCAAACTGGTGCAGAGTAGAAAAGAACCATACCTAGTCAAAGCAGAGAATACCAGCAAAATCTGGGGGGGGGGGGGAATCCCAGCAGTCCACGTGGGAAAATTTGTTCTTAGTTTCAAGTTCCGCTGCATGAAGAGATACCTGATGACGTCTTGACTGGCTGCAGCAGTTGCCTCTTCTAAAATGGAAGTGGCTTATTTACTGCAGCACTGCTGTAAAATGAACTATCACCCTCAAGTCTCATTAGTCATCAGTGGGAAGCGCAATTCTATGCATGTTTAGACAGAAAAAAAGGCCTACCCAGCAGTCTCCAGCCAACCATACTGGCTGGGGGATGCTGGGAGTCGTAGGACTGTTTTCTGTCTAAACATGCATAGTATTGCGCCCTTAGTCAGGTAAATAGATTAAGATTTACCCCAGTAAGTGCACTATCCCGATTAGTATGCATTGATCTCCAGCTTTCCGCTCCCCCCCCATGTTATTTGCAAGTATAACAATAACAAAAAACAAAAGGGAGGGAAGCCATGAAAAAAAGAAAAAGAAAAATAAGAAAAAAGGTAAAAAAAAGGAAGAAGGTGACATAAAACATATCCATATACAACAATCAGTAAGAAAAAAGAGGTGGGGAAAAAAAAGATTTACGGTAACACTTCTGTTTCAAATACAGGCAGTCCACAGGTTACGAACAAGTTCCGTTCATAAGAATGTCTTTAAGTCAAATTTGTATGTAAGTTCTATAGCGTTCTATACGTTAAAATCAGCATTTACGCAAATTGCGTAAACTACGCAATTTAGTATATACTACGCTATGTACTCTACGTAAACGACGTAGCACCGGGGAACCCAGAAGTCCATTCTTAAGTATGGGTTGTCTGTAAGTCGGACGTCCTTAACTCGGGGACTGCCTGTATATACAGTAATATAAGCAGTCCATATATCTAATTAAACATCCATATGAGATTGACGACTGTAGGAGATGCTTTCAAATGCAGCAAGACCAGTAAGATCTTCAGTCCCTTGAGTGACAGGTGGTGGGTGTTTATCCTTCTGAGCTTGACGTATGAGTCTCTTTGCAACTGTAATGGGCTCTCAGTGTGCACTTT
Source organism: Shinisaurus crocodilurus (assembly GCA_021292165.1). Taxonomy (NCBI): domain Eukaryota; kingdom Metazoa; phylum Chordata; class Lepidosauria; order Squamata; family Shinisauridae; genus Shinisaurus; species Shinisaurus crocodilurus. Next base: position 73,509,678 of record CM037879.1, on the reverse strand, counting down.
TGCTGTCCAACAGTTAATCCCCACATCCCAGGAATACAATTTTAAACCACATGAACATCTGCCATTATCACAGACTTTTCAAGAACAAAATTTATACGAGCAATGATTTCCAACCAAAATGAAGCCACTACAGGACATGCCCGCATCATATGCCTCAATGTGGCATTGCTCACATTACATCACCAGCATCTAGCAGAGCTAGACAGCTTCTTCTGAACAAGCCTCTGTGGTGTCCGATATATGTGAAACCACTTTTTTTGGTTGAATCAAGTTCAATTTTAAATATACAGAAATGGTACATATGGAAGCTAGGGCAACTTTGCATTGATTCAACTGTATAGAGCATTCTAATTCTCTACTTCATTCCTCTCTGACTTTCTGAACATCTACTTTAGTACATTCCAAAAGACATTTATAAACAGCTACTGTAGACTTAGCTTTCTGTAAAGAACCAATTAATTCTTCCAACAGTATAGGAAGTGCTGAAGCACTCATCGCTGATGGCCCATATATAGACTCCAACAAATGCTGTAGCTGAATATATTGCCAACCAGCACTAGATGGAAAGTGATATCTAAGCCGCAATACTGAAAATGGTAACAATTCATTATCCAACCCTATTAACTGATCTAAAGTATATATTCCACAATCAGCCAAACTCCTCCACATAAAAGGTCATCTCTCTCTATTTTCAAGACTGGATTCTCCCAATTAGAATATGGATCGAACTACAGCTGATGAGACATTGTATCTCAACCCTCTCTAGCTCCTAAAATTGCAAGTGGAGCCATTCCTTTCTTTTTAGTATACCTAGATCCTAATGCCATCCAGCCAAAAAGAGGTGGCAAATAAGTTGATTCCAGAACAACCCTCAGAGGAATATTAAAAGAAAAAGATGTTTTCCAATCATTTGTATGAGTTAACAAATAAGCCCTAAGACACCATCTTAAGTGAAAAACAGCAAGGAGACACACACTCCATTAATAAACTTCCAAAATGCTGCATAAAGTTTTTGAAAATATTTTTTGGGCATGTATAAAGGAACATTACGTAGTACGTACCCGCATTTTTCGCTCCATAAGACGCACCGGACCATAAGACGCACTTACTGTATGGTACAAAAATTTTTTTAAAAAAAAAATCAGCTGAGAGGCGGGGGCTTCCCCCGCCCCACCCAGGAGTACTCTGCTCTTCCGGACCAGCAGAGGAAAGTTAAAAAAAAATAATAATAAATTTTTTTTTTTTTTTTACTATATTCACTCCATAGGACGCACAGACATTTCCACCTAGTTTTTTTGGGGGGTAAAGTGTGTCTTATGGAGCGAAAAATACGGTAAGTTACCCATGGCAAAACATTCATCTTAAGTATGTTAACCTTACTCAAGTACTTAAATGGAATGATCCTATTAGGATGGTCCGCCCCAGGCGTCTTATGGATCCAGATGGATTCCTGAACGCGCTTGGGGAATTGGAGCACACAAACGGTAGCTCGGTCGAGACCCTGGTGGATGACTGGAATGCTGCAATCACCAGGGCATTAGACCAAGTTGCCCCGAAGCGCCCTCTTCGCCTAAACAGAGCTCGCGCGGCGCCATGGTTCACTCCGTTGCTGCGAGCTCTGAAACAAGAGGTGAGAAGGCTAGAGCGCCGATGGCGAAATTCCCGCTCCGAAGACGATCGAACACGGGTTAGAGCTGCATCTTCAGCCTACCGGGTGGCGGTGAAGGCAGCAAAAAAGAATTTCTATGCTGCCTCCATTGCGTCTGCAGAGTGCTGCCCCAGGAGGCTGTTCCAAGTGGTCCGGAGTCTGGTCGGTCCAGTCGCTCCGGACCCCCTGGAACAGTCAAAAGCCTCCTGTGAGGCTTTAGCGAAGCACTTCGCAGATAAAATCGATCGGATTAGGAGTGGGATATCGTACGTCGTGGACACAGGGAGTGAGCGGGAGGAGGCCAATGGCAGACCGGTTTTGTGGGATCGGTTTCGGCTTCTTCCTTCTGATGAAGTGGACAAGGTGCTTTCATCTGTGAGGCCGACCACCTGCTTGCTTGACCCTTGCCCGTCCTGGCTCATCATGAGCTGCAGGGAGAGACTGGGTGAGGGGATCAAGGCGGTGGTGAATGCCTCCCTCGAGGAGGCAGTGATGCCATCAGCCCTCAAGGAGGCAGTAATAAGACCACTTCTAAAGAAGCCCTCCTTGGATCCCCAGGATTTAAACAGCTTTCGCCCAGTCTCCAATTTACCATTTCTGGGCAAGGTGATCGAGCGGGTGGTGGGTGCTCAGTTGAAGGCACACTTGGATGAAGCCGATTATTTGGATCCGTGCCAGTCGGGCTTCAGGTCTGGACATGGGACGGAGACGGCCTTGGTCGCCTTGGTGGATGATATGAGGAGGGCTTTGGATAGGGGCGAATGCTCCTTTCTAGTCCTCCTCGATCTCTCAGCGGCTTTTGATACCGTTGACCACGGTATCCTCCTGGACCGTCTGGAGGGGTTGGGCTTGGGAGGCACTGTATTGCAGTGGTTCCGGTCCTTCCTCTCTGGAAGGTATCAGAGGGTAGTTCTCGGGGAGGAGGCTTCGGACCCTCGGAGCTCACTTGTGGAGTGCCGCAGGGTTCCATCCTCTCCCCGATGTTATTCAACATCTACCTCAAGCCGCTGGGAGCTATCATCAGGAGGTTTGGGGTGCAGTGTCATCAGTATGCGGATGACACGCAGCTCTACCTCTGTTTCAAGTCCTCACCGAGGTTGGCCGTTGAGACCCTGTCCAAGTGCCTGGAGTCAGTGGCTGGCTGGATGGGAAGGAACATGCTGAAGCTGAACCCCGACAAGACCGAGGTACTTCTGGTGGGGGACAAGGGAAGGTTAGGGGATGTTGACCTGGTGCTGAATGGGGTACATCTACCCCTGAAGGACCAGGTCCGCAGCTTGGGGGTCATTCTAGACTCCCAGCTGTCCATGGAGGCTCAGGTGGCAGCTGTGAGCCAGGCGGCGCTGTATCAACTCCATCTGATACGGCAGCTGCGCCCCTACCTTCCTAATCACCTGCTCCCATCAGTGGTTCATGCCTTGGTCTCCTCTCGCCTAGACTACTGTAATGCGCTCTACGTGGGGTTACCCTTGAAGACGGTCCGGAAGCTTCAGCTGGTACAGAACGCGGCGGCTCGCCTGATTAAGGGCAGCCGCCGGCGTGATCACATCACGCCAGTGCTTAATGAGTTGCACTGGCTACCAGTTGCTTGCCGAGCCGAATTCAAGGTGTTGGTTTTGACCTTTAAAACCCTACACGGCTCCGGCCCAGCTTATCTCAAGGAGCGCCTCCAGCAACATCAAGTAGGCCGCTCAACAAGGTCTGCCACGGACGGCCTTCTCCTTATCCCATCAGCCAGAGCAGCCAGGCTGGTGGGGACTAGGAAGAGGGCCTTCTCTGTGGCGGCCCCCACATTATGGAACTCCCTCCCTAGTGACCTTCGCCATGCCCCCTCCGTGATGAGCTTCCGCCGTGCATTAAAAACATGGCTGTTCAGGCGGGAATATGGGGTGGGTTAGGTTTTTAATGAGAAGTTTTTATATTGTTTTAATTATTGTATTTTATTGTGTTTTACTGTATTTTAATTGTACATCGCCCAGGGTGGCCGGGTGACCGGCCAGATGGGTGATTGATAAATATAATAAATAAATAAATAAATAAATGATATCCAAATCAAGAGATATTTCTGCCAATAACTTGCCTATATTCAGTTTCACCATTTGAAAAATATCTTTAGGCACCAATATACCAACATATTTTTACTTCTGGACACCAACAAAATTGCCACTTAAGAGACAACATTGGGGATGCTGGGTACAGGCATTAATTCACATTTTGACCAATTGAGTGTAACCCAAAAGTGTACCAAAGTTATCCATTAATCTTATTATTTCAGTATAGTGAAATACTGATAAATAACAAGTCATCTGTGTATAAAGCTGTTTTATATGCACAAAACCATAATTGGCTCTACTCTGCCTAATTGTACATGCCAAGTATTCCAAGCACAAATCAAATATCAAGGAAGGCAGCCCTGCCTTGCACTGTTGGAGAAGCAGGGAGAAGCACTACTTCTCCAAACTAAAGAAACCTGGAAGAATTCCGTTTGTCAGCACTCGTGACACAAGAAAGTGAAATAAAATTTTAATCCATCTTAAAAATTCCTGTGGAAATTCAAATTTTTCCAAGGTCACAAAGATAAACTGCCAATATAATTTGTTGGATGCTTTCTCAGCATCAAGTGAAATAATCACAGCTGAATCCATCCTTTTAGAATTCAAAGCAATCAGGCTTCCTATAAGCCTTAAATTATCTGCTCCTTGTCTCTGGCAAATAAATTCCACTTGAGCAGGATGTACACACTGAAGTCTATTAGCAAATTGCCGTTAATATTTTAGCATCCACATTCAGGAAGGAAATTGGCCTGTAATTTAAACAGTTGATATGGTTTTGCCAGGTTTAGGGATCACTGATATATAAGTATCATATAAAGACTCTGGTAAAGTTCCTGATTCAAAAGCCTTACATAGAATCATAGAAATCATAGAAAAGTAGAGTTGGAAGGGGCCTACAAGGCCATCGAGTCCAACCCCCTGCTCAATGCAGGAATCTAGGTCAAAGCATCTCTGACAGATGTCTGTCCAGCTGCACCTTGAATGCCTCCAGAGTGGGAGAGCCCACGACCTCCCTAGGTAGTTGATTCCATTGTCTTATTGCTCTGACAGTCAGGAAATTTTTCCTTATGTTTAGGTGGAATCTAGGTTCCTGTAACTTGAGCCCATTATTCCGTGTCCTGCAAACTGGGATGAACGAGAAGAGATCTTTGCCCTCCTCTGTGTGACATCCCTTCAAATACTGGAAGAGTGCGATCATATCTCCCCTCAGTCTCCTCTTCTGAAGGCTAAACATGCCCAGTTCTTTCAGTCTCTCCTCATAGGGCCTTGTTTCCAGTCCCTTTATCATCCTTGTTGCCCTCCTCTGAACCCTCTCCAGTTTGTCTATGTCCTTCTTAAAGTGAGGTGCCCAGAACTGGACGCAGTACTCAAGATGAGGCCTGACCAGTGCCGAGTAAAGGGGAATTATCACTTCCCGCGATTTGGAAGCTATACTTCTATTAATACAGCCCAAAATTGCATTTGCCTTCTTTGCAGCCACATCGCATTGCTGGCTCATATTCAGTTTGTGATCTACCACAATTCCAAGATCCTTCTCACTTGTAGTATTGTTGAGCCAAGTGTCCCCCATTCTGTAACTCTGCATTTGGCTTCCTCTCCCTAGGTGCAGCACTTGGCATTTATCCCTATTAAATTTCATTCTGTTGTTTTCGGCCCAGCGCTCCAGCCTATCGAGGTCACTTTGAATTTTGTTTCTGTCTTCCAGAGTATTAGCTGTTCCACCCAACTTTGTGTCATCTGCAAATTTGATAAGCATTCCCTGTACCTCCTGATCCAAGTCATTAATAAAAATGTTGAAGAGCACTGGGCCCAGGACCGAGCCCTGTGGTACCCCGCTCGTTACCTCTCCCCAGTTTGAGAAGGAACCATTGATAAGCACTCTTTGAGTCCGATTCTGTAGCCAATTGTGGATCCACCTGATAGTTGTTCCATCTAGCCCACTCTTAGCTAGCTTACTAATCAGGATATCATGAGGCACTTTGTCGAAAGCTTTGCTGAAGTCCAGATATATAATTTCCACAGCATTCCCACAGTCCACAAGGGAGGTTACCCGATCAAAAAATGAGATCAGATTAGTCTGACAGGATTTGTTCTTGACAAATCCATGCTGGCTTCTAGTAATCACTGCATTGTTTTCAAGGTGCTTGCAGACTGACTTCTTTATAATCTGCTCAAAAATCTTCCCGGGGATTGATGTCAGACTGACTGGCCTATAGTTCCCAGGTTCCTCCTTCTTGCCCTTTTTGAAGATGGGAACAACATTTGCCCTCCTCCAGTCGTCTGGCACTTCACCTGTCCTCCATGATTTCTCAAAGATAATAGACAGTGGTTCTGAGAGTTCTTCTGCCAGTTCCTTTATTACTCTAGGATGCAGCTCATCAGGCCCTGGAGATTTAAACTCGTTCAGAGTAATCAGGTGCTCCTTGACCATTTGCCTATCAATCTCAAGCTGCAATTCTGCCCCTTCAGTCTGCACTTCAGGTTTGCCAGGGGGGTCATAGACCCTCTTTTGGGAGAAGACCGAGCCGAAGTAGGAATTGAACACTTCTGCCTTTTCTTTGTCTTCTGTTATCAATTTGCCATCCTCATTGCGTAGTTGAACCACCAGTTCTTTCTTCTGTCTTTTACTGTACATGTATCTGAAGAAAGCTTTTTTGTTGCTTTTAGCATTCCTCGCTAACCTTAGCTCATTCTCAGCTTTAGCCTTCCTGACACTATTCCTGCAGTTCTGTGCTACCTGCCTGTACTCTTCCCCTGTAGCCTGTCCTTCCTTCCACTTCCTATACGTGTCCTTTTTTGTTTTCAGGTCATCTTTGAGTTTATTGTGAAGCCACATTGGCTTCTTCTGTTGCCCTCTGCCTTTTTTCCTTGTGGGAATTGTTTGCAATTGTGCCTTTAAAATTTCCTTTTTTAAAAACTCTCACCCCTCCTGGGCTCCCTTTCTCGTGAGAGTCACTTGCCATGGGATCTTACTAATCATTGTTCTGAGTTTGTTAAAATTGGCTTTCCTAAAATCCAGGGTACGTGTTTGGCTACACTCAGCTTTTGCTTCTGTTAGAATCAAGAACTCAAGTATAACATGGTCACTTTCCCCCAGAGTTCCCGAAACTGCCACTTTACGATAAAGACAAAAAAAGCTTAGGAGTCAAAAGACCTAAGTGCACCTTGTACCACTCTGTAAGAAAACCATCTGGCCCAGAGCTTTCCAATTCTTCATCTTCTCAATGACACACTTAACCTCTTCCACCACAAAAGCTCTGCAAGTTCCTTTTGCGGCAAATCCAATTGTGGAAGGACCAAATACGAAAAGAAATGTTAAATTTTTTGATTTGTAGGATCCTTTCTGTCCTTTCTATATGGTTCAGAATAACATTTCTGAAACTCCAAAATTATTACTTTTGGGGTTGCGTACATATATATTATTATTATAGTTACCTTTAATTAATGTAATATAATTATGATTTTTTTGTTTGTTATTTTAACCCAAATGCGAAAATCTTGCCAGGCCTTTCTCCACTTTCCCAATACCTCTGACTCAGACAAATCAATGGAAATTCTACTTTAGATGAATGTAGTTTATTCAATTCATATTTTAGCACATTGTAGTCTTTGATAGAGGTCTAGGTAGGGACAAGCTGCAAATTCATTTATTATGTTATTACATTTCTATACTTCTCAATAACCAAAGCTCTCTGGGTGGTTTACAAACCTTAAAAAATACAAAACCGTAAAACCTTAAAAAAACCTAAACCCCTTTAAAAATACAATACAGTAATACCTTGGATTGCAAGTTACTTGGTCTGAGAGCGTTTTGCAAGACAAGCAATTTTTTAAAATAAATTTTGACTTGATAAACAAGCGACGTCTTGCAATACAAGGTAGGGATGTAACTGCTCGCCTCAAGCGGGCCGAAATCGGCCCCGTTCACGCCCACCAGAGACTCGCTTTGATATAAGAATGTTTTGGATTACAAACACGGTTCCGGAACAAATTATGCTTGGAATCCAAGGTATTACTGTACTGTGCATAATATGAAAACAGTTTAGCTGCAAACATATAAACAGGCAACAGACAGCGCGCGCGCACACACGCACGCACGCACACACACACACACACACCAAACAATATCCCATGATCTGATTAAAAACCTGTAATATGCTGCCAAATACCTGAGAGAAGAGGAAAGTCTTCACCTGGCCCCAAAAGATAACAATGTTGATGCCAGGTGGGCCTTGCTGGGGAGTTTATTTTATAATTGGGGGGCTGCCACCGAGAAGGCCCACTGCCTTGTTGTCACCTCGGAGGAGGCACCTGGAGGAGGTGACCAAAATGCCAAGAAAAGCATAAAAAATGTCATTCAGTGTTAAAATGCTGCTTAAGCAGTACATTCATTAGATCAGGCTAGAATCCATCAGATTCCATATTTCTTATTGGCAGTCCTGAAGGCTCTCCGTATAAAGCAGGGGTGGGGAACTTGTGGCCCTCCAGATGTTGCTGGACTGCAACTCCTATCAGCCCCAGCCAGCATGGCCAATGGTCAGGGATGATGTGGTCTGTAGTCCAACAACATTGGGGACGGACGGACGACAGTTTCCCCATCCCTGGTATAAATGAAGGCATTCATGACCTCAGCTTTTTCAACTGGATTTCTTCACGACTGCCCTCTGAAAACACTGAGCACTCTGCTAGCACAGGTAGAAGAGACATGGTAGTATTGTCCTCAGAAGGAAATGGTTCTTGAGTCAAATTTATTTAATTATTTATTTATTTATTACCTTTCTATACTGCCCAATAGCTGAAGCTCTCTGGGTGGTTCACAACATTGCAACCTAAGCCTCTGAACCCCGTGATTACTGTATGTTTTGATTTCCAGGCCATCTTGTCCTGGGGTGGGGGTGGGGGGTTTACAGTATTTGGCAAAACAACAAGAACACGGCATATACTCTAAAATGCATGCATACAAGTGATCAGTTGATATACATCAGTGGCGTTTAAATCTCAACTGGACACCCTCCTCTCTCCAACAGTTGCTTAATACAAGGTTCTTCCAAATGTATCAGATTTGGGACAGTCTCCAAGTGGAGGTAATTGTGAGGCAACCATCCAAAAGGCTTTTTTTCTCTGTACAAATTTAGGGCATGAATATGAAGTATAGTTCTTGGTCAACTGCAAAGACTATTACAGAAATAACAATAATATTTATTTTATATATATATATATATCTCATAGATTTCATAGATCATAGAGTTGGAAGGAGCCTACAAGGCTATACCCCCTGCTCAATGCAGGAAACTAGAGGAGGGGTCTCCCATCCAAGTAATAGCCAGGCTTGACCCTGCTTAGCTTTCCACACTCAGACAAGCTGAGCCAGCGTGAGCCACACAGGCCTATATATATAATATTTATATATATACTACTACATTATTTTATTTTTATATTTTATAATAACAACTTTTATATTATTATTTTTACTATTATCATTACTACTGCTACTACCATTAGTATTAACATATGGGAGATGATCTATCCAGCATTCAGGATCCAAGCTGTAAATCTTCCACATCAGGCAATCAAACATAGACATTTTCCCTACTTTGACCAGTGGCTTTTATGGGCAAAAATAAACAAACAAATAGATATACAAGCCCTGAAGAACCATTAGTAAGCTTCTGTGAAAGCTAAAGCACAAGGAGACAAAAAGAACTCTGCATTTCTATTGCTACTTTACCTGAGAAAACTGGCATTGTCTGAGGACTCATTCTCAAGAGCCTTTCAGTGCAAGAGAATAATGTCACAGCTGTTGCCTCGACTTAACCCACTTAAATATTCTATATCTATATGCATATGCTAAGGCAGGGGTTCAGAACATCAGGCCTGGGGGCCAAATCCGGCCCACTCAGGTTCCTCCCATGGGCATGCCCCCTTCCCCTGTCCCCACTTCCTGTCCCCCGACCACTGATCTTTGTTGGTCTCAGGACTGTTGTGCAGGTTTTTTTGCCACTCTAAAAGGTTGAAATGCTTCTCATAAGGCTTAGGTGCTGGCAGTAAGAGCTTTAAGCTAAAATATGCACGTATTTTGGTGGGGAGAGTACCCACCCTTCTCTGGATTTCTTCCAGTGTGCCTTCTTATGTGCTACAAGACTGCACTAGTAGCATGTAGTGATACAGTTTTCCTGAAATTTTTTGGAATGGAATTGTGAAGGACCACCGCTGGTCCTTTGGCGTGAGTTCGGGAATTAATGGGTTAACCCGAACCGAGAAAACTCCCTTTAAGTGGTCCTCGGTTAAGCTTCCAATAGACACTGAACAAAAGCTGAAACTGACTAACACAGGAGTTTGTTTATAACAGGTTTAATGGAGCGTAGCAAAACATACAGATAAGAACTCCACCGTAAACAAGGGGAGTCTATAAAACTTAATGGAGCATGCAACTCCAATACACATCCAGCTAGAAAGAAGCTTTGCAGACAAGCATAGACAGCATTGACCTTAAAAGACCTAAGTTCCTAGAAAGAGTCTCACCGCAAGTTGTTCAAGCTTACGGCGGGGTACCGAGCACCTGCTTGGGGTGCAGCTTCTTTGTCCTGACTGAAGTCAGGCCTGTGCAGTCCTGCACCCAACTTCCAACAACTTACCGGGGCTTGGTGCCTCTCTTTTACCCCCTCTCCTCGCTCCCCCTCCCTTCCTGTTGACAGGCGGAACCAGCTTTTCCTGCCAGGATCTTGGTGCCCCCGGGTTCTTGAGGGTACTTGGCAGCTCTTTGAGACTGCCGGGGGATCCTGGGGGGGGGCACTGGGAGGTATGTAGATGCGTCCCATTGAGGTGAATGCAAATTTAGGCTGATGTAAATGACTGCTCGGAACTGAACTGCCTCTGCCCTAGGCAGAGGTCATGTAGGTGGCGGTGTGTGTGTGTCTGGTCTGGCTTTCTCTCCACAGGAATTTAAATTCCTCCTACAAAATGTTCTTCAAATCTTATGGCACTGCAATAAACCATCATATCTTGATTTAGGCAACATGTTCTCTAAATGTCCCCTGAACTGAGGTAGGATCATCTTTATTTACAATAACAAGTAAATGATTTTAAAGGATTTAGCCAGGTTAGTAAAAAGGATCAACACTTCACTGGCCTGCAATTATTTCCTAACTAGTTGCCTACTGACATGGGAGGTATCCTGATTTTGCAGATGGAGCAGTTTGAAGAACAAAGGAAATGGCTGGCCTCTGACAGCAGATTGCCAGAGCTAGTAATTAAAAAACAAAAATCAAAAGCAGAGGAGCAAGTTAGGTGGACTCCTAGGTGCTGGGTGCTCCCAGTCCTACATGGAGAGACAGTGTGATGTCATACAGTGGTCTTCAAGTTTTTCAGGCCTGGAACTCACCTTTAGCCTAAACATGCATTTGGGGACCCACTTCTTAACTGACCCATCTTCGGTCAGGCTGCAATCTAGTAGCAGGGCCCAAACTCACCAACTGCAGACCAGTGCTGGACTTGGATTGGCGAGATCCAAGTGCAAACCCACACCCAGTCAAGAAACTCACTGGGTAGCCTTGGGCAAGTCACTGCCTAGCCCTGGCCTATATTATAGGAATGTCATAATGACAAAATGGAATTACCCCATGATGTGCCACTCACCCTGAGTTCCTTGGGGGAAAAGGGCAGGATATGAGTGTGATCAAAGTAATAGTATATTTCCCTGATCACTAGGGAACCCCATTCCTTTTTTTTTTTTTTTTTTTAAATAATTCCAGGATGTACAAACCATTAGCCACAATTTTATAAAAGGTATGTGTGTGGAAATCACCAGTGGGGGAGGGCAGTTTCAAAGTGGTAGTGGCAGAAGCAGCATCCGCAATGGCAAAAAGAGGCAGGAAAATGGTGGCGTCAGGGCACATGTAGCCTGGAAGCCATGGGTTGTGAACTCTGGGTGTATGTATATGATCTCCAAAGCAGGTGCTGCCTTGCTTACAGCTACACTTGATCAGCTCAATGGTGTCAGTAATCCAACCGCTGCTTAAATGCTGAGCAGTGCCGCGACTAAGAAATGGTACATTCTGTGGAACTGCACAGGGTTCATAATTGCTGGACAGCTACGATGCTACAGCTTCTCTTGTTTTCTTCTGCAGTAGAAACAGGAAGCAGCAAGCAGGGCTAACTGCCAGTCAGTGGGGATACTGGCCAGCTTGTGCGAGAAACACCAGGTTAACTAGGGGCATGGCTCTTAAGAGAAAATCCAGACCTACACAAAGGCTATATTAAGACCAACCACACTTGGGAGATGGAAAAAATACATGGATCCAAGTCAAAGGGAGGAGCTTCATCCGGCCTTCCCCTCCCTGGAGTCTCTCAGCTCGGTACTGCCAACTGGTGTAGTTTGTTTACCGTCTATTCCTGTCACTTTAATCTTGCCACAGCCCTATGAACAAGGGTGGAATTTCACACTTGGCAGACTGTCCTCTTTTACACCGGCACCCTGTAGAGACAAGAGCATGTAAACACTCCACCAGACTTCTAGAGATCCCAGCTCCACCAATTATCGGGTAGAAGAACGGAATCCAGACTCTTGCTGTTAGACGTCAGAGGACTGGATTCTTACTTTTAAGTTTTAATTATGTAAGAACTGCCATGAATCACACTGGCTTATCAGGGCCTCTGGAGGGTGGCGAGGGGGCAGTCATGGGTTTCAACTGCAAGCAAGGCTGATCTAAATTAACTGCCAGGAAATACTTCTTATCATAACATAAAGGCTGAGCCAGGGAGCAAATTGTCCAGGGAAATGGAAGGATCTCCTTGCCATATAATTTTGAAGAGGAGGCTACAAAATAAATGTTAACAACCCAGAATTTACAGCCATTAATTTGGATATAATGAAACTAAGAATAAGATGCAACAACAAGTGAATATAAATTAGGCTAGACAGCCAGTTAAACAGCTGAGATTTTAAAATTTTATTTATTTACTAAAACCATGGAGGATGTGTGTAAAGCGGCCTATCCCATGATAACTTCGGGGTGTGTGTAAAAAAAAAAAAGACTTTAAAATTAACAATTGGAATCTCAATGGATATTCTTAAGAGATGTTGGATTTTATACAGCTGTGGGAGGGAAGCAATAAATGTTTGAGCGAAAATACAAAAATAATATGAAAAAGTAGGCCTTAAATTTGCTAATATGTTACTATTATGCAGTGTTTTGGAGATAATTACTAGATGGCATGCTAAACTTAATAATAAACCATGGAAAAGCATTGAGCAATGTTATATAACAATTCCACTGAGATAAGTGCCTTGAGCATATACAGGATGGCATGATCAAGCTAATTAAAATAATCAATCCATGAATTATAGCACTACTTGATGTATGGGACATCAGTGCTGACATTATTTTTAATGATGGATTTAAAATTAGTGGCATCCTGTGTTAATGTGCTTTTATCATAGAACAATGTTAAGATGGAATGGTTAACGGACTGTGTTTAAGTAGAGCTGAATTAGGATTATAACTGGGTGAACTACCACCAGAGTAGTTTCAACTATTTGCAACTCTGTAGTTACATGGAAAGGGAAAAGCATCAAGGACTTTGGAGAGAAACATTAAGTTGCTATGAAGAATTAATTGTGATGGAGTCCAATTAAAAAAGGGTTGTCAAATGGAATGTATAATGCATTACTGACTATATATGATAATCCTATGAATCTATAGACAGCATGGCTTGCTGGGGAACGCTGGGAGTGTTGTGATATGTATCACTTCACCAGCTGCAGAACATTGTTTACACATGGAAGGGACAGAATGGCTGTAAACAGGTTTGTTGTGTCTTCCTGGGATCTCGTGTTTTCGCATGGGAAACTAGACTGTGAGAACAATATGAGCTGGTCACATGGTTTGTATGTTCTGATGACGTGCTAACTTGTTTTCTGTCTGAAGCCATCTTAGAGAGAAGCTGGACTGCTTTCTCTCTTCTTGTTCTTCTTGCTGGACTTTTGTTACTGCAACAATGTAACGTCTTTGCTGAGGTGGAGTGAAGCTCAGCTTACTCCACTGGATGTAATGCTTGCTATGCATTTATACTCTGCACATGGACTGTAACTAGGAAATGTATACTCTGTAGTAGAACTTTACTTGCTAAGTGAATAAACAGGTAGAATTAGACCTGTGGTGTTACAGAGTGTTTCCTGACTCCATGGATTAATCTGCAACGGGGAAGCTGGAAGCAGTCTGACAACAGGGCAGACTGGACTGGTCAAACTGGCACAACACGCTGCACGCTGCGTGGGGGGAGGTGAGATCTGGAAGATCTGTGTGTGGAATTTCAGGCGTCTGCTAGCACACAGACAGGATTATAAATCTCCCACACTCTGCATACTCTCAAACACCAACTAAACATGCATAGGATTGCGCCCTTAAAGGATAAAAATTTCATGAATATGGGGGGGATGACTGAAAATGAGATATCAGAACAAAAATAGCTGCATATCTTTATTAAAGGGCCAGTTTTATCACAATATTCAAACATTAGAGAAAACCAGTATAAAATTATATGGTATACATAGTATCTTACTCCTACACGTCTATTTAAGTTTTAAAGGCAAGGAACAGATCAATATTGGCGTTGTCAAGCAGGAAATGCAAGTTTTTACCATATATGATGGAGTTGTCTTAAGGTGGTACAATTTGGGGGAGAAATAATCACAATTAAATTTACATTAGGTTTTGAGATTAGACCCAGTTGTTATATTATTAGGATATGTGAAAGAGATACTGTTAAGTAAACACTGGGAGTCAGCATGGCATTTATTTACAGCTGCCAAAATATTAATAGCCACCACATGGAGAAATAATGAGGTACCCACTGTTAAAAGCTGATTATTGAAAGTATGGGAAGTAGCGAAAATGACAAAATTAAAAGAATATGTACCGATAAGAGATGGGAAGAAGGAAGGTGGGTTTTTTTTTAAAGTAATTGGAAAGCTTTTTTGAGTCTATAAATAAGAAATACAATTTGGATATTGGTAAAGATAAGATGAATTAAACAATGGTGAGATTTAAATGTTAGATGTATGGTAAAAACAGGACTAAATGTATGTCTTGATATTAATTATAAAGTATTTATAGCATTTTTTAAAGAGCATTGATACATTGATTGATATGTGGAGGACTAATTATCTTAGGGTGCAATCCAATTGGGATACCCGTAACCCTCCAAACTTGGGAGGATTATGGGCATCCTATGAGGGTAAGAGAAGCACGGAGGCGAAGGTTGCCTCTGTGCTCCTCCTGCCCTGCAACTCAGCTAGACGGCCGATTTCGGCCCTCTAGCTGAGGTGCTTCAGAGTGGGAGGGAAGGAGACTGAGGCACCCCAGGTTATGCCGTTTCTTGGCGGTGCTGGTCTCCTCCCCTCCCCACCTCCTCCCTGCCCCCAAACCCTATCTCTGGGGTAGCTCTTGCAACCTCGGAGATGCAGCGGATGCAGGTGTTTATGCGCGGGCTGCAAAGCGGAGAGGGCGCTCCGAGTGCAGAGACCCAGCTACAAGGTTGAAGCAATTTTCCAACCTCGTAGCTGGGTCTCCAAAGAATCCTATGGCTGTCTAGCAGCCATAGGATCACGCTGTCACTGTCTGTATATATTAAATCATTTGCCAATCCTGCAAAAGGTTATTGGACTTACCAAATTTAGATATATTCATATGATGATAATAATAATAATAATAATAATAATACAGTCATGCCTTGGATTGAGAGCATAATTCGTTCCAGAAACGTGCTTGTAATCCAAAACACTCTTATATCAAAACGAAATCCCCCCCAAAAAATTTGTAGAGATTTTTAATTTAAGCCGTACTACAGTACTTGTATTGCAAGACGTCGCCTGTATATCAAGTCAACAAAAATTAAACAAATATTTAAAAATTTGCTTGTCTTGCAAAACGCTCTCAAACCAAGTTACTTGCAATCCAAGGTATTACTGTAATAAAAGACTAGATGAAACATTGGTCCGATCTGTAGAACTACTCGTGTTTTTAAACAAGAAAGTCAGAAGTCAGCTCAGTGCTTTTACACGCTAGGATCAGACTAAATGTGATCTATTATTTACACTGAAATCTAACCAGCTTTCCTATGAGGATCATAACTGGTACCCTGTGGCTTCCGGTGGAGTTTAAAATGGCGATCTGACGCTTCCTCGAAATCGGGGGAGACCGACACGGCGTGAAATCCAGTCAAGAGGTTATCCTGGCTGGGTATTCTCCTCGGAATAAGAGGATGATCTAAGAGTGATTCCCAGCATATCTCGAAATGCTTTCTCTCTCAGTTTGTTTGAAGTGTTTGCTGCGGATTTTCTCGGGGAGGGGTAGAGAGTGGGAGAATCCATCATCGCTCACCGTCGTGTCTGGAGTTCTTTTCTCAAGAACCTGAAGATCGACAACTCCATTTCTTAAAGATTTATTGCCAATTAGTAACAAAGAGAATTTTTATCCACAATCAGGACTAAATACCCTTTTCTTGGGAATATTAAAAAGAAAATAAGGTTCAAAAACTACATAATCAGAAGATCAACAAGTGTGTCTTGAAAGGAGAAAGAAAGAGGTATTGTAACTCCTTTTACTTTGGATTTTGGAAATGTATAAAGTAGTATTAACAGACTGTTAAATGATACTGTGTCACAGACAAGATGGCTACTTATGATTTACTACGGCAATTAGCTGGAGAGCTCGTGCTATTGTTTGAAGAATTTAGAAAAAACCTGCTGGGGAATGTACAAATAAATCAAAAATTCCAGGAGACTACAAAGGGTGACCGATTTGTGAAGTTGGAACAGAACGGGGAGGACGAGGCGAAGATTGATATACTGGATGAGATAACAACTGCATCTTCAAAGAGAGACAGAAAAAAAGGGGGGTTGCCTTTGAATTGGACAGTGAAGAGGTTTCTGGAAAGCCACTCACGGAGAACTGGAAAGATGACTGCTGCCGGGATATTTGGAGGAAGCTAGCTGGCTCACAAGGGTATGAGCCTGAAAAAGATGTATATTGTGAACATTGTGTTTGATCGGGGAAAGGGGCTTGCTGAATATTGGATGGGATAAATGGTTTGACATATGTAAGGAATTGCTGATTATTGGATGGAATAATGGTTTGACTCAGATCAGGATAATTGCTGACTATTGGGGGACGGGAGAGGTTCGTATGCAAGAGTAAGAGTGTTCAGTTTCCTAAATGGATTGGTGGGAGAAATCCGAATGGGAGATATTTAAAGGGATCCCTGACACAGGGATCCAAAAATAATATTTATAGATCTGAACCCTAAGGGGCGGGTGAGAGGAACCCCTTCGAGAGAATGGAGAACCTCTCCAGTCTGAGGTGGTTTTTATTTTTTTTATTCTGTGTATTTTTCATCAATGTGGTGGCTTTGATCTTGAAGGGGGCATACTAGGGAAGGATGGGATGAGGGGGGGGAAGAGTAGTTGCTGAGTAAAATAAGGATAAGGTTTAATATTGAATTAGAAATTGAACAGAAGTTGATTATTGGTAAAAATGTATACATAAAAGCCAGGTTGTTTGTTTTTATAAATAGAGGGAAAGAAGATAGAGATTTTTATTAAACTTAAATAGAAATATTGAATATCGTTTAACTAGAAGGATTATTATCTGTGTTTAGGAGTAAAGTACTGTAAGGTTTCAAGGCTTTGTGAATCTGTGAGGTTGAAGAATAAGGGAGGGGAGGAAAAAATTTTGTTTGTCTGTTTAAGGGAAAAAAGGAAGCAATTTCTTTATAATTATTACCGGTATATAGAATATCTGATAATACTTATGCCTGGATGTGGAAAAATTGGAAGTACTTTTTAGTCTGATGTTGTTTTGTATCTGTAGTGTATGCTTGTTTGTTTTTTGTTTTGTTATGTTTGCTGTATTTTGTTTTTATGGATTGTAAAATTCAAATTAAAAAAATTTTGGGGGAAAAAATAACTGGTACCCTGTAACATCCCCTTCTTTTAGTGTGTGAGAGAGATGCTGCTTTCTCAGTGTCAAAACAGCTGGAAGGTGGCTGCTTTTTTATTCAGTTGTAATATATCTCTTGGCTCTGTTCTTTTTCCACGCTCCCTGGGATCACTTTTCTCATGTTAGCTGGATGCTCAGTTCTGAATATTTGAGAAAGATGTGCCTAGTATGAAGAGGCAAGATCAACTCCTCTGCTTTGTACATCTCTATTAAAAACGACAGTAAAGAACCAAAGCAGATAATCTTCTGAGTGGTGCGGGAAAAGACCCATCATAAACACATATGGTAATTTTTTAAATGCAGGGGTGTAAGAAAGGAATCCAGTGTAGTTAGGATGACTGAAATTTAAAAGGCAGCCAAGAAAGAGAGAGAGACAGAGAGGGACACACATTCAGTGGCAATAAAGACCGTATAGAAACTCGTCA
This sequence comes from Shinisaurus crocodilurus, assembly GCA_021292165.1. Classification (NCBI taxonomy): domain Eukaryota; kingdom Metazoa; phylum Chordata; class Lepidosauria; order Squamata; family Shinisauridae; genus Shinisaurus; species Shinisaurus crocodilurus. The sequence goes on along the minus strand of CM037879.1, from coordinate 73,491,554 downwards.
AGGTTTGTTACACCAAGTATCAGCTGTAATTCCACTCACCGTGCCAACAACATGCAGGGGAAGGTGGGCAGTTTGGCAACGGAGAAAGGAAAAATTGTGAGAAGAGGGTACTGCTATACCAGAAATAGACTCTGGAAATGTAACCCACATACTCTTGAGTTTCACGCATACTCTTCAACACTGGAAATTGGACCAATCTCACAAACCCATACCTGTAATCTGCTTTTTGGTAAAGCAGGATACAAATAAAATTACATTCACATCAATCAATCAGTCAAAACCAAATCAATCAAACAAAAGTCTCACAATATCCTTCATTACCGAGGGGGGTTGTGGCTCAGTGGTAGAGCACCTGCTTTGCATTCAGAAGGTCCCAGGTTCAGTCCCCGGGCATCTCCAGATAGGGATGGAAAAAATTCTTGCTTCAGTCCCTGGAAAGCTGCTGACAGCCAGTGTTGACAGTGCTGGGCTAGATGGACCAATGGTCTGACCTAGTGGCTGCGTTTGCACGTCATGCAAAGCCACCCTGTGAATAAGCCACAGAGGGTTGGTTATTTGCAGAACAACCCACAGTGCACCCGACATATGATCAGCCTCACTGTGGCTTGTTCTCCCACTCCTTCCCCCTCGGTCCTCCAGCTGGTATCCCAGTGTCCTTGGTGGCAGAACCCACCTTGTCTCTGCCTCCCTGCTCTGATCACTATCCCTTTGTGTTCACTGCTTTTTAATTTTTTAGAGCCTCAAAAATGCACAACTGAGTTCGTATTTTCTTTTATTTTTTCAGCTCCAGAAAATTGCGCAACTGTGCTGGTAATTTTTAAATTATTACTGTATTTTTGTTGGTCTTTTGCAAGTGTGCTCTTATGGCAGCTTTCTGATATATGTAGGCTTGCCTGGTCAACTTCCTGTATGTTTCAGCTGTCAAAAGGAGTGGGGAATTGGAGTAGGCAACCTACATGGAAATTGACAAGGCGAGACTGCATATAGGCTAATTTCTTGTAAATAATTGTTGTAAACCGCCCAGACAGCTTTGGCTATTGGGTGATATGAAAATAATAATAATAATAATAATAATAATAATAATAATAATAATAATAATAATAATGGTGGTGGTGGTGGTGGTGCACAGTTGCCAGGGTTCAATCGCCAAGTTGCCAATTGAAAAGCACCAAGAAAGGGGGGGGGGGGGAGAAGTAGCAAAGGTACCCAGTAGGTGCACCAAAAGTGTGTGTGGGAACTCCCACTTAGTAATGTAAGGGTCAAGCCTGGTTGTTACATGGATGGGAGACCCCTCCTCTAGTTTCCTGCATTGAGCAGGGGGTTGGACTCGATAGCCTTGTAGGCTCCTTCCAACTCGATGATTTATGAATCTATGAATAAGCCTCTTAATTTTAAGTTTTGAACTAACACTTCTCAGTGCTCTCCACCTTGTCAACACTTCCCTGAGTCTCTAGCTACTCCAGAAAGGAGATATTTCTGAGTCTCTGGCCGCCCTCATGACGGCTCCTCCTCCCTCTACTGTCTGTCACCACCAGCAGCCATTCCAGCAGGCTGAGAGGAGGGAGATGAGAGGGAGTGCAGGGCCATTCCACCAGCCCTGCCAGGAGTATTCATTCATATTCCCCCTTCTTCCCTCCCCATTCCTTTTTCCTTGTGTGTCGTGTCTTTTTAGATTGTAAGCCTGCGGACAGGGACTGTCTTGTTAATTGCTGTAAACCGCCCAGAGAGCTTCGGGTATTGGGCGGTATAAAAATGAAATGAAATGAAATAAATAAATAAATAAATAAAATTCACATCCTGCCCCCTTTTCGCCGCTCCTTTTCGAAGTGCTTACTGCTGCAGTTACTGCAATTCCCTGACAGTTCTAAAAAGACCCCCCCCCAAAAAAAAACCCCACGCAGAAATATACACAAATGTAATGGTTTGGAAGTAAATGGAGGGGAAATTTGTGCTAATTTAAGGGCTGGGAAGTAAATGGAGGAGGAATTTGCATACCTGCAGTAACTGAGCAGAACACATTTGCACAATTTTCTGGGGCTGTATTTTTTTTTTTTTTTAAGGGGTGGAGAACCAGTGATGGTCACTCCAAAGTGCTGCTTTGGCATCGGGGGGGGGGGGCTGTCACTGGCAGTGGCAAGCGCAAGAACACAATGAACAGCAGGGGATTTTTAAAATAACTGTCAGGGAACTGCAGTAACCGCAGCAGTAAGTACTCCAAAAAGGAGCTGCAAAAAGGTTTTTTTTAAAAAAATATCTCCCCTTTCTGGAGTAGCCGGAGACTGTGGGAAGTGCTGAAAAGGTAGAGGGACAGCTGTATGAGCATACTTGCAAACAAATGAACAACAACAAGAACAACAACATTAATGCATTTGCGCAATTTTTGGGGAAAACATAAAAACAAAAAGGTGGTGAACCAGTGACAGTCACTCCCAAGTGCCACTTGGGCATCAGTGGAGGGGCTGTCACTGGCGAGATAGCGAAGAGTGTGTTGTGACATGTATCACAATCACCAGCTGTGGCACATTGTTTACAAATGAAAGGAACAGAATGGCTGGTAAACAAGTTATGTTTTGTCTCCTGCTTCCTGTGTGTTTCTCATGGGAAAAGTAGGTGTGAAAGAAATATGAGCTGGTCACGTGGTTTGTATGTTCTGATGACGTACTGACTTGTTCTCTGTCTGTAGCCATTTTGGAGAGATGTGGAACTGTTCTCTCTTCTTCACTCTCTTGTCTTCTGACTAGTGCTTGCTGGACAAAATGCAATCATGTAATGTCTTAGCTGAGGTGGAGTAAACACCTTGCTCCACTGGATTAAATGCTTGCTATGCATTATACTCTGCACATGGACTGTAACTAGGAGATGTATGCTCTGTAGAATATACTTGCTAAAGTAAATAAACAGGTAGAATAGACCTGTGGAGTTTACAGAGTTATTTCCTTATTACTGGAATCTGCAAACAGGAGGAAGCTGAGCTGGCTGACATCCGATACGCTGGATGTGCTGCGCTGGAAGTGGGAGAGACAGATCTGAACTTCTGTGCGTGGATTTATGGGCGTCTGCACACGGGAATAGGATTTTAAATCTTCCATCTCACTCGAGCGAGGCGCTCTGCTTTTCCTCGCAATCCTTCAGAGTGGTAGGGGGTTTTGCTGCTGAGTGGCTCACTAGCCAATTTTCACAACCCATGATAAAATTGCTCTCCTGGTTCGGATGACACACACCAACCCATCGTGGGTCGAACAACAAGCCATGGGTTGTCAGGGTGACTTGTTTCTGAAAAATAAGCCACCCTGTGGTTAGGTTCAGACGACATGACAACTCAACGTGGATAGTTACCCACGATGGGTTGTTGTGCTGTGCAAACCCAGGCATTATAAGGCAGCTTCCTTTGTTCATGTGTACCTTTAAAGACCTTGTGTTCTCTTGAGATCTGCTACATACCATAGATGTTTCATCCTGAGCAGGAGTTGCTTCGTGTAACTCTTCCACTCACCTATCTGTTGCTGATTCACTCCCTCACCTCACATTTACATTTATTTATTTATTATGACATTTATATCCCACCTTTTTTTCTTCTTGCAAGGAATCCAAGGCAGTTTACATAGTTCTCCTCTCCTCCATTTTATCTTCATAACAACCCTGTGAGGTAGGTTAGGCTGAGAGTCAGTGACTGGCCCAAAGTCACCCAGTGAGCTTCATATTTGAGTGGGAACTAGAACCTGGATCTCTTGAGTTCCAGTCCAAAAATCTAACCACTACACCATGCTGGCTCCCATTTACATGTTCACTTGTCTGTAACACCAAAGCCCTGAAATGCCATGTTAGATATTTATAAAAGGACAGGATAGGCAATTTGCTCTCAAGCCACTACCCTGTGCAGGATATCACTTCCCTGCTTTGAATAGCATTCTCCTACTTATGTAGATATGCAGCACTTATGATTACAGTGTCTTGTTGTTGAAAAAGTAATACAGATTATATTTTGCATATAATCTTCTGTATTTCAGTCATTTGAACTGAGAAACCAGCAAAGGAGAAGGATAGGAAAGGAGATACTAGTTCCAGTATCAGAGGCAGTATGCCTGTGTACACCAGTTGCTGGGGAACACGGGCAGGAGGAGGGTGCTGTTGCACTCATGTCCTGCTTGTGGGATCCCGTGGGCAGCTGGTTGGCCACTGTGTGAACAGAATGCTGGACTAGATGGAGCCTTGGTCTGATCCAGCAGGGCTCTTCTTATGAGTACTCCCCATTTTCTGGAACTAGCTCCTTGTGGAACATTGTACCTCTACTATTCCACCTATAAAACACAAATTAAAACATTGAGCCCCTCACCCCAACCCCACCCACCTAGTTCCACACCTCATCACCTTCCCAGAGACGGCTAAGATTCAGTTCCATAGCTTGAACAGGAACAAGAGCAAAAACTTCATTCAGCATGAAGGGACAACCAGAAAATGTAAATTATACCAGACTGTTGCACGAAATGTGCAAATTTTAAATCAGGGGTGGGGAACCTCATGGCCAAGGGCCAAATCTGGCCCCCTAGGGTTCCCCAGAGGCCATGCCTCAGTTTCCTGCCAACATCCCCCTTTCCCCGGACTGTTGATCATTCGCTGGTTTCCCAGCTTTTGCACATCCCTCCCACATTCTAAAAGGTTGAAATGCCTCTCCTAAGGCTTAGTTACTGGCAGTAAGAGCTTTAACTTACAATGTGCTAGTATTGTCTGTATTCTGTCCCCACCCACCACTGGAATGTGACTCCTAAGAGCTTCTCTGAAATTGAATTCTGTTGGAGGATATGTTAAGGAGTCGGTCCTATACTGGTTAGGACGAAGCAGAGCTTTCCTCATTATGTGCAGCCTGGTTATTGAAACTGGTTATCACCACATGGGTTGCTAAACTCTGGTAAAAGGCTCTTAAAAGGAACGGATTGTCCATACAAGGTTTAAAACTAATAAAGACTTTTATTAGTTTTACTTACAGTCCGTTTATTCATAGATGCAGGATGCATATAAGCAGGTTACAGAGTCTTTGGTGTTACGAGTCTGCTTAACTGGAGACCACTGGCTGGAGGCCAGCTCAGACCATGTGTCCATCAGGTTGGAGAGGCAGAGAGAGAGAGAGAGAGAGTGCGAGCTGTCCACAGAGAGGCTGGAAGTAGGGAGGAGGGACTACAAAACATGCACCCTGGGGATTGTTCAATTAACCCTTTTCTCCCAGTGTAACTAGTGGTTACATTACCTTGTTGGTTTAAGCAGGCAACATTACAATTTCCATCAAATTCAGCCCTTGGGCTGAAAGATTTTCCCTGCTCCTGATTTAAATGGAGTGGGAGTGTCTGGGAAGGAAGTGTCACTTATGAAAATACAAGAATGAAAATGGCCCATTGATTTATGCTACTTAGTGGCTGGGTTCAGACAACACAATAACCCACACTCAAGGGCTGAGTGTGGGTTGTCATTGAACCATGGGTTGTCAATGAAATGTGGGTTATCGTGTTGTCTGAACCCAGCCAAGATAACAAAGCATGGTGAACAACCCACAGTTCACAACCCAACAACAAACCATGGGTTCTCTTCATGGGTTGCTCATGGTTAACAAACCATGGTTTGTTAGTGTGACTGGGTTCAGACAACATGACAACCCATGTTTCAACAATAACCCACAGTTCAATGACAACCCTTTCTGAACCTTGAGTGTGGGTTACCGTGTTGTGTGAACCTGGTCAATCACTCCTCTGTTCAAACATGTGGCCTTGGCCCAGGGAGTTCTTAGATGTGGTTCTCTTTTGCTCCCTGCCCATATTCTCACATTTTATGGTTTTAACTGTTGTAAACCGCCCAGAGAGCTTTGGCTATTGGGCGGTATAAAAATGTATAAAATAAAATAAATACTGGACACCATCACACTGCCTTAGTTGGGAAGGGCTGCTTGGCACACAAATCACCAGGTAAAGAACCACCTAAGCTGGAGTCATGTGAAAGAAGGGATGCCAGCTGAGTTAGCTATCCAATCACAATCTTTTTAAGAATATACGATGCATAACATTTGAATTAATATGGGAGATGGAAGATTCAGTTTTCTTCCATGGCACCATTTTGCGTAATTTCCAGCAAAAGACTGAAACTGACAGTTCTTAGGACAGCTCATCAGATACGACCATTACATGAATTTAAGATGTCTTTTCATGACACTCATCAAAAGTCTACAGGGAAGAGACATTTTCTCACAAAAGTTCTGCCGGGGGGAAAAGTAGTTCACACGCACACTGCACCAAACTAGAAAATGTTCACAAGCAGACACGTTGCATACAATTATTTAGATGCAGTGAAACTGTGTCTATTTCACATGAGCTTCTGGATGAACACACACACACACACACACACACACAACCACTGACCCACATAATAATACAAATAAGCTGTTACTCATTTAGTGTCTTCGATGCAAATATGTGTCAGCAATTCTTTGCTCAATTTCTTCTACTGCAAGTTACTAGTCAGGCTACCAAAATGCCTAAGGGAAGTCATGATTACTATACATGAATGTGCAATTATGTAAAATTTGCCAGAGATTAAACACAAAAGAATCCCCAGAAAACAGGAGAGTGTGAGCTATTAGACCAACTACATACAAATACAGGATGCACTTCTAATTCAAGGCCACAAGTGACCCAAGTCCAAGCAAATATTTTTAGCCATGAACTAACAATGCTTCAAAAAGGAATACGGTACACATTTACCTTGTAGTGCAGAATGTCCAGAGACTTGAACACAGCTGTGCTAACCCCAAACAACCCACAAAGAGAACCCATGGTTTGCTATTGGGCTGTGAACTCTGGGTTGTTCATGGTTAACAAACCATGGTTTGTTAGTGAGGCTGGGTTCACACAGCGCAACAACCAATGATTCAACAACAACCCATACTCTGAGTTATCATGGTGTGTGAATGACTTCCCATTGCTGTTTCCTGTTCGGATCCAATGCCCCAGCAGGAGTAGTTTCGGAAGAGATGACACAATTTATATAACTTCTACATCAGAAGCTGCATTATGGTCAGACTTTGTCCATCTACCACAGAAATTCTGATTCTCCAAGATCTCAGGCAGAGGTCTTTTCCATCACCTGCTACCTGATCATAATCACCTTCTTCTTTTTTTTAATACAGGCCTGTGGCTCACGCTGGCTCAGCTTGTCTGAGTGTGGAAAGCTAAGCAGGGTCAGGCCTGGTTATTACTTGGATGGGAGACCCCTCCTCTAGTTTCCTGCATTGAGCAGGGGGTTGGACTCGATAGCCTTGTAGGCTCCTTCCAACTCTATATGAAATCTATGAATCTATGAAACTGGCAATAATCAGGGATTGAGTCTGAGATCTTCTGTATGCAAATTATGTGCTCTACCACTGAGCTAGCATGATGTATAATAGCCAGTACACATCTTGCTGAATGAACCTAGTTCCTTTATCAGGTTGATTGCTTTTAGCACTGTAGAACATGCAAGACATATTAACTTTATTAAAGGTACAATCCTATGCATGTTTAGACAGAACAAAGTCCTACAAGCCCATGCTGGTTGGGGCATGCTGGGAGTTGTAGGACTTTTTTCTGTCTAAACATGCTGATAGGATTGTGCCCTAAGACTCTTATTGCACGGTTGCATATGTTATTGTCACAGGCAAAGTGAAGATGACATATTTATTTATTTATTGCATTTATACCTTCAGCCAGAAAAGGCTCCCAGAGTGGCTTACAAAGATTAATAATAAGACAGTCCCTGCCTTCAGGCTTACAATCTAAAAGACATGACACAAAAGGAAAAGGGATTGGGAGGGAGGAGGAAGAATGCAAAACTCAGGCACCAGTTCTTAGTTAAAAAGATTCTTATAGGTTTTTCTTTCTTTCTTTTTTCTGGCAGAGAAGAGCAAAACAAGCTCCCTGCTCCCCGCCCACCAATCAATCAAAAGCCACATTCTGAATATAAATTGTTCAGGGTCAATCTGAGTCAGATCTGCGAGATATAGAGAATAAAAAATTGACCACGAGTCAGCGGCGGAAAACTGTTGCAACAACAAATGCCACTTTTGTACTTGTTAAGGAGAAACAATGTATCCAAGATGCAGAAAGCAGCAGCACTGTTTTATTCTATTCATGTCAATAACCTCATTAATTCCCAAAAAGCAAAGGTAGCTAGCTGTGTTGGCCATAAGAAAAATCCCAAAATCCATTATTAGGGCAATGGCTTTATTAGGTCAATTTAAAGATCATAAAATAGTGAGCAAGCTTTTGAACTTGAAAGGTATTGCCCTAAAACGGATTTTGGAATTTCACTTATTCCAAGTTTGCATGCTTTAATACAAAAGATTCAGAGAACAGCAACAAAACTGATAATGACAGATTCAGAAAATACCAATTGGAAATTAACAAATTAGAATGAAAGATTACGGCTGTGAACTCCCCCTGGTTGGCGAGGATCTCCACATAGTCTTACACAGAGCCACACCACCTCCACCACCACCATCATCATGTGTGAAAGACACCTTGCTCTGACCTATGAAATAGATAGATTTATTTATTTATACCCCACCTTTTTTCCTGCAAGGAACCCAAGGCAGCTCAGGTCTCAGTCCTTCTGGCAACTATTGACAATTTAGCACCAGATAGGCAAAGAGAGCCCCCCCCCCCCACACACACTGCCATTTCCGATCATCACTCTTTGGGAAGAATTCCAGGAGAGCGAGGGTGGGAGATCAGGATTACACTAGACACCAGACACCTGTTCCTGTTCCAGCTGCGCTCTCCCTGCTCCCGGGGCCATCTTACACCAACTGCCCTGTGGGAAGGATCCTGATGATGATGATGATGATGATGATGATGATGTGTTAATATTGTTTATTTATTTTATTTATTTCATTTCTATACCGCCCAATAGCCGAAGCTCTCTGGGTGGTTTACAACAGTGCCTAAAACAAGGCCATAATACTATAAAACAGCCATAAAATTATTCCACAATACAGAATTTAAAAACAGTTTAAGAAATTTAAAAAACAATTTAGCAGCAAAAAACAATATGTAATACAGAATAGAATTGTTAAAAACACCAGACATGGGTGCCCCCATCAAGCCATTAAAATAACCCTAGATATCCTTAAACACCTCAGCACAGAGGGCTATCTTAACCTGGTGCTGAAAGGATGACAAAGTTGGGGCCAGGCGGGCCTCAGTGGAGAGATCATTGCACAGTCGGTGGCCAGCACTGAGAAGGCCCTCCCCCTTGTTGCTTCTTCTCTGAGCTTCTTTATTTTATTTATTTATTTATTTATTTATTATATTTATATACCGCCTTTTTTCCTGCAAGGAACCCAAGGCAGCTTACATAATCCTCCTCCTCCTCTCCATTTTATCTTCACAACAACCCTGTGAGGTAGGTTAGGCTGAGAGTCAGCGACTGGCCCGAAGTCACCTAGTGAGCTTCATGGCCGAGCAGGGACTAGAACCCAGATATCCCGAGACCCAGTCCAACACTCTAACCACTACGCCACATTTGCTCAGTGAGCAGCAGAAAAACATGGGCATGGTATGCCCTGCACAAAATCTGAAATCTATCACAGATACCACACACATGGGGAAATAGTAGATTGACTGGGTGACCAACCAGGAAAAGGATCTTGGCTTTTTGGTGGATAGAACAATGAAACATTGACCCAGTGTGCGGCTGCTTTGAAAAGGGCATATTCTATGTTGGGGATCATAAGGAAGGGCATCAAAAATAAATCATATCATAATGAGTCAATATGGATTTATGGTGCAACCACAATCGGAATACTGTGCACAGTTCTGGTCACTGCACCTAAAAGTAGATACTGTAGAGCTGGAGAAGGTGGAGAAAAGGGCAATGAAAATGATTGAGGGGCTGGAATATAAGAAGAGCCTTGGTGGATCAGACCAAAGGCCTATCTAGTCCTTCATTCTGTTCACACAGTGGTCAACCAGATTCCTGTAGGAAGCCCACAAGCAGGACAGGAGTGCAACAGCACCCTCCTGGTTGTATTCCCCAGCAACTGGTATATGGGGGCATACTACCTCCAATATTGGAGGTAATATATGGCCATCATGATTAAAAGACACTGAAAGCCTAATCCTCCATAATAGAATTTGTCTAATCCTCTTTTAAAGCCTCCAAATTGGTGGCCATCACTGCACCCTGTGGTAGCAAATTCCATAGTTTAACTATACACTGTGTGAAGAAGTGCTTCCTTTAATCTGTTCTGAATCTTCCACAATCCGGAGGGAAAGTCCATCTTTCCATCCCCAGAAAGAGGGAGGGAAAATGAAGAGCTTAGGATAGTGTTCTCCAACACTATCCTAAGCTGGGTCCAACACATCTGGGTCCCCAGATGTTTTTGGCCTAGAACTCCCAGCATGCCCCAGCCAGTGTAGCCTTAATCTAAAGGTTATCCTAAGCCAGTGTTAAGGGTACAGAACCTTTTTCAGCCTGAGGGCAGAAGTCCATTTCAGAGAAGCTCTCAGGGGACAGCGTTCCAGTAGTGGGTGGTGCCAAAGACAAAAGGGGGAAGGTCAAAGGCCAGGGCCCGAAATACCAAAAATGTCAGTGCATTTTAGCTTAAAGTTCTTACTTCCACCTTATAGAATAGGGGAAAAACCGCACAAATCTGAGAAACCATCAAACAATCAGTGATCGGAGGAAAGGGGCATGACCATCTGTGGAACCGTGGCAGCCTGGATCCCTCCCGCTTTAGATAATCTCAGACGCCATATCAACAAAATAACACGTTCTTCTTTGCATTAGGGATTGTCCATTAGTGCTTCAAGGGACACTTTTCAGAGCTAAAAGCATTACAACAGATTCCAAGGCTGGATTCCAGTTCCCCTGTGGACTACCGTATGACAAGGACGTATGAGAAAAAGGAACTGGTTAGAAATAGCCAAGATAAAGAAAGATGGGGGGGGGGGGATAAAGGGGAAACCGCTGCTCAGCCTGTCCACTGAGAATAAGAGTGAAGTGCAGCTTTAAAACTACAAGGAGGCAAGTTTCGGTTATGCATTGGATTAGAAAGTGCATCGGGTTCCTTTCAGTATTAAGATTCTATGTATGTAATAGTCTGACATACATAAGAAAGACTGGACTAAAACTGCTATTCATTGCTGATACAGCTAAAGTGCAAACAAGAAATAACCACAAGGTCAAATGGGTAAAAGAACAAGTTGCCCAAGATGGGGGAGTCCCCTTTGTTGATTTATATACAATGTGAGATATAATTAAGATTATTCAACCACATCGTCTGATTAGTCACCGATTAGGGCTTCCATTGCTATTTACTGAGGGCACTGATTAAAAGGGTACCGTACTTCATTTAAACAAGCCTTCCACAGACATACATTCATTTATTACAATTGCACAATATGCTGTCTTTCAGGATACAAATTCTTCCAAAGCGGCTTACAAGTACCATAAAAGCAACAACACCACAGTAAACAATAAAGAAGCTCAGAGAAGAAGCAACAAGGGGGAGGGCCTTCTCAGTGCTGGCCACCGACTGTGCAATGATCTCTCCACTGAGGTCCCGCCTGGCCCCAACTTTGTCATCCTTTCAGCACCAGGTTAAGATAGCCCTCTGTGCTGAGGTGTTTAAGAATATCTAGGGTTATTTTAATGGCTTGATGGGGGCACCCATGTCTGGTGTTTTTAACAGGTCTATTCTGCATCACATATTGTTTTTTGCTGCTAAATTGTTTTTTAAATTTCTTAAACTGTTTTTAAATTCTGTATTGTGGAATAATTTTATGGCTGCTTTATAGTATTATGGCCTTGTTTAGGCACTGTTGTAAACCACCCAGAGAGCTTCGGCTATTGGGCGGTACAGAAATGAAATAAATAAAATAAACAATATTAACAAATCATGATCATGATCATCATCAGGATCCTTCCCACAGGGCAGTTGGTGTAAGATGGCCCTGGGAGCAGGGAGAGCGCAGCTGGAACAGGAACAGGTGTCTGGTGTCTAGTGTAATCCTGATCTCCCACCCTCGCTCTCCTGGAATTCTTCCCAAAGAGTGATGATCGGAAATGGCAGTGTGTGTGTGTGTGTGTGTGGGCTCTCTTTGCCTATCTGGTGCTAAATTGTCAATAGTTGCCAGAAGGACTGAGACCTGTGCTGTCCAAGAGAACCACCTGGGCCCAAACCAGCTAAACACACACTTCAGAAGGGCAGATACTCAAGTGAAAAGTGCAGCTTCTCCAGCAGCAAAACTACCAAAAGGCCTTGTGTCTCACTGCTTGTGACCCAATAGGAGGCATTTTCCAATGCATAGTGAGTGAACGTTAAAGGATACTTTGGGATCCGAGGCTAGAAGGGAGAAAGTTAGACACTCACTGGATTGACTCCCATGTCTTTAATGTCTCTACATGGATGGGAGAATTTCAGCAGCTGCAATTTTGTCTGTCTTTGTGCCTCAGTAGAAGCAGAATGTGCCAAAATTATCCTTTCTACACAACTATTAAGGCTCTTTGAACTCTGTTGGATATTGCATCTTAGAACCCTAGGAGGGCAATGTACAACCTGCAGGCAGCATAATCCACTGTGGTGTATTTTCTATCTCCCTTTACTCTCTATAGTCAATTTAGACTATGTTGCAAATGTGCTCTTTTATACTTGGCACTTCCACAGCTCTCCAATATTTTGCATAAAGGACAGAAAGCAAATACTTTTGTGAAAAACTGGTTTAGCTTTTATTAAGTTTTGGAATGACAAAACATTTGGATGCATGAAACATATTTCATCTGTTCAAGGTACCATAACATTAAAAAATGTTTAAATATACACTGCAGGTTGGATCCAAAGGTGCTGTTGCATGAGCAGGGGAAAAAAAGTATATAGTGACAAGGTCTTTTGAACTATTGGAGACAATTCTGTATTACTATAGTTTATTCAGAATTGCCAATATAAGCGCTGCAGCTTATGTGACTCAATATTCAGCCACTGACAGGTCTGTGATCCCTTCGAGCCATTCAAGGCATGGATGTGCATATTTATACATGCTGCAAAAACCCAACTCACAGGGCTGGTGCAACTGCTGACGTTTGATGGGGTGAATCAAGGGGAAGCTGAATTCCTGCTGCAAGCAGAAGAGCATCTTTCCCCTACTCCTTCCACTATATAGAAATACCTTGGATTGCAAGTAACTTGGTCTGAGAGCATTTTGCAAGACAAGCAAATTTTTAAAATAAATTTTGACTTGATAAAGAAGCGACGTCTTGCAATACAAGTAGTGTAGGGATGTAACCGCTCACCTTGAGTGGGCCTAAATCGGCCCTGCTCACGCCCGCCAGAGACTCACTTTGATATAAGAGTGTTTTGGATTACAAGCACGGTTCTGGAACCAATTATGCTTGCAGTCCAAGGTATTACTGTATATCCGATTGATGGATATGCTGCAGGGAGTAAAAAAGGTGACCACGATGATTGCGCTGCTGTGCATTCTGTACACTGGGGGTTAAAAGACATAGGGGGAGCCAAGAGAAAGCGGGAAAATTAGATAAAGGAATGAACCAAATGGAAGAATGATGCTTACTGACAGCCAAAAGTAACGTAGCTACAAATGTACTTGAAATGGTCCGATTTTTGTGTGTGCGCAGATTCTGTGGATTTAGGGGCAATAGTTCCCCAGTGCTTTATCAAAATTGCTATTTGGCAGGACTCCAGGCAGCTGACCAGTGAAGGATCAGCCTGGTAGCTGCCTCTGTTAACACTGCTACAGGGCAAACTAGGGAGGGGCAAAACTGTCAAGCTCAATTTTGCTCAGGTCTCTGATTTCCCCCAGTGCTGTTCATGCTGCCCTGATTCCACACTGGATTGTGATTTTTTTTAGTCCACATGTAAATTTGTACATATTTTTGTGCATATTATTTGTATACACCTTTTAAAAAAAAGTATGCATTTCTTAGTGCACTTTTTCAAATGTGCACATTTTGTCATGCGATTTCCCCATTAAATAAAGCACCTTTGTGCACATTTTTGGAAATATGCATTTTTGTGTGTGCATTGTTTCAAATATATGCATTTTTCTATGCATTTTTTGTGATCTGCATCGCAAACTTCCAGAATGTATGGATTTTGATGGCAAACTGTCTTCCGGTTCGTCTTTAGGGGAAGGAAGTAGGAATTTGGTAAGTTCGCATTGGAATGCACACCAAACTAATTTCTCATCTATCCCTAGGATAGACACCAACCAATGCCCTGAGTACCATACACCACTGCACTCATACCAGTAGTATGCATAGCTAGAGATGTACATAATTATTTGCAGTAGTAACATCCACAATTATCCAGGTTTTGCACCTTGAATTGTGGCAGAAAGTGCAGTGGCAAGATCCATTCATTAGATTGCATGCAGAACCCTTGGCAGTGCCCCAGACAGGGTAAGTCCTTTAAGCCCACGGAGGCTTTCATGGAGGCCACATATCAATAAGCGGGCACTAAAGAGAGTCTACATTAATTTTTTGGAGGAGATCTGTGTAAGATGTCAATCATACTACCCACTTGTGTCCATCTTTGTCCAGTAATTTCCACTCTTTATACAAGTGGCAAAGAAATGGCAAAGAAATGGAAAAAACATGTAGCAACATATTAGTGTGAACAATCCTTCTGTTCAACAGCCATGGATTCACTGGGTAGATTTAGACAAGTCACCAACTCTCAGCCACAGAGAATTCTTTAAAATGGAATTAGTGAAACAGTGGCATTTCACATATTAGTATCTCTTAACATTCATTTATCAGAAATATTTCATACTGCCCTTCACCTTACGATACCATGGCAGTATACAAAATGTAATTAAAAATCCAAATGCAATATACATAAAAACAACAATAAAAACCAATAATTCAAAATTATTTCTCAAGGAACCCAAACCTAGGTGGAATGCTCAGTGTTTTCTTGGTTCACTTCCTGCAGACAGACAGATGTAAGCAGACAGACTTGGCTTATGTTTTCTTGTGTCAGCAAATCTTTTTCAAGATCCTCTTTCATTAACTACTATGCCATTAAGACAAGAACAAGGTACGCGCATGTGTCTCTAAGACACCAGATGCATGAACACTTCCTTGTATTCATTTGGACATAGCTTGCAAAAACAGTTTGTACTGTTATTGATTAGCAGCACAATATTTTAGTTGGTCATTTGAGCTTCCCTATTTAAGATCCTATTTAAAAATAAACAAATCAAAACACACATGCGTACACACTCTGGAGACTCTTCATCAAGTACATATTTAAACAGGTCACTGGGGAGATTCAAGAGATAAATGGTGATCATTGGTAGTCATTAACAAGCAAATCTAGGTTGGAATGCCACATGACTCATCCCTCTGCTTACATTGGAAGCTCCAGTGCAAGCTCCACTAGCAGTTCCTCAAAAGCCAGAGAGTCACAACAAATACAACATATTGAACCTTCCTTTGCCTTCCATGTGGAAATGCACAGTTCTGCAGTTGCAGAATGTTTTGCAGCGTTTAGCAGCTGTCACAGTACTATGGATTCCAACAATAACTATGGATCTAGCACCTACAGGCCAGCCCTCAAGATGAACATGTCCAGGGTCTGTCACGTCGCCTGGTTCTGAGGACTCTGATTCAGATGGGTTAGTGGTCACCCCACTTCAGCGGGAGCCCTCAACACCCCCTTCTATACCTTCTCAGCCAGAGGAAGTAGCTCTCCCATCATCTGACTCTGAGAATGACTCCCCTACAGCTTCTCCTGTCCCTTATGCATGCAGCAGCAGGAGTCTACAGAAACTGGCCCTTTAAGAACTGCGGTCAGCATCCAGCAGGGGTGGAGTCACAGAAAGAACAAGCTCTGTCAGCCTTCTTAAGGCCTCAGTTGACTGCAGTCCTTTGCTGGGACAACAGCTCCTTGTGGGAGAATACTCCAGCTAGCACTTCATGCAGAACACTCTCGAAGGTCCTGCCTTGCTAGCATGACCCAGAACAGATAGCGAGTGCCACTGTGCCACCCTCTTCTCCTGGGCCTCACCCTTAGGCAGGACAAGATCCTCCTCATTCATGGCTCAGCATTGGCTCTGATGCGATGCTCCCAGTACATGGATTGCCAGGGTTCCCATTCTGTGCAGAGACTCTCAGCGTCATGCCATGCTGCAGCATCTTTGAAGCTAAGAAGGCCATTCCCAAAAGTGTTACTTGAAATTGTATTTGCTGCATCTGTGAATAAAATCTCCATTGACTGGGATACATATCCCATTTAAAAATTAGGGGCATGCATTCACTTCTAAAACAAGTGGAAATTCAAAAGGAATTCAGAACTCTTTCATTTCAGTTGGAGCCCTAGAACAGCCTGAACAGGTCATAGAAAGGTGAGAGAGAGAGAGAGCGCGCGTGTCCTGGAACATCCAGCAGGAGTAACTTCCTAGTGACACTAAATGCAATAGCAGTTTATACTAATGCTCCCCAACAGGATGCTTGGACAATTATTGAGAACAGTGCAAACTGAGAACAGTGTAAGGGATGATGTTTACCTTGCTTACTTTGCTGTGGCCTCAATTGTTAAGGCTTAGCAGAAGTTATTCTGCATTAAGCATTGTTTTTCTTTCCAAGGTAAGCTATTCTTCATATTAAAGGAGCAGTCACAAGTTCTTTCACAGCTCCCTGTGGTGAAAGGGTTAACATCTAGCATTGCCAGGCAGAGTGGTCATGCCCGGCAACCTATTGGGGCTCGCCGTAGAAAGTTCTGATGGGAGGGGCAGCTGTGCCTGTGTGTGTGTGAGAGGAGTTAGAGCAGTGTTCTCCAACCTTGGGTCCCCAGATGTTTTTGGCCTACAACTCCCAGCATGCCCCAGCCAGCTACGCTGGCTGGGGCATGCTGGGAGTTGTAGGCCAAAAACATCTGGGGACCCAAGGTTGGAGAACACTGAGTTAGAGTTAGGGTGTTAGAGTTAGAGAGATGAGATGAGAGAAGTGAGTTGGAGGGAAGTGAGTAAGGGGGATTCTAGTCAGT
Organism: Shinisaurus crocodilurus; assembly: GCA_021292165.1. Lineage (NCBI taxonomy): Eukaryota > Metazoa > Chordata > Lepidosauria > Squamata > Shinisauridae > Shinisaurus > Shinisaurus crocodilurus. Next base: position 73,474,528 of record CM037879.1, on the reverse strand, counting down.
CAGTCAGTCAGTCAGATCAGAATCATAAAGTGAATTCAACATAAACTATTGCCTTTATGGAAAAGAGATTGTTCCTGTTTAATGACATGTTTTACTTAAGAAAATAAAGAACCGTTTGTTGGGTTACTGAAGAGACTGATTTATAACTGCTACTATCCTGAAGCTCACCCCTAATCACTTGGTACAGCTGCTAAGAGCAAGATAAACAATATCTACCCAGCGTAAACACCACAATAACCAGCAATGGTATTTTAACAGAGTTTATCTCCCACAGACAGATTGTCCGCTCGGGTTTGTCTGGGAGTGAGTGAAGACTTGTGACAGAGTCGGAACAGGGATAGTTTAAAATAGGGTGAACGAATACCTTGGAGCTACCATATCTCAGTCACTGGGTTAGTGAAGAAAGTGAACTAACAGCCAGGCGGTAGTGAGAGAAATAAAAGTAAATAACCGGCCACGTTATCGTCACACTCCAAAGATGGTAAATACTTTTGGGGGTTTGGCATCCTATGGAAGAATTCTCAATTCCTGAAGTGTAAGCAGCCTTAATTTGGGAACTAGTTTTTAAAAGAAAGTTGAAGGTGGTTTGAGAGCACCTTCACTTCCCATATTGTACATAACATCCCCCTCCCCCATGTCACTTCTTGTCAAACAGGTTTTGCAGGTTATTGGAAGCAAGCAAAATCCTGCAAAGCCCATTTGTCAATGACAGAAATGGGACATATTTTTAAATCACCTCTAATTCTCCCCCCACCCCAATGGAGGCTATCAATGGCTAATAATCAGGATGGCTATATATGACCTCCAGCATCAGTGGAAGCATGCTTTCAGGCCAGTCACTGACTCTCAGCCTAATCTACCTTGCAGGGTTGTTTTGAGGATAAGATGGAGAGGAGGAGGATTATGTGAGCCGCCTTGGGTTCTTGCAGGAAAAAAGGCGAGATATAAATATAATAAATAAATAAATACCAGTTGCTGGGGAACATGAGTGGGAGGGTGCTATTGCACTCATGCCCTGCTTGTGGGCTTCCCATAAACATCTGGTTGGCCACTGTGAGAACAGAATGCTGGACTAGATGGGCCTTTAGTCTGATCCAGCAGGGCTCTTCTTATGTTCATATGCCTAAGAGCAAAGAGAACCACCATTTCACACCCTGATCTCCATACCTAATTAGCATGGTGGGGGTTCTTGTAAGTCTTTCCCTTCCTCTTGTCATTTGCTGTTTTATTTGGCTGATTGCAGCTTAAGTGACACTTCCTCTAGAAGACATGCCAAGCTTGCCGCTGAGTGAAGGGGACAAGGAGGCAGCACAAGGTGAAAAACTCTGCAACCTCATCCCAGGCATGATCTCACTGCCGTACCGTTCCACATCAGTTCCACATTCAAGGCTATTTTCAGGGCATGAAATCAATATTTGTATACTTCAGTCAGAGACTGCTTGCTAAAATAGCCTCAGTAACCTTTCTTCTTGAAAGGAGGATTCTCCTTGTGTAAGGAGGGCCTCCCTAAGGAAACATTGATAGTTGCGAGTCTAGGAGTGGCATAAACTCCCTCCTTGCGTTTTGCTCCCTCCAGTTGTTATGCACCATGATTGCTCCCAGACATGAAGTGCTTACCCACACACACCTTTTAAGTTTATCCGAGATTGGAAGCTGCATTGGCTGTGAGACTGTTCACACATCACGACAGCCCACCGTGGCTTAATTTACCATGGCTTAATTTGCTGTCACATCATCCTGTGCAATCTTTACAGGTACTTTGCCAACTCAACATTTAAACCAACACAGCTCGCTTACAATTAATATTTCAGTTATCAATGGATCTACTCCTGCTTAATTAAATCTAGACTGAATGAGCCTTGATCCAACAGAGAACAGAAAGTATTCTCTTTTTACTGGCTCCACCAACAGCCAAAACTGTAGGAAATTTCCCCAGCTTTCTTCACTCAAAAGGTTTCTGCAGACAATAAAAATTAAGTGAGAAAAGGGAACATTAAAAAAGAAAAGAAAAAGGCTGCCATCTTATTGTCCTTGGGATACTTTAATCATACTAGCACAAATAGTTAATCATACATAATATCATCAACAGTGATATTTAGCACTAATACATAAAGTCTCATACATTAAGCAACTTGTCAGTGTAATGGATAAGTTTCTACATGGTTAGTAGATTGCTCAGATATAATTAGGGATCAAGCTATTTAGAAAATGAGAATTCCTATATTCAATAAAAGGTTACCAGATCTTTGAATTTTTCATTTGAGCACAAAGTTTCTCACAAATGCTTATAAGCACTCATCCTATGCATATACAGAGCATCCCATTTCTTAATTAGGCATTTCATTATATCAGGTTTAGATTGACTTTTCCAGTTCTTTGAATTCTAATTCTCATAATGAATGCGATTGCTAACATGATCCTGGCTAACAGGATTCACTATTTTCTTAGTCAAGAAGAGCATAAAAGGAAGGCAAACAGGGCACATGGCAGCCAGTTATACATGAAATAACCTGTAAGACTTATTTCCAACCAGTGCAAATCTCAGGCTAAAGCAGAAAGGAGAGCCTCCCGCCACACAGAATGAACATAGCTCAGATAGAAAAGGTAAGAAAGTTGCCTAGTTACCACTGTTAGAAGTAATGATTTTAATTGTTTTGCAGTTTTTGTACATCCTTCTACATCAGTGTTCTCCAACCTTGGGTCCCCAGATGTTTTTGGCCTACAACTCCCAGCATGCCCCAGCCATGCTACGCTGGCTGGGGCATGCTGGGAGTTGTAGGCCAAAAACATCTGGGGACCCAAGGCTGGAGAACACTGTTCTACATCTTTGTGTTCAGACATAAACAGGACAGGAATCCAGGACAGGCATGACTGGGCACCTGCCATGGGCCCACTGACAAGAGCCCTGGACTTGCTCTTCCTCTTCACCATTGCAGCCCGATTGTTCCCCTGCCTCTTGTTCTGGCCCAGACAACAGTAGCTGTGCAAAGGAAGAGTAGTAGATGCCACTGCCTCCTTTTTCATTGGCTCTCTACCTGCCAGAAACAGAAGCCCTCTTGAGGCATTCGCCTGAACATGTGAGGCTAAAAGTGGAGACAGAGGCACACATGTCCCTAGCACTCCTGTCCACATTTTGTGCAATGGGGCTTCTACATATGCTTGGGCGAATGCACTTGGAAACCACCCCCCTGCAAACTTTCACACCAACTGCACGAAGATCTGAAGAGAAGCCCACATGTGCACATTGGGGTGGGGCTTATGTGGCCCCACCCCAAAACTCATTTTAATCTTCCATGTGTTCACACAAATGCCTAAACATGGCTAGAATCCAGTAAAAATGTTCTGCTTCTATAAGGCCTTTGCAGTTTGATGGACTATACATGATCATCTTCTTTGTTCCTATTTTTGTTGATTTTACTCATTTATTTACAACCTTTATATATCGCTCCACAACTAAACAGATTCTGGAGTGGAATCTGTTATCATTATTAGTACTGTTATCACTATTGTAGGTATTGTATTTCATATAGTATGGCTGCAAGCTGGCTTGGGGTCTTCTAATATACTCCAGTTGTGGAATGACCTCCAAAGAGAGGCTCATCTGGTGCCTACATTGTGATCTTTTCAGCACCAGGTGAAGCCCTTTTTATTTTCCCAGACTTTTTAGCCCTTCAGTTTTAAAAATTTGTGTTAGTCCATTTTCAGATCGTTGCACTGCTGATGGCTTTTATCTTGGCTACAACTTTGTTATTATTTTGTTTTAAATGTATGGTTTTTATATTGTGTTTTACTATGTTATTGTACTCATGGGAATCTCACACACACCTCTTCTTCTGTTTAAGGAAACCACTGCTCCCATTAGTTTTTGCTGATGCAACCTGGAACAGTCCTCTGCTCTAGGGATGGATGGATGTTGTAAAATTTGTTCCGTCAACATTTTGCAGATTGTCAGGCACCTTTTGTTTCATCGTCCGCTCACTGACGGTATCGGATTTTGCACAAATGTGTTCATACATATCTGTGCAAATCTGCAGTTGCCCAAATTCACGCTCCCAAAAATGTGCAAATTCCCCCCAAATGCATATTTTCATAGTATAACCTATGGGGGAAATACACATTTTTAGTTGGTGTTTTTTAATTTTCCATATTTTTCTATAACTAAATTTGCATAAAATTATGGAAAGTTAAAAAAAAAACAGTCCGCAAGTCCACGGAATCCGTGTGACCCAGGAAAAGCTGGTTCGCTGCAGAATCAGTGGGTTAGATTTTTAGAAATTTGAACTCATTTGAGTTTGTTGCAGATCTCTACGACATCCCCACTCCACTCTACCTGCAAACCTAGCTCCAAGCTGCATGATGCCAGTTCAGGCCAAGCTGTCATCCCAAAGAATTGCCAAGTGTCACTGAGACTGATGTTCCAAAGACTTATCAGAAAGCTCAAAGGAGCAGATTCTGACAATCAACAGTAACACTCCTCCCCCTCCCCCCGCATATACACAACCTAAACAACCACACACAGGCACAAGGGCATATGCACACACTACTGAAGGTTTGTGCTTGGTGCAATGCATAGCATGCTTCAGGAGTTTAATGTGTGTTAAACAAATGAACTATAAATAATAGATATGAAAACAGAATGCTGAAAACAGAAAACATAACACAGAAAAATTGGGTGTCAGAGGGATGCACTCTCCCTCCAGCACCAAGAGTCTTCCTGGACTATCATTATTTGTTGCAAAACCATGCCAAAATTCACAACTGGATTAGAGAAATTATGTGCCATAAAACCACAAGCACAGGAATTTAGGAAGCTGCCTTACATTGTCAGACCATGGTCCATCTAGCCGAGTGTTGACAACACTGACTAGCAGCGGCCCATTACGGCCTGAGTGGGCAGAAAGTCTCCAGATGTTTTGGACGTCAACTCCCAGTATTCCTGACCATTGGCCACACTGGCAGGGGCTTCTGGGAGTTGGTTCAAAATCTGGAGATCTACTTTCTGCCCACCCCTATCAGCACTGCGGCCACTCTGTCAACCCACCTACACAAGGGATGTGTGGTAGCTACAAATCTCCCCTTCATGCATGGTTTTACCCAGAGGCACAGGGGCACTGTAACAAAAAGGGATTGTGAACAGTTCCAAAAGGATCTTTCAAAATTGGGGGAATAGGCATTAAAATGGCAAATGTGGTTCAATGTAGGCAAGCATAAAGTGATGGACATCGGGGCAAAAATCCTTACTTCATGTATACACTGATGGCGTCTGAGCTGGCAGTGACTGACTAAGAAAGCGGTTTTGAGGTTGTGGTGGATGTCTTGATGAAAATGTGGACACAGTGTGCAGCTGCTGTGAAAAAAACAACTTCTGTGTTGGGGATCATTAGGAAAGGAATAAAAAATAAAACTGCCACTATCATAGTAACTTCATACAAATCTATGGTGCGACCACACTTGGAATACTCTTACAGTTCTGGTGGCCACATCTCAAAAGGGATATTTTAGAGCTGGAAAAGCTGCAGAAAAGGGCTGGAACAACTCTCAACCCTATGAGATAAGGTTAGAGGTGTGTAAAATTATGCACAATGTAGAGAAATTGGATAAGGAGATATAATTTTTTTACTCCCTTTCTCATAATCTTAGAACCTGGGGTCACCCAATGAAACCAAATGGTAGGAGATTCAAGGCAGACAGAAGGAAGTACAGTACCGTACTTCTTCATACCGCATACACAAGATGTGGTGACAGCTACCAACTTGGATGGCTTTAAAAGGGGATTAGACAAATTCATGGAGAATAGGATTATCAATGGTTACTAGTCCTGATGGCTATATATTGCTTTCAGTATACCAGTTGCTCCGGAACACAAGAGGGCACAATAATTGTGGTCCTGTCATGGTTATGGGCTTCCCACAGGCAACTTGTTGGCCACGGTGGAAATAGAATGTTGGCCTAAATAGGCCTTTGGTCTGATCCAACACAGCTCTTCTCGTGTTCTTACTGGTCAGGGGAGCTTGCTTATGGATAGCAGAAGAGCCACCTGCCTCCCCTTGCAAGTAGGGTTACCTGGCAGTGTAATGGGCTGGAGAGCTGAGCGATTGCTTGACTCCTGGGCCATTATAGCACTGCGACCAGGTAAGGTCATAGCTGCAGCAGCACAGCTGCTGAAGGGCACACAAGCTATGGGTTCTAGCAAATGCCCCAGTATGTCGGATGCTGGTTCTGGGTCTCCTACTGGTGAATGTCTTACTATTGGAGCTTTGTTGGATGAGCAACAGAGAGAGAGAAATGGGGAATGCAGGAGTGTGGATCTGGATTAGATTGCTATGAGCAGGGGGTTGGACTCAATGGCCTTGTAGGCCCCTTCCAACTCTTATGATCTATGAAAATATTTGTGAACCCCTTGACCTGACTGTCCTAAGCCAGAGGTTTCTGGTTTTGCTTGCTAAAAGGCTTAATGGAATTTTCTGTCAACATCTATTGTTTAATCAGAGTTGGAGATTGCTTCACACAGAAGATTTAAGTATCTGTTTAAGAGAGGTTGTGCGAAGTATTTTACATTGCTACTGATAAAGATTAATCAGGGCGGTAAGAGAAGATTTTTGTTTTGTTTTAACTTAATAACTGTGAAACATCAATACTGTCTCTGAATTCAAACTGTGTATGTAGTAGGGTTCTACTACTTTCCCAAACAGGTCAGGATGCAATTGGTCCTGACCACTCAGAACAGCTCTCCCAGATGACACTGTGCAGATGCAATGGTGCTTGAGAAGTATGCCACTATCACCACCATGGAAGAGACTCTAAAATGAAGTCCAGTCCATGTTTAATCAGATTTGTCACTAGTTTTCTTCCAACGTTTCCCCAAACATTTCAGGGCCCCCAGTCTTCAGTAAACCAAGAGATTGAACAGACTTTACCTGGGAGAAGGAGTCTAGACACAATTGTGTCAACCACTAGAGTCATCTCATGATTCTAGACCTGTCCAGTTCAATCAGCGGAAAAATTCCTCAGAGACATCAAAAGAACAAGTGAATCCATCTGCCTTCAGGGATGGCCCATCCCAAAGGGTCCCCTACCTGAAGAGTTCCAGGTACACTTTAAGCCTGAGGTCTCCATGCAGTGCCAGTGCACACCTCCTGCCAGGCACCCTGCCCCTCCTGGGTTTTATTTTATTTTTTAAGATTTATTTTATTTTAAACTGGGAGCATGCCATACTGCAACATGAAGTGCTGCCCTCTTAGTTTAGTAGGCGATCACTCGTGACCGAGTAAGATTGTCTTCCAGGATAAAATTACAAAAAGAAAATTATAAAAAGAGGAAATTCTAAAAATATATATCTTAATTTGGGTTGAAAAGAGTGGTTTAGTGTTTTGGAGCTCAGCCCCCATCTCTGCCTTGTACTTAGGTCCTTGGACAAGTTACTTTTCTTTTAGCCTCACCAGTTTGCCTTCTGGGAAATAAATATTTTGTGACCGACCATGCCCACCATGGAAGCCATTTTATGAATGGGGAAGCCATTTTATGAATGGGGAAGCCCCCATGCAAAACCATTTCCCACAAGTAGAAGTATGCACAACACCCTCAAAACTCCAAATGTGCACACTGACCCCAAAAGGTTGGGGACCCCTGCTTTAATCCTAAATCTCATTGTAGAATGATCTGTCTATGACAAAGGGGCCAAACTGAAGTTCTCCACCCCACAATCATTGTCTTACTGTCTAGACCAAACCCCCAGATTAAGCATATGGCCAGCCAAATGTGTGGGACTAGGTATGAATTGAGGCAGGCCCATCTTAATTATGCACACAACATTTATTTGCTGCCAAATGCTGCCATGAGAATTCTCTACCATTCCAGTAACTCCTGCCCTCTAAGGGCCAAACTTCTTTCTGCCTACACACTCATCTCCTATACCAGTCAGCCTCTCGAAACAAGTAGACCATATGCACATATCAGCAATAGTTCTCCTGCCGCATTCCCCCAAAGAGAAGGGAAATATGTCAGGACCCTGTGCTACGCTTTTCTTCTAGCGCCTGTATCCCACGCTGGCTGGGGAATGCTGGGAGTTGTAGGTCTTTTTCTGTCTAAACATGCATGTGATTACGCCCTTAGGTATTCTTCAGGCTAATTAACTAATTAAAACTAGACTCCATGATACTGAGGTTCAACATACGCACAATGTAAATTAGTTTAGACATGCTCCACAACTAAAAATATTTTAAAATGTTCATTAGAATTAATGTTATCAAACATGACTTACGCTGCTCTTCGGCATCCTCTGCCTTAAAAGGCTCCAAATCCATGTTTTCAAAATGTTACATCTTCTTGAGACTGATACCTTAAAACCAACTACAAACAGCACCTTTGGATTCATGAGTAAGGAACAGTAATAAAGTATCTACTTTATTGTCCCAGTGACCTAGAAAAAGATCCAAATCTTTGAACCCAGCTTTGACTGGTTTTATCTTTTTGCCCATTCCTTTGATCATCTCCTATGTGTCAGGAGACTATGACTACAATCCTGGCTTCAACTCACAATCCTGACTGGAATTTATATCTGAACAAACATGCATTAGGGTTGCCCTGCATAACTCAAGTAACAAAGAGTGTAGTTGCATTTGCCACAACAATTCCAAAGATTACGCACAAGTTGTTTACAGGAAGTGATGTCATAGAGTTATTATAATAGTATATCTGATTGATATAGCTGCTTCAGATCAGATGAAAATTTGGACTACTGTTAAGATCTTTCATTCTTTGCCCTTTTATCTTTGTTCAGTGAGGTTTTTTTTTTTTTACTGTTGTATTGTTTCATGATGAGAGTATTTGTGCCTGGAACTGTGATAGTCTTTGGAAATAAATAAATAAATAAATAAAATTTGGTCAGGTATTCACATCTTAAACTAGTCTCTCTTTTATGGACTATGAGCACGGTTGTGTTCAACATTAGCAAGCTGATTTCTCGGTTACCACACATCTAGACCTTCCCAGGGGAAAACAAAACAAAACACATTTCTCATTTTACAGCAGAAATAAAATTGCATTACACAAAATAGTTACAGATCACTTATCAGTTAGGTCCTTGCATCTGCCATGTTACGGTAATTATATGAAACCATGTTCATTAAGAAACAACAGACCTGTGGCTCATGCTGGCTCAGCTTGTCTGAGTGTGGAAAGCTAAGCAGGGTCAGGCGGGCCTGGTTGTTATTTGGATGGGAGACCCCTCCTCTAGTTTCCTGCATTGAGCAGCGGGTTGGACAAGATAGCCTTTTAGGTGCCTCCCAACTCTATATCTATGAATCTATGAAAAAGAAGATGGGAAGTCTCCAGCCTGCACTTCCAGTGTTGCCATCCTTGGCTATGAACCACCCCATGAAGTAGACTCAGGCTTGTGCATTTCTAAAGTGCTTACACTCCATTAACAATCCAGTCCTCCTTCCTTAATATTTACTGCCAATCAGGAAAATGGATTCAATATATGTAAGTGTGGCAAAACAAAAACAGACATGTGTATAGACTGGTGTTCACGCAACCTGTAATGGACCAAGAACCACAAGCAACATAGGGACTGTGCAGATTCCCATGCCAGGTCAGCACAAGTTCCAATTGTAGACCAATGACTAGCAAGATTCAAAACCAGTGATCAGTGCATGGCTATTGCCCTACCTGCAACACAGTTCCAGTCTAGCACTGCAGTGGTACATCATCTATGGGAGAAACTGTCATTTGGAAAGACTAACCAAGATCCAGTGTGGTTCAGTGATGGAGAGTTGGATGCATAGAAGGGAGATCTGCATTCAAATCTCATGAATGGCTTGGACTCACTGGGCCGGTTCACATGACCCAGGCTGCCGGCAGGGGAGGAACCGCGGGGGCGTCCGCGGGGTCCAGCGGGGCGCCACACACGACCGGCGCCCCACGCGCGTGGGCAGACCCCGTAGTCCCCGCACCGCAGTGCGGGCCTCCCGGCGGTAGGGGGTGAGGCCCGGGATGCCCAGAGGGGCCGTTTGCCCCTACAGGCTGGAGCGGCGGCAGCTCCGGCCGCTCTGGGCTGCCGTCTCTGTGGGGACCCCGCTGGACGGCCGCCCGCTGTTCCGACGGCACGGTGACCACACGCGGTAGGGGCTTACCCCGCTACCGGCCGTGGTCACTTTCCGTGGGTCCCGCCCGCAGCTGTCCCGCGGGGGCACCTCCGGTCGGCGTGCACACAACACGGGAACCGCGGGGGAGCAGCGCTCCCCCGCGGTTCCCGTGTCGTGTGAACCGGCCCACTGTGTGACCTTGGACAGATCAGTCTCCCCCAGCCTTAGCCCCATTTCTGTAACATGGAAACAACAGTGACTTTCCTTCCAGGCTCTTGGATAAATATATCATATAAATGACAAAGAGTGCAGTAATTAATGACAACTAATCTATGGATACCCATTGTTGACATTTCTCTCTCTGTTTCCAAAGATGCCCAGAAAACATTTGTACATGTGAAAAGTCCATCATTGATTGAAATGCCATCTAAAGGAACTTTAATTATGGAGCAGTTGGAGTAGATATAACATGGCCCTAGAGTAGGCCTTTCCCAATATCAACAGTATTTATTGCTTGTTACACATCCAGGAGTTCAGGATTTCTACGGGCAAAACATCTGTACCTTCCGATTTGAGTGCCAGATTCAAACACGTATGGAGATTGCCTTTGTGCTAACAAAAATTATTCCGCGTCCATTCAGCATTCCAAATGTTCAGTCTGCCGCACCAATACTAAGCAGGTCACCTCCAGTGGTTATCACTAGATGTTGACACACTGAGATCCAGTCACACCCACAGTAGCAGACCCGGATTTAGAACAAGCCAGTGTCATGAGGATGCATGGAAATGGATTTACAGCCATGCCTTGGATTGAGAGCATAATTCGTTCCGGAAACGTGCTTGTAATCCAAAACACTCTTATATCAAAATGAAATTCCCCCAAAAAATTTGTACAGAGATTTTTAATTTAAGCCATACTACAGTACTTGTATTGCAAGACGTCGCTTGTATATCAAGTCAATTTTTTTAAAATAAATATTTAAAAATTTGCTTGTCTTGCAAAACGCTCTCAAACCAAGTTACTTGCAATCCAAGGTATTACTGTATTTAGATACTGTACACAGCACAATCACAATGAACAGAACTCTGGAAGATACACTCCTCAATCCTCCACCCACCTTTTCCAACATGCCTCTTTGCATTCAAGCCAACTCTTTATTTATAATCAGAGCAGGAGTACCCTGGAGGGAATGCTGGATGGAGGTGGAGGATGACACAGTTGTGAAAGGAGGAGAGAATAAATAAACTGGGGGAGGGCGGGATGAAGAATCAGGAGAAGCAAGTCAACCCAGCAGCAGATTAAAAAAAAAGTTTAGTTGATCTAATCTAGATTAAACCACCCTCACATACACCTGTGGTTTAGGCTTAGAATGGTTTGTAGATTCCAGATGTTGCAAAGGAGGGAGCTAGCAAAGTATTATAATGGTACAGCACAGGAGGAACGTTTAGGAGAAAGGTACCCGTTCTATTTATTTATTTTTATTTATTTATTTATTATATTTATACCCCACCTTTTTCCTGCAAGGAACTCAAGGCGGCTTAAATAATCCTCCTCCTCCTCTCCATTTTATCCTCACAACAACCCTGTGAGGTAGGTTAGGCTGAGAGTCAGTGACTGGCCCCAAAGTCACCCAGTGAGTTTCATGGCTAAGCGGGGACTAGAATCCGGATCTCCTGAGTCCCAGTCCAACACTCTCACCACTACGCCACACTGGCGCCACACTACTACTCTACCATAGCTCATAGGATACGACCAACACAATTAGGGAAAGGCTCTCTTGAGTGATTGAGTGCTGTCAGTTGTCTTCTGAACAAGATCAGAGGAAAGTTCTTGGAGAAGGCACAGGCAGCAAGGTTTGTTGGGGGGGGCGGTGGTGGTGGTGGTGGTGGAGATGGAGAGAGAAAGAGAAGATGGCATGGATTTGGTTTGGTTCCCTTTGTGCCTCCCTCTTTCGGGCCCGTTTCCCAGAAGCGTTTGGTGCATTTTCTACAAAGGCTGCAGTAGAATCTTCCAAACAAAAGCCGCATGAAAGAGAAAACTTGGTCCCTGGAATGGCTCTCTCTTCCCCCCTTCCCTACTGCACCTTATGCACACGGAAGAGGGGGAGTGACTGCAGCATCGCGGACCAGTATCATCGCGATCATCGTGATCACACCACCAAGAGGGGAGACAGCAACAAAGAAACACCCAGCCTCCTCCTCTTGCCATCTTGATGCATATCTACATCCACACACACCGCACGCACATACATTACACACACACACACAGCTTGATCGTCGGATCTTGGAAATACAGCGCGACGACAGCCCGATGGCGAATAAAAGTATCTCGCCCACCTGCCCCCTTTGACATTGTGCGGGAGAATCCAGAGAACTGCAATGAAACGCAGCAATGGGGCCGGTGGGAATGGGGAACGAATATCATGGTGTCCAGTTCGGCTCAGCCGGGGTGGGGCGGGGGCGAGAAAAAGGCTCTCATCCAGCCGGAGAAGCAGCCCTCGGGGGGGTCGAGATGAGGGGCTAGCCGCCGTGCCTGCCGCAGGGCTCCGCAAAGGGGCGGCGGGCACACGCACAGGGCGAGCGGCGGAACAAGCCCGGGCGTACGCTCCCTAGCTTGCCGCGGCTGCTGGCTAGCAAGGAGCCCGGAGCAACGCCGCTGCCATTGTTCTATGCCGAGGCAAAGGGAGCGACAAGCGCACCCGCAGGTCGCTTGTGAGTAAACAGACACCGCACTGGGAAGGTAGGTAGGTACGTGGGCAGGAAGGAAAGGAAGGAAGGGCGATGGGAGGGCGAGAGAAGGGAGCCACCGAGAGCCATTTCCCAGGGGATCCACTGGGAATGACCAAGATTTCCCGGCTCCCTTGGAAACAGGTCTTTGGGGTTGTTATTGCTGCAGTAGCGGTGGGAAGAAAAAAAAGGAGGGAGGGCGGAGAAAGGAGGGACGAGGCATTGCAATGGAACGAATAGTAACAATCCAGCGACTTACCCCGGTGTCAAAGGCAGAGCGGCGGCTCCTCCTAGCCTCTCTCTCTCTCTCTCGTTGCCCCTTTCTCTCTCCCTGTCTGGGTGTGCGCTGGGTTCTAGCTGACGCCCCCTTTCCAAAATGAAGGCACCCCAATTCTCCCCTCTTCTCCTCGGCTTGCGCCTCCTCCCAGCTCCGGCTTCTAGGCTAAAGGGATAAGGAGGGGGGGAGGGCTGGGGAGTGCAGAGGCGTGCCTTTTGCCCAGCGCAGGGAGGAGACCGGCGAAGCGGGAGGGAGGGAGGAGGACAGCTGAGGTTCTCTCCGTCGCGTTTTACGCGTGCGCACACTCCTAGGTTGTCCTTCCATGCAAAGGCGCTGGATTGTGCGCCTGCGCACTTCAGAAAGCGCCTGGCCCGAAGAGCTTGTGAGTGATTGGTGGGGAAGAAGGAGGGGGGTCTATTTTGCGGTGAGGGTCGCTGTTGGGGGTGTGTGTGTCTTGGGGCTGGGGGTGTTGCTGCCTGACGTTATGCTGAGGCCCACATAACGGTAAGAGAAAAGCCGATCTTGGGGAGAGAACTTCTAATTGCGGGAAGGTGACTAGGCCGGGCGAGCTTAAGTCCAACGTGCAGCCCCATCCTGTGCATGTTTACTCGGAAGGAAGCCCGGGTGGCTTTAGTGGGACTTACTCCCTGCTGCATGCATAGATTAGCCAAGCGGTGCAATCCTGCGCATGTTTGCTGGGAAGTAAGCCACGCAGGGTTCAATGGTACGTGTATTTAGGATTGCAGCTTTAATCTCAAGACAACGTGCCTCCCGCGCAATCTTGTGCATGTTTACTCAGAAATGCTCTCCTGCTTTCAGCGAGGCTGATTCTCTACTAAATATGCATAAGATTGGGCAGCCTCGCAGCACAATCCTAAACGTGTTTACTCACAAGTACGGCTGTCTGGTTTGTATAGGACTTTTCAACACGTGAGCGTGTTTAGTACTGCAGCTTTAATAACTCCAGGCAGACTTCACAACTTGGTGCCCTCTAGATATTTTGGACTTCAACTCCCATCAGCCCTAGCTAGCATAGTCAATGGCCAGGGATGCTGGGCGTTGTAGTCTATAACATATAGAGGGTACCAGGTTGGGGAAGACAGTTCTAAGGTCATTAACAGTGCAGTCCTGTGATGTTTACTATGCAGTAAGTTCTGTAGGATTTCAAAGTAAGGCTGTGGCTTACTCAGGCTTGGAAGTAAGCCCGTTGAACTCAGGAGGACTTGCTTTTGATTACATGTGCTCAGTCTTAAAGTCAAATCAGTGGTGCTCAAGGCTTCAAGCAAGACCCCCTTTATTTTCTCAAAGGTAAGTTGTGCTCGTGTTCCCCAGCAACTGGTATTGAGAGGCATACTGCCTCCGATACTGGAGGCAATACGTATATAGCCATCATAACTGGTAGCCATTAATAGCTTCCCCCATATCTGCCTAGTTCTCCTGCAGTGCTGCATAACAGGCTGAAAAGATAAGGATGGGGCAGATGGGGGCAAGAAAACATCATAGGTGGACAAAATGAACTGCAGCGAGGATTAGTGTTTTTCTGTTACTAGACAGAATAGGAAGTGCATGGTTAAAGGTAACTGAAGAAAGAGCTTGGTTAGAAAAATGTGGGGACTCCCTTCCAGTCTGTAAACAGTTGGTAGTGCCTGACTTCCCTTTATTGAAAATGTGATCTGACAACTCATTTGTCATTAACAACTAGCACTGAGAGGATGGTTGTTGGCCAAGTAGTCATAGCAATATCCCCAACTTAAATGAGTTACAATCCAGTTCTGTGCATGTTTACTCTGAGTTCAGTGGGACTTACTTTTTAGTGAGGCTTGCAGCTTTATTCAAGAGTATAAGTCTGTAGTCCTATGCACAGTTTGCTTGGGGGAATATCCCATTGAACTCTGAGACTTATTTCTGGAATTATACAATTAGGCTGCACATCCCCCTGGACTAAAAGGAACTTGCATATGAGGAAGTGTATTTACAGCTACCGTACTTATTTGCACATTGGGGTGGGCGGAAGGTATATCTGGATCTACTGGTAGATCAGGAAGGATTTCTGACTCCCAGTTCTTTACCATTAGAAACAGAATGGATCCCCTGCAACAGAATGGATCCCCTGCTGCTCTAAATTATACTACTGAAATGAAGCAAACTTGGGTACCCAGAAGTGGATCTTTGTGTGGAAGGACTGTGAACTCCATTCAGTTCTGGTACTCAAAACAAATACCTGGGCTCAGAATTGTTTAATTCTAAGTGTATGCCTCTTGTACCAGGCTCCAGCTGCTGGATGCTGGGGTTCTTGTAAAAAAAACAGTAAATCCCACAAACCAGAAGTCTGCTCACCCCTGTACATATGCTTTAATTTGCATAATGCCATATAGTTTTTATTAATTACATACATTTTCATCCTGCAATTGCTCAGGTTGGCATACATGTCTATCTCTTCCCCCTTCCCATTTTTTATCCACACAGCAACCCTGTGAGATAGGTTAGGGTGAGAAATTGTGACTGGCCGAAGGAAACAACTTCATGGCAGCAGAGGATTTGAACCTGGGCCTTCCCAGTCCTCCCCTAGCCTGCCACTTTTAACAACTGTACCTTGCTGGCTCTTCAAAGTTATTGTGTTTGACCTCACAAACAACCCTATGAAAGAAGTAATTAATATTTCCTCTATCTGCTGGGGTACTAAAGCTGAGAGAGTGACTTGCCAAAGGCACATGGCAGCACTTCCAAAGCAGAGGTCAAATTGGTACCCAGTCCAAGCGATTCAGTTCTCTATGAGCTGGGCAACAACAAAGACAGCAGCTTGAGGAAGCAGTTTGGTTTGTAGACTCCTTGATAGCCTGGACTGATCTTAGTTCAGTGCTTATTATTGGCTATCTTAGGGACCTGTCAGTGGAATTCTATCCTGCTCTTTAACCAGGAAATCAATCTCTCTTAATTGACTTGGCATACTTATACTGGTTTATCTCCAGTATCTACTGCCAACCTGCATATGGATCCTGATTTAGCATTGGAGACCATGGTCTTAGTTTCATAAATACAAAGGGTTGGTTGGATCCAGATTTAGTCTTAGAGTAGAGCATGGAACTCAATGGCATTTAAGTTAGCCATGACTGCCTTGTCCTATTGATTTCAGTGGTTCTACTCAAAGTACTGTATGACTAAAACTGGATCCAACCCCCAATCCTTGGTCATATCTGATCTTTGAATTGTTCATGTGATCGTAATAGTAACTGCTTTGAGATTCACTGCAGTGGGTCGTATCCATTGTGTCCTCTCTGCAGGCAGAAGGCTGCAGAGGCTGCTGTGAGCAGAAGGGGGCAGGCAGAGGTGAACTTTGCAAATTCCCCCCTTTCTTCTGCAGCCCTCCCCCACCACCACCTTCCATGCTGCTCCAAAGGGCCCCCCAGCCCTCTGGAGCAAATATGATTGATTGATTATATTTATATCCCACCTTTTTTCTGCAAGGAACCCAAGGTGGCTTACATAATCCTCCTCCTCTCCATTTTATCCTCACAACAACCCTGCGAGGTAGGTTAGGTTAAGAGTCAGTGACTAGCCCAAAGTCACCCAGTAAGCTTCAGGGCTGAGTGGGGACTATGAAACGCCCCCCAAGCTACTTAACATCAGGGTTGCAATGATTTAAATCAGAATGATTAAATCATTGATAAAAACTCCATTTTTTCAATTTTTTGCAACCCTGGGTTTCATGTATATGTTAAGCAGGGTTGCAAAAAAATCATTTATTTTTTTTTGCAAAAAAATCAAAAAAATCGATTTTTTTTATTTAAATCAATTATTTCTTTGATTTAATCAATTTCCCCCCAATTTTTTTAAGTAAAATTAATTTCAAGGTTTCAGGCAACCACATGTACAAATAGCCTACACTTAATAGTTAAGAACACCAAATTATACAGAAAACACTCTCCTCATTTTTTTACGTTACCAGTATTATCGGTTACTAGGCTACCTACACGACAAGGTTGTAAAAAATCATGATTTTTTTCAAAAGATTGAAAAAAATCGATTTTTATTGATGATTTAATCATTGATTTAAGTCATTCTGATTTGAATAATTGCAACCCTGATGTTAAGTAGCCTGGGGGATAAGTTGGAACCCTGGGGGACACCATAGGCCAGTGATGGCGAACCTATGGCACGCGTGCCACAGCTGGTATGCAGGGACCTCTCTGTGGGCATGCGAGAGGAGCGAGATCAGGCAGGGGTCCCGAGATCAGGCAGGGGTCCCGGGCTCCTCCTGCCGCGAGGATTCCCCTGAGGGGCGGGAGAGCAAGCGGGGAGAGGCGAGGCGAGGTGGGCAGCTGCCGCTTTAAATGCTCGGTCGGCTTGCGCGCCCGCTCTCTGCCCACCTCCTCACGCGCCCTCCTCCTCCTCCAGCCTTGCCTGCCTGCCTGCCTGCGAAGGGGTGGCTGGGCTGCCGCTTTAAATCTCAGCCTCACGCGCTCGCTCGCTCTCTGCCCATGGGGGGATAGAAGGGGCTGGGGGGGGCTGATGTGGAGGAGTCAGGAGACAGCCCTTGCCGGGTCCGGCTCAAAAGACGCACTGAAGTCAGCCTTCATTTGCCCTCTGTGGCTGCCCAGGTGCCTCACCAGACAGCCCCCTCCCTCCCTCCCTCCCTCCCTCCCTCCCCACGGCAGCAGGGCTTTTGAACAACCGCATGGCAGGCAGAGGTTCAACAGAGGAAGCCCTCCCACTATCTGTTCCCCTGGAAGGATCCTGACAGATGCAGAAGGTGGAGATGAATTCTATGGTCCTCAGGACCAATAAGAGCTTTTGAAATGGGAGGAGCACCTGCTGCCCAACTTCATCCTTCTGCTGAGAGTGACTGCCCTCTTGCCAGTGGCGGCTCTCTGGGAAAGGGCCCCTATCTGGCAGCAGTAGTGCCATCATTTATTTTTTTTACTGTTTCTTGCTGCTGGTAGTTGCTGATCTCTGGTCATTTCTGGGTGGGGACCATTTTCCTGCACTCGTGGGTCATTTCCCTCTGCACAAAGAACTTAAAAAAAAACACCATTCCCAGCAGAGTCCAAGTCAGCGGCGTGCATTTCAGTCTGTGCTGCCCCATGGGGCACACATGTATTTCCTTGGCAGAGCAGCCGAAAGCGCAACCTGGGCTTTTCCTTCCCCGGGCGGAGGTTGCATAGCACGTGACCGTTACTGGGCCACTGGAACTCGTGGAAAAAATGCTCTCTTTCCTGCAGCAGCAGCCAAGGCAGCAAATCAGCAGCAGATCGCCTGTGTGAAAGGTTTGGAGAGGAGAGGAAAGAAACGCCCAGATCTGGATCTGGCCACGAGCAACAGAAGCAGCTGCAGACATTTTTCTTGGGAGGCCTTTTTCAGATTGGAGGACCTTTTAAGAAATTGTTTTAATTTTGATTTTTGAAGAGAAGGCTGCAAGAGCAAGTGAGCGAGAAGAGTCTTTTTCTCTTCTTTCCCCAGATGATGATGCCCGCCAGGCAAGGGGCGCCTGTTCACGGGGTGGGGGTGCTTTGGTGGTGGGGTTGCTGTTGGGCAGCTTGGAGGTGATGTGATTTAAGCTGTGGTGGCTTGTGCGATTCAGCTCTAAACTAAAACCTCGGTATTCAGGTTCAATTTCAGTGTTGGCACTTTGAAATAAGTACGGTAAGTTGGTTTTGTGTTGCAGTTTGGACACTTGGGCTCAAAAAGGTTCGCCATCACTGCCATAGGCCAACGACCACAGTGTTGAACAGGAATCCTGCAGCACCACCTTCTGAGATGGCCCCTCCAGAAGGACCAGAGCCACCGTATAACAGTGCCTCCCAGTCCCATCTCAGAGACACCTCAGAAGGATAGCATGGTTAATGGTATCGAAAGCCTCTGAAAAGTCCAGCAAAATTAACAGGGACACACTCCTCTTGTCCAGTTCCTGGCGTAGATCATCCCATAACCAGGCCTGAAGCCAGATTGAAATGGATCTCGATAATCTGTCTCATCCACAGATCCTTGGAGCTGAGAAGCCACCACAAGCTCCATCACCTTGCCCAAGAATGGAATATTGGAGACCAGCCAGATTATCCAACACAGTGGGGTTCAGGGAGGATTTTTTTTTTAAAGCAAAGGTCTTACCACTGCTTCCTTTATTTTATTTTATTTTTATTTATTATATTTATACCCCACCTTTTTTCCTGAAAGGAACACAAGGCGGCTTACACAACGACCCTGTGAGGTACCTTAGGTTAGGCTGAGAGTCAGTGACTGGCCCAAAGTCACCCAGTGAGTTTCATGACTGAGTGGGGACTCAAACCCGGTTCTCCCGAGTCCCAGTCCAACACTCTCACCACTACGCCACACTGGCTCTTTAGGTAAGAGGGAAGTACAACTTGTCGTAAAGAGGCATTCGCTACCATCGTTACCTGCTCAGCCAGTCCCCCACCCCACCCTGCCCCAGCTGCTTTTATAAGCCAGGAAGGGCAAGGGTCCAGCACAGAAGTGGTAGGCTTCACCTCCCCAAGGATCCTGTACACATCCTCAGGCTGTACAAATTGAAAAATTTCCATTATAACTGGACAAGCAGGAGCCAAAGTTACATCCACCAAACCTGTATCAACTATAACATCCAAATCAACACGGATATGATCGACTCATGATCACACTACTAACAAAAAACACTTTTTAAGTACCGTAAATGGGGCCATTTTTAAGAAGACGCGTCATGTGGTGCATAAATAGCAGCTACTGATAGCTACGTAAATGATTCTTGTGTGTTCCTTAAGACTATACAGCAGCCTTTCCCAGCTGGTGGTGCCCAGATGTTTTGGACATCAACTCCCATCAGCCCCAGGCTGCATGGCCAGTGGTCAGGAATGCTGAGAGTTGTAGTCCAAAACATCTGGAGGGCACCAGATTGGGGAAGGCAGTTATACAATAAGAAAGGATCAGCAAGTGGGGGGGGGGTCCCTCTTTCCCTGCTTCCTTATGAAAGGAGTGTGGTACTGGGGACCCTGCACGTCCCTCCCAATGCTTAGCTCCATCCTTCGATAAACTCATCTTTCTCTTCATCCTCTGTGCAGCTTCTTTTGAATTCAGATTGGATTTGAGTCTAAATAATTGTAAGATAGAAGGGAACGGGACAAAATGACCGTTTCTTGATTCAAAGTGTTCAGAAGTATTCCCTTTTTTTGTTTTGTTTTAAACAAAGTGATCACCAGAGGTTAAGTATAGCAATTATGGCATAAAACTGGAACAGAATTGTGTGTGTGTGTGTGTGTCTGGTTGCCATGTATCACAACTACAGCTCCGTGTAGTGTTGTGAGTATCCTTGTGTCAAAAATTAGTTTTCAGCACATCAGGTGTACACACTGAATATGAATTAGTTCTTGGCATAACAGTTTTGATCAGTGGGTTTGAGGAAAAGGAGTGAAAAAGGAGTCAGCATCTGCCTGAAAATTGGTGTATCATGAATTATTGAATTATGAGAAGAATATAAATAACAAAACAAGAGTATCCCTTTCTTTGCCTATCTTGAGTATTCTGCATCTTATATTCTATTTCCAATCTTCAGAGGAGCGTGCCCATGTAACAGCCATCCACAGGAGGGGGAGGTGTTGGCACAATCAAGGGAAACCCAAAGCTTGCAGAAGTACAAAAAATCTTTAGGGGGGGAAAAAATAAGGTGAGCCCTCCCCTTCCTCCCCCCAACAACCCAATGAAGACTGAGCATGCTCAGTGGGCACAGAATGCTGACTGAGTGTTGGGGCTGGAAAAGGAGGACGGAGGATGAGACACATAGATCTAAAACTGTAAGGAGAACCATCTCATTGTTTGGATAGGTCATTTCCTGGTTCACACGAAGAAGCTATTTTTAAATGCCCCCAGGGACAGAAGTGAGAGCCACCCATATAAATTAATGGAGAAATCCAAGATTTTAATCTAGTTGGGACTGGGCACCAGTGTGTCTTCCTTCCCAATAATGTTCCAAGAGGTAGCAGCAGAAAAATTAAAACAATTCCTGCTCTTTCTAACTCGGTTCTAAAAAAACATTAACCCCAGCAATGTAAGTTCCAAAGCAAATGCATTTCATATATCGCATAATAAGTTGGAAGGAGCTGTGGCTGGGATTGAGGGACTCAATGACAGCTCTGCAGTTCACACTGAATATTGAGAATATCCAAACTCAGGTTAGACTCTGAGCGGTTTTCAAAACCCTTCAGTGTTGTCTAAAGGTATGAGACCCCTGTTTCAGTTTAGGGATTGGGCTGAAGCTGGCTGGGGCATGCTGGGAGTTGTAGGCCAAAAACATCTGGGGACCCAAGGTTGGAGAACACTGGCTTACACCAATGCTGCATTTTTATCCCTTGTTTTTATCCCCTGCATTGCTTGATGGGCTCAGAGAGTAGTATACAACAGCCCTGTAGAGTAGCTCACAGATCTAGCCTACTGCAAGTTGGAGGGCTGTGCTGAGAGAGAGTAGTTTACACAGCAGCCCTGCGATGCAGTCTACTGTTAATACTGCTGGCCAGATGCAGTGCTATTTAAATTGCTGCCTAAGACCTCCTCCCAGGCCAAAACAATCACTCAGTTGCAGGTAGAAGCCTCATCATGCTCATTGGAAAAGATGGTTTTACGGAATCTTTAGGGTAACTGTTGCAAGCGATCACCATGGGCAAGAGGGAAGAGGGTCTTTTATTTTTAAGCAAGTCATTGGAATGCAGATAATTGTGGTACTTAAAGTTAAGAAGAAGGAACATTTAATTTATTTACCTCCTTTTTAGTGGTCAGTGCTCTCTAGCAGTGTGGTTACTTTGTGGTTACTGCTCTGATTGTGCCAAAAGCTCTTTTTCCCCCCATGTGGGTCACTTTGTACCTGAAGATCTTGCTGTGTGAAACTGAGAGGTGCCTGCAGTTCTGTGGTGTCTTTAGACCTTATATTATCCATCATCATCAGGCGATCACTCGTGACCGAGTAAGATTGTCTTCCAGGATAAAAGGAGGAAATTCTAAAGAAGATTGTGTAGACTCTAGCGATGGGTCCGTAAGTGACTGTGGAGACCAATTCTAGATCCACACAGCTTCCCAAAACCCAAACTGTGCAGCTAAATTCTTTATATATAAAATGCCCAAATAAAGGTTGATGCATGAAAATATGACTTTTCATAATGTATTCATAATGTGAAATCTGTTGTCTTTTCTTAAAAGAAAAGTTCAGAAAACTAAGTAGCAGAGAAACTTGCTTTTGGTATCTTTGTTAAGTTGCATTTTTTATAACTAGGAAAATAATTATCAGAAGCTAAGCTTTCTATAGCAGCCTTCCCCAACCTTGTGCCCTTCAGATGTGTTAGACTACAGCTCCTCTCATCCAAAGCCAGCATCTGTCTGGCTGGGGGTTATGGGAGTTGTAGTCCAACACATCTAGAAGGCACACAGTTGGGGAAGGCTGTTGTGGCATAAAAGTGTCTGTGGTTGAAGGAAAGTGAAGAGTTTGATTATGAAACAGCTTTCTCCACAGAAACCCATACTCAACTCTTAGCCTGGTTAAAACAAAGTGAAGATGCCGCACGTTTTGTGTACTGTGTTCATAAGAGTTTATATATGTTAAACGAGATAACTTATGGACTCTGGAAATTCTTACCATTCCTAATCCGGAAATATCACTGGGTGGTGGCCAATTTTGAGCTCCCCCTGCTTTTTATTAATTTTTTAGACTGCTTTCTGCTATATATATATATATATATACAAACACCCCAAACAATAAAATCTCAATTTTTATACAAAACAGCTTTTAAAAATCCTGTAACTCAAGCTCTTTTAAAATGTTCGTGCTAGTCTCCCTCTTAAAGCTAGCAGCAAAAATAAATAAATGAATAAAAATAATATCTCTTTTTGGCCCTTTGAATATTTTAAGAACTGGTTTATAGCTGCTAAATGGTTCGGTGTAGCGTACTAATAGCTAGGGGGCTGTGTTCTCTCCATGAACAGGTATTCTCAAAATGTGAATAGTTAACAACGGACAGTTGTTCGTGTAGGAGAATGCCTGTACAGAGAGGATCTGTGCCCTTGAAGAAGAAAGCTGCACTGCAGTGTTTTCTTTTTTAAATACAGTACCATTGTGTTATGTGTAACTGACTTGCATTGACTCTGATCAGCACAATGCATGCTTTTGCGGGCTTTCAGGGGGCAATGTCACATAATCCTTCACCCCCGAGTGTCCCTAGGAATTGAATTGGCGCTACCTTTATAAAAACTGCAGACGTCAATAATAATCTCTTGTTTCTTGTCCAGGACTTGTTACCAGAATCCTGATGGCTCTTTTGAAAAGGTCCCTGGGGTTATTCCTACCCCAAATAAGCAGAGCGGCAAATCAACGAAATTTCAGGTACTTATTCCAATGTGACAGAGTACAGTACAGAAGCCGGCCCTACTCTTGAGTATATTTCTTAAAGCAACGTAGATCAGTGGGGTGAAGCAAATCTAGCGTTCCTATGTAGATTCCCCTTCCCTGTTTTCTATATGAGCGGATTATAAGATTACATATCATATGGTTGTTTTTAGAGCCATGTTTTATGAATTTACAGTATTAATAAGGATACTCCAAATTCATCCTAAAATAATCATTCTAAAAGACTATAAAAAAAATAACCACTGAAAATCATTAGGCCTGTGTCTATCTTCTTCTACCCTAATACAATTTGTTAACCATTCCCATGTAATTCCAGTCTTGAATAACCCAGTTTTGCACTACTAAACTAATTTCCATAATTCTGTTCAAATGGCAACTAACAGCTCTATAACTGATTTCAAGTATTCACCTTGACAAATCCCATTTTGTTAAGATCAGCAGGTAGTTGATACTCTGTTATTAAGGCCTTGATGTTTCCTAGTGGTGTGGTCGTTTAAAGTGTGAGTAAGGCTGCAATCCTGTACCGACATGTCTGGGAGCAAGTTCAGTGGAACTTCTGAGTTGACATGTCTAGTATCAGCGGAATCCAATCTCAGAAAGCAAGTGGTGGTGGCGGCAGCGGAATCCAATCTCAGAAAGCAAGTGGTGGTGGTGGTGGTGGTGGTGGGGAGGTTTAACTATCCCCTCCTGGTTCACTGTGGTCCTGATCCAAATCAGGACTGCACCTGCTTACCCTGGAGGAAAAAAAGAGATAAACCTCAGCTACATGCTTTGCAATTAATGTAATGTATAATTTGACCTTCAGGCTGCTGTTAAAGGCACTGAAGTAGGAACACATACCATTGCCAACTTTAAATGTATAGGTATATTTCTGGCTGCTCATCTGGTGTCTGTTTCTGTAGCAAAGACATCTTTATGATAAAAGAGGCTAGAAAATATTGTAGGAGTTTATTTTAATTCCTCCTACAGTCCATATATAACTGGAGGACTGAAGTCTGTGGTTTCATCATATTTCTACATACTGAAGCACAGGGAAATGATTCCTATGGGCAGGATGTCTAATCATTTCTTGCGGTATTGCAAAAGACCAAACTGTCCTCTTAGTTTCTGTGTGGTAAACCTGGAATGGTGCCACTTTCTCCTACTCAAGTGCAGACCAAGGGGAAAGAGAGCAGAAACATCCTGCAAAGTTTGAGTTAGATATGAGACAAGACGATGGCCGTGGTAGCTAAGAGGAGAAACATGAACAAAAATGTGGTGTGGTATTTCTATTCCTGCAAGTTGTTTTAAGTCTCCTTTAGGAGTGGTTGGGTGAGAAGTAGGAATCTTCCAAATACGTATCTGTCTTTTTCATTGAGGGCATGTGACTCTGAGCACAGTTATACATGTAAGTCCATTGAAATCAATGGAACTTATATGCACATAACTACACAGTGCAGGATTGCAATCTTGTAATGTATGCAGAAGTGCTTGAAATAGATATGAAGATCTGTCCCGTGGAGTTAAACCTTCAAGACTAAGGCTTGAATCTGTTGCTTTTCCTTCTTCTCCATAGTCTGCTCTTAAATAAATAAATAATTAAAAAAGAACAGGTAGTTTCAATTCCTGGCATCTCCAGCTAAAAGGTTATTGGGTAGCAGAGCAAGGAAACATCTCTGCCTGTGATCTTGTACAGCCACTGCTGTTAGGAGTAGACCGTTCTGTGTTACTTGGATCAGTGTTCTGACTCAATAGCCCTTTTCAGGCTTTCAAGAGAACGCGTGCCTTATCAGGGTCTGTAATCATGCAGAGAACTTCTACTCACACAAGTTTGCTTGTGTTCCAAGCAAACATAAGTGTGGAGCTCCTGTTCAGACCTTGCCAGGTCAACACAGCAAGGTCTGACCTGAGGGGGGCAGGTCCGACGCTCCCGGAGATGTAGGGGACAGGGTTAGTGTGCACGGCCCCATCCCAGTACACATTTTAAGCCCTGACATGTTCTCTTGAACGCCTGAACAGGTCTCATACGTCGGCTTCATAAAAATGCCCTTAAGTTCAGATGGGTAACAGGTATGTGCCCTTCCCCCTTCTGGCATCTAGTATGCTGCTCCACAAGTGTGTGGGGGATACTTGTGCCAAATACTTCATATTCAAGAGGGAACAAAGACCCTTGACATTTGTGGCTCCTCCATTGTGTAACGAGTGCTTTGTGGAATGAGAGAGCTCCTGAGAGAATGGCTGGCTCTTCACGAATGTCTTGAGTGGTCATTGTAAACAGAAAGGGGAACAGCCTTGAGGCCCCAGTTTGGCAACTGGAATAGTGGGGGCTCAGGTCAGGCAAGTTGCTTTTGCAGATCTTAGTTTGCACAGGGGGGAATTTCCCAAGCTTCCATACATAGCAGGTGTATTTTCCAGGGCAAATATGTATTGCCTGGCATCTTCTTCAAAAATGTTGCTTGTCATTAATACATTACAATTAATATATTATATCTACCGTATATAGGCCCTGTGTGTCTTTATATAGCCACTTTGCACATTTGCCCTCTATTTTATTCAGATCCAGATCTAGGGACATGGAAAGCTGCCTTACTGAGTCACACAGTTGGTCCATCTAGCTAAGTATTATCTATACCAGTCTTCCCCAACCTGGTGCCCTCCAGATGTGTTGGACTGCAACTCACATAATTCCCAGCTGCCTTATGTTGAGCCAGACCTTTGGTCAGTCTAACCCAAAACTGTCAAAACTGACTGGCTGTGGCTCTCCAGGGTTTCAGGCAGGATTCCTTCCCAGCCCTACCTGGAGAGACCAGGGGTTGAACCCGGGGCCTTCTGTGTGCAAAGCATGTGTTCTACCGCTGAGCACCGGCCTTCCTACTAGCTTTTAAGAGTCAAACGTGTTTGCACTGTTTTCATTCTTATCTCTGGCTTTCTCTTACGGAGGCAGACGGCATGTCAGCAGAGGTCAGCCACTTCAGCCAGCCTTTTAGGCTTCATTTGTTCTGTTCAGATATACTGTAGTCCATTTGCTTTCCATTCTGGAAGGAAGGCCTTTGGAATTATTTTTGCTTTTGCATGATGAAGACAACAATTTATTGGCGGCAAAAAAATAAATAAAATGATTTCCATTCACTTAAAACTGAAGGTGGGCAGGAGGTGGGTCTAAAGCAGAAATTTTCCAATTTTGCCTATAGTTATTTTCTTAAGCCTTTGGGGTTCCCCAAATTGCCCCACCTTTTACCCCCACCACAAGTCGTTCAGTGGTTTCCCAGCTGTTGTGCAGAATGTGTCCCCCCATTGTAAAAGGTTGAATGCCTCTCCTAGGGTGTAGTTACTGGCAGCAGGAGCGGTAAGCTAAAGTATACTGGTATTTTTGGCCCCTCCCTTTTGTCTTCAGCCCCTCCCACCACTGGAATGCAGCTCGAGAGCTTCTCTGAAAGGGAACTTGGCCCTTGGGCTGAAAAAGGTTGAACACCCCTGCGTTATAGCTACAGGAGTTTTGGCAATCCAGTTCATTAAGAAACTGAAGAATGCTCACTTTAAAAAGGGGGTCATAAATGAATTGCTTCTAAGAGACAGAACAATGAATGAATTTACTAAAAACGTTAATAATGACAATGACTTGTGAGATACAAAAATAGGTATGCCTTTTAAAAAAAAATGTATATAAAAGTCTTGAGTTGTCAGTTTAACAAACCTGACATTGCCTCTAGATATGTTCCATTTAATCTCGCTGGTATAATCCCTATTTTTCTCTCCAAATTATTGCCTCTACTTTCTGAGCTGATACCATCAGTGCTGCAAGTCATTATAGACTCTCAGTGGGCATATTTCCCCTCTCCAATCCTTTTCTCTTTAGCGGAAGAACCGGAAAAAGAACAAACCCTCAGAAAAACTTGTCAGACTAGTATTTAATTAGCAGACATTTCTGGGGTGTTATTAACCTTTTAGCAGAGAAGCCAATTCCAAATCCTCATTAATTCCACTAGGAATCAGGTATTGCACTTTAAGTATCTTGCTTGTTTCAACAAAGCTGTGCCATTTAATGTAAAAATAGCATTCCAGAAAATGTTGGACTAAAACTGGGGTAGGCAACCCACAGGCTGCATATGGCCCTCAGAGGCTGCCTGTGTAGCCTAACATCCCTCTGCCTTTTATCTCTCTGTAAAAAAACAGCAACCAGTCATTTAGCTTTACTCATGTTTAAGGCGTGATCCTATGCATGTTTAGACAGAAAAAAAGGCCTGCAACTCCCAGCATGCCCCAGCCAGCATGCTGGGAGCTGTAGGCCTTTTTTCCCTGTCTAAACATGCATAGGATTGTGCCCTTAATGTACTAGTTGTAAGCCATGGTGCAAATCACTTGGTAACAGCTCAGAAGTCTTTTGGGAATAGCAGTGCAATCCTATACATGTCTACTCAGAAGTAAGCCCCATTGAATTCAGTGGGACTTACTAAGTGTACATAGGATCATGGTGTGATTCTCATTGGCCAGGTTACCTTTATTTAACTCTTTCACTCTAAGGGAAGGGGGGGGGGGGAGCCAGAAAAACCTGTCAGACTAGTATCTAATCACCATCAGCCTTCTTTGAGGAACCAACCTTCAGAGAAGAAATGACTAACTGTATATTTCCCCCCCTGTTTGTGACCTGGCCTCATTCTATCATCCTAGAAGATGTCCCAGAATTCTCTGCAATGTATTGGGGTTCCTCAGCAGATAAGCTGATGTGGAAAGGTTCCCTGAAGGGCAGTAGTTTGAAAAACACTGTGCTGTGTTTGGTTACTTTTTTTTTTAAACTGCACTTTGACACACACACACACACACCCAGTTGATTTACACTTAGGCAGAGCACTGGTTTTTAGCCTTCAATTATGTTTTGAACACGAGAGGTCACTGTGATGCCACATGTTTCTTAACTGGGCCTGCAGCCCTTGGGTGCCCCATATCTATCGTTCTTGCTTATCTTTTGGCAGTATCAGTGGGGTGTGCTGTGCGATACAGAAGATGACGCGTGTGCGAGTGGTAGATAACAGCGCCTTGGGAAACACACCATATCATCGGCCCCCGAAATGCATCCATGTGTACAACAAAAACGGTGTGGGCAAAGTAGGCGACAGAATCCTTCTTGCTATCAAAGGGGAAAAGAAAAAGGCCTTAATTGTCGGCCACAAGATGCCCGGCCCTCGCATGACTCCCAAGTTTGATTCAAACAATGTGGTGCTCATTGAAGATAACGGGAACCCCGTGGGGACAAGAATTAAAACCCCAATACCTTCTATGCTGAGGAAGCGGCAAGAATTCTCCAAAGTGTTAGCCATTGCCCAGAACTTTGTGTGACAAGCAAGGGAACGCCGTGCGACATTCTATCGAGTAGTACTTTTTCTTCTACCAAGATCTGAGGAAGAATAATCACCATGACTTCTTTTTGAAGGACTTATTGCTGCTCTTTTTTTCAACAATTATTCTGACTGTATAATTAAAGCTCAGAGTGTTAATCCACTATTTTGTTTTGTATGATTCATGTCTTTTGGAGCACGGGGTGCGGTCGAGGGAAGAGAGAGAAGGTCAGAGCGTATGATATATGACCCAATCTGAGGGGTAAGCAAGGACAGTCATATAAGGGCTTGAATGCTGATGTACTGTGTTAATCTCCAATTAGTCACTTCTGTGTTTTTCAGTTTTCCTAAACCTTTGTTGAAACATACTGTTTACAGGAGTCTTGTTCAGGCTCTGACCAGCTAAAAAGTAACATACCAAAATACAAAAATAGTTGTACAACAAAACATGGAGGACACGGTGTTAATCAAAAGAAAGGAAATGGAGAGAAAAGAGAAATACACACAGTATTTACTATCCCATTTCCCCACTTTGTGGCTTTGTCACAAAAATAGCTCTACCGCTTTAGTAACCATGAGTTTCCTCATTGTGTTAATAATTTTCTCCCTTTTGTATTTTGTCTTCAAACTCATGGAGAATAAGGCAGTATGCCTCTCAATACCAGGTGCTGGGGAACACAATCAGGAGAGAGCTATGTGCTCCTATCTTGCTTGAGATCTTCCTATTAGGGCATCTGGTTAGCCACTCTGGGTCTGGGAACAGAATGCTTTTCTACGTAGAGTCCAGCCTGGCTCTTCTTATGTTCTTATGCCTTTTTACTGTCTTCAATCCTCCCCAAATAATTCCATATTTGATGCTGAAAACAGAATACATTAGGAATGCAGATTACAGTATGCACACTTCT
This sequence comes from Shinisaurus crocodilurus, assembly GCA_021292165.1. NCBI lineage: Eukaryota > Metazoa > Chordata > Lepidosauria > Squamata > Shinisauridae > Shinisaurus > Shinisaurus crocodilurus. The sequence goes on along the minus strand of CM037879.1, from coordinate 73,444,847 downwards.
GAGCGCACAAATTGTGCTGCCTTGGTGAAGAATTGGGAACTTTTAGGACATGCAGATTTACAAAGCCTTGGCAGGTGGCATTACTTTGATTCAATGGATATAGTCCAGAGAAAGTTAAGCACATGAGTCCGATGGACCTCAGTGGCATATAAGGGTGCTTAGTTTTTTCAGCATTCTGTCTTGTGACAATTTTTTGTATATTTAGTGTACCCTATAAACAAATGTTCTATATAGATAAATAACATTTAAAATCTAATAATTATTCCTTAGCAGTACTGGGATTCTGTGTAGTGTCCTAGACCTTCTATTTTATTTATGCATTTTTACATTTATATTCTACCTTCCATCGTGGAACATGGGATTTCTAGGTGGTCTCCCCTCCAAGCACTGACCAGACCCAAACCTGAGTACCTTCAGCAAGGTGGCTGCCTCATGTGCCTTCAGACCATGAGAATTGAAATGTGTTTAGATATTAGAAAAAAAATGCTAGTGAGAGGGATAGTATCCAGTCTTCCAGAAGTGATACCGCTGAGTGATAACAGAGGTGTGAAAAATCCAAAATCCACAAGTTCAGTTGTTCTTAATGGCAAACACTAAGGTTTTCTTCCCTCATTGTGCCATCTGGTGGTGACCTATGGGATACATAGAAATCCATGTTGCTAGTTTGTTTTCTATGTGCTGCCTATGTAACACCATAGTAAGGTGTCTGCATTTGTCTGTTGAAAGCAACACCTCTGTATTACATATGTGCAAATGCTACCCTCCTTCTCTCTCTGTGAACAATCTGAACAAGTGTATGTAAGTGTGAGCAAGCATTCAGCGTAATGCATGAACACTGCTTTTGTGAACACCAGAGGAGGGCTTAACTGTACGAGTGTACAGACCAGCAGTCTGTGCACACCGTACATAGATTGCACATGTGTGGAATGTAACATGTGAACACCCTTAATGAAACCACGGCAACATTTCCCTTTTGCTTAGTTGTACATAAAAGCTGTATCGTGCGCTCCTTATGGCTGTTTCATTTGTTCTTGTCACCAACATTGTTCTTCCCACTTCAAGTCAATTGTAAGGACTGGCATGGCTCCTTGGAAGCAGAACATATCTTAAGGCCAGATGTTTCATTGTTAGTTAATGGTAAATGAGCCTATGTGGTGGGCTGGGTTAAACTGACTTATTTGGCTAAGAAATCTGAGCTCTGATGCCATGTGCTTTACTACAGAGCCTTGTGCAGCTTATGAAAGCGTTGCTCACTCACTGCCCCTGAAGTTTGGTTTGCTCTAATTGGGAAAATAAGTAACTGGTGGACTAACGGGCCATCTAGCGAAGGACTCTTGAGATCCTATTGTATATGTTTTAGACTGAGTTACAAGGCTGGAGAACTTTTTTTTCTGTTGAGAGGGCCATGATCCCTTGGGAGTAATCTACCACGGGCTGCAGCACCTGTTTTTCTTGGCGTAATGGTAAGTTTTAATGATATTTTTAAAATTGTACCTTGCATGGAGTTCCTGCTAGGCAGACTGCATTTTATCCATTTGATAAATAAATAAATCTGGTGATGGCTGGGAATGAAACCAGCAGTGGGCAGGGCCAGAGCCAAAAATGGGTTGGCCATATCCCTTCTCTCTCTCGGCCCCCCCGCCTGTCTCTCCATCTGTCTGTCTGTCTCCTCTCACTGCCACCCTGTCTGTCTCTCTGTCTCCCTCCCCACTTCCTCCCTGCCGGGCAGGGTGCCAGAGGAGGAACAGAACTCTTGCCAGAGTTCTGAACTGATCGCTTGCAAAGGGCTTTTGAAATTAGTCTGAGGGTGCCCTTGGTTTAGAGGCAAGACGTGACTGCAGAGCAGGACTGATAGAATGCATTTAGTCCCCTGTTCTTCATGCTCAGTTTCCAGCAACCTGAACATTAGAATATGGCCTTTGACCATATGGCCTTTGACCATCTGTGGTAAGGTAATGCCCTCCGACACCCATCTACCTCTTTCCCAGGTTGAGCCAGCCCTAATACGCACCCGTCACAGTATCCCCTAGTAATGAGCAAGGATGTATGCTATTTTCTGTGAAATGTTAGGAGCCAGATTGACGGGAGAGGCAGGTGGAGGTCTGATCATGCCAGTGAGAAGAGGGATCTTATTCTTGTTGGTGCATTCCCCTGCCCCTGCGCCCTTCATTTCGGGCAGTGCTTAATTGAGAGGGCTGGAGCTAAAACTCACCTGGATGCTTTTGGCTTGGCTCTTGAGTAGCACTGGCAAAAAGGGGTGGGCAGAAGGTGACTGGGTCATGTCCTACAAGCAGCAGCATCCATGGGTGGGATTGGAGGCGGCGTAGGAGAAACCTGCCTTCTGCCTTCTAAAGTGCCAGTGGCTATTGGACCTCTATTTTTCTACCCTTGGTAAATGAGGACCCTAGCTCTATAATCCTTATTTGCTTTAGGCCAGCCTTCCCCAACTTGGTGTCATCCAAATGTGTTGGACCACAACTCCCATCACTCCCAGTCAGCCATGCTGCCTGGGGACAATGGGTGCTGTGGTCCCAACACATCTGGAGGGCACCAGGTTAAGGAAGGCTGGCTTTAAGCTAAGACGGAGCCTTGATCCTCTGTCTTTAAATTGTGTTCTCTCTTTCTCTCTCTCTTTTTGCTTATTCACAGATGGCATGATCTGTTTTAAGATAAATCATTTTGATCAACTGAATCTAGAGCTGAAAGCTCTTTAGATTGTGCCAAAAGGTTCTGAACTCTGCTGCACTTACTAAAAGCCCTTATAAATCTGATAACCCCCAACTGAGGCTGCAATCCTATTGAACTTGGTGGGACTTACTTCTGAGTTAGACGTAGGATTGTGCTGTAAGACATAGGGGTTGAGAGAGAGATGAATTTAATATTGGGTCCAATTTAATGTAAGAATATGAAATTATATTTGTTCATAGAACAGGGATACAATTATAGAGGGATGTTACGTGGAGTTTGTAATGATCCCAGTGTTCGTTGCATCCTTTTTTTTTCTTCATCTGAAAACCACCTGAATCAACATAAAATAGTTGCAATCCTATACACATTTACCTGGGAGTAAGTCCCATTGAACTCAATGGTACTTACATCTGAGTAGACATGGATGGAATTCTACTGTTAACGTGAAATTTCACCTTGTTGGGTCGGGTCATTTACAGTGCAAACTAAACACAATGTCTATAGAACAGAGGTGGGCAACTTGTAAGCCAAAACATCTGGATGGCCACAACTCCCATTATCCCTCACCATTGGCTATGCTGGCAAAGGCTTATGGGAGTTGTAGGCCAAAACATCTGGAGGGCCACAAATCGCCCACCCTTGCTGTAGAATAAGGCCCAATTGTGTCAGTTAGTTCTGAAGATTTCACTGTTAGATTCCCAGCACATCTGGAGATTCCTACCACTTATTATTCAGATATCCTTCAGATATCCACAATCCACCAGATGTTTGGACCGGATTTTTGGAACCCCACTGCTTGGGTACAATCCAGTACCTAAGAGTCAGTGAGGCATCATCTGATTATGCAGCTAGTACCTAGTAGTGCTACTCATTGCAGCTAGTACCTAGTACAGTCATGCCTTGGATTGAGAGCATAATTCGTTCCGGAAACGTGCTTGTAATCCAAAACACTCTTATATCAAAACGAAATCCCCCCAAAAAAATTTGTACAGAGATTTTTAATTTAAGTCATACTACAGTACGTTGTATATCAAGTTAAAAAAAATTAAATAAATATTTAAACATTTGCTTGTCTTGCAAAACACTCAAACCAAGTTACTTGCAATCCAAGGTATTACTGTAGTGCTACTAGGAGATAAAGTGGAGAGAAGGAGGATTATGTAAGCCGCCTTGGGTTCCTTGAAGGAAAAAAGGTGGGGTATAAATATAATAAATAAATAAATAAAAATACTCTTTGTAACTGTTCTATCGTGATCTTATCAATACCAATTGCACTCAAGTGTTTTTTCAACCCTTTTGGGATCGCCCCTAACGCTCCTATCACTACTGGAATCACTGTTGTTCTTTTCTCCCAGAGACGCTGTACTTCAATGTTCAAATCCTGATATTTCGTGATCTTTTCACTCTCTTTTTCTTCTACCCGGCTATCACCTGGGATCGCCACATCAATCAGCTTACGGTAACTACCGGTAAGTTTTTCTCAACCACAGTGATGTCTGGGGTATTGTGCTCGAGCTTCTTATCAGTTTGGATTTTAAAGTCCCACAAGATCTTAACTGTCTTTTCTTCATTCTCAACCACCTTTTCAGGTTTATGTTCCCACCAGTATTTCTCAGATGGTATCTCATAGTTCTTGCACAAATTCCAGTGTAGCATTGCCGCGACTTGGTTATGGCGTCCTTTGTAATCAATCTGTGCGATCTTACTGCATCCACTAATAATATGATCTATTGTCTCATCCATTTCTTTACAGAGCCTACATTTACTATCTGTTCCAGTTTTTTCAAGTTTTACTCTAATTACATTGGTCCGAAGTGCTTGCTCTTGTGCAGCGAATATAAGTCCTTCCGTCTCCTTTTTTAGGGTCCCAGATTTTAGCCATATCCAATTACGGTATTAGCCTTATCCGCTTTACCTTCGATATTTTTTATATATTGGGCGTGTAATGGCTTATTGTACCAGGCATCTTTCCTGTTTTTTAACACTTCCTTTCTGTATGCATTTTTCGATTCAGCAATTTTAAGGATACCTTCCCTAAAGACTTCATTCAGCATTCTTTCATTACTGCTGTGGATGTATTCACTAAGAGATCTTTTTTCTTCTTCCACCGTTTGTTTCACTTGCAGCAATCCTTGTCCTCCATCATCTCATGGCAGATATAGTCTATCCACATCACTTCTTGGGTGTAGAGCATGGTTTGTGGTCATCAGCTTCCTTGTTTTCCGGACCAAAATGTCCCAACTCGCCCCCTGTCCAATCTACAGTTCCAGCACTGTATCTTATCATCAGAACCGCCCAAGTATTTATTGCTTTTATAATGTTTCCACCATTCAATTTTGATTTCAGTATTTTCCTTACTCTCCTTAAATACTCTGCTCTAGTCTTCCCCTTCATTATTTCATGGTTTATATCATTTGCTTGTAATATTCCCAAATACTTGTAATTTTTTTTATCATATCCAAGATTCTGTATTCCCTTCCCTTCCACTAGTTGTATTCCTTCTGTTTCAACAAATTTTCCTTTTCTTACTGATAAAGTTGCACATTTTTCTATCCCAAAATCCATTTCAATATCCATCATCATCATCATCATCATCATCATCTTCATCTTCATTTCTATACTGCCCAATAGCTGAAGCTCTCTGGGCAGTTTACAACAATTATAAAATTTTACAATAAAATACAATATAAACATACAAACAATAAAAACATCCGGGGGGGGGATTTCACTAGACATTTTAAAAATAATTTTAAAATTACTTAAATAGCTGAGACAATATAAAAAGTAGACTGGTTAAAAAAAAAGGTGGCATCACCACCCCCACCCCCGTGTACTATTTGAAGCTATTAAAAGCCTGAGCACAGAGAGCAGTCTTAACCTGGCGCTGAAAGGATAGTAAAGTTGGTGCCAGGTGGGCCTCAGTGGGGCGCCTGTTCCACAGTTGTGGGGCTACCACAGAAAAGGCCCTCCCCCTTGTTGCTGCCTTCCAAGCCTCCCTTAGGGACGGCAGTCAGAGGAAGGCCTCAGATGTTGAGCGTAGTGTCCAGGTAGACTGTGGTTGGGAGAGGTGTTCCGTCAGGTATTGTGGTCCCAGCTATCGCGTGTAGGGCTTTATAGGTTAAAAAATTAAAACCAGCACCTTGAATCAGGCTCAGCATTTTATTTATTTATTAAATTTTTAAATCGCCCATCTGGCCGGCCACCCTGGGCGATGTACAATCAAGATAAAACACCATTAAGACACCTTTAAACACAATTAAAACAATATAAGAGTTTTTTTAAAAAAACCGAACCCACCCCATATTCCCGCCTGAAAAGCCACATTTTTAAAGCCCGGCGGAAGTTCATCAGGGAGGAGGCATGGCGAAGGTCACTGGGGAGGGAGTTCCATAACTTGGGGGCTGCCACAGAAAAGGCCCTCTTCCTAGTCCCCACCTATAGCATATAGGCAGCATATAGGCAGCCAGTGCAAGTGGGCCAGAACTGATGTTATGTGTTCGGACCTTCTGGTCCCAGTAATGAGTCTGGCTGCTGCATTTTGCACTAGCAGCTTCTGAACAGTCTTCAAGGGCAGCCCCACATAAAGTGTATTGCAGTAGTCTAGCTTTGAGATCACCAGAGCGTAGATTACTGAAACCCGGCTATCCCTCTCCAGATAGGGGCGTAGCTGGGCCACCAGCCGGAGTTGGTAGAAGGTACTCTTTGCCACTGAGGCCACATGAACCTCAAGTGACAAAGATGGCTCAAGGAGGACCCCAAAGCTATGGACCTGCTCCTTCAAGGGGAGTGCAACCCCATCCAGAACAGGTTGAACAACCTCCATCCAGTCAGAGGAACCACCCGCTAACAGCATCTCAGTCTTGTCTGGATTGAGCTTCAGTTTGTTAGCCCTCATCCAGTCCATTGTTGCACTCAGGCACTGGTTCAGCACATCCACAGCCTCATCTGCTGAAGATGAAAAGGAGAGATAAAGCTGCGTGTCATCAGCGTACTGATGGCAACAAACTCCAAAACTCCGGATGACCCCACTCAGCAGTTTCATGTAGATGTTGAATAGCATGGTGGATAAGACCAACCCCTGTGGAACTGCATACTGGAGAGTCCACGGGGCTGAACATTAGTCCAACACATCTGGAGGGCACCTGGTCGGGGAAGGGTAGCTTTAAGCCAAGATGGAGCCTTGAATGTGTAGTAATTCATCCTCAACCCAATTGGGGGCCTAATTGATCCCAAAGCTCCTTTTAGTGACACATGCATGCATTAGTGAATGGAGCTGGCATCACATGGGTTGGAATAGCCCTTAGTTTGAAACAGCGAAGCCTTCAAGCAAAGTTACACAACTGTCAGAGTCGGACACATTGTGCCTGTGCCATCTGAGTGAAGCCACGGTTACTGTCACCCTAGGCGTGGCCCCTAGGTGTGGCCCCACCCCTATAGCCCCCAGAGGGAAGGGTCTGTACACTCCATTTCCCTAAGTGGGGCTGCCCCACAGCAGTGGGGAGAGGGGCAGCCATATAACTCTCCCTTGGTTTCAGACTGGATTGACTGCAAAGCGATGTGCTGCTTAGGGAAGTCTGCCACCTACTGATTGAAAATAGTACTGCAGGCACACAGCTACATGTACACACAGGTACATTTAAATTAATTTCAATTTATTAATGTGTTTTAAAAACAAAATAATCCCAAGGTGCACACCCCCAGGCCCCCCCTTAGTATGCTTGCCAAGTTTCAGGTGTCAAGGTTTTACGGTCTCGGAGCTAACGTGTGGACAGACAGGTACACATCTTGTTTTATTATAAATATACTCACGCACGATGAGCGGCGCGGGGTGAGGAGAGTGGGTTTGAAATGCTGAACAATCTATTTTACGATAGGAAAATCCATGGAGTTTGAAGTGGCACAGATTAGAAAAGTTTTACACACTTTGGAGCTGGTTTTGATTCCAAATGCGTAGGAAAGTTAAATTGAGCAGAAAGATACCTAAACCATTTTGGACTATAACTCTGAACGGCTGTCCTCTTGGTCCTGTTGCCAGGCCTGGCGTCAGCAACTGGCATGGTGGGGCAAATGCTGGGGCCCATGGGCCTCAGAGGGCCCACCATGGCCTTCCTTTTTTCTTTTCTTTTTTCTTTTAAAAAAGAGCAGTTATGGCCCAGTGCTGTGAAGAGAAGCACTGGGCCATGTGGTTGTAGCCGCCACCATCTTCGTTATCCCCAGTGCCTCTGGGCCCTGCCCGCAACATGCACTGTGTTGGGTCAGGGCCCAGAGGCTTTGGGAATCATGAAGTTGGCAGTGGCTGCATTGCATTTGCCTGGCCCTGTGCTTCTCTTCACATTGCTGGGCTGAAGGAGAACCAGGTGGCTGGAGCAGCACTGGGAATGCAGCTTGCCCAGGAACCCTTCAATGCTGGCTGGCACCAGCCCTGCCTGTTTCTTCAAACATTGTCTCTTTGGAGGTTGGGTTCCTCTTAAAGTGATTTACACTAGCGCACCTTGATGACTGCAATGTTGTTTGATGACAAACAACATTGTAGTACTCTAGGCTGAATTATATTTCAGGATAATGTGGCTGGTCTGAATTCAGTATACAGTCATGTCTTGGATTGAGAGCATAATTCGTTCCGGAAACGTGCTTGTAATCCAAAACACTCTTATATCAAAGCAAAATCCTCCCCCCAAAAATTGTACAGAGATTTTTAATTTAAGCCGTACTACATTACTTGTATTGCAAGACGTCATTTATATATCAAGTAAAAAAAATATTAAATAAATATTTAAAGATTTGCTTGTCTTGCAAAACGCTCTCAAACCAAGTTACTTGCAATCCAAGGTATTACTGTATATACGTGACTTTGACTTGTGTGAGATTTTGCATTTGGGAAGAGGATCAGATTTTCTGTGTAAGGATATGAATGGCCGCCTCTTTCTTGTTTTCTTGCTTCTTTAACTTTTCAGTCTTTCATTTACTTAAAACCAAGTACCAAATACAGTGATGAAAATGACATTTCAAGGGTCTTTTAATTTTGACTTCTGCAGAAATGGTTTTTGGTACTATAAAAATCTACTTCTGGGGCTACTAAAAATCTTGATGTGCTTTTTTAAAACTAAAAAAAAAAAGACCCTATCTCTGTTTCTAACACAGGAAAACTCAGGTTAGACCGCCCCTGGGGATTAGAACAACGCTGTTCAACTTGCAAATTTTATCATTAGACATTTGGGTTATGAATTTCTTTGGAGCTGAATAGCTCCTGCTGTGGACATATTAAATGTTGCACTGAAAACTTATATCTCTCCTATAGGGCTGGTGAGCAGGGAAATCAGACAAGACAATGGAGCATACTTTAATCCTAGCGCAGAAAAATATTTTATTTGTAATATTTTGAATAAATCCTTCAAAGCTTAATATAAGTAGGTATGCCAAACAGCTCAGCAAATATTTTCCTGTTAGGGGGGCCACCTACAGTTTTCAGCAGTATTGCTTCAGAAAGGGGTATGATGCTTGGGAATGTATGAAAATAAATACGCCCCCTAAGAAGAACAGAAAATTGCAAGTTCCCATCACTGCAATGGCCGTGCTTTGGTGGAGTACAGGAGACTAGTCTGCCTAAAGCCAAGAGTCATGGGCTGTATCCAATGTTAGTGTAACTAAGTCCCAGTCATTCCAATGGATCTAGGAAGCTGCCTTATGCTGAGTCAGACCATTGGTCCATCTAGCTTGTTGACATTGACTGGCAGCGGCGCTCCAGGTTTTCAGGCAGGATTCTTTCCAAGAGGCCGGGCATCGAACCTGGGACCTTCTGCATGCAAAGCATGTGCTCTGTCACACTGAGCGATGGTCCCTCCCTACAGCACCTGGTATTCCAAGGTGGTCACCCATCCAAGTACTAACCAGGCCCGGCCCTGCTTATCTTCTGAGATCAGATGAGATCGGGCTGTTCTCTAAACAGGACTAACATTTCATACAACCCACTGATTTTACACTGGTTTCTGGTTGGTGTGTCAAGTGACAAGGCAGTGGCGTCGAGAGCACATAATGCAGGCCACATGCTGAAGCTAAGCAGGTATGAGCTGGGTCAGTCCCTTCCATCTCTACTATGAGTCTATGAAGGTGGCTCAAGACTGTTCCCATGTTATCTATTGTCTCAGAATCATCTGACTTGTGTGTGTGCAGTGGAAGGATGCTGATAACAGGGCCTGCCCAAGATATTCTGCTGCCCGAGGCAAAGGACAAGATGACAACCCCACCGCCCCCCATTCCATGTACAAAAGCTGACTGGGCTGGCAGTTGAATCTTATTTCAACACTAGTGACGAGATGGTGTCCTTCACCGCACCTGAGCGCAGTGGATTAGCTGAAGGGTGTAGGCCGGGCTCCGTGGCAGTGGTGGCACCTACAGCTCTGACCTCCAACCCATCGGTGCTGCTCCTGATTCCCCAGCATGTGCCGCCTGAGGTGGCCACCTCATTCTGCCTAATGGCAGGGCCTGGCCTGCCTCCACCCCAGCACGTTGAGAGGCAGCTTGAGCAGGTGTTGCTTGCTTCCCGTGTTCCTGGATGCCCTGCTTGATGCATGCATGGTGCTGTTCATGGCTTGGAGGCCCTCTTCCCAGCAGCTGGGCCTCTGCGTACATCCGTGTTATGGAGTGCTGGTGTGGGCTATGAGATAAATTCAACCATGCCAGCTTTACACAGAAGAGGAGAATACGGACAGCAATGACTGAAAAAGAAGAAGGTCTAATCATGCCTGTATCTCCTTTGGTTTTTGTGAGACTCAGGAGTGGGAGAGAGCAGCTGCAATTGGGCATGAGAAGAACTGAATGAAAATACATTTTTGCTTAGAGTTGTCTTGCTCTCCACGCTTGTTCCGTTAGCCTTGAACTGGGGCTATTGTCGGAAAGTAGGAAGTAGTTACTCCTGTTGCTCTAGAGAAATATTAAAAAATGTGTTTACAGCTTTAGCATCACTTATTACACACACACACACTGTCCTTGTCCCACATGAAAACAAATGTTAACTCTGAAATGAATTGGGTAGTGTAGTAAGGACACCCTATGACCACTAGGGGGCAGCTTGGGTGTAGGAATAGCAGCTCTGCATGAATGGCAAAGAGCCTTCAAAGAAATTGTACTAAGCCTGATTGACATTAAATAGCCAAAATCTACCTCTGTCAGTGCGTTCCCAAGCTGCAGGCAACTATGGCAGGACAAAAACAGGCAAAGCCTATGTGGGGAAGTCTTAGACTGGGAGGCCTCCTGAGTTCAGGGGAAAGATGTTGATTGCTTGAAGTGGAAGACTGGGATAAGCAGCTGAAGGACAATCAAATCTTCTGATGACTTGACCATAATATCTTCCTGGATCTTGCCTATGAAGTTACTGATGGGTTTTCAAAACAGCCTGGTACTAGCTAGGGTGGGGCAGACAGGCAGGTTTCATAGATTTCATAGATTATAGAGTTGGAAGAAGCCTACAAGGCCATTGAGTCCACCCCCCTGCTCAATGCAGGAAACTAGAGGAGGGGTCTCTCATTCAAGTAAAAACCAGGCCTTACCCTGTTGTGATATGTATCACTTCACCAGCTGTAGCACACTGTTTACACATGGAAAGAACAGAATGGCTGTAAACAAGTTTGTTATGTCTTTCTGGGTTCTCGTGTTTTTCGCATGGGAAGCCTAGACCGTGGGAGCATTATGAGCTAGTCACATGGTTTGTATGTTCTGATGACGTGCTAACTTGTTTTCTATCTGAAGCCATCTTAGAGAGAGGCAGGATTGCTTTCTCTCTTCTCCTTTGTTCTTCTTGCTGGACTTTTGTCACCGCAACAATGTAACTTCTTTGCTGAGGTGGAGTAAAGCTCAACTTACTCTACTGGATGTAATGCTTGCTATGCATTTATACTCTGCACATGGACTGTAACTAGGAAATGTATACTCTGTAGAACTTTACTTGCTAAGTGAATAAACAGGTAGAATTAGACCTGTGGTGTTACAGAGTGTTTCCTGACTCCATGGATTAATCTGCAAACGGGGAAGCTGGAAGCAAGTTGGATTACAGGCAGGCTGGGCTGGCATCTTCACAACACGCTGCACGCTGCGAAAAGCGGGGAGCTGAGATCTGGAAGATCTGTGTGTGGAATAACAGGCCTCTGCTAGCACACAGACAGGATTTTAAATCTCCCATCATGCACACGCACTCTGCTGCTCACGCACACGAGCACCAACATACCCTGCTTAGCTTTTGACGCTCAGACTAGCTGAGCCAGCATAAGCCACATTTGCTCAGAGATCTAGATGCTCCCTACAACTCCACCTGTGGGTTTAATCAGTGAGGAGTAGTAATATAGCCAGTGTTAAAGCTTCTGACTCCTGGTAACGTATTGGACATTCCTAAATCTCAAATCTTCCTTCTACTTAAGAATCATAATATGGACCAGGCTTCCCCAACCTGGTGCCCTCCTAATGTTTTGGACTGCAACTCCCATCAGCTCCAGCCAGCATGGACCATGATCTGGGATGAGTTACAGTCCAAAACATCTGTAAGGCACCAGGTTCGGAAAGGCTGATCCTGGTCTATCAACCTTTAGAGGCTCAGGGTGTTGAAATGAAGATCCCTTTGAAAAGCTGGAATTCTATCTCCAGGCTCCCTGTCCGTCTGACTACTGGTCTGGAGTGTTTCGCACCTTGTGTTTGGCCAGCAGAACTATCTGAGCTGACAGAGGTGGTCTCAGTGGCGATGTTGAGGTCCCCCAGGCTGTTGGTCCTGGGAGACATTAACGTCCATTCTGAGGGTGTCCCTATCTGGGGCAGCTCAGGATTTCATGGACTCCATGGCGACCATGGGATTGTCCCAACATGTCATCGGCCCAACGCATGTATCAGGGCACACTCTAGATCTGGTTTTTTCAGCCCAGCATGGGGATAGTGATCTAAAGGTGGGGGACTTTGAATTGGTCCCTTTGTCATGGTCAGATCACTGCCTGCTGAGATTTAGGCTAATGATGACTTTCCCCCTCTACAAAGGTGGGAGACCTATTAAGATGGTCTGCCCCTGGAGGCTAATGGGTCCGGATGGTTTCCAGAGCGCCTTTGGGGGGGTGGGGTTCCGGCTGATATGGCTGGCGTTCCTGTTGAATCCCTGGTCGATCTCTGGAATAGAGAGATGGCCCGGGCAATTGACATGATCTCTCCCGAGCACCCTCTTTGTAGTAGAGCTCGTATGGCTCCGTGGTACAACCTGGAGCTGAGAGTGATGAAACAAAACAGGAGACTACTTGACTGCAGATGGAGAAAAACTCCTGGTGGATGCAATTGAGTCCTGGTATGTGCCTACAATCAGGTACTTTTAGAGCAGCGAGGGCGGCAAAGAAACAACATCTCACTGCCTCTATCCAATCTTCTATTTGCCGCGGCCCAGCAGAGCTTTTTAGGGTTGTCCGGGGCCTATTATATACTGGGCCCAAGGACATCCTGGACCCCTCTGAGGCCCGCTGCAATATATTTGCCAGGCCCTTCCAGGAAAAATTCTCTTGCATCTGCCGGGACTTGGACTCCAATGTTATGGCAGTTGAGTCAGATGAGGTTCCCAGAGCAGTGAGCACAGCCTGGTAAAATTTTCTTGGATGAATGAATGAATATTTATTACGGTCATTGACCAGAACCAACAATAACATTAAAAACAGGGGAACAATCAATCAATAAAACATGAATTACTACTATACATCATTACACCAGCATACTTATCAAGTACACAGCAAAGTTTTATATCAGAATTATAACAGTCAAGCAAGGCCAGAGTCAGAGGTTAAAAAGGTGCGGCATGTTATGGCAGTCGCACAAAATTTAGCCACACTATTAGTGATATGGGGGACCGTATCTGCAAGTAGCAGGGAAATATAGAATTTTTCACTTCTACCTGGGCAATTACATAGTATAGGAAGAATAAGCTCTTCACGAAGATCCCGGTAGAAGGGGCAATATAAAAGTACATGCCCCACAGATTCGACTTCCCCATTATTATTACATGGGCAAAGACGATCCTTAAATGGTATTCCCTGATATCTTCCCTCCAAAACCATGGAAGGCAAAGCATCAAATCTGGATGAGTTTCAGTTGGTACAGCTCAAGGATGTTGACAAGGTGCTTGGACAGGTTCGTGCAACTACAACTGCACTGGATCCTTGCCTCTCTTGGCTCATAAAAACTAGCAGGGAGGGAACAGCTGGCCGGGCCAGGGAGGTGATCAATGCTCCTTGCGAGAGGGAGTGGGCCCATGCCGCTTGAAATAAGCGGTGGTGAGGCCACTTCTGAAGAAACCCTCCCTGGACCCGGAAGATCTTAATAACTGGGCAAGGTCCTTGAGCGGGTAGTCACCAACCAGCTCCAGGCACTCTTGGATGAGACTGATTATCTGGATCCATTTCAGTCAGGGTTCAGGCCTGGTTTTGGCATGGAAACAGCTTTGGTTGCCTTGTATGATGACTTATGTCAGGAGAGAGACAGGGGGAGTGTGACCCTGTTGATACTCCTGGATCTCTCGGCGGCTTTCGATACCATAGACCATGGTATCCTTCTGGGGCAGCTGTCTGAGCTGGGAGTTGGGGGTACTGCATTGCAGTGGTTCCGCTCCTACTTGGATGGTCGGCTCCAGAAGGTGGTGCTGGGGGAATATTGCTTGGCCCCGTGGATTCTCCAGTATGGAGTTCCACAGGGGTCAGTCTTATCCCCCACGCTATTCAACATCTACATGAAACCGCTGAGTGGGGTCATCCGGAGTTTTGGAGTGTGTTGCCATCAATACACTGATGACACACAGCTGTATTTCTCCTTTTTATCTTCATCAGGTGAGGCTGTGGATGTGCTAAACCGGTGCCTGACTGTGACAATGGACTAGATGAGGGCTAACAAACTGAAGCTCAATCTAGACAAGACTGAGATGCTGTTAGTGGGTGGTTCCTCTGACCGGATGGAGGGTGTTCAACCTGGATGGGGTTGCACTCCCCTTGAAGCAGCAGGTCCGTAGCTTGGGGCTCTCCTTGAGCCCCAGCTATGCCCCTATCTGGAGAGGGATAGCCTGGTTTCAGTAATCTACGCTCTAGTAATTCAAAGCTAGACTACTGCAATACACTTTATGTGGGGCTGCCCTTGAAGACTGTTCAGATGCTGCAGCTAGTGCAAAATGCGGCAGCCAGACTCATTACTGGGACCAGAAGGTCCGAACACATAACATCAGTTCTGGCCCACTTGCACTGGCTACCTGTATGCTTCTGAGCCTGATTCAGGGAGGCTCGGAGGGCAGCAACAAGGGGGAGGGCCTTTTCTGTGATAGCCTCCCAACTATGGAACAAGCTTCCCCCCCCCCTGAGGCCCACCTGGCGCCAACTTTGCTATCTTTTTGGCGCCAGGTTAAGACTGCCCTCTTGTTGAGGCTTTTAACAACTCTAAACAGTGCGTGGTGGGGTTGTTATTTTTAACTTTTTTACTGGACACATTATATTAACTTGTTCTAGCCATTTGTGTTATTTTAAATTTGGTTTTAATTTTTTTATAATGTTTTTTATTGTGTATATTTTATATTGTATTGTATTTTTTAACTGATTGTTGTCAACCGCCCAGAGAGCCTTGGCTTTTGGGCGGTATAGAAATAAAATAATAATAATAATAATAATAATAATAATAATGTGGAAACCCTCTCATGCTACCATTAAGCAGTATTGTCTGTGAAACACTTGGTTTGGGCACATTTGTTGTGGGGGGACTGATGAAAAGGTCAAAATGACAGTTTCCTTACAGGTGCTGGATGTCACACCAGGAGGTCCCCATGGCGACTGTCCATTTGATAGTCAAAGGACCCATTGATGCAGGTAGGTTTGGGGACACACAACTTCCCTGTCACTTACATGTAGCACTGAGTGTTGGGTTACACATTAGGTTAGCTGTGTGTGTGTGGGGGGGGGGGGAGGGAGTGCTGATAACAATGGTAGCCTCCCTGCCATAACATGTTGGAACACTCGAAGTGTCGTTCAGGACTATTGCACTGTGAGTTTCCCTGTCTCCACCAATGGGGTGAGGAGTTGGGCAAGGAACTCAATATGATAATGCTGAATGATAAGTACTAAATGCATGGCAGGGACTGAGGTTTTGTTTTGTTTTTTCCATTTTCGGTAGCATCCCTGCGGCTAGCATAAGAGTAACTCAGCTCTAAGTGTCTGGAAGCACACACTTTACTATGATGGAAAGCTGCTCTCTGACTCCACTCTTTGTTATGCTTAAAGAGGATCAAACGGTTGTTGGGTTTGTTTGTTTTTTGAGTAGTCTAGCTCTTATATTCAGTGTACACATGCCTCTGAATTGTGTGGTGCAGCTCTTCACTCCAGACTGCAGGTGTGTGTGTGTGTGTGTGTGTGTGTAAGAGACATATTTAACTGCTCCCCAAAGGGGGGGGGGATGCTCCCTGCATGTAGAAGACTGACACACAGCCTTCAACAAACCCATTGGCCAACAGGCCCAGGGTGAGAAAGCCTTTGATCTTGGCAAGCAAGAATTCTCAGGGAGGGAGGTTGTATTACAGCAGCCAAATTAGACTGCCAGAAAACCCTGCGGTAGATTTATGGGAGAGAGTCTCTGAATGGGTTTACACAACATGCTAAGCCATGGTGGCTGCAGTAAACCCTAGAAGAAGCCATGGCTTCGAAGGGTGTCTTCGAAGCCATGGCTAAGAAACACTGACTGAGTTCGCACAACATGCTAAGCCACTGTGGCTAGCCACCGGGCTTCTTGTTGTAGTGGCGGTTGCCACCATTGAATATTCAGGGTGCAGCGAAGGTGCGCTGTAGCTCCTCATTACGTGTGAACCTGGCGAGGGTGGGTTGTTGGGGTTGTGGGTGGCTTCTCAACCACCCCAACAAACCACCCTCACCAGGTTCGCATGTAACAAGAAGCTACGGTGTATCCTTGCCACGTCCTGAATATTCAAAATGGTGGCCATCACCGCAACAACTCGTCCCACGGGGAAGTTCACCCACTGTGGCTTCCCGTTATGTGCAAATGGTGTACATAACTGGGAACTCGTTATGTGTACAACTAAGACTGGGTTCAAAGGATCATGGCGAGGGAAATAAGCCACAGTGGCCTGTCGCAAGTGCCGAGCGGGATTTGCATAATTACCCTCACCAGCGCAGCTTTCCGTGTCATGCAAACCCAGTGAGGGTGGCTTGTTGCCATGGTTAACATGCCACCCAGAACCCATGGGCTGTTTTAGGGTAATTATGCAAATCCCCTGGGCACATGACCAGACATGCAGCGGGGGAAATAACCCACCCGGTCACAGCCTCTCCCTCCACCCCCAAAAAACTACCACTGTTGTACACCATCCATAGGTCAAGGGCCTACCCAAACAATCAACGTGAAGTGAGCCCCTGAACTCAACAGGTGAGGTCACGCAGCTTTTGAAGGCATGGCCCCAGTCAGAAAAGATGGCAACCATCACCTTCATTGTATGAATGGCTAATGGAGTGTTAAGAAGCCTTGTGAAGAACTACAAAATAAACGTGTGTGTGTGTGTGTGTGTGCGTGCGTGTGTGCGCGCAGCATTGAACAAAGGTCCGTGAGAATAATCATGCCTTAGCTCTCATTTAGAATGTATGAGGTGGTTTCCTCCCCTACATCTTGCCCTCATAGACTCAGAGCACACTGTTACCATGTCAGATATGGGATGGAGAATATGTGCCCAGAAGGAAGGATCTGAGGGAGATGCTTCTTCCCCTACAAAGTTACTCATGCGGACACTTACAGGCCCAGGGGCTGTACATTGAATCATGAGATCTGGCAACCCTACCCAACGTGGTGAGAGAACTGAGCTGAAAGGCTGTTGCGGTTTGGCCTAAAGTGCTCAGAACTCAGAAGGGTTAACCATACTCCAGACCTCTCACGTTCTCCCTCTGGGTCTCTGGCATGCCTTGGGAAGCTTTGCTCGTTGGAGTATTAAATTCCACAGCTGTAAATAATCTGTGGCAGGAGAATTATCAAGGCCTTGGGAAGAAGCAGCTTTTATTAATAAGGCTGGATATCCCTGAGAAGAAAGGTCACATAGCTCCTTTCCACCCTTTCCTGGCTGCTTCTCTTAGGGGTTTTGGGGGGACTTTATGTCAGGATCCAGGCCCTCGCCTGGAGCTTCCCTATATAAGCAGGTGTGCCGAAAACTTTGCAAAGAGAGAGCTTCCTTACTCCAAGCCCAGCAGCTGGCAAGTGGTGAGGCAGAGGCAGCCACACCCCAGTTTTGCTTGGCTGGCTACGAGCGTAGCCCGATTAGTTCCTGCTAGAGCCCAAGTGACCAATGAACATCTTGGAACCAAATCTTCTGTGTTATGGATATTGATACCCTTTATATATGTGCGGCTGTTGGCTGATTTAACAGTCCTGGGGGGAAAAAGAGAGAGTTAAATCTGGCTTTTGATGGGAGTTGCCAACTTCTCAATCAGCTTCTGTATGTTTAACACTGGCTTGAGGTGCAGACGTGAGCAGCCAGTGAAGGGTGGAATCCTATGGGTTGCACCCTCATTAGATTGAAGCCTCTGAGTTCATGTATCCAATTCTACCGGCGGGGTGGGAAGAATGACCAAGGTGATTTTTGCCTCTCTAGGCTGCTGTTGTTTCTGTGTCTGGGGTGTGTGTGTGTGGGATGCACTGGTAGTGGCTAGTAGTAGGATACATTGTATTGGTAGGATACATGGTATCCTGGCCTCTGTTCTCCCCCCCCCCCCGCCACCGGAACAGCCACTTACAGACCTCTCTGAGGTTCTTCCCGAGGCAGCTGTGAGGGGGTGGAGGGAGGGATTGGATTCTGGAGTTCCCATTCCCGTAGCAGTTTCTATGGCCTCATAGGGGGAGACTCTGAAGAATCCTATGGTCCCTGGGATGCTTTCCTGGAGACCATAGGATTGTTCTTCCAACACAATAACCCACACTAAAAGGTTGAGGTTGAACCGTGGATTGTTGTTGAAACATGGGTTATTGGTGAGTCAGAACCCAGCCGTGCTAACAAACCATGGTTGCCTAACCACAAACGACCCATGAAGAGAACCCATGGTTTGTTGTTGGGTTGTGAACTGGAATGTTTGTGGTTAACCAACATGGTTTGTTAGCACAGCTGGGTTCAGACAACATGATAACCCACATTTCAACAACAACCCACGGTTCAACAACTCACACTCAACCCATACTCAACTCGTGAGTGTGGGTTATCGTGTTGCCTGAACCCAGCCCCCATATCTCTTTTTGTGCTCCAAAAAGCTTTGCCTTCCCATTTCTGCAGAGCGAGGTATTGTTAGACCCACAGCAGCGGGCCAGGCTTCGTCCCACCCACCCCTGCGGTTGCCTGATGAGTCTTAATTTCATTAAATCTAAGTATGTTTGCATATAGCCATAACTCCAGCAGAAGTTGCCCCTTTAAAGATGTTAGGACATGCAAAATTTCTCTCACATGTGAGATAATATCTAGTTCCTGCCAAGTTTAATATTTTCTTATTATTTTGAGCACATAAGAATGGAGAAGATTCCCTACTAAATTAGCTAGCCAAACCAAAAACAAAAAGACAGACAAACAAAAAAGCTCCTTCGAAAATGAGCAAATCCTCCCAAGGTTATGGAAGGTCATCATCTCAATACACCAACTTCAGTGCTTCCAGCTTGAGTATCTTCACATGCTTCACTGCTGGAAGAAAAGCTAGAGCAGCCTTCTGCAATTTCCCCGTTACATTTGAGCCCTTTCCAGAATTATCCTGGTTCGTAGTCTGAGATGAAACCATGGTGTCCCTGTTTGGATGAGCTGGAAAAGGCCATTGAACAAACCCTGGAAGTTTTCAACTGCAGCAGTGTGAGGGGGAAGAGGAGGGTGGAGCATCCACACGCAGCACTTGCTCTTGGCCTAATACATTACCAGACTCATTACATCTGATCTGGAGGACAGGTGAAGTGCCAGGTGACTGGAGGAGGGCAAATGTTGTTCCCATCTTCAAAAAGGGCAAGAAGGAAGAACCTGGGAACTATAGGCCAGTCAGTCTGACATCAATCCCTGGGAAAATTTTGGAGCAGATTATAAAGAAGTCAGTCTGCAAGCACCTTGAAAACAATGCAGTGATTACTAGAAGCCAGCATGGATTTGTCAAGAACAAATCCTGCCAGACTAATCTGATCTCATTTTTTGATCGGGTAGCCTCCCTTGTGGACTGTAGGAATGCTGTGGACATAATATATCTGGACTTCAGCAAAACGTTCGATAAAGTGCCTCATGATATCCTGATTAGCAAGCTAGCTAAAAGTGGGCTAGATGGAACAACTATGAGGTGGATCCACAATTGGCTACAGAATCGGACTCAAAGAGTGCTTATCAATGGTTCCTTCTCAAACTGGGGAGAGGTAACGAGCGGGGTACCACAGGGCTCGGTCCTGGGCCCGGTGCTCTTCAACATTTTTATTAATGACTTGGATGAGGAGGTACAGGGAATGCTTATCAAATTTGCAGATGACACACAGTTGGGTGGAACAGCTAATACTCTGGAAGACAGAAACAAAATTCAAAGTGACCTCGATAGGCTGGAGAGCTGGGCCGAAAACAACAGAATGAAATTTAATAGGGATAAATGCCAAGTGCTGCACCTAGGGAAAGGAAACCAAATGCAGAGTTACAGAATGGGGGACACTTGGCTCAACAATACAACAAGTGAGAAGGATCTTGGAATTGTGGTAGATCACAAACTGAATATGAGCCAGCAATGCGATGTGGCTGCAAAGAAGGCAAATGCTATTTTGGGCTGCATTAATAGAAGTATAGCTTCCAAATTGCGGGAAGTGATAATTCCCCTTTACTCGGCACTGGTCAGGCCTCATCTTGAGTACTGCGTCCAGTTCTGGGCACCACACTTTAAGAAGGACGTAGACAAACTGGAGAGGGTTCAGAGGAGGGCAACAAGGATGATAAAGGGACTGGAAACAAGGCCCTATGAGGAGAGGCTGAAGAACTGGGCATGTTTAGCCTTCAGAAGAGGAGACTGAGGGGAGATATGATCACACTCTTCCAGTACTTGAAGGGATATCACACAGAGGAGGGCCAGGATCTCTTCTCCATCATCCCAGTTTGCAGGACATGGAATAATGGGCTCAAGTTACAGGAACCTAGATTCCACCTAAACATCAGGAAAAATTTCCTGACTGTCAGAGCAGTAAGACAATGGAATCAACTACCTAGGGAGGTGGTGGGCTCTCCCAATCTGGAGGCATTCAAGGTGCAGCTGGACAGCCATCTGTCAGGGATGCTTTGACCTAGATTCCTGCATTGAGCAGGGGGTTGGACTCGATGGCCTTGTAGGCCCCTTCCAACTCTACTTTTCTATGATTCTATGATCTGGGCCAATCTGGGTCCCTCCAGATGTTTTGGACTACAACTCCCATAATCCATGACCACTGGCCATGCTGTCTATGGCCTCTGGTAGTTGTCACCCAGAATATCTGGAGGGGCCCAGCTTGGGGAAGACTGCTACTACCTCTGATTCTGGAGCTCTAGCCTATATCTTTTTGTTAGCCTAACCTTTGGCCGTGGGCTTTTTCTGAGCTTGCCTCATTATCCAGTGATGAAGAAAACACTGGAGGGAAAAGAAATCAGCCTCTAGTACAGCTACAGTCCTTGAAGCCTGGGGGCCAAACCTTGCTAGACTTGCCATCTTTTGTTCTGGCAAGGGCTCTTTGCCTCTAACAGCTGCATGACAGGCAGGAATTCCATTGGTGCAACTTCCCTACCTCACCTTGGAGATGGAAACCCCCTCCCAACCACACACTGTTCAAAGCACTGAGTCATTATCAGGAAAAAGAGATGGCAATCTAGCTTAGGGGCTTTGAAGCCTGGGTTCTAATGCAGTACTTTGCTCCTTATGATCATCTGCAGAGATGCCATGCATGCTATGCTGGCCGTGGGATTATGGGAATCGTAGTCCAAGCCATCTGGAAGTCACCAGGTTGGAGAAGGCTGCAGTATATTGTCCCGGAACCCCAGGACACTTTCTACATCTTTCTGGTTCTTGCCAGGTGGATTCCATCTTCCTTCTGCTTCTCTGCAGATAATGCTTTGCCCATGCCCCCCCTTTACCAGTGATTGGCTGTGCATCTTGTTAATCGTCTGGCTGCCAACATTCCACAGGCGGCTTGATTGAATGCTCCCCGCATTGCCTGAGCAATAAATTGTGTTTGAATATAGACACCCTTTAATGGGACTGGCTGGATAAGAGAGGCTTGCTCTCTCTGGGAATGGAATGCAAAGCAGAGCCCACTCACCTCCGCGGCACCTCTTTGATTCTGATCCAGCTGACCCTGGGGTGCATATATTTGGGGAGGAAGGAGGATGGGTGTGATAGCAAATCAAGAAGAAAACATCACCTTTGCTGCTAAACCACTTCAGGCCTGGCACAGCCTGAACCCTGAAGTCAGAACAATGAGACTGTCACAAGACACAGAGGTCCGTCGCTGAAAATGGCAGCCCTGTGTGGAGTTTCTTCTGCCCCTCTGTGATGTGCGGTGCAAATCATCCTGTGTCTTGATGCCCCCTTGCATTGTCTGCTGTTGCCCTGGCCCCCATCCACATTATTGGCTGCCCCTGGTGGGGAAATGCACAGTGTGATGGTCAGGACTGGCCCCACCGTTAGGTAGAGGGAGGCCATTGCCTCAGGCGGCAGATGCTGGGGGGCAGCAGTAGCAGCCTCCTCGCAAGGGGTGGTGCTAGGTACCGAAAAGATCCAGGGCTCAGGCCCACAGGACAAAAGAAGAAGAAGGGTGGGGGGGGGCAGCACAAATTTGCATATGCTAATTTACATATGCTCTGAAGCCTGTAAAGGACCCTGTCTCCTAAGGACACCCCTATTTGTAAAAAGGGATGTATGGACAGGGGAGAGGAGGAGGGTGTTTGATTCCAGAAAAAAACCTCAGGCAGAAAGATTCGGGGCAGGGGGGCAGCAGGAGGTGAAGCGCATGTGGGCAAAAAGGCAGCTAATCCAGGGGAATCAGATGCCACAGAGATCATCAGGGCTCCTGTACCTTTATTTCAGCAAGTGCCCATGGACAGCAGGGTGGTGGGGCAGAGGGCCTCCCAGAGATTTGGGGCTCCGGCCCTAGTGAGCTGCCCCCGAACACCGCCTCTGCTCCTGGCTGTTCCTCCTGGACTCTCCGGCTGATCCCCGCTGCTGGATGACAGAACTGTGTATGCCGCACATCCTGTCCTGGGCCCCTTAAAGTAACCTCCTGCCTCAGGTGTGGTGGAGGTCCCTGTCCCATCAGCAGTGTAGAAGTAAGATTCAACTGCTGGTCCAGCTTCCGGACGTGGAATGGCGAGGGGTGCCATGTTGTCCTTCATCTCAGGCAGCAAAATGTCTTGAGCAGCCCTGGCAATGGTGTCGGGACATGGGGTAAGTTGTATCACATGTGACAGAGAAAGAAGAGGAAGTTGAAATAGGCCTGCTGCTGTTTTGAGCAGCAGCTCTATGTTTCTTGCCGTGTTTAATTCTGCCCTTCTTTCAGCATCTCCTACCTACCTATCTTCCCCAACTTGCACTCATATTCTGCTTGGGGTCTTCTGATAGGCATCTGGTTGGCTGCTGTGGGAAACAGAATGCTGAACTAAACAGGCCTTTGGTCTGATCCAGCACGGCTCTTCTTCTGTTCTTATCAAGCATTCCCCCCTTTTTTTTTGGCCTAGCCCACCACTGTGTAAGCTCAAAGCAAGACCGCCCTCTGTGTGCCATGCCTCACATACATTCCTTCGTGTTGTATCTTGTGGTGACCTTGCCCTGGACTTGTTTACTCGTGGTGGTCCATGCGCACCTGCATGCCCCACACCTGCTGTGGTGCGTACAAACCAATGTGGCCTTAGTTAACAGGAAAGTGGAATTCCACCCTTTCTGGATTTGCTGAGCTGCACCCCAAAGGCCTCTGCAGGGATGACCTGGACTCATACACACTGCTTGATTAAAACTGTTATTATTTGCCCTTGACTGATGAGTGGCAAGGCAGCCAGCCAAGCACATGCTTTGTGGTCTGCACCTCTCTTCCCTCTCCATTGCTGTGCTGAAATGCTAAAGTGAATAGTTGCAAAAGTTGGTTCCATTCCCTCTACCAACTGGGAGGGGCCGTGGCTCAGTGGAAGAGCCCATGCTTTGCATGCAGATTGCAGAAGGTCCCAGGTTCAATCCCTGGTATCTCCAGGTAGGGCAGGAAAAGCTCCTGCCTGAAACCCCGGAGAGCCCCTGCCAGTCAGTGTCAACAGTACTGGACTAGATGGACCAATGGTCTGACTCAGCATAAGGCAGCTTCCTATGTTTCTAATGTCTTGGAGAGGAGGATGTTAACTGTGCACTCCCCCCCTCCCCGCCCATTCCAAAAGGTTGAAATGTCTCTCCTAAGGCCTAGTCACTGGCAGGAAGAGCTTTAAGAGAAAATATGCTGGCATTTTGGCCCAGTCACGTTTGCCTTCGTTCCTTCCTGCCCACCACCGGAATCCAGCTCCTGGGAGCTTATCCGGAATGGAATTTGGCCCTCGGGCTGAAAGCGGTTCTGCATCTCTGGGACAGAGTCTGCTTGGCCTGGAGCACACCATGCGCCCAATAGTACAGAACGTACTCCAGGGCAAGCATTGGATGCTGGAGGAGTCTCGTCTCGTGTTCTCTGGGGACAAGTTGTTGCATGTTGATGGCTAGTGTCGAGAAGGGATGCAAGGAGGACCCTGATACCTGAACTACTTAAACGCGGGTCTGTCTGTCCCAGCATCAGTATCCATACAGTTATTTGCTTGCCGGGGGAAGAATTACATTTCCCCAGGAACTTGATTTGGCAGTCCAAGGGATGTATCCAACGGTGTCATTCCACTGACAGAAGCAGTTCCATTAGTGCAGTGTTCTCCAACCTTGGGTCCCCAGATGTTTTTGGCCTACAACTCCCAGCATGCTGGCTGGGGCATGCTGGGAGTTGTAGGCCGGGGACCCAAGGTTGGAGAACACTGCATTAGTGTAACCGGGAGGGGGGGCAATCCTTTTTCCTGAAGCCCCTCATGCACCCCTAATATCTGCTCTGGAGGGTTGGGAAACCCCCAGAGCAGATTTTTGGGAGGCGCAGAGAGCTGTGGGGGGGGGGAGGAGAGAGGGATAAATTCCCACCGGATTTAACCCCAAATGCGAATATTTAACCATTCCCCTGCTACAGGAAACCTTGCTGGAGGAAACCTATCTGGTTTCTACTCAATGAAATAGTAATTAACTGCTGACATTCCCACAGCCATGCACCCTCTTTAAAAAAACAACAACAACTCCATACAATCTAAAAAGGACTTATGCGATCCTATAATACTTGTTTAAAATATTTTATTCGCTACTCTTCCTACCTAAGGAGATCAGAACATTCCCCCAGGAACTGGGTTTTTGTTTTGTTTTGTTGCATGCACAAGTGCCTGTAGTGGGGGAGATAATGGCTGGGTTCAGACAACACGATAACCCACACTCAACGGTTGAGTATGGATTGAGTGTAGGTTGTCATTGAACCGCGGGTTGTTTTTGGAATGTGGGTTATCATGTTGTCTCTGAACCCAGCTGTGCTAACAAGCCATGGATTGTTAACCAGAACAACCCATGAAGAGAACCCATGGTTTGTTGTTGGGTTATGAACCATGGGTTGTTCACCATGATTTGTTATCTTGGCTGGGTTTCGACAACACAATAACCCACATTTCAATGACAACCCATGGTTCAATAACAACCCACAGTTCAAACCTTGAATGTGGGTTTTCGTGTTGTCTGAACCCAGTCAATGGCTTTCGGCAGGACCAGGGCAACCTATTTGTTGCCCGGGGCAAAAGCCGGGATTATTCGAGAGTGCTCTCTGACTGTCAGTCAGAGAATGAAAATTGATTGCTTGTTCCCCCTCCCTCTATCTCATGGCTGCAGGGACACTGGGAAGACAGCCCTTGGCCAATCAGTTTTCAATATCAACTCATCCAGTTGTTTCTCTCCCTCTCCCTCTGTGTTTGTGTGTGTAGGAAAAGTGAGGGGAGAAAGGTTGGCTCCAGCAAAGTTCTTTCTGTGGGGGAGATGGAGGAGTGGCCAGGGAAGAAGGTTCATAGATTTCATAGAGTTGGAAGGAGCCTACAAGGCCATCGAGTCCAACCCCCTGCTCAATGCAGGAAAGTAGAGGAGGGGTCTCCCGTCCAAGTAATAACCAGGCCTGACCCTGCTTAGCTTTCCACACTCAGACAAGCTGAGCCAGCATGAGCCACAGCCCTGCTGCTGCTGCTGCTGGCTGAGTGCGGTGGGGGTGCATGGTGAGAGCAATGTTCCTTGCAGAGCTGACCGGACTGATTTCTTCCAGGAGAGAGCGCCTGATGTGTGTGTGTGCCTGTTTGTGTCTGTCTGCCATGAGTGAGAGAGTGAAGGGATGAGTGCCCGCCCCCCCTCCTTCTTTGCCATGAGTGAGTGTGTGAATGAGTGATTCTGCATCCCCCCCCCCCAGACAGACAATAAACAAGTATTCCTTCCTTACCACGAGTGAGTGAGTGAGCCATTGTGCTTCTCTGGTCTGCTCTCTGTGTGTATGTATATATGAGTGCTTCTGCATTTCCCCCCAATAAACAAGTGCCGATCCCCAACCCCGCGGCAGCCAATTTTTGGGTGGTGCCCACAGCACATCCTCAAAATTTCCAAATGTGCCCATGAACACATTTGAGGTTGGCCTAACATGAGTCTGGATGGACTAATTATTTGAGAAGGATGTCTCTTTGTCTCAACAAACAAACAAACAAACAATAACAGCAACAAAACAACAAGTAAGCAGACACCCTAACAAAGTGTGCTAGCAGCAGCAGCAGCAGCACCAGGCTGGATGGACCTAATATATCGGAAGGAGGAGAAGAGAAGGGTGAGACAGAGAAAGAGACACTGGTTGAAGGATATGTGTACAGTACGGGGTGCTTGCAGTGTGGCTGTGGATTTTTTTTCTGAGTCAGTTGTGTCTTTTTTCTGAACTGTTCATGCTTGTGGTATTTATTTCTTTATGCATGCAATACACGGAAATATATATTATTATTATTGGCCATGGCTTGTCTAATTTCATGTATTTATTTATTTATTTATTACATTTATACCCCGCCTTTTTTCCTGCAAGGAACTCAAGGCGGCTTACATAATCCTC
Organism: Shinisaurus crocodilurus; assembly: GCA_021292165.1. Classification (NCBI taxonomy): domain Eukaryota; kingdom Metazoa; phylum Chordata; class Lepidosauria; order Squamata; family Shinisauridae; genus Shinisaurus; species Shinisaurus crocodilurus. The sequence goes on along the minus strand of CM037879.1, from coordinate 73,417,955 downwards.
CTCCTCCTCCTCCTCCTCCTCCTCCTCTCCATTTTATCCTCACAACAACCCTGTGAGGTAGGTGAGGCTGAGAGTCCGTGACTGGCCCAAAGTCACCCAGTGAGTTTCATGACCGAGCGGGGACTAGAACCCGGAACTCCCGAGTCCCAGTCCAACACTCTAACCACTACGCCACACTGGCACTGGCACTTTCTTTAGAAAGTGTGTGCCTCAGTGGCCAACTTTCCTGCCTTCCAAAACTTTTGCCTTGGCACTGTCTGTGTTGTTGCACCAGGTAACATTGTGTAAAACTGCTACGCTGCAGGTGCTCGCGAACTTTCATGCCTTTCAAAGCTCCTCCTCCACCCTTATTCTGTGCTTGACCATGTAATGTTGTGTAATGCTCCTATGCTGCATCATGTGCTTGCCAACTGTTCTACCTTTGTTCTGGAGGCTGTGTAGCAAAATACGGTAGGTGTAGTTGGCTCCACCTCCAGTGACCCCTTGGCTCCGCCTCCAGTGACTCTCTCTTTGCCCCACCAGTCAGATTGGCCATCAGCTGCCACTGGTAGTGCAGAATGTGGCGGCCAGAAATGTAACCATTATGCCCAAGCAGAATCATATCATCACACTGGCTCTGAACGAAGGAGCTGCACTAGCTGCCTATTTTCTTCTAAGTCCAATTCAAGGTGCTGGCGCTTACCTTTAGAGCCTTAAATGGCTTGGAACCCAAATATCTGCAGGTGCACCGCCCTCATACCACCCTGCCCATGACTTAAGATCATCAGGGGAGACTCTCCATCAAGTGCCTCGGGTACATGATACGAGGGCCTTCTCGGTTGTGACGCCTCGACTATGGAATACCTTCCACATGGAGGTGTGGCTGGCAGCAGCGTTGCAATTGTTTCAGCATCAGCTCAAACCCTTTTTGTTGACCCAGGCATTTTCACTGGTTAATTTTGTCTGTTCTGTTGTATTTGCTGCCTTCTCTGTTTTTATCATGATTATGTGGTTTTAGCGTTTTTATTGTATTATGTATTATTATAATCATCTGTGCACACTGTGCTGGTATCTGCAAGAAGGAAAGGTGGCTAAAAATGTTTTTTATAAAGACACACATACATGTGGAGTGGGGAAGTACACAAGGGTGCATATGAAATGGGTTGTATGTTTGTACAAAATAATTTTCATTCAATATTTGTTGTGTGTCTGACCATCCATCCATTCATCCATATATCTAATCTCTATTAGTAATACATATTGTTACACTTGGGGCTTATTGAACAAATATTTAGCAGTTTTCTAACAAATACCACCGGATTAAAGGTGCAAAGAGAATCTCGTGAGACATCGGAAAGTAACAATGGTCTGTCTGTATTGGGAGAGATGACTGCAGAACACGAAAGAGCCACTAGGTGTCACTGCAGGGTTGAGTTTCTGTCTGAGGTTTATTCAGTCATTGGTCGAAAGGAGGATAGTAAAAGATGGGATGGAGATGAAAGATAATAAAGGTGAATGGAAAGAGAAAATCGGAGAGAAGCAGGAGACAGACATGAACAGAGGGTCAGAAGAGGTTACATAGCCATTTCCCACTTTGCAAAAGCAGCTTTGTGAAGGCTTTCCTCAAATTCCTTTCCAGGACCCCAGCTCATTCTACCTGTTGCGTTTAATATGTTGCCACCAGCAAGCCATCTGCACCACGACTATAATGCATATCACATGTGCAGGGCAACAGCACAGCAGTGTGGTCTCTCTGATACAGTTCTATGTTGGCAGCTGTGCTGCGTTCCCACCCACCCCTCCTCTTTTCTTTTTAACAAGGCAATTGCTGTTGGGCAGACATTAGCTAAAGCCATTTTTGGATAATGTACTTTGCAGGATGCCCAGCACACATTAGTTCCCTGGCACCAGCCCTTTCTGGACTAGGCCAGGGTCCAAAGCTGAGAGTGAAGATGTTGGAAAACCACAATAGAATTGATCCCACAGGTCAATAGGAAGTGCCCCCCCCCCCCAATTATGGAACGATCTCCCTGACGAGGGCTGTCTGACGCCAACATCATTGTGGCAGCAGGTTAAGACCTGCTTCTCTCAGGCATTCGGCAGTATATGATGAGGTTTTTTAATCTGGTCTTGATTTTTTTCTTGTTGATGGTTTTAAATTGTTTTTGGATATATGTCTCTCTCTCTCTCTCTCTCTGTTGTATGTTTATATGTTTGTAAGTATATGGTTTGATAATGTATTTTTAAGGTGTTAATCTTTGTGAACCACCCAGAGAGCTTCAGCTCTTGGGCGGTATAGAAATGTAATCAATGAAAGAATAAATGAAGAGAGCACGAAACATAACGGGGCGAGATCTTTTAGCTCCTGAACGAATGGAGGCATGGAGCTCTACAGAGCACTTCTTAGAACAGGATTTTACCATACAAGGTACAGCCCAGTCTCATGCAGCTGGAATGCATATGCCTAAACCAGGGGTGCAGAACCTGAGGCCTGGGGACCAAATCCAGCCCACACAGGGTCCTAATGTGACCCTTTGGGCTTCCCCAGAAGGCCACGCCCCCTTCTCCAGCTGCCACCACGGTCTTTTCCCCAACCACTAATCGCTTGATGGTTTTTCGGCTTTTGTGAGTGTGTCCCCCGCCCCCATTCTAAAAGGTTGAAATGCCTCTCTTATGGTTTCATTACTGGCAGTAAGAACTTTAAGCTACAATAGGCGGATCCTTTTTGTATTTTTGGCTCCACCCCTTTTGTCCTAGGCCCCACCCACCACTGGAACATGGTACCCGAGAGCTTCTCTGAAACAGAATTTGGCCTTCAGGCTGAAAGAGGTTCAGCGCCCCTGGTCTAGGCCATCTCATTCATTGAGTTGAGGTGTATCTAAGAGTGCTTCCTGACGAGGCTTTTATCATGCCATTGCCCTGCCTCATTCGCGGAATTTTACAGGGGCTCCAGACATTGTTGTCTTCCGTTTGTAGCCCTCTGGTGTTTTCTCACCACTTGTCTTTTTTCTACACACACACACACACACACACACACACATTAAGGAAGACAAGATGGAGTGCCAGTGTGGCGCAGTGGTGAGAGTGTTGGACTGGGACTCGGGAGAATCTGGGTTCTAGTCCCTGCTCAGCCATGAAACTCACTGAGTGACTTTGGGCCAGTCACTGACTCTCAGCCTCAGCCTAACCTACCTCACAGGGTTGTTGTGAGGATAAGATGGAGAGGAGGAGGATGATTATGTAAGCTGCCTTGGGTTCCTTGCAGGAAAAAAGGCAGGGTATAAATATAATAAATAACTACACAATGCCTTTTGATTGGTGGTGCTTGGAGTCCTCCACCTAGAAACACCCACACTCTGGCTGGGTCCAGACAACACGGTAACCCACACTCAGGGGTTGAGTGTGGGTTGTTGTTGGACTGTGGGTTGTTGTTGAAATGTGTCTGAACCCAGCTACGCTAACAAGCCATGGCTTGTTAACCATGAACCACCCATGAAGAGAACCCATGGTTTATTGTTGGGTTATGAACTGTGCATTAACCAACCATGGTTTATTATCTTGGCTGGGTTCAGACAACATGATAACTCACATTTCAACAATGACCCACAGTTCAATGACCACCCACACTCAACCCATACTCAACCCTTGAGTGTGGGCTATTGTGTTGTCTGGACCCAGTCTCTGTGTAGGGTTGGGCTGTAGTGTTAAGCTGCTGCTGCTGGTGGTGCTGGTGGTGGGTGGATGTGGAAATAAGTAGGAGAAAATAGCAAGATTTTTCCGCTCAGGATTTCCAGCAATTTGGAGCAAGTGTGACAAATTTCGTACTGGTAATAAAATAAAATTAAAAAAAGCTTTCTGGGTCTGCAGTGATTGGTAGATCTCTGCCAGGATGGCATGAGTTGTGATGGGCCTCAACAATTCTCCCAGTTACAAGACAGTGTTGCTGTTCTATAATGTTGTGCAAATAAAGAGGCTTTGACACAGCAGCTAACATTTGCAGGCAGAGAACAAAACTAGCAGGGTGTCACTCCTCGGAAGTGGTCCTGGAAAGGTAACAGATCAGAGCTGGGCTGGCTCCCCCATTGGGCAGAGTGGACATTTGCCCACTGTGCTGCAATGGGAGCCTTATGTAGCCAACAGTAGGGTAGCTGCTAGTGCAATGCTTTTGCCCTAGTCTCTTTCCTGGGTTGCTGGGAAGAAGGAAAGACTCCGTAGTCGCCTAGAGATGGCCAGGAGTGTCTCCCAAGTCTCTTTCAAATTAGGATGAAGGGGATAGCGCAGTGGGCAAGACCAAAACAGGTCAGGCTCTGCACAGACATACTTGTGAAATCCAGGATGAAAGCAAGTCAAGTGGGCGGGCCAGCACATATAGATAGATACCTTAGATAGAGTGAGATTGCCGGCCTACAACTATTCTACCTAAGCCAGACTCTGAAGCAATTACCATGACACTCCCTCCCTGTCATCTCTTTGTCTCCAGCCCTAGGTGTGCGTGCGTGTGCGTGTGGAGGGGGCGGAAACTCAATTTTTGCACTGGTGTCTCTCCTGCCCTGGTAGGCAGGCTGTCTGTCTCAGGCAGATGGCTCAGCCAATGGCACCTCGTCCTGTCATGCTGAAGGGAGCTGCCAAGCTCAGGTGCAGCACTGCGTGCTCTGCCTCACGTACAGCCATGCGGTCTATCCCTCAGCTATTCTGCTGCCTGCCAGCTCATTCACAGAGGGCTTTCTTTCTTTCTTTCCTTCTTTCTCCCCTCCCCTGCCCCCCCCCAAGAGATGCGCAGACAGCGAGTTCCATGCAGATTAACACACTGGCAGCTCCCGCACCTGCATCAAAGGCTGCTTGCACGCTTTTGTGTGTGCGTGCCAACCGCTTCTGTGCAGGTGTGGCATTGCTATCGGCTGTGCAGAGGGCTTGTTTCGCAGAGAAGGGGAAACTGAGGCACCTTGGAGGAGGCCAGTGGCTGGCCTGAGGTGTCTCGTAGTCGAACTGAGTGCAGTACAGAAACCTGTGCCCCCAACGGGAAAACTCAGGGGGCCCTGGCTGCCAATAATATCCATCCCCCCTCCCTTGCCGTGTGTGTGTGTGTGTGTGTGTGTTTGAGAGAGAGAGAGAGAGAATATTAGGAAATCTGATGGAAGAGGAAGAAGAAGACTGAGGAGGATTATGGTGATGACACCTGGAGGCTTTGTGGATTATTCACCTGTCAGGATAAAAAGAGAGAACCTGAATTTATAGCTCCCTGTCTTCATGCAGGAAGTGTCTTAACCCCTGTGGGGGGAACAAAAGGATTCTAGAGAGTGAGGCAAAATTCATCATGTTTTGTTACCCTGTGTATGTTGCTTAGGAGGAAAAGGAGTGGTCGGGATCAAGGGAGGCTGCCTTGAACCAAGAGAGACCATCGATCCATCTACCGGTAACTCAGAATTGTCTACCTGATTGGCAGCTAGGGTGGTGTCAAGGGCAGGCATGGCCGGGCACCAACCCAGGGCCCACTGGCAAGACCCCCCTGGAGTTGCTCCTCCTCTTCACCCTTGCCACCTGCTTGTCCTCCACCTGCCTCTTGCTCTGGCCCACACAAGGATGGTGGTGGTGAGAAAGAGGAGCAGGAGATGCCACTGCCTGCTTGCTCACTGGCTCTCTGCCTGCCAAGCAAGCAACTGGCAGCCATGATGAGAAAAAGAGGATGAGGAGAAATAGCAGCTGGTGACAATGGTGGTGAGAAGGGCCCTCATAAACCTGGAGCCAGGACTACCGGCAGTGAGTGACTCCCCAGGATTTGGCCACGTATTTCTTTTGCATATTTGCAGCCTGCCCGGCCCCCCTGGAGCGTCCCGAGGGTTCCCACGCAGTCTCCCATCCACACACGGGCCAGGCTCAGCTTTTAGTAATAGCTCACTGCTTACGTCATGGGGTGTCCTTGGGGCAAGCACCATCCCTCAGCTCTGCTCCTCCCTTAGTAACACGGAAAACAACAGTGACCTAGATGTGGTGACGAATGAGATAAGGAAATGCTATGGTTCACCTTGACCTTCAGGGATAGAGTGGGCTATATAAATCAAGAAACAGAGTTATATCTGCCAGAAACATTGTTCCATTCCAAGTGGGATGACGGCCCTGGCTAGTCATAACGTAGCGGGGGAAACGTGTCAGCGAGAAGTCATCCGAGGCTTGGAATAACTCTAGTCATACATATTTACCCGAGTAGGGTCTTAGCATCTATCGGTCAGTTTGATCCTTTCCGCAGTTAGGCAAACCTCAGCCTAGTGGGCTTCTTAGGCATGCCCAGCTCTGCATAGGATTGGTCTCCGTTGGCAGGGCCAGCCCAAGACGTTTTGCTGCCGGAGACAAGATGGCGCCCCTCCCATTTCATGTAGAAAAGTGCTGATAGTTGAATCTTTCTCACCGGCAATGAGACAGCATCCTCACTACACCTGAAGCAGCAGGCTAGCTTAGGGGGCACAGAACATGCCGGGAGGCCCACATCATAGAATAGTAGAGTTGGAAGGGGCCTATAAGGCCATTGGGTCCAACCCCCCCCCCCTGCTCGATGCAGGAACCCTAGTCACCACATCTCTCTCCTTCAACAGCTTGCTGCCGCCTGCCAGCATCTGCTGCCTGACACAACTGCCTCGCTCTGCCCAATGGTAGGGCTGGCCCTGTCTGTTGGCGGGTTGTGTGTGTGTGTGTGTGTGTGTGGTTCTAGGAAACCAACATTTCTTCAGAGTAATGGAGTCACAAAAACAGTTGGAAGGGAAAGGAAGCTGGGCCAGGGAAGAGGGGGATGTTTGAGAAGTCTGCATCAGATGGGTGGGTGGGTGGAGGGAGCAAGTATTGGAGAGGGCAGGAAAAGAAGACTTGGCAATGGGCCAGAAAGGGGCACCTTTAGGGAAAGGGTGTAAAGAGAGAAGGGAGGGCATGCGGGAGGGGAGGGTGTAGGAGGAAGGCTGGTCTGGGGGAAAGGAAGTGAGGAGGGAGCAGCGAGAGTTACGATGTTTCCCCTTGGCTTTGGGTTATTAACGCCTCCAGCTGGGCTTGCCAGATGCCACTGACTTTTAAGCATCTGCACTTACGGCTGTGCCTCCGCGCGTGTCTGCCGGGGTGGTTAATTAAGGATAGAGGTGACCCAGGCCTGCCAAGGGACCGTCCATAAAGCATATCGCTCCTTAAGGGGGTTGCCTGGGTGTTCTGCAAAGCTGGCTTTGCGGCAAAGTTGTGCCAGAGAAGCGATAGCCTCCCCCCCCCTTTTAGATGGGGCAAAGTGTGACAAAAAAAGGCGGGGAGCAGGTTTTATAAGGGCTCTTATAAAAGAGTGAGATGCTCAGATGGCCCCTTCAACACCCGTGCTCTCTGACTTGCAGGCCCCACTTTCAAAGGGTTTGCACATTACGTTTTAAAGGTGTGTATACATAAAACGTGTGTGTGTGTGTGTGTGTGTGTGTGTGTACGTACATAGCAGCTTACTCCAATCCAACCTCATGCCCTCCAGATGTTTGTATGTCAACTCCCATCAGCTCTAGCTAACAAGGCCAATGGTCAGGAATGCTGGGAGTTGTAGTCCAATGCATTTGGAGGGCACCAGCTTGGGGAAGGCTGATATAAATCATACAGGCACTTACAGTGCCAGGGAGCTGGGATTGGCCTGCGATTGCCCACTCATCTGATGAGGTGGATGCTAGTCCACAAAGGGTTATGCTACCACAAATGTTTTTGTCTTTATGAGGCCACAAGATGCTTGGTTGTTGCTGTTGTTTTTGCTTCAACCATCTATCAGGGCCAGAAAGTGTTCTAAGGGCTCCATAGCAGTGTAAAACAGGCTCAGAGGAAGCCCTGGGAATGGGGAGAGGCACAATGATCTGGTTCGCACAAGTCACAATATGTTGGCATGGGCCGGGCGCCATTTACCTAAGTAGCTTTTGTGTCATCCAAACGGCACGGCTTGTGGGAGGGAGAAACTACCCTCAAATAACCCAACAACAGCTCATGGGTTATTTATTTGAGGGTTGTTTCCCCCATGCCACCCCAGTTTGAACGACATGACAAGTCATGACAGGGGGGTAATTAGGCAATTGACACCGGCACACAGCATAGTTTAGCCACGGTGACTTGTTTAAGCCGCAGTGATTGGGCGAACCCGGCCACAGATCAGCAGGTATACCCCTAAATTCTGCACCCCACGGCTCCTTTTAGACAGTCTAGAGCAGCCTCCACCAACCGGGCATCCTCCAGATGTGTTGGACTACAACCCCCATCATCCCCAGCCACGGTGATGGTAGCTGTAGTCTAATACATCCGGGGGCTTGGGGAAGGTTGGCTTCCAGAATAAGAGATGCTCACGGGAACGCAGGAAGCTGCCTTATACTGAGTCCAACCGGGGAAGGGACCTGCGACTGCTGAGCGCAAAGCGGGCGCTCTGCCACTGAGTCTCGGCCCGCTCCGCTCCCCATCATCTCCCTTCTTTTGCAGGAGCCGTTCTGGACAGCGGGCGGGCGGGCGGGCGGCTTCTCCCTGCTCCTCTTTCCGGGCGCTCAGGCCGCATCGCAGAGAGCGGGAGGAGGCAGCTTCGCTTTCTCTAAACTAGGTGGCAGTGGCGACTCAGCTTTTATGAATGAAGCCGCGGCGGCGCGCAGCGCTTCGAGCGTGAGCTTCCCGGGCCCGGCGTCCCTGCTCCGCCGGCGGGGGCGGGGGCGAGGCGGCCCCTCCCCCTGGCATTAGCATAAGGGCGGAGGAGGTTTACATGTCATTCTGCACGTTGCCTCTCAGCGAGCCTTGGCCGGCGCCCAGCGAGTCAGCTGCTTCCGAGCGGCGAAGGAGGCCGGTCTGAGCCGAGCCGCGGCCGCCGGTTTTAAGGTTTCCCCGCCGCTGGGCCGGGCCGGCATCCCTGAGCAAGGGCTCTAGGAGGCGCAGGGGCCACTTCTGGCGCCGCGGGACGAGAGAGGCAGCGTGGCGCAGTGGTTAGAGAGCCCAACTCGCCGCCTGAAACTGAGAGTTTGATCGTTGCACGGCAGGCTGCCAAATTACAGCACCCACACCCCCCCGCCCCGCTCCTCTCTTCTCGCCGCCCTCTCATTTATCTTTTCATCATAGCCTGGCAGGGTACCATTTCCTTCTGCTGTGAAATCCTGCTTTTTCGTGTGTGTGTGTGTGTGTTTCAAAGGAACTATTTTTTATCTACACCAACTGTGCTCGCATATTCTCAAGAAGTGTAGCAAATCTTTCTTGCGAACCTTGGCTGATAAGCAATTAACATCCCCCCACTCCCCCTGTATAGGCCCCCTCACTACTTTTAACAGCGTGGTGACAGGTAAAAATTCAACAGGTTAAGCTTTTCCTGAGTTGTAGAAAGCTACATGGGCTGAACTTCTGTCTGCCTTTAAAAAAGTTGACCTCTTTCCCCTCCCTCTCCCCCAACACAGCAGCTGTGCAGAATGTGTAGCCCTGGTCTCCTTTATACAGTTGGCTTCTAAATAAATAAATAAATAAATAAATGTGCATATTGACCAGAGCAGTGAAGAGATTAAGGACCTGGCTCCTGGTTCTCCTTGTGGCTTTTCAGGATCAGTCTGTGCCTTTTACCTGTTCTGAAATCCTAGAATCATACAGTTGGAAGGGGCCATTTAGGCCATCGAATCCAACCCCCTGCTCAGTGCAGGAATCCAGTTTAAAGCATCCCTGCCAGATGGCTGTGCAGTCTCTGCTTGAATGCCTCCAGCAATGGAGAGCCCACCACCTCCCTAGGTAGTCTGACTGCTCTGACCCTTAGGAAGTTTTTCCTGATGTTCAGCCAAAATCTGCCTTCCTGTAACTTAAGCCATGTCCATTGTCCTACAGTCTTGGATGACAGAGAACAGGTCGTGGCCCACTTCTGTGTGACAACACTTTAGGTACTTGAAAAGTGCTATCATATCCTCCCTCCCTCTTCTCAAGGCTAATCAAACCCCGTTCCTTCAATCTTTCCTCCTAGGACTTAGTTCCTGATCATCTTTGTTGCTCTTCTCTGAACTAATTCCAATTAATCTGAATCCTTCTTAAACTGTGGTGTCCAGAACTGACACAGTGTTTGAGGTGAGGTCTGACCAGTGAGGAGGGGAATGGAACTATCATTTACTAAGATTTTGAAACTACATTTCTAATGATGCAACCTAAAATTGCATTTGCCTTTTTGGCAGCCACATCTGTTCCTTCCTTTTGGGTGAAGTGTGTATATGTGTGTATTCTGGGCATGCACCCCCCCCCATCTCTCTCACACACTCCTTCAGGAGCTCTTAACACTGGTTATGTTACCCCTTAACATACGCTAGCTGTTGTTTTGTATGTGGAGTTGAAGGGCAGTTGAAGGATAGTTTCCCTTGGCCTATTTTAATGCACATTTATGGATGGAATGGTTATGAGTGGTGCTAGTGGTTGCAAGTCAGGGACCATCTGGTAATTTTATTTATTTGTTTTAAATAAAATGTCATCAATAACAAAGAGCTAAACACACACACACACACACACACACCAGCCCAGGAACAACCATAAAGCAAACCCCAGTGGCTGGAGAGTAATTTAAAACCAAGCAAATGCCTAGCAAAACAGAAATGCCTTCATTTCTTGTCTGACGGCCACGAGAGAAGAAGCCAACCGAGGGAGGGAGTTCCGTGACCTTGGCCCTGCTACCAAGAAGGCCCTTTTATGTTTCCCAGCCAGGGGAGCCTCTGAAGGCAGAGGGGCACAGAGCAAGGCCACCGATGATGAACGTAGTAGGCAGCAGACGCATAAGGGAGAAGGCAGTCCTTCAACTAACCTGGTCCCATAACTAGATGATGAATTTATCTGGAATTGTGAAGGATCAGCAACCGGATCCTTTGCGTGAGTTCGGCAACTTTAGGGTTAACCGGCACAGCGCTAAGGCTCGTATCGGCTCTCGATTACAAGAGGAAAAGCCACCAGTCTTTGTATGCCCAAATAAGGCTTTTATTTGTTTATACAGCAATCAAGTCGGAACTACCAGTCTTCTAAGAATACGTTTACAGTCAACAAAACCTTAGTTGACTCGCGTCTTACCCAATGAGCGGGCTCCGCGGCTAGCAGGTTACACTCGGGTCACTCTACTTACATCAAAGACAATACTCTAGTCAGTTTCAGCCCAGCTCTCGATCGGCGCTTCCTAGCGGAGAACGGAGTGCCTGGGCGGCTGTTGCTTAGGAGGATCTGGCCCCGTGGTTCCCAACAACCCGAACCGGGACGGGAGAGGGGTTTTCTACCCTGGATTCCCCGCTCTCCCCCCGCCCCCTAGGTCAGGTGGGGGCTTATGCCTGCCCCTTCGTGCAGATAGGCTTATTCTTGCCCGGGAAGAAGGTGACGTAGGGCGACCTTTGCAGCTCTTCGAGGCTGCCCTTTGTGCTGATGGTCCTTGATGGCCCTTCCTGGACGGTTGTGGATCTCTGCCGAGGTCCTCCTTTGTTGGGGCTGATGGCTTGTCTGGCTACTCCCTGGTGACCTCATCCCTCCTCCCTTGGCCCCCTCCTTTGGGGAAAGATGTGTGTGCGTGTGTGTACTGATTTTTGGGCTTTCTCCACACCCTCCCATTTGGGGAAAGATGGCATTGGGGTCCACCACCCCAATCCCTATCTAACTGTCTCTTACTGAGAAAGCCCGGGACAACCCATCTGCCACGATGTTGTCCTTCCCCTTGATGTGTTCTACTAAAAAATCAAAATCTTGCAGGGCTAAACTCTACCGTAAGAGCTTCTGGTTGGACCCCTTCACCCTATCCAGCCAGCACAAGGGGGAATGGTCGGTCTGCAGTCGGAACCGGCGGCCCCACAGATAGGGGCGAAGCTTGGTCACTGCCCACACTATTGCTAGGCACTCTTTCTCGACAGTGGCCAAGTTCCGCTCCCGAGGCAGAAGTTTTTTACTTAAAAAGGCAACCGGGCACAGCCCCTGCTCTGGTCGTTCCTGCAGCAAGACGGCTCCCATCCCCGCTTCCGAGGCATCCGTCTGCAGAACAAAAGGGGCTTCAAAGTCTGGGGCTTGCAGCACAGGGGCTGCCATCAAGCAGGCTTTCAGTCCCTCAAACGCTGCCTGGCAAGCGGCTGACCATTGGACCTTAACGGGTTGCCGCTTCTTGCACAAGTCAGTCAGGGGGGCGGCTAGCTGGCTAAAATGGGGCACAAATTTACGATAATAGCCAGCCAGCCCTAAAAAAGCTTGGACCTGCTTCTTCGTCTGGGGTTGGGGCCAGGTGCGCACTGATTCTATCTTGGCTTCTAGGGGCTTGACACTACCTCCCCCTACCTTGTGTCTCAGATACTCCACCTCCCCCCTCCCAACCTGGCATTTCTTTGCCTTTACCGTCAACCCAGCACCCTGAATCTTTTGAAACACCTGGCGGACATGTTGCAAATGCTGTTCCCAGGTGGAACTGAAAATGGCGATGTCGTCTAGGTACGCGCAGGCGAACTCCCCCAGCCCATTTAACATTCCGTTTACCAACCTCTGGAAGGTAGCCGGACCATTGCGGACCCCAAACGGAAGGGTGGTGAATTGGAACAACCCCAGGTGGGTCACGAAAGCAGATTTCAAGGCAGCGTCCGCATCGAGCGGAACCTGCCAATACCCCTTTGTCAGATCCAGGGTGGTGATGTACTTGGCCCCCCCCAGCCTCTCCAGCAGCACATCTATGTTGGGGATGGGGTAGGGGTCCGGGACGGTCACCTTGTTTATTTTCCGGTAGTCTACGCAGAACCGGACACCCCCATCCTTTTTGGCTACTAATACGATCGGGGAGGACCAGGGGCTCGAGCTGGGCACAATGACTCTCAAGTCCAGCATGGCTTGTACCTCCTCGGCCACGACTTGGGCATGAGGCCCCACCGCCCGGTAGGGTAGGGACTGTATGGGGGGGCTATCCTCTGTGTCAATGGTGTGTTGTGTGAGTGTGGTGCATCCCGGTCGGTCTGAGAACATGGGCTGAAATTCTTCTAAGACCTGGGTGATCTGCTGCCGCTGCTGTTCGGACAGGGAGGGGGACAGTTTGATCTCCTCCATTCCTCCCCCTTCCCCCCACTCGGCCAACAACCCCCCATCAGGGTCTCCCGGTTCCACACACTCTTGTACTCCCCCCACCTTCGTCCCGCGTTCTACATACAGTTTCAGCATATTTACATGGAAAACCTTCTGCCTCCCCGGCTGCCCCGGGAAAGCCACTTGGTAGTTTACCTCCCCCGACCTTCCAATGACGGTCCCTGGGCCCTCCCACTTTAAGCACAGTTTGTCCGTCTTTTGGGGGCGCAGTACCAATACCTGGTCCCCCACTTCGAAAGTCCGTGGCACAGCCGTCCGGTTGTACCACGCGCTCTGCCGCTGCTGGGCTGTTTCGAGATGCTGCTGCGCCGTCTCCCTCACCTCTCGAAGGACAGTCTGGAGGTGTTGCATGAACGTATGCACCGGCACGGAGGCTTTTGCGGCAACCCCCTCCCATTCCGCCCGCAACAGAGCCAAAGGTCCCCGGAGCTCCCTCCCAAACATCAGTTCATTGGGGGAGAATCTTAGGCTTTCTTGGGGGGAGTCCCGGTAGGCAAATAACAAGTAGGGGAGGGCTTGATCCCAAGTCCCAGGGTGCTTCGCCGCATATGCCCTGATCATCTTTTCTAGAGTCTGGTTGAAACGCTCCACCAACCCATTGGTCTCGTGGTGGTATGGCACCGAAGTCAGGTGCTCCACCCCCCCCAGTTCCCACAATTTTTTAAACAGTTTGGACACGAAGCCCGTGCCGCAGTCCGAAACCACCGTGTGGGGCATTCCTAGGCGGGCGAAAAGAGAGAGGAGAGTCTTAGCCAGGCTGGTGGCGGAAATGGAGGCTAAAGCAAAAGCCTCTGCATAACGGGTGGCAAAGTCAACCACAGTCAATATAAACTTCTTCTCCGTCTTGGTGGGGGGATTCAAGGGTCTCACGATATCCATCCCTATTCTTTCAAAGGGGATGCCCACAATGGGTAGGGGTTGCAGGGGGGCTTTAGGATGGTCTCGGTTATGCCCCACCCGCTGGCAGACATCGCAGGACCGGCAATATTCTTGCACCTCATTTGCCACCATGGGCCAGTAGAACCCTTCTGTCACCCTAACCAGAGTCTGTTTCTGTCTTAAGTGCCCTCCCCACGCTACATCGTGGGCCAGTTGTAGTACAGCCTGGCGGTACCTCGCAGGCACAACTAATTGTCTCTTCTTTGGTTTTGGACCCGGTCCTGTCTTTGGGCAGAATTCTCTGTAGAGGGCTCCCGCCTCCCACAAAAAGCGTTCGGACTGGTCCCCTACCCCGGGCCCTTGACTGGCCCGCTCCCGACATCCCTGGAGGGATGGGTCGCTCTGCTGCTCTTCTTGGAACGCCTTCTGAGTTCCAAAATCACGGGCCATTGGCGCGAACCCCCCGGGGTCTTCGTCTTCCCCCACAACTGGGGGGAGCGGCGGGGGACGGCTGGCTGCCGCTGCCGGGGCCGCTTTACCGCGACCGGGAGGCGGGCCCGGGGACCTGGGAGGCTGCGGGTCAGGGGCTTGGTTGGCCCGACGCCGGGTCACCACCCCCACCTTGACTTGGGCAGCCCGGAACGCAACGTCGTTCCCAATGATGATTCCCCATTCTTGCTGGCCATGCACTATAACGTCTATCTCCCCTTCCCACCCCCTGTACTTGACCCAGACCCGGGCGAGGGGAACGGCTATGTTGGGAGAGTTATAGGGCTTTATGGCACAGGTGCGCCCCTTTAGCAACTGTCTCTTCTTTACCTTACTTCGAGGTAAAGCAGTGATGTCCGCCCCAGTGTCCCTATACCCCACCTGGGAAATATTGTTTACAGAGATGGACTCACAGAATTTGTCTTGGCTCTACCGCAGCTGCTCCGGGGAGGCAATGCGCATCAATGATGCCTGCGAGATGGCCCCCAGCGAATGCTGTCTTCCGCTCCTCAGGGACCGCGCCGCATCTTCACCGTCTCCCTCGAGGGACGAGCTGGACTGCTGATCCTCTTCGTGCTCCTCCGGTTCGCGGGACTCCGGCGCAAGCATCCTCCCCACCTTGCCCGGCGATGTCTTGGCGTGGCGGTTCTTTGCGATCAGTTTGGGGCAGCTCCTCTTGAGGTGCCCCGGTTCTTTACAATAGAAACATCTACTGGTGCCGGGGTTGTCTTTGGGCTTGCCTAGGGCTCCCTCCCGAGGTTTGGGGTTGCCCTTCTCCACACTTCTCTTGGTCCCGCCATGACTGAGGTTACCCCCCTTGGGTCCTTTGGGCTGCTGATACAGTCTCATTTGGTCGGCTAACTTGCCCATTTCCCTACAGTTTGGGGGGTCCCGATCCCGCACCGCCGTAGCTAGGTCCTCAGGGATAGTGGCACAGAATTGTTCCTGGATCAGGAGCTCCCGCACCTCCGCCAAGGAGGTCCTCCCGGTGGCCCCGATCCATGCGTCCCACACCTGCCCCAGGTGCGCCATCCAGGAGGCATACGTGTCCCCTGGGTTAGGCCGCCCGTAACGAAATTTACGGCGACAATGCTCAGCGGTGAGGGCAAACCTCTCTCTCACCGCTTCTTTGAACGCTCTATAGTCCAAGGGAGCGGTTTGGGTGTGGATGCCCAGAAGATCAGCCAGTTCCCCGCTGACTTGCGTCTTCAGGGCAGACATCCTTAAGTTGTCCGGCACCTTCTGCTCTACGCAGGCAGCCTCGAACAGGGTGAAAAAGATCAGTACATCCTGTCCCGACTGGTAGGTGGGAAATTGCTTCTTGTCCCATTTGGGGGTTGTGGTGCCCCCACCCTGGGATGCAGGGGTTCCCCCTTGTCCGGTGCCCTTGGTCAGCCTGGCCAACTCCAGCTGCATCTGTAGCATCTCTTGTTGATGCTGCATCAACTCCCTGGCTTGTTGCCAATTGAGTTGGGGAAAGAGGGCATCCAACCCTCCTCCCCCCATGGCTCCGCCAGCAACCCTTCTGCCGAGGTCTTCCTCCGCCTCTGGGTCCCTTAACTCGTTTCTCCTGCCGCTACTGGTAAGGCTGGGGCTACCCCACTGCTTGGGTTCCTGCCCTCCTAACAATGGTGAGGGGGCTTCACCCCCTTCCTGCCTTGCCGTCTTCGGCCGCACCACCCACTCCATTGTGGAGGTCTGGGTTGGGGTTTCTGGGCTGCTCACTAGCTCCACCTGCTCTTGGCTCAGACTATTCATTTTTCCTTGCTCTGAGCGCTCCCCAGCAATCTACTAGCCTGCCCGAAGTCCTGTTAGTTCCGACTGTCAAATGTGGTTTCCAATTGTCCCGTCGCCTGCCACCATGTGAAGGATCAGCAACCGGATCCTTTGCGTGAGTTCGGCAACTTTAGGGTTAACCGGCACAGCGCTAAGGCTCGTATCGGCTCTCGATTACAAGAGGAAAAGCCACCAGTCTTTGTATGCCCAAATAAGGCTTTTATTTGTTTATACAGCAATCAAGTCGGAACTACCAGTCTTCTAAGAATACGTTTACAGTCAACAAAACCTTAGTTGACTCGCGTCTTACCCAATGAGCGGGCTCCGCGGCTAGCAGGTTACACTCGGGTCACTCTACTTACATCAAAGACAATACTCTAGTCAGTTTCAGCCCAGCTCTCGATCGGCGCTTCCTAGCGGAGAACGGAGTGCCTGGGCGGCTGTTGCTTAGGAAGATCTGGCCCCGTGGTTCCCAACAACCCGAACCGGGACGGGAGAGGGGTTTTCTACCCTGGATTCCCCGCTCTCCCCCCGCCCCCTAGGTCAGGTGGGGGCTTATGCCTGCCCCTTCGTGCAGATAGGCTTATTCTTGCCCAAGAAGAAGGTGACGTAGGGCGACCTTTGCAGCTCTTCGAGGCTGCCCTTTGTGCTGATGGTCCTTGATGGCCCTTCCTAGACGGTTGTAGATCTCTGCCGAGGTCCTCCTTTGTTAAGGCTGATGGCTTGTCTGGCTACTCCCTGGTGACCTCATCCCTCCTCCCTTGGCCCCCTCCTTTGGGGAAAGATGTGTGTGCGTGTGTGTACTGATTTTTAGGCTTTCTCCACAGGAATAATGGTGAAATCACATATATGCACCCTGGTTTAATGAAAGATCCTCCTCAGGCAGTGGATTTCATAGAATCATAGAATAGTAGAGTTGGAAGGGGCCTATAAGGCCATCAAGTCCAATCCCCTGCTCGATGCAGGGATCCAAGTTGAAGCATCCCTGACAGGTGGCTGTCTAGCTACAGTGGTTTGCAACTAGGGCTGGGCTTTGGGGCTGAAGTCCAGGCTCCCGCAGCCCAGGGGGCCTCTAAAGGACCACCCAGAAAGGGGCAGATAATGAAGGCAGCAGAAGCAAGTTCCATTTCATTCCTGTAGCCATGATGGTGCTAGGGATTTGAATTAAGTGAGTAAAATGTGAAGCTGCACGTGCTCAGAAGTATTGCTTTTATTAACAGCAACAACAGCAGCAACAACAACAAAAACTAGGTTTGCAAACAGTTTTTTAGTGGGTTTTCTTCTTAACGTAACAGGAATGTTTTTTGTGGGATCAGTTCCAGCTTCTTCCTTCTGATGAAGTGGACAAGGTGCTTTCATCTGTGAGGCCAACCACCTGCTTGCTTGATCCTTGCCCGTCCTGGCTCATCATGAGCTGCAGGGAGAGACTGGGTGAGGGGATCAGGGTGGTGGTGAATGCCTCCCTCGAGGAGGGTGTGATGCCATCAGCCCTCAAGGAGGCAGTAATAAGACCGCTTCTAAACACAGGTCAGAGCTGCATCTTCAGCCTACCAGGTGGTGGTGAAGGCAGCAAAGAAGAATTTCTATGCTGCCTCTATCCCGTCTGTGGAGTGCTGCCCCAGGAGGCTGTTCCAAGTGGTCTGGAGCCTGGACGGTCCAGTTGCTCCGGATCCGTTGGAACAGTCTAAAGCCTCCTGTGAGGCTTTAGCAAAGCACTTTGCAGATAAAATTGATCGGATTAGGAGTGGGATTCCGTGCGTCGTGGACACAGTGGGAGAACGGGAGGAGGCCAGTGGCTGTCCGGTTGTGTGGAATCAGTTCCAGCTTCTTCCTTCTGGTGAAGTGGACAAGGTGCTTTCTTCTGTTAAGCTGACCACCTGCTTGCTTGATCCTTGCCTGTCCTGGCTTGTTATGAGCTGCAGGGAAAAACTGGTTGGGGAGATCCGGGCGGTAGTGAATGCTTCCCTCGAGGAGCGAGTGATGCCATCAGCCCTTAAGGAGGCAGTAATAAGACCGCTTCTAAAGAAGCCCTCTTTAGATCCCCAAGGTTTGAACAACTTTCGCCCAGTCTCCAATTTGCCATTTCTGGGCAAGCTGATTGAGCGAATGGTGGATGCTCAGTTGAAGGCATATTTGGATGAAGCCGATTATTTAGATCCATGCCAGTCGGGCTTCAGGCCTGGACATGGGACAGAGACGGCCTTGGTGGATGATATGAGGAGGGCTTTGGATAGGGGCGAATGCTCTTTTCTAGTCCTCCTCGATCTCTCAGTGGCTTTTGATACCGTTGACCACGGTATCCTCCTGGACCGCCTGGAGGAGTTAGGCGTGGGAGGCACTGTATTGCAGTGGTTCCGGTCTTTCCTCTCTGGAAGGTACCAGAGGGTAGTTCTTGGGGAGGAGGCTTCGGACCCTCGGCCGCTCACTTGTGGGGTGCCGCAGGGTTCCATCCTCTCCCCGATGTTATTTAACATCTACCTGAAGCCGCTGGGAGCTATCATCAGGAGGTTTGGGGTGCGCTGTCATCAATATGCGGATGACACGCAGCTCTACCTCTCCTTCAAGTCCTCACCAAGGTTGGCCATTGAGACCCTGTCCAAGTGCCTGGAGTCAGTGGCTGGCTGGATGGGAAGGAACATGCTGAAACTGAACCCCGACAAGACCGAGGTACTTCTGGTGGGGGACAAGGGGATTTTAGGGGATGTTGACCTGGTGCTGAATGGGGCACATCTACTCCTGAAGGACCAGGTCTGCAGCTTGGGGGTCATTCGAGACTCCCAGCTGTCCATGGAGGCTCAAGTGGCAGCTGTGAGCCGGGCGGCGCTGTATCAATTCCATCTGATACGGCAGCTGCGCCCCTACCTTCCTAATCAGCTGCTGCCATCAGTGGTTCATGCCTTGGTCTCCTCTCGCCTAGACTACTGTAATGCGCTCTACGTGGGGTTACCCTTGAAGACGGTTCGGAAGCTACAGCTGGTACAGAACGCGGCGGCTCGCCTGGTTAAAGGCAGCCGCCGGCGGGATCACATCACGCCAGTGCTGAAGGAGTTGCACTGGCTACCAGTTGCTTGCCGAGCTGAATTCAAGGTGTTGGTTTTGACCTTTAAAACCCTATACGGCTCCGGTCCAGTCTATCTCAAACAACTCCAAGTAGGCTGCTCAACAAGATCTGCCACAGATGGCCTTCTCCTTGTCCCTTCAGCCAGAGCAGCTAGACTGGTGGGGACTAGGAAGAGGGCCTTTTCTGTGGCAGCCCCCGTACTGTGGAACTCTCTCCCGAGTGACCTCCGCCATGCCCCCTCTCTGCTGAGCTTCCGCCGCTCACTAAAAACTTGGCTGTTCAGGCGGGAATATGGGGTGGGCTAAGATTTTAAAATTTTATACTGTTTTAAATGTATTTTATCCTGTTTTTATCTTATGTACATCGCCCAGGGTGGCCGGTTTGCCAGCCAGATGGGCGATAAATAAATGTAAATAATAATAATAATAATAATAATAATAATAATAATAATAATGATGTACAAGCAGTTGTAGAGTATGGAAGAGAAGATAAATGTTAGTTGTGTGCCTCACAACTGAAGCAATACACATGACACTCTAAACTCCCATGAAGTCTGGGATCTAAAATCACCTAGTTGCACCACTGTCAGCATGCCATCCAAAGGTTTGCAAAGTTTCAGTGATTATAACAGATGTGGACACCACGTGGCTTTTCTGCTCAGGCGCCAAAATGTTGAGTTCATATGTGTGCACTGACTAACCTCTAGTCAAATACTTTTAATTGGTTGTGTCCAGGACAGGTGCAGGGCAGTTTGGCACCCTAGGCGAAATTATATTTAGCGCACCCCCTGTCGTGCCGTGGGGGGGGGCTCCGGAGCAAAGCAGCCCTGCTCTGCAAACCACCCCCCGCAGCCGCCGGACCCCCCCGCCACCCCCTGCAGCCGCCGGACCCCCCCGCCACCCCCCGCAGCTGCCGGACCCCCCCGCCACCTACCTTCCCCCCCCGCCCTGGCCGCCGCCTCCTCTGAGGAGGAAGTGACGCGATGGGACCCCCGTGCTCTGTTTTTGGCCGGGGAAACCAGGGCAACAGGGCTGTTTAAGCCCTGTTGCCCTGGTTCCTCCCGCCAAAACAGAGCGCGGGCGGGGCTCCGGCAGCGGCGCGGAGAAGGTAGGTGGCGGGGGTCCGGGGTGGCGGCGGGGGGGTCCGGCGGCGGCGGCGGGGGTCTGGCGGCGGCGGGGGGTGGTGGCGGCTGCTGCAGGGGGGCGGCGGTGGGGGCAGTGGCGGTGGGGGGGCGGTGGCAGCGGTGCCCAGGCTCGGCCCCACCACTACCTCCGGGTGCAGCGTTTCTGCGCCCTCTTCAGCCACGCGCCCTAGGCAACCGCCTAGTTTGCCTAGCGGTAGCGCCGGCCCTGGTTGTGTCTTGTCTTGCCCTGCAGACTTTCCGCATTAGCACTGTCTGTACGTGAATGGGCCTTCCAGCTTTTGGTGTGTGAGTCTGGTGGCGGTTACTATTTTCCACTAATGGTGACAACTGCAAGATCCTTTCTACCTGAATGCACACATTTCCTTTAGATTTTTAGTCGCCTTCATGTCCTATCATCAGAGATCTTCTGTCTCAAAAGACTGGAAGGTTTCTCCCCGGAGTTTAAAAAGAGGGGAACTTGTCACATCACATGACTTCTGTTACAGCATGCAGGGGATGTCAGCATTCTGGGATAGCTTTAGCAAGTTTCCCTCATCATAGAATCAGACCAGGTGTGCCTTATCCTTGGGACTGATTTAGGGTGCAATCCTATGCAAGTTTAGACAGAAAAAAGGCCTGTAACTCCGAGCATGCCCCAGCTAGCATAGCTGGCTGGGGCATGCTGGGAGCTGTAGGCCTTTTTTCTGTCTAAACTTGCATAGGATTGCACCTTTAGACTGCTAAATGGTGACAGCTCCCCGCCCCGTGCCACCAGATGTGTTTGACTACAACTCCCATCACCCTAGGGGGCCTGGGAGTTGTAGTCCAACACATTTGGGGGGCACCAGGGTGGAGACATCTGGTTGTTGTTCACTCCATTATTATTAACAGAGTTTTGGGAAGGACGTGGGTTATTACTGTGAATAATTTATCTGGCACTTTAAAAATGTGTTAAAATGCTTTACACCATTTTTACTGTATTTATGCTGACTGTTATTGTCCCTTTATTCAGATGGGGAACTAAGGCGGAGAGATTTGCCTGCTGCCACACAATGTGTTTGTGGTACGGAGCAGGAAGGCAAACCAAGCTTTCCTTTTTCTGCTAGCTCTGGATAACTGATTTTCAGGGTCTATCCAGTTGTGTTTGCTGGGCCTTTAGTACTTAAATGGTCAGTTATCACCTCTCCCAACAAGCTGTAAATCTCCGGTCGCTGGGTTTCCACTAATTCAATTCACTGGGCCATGCAGGAGTAATAAAACTTGCACAGAAGACATCTGGCTGACTTGGCAGTTTTGAGTTGGATGCTTGGTTTTCCTTGTCTAATGGGTGGTCCATGGACCAGAAGATTTGTCAGAGAACAGAGTTCTCCCCGATGGAGCAGGGGCAGCACCATACTCTGTGGAACAGTTTCCAGTTGATGTGCAGCAACCAGACTGCCCAACCTGTGTTCTGATTATGGTGGAAGAAAGCTTTAGCTATATGCTTCTGCTTCAGTGCCACAACAGGTGAGAAACTTCCTGTGGATGAAGAGAGACAAGCATTTGACACTTGCTGCATTCTGAGGTGCTTGTTTTCAGGGTAGGGGAAGGTAACCTATCCTCAAACAATGCCCACCACACTCAAGAATGTCTGTCTTCACCCTCAGCAGGGCTAGCCCTACCATTAGGCAGAGTGAGGCAGCTGCCTCAGGCGGCTGATGCTGGGAGGTAGGCAGTGGCGGTGAGTTGTGGGAGGATGGAGCGCTGTGTGCCGTGCAACCTGCCCGGTGCCACCTGAGCTAGCCTGCTGCTGTCCTCTGGTGTGGTGGAGGAGGATGCCTCCCCATCGCCAGTGCTGAAGCAAGATACAGCTGTTAGTCTGGTCAGCTTTTGTATATGGAATGGGAGGGGGGGTGCCACCTTATCCAAAATGTCTTGGGCTGGACCTGACCTCAGGGAGAAACCACCCTGCCCTAAATGGGACATTGCCCTATTGGGAACCTTTCACGGAGAGATCAGAAGCTCCCCCGCACCCCCTTATCTGGTTTTGAAAAGCAGATACTGCATCAAGCCTGGGACTTAATGGCAGCTGTTGTGAGTCAAGCCGGCTATCTGCACCGCTCTCAGCCTTAATCAGAGTGCCTATAGACCTACCGGGGGTGCAGAACCTCTTCCAGCCCGAGGGCCAAATTCCATCCGGAGAAGCCCTCGGGGGCTGCATTCCAGTGGTGGGTGGGGGCTGAAGGCAAAAGGGGTGTAACCAAAGGCAAACAGGGTGGGGCCAGAAATGCCCGCATTTTCCAGCTTAAAGCTCTTACTACCAATAACTAAGCCTTAGGAGAGGCATTTCAACCATTTAGAATGGAGAAAAAAGCACAGGAAAGCCAGGAAACTACCAAACGATTGGTGGGTGGGGGAAAGGGGATGGGGACATTGGGGGAAGCCTGCAGGGCCATATCGGGACCTCAGGGGGGCCAGATATGGCCCCCAGACCTGATGGTCTCCACCCCTGCTATATACTATTTATTTATTATATTAATATCCCACCTTTTTTCCTGCAAGGAACCCAAGGCAGCTTACATAATCCTCCTCCTCCTCCTCCTCCTCTCCATCTTATCCTCACAACAATCCTGTGAGGTAGCTTAGGCTGAGAGTCAGTGACTGGCCCAAAGTCACCCAGTGAGCATCATGGCTGAGTGGGGACTAGAACCTGGATCTCTCGAGTCCCAGTCCAGCACTCTAACCACTATGCCACACTGGCTATTTGATTTGTACCCCCACCTTTCTACCAAGAAAATGGCACTCAAGGCGGCTATATAGTAACAAGCAGATGATCTTCCCCCGAATGCACTTGTGAGTGGGCGCTTTGCAATGGGAAGGGATAACCTTGGGGCATGTCCTGCTCAGAGCTTGTATAGTTGTTATTTCCTAACAACTGTACTGACTCATGACATTAGAGCTGCAAATATGTAGAGAGACTCCTGTCGGATTTTCTAAACACAGGATTCTTTCCATGAAGCACATCATTATATTATTGTATTCACCTTCGCAATATGAGGTTGAGAGAAAGAAACAGTGAATTGTCCACGGTCACTGTGAGAGCACTGCCAGGGCTAAACATGGGCTTTGGATCTCCCACTTCCAAACCCATCGCTCTAGTCCAGCCATCCCCAACTTTATGCTCTCCAGGGGGGATCAGGGGGAATTATGGGAGTTGTAGTGCAACAAATTTGGAAGGCACCAGGTTGGGGAAAGCTGCTCTAGCCACTGTCTCTGTGAGGGAATATATATTAGAGGCCTGTTGCTAATGCTTTGGTAAATTCCAACGCAATCCTTTGCTCCAAGGTTACCTAATCTCTCTCTCTCTCTCTCTCTCTCTCTCTGTGTGTGTGTGTGTGTGTGTGTGCTGTCCTGTCCTGTCCTGTCCTGTCCTGTCCTGTCCTGTCCTGTCCTGTCCTGACCTGTCCCTCTTCTTCTCCCTTTCTCTGCTCTTTCTGTTGCCTGCCTTTTTCTCATGCCTTTTGTGTGAGCATGCCTCAAGAGAGACTTCAGCTGCCACCCCAGACGTCCTTACCTGGGAGTTTGCCCCACAGAACCCTGTGAGATTTGCTTCCAAGCAAACAGGCACAGGATTGGGCTGCCCCAACCCTATCCTAGGCTAGTTTACTCAGATGTAAGCCTCTCTGAGTTCATTAGGGTGAACCCCCATGCATGCACCTAGGATCAGGACCGTGGTGTGAGGGGGAAGGACGATTTAACATTTCCCTCTCCACTGTGGTCCCAATGGATCCCCCCTCCAAGCTGTTGTTGGTGCCAAAAGAAGTTTCTCTCCCCAAGCTAATAGCATCTGGGGGTGGGGGTTAATCTAGACCTAGCCCCTCCCCATACACCATGGTCCTGGTCAGCCCCCTCCCCTGCACTGTACCTAATGACAGTTAAAAGGGATTCAAGGAACTTAAGAGGGACACATTTAATGTCACCTGAAGTTTTGCTGTCAGTTTTCTATGTGGTCTGGCATGGAGGCCAGGTTTGCTTTTGTTTTGTTTTTTGGTCTGGAGACATGTTCAATGACACGAGTCCCCCATTTCCCCCACAGCCTGAAGTTACAGCGCATAGTTATAACTATGGAATTCACTTCCACAAGATGTAGTGATGGCCACCAATTTGGAGGGCTTTAAAAGGGGATTGGACAAATTCATGGAGGAGGCGGCTACCAGTGGCTACTAGCCCTAATTGGCTATATGCTACCTCCAGTATCAGAGACTGTATGCCTATGTACTCCAGTTGCTGGAGAACATGGGTGGGAAGGGTGCTGTTGCACTCATGTTCTGCTTGTGGGATCCCGTGGGCAGCTGGTTGGCCACTGTGTGAACCGAATGCTGGACTACATGGACCCTTGGTCTGATCCAGCCTGGCTCCTCTTATGCTTTTATGAAGTGACAGAAATCAGACACAGGTCGAGCACCTCAGAACTAGGCCCAAATTTCAGTGTCTCTCTTCTCCCTCCTCCCTCATGCACCCTGATGCACTTGCTGCTAGGCTTCGAGGCCACAAGTGCGATACAATATATGATGCACCTGTGCATACAGATGAATAACCATAGTATATGTGTGTGTACTTTGCGCTGCAAGAAGGAATACTAACCTCCAGTGTGGAATATACTCAGTGAAGGGCTGGAGGTAGGAAGAGGAAGGAGGCAGGCTCTATGAAAACGGAAGTATATCTGTTTCTTGAAAGCTGGTATGGATTGGAATCACTGTCCAAAGAGATGCTCTAAATTTAAAGTCTCCATTACCTCAAAAGGGAAAACTGCCTGATGCTCTGCCAAAAGCCTCGCATAACTCATGTGCTCTGACTGAGTGCCCTAGCTGGCGTAAGCGGGGGATTAGAGAACCAAGGGCCAAGGGAGGGGGTGGGGGAAAGGAAGGAGGTCCCACCAGGTGGAATCGCTGTTCAATCAAAGAGCCAGAAGAATTGTAGGGATGGAGGCCACCTTAAAAGAGTTTCCAGCAGTCCATCCATATGACCGAAGGAGACACACTCAAAGCAAAATGTTTTATCTGCCATATTCTATAGCCAAGGCAACCTTAACAAAGAACCGTGTGCGCTCGCATTTCCCTTCAGACACTTCTGTGCTGCAGCTGGGTCTGAAGGTCCTCGCTCTTTCTCCCCTCTCTGTTTTTCATCATTATGTCATTATTGCATCCCCCTTTCCATTCAGAGAAAAGAGGGGATGCCAACGCAAAAGAATGGGCATTTAAACAGAACTAGATTGAGCAGGCAGTGTGTGCTCAGAACAAGAAGTCTTTTTACATTGCATATGAACGTATGCATGGCTTCATTCAGCAGAATCCTCCCTCAGTTTGAGCTGCATGCAGAGAATCAGGCATTGACGCCCCCCCCCCCCCCGGGACTGACATCACTGACATTTCCATGCTAAGTCTTCCCTGACAGTTGGTGAAAAGAATCTACTAACACAACGATGAAAGCACAGTCTGATTTGTTGAAGGCATTTGGTGGGGTTGCTTAAAATTGGGTTCTTCTCGATTATTGTTGCATGATCCTGCATACGCATAAGAATACGCAGTGGCGTAGCGTGGGTTGCCAGCACCCGGGGCAAGGCAAGTAATTTGCGCCCCCTAACCCGTGGATTGCGCCCCCTAACCCAAGAGCCGTTACGGCCGGCGGGCAGCCGCCTCTTGCTTGCGGCCCCTGCAAGTGGTGCCCTCCAGCGCCGCCGCGCCCACAGCCCGGACCGCGGGCGCTCCTTTGCCAGCTGGCTACTCGCGACCTTGGCGGATCCAGCGGCCGGCGGAGCGAGCAGAGCAGAGCAGAGCAACGGCGCCACCGACCGGGCCCGGCCCGGCCCAGGCTGCGCAGGAAGGCGAAGGCGCGGCAGGGGCGGGCGGGGCGCTCTCCAGGCCCTGCCTCCCCGGCCCGCAGCCCCGCGCAGGAGGCCCTCTGGGCTGGGGCTGCTGCGGCAGCGTAGCCCGCCGGCTCACCCGGCTCACCGCGCTCGAGGCTCTGGCGCACCGCCTCCCGCTCCGGTTCCGTCGCGACCTTGCCGATCACGGCCAGCAGCGCGCGGCGCCTCCCGCTGCAGGACGCGGCCGGCGTCTCCATAGCGACAGTCCCGGCCAGCGTCCCCATGGCAACCGGCGGCCCGCTTAAGGAGACCCCGGGTCGCGCAGGGATTGGCTCTCGGAAGTGCACGTGACCTGGGCAGCCGGCGCCCGCCGCTCCCCGCGGGGCGGGGCTCCCTGCCTGCGCTGGCTCCGCGCGGGGCGCTCCGGGGACCTGCCGGCGCTTGTGCTGCGGACGTCTGTATGGATGTGCATTTTTCAGAACAGACTCGCTGTTCAAATGCCCCTCCTTTTGTATTGCCAATGCCATCACCTCACAACTTTGCCCCACTCTGAATGGGGGGTGGGAGGAACGGGATGGTGGCATTCTGTGGGGAGACCAATGTTTTCGTGCATTAGCGGGCAATCCTATGCTGGTTTAGACAGAAAAAAGTCCTAAACTCCCAGCAGAATTGCGTCCTTAATGCATGCAGAAATCCATGCATCAGACCTGTGCCTACAAGTATGTTTGTATCAGCTGTGTGTGTTTGTGTGATATGTACCCCAAATAGCAGGTACAGTTCACATGGTGTCTTAAGTCCTGCTTCTGATTAGCATGCCACACAGTCATAGCTCCTGAAAGAGCTGTCTGAAGCATCGCTGCTCTTGTGATGCCCCCCCCAACTGGATTAGAGCAAGATAAGGCTCTTCTTAAACATGAAATGGAGCATCTCTGTTGAGAAGAAGGTGCCATCAGATGAATCCCCAGGCAAAGCCTATTAAACTGAAACGAAAACATGCCCAAGCAGGGCCGGTGCTACCATTAGGCCAACTAGGCAGCTGCCTAGGGCGCAGGGCTAAAGGGGGCGCCAGAAACGCCTTGAAAAAAAATACAGCGCTCTCAAGTGGGAAGGGGGGCGCTAAATATCTGATCTTGCCTAGGGCACCAAACTGCCTTGCACCGGTCCTGTGCCCAAGACATTTTCTGGCCTGAGGTGAAGGGCAAAATGGTCCATTTTCTGTACAAGGTCTAACTAGGTTGACAGCTGAATCTTACATCAACACTGGTAACAGGGCAGCATCCTCCACCACACCTGAGGGAAGCAGGCTAGCTTAGGTGGCACAGGGGGAAACAGCGCCGTGGTGTGTGTGTGTTTCTCTCCTGCCATTGCCCCAGTCCCCAGCCTCCAGTGCCCTAGAAAAAAGCAGGATAGTCAGACTACTGAAAATAAAACATAAAACCGATCACTCCAGCTGACATCCAAACTGTAGCTTGCCAAGATTGTAAGTCATAGCTCTTGGCACTGTTTTACCTTACACTGCAAATCAAGAAATGCTTTGTTGCAAAGTCCTGTTTCTTTCCCACAGTAGTCTAACACCCACTTCAGGTGAAAATTCTGGGAACATTGTACGAATCAACAAAAACTGAAGAAATATTAATCAGGCTTCTTGCAAAGGAAATAAGATTTCCCCCCAGTGTTTTTTGCATTCTTTCTATAGAAGGAAAGAGTTGTCTTATTAAACCAATCTTCTTGTCCCCATCCATGCCAGGCAAAACCACATTCTTTTATCCACGAAGCCTAAGATTATAAAAGATTAGCTTTTCTTGATCTCCCCTTCCATACTGATCGACTTGTTTCACTTGTTCTTTCCTCTAATTCCTGTTTCGTGACATCACAGCCAGTTCCCATGGAAATAAGGATAAGATCACAAACAGCTACTTACTTATGTTATTATTTATTTATTATTTTTAGATAGCCCTTCAATCCTGTCCCTAGGGCAGTTTGCGAGAAAATATAAAACAATTAAAATGTAAATGCAAACAAAACATTAAAATTTTTCAAGCCTTCAAGATCACAAAAGCAGCACAGAACAGTCAGCAACATTAATATTGTGTCCAAAAATTCTTGGGAAAATAAGGGTGCAATCCTATGCATGTTTAGACAGAAAAAAGGCCTGCAACTCCCAGCATACCCCAGCCATGGGAGTTGTAGGCCTTTTTTCTGTCTAAACATGCATAGGATTGCACCTTAAAACACAGTAAGTATCTGATGAACCACTCTGGGGAGAGCATTGCACAATTGGGATGTCACCACCAAGAAATCCCTATCTCTGGTAGCCTCTGATGATGGGGGAAGATCTGAATGTCTGGGTAGGTACAAATGGAGAGGCATGAAAGAAAAGTAATGTATCTGCATAACAACTCACATATCTCTTTTCCAAGAAAGCAAGTAAGTGCAAAACTTCCTCTTTCACCTAGCATGCTCCACTACTCAAGCACATTCTCAAAAAATTTCCCTCAGGGATGACCATGTCTAGACCAGAAGCTCTTGTGTTCCAGTCCAGTCAGTTTTCCCACTCCGTAGTCTTATGGGATTCAGGGAATGACCACAGCGCCGTTAGGGATAAGGAAAACACTGACTGCAAGCAGATTTTTCCCTGCTTGAAGGCTCAGTTTCAGCCTTCCCAAAGCTGTCTCCGCCAGATGTGTTGGATGACAACTTTTGTCACCCCGGCCAGCATGACTGGGGATGATGGGAGCTCTAGTCCAACACATGTGGAGAGCACCAAGTTGTGGAAGGCTGCTGCATCCCCTTCCCTTCACAAGCAGCATGTGATGTGTGTGTCCTTAGTTTGTGCGATAGGTTCTCACTGGATTCTTGGCCTGGGTTTCTTCCTAGTGTGGGAGCTCACCTGATATAACTGCAGGTGTCCCTTTAATAATGAAATGGACACAAACATGGAAGGATTCCCTGGGAGTTAACTGATGCTCCAGGCCTCCAGCATCACCTTAACCTGGTTCATTACACTATATTGCTTAAGTGTGTGCATTTCATCATTGCAGAATCTGGCAGTGTCGCTGCACTTAATGGTCTGTGTTGGTATTACTGTTATGAGCCCCCAACTGGAAGGAATTATGTAGCTGGAGCAGCTGAAATTAACCTCAGGCCATCTTGGAATCAATGTGAAGAAAAGTTTTCATTTGACTAAGGGTAGCTCTGAAGAAAACAAATTGTTTCAAATACTATATTTAAGAACATAACCTAACCAAATGTAAGCATTGTTGAGGCCCATCAAGTTCGATGGGACCTAAAAGTGCTTACGATTTTGCCAGCCTTCCCCAGCTTAGTGCCCCCGTTTTGGACTACAACACCCATCATTCTTGACCATTGGGCATGCTGACTGAGGCTGATGGGAGTCAAAATGCAAAACTTCTGGAAGGTACCATGCTGGGGACGGCTGGATCACACCTTTCAGGTTTATCAGGCCTGTGGCTCATGCTGGCTCAGCTTGTCTGAGCATGGAAAGCTAAGCAGGGTCAGGCCTGGTTATTACTTGGATGGGAGACCAGACCCCTCCTCTAGTTTCCTGCACTGAGCAGGGGGTTGGACTCGATGGCCTTGCAGGCCTCTTCCAACTGTATGATCTATGAATCCAGATGTTGTATTAGTGTTACTGTGTTGCATTTTTTTCCTTCTGTAAATAGCAGCCAAGGGGAAGCCTGAGCAGCCTCAAAACCAGGCAGGGTGGGGGAGGGGGTGTTTAACTCTTTCTCTCCCTGCCACTGCCCCACCCCACCCCAATGTCCCTTCTGAAGCTGTTACTTGCATTTTAAGGAAAGTTCCCATTGGCACCAATGGAGGCTTCCTTTGACATGCAAATAGCAGCTTCAGAGGGGGCTGAGTTTTATGGGGCCATCCACGCAATTAAGACCATGTCTAATTTGGCCCTCAGCAAGCTCCTTCCTTCCATGGGGCTCTTGAAGCAGGGGCAGGGAACCTGGGGCCCTCCAGATGTTGCTGGAGTATCATTCCCATCATCCCTGACCATTGAGTGTCCTGGCTGGTGCTGATGGGAGTTCAAGTCCAAAACATCTGGAGGCCACCATGTTGGGGAATGCTGGATTACACCCTTCCAGTTCATCCAGATGTTGCTTTGATGTCATTGTGTTGTAGCTGTTTTCTCCCATGCAGTTCTTCCTTGCTGCTGTATTGTAATGTGCAGTCCAGATCAATCGGTGTTATGACATGATACCTTCCACCTTCCACCTACATTAGTGCAAAGAAATAATCGTAGCTGGGTTATTCCCTCAGGTGAATGGGTGCATTTTGTCCCAGAAACCCCATTTCCTTGCTCTTCCCTTGTCCTCCTTTTAGGACAAGTGTGTTTTCCTCCCCTTCTCTGAATGTGTGTGCATGGTGAACACAAGTATATAAGTACAAATATTCCTGCCATCTTCATATTAACAACAGCAACAACAAATTCACAAGTGCAAATTAGCACCAATCCCTCCCAAAAGTGAAAAACCAGTCCGCAAGTCCATGGAATCCAAGTGGCTCAGAAAAAAAGCCAGTCTGCTGTGGAATTCACAGATCGGATTAACAGAAATCTGAACTCATTTGACTCCACTGCAGATTTCAGATTTCCCTGGCTTATCAGAGGTTCTTTCTTGAAAAGACTGATAATAGCAGGCAAGCTGCCCTGAAAGGCTGCTTGGCTAATGTTCACACATTATTGGTCCTCCTCTGCAATATGCAGTAACAAGAGAGTATTGGGCATGGTCCAGGAAGGATGTGGTCTCAGTTCCCAGGACAAAGATAAAGCCCAGTAGGTCTAGCTTTTTGCACTCCATGTGAACTGACAGTACACTTTGCACATGCCCCAGAATCTTTTACATTGCACAGGGATTCTTATACAGACAGGTCAATAGGCATTAGCAAGCCACTCTTCGATGCCCCAAATTGGGGGTGACAGGGCACCATGACGTGATCCCATACTGATGGAGCAGAGGATGGTAATAATCATATAGAAGGTCACAGTTCCAGAGTGCTGCCACTGCAGTGTCACACCTGTTTAGTGCTGGTCATCCAATTGTAGGTGAAATTGTGATTGTGCATGAGAAATGGCGCTTCACGCGCACAATGCTAAAATAGTAATTGACATGCTTAAAAATCACAGTGGTTATCACTTAACCTTTGTCCTTTTTCAATTTTCACAGTGCTTCAGTGTCATTTAGTGCTTTCCCTGGGTTTAAGCTGCCTTCCCTAGATTTAAAAGCTGTGTGTGTGTGTGTGTGTGTGTGTAATAATACACACCAATAGGCTACGCTATACAGGCCTGTGGCTCACACTGGCTCAGTTTGTCTGAGCGTGGAAAGCTAAGCAGGGTCAGGCCTGGTTATTACTTGGATGGGAGACCCCTCCTCTAGTTTCCTGCATTGAGCAGGGGGTTGGACTCGATGGCCTTGTAGTAGGCTCCTTCCAACTCTATGATCTATGAAATTGCTTAGTGGCAGTAAAGAATAATCAATGTGCATCTAAAGTCAGATCACGCCGAGATGCCTCCTTCTGGCTCCCTAGAAAACAGCACCTCCTCCTGGATTTCTGAGCTGAACCTGCTCTGGTGCTCCTTTCTATGAGAAAGGCAAACTTTGAGCTGCATGTTATGGTCTTATTAGTTTTCAGTTTGGTTTTGGTCTTTTGGGGTTGCTTTTCCTCAGTTGACATCTTGGAGATTCTTGGGCTGGAGGCAAAGAGACAGAAGAATGCAGGCATGGTCCTCAGTGGCAACACATGTGCATCAATCATCATATCTCTCAAAGTGTTGTCATTACATACACCCGTTGGACTCTTACAAACTCACCTTCTGGGTATTACCTCTGGGAGACATTTCAAGAATTTTAGAAAAGACGTTAGAGGAATGTAGCAAGGAGACTTCTAGGATCCTATTTGAGGAAATAGCTATACACAGGATAGGATGAATTGTCTCTAGATGTTGCTAGCGATTGTTACAGAAAAGCTCCAAAATGCTGTGGTGCCGGCTCTAGGTTTCTGAGGGTTCCTGGGCAAGACACCCTCAATGGAGAGGCAGTCCTCCAAGTGCCTTGGTCCTAAATCATGCACTTTAACCCCGCCCCCTGCCTACAATGTTATGGAAGATCAGCACAACCCAACTTGTAAGATACAGGTCATATTGCCACAATATCTAATTTGACCCTTCATTTCTGGCCAATCTGGCTTTGCAAGTTTTTGTAGCACTTTAAGCTCTACCTGCACAGTTGCAATAGCT
Source organism: Shinisaurus crocodilurus (assembly GCA_021292165.1). Classification (NCBI taxonomy): domain Eukaryota; kingdom Metazoa; phylum Chordata; class Lepidosauria; order Squamata; family Shinisauridae; genus Shinisaurus; species Shinisaurus crocodilurus. The sequence goes on along the minus strand of CM037879.1, from coordinate 73,385,470 downwards.
GCATGTTTTGGTGTGACTGCCCCTGTGTGCACCCTGATCAGTTTTGGAATGGTTTTTGGAACTTAAAAAATGGATTTTTTAGTACATGAAAGAAAAGTAATGTATCTGCATAACAACTCACATATCTCTTTCCCAAGAAAGCAAGTAAGTGCAAAACTTCCTCTTTCACCTAGCATGCTCCACTACTCAAGAACATTCTCAAAAAATTTCCCTCAGGGATGACCATGACTAGACCAGACCAGAACACCCCAAACATTCTGTCCAAACATTCTGTCAGTGAATCTACCTTCTCACCGCCATTGTCACCAGTTGCTATAGCTCCTCTTCCTTCTCATCATTGCTACCACCTGCTTGTTTGACAGACAGGGAGCAAGTAGGCAGTGGCATCTCCTCCTCCTCCTCCCAACCTACCATTGTCTCTGAGCCAGAGCAAGAGGCAGGGGAATAAGCAGCTTGCAATGGTAGAGGAGCAGCCACTCCAGGGGGCTCTTGTCAGAGGGACGCTGCTGGGTTGTGGACCCTTGGCAGGTGACCGACCATGCCTACCCTTGATGTTGCCCCTGACTGCAGTGCTATATGAAGAGTTCAGAAACATACCATGGCTAAAATAGTTTTCACTCCCCTTAGAGAAACAGCAAAATTGCTGGGAAGAGGGAGAGGCTCTAATTTTGCCCCCTCCCCAGTCCCAATCAGCAATCTGTATTTTGCCACTTAGCTAATGGCTGGGCAGTGGGGAAAAGTGGGTGGGATACTCCAGGGGCTCTGCAGCGGAGGGCTGCATGCAGCCCACGGATTGCCTATATGTGCCCTGTGTAGTCCAGAAATAAGGGCAGAAGTTGAGAGAAGTTAGATAGGAACTTGTCTGAGGATATAGAACTATCTGGTGATCAGAAGGGTTGCACTTCCAAAGAAGCTGGTACGTAGTAGACACAGATATTTCCTTCCCCGTTAGAGTGAGCTCCTCCCCCCCCCTCCTCAAAGTGTCCTGCTGCATTATTATGTATTTGATGAGCAAACAGAAGGGGATGCTTTTTAAACAAGGTCCTGCAAACTCACTTTCTTTTCTACCCCATGTGAGTGCTGGTTTGTTATTTATTGACAACCTGGCTAGCATTCAGTACATAGCAGAACATTGTGGCTGAATATTATACTGCAAATGTATTTATAGTTTTCATTTTTTAAAAATGAATTCCTCTTGAGTGGAGCCATGTTCTGATGCACTGACAGAAGGATGGGATGCCCTACCTGGTTTTTCTATTTTGCTAGAAGTAGAGCTTGGTGGTTATAGTTTTGGAAGATTTCTAGCACTTGATTTTCTTGCAAAGTTTTCTTGGGCCTTGTTCTGAATCATTATAAAAATAAATAAATAAATAAATAAATAAGAGAATGATCTCTTAAGAAAAAGTCCAGATTTTTATTTTTTAAAAAATCTGTAAACAATGCAATTCCTCTGAAAGACTAACTAATCTCCTTGGCAAGGGCATTTGTGCTGGGCTCTACAGATAATGTAGCATAACCACAGTTGAAGATATTTACTGGGACATTCTCCAAGCCATCTGTACTAGTTCCTTGATCTAGGCATCAAACTGGAGGCTTCATGGCCAGTGATATATCAGTGCTACTTACTGGAATAAATAAATTACATCTTGGAGATTAAGAAGCTGCTCTCTATCCAGAATTAGCCAAAGCTAATTTTAAATCTCTGTACACATCCAGAATTTTTGGTTTTTTTATTGCACCAGACAGGCTTGGTTTCCTCCTCACTTCACATTTTCAGTGACTGTTTGATCTCATAACAAGTGGTTTGTTGGGTATTCAGAACATGGAATGTTGCTCTCTTTGAAGTCAGTGGAGCAGTGCTTATTTACACCAGCTAAGGATCTGGCCCTTAATCTGCAGCCATCTAGGATAATTCCCCCCACCCCCAAGCATAACACTGATCTAGGATTGTGCTGAAAGTCTGAAGCTTCTACATCACAGGAAACACATTCCTCAAAACACTACACTCTGATTTGGGCATTTGGATGTGTTAGGGTTTGTTATTAATAGGGGTTTCCCCCCCTGCTCTAACTTTGTGTGCCAAAAGCATGATCCCATCCCACCCCACCCCACCCCCCCAAAGGCTAAAGAAGCAAGAAGAAGATTCTTTGTGACATTTCTTCGCTTTATCTCATAGGGTTGGGTAGTTAGCTAGTTCCACAGTTCGGTGCCAGTGCTCAGAATCTTACAGCTTTTAGTTATTGACCACAACACAAAGAATCAATGTGTTCTTAGTTTTGTTTTTGTGGAGAAAGCCCAAAAATCAGTACACACACGCACACACATCTTTCCCCAAAGGAGGGGGCCAGGGGAGGAGGGATGAGGTCACCAGGGAGTAGCCAGACAAGCCATCAGCCCCAACAAAGGAGGACCTCGGCAGAGATCCACAACCGTCCAGGAAGGGCCATCAAGGACCATCAGCACAAAGGGCAGCCTCGAAGAGCTGCAAAGGTCGCCCTACGTCACCTTCTTCCCGGGCAGGAATAAGCCTATCTGCACGAAGGGGCAGGCATAAGCCCCCACCTGACCTAGGGGGCGGGGGGAGAGCGGGGAATCCAGGGTAGAAAACCCCTCTCCCGTCCCGGTTCGGGTTGTTGGGAACCACGGGGCCAGATCCTCCTAAGCAACAGCCGCCCAGGCACTCCGTTCTCCGCTAGGAAGCGCCGATCGAGAGCTGGGCTGAAACTGACTAGAGTATTGTCTTTGATGTAAGTAGAGTGACCCGAGTGTAACCTGCTAGCCGCGGAGCCCGCTCATTGGGTAAGACGCGAGTCAACTAAGGTTTTGTTGACTGTACACGTATTCTTAGAAGACTGGTAGTTCCGACTTGATTGCTGTATAAACAAATAAAAGCCTTATTTGGGCATACAAAGACTGGTGGCTTTTCCTCTTGTAATCGAGAGCCGATACGAGCCTTAGCGCTGTGCCGGTTAACCCTAAAGTTGCCGAACTCACGCAAAGGATCCGGTTGCTGATCCTTCACATGGTGGCAGGCGACGGGACAATTAGAAACCACATTTGACAGTCGGAACTAACAAGACTTCGGGCAGGCTAGTAGATTGCTGGGGAGCGCTCAGAGCAAGGAAAAATGAATAGTCTGAGCCAAGAGCAGGTAGAGCTAGTGAGCAGCCCAGAAACCCCAACCCAGACCTCCACAATGGAGTGGGTGGTGCGGCCGAAGACGGCAAGGCAGGAAGGGGGTGAAGCCCCCTCACCATTGTTAGGAGGGCAGGAACCCAAGCAGTGGGGTAGCCCCAGCCTTACCAGTAGCGGCAGGAGAAACGAGTTAAGGGACCCAGAGGCGGAAAAAGACCTCGGCAGAAGGGTTGCTGGCGGAGCCATGGGGGGAGGAGGGTTGGATGCCCTCTTTCCCCAACTCAATTGGCAACAAGCCAGAGAGTTGATGCAGCATCAACAAGAGATGCTACAGATGCAGCTGGAGTTGGCCAGGCTGACCAAGGGCACCGGACAAGGGGGAACCCCTGCATCCCAGGGTGGGGGCACCACAACCCCCAAATGGGACAGGAAGCAATTTCCCACCTACCAGTCGGGACAGGATGTACTGATCTTTTTCACCCTGTTCGAGGCTGCCTGCGTAGAGCAGAAGGTGCCGGACAACTTAAGGATGTCTGCCCTGAAGACGCAAGTCAGCGGAGAACTGGCTGATCTTCTGGGCATCCACACCCAAACCGCTCCCTTGGACTATGGAGCGTTCAAAGAAGCGGTGAGAGAGAGGTTTGCCCTCACCGCTGAGCATTGTCGCCGTAAATTTCGTTACGGGCGGCCTAACCCAGGGGACACGTATGCCTCCTGGATGGCGCACCTGGGGCAGGTGTGGGACGCATGGATCGGGGCCACCGAGAGGACCTCCTTGGCGGAGGTGCGGGAGCTCCTGATCCAAGAACAATTCTGTGCCACTATCCCTGAAGACCTAGCTACGGCGGTGCGGGATCGGGACCCCCCAAACTGTAGGGAAATGGGCAAGTTGGCCGACCAAATGAGACTGTATCGGCAGCCCAAAAGACCCAAGGGGGGTAACCTCAGTCATGGCGGGACCAAGGGAAGTGTGGAGAAGGGCAACCCCAAACCTCGGGAGGGAGCCCTAGGCAAGCCCAAAGACAACCCCGGCACCAGTGGATGTTTCTATTGTAAAGAACCGGGGCACCTCAAGAGGAGCTGCCCCAAACTGATCGCAAAGAACCGCCACGCCAAGACATCGCCGGGCAAGGTGGGGAGGATGCTTGCGCCGGAGTCCCGCGAACCGGAAGAGCACGAGGAAGATCAGCAGTCCAGCTCGTCCCTCGAGGGAGACGGTGAAGATGCGGCGCGGTCCCTGAGGAGCGGAGGACAGCATTCGCTGGGGGCCATCTCGCAGGCATCATTGATGCGCATTGCCTCCCCGGAGCAGCTGCGGTAGAGCCAAGACAAATTCTGTGAGTCCATCTCTGTAAACAATGTTTCCCAGGTGGGGTATAAAGACACTGGGGCGGACATCACTGCTTTACCTCGAAGTAAGGTAAAGAAGAGACAGTTGCTAAAGGGGCGCACCTGTGCCATAAAGCCCTATAACTCTCCCAACATAGCCGTTCCCCTCGCCCGGGTCTGGGTCAAGTACAGGGAGTGAGAAGGGGAGATGGACGTTATAGTGCATGGCCAGCAAGAATGGGGAATCATCATTGGGAACGACGTTGCGTTCCGGGCTGCCCAGGTCAAGGTGGGGGTGGTGACCCGGCGTCGGGCCAACCAAGCCCCTGACCCGCAGCCTCCCAGGTCCCCGGGCCCGCCTCCCGGTCGCGGTAAAGCGGCCCCGGCAGCGGCAGCCAGCCGTCCCCCGCCGCTCCCCCCAGTTGTGAGAGAAGACGAAGACCCCGGGGGGTTCGCGCCAATAGCCCGTGATTTTGAGACTCAGAAAGCGTTCCAAGAAGAGCAGCAGAGCGACCCATCCCTCCAGGGATGTCGAGAGCGGGCCAGTCAAGGGCCCGGGGTAGGAGACCAGTCCGAACGCTTTTTGTGGGAGGCGAGAGCCCTCTACAAAGAATTCTGCCCAAGGACAGGACCGGGTCCAAAACCAAAGAAGAGACAATTAGTTGTGCCTGCGAGGTACCGCCAGGCTGTACTACAACTGGCCCACGATGTAGCGTGGGGAGGGCACTTGAGACAGAAACAGACTCTGGTTAGGGTGACAGAGGGGTTCTACTGGCCCATGGTAGCAAATGAGGTGCAAGAATATTGCCGGTCCTGCGATGTCTGCCAGCAGGTGGGGCATAACCGAGACCATCCTAAAGCCCCCCTGCAACCCCTACCCATTGTAGGCATCCCCTTTGAAAGAATAGGGATGGATATCGTGAGACCCTTGAATCCCCCCACCAAGACGAAGAAGAAGTTTATATTGACTGTGGTTGACTTTGCCACCCGTTATGCAGAGGCTTTTGCTTTAGCCTCCATTTCCGCCACCAGCCTGGCTAAGACTCTCCTCTCTCTTTTCGCCCGCCTAAGAATGCCCCACACGGTGGTTTCGGACTGCGGCACGGGCTTCGTGTCCAAACTGTTTAAAAAATTGTAAGAACTGGGGGGGGTGGAGCACCTGACTTCGGTGCCATACCACCACGAGACCAATGGGTTGGTGGAGCGTTTCAACCAGACTCTGGAAAAGATGATCAAGGCATATGCGGCGAAGCACCCTGAGACTTGGGATCAAGCCCTCCCCTACTTGTTATTTGCCTACCGAGACTCCCCCCAAGAAAGCCTAAGATTCTCCCCCAATGAACTGATGTTTGGGAGGGAGCTCCGGAGACCTTTGGCTCTGTTGCGGGCGGAATGGGAGGGGGTTGCCGCAAAAGCCTCCGTGCCGGTGCATACGTTCATGCAACACCTCCAGACTGTCCTTCGAGAGGTGAAGGAGACGGCGCAGCAGCATCTCGAAACAGCCCAGCAGCGGCAGAGCGCGTAGTACAACCAACGGCTGTGCCACGGACTTTCGAAGTGGGGGACCAGGTGTTGGTACTGCGCCCCCAAAAGACGGACAAACTGTGCTTAAAGTGGGAGGGCCCAGAGACCGTCATTAGAAGGTCGGGGGAGGTAAACTACCAAGTGGCTTTCCCGGGGCAGCCGGAGAGGCAGAAGGTTTTCCATGTAAATATGCTGAAACTGTATGTAGAACGCAAGACGAAGGTGGGGGGAGTACAAGAGTGTGTAGAACCGAGAGACCCTGATGGGGGGTTGTTGGCCGAGTGGGGGGAAGGGGGAGGAATGGAGAAGATCAAACTGTCCCCCTCCCTGTCCGAACAGCAGCGGCAGCAGATCACCCAGGTCTTAGAAGAATTTCAGCCCATGTTCTCAGACCGACCGGGATGCACCACACTCACACAACACACCATTGACACAGGGGATAGCCCCCCCATACAGTCCCTAACCTACCGGGCGGTGGGGCCTCATGCCCAAGTCGTGGCCGAGGAGGTACAAGCCATGCTAGACTTGAAAGTCATTGTGCCCAGCTCGAGCCCCTGGTCCTCCCCGATCGTATTAGTAGCCAAAAAGGATGGGGGTGTCCGGTTCTGCGTAAACTACCAGAAAATAAACAAGGTGACCGTCCCGGACCCCTACCCCATCCCCAACATAGATGTGCTGCTGGAGAGGCTGGGGGGGGCCAAGTACATCACCACCCTGGATCTGACAAAGGGGTATTGGCAGGTTCCGCTCGATGCGGACGCTGCCTTGAAATCTGCTTTCGTGACCCACCTGGGGTTGTTCCAATTCACCACCCTTCCGTTTAGGGTCCGTAATGGTCCGGCTACCTTCCAGAAGTTGGTAAACAGAATGTTAAATGGGCTGGGGGAGTTCGCCTGCGCGTACCTAGACGACATCGCCATTTTCAGTTCCACCTGGGAACAGCATTTGCAACATGTCCGCCAGGTGTTTCAAAGGATTCAGGGTGCTGGGTTGACGGTAAAGGCAAAGAAATGCCAGGTTGGGAGGGGGGAGGTAGAGTATCTGAGACACAAGGTAGGGGGAGGTAGTGTCAAGCCCCTAGAAGCCAAGATAGAATCAGTGCGCACCTGGCCCCAACCCCAGACGAAGAAGCAGGTCCAAGCTTTTTTAGGGCTGGCTGGCTATTATCGTAAATTTGTGCCCCATTTTAGCCAGCTAGCCGCCCCCCTGACTGACTTGTGCAAAAAGCAGCAACCCGTTAAGGTCCAATGGTCAGCCGCTTGCCAGGCAGCGTTTGAGAGACTGAAAGCCTGCTTGATAGCAGCCCCTGTGCTGCAAGCCCCAGACTTTGAAGCCCCTTTTGTTCTGCAGACGGATGCCTCAGAAGCGGAGATGAGAGCCGTCTTGCTGCAAGAACGACCAGAGCAGAGGCTGTGCCCGGTTGCCTTTTTAAGTAAAAAACTTCTGCCTCGGGAGCGGAACTTGGCCACTGTCGAGAAAGAGTGCCTAGCAATAGTGTGGGCAGTGACCAAGCTTCGCCCCTATCTGTGGGGCCGCCAGTTCCGACTGCAGACCGACCATTCCCCCTTGTGCTGGCTAGATAGGGTGAAGGGGTCCAACCAGAAGCTCTTACGGTAGAGTTTAGCCCTGCAAGATTTTGATTTTTTAGTAAAACACATCAAGGGGAAGGACAACATCGTGGCAGATGGGTTGTCCCAGGCTTTCTCAGTAAGAGACAGTTAGATAGGGATTGGGGTGGTGGACCCCAATGCCATCTTTCCCCAAATGGGAGGGTGTGGAGAAAGCCCAAAAATCAGTACACACACGCACACACATCTTTCCCCAAAGGAGGGGGCCAGGGGAGGAGGGATGAGGTCACCAAAGAGTAGCCAGACAAGCCATCAGCCCCAACAAAAGAAGACCTCGGCAGAGATCCACAACCGTCCAAGAAGGGCCATCAAGGACCATCAGCACAAAGGGCAGCCTCGAAGAGCTGCAAAGGTCGCCCTACGTCACCTTCTTCCCGGGCAGGAATAAGCCTATCTGCACGAAGGGGCAGGCATAAGCCCCCACCTGACCTAGGGGGCGGGGGGAGAGCGGGGAATCCAGGGTAGAAAACCCCTCTCCCGTCCCGGTTCGGGTTGTTGAGAACCACGAGGCCAGATCCTCCTAAGCAACAGCCGCCCAGGCACTCCGTTCTCCGCTAAGAAGCGCCAATCGAGAGCTAGGCTGAAACTGACTAGAGTATTGTCTTTGATGTAAGTAGAGTGACCCGAGTGTAACCTGCTAGCCGCGGAGCCCGCTCATTGGGTAAGACACGAGTCAACTAAGGTTTTGTTGACTGTACACGTATTCTTAGAAGACTGGTAGTTCCGACTTGATTGCTGTATAAACAAATAAAAGCCTTATTTGGGCATACAAAGACTGGTGGCTTTTCCTCTTGTAATCGAGAGCCGATACGAGCCTTAGCGCTGTGCCGGTTAACCCTAAAGTTGCCGAACTCACGCAAAGGATCCGGTTGCTGATCCTTCACAGTTTTGTTTTTGTCTCTTCACAGAGGGAATTTGTGTCTGGTCATATTGGGGAACTTACTGCATCACAGGAATTTAAAATGTCTAATACCTCCATGATGAATTCACTGGAGGAAAAGGAAACTACTTCTAGGTAAGAAGCAATCTTCCTGATGAAGACAACACAGTGATACTATAGAGAAAATAATGAGATCTGTGCTGTTACATTTTGACATATGGATGGATGCGATCCACTGTGTTGGTGCAAGAGGGACCTACTGGTACTTGAAAGGAAAAAAGGATTGTTAAGAAATTAAGAGCAGCAGCTGGGCTTACACTGGAGACTATCAGATTCAAGATTCAAGTTTTGCCCCAGAGCTTTTGTGTGACTTTGAACAAGCTGTTAAATATCTATTTCCCTTGGGTCCCCATTTTGCTAATGAAAAAAAGAATCATGTAGATAAATGTGGAAAGTTAAGCTTCATCAGTTAGTCTGTGTCCATACCGCAAATTAGTGCAAGAGTAAGGACCAATATACATGGCCCTTTTGTATCCCAAGGCGGCTCTCTGAAGCGCTATATTATATTTTGTAAGGTTTTCCATTTTAAAATGCTCTACAAAAAACACCATGTGTCTGACATATGTTATGTATATAGCAGCATCATTCTAATGGCATGGAGATTGAAAAACAGGGCACATATGGATATCCCCAAATTGTTCAGTAAGTCTATGGATGCACAAGGTGTACAGGTGTCTATGTGGGCATAAGGCTGGTCACTTATTTTATCTTCAGGCTGATGTTTTCTGGTGGGAAGTGGCTGTGTCGATGCATGGGCACAAAGATGACTTTTCAGCACACCACTGCGAAAACCCTACTGTGGGCTGAGTGGCAGCTCAACAAACTGTGACTTCTGCCTGAACATTCAGGCTGCTTTGTCATGAATAGACCAGAACCCAAGCATATACCGGTAAGAGGCATCAGCCTAGACAGAAAATAATTATCCATATTTTCAAAGGGCCATGTGCATTGGCCTTTAGGCTACAGTTTGGGCAAATGATTATCTTGTCTTTAGGATGGATGAAACAAGTCAACTTGATTTGAGTGTACATCAGGTGAACTGGTCTTCTGGGTCCACGTAGCTCCTTGTGGGCTTGCTATGTCAGTTCTCAGATAACCAAATCACCCTTTCCCAGTTCAAACTGGATCCACTTCTTCTTTCAGCCCAGTTTAAAAACAAGATTGAAAGTATCTCATGTGAATCAGCCCGCAGACACACAATCTGAAACTTCCCAGCAATGCTCAGTCATCTGGTGATGCTTCTAGCTCTTAAGCTCTTCACTGAGATCTGGCTACATGAATTATGAGCCATAACTGGCCTTCTTCCATCTGCTCCATTTGGTATCAATTTGTGTCTGGAAAAGAGCATTTCCAGCTCCCAGCTGTGCAGGCCAGCCTGCCAGGGCAGTGTTGATTGGATTTGCAGCTGTGCTTAACTTCCTTTCCTCTTCTTGCATTATACTCTTGTTCTAAGGTTGAAGGGGAAAGGGAGAGAAGATACAAAGCCCTGTAAGGGAGGAGTGATGCTTAGTGGGAGGAGCTTTCTATATCTTAAGCACTGTCATTTCCCTCTTGCAAGTATATTGCTATGTCATCCACTTCATCTTGTATTTGCCAATTACTAGCTGAGGACCACTGACTCTGTTGCTAATCTTCCTTCCTTCATACCAACAATGATTCTTTGCTCATCCAGACATTAGGCAATTGTCCAGAAGAGCTTTGCAGCACTGTTTCCTTATCAAAATATTGGACCTCTTCTGGTCCTTGGGATATGGCAGATATTTTAATCAAGTGCCTGGATTGTTTCTGGTCACACACTGACAGATATAAGTGTTAAGAGGCGGTTTTCAACAGAGATGCTGTATGGAGTACGGGGTCCTTATGAATCGGCTGCTATAGGAAGTACGGACTTTCTTGCATGGTCAGGGTAAGTTTGAATGTAGAGCTCTTAATGTGACACAGAGATTTAGAACAACCTCAGGAGAAACTGGTGGAAGCTTCATTGAGAAGATGGCAGATGGAAGCAAAACAAAGACTGGACCAAAGTTACACTTGTGGTGCTAGTTAAAAAGGGACTCATGAGCTGGTAAGACATGCTCTGTTAGCTTGAGTCGGCTGCCACTGCTAATGTTAATTTCACAATATATATCCCCTTCTGTTTGGTAACTTCTTGTTTGTAGAATGGATACTGCTGATTGGTAGTAACTAATTCAGGTGACTAATAGGAACCAATGTTTGACTATTTGGGCTTTATGTATTCTCTCGCTCATCCAAAGTTCCTCTGTCTTTGTGTAAGGATCTTTCACACCATGGACCTGTTCCTGGTATACAATGACTTGAAGAAGAGTGAGAGGCAGCTGAAGACAATTGGAAGAGGTAAGTTCAGTTCCCACCCGGTAACTGCAAAAGAGAATGGTAGATCCCTCCCTCACAATGGACTATAAGTAACCATCACTTCATGCAACTCTGCCATTGTGTTGTACAGCAAAATGTATATGTGCAAGGGACCCAGAGACAAATCGTATTGCCCTATTAGCTCCATACGATATGAAATACATCGCAGTATTAGGCAAAATGGAAAGAAAGCTAAATATCTTATTTCAATATCTCTGGACTAACGGAAAGGAACAGCTGTTAGGCTGCCAACTGGGACCAGCCCAAGCGATCATCATATCATGCCAGTTTTGAAACAAGTTTCACTAGCTGCTGCTCTGTTTTCCCTACACACAGTTCAAAGTGCTGGTGCTTCCATTTAAAGCCCTTTACAGTTTAGGACCCAGGAACCTCAATAACTTTTTTTCTCACATGGACTTGCCTAGGCACTAAGTTCTTTATCATAGGTCCTTCTTCGGGTGTCCCTGCCTTCTGCATTTAAGTGGGTGCCAGGTGTGGAGAGGGCCTTTTCAGCAGTGCACTCCAGCAGCACTCTTCCTAAGGAGGCTCACATGGTACCTACTCATGTTTTTTTGTGTGTGTTCCAGTTCCAGATTTCCCCAGGCCATTAAAAACACTGATTTGAGTTGTTTTAGCTGGCTCCCTGGTGCTGTTGTTTTTATTCTGATGCTGCTGATGCTTTGTTAGTTTTATTGGATTTTAAAAAAAGAAATCAATTTTCTGTTTGAACTCACTACCATGGGAGTTTGTAACTAATCTGCATTTACCTGAGATTTAGAGAACAATTCATACAAAGGATCTGTGATACTTCAACCTTGCTTGTTATGTGATCCTAGAACCAACAGACATGATGAGCCCAAGTAAAACAGAGTTCCTTATGAATATTCAGTCTAAGTGACTGCTATATTTTATCTTGTGGTAAGAAAACAATGGTCTGAGTCCATAGCTTTCTTTTCATTTAGCATGACAATGAGTAATGAGTTTTCTATGAGTATTCCTATCTTAACAGAATTTGATCCAAGAAAAGATACGGCCTTGTCTATAGTGTATGTATGTGAGAGAGAAAGATGAAGACATATAAACCATTATCCCTGCTATCACGGGCTATCACTTTCAGCTTTCCACCCTTTCAGTACTGCCATCAAACTTCCTCGTCTTCCAACAGCCTGCACATGCCTCAGGAACTGCCTTCGAAAGGATACTGGAACATAAAATAGAAATATTAATCAACAATTATGTGGCAGGATATTCAGGACATCCTTCCTAATGCTTATGCAATTATAACTAATACCCTAGTCATCCAAAGGATGTGAATAGCAGGGAACTGAGTCTTCCTCTCAAGACTGAGTATCTGGAACTCTTAAAATTTACTGAAGCCTTGGTTCTGGCCACTGTTGGAAGATACATTATGGGGCTAGATGGACTATTGGTCTGCCCCAATATTCTCCCTTAATCAATCAGTTCACTGATAAAACCATTTATATCCCACCTTTTGACCCTAAAAAGGATTCCAAAGGTGACTTACATTTTTTAATTTTCTTTATTTATAACAGTATTTATAGGCCACCTTTTGGGACGTAGTCCATACAAAGTGGCTCACAACAATGAATAGAAACATACAACACAATAAAACAAATTCAACAAAACCATACAGCAGCACAAAATTCAAGGATAAAACATAGGTCAGTTAAAAAAACCCCAACGGCATTCTTAAACAAATAGGAATGCCCAGTCCTTTAAGCAGCTAGTTAATTTAAAAACTGCAACTGCATACAAGAAACCAACCTAGAATAAATGGGTCTTCAACACTGGCTCATGCTGAAGCTGTATGTATCTCAGCGGGGAGGAAATTCCACAATCTGGGGCCACCGCTAAAAAGGACCTGCTCCTCATGCCCACGAACCAAACAGATCTTACCAGTGGGCTTCTGAGGCAGATCTTTAATGCTTAGGAAAGTTCATATGGGTGCAGTAGTAATAAGTAATTCAAGTAATAATCATTTGAGAAATAATACAGTAAAGTTCTGAGTGCACAAAAACAGAGCCATTAAAAACAGCACATTAAAACCACAATCAGCAGGGGAAATTCAGCACAGACCAAATACCTGGTGAAATAAAATGGTATTGACAGAATATTTAGAAGTCATAAAAGATGGCTTTGCTTGCTCTTTCCAAATATTTCAAAATGTCTAACCATGAGCTGTTTTCTAGAAGTTACATTCTACCTCTCTCAAAGAGCTATTATGAATGAACATATCATGGGAATCAAGAAAGAATACATACACACTTTCATTAATTATAAGCCAACATTATGAACTAAGAGTCTGATTTTTTGTGTGTGCTGACAATAGCATAAAGTCTGGCGATGTCAAGAAAAATCAAAGTAGTGCAAACAAGACCAGGATTTTGTTTCAAAATCAGGGTTGTATCAGGACAGTTCAGCACATTGCCAGGGAATGGCTGGTATAGAGATCAGTACCTCAGCAGCTGTGAGCTACATATGAATGGTAATGGGAAAGGGGCTATAAGGGGTCTGGTGTTGTATTTTAGCAGAACAAAGGATCACGATTCCCAGGGCAGGCCCAAAGCTTTTCGTCACCAGATGCAGAAGATCCAAATGGAATATGTTATACATATTATTATATGTAATAATACCATGTTCTGCTCTTGAATTACACCCAAAATCTCTACCCCCACATGGCCCTGAAGATTCTCATAAGTTTTACAAGCCAGGCAAAAGTTATGTACTTCTAAAGACATCTTTCTAGTCTCCTTTCTTGTCCTCGTTCACAGCTGGAGAAGCATTTAAGACGAAAAAAGATTTTAGTTCCTGGATATTTTAAAGCAACAACCTCCTGGGGAAATGCATATACAGCTCCCTCAAAACCGAGACACCATTTAGTCCCCCTTTTGAGGCCAGGATACACTTTGCACCCAGTAAAAAGGAATGTCATGACCTCATATCCTTCCAGTGGCTTGATCTCATTGTTGTCCCAGCAAATTAATGAAATTTATTACTTTCACTGCTCCTCCATTCCATTGCTGCCTTAACCTTGTGTTGTGCACCTGTCTATATATGCTTTCCCTACATACTCCCAAGATAATTTTAAAAAGAGAAATCATCTTTCATGACTAGAATTCCCTCATCCAATATGGCAGCCACATGTTAGTCATATCAGATGATGAGATTCTAATCAGAAAGTATCAGGGTGAGGCAGCTGCCTCAGACAGCAGATTTTTGGTGTCATGAAAATGCAACAAATTGTTATTAATTCATTATTACAGGGTTGGATCCAGTCCTAACTTAAGTCCCATGGGTCTACTCGAAGTATGACTTAGGCTGGATCCAACCTGTTGTATTTTTACTGCCAGGGAGGGGAGAGGCGCTCATAGGATTTTCTGCCTCATGTGCCAAAATGCCTTGTTTGGCCTCTGCGTGTTGACTGGGGCGGCGCGGAGGGGGGAGATGGGAGGGGTGCCATGTGCTGCTGCTCCTTAGTCCGCAAAATGTCTTGGGCTGGCCCTGGGTAGGATGCTCCACTTTAAAAACGATTTTGAGTGTAGGGAAACGTATGCATACACACACACACAGAGGAGCTTAGCACAAGGAGATGGCATCTATGAAACACAGGTGAAATGAAATTGATTTCCCTAAGAACACACTTTATGCAATTTCTGTAATGAAAGCACTGCTGTATGAAAGATGTATATTACCTATGTGCAGATTTTCACATGATCATACATGTGTATTTCACTCTGAGTTCCATGTGTTGGGAAGCCATGACAGAATACAACTTGTATACTTCACATACATCCATAGAGATGCATAGATAGTCACACATTACAAACAACTCAGATGTCTAATTCTATTTCCCATATGGACTGGGTTCCTATGTGCGGCCTTAACAGCTCAGAAATGCTACACTTTATTTGGCAGTTGTGTTTGCTGGCTTATGCTGGCTCAGCTTGTCTGAGTGTGGAAAGCTAAGCAGGGTCAGGCCTGGTTATTACTTGGATGGGAGACCTCTCCTTTAGTTTCCTGCATTGAGCAGGGGGTTGGACTCGATAGCCTTGTAGGCTCCTTCCAACTCTATGATCTATGAAATCTATGCAGCAACACTATTACAACAGTGGTTTCTGGAGTAAACACATAAAGTGCAAAGGGTAAAACACACACTGCTGAAGTAACAAGCATTGGGGAACTGAGTGAGTCCACTCAGGGATGCTTCCAGATGATGCTTTTATTGTGCAGTCACCCTACCTCATTCACAGAATTTTACTGGAGGTCCAGATGTCGTCTTCAATGTGTAACCCTCCTGAATTTTCCCACCACTTCTGTCTTTTTCTAACCAGAATACCATCTGTTAAGGTGGAAACGATGGAAAAGCTTCACAGTGATAGAAGCCCTCTGTCCAGAAACACCTCACATACCCATTGCCTGTTCCTGAATTTTAGGAATAAGAATCTGCCCTTTGTACCTTATAGGTGTTTACTGCAGAAAAGAGCAGCACAGCAAATGCAACTGTTGTGTGAAATGGCTGAGACGA
This sequence comes from Shinisaurus crocodilurus, assembly GCA_021292165.1. Taxonomy (NCBI): domain Eukaryota; kingdom Metazoa; phylum Chordata; class Lepidosauria; order Squamata; family Shinisauridae; genus Shinisaurus; species Shinisaurus crocodilurus. The sequence continues at coordinate 73,369,995 of CM037879.1, read as the reverse complement.
GACTTGAAATGTAGCCTATGTATGTTGAATGTATTGTCATATCCTGATGGAAGGATTTCAGCATATTTTAAAATCAGAGCCATCTGATAACTGGTCAGAAGACAACAGGGCGGCATGCTATTCAAAGCATCATTGTGCACTGTGTATTTGTTTTCACAGGGCCAAACTAGAAATGATGTGGGAAAGATCTCCAGGACTGCAGAGCAATGGGTGGGGTCGGGTTAACCCTTTCCATCTGCATGGCACCTGTATACAGGTGTATACTTCTCCGGACAAGAGTTTGGGGGGAGTACTTTGCCCAATTACAATCCGGTTACAATCCGGATAGTGCCTCCCTGCCCCACCATTTTCCTATTAGCATTTCTTAAAATGGCATTTAATTTGGAGTTCCAACAATAATGTCCACTGCCAGTTTTCAAATCTGGCCACTGGACATCATGACCACACAGACCAAGATGCCACGTCCGGATACTCTGAAGCAACCTTCCCCAGCCGGGTGCCTTCCCGGTGCGTTAGACTACAACTCCCATCATCCCCAGCCAGGATAATGGGAGCTGTAGCCCCAACGCATCTGAAGGGCACCAGACTGGGGAAGGCTGCAATAAAAGATTTAAAAGTTCAAAATCTGTCTGGCACGTTCACTGCGCGAAGCGCCGCGGTTTCATCTCCCGAGGGTCGCAACAAGCGAGATGCGGCGGAGATCCGCGACAGGGTCTCCCGATGGGTGCGTGTCAGGGCCGGTGCTACCATTAGGCCAACTAGGCAGCTGCCTAGGGCGCAGGGCTAAAGGGGGCACCAGAAACACCTTGAAAAAAATACAGCGCTCTCAAGTGGAAAGGGGGGGCGCTAAATATCTGATCTTGCCTAGGGCACCAAACTGCCTTGCACCGGTCCTGGTGCGTGTGTGTGTGTGAACTTTGAAGCAGCAACTATTTTGAATTGTAAAATCTCCCCCTCGCCCAAACTGCTATGGGGAGGCGGTTAAGGGGTAGTATGGGCTTGTGTCTGTGTGTGTACCGGGGGGGATTTAAGAAAAACCGTGTCGGGTCTCCCCCCCCCCCCCGAGTAACTGTCACAAGTACCCGAGACGGGGGGGAGGGATAATCATAAGCTCAGAAAGCCATGCTTCATCCGCACCCCGCCCCTTTCCCCCACGCGTATATAATATCATATACAGAAGAAGCGGCCAAGAAAGGCCTTCCTCCCCCTGCGCGCGTCCTGAAAAGATAATAACGGGCCGCGTCTCTGCAAAGACGCAGGAGGTCTGGCACGGCGCGGCTGCCTGCAGCCCTGAGCGGCGTTCTGGTTCCGGCAAGGGCTGAGCCGCGCTCGCCACCTGCCTTCCGACCCCTCCAAGCCCGGCTTGTTGTGTGGTGGAGCGGCGGCACCTTCCCCGGAGCAGCAGCAGCAGCAGCAGCAGCAGCTGCTTCCCGCCCGCTCGCCCGGGCCGCCCCTCCTCCTCTTCCCGCCCACCTGGGAGACAGACAGACAGACTCCCTCTCTCCTCTCCTCCGCCGGCTGCTGGTGCGGACTCTCGACTCTGCACGTAGCGAATGGAGGCGGTCTCCTCCTCCTCCTCCTTTTTCTCAGCCGCGCATGGAAACTACTGCGTCGCGTGTGGTGGGTTCCCCCCCTTCTCCTCGCTCTCTTTTTTCCTTCCCCCCCTTTCCAATCGGCGACGCACCGTCAAGGGCTGTGTGTGTGTGACACTCCAAGCAGGCGAGGCTCCCCCCACCCCCGCGCGCGCATATGCACCGGCTTGCCCTTGGCCTTTCTGTTCTTCGGCGGCGCATTGAGCGGTTTAATCAGGCGGCCACTGGCCAGTGACGGGGGAAGGCGCGGAGGTGACCGCCAGACTTTGGCGGTCATTTCACGACTCTCTCCCCCTTCCCTGTTGCAGGTAGCGCGAGACGGATCGACACAAAGGAGCAACAGCAAGGGCTTATTTGCAGCCTTCACCAACCGGGCGCCCTCCAGAAGTGTTGGCCTGCAACTCCCATCATTCCCAGCCAGCTGACTGCGGATGATGGGAGTTGCAGGCCAGCACATCTGGAGGGTGTCCCGATTGGCGAAGGCTGGTTTATTGCTTAATTTCTAAGGGATTTTCTGTATACTCTTGAGCACGGATGGACAGAAGATAGACTTCCAGGTGTTTGGGACTTCAGCTAGCAGAATCCCCTGCCAGCATGGCCAATGGTCAGGAATGCTGGGAGTTGAAGTCCAGGAAATCTGGAGATCTGCTTTCTGCCCACTCCTGCTCTAGAATGGATTGTTAGCCTTTCCTTAATAACACCCTTTAGGCTGCAATCCATGCTTCTAACTAAGTACGGTAAGTTCCATTGAACTCAATGGGGCTTACTTCTGAATAGATGTACCAGGGCTTCCGCCCACCCCCATCCCAAGTCAAGGTGCTCCTAGTACCCAAGGCTAATCAATTTATTTTGGCACCTGAGGCAGAAAACACCCCAAACATTCCATCCTTTCCCCTGGCAGTAAAAATAGAATAATAATCAATTAAATAACTAACAATTTGCTGCCCTTTCATGACACTCCAAATCAGCTACCTGATTTGGCCCCCTCAGACTGCCTAACGTTAGGGCCAGCCCTGAGATGTGCCTAGAATTGTGCTGATAACTTGCAGTCAGGGAGACAAGAAGGCGGATCCCCTCTCCTGCCTCCAGTTCAGTCAATATCAGGAGGACCTTGCTGGATCAGACCAAAGATCCATCTATTCCAGCATCCTGTTTCCCACAGTGGCAAGCCAGATGCAGTGCCAGTTCTAGTTTTTCGACGGACCATAGACAAGACATCCCCAATGGCCCTCCCTCCCTCAGTGAGTCCACCTTCTCACCACCATTGTCTCCAGCTGCTACTGCTCCTCATCCTCTTTCTCATCATCGCTACCACTTGCTTGCTTGGCAGGCAGAAAGCCAGAGAGCAAGCAGGCAGTGGCATCTCCTGCTCCTCCATCTCACCACCACCCTTGTCTGGGCCAAAGCGAGAGGCAGGTGAACAAGCAGATTGCAATGGTTTAAAAGAAGAGGAACAACAACTCCAGGGGGCTCTTGTCAGTGTGCCCCTGCTGGAGTGTGGGCCCTTGGCAACTGCCCAAGCATGCCTACCCTTGATGCTGGCCCTGGCCAGATGCTTACTGGAAACCCACAAGTGAGTCATGAAAGCAACAGGCTCCCGCAGCCGTTGTTGCCCCCCAGCAGCTGATGTTCAGAGGGATACTGTTTCTGAATCCCATTGTGGCACTTAAAGAGTCTAAAGTGGCAATGGACACATTTGCTGGAAATGTTTTTACAATGACACTAAATAAATACTGTGGAGAATGTTTCTGGGTATAGCATGGCATTCAATTTGCGGGAACTGGAAAGTCTTACCAGAGTTACCAGATGGCTCTGATTTTAAAATATGTTATTTCAGGATATGACATCAGCATAAAATTTCATACAATATACACACACTGCAGCTCTACAATGGCACTGATTTTTGAGATTTATGATCTGGCAACCAAAGGGTCACTTTAAAAATAAGTAAATCTGATATGAGACAGCATTAGGTCTACTTCAAAGGCCAAAAAATAAAGAAATAAAAACAGGGTTAATACCTTGATGAATCATTCCGTGGTAGATTCTTTTGAGTTTAAAAATGGTTATGGCAAGCTGCTTATTTATTTACAGGCAGCGCAATCCTATGGCTGCTAGACAGCATCTAGATGGCCATAGCAGGATATTTTGGAGTCCTAGTTCCGACCCCAGGAGGACTCGGAGCTCGGAGCTCCTTCCGCTGCCCCTCCCAGCTGGAGCAGAAAGAACTGCACTGGCTGCTTCTCCCAGGCCGCAAGCTGCTTTTGTGGGCATTCCGTGGGGTGGGGAGGAGGCAGGTGGAGCCACAATTCCTGCTGGTGCCTCATCCTCCTTCCCTCGCACGACACTTAGCCGAAATCAGCTGTCTTAAGTGTTTTGCAGGACAGGAGGAGCGCGAAGGCGACCTTCACCTCCATACCCCTTCCACCTTGCATAGGATGCTGGTAATCCTCTGAGTTCAGAGGGCTACGGGCATCCCGATTGGATAGCGTCCTAAAACTATTTTTTTATCTTGCCCTTTAGCAAAAGTGTTCCCAGAGCAACTATCAAAGCCATAGACTGGGTCTCCTCCACCCTTTTTCTTTTAACTGCAACCCTGTGGGGTAGGTTAGGCTGAGAGCTAGTGACTGGCCCAAGGTTACCCAGTGAGCTTCATGGGTGAGTGGGAGTTTGGACCTGGGTTTCCCTGGTCCTAATCTGGTACTCTTAACTACTACACCACACTATCTCTGTGTAGAACAAAGGGTGTGAGGAGGGGGCAACGTATAGCTCAGTGATAATTTGTATGGATGGTGCACTGCCTCCTGGTAGCACCCTGATAATCATAGCTTTTGTTTAAAAACATCTCATGAGTGGCGTGATGTTTGAGGAAGTAGTGGTAGAAATGGTGCTATGTCAAGGGCATTATGGCACTGTGATTTGACTGGACAAAACTGTTGTCATATAGCTACTTTCCCTGGGTTGGGAGCTGGAGGACCAGGTGACACCCCTCAGATGGTTGGATTTGGCCCAATCTGCCAGTCACTGATCCCTAGCATCACGTTACTGCTAAAGGTATCCGCTCAGTGGTTCTCAACCTTTTTTGCCCCATGCACCCTTTTCACCATATGTCAGAATGTCATCCCCCCCCCCTTTCCAAGATTGTCTGACTTAATCTGTAGCATATAATAAGGTGTGATGTCCTGTAGATTATGTACAATCTGTGGAATTGTAATTTGTAGAAAGATCAGTATTCCAACAGCTTGAGTCTGTGGTCCCAATTCCCCCCCCCCTGAAACCCTAACCCCCCCGGGGGGGAATTCCCCCCTGGTTGAGGACCCCTGTATCAGCTACATTCCACTGAAGTCACTGTTCCATAATTTTCATACTTAAAATATAAATTCCAGACAAATATAATATAATGTCCATCGGCTAAGTTCAATATGTCATGCAAATTATATTCATTATATGGATCTAGCCTCTAAACCTGCAAACTAGCTGCGCCTTTCCAGTTTATGCAAGATTTCTTAGATGTCTCTCCTCCAGGGTGCCAAACAGGTTGCTCATCTCTGCTGTAGAATATACATGTGATCATTTTTTTAAAATAAGCCCCTCTCATTTGATTGAGCATAAAAAATAGATCTGTAAGTGGAAATAAGAATAATAATTAGATGGTTATACTATGACTTTGTCCTTTAAACTATTTTTTTAGAGGCAATCCGCTATAGTAGCATGACAGGGGATAGACGAAGGAATTGAGCTGAATACATTTTTCCAGTGGAAGAAAAAGAAAACCACCCCTGAAGCTAAAGAGCCATGCTGCAAATTAATAAATTGCTTTAAAGGACATTCGAGTTAGTTGCTGAACTGGAGTAAATTGCTGATGTGACCCACTGTCATTTGAGATGTGGGATGTAGATCTTTCTAGGGAGCTCCTGGGGTTTCTCTCTTTGAAACACTTGATATCTGGTGTGATCCGATCTCTTCCAAAAGGGAAATGTTTCCGCTCTGAAAAATCTTTATGAGCTCACGGATTTGTCCTTCCAGCAAGACAGTTTTTATAATAGCCAGGAAAAGCAAGGCACAGGGAACTCCACTGGAGTTAAGAGGTAAACCTCAACCTCCCCATTCAGTAAGACAATGGAATGTAACCCATGACAGTGCCAATATGTTTTCATCCTGGACTGTATCTGTAGTATAATTAACTGCATGTCTTATATTGTTAATCGGAAACATGCAATTTTGGAGACCTAGTGGTAGATCATAATGGTCAGATGTTCTATGGCAAGATTTAGTTTATGCACTGATATAAACATTTGTGGACTTTGTGGTGATAGGAGAGCAGGGCTGCTGTACCTGTTTTGCTGCTTGGTATTGTATTGCTGCTTTCTCTCATTGTAAAACATGTTTGTACCTATGCATTTCCCACATAGCTAAATGGATCTTAACTATCATGTGAAACTAGTTAATACAGTCCTGTGTGTCAAATGTTGTGTTATTGTTGCCCTAGCTAAGTGAACCAATTGTTGAGGTAGTTCATAAATGGTTTGTGACTTACATCCCCCAATCCTATACCAGGTTACTTGGAAGTAAGTCCCTGATTGAAGTCATTGATTTAAATATAACCTACTTCCAAGTAAATGTGTTTTAGAAGACTTTTAGAGCTTTTCTACACGAGGCTGTTAATCAGCTGTTAATCTGTTGTATCTACTTTTGGTTTTGCCGCAGAATTGCGATCTGAGCACTACATGAGGAGCGTTTCCTTTCCTGCTTTTCCACTACATAACCTCTAGGTGGCACTGTGGTATAGCAGAATTGTGCAAATAACAAGAGTAAATTGCACTTTCTTTCACTTTCACAATTAAATGCTACATTTTCCCTGCTCTATAAAAAATTCCCAAAAGTGCTGGTTAGACACAGAAGTAAAACTGAAGGGTCATGTCGTCTAAAGAACCCGTAAACAACTGTGAGTAGGGAATGACGAGTGCATGATAAATGCCTCATGTAAAAGAGCCCAATGCCTCTGGCCTTTACAAATGATCACTACTAGTTTGTACTTAGTGTTGTTTATACAGCACAAGGCAAATGGTGTTTAAAGTGCTACACGTACATTATCTCACAAATACTTACAATAAGCCTGTAAGGTAGTCCAGTTTTATCTCCATATTGCTGATGAGAAGCTGAGGTGGAGAGGTGGTTTGCTTAAGGCAATCCTATGCATGTTTAGACAGAAAAAGTTGCACAACTCCCAGCATTCCCCAGCCAGTATGGCTGGCTGGGGAATGCAGGGAGTTTTAGGGCTTTTTTCTGTCAAAACATGCATAGGATTGCACTCTTAGTCAGTTTGTGGCTGAGTTTGAACTAGGGACTTCCTGGCTCACAGTTCAAACCCTTAACCACCAAATCTGTGGTTACCATACACCTTTCATTGTATAATAAATGTACAGCTGTCAGTTATTCCAGGGTTCTAGACCTCTCTTTCCCTCCAAGGATATCTGTTGTGTGGGAAGGTTGTATTTTCCCACCATTCAAGGCATATTTCTCTCTCTCTCTCTCTCTCTCTCTCTCTCTCTCTCTCTCCTGGCAGCCTGCTAGGTGGGGAGGAAGAGAGAAAGATAGTGAGAGAGAGAAGGGATTGCCCCACTCATTTTTGTCTCTGTCCCTGACCACACGTAGCATGCACCCGCCCCCAACAGATTATCGCCAAGAGGAAGTGCCCTTTGACAGAAAATAAGATTCTCCATCCCTGCATTCCACCTACATTTTTGAAACAGTTTATTTTCATTATTTGTTTTATTTCTTTTACCAGCATGGAGGTGCTCATGTAGCATTTTAAAACTGAAAAACAAAACAAAACACCACACCTCTTGATGAGCACAATCAAAGCTACCCCTCTCCCCCAGCAGTGCTTGGCTACTTTAGTTCTTTGCTTCTAGGGTGCTTCCAGATGAAGCTTTTATTATACCATTAGCCTGCCTCATTCACAGAATTTTACGGGGCACTGTGTGTCCAGATGTCATCACCCTCAACTTGTAACCCTCCCGTGTTTTCTCACCACTTCTTCAGTCTTTTCTCTTACTGCAGAAAATCCCTTAAGAAAGAAAAGACGGAATAGCCGCACAATGCCTTCTAATTAGTAGCGCCAGGAGTCCTCAGTCTGGAGGCACCCCTAGACTGCCTGCTCCCCTTTCCGCTACTGGAATGCCACTCTCCCATTTGAAAACAATATTAAAAAGTGGAGGGAGAAGGCTGTTCCCACAGCAAGTCTATCTGCTCCACCCCCAGCCCCAGCAAAGCTACCTACTCTGATCCATTGCACCGGGATAAGATATTGCACTACTGGCACAAAAAAAATTCTATATTTTTAGACATCAGGAAAGACCTGAAAGTGTTACATGTGATGTATTTTTTGCACTCAGTAATCTCTCTTGACTGTTGCCATCTTTGAATTCTTTATCATGTATAAAACTTTATGCGTGCGTGCGCGTGCACACGTGCAAACACAGACTGCCTTATAGAAATATATTTTGCTTTTATTCACTGTGTTTAGTTCTTCACAGAATCCTCTGTGAAACATCTTACTTGGCTCTGTGATCCAAGATCTTCTGGCAAGCTTGGACAACAGATGAAAGGAAAAGGGCTGGGGGTGGGGAAACAGTGCACATTATGAGCAGCCCAGGCACTCGGGCACTGCCGCAGCATCATACGTTATACTCTGGCAACCTGCAAGGGAGTGATCTGAATGACACTGCAATGGTATCAGCTCCCAGTGGCCAATGACGTACCAGAGAAATGTGGAGTGATCACAGACAAAGCCATGAGAAGAAGGAGGAGTTGCCCTAAAGCCCCGGCCCTATTCTGGCAGCCCCACACACACTGCCAGGCTGTCTGTGGGAGGTGCTGCAAATGTGCAGAGAACTAGGCTACATAATATCCAATAAGTGGCTGATTTAAGTAATCTCTCCCCCACCCCACCCCCTAAAACACATTAAATAGCGTTTTGACCCTGAGAATGAGCTGACGTGTCAGGATCTTGATAGCTCCAGGCAATAATGTGCCGATGTGAAACAGGAAGATTTTGAAAAGTTGAACCAGCTGATGCCTAGGAAGTAGAGCTGGAGTCCTGGCTTCTCGGTCAATGCTACTAATGCCTCGTTTCCTGCTGCACCCAGCACGGTTCAAACCTGTGACTAACTCCTATTGGAGCACCCATGTCATGGAGGCTGTGTTACGTGTTCAGACAGTCATAACCTGCCTACTGGATGGCCAGCTCCAGAGGGCACCAAGGCTGGGCCTTTTGCAGGGCCCCCACCAGCGGCCAAAGGCCCACTCCCACTTCCATTGCATGGGGCACTCGAGAAGAGTTGAGAGGCAGTGTGAGTGAATTCCCTGTTTGCATGCCCTGCCTGCCTCTTGCAGTTTCAGGGGATTCACTGAAGTGCTTTGCCTGAACGCCTCCCAGATCCTGTGTCTGGTACAGGTATGTGGCCACTGATCATTTGGTGAAAGGCAACACTCCACCACGTCAACTTAGGAACTGCCTTGCTGGATCAGACTGAAGTTCCATCTAATTCGGACTGGCACTCTGTCTCCACGTGCCAAAAATGATCAGCTCCCAATGATAGGTGTGCCATTTGTTCTAGATGTCACAGTGGTCGCACAAAATTTCTGACTGCAGCCACCCAGCCACCAACCAGCCGTCTTCAGGAAACCCATTTCATCCTCCTCCTCTGGTTCTCCCCCATCTCAGCATTCTGTGCCCACTGAGCATGCTAAATCTTCACTGAGCTCTTTTTAGGGCCTTTCCTCCTTAGGGCATTCCCCTACCACAAAGATACTTAGTACTTCTGTAAAGTGCTGGGTTCCACTGAGCCTATAGATCCACCCCACCCCCCCATATGTGGATTGTGCTGCTTTCGCTACTTACAGATCAGCACTCAGAGTTCACTATTAGTATATAGCAGCTTCTCCCAACCTGGTGCCCTCCAGATTTTTTGGCCTACAACTCCCAGCATCCCTGACCATTGGCCATGCTGGCTGGGGCTGATGGAAGCTGAGGTATAAAGCATCTGGAAGGCACCAGGTACATAGGATACAGGGAAAGGCAGTAGTGTAGTGGGAGAGCTTTGCATGGTCTCCATGCTGAAGACCCTCGATTCCGTCCATAGCATCACCATTTGGAAGGATCTCAGCTGGCAGAATTGGAGAGACCTTGCAAAGCTGCTGCCAGTCAGAGGAGACAGCCTTCCCCAACCTGGTGCCCTCCAGATGTGTTGGACTGCACATCTGAAGGGCGCCAGGTTGGGGGAGGCTACAGTGGACACTACTTGGCTAAATGGCCAATGGTCTGACTCACAGTTCTATATAAAAGGGATGGGCAAGTTGTGGCCTTCCAGATGTGCTGGCCTACAACTCCCATCAGCCATAGCCAGTGGTGAAGGATGATGGGAGTTGTAGGCCAAAACATCTGGAAGGCCACAACTTGCCCACCCCTGCACTATAAATTAGCTTTATATGTAATCTTTTTCTTTTTAAAGACCTGTGATCTAAACCCTATGCAGGCCTTCGCCTGCTCTCGTGCAGGGCTAAAGTGTGTAGTGGGACGTGGCCAGGCCACACGCATCAGCCCCGCCCTCAGCATCCCTGCATGCCCGGCTTCCGGTTAGACCCTCACATGTTCAGCATGAAGGTCGGAAGTGGGCTGTGTAAGCACATTCGGATGAACGTGCTTACAGAGTTCCCGTGATCAGAAACCCGGGTAAGGCAGGGTTTGCCGTTGCGGGAGCTCTGTAAATGCGTTTTGCTGAATGCGCTTCCATGGCCCTCTCCTTACATCTGCGCTCAACGCACAAAGTTCTAACTGGCATGTGGGGATGCTGGGGGTGGGGCTTTCGTGTGCGGCCCCACATGCTTTAGCCCTACACACTTTAGCCCTACATGCAAGCAGGTGACTGCCTACATAGGGCTGTAGTGGCAACCGTAACCTCATCTTGTAGAAGTGAGCTCTATTTAATTGTGCAGGCAGGGCATCCAAACATTGTGGGCTTCTCTACATGAGGCTTTTAACCTGCCACTTTAGCAAGGCTTCTACTTCCGGATTCTTTGAGGAATTACCGTAAGATCAGCTCCTATAACGTGTTTCCCTTCCCCCACACCCCAGGGTTTTTCTTTCTGCCTTTTTATATGTTCCATTACACAACCACAAGGTGGCACTGCTGTATAGCGGAACTGCGAATATGCACAACCATTTTGTAGTGTTTCACAGCGTGCTAGCCCTGGAATAGCTCATTTTCCTCGTTCTAAAAAAAGCAGAAATGGCTGGAGAACATTGGGAGAGACCCTGGAGGATGACGACGTTGTGTAAAGCACCCGCAAACTACCATGGGTGAGGAATCACAAGAGCACAATAAATGCCTCATGTAGAGAAACCCTATGTCCTTACGTCTCCCCCACCCAAAGGGCACTGTGAATGAAAGTCTGTCTTGCGATGCATTGTGCTCACTTGCATCCCTGCACATCAGACAGGAGAGGGAAGCTGTCCAGTGGGAGGAATCTCCTCTGGAGGGAGGGACACGTTGCATCAGGATGTTGCTCCTGTTAATATTTGCTGCTTGCACTCTCCACTGTCTCTTCAGGGAGGCTGAAATTGCAGCAGCTTGTTAACTGACAACAACCAGAGATGCGAAAACTGGCATTATACTGTGTTTTTCGTACACATGCGGCAGGCTGAGGCACATACCCAGCTTGGAGCCAAGAAGAGGCAGGCAGTAGTAACGGCATGGCAATATCAGCAGGAAAGATCACTGGCACTTCATCACATTCCAGTTTCACTCTTCTTTATTTTATGTGCCGGTTGCAACGGCCAGGGTGTGAGAAGAATGGAGGACATGCAATATACGAGTATCACAGTTGACAGGGCCAGCCCAAGACATTTTGCTGCCTGAGGCAGAGAGAGCAGCCCTTGGTGGAGAGGGACGGCAGGGAGCACCACTAGGTTATAATCACGTTTTTACTATGAAGGAGGGCAGAGAAGCATTTGAGGGATTTTCTGCCTCTGTTGCCAAAATACCCAAAGCCAGCCATCCCTGGCAGTAAAAACACAATTATCAAAAACTGAATAACTAATGTTTTCCTGCGCTTTTACAACGTGCAAAATCAACGTCCCGAGGTGGCCACCTCACTCCGCCTATTGATAGGGCCGGCCCTGCTTTGTGTGTGTTGTCCCTGACTGTGTGTATCTGCTAGCTCTTGGGGTGACCCCAGCATCACATGTACCCAACTGTATTATTATTATTATTATTATTATTATTATTATTATTATTATTATTATTGATATAGCGCCATCCATATTCATGCACTTTACACAGAATGAGCAGACAGGCCCATATCCCGAAGGGTTTATGATTTCAAAAAGTAAAGACAAAGTAAAGGGAATGATCTAATATGGTATTGTCTAATAATTTATTATCTAATACATTAAATGTATTATTATTTATTAAATTATTATAATGCTTAATCTGACATTGTTATTCACCTTTATTTTATTTGGCCAGGTATCGACTGTATGTCCACCTTCAGGCATTTTTGAGCCCTGGGCAATAGCATACCATGTCTGGGTTCGCACAACACGACAACAAGCCATGGTGGGTTGTTATGTCATGCAAACCCAGACTGATTTCCGCAGGGTGGCTTGCTTGAGGGCAACAAGCCACCCTGACAACCCATGGGTTGTTTTAGGGGTTGTTGTACCCATGATGGGTTGTCAAGTCATTTGACCCCTGGCGACCGGCCCCATCGTCGATACCGGGAATTGGCTACCAAGCCGCTTGGTAAGAGTGGCAAAAAACCCTTGCCACTCTTGCCAAGCTCGCCTGGGCACCCACCAGTGCCAGCTGCTCTGCAAGTTCCCAAGCGGCACTTGGGGGCAGCTGGCACTGGCTTGCTGACCTCCCCATCGCGATTGTGAGCCGTTTTTGGCTCAATGCAGCTTTTTGTCCCTTTACCATCCCCCCCCGAGATTGCAAAGTCCAGTGTGACAGCTGGCTTTCATGACCCCTGTTTTGACAGCCACTGGCAGCCCCTTCAAAGTGTCCAGGCGGCACCTTGGAGGGGCTGTCCGTGGTTGCAATCCAATTTTTAAAAAGATTCTTTGCACAACTATTTTCGCAATTTTGTAAAGAATATTTTTTTGGGTCTTTCACAGGTGTGCACCTGCGTACTTACGAGGTCTAAAAATGGGCAGCCTCACCTGGGCAATGTCCAAGGATGTATCTGCTGCCAAAGTGCACTAGACTTTTTTCAACCTTTGGTTTGGTTTGACAGCTGTCAAAAGGAGAGCTATGAAGCCAAACCAAAGGCACAAGTCATCTTTGCTCACGAAAAGGGGGTGGTGGGATTTATACCCCTTTTGCGGCAAGATCCTCTACACTCCACTGTCCTAAGGGTGCTCTCAGTTTTCCACTTGTTCCCAGGAATCTAGGTGCTAGGGAACATGGAAAAGTGTGAGCAACCCCCTTTTAAAAGGAACTCGCTAGCTGGGTTTTTCACAGGGACATCTGCATTCATGCCTGTATATGAATGCACATGTCTATGTCTGTATATGAAAAAGTAAATCCCACCACCCACTTTTCGTGAGCAAAGATCACTTGCACCTTTGGTTTGGCTTGACAGCTCAACTTTTGACAGCTGTCAAACCAAACCAACAGGGGGGAAATGCTATTGGGGAAAAAAGGCATTTGCACTTTGGCAGCAGGTACCTCCCTGGACATTGCCCAGGTAAGGCCACCCATTTTTGGACCTCTGTAAGTGCGGAAGTGCGCACTTGCAAAAGACTGATTTTTTGTTTAAATGTGCAAAATTAGTAGCACACATTAGGGAGTGCAAAAAGAAAAGAAAAAAAGATTCACAACCATGGGGCCGGGGGAAGGGGGTGTGGGGGCCTGGGAACCCAGGAAGACTAGACTGGGACCCCAGGTGGGCTGAATTTGGCCCCCTGGCCTGAGGCTTGAGGTTCTGCAGCCCTGCTGTAGAAAAAGCGGAGTGGGACCAGGGCATGGTAGTGCAAATGCTGTCATCAGCATTCAGGCCGGTGCGGTGAGAGAGCCCTGGGTTGTGTCAGTTGCCATGGTCAGTCTTCTGAGCTTCTTTTACATTTGGGATGTTTGAGGCAAAAAGTATCCCCATTTTGGAGAAAATATAGAAGGGTGATTTGTATTATTCTGTTTGATTCCTCCTCCCAATTTTGAAGTTTGGTGAAATTAAAAAGAATATACGGAGATTATTCATCTATTCCCTCATTGCCATTTTTGTATGGCGACGTTCAGGGCAAAGCCCTCCCAATGCAGCTCACATAAATAAAATATGAAATGATTCTTCAAAAATGTATAAAACCATAATCCAAATTCAAAACTAACCACGGCAGATTAAAACAGTTATTAGAGCCTATTATTACAATACTCATGACGGATTTTTTTCTGGTCAAAATCTTCCTCAGACTCTGATTCCTCTTCCTGTCAAAGATCACTGGGATTTTTTTTCATGCATAACCTCATTAATCATATTGTTCTCATATTTCAAAAACATAGTCTCTAACCACCCCGAAAATGCCAGGACTGTCACGAAAACCTTTAAGCCATCCTGCCTTCTCACTTTGTCATGCAGAGTCCCGAATTCCCCTGCCTCAGCAACTGCAAGCTACTTTAAACTTTTAAAACTTTTCTTAAAGGGGCCATGCCATGGGCAAAATTGCAGCTGAGCTAAAACTGCAAGCTTAGCTGCAATATTGACCATGGCATGGCCCCTTTAAGTGCAGCTCTTTTTAGGCTCGAACAGCTCTATGGAGAGACAGACGCTGGGAGGATGTGTGTGCGTGTGTGTGTGCACACATGCTCTGCCTGCTGAAAAGGAGGCTGTACCCGGTGGCCTGGACAGAGGGAGGGAGAGGTGAATGATTTATACCCCTTTTGCGGCAAGATCCACTACACTACACTGGACAGTAGTGTGAATTATCACATGATTCCTATCTTTATATTGCCAAAGATTTTATTTCCTAACAGAGCTGACTCTGTGCCTCTAACAGGTGAGTTTACAGTGTCATAAGGAAATGCAAGAAACTTCCCCTTCTCTCTGAAGCTCCATGTTTGGGGTGTGGGGTGGGTGGGTAAGCGCCACCTGTTGAATTCGTGCCAATTCTGACCATTTCAAAACAAAAAGAAAGGGATTGCCCTGCAAGCACTGAATCCCCCCCCCCCCCGAAAAACACCAGATATCAACAATTAAGGGTTTAAGTTAGGTAAAAAAAATATTACAAAAGCCACTTATAAAATATTATAAAATAATATGTAATAATGCAATAATTATAATATATAAGATTTTGTGTTTCCTCTAATAACTTTTGTACTTGATCATGCTCTTTGGTTGCCTGGCCACACCCTCTTGATCACACCTTCATGTTGCTTAACCATACCTCTTACAAATTCACATGTGTGTCCCTATTTCCATCTGTGAAATGTTGGAGGGTATGCAAAAATAAGGTTTCCTTCATAACAGATAGAGCAGATAATTTTTATGGAGTTGGTGTCCAAAACAATTCTCCTCCGGAGACCCTGGATTAAGTTTCACTTTTGCTCTTAAGTGAAACTCCAGTTGAGGTTTTCTGACATAAAACTCAGGTACCCTTTGCCTGGCATACCTTTTGCTGACTGTGGAGACACACAGAGAGAGTCATGCATATTTGACTGAAAATCCTTTAAAAAGCAACTAGGGGCACAATCCTGTGCAAGTTTAGACAGAAAAAATGCCTGCAACTCCGAGCAACTCCCAGCATGCTGGCTGGGGCATGCTGGGAGTTGTAGGCCTTTTTTCTGTTTAAACTTGCATAGGATTGTGACTTAGCATTCTAAAACTGGAGGACATACGGTACCCCCATTTCCAGAAAATCAAAAATCTTGTTTCAGATTTATATTCTGTGATTGAAAAAAAAAAATCTGATGTGAAGTTCTGCTGAAAATCTTTTGATGAGCAACAGTGTTCTAAAATGTGAGGGTGGGGGAAGAGTATTTGCTCCCCTCAGAATTAAGAATGATAATTTCACCCCAGTTATAGACAAATGATAACTGCTCAACTGTAATCAAGAACAGAATGGTGTCAGATGACATTGCATCCTACCATCCTGATACACTATGTAGGTGCCAGCCAACTCAGTAATCTTATGCATGATTACACAGGTCTGAAAGTTGAAATCGTACCTATATGGAGTGATTCTACATTCCTTTAAATGTGGGAATAGCCGCAGGCTGCCATTTCAGGATTCAACTTGATTATCACAGTACTTTTTGTATAGATATACAAAGTGGAAAATGATAGCACAACTTCACAGAAAGGAAGTATTCAGCAAAACGGGCTTGTATCCAGCAAAGTGACTGTTCTCTTAATCCCTCCGGCTGTTTAGCTGTCATAAAAGGAAAAAGCCAACCACGAGCCACCAGCTGATATCTCCAACTTTCCTTCACTGTATGACAAGGAAATTAAAGCTTATATATATAAGCTTATATTTTACAGCTTGTTGGCCATTTCCCCTCATGACACATCCTAAGTATCTCTGAAGCTGTTTTTTTTTAATATTTAACAGAATTATCTATGGAATTTGTGGCTACTGCCAGGAACTGAACAGATCTGAAGAAACCATCATGATTCTTTTGAAGATTTTTTATACCTGATATTGGTCGGTGTTTTCATTATATGGGGAAGAGATCAAACCCCCACAAATTAAGTTGAGTAGCTTACATTTGATGTGGCAGAGACGCAGAATTTTTTGTAACCCTTTCAGCAAAAGCTCAATCCTGAAATATCTTATGGCTTTGCCCATTGTCAATTTCATAGATCACAGAGTTGGAAGGAGCCTACAAGGCCATCGAGTCCAACCCCCTGCTCAATGCAGGAAACTAGAGGAGGGCTCTCCCATCCAAGTAATAACCAGGCCTGACCCTGCTTAGCTTTCCACGCTCAGACAGGGCCGGCGCTACCACTAGGCAAACTAGGCTGTTGCCTAGGGCGCGTAGCTGAAGAGGGCGCAGAAACGCTGCGCTCCTCTTCGCTGCTGGCGCGCTCCTGCCCAGCCCGCCTGCCTCGCCGACAAAGCCAGGTCAGTGCGGGGGGATTGCGCCCGGAGGTAGTGGTGGGGTGGGGCCGAGCCTGGGTGCCGCCCCTGCCCGCCCGCCCGCCCACCACCACCACCACCACCACCGCCGCCGGACCCCCCCCACCTACCTTCTCCACGCCGCTTCCGGAGCCCCGCCCGCGCTCTGTTTTGGTGGGAGGAACCAGGTTTCCCCCGGCCAAAAACAGAGCGCGGGGGTCCCGTCGCGTCACTTCCTCTTCGGAGGAGGCAGTGGCCAGGGTGGGGGGAAGGTAGGTGGGGGGGCGGCAGCGGGGGTCCGGTGGCGGTGGCGGCGGCGGGGGGGTCCGGCGGGGGCGGCAGGGGCAGCGGCGGGGGGTCCGCCGGCGGCGGCGGGGTTTTGCAGAGCAGGGCTGCTTTGCTCCGGAGCCCCCCCCACGGCACGAGAGGGGGGGCGCTAAATATAATTTAGCCTAGGGCGCCAAACTGCCCTGCACCGGTCCTGCGCTCAGACAAGCTGAGCCAGCGTAAGCCACAGGCCTGTGCCTGACTGAGGTCTAGTTCTTTGCAACCTATGTTTGAATCACTTTGGCTGGGCAAAGTCCAGTCATCAACTAAAGGGAAACAAAGCTGCAAACATTTTTGATGCAACCCACGTTGCTTGTTGCAGCCCTGAATAATGCACCAAACAGTAGAATCAGCTATCCTATGGTAAGTTAATGTTCTGACAGCTAGAGATGACCATGCTTGGGTATTCATACCAGAACACAAGTAAAGTGTGAATTGGCTGCTTGTCACAATGCAAGGCTTATGAAAAATAATCTCATAATGCTTTGTGAGGAAAACAGCTAGCATGAAAAATCTAGTACGAAAGCCATGAGATTAGGATCCATTATTGGATCTTGGAGGAAATGCACATGTGCCAAAGAGATGTGTGACTGGAAGCTTAGTGCAAAAACATGTGGAAGTGACAGGCAGGCACAAAGTATGTATCGTTGTATCTATAAGCTTTTGCACATGGGTGCATTTGTACAAATTCTGTAACAACAACAAAAAGCAAATGTATTGTGGCAACATGAATAGCATTTGCCATTTCAGGCAGGCACAAACATGCCACCAAATGGTCAAGGATTACACACTTGTTGCAGAATAGGAAGCCATGCTCATACAGTTGCATTTATACATTGTGTGGCATTCATGAACGATGAAGACAAGTTCATGTGGCCAAAAGGGAAGTGAAACTGTGGGAATTAAGACAATGAGAATTAGGATGGTGTGGACACTCTCATGCTCCTTCCCTTTTAGTTTAGTTTAACATGCCTAATGTATAATTCAGGGGTGATGCCATTGGGGGAGAAACTAGAAGAGAAAATGTTGTTTCTGTAGAGTCAATAGGATATGAGTGTGGAGAGCACACAAAGGCAGTTCTTTCTGATCTATTAGCAAGTCAAAAGTTTGAAAATTGGACTGGTTTGTGTAGACTCCATGTTGGTTTGTGCCACATGCCTGTTTCCGTGATTGACCAAAGGGAGTGTGTGTCAGTTATAGTGACCTTCAGGATACCTGCTGTCTTCGTCAAACTGCAATAACCCACTTTCTGGGGTCTTTAGTTTACTCCTTACTGCCAGCCAAGGTTGTGGTTGTGATGTGTGTACTTTGTCAAGCCGCAGCCTCTCCTTAAAACAAATAGAGAGAAGAGGGGGCAGGGAAACAAGAAAACAAAGCGATCATATAAGGTACAGGGATGGTATGACCCAGAAGAGCCCAGTCTCATGTGACATGGGGAAAGAGTGCCATAAAATAAACAGGGTAGATGGGAAAGATAGATAAAAAGTAAGGGTGCAGGTGAAAGGTACTGTACCTGATTCAAAACTGAAGCTCTACTCCAGGTCAAAGAAAAGCAGGTGTTCCTAGTCTGCCCACCTGATGCACCTGTGCAAAAAGATGCAAAAGATATCAGCTCATTGCCATTTTTCCTCTTTCACACACTGCCCAACACACAAGTGACTGGTTATGGCAGTGGAAAAGATGCATCTTAATTATCTCCTTGCTCTTTGAGCATTGTAAAAGAAAGTCAGCCTGGTGTCATGGTGCTATTGCAGGACTTGAAGGTTTTTGTGGGTCATTGATAAGTAAGTATGGGCTGGTTCACACGCGATGGGGGGTCCCAGTGAGTGCCTCAGGAGTGCATAAGGCTGTCACTGTGTTTGTGGCTGGGCAGTGTTCATGCGGAGGTGCCAATTGTGTGTGCTTTTTTTATACCTTGAAAAACTGCTTGGAGGAAGTGAGTGTGGTGGAGGAGGAGGAGGAAAGTGACTTCCTGTTTGTCGCAAGGAAATCAGGGCCAGCCAATCAGCCCCCCTTAGCATCAGACAAGAAGAACAGGTTTCTCTTGAACTTGATGGGGGGGGGGGAGAAGATTGTACGCCTGACCAAACTGCCATTTGCATGCTTCCACAGCGGGCTCAGTGCTAAAATACTGTACATCTATGCACATCCTTAGCCTTTAGCCACCTGGTATTGAGATGGGCTCTCTGCCCTCTGCTATGGAATCCATAATCTGTTCGGATTTCAGGAATGTCCTAGGCAACATTACTAGTAAAGTGCTTCGTTGTGTGGCTGGCAAGAGTGCCTGCCTGAAAGGCTCTCTTTACTTTTCCACTTAGCTGAACTAAGTGAAGCAACTGTAGAGTTTCTCTCACTGGCCAGCCTCCTAGGGTTAATAAAGGTCACTGGTATGTATGCAGTAATATGGTAATCAATCGAAGCATCTAGTAAATGTACCTCATTTTCACTGCCTCCCCCCCCCCCCCATTAAAGCTCTGTGTTGCATGTTGGAACAACACCCAAGGGCCAAATTAGCTGTGGAGAGAATTTCCATGCTCTTTTGGGGAAATATAGCTGCATGAAGAGCAATTTGATGGCGGTGGTAGTGCTGGGAAGCTCTTAGTCAGGCAACCACAGATGAAGTGAATGAGCCAAAAAGGCCCCAGTAAGCAATCTTTATGAACCTGTGTGAGCATGGTGTGATTGAAAACAGAATCCAGACTCATAGTCTACTTACAGGCCAAGTCACTGAGTCTCTGTAGTGAGGTGGCAGATAGCTCAGGCAGATGGCACAATTGTCAATTGGGACAATTGTGAAGGGACCATTTGTCAAGGAACCCCAACCCAGGCGCTGGCACAACCGTGCAGGCAGCACAGTGCTATTCCTGGGGAGCCAAGGCCAGCTCTACCATGAGACAGACTGAGGCAATTGCCTCAGGCAGCAAATACTGGGGAGCAGCAGTGGCAGCCCTGCAGCCATTTCTCCTGAGCCTCCTCTGTTGGAGGACAGAGCTGTGTGTGCCACACAGCCTGTCTTGCGCTACCTGAGCAAGCCTGCTGCCCTCTGGTGCAGTGGAAGACACTGTCCTGTCACTACTGCTGAAGTAAAATTTAGTTGCCAGTCCAGTTTGCTTCTGTATGTGGAATGGGTGTGTGTGCGTCATCTTATCTTTCGTCTCAGGAAGCAAAATGTCTGGGGGCGGCCCTGCGGAGAGCACTGAAATGGTGAACTGTGAAACTGTCCTTTTCATCACAGGACAGTTGGAAGGTAACTTAAAAGAATTTGGGCGTGGCTTCACTCGCTAACATGAGTTATCTAGGTAAACAACTCTCTAGTGCTCTGTTTGAGTGGTCCACATCTTCAGGACCACCTACAGGTTGGGGGATGCAGGCAAAGTGCCCCCTGGTGAGCCTCCTTCAGTGTTGATGGGCCCCCAGCTGTGGGTTTACCTGGCAGCAGTAGGTGGCCATAGTGATTTCCCACGATGCCCCTGACAGAGTGTTGCTCTGGGGCATTGTGGGAAACTGAGATAGCCATCTGTGCCAAGTAAACCTGCAGCCTGGGGCCCAGGGCAGATGTCTGTGTTGACGGGCCAGGATGGTGGAAGCCAGGATGGTGGAAACTGATGTTAGACCTGTGCATCCTTCGCCCCTCACTGCCTGATCTCCCCTGCAAGTCAGCTTTGGTCCACTCTTGTGCTGCTGTCCCCTGTAATGGAGACATGAAATGGCAAGTGGGGCGAAGTGAGGCATCTCTGGCATTTCGTTAATGTTTGCAAATCATGTGAACCTGTCATGATCGCAAGCCCGAATGCAAATGCAAGCAGGAGAGCACTTTCTCCGAAAATGCTTGCAAATTCCAAAACTCACATTTGCGGTCAGAAAAATGCACATTTTACGCTTTACTCTATGGTGTGGGGGGGGGAGTGCGTATTTCTGGTATGCTCTCTTAAAAACGCATTTCCCCCATTTGAAATGTGCATTTTCCCTGTTTGAACAAAATGGGGAAAGTGCATAAATGAACATGGGAAACGAGGCTTCAAATTGTTTTTCGGAGAATTTGGGCAATTGCAGAAATCATTTGTTCAGCTATCCCTATCTCTGACCCACCTGCTGAGTACTATATGCTCTGTGGCTGCTGAAAACTGAGACCACATCAGACAAGTGTTACACTGACCACTTCCACTGTCACAGACAGGCAGTGACTCTCGGTCTAAGGCTTCAGCCAGAGGTTTTTCCCTTTCTTCCTGAGTTTTTTTTTAAACCAGAGATGCTAGAAATGGAGCATGGGACTGTAGTTATGCAAAGCATGTGCTCTACTGTTGAGCTATGGCCAGTTCATGGTATTCTATTAGTACTATTTTCATTAGGAGCGCACATAAATCTAAGCATGATGATAGATATTAGCAGTAAATATAACTGCTAATAAAACTGCTAAATATAACTGTTAACCATGGGAAACTTTTTGTAGAGACAAGGAATAACACACACAACCAAGTGAACAATATCATTAGCACAACTGGTATTGGGGAGAGTCCACAAGTCTCAGTAGTGGACAATTTACTCCTTTGCAACTGGTGGAGTTCAAAGTCCTCTGCTTTACTCATCTGGAAGTGTATACATGCTAGAGATGGGTAAAAAAATTCTAGTCCTTTTTAGTTATCACCGGTGTCCTTGGGTTTGTGCAGATGCAGCTTAAGAAGAGCAAAGAGCTGGTGAAGGCACTATGGGCTCTAGATTTCTTTCGCCTTCTGTTCCTTATTCTACCCACACCAGGTTCTCAGTCTGAATTTTTCGTAAGTGTAATTTCTGAATCTTTTACATTTTTGGAATACATAAAATATTTGAATCAATAGAATAATACAGTTGGAAGGACCTCAAAGGTCATCTAATCTAACCCTCTGCCAATGCAGGAAATCCACTACTATCCTATCCCCGATTAGTGGCCATCTATCCTCTGCTTTAAAACTTCCACCAGCTTCTGAAGCAGTCTGTTCAACTGCTGTCCACAGCTCATACTGTCAGGAAGTTCTTCCTAATGTTTAGTTGAAATCCTTTTTCTTCTAGTTGGAATCCTTTGTAATTTGGTTGAGGTCCTAACCTCTGGAGCAACGGGAAACAAATTTACTTCATCATCTCTATGACGAATTTACTTCATCATCCTTCAAATATTTGAAGATGGCTATCATACCACCTCTTAGCGATCTCTTCTCTAAGAACATACCCAGTTCCTTCTACGTTTCCATGTAGGACTTGGTCTCCAGTCCCCTCACCATCTTTGTCATCCTACTCTGGACATGTTTCAGTTTGTCAATATCCTTCTTAAACTGTGGCATCCAGAACCGGACACAGTATTCCATTAAATATCATATGGCCAATATTTCATTACATATCACAAATACAAGATGCTAGAGTCCTACCATGCTTCAAAACAAAAAACAAAACAGCACATCTCTGAAGACAACATAACCACTCCCTTATTGTCCTCCAGTCTATGTCTCCCATCCCCCTTCCTTGTTGTTGTTCTAGATATGGACCTATTAGGAAGACCTAAGGACATTTTCACTTGCGGAAACTCAGAAAACATGTTTTCCTCTCATGCTCTGAATCCAACTGGTATCTAGGGTTGGATTTTATCCCAGGTCAAAAGCCTTGTGACCTTGTTTGGTGACCTTTCCTTTAAAAAACAAAAAGCAAAAAACTTCTCTTGAAATATGTGGCATGGCTCATTTGCTTCAGCCATGTAGGCTTGTTTTTGTAAATTGATTCTTTGTCCTACAACCACTGCCATTCTATCTTGCTAGATGATATAGGTCAATCAGGAGGGTTTGTGTATAGAGGGCCCCATCTGACTGATGAGGCACCAAACTAAACCCACTCCCGGTGCTGTCCAGGGCTAGGCACATACCCAAACACTGTGTCCCATAATGATGGGTGTTCTACTAGTTTAACATAAATAATAAAAGTCAACCTAGAAGGGTGAAAGATAAGCAACATGCAGATATATCTTAAGGACAGGCTGCTGAACTGAGGTCATCAGACACGAGGTAAAAAATACATTAGAAATCAGAGAAGGGAAGGGAGTAGGTAAATAATGAAGCAGCTTTGGGATACTGGGTGCATTGAACAGAAATGAGTATAGCCCAGGAAGCAACTAAGGGTACAATCCTATGCATGTTTAAACAGAAAAAAGGCCTACAATTCCCAGCATCTCCCAGTCATGCTGGCTAGGGCACGCTGGGAACTGTAGGACTTTTTCCTGTCTAAATATGCACAGGATTGCACCCTAAATGACCTAACCAAGTATGAGCATGGCTTCAGCTCTTCTCTAAGTACAAATTAATCCAGTGCTCCTTCTACGGTGCTTTATCTTGTTCAATTGCTGGTAGACCTCAAATAATGTAGTTATAAGATATGGTGGTGATTAAGAATGAGGTCTACCGAGTGGGAAGAGTGATATCAAGTCACCAGTCTAAGCAGGGCAGGAAATACGTGGTATGATTTATATTGCCCAGCATCATAAGCAGAAAAGAGTAGCACTGCGGTCTAGAATTCTGAACTAACCCTTCCTTTTCTCCATCCTACTGATGCAATCAGAAAATCCAACTTCTGTGGTGGGAATATATTCTGTCATTTCGGTACAGATCTACAGATCTTCATTTTCTGATTTGGAATGTTTCATTTTGGTTTTAAAGTTTTGCTCTGGCAGGTTTTAGAATTATTGCCAGAGACTGGAATTAGCAGAGGGAAACAGAGGGATGAGACCCTTAGATCACCGGCAGACAATAACATTACTTCTACATGGATGTTTTTCAGGAATCTTAGAGATGTGCTCATTCGGAATTCACTTCCACAAGATATAGTGATGGCCACCAATTTGGATGGCTTTAAAAGGGGATTGGACAAATTCATGGAGGAGAAGACTATCAATGGCTACTAATCCAGATCGGCTATATGCTGCTTCCAGTATCAGAGGCAATATGCCTATGTACACCAGTTGCTGGGGAACATGGGCAGAAGGGTGCTGTTGCACTCATGTCCTGCTTGTGGGATCCTGTGGGCAGCTGGTTGGCCACTGTGTGGACAGGATGCTGGACTAGATGGACCATTGTTCTGATCCAGCATGGCTCTTCTTATGTTCTTATGTGCACTTGAGATCTGTGAACCACACAGTGCCTGTATCTAGCCCTGCTCCTCCTACATGTCCACATGACAACCATGAAGAGCCCAGGTTGTACACTGATGGCATGCCCGGTCCATACACAGGATTGTACAAAATAAATACATTGGTGGACAAATTCTGCTGCACCATTTTGTACATTCTTCTCCAAGGCAGTTCTTCCTGTGTATTTGGTTTGCTAGTTTATTTAGACATAATCAGGAGTATGAACAGCATCTGTGCAGATGTGCTTTAGGTGTTTAGGACAGAGTTGCTATTGCCATGTTTTCATAGACAGAGCTTGCATACCTTCCTTTAACAGCTACATAATAGGCAGAAATCCCCAAGTGAAACTTTCTCCAGCACTGAGATGGAATTACAGGATGGGAGGAACAGCTGATTTTTAAGCCATAGTGCCTGTGTCCAAAAAGGGGGGCATATCTCTGAAACCATGGATAGGATAAAGAAATTACATATAAAGTGAAGATGTCCTATGGTCTGCCATTTTGCATCATCCAGTACTTCTCTGTGACTCTCTCTTGCTCAGAGTGGCCATGTGTCCTACTTTACAGAGGACTGTCCTCTATTTAAAGAGCTGTTTGAACGGTCCACTATTTATTTATTTATTACATTTCTATACCGCCTTTCTGCTAAGGCACCCCAAGCGGTTTACAATGTTTAAATGCACAAACAAA
Source organism: Shinisaurus crocodilurus (assembly GCA_021292165.1). NCBI lineage: Eukaryota > Metazoa > Chordata > Lepidosauria > Squamata > Shinisauridae > Shinisaurus > Shinisaurus crocodilurus. The sequence goes on along the minus strand of CM037879.1, from coordinate 73,345,128 downwards.
CAAATGTCCCCCCCTCCCCAAACCAGACATACACCAGTTCTCTCAGGCCAACTGAAGGTTTCTTCTGGAGCTGCTGGTACAATCTCCCTGGCCTGGGTTTTTCTTCTGCCTTCCCTCTGTAGCCCCAGGGAAGGCGGGGGAGGGGCTGCCCCAACAGTCCTCTCAGACCGGTGTTGGTCATTTCAGGGTTGTCCATTCCAAGTCTGGTTTAAAGATAAAGAACTCTAAGAAGATTTTATTTTTATTTTATACTATGGTTTTAACTTTTAAATTATATTATTTATTTATTTAATTTCTATATCACCCAATAGCCAAAGCTCTCTGGGTGGTTCACAGCAATTCACAAAACACAAATACAACAATAACATACAGCATAAAATACAATACAATAAAATACAGCATTCAATACAATACAATACAATACAGCATAAACTTTTAATATACAAAATTTAAAAGTTTCAACAGCTAAAACAAGTTTAATAAAAACTAGACCTGTTAAAACAGCTGACATGTCCCATCATATGCCATTAAATGCCTTGGAGCAGAGGGCAATTTTAACCTGACGCTGAAAAGATGACAATGTTGGTGCCAGCCGGGCCTTAGTGGGGAAATCATTTCACAAATGGGGGGCCACCACTGAGAAGACCCTCTCCTTTGTTGCCACCCTCTGAGCCTCCCTTGGAGGTGGCACTCAGGGGAAGTCCTCAGATGTAGATCATAGTGTCTGGGTAGATTCAGGTCGGGAGAGGAGTTCCAATCGTTCCATCAGTATTGCGATATCTTGTATCTTATGTTGTATTTTATGGTTTTAATTGCTGTCAACCACCAAGAGAGCTTTGGCTATTGGGTGGTATAGAAATGTAATAAATAAATAAATAGGCGAGCAGCGGCCCTGAAGTTCCCATCAAGCATGAGCACCTGAGCAGCACAGAGGTCACAGTCTCCCCCCACTATGGTGAAATGTATTGTCTTTCTGTTGAAATTATAGACGTTATTTCTATATGTGCACATATATGTATCAATAAGCATATGCAAATGTTATTCAGATCTACCGTATGTCCTCTTGCAGAAGTGGCCATCCTACTGTTGCTGCAGGATATTGCTTATATTATTTCTCCAAGAGAGGACTTAGTCCGATTGCACTGGTGGTAGATAGAAGTTTGTTTGTTTGTACACACTGAGGAACACCAGCCGGTAGTGGATGAAAAGCAAGATTGCCAGGGGTGAAGGGACTTGAAGAAACACAGTCATGTGCCTCCCCGCCCCTTCCTTGTGCTAGAGGATTTACAAGCAACAATTCCCACTAATCTCCAGGGATCATTGGGAACAGTCTACTCTAAGGGTCCCCCTTTGTCTTCATCAGACCAGGCAAACCAAAGTCTCAGGGAGGTAATCAGATGTTTTCCTTGCCTTGGAGGAATAAATAAACAAGCCCCTTTTTGCCAAGATCTGCTCACCAGGGACGCTGTTCCATGGCAGGGAAAATAACCCTGTGAAATCTCTACGTTCTCACAGGAGGGAGTAAACAAAACATTTCAACCCGGTTCCTTGACTTCGGGCACACAGGCTGTGATCAGTGTGGGAGAAAATGTCCCCGCCCTCCTTGTGGTTGGCTGGCTGGCTGCTCCTTAATAAGCCCCAGCTGAAGACCCCACCCTACTGGGCCTGGCAGGGGAAAGTGGGTCAGATTTTGACTGCTACTATCTGGAGAAGACATTGAACTGTTGAATTAGCTGACTGGCCTCCTTTTCCTCTTCGTCACAAGCAGGGCTGGTCCAAGACATTTTGCTGCCTGAGGCATAGGCCAAGAAGGCGCCTCTCACCGGAGTGGCAGTCGAATCTCACTTCAACACTGGAGATGGGACAGTGTCCACCTGAGGGCAGTTGTACTAGCTTAAGGTTTACAGAGGCAAGCACCATGGCACACAAAGCTCTGTCCTCCAGCATGTTGCTTCTGCTTTCCACCCCTCAGCATCTGCTGCCTGAGGCTGCTGCTGATGGCAGAGTGCAAAAGCAGCAGCTGAGTTCTCTCAGACAAACACATGCACACACAGGACTTGTTTTAAAGGAGATGCTTTTAAAAAGATAAATGATGGTAACATATGATTACTCAGGAATTAAAACTTGATGGTTACAGAAGTGCACTTTCTTAAATGTTATTTATTCTTCTGAGGTAAGGAAAGCACACAGAAGTCAATCCCTTCATGCTAAACCCTAGCGCATGTCAGTTAACACTGGACTGGTCTGTCAGAGGAGTGGTGGAATGGAATTCAAACCTGTTGCCAAGCAACCTCCAGCATTCCCTCCCCTGATTCAATCAAGTGGTTCAGTCAGTCCACTGAACCCTGCCCCCTGCCCTTCAACCAGACTATACAAGTCTGCCTTTAACCCTTTAATGGGCAGTTGGCTCAAAAAATTGTCCCTGCAGAGTTTACATAGATTTCATAGATCATAGAGTTGGAAGGAGCCTACAACAGCTGACTCATTAAACCTAGGGGTAGGGCTGGCCTACCCGATATGGACATTGCCTCAAATCAGGACTTTGGACAAATATATTTAAAGAAGTAGACCTTGACATTATGTTGAGTGAGAAAGAGCACCTGCCTGGACTTTCGAGGACATCTGGAATGGAGAGCTAGATCCCTTTCAAAGAGAGACTTTCTGGTTATTAGAACAGTTAACTCCTCACCAGCAAGGGATACACTGCACTCAAGACAGAGGTGGGACACCTATGTCCTTCCAGATGCTGTTGGATTTCTTTACATTTCTGATGTAGATGGAGGATGTAAGGCCATAGAACAGCAAATGGTTTGGACTGCACATTACAGCTGCAGAGAAGAACTACATGGGTGAGGGGAGAGGAAAAACTGCTGCACTACAGTAACACCAATGCAACATCTGGATAACTCAGATAACTCTGAAAGGTTTAATCCAGCCTTCCCCAACATGGTGCCCTCCAGATATTTTAAACTTCAAGTCCCATCAGCCCCAACCAGCACGGCCAATGGTCAGGGAAGATGAGAATAGTAGTTCAACAACCTCTGAAGGGCCCCAGGTACCCCACCCCTGCTTTAAGAGGAATGAGCTCCACATGTGAGGAATGAGCTTGAGGAGGGCCAAGCTAGATGCATTGCCAATTTTGTGCACACACACACACACACACACACACACCCTCTTCGAAGCTGTTCAGCTGCTATTTGCATTTCAAGGGAAGTCTCCATTGGTGCCAAGTGGAGCTTCTGTTGAAATGCAAGTTGTAGCTTCAGAGAGGACACTTTTTTGGGGGGGGGAGAGGGAGAGAAAGAGTTAAACTTCCCCTCTCCGCCCTGCTTGGTCCCGAGGCTGTTCAGACTTCCCCCTATGCTGTTTACATAAGAAGAACAAACAAACCCGTGTGCATGTGAATCTCGCACTAGGTCTGGTTGCCACCATCCCTGCCGTGCTGCCGCTGCCTGCCACTCTCCTCCTAAAACTGCACCCCACAGCACACTGGGTGAGGGTGTGGAAACATTCCAGCATCCAAAGCTCAGCTCACGCGTGGCTGAGCCTGTGAAAGTGGTCTGGGGATAATCAGTGGTGCTGCTAGGATTCCCCCCCCTCGCAAGATACCCTCCGCCCCCCCCACTCCTGGGCACTCCCTCTCCTGGTTTCTCCCCCCCTGCTTTTTCCGACCCCTATTGCGTTCTCTCTCCTCGCTCTTTCCAGCCTCCCTCCCATGTGCTCTCTTTCTCCTCCTCCCTCTTCCCAACAACCCCCCCAGCTCACTTGTCCTTCTCAATCTCTCAGCCCCCTCCCTCAGTGCTCACTCTCTCTCTCCTCACTGTTCTCCCCCCACCCATGCTTGTTCCCTGCAGCTTGCTCTCTGATCCTTACCACATGGCAACAGAAAAAGTGGCACCTTCTCAGGACCGGTGCAAGGCAGTTTGGTGCCCTAGGCAAGATCAGATATTTAGCGCCCCCCTTCCCACTTGAGAGCGCTGTATTTTTTTTCAAGGCGTTTCTGGCACCCTCTTTAGCCCTGCGCCCTAGGCAGCTGCCTAGTTGGCCTATTGGTAGCACCGGCCCTGCACCTTCTCCAGCCCCCAACTTAGGAAGAGTTTGGATGCGCTGCAGTGTTGTGCCCAACATCTTGACTTCCCCGAGTGCCTCTGGGCCCATGTGGGGAGGCACCCTGGGAAACAAAAATGCTGGGTGTGACTGCAGCTCCGCTCCGCAGCACAACCAATCTTTTCTGTGTTGTAAGTTTAAAAAAAGGTCCGTGTGGTGTGGTGTGGAGTGGAGTGGCTGGCTGTCATGGTGACTATTAGGGTGCTCTCAAGGCTATGGGGCTCCAGACCTACGCCTGGTGGTCTGACCCTAGCCTCTGGGGACTATGCATTGGTGGTGATGGTAGATTGTGGGTAACATTATGTTAGAACTGGGCAATGGAAGCTGGGGTGCTGGCACGTGATACATTGTATGCACGGGGGGGGGGACGCACACATACTACCGGGTAAGTTTTGTTTCTAATCTTTGCTGATTTATCCAGAGTATGATCAATGCCCCACTGACTTGTGTGCGTGAAAGAAGGACTGTGTAAACTTCTAGCAAAGGAAGTGGGCTTCTGGCCTCTCTCTCCTTTGACTTCTGGGATTTGTTCTGTCCTGCTTATCCTCCACTCACTTCACTGCTGGAGGTGTTTGGAGAACATCATAAAGTCTTCCTACCCTGCCTACAAGTGGTGCTGTTGGTAATTTTAGACTCTGGACTTAGGGTACAATCCTATACATAGTTAGACAGAAAAAATGGCCTACAACTCCCAGCTGGCTGGGGAATACTGGGAGTAGTAGGACGTTTTTCTGCCTCAGCATGCATAGGATTGCACCCTTAATGATCTTTCACACACCCCTTTAGATGGCCATGTGTATTCCTTCACTCATGCAAAATGTGGTGAGCCCGCTTGCTCCTCCTCCTGCTCAGTCTGTCTGGAGGTCTGCCCTGAAGTCCTGTCCTGTCAGGGATGTTGAAGAGTCCTTGGTCTCGAGTCACGAGTTGAGTCACGAGTCTTTGGACCCGAGTCTCGAGTCCGAGTCCGAGTCCTTGGTCCAAAATGGTGACTCACGAGTCACGAGTCAGGAGTCACTCCCAAAGCTGACTCCACGAGTCCCTATTAAAATCAATGGGGTTTTTCCCCAACAAAATAAGGCTACTTCAGATGTGTGGCTTAAATAAATTCTAGGCACAAGTGTGCCTTTTTATTTCAAAACTCTGCAACTGATTTTGGCAAGAACAGACCAGGCAGACAAACCCAAAATAACCAGACAGGCAGAGGAGACAGGGAACCCCAAAGCAGGCAGGCAGAGGCAGCCAAACCCAAAATGTCTGAAAGGTTGCATTTTAGGAAAATGATTTAAAAAAATAAACTTGCTGTACTTCCTAAAACCTATCCATGTTGCATTTGAGGAACACGATTTTGGAACACGAGTCCTTGGTCTCGAGTCCCGAGTCGAGTCTTGAGTCCCATTAAAAATATTGGGACTCGAGTCCAACTTGAGTCAGAGGGGGGACTCAGTCCGACTCACGAGTCGAGTCCTGGAGTCCGAGTCCACATCCCTGGTCCTGATAGTACCACTGTTGCCTGCTGCTGAAGGTGGCTGGGCACATATAGGTGAGGTAATGACTCTCCAGTCGTCCAGCTGTTAAGATGTGACTACCCTTCATCAGGAGATGGTGGCTATACCTTTAAATGCTTTGAGGCAGTGAGTGAAGGTGCAGACACTTTGCCACCTGCACTGTTTGACCCCTGGAGCTCTTCGCTCACCCTTCTCCCTTGCCTACTGTGGGACAGAATTAGAGTCCAGCTCAGGGCTCATTTTGCTGCCTGAGGCAAAGGACAAGATGGTGTCCTTTCCATTCCACCTACAGAAGCCAACTGGACTGGCAGTCGAATCTTGCTTCAACACTCATGATGGAACAACATCTTCCACCTCACCTGAGAGCAGCAGGCTAGCTTGGGGGCGCAGGGCAGGTTGCCTGGAACACACCACTCTGTCCTCCCATAGAGGGGAACAGCCAGGGGGCTGCAGCTATTGTCCCTTTCATACCTCCCAGCATCTGCCACCTGAGGCAACTGCCTCACTCTGCCTAACGGTAGGGGCGGCCTTGGTCCTGCTTGCTGTATCAGGCAGGGGAGGATGGTGGGTGAGGAGGTCAGTGGAAGAAGATGGCTGGGAAACACACCCTCTCTCAGTGCCTTGGGGCATTTAAAGGAATAGACACCAGGTGCTTCCAGGCAGCGGGCTCCTAGTGCTACCAATCAGAAGGTGCAGCTCTTCCATCTTTTCCTTCTTAACAGGTTTTCTGTGGTAAGAAAAATATGGAAGAAGCACGGGTGAAACATGGGAGGGTTACAAGTGGAAGATGCCATTGTCTGACCCTGTAAAATTATATGCATGAGGCAGGGCAGTGGCATGATAAAACCCTCATCTGGAAGCACCCACCATTTCCAGCCAAGGACTTAGAAATGCTACCTTGATATCCTTCAGGATGCAAGCAGCTAACTAACTTGGTGTCAGCAAGCCACAACTTAGTTTCAGTGCCAGGGATGAGCCAGAGCAGAAGAGAGCATCTGGGCCTGTGCAGAGTGTTTTCTTCTCACCTCTGAGTAATCACAGCTCCTTGTACATCTAGGAGATATTAGGCAAAAAGGTTCCCAGCTCAGAAGATGCAGCCTTGAAGCATCTTTTTTTTAAAAGCAACAATAATAACAAGCCCCACCACTGCCCATTCATAGGACAACATCTGGATAGTAATTCGTACCAGAGGAACAAGAGTGCAAAATGCTAGTAATTTAAGTGTGTAACTATAGCTCTCCTAATATGAATCACTTCTACTGCGTGCTTCCTACCCAAGTTACAGCTGCATCATCCTGCACCCTACACACACACACACACACACACACACACTTGCAGAAGGAAGATCCAGACGTTGGCACCTTCAGTCATCACTGAGTAGCCATTATTTCAGCCTTATGCAAACATTGTCATGTGCGGGCAGACGTGATTCCAGGCATGGCTCTTGTGGGAAGCCAACGGAAATGCTCCTGGTTTCCTCAGCTGCTTGTAGTAATTTGCATTGGCAGGGGCCTCGCCAACACCCCCTCACACCCGCAAGGCATTGCCAGCATCCTGGATTCCCTCATGCACATCAGCTTTTGCCTCCCCCTAAGGAGGAAGGGTTGAGAAAGTGTCTTCTTCACTGAAGGCTGTTCCAATTATTACTATTATCATTATCCTCATCCTCATCATGGACTCTTAACTAAGGGTGAGCAAATGAATCAGGCCTTCATTTGTAACCAGTGCTTTCTTTTCCGAGATGGCTGGCACTATTCTGCTCTGAACTGGGCATCCCACCCACACTCTTTGGTATCCCGGCCATGCTGAATCAGCCTAATAACTCAAGCTCTCTACAGATAATACAACTAAAACCTTCCATAGGATGTGCATTGCCACTAGACTCTGATTTCCAAACTGTTAAGACTTCCCACTTATGCCTTGGCAATTTCCCATTCTGTTGCCCCAACCTCAAGATTCTGTCCTCCCAATGTCACAATGCATAATTGTTCCTTTCTCGTGTTTGTTTGTTACTCTTGTATCCAGTGCTTTTTTTCTGGAGAAAAGGGTACCGGAACTCTTGGATTACATTTCCTCGGGAGTAGATGGCGATTAAATTGTAATGCAATTAATAGAAGAAAAGGTGCTGGAACTCAGTTCTGGTGAGTTCCACCAGAAAAAAAGCCCTGCTTGTATCCAACTCATCTTGCAAAGAGTTCAGAATGGGTTACAGATGGTTCCCAGGTGGCTTCCAGTCCAGGCACACACAGGATCCAGATCCGCTTATCCTCAGCAGCTGAACTCTATCTAGGGTTGCCAACTTTTTAACCGGATCTACTTTTAACGGCAGCGTGACATGCGGAAATTAAGCAGGGGCAGCTTCCTATCAGGAAACGTTTCCAGTTAATGTCTGCATATCTCAAGGAGCGTCTCCAGCAACACCAAGTCGGCCGCTCAACAAGATCTGCCACACAGACGGCCTTCTCCTTGTCCCTTCAGCCAGAGCAGCTAGACTGGTCGGGACGAGGAAGAGGGCCTTCTCTGTGGCAGCCCCCGTACTATGGAACTCTCTCCCAAGTGACCTCCGCCATGCCCCCTCTCTGCTGAGCTTCCGCCGCTCATTAAAAACTTGGTTATTCAGGCGGGAATATGGGGTGGGCTAAGATTTTAAAATTTTATACTGTTTTAATGTATTTTAATGGAGAAAAATGTTTTAATGTATTTTATTCTGTTTTATTTTCTGTACATCGCCCAGGGTGGCCGGTTTGCCGGCCAGATGGGCGATAAATAAATGCAAATAATAAATAAATAAATAATAAATGTTAGGCCACTGCTAAAGTTGCAGGTACAGGGTCAGTTATAAAAAGTTGGCAATCCTAACTTTCTCATATGCCTTCACATTTTTACAAACCCTTTCTCTGAAAGAAAGCAATCCTAAAAGGATGGAGGAGCAGGAGGAAGAGGAGGAGGGGAAGTGATTAACAAAGATGGAAGTAAATAACTCTGTAATAAAGGGAAGGAAACAAAAAGAAAATCAGGCTAGGGAAATCAACAGTTTAATATGTTTGATGTGGGGGGAAGTGCAACCGGAGAGGTCACATGGTATCATTACTCTGTACTGTCTGACCAGCTTTCTATACACTTTGGAAAAAAGACAGAAAGCTGAGAAACCTCAAATTATATATAGTTGCCAACGCTGCAGTTGGCCTCTGTAGTGCTGTGAAAAGCTATTTAAAGCACAAGAGCAGGCCAGGTGGGATTTTTTTCCTGATCAGTTGGCAACCTCCAGATTATAGGAAATAAATGTTCGTTGACATGGAACACCCACACCCATCTTCCCCGCCCCCTCAGTACCATGCTGAAGACAATGGCCCGGTTCGCATGATCACCGCACCTTAAGCCATGGTGGCTTGTTTAAGCCATGGCATGTGTCGATGCATGCCAAGCGCAACTTGCCTAATTACCTGCCCAGGCACAGCTTCTTGTGTCCTCTGAACCCAGGCAGGAGGGCTTGTTTGAAAGGGGGGGGGACCCTCAAATATCCAACAACAGCCCATGGGTTATTTGAGGGCTGTGTTTCCCCCTCCAACAAGCTATGCTGCCTGGGTTCAGACAACACGTTCCAGCACATGCCATGTCTTAAACAAACCACAGTGGCTTATTTAAGCTGTGGTGTTGTGCGAACCAGGTACATGGGACCTTTTGCGACTGTGAAGTTAGCAAGTCCGGTCTCTGAACAACGTTTCTGGATGAGCTTTGACTTTGAGCCTTCCATCACTTCCAAGTCTTTGTTTCTCCCAAGCTCGCCTTAAAACTGGAACTCATGATGATGCCCTTTTGCCTCATTCTCCCCATCTCCTGACTTCATGAACTCAGGAGTTCTGAACTCACTTCACGCCCCCACATTGCCTAGTAGTGAGAAAGCCACCTGATGTCCCACACCTAGTAGTGACAATACAAGGCACACCCAGTTGCCTTGAAGCACCTTTTCCTGGCTAGGAAGCTTTGGGGCAAGTATCTTTCACAACACATTAATCACTGTGTGTGCTCAGGACACAGTCCTAATGGCAGCAATAGCTCTGCAGGACAAACAAACATGTCCTGAGCCCAGAGGGGCTGCATCAGTGCATCCCATGCATGCCTATAGCCCACCCCACCCAGCCTAGTTTTAGACTATGAATTTAGATCCATATCAAATACATTCAACGTGGCTTACAGGCTTGCGCACTGCGCAGGGCCTGACCTACCATTAGGCAGAGTGAGGTAACTTAATGCAGCAGATGGCATGGGGCAGCAGAGGCAGGCCATTTGGCCATTCCTCTTGAGTCCCCTGACCATTCTCCTCTGTTGGAGGTCCAAGTTGTGTGTGCCACAAGGCCTATCCTGCAACCCCTGAACTGCTGCCTTCAGGTGACATGCAGGATGCTCTCCCATCACCCATATTGAAGTAACATTCAACTGCCCATCCAGTCATTTCTATATGTGGAATCGTGTCCTTTGACTCAGGCAGCAAAACATCATGGGCTGGCCCTGGGCTTGTGCTTCATCTTGAACTGGCCCTGCTATTGGTCCACAGCTCAACATGCATAGTGTGAGGTGCCTTCTTGCTTGCTTGTGTGTGTGTGTGTGTGCATGTGTCCATCCAAGGAGAGGAAGCAGTACCTGGCATTTCGAAGGATACTCCCCAACTCCAGTGGTACACGTCTGGAGCACCATCGCAGCCTCTTATTTTATTTAATTTTTAAAAAGAGAAAAATGATTTATGATGGATTGGATAGCAGCCATGTGTCCTTCTTTACAGAGAGCAGTCCTTAATTTGAAGGCATCTAGTTTAAAGATGAAGAGACGTAAGAACTGGGAGAGCAGAAGCTTTGAAGTTGCCCATCAGTGGTGAGCACCTGGACAGCAAACTGAGCAGGCACACACATCCCCCTGGTCCCAGTCTTGCCCATTATAGTGAGATGTAGTGTATCTCCGTTGAAATCATGGTCCTTCTGTCTAAATTTGCACCTGTATCTATAAAACATATGCAAATTTATGCAAATATGTGTCCACTCAGGGCCGGTTGAAAAGGTTTTGCTGCCTGAGGCGAAGGACAAGATGGCGCCCTTCCCATTCCACCTACAGAAGCCAACTGCACTAGCAGGTGAATCTTGTTCTATGCTGGTGATGGGACAGCATCCTCCAACTCACCTGAGGGCATCAGGCAAGCTTAGGGGAAGCGAGGCAGGCTGCCTGCAACATACAGCTCTGTCCTCCAACAGAGGGGAACAGCCAGGGGGCTGCTGCCACTGCTGACCCCTCCACACCACCCAGCATCTGCTGCCTGAGGTGGTTGCCTCACTCTGCTTAATGGTAGGGCTGGCTCTGCCTCTGGTGTCCTCTCCTTTGGTGATGTGTTTCCTCTTTTTTGTGGCCATGCTAATGACAGAAGGGAGGGGTTTGGGTCCCCCACTGTAGTAATGTCACACGCAATGTGACAGTTGCATAACTGCTATCCAAACAGTACCACTGTTGGAGAGAAATAGCATTTCTCAGCAGCTTGAGAGCCCAGTTATGTCATAGGACACATCCACGAGGTGCCTAGCCCAACCGCTAACAAAACCTACTTGTAAGCACAGAAGACAAGAGTTGACATTTTCCCACTAGGCCAGTCATTCAGCAAGAGTGCTGAGAAAATGGGATTTGCTTGCAACAGGTAAGCTGACTGGGAGAAGCTGTTTACATTGTATTTGACAGCTGTGTGGAGCTGTGGTTAGCTTTTCCGGCACTAGTGCAAGGATGAAAAATGCACCCTTTCCTCTGCACCCTTTGTGCTCTCCCACAAGGAGAATAGCTATACATAGTCTGTGAAAACTGATATTTTTTAGACTGGGTTTCAGTTTCCAATGATAAAGAATGAATGATTTCAGTACTGAATGGAAGAGGCTTTTCTTGAGCTTCTTGACAAGGTTCATTTAAGCAGGGGAAGGTGACTGCACCCCCACCCACCCCCATGTGTTGTTCACTGCCTGTGTTCCATAAATTGCAGGCTCTTTGGGACAAACTCTCATTCAAGCTCCCCTTAAGTCTTTGGGTAGGACCTACCTGGCACAATGTCAACTGGGTCTGCAGTGCAAAACAACCCATAACAATAAAATCACGCCTGCTAGGGTGGGAGAGCTCTTTCCACTGCATTTCAGAATGAGTTGGCAGCACACCTGAGAAGCAGTGTGTGTGTGTGTGTGTGTTGGGAAATCCCAGCAGCTCGCAAACATACTAGACAAATAGCATGATCCATTGCATCAACCCAATAAAAGTTGCTATTTCTGTTGACAGTGATGTCATCACTCTCACGAGCAGTTGTAGTGGAAAGGTCAGGAGGAGTGTGGGCCTGGGGTGACACGCATGGTGAGTCACAAGTGTCTATAGTACCTTTGCCCCAGCCAGAATGCTTTTCCTCCTCCATCATCATTGGATAACAGATGCCATCCTGACTGCTTTCTGGAATCAAAGGCTACGTGGAATCGGGTAAGGGGGGAATATCCTCTAGTGACTTTGGTATTTATTTATTTCTTATATTTATCAATCGCCCATCTGGCCGGTCACCCGGCCACCATTGGTACCCAATGCATATCTGACAAAAACGAAAACAAACAGAGACGATAAGCGTGAAATTCAATGGAACCTCAGTTTGCCTTCTGCGGGCCCTTGACAGGCAGTGTTTGGGTTTTCCCTTCCAAAGGACGTGACTTTGCAGCATGCATCTTTTGGCAGGGGAAACCCAACACCTTTCGGCAAGGTAGTGCTTCAGTGCATGGGACCAATGTTTGCCTTTCCCTCTCCCAGCAATTGCCTGAGACTGAGTACTGTGTCTGGGCTGCAGTTTTGCATGCGCCACCTGCACCAATTGGGTACCCTGCCTGTGACATCACAGTGATAAAAGACACAAGCCCCCCCCCATGCCATTTTGTGACCTTGACAGTGGAAATCTAAGCATGTCTACTCAGAAGTAAGCTTCACTGAGCTCAATGGGACTTGTTCCCAGGTAAGTGTGTATATAGGATTGTAGCTTTAAGTCTTAATAAAAAACAAGCAAATGTGAGGCGTGGGCCAAAATATTTGGCTCATAGGTTTTCTCAGACAATTTTGGGGTGGTGGTGGTGGTGGTGGTGGATGGGGCAACAATGGTCCTGGAAGACAGGAATAGTCTTCTGAGGCTGGGATGAAATCGAATAATTTTGTGGCAGAAAATTAAGCAGCCCAGCAGCATTCCTTCCTAGGTTCCCAGAGAATTGGCCAATGGGAGCAACCATCTCCCCCCCTCCCCCGCCACAACAATGCCCCTGGGAATGACTACTTCATGACATAGCATTGTTCCCATTGGCTAATTCACTGGGGAAATTAGGCAGGAATTTATTTATTTTATTTATTTTTATTACATTTGTTAATCGCCCATCTGGCCGGCCACCCGGCCACCCTGGGCAATGTACAATTAAAACAATACAATAAGACAGGACAATTAAAACAGTATAAACATTCTTTTAAAATCCTAACCCACCCCATATTCCCGCCTGAAATACCATGTTTTTAATGCGCGGCAGAAGCTCATCACGGAGGGGGCATGGCGAAGGTCACTAGGGAGGGAGTTCCATAACTTGGGGGCCGCCACAGAGAAGGCCCTCTTCTTAGTCCCCACACCAGTCTGGCTGCTCTGGCTGAAGGGACAAGGAGAAGGCCGTCCGTGGCAGATCTTGTTGAGCGGCCTACTTGATGTTGCTGGAGGCGCTCCTTGAGATAAACTGGGCCGGAGACATGTAGGGTTTTAAAGGTCAAGAGCAACACCTTGAATTCGGCTCGGCAAGCAACTGGTAGCCAGTGCAACTCCTTGAGCACTGGCGTGATGTGATCATGCTGGCGGCTGCCCTTAACCAGGCGAGCCGCCGTGTTCTGTACCAGCTGAATACTGCTTAATACTGCTGAGCTGCTCATGGCAGCTCCCGCCAGCAGTGGAGGCTGGCTGGTAGCTCCCAAGTCAGCTGGGCTGTGTATTCCCTCTGGATTTTACCCCGAACTTTTAAGGAGCTATCCATGGTGCCAAAACTATTTTGGGGATAAGGATCAGAACCATGGATAGCTCCTTAAAAGTTTGGAGCAAAATCAGGGCGGATCCACAGCCCTGCTGGGCCATTGCAGCCACCAGCCTCCACCGCCCCGCCAGCGCTTAAAGCGGCAGCACAGCTTTTGTGGGGAGCAGGAGCGGAAGCTCACACACTGCTGCCTCATCTGTAACCGTAAGCCATCTACTGCAAAAGTATTTGATTTCATCCAAGACTAGCCTCCTGGCCGCTCCGCTGGTTCTTGAAGCGGCATCACAGCTGTTCTCGTGCCAAAAGAAGTAGAAACCCTCTGCTGCCTTGTTATAATTCACCCAACCATGCCAGAAGTCTCGGCACCCCCCCCCCCATGAGGGTCATATGGCACTGTGAGTGCGGAGGTGATAGGCGGTGTCTTTGGCCAGCACTAGAGGCTGAGCCAGGGGTGTCGAACCTCAGGCCCAGGGGCCAGAGTTGACTCTCCGGAGGATCCCCAGGAGCCCATGCCGCCTGCCTCTGCTCCCACCCCTTACCTCTGATCAGCTGGTGTCTTTTATACACAAGCTGTTACCTAATTGGCTGTTAATCCACAGTATCTACTTTAGGTTTCACTGCAGAACTGAGATCTGAGTGCTATATGAGGAGTGTTTCCTTTCCTGCTTTTCTGCTACATAACCTCTAGGTAGCACTGTGGTATAGTGGAACAGCACAAATACACATGAGGAAATCGCGCTTCAGTTCACATTCACGATTAAATGCCTCATTTCCCCTGCTCTTAAACAAACAAACAAACAAACAAACAAACAAACAACAAACAAAAAACCACCCTCCAAAAGTGCAGGTTAGACACAGAAGCAAAACTGGAGGGTCACGTCATTGTCTAAAGAATCCATAAACAGCCATCAGTAGGGAATGATGCATGCACGATAAATGCCTCATGTAGAAAAGCTCTTTTGCACAGTCCCGTCCCCACTCGCCCTGCCAATTCTAAAAGGCTGAGATGCCTCTCCCAAGGCTTAGTTACTGGCAGTAAGAGCTTTGAGCTAAAATGTGACGGTCTTTTTGGCCCCACCGCTATTGCCTTTAGCCCCGCCCTCCACCAGAATGCAGCCCCTGAATTTGGCCCTCGGGCTGAAAGAGATTCTGCACCTCTGGGCTAAGCCCTCAAGCAGGAAACACTGCAGCACTGCCCCCCCCCAAATTTGGTGATCCTTTTGCTATTCTTTCTCCTCTTCACTTTTTAAACAAAAGTACACTGGAGGCTGTGTGCTCCCTCTGCTCAGTGCTGGAGCGCATGCCTCCTCTGGTAGTTGCTTGCTGCTTAAGACCCATCGGGAAACGTGGTGTTCTGACACCCGAGTAATTGCAAATAGGGTTTGCTCGTGCCATTTGGGAGAACAGAGCTGCACAAAGTCTTAAAGGGCTGTATGTATCCAGTGTCAGTCCTACTTAGAGTAGATCCATTGAAACAAATGGGACTTAAGTTAGACTAACATGGCATATACAGCCCCATGGCTGCTGGGGGCCAGGCCCCTGCGCTTGCCACACTTGTGCTCCCCTCTGTTCCCAGCCTTGTCTGGATTAATATTTGATGTTCTGAAAAAAAATATATGAATGCCTTGATTTGGCTATGCATCACAAAAGCACAGCACAATTCATTCATTGAGCAGATCTTGGAGCAGAGGAGGTTGCTTTTATGACACCCTCAAGGCAGAACAGTTTGTAGGCAGTCTACGCCCGAAGGAAATCTAGCTCTGAAATAACTGGAGGGTTGTAATTTGCGACTGACGCGTGTTGGATAGCATAGAACTGAACTAAGTATTCATGGAGAAGTTTACATCTGACAGATTTAGAGTCCTGGAGCATCATGGCTGCTAAAGCAGCATCCACAACAAGAAGCAAGTGGAACCAATTGTGCCCTGTTTGCAGCTGAAAACTGCTAAGCAAGCTGACTTTTTCTTTCTCTCACCAATTCTCAGAGTAGCCGCACTGCCACACCATAAGGTGGGGAGGATGCCTGGCCCTTAGGATCAGTGCCGGCTCCAGGTTTTGGTGGGCCCTTGGGCAGGACACCCTCGGTGGGCCCTCTCCCTCCTTGAGCCCACCTTCTCACCAGCACTGTCAGCTGCCACTCCTCCTCCTCTTCCTCATCATTGCCAGACAGAGAGCCAATGAGCATGCAGGCAGTGGCACTGAGGGCTCTTCCTTCACACCACCACTGTTTCCTGGGCCCAGAGCAAGAGGTGGGTGAACAAGCAGGTTGCAATGGTGAAGAGGAGGAGCAGGTCTGGCTGGGGATTCTTGTCAGTGGGCCCTCTGCTGGGTTGTGGGCCCTTGGCAGCTGCCCAAACATGCCCACCCTTGATGCTGGCCCTACTTAGGATTCTGTACAAGAGTCCTTGATCCCCCACCCCATAATGGAGCTAATAATAATGAACCAGAGCTTTGATGTATCTCTAGCCTGGTCCTTGGCTCTCCAAGGATCCAGGCATTGGTCATTCACACTGAGAATCGTACACATGCTACCTGAGATGATTCTTCAGTTGGTCATGCCAGGGTTGACCCTGGGACCTTGGGTTTAGCTTCCTCCTGCCCCGTCCCTATGGGAGATGATGTCATCAAGACGTTTGTGATGAGGCAGCAAGTTTGGTTTTTTAAGGCAGGCAGAGTTGCTGCTAGGGTCAGACTCATACCAGATCAGGCTAGGAGATTAGAAAGTTAGAAAGATCCATGGTCCATCTCAGGATAAGGCAGCTTCCTACAGTATGTTCCTGTTGCAGCCAATGGCTTACTCTGACAACAACTCTGTTTCCTGCCTGTGCCTGCTTATGGCAAAGAGGTTGTGTGATAGAAACCCCATAAGCCACTGGAGGAGCAGTGTTCCCTGACCTTTTCATTCACGGTATCGACAAACAGAGCTCTTTCTACAAGTTGTTCTATAGATTCCACCCACTCTTTCCCACCCGCCCCCGCAAGGGCAACTCAGTGACCTAGCCGGTTGATGAATATCCAGCATCAGTTTGGAATTGTTACGTTGGAACAAGTTAGGGCGCTTGGGATCAGGGAAGGCTCCTGTTTCCCACTGAAAATGATACTTGCCAATCTGTAGCATGTGGTATCAATACAGAAGTGTTGGGAGGAAAGTGTGAAGCGAGCGAGCCAGCCAGCGAGAGAGAGAGGACTAATGTGCTAGGAGGCACGCACACTTGGTTTCAGAGCACAAAGGCATCAAGGCCAGGTGCAGTGCAGGGGATAAGCACATGCCATCATCTGTTTCACTCCCTGGCAGCTGATCTGGCCAGCACACAGAAGCCTCAGCTGACTTTCGCTGGGCTTGCCAGCAAAGCCATTTCAAGAAAGAGATGCGTGTCGCTCGGCACTGGCGCACACCACCGGCTGCACGTACATGCCTCATCCCCTAAGGCAGCCTTGGCAATAGTTCCCATCATGGCTCTTCCAGCCACGTCGCTTCTTATCTGTGCACTTATCCTTTCTCTTCCCCCCACCCCCGCCTCACCCCCAAATTTCTCAGGATGCAACAAAGGGAGGCAGCTGTCTGTCTGGGGAGAGATGTTCTGGCCCTCACGATTCCGGAACCTCTGCCAAGTGTATGCTCTCCTACCGCCTTCATCTTTGTCTGATACTGTAGAGGGGAGGAGAATGAGGCTGGCTTTTTTCATCCTGAAAGGAAGAGCTTTCACTGGGGAACAGCTGTCCTGACCGCAGCCAGGTGGGTCACATGTCCTGAACCAGCCTCACACTCAGCCCAGGCTAGGAGGGACTGAGTGAAATCTGAACCATCCATTTAACAGTTGATTCCGACAACAATTTCGGACTGAACACACCCCACTGTCCCTGTTCACCTGCTTTTGCTCTTGGGAGGGTATTAAAAGGATACATTTGTTGGCAGTGGCATCGTGCTACATTTTGAACTGCAGGAGACCATCATCGCAGCTCCCACAGGAGAGGCCAACATTGCAGGCAGATGTGTTGATCCATTTCATGTACAGTAATACCTTGGATTGCAAGTAACTTGGTCTGAGAGCGTTTTGCAAGACAAGCAAAAATTTTAAATAAATTTTGACTTGATAAACAAGCGACATCTTGCAACACAAGTAGTGTAGGGATGTAACCGCTTGCCTCGAGTGGGCGTAGCGGGCTGAAATTGGCCCCACTCACGCCCGCCAGAGACTCACTTTGATATAAGAGTGTTTTGGATTGCAAGCATGGTTCCGGAACGAATTATGCTCTCAATCCAAGGTATTACTGTATTCCAAAGAGCTGTGGTACATAATATCCAAATTATGAGGATCATCATCATTATCACATAGTGAGCTAGCATAGGTTGGTCTATGCAGCCTTCCCCAACTGCATGCCCTCAAGATGTGTTGGACTACCACTCCTATCATCCCCAGCCAGCATGCCCAATGGCCCAGTTTTTCTTTCTGTAAAGCACGTCTCTGGCCCTTGTAGAACCCAAGATATGAGGCAAAATGGTTAGGCACTGACCAACTGTTTGTGAGAAACGTGCCTCAGGAAAGGGCCTTTTCAGTGGCTGTGCCCAGGCTCTGGGATTCCCTCCTGAGGGAGGCTTCTCTTAATGACTTCCTGCCAGTGGGTTAAAATTTTCCTTTTCGAAAAGGCTTTTGTTTTTTGAGCCCTTTCATTTAATTACTGGTTAAATTATTTTTAATGGCTGTCTGTGCTTTTAATCTTTCTATTCTGCTAGTGTTTTCCTGCTGCTTTGAGTGTTTCATTCACATTTTATAATTTTAAACACTGTTTTAATTTATCAATGTTAGCCACCTGGAGCTTAATTAAGGCAAGGTGTGGTATAACTAAAAATAAATAAATAAATAAATAAAGGGTGCATTCAAAAGCCAGTGTGCAACTATTCTCTCTTTTTCTCCTTAATGAGTTTTTTTTCTTTGGGAAAGAAGAAAATGGACTCCCCTGTAAAATTCTGTGTATGAGGCAGGGTGATGACGCGATAAAAGCCTTGTCTGGAAGCATCCAAGGAGAAGCTAAAGAGTAGACGACCCTCCAGTTTTCAAAACAGAAAAGGCCTTTCTTAAAGTCAGTTTTAGAGAGCAGAGAAGCAGTGCTGGCACCAGGTTTTTTTAGGGTCCTTGGGCAAGACACCCTCAATGGGCCCCCTCCCTCAGCGAGGCTCTCTTCTCACTGCCATGGTCACCACCAGCGTGTTCCTCATCCTCGGTCTCATCATCGCTGCCAGTTGCTTGCTTGACAGGCAGAGAGCCAGGGAGGAAGCAGGCAGCGGCGTCTGCTGCTGCTCCTCCTTCTCACCACGACTGTTGCCTGGGCCAGAGCGAGAGGCAGGTGAGCAAGCAGGTTGTCATGGTGAAGAGGAAGTCCAGGGGGCTCTTGTTAGTGGGGCCCCTCTGCTGGGGTGTGGGCCTTGGCAGGTGCCTGGCCATGCCTACCCTTGATGTCGGCCCTGCAGACAAGGGACCATAGACGGGAGAGGGAGAAGGAGAGGCCTGTCTGTGTCACATGTTTGTAACTAGGCCCAGCAATATCTTGCCTGGTCACAAGGCACCAGCTGTGGCTCTACAGCTGTCTTCAGTGATATTGTCGGGGCCCCGGTCCTGCTGCAATCACACATTCCAGCACTCTGACACTGGAGACTCCAGATCAGTGAGATCCTGTTATTACAGCAAATCCCACGGCATAAGCTTAATGGTTACAGTCTTCAGAAATCATAGAGCTGATGGCATTTTGCTACAGGCTCTTGAAATTGTTCCACATCAAGGTAAGGGACTGGAATGTCTCTTAAAGGACTAAAAAGGACTAGAGAAGAAGCCGCTTTACTGAGGCGTCTCCTTCCGTTTTCTTTGCGGGAGGAAGAGCATGTCCTTTACATGCCCACCCCCCCACCGCGGGTTTGTATTTCTCTGCCTTTCTATATATTTCATTATCCAACCACAAGGTGGCGCTGCAGTATAGTGGGATTGTGACAATACATAGGATCTTCATTCCGGGTTGTTCCGGATTTGAAATTTAATACCTGACTTTCCTTGCTCTTAAACATAAGCTGCAGAGAAATTGGAAAGTACAACATGTTTTCCTAATAACAGACTGGTATAAGGAAGTTTGGGACATAGCCCTAAATGATAAACTAACTAGTAGTATCAAATGCAAAAAAGGATTGCTAAAGAAGAATAATTTTATGGAGATATGGAATCAATTACTAGACTATGTATTAATAAAGGGGAAGGGTAACATGCCTTGTCAGGATATGTTATATTTTTGGAATTTAGACTTTATTTGATCAAGAGGATAGAAGTATATTAATTGGTCCCTTGGAGGGTGGGGGGGAGCACTTTATGATTTATTGTATGTTGATTATGTTATATTTGTGTGATAATTTTGTATTTTGCTAAATATATTTTCTGTGTTATAATTTGTTTTGAAAAATAAATAAAATATTTAAAACAAAAAAAAAAAACAAAAAAAAAAACATAAGCTGTGAAAATGGCTGGAAAACTCGGGAGAGGCCCTGGAGGATGACGACGTTGTGAAAAGGCCCCACAAATTTCTGTGAGCGAGGGATCACGAGCGCACAATAAAGGCCTCGTGTAGAGAAGCACTATGAAGGCTGTGATCCTATGCACACTTACTAGGCAGGAAGTAAAAAAAGGCGGGATATCAATATAATAAATAAATAATAAATAAGTAAGTAAGTCTCACTGAAGTGGCATCTAAGGAAACATGCAGAGGATCAAGTTGTAACGCTGCTAAAGCTGCCCTGCTCAGTCTGCGCTTCCCCACCCCGATGGTTGTGTGGATAAAATCTCCTCCCCCTCCGCCCCCTTCCCTTCTTACCTTTAGACGTCTTGTAAAGACCGTCCTGTTCGGAAACACTTGTTATGATGGGTGACTTATTCCTCTCAGTTGTTTTTATCAAGGCTGGCTCCAGTTACTATCATAGTTATTGTTGTTAGTGTGGCCGGGTGGCCTACTTTACAGTCCTCTACCTGAAGGTGTCCTCTGTTTGATGGGCTGTCCAGTCCAAGTCCGCTTTAAAGTCAAAGAACCACAAGGAGGGAGGGGGAGAGCAGCCGGGGCCTGGAAGTGGCCCATCAGCCGTTAGCATACGGACAGCACACCGGTCACCTGGCCAATCTTCACGACTATGGTGAGATTTATGGTATTTCTATTGAAATTATAGTTATTATTTCTAAATCTGCACTGAAACATATAAATTCGCAGAAGCAAATGTCACGCAAACTGGTGTTTTCTTTTATGGTGCTGCAATTGTTTTCTTGGGCAAGGTGGAAGTGGCATCCACCCTACTCCCCTGTAAGTCTGCATAGTCTAAGGCAGGGCTCTCCAACCTTGGGTCCCCAGATGTTTTTTGGCCTACAACTCCCAGCATGCCCCAGCCAGCGTAGCTTGCTGGGGCATGCTGGGAGTTGTAGGCCAAAAACATCTGGGGACCCAAGGTTGGAGAACACTGGTCTAAGGGCTGCTCTACATGAGGCATTTAACCCGGCGCTTTACCGAGGCTTCTTCTTCCATTTAACTTTGCGGGAGGATTATAGCGTCCTTCACAAGAGGTTTTTTCCCCGGGGTTTTTCCTCTCTGCCTTTCTATATGTTTCTGTATTTTCTTCCATTACACAGCACAAGGTTGCGCTGTTGTATACAGCAGAATTGCAAATTTACACTAGGCTTCTGTAGCGAATAAAATTGGCAGCATCCAGGATAATATCAGACTTTCCTTGCTCTAAAAAAAAAAGCTGCAAAAAAGGCTGGAAAACACAGGAGAGATCCTGGAGGATGACAACATTGTGAAAAGGACCCACAAACTTCTGTGAGTGAGGGATCACAAGCACACAATAAGTGCCTCGTGTAGAGAAACGCTAAGGCAGCAATCACATACATGAGGGCTGGGGAACCTGTGGCCATCCAGATGTTGTTGGACTCCACTTCCCACCAGGCCCAGCCAGACTAGCCAACAGTGAGGGATGATGGGAGTAGTAGTTCATCAACATCTGGAAGGCCACAGGTCCCCCAGACCTGCTATACACACTTACTTGGGAGTCAGTCCCATGGAACCTAGGGAGCAATGCTGTGGCCCCTAGACAGTGTCTGAGGGTCCATAGGATAGGCCAGATCCAAGGTTGGAGACAGTGCTCCAATTTTGGAGATGGGAATTGGAGCTCCACCACCGCTCTACCCCCTCCTCACAGCTGCAACACGAACAACCACGCTGACTGCGCTCCCAAGGTCAGGAAAGCGACCTTGGAGAGGGGGGAAAGGTGGCGGCGGGGGGGGGGGGGAGACTGGAGCTACCAGGATATGAGGGATCTGGAAGCTGCTCCAGTCCAGCCTCCCCCCCCCGAAACTCCAGCTGAAAATGGCTGTCTAGCAAAAATGCAGAGCGGGAGGAGCTGGGAGACGAAGATCACGTCCGCCACTCCTCCCACTGTGCATAGGATGACCGTAACCCTCCGAGTTTGGATGCTTACGCTCATCATGATAGCATTGCACCCCTAATCCCTTTCCCATCTCTGACGTCATGCTTGGAAAGAGCCGCCTATCTTCTTTCAGAGTCGCTTTCCCTTCCTCCCCACCCTGCTTCTTAACAAAAGACCAGGGAGCTTACTAACCAGTTGAATGCTTTGCAGTGCAGACATTGTTTTCCATATAAGTTCCCCTTCTCCGTGCATGCAAATATACAAAAATAAATGCAGCGAAGAAGGTAACAACAGAGCAGTCTCTGCAGATGCTTAGGAATGTCTGGCCAGTGGTTAGGAAGAGCAAAGGGGGGCAGGCCAGCTCCGGGTCACCTCTACAGACAGTGGCTGCAACATCTGCCCCCCAAATACCCTCTGGCCTCCAATGCTGAGAGTAGCAGATCTTTGATAAACAGTTTAAAAATAACCCCTGAAGGGAAAGACGTCACCTCTCCCTCCTTGGCGATCCTATTTTTGTTGCCGGAGTCTGTGTTTGTATTCCAGGACCCCTGCCAGCTTTCCAGCCAGCCCTATCACTCATGTGATTCTCCTTGCCACCGTGGAGCAGAGCAGGGAGAGGGAGAAGCCATCCCTGGCAGCTGGGGTGGGAGGAAGAGTAAGAAGATGCCCAGTTTATCTTTGCTGCTGCTGGGCAAAGCAAGGTAGCAGAACGCGCAGGAGCGGGGCTGGGGAATATGCCAGGCTGTGGCACATCAGGTGAATGGGCCTAGGAGGAATGTAGCTATCCTTACTCAGACTCTTAGCTGCAGGGGGTGGGGGAACTGTCAGACTGTAGCCACACCGGCATGTGTTAGGGCGGGCAGAGGTCCTCAAACGGGGGTTCCGGGACCACTGAGCGGCTGGAGGCACAAACTGCCTTCAGGTTGCAGAACAGTTATGAACATCTGTACTTGGCTCTGCACTTGATTTATTTTTTTCTGACAACATTTTGACCAGGGCCAGATGATCAAACAGGCCTAGGGCTTGTGTTTTTCATAATCGGGCACTGGTGCAGTCTACTAATCCCCCCCCCCCCCAATATACTGGTTATGGGGAATCATCTCAGTGCCCTGGCCTAGGGCCCATCATGCCGACACTGAAGAAAAACATGTTATTAATATATAAGTTCTGTATGTGATGATTTGTTTTGTAGAACAAAACAGAAGTTTATTAAGTGGTCTGCTGAGAACCCCCAGCAACTTTCAAGTGCTGTGGGGAAAAAAGTTTCAGAAACACTGTATTAGGAATAGTGATGCTGCTGAATTTCGTAATTGGTCGGCTCGTTGGTCAAAACTCCTCCATTTGTAATGCTCTCCTCTGTAGCGAGCCTGGATCGATGTATTACAAATTCACTATTAAGTTCAGAATAGATTGCGAGCTTTGGGGCGTGTGCAGTATTTATTTATTTATTTATTTATTACATTTATCAATCGCCCATCTGGCCGGTCACCCGGCCACCCTGGGCGATGTACAATTAAAATACAATAAAACACAATAAAATATAATAATTAAAACAATATTAAAAATTCTCATTAAAAACCTAACCCACCCCATATTCCCGCCTGAACAACCATGTTTTTAATGCACGGCGGAAGCTCATCACGGAGGGGGCATGGCGAAGGTCACTAGGGAGGGAGTTCCACAATGTGGGGGCCGCCACAGAGAAGGCCCTCTTCCTAGTCCCCACCAGCCTGGCTGCTCTGGCTGATGGGATAAGGAGAAGGCCGTCCGTGGCAGACCTTGTTGAGCGGCCTACTTGATGTTGCTGGAGGCGCTCCTTGAGATAAGCTGGGCCGGAGCCGTGTAGGGTTTTAAAGGTCAAAACCAACACCTTGAATTCGGCTCGGCAAGCAACTGGTAGCCAGTGCAACTCTTTAAGCACTGGCGTGATGTGATCACGCTGGCAGCTGCCCTTAATCAGGCGAGCCGCCGCGTTCTGTACCAGCTGAAGCTTCCGGACCGTCTTCAAGGGTAACCCCACGTAGAGCGCATTACAGTAGTCTAGGCGAGAGGAGACCAAGGCATGAACCACTGATGGGAGCAGGTGATTAGGAAGGTAGGGGCGCAGCTGCCGTATCAGATGGAGTTGATACAGCGCCGCCCGGCTCACAGCTGCCACCTGAGCCTCCATGGACAGCTGGGAGTCTAGAATGACCCCCAAGCTGCGGACCTGGTCCTTCAGGGGTAGATGTACCCCATTCAGCACCAGGTCAACATCCCCTAAGCTTCCCTTGTCCCCCACCAGAAGTACCTCAGTCTTGTCGGGGTTCAGTTTCAGCATATTCCTTCCCATCCAGCCAGCCACTGACTCCAGGCACTTGGACAGGGTTTCAACGGCCAACCTCGGTGAGGACTTAAAACAGAGGTAGAGCTGCGTGTCATCCGCATACTGATGACACTGCACCCCAAACCTCCTGATGATAGCTCCCAGCGGCTTGAGGTAGATGTTGAATAACATCGGGGAGAGGATGGAACCCTGCGGCACTCCACAAGTGAGCAGCCGAGGGTCCGAAGCCTCCTCCCCGAGAACTACCCTCTGATACCTTCCAGAGAGGAAGGACCGGAACCACTGCAATACAGTGCCTCCTAAGCCCAACCCCTCCAGACGGTCCAGGAGGATACCGTGGTCAACGGTATCAAAAGCCGCTGAGAGATCGAGGAGGACTAGAAAGGAGCATTCGCCCCTATCCAAAGCCCTCCTCATATCATCCACCAAGGCGACCAAGGCCGTCTCCGTCCCATGTCCAGACCTGAAGCCCGACTGGCACGGATCCAAATAATCGGCTTCATCCAAGTGTGCCTTCAACTGAGCACCCACCACCCGCTCGATCACCTTGCCCAGAAATGGTAAATTGGAGACTGGGCGAAAGTTGTTTAAATCCTGGGGATCCAAGGAGGGCTTCTTTAGAAGCGGTCTTATTACTGCCTCCTTGAGGGCTGATGGCATCACTCCCTCCTCGAGGGAGGCATTCACCACCGCCTTGATCCCCTCACCCAGTCTCTCCCTGCAGCTCATGATGAGCCAGGATGGGCAAGGGTCAAGCAAGCAGGTGGTCGGCCTCACAGATGAAAGCACCTTGTCCACTTCATCAGAAGGAAGAAGCCGAAACCGATCCCACAAAACCGGTCTGCCATTGGCCTCCTCCCGCTCACTCCCTGTGTCCACGACGTACGATATCCCACTCCTAATCCGATCGATTTTATCTGCGAAGTGCTTCGCTAAAGCCTCACAGGAGGCTTTTGACTGTTCCAGTGGGTCCGGAGCGACTGGACCGACCAGACTCCGGACCACTTGGAACAGCCTCCTGGGGCAGCACTCTGCAGACGCAATGGAGGCAGCATAGAAATTCTTTTTTGCTGCCTTCACCGCCACCCGGTAGGCTGAAGATGCAGCTCTAACCCATGTTCGATCGTCTTCGGAGCGGGAATTTCGCCATCGGCGCTCTAGCCTTCTCACCTCTTGTTTCAGAGCTCGCAGCGACGGAGTGAACCATGGCGCCGCGCGAGCTCTGTTTAGGCGAAGAGGGCGCTTCGGGGCAACTCGGTCTAATGCCCTGGTGATTGCAGCATTCCAGTCATCCACCAGGGTCTCGACCGAGCTACCGTTTGTGTGCTCCAATTCCCCAAGCGCGTTCAGGAATCCATCCGGATCCATAAGACGCCTGGGGCGGACCATTCTATTAGGTCCCTCACCCCTGCAGAGGGGTTGTGGCACCGAGAAATCCAACCCCACCAGATAGTGATCTGACCATGACAAGGGGGTGGTGGATATACCCCCGATCTCCAGATCATTTCCCCCCTCTCCGGAAACAAAAACCAAGTCCAGTGCATGACCGGCTACATGGGTAGGTCCAGTTAATACAGGGTGCAGCTCCCAGGAAGCCATGGTCTCCATAAAGTCCCGAGGTGCCCCAGTGAGGGAAGCCCCCGAATGCACGTTGAAGTCCCCCAGCACCACTAGCCTGGGGGACAACACACGCACATCGGAGACCACCTCCAGCACCTCGGCCAGGGAGTCTGTCGTGCAGCGGGGTGGACGGTACACGAGCAGAATCCCCAGGCTGCCCTTTGGACCCAACCTCCAGTACATGCACTCAATAAACTTGGTCTCCCGGAGAGGGAGTCTGGTGAGGACCAAGGACTCCCGGTAGATAACAGCCACTCCCCCTCCCCGTCCCCCAACCCTTGGCTGCTGGGCATACGAGAAACCGGCCGGACACAAGGCCGCCAGAGTTGGAGCAGCGGCCTCGTCCAGCCAGGTTTCCGTAACACATGCCAGGTCCGCACCCTCATCCATGATCAAGTCATGGATGAGAGATGTTTTTTGGGTAACGGACCTGGCATTGCACAACAGCAAACGCAGGGTGGGGGGAGGAGCAACACATCCCCCAGTTATCCCTTGGCTCTGGGCAGGCCCGGAACAAGGGATAGATATTAAGCATCGATCCCTTGTTCCCCTTACTCGGCGTGGCCTGCCCCTAGCGCTCTGCTAATAATTTATTATTATTAATAAATAATAATACCGGTGATTGGTGATGGTGAGTAAACATCACATGACATCATCATGTGGGCAGGCCACATGAAAACTACCAATTAGAAAAGGACCACATAACATGGTGACGCATGACATCACGCCACACTATTCGATTCCGAACTACAGCTCCAAAGGTGCACCTTGAAGTTGCACAAGCACAAAAACTCATAAACACAGAATGATCTTTTGTATTAAAGGAGAACTCTCATCCGAGCTCACATGGATGAATTACTTTCTGAATAAATAACAAATTTACTCTGGTAGGTTCGTTTGTCCATCACTAATTAGGATATACATGGCTGAACATGCTTTTAGCAGTGAGTCTGCCGTGAAAGTGCATGTGCAACATTTTGGGTACATTTTTATTTTATGTATGTATGCATGTACCATCTCCTCCCCTGGCTTAAGCTCAAGGGAGGCCTGTTCTTCTGGGTTTGCTGCAGAAGATGAATTTGCACACTTCTGATTGGTCAGCCCCCATGACAGTCATGAAGCCACATTCCCTCCTTCCTCAGAGCAGGGCTGTGCACCGTGTTGATTGGTTGACCTTTCTTTTAATCGTGAAGCTGGTCGTCCCCATCCCCCCCAATGCTTCTTGGAACAATGTAAGAAAACTGTGAAAATTCATTAAAAATATATTCAGTGCTGATCAAACATTTGAGCGGAATAACAAGGTGGGTCAGCCATGCCAGACAGCCAGTTCAGGAAAAAGGGTGGCCACTCACACTTTGCCGAAAATAAAAAGGCAAATGCATCAATAAAGGAAAGGATAAAAGAGGACACAGATTTGCATAAAATTTGCATATGCTAATTTAGATGTATATATTCAAATTTAGAAATAATTATTATAATTTAGGTAGAAATGCAATGCATCTCAACATAGTGCAGAAGACTGTAGCCAGGTGACCCGGGTGCCTGCCTGTCCACTCTGCCGTTGTCGTAAATCCGTCCAGTTCCAAGATAAGCCGTGGTCGTTATCACAGTCCGAGGGTCGAAGACAAAATATATCATTCCAAAATACAACAAACATAAACCAGTTCATGATCAGGCAAAGTCGTGGTCAAGGTCGTTCCAAGGTACAAGTCTGAGGCCGGGAATGTCAGGAGTGTCTGGCTGTAGCTGTAGTAACAAACAATTGCTTCCAGCATCTGAGGGTGTTTGGGACCTGCCTCTTGAGCAGGCGCTGATTGGTAAGGCTGCCCAGCTGGCTCAGGCTGCACTTAGCCTGGCCCCACCCCAAACACACTCCGGCCCGGCTGGTCTCTGTCTGACCTACTGGAGGCACAACAGCCATTCATAGATCTCATAGATCATAGAGTTGGAAGGTGCCTACAAGGCTATCGAGTCCAACCCCCTGCTCAATGCAGGAAACTAGAGGAGGGGTCTCCCATCCAAGTAATAACCAGGCCTGACCCTGCTTAGCTTTCCACGCTCAGACAAGCTGAGCCAGCATAAGCCACAGGCCCAGGTGCCAACTGTTGATGGGCAACAGGTCTTACAGGTCTTTATTTTCAAACTGGAATTGGGCAGGACAGCCTTTCAAATGGAGGATGCCTTCAAGTGGAGATCTGCCCTCTGTGAAAGAGGACACCTGGCCACCCTCCGAAAGCATCAGAGGGAGAGATTACATGTCTTCAGTAGGCTTCCCCACTGCAGACACCCCCCCCCCCCGCCCAATGCGTGGCAGGGGCCACAGTGGCAGAGGTGGGACCAGCAGGTGCAGCCTCACGCAACAGCCAATCATGTGAGGGGGGTGCTTGAAGGGGGCTTTAGTTCACTGCAATCAGTGAGGATATATCAGCGAGTGTGAGGGCTTAGCATTAAAGAAATTCTATGCATGCACTTACAAACCAGCTGCCTACTAAATTCACACAGCTTCACAGCAATCAGTGAGAGTTTTGGCACGACTAAAATGTTTACCATGAAAGAACTTTTGCTTGCTCATGAGCCTACACCGCTTTGGACACCTGGTCCGCTGCATGCTGCTGACTGTGCGCGCACAGAATCTCCTTTTAAGTTCTGAAGCAAAGAATGACTCTTGGAGAGAAACGGAATACAGCCAATCGTTACAAGCTAGAGAGAGATTTGTATTCTGAACCAGGTAATCGTGGACGTGTACTTTGTTGAGAGCACTAGGAGAAAACTCATGAATTTTTGTGGTGGGAGAAATGAGAGGAGACCCTTTCGGTCGACTATGTTTCACAGTGAAACTGCTGTCAGAATAGGTGAGTATGTGTGTAAGAAGTCCTTCAAGGTGATCTGCCTGAGGGCCAATTGATACAAGCAGTCCAGCATGTTATGAAGTGGATTATTGTGTCCATTGGTAGTTGGTGTTACACTGAAGAGGTTCTCTTTCTGCTTTCTTCAGTGCAAGCGTAGAGCATTAATTATTTGCTTTGTCTTAGAAACACAGGAAGTTGCCCTATACAGTACTGAGTCAGACCATTGGTCCATCTAGCCCAGTATTGTCAACACTGACTGGCAGCAGCTCTTCCAGGGTTTCAGGCAGGATTCTTTCCTGGCCCTTCCTGGAAAAACTGAGGATTGAACCTGGGACCTTCTGCATGCAAAGCAGGTGCTCCACCACGGAGCTACGGCCCCTCCCTCAACCCACATTTGAACTGTCCGCAAGAGTATGGCAATCCACAATCACTGCTTGTAGTGTGAAGCAAGCAAACAACTGCTTTGGTGTGAATTTAATCACTGCCACGAGCACAGTAACGGCCACTGTAGCATGCCAGAATGGTGAGAGAGAATTAGCCCTTGATCTTTCCGTAGAAAGCTTTTGGGAGAGCTGTGCTGGCCTGAAGCAAAATGTTAATACTTTGCCTCTTTCCTGCACATTTTGTTTAATGGTACATAGAGATGGAAGCTGGAGGCAAGATCATAGGATCACAGAGTCGGAAAGGGCCTACAAGGCCATCGAGTCCAACCCCCTGCTCAATGCAGGAAACTAGAGGAGGGGTCTCCCATCCAAGTAATAACCAGGCCTGACCCTGCTAAATGGCACCTCCTCTTGAATATCCTCTGTGAAGTAACTGGGGAACGAAGGAAACCACTTTATATTGAGCCAGACCATTGGTCCATCTAGCTTTGTATTGTTTGACTGGCAGAAGCTCTCCAGGGTTCCAGTCAGGAGTCTTTCCCTCCCAGCCCCACCTGGAGATACTAGGCAGTTCTGTCTCCAGGTTTTTGAAGGCCCTTGGGCAAGACACTCTCAATGGGGCCCCTGCTGGGGTGTGGGCCCTCAGCAGGTGTCCAACTGTGCCTACCCTTGACGCCGGCCATGATGAACTTGGGACCTTTGGCATGCAAAGCATGTGCTGCACTGCTGACCTTCCTCCTGTTGTGTGTGGTAAGGCTATCCCAGAGGGAGCTGGTGGGGAGGGTGGTGTCAGAGAAAGAGCTGGGAGACTAGGTGTCGGTGGTGGTGGTCTGAGTGCTGTATGGGGAATCGGCAGAAGGTTCTAGAGGGTGAGATGTTTGTGTAATGTGCGCGCCAAGAAACCTCAGGGCGGCCAGCATTGCGTGCTTTCTGCGCTGTATCGCTCGATCAGAAAGGCTTATTGTATTTCAGTGCTGGGAAAAAGGAAAAAGACTGAGGCGGCAATCCTTCTTTGAGCGCAAGCTGCTCTGACACGGTGATCCTTGGAGAGCACTTGATGTTCTGCTTCCAGGTGCAGCAGCAGCCAGTTAAGGGTAATTAGAGTGGAAAGGAAACCAAAGAGGCATCCCCTTTAATGGTCACCAGACTGGCTGCTTTCTGGGACTGGCAGGTCTCCATAGTAGAAGGTTATTAGAGTTCTTATTTCTATTGTCCTTGGAATGGATTCTTTCAAGCCATCTGTGCAGAGCACAGGAGGAACTCTTTGATCTGATTTGTAAAAGAAGAAAAGGGGGGGGGGAAGCCTCTGCTGCGGAGGACATAGTAATGCGCTGCACTTCACTAGTGCTTCATGCTCCTATTAATTAATGCAATACCAAAAACTACAAGTGTCATTGAGACCGCAATGAGACCCTAACTGTGTCCTCCCACACGAGTACGAAAGGGGCTATTAGCTGCTTTCAAACTGAATGCAAAAGTGAGAATGAGGCAGAAGGAGGAAAGAGACCAGGGGATCTCTTGTGGGCCAGAGGAGCACAGAGCACTGGATTACGCTAGATTTGCAGTTCTCCATCCCAGGAGTCACAGACTCATTAGTGGCTTTGGTCACTTTTCTCAGTCTCAGTTCCTCATCTGTAAAATGAGCAATAAGCCTACTGCATTTTGAAGAGAAGGAGGTGTGTGAACGTTAAAGAGATGAAGGCATAAAAGAGGAATGTATACATGTGGCTGCATTTTATGGAGAGGTTCATTGGAGGCAAACCTTTATTGCTGATGCTCGTTAATGATTGATCTCTTTTACATGCGTGCGTGTGCGTGCGCATGCACACACACAGTGTATCCTCACTACAAGATTAAAATGGGTACAATAGAGATTTCATCTCTGCAGGTAATTCTGGAAAATGTAGATATGTGAGGGGCTTCAGAGCCTCTATCAGAGAATTCTCAGCACCCTTAGCAAATTACAACCCTGAGAATTCTTTGGGTGCAAGCCATGATGGTTAAACTTGATACATGTCTGTAATGTAGATATATCTGTAGTCACAATAGCCAGTGATACAGGCAAATAACACCATTTTATGATTCTCCTTACCAACCTTCTTTCAGTAACTCGGTGAATGGTGTTTGCCCTGACAGATCGCTTTTGCCAGAGCTAGGTTAGTAACACGCATGTCAACCTTCTTTGTCACTCCATGTTTCTGGATCGTAAACATACAAAGTTGACTTAAACAGAGTCAGACCTCCATCTGCCATAGTATTAGCGACTGTGACTGGCAGCTGTTCTCCAGGGTTTTAGGCAAGGCTCTTTTCCAGCCCTGCCCATGGGCTCCAGGGCCGGATTAAGAGCATTATGGGCCTGGTGCTGAGGAGGGCGCGCGGCTGAAGAGGGCGCAGAAACGCTGCGCTCCTCGCCGCTGCGCCGCCCCCGCCAGGCCTCTGCCTCTGCTGCGCCGCCCCCGCCAGGCCTCCGCCTCCCCACCACTGCCGCCGCCACCGCACCCTCCCGTCCCGCTCGCCGCTGCGCCTCCCCCTGCCCTCCCGCTCACTGCCGCTGCGCCTCCCGCCGCCGCCGCCATCACCACCACCCCCGACCCCCCCGCCACCTACCTTCTCCGCGTCGTGTCGCTTCCGGAGCCCCGCCCGCGTTGTTTTGGCGGGAGGAACCAGGGCAAAAGGGCTTAAACAGCCCTGTTGCCATGGTTTCCCCGGCAAAAAACAGCGCGGGGGTCCCGTCGCGTCACTTCCTCCTCCTCCTCGGTGGCGGCAGCAACGGCAGCAGCAGCAGCAGCAGCCGCCAGGGCGGGGGGAAGGTAGGTTGGTGGTGGCGGCGCAGGGTTGTTGTTGTTTTTTGCAGAGCAGGGCTGCTTTGGAGGGGGGGGCGCTAAATATTATTTCGCCTGGGGCGCCAAACTGCCCTGCACCGGTCCTGATTGTGGGCCTATTTTGGGGTAGGGGCCTGGAGCTGCAGCTCCAATAGCCCCTATCTTAATCCGGCCCTGATGGGCTCCCTTTTAGATGTTAATGCACATATTAGGGAAAGTTGTGTGCAAAACTGTGTGTATTTGGGAAAGTTACAAATGCAAATAAATGAGACGTTTGTGTGTGTGTGTGTATATATATATATATATATATATATATATATGCAGCCTGATGTGGAAATTGGATGGAGGGGATGTATGACTGAAAACATGCAAAGCTGATGCAGACCAAAGATAAACTGATTCGTCCATCCCTAGTATGGAACCTCCATTTTACTTCCACTCCCAAGGACCTGTAGAAAAGTAATGCCTTGGCAGTGCTAATGGGCTCTAGTGTAGTAGCAACCAATGTTTCTTTTCTCATGACTTTTGGTATAAGCAGCAGTGGAGTGGTAAATTTAGAAGTGCAGGCACTCATCATAACAGTCGCCATAGCCACGATGCCAAGGAGAGTCCAAAAATTCAGGCAGCTGTGTTGATCCATTCCATATCAACAAACCAATTCTAGAAGTTTTATTTCCACTAGGAGCAGAGGCGTAGCGTGGGGGGTGCAGGGGGGGCCGGCCGCACCGGGCGCAACATCTGGGGGGGCGCGCTCGCACTCGCAGCTCTCTGCCCCTGCCTGGCTCACTCACTCTCTCTGCAGTGCTGGCTGTGCGAATCCGATCCGAGCCGCCGGGTCGCCGCCCACTGTGGAGGGGGGGGGGTGCCAGGCTTGCGAAGAGAGAGCGAGGGACTATCTGGGGGAGGGATTCCTAGAAAACTTTCCTCCAGGTTAAAAAACTGATCCTCTGCTAAATATTTTTAAAAAGAAAAAGATAAAGCCTTGCTGAGCCGCATTTTCACTTTCACTCCCTTTCCCAGCATACAGGTTGTTGTTTTTTCTGGTGCCACCCTTACTCAGAAGCAAGCCCCACTGCATCCAACAGGGCTCACTCTTTCATCATTTAGGATCGCACCCTTAATTCTTCCTTTCCTCACCATTTTCAACCCTTTCCCCCTCCTTCCTGGGCTTCTCCCTTTCCCCCGTTTTTCAGCTTCCCCAATCTCTGCTCCCCCTTTTAAGAATAACATCCCTTTGAGCTGAAATAAAGAGGGGAACGGGGGATCTGGGGATTCCCCCCCCCCCCAGCTTCTCCAATCTCTGCTCCCCTTTTTAAGTTAACACCCCTTTGGGCTGAGATGAAGAGGAGGGCAGCGGTGTTTTGTTTGTGTGTGTGTGTGTGTGTGTGGAGGGCGAGGAGGGTGTGTGTGTGGAGGGTGTGTGGAGGCCTGAGGGCGAGGAGGAGGGAGGAGGCCTCAGTCCGCCGCCCCCCACACCCTTCCTCTTCCCCTCCCACCGACCCCAGAGGCTGAGCTCCCTTCCCCCGCCGCCCCAGCCTCTTACATCCAAGTGCTGCTGCTGAGGCTGCTCCTGTCAACAGACATTGCCAGCCCTCAGCTGATCAGGCCGTGGGAGGAGCTCGCCGGGCCTTTCCGGGACAGCCATTGGTGGGGGCCCGGTTCTAGCGTCACCATAGAGATGGGGTGGGGGGGAGAGCGAGCGAGCGAGCGAGCGAGCGAAAAGGCCAGGGAGAGAAGGGAACAGGAAGGAAGAGGGCGGCGGCGGCTAGAGCGTCCCATGCGAACCATACAGACGGGAATAGTCCCAAGGGAATAAATAAAATATGGAGACAACCCTCAACATTTTGCCCATGAGGTCCTGCATCTTCCCTGTCAAATACTAGGGTGGACCTTTGGCCCAGGACAACAGTGAGTGCAGACAGATATGTTCCATCTTATTTAAATTCGGAGAATGACTGAGTTTTCTTCCATTAACTTCTTAAAACACACACACACACTTTAACCCGGCCTTCTGCAACCTGGCATCCTCCAGGTGTGCAGGTCCACAACTTCCATACTCTCCGGTCACCACCACAACCTGCCATGCTGGCTGGAGATGATGGGGCCTGTAGTCCAACACACCGGAAGGATGCCAGGTTGGGGAAGGCTCTCTAACTCTTCCCTTCTCCCACCCCTGCCAAGAGGCCATGTAAAAAAAAGCAACATTCCCTTACTATTTTCTGGCTCATTTTTCCTGTAAACAACATAGATCACATCTCCAGTCTGCAAAGGGCAAATCTGCTTCTTCACCACTTTCTGTTTATTGATAACTGCCCCGTTAGTGCTGCAAAGGAGTGGCATCCCACTCTTCTCCCACTCTCAAAAGTGCATTTTACTTTAATTACATCAGTATTTTCATAACAAACAATACATGTGCTTAGGGGGTAAGGGTTTCTTTAACTAATCTAGTGGAAGAGACTCGAGTGCTAAAATCCACGGGTTTAGGGGGCGCAAATTACTTGCCTTGCCCCGGGTGCTGACAACCCACGCTACGCCACTGACTAGGAGCATGTCTTTTGTAAAGCTAATGGTCTTAATTGCCCATTCAATTCCAAGCCACTGCAAAATCTTTTGCATTACAACAGAAATTAATTTTGAGGTTGGGGAAAATTCATTTCCTGCCAGCTACTGTGAGAACTGCAGCAACAATCAGAGGGAACATGGAGTTTCGGAGGTGGTGGCTCATGACATCAGAGACCCTGCTAATAAAAAAGTGCTGGTGCGGTTTCCCTGAGAGTCCCATCTCCGCTACAGCACTGGCTTCAGTGTCCTTTACATAGGATGCCATCTCAGTCATTGAGTCTGGGTACTCTTGAATGTGTACACTGGGCTTCTTTCTGGGAGTCTGGCCATTTGCTCAAATGACAGATGTCAGGATTTGGAACTCGTCCTGTAATGTGGTTTCAGGGACTCTTTGAAGTCCTTGCTGAGATGTATGTATGTGATCAACCTGAATAATGCCTTTAAACTCCTCTTGTAGTTCTTTTGCTTCAGTGGAGTATTTCATAATCATGTACACTTGTGCGTATTTCCTGTGGCAAGCTGCCTTTGCCAGGCCATGTATTCATTATACACACACACTGCAAGGCAGACACAAGGCACCTCACAACAACATAGAAAAAGAAAATATAGTAATAAATAATATACAATTTAATACAGGACCAGGGGAAAAAAAACAACCTTTAGGGCTTTCAACCAAACACACAAAAAGAAAATCTATTTTTTTATTTATTTATTATATTTACCCCACCTTTTTTCCTGCAAGGAACCCAAGGCGGATTACATAATCCTCCTCCTCCTCCTCCTCTCCATTTTATCCTCACAACAACCCTGTGAGGTAGGTTAGGCTGAGAGTCAGTGGCTGGCCCAAAGTCACCCATTGAGTTTCATGGCTGAGCGGGGACTAGAACCTGGGGATCTCCTGAGTCCCAGTCCAACACTCTCACCACTACGCCACACTGGCTCTCTTATATTTACAAAAGAATGCCTGCTGGAACAAAACTACTATATATATCTGGAAATCTGCTATATATAAGTTCCTTTTTATATTTTACATCTAAGGAATAACATTGCAGTCTTAGTCGCATGCAGTACAGGTGTTTTGGGGCTGACAATAATGGTTTCTTAATAATGGTTTCCAATCACTG
The DNA here is from genome assembly GCA_021292165.1 of Shinisaurus crocodilurus. NCBI lineage: Eukaryota > Metazoa > Chordata > Lepidosauria > Squamata > Shinisauridae > Shinisaurus > Shinisaurus crocodilurus. Next base: position 73,309,333 of record CM037879.1, on the reverse strand, counting down.
TCAACTTTTTATTTTTATTTATTTATTTATTATATTTATACCCCGCCTTTTTTCCTGCAAGGAACCCAAGGCGGCTTACATATAATCCTCCTCCTCCTCCTCCTCTCCATTTTATCCTCACAACAACCCTGTGAGGTAGGTTAGGCTGAGAGTCAGTGACTGACCCAAAGTCACCCAGTGAGTTTCATGCCGAGCGGGGACTACAACCCGGATCTCCCGAGTCCCAGTCCAACACTTATATATTGGCCAAAATATTCACAGACAAAATACAATGGCAAGACCAGTGCTTTTTAAGGTTTAATCCATTACCACCACCAGCTAAGTACACAACATTATCATCAAAAGCCCCCCAAGCCACATGTTAAAAAAAGGAGGACAATAAAACAATACTCCAGTCAAGGCAACTTATATAGGTATAAATATAGAAGTATGTATGCCCACAATACGCAGATCTCAGGCATACATTTGTTTCAAAGTTAGTGGACTGCACATCATATTATTCTTATTCTTATTCTTATTCTTATTCTTATTCCGCCTTTTTCCCAACACTAGGACCCAAGGCGGCTCACAAGTTTTAAAACTCATACAATAACAATTAAAACAGAAATAGAAAAATACAAAAGTTAAAAATAGAATTAAACCATCAATAACATTATATATATATATATATATATATATATATCTCAGTACAATATACATAATATAAAATACAGCATTCCATTGCATCACAGGCTAGTTCCAAATGCTGGCTGGAACAGGAAGGTCTTTGCCTGCCTCCGGAAGCTTACCAGGAAGGGCACCACTCTAGCCTCCCTGGGGAGGGAATTCCAGAACGCTGGGGCAGCCACCAAGAAGGCCCTCTCCTGTGTTCCCTGTGTTAGGTGTGCCTGTGATGGTGGTGGAACCGAAAGAAGGGCCTCCCCTGAGGATCTCAAAGTGCGGGCAGGCTCGTAGGGGAGAATACAGTCTTTCAGATAACCTGGACCCGAGCCGTATAGAGCTTTATAGGTCATGACCAGCACTTTGAATTGTGCCTGGAAACAGACTGGGATCCAGTGAAGCTGTTGTAACAGAGAAATTGTAGAGCGCAATCCTAAGGGTTTGTCACTTGATAGGCTCCGAGATTGGAGCCCTTTGTCTATCCGATGCCCTTCCAGCAGGAGCCAGGCAGGGCGGGGGGATGACAGAGGCAAAAACACCTCCTGTTCCTCCTTTTCTTTACATTTTCAGCTAGATGAACCTCTTGGCTCCTCTAGCTGGGCAGGAGGGTGGTGCAGAGCCTTTAGGATCCTTTGGATCCTGGCCTCTCCTTCCTCTCCTCCCCACCCACCCCTTTTTTTCTTCCTGAGCTCTTCTGATGTCGCTGTTGCAGCCTCAGAAAATCAGCTGCCATGGTGCTTTCTGCAGCGGCTGTAAGAGGTTGGGGGAATGATCTGATCTTGGACTTGCCTTCTGAGGCAGGGCTGGCCCACCCATGAAGATGGGTGAGGTGCCCGCATGAGGCGGTAGAGCTGGAAGAGTGGTGAATTGAGCCACTTCTCTGCCCCCAGCCCAGCCTTGAGAGCCCACCACGACCTTTAGTGTCAAACCTGCATCCTCTTTTTAGGCAATTCACAAGTGGCCAACACAGAAATGGGCAGGCCCAGAAGCAAAAGTGGTTAGGTCCTCTTTTTTCTCTTTCTGCTACCTCCTTTTCTCTTTCTCTCACCCTCTTCCTTCCTGCTCAGTGGACTGCCAGAGAAGGGACAGACCACCTTTGCCACAGGTCTGAACTGATCACATGCAGAGGCTTTGAAATTAGGATGAGGGTCGCAAATGGCCCTAGGTCCTCAGGTTGCTCACCCTGATCTACACTAAGACCAGTTCCACTAGCATCATACTCAGTCATTGGATTCAGACAACAAGGGTTGAGTATGGGTTGAGTGTGTGTTCTCACTGAACTGTGGGTTGTTGTTGAAACGTGGGTTATCGTGTTGTCTGAACACAACTGAGATTACAAACTATTGTGAACAACCCACAGTTCACAACTGTAAACCATGGGTTCTCTTCATGGGTTGTTTGTGGCTAACAAGGCATGGCTTGTTAGTGCAGCTGGGTTCAGATAACACGATAACCCACATTTCAACAATGCACAGTTCAACAACAGCCCACACTCAACCCATACTCAACCCTGTGTGGGTTATTGTGTTGTCTGAACGGAATCTTCATTCAGGCCATGGCATTTTAAAAACAGACCAAACTAGAGAAGATTCAGGAGACACTTGTTCCATTTCCCAAAGTTTTAAAAAACTGAAATGCAGCCGGGGTATGTGTGTTGCAGATTTGATTAGAGCAGTGGCGAGCGAGGTAGAGGAACCCCATATCTTTTCCTTCGTGTGTTGGGAAGCAGTTGAGGCAAGTTTTCATCAGAAAAATAGCACACAGGGAAAGGGTTAAGCATCCTTCCCCTACTGCTGCTCCAATCACATGACCACACATTGAAGTGATCCACCCATCAGAACCAGGGGGTATTTATTACGTCAACAAACATAGCTATTGTACTCTGTGAATGCCATTACACAGGGATAGTTGTGAGATAAGGAGAGAGAGCACCACGAAAGCTGCGGGTATTGTAGCAGAAGACATAAACCTGGCAAAAGCCCAGCATTTGGTAGCATATGCAGAGTCTGATTGCTAGCTTTACGTGTTTATTGCTTCTTGTACAGTTAATGCAGGCTTCCTAAGCACGCTCATCTAGCAGCCTTTATCCTTAATGCCAACAATAACCATCATATCTCTGATCTGTTCTTTCAACATGTCATATTCACATGAGTCTGCCATTTTGCAGAGTCTGCCAACATCAATGATCTATGCTTTTAGCAGATTCTTGCTCACACTTGTTAGAGATAGAATTGATACGTAGCGTTTGTTGTAAGTGCAAAATGATTTGGGATTGCTTCGAATAATGTGGAGGCATCTTCCCTGTCTGCTGATGCTATACGCAGAGGCTGTCAGAGCATGTGCCATCCCTTTCCTATCACACACAGTAGTGTCGCAACCCTGGGGTTATATTGACCTGTGTCCACCCACCAGCGGAAGGGACGCTGCTGGCAGAATGGATTCCCCCTCCCCCTGTAGCCCACCCATACTCCAATACGCTCTGGAGGGTTGGGGGACCCTCTGGGGCAGATGGGGGGGTGCGGAGGAGGAGAGGAAAAGCAAGTCCCATTGTGTGAATGGAAGTCCACTCTTGTGACATTGGATGGAGCCACTAGGGCAGGGGTGCAGAACCTCGGCCCGGGGGGGGGGCATATAGGCCCTCCAGGGATCCCCAGCTGGCCATGCCTCCTTCCACTGGCCCTGCCCCTTTCCTCTGACCACTGATTACAGTATGAAATTGTAATGGAATTGAGCAACCCTGTGGCTTACGCTGGCTCAGCCTGTCTGAGCGTGGAAAGCTAAGCAGGGTTAGGCCTGGTTATTACTTGTATGGGAGAGAGACCCCTCCTCTAGTTTCCTGCATTGAGCAGGGGGTTGGACTCGATGGCTTTGTAGGCCCCTTCCAACTCCATGATCTATGAATCTATGAAACCAACCAACAGCCCTGCTAGGGCAGGGGTTGCAGGACCTCTTTCTGCCCACGGTCCGGATTCCATTTCAGATAAGCTCTCAGGGGCTGCATTCCAGTGGTGGGTGGGGCAGAAGGCAAAAAGGGTGGGACCAAAAGCAAAAGGGGCAGGGCCAAAATACAAAAAAATACCAGCAGGTTGGGGAAGGCTGCTGTAAACAAAGAAGTGAGTAAAAATCTGTTGTGAAAACTTCTTACAGGAAGCTTAAGGCACAATCCTATGCAAGTTTAGACAGAAAAAGGCCTACAACTCCCAGCATGCCCCAGCCAGCTATGTGCTAATGAGTCTTAGGGATCACTGCTAGGGATTCTCAAAGATTTTGTTCAGTCTGCATTTCAAAGCAAATCAACCTGATGATCTACACCTTTCAGACTATTGTACTGACTGGTGTGCAGTTATCTTTCTGATTTTCCAGAATTTTGCAATGCAGTTCTTGGCTCAAAAATATACCCCAAATGCATATAAAATGTGTATATTAGGCCAAAATGTTTAGAAATGTGTGCTTGGAGACTAAATACATGTAGAAATGTATATTTTGTGAGGAAATATGTTCAAAATTATGTATTTAAATACCCAATATTCAAGTGGTTTTTAAAATATTACAGATTAATGAGGAAATGGGGCTGGACAGTCTTATGAATGAACACAAGCAAACCTGACATGGGCTGGAAATAAAACTGATCCGTCCATCCCTACAAAGTGAATATGAAGCTACTTTTTAAGACACTGACTTATTCAGCCAAACCTTAAAAAAAATATGTTTCCATTTTGTAGTGAACATTTTCAGCACATCCTCCCAGAAAGTCTTGATTTTAGGACAAAGCTAACAAATATAAAACAACAACAACCCCAAAACCCTTCTTTAATATGACCACATCTCTAGCAGTTCCCATCTGTCTCCATGAACATCTGTTTCAATTTCCAAGGAGTATTGTAAAATTGGGAAAGTACTTCATAATTATTTTCAGCTAAACAGACACAATGAAATGCCTTCATTCCACACTTCCATGAGTATTTCCAAATATTTAACCTGATATGCCTATTCAGGGCTTTAGCCCAATTATTCGTACGGTTACTTTCTCCTTCTTTATACTGTGCAAGCAATAATTGATATAATTTAGATAACATGCTTTCCCCTTTTCTGTTTTCCAGGAATTTCTTAAATTTAGTTTCTTGCCATAAACTAGAACATTGAGCAGCACAATTCACTGCCCCTCCTGCTCTGCCACCTGATGCGGGCGCCTCACCCTGCTTCATGGGAGGGCCGGCCCTATTTTGAGCCGTAATAATTTATCCTTATCACTATCTCACCAGAAAATAACAATGAATTCTTGTAATGTTTTTTTTTAAATTGTAATAAAGAATATAATTCCCATTTAGTGCTTAATGTGTCTTGTGTTACCTTTTGTGTTAAAAGTGATTCCCAAAGAGTCACTGCCTGGGAATTTGTATACCTCTCCATACCTAGGCAGATTCTGGAGTGGTGAACCTTTTCAATGGCCTGCCTGGCCCCTTTGCCACCTGGCCCCTTCTTCCCTCTTTGATTCCAGGGGAAGCCAGCCACTCTGTGTATGAGGAAGAAGAGAACCTTCCATTGGTCTGCTCACCCATTTGTGTTGCACATCTCTTTTATTTGCTGCTTTCAGTTTTGCTGTTGTAAGAGGCAGGCGGGATATAAAATATAATAAATAAAGGAATATTTCATTTTATTCCACAAGGTCTGAATCCAATGCTCATGCCACAGGACTCCTGCTCATGCAATGGGACTTCCCCATCCTTTCTTTTCCCTTGCAGCCCCCCTCACATGTACCCCAAACCTGCACTGGAGGCCCCTCCAATCCTGCAGAGCAGATTTGGGAGGCACACGGGGACTGCAGCAGCGAGGGGGAGAATCTGTTTAATCAGTGGTTGCCTCCTACTGGTGGAAGGACACAATTGGATATGCAACCCCAATTTTTCAAAATTGGTAAAATGAACATGTGGAAGAAAGTGAACCAGCTTTCCATCACTGCTCTCTACCCAGGGCAAATCTTTCAAGTCACCCTTAGCAAAAAGCTGCTCCATTTGAACCCAGCTAAGTTGGTCTCCAGTGCTGCCTGATAATACCCCGGGGTGCCAGGGACACAGTACCACACACTGGGGAGCAAGAGAGGGAGGCAATCATGGTACAAAGTATAATGGGCTCCCGTGACTCCTCCCACCTCCCTTTGCCCTGTATGAATACGGTATCTTTTCTGAACTGTTTTGCTCTAGCACTTTTCTCCCTATCCCCAACAGTGTGGAGCAATGTCTCCCCCCACACACAGAGATAGGGGTAGCCAGGTGGCCTACTTTACAGAGGACAGTCCTCTATTTGATGAGCTGCCAGAGGATAGTCCCCTATTTGAAGGCATCCTCTCACTGAAGGGCTGTCCAGTCCAAGTCCAGTGTAAAGAGGAGGAACTATCAGAGCCTTGAAGTTGCCTGCCAGCAGTTAACACCTGGACAGCAGACTGAGCAGCAGGCACATGGGTCACCTGGCCAGCCTTCCCCACTGTGGTGGGATGTATTGTGTATTTCTATTCAAATTATAGTGATTCTTTCTAAATTTGCATCTATGCATATACATAATCATATGCAAACATTATGCAAATAGCTATCATCTTTTTGTTGATGCATTTCCTCTGTTTTGGCCAGGCATAAGTGGCCACCCTACACAGAGTGAAGCACTCAGCCCCACATGCAAGAAAGCTGTTGGTAAAGGCACTCCACTCTAAACAGTGCCACTGTTGGCCAAACACTCATGAGTAACGTTGCCTTCCAGCAACACAGCCTGGCTACATGGATCAGAACAAGCTATTTATTTATTTTTATTTTATTTACAGTATTTGTATACCTCTCCATACCTAGGCAGATTCTGGAGTGGTGAACCATAAAAAGATAAAACAGATAAAAGAATAAAAACAATGCATTAAAAAACAGGATAACATTAAAACTGTGGATGGTCTCACGAGAAAGGGAGCCCAGGAGGGGTGGGAGTTTTTAAAAAAGGAAATTTTAAAGGCACAATTGCAAACAATTCCCACAAGGAAAAAAGGCAGAGGGCAACAGAAGAAGCCAATGTGGCTTCACAATAAACTCAAAGATGACCTGAAAACAAAAAAGGACACGTATAGGAAGTAGAAGGAAGGACAGGCTACAGGGGAAGAGTACAGGCAGGTAGCACAGAACTGCAGGAATAGTGTCAGGAAGGCTAAAGCTGAGAATGAGCTAAGGTTAGCGAGGAATGCTAAAAGCAACAAAAAAGCTTTCTTCAGATACATGCACAGTAAAAGACAGAAGAAAGAACTGGTGGTTCAACTACGCAATGAGGATGGCAAATTGATAACAGAAGACAAAGAAAAGGCAGAAGTGTTCAATTCCTACTTCGGCTCGGTCTTCTCCCAAAAGAGGGTCTATGACCCCCCTGGCAAACCTGAAGTGCAGACTGAAGGGGCAGAATTGCAGCTTGAGATTGATAGGCAAATGGTCAAGGAGCACCTGATTACTCTGAACGAGTTTAAATCTCCAGGGCCTGATGAGCTGCATCCTAGAGTAATAAAGGAACTGGCAGAAGAACTCTCAGAACCACTGTCTATTATCTTTGAGAAATCATGGAGGACAGGTGAAGTGCCAGACGACTGGAGGAGGGCAAATGTTGTTCCCATCTTCAAAAAGGGCAAGAAGGAGGAACCTGGGAACTATAGGCCAGTCAGTCTGACATCAATCCCCGGGAAGATTTTTGAGCAGATTATAAAGAAGTCAGTCTGCAAGCACCTTGAAAACAATGCAGTGATTACTAGAAGCCAGCATGGATTTGTCAAGAACAAATCCTGTCAGACTAATCTGATCTCATTTTTTGATCGGGTAACCTCCCTTGTGGACTGTGGGAATGCTGTGGACATTATATACCTGGACTTCAGCAAAGCTTTCGACAAAGTGCCTCATGATATCCTGATTAGTAAGCTAGCTAAGAGTGGGCTAGATGGAACAACTATCAGGTGGATCCACAATTGGCTACAGAATCGGACTCAAAGAGTGCTTATCAATGGTTCCTTCTCAAACTGGGGAGAGGTAACGAGCGGGGTACCACAGGGCTCGGTCCTGGGCCCGGTGCTCTTCAACATTTTTATTAATGACTTGGATGAGGAGGTACAGGGAATGCTTATCAAATTTGCAGATGACACAAAGTTGGGTGGAACAGCTAATACTCTGGAAGACAGAAACAAAATTCAAAGTGACCTCGATAGGCTGGAGCGCTGGGCCGAAAACAACAGAATGAAATTTAACAGGGATAAATGCCAAGTGCTGCACCTAGGGAGAGGAAACCAAATGCAGAGTTACAGAATGGGGGACACTTGGCTCAACAATACTACAAGTGAGAAGGATCTTGGAATTGTGGTAGATCACAAACTGAATATGAGCCAGCAATGCGACGTGGCTGCAAAGAAGGCAAATGCAATTTTGGGCTGTATTAATAGAAGTATAGCTTCCAAATCGCGGGAAGTGATAATTCCCCTTTACTCGGCACTGGTTAGGCCTCATCTTGAGTACTGCGTCCAGTTCTGGGCACCTCACTTTAAGAAGGACATAGACAAACTGGAGAGGGTTCAGAGGAGGGCAACAAGGATGATAAAGGGACTGGAAACAAGGCCCTATGAGGAGAGACTGAAAGAACTGGGCATGTTTAGCCTTCAGAAGAGGAGACTGAGGGGAGATATGATCGCACTCTTCCAGTATTTGAAGGGATGTCACACAGAGGAGGGCAAAGATCTCTTCTCGTTCATCCCAGTTTGCAGGACACGGAATAATGGGCTCAAGTTACAGGAACCTAGATTCCACCTAAACATCAGGAAAAATTTCCTGACTGTCAGAGCAATAAGACAATGGAATCGACTACCTAGGGAGGTGGTGGGCTCTCCCAGTCTGGAGGCATTCAAGGTGCGGCTGGACAGACATCTGTCAGAGATGCTTTGACCTGGATTCCTGCATTGAGCAGGGGGTTGGACTCGATGGCCTTGTAGGCCCCTTCCAACTCTACTTTTCTATGATTCTATGATTCAGAGGAGGGTTGAAAACAACACAGTGCTGGAGCCTGCCTGACCTCCAGAGGCAGGGAGTTCCATAGAAATGGAGCTGCCACACTGAAGGCTCTACTCCAGGTGGACTCCAGTCGGGCCATAGATCCATGTGGAACCACCAGGAGAATGTCCTCCAATGACCTCAGTGACTGGGCAGGTTGGTAAGGGAGAAGGTGCTCTCTCAGGTATCCTGGTCCCAAGTTGTTCAGGGCTTTGTACACTAGTACCAGAACCTTAAACCTGGCCTGGTAGCAAATAGGCAGCCAGTGCAGTTCCTTCAGCAAAGGAGTAGCATGCTGAAAAGGGGCAGCTCCTGACAACAGCTATATCACCCCCCCCCCCAGGGTTCCACTGCAACCACCAATGGGTGGGTGGGGGAAGAGTATGTACCCCCACAGTCATTGCCGATGATAATATAATAGTTTGTTAAAGATTCCTTCTGATAAACACTGGTGAATCCATCAGTCAAACCAACAAGTGTATGTGTGAATAAATCCTCAGCTGATGAAAGAACTTGTGGATTCATTCATGGCACTCCTAAGAGGGCAATAGCACTTAAGAACATAGGAAGAGCCAGGCTGGATCAGACCAAGGGTCCATCTGGTCCAGCATTCTGTTCATGCAGTGGCCAACCAGCTGCCCACGGGAAACCCACAAGCAGGACATGAATGCAGCAGCAACCTCCTGCTTGTGTTCCCCAGCAAGTGGTACACAGTGGCATACCACTTCTGATACTGAAGGTAGCATATAGCCATCAGGACTAGTAGCCCAAGGAAGATGCAGCAAATGCTAGACTTTTGGAGGCACTGGGGGATGGGCAGGGATGTACGGACTCCTCTCCCCTGTCCTCTTACTGCTGCTGGTGGCGGCAAACAGAGGTTATGGTGGTGGGGAGGCAGATATCCTTCAATTTGTGCTCCCCGGTGCAAGCGATGTGCCTGCTTCCGCTACTGCTGCTGTCTGGGCAGATAGTATCCTTGGTTTCAAGCCCTTAGGACTCTCTTGATATTACCAATCAAACATCCTCAGGCATTGATGGAGGTTTATGAAATGGTATCAAGGGCAGATTCAGTCTGAATTAAGTTCTTCGCCTTTGACTGAGGCTGCTTCTAGATCAGTGTTCTCCAGCCTTGGGTCCCCAGATGTTTTTGGCCTACAACTCCCAGCATGCCCCAGCCAGCTATGCTATGCTGGCTGGGGCATGCTGGGAGTTGTAGGCCAAAAACATCTGGGGACCCAAGGTTGGAGAACACTGTTCTAGATGGAGGGCCCCTAGCCCTACCTCTCCGAAGGCCTCGCGCAGCTACTCCCATCTTTTTATTTTCCTTTATGGATTTTCTGCAGTAAGAAAAAAAGATGGAAGAAGTGGCGGGAAAACATGAGAGGGTTACAAATAGAAGATGACAACGTCTGGACCCCCTGTAAAAACTCTGTAAATGGGTCAAGGTGATCCATCTGGAGTAAAAAACTCATCTGGAAACAGTCTAAGAATCGGGATGAGTGGAATAGATAAGGTTTATTCTGAACAAACCTGCTGCAAACCAGCAGAGTCCCAAGGCCTTATCTCCCCTTTGTCTCTCCAGTGGGCCTTCCTCTGGTTTGCCTTTCAGGCGAACCCTGTGACACTGAACAATCGATTTTTTAAATAGTTGGGACCCAGAATTGAGTTTTAGTTGTGTGGTTCCTGCACAGTCCTACAAGCCTCCTGCTAACACCTAGGAACAAATTGGTTGACCCAGATTTTATTCACTACCTTCAAACCTTTGACCTAGTTTGCTTTCAAGAGACCTGGGAACAACCTGCTTAAAGAATCTCCCATATTAGGGTTGCAGGAGTGGAGGCCTGGCAATCCTGACATCCTCCTCTCCAGAGGTGGCTCAGCTGGGCCAGTCTCCAATTATTGTCAGGTCTTAAACATCAAAGGTTGTAAGCCAGGCCCCTTGATCTGTGTGAATATATACCTCCTCACTCTGAGGGATGGAATAATCTGGATGACCTATAGATCAGTGTTCTATGCCAGCTATGCTGCCTGGGGCATGCTGGGAATTGTAGGCCAAAAACATCTGGGGACCCAAGGTTGGAGAACTCTGTATTAGATAGTCTTTTCATAGATTATCCCAATCACCTTATTTTAATTTGTGAAGATTTTATTGCCAGGATGGGCAATGGCTCAATGGAAAAAGCTCCAGGATTTATGCTAGGGGAAGCAATATGCATCCCCCACACCTCACAAGATAAGATTATTAACAAGTATGGCCAAGCCCTTTCCCCCATAATTATTAAATTTCGGCTTACTTGTTTTAGTGGCACTTATCTGGATCATTCAAAGGGGCATTATGCATATTTAACTGATAAGGGAGCCAGTGTTGTTGATTATATACTGGGGTCACTTTCTGTCATCCCCTATGTGCAATTTATGGCAATAGAAGACAAACCCGAAAGCAATCGTTTTCCTCTTAGGATGTGCCTAGATCTTCAGGTATTACAATCTGGGGTCTTGACAGATTTTAAAACGCCAGGTCACTTGCAAGGCAAGAGATGGCTTAAATGGTTCCCTCCAAATTGATTACAACATAAGGCAGCTGTAGGAACGAGAGCTTTTAGAGCAGAGCAGGGCTCTCCAACCTTGGGTCCCCAGATGTTGCTGGCCTACAGCTCGTAGCATACCCAGCCAGCATGGCCAATGGCAAGGGATTCTGGGAGCTGTAGTCCAGCAACATCTGGGGACCCAAGGTTGGAGAGCCCTGTTTTAGAGCTACGTCAGCATGGTCTCAATGGGTCTTGGAATATCGGCGATGTCTTTCAGCCCATAACTGATACACTTAGACCTCATTTGATTTCCACCTTCTCGGATAAATTCGCTCTGGGTGCATGGTCCTATAGGGAATGCAAATCCAAGAAAAGGGGGCTGAGTAAATTAGCAAGGCAGGTGAAGCGTATTTGTAGTGAAGCTACTCCCTATTTACAACAACAGTGGAGAGAATATAAAACCTTGCTGGGGGGGGGAAGGGGCCTTTTAAAATTATGAACAATTGGAAATCTCTGGGCCTCGCTCTTACTGAGGGGAATGAGGCAAAATTTTGGAATCTGATCCAAGGAGGGCTTTCTCATAAAACATATGAGGTTGTTCCCTCTATCTGTCCTGAAATATGCCTTTCCCATTTTAGTGCTGTCTTTGGAAGTAATATAAACATTGGAGCTAACACCCCAGGACAGAAGGGAGAGGGCAGCGAGTTTTGGCTTCTGCAGCTGTTACCTCACTGTCCTGATGTGGGGCAACAGAACTCCAAGGCAGTCAGGTATGTCTCCTTGCTGCTGCTGACTCATCTCATGCATTATGATTCCCGATTCAAAGTGCCGGTGCTAACATTTAAAGCCCTAAATGGCTTGGGGCCAGGGTATCTGAAGGATCGTCTCCTCCCATATGTGGTACCTGCCCGGATACTAAGATCTGCATCAGCGGTCCTTCTCCGAGAGCCCCTGCCAAAGGAAGTGAGGCAGGTGGCTACCAGGAGGAGGGGCTTTTCTGCTGTGGCACCCCGATTATGGAATGAGCTCCCCAAAGAGGTTCGCCTGGCGCCTACTTTGTATTCTTTCCGGCGCCAGGTGAAGACCTTTCTGTTCTCCCAGGCATTTTAATCATTTTAATCTTGTAATTGTTTTTAATTCCGTTATTGTAACTGCTGCTGCTAGCTCTGCTGTTTGTTTTTAATCTGTGGTTTTAAATTTTATATTGTATTTTATGATTTTAACTGTTGTAAACCGCCCAGAGAGCTTCGGCTATTGGGCGGTATAAAAATGTATTAAATAAATAAATAAGTAAATAATAGAGTGAGCTGGAAAAACTGTGCTGGGCAGCTGCTCAGGCCTCTCCATTAGTTCTTTGATGCATCAATCTAGCTCCCTGTTAATAGTATACAAGCCAGATGCCACCTTTGCTTCAGCTCTCTCTGTTAGATGGGAACATTACATATCATAAGGCTGGCTATGCGGAAGAGAGCTTTGGATGCATCCGTGCTCCCTTGAGAAGGTTTGCATTAGGCCTAGCTACTGTATGGCTCTTCATTGTCTAAAAGTGCAATCCTTCCTACAACTCCGATCATTCCCCAGCCAGCTGGCTGGGGAATGCTGGGAGTTGTAGGACTTCTTTCTGTCTAAACATGCATAGGATTGCACCCTAAATTGCTTCACTTATGCCTTACTCAGGGATGGGGACTCGGACTCGAGGACTCGACTCGTGAGTCGGACTGAGTCCCCCCTCTGACTCGACTCGGACTCGAGTCCCAATATTTTTAATGGGACTCGAGACTCGACTCGGGACTCGAGACCAAGGACTCGTCAACATCCCTGGGCTGTTGACGAGTCTTCTGGCTGTGCCAGAAGGAGCGTGATCACCGGTGAAGAGCGCATGGAAGCAAGGCGCGCCGCTGCTCGGCCACTATGGACAGCTACCAGGAGCGCAGCCCCAACGATGTGTTGAGATTTATTTTGATTGATGTGTTGTTGTGGGGGGTTTGGGTTAGGGTCAGACATTTTGGGTTTGGCTGCCTCTGCCTGACTGTTTGGGGTTCCCTGCCTCCTCTGCCTGCCTGGTTATTTTGGGTTTGTCTGCCTGGTCTGTTCTTGCCAAAATCAGTTGCAGAGTTTTGAAATAAAAAGGCACACTTGTGCCTAGAATTTATTTAAGTCACACATCTGAAGTAGCATTATTTTGTTGGGGGGAAACCCCATTGATTTTAATAGGGACTCGTGGAGTCAGTTTTGGGAGTGACTCAGGACTCGTGACTCGTGAGTCACCATTTTGGACCAAGGACTCGGACTCGGACTCGAGACTCGGGTCCAAAGACTCGTGACTCGACTCGTGACTCGAGACCAAGGACTCTTCAACATCCCTGGCCTTACTTCTGGGAGTGGAGAATGCACCTTCCAGTCCTTGTGAAAGAGAAGCCCAACCTTTCCCCTGCTGCTTCCTTTCCTTCACCATCTCATTCCTCTGCAATCTGATATTTGAGTTTCCTCATGGCAACCTCTACCCCAAGTGAGATTTATCGTCTGCTGCACCTAAAAGTGACTACCCCGTCAACAGGGGGAGGACAACATTGACTTGTTTTTATGTTGTGTTTTAATTAAGATGTTATTTTTTAAATCAGTATTTTATCGTTCGTCGCCTTGAGCACCATTTTTTATTTTTGGCTGGAAAGGCAGGTTATAACTGAAATAATAATTCGAGGGCTTCTGCCGAGAAAGGCAGCCTGGAAATAATATTTTAAATCAGTCAATATCAAACAACGGCTTGCGAGGTGGATTGTTGAACCGCATTTGCAATCGAAAGCTCTCCCCCAGCAGCCTTTGCAAAGCAAGGGACCTCTTTTCATAGCTTCCAACTGGAGCAGCCCTATGGCCTCGCTCTCGGTACTGCTGCCTTATTCCTTTGCAGTCTCACGTGGCTCCTCCGGCCACCTGAGAATGTCAGCTCAGCCGTGCTGCCATCCGCAATGTTCCACACAGTCCTGGGGTGGCAGTTCTCCGAGCAGGTGGTCTCCTGGAGCATTTCCAGATGATAAAACAAACCAGAGTTTCCCTTTGGTGTTATAAAAACATAACAGACAAAGAGCCCCACTGGATCAGGCCAGGCAAAAATCCATCTCGTCCAGCATTCTGTTTACAGCAGCTGCCAGCCAGATGCCTCTGGGGAGATTATATGCAGGCTATAAATGGCCCACCCCAGCTGTTTGTCCCCAGAATGCCCAGATTCTGAACACGGAGATTCCATTTAGCTAACATGGCTAACAGTTATTGACAGAATTATATCCTCCATTAATTTATCTAATCCTTTTTTTAAATGTGCATGAGCAAGAAGCAAAGGCTCTACGGGAACTGTTGACCCAGCAAAGATCTGGGAGGAGACGGAGGACTTGTACACATGGGGGCGGTGCGCACATAACAACAATCCATTGGTTTAAAAATTGATGGGTTGTCGTACACGAATGGGAGAGATCGGGCACATTGCCTGAAGTATGCCGCCCACCTCTTCTGCTTTTACTCAGCAAACCACGATCAGCTGCTGTGAGCGTGACATCCAAACCCAGCCCGCTGGGTTGTTTGCGGGATAAACAACCCAGCGGTTAAACTAACAACAAACCATGGATTAACTGCTGGGTTGTTTAGCCCCTAAGCCACCTAGCGGTCTGGGTTCTGACGTCACACTCAGCAGGAGCTGATCACGGGTTTCTGAGCCAATCATGGTTTGCTAAGTAAAAACAGAAGAAGTGGGCACACTTCAGACAGTGTGCTGGCTCTCTCTTGCTCATGCATGGAAACCCATAGTTTCTTAAACTGATGAGTTGTTGTCAGGTGCGACACAGGTCCTGCTGTCTCTTTGAGGTTCAACAGTTGTAGCTGGGACTTTCCCCCTCCTCCTGAATAGATCCTGAGTAGATCCCAGGTGAAAGGGTTTCCTGGCGTCCAGGCAGGTGCTCCGAAGACAATTCTGAATCTCCCACCTGGTCTGCTGCTGCTGCTGCTCTGAAGAGCCATGGAATGAGGGGGGAGAGCTGGGAACCAAGGCAGGGCTTGGGACGGGTTCAAAGGGGTTCTTCGGGGCCCCAGGTGAAGCATGCCTGTGACAGGGCTCCTTAGGTTGCTCCACATTTCCTGTGTTAGTTTGCTGTGGGATCGCAATCCTGCTCCTCTGAATAGGTCTCCTCCAGGCTCGGGTTGGCCGAGGGCCTGACACAAATAAGAATAAATACATCTTGTGGTGGTGAATTCCGTATGTTAGTTATATACTCTGGATAAAGAAGTATTTTCCCTTGTCTGTCTTGAGTCTACCACCACCACCAGTTCGTTCCATCGGGTGACCCCAAGTTTTGGGATTATACATGAGAAAGAAAGGCACTTCTCTATTCACTCCATCCACAGAATTCATAACTTTCCAGATCATATCCTCCCTTTGCTGTGATTTCCCCACCTAAATGAAAATGCCCCAAACATGTTAGTTTTTCTTCACAGGGAAGGGCGCACCAGCCCCTGGATTATTTTCATAGCCCATTTCTGTAACATTCCCAACTGAACGTTACTCCTAGACAGGTAACTAGGAGTGTGCACAGAATTCTGAATGTGGCCACACTCTAGAGCAGTGTTCTGCAACCTTGGGTCCCCAGATGTTTTTGGCCTACAACTCCCAGGATGCCCCAGCCAGCTATGCTGGGGCATGCTGGGAGTTATAGGCCAAAAACATCTGGGGACCCAAGGTTGCAGAACACTGCTCTAGACTGATATAATGGCATCATGATACTTGCTCTTTAAAGATGTTCAGCCCCTTTCCTAACACAGAATCTGCTTTTTTTGCTTACTCTGTCCTCTGTCCTGCTAGTGCTCATCCCTGTTTAAACAAAACACATGAGTGATCCCACATTTAAGTAGGACACCAAGTGAGGTTCATACAATGGCACTGGCATGTGGAAGGGGAAATTGCATTTAGTGATGTTGCATGGAGTAATCCTAACCCTTTCAGATGGACATCTGGGTGGGGTTTGGATGGGGCAGATGTCCGCCAGAGAGAAGCTTTGGTGGTGGTGGGATATTTGTCCTAGAGGCCCCATTCATGCCTGCAGAAGCAGTGCAGGTCCAAATCTGTTGCCTCTGATAGGTCTCCCAAAAGGGCATTTATTTCAGGGGTGGTCCAAACTGGCTTGGGATCTGCTGGATCCAATGCTCCTTCATTCACCTGAGAGGGGCCTGGATTGGGCTCCTCAGCTATGCCACTCAATTTCCTCCTCGTTGCTTTCAACTGGGGCGGGGAGAGATTTAAAAAAACAAAAAAAGATCCACCAGGCTGAACTAGGCATGTTGGAGAAATCCAGATTGGATTCAAATGGATTTCTATGAATCTGACCTGTGGATTCCACAGCTGACTAGCTTTTTCCAAGTCATGGGGATTCCATGGACTTGCAGACCAGCTTTTTACATTTGGGGGGATTTTTGCAAATTTGCACATGCGCTAATGTGCACGTGCACAAATGAAACAAAATCCTCGTACATCCCCCCTCCCCAAATCCAGTTCCGTCAATGAGCTGTTGACGTAATGAAAGATAACTGGCAATCCGCAAAACACGGATGGAACAGTTTTAACAAAATTCGTACATTGCTAGGCTGAGCAGTCCAGCAAAGCTGCACCCCCCCCACACTCCCCCGCCCAACCTAAGATTGCCCTGACAGGTACTATCCAGCTAGTACTTCGGACACTCACACACTCACATCATGCACCATATTCAGCCTCACAATCACCATGGATGTGTTAGTTGGGGGCAAGGTTCACCTTTTACCACAGATAGCTTTCTGCTTTCGTATTCTTTTGCTCAACATGGACAATGATAAAAAAAAAAAAAAAGAATCTTACAAATGTTAGTGCCTGACTCTCCATTTTTGGGGCCTTGCTCATTTTCAGAAGTAAAATCCCCCATGATGAACCCCTCATTTAATCGGTGGGGAATATCTTATATGTACTGGACCTTTATTTTCAAAATCTCTTCACTGATCTCCACATACCTGATGACGGGTCTTTGAGACCTAGCCAGTAATCTTTTAAAAGTTTGGTGCTTTTGTGCTGCGCCAAACCAGAAAATGCTCTTGGAAGGACTCCTAGAAGCTCAGAAGTGGGTCACGCTTCGGAATCTTGGAGCGTAACTCAGGAAAGGGCTCCTTACAGTTTTGTTATTTTAAACTCTCTGTGGCAGGTGATGGGGTCTTGCAGGTGGAGGGAGCAGGAATGGCTGCTCCCATGCACAGGGAAATGCACGGATGAGCTGAGAAGCAGTGATGGAGGTGGTCAGGTCAGGTGAGGGAGGAGTCTGGGTCAGCGTAACTGGGGACAAGGCAGGCAGCAGAGTGCTGCATACGCCAGCAACAGCTTTGCAATATTAGTGTTTTCTGCCAAGATGTCACAATATTTATTTGTTGAGTGTGTCCATGCCAGTCCCCACCACCTGATGCAGTCTGTAAATAGCACCCAAGAACATGGCACAGTCTCCCTTTCTCATCCCATGAGCAACTGTCATCAACGGCCAGTTCAAATGTTGCCCACAGCATTGGTCACGAAAGGCTGGTTCAAACATGACTAGCCGCATGACATGACCACGGACATGTTTCCCCCCTCTTTTGCATGGGAGCAGTCATGTTTCAAGGCCGCTTCTTCTGTGTGTCCAGTCTACCCAAACACACGCAGCATCTATGCACCAGCAGCAATCTGGGGAAATGCACCACTGGTGTACAGATGTTGCATGTGCTTGGGTGGATGCACACATCTGTTCAGCAGCCTCTGGGCGTCCTTGCTTTTGCATGGAGTACTGTCCATTCCTGCAGGGTCCACAGGGTGGTGGTAATAACTGGAGCCAGCCTTGATTGTCAGCGATAAGTACCCTGTTCTCAGCTCCCCCCTACCCTCAACGCCTTTGCCTTCTCTCAAAAGGTAGAGATAGGAAATTAGCAGACATCCAACTATTGAACACTGTAATACTAAACCACAAAGGGGACAGGAAGTGCTGCGAGAAAGAGGAAGGGACTGTTGTGAGTTTGGTTGTCTTGTGCCACTGCGAATCTGCTGGGTGATCCTGCCAGCTGACCAGTCTTCCATTTGCACGCTCTGTGGATCAAGATATGGATCGGCACGGTCTGTGTGTATAACTGTCAGCTACACTTTGTCAGCATATCTTTCACTCATGAAAACCTCCCCAAGTACCCTTTGTACCTCATTAAAGGGATACAAACTTTCCCGCATTTGGATAAATGACCCCCTTCTTGGCTATTGTCCTTCTCCTTAATCACCAGAGCCTTCTCACTTAATGAAGCCTTTTGAAAAATCGGATTCCCTACAAATAGACTGGTTCTCCATAAACATTTAACTCCTTTCTTTCTTTCTTTCTTTCTTTTCCTTCATTGCTTTCAATCTTTCTATATATTTATTTTCAGCACTTCTATCCTGCTCTTCTACAAAAATATGCAAATAGGAGTAGCTTGGCTTCAGTGGTCCATACCTGTGTAACCTTTCATTTTGGCTACTACATGTGTTGTACGTAGGGCTGCCTTTGAGAACAGTCCAGAAATAGGGTGGTGGCCAGCCACATATGCATCACCAAGAAAGGGGGAAATGCATCACCAAAGAGAGGACAACAGAGGACACAGGTGTGAACAAAATGTGCATGTTAATTTGCATCTATATGAATAAATTAACACATGTAAATTTTTATGCAAGTCTGTGCTCTCTTTTGTGCTGTCTTTCTATTTAAATTAAAATTACTGTAATTTAAATAGAAATATTATACATCACGCCACTGTGGAGAGAAGGCTGCACCCGGGCGACCCGTGTGCCTGCTCAGTCTGCGGCCCAAGTGCTCTCCCTCCTTCTGGTTCTTTCTCTTTAAACTGGGC
Organism: Shinisaurus crocodilurus; assembly: GCA_021292165.1. Classification (NCBI taxonomy): domain Eukaryota; kingdom Metazoa; phylum Chordata; class Lepidosauria; order Squamata; family Shinisauridae; genus Shinisaurus; species Shinisaurus crocodilurus. The sequence continues at coordinate 73,290,198 of CM037879.1, read as the reverse complement.
TTGGAATGGACAGCCCTTCAAACAGAAGATGCATTCATTCAAGTAGGAGACTGTTCTCGGACAACCCTTCAAAGAGAGGACTGTCCTCTGTAGAATAGGACATATAGCCACCTTATCCAGATTAGGGAGACGAGCTTGCAAATTGGGACTGAGCAATGCACACACATAACACCAGCCCGTTATAATTTTTGCTGGCTTCCAGTCCATTTCTGGACCTAATTCAAAGTGCTTGGACCTTTAAGGCCCTTCATGGCTTAGGGCCAGGGTATCTGAAGGATTGCCTCTTCCCATATGTACCTTCCCCAGGGTCAGCCTTTATGTGAGATGGGGTGAATCCCCCACCTCAGGCGACAGATCTGGAAGGCTGGTGGATTCTGCCACCAGGAGAAATGAGCGCCCCGCCTGGCACTCCAGGAAGCCATGCTCCTGCAGCGGCAAGAGTGTCTGGCACAGCTCTCTGGAGCACCACCTGCCTGATGATGCCTTGCTTTTGAGGACCCCTCAGAGTGCAGGCATCGGGTGGGTAGATTCTCTGGGAAGCCTTGCTGGCCACTCAGAAGAGAGAATGGCCAATGCAATTCTCCAGAAAGCCCAGCCCAAATGGAGCTGGGCTTTCTAACCATGTAAGCCGCCTTGGGTTCCTAGCAAGAGGAAAAGAGGTAGGATATAGATGTAATAACAACTAACTAGCTAAATAAACCTGGGAGCGTAAGGGGTCCTTCTTCCTCAGGCTGAGGCATTGGAGGGGTGGTGGCCCAGGCTGTCTCCATGGCCACCTCCCCACTAATGCCTCACCCTGAGGAAGGGCCCCTCAAGTGAGGCATCGAGGGAGGAGAGAGGCCTGCCAGCTGCCGCCACTGCTGCCATTAGGAGGAGGAGGGCAGTGACCTGCGACTGACACCATTGTCAGGGAAGGGAGGAGGAAGAGGAGGAGGAGGGCTGGGCCAGGCTGCCATGGCTGGGTGGGGTGAGGCAAGAGAGGGCAGCGGTGGGCTGGGGGGGAGGGAGGAGGGTGGTGGTAGCCACTGCCATCGTCAGGAGAAGGGAAGAAAAGGAGGGGGCAGGACGTGGCTGGGGGAGGGAAGAGAAGAGAAGAGAAGGCAGCAGCACAAGCTCCCACCTCAGGCGGCAGGAGGTCTTGTGCCAGCCCTGAGCTGACCTACCTGGGCTTGGGGAATGGATCTTCCTCAGATCCCTTTCTCCAGATGCCCCTGCCAAGTGAAGTGGCAGGTGGCTACTAGTGACAGGGCCTTTTCGATGGTGGGACTGCATTTTAGGTTGCATTTTTTTTATACAGTTGCTTTTTATTTTACTGTCAATTATTTTTTAAAATTTGTTTTATTTTATGGTACAAGCCACACAGAGAATGTTTTGTTCTAGTGCAGCCCATACATGCTGCAAACAAACAAACAACAAACTCAAGGTGGATGGAGGAGTTTGTTTCTGACATCACACAGCTCTGGCTACTCCATGAACCCAAATCCAAGAGAGAATCACTCCCCTTGGCATTGTCATCAAAGTGTGCATGCGTGCGTGTGTACATGTGCAGATAGATGCAGTTGAGCAAATTTAATATGACTTTACAAAGAAAATTAAAGACCTAGGGCCACAATCAATCATTAGAGGAGAAAGTGCATATGTTTGGGAAATAGGCAAAGATTACCTATTGCCTATAAGCCTACCTGGAGATGCCAGGGAGTGAACCAGTGTGGTATAGTGGTTAGAGTGTTGGACTGGGACTTGGGAGATGGGGGTTCTAGTCCCCACTTGGCCATGAAGCTCACTGGGTGACTTTGATGCAGTCACTGACTCCCAGCCTAACCTACCTCACAGGGTTGTTGTGAGGATAAAATGGAGAGGAGGAGGACCATGTAAGCCGCCTTGGGTTCCTAGCAAGAGGAAAAGAGGTAGGATATAGATGTAATAACAACTAACTAGCTAAATAAACCTGGGAGCGTTTCCAGTTAAAGGATCTCAGGTAGCAGAACTGAAGAACACCTCTCCTGAGAGCTAAAGCCCATCAAGGTAAGCAATATCGGGTTGGATAGATCAACGATCTGACCTCCTACAAGGCAGTTTCATATATTCATGAAAGGTAGATCAAGATCACAGAATGATGTGGCTGACATACGGTCACTAGGAGAGGCCAGGTTTGTTGCCCAGAAGGGCTTCTCTGTAGTTTACGGTAAGTATTCACCCCCAAGTTGATATTTGGTAGAAACACCTTTGGCAGCAATTACAGCTGTGAGTCTTCTATCAGCTTTGCACATCTGGATCCTGCAATGTTTGCCCATTCTTCCTGGCAAAATTTCTACAGCTCTGTCAGGTTGAATGGGGACAAAATTTATATGGACCAGAAATAGACTGATTTGTCGAAGCCGACCTGCTGGGCTAGATGGAGAAACAGTCGGACCTGGTTTAAGACAGCTTTCTATGTCCATTTCCTTTACCCTTGGTGATTACTAGGGAAGGATGGGTACCATCCAGTTCATACAAAGGTTTTCCATATTTGAAATCTCTTATCACATTCCTTCCTTAGCCTTGTCTTCTCTGAGCAAATCATGCCAAGTTCCTTTAACATCTCCTCACAGGTTCTGCATTCCAGACTATTTATCATCTTTGATGCTTTTCTCTGAAGTCTTGCCAGTCTGACTCCATCTTCCTTAAAGTGTGGTGCAAACCCCTCAATACTCTGGCTGAGGCTGGAGCACTCCTGGGGCAGGGCGGAAGTACAACTGAACCCTTGTAGTTCACAGTCTTTGGAGGAGCATCTGTTCAGAACAAATGAGGTGTGTCCTAAAAACAGCAGGCCATAAGGCATAGAGGCAAATCATCATAGAAGGCAGCACATGAAGCATGCCCATTATGGGAGAACAAGACGCACTGTGTACTGTCTTACTCTTACTTGTGCAGCGTTTATGTGATGATTTCAATCATGCATCCCCAAATGGCATTTGTTCTTTGGGGATTTTTTTGCATCACTTTATTGGTTGGCTCCTATTTAGCTTGTAATAACTCCAAGACTCTTCTACGCAGCATAATTTCCTAGCCAATGATTCTCCACATCTGATATGAGAGTGGATGAAGTGACACCACCAGCCTTCCCCAAATGGGTGCCCTCCAGTTGTGTCAGGTTATTTATTATTTATTTATTTAATACATTTTTATACCGTAGCCGAAGCTCTCTGGGCGGTTCCCAACAGTTAAAACCATAAAATGCAATAAAATATAAATATAAGATTTAAAACTACAGATTTAAAACAACAACAAAGCTAGCAGCAGCAGTTCAAATTACAATATCAAAGTTAAAACAAATACAACGTTAAAATGATTAAAATGCCTGGGAGAATAGGAAGGTCTCCACCTGGCGCCAGAAAGAGTACAATGTAGGCGCCAGGCGAGCCTCTTTGGGGAGCTCATTCCACAACCGGGGTAACACAACAGAAAAGGCCCTCCTAGTAGCCACCTGCCACACTTCCTTTGGCAGGGGCTCTCGGAGAAGGACCGCTGAAGACAGGACCGGTGCAGGGCAGTTTGGCGCCCTAGGCTAAATTATATTTAGCGCCCCCCCTCTCGTGCCATGGGGGGGGCTCCGGAGCAAAGCAGCCCTGCTCTGCAAACCTCCCGCCGCCGCCACCGGACCCCCCGCATGCCGCCGCCGCCACAGGACCCCCCCGCACGCTGCTGCCGCACCCCCCCACATGCTGCCGCCCCCCCACCTACCTTCCCCCGCCTCCTCCGAAAAGGAAGTGACGCGACGGGACCCCCGCGCTCTGTTTTTGGCCGGGGGAAACCAGGGCAACAGGGCTGTGTAAGCCCTGTTGCCCTGGTTCCTCCCGCCAAAACAGAGCACGGGTGGGGCTCTGGAAACGGCGCGGAGAAGGTAGGTGTTGGGGGGGGAGGCGGCGCGGGGGGGAGGCGCCCAGGCTCGGCCCCACCACTACTCCCGGCGCAATCCCCCGCACTGACCTGGCTTTGTCGGCGAGGCAGGCGGGCGGGCGGGGCAGGAGCGCGCCGGCAGCGAAGAGGAGCGCAGCGTTTCTGCGCCCTCTTCCGCTACGCGCCCTAGGCAACAGCCTAGTTGGCATAGCGGTAGCGCCGGCCCTGGCTGAAGAGGATCTTAGTGTCTGGGCAGGTACATATGGGCGGAGACGATCCTTCAGATACCCTGGCCCCAAGCCATTTAGGGCTTTGAATGTTAGCACCAGCACTTTGAATTGGGCCCGGAAACAGACTGGCAGCCAGTGCAGATGAGAAAGCACTGCTGAACCAGCTGAAGTTTCCGGACCTTTTTCAAAGGCAGCCCCACGTATAATGTGTTGCAGTAATCCAAACAAGAGGTTACCAGAGCATGGATAACTGTAGCTAGGCTATCTCTGTCCAGATAAAGACGTAGATTACAGCCCCATCACACCATGCTGACTGGGGACAATGGGAGTTGTAGTCCAACACATCTGGAAGAACCCAAGTTGAGAGAGGCCGGTGTAGTGGTTATGTGAGTACAAGCTGCTTGGAACTTTCCAGCTGAAATTCCAGCCATGAGCTTGTAGGAGCTTGTATTAAAGGGCAGTTGTAAGGATTAAAGAGTAAGGATTAAAAAGGTACTGTATGTGAGACACTTTGAATACCTGAAATACACTATATAAATGCACAGAATTATTATTATATTTGTTTCTTTGTTTCTTGTTTTATTCCTGTGTGGGATACTTCATATTAGCAAGGATATACAAATAGACTAAGTATGTTCCCTCCCTTGTCTGCTCCAAACAACCTGCCCTATCCCCATGCAGATTTTTAAAGGGTAAAATCCTTAAAGATTTGCATGATTTAGTCAAGTTTTAAAACTTAAAAAAATACATTTTTTAAAAAAGAAATGATCTGAGGTGGTCCAAGGGTTCCATGTTTTCCCCGCAGTATCCTGTGGCACTACCAGGGCCATTGTATGGAGAAAAAAGATGGCTATCCCCATAGGTACATAGTGGCAGACATCACTTTCCCCATACCATTACCCAGGAAGCAACAGGGCATCATAACGTGCTGTCCCTTCTTGGGGATTTTTAGAAATAATTTTCATCCTGCACAGCCACCGCTATGCTTTGTAGTTGCTGCAAGCTGCTTTGAACTGTAAAATATTTTTTTTTAAAAATGGACCCCGCGGCGTCCCCATATGCAGAAGAGAGCCCTTGTCCCACCTCATACACTAATGTAAGTACTGTGAGGTGGGGTGGAACAGCCTGCAGAGCAGTTACGCAGATTAATCCACATATCCATGTTCCATTCTGGGGACAGGTTGGAAGGGGAGGATTCTCAAATGTTTACATAAAAAACCAAAGCGAATGTAATTCTGCCCCATGCCTACATGTTAGTCATCTCAAAACAAGTTCCTTTCCACCACGTTTGCTCAGCCAGACTGAATGGGACATGAGTAAAATAGTAAAAGGTGTATTTTAGCCCATATGATCATGGGTGTTCGTCACATCTCCACTCCACTAATGTAAATATGTGCTTTTCCATTGGGACATTTACTGTTTTCTCCTCATCCTGTTGTCATGATGCCTCCTTTCTCTCTTTTTTAGTGATTTAAAAACAACCCCCCCCAGTGTTTTCAACCACAACCGAATCATTCTATCCACTTCCTCCAGCTAAAATCATTGGGGGGCGGGGGGGGGGGGAGAAATGCGTTAAAAAAAAAAACATTGCAGAAAAAGTCCTAAGCACCATTATCTGGCATTGCTCGAGTCTGGCACAATCCCCATTCATTTTAATAGAGCTTGATGTGGGGCCATGCTTGGTGGGTGGCGTACTCTAAGCAGAAAAGGACTCTTGGAGATTAATGCAAAGAATGTGGAGGAAGCCATCGTCAGAGCCATGAGCAAGGCTATGCCTCTACCAGCTGTGTTTTGCATGATTTGTTGTACCCAAATGATCCACAAAAAGCTGGTGCCATCGGACACCTCATCACGGGTCCTGTCACCATGAATTTTGGAAACAGACCAAATACTGCTGCACACACATACCCGCCATGCGCTCTACGGATGCAATTTAGCAAGCTGAATGAGTCCCCTTTTGTACAAAAAGGCTCACTGAACAATTTCTTGTGATGGCTCTGTAGAAAAACACGATCTAACCGCAAACGTTTGATTAAAAAAGTAGAAGAAGAAGAGAGGAGTCAATTTGGCAAATAGTTTGCAGAGAATAATTCCAAAGCGGCTTCTTTTGTGGATTTATCATGTGTATGTTTGTTTAGATATTTCCACTCCCTCCTTTTAAGCTTTATAACAATTTGGAGATAAAGCAGCCCAATAAAGGTCTGTTTTCCATCAACCTCTTCACGTTTGGGATCAAGTAATTTTCTTTCCTGCGCTGCGGTTGTCAAAGAGAGTTAATGGCTGGGAACTTCAGCCTGAAACAATCTCTCCAGTTTCTCTGGATGTAAGGTGATCAAATCAGTGGCTGATGCAGGACAGTCTGTGTCAGGAAAATCTGCCAGTTTACAGAATAGGCCCCAAACCAAGCAGCACCTGAAGCAGGGCCGGCGCTACCGCTAGGCCAACTAGGCTGTTGCCTAGGGCGCGTAGCAGAAGAGGGTGAAGAACGCTGTGCTCCTCTTAGCTGCCGGCGCGCTCTTGCCCTGCCCGCCTCACCGAGAAAGCCAGGTCAGTGCAGGGGATTGCGCCCGGAGTAGTGGTGGGGCCGAGCCTGGGCGCCTCCCCCCCACCTTGCCTCGCCTCCGCGCCGCCTCCCCCCCACCTCGCCTCGCCTCCCCTTGCCTCTGCGCCGCCTCCCCCCCGCGCCGCCTCCCCCCACCTCGCCTCGCCTCGCTTTGCTTCGCCTCCGTGCCGCCTCCCCCCCGACACCTACCTTCTCCGCGCTGTTTCCGGAGCCCCGCCCGTGCTCTGTTTTGGCGGGAGGAACCAGGGCAACAGGGCTTAAACAGCCCTGTTGCTCTGGTTTCCCCCGGCCAAAAACAGAGCGCGGGGGTCCCTTTTCGGAGGAGGCGTGGGAAGGTAGGTGGGGGGTGGCAGTGGCAGCGGCAGCGTGCGGGGGGGGGGGTCCGGTGGCGGCGGTGGCGGCGGGAGGTTGCAGAGCAGGGCTGCTTTCCGGAGCCCCCCCCCACGGCACGAGAGGGGGGGCGCTAAATATAATTTAGCCTAGGGCAAACTGCCCTGCACCGGTCCTGACCTGAAGCAGTGTTAAAACTGCATGCTTCTCCCTACCTTACTAGTAGTAACCTCACTGCCGGCCCCAGTGATTGCTCCTATATTACTTTCCAGTTCTGCTTTTGATTTGCGGGTGTAAGGGGGAAATAAAGTGTTGAGACACAAATATGGCATCAAAGACCTGCAAAGGGATGAAGTGCGGGTCAAATTAGGCCAGCCCACTGGCCGGTACTGCTGTCATTTGGTGCATTTTGCCGCCTCCCAGCTTTACACCACCATGGTGATGGGAGGCCTTCCTAGTGTCACCACCACTCAGAGCCACACGACACCAATGCAGGTGAGGTAAGAAGGCCTCACAAGCGGTCCTTATCTCCCACAGACTGAGTCTCAGGACTCGGCAACAAAGAGCCTCAGATTATCGCCAGTCACCTAAAAGGTGCCAATGGATGCTCACCAAGCCCTACCCATTGCCTAAACCCGCACTTACCCGCCAAATGTGACCGAATTGAATTGCCAATGTCAAAGAACAAAAGAAAACAAACACCCAGGTCCTGTCTCAGTGTGAAGTAGGCAAAACATGTACACTGCCCTCTAAGGCCAATCGGGGCAATGGGCCAAAATTCCAACTCGGCCCCTTAACAGGTGACCAGAGGACTGGAGCCCACACTGAAAAACAGGGATGGAGGGAGGGAGCTGAAAAAGGCAAAAGAGGCCGAGGGCAGGGCTGCTGTGCCTAATATCGGCCACAGACGCCCTGCCCCTTAACGCCTACCATTGGTGGAGGGAAAGCATGTGGCTAGTCTCTTTCTCTCATTCCCCCCACCCGCAAAATTCTCCCCGCCCCCAGCTGTGCATGTTCGGGGGAAGAGAATTATGATTGAACCCACCTTCCTTTCAAGGAAATGAAATGGCTCTGTTTTCAGAAAGCATCTGCTTTGGCTCATTATTATTATTATTATTATTATTATTATTATTATTATTATTTTTAAGTGCTTGATTGTTTGAATTGTTGGGACAGCTGAATGCTTCCAAATATTGCTGAGGGCCAAAGTACACGCAATGGTGGTAGACCCGTGTTTTTAAACCTGTGTCTGCCTCAGTCACATGGAGAGCTGGGGTAGAGAGATGGACAAACCTGTCAATTTTGGTTTCTCCCAGTTTCTCATTTTTCCAATCTTGAATTCAGTTCATCCTGAACTTTGAGAATTTCCCCAATCTTACGTTTGGTCCATCCCAAACTCTGAGATTTTAATTTTTTTTAAAGTTTGTTTGAAAATTCATGTGCATTTTTGTGTGCAATTTTGCCCAGTATATGTACTTTTTGAAAGCAATTTCCCCAATATAATGTATTTTTTTATAATATATGCATTGTTGTGTGTACTTCCCCCTGTTCATTTTTAATGCTTACAAAAATAAATTGGAGAACTCCATTGCAAAAGTCGGAGACGCGTGGATCTCAAAGGATAACTGTTCTACAGCTTGCGCGTGGTTTCAAAAGTGCAAAATTAGCTACGTTCATATTAAAATGCAAGCTGAACAAATCTCTCCACTGTCCCTAAGCAGGGGGTGGGTGTTGCAATTTGTAGCACAAAGGATATGTTAGAATGGGCGTGCGTGCGCTCAATCCTCCCTTTCCAGGCCACTCTTCCCTCCAAGGCAGGGAGTGGGGCTGGTTGTTTTTTTTTTTTAAGTGTTTCTGTGGGTGCTTCCACACAAGGTTTTTTATTGTGCAATCACCCTGCTGCATTCACATGAATTTTACGTGTGTGTGTGTGTGTGTGTGTGTGGTCCAGACGATATCATCTTCAGTTTGTAGCCCTCCCATGTTTTCCCACCACTTCTTCCATCTTTTTCTTCTTTTTTTTGCTTATCAGTCTGCTAAAAAATAAATGACAGAATAGCTGCATGGTGCCTTTTGATTGGTAGTGATAGGAGCCCTTTATCTTGAAACGCCAGTGGTCTGAACGATACAGAAAGTGAGCCTGGGTTCACAGGCTGTGGAATCATAGATGGGCCTGGGCTAGGACGTCTGATCTCTTGTGGGGTAAAAGGAATATTATTAAAGAAGAAAAGAAGTTTATTCTAGAAAAAAAGTACATAAACCCAGGCATATAAGAACATAAAAGAAACACAGAAATGCAATCTATCATAGCTGTGCACTAATTTAGGTTGGAAATAGATGGAAATTGCAAAAATCGGAAAGATACTTAAGCTGGCTGGGGCATGCTGGGAGTTGTAGGCCTTTTTTCTGTCTAAACTTGCATAGGATTGCACCCTTAGAGTTACAAGAAGGCATTGGGTAGTACTCAATGTTAGTCCTACATTGAGGAGACCCATGGTCCATGGAAATGTTAGTCACAACTAGCTTAAGTCCGATTCATTTCAATGGGTCTACTGCACATAGGACTAACATTGGATACTATCCATTCTTACTAATGTGTGTTTGGATCTAAAGTGATGTTTTTCCTCCAGAGAGACCCACTGGCTTCTAAGGTCCAAACTACAAAACTACGTGCAATCGATAGTCGTGTGTGTATCTATCCAATTGGACAATCATGTCTAATATTTAACCAAAAAATCCTTGGGAAGCTGCAAATTTGAGTAAAGAAATGTCGGGCTAGCGCAGCTGCGAAAACTTTTCCACTCCTGCTGTTTTTTCCTCTCAAAATTGTCCCAACAAATTGCTTTCGAGCCTGGGGGGGCAGGAATATGGGCATAGGGGAGGATTGATTTTGAGCAGAAAAGGAAAGGGTTTCATAGATTTCATAGATCATAGAGTTGGAAGGAGCCTACAAGGCCATCGAGTCCAACCCCCTGCTCAATGCAGGAAACTAGAGGAGGGGTCTCCCATCCAAGTAATAACCTGGCCTGACCCTGCTTAGCTTTCCACACTCAGACAAACTGAGCCAGCATGAGCCACAGTTAAGCAGCTCATCTCTCTAACATTTCCCACAGGACTGAAACATCACATTTAGTTTGGGCCTCAGTTGTACAGGCATACACCTAGTGTATCCCCAGTTGCTGGGGAACATGGGCAGGAGGAGGGTGCTGTTGCACTCATGTCCTGCTTGTGGGATCCCATTGGCAGCTGGTTGGCCACTGTGTGAGCAGAATGCTAGACTAGATGGACCCTTGGTCTGATCCAGCAGGGCTCTTCTTATGTTCTTAGGATCAATGGCCCTCCCCACCAAGGGCCCAGGATTCTCCCAGATCTGTCCCAAGGTCCCTAGGCACAGGCAGTTCCTCCGGGATGTTTGCCTTGGGGGACTCCAAGTCATCCTCTGGAAAGGAGTCCTCTAGAGGGGGGCACCAGGAGAATGTGCACATTCTCCTGGTGGCTCAAGTCTATGAAACTGAAAGCAAAAGCTAACCGGAGATATCTTCTTATATACACAGTTCTTTTTATCTGACCTTTGGGGTAGAAGGACATCAGGACCCATGTTGTTTTGAGCCAGTCAAACCCATTTCATAATAGAGAAAGACTTAGAAATGTTTGTGCAAGGAAGGGCACTTGCCCAGATATTATTCATTGGATACTTCCTAGGGAGTATCTGGATGTGTGCCCAACAGCATGGTTTGCTTGTTTATTATTTAGACAATCATCTCGCTCTTTCCCTCTACTGTGTGGAACTCAGGGGGGCAGACATGGGCTTGGTAGCCACTTATATCTCGCCAAAAAAAGAGGAAATGCCCCCCCCCCGATATAGATTTGCATAAAATTTGTATATACCAATGTATACATATACATACAAATTTTAGAAATACTTGCTAAAACTAATACAGAAATACAACACAGTGGGGAAGACCGTGACCAGGCAACTCACATGCCTGCTCAGCCTGCTGTCCAGGTGCAAATTGTTGATGGGCAACTTCCAGGCCGCCGCCGCCGCCGCCGCTGCTGCTCTCCTTTCATACAACTGCTTAGCTTTACATTTGGACTTGGACTGAGCAGCTCTTCAGAACAGAGGATGCTGCTGCCGTCCTGCTTGCAGTGGTGTGGGGGCAGAGCTCCAGGGAATCAGTCAGGGCCAGTACCAAAGGCAAGGCCAGTAGGCAATCCAAACACAGGGCATTCTAGAGAGGAGCCATATTACCAGGGAAATGCAAAACAGAGAGCTGGTGCACAGGTGCTGCTCAAGCACTCTATGTCCAGAACTGAAGGCTTTTAAGCCCCCACCTTCAGGTCCCCCACCCAAAGCACAGCTGCAGGCCATCAGTGCCACCTGAGGAAAAGTCTGCTCATGAGCAAAGCCTTACTCACAGGTATACCTTTACTCACGGGAAGCCCTTATTCCTCAGGTGGGCACTTCTGCATCTGGCAGCTGGCTGAGCCTGAGCATTTATATGCCTGCACTCTCTGGGGCTAGGTGGCGGCTCAGCATCTGCCTCTGAGTCCGAAAGGGGGTTGACTCCATCGTGAGGAGGAGGAGGCCTATGTACTCCAGTTGCTGGGGAACAGGGGCGGGAGGGTGCTGTTGCACTCATGTCTGGCTTGCGGGCCACTGTGTGAGCAGAATGCTGGACACTAGATGGACCCTTGGTCTGATCCAGCATGTCTCTTCTTATGTTTTTAGGATCGATGGCCCTCCCCACCAAGGGCCCAGGATTCTCCCTGATCTGTCCCAAGGTCCCTAGGCACAGGCAGTTCCTCCGGGATGTTTGCCTTGGGGAGCTCCAAGTCATCCTCTGGAAAGGAGTCCTCCAGAGGGGGGCATGAGAGATGCCTTCAAATAGAGGGCTGTCCTCTGTAAAGTAGGACACATGGCCACCCTATACTTCTTTCAGCCCGAGGGCGATTTCCATTTCAGAGAAACTTTCAGGGGCCACATTCCAGTGGTGGTGGGGTGTGTGTGTGGGGGGGGCTGAAGGCAAAAGAGGCAGGGCCAAAGGCAAAAGGGGTGGGGCCAAAATACCAGCACATTTTAGCTTAAAGCTTTTTCTGCTGGTAACTAAGCCTTAGGAGTGGCGTTTCAACCTTTTAGAATGGGGGGAAATCGGCAGAAGAGCTGGGAAACCACCAAACAGTAGGTAGTCAATGGAAATGGGGTGGGGCCAGAGGAAGGAGGCATGGCCATCTGGGAAACCCCAGAGAGCCAGATTGGAACCCCAGGAGGGCCGGTAATTGGCCCCCGGGCCTGAGGTTCAACACCTCTGCTACATGGAGTTCCCAAGCAGTCTCCCATCCAGGCACGGAGCAGACAGATGTGCAAGCATCCTGCATCATATGCCTCCAGACCACACCCTGGGACAATAATGGATGTGGAATTTATTTTTATTTAACGTTTCAGACTAGACATTCCAAAAATGGCTGTGTTTCAGTCAAGCGTAATGCCGAAATTAATATGCAGAAGAACAGGTATCATGTCTCCGCCACAATTGTTTATAAAATGGGATAACTGTATCACCAAGAGTGCTGCCGCTAGAGCCAACCAGCACCGTTGTGTGTGTGTGTGTGTATGTGTGTGTGTGGGCCAAACATCATTGGCAGCACCTCTCTTGTGTGGGATTGGTGTTTAGCTTGATTCTGCCCGCTACTTCTCTGCTGGAAACTGCTCCACTCACCCTGCCGCTTTGGTTGTCAGAGGCCTGGCTTCCCAGGTCCAGGGCCCCTGCTAAATCTAAATGTGTAGTTCTAGCCTCCGAAGTGAGAAGTGAGGGGGAGCGAGAGAAGGGGCTTTGACTAAGGGACTCTAGCAGTGGTCAGCTAGGGCAAACTCTCAAGCCTATAGTTTTCTTCAAGCAACTCCCAGCTGGAAGCTAGGCCGAGGCATGGACTAGGTGCTGGTACCAATTAGCAGCCTGAAACAGAGGTTATTACAGGACAAGCTCTGTTTAACTTAACTGCTAACAGACTAGCTCTGTCAGCTGGAAGGAATCACAGGCAAACAAACTTAATGGCAGCCTGAGGGGAGTGGGGGTGGGCCGAGTGGTGCTTTCCCTTCCCTATAAGACCTTTTATTTCATAAAGCAGAAATGTAGGCATTCCTTAAAAGCATGTGTATAAAGGAGAGTCATAACCCTTCAAGCCAAAGGGTAGTGCCTCTTGGATCCATCCAAGCTTTACTGAGTGACGTGAGTCTCAAAGATTCTGGGCTTTTGACACCCTGTTCCCTGGGTTTTGATTGCAACCGCAGAGGAACAAAAGCAGAACAGCTGCTTAGCATGGCACTGGCTGGCAAAGCAAAAAAATAATTCACGTGGGGCTCTTTCTGAGGGACCAGGAACCCTGGGAAAGCAGGGTTTCCTATCGTGCGCACATGTTGGATGCACTGACATGTCAAGCTGGATGCCTGGAAGTTGGGAACCGGGAAGGGTAGCGCACAATCCTCCACCCCTCCATGCATCTGATGCAATGTGTGAGAAGTGCTCTATGTCATTCTTGAATGGGAATAACAAATGGGTCAGTTGTTTGGGCCTGGTTCTGAATTTGGCTGTTAGCAATCCTGTGTTACTGATATTCTACATTTTTTATATAGAAGGCTAATTCCTAAACTGTGTCATCCTTTTGAAAAAGAATAGAATGGAACAGAATAGATGTTCCCTCCATTTCTTTAAGCAGTAGGAAATCCACTGATAGTTTTCTTTGGAGGAGAAATAATCCAAATACAGACTTGGCACAGGCCAGAAACTTGCCTGCATTCTGCCAGCTTCTCTTGTTAGCTACAACTCATTCAGTATACTGGCAATACTTTTTCATCCTTCTTAGGGTTGCCAGCCTGAGATTCAATTATAGCTGCTGCTGCTGCTTCCAGCTCTGCCTGCCTCTTCTCCCATAGTATTTCTCCATGAATGGTTATTACAGAATGGTCAAAGAGCAAAGAGCACATCACGCCAATGTTTTAACAGTAGTAGTCTGAATGTACTATATTTCTTTCTGCTCCATTAGTCCTGCAGAGGGTGAGAGAAGCAAAGTAGGCACAGTCATACTGCAAGAACGCTGGCTTAAGTGCTGCTTATCTAGAAAGCATTAAGCAAACAGGTCTTGGTGGACCTCTGACGCATCAGCGTATGAGAGGGAGGAAAAAAGTTGTTAAAGTCCCTCCATCACTTGGAAAAAAATATCTCTGCTAGATGGCACTGTGCAGAAGCAATAATGGCAGGGAAGAAAGACCTTTATGTTGCCAGCAGCATCACCACCACCACCATGGTATAGTCCTTCAAATGGGCTCTATGTCATGTTTGACTTGATGTGGTTTGGCCTTTCCACTGCTCATGTTCTTGTCATGAAAATGCCCACAGTCCCCCCCCCCTTAATAAGAGTGATGCCTACTCCTGAAGCCATGCAAGAGGGCACTTAGGAGCGATCCTGTAGATGGTCCAAGTCAACTCACCATTCCAGAAGTCAACCAACAGGAAGATGATCAATGTCAGTGAGTATATAATACCCCCAAAGAGTTCTGGAAACCAGCTGGATCCACACAACCTTGGGAGTGTGTCATCTTAATCAACCCTCCACCCTGTGAAGGTTTAGGGTTCCTGCAAATCAGGGCTTTCACCAGATAATGATCAGTGCAGGACAAAGGAGATACCATCATGCTCTCATATCACCTAATTCCGGGTTGGTGCAAAATACTAAATCCAGCATGTCTAATCATCTTTTAATTTATAAATAAAATTAAATTACTGCTTTTCTTTTCAAAGAACATGCAAAGTATATGACTTGCATGAGTTGGAGCAAAACGATACTGGGATAACTTTAGAGATGCTAGTGAATTCTACCACATATTGAATTTGGCAGCCAATGTGCATTTTTTCCACCTATGGCACAGACTCAAGAGAACTTGAATTTATATGGATTGGTAATGTTTGTCAGACAAAGAGGCAGAAGCCAAATATGATTTGTTTTTGCTTTGGAAAATTCAATTAAAAAAAGAAGAGAGAACTTGAATTTACTATAATCCGGCACATTCTGCCAGTAATCTACATATATTCCACACATGCAGAGATCTCTCACATGAACATGGCACTATGATATGATGATTGCACTGTGTTGGTGGGCCCAAGAGACCCATGACATGTACACCACAATGTCTGAGACGCCAAAGTCTCAGGACCCACTGGAACCTGTAGACTACAGTGACCCAGACTTTTCACATTTCCTTTCCCTAGGCCAGGCTCCAACCTTGGGTCCCCAGATGTTGCTGGACTACAGCTGCCAGAATCCCTTGCCATTAGCCATGCTGGCTGGGTATGCTGGGAGCTGTAGGCCAGCAACATCTGGGGACCCAAGGTTGGAGAGCCCTGCCCTAGGCTAATGATGCACTGAGTCCCTGCTCAGGATAATCCGTGTTAAGACTGACCTTCGAGTCTCATTCAGCCAGGTCTTGATAATATGTGCTAAATCATCATCAGCCTCATCCACCATCAGGTCAAGGATAGCTGAAGTTTTATTACCTACGTGGCATTAACCAGCCCAGCTAAAGGGTAGGGGACCTCCTGGCATTAAACTCATCTTATCCAGGGATGAACATTTTATATGACAACAGGGTACCCTTATCAGCAGTGACATTGGTCGAGGTTCCTCTGGGTCCAGACATACCCTTTGTTAGGTTAAATAGCCAAGTACAGGCCACTGTTCCCATGGGAACGAAGTGTTGAACCATTTCCCCTGTGTTTTGAGGCAGACTGAGAACTGACACAGCTGAGCTTCAGGCTCTGGAAGAATTTTTGGAAGCTGGAGGTCTGATGTGGGAGCCAAGCAGTGGCCTTCTGCTATTTGCTAGAATGTTTAAGCCGCATCGCCACCTATGCTCATCCTGTATATCTGTAAAGAAATAGAAATATTTCAAAATGCCAATAAGCATCCAAAGGAAACCAGACTTGGTAAATGATGCACCCCTGAAACTTGACTTGGAAACCAAACCCGGTAAATGATGCACCCTTGGAACTTCTCACGGCATAGGCAAGTGGGGGGTGAGCATAACAATAATGTACAGTAATGGAAAGAGAGCTGAACTTGCAAAAGGCTCTCTGTCTCTTTTACTGACGTATTCATTTTGCTTTAAAAAATAAACGCACAACAAAGGATTCATGGTACTGTGGTGGGCTGGGTTGCAAGTGAAACCAATGGACACAAAAAAATACTTAAACGCATGGTTTGCAAGCAGCATGCATTCCCCCAAATAAATTCCGTATGCTGCAGAAAGAAGATCTGGTAGCTTATACAGGAAGAAAGGAAGAAAGAAAGAAAGAAAGAAAGAAAGAAGAGAGAAGGAAAGGAAAGGGAAAAAAAGATTTGTTCAGTGGGACAGTGACTAGGAAGGCTGCAGAGATCCCGACTGCAGAGAAATGTTGTTGAGACAAATGCAAATAGCTCCCTGTGAACATGACCTTTGAACAAACAAGTAGTGCAGCCCTAAGGCCAACATCTTGAATTTGCCTCAGGGTAAGCGTGTGGGGCTGTGTTGTATGTCTGAGTTGGTGGTACAGGCAGCAGCCCCAGGAAGGAATGGAAAGGGTTAATGAGTTCCACTAGGGCCCTAGGCAGAGAATGTACATTCACCACAGGGCAAGAAACAGTTACTCTTGTATTTTCCGCCCTCCCTTTCCCTTTATCATCACGAGAGGCAAGGAGGTGGAATTCTATTGTGAGTCAGTGTAAGGAGCACCCTGAATGGAATTTTTCTCCCTCCCCCTCCCCCTTGAAGAAAACAGCCCTTCTTAATCTTCCCAAGGGTGAAGGAAAGACGCCACTGTTTCCAGAATACTTCCACTAGGCAGCAGGAGCAGACAAAGAATTCTGGATGACTCAAGGCTATAGGTCTGCTAGGCACGTATCCTGACAACCTCTGGCCTGTAGAGATTCCTATATTATGCAAACTTGAAACGTCCAGGTCAAGTCCAGTGATATGATGGTGGGAAGTCCAGTGATGTACTGGATGCTGAAAGCTACATTCAGGCTGACCATGCCTAACCAGCTGGCTGGGTTTTTTTTTAGCTACCCGAGAACCAGACTGGATTTTTCAGCTCGGCCTCAGCATTAGGTGATGGACAACTTAAAACGTCTAGTGGTAACCATCTGTGGTGCATTTTCAGTATGTAAACTGCTTCAGTATCCTTGACATGTGCATTCTCACAATAACCCTGTAAGGTAGGTTCCGATCTTGTAAAAGGGATCAGGAGGCGAAAAGACAGTGCTTGCTCACAGCTAGCCATGGCTGAGTGGGGATCTGAAACTTAAGGAACAATGTCTTATATTCTACAAGGGGAACCTGCAACAAACGGTTGCAGTGTGTGGAGCACTCTTGTTTAAGGTGTCAGCCAGCCAGTCAGGTGTGTCCTCCTTGAGGATACCCCATTGTATTTCTCTCTCCCATGGTTTATTGTCCTCCCTCCAGCAGACAGTCAGCATTCTGTGCCCATTCAGCAAACTCAGTCCTCATTTGACTGTTTTGGGACACCCCCCGAGCTTTTCTACACGAGGCTGTTAATCCGCTGTATCTACTTTCCGTTTTGTCAGAGAATTGAGATCCGAGCTCAACACAAAGATCTTTTCCTTTCCTGCTTTTCCGCTACATAACCTCAAGGTGGCACTGTACTATAGTGGGATATCGCAATTGCACAAGTAGGAAAATAAGTTTTTTTTTTCCTTTCACAAATAATACTCCATTTCCCCCACTTTAGAAGACCCCAGGAAAGTGCTCTTAAAAAACAGAAGTGAAACCACCACAGCATCATCTAAAGAACCTGTAAACAACCATGAGTAAGGAATGACAAGTGCACAATAAATGCATTGTGTAGAAAAGTTCTTAGGGTCCCCCCCCCCTAAAGGCTCTTTGTATCCTGCAAACCTTGAGGTTCCCTGAAGTCTGATGATATCATCCACTTGTGCATGAATGGTGCGGTTTAGGCTACATAAAAATCCACACTTGGAGAATGAGTTCACTATCAGCATAGGATTCTCCTCTCCTCTCCTCTGCAAATAAATAAAGCCTTTTCCAAGGCTACATTGGAGCAATCTTCATTTATAAGTTCCAACATTACAAGAACATAAGATCATTGCTGGATGAGACCAAAGGCCATCTCATAGATTTCATAGATCATAGAGTTGGAAGGAGCCTACAAAGGCTATCGAGTCCAACCCGCTGCTCAATGCAGGAAACTAGAGGAGGGGTCTCCCATCCAAGCAATAACCTGGCCTGACCCTGCTTAGCTTTCCACACTCAGACAAGCTGAGCCAGCGTGAGCCACAGGCCTGGTCATCATCCTTCCGAGCAGCTTGCCAGAGGCATGGAGGCAGCATCCGCATACAGATCCTATTGTTGACTCCCTAGTAACTGTTATTCAGAAGCATGGGCCCTTTGAACATGTTCACTGTCATGGCTAATAGACAGTGATACAAAGCTTACATTAGTATCCCACCAGTGCAGATTTATCTGCACTGCAACTCTTAAGAGCTGGCGAAGAACTAACACTTGTTTTACAAGTTTCAGATGCCTCTTGGGCCCTGTCCATACATTGACAGCAATCTGCACGATGATTTCTAATTTTAAAATCTACTTGTGCTCCCTGAATGCTCATTAATGCACTCAACAATCTCTCCGGTCCCAAGCAACAAAAATAGGAAAGAGATGATTAAGTGCACAAGCTTATGTATATTTACACAGAAAGAAGTCTTACAACACACAACTGCTGATGAGGGCAGAAGCCAAAACATTTACGTAGCTCTAAATATATTTTGAAATTACTCTGTTGTTTGTCAATCTTTCTTATATACTTTAACTTAAGACTGACTGCATCCATAGTAGATCCAGGGCCTCCTTTTTGTTTTGCTATTGTACCACTTTACACACACACACACGCACACACACACACACCCCTGTATGTATATATTATTGGAAAACAGGGTTTTTAAAAAAGGTTTATTTGCTTTAACATGTCAGGAATGTAGAAACAGTTGCAAAGCATGGAGTGGTGGTGTGTGGAAAGAGAATTGAAGCATGAGTTGTGTGCTTCACCACTGAAGTAATGCACATGGCTGTCTAAACCCCCCCCTCTTAAGAGTGTTAAGAGCTTTCCTACACAAGGCTGTTCATCTGCTGTATCTACTTTCAGTTTTGTCGCAGAATTGAGATTCAAGCACTACATGGGGAGTGTTTTTTTTCTTGCTTTTCACTACAGAACCTACCTCTAGGAGGCACTGTGGTATAGCAGAATAGTGCAAATACAGAACAGGAAATGGTGCTTTCTTTTGTGTTCACAGCTAAATGCCACATTTTTCCTGCTCAAAAAACAAAACAAAACAAAAGACACCTCATTGAAAGAGCTGGTTAGATACAGAAGCGAAACTGGAGGGTCCTCCTGACGTCAGCTAAAGAAACCCGTAAACAAGCGTGAGTTGTAGGGAATGTCAAGCGCATGATAAATGCCTCATGTAGAAAAGCCCTAAGTCCAGGGTCTAAGATTACCTAGCCAGCACCACTGGTGGAAAATGGAATGTAACTTCAGAAGACGGCCAACATGAAAGAGATCCATGTTTGATCTTCTGAGTTTTTTTTTTTAAAAAACCCTGACATGAAACTGAATTGCTTTTGTGTTTGTCAGTTTGCTCGCAGCAGTGGAAGTGGGAGGTGGTCCTCCACACTTTCCCCCTGTGCTGTGTTTCCCATCCTGAATCTCCTCCCACTCTGCAGCCTCCAGCTGCTGTTAGCCCCTGGGGGT
This sequence comes from Shinisaurus crocodilurus, assembly GCA_021292165.1. Lineage (NCBI taxonomy): Eukaryota > Metazoa > Chordata > Lepidosauria > Squamata > Shinisauridae > Shinisaurus > Shinisaurus crocodilurus. The sequence continues at coordinate 73,270,378 of CM037879.1, read as the reverse complement.
GGGAATACAGGTACAGATCTGCCGCATAATGTTTGGTCCTCAGTTTCCAGATTATCCTGTTGTGCGCCGTCCTTGTTCAACTCCCAGAGCAGCAGGACAGGCTTAACCATTACCATGTCTCTGAACCTGACCTAAAGAGAGAGCCCCTCAAGGGACAGAGGCAGAAAGGAGTTCATTCTCCATGGTTAGTTAAGTCCTTGTCTTTTGCTGAGGACATCTGACACGCAGGAGGCCAATTAGTGCCAATTGTGGTGGGGGTGGGGGTGGGGGTGGTCTGTGTTAGTGTGATATATGTATGTGCTTGGGCACTAGGAACTGGCCCAAATCTCCTTCACCTCGTTACACACGAGTTGTGAATGGCGGCCATCCGATGGTAATAACAGGGGGTCACTGAAAAATGACCCTGGGGTGAAAGGCTCCATATCCTATTACTATTTTCCTAATAGAAACACCTGGCTTGCTATCTTCACAGCTTTGAATTAGAAAATGGTATCGAACCTCCAAGGGAAGGATGGGGGAGGACGCTAGAGCTGGCCAGCGTTTAGCAATCGGCATTTCCCAACAGATATGTCAGAAGTGTTATAAAAACCTTCCACGAGTATCAAGTGTTGGGGCTTTGCCACCAGTGATACATGATTGCGCAGGAATTTTATTGATCTTGTTCTGCATGTTGTGGATCTGATGCCAGAATGTAGTTTCCTCTTTGTTTCGTTATAATCTTTCCCCTCCTTTTTTTTTTTTTTTTTTTTTGGACCCAGGATGTTCCATTTTTGTTTTCTTTGCAAGGTTTATGTACACCCCTACATCATGGCAGGAACATAAACTTTGATAAGGGAGGCAGACCAGTCCCTTTTGCACCTTGGTAAAATCTCCATTCATGTTTTTCAGAGTGTGAAGTGCATCTTCCTAAGGAGGTGCAAACAGTTAACATAAGAATGTAAGAAGAACCGTGCGAAATCAGAGCGAAGGCCTAGACTAGATAATCATGTGTCCTGTTTCCCACAGGCAAACCAGGTGCCTGTGAAAGCCAACAAGCAGGACATGAAGGCCCTAATACCTTCCCACTCGTGTTCCCCAGTGACTGGTATTCAGAGACATGCTGCCTCTGATCCAGGAGGTAGCATATAGCATATGATAACCAGTAGTCCTTGATAACTTTATCCCCCATAAATCTGTCTAATAATCCCCTTTAAAGCTATCCAAGGGTCAAACTAAATGTTGCTCTTAGTACATAGCATGCAGCTATAGATTTCATAGATTTCATAGATCATAGAGTTGGAAGGAGCCTACAAGGCTATCGAGTCCAACCACTTTTTTCCTTACTCAAAAGTAAGCATGGGGGAACTGGTCCAGACCAGAACCCTAGCATGGGTATGTGTAGGTGGGCTTTAACCCTTTGCCCCACTGGCACTGCTGTGTTCCCTGGTCCTGATTGCATTGGCATTGGCAAAAGAAGAGGAGCCATTTGAAGAGGAGCCATTTTGCATTGGCAAAAGAAGAGGAGCCATTTGAAGAGGAGCCATTTTGCATTGGCAAAAGAAGAGGAGCCATTTTGCATTGGCAAAAGAAGAGGAGCCATTGAAATAGGTGGATCCTTTTTTGGCAATGCAAATTGCAGATGTCCCCCCCCCCCGATTCAGTTTGGACCACAGTGGGGGTCAAAGGGTAAAAGCCCCCATCTCCCATATGCCCTGGAGGGCACCAGGTTGGAGAAAGTTAAGCTAGAGTGTATGAAAAGGAGTACAGCGTAACATTTTCCTGCTGGTATGGCTGGTGGTCCTGTTGAAGCCCAGGTTGCTCTGTGGAATGCAGAGATGACCCGGGCGGTTGACACGATCACGCCCAAGCACCCTCTCCCTCTCGGCAGAGCCCAGCCAGCTCCCTGGTACACACCAGAGCTGAGGGCAATGAAGCAAGAGGGAAGACGGCTGGAACGCAGGTGGAGGAGAACTCGTGCTGAATTTGACCGAACACAGGTTAGAGCTCATTATCGAGCCTACTCTGTGGCAGTGAGGGTGGCAAAGAGAGAATTCTTTTCCACCACCATTGCATCTTCTCAGTGCCATCCAGCAGCGCTTTTCTGAGTGGTCCGTGGCCTTTTACACTCTGGGCCAGCGATAGAAATGGCAGAACCCTTGGTTGCACGCTGTGATGAGTTTGCACAATACTTTGAAGATAAAATCGCTCAAATTCGTCATGAATTGGACACCACAATTAGTGCAGCTCCTTTAGTAGAGGTGTCCAGAGCACCTTCTGGTCTGGTTTTATTGGATGAGTTTCAGTTATTGAGGCCCGAGGATGCGGACGAGGTGCTTGGCCAAGTCCGGTTGACCACCTGTGTGCTTGACCCTTGCCCGTCATGGCTTATTACATCAAATAAGGAGGGATAGCCGGCTGGGTCCAGGAGGTTGTAAACGCCTCCTTGAGAGAGGGAGTGGTGCCGGCCTCTTTGAAAGAGGCGGTGATTAGGTCACTCCTCAAAAAGCCTAACCTGGACCCGGATGATGTTAATAACTACAGGCCGGTAGCCAATATCCCATTCCTGGGCAAGGTGCTTGAGCAGGTGGTTGCTGGTCAACTCCAGGCACTCTTGGATGAAACGGACTATCTAGATCCATTTCAATCTGGATTCAGGCCTGGTTTTGGAATGGAAACTGCCTTGGTCGCCCTGTGGGATGACCTCTGCCGGGAGAGGGACAGGGGGAGTGCGACCCTGTTGATTCTCTTGGACCTCTCAGCGGCTTTCGATACCATCGACCATGGTATCCTTCTGGATAGGTTGTCTGGGTTGGGAGTTGGAGGCACTGCACTCCAGTGGTTCCGATCCTACTTGGCTGGCCGATTCCAGAAGGTGGTGCTGGGGGATTACTGCTCTGTCCCTTGGCAGTTATGCCATGGGGTGCCACAGGGCTCTATTTTATCCCCTATGCTGTTTAGTATCTACATGAAACCACTGGGAGAGGTTATCCGGAGGTGTGGGCTGAGGTGTCATCAATGTGCAGATGACACCCAGCTCTATCTCTCCTTTTCATCTAATCCAGGTGAGGCAGTGGCTGTTCTGAATCAGTGCCTGGGCACGGTAATGGACTGGATGAGGGCTAATAAACTGAGACTCAATCCAGATAAGACGGAGGTACTGTTAGTGGGTGGTTTGTCTGCCCGGCTAAGTGATATTCAACCAGTTCTGGATGGGGTTGCACTCCCCCTGAAGGATCAGGTTCGTAGTTTGGGGGTGCTCCTGGATCCACAACTGTCACTCGAGGCACAGGTGAACTCAGTGGCACGGAGCACCTTTTATCAGCTTAGGCTGATATACCAACTAACTACGTCCTTATCTGGACAGAGATAGCCTAGCTACAGTTATCCATGCTCTGGTAACCTCTCGTTTGGCTTACTGCAATGCGTTATATGTGGGGCTGCCTTTGAAAACAGTCCGGAAACTTCAGCTGGTCCAAAATATGGCAGCGAGATTATTAATGGGGACTGGCCGACGTGAACATATTATGCCAGTGCTTTCTCATCTGCACTGGCTTCCAGTCTGTTTCCGGGCCCAATTCAAAGTGCTGGTACTAACATTCAAAGCCCTAAACAGCTTGGAGCCAGGGTATCTAAAGGATCGTCTCCTCCCATATGTACCTGCCCGGACACTAAGATCTGCATCAGCGGTCCTTCTCCGAGAGCCCCTGCCAAAGGAAGTAAGGCAGGTGGCTACTAGGAGGAGGGCCTTTTCTGCTGTGGCACCGCGGTTGTGGAATGAGCTCCCAAAGAGGCTCGCCTGGCTGGCGCCTACATTGTACTCTTTCAGGTGCCATGTGAAGACCTTTCTATTCTCCCAGGCATTTTAATCATTTTAATCATCTTAATCATTTTAATTTTGTAGTTGTTTTTAACTCTGTTACTGTAACTGCTGCTGCTAGCTCTGCTGTGTGTTTTTAATCTGTGGTTTTAAATTTTATATTTATTTCATATTGTATTTTATGGTTTTAACTTGTAAACCGCCCAGAGAGCTTCGGCTATTGGGCGGTATAAAAATGTATTAATAATAATAATAAATAATAAATAAATACAAATTCAGAATTGGTAATATTTTTCTGGCCCTGGAGTTCTAGATGAATCTACATGAAGGAGCACCACCTTTACCTACAAACATCTCAAGCTGCTGGCAGTTTCCATTGCTTCTGGTAAATTGCTCAGAAGAACAACCCCCCCCCCCGCCTCTTCTTTGTTTTCACTTTTGTCCTCTGGAAGAAGTTGGGATTATCACCCTAACTGCCCTGAAAATGCTGGGACCTGAAAACCCTTAAGTCATAACGGAGTCTCCCTTTGTTATGCAGAGTCCCGAATTCCCCTGCCTCTCAAAACTACTTTAAGGTGCTCTTAAAGGGGCCATGGGCAAAATTGCAGCTAGGGATGTAACTGTTCGCCCCGTGCGGGCGTAGCGGGCCTACCTTTTCCAGCGGCGGCTCGCCTCTCTGCGGTGAGCTCCCCGCGGCCCGCGCCGGTCCCATCACATCCGGCCCGAGAAGTGACGCAGGCAGGACCCTGTGCAGGCGCGCTAGACCACCCGCGCACCGTATTGCAGCCTGCGCAGGGTCCCTGTCGCGTCACTTCCGGGGACGGATGTGACGGGACCAGCACTGGCGGCTCGAGCAGCGCGGAGAACTGCTCCGCGCCCCTCAGAAGATCGAGGCGGGGGGGCTGTCCCCTGCGGAGAGGCGAGCTGCGGAGAGCCGCGAGCCCCCCCCAAGGTTCATGTTTCATCCCTAATTGCAGCTAAGCTTAAACTTTTAGCTTAGCTACAATTTTGCACATGGCCCCTTTAAGATAGCTCTGCTTAGGCTCCAACAGTCACCCGCAGTAAGCAGGGAGGGAACAGACGTAAGGATGTGTGTGTGTGTGTGTGTGTGCGCGTGCGTGCGCGTGCGCGTGCGCGTGCGTGTGCGTGCGTGCGTGCACACACTCTACCTGCTGCCTCTGCTTGGTGAAAAGAAAAGGAGGTGGAGACTGCACCCACTGGCTTGGACTGAGTGAGACGTTAATGAGGGAATTTATCACATGATTCCTATTTTGATATTGCCAAAGATTTTATTTCCTAACAGAGCTGACTCTGTGCCTCTAACAGGTGAGATACAGTGTCAGAAGGAAATGCAAGAAACTTCCTCTTCTCTCTGAAGCTCTATGTTTGGGTGGGTGGGGTGGGTGGATAAGCTTCACCTGTTGAATTTGTGCCAATCCTGACAATTTTAAAACAAAAAGAAAGAGATTGCCCTGCAAGCACTGACCCCCACCCCCCCACGAACAACACCAGATATCAACAATTAAGGGTTTAAGTAAGGTAAAGAAATATATTACAAAAGCCAGTTATAAAATATTATAAAATAATATAATTCTGGAAAAGTCATCCTAGCACTGGCGCTGCTGCTGCTACATCTTCTTCTATCAAGGAGCAGCATTTCACAATTATCCCTCAATTACACGATACTTCTTCACACAATGCATAATCAATTTGCTGCCACAAGATGTGATGGTCAGAGTTGTAGATTGCTTTAAAATATACACACTTTCCTGTGATTAAGTCCCATTGAACGTAATAGGACTTACTTCTGAGTACACATGCATAGGATTGCACTGTTATTCTGTTTTCAGAGCAGTGGTAAATTTTACTTGGCTCTACCTGTGTACCCCATGTGAAAGTCTTTTTCTAACACATGCCGAAGTGCAATGGAGAAAGCTCTCTACAGTAATGATTAGGATTATTCTGCAGGGATTTTGGATTTTTAAAAAATACATTAGAAGAGAGTTAGCAGAAAACACACCCTCCTCAAGAGAAAGAAAGAAAAAATCCCAACTACCTCAAATAGCAGCAACAAACATCATCATTCCATTTTGGTATTATTGTTCAATCACAGTGTTGTTCTTGTTTTTTTTTTTTTTTTTTAATAAAGTACAATAGAGCCCACATGTCCCCCCCCCCGAGTGGAGAAAATAGGAGCTTGCAGGGGGGGGGGGCTGTGAACCACTTTGCACACTCAGAGCATATCTAAATGTTAAATATTAGTATTTCTTTGGCAAACTACTAATGAGAACAAAGCCACCATGGAGGGATCCATTTTTAAAGTGGGAGGGAGATCTTTAAAACAAGGAGTTTCCTGCACAATGTGGGGAAAGTAGGCTGAAAGTTATGTTTGACTGAAATAATGGCATATTCCTCCCCGGTTTACCCCTTCCTACCATTTGTTGTCACTTCTATATTACATTTTAGATTGTAAGCTCTTTGGGGCACGGAGCTGTTCTCTTACACTCGGTAAAGTACCATGCACATTGATGGTACAATAATAATAATGACAACAAGAGCAATCACCATCATCATCATGGGTCTGGAGATCACAGTGGCTTCAGAGTGGTCAGAGCCCGTAACCTGTTAGAGCATCCTGTGGTGAGTGGCTATACCCTTGACCACGCCCTCATGTTGCCTGGCCATCTTGATCACACCTTCATGTTGCTTAACCATACCTTTTACAAATTCACATGTGTGTCCCTATTTTCATCTGTGAAATATTGGAGGGTATGCCCTAATGAGGCAACTTGCTCATGCCTCCTGTTTATTTATTAATTAAATTTATATCCCACCTTTTTTCCTCTTGCAAGGAACCCAAGGCAGCTTACATGGTCCTCCTCCTTACAACAACCCTGTGAGGTAGGTTAGGCTGAGAGTCAGTGACTGGCCCAAAGTCACTCACTGAGCTTCATGGTAGAGTGGGGACTAGAACCTGGATCTACCGGGTCCCAGTCCAACACTCTAATCACTACACTGCCCTGGCCTCACACTATTCACTTCAATAAATGCTCCTGATTACAGCAGCCAGCTTTTGACCCAGCGCAACAGTGTTTCCAGCAGTCCTACAAATAGCCTGTGCATTTTTTGTGGCTTTGTGTGTTTATGTATTTGTGCATTTATCTCCAATTGCAGTTTTCCCCAAGCTGGTGCTCTCCAGATGTGTTGGACCATAACTCTTATCTTTCCCAGACTGCATGGTCACATCTGGAGGCCGCCAGCATGGAGAAGGATGATCTATGTAATAATAACAACAACCCATCATACAATTAGTTGGTGTTGTGAATATCTGTGTGTGTGTCCATAGCTGAAAGAATCGAACAGCTTGTGTGTAGCTATTTCGAGTATGTCTACAAAAATGCCAAAAGAGAAGAGCTATAGCAAGCAATCTCAGGTGAGGAATTCCTTCCCCCACTCACATCTGAAAGGGAAACATAATTTAGGGGTTGCAGAGAACCCCTTCTGTCTGTTGAAAGGACACGTGCAGGGCCCCCATAGAGCTTCATGGGCTTGCCACGCTCCTGCCGTGTGTTCAGAGCTTCAGAACAGCCCATGCGTATGCATGTGTAGGTTATCTACATGAAGGCAGGGCACCCTGGCTGGGCTAAGGCCCCTGCTTTGGAGGGGAGAGATCTACATCCATACATGTGCTGCATTCCAAATGTGCAGACAGAGGGGGCGTGGCCACCAAACATTTAGGCTTCGGAGGTGGGGCTAGCACACATGCCCAGCAACCCCGACATGTTCTTTCAAGGCATATGGGGATCATTTGAACCCCATATCATAAGATTCTCCCTACTTTCCTGAGTGGTGAGAAGTTCCAGGGCAAGCACTAGCAGGGTTTGGCTTCCTTTGGGGGAGAGTGCACCGGAGACGTGCAGAGTTTTTGGCATGTTTGGTTCACCTGTAAATATATACAAGTAGAACATAAGTGTAGGCAAAATATAATGCACACTTCTACCATGTACACAGGGGTAGGCAGCCTTTGCAGGTGCATGGGCACATTTGAAATTTCGAGGAAGTGTCGTGGGCACCACCACAAAATTGACTGCCATGGGTGTGTGTGTGTGTGTGGCTGTGGGCGCACGTTCAGCAATGTGGCGCACACTCGACCCGAGTAGTTAAAAGTTCGGAATGCTTTATTTTTTTTTTATAAAAAAACCCTGTATGAAATATACATGTTGATATTTTAAAACTATAATATAAACATTTTATAAAACAAACAAACAAACAAACAAGCATAAAAACACCCACTCCTCCCTCCTCTCTGTCTCATATGAAGGCAGCAACAGAAGCAGCAGCAGCAGCAGCAGCAGCAGCAGCAGCAGCAGCCATAAAACGTATTTGTAGGGTGGGGAGCTCCATTCATTCCTCTGCTCAGTTACACACACTAACTGAGTGTGTGTGTGTAACTGGGTGGGGGAAGAGGACCGGCAGTAAAATGTATTGGTGATGGTGGGGAATTCATGCATCCTTCCACTCACATACAGTGCTGGCCAGATCCGCTACTCCACACAGGGTTGGCCCTACCGTTAGGCAGGGTGAAGCAACCACCCCAGGTGGCAGCCGTTGGAGGGCAGTGGCGGACGCTCTCAAAATATTCCTCTTCTTGAGCTACCCCACCATTCCCCTCTACTGGAGGAGGAGAACGTTGTTTGCCACACGGCCTGCCCTACACCCTCATGGATTGAGTTAGGGGGATGCATCAGCTTTTAGAACAGGGGTGTGCATATGGCCTTAGGCACATCATTAGCTCTCAGCTGCAGTTGGCCATCTGTATGGTGGGAATGAGAATGACCTACTTAACACTCCGGTTGTGAGGATAAGCAAGCAAAATAACAATTATAAAGCACACCACACATTAAACCTATATTGGCCTAGCTAGCTTTTAAAGGCAGCTCTGTACCAACTGTGAGCGGCATAAACCCTGCTGGGCCTGAATGTCAAACTAGGTCTCCTTGATGATGCCATCTGCATTCAGAGTGGCTGCAGATCCTTCAGTGCTTTTCCTCGCCATATTTATTTATTATATTTATATCCTGCTTGTTTTCCCTGCAAGGAGCCCAGGGTGACTTACATAATTTTCCTCCTCCTCTCCATTTTATCCTCAGAACAACCCTGTGAGGTAGGTTAGGCTGAGAGTCAGTGATTGGCCCAAAGTAAGTTACCCAGTGAGTTTCATGGCCGAGTGGGGACTAGAACCTGGATCTCCCGAGTCCCCATCCAACACTCTAACCACTATGCCACACTGGCTCTCATGTGCCACACATGTGCCACACAGTCCTCTTTTCGGCGATGTCTAGACCTATTTGCTCTGCAAGCATCATTTTACATCTTTCTTCTACTCTCTGTATATAGTCCTTTTAGGGTCTGGAAGGATTTGTAGATTTTGGAGTGGGACTAGTAATTTAATGGCCCTATCTCAGGGCAGGGGATTATTGGAATGGGTGAGCTTTGATCATTGACATCTCTGGGATTCTATGATTCAAGTTCAGAGGATTTAATGGCAGTGTGATATGAAGTACAATAACTACATTTCCTCCCATTTCCTTTACTCAGGTCCCCTCATTTTGGCCCTAATCAGCCCTAATAATTTGCTCACGGAGCAGGCAGGCACAAATACAATGGTTTCTTTTTGAATTGCACAATTGTGTGACAAACACACAATATTAGAAGACAATTAGAGATGAGAATGAATAATTCTTGATGGAATTTTTAAAGGGGTGGATAATGGGGGGGGGGAGGAACAGGCATGCTAGATGGGGACAGCTACTGTACATCTGTGTATGCACAGTAAGGCACTGGTATTGGTTTACACCTGCTGCAGTTTTCTCTTACTTCAGACTTGAAACAGGAGTAAATGACCAGCAATGCGGACACCACCCAGATGTACAGTGTAATAAAAATAAACATTTGGTTGGCTTCTGCACACTGTACGGCCTCTCAAAGCTACATTTCTGCTTGGGAAAGTGAGTGAGGGTGGCCTTTTAAAATCACGATGAGGTTCTCTTTCCTTCCTTCCTTCCTTCCTTCCTTCCTTCCTTCCTGTCTTTCCTTCTTTCTTTCTTGCATATCTAACCCTTCCCAAGGGATTGTTGTGTAAAGAAGAGAACACTCTGTCACGTCTTCTGTTTTCATGCCCATCCAGATGATTTCCATGAAAATGACAAGATATCCGCCATTGGGACACTCTGAAATTCACTTAGCATTTTCTAGGGGAGGGAACACTGAGTTTCTGAACTCTAAACACAGCTGGTGTCATGGGCCCGATCCTTCAAGCGCACACGCTGGCATTCTGGTAGCTGGTCTGAACAGGTTGTTCCAGGCTGGCTGATCTTGATAGCTCCGTGAAGCCACTGCATGCTACGAAGGTGCTGTTGCATGCATGTATGTTATGTACACGTTAAACATTGTCACTGTTCCAGAACACAGCACTCAAAGGAATTCTTTTGGTTTCTCCCTTAACGCTTTTGTCTGACCAAAACAGACTTGCATACCTTTGATTACACAACCTGGAAGATTTGCTGATTCCCAGGACTCCTGCACAAAGTCAGAAAGCCCTTGCCAATGCCTCTTGCCAGGGTCTCGCGTGTGCAGGAGCGTCTGGGTGTGTGAAAGTGATGTCTGCTGAATGACAAAGAAATGAGAGAAAGGCTGATAAATGTGGATCGCTGGGCTAGTAAGATTCTCTCCCTCGAACAATATCCCAGGATGACTTAATTGGAAGGGAGAACTAGGACAAAGTCTAGCCACGTGGTAGGCTTGTTGTCGACTTGCCAAGAACCTGCACGGAGTCTAAAATTAGCCCAGGAGATCTACATTGCTCAGCCAATAAGATTCTGGAACAGAGAATACATATTGGAGCTAAGACAAGACTAGAGTAACAAACAGCCTTGAACTTCTAGTAAATTGAAAAGCAGCATTTGAATGGCAGGGCGATGACACAGATGGGATCGTTGGTGTGCTGACTGCATTCCATTTGATGCCAGCAATGTCAATTAGACTCTATTGGGACTGGAATTCTTTAGAACAGATACAACATGAGATAATACAGTAATGTTACAAGCAAAGAAGGTGCAGTGAGTATAAATGATTGCTATTGACTCTATTAGGTGTCATTAGTGAAGATTCCGGCCAATGGCATAACCATGGATACGAGTAACCATGGGGATGGCTGAAGGGAGTACCCAAAGACATGCAGACAATATGGATATAATATGTCGAAGGCAATTGAATGTTTCCTAGTAGAAGAGGAAACAGAACCTATTAAGATTTAAGGCATAGGAACGAATACATTCCATGCAATTAGAATCAAGTGAGAAGCCAGCTGCCCTTCCTCAAAACAGAATCTGGATGTTTTCATATCTTTAGCTTATCTGGTGGCATTAACAGCCACCAGCAGGATAAGCACAGCATTGATGTAGTACTGGCACGGTTCTGTGACGATCTCTTCATTACTGCAAGGCTGCCCTACCATCAGACAGAGTGAGGCGGCTGCCTCAGGCAGCAGATGCTGGGGGGCAGGGAGCACTGAAGTGTTGGGGTACAGAGCTGTGCATGCCATAGCCCCCCCCCCCCCATGCTGGCCTGCTGCCCTCAGGTGCAGTGGATGACACGATGTCCCATTGCCAGTGTCGAAGTAAAATTTAACTGCTAGTCTGGTTGGCCTCTCTACGTGGAATGGGGTGGGCTGCCATCTTGTCCTTTGTGTCAGGTAGCAAAATGCCTTGGGCCAGCCCTGCATCACTGCACTCACCCACTAAAATACAGTAATACCTTGGATTGCAAGTAACTTGGTTTGAGAACGTTTTGCAAGACAAGCAAATTTTTAAATATTTATTTAATTTTTTTTTACTTGATATACAAGCGGCGTCTTGCAATACAAGTACTGTAGTACGGCTTAAATTAAAAATCTCTGTACAAATTTTTTTTGGGGGATTTCGTTTTGATATAAGAGTGTTTTGGATTACAAGCACGTTTCCAGAACGAATTATGCTCTCAATCCAAGGCATGACTGTATCCACAAGTTCCTGAAGCACTTCCTACAACCACCATGTGTGTGTGTGTGTGTGTGTGTGTGTATGCATGTACAACTGAACAGATGGTGGTTTCTTTCTCTCTTTTGTAAATCATGTTTGCCACTTTTAATCCCCTTTTGAAAGCCATCATTCTCGTCACATTTCTTTTCAGCCACAAATCTCAGGGAACTTAAAGACCTGCTAAAAATATGCAGCCATTCTGTGCCTCCTTTTGTCAGCAGTTTTCCTACTGCCTTCTGGAAAGTCATATGGGCATGGACGTGTTTCTGAAAGAAAAAAGAAAAGAAAATCCTTGGCAGCAAACCAGCCCTGTTGCTCTTAGATTGAAAAGGATATCTGAAGAGTGTACATCTGCATTGTCCTTGCCCAACTGGAACACCATGTGGGGCTTTGCTAATTTTGTGCCCTTTGCCAGGAGCTACCTACCATTTCTGGTCATCACACTGGACAGTCACCTTCCTCTGGAATTCAGTTGCTAGGAGTTTACCATTGTTTGTATAGCACAGAGAGAGAGAGAGAGAGAGAGAGAGAGGGAGAGATCATGCCCTGTGTGGCACAGCTGACCATTCAAGAGAAAGAAGCGAAGAGGGAGGATCATGGAACAAAGAACATGCCCAAAGCTATGGTCACCTGGGGTGGTGGTGTCTGGTTTTATGGCATGTCAAAACTACAGCTCCTCACTGGAAAAACACACACAAGTGTAACCTTGAACAAGGGATGGACAAGGAGTCAGTCCATTTTTGGTCCATGTCCCTTTTGCATGTGTTTGCCCACAAGTCCATCCTATCCCCTTTCTGCATTAATCTGCCATTACAAATTCAATCTGTGCGCAATTTACATTTAAATGCATATTCAAATATGTATTTTAAAACGGATCTTCTCTCAAAGGATGTATTTTTTTAAAATGCAAGATTGTTCCCTTTTTTTGAACTAAAAACTGTGTCGGGACATTCAGACAATGCAGAATCCAGTGGACAACTATGTACATTCTGACCTGCACATTAGTCCGGGAGGTGCGGATTAGGTCAGGTCATATTGGGATTCACAACAATCAGATGCCTCAAGAATCCCTACCCTGAGTCAGCCTATTGACAATGAAGAGAACTTTCTCATCTTCCTCCACTTTCAAATAACCCATAACCTTCCAGATAACATCAGCTAGCTGGCAATATATGGAACTGAAATACTTTCTCACTCCAAATTTGGCCCAGGTGTGTCGGCCCAATGTCCTCTATTCTTGAAGACTGATCCCACCTTTAAGGACTACCTAGGGCCCAGCAGTGGGCAACAAGATTTGGGTGGGTGGCCGGATATCCTTCCCAGCCCACTGAGGACCAAATGATGTCAAAAGGCCGGGGCCACACCCCCTGACATCATTTGGTCCCCAGCGGGCATGTCAGAAGGATGAAGTATGTGAAGCTAATTAGCCTGGCTTCACTTGTCCTTTGCTTTCCCTTCAAGGGGAAGGTGGAGGGCAAGTGAAGCCCTCTTGTCTGGCACAGGGCAGATGGGCAACCGCCAAGGGCCAAATTTGGCCCACCCATGGCCTAGGCCCACTGTTTTCTTATACTGCTTCTGGCTAATGGCCAGGTTAAAGTTTGACACCCTGCCCCATGTGAGGAGAGGAACAGGAAATCAGAATGCCATATACGCCTAGCTCAGTGGATTCCATTTATGCCTCTCACTGAGGTGGAGCCAAAAGGAGAGAGAGCTCACACAAGAGGCAATTGCCATGTAATTTGCCATCTGGGCCAGCAAGAGAAGATGTACATATGGGCAAGACACACAGCCACAATCCAATCTAATGACAAGGAGAGAATAAGGGATACGCAAAGACCTACCACAGTGGCCATCCATGTGAGGAAATGGCAGATGTTTGGATTTCTCAAGCTGGCTGAGAACAATGTCTGAAAACTGGGTGGACCTTGGAAGGATTTAGGGTTGAGTCCTAACTTGCAAACAGGGTTTATGTTTGGATTTGGATTTGATTCCCCTGGTTGGCATAGTGTTGCTGTGCTTTAAAGCGTTCCTCAGCTCACCACAAGATCCATGGGAGAGGGTCAAGGAAGAGGCATACTGGACAACTTTCTTCCTGGCCTTGGCTAGTATTTTTGTATGTGCTACTCTGTATCATGTGCAGATCACACTTCTTTATACCAGTACCACACTTTTCCTTCTACATATTTCATATTTTCATTGCTCATTGATTCTCAGTGTGGCATAAAATGTGTCTTGTCTCTAAGATCAAATGGAGATGACATCTACTTGAAGGAATTTATTTGGTCTTGCCTGTATTGCTAAAAAATGCCTTCACACACCGATGCCCAAAAAGTAGCCATATTGAGTGAGCTGGTGAAAACCAAAGAACGTTCTATAGCTTTACCTTAAGGACCATAAGGCAGGCTGTAAACATGCCACATACACTGAGGGCTGTCGAAGGGATGAGGGAGAATTTTGTTTGGTTCACATTTGATAAGAACGTACCAAATTTGCATTTCCTGAATCAATATGTTAAATGGAATGTAGTGATCCTTCGGTAGTTGCACTTCTCAGAATTTTGCGATGTAGTTCTCCGAACAAAAACGGTGTACAGATATGTGTATATTAGGGAAAAGTGCACGCAAAAATGGAAATATTCGTGGGGGAAAGGTGCAGAACAGCATTATATTTAGGAAAACCTCTTGCCAAAAAAATGCACATATTAGGCAAAATTGCATAAAATGCATATATTTGAAAAATGTACATGAAAATACATATGAATTTTGGTACAGACTTTTTAAAAAATAATCATAAACTGGCATGGAAATTGGATGGAATGAATTAAGATTGGAAAAATGGGAAACTGAGAAAAACCAAAATTGACAGATTTGGCTGCGCCTACTGTGTACACCATGCTTTAATAAATAAATAAATAAATAAATAAATAAATCTGCACCCAGGACATCCAACTTCTGGGCCAGGAAAAACTGAATTCAACCTATAAAGATTATGCAAATTTAGAGAGGAGTGGCAGAGACACCGAAGTCCTAACCCCAGCCTCTGGAAACGGTATTCAGCTACCTCTCTGACTTCTGAGATTTCAGTGGGCATTAGCTACACTTCAGATACATTTTTCCAACCTTAAGGACTAGAGCAGTGGTCTTTTTTGCCCCATGCACCCTTTTTACCATATGTCAGAATGTCATTCCCCCCTTCCCAAGACTGTCTGACTCAAAAGTTGCATTCTAAATAATATGCATATAATATTGAAAATCTTTTATTTTTTCTATATTGGTACATATACATTTACTTGGATTATTTTTATAGTGGAGTTTTACAAATTTAACAGCAATGTTGATGGGTTTTAAAACTCGAATAAAACTAGTTTTTTACATTCATAACTAATTACTCAGCACACTAAGTGATGATGATGGATGTGAATCCATATTGAATATATGAATCTTCGTATCCTCTTTTTTGACACTCATGATGGGCTCCAAAATCTTTGACTAAAAACCAAGAAAAAGTCAAATATAACTATAAATGGAATATTTCCACAGATAACAAGTGAAATATTGATCTTTATTTTTAATTTAATCTGTGCCATATAATAAGGTGTGATGTCCTATAGATTATGTACAATCTGTAGAACTGTAATTTGTAGAAAGATCAGTATTCCAACAGTTTGAGTCTGTGGTCCCAATTCCCCCCCTGAAACCCTAAAATTCCACCCCTGGGGGAAATTCCCCCCTCGTTGAGAACCCCTGGACTAGACATTTCCTTTAAAAAATGAAAACAGATTCTTATGAAGCTGCAGTCTGCACCCATGATTAACCACAGTCAGTGTTCCCTTGGAATCTTTTCATGCACACATACTCTTGACTTCAATCTAGAGATTTTTAAAAAAAAATGTCCTGAAAAATTCTCAGTGGTGAATTCGGATGGTAAACATTTTCCGGATGTGTGCAAATCTTTGGTGAATATTCAGTACTGGGTATCAGCATTGACATCTGGGAGATTTTGGAGTAACAGCCAACATTTGACTGTTCCCAACAGCTGGCATGCAGTAGCACTATTGGATGGTATCTGATATTGAAACATCAATATTTGACTGTGTTTGACAGCTGACATGCAATAGGATTCATATGTTGACAGTATCTGAGAGTTGACATTCAGTAAGCCAATATTTAATAGTACCTGATAGACAATTTGCAAAAGGATTTAGAGAATGTCAACTCAAAATTTCAACTCCCAACTGCAAAATGTAAAACTTCATCACATTTCAATTGTGTGTGTGTGTGTGTGTGTGTGTATGTAAAATTTCATTCTAGCTCAGGTTCTTTAGTTCGAGCATTAAAAGAATTCAAAAGGGCCAGTGTGGCGTAGTGGTGAGAGTGTTGGACTGGGTCTCGGGAGATCCAGGTTCTAGTCCCTGCTCAGCCATGAAACTCACTGGGTGACTTTGGGCGAGTCAGTGACTCTCTCAGACTAATCTACCTCACAGGGTTGTTGTGAAGATAAAGTGGAGAGGAGGAGGAGGATTATGTAAGCCACCTTGGGTTCCTTGCAGGAAAAAAGGTGGGGTATAAATATAATAAATAAATAAATAAATAAATAAATAAAACACATTCAAATGTATGTAATATGGGTATTGTCTGGACCTCCAGCTAAAACAGGAGTGGCAACTTGTGACCCTCCAGAGTTGTGGCCTACAGTTCCCATCATCCCTTGTCAACATAGCCAATGATGAGGGATCATGAGAGTTGTAGGCCAAAACATCTGGAGGACCACAAGTTGCCCACCCCTGTGCTAAAAGCAGCTGCTTTACATGGAGCCAGAACAATGACTCATGACATGTTAGCCCCAGTATTATCTATCCTAGCTGACAGCAGCTTTCCAGCAGAGGTATTCCCCCTTGCTTCTTTTTATACATTAGCTGAAGAGCAAAATCTCAGTTGGTCCTTCCTTTGTCACCATCTTGGAAGACTTCCTTGGAATGCATGTGGAGCCAGGCCCCTTCTGCTTCTGACACTGGTGTTGAAGCTAACTGGCTTGGCAGGACAAAAGATGCCTAGGTGCCAAGCTCTCAGATATATTTCTTACTAGATGTAATCTCTCTTCTTTGTTTAACTGCTTGCTGAACTAAACTGGAATTTGTTGGCTGGGGAAAGGAGACAAGTTAGTTGCTGGAACAGGGGTTGTTTCTGGGTGAGTGCATAGCAAGCAAGGGCAGATCTTCAACTTGGCATGAGATCCCCTAATTCTATTGTTTATTATAGCAGTGTTGATGTTAGGCTTTGGGGCACACTAGACGGAGGCCCAGCTCTTCCCTTCTTGCAGCCCCACTCCTAGCTTCTGTGCTGTTTCTCTCATCTTTTTGCCTGCTGCTGCTGCTGCTGCTGCTGCTGCTGCTATAGATTACCTTGTCTGGCCATTTTGCATAGTGCAAGATGAGGGTACAGGGGGAAATTAAATCCAAGAGAAATGCACCATTACTGAAGTCCTCATAGATCCTTTTTTGTTTTTTTTTTTGGCAGGGGGTGGATTTGGGTTCGTTTGCTATGTGTGGCTAGTTCAGCGCATGCCCAGATCATAACTTATCATGTCCTGGTTCATCCTGTTCAAAATTTGGACATAAATCGAACCATTCACAAGACCTGGGTGAGCACATGTACATCCATTCCATACACTTTCCCCATGAGGAGTGGGTGGAAAGCATGTGCGAATTGTTCCTGTGTCAGCAATGGAGCTGTAGTGACCGATAACAACCAAGATGCCACTGCAGAAATCTCAATGTGGTTAGGTGATTGATACCAGCTGAGAGCTTAGATCACTAAGGGTGCAATCCTATCGCACCACTAAGGGTACCATCCCAGCTATGCTGGCTGGGGCATGCTGGGAGTTGTAGGCTTTTTCTCTGTCTAAAGTTGCACAGGCTTGCACCCTAAGTTCAGTGCCCTCCATGGGCAGATGGCATCATTGGCCTGGCCATGGCCCTGCCCGTTTTAGCTTTTCTCCGTGCTGAGAGAGGCATGGAGTTCTGCGCTTCTCTCAGCATGGGGAAAGGTGCCTAGTCCTTGCTGCGAGGAGCAGCTGTTCCTCCCAGCACTGGTCAAGTCCCTTACTTCATGCAACACCCAGTGTCCTTGCAGATGCTGCACGGTACACGAAGTGATTTGGCCGGCACTTGGAGCAGCATCTGCCCTTCCTGACACTGGCTGAGTTCCTGGGTTTGCACAGCATCTGGTGCCCCTGTGGGTGCCACGCACCATGCAAAGTGACTCAGTTGGCGCCAGGAGACTTGGCAACACTGGCCAGGTCTCCCACCACCAGCACGCCCACTGTTCTCTCTCCGACCTCAGATCAGGGATAATAGTGGGGGTTCTCTCTGGGGGGATTCCTCTAGGGGGCAGGGCTTGGAGGTCAAGCCCCACTCCTGGAGGAACCCCAGGAGGCTCTGTGCGCTGGACTGGAAAGCCTGGCAGGCCAGATTAGTCCCGTGGACTGGGGGTTCTGCATCCCTGCTTGCACTTGAAGTTGAGTAAGAGGACAGTTCACTGGGAAGCATTCTCTTGCACAAGCCATGTTGAAATATATTATGGGAGCTGCATAACACTCTTGAGTTCCCATTCATTTCAGTGAGGCTTGTGCAAGAGAGCCCTTCCCAGTGGACAATCTGCTCAGTCCAGAAGGTAGAATCTTAAATGGCAAGCTGAGAGAAAAGAGGGAAATCCATCCAATCCTCTTGTGAGTAAAACTTCACATTTAGGCAACAGATCTTGTCTTGGGAGCTCAAGTATGCTGGAGCTAGGAAAGAAGATTTGAATCAGTTCCCATTACATTTTTGACCTGGTTTTAGGAAGGAAACCACCTTGGTTTCGCCTCCTGGATTACCCACACCATGGGTGGACAGGGGGAGTGCAACCCTGAGGGTCTTCCTGGACCTCTCAGTGGCCAATGCCGTGGACTTTCATATCCTTCTCTGCTTGGGGGCACAGTGTCATGGTGGCTCCTGTCTTTTCTGGAGAGGCATTTCCAGAAGGTGACCTCTGTTCCACCCCAGGGTCCTTAGTCTTTGCAGTGCCTCTTGTTCCCCATACTTTTAAACAGCTACATGAAACTGCTGGCAGAGGTCATCTGGAGGTTTGGGTTGAGGTGTCATCAGTAAATAGATGACACCCATCTTTACCTCTTTTCCATCGAAGAATCCCAGGGAGATGGTGGAAATCCTGAATTAAGTGTTCACAGGTAGTTCTGGGATGGAATAAACTGAAATTTAATCCAGACAAGATGGAGGTACTATTGGTCGGGTAGACTGCTGATCTGGATGGAAGTTTTCATCAGGTCCTGGACAGGGTTGCATTCCCCCTGAAGAACCAGATATGCAGTCTGGGGGTTCTTCTGGACCTGGAGCTATCTAGGGTGGTGCAAGTGACTTTGATGGGTAGGAGTAACTTTTACCAGTTTAGGATGATCCTATCTAGAAAAAGTGGACCTGGCTTCTGTTACACATGCTTGGTTACATGCAGACCAGATTATTGTAATGCTCCCTCCATGGGGCTGCCCTTAGAGACAGTTTAGAAATTTCAGCTGTACAGAATGCAGTGGCAGGATGCTTATGGGGGCAAAGCATTCAGATCATGTTACACCAGTTGCATTGGTTGCCTATTCATTTCTGGGCTCAATTTAAAGTGCTAGTTTTGATCTGTAAAGCCCTGATCTTAGATTACTTGACCAGATGCACCCATATAAGCCTACCTGGGCCCTGAGATTGTTCCTGGAGGACCTGGTCTCTGATCTGCCATGAAGAAAACCACTGTATTGGTGGGTACCAGGACACGGCCTTTTCAGTGGTGGCTCTGCATCTTTGGAACTCCCTCCCTTTGGAGGTACATATGGCTTGATTTTTATTTATTTTTTTAATCAATAGCTTTATTTGGCTTCATGTTTTAGGTGCTGCTATTCTAATTGTGAAATTACCGGTTTTGTTTTTAATGTTTTATTATTTGATACATTGTATTTATTAATTGCTATAAACTGCCTTGTGAGGGTTTTACTCTAAAAGGTAGGATATAAACAAACAAATAATGGAAGCACTGCACTTTTTTTTTTACAGATCAGTGCCATTTCCATGTGCATCGACCTTTATTGTCTTTTTAAAACTTAGTTCAATTTACAGCACATAGAACATAGAACATTTTCAACTAATTTCCCCCTGTCCACAAATGACTTTACCATTCAGTTCTACCCACCTCACGGCATATTTGCGTAGAATATACAGGGACAGACGTCAAGCTGCTATGGTTAAACAACTGGAAGTCAGAAATCCTTGCTGGTCTACTGTAAATCACCCAGAGATCTACCAGTAGATCCAGACTAGTGTGACACAGAAAAATAACAGCCATTTTTTTACACACAACTTTCCAACCACCTTACTGCACTTAATCTTATGGAAGAGGCTGACCTGGTTCTATTCTATCATGTCAATTGAGGATTAATGGACCCCAAATATAGCTGACCTAAGCCAGCCTCTGCTGCAGTAATTACTGCAACAAACAAGGTAGCCAGGGAGCACATGGGCAGTACCTTGGCATTTTCCTCTGTTATGCTGTAGCTGGACTCAATCCAGGGTCCTTTGAAATGATGTGCTTTAGAAAGCAGTTTTAAAAATAGGGATGGGTGATTCTATCAGTCCTGGTTTCTCTCACATTTAAAAAATAAAATATCTCAAGTTCTTTCTCTCCCAAGTATGAAGAACTTTGTGAATTTTGGTCAATTCTGATCAAAAAATTAACTGAACTGAACTTCTTACCCCATCCCACCCACCTGCCATATCGTTGTGAAAGATGAGGAGCCTCTTGGAAAAAAGAGGTGGTAACCCTAATTCAGCACCACAAACATGGTTGAATACACAGGGATTCAAACCCAGACTTTGAAGAGCTAAGCACTCGAGGTCCTGGGCCTGGAGGGGTGAATGTCAGTTTTGGTTTCACCTACATCCATTTTTTTTTTTAAAAAAAATCTCAAGTTCTTTTCATCCCCAAATACAGAGAACGTTGTGAATTTGGGTAAACTCTTATCAAAACTGAAATGAAATGAATTTTTCACTCATTTCTAATCCAACATAATCCCATCTCCTCTGAGCCCCTCAGCTGAGATAATCTGATTGATTTTTATTGAAACTTGCTATGACTCAGGGTTATTCTTAGTGAATTCTGTAAAGCAACGAACGATAGTTCAGATCCTGTTCCTGTTTACCCCGGTGCAATCTGACACTTCTTTCTCTTACGTGCACAAAACTGAGTTCCCCCATGCGGGCCAGTCCTGTAGGGCTTTATCTGGTTGATCAGTAAATATTACCCATGAAGCTGGAGACTGGAAATAAAATGTGTCCTTAAAAGAGAGCTTTACCTAGACTCAATATTTGTTTTATTGTGGGGTGAACACCCCTACCCCTATTTAATTATGTAGCTTTTTGAGAGTTGAGGCTCTCCTTTTGTGCCTGCACGGCCAGCATTCATCAGGCAAGGTTGGCTGCTGCTGTCAGTGCATGCTCATAACTTCATTACATTTTTAATCCTTTACTCAAGGCCAAAACAGATATTACTTTAAATCTGTGAGTAGCAGCTATGTCTTTCTTTCTTTCTTTCTTTCTTTTTTGCCCTCTTCATTTTCATTATTTTTATCCTAGAATACCGTAAGTGCAGGACCCCCAATTTAGATTGGGACCCTATCATGGGAGGTGTATGTGTGCGCGCGTGTGGGCTTTTAAGATCTGGATAGGGCCTCCTGCACCTACTCTAGAATAAAAATGATCAAAAGACAAGGCAGCGGGACCTTCTGTGAGCATTGTCCTTCTCATGGAAGGTGCCTTCCTCTGGAAGAAAGCAGATCCAGGATCCAACCCAATGTCTGTTTTGGCCCTCGGTCTCAGAGAGATTGTCACTGTCATTGATTCCATCTTCTCCAAGGTTTTTTCTTGTTTCTTTTTAATGGCCTGGCTGTTTCCCAGTTTGCATTGTTATCTCAGTTTATAGGGAGAATGACCCAGCCCCTTTAGATGGAAGTGAAAATCTCATGCACTCCAGGGCCAGGGAGGGCAAGCCTCACTCCTCATGTAAAAGGGGTGAGGATGACCTTCACTAAAGCACATGCAGAGATGTTCAGGAAATGAATGAAAGGTGTCAGAGTTCTCCAAGACTGTTGGGAAACGTACAAACAAACAAAATTTGCCTCTGAACAACAAATGCAAAAATCTGATTTAAGGTTTGGCCAAAGTTACCAATGAATTTTGTGTCCTTTTCAAAGCAGCAACCAATCTTAAGTGAGGAATACAAGGTTCTCCGAATTCCTCCTCGAAACTTGTTTTGAATCATGTCCATATCAGATTGCAAGTTTAGTTTTTCCTTTTTGCATGAAAATGCGTGCATTTTTTCATGGGCATTTCCCCAAATGTAAGCACAATTGCACACATTTTTGAAATGTATGCATTTTTCTCCCATGGATTAAAACATGGTTTTGTGCATTTTTCAGAAGCTTAATTTTTTTAATGTACATTTTTCAAAAGTAGGCATTTTTAAAACTGTGTGTGTGTGTGTGTGTGTGTGTTCTGTGAATCAAATCACAAGCCTGGAAATGTATTGACTTTGACTGCATACTGTATTCAGGTCCATGTTCAGTTCTGCCAGTTGTAAACTGGGTTAATTCTGGTCAAAACTGAATGGAAACTAATTCCTTATACTTTCTTGCTCTTCTTTGACAGCTCTTCTTATGTTCTTAATTGTCTTCATCATGGAGGATAAGACTATCAATGGCTACTCGTCCTGATGGCTATATGTTACCTCCACTATCAGAGTCAGTATGCCTCTCAATACCAGTTGCTGGAGAACACAAGCGGGAGGGTGCTGTTGCACTCATGTCCTGCTTGTGGGCTTCCCATAAACATCTGGTTGGCCACTGTGGGAACAGAATGCAGGAACAGATTGACCTTTAGTCTGATCCAGCAGGGCTCTTATGTTCTTATTTAAGAATGGACAAACCCTCCTTGGCTGTCCTGAGTTTGGCTCAGCTTTTTCCCCATGCCTACCAAATCAGGAGAAACCTGAAAAAGTTCCTGAGCCAAACCAAAACACTTGGAAGGTATTGCCTTACTCCATTTGCCCTCTGCCACCCAACACCATCCCTGCCAGCACCCAAGTACATTCCCTTCCTCACCTTCCCTTCTTAGCAGGAGTAGCAGTGGTGAGATGAAAGAGGCAGAAGGGATATTTCTCCCTCCCTCTGCCTCTCTCTTGGAGCTGCATTACAGAGTGTCCATGCTGGCTCCCACGATTGAAAAGCATGCTGGGAAGCCAGATTCAAGGGCAATTACAGGTTCAGCTGAAAATACACCAGAGCAATATCTCTGGGCATTGTCGAGATGAGTTTAAAACAAAAGGGACAATAGCTTGGCTGCAGAGATTGAATAGGAACCCTCCAAAGGTTCCTGACTGTTTGACTTTTGGGCTAGTTCTCAGAAGCTGTCCTTCCGAGAGACAAATAGGAGGAGGTTCTTAGAACAAAAGGGCACCACAAGGGTTGGCCCAGTGCTGCTTTACCTAGTGATTCACCTTGAGATGTGGATGCTTCATGATTGGGTCACATGTCCTGCCAAGGCCTTAGATTGGCCAATGTACAGTTACTCTCATGGGTTGCTTAAACAACCTGGAGGACAGAAAGGCGTTTGCTTTCACCCAGAGTTCCCAGGCATTGCATGTTGCAAGAGGGCAACGCCTTTGATTAAGTTGCAGTAGAGGACACACACTGGCCATGAACGTTAATCACAATAAAGGCAGGTAGCTTCGCTTGCTAGCATCAGGATCCGTTTGCTCCTGGCCACGAAACCCTTGCTCATGCATCCTCCCCCAGCACATTAGATAAGGTGCGAGGGTGATGCCAACAGAAATGCAAAACCCAAACCACATCATGTTTCCAAAAGCCATAATGGCTGAGCTTGAGCAATACGCTTCTCAGGTGGTCTTCCATACAGGAAGCTGACAGAGCTAAACCTGCTTAGCTCCAGGAGGAGAATACTACCACATGCCCATGCTGGTATAGCACTGCCCAAGGCTTGGGCAGTGCTGTATGCTGATTTCTGCTTGTGGCACTGCCTGATCTCCATGACTGGAAAACAAGACTATTGCGCCAAAGTCTTGCCCTTGTTTATGCCCATGCTGTCCATCACCTTCTGTTCTCCAAAACCTGCCCCATGCTCAGTGATCTTCCCATGATGCCTGTGTCACCATCACTCTTTGGTTAATACCATTTTTTTAAAATTAATTTATTTATTATATTTATACCCCGCCTTTTTTCCTGCAAGGAACCCAAGGCGGCTTACATATTCCTCCTCCTCTCCATGTTATCCCCACAACAACCCTGTGAGGTAGGTTAGGCTGAGAGTCAGTGACTGGCCCAAAGTCACCCAGTGAGTTTCATGGCCGAGCTGGGACTTGAACCTGGATCTCCCGAGTCCCAGTCCAACACTCTAACCACTACACCACACATTTTATGGTGTATTCTTCACAGAGTGTCATTATCACTTTAATTGATGCTGAGGTTTTAGTGTCTTAACTATCGTTAACTGCTTTGAGGATCAAAAAGTAGCATATCAATGGAATGCACAACTAGTACATAAATAAAATTAACGTGCTACGCAGCTGTTCTCCCAGATCCTTCCCCTTACCTGCCTGATATCTCATTTCTCTTCTTCCTGTACCATTTTCTGAAGGAGGAAGAGCAGCTTCCTTTTCTGATCCTGCCATCTGGTCTGAAAACATCCTTCTTGTGTCAGAGAATATTAGAGTTGGAAGGCACCTCAAAGGTAGGGATGTCGGAGAAATCTGCAATGGACTCAAAAGGAGTTTGCATTTCTCAGAATCCCACCCGCGGATTCCTCAGCAGACTGGCTTTTCCTGCGTCGTGTGGATTCCACTGACTTGCAGACCATTTTTAAAATTTTACATAATTTAATGCAAATTTAGTCATAGAAAAATACGTATAATAATAATAATAATAACAATAACTAACAACAACAACTACTACTACTACTACTACTACTATTTAAAAAAAACACTGACCAAAAATGTGCATTTTCCCCATTGGTTAAAACGTGTAAATATGCATTTTTGGGGATTTGCATATTTTGTGGGGATTTGCACATTTTTGGGAGTGTGGATTTGCACAATTCTGAATTTGCACAAATGCGTATGAATGCATTTGCACAAAATCCGATTCCATCAATGAGTGGATGGTGGAATGAAAGGCACCTGACAATCTGTGAGACATAGACTGGAACAGATTTTATGACATCCATACATCAACTACACAAAGGTCATCTAGTCCAACCTGAGATCAATGTTGGAGGCCCTGGTACATGCCTGCCAGCCAAAACAATAAGATGATGAGCATGAGGGACAGGGCCTTCTTGCTAGTGGCCCTCTGCTTGTGGAACTCTTTTCCAATTGATGTCTGACGGGCCCCGTCATTACAGGCCTTCATATGGGACCTAAAGACTTACCTGTTTGCCTTGGCCTACACTTGAGTTTGGGCTTTATTGGGTGCCATTGTGTCTATCTGGTTTTAGTTGCTAGCTTTGATTTTAGTATTGTTTCATTATTGTTTTTAATATCGTTTTATGTGTTTTGTACGCACCTTGGCAGGGTTTACCCTAAAAAGAGGGTTATAAATCTTTTAAATAAACAAATAAGCCTTCTGTTATGCAGGAAATCCTCTGCTATACTATCCCTGTAGTATCAAATCACTGCATATTGTATCCAATCCCTGTGGAATGCCTTACCATCCTTCACAAATCTTTAGGAAATACTCCAGGGGTAATCCACATCAAATAAATAACAAGAGGTTGGCGAGAAAAGGGGCTCCTGGCACTCTCTTGTATTCTTTGGCCCAGAGCACCGGAGATTGAACCAAGAGGTGAACAACAGTAATAGACCAAAGAGGTGAAAGCCAGAAAACAAGTCACTTCTTCAGTGTCCCAAGAGGAAGTCAAGTCACCAATTAAAGGTTACTGTCATTGCCAGCCAGTAGGTGGCAGGGCAGCTCTTTGAGTGAGCTTCCCATTGCTCCACCTCCATGGAGGCCAAAAGCAGCTGAGTAACCCTGGTGGGGGAACCACGTGAAAGTGCTCAGGCAGCAAAAGAAGCAGCCCAGGCAGGAACACGGAACAAGCACTTCCACTCTGTCAATTAATGACTTCCTCTATGATTCATTAATGAAACCCAACAAAAATACATTCATTCACACACGGTGGATAATTTCCCCATATTTATTTATTTATTTATTTATTGCTTTGTTTTATTCATCTCTGCTGGATATTCCAAACCAGACAGTATGTCTGCAGAATAAGCATGAAAAAGTACCCACACTTGGCATTGGCAAACTTCACAGAAGCTGCCCTGTCCTCTGACTCCCATCTTACTTAAGAGCCAGGATTGGCACACTGCTTCAGAAACTGACCCAGCTCCACAGAGAACAACAGGCAAAATCCTGTCCAATGGAGTGCCATCTTATCCAACGAGGATACATTTACCAGTAGCGGGCAGAAGGTAGACTGGGATCTACTGGTGATCTCCGGGTGATATGCAGAAGATTGGCAAGGATTTCTGACTCATCCCAGTTTTTTTTTAACAATAGCAAGAATAAAATTACTTTCCAGAGGTATCTGGTTGTCCGCTGTGGGAACAGAATGCCGGACTTGATAGAACTTTGGTCTGATCCAGCAGGGCTCTTCTTATGTGTGTTCTCCTGACCTCAGTTCAGAAGCCAGGAGAGAAAAAGTGGAGGCAACAGAGACAACACAACTACTTGCCAGTACTGCACCTTCCCTACATCACAAAGCCAGAAAAAAACCCTCCTGACTGCAGGTATTTAGATAGGTGAGAGGGAGGGTAGCCCATGTGTCCTACTTGAAGGCATCTTCTCTTTGAAAGGATGTCCAGTCCAAGTCCTGTTTCAAGAGAAAGTCCCAACAGAAAGGAGAGCAGCACAGGCCTTGAAGCTGCCCATCAAACAGCGCCTGGACAGCAGACTGAGCAGCAGGTCACAGTCTTCCTGACTGTGGTGAGATGTTCTATTTAAATTATAGTAGTTACTTCTGGATTTGTAGCTATCTATATGAATTAGCATATGCCAATTTTATGCAAATCTGTGTCCTCTGTTGTCCTCTGTTTTGGTGATGCATAAGTGTCCACCTTACTACTAAGTGGCAGGACCAGTGTCAAGGATAGGCATGGTCAGGCACCTGCCAAGGGCCCATACCTCACCAAGGGCCCCACTGGACTTCATCATTGCAACCTGCTGGTTCACCAGCTTCTCTCTGTGACCTGGACAACAGTGGTGGTGAGGAGGAAGAGCAGTAGATGCCACTGCCGACTTCCTCCTCACTGGCTCTCAGCCTGTCAACCAAGCAAGTGGTAGCAACGACAAGAAAGAGGATGAGGAGCTGGTGACGACGGCAGTGAAAAAGTAGACTTACTGAGGTAGGGGGACCATTGAGGGTTTCTTGGCCAAGGCCCCTCAAAAACCTGGAGTCAGCCCTGCTAAGCAGGCATACCTGTGAAGGCACCAGTTTGGGAAGTAATGTTAAATAAACTTTTAATGGGCCATCCAGGAACAAGGGACATCTGTTTGCTGAAGACTGGAGCTGGGCCAAGAGTGAGTGTCCTGGCTTCACTCTGCAGCCATGCAACACCCTCCATATAAAGAAGCAACATGGTCCAGGTGGCTGAAACTGTGGGGACAGCTTCAGTGTTTGGGATGCCTCCAAGAAGACAGCTGGGGTGGTGTTATTTTTAGCTTGTGCTGGCCGGTTCCAACTGATCCACATGGCTGGGACTGACCAGTATGGGACCAGTGTGGGCAAGCTAGCATGGCCGGCTTGCTGCAGTGAGAGCAGGAGGATCCTAGGCCAGCCTTCCTCAACCTAGTGCCTTCCAGATGTGTTGGCCTACAACTCCCATCTTTCCCAGCCAGCATGTGGGCTGGGAATGATGGGAGTTGTACAACTCATGTGGAGGGTACCAGGTTGGGGAAGGCTGTCTGGGTCTAGGATGAAAGTAGCCCCCTAGGAGATCTGCTGTGCTCCCATTTGTGTACCACAGTGTTCAACAGAGATGTTGCTACATGGGCATATCCACATAGATTTGTGTTGAACATGGCTATGGACATGTTTCCACTATGGTACTTTTTGCCTGTCCCGTCCTGCCCCCCCCCATGTATAATGTCATGTGTTGTTTGGCCCTTAGACTTCAGGCAGAGTACTGGGTCTGATGCACCTGGCTCATCCTAAGCAGTGGGCAGTAGTGCAGCTCATCACCAGCACTCCTGATCGCTCACCGTTCATCCTTTGTCCCTCCCCTTCTATGCACAGGCCTCCATCGGCTGCTCCCACCTCCTATCCCTTCCCAGTTGGCTCCAATCTCCCCATGCATTCTTCTTCTTGCCATCCTCCAGCACTCTGCCCTGGTCCATTCTTTGGTTCTATAGTGCTCCTATTATGGGGGTGGGTGGGTGAGAGCCCTCAACCCCATACCTTTTGTGTGATGACCCTGATTTTTAGAAGGCTAAAGTTGGGAGGGGGAGTCAGGGGGCCTGTGGATTTTATTGAAGCCCCACCCCTACCCTTCCTCCAACAATTCAAGCACTGGGTTCCTCAGAGTCATGTGCAGTAGATTCCCCCAAAGCATGCGGCCAGCTTAACTTGACTATCCATCCCAGATGTTCATGTAAACAATAGTGTCAGAGAAAATCTTGACTTGCAGAAGAAGTTGACTGCCGGGCCTGACACTTGAACTCAGGACACTCATCTCTGGGATCAGCTGCTGGAAGAGACATGAATAGATTATGGATTTGGCTGGCAATGGCGTGGCTGCAATTGTTTCAGTCTGAGGGAAATAAAATGTTCCCTCTTTTCGTTTCTCACACATACAGCCAGACATCACATCATCAGCTGGCTATATGAGTTCCATATGGGACAGAATAAAATTCTCTGCACTTAGGATGATCTGCCAAAACCCTGGGTATGTGATGTATAGGGTTTAAGTTTTCAAATGAGAGGTTCTGGGGTTCAAGTCTCTCCTCACTTCAAGTATCCAATTACCTCCACTTTGTAAAACATTATTATCAGTTTCAAAAATCACTAGGAATAACAGTAGAACAGCCTTCCCCCACATAGTGCCCTCCAGATGTGCTTGGACTACAACTCCCACCATTCTCAGCCAGCATGGCCATTAGGCACACTGGCTGGGGATGATGTACGGTAAGTTGTATCTCAACACAACTGGAGGGTCCCAGGTTGGGGAAGGCTGCAGTAGCATCTCACACATTCAATGGTGGAGCATTGACAATGTATAGTAGGAACTCCAAGGAGCCACCAAATACAGCCCCTATGTTCTCTGCCTGACTGTGGAGTCATAGCCCTTCTATACGCAGTGTGGTCCAACCCCAAATTAAGGTTGGACTATCTGTGGCTGGGAGCAGGGCATTCATCCATCCATCCATTCATTCATTCATTCATTCATTTATTTATTTCATTTTTATACCGCCTAATAGCCGAAGCAGTCTGGGCGGTTTACAGCAATTAACAAGACAGTCCCTGCCCGCAGGCTTACAATCTAAAAAGACACAACACACAAGGAAAAAGGAATGGGGAGGGAAGAAGGGTCCCAGGTTCAAGGAACGGTCCCAGGGCATCTAAGGATGAAGCTGTGTGCTTGGCACTTTGGGGATGTGCCAAGCTTTTCGGCCAGTTGATGGAACCACCAGGGCCCTAATCTTCCGTACAGGAGTAGAGCCTTGGTACATGTGTGAACACATTAGGAACATAGGAAGCTGCCTTATACAGAGTCAGAGCATTGGTCCATTTAAACCCAGGAGACACTGACTGACAGCAATGGCTTTCCAGGGTTTCAGGCAGGATCTTTTCCAGCCCAACCTGGAGACGCCGGGGATTGAACCTGGGACCATCTGCATGCAAAGCAGGTGCTCTGCCACTGTGGAAGGGTGGGAAGTCTCCATCCCATCATACTGATTCTCTGCTGTTAGCAATCAATGGTGTGGAACCACAAGGGTTGTTTGTTTTTTTAATAGATGCAGATGGAATATAGAGCAGCTGCCAGCAGGACACAACGCCTTTTTAAATCCTTGCCTCTGGTTTTCCACTGCAGTGGTTCAGACTGAGAGGAAGGAAATGGGAAACCACTATGCCCACCTGTACATGACCAAAAGGCTCGCAGAAATAGTTTGCTTTCCGCTCCCCGAACTGCCAAGTGCTGATACGGCGTGGTGTAAATGTGGGTATCCACCCGCATGTGAAATCACCAGCCTCCTTCAGAATACCAGATCTAGACATCTTCTCAATCAGACGCAGTGGAAACTTTGAAGCCCTGCAGGTACCTGTCATCACCTTTCATTCTGCTGAATGGGTGCTTTTAATTTTTTTTTTAAAAAAGGCTTGTCCTTCCTTTTGGGGGCATGGAATGAAAAGCTATAGCAGATGCCATGCTAACCTGAAATGGGTTTCTATGTCATTCTCTTTACTTATTCACTAATCCAGCCTTCCCCAAACTGGCACTCTCCAGATGTTTGGACTGCAACCCCCAGCATCCTCAGCCAGCGTGGCCAAGACAGTTCACAGGAAGAAGTAAAAAGAAGTGACCTATGCATCTTAGTGCTAATTTCAGCTACAGTATTTTTCCATGTATAAGACTATACTTTTTCCTAAAATCGCTAGACTAAAAATTGAGGGTCGTCTTATACACGGAAGTAAGCAGAGGAGAGAACCGCGCGGTTGCAAAACTGCCCAGTGGGGGGCGTCTTATACATGGGGGCGTCTTATAGATGGAAAAATACGGGTAGTTACTTTTGAATAAGGTTACAGTTCTAATCATACACACTTACCTGGGAGCAAGTCCAGTTGAACTCAATTGGGTTTACTTCTGAGTAGTCATATATATATATATATATATATATGGATTGCACTGACAGCCCTATTATTTCTAATGAATCTGTTCGAATAGAATCTGCCCTTTTCATTTGAAATGCCAATTAAAAAACTGTAACTCTTGCTGCTACTCAAAGAACCAGACTTGCAAATTCTCCCAATATCAATGGGAGAGTCTTTGTTTTAAGACTGGTGTCTTAAATATGATCTTTGAAATATGATCTTTGGGCTTTGCCACCCCCTCACCAGTTTCATTTTAATTGGGTCTTTTTAAACAAAGTTATTGGCAGGTAAATTAAATTACTTGCTAGATCAGTTGAAAGCACTGTACAATACCTTCATTACAAGCTGATTAAAATATGCCATGCAGAACCCGAGGCAGTGGACGAAAATAGGGCCCTTGCAAGACCTCAGCTCATTTCCAAGTTAAGATGATGATGATGATGATGATGATGATGATGATGATAATAATAATAATAATAATAATATTTTGCTAAACCTGAACTGCTAAGTAGCTCAGATCTTGCACACTGAAGAACCTCAATTAGTTTGCTAGCAAGCTAAGCAAGATACTTAGAACAGAATTTACAGTTAAAAATAGTGATGAAAAAAGCCTAAATCTGCTATTCAGCCTTAAAGCAAGAATGGCAAGAATTGATTAGGGATGGACCAAAGAGTATTAGAGGGTGGGAGGGGGAAAAGGCGGTGACCGTGGAGGTGCAAAAAGGTGAGGCTAAGGTGATTCAGGGACCCTGAGTGTTTGTCCAAATTGCTGCTTCCCCCAGTCCTAAGAGTGAAAGAAATGCTTATCCTACTTTCCTCCCTTCCTTTTTATTTTTTTATGGTTCAGCATTTCTAAAATCTGACCATTTGCCCCCTGTTAAAACACAACCTGCTTTCCCTCTCATTCTGTACCATGGCAAACCAGCTGAATTCTTATCCCGACACGAACAGCTGGTGGATGGGTGAGTAAATATTTAATTAGTGGGACACTGAGTGAAGAGGTTCTGAAATCACCACCAGGTTGTGAGTAGGGAATTGACCCAAGATGCATGTATCATCTTTACCTGAGCTTAGAGTTGCCCCACTCCCAGTTGTTGTTGTTGTTGTTGTTTTTGGGGGGGATGGGCATTGATCAGTCAAATACATTATTTCCTTCCCAAGTGAAAAACAATATTGCCAGTTGCTTAATACCAAGGCTCAGCTTTTTCTTCTTTTTCATAGGCAGGAGGCAAACACTGGGGAAAACCCCTAGCAATGATTAAGTGTCGAGAACCTTCAGGCCTAGAATGCAAAGTTTTTGAAGGGACTGAAGGGAAGGAAAGAGAGAGGGAAACCGGATTTCCAGGAGGAAAGGCCAGGCCTTTTTTGATTCAAGTAGGAGAGAACGCCCACCTCTCTGTCCCCCTCCTCAACAAAGTTGCAAGTTCAAAGGGAGGGAGAGCGAGCGAGCGAGCGAGCCAGCCAGCCAGCCAGCCAGCCAGCCAGCTCACTCTCTGTCTCTGTCAATACCCTGAAGCAGTTTCTTTTCTTTATGGTACGAATGTGATGATGTTTCTGCTCTGTGATTGGTCCAGCAGCTTGTCATCGTGACACACCTCCTGGATAGCGTTCACGCTGCCTTTCCCCGTTGCATTCTTGTTGCTTGTGAAAGCCGGGCCTTGTAACAAGCGGGCGTAATTACATCATTTACTCACTAGAGTACAGCCCTGCTTTACATTTTGGCTGTGAGAACCTGGCAGGCTTTCGGGATAGAGCGAGAAGAGGCAGCGTTTCCAAAGACTAAACCAAGCTGGGAATATATCATTCCAATGGCCCTTTTCCCACTCGAGGGATTAGGATCCCAACCATACGTAATAATGAAGTTACACACCTGGCCGTTTCAAGGGACTTGCCAAAGGAAATACGTCCATGCAGGGTTGGCCCTACCCTACCATTAGGCAGAGTGAGGTGGTCACTTCAGATGGCAGATTTGGGGTGTCATGAAAGAACAGCACATTGTTAACTATTTAATGTATGATTATCGTGTTTTGACTGCCAGTGCCAGAGATGGGGAGATGTGCTTGTGGGAGGTTTCTGCCTCAGGTGCCAAAATAACTTGGCTGGTTTTAGGCACCGTGCACATTGACTTGGGTGGGTGGTGCCATTTTCAGCTCCATCACAGGCAGCAAAATGTCTTGGGCCAGCCCTATGTTCGTGTACCACACACACAAAGGTAACATTTTAAAAGTTGGGCCTGGCTTAAACTCAAAAATAGTGGAACATATTTTCCAGGAGCACCAAAATTCAAGAACTCGCTGTCTGGGTTCGCACAACACACTAAGCCATGGTGGGTGGCTACAGCCACCCTTCAAAGCCATGGCTTGTTTTAAGGTTTACTGTAGCCACCATGGCTTAGCATGTTGTGAGAGCCCAATTAAAATAATGGTTTTATACTGTTTTGATTGGATTTATTTGCATTCTTTTTGTAGACCACTATGTCAGCATTGATTAGGTTTCCTTTCTGTCCAGAGGCCCCGAAGGGGACTAACACATAAAACTACAAACAACAATGTAATATAATAAAAAAAATTAAAATTGCGGCAACAGGAAACATGTAAATGGAGCGATAAAAAATGTGCAGGCAACAACAATCATGTCAGCTCAAAAACCTGGTGAAAGAACACAGAGCCTTGATAGCCCAATGAAAAGCCTGCAGCATGGAGACTAGTTGAACCTCCAGAGGGAAGGAATTCCACAATGTGGGTGCTACTCCAGAAAAGGCCCTGTCATAAGTGACCCCCCTACTCCAGCTCTGCGGTGGTGGGACCCAAAGCAAGGACTCAATAGCAGGTTCATGCAGCAGGGTGGTGCTTTAGGTACCCTGGGTCCAAACTGACCAGCATTGTGAATTGTGTTTGGGAAGGAATTGGAATAGAGTGGCCACTTATACGTTGCCAAAAAAAGAGGAAATGCATAACCAAAAAGGGGACATGGGTTTGCATAAAATTTCCATATGTTAAGTTATGTCTGTAGACTCAAAATGAGAAATAATTCCTATATTTTAAATAGAAATACAATACCTTTCTCCATAGTGGGGGAGACTGTGAGCAAGTGGGTCTGCTGTGCAGGTACTCACTTTTGATGGGTAAGGTCAAGGCTCCTGCTCTCCCTTCTTATGGGGCTTTAGCTTTAGACTGAACTTGGACCAGAGAACCTTTCAAATATGGGACACCTTGGAAGAGAAGACTGTTCTCCAGAAACCCTTCAAATATAGGACTGTCCTCTGTAATGTAGGATATACATGGCCACCCTAAGTTGGGGGGCTACTGCAAATTGAGTTACAATGGGGTAACATGATTCACACAATGAGCCCCTGAAAGCAATCTGGCTGCAGCATTATGCACCAACTGCAGTATCCAAACCCCTTTCAAAGGCAGACCCAGGCAGCGCGCATTACAGTACTCCAATCATGATGTGACCAGATCTGGCTTCTCCAGCAAAGGCCATAGCTGGTGCATAAGCCACACCTGTCGAAAGGGACGCTTGACTACAACTGCCACCTGATCTGCCAGGAGTAAAACTGGACGCAAGACACCCCCCCAGTAATAAATTACTACTACTGCTGTCACTCAACAATAAAAATTAGTAAACAACAAACATTGTATACTATGTATACTATACTATGTTTTTATTATCTTGTATTTGTGGTTTGTAATTTTTGTGAACTGCCCAGAGAGCTTTGACTATTGGGCGGTATAGAAATGAAATGAAATCAATCAATCAATCAATCAATCAATAATAACACCAGGCTAGATGGACCCATGGTCTGACTCAGTGATAGGGCTGCATGAATCTGCCAGTTTTGTTTCTCTCTGTTTCTCATTTTTCCAGTCTCTTAAGTTCAACTTGTCCTGTTTCCACATCAGTTTGAGGGTTGTCCTTTAAAAAAAAAGAGGGGGGGGGAAAGGTTAGCACAGAAATTCCTACACACATTTTTGTACATCATCATCATCATCATCATCATCATCATCATCATCATCAGGCGATCACTCGTGACCGAGTAAGATTGTCTTCCGGGATAAAAGGAGGAAATTCTAAAGAAGATTGTGTAGACTCTAGCGATGGGTCCGTAAGTGACTGTGGAGGCCAATTCTAGATCCACACAGCTTCCCACAGTGAGGACACAGGTTACCAGATAGAAGATGGTCCTGTAAAGGATTCATTTGACGTGCTTTTCGCTTAGCACGTTTCTCCCTTTCACCTTGCATTCGGGCTTCTTCAAAGTCCATGGAACCTTTGTGAAAGGCCAACCTCCATTTAGATCGTTCATGGGCCAGAGCTTCCCAGTTTTCGATGTTTATATTGCATTTTTTTAGATTAGCCTTAAGAACATCTTTAAACCTCTTATATTGACCACCGATATTCCGCTTTCCATCCTTGAGTTGGGAGTAAAGTAACTGCTTTGGGAGACGGCAGTCAGGCATTCGAACAACATGACTGGTCCACTGAAGTTGGCGTTGAAGGATCATTTTTTCAATGCTAGTAGTCTTTGCTTCTTCCAGTACACTGACATTTGTTCGCCTATCTTCCCAAGTAATTTGCAGGATTTTCCGGAGGCAACGTTGATGAAACCTTTCAAGGAGGTGGAAGTGACGTTTATAGATAGTCCATGTTTCGCAGGCATACAATAAAGTTGGTAGTACAATGGCTTCATAAACCAGTGTTTTGGTCTTCTTACAAATATCCCGATCCTCGAACACTCTATGTTTCATTTGAGAAAATGCGGCACTTGCGGAGCTCAGACGATGCTGGATTTCACTGTCGATGTTAGCTGTAACAGAAAGATAGCTGCCAAGATAGAGAAAATGATCGACATTTTCCAGTATTGTCCCGCCAAGCTGGATAGATGGCATCACCAAAGGATTGGCTTGCACTTGCTGATGAAGCACTTTGGTTTTTTTAATGCATTCCTTTAATGTTATTTTCACTAATATACACACTTTTGTCACACTTTTCTGTAATGTATGCAATTTTGTATGCATTTTAAAAAAATTATTATCAGAGGGCTCCATTGCAAAATTCGGAAAAGTGCGAATTTCAAAGGATAACTGAATTTTGGTTTGTGTTATAGGCTCAAAGGTGCAAAACTAGATAAGTAAGTCTGCATTAAAATGTGAACTGAACAAATTTCTCCCCCATCCCTACCTCAGTATAAGGCATTCCTGTGTTCCTAGCATCTCCTGAGTGCAGTTCTGCTCAGAATGTTCCCGCCAGCAAGGTGGGGCGGTAATTTTTGGCAATTTCCCCTCTCCCAGTGGTCCCAACTGGTACCTTCTCCACTGCTCCAGAGGATCTCCAACCCTCCAGAGCAGATTTTCAGGAGGCATAGGGGGCTACGCAGGGTGGGAGGAATCAGCAAAAGTCACCTGCTCCTTCATTCTGCCAGCAGAAGTGCTCTGCTTAGAAATTCTAATGCAGGGGGTGTGGGGAGAAAGTAAATCTCCACATGTTTTGGACTTCAACTCCCAGCATTCCTGGCTGTTGGTCATGCTGTCAGGGGCTTCTAGGAGTTGAAGTTCAAAACATCTGAAAATCTACCTTCTGCTCACCTCTGTTTATTTTATTTATTTATTCATTCATTCATTCATTCATTCAGGCCTGTGGCTCATGCTGGTTCAACTTGTCTGAGCGTGGAAAGCTAAGCAGGGTCAGGCCTGGTTATTACTTGGATGGGAGACCCCTCCTCTAGTTCCCTGCATTGAGCAGGGGGTTGGACTCGATGGCCTTGTAGGCCCCTTCCAACTCTATAATCGATGAATCCTATGAATCTATTGTATTTCTAGATCGCCCATCTAGCCGGTAACCCGGCTACTCTGGGCGATGTACAATATAAAATGAAACGAAACAGAATAAAATACACTTAAAACAGTATAAAATTTTAAAATCCTAACCCACCCCACATTCCCGCCTGAAAAGCCATGTTTTTAATGAACGGCGGAAGAAGCTCCTCACGGAGGGTTCTAATGGCTGTGTGCAGGGCAGGAGCAGATGCTTCTGCCACAATTCCAGCTCCCTGACACACATTCATTGAATGTACTTTGAATGCCTGATCAGGGCTTTCATTTAAATTGTTGTCATGTTGCACTTTATTGTGTAAACTTCTTCACTATAAAATAATAGGAAAACAAACCAAACCAAACCAAACCAAACCAAACAAACAAACAAACAAAAGCCCATAGGTTTAAAGGATGTCTTTTCAATTTAACTTTCAATTCTTTATAATAAACATTTCAGAATACATTGAGGTTTCATAAGCTGTCTTTAATTTAAATTTCTATTGTTTTATAAAATAAACATTTTATAATAAATTTAGATTTTTATAGCTGCTTTTAATTTAAACTTATATTGTTTTATAATAAGGATTTACAGTACATTTAGATATTATAAGCTGTCTTTAATTTAAACATGTATTGCTTTGTATTAAAATCCTATAATAAAATTAGATTTAAATTTTAACTTCCATTGTTTCATACTAAACAATGATATCATTTTTAAAAAAATCAAAAATCAAAATTTCTCTCCTAGTGCTACAATCATGTTAACCTCAGCTCAGTATCAGTAAGATGTAAGATGAGGGCCACAGGGATAGCTGTATTTTATAATTGTACCTTCCTGTTCTTCCTGTAACTGCTGTTTTGCTCAATCAGTATCAACTGGGTACACCACCGGCACCTTCTAAGGTGGTCAGATCAAGAGAGGACAAGGCTCCTGTATCGTTAATGACTGTGTAGAAGAAGGAATTTCAGCAGGTATAGCTTGCATGATAAACTGCACCTTGTGAAATCCCCTCTTCTACACAATCCTCTTTTTCATCTGGCCAGCCTATCACCTTCTCACTTGCTGTAGTCCACAGGCTGGGAAAGAGGGAAGAAAACTGGAGGGGCAACCTCTTCTCCTTCCAGTTCACCATCTTCCACTGAAGCCCACGCTGCCATTCACCTTCTTGCTCCACTTTTCCTTATGAGTTTTAGAGGTGGCGTTGGCAGCATAGAATGGCTGATAATGTTTCTTTGCAGTGACAACCATCTTTAGGATGGTGGCGCCATC
The DNA here is from genome assembly GCA_021292165.1 of Shinisaurus crocodilurus. Taxonomy (NCBI): domain Eukaryota; kingdom Metazoa; phylum Chordata; class Lepidosauria; order Squamata; family Shinisauridae; genus Shinisaurus; species Shinisaurus crocodilurus. The sequence continues at coordinate 73,232,442 of CM037879.1, read as the reverse complement.
TTGGAAACTGCAAAAAAGGAGAGAAGAGTGGAGAAGCAGCAAGTGATTATTATTTTTCCCCTTATTTATTTATTTACAGCATTTTTTTAAACTCCTGCTTTTCAGCCAAAAAAGGCTCCCAGGGTGGCTTACAAAGATTAATAATAAGACAGTCCCTGCCCGCAGGCATACAACCTAAAAGACATGACACAAAAGGAAAAGGGATTGGGAGGGAGGAGGAAGCAAAACTCAGGCACCAGTTCTTAGTTACAAGGTGGTTATAGTGTTTTTTTGTTTGTTTTTTTCCGGCAGGGAAGGGCAAAACAAGCACCCTACGGCTGTTCCTTCTTTGGCCAATCTATGGGGACTAGGCTGGTCTCCCCCTTGCCGTGATGTTTATCTTGGGAGGCAGAGGGTGCAGCCTCCCAGTGGCCCTTGGTTCTCTGGCCAATGGATGAGGCCAGAGTCTGCAGTCCCAGGGAACTGTCAGTTGGAGCTGTGTGTTCCTTCTGGCAGGGAAGGGTGAAGCGAGCTCCCTGCAGCTGCTCCCTCTCTGGCTAATGTATGGGGTCAGGCTGATCCCCCCCCTTGCTGTAGAATCATAGAATCATAGAAAAGTAGAGTTGGAAGGGGCCTACAAGGCCATCGAGTCCAACCCCCTGCTCAATGCAGGAATCCAGGTCAAAGCATCCCTGACAGATGACTGTCCAGCCGCACCTTGAATGCCTCCAGAGTGGGAGAGCTCTGTGATAATGATCAATTGTGGGGGCCAAATTTTGCCATCCTATTTTCTTCCCTCCACTGGTTGGGGTCCACCAAGATGGCGCCAGTGCTCCAGAGTGGCTGGTAAAGTTTCTCTCAGGTAAGGGTCAGAACCTGGCTGGCATGTCCTGGGTGAAATTTGCCCCCCTTCCACGTGGTACTGTCTGTTACTGCCAAGCAGATGCAACTCCTAAATTTGGCAGCAGGCTGTTAAAGGAAGGAGTCTTTCCCCCTCACTCTCACTCCCTTGTCAAGTGGCCCTCTGACAAAATTAATTGTTGGCTAAGGCTCCAAGACAACACCATCTTACACAAGTAATGGTGGGGGATGAAGGCTGAAGGCTGAAAATCTTGTCACCGTAAATTTGCTGCTTGATGAGAGACTGCACATTACCCTAGCTAGGAAGAAGCCACTTTTCTATGAGTAGCTCCTGTGCAGCTGGGGCAGCATTTAAATGTAGGGGGGGTGTAATCACAGGGGAGCACCCCCACGGGGAAGAAGGGATTATTTACTTCATGGGTAAATAACCATGCAATCAGCCCCTGCCCACATATTTAGTTCCTTTAAATCAGGGGTAGGGATTGTGTGGCCCTCTGGATATTGTTGGGACTCCTATCATCCCCTCAGTATTGGCTAAGCTGCTGGCCAGGGCTGATGGGAGTTGCAGTCCAACAACATCTGGAGGGCCACCCATTCGCCACCACTGCTTTCAGTGGTACTCCAGCCGTGCAGCAGCCAGTCATGGTAAAACCACTTTCAAGCAGCTGGAGTAATATTTTAAAAGCAAGGCCCGCATCACGGATAAGCATGGCTGGGCACCTGCCGAGGGCCCACTGACAAGAGCCCCCCGGAGTTGCTCCTCCTTCATCGATGCAGCCGGCTTGTTCACCTGCCTCTCGCCCTGGCCCAGACAAGGGTGGTGGTGAGAACATAAGAACATAAGAAGAGCCATGCCGGATCAGACCAAGGGCCCCCATCTAGTCCAGCATTCTGTTCACACACAGTGGCCCACCAGCTGCCCACGGGATCCCACAAGCAGGACATGGGTGCAACAGCACCCTCCCACCCATGTTCCCCAGCAGCTGGTGTACATGGGCACACTGCAGTAGAAGGAGGTGCAGGAGATGCCGCTGCCTACTTGCTCCCTGGCTCGCTGCCTGTCAAGCAACCAAATGGTAGCAAGGATGAGAAAGAGCACCCGGCGACAACAGCCACGAGAAAGTACAGTAATACCTTGGATTACGAGCATAATTCGTTCCGGAACCATGCTCGTAATCCAAAATACTCGTACATCAAAGCAAGTTTCCCCATTAGAAATAATGGGAACTCAGATGATTCGTTCCACAACCATTTAATCACTGCTTTGCCGGCTCCCTGGCAGGGAGCCCCATGGAGGGAGCTGGCAAAGCAGTGATTAAATGGTTGTGGAATGAATCGGCAGAGTTCCCATTATTTATAATGGGGAAACTTGCTTTGATGTGCCGGCTCCCGACCCGGGGTCCCGGCCGCGCCTCGCCTGCCTCCACTCGCTCTGCCAGGAGTGTCCAGCAGGCGGGGGCTTCCCTGGAGGCGCGGCGCAGCCGGGCTTGGCCGCCGTTCCCTTGAGGCGCCCGAGGTGCATCTCCCTGCCAGGGAGCCGGCAAGTGCTTTGCCGCTCGCAGGGAGATGCGTGGAGCTGCTCCAGCTGCTTCCTACCGTTGCAAGCGGCGGCTCACGGAGAGGCGAGCAGCCTGCGCCGCCTGCGGTCCTGTCGCGTCACATCAATGATGGGGCCGGATGTGACGCGACGGGACCGCAGGCGGCGCGGGCAGCTCACCTCTCTCCGTGAGTCGCCACTTGCAACGGTAGGAAGCAGCTGGAGCGGCTCCACTGCTAGCAAAGCACCCTGTGGAGGTGAAGCGAAGGAGCCCTGGCCGTCGTTCGCTCTGCGTGCGCCTCGCGCTGCCAGCTTTGCCTGCTCCCTGCTTGGGAGCCGGCAAAGCGGCAGCGCGAGGCGCCCGCAGAGCGAGAGGGAGCCGGCAGAGCGGCGTGAGGCAGCGAAGCGAGGCGCCCGCACAGCGAGCGGCCTCGCCTCCATGGGGCTCCCAGGTAGAGAGCTGGCGCAGCAGCGCGAGGCGCCCGCAGAGTGAGCGGCTGCGCCTCGCCTGTATGGGGCTCCCTGCCGGCTAGGCAAAGCCGGGGAGCTGGCACTTTAAGTGCTCGTCGTGGCCACAGCGTGTGGCTCGTGTTGCGAAACTTGCTCGTCCTCCGAACGTTAATAAATGATAAAATTTTGCTCGTTTTACGAGTAGCTCGCATACCGAGTTACTCGTAATCCGAGGTATTACTGTAGGCTCAAATGAGGGAGAGGGCCCACTGAGGGTGCCTTCTTGCCCAATGGCCCTCCAAAACCTGGAGCTGGCACTGTTTAAAGGCCTCTAAAAAAAATTCACCCTACACCAGGGGTGCAGAACCTCAAACCTGGGGGACAAATCCATCCTGGGGTCCCAATCTGGCCCCCTGGAGTTTCCCAGATGGCCACACCTCCTTTCTCTGCTCCCACCCCATTTCTCTTGTTTGGTGGCTTCCCAGTTTTTGTGCAGTTTTCCCCCCCTTCTGAAAGGCCGAAATGTCTCCCCATAGGCTTAGTTACTGGCAGCGAGAGCTTTAAGCTACAATAATAAGCTGGTGTTTTGGCCCTGCCCCCTTTGCCTTCATCCCTGCCATTTTTGCTTTCAGCCCCACCCACCACTGGAATGTAGCCCCCCCACCCCCCAAGAGCTTCTCCAAAATGGAATCCGTCCCTCCGGCTGAAAGAGGTGCAACACCCCTACCCAAACCATGGTTGGACTGACTCTGCAAAGTATCTTGTGTGTGAAGCAACACCCACCCCTCTTTGGCCTTTGCACTGATCTTCATGAGGAAGAAGTAACTCTAGCTCCTGCAAGTGGGGGCGGGGCATGTGTTCTACTTTAAAGAGAACTGTCCTCTATTTGAAAGGGCTGTCAGAGGGCACTCCTTTGTTTGAACGCATCCTTTGCTTGAGGTGCATTGAGATATATTACAGAACAAAACCAAAAACACGTCGCCTCCACCACGAAATGCCTAAATCTTTAAAACAAAAGAAAGGGTAGTTTTAAGTAGCCGACGTCTTAGAATTTCTTGATGGCTGCATCTATTTCTGAAATAATTGCCTTCAAGCTGATCCATTGATCAGCAGAGAGGGAGATCCCTTTCCGGCCAGGCTTCATGATAGACATAGACATTAATAGATTATAGAGTTGGAAGGAGCCTACAAGGCTATCGAGTCCAACCCCCTGCTCAATGCAGGAAACTAGAGGAGGGGTCTCCCATCCAAGTAATAACCAGGCCTGACCCTGCTTAGCTTTCCACACTCAGACAAGCTGAGCCAGCGTGAGCCACAGGCCTGGCTGGGGCATGCTGGGAGTTGTAGGCCAAAAACATCTGGGGACCCAAGGTTGGAGAACACTGCTCTAAGTAATATGCTGCCCTTTCCGTTGCTTGCACATGACTTCTCATTCAGCCTGCTGTGCTGGATCACCCTGCACACCTTGTCACATGGTTCAGGGTTTTTATTAAACCTTAACCAGCCAAGCAATAAAATTCCATTCCCTGGGACCAAGATGCAATAGCAATACTAATTCAGATATTAAAGAAAAGATAATTGACTTTAAAGTCTGGCCTGGGTCAAATGGCGTGAGAAGAGGTACGCCACACAAGCTAGTTCTCGCTATCCATATGCGAGCTTGATTTGCTTGGCTTTTGAGCAAGATAACTCTCCCCTCCTTTCTTATGGGTCGCTCCTTTCCACCTTAGGTAAGTTTCCCAGCAACTCTACTGACCTATTTTGTCCCACAGGCTTGAGGAGTTTGAGTTATGCACCCTCAGCTCCTCAGATACCTTAGTCACTTCACTGGGCTCCATTTCTTGCCTGGTTTCACAAGGCTGCATAGCTGATATCTGAGGGAAAGTTAAACAAATATATTTCAAGTTCCACTGTGAAATCCAACAGCCAACCTTCCATTTTGAGTGTCTGTCTGCCTGATTAGGGGATGTATTGAACAGGGGGAAGGCAGCCAGCTTATTGAAGAAAACACACGGCGCTCCTCACAGACATTTTGTCTATCTGCCTTATCTGACTCTTAAGGTCATGCAGTTTGCACGTTAAGGGGGAAAAACAATTAAGTTAGCTAATACTGTAAAATATTTTATCAACATTATTCATGAAATATGTCATTCCACTTTTCATTCTTTGGCCTACCATTTCCTTTTGTGCTCAGAGATGTGATCATAATCTTTCCTTATTTCCTCCCGTCTACAGAATCGGTCTGATCTGGTTAATGGTTTATTCTTGCCATGTATGCCTAGCCAGAAAAATCTTGATAGTTTACCTGAGTGCAAACTAGAGCTCTGTTTTTAGAAGCCTGAAATCAATGGGGGAGGCATAAATATATGGACTAGAATGGCAGGATATTATCCATCCTGGGGAGAGAGAAACGTATCCTATTTTTCCTGAACCAAAGCCTCCAGAGAAAAATGGCAGTATTCCCCCATCCTACACACACACACACACACACACACTTTCCTCTTGGGTAAGGTGAGGCCTCATGGCACTTTCTGTGATTTATTAGAAGTACCTTTTTTGTTTTGTTTTACAGCAAGAATGGGCAGACTTCAGACTTACAGGATCTACTTTGTTGCTGTTGTTTTTGCTAGAATCCCAAGAAGATCCACCAGTCAGACCCAAATGATAAATATTGGCTTATGGTCAGATATACACTTAGAATTAAGCAACAGGGTACCTCTGAGCACATGCTCAAACCCAGGAATTTGTTTTCAGTGCCAGAACCGGGCTCACAGCTTTCACACACACATCCTTTCCTGGTTTTCTCCCAACCCTTCTCAGAGGAGGGATCATAGTCCAGTGCTAAGAGCACCTGCTTTGCAGGCAGAAGGTCACAGGTTTGATACCCTGCATCTCCAGGTATAGTTAGGAAAGAATCCTGCCTGAAACCCTGGAGAGCGGCTGCCAGTCAGTGTTGACAATACTGGGCTAGATGGACCAAGGGTCTGACTCAGTCCTAAGGCAGCTTCCTATATATTCCTATATTTCAGCAGTCTAATTTTGTTTAACAACTGGGTCTTGGAAACCCTTGCCAATCTACTGCACATCACCAAGAGATCTACCACTACATCCTGATCTACCTTCTGCCCACTCCTGTCTTACAGAGTGATTTACATCCACAGATCTCACAAAAGAAGCCAGCATCTCAAGGGAAGCCAAAACATAAAGCTAGGGAGTGATCTGCCCACAACAGAAAGACCTGAGTGCTCCACAAATATTCTTGGAACACTGTTATAACATCACATTTTGTAACATGGCACTTATGTTTGTAATTCCATTCCATCCTGGTCACGCTCATGCCTTCCATGCAGAAGATCCCAGGATGAATGAATCCGTGGCATGTCCGGTCAACAAGGTTCTCAGATGGCAGCTGGGAAAGGGCCCTGCTATGCCTGAGAACTTGGAGAGCTGTTGTGAATCTGAGTTTACACTACTGGGTGTGATAGACTTATGGTCTGAAAGAACAAGGCAGCTTCACATGTAAGCACTTAAATGCCAGTATAGCAAGTCTTAAGCTTCATCCAGCCATTCTGATTTTTTAAAGGTACAATCTTATGCATGTTTAGGCAGAAAAAGGTCCTACAACTCCCAGCATTCCCGCCGGCTGGTATGGGGAAGTAGTAGGACTTTTAAAAAATTACAATTAAATTACAATTAAAATTTACAATTAAAAAGTTGTAGGACATCTTTCTGTCTAAACGTGCATAGGATTGCACCCTTAATTTTGAAAACAATATAGTTCTTTGGATTTAATGCAAAATATGTATGGACTTTCTTGGTGGCCCAGTGTGCAGCGATAATGCTTCTTAGGGTGCATGTTTAGACAGAAAAAATGTCCTACTTTTCTTCCTAAACATGCATAGGATTGCACCCTTACAGTGCAATCCTTTGCACGTCTACTGGGAAGTAAGTCCCATGGAGTTCAATGGGACTTATTTCTAGGTAAGTAAGTATAGGATTGCAGTCTTAATCTCCTAACAGTTTCGAGGAGATCAGGAGTGTCACACAGGCTTCTTCTACTACTTCCCAATTCTTTTTCAGAGCTATTCATGGTAAGTGTTAAGTCCATGCTGATATTTTCACTCCCATGTATAGATCAAGCCAGTTTGTATACCCGCTTCTAACATGGTTGCAAATAAGGACATGCTAATCAACAAAACCCGAGCTCAATGAGGTTCTCCGAATTCAGGAAGGAATATCAACCGTCTCCTGTCGTTGACCACCAAAGCAAATCTATACAAACCGAGTTACACTGCCTCTGAAATATACCATGTCAATGGAAATGTCATTTGGTGCACTCTTCTTGCAGGAGAGCATTCCAGGCTGATCTCAAAGTCAAAGATATGATGTATGAGTGGAGGCCACCCTTTAGATATTCCGGGCATAAGCCATTTAGGGTGCAATCCTAGATACACTTACCATTGTACTCAGTGGAGCTTACTGGGATTGTACTGTTAAAGAGTACCAAGCACCAAATTATGTGCAGAAGTGTACAGGCAGTGAATGAAGACTTTGAAGCACGTGTGTAATAAACTCACAAAACCCTACTCAAATAAAAGGTGAGATGTCATGTTCTGAAGTATGGGTTTGCACTAGCCATAGACCAGATGTATGGTGAAGACACCAGATATCCCACCACCACCTCATATTATGCTAAGGGGATTGTGTGAATTTACCTTTGATTTGGAGCCAGCACAGCAAACACCCTTTTAACTTACAGTATTTTTGTATTAATTTGTAAGCCAGATAAAACACAGGGGAACCCAGGTGCCCAAAGTTGGGACCGACTGACACACTCTCACAAGGGTATCAACATTGTTGGGATAGTTCTGCATGACTTAGAAAGTTGAAGCCTGGCAATACACAGTAGCCTAATTACTAGAAAATTATCACAATGAGCTGTTTGTACATCACTCCTTTGAAACACGTGACCCAAATTGCATCCCCACATGGTTAAGGTATTTCCACACCATTCACAAAGCTGCAATTTTGTATACATATAGTCCAAGACATCCTGATTACCAGGGCATATCATTTGTACTTCTCTCCCTCAAATATGCGGGAATGGGGTGGCGAGGGTGTGGGAGGAGGAATGAAGCATATCCCCAAATGCTTAAGGTACATTAGCATTGGCTAGAAACTGAAATTTGCAACTCAAGATAACTAGAAAAAGTCTGAAGGGACAGTTTTTCATCTCTCAAACTCAAAATACTGACCTCATAATAGTACTCCAGCAGAGAGCAAACCATACCATAGATGCAACAGAATGGAGATGTGAGGAAATTCTCTTTTCATGTGATTCAATTCACCTTAAACTGGAAGAGGGAATTTGCAGTAGTAGTCAAGAACATAAAACTAATATGGGATAAGCTACACAAGTGACAGAATGGTGGGTCTATGGGATGGCAGTACCTCCGCCCCCACCCCCGCCCTGTACACGTTAATAATCCTTGGCCTAGGGGAAGGAGGATTTCCCGTGGCAACCAGGAACGTATCTGTGCTAGCAGGCTGTAAACTGTATTTACCAACATATCTGTGTAAATGCAAAGCACAGTAATGTTCTCAATCTCATTTTTTTTTGGCCATTCTTGAATCTATTTGGAATCTCCTGCTTCCAGCCATATCCATCAGTTCATGTTATTTTCCTTTCTTGGGGACTGTAGATGTTATCTGCCTCCTTTCGTATCAACATAACTGGAATGTGTGGCATGGCCTTCCTTCCCTCTGTCCCAGTGCCAGGCTCCTCTAGGGTGCCTTCATATCACACAGAAGGGCCATCTATTGTACCCTGAAGTGGGTGTGCAAATTTACCCAGCCAGGTATGCTGGCACCCTTAGCTGGTCATTTCTCCTCTTTGGAGAAGGCAGGGCATCTCTCTCAGCCTCCTTGTGGCTGCCGAGGGCCCTCTTTACATCAAAGAAATATGTTAGTCCCAGGAAAGTAGGACAGGGACCAATGGCTGTGATTTTCCACCTCTTAAGAGTGCAGGCTCACTTGCAGCAGGATGACCACCTACTCATCCCCCAAAAAGAGGACAACAGAGGACACGGATTTATGTAAAATTTGCATATGTGAATTGATATGTTTAGATGCAAATTCAGAAATTACTATAAGTAGAAATACACTACATCTTACCATCGTGGGGAAGACTGTGACCAGGTGACCTGTGTGCCTGCTCAGTCTGCTCTCCAGGTGTTAACTGCTAACGGGGAACTTCCTCCTGCTCTCCCTTCTGATGGTTCTTTATCTTTGAACTGAACTTGGACTGGACAGCTGGTCCAGCAGAAGATATATGCCTTCAAATAGAGGACTGTCCCCTGTAAAGTAGGGCACATGGTCACCCCACTCACTTGTGTCCCACTTCATAGAGTGTCCCTGCATACAGCACCAATTTTAGACTAAAATGCCCTTGTCAGCATCTACACTTTAAAAAGCAGTTTGCACACCGACACTTTGAATTTTGCTAATATTCAGAAACTAAGAATGCAACCCTATAACATCATGTCTACTCAGAAATAAGCTCCATAGCATTCAATGGGGTTTGCTCCCAGGCAGGTGGGCACGGGATTGCACTGCAGCCTTGGCTTCAGAAAATGTGGGCTGCCAATGAATGTCCCTGAATCCTCACAGCTACTGCTGGCTTTAGTCAGTATTATGAATCAACGAAAAGCTCTCAAAAAAGGGAGAAGAATACAAATCAGAATTTTTAACCCAGAGTTTGTGTTTCCAAGTTTATTTTGAAGATTGCCTCATTCATTTCAGTCCAGGGATGTTGAAGAGTCCTTGGTTTTGAGTCACGAGTCTTTGGACCCGAGTCTCGAGTCCGAGTCCTTGGTCCAAAATGGTGACTCACGAGTCCAGAGTCACTCCCAAAGCTGACTCCACGAGTCCCTATTAAAATCAATGGGGGGTTTTCCCAACAAAATAAGGCTATTTCAGATGTGGGGCTTAAATAAATTCTAGGCACAAGTGTGCCTTTTTATTTCAAAACTCTGCAACTGATTTTGGCAAGAACAGACCAGGCAGACAAACCCAAAATAGGCAGAGGAGGCAGGGAACCCCAAAGCAGGCAGGCAGAGGCCTTTGTCTTGGACAATTCAAACTGTGGAACTGGTTAAGAAGAGACCAGGCAGGCAGAGGAGGCTGGGAACCCCAAACAGGCAGGCAGAGGCAGCCAAACCCAAAATGTCTGAAAGGTTGCATTTTAGGAAAATGATTTTAAAAAATAAACTCGCTGTACTTCTTAAAACCTACCCATGTTGCATTTGAGGAACACGATTTTGGAACATGAGTCCTTGGTTTCGAGTCCCGAGTCGAGTCTCGAGTCCCATTAAAAATATTGGGACTCGAGTCTGACTCGAGTCAGAGGGGGGACTCAGTCCGATTCACGAGTCGAGTCCTGGAGTCCGAGTCCCTATCCCTGTTTCAGTCCCAGCACCAGCATTCAATACAGGAATAATATTGGAACTGCAGGTCTGGATCAGAGATATGGCCAGTGACAGCAGTTGATAACATGATGGGACTCCTCCTGTCAAGGCCCAGATCACTTGAACTCTCATAATTATTTAAGACTTATGAACTCACAGCTGAATGTGTCGACTTGAAAAGTATTTTGTCTGCAGGTGGCATCGAGAGCACATAATGCAGGCCACATGCTGGAGCCGGGTCAGTGCTTGGATGGGTGATTGCCTGGGCTGCCCACATCTGTTCTCCTGCATTGAGCAGGGGGTTGGACTCGATGGCCTTATAGCCCCCTTCCAACTCTACTATTCTATGATTCTATGATTCCTTTCTCTGATTTTGAGCTATGCTGGGTAATTCAGACATAATTCATAATTCCGTTCTCAGATGATGGAGGAGCCATCAATGCTGAATGTGTATTTGTGAACCAGTCATAAATCCCTCCTTAATAAGCATTTGAACTTAAGCCTAGAAACTGCTTCTGCCTTTAAAAGATGGTAATTTGATTTTTTAAAAAAAAAATACAGTCCCATGTAGTTGTATCAGGCTTCATTAGAAATGTTTTCATAAGGCCACTATTTTCTTGTATGGGAGAGGCTATGCTCCCTCAGAAGGTAGGCCCAGGTTTTATGTTTCTCTGGGACAGGTTTGGGGAGCCTGTGACAGTCCAGATGTTGTTGGACTACAACTCCCATTATCCATGACCATTGGCCATGGTGGCCTGGGACTTATGGAACTTGTATCCAACAACATCTGGAGGGCTACAGGTTCCCCATCTCTGTACTAGGGTAAACAATGGCACCTTGTGATTATTATGATGGTAGTTGGTGATGTGCATCTTTAAGACTGAATCTGTTCACAGGAGTAGGTTAATGCACGTCCACCAGATTGCTTGTATTTAATAGCCACATTTCATTATGTTGAGGAACTATCCACCAAAATAAAGATGGCTGTTCCCAGTAGTTTATATGCTGGATCCACTATATTCACAAGTAAAAAACACACCAGGGTTTTGGGTTCTTAGATACCCTGGATATAGAATTAATTTATGTAGAGCCTATGCTTTGAAGAGTGGCCTCATCCAGCCAGTGGTGCCATCGGGGCATGACTTTGGGGCAGCTGGCCAGGGCTCCACTCAGCTGAATGAGCAGGAGGGCCTCCAAATGCAGCAGAGCTGGCTTCACCGCACCTTGTAGTATCTGAAGGAATACACATTACCAGCTAAAGTTGGTGGTGGGGTATTAGACTTAGGGTACAATCCCATGCATCTTTAGACAGAGAAAGTCCTACAACCCCCAGCATTCCCCAGCCAGCAGGGCTGGCTGGGGAATGCTGTAGGTTGTAGGACTTTTTCTGTCTAAACATGCTGCAATAGGATTGTACCCTAAGTCTAACATCTAAAGCTATTTAACTTTAGTTACCTAAAGTTACCTAACTGAACCATTGAACTCAACATCCATTAAAGTCAAGGGAGCCTTTTCATTTACCTCAACAGGATATGAAGTGGGATCCATTTTCAGTTTCCCATGCAGCCTAAGGACTTGACCTGATGTCAAGCATCTAAAGCAACATGAAGCAGACAATAAAAGCCTCCTTCTGTCCCCGACCACCTATTTTATTTATTTTATTTTTTAAATTACACCAGCGGTGTGTGCTGTTCTCACACTCGGATTCACACCCTGTTGTTATATATTAGTGCCAGGACATTCTTCAGCTCAAGTACATCTAGGAGGGGTCTGAATCTTACTAATACAGAAGTACAGAACCTGGAACAGCACACACGAGAAGCATTTCTGGATCCAGCTTTGTGAACCAGATAAAACATCTGATAAGGTGCAGTGAAACAGACTGGTTGGAACCCTCTTTAATTACGATTGATCGATTGATTCCTGCTTTATACCTTCATATTTATTGATTCATGTTCCTATTTTGAGTGCTATAAAATTTGCTTGGGACTATACAGGCCATCTCATCCTCCCAGAAGGACATAGTGGTGCTACATGAACAGAGCATGGAAGTCCTTATGCAGGGGGCAGGCGGAGGCAAATGTGCAGTTTCTTAGGGACGGGCAAAGTTTGTAGGGCTTTGTATAGGCCACTTGGAAAAGCTCCCCACCTCCCTTCCCGAACTTTGGTTTGCTGCACTGCACACATTGCATCTGCAACATGGGTACTGCTTTTAAGCACTCCACGTAACGGCTGTTGTTGCATGCTGAGCCATTTTAGATGCAGTGGCTGACTACCCAGATTGGGGCAATTTGATTCGTGCCGCTGCAGATGGTTTGTGATGTCGTGGAGAATATTATTGCCCAATCTATGCAATGAGCCACAGCAGCATAGAATATTGCTCACGGTGGGGTAACAGTTGTCACGAGAAGGAGTGATGTAAAGTGGCATCCGATCCGCATGGTGGCTGTGACTGGCGGGAAAGCCCAGTCATGTAGCAACGTTGACACGAAGCAGGTACGGTCCTGAGAAGTAGCTGGATGGGAGCCCGCTAGGAGCTTCCACGTGAGTTGCTCTGAGCTTCGAAAGGTAAAGCTGGATCGATCTATGCCATCTGCCAAGGTTTTGCCATAGTTAGCATGACCAAGTAACAGAACCCAAAGTGGAAAGACCCCACTATGCGGGTAGGAACAAGTTTGAATTTCAAGGGATTTGGCTACCAGGGGCAGGGAGCAGATTTAGCCCGCACCCAATAATATTGCTGAGTGCACTTCTCTACTTTCACCCATGGAAGTGGATGGTTGACATCACTGGATGGCAGTGTACTTTGGGATGGCATTGGGGCAGGGGCAAAACCTGCCCCCTGCCCCTGACAGGGATACTGCAGCTGCAGGGGATGACGGCACACAGAGAAGCCTCTCCCCAGCAATATTCAGACCTTCTCTCCCCGCCCGTGCCAGCTGCAAGAGCACTCTGGCCATCATAATGACCAGTATCTTGTTAATAATGAATAACAAGTGTATGTGAGTTGGCTCTGTCTCACTTCTCTCAATTCCCCTTAGACCTCACTCCCATCTAGTTAGATCGTCATATCTTGTGACTGCGCATTAGGGATGCTTGAGAAATCCGCATAGCATGGAATTATTTTCAAACATTATGGATCCAAACTATATAGAACGATCAACGGATTGTACTGTCTTTTCCCCACATGCCTCTGCACCTCTTTGAATCTGGAGATGTTTCCCGATCTCTGCAGTTGAACTATATACGCATCTCACAGTGTAACAACAATAAATGTAACTATTGGCACATTATGTCTATGTCTATTTTCGCAGATATGCAAAAGAAAGTATATTTACACTTTTTACAGTGCTTAGGCTAGACCGGCAATTATTAGGTTAAAACCATAGAGAAAGCAGGTGCCCTGGCTGGTCAGACAGGTAAGAAGAGCAAACAGGAGATGCAGAAAATTATTCAAGGGAGTTCAAGCGGATGCCAGAAAAGGAGGTAAAGAGGAGACGTAAATGAGATAGGAAAAGAGGAAAGCAAAGCAAATTAGGTTGAGGGACGAGACCAGGATGCAAAAAAGTGTGTGTGCGTGTGTGTGTATATATATATATATATATATATATATATATGTGTGTGTGTGTGTGTGTGTGTGTGTGTGTGAGATATATATATATATATATATATATATATATATATAATATAGATGCACTAAATACAGTACAAGGTTCATATAACTACAAATTATTATACATAATTTAGCAAACCTACATGGTGAGTTTGCAACCATCTGCTTTATAGAAAGTGAATGGAATTTAATTTGAAAACCATGAAACACAGTTGGAATGGAGGAATGGAGATCCATCCACCTGTAATGCATACATGTATTATTATTTTTAATGTGTGCACATGGGACATGTTCATATGCTGAGGAGCCATGGCTAACCATGCTTTCCCAGAGTTTGTACATGTGTGCAACTAAGATATGTGTGTGATTGTCATACAAGATGATACAAATGCTGCTTCTATACATTTTGTTACGCTGAGGTGTTTTCTGTTTCGGATTAAAGGGTCCTGAAAGGTCCACATAACAAACTTTGTGGTTAGACACTTGCCCAGTGTTGTTATGGTGAGTAGCTTGTCAGACTCACCACTCAAATTGTTCTGTTAATCTAGGCATGAGTGTGTCTTCTGCATTTAGCTGTAAAACTGGGTGACAGGCGGCATTGGTCCTGGAGTATAGGACCTCAAAGTATTGTCACTGTCCTCTAGAAGAACTAGAAGCCTCGGGCAAGTGTTAATTAGAGCCAGTGTGACGTAATAGCTGCAGCAGTGTTGGACTGAGACTTGGTGGGAGACCCAGGTTCAGTCCCCACTCACTCAGCCATGAGGCATTGAGCCAGTCATTTCCCCTCAGTCTCATTTACCTCACAGGTTTGTTGTGAGGATAATGAGGATGGGGAGGAGATTCATGTTAGCCACTCTGAGCTCTTTGGAGGGATAAAAATGTAATTAATATATAAATGATATGTAAAGCTGAGTGTAAACAATTGGAGCTTTGCCCATGGGGTACCAGCTGTTCATACCAGCCGTTTCTCTTCCAAATGGTTGGTACACTGGGAACGCAGCACTTAGCTGGCATCTTCTCCATCCGCCTATCTTTTTACATATGTAAGACATTGCACTGGAGATCGCTTCAGTGCATGATGCAACCTTTGGACAGCTTTTACAGCTGTCAGGCTGTCTCTCTCAGTTCCAGTATCCAGTCATCACTTTAATGTGGATAACAGTTATGCACTATTACTGCAGCTGGGTAAGTGTATAATGTGATGTCTTGGAAGAAGCAACAACATTATTTTTAAAAACCCTCCCACCCTCCCTCTCAGCAGGCATTTATCTGGGGAAGGCATCAGTAGTAACACCAAGAGAATCAAATGAATGAATAAACGAAAAGCAAAGTCACAGTCCGGGAAATCTCATGCTTCCCAAGTTAAAATTAAATAAGAGTAACAGCAGGAGGAAGAGGAAGCTGGAGCATAACATCATTAAGAAGGAGAAATCAAACTACTTTCCAGATGGTTTGGAACTTTAAATAACCCAAGTTAACCCCAAGTGCCAAGGCTGGAGATTATTGTAGTTCATTGCTTCACATTGATAAAAGTGCTAGTGGATCACTAGCTATTACAGGCTCCCTTCACTGTGGACAATATAAAAAATGCCATCTTTCCAGTCCTTGGCTATTCTCTGGTAGTGGAGTTCATTTGTAAGTGATCGGTATGCAGTCAGGCTCCAAGGGACAAGATACCATTTTAGGACATCATCATCAGGCGATCACTCGTGACCGAGTAAGATTGTCTTCCAGGATAAAAATTTGCAAAAAGGAAATTTTAAAAGGAGGAAATTCTAAAGAAAAATTGTGTAGACTCTAGCGATGGGTCCGTAAGTGACTGTGGAGGCCAATTCTAGATCCACACAGCTTCCCACAGTGAGGACACAGGTTACCAGATGGGAGATGGTCCTGTAAAGGATTCATTTGACGTGCTTTTTGCTTAGCATGTTTCTCCCTTTCACCTTGCACTTGGGCTTCTTCAAAGTCAATAGAACCTTTGTGAAAGGCCAACCTCCAGTTAGATCGTTCATGGGCCAGAGCTTCCCAGTTTTCGATGTTTATATTGCATTTTTTTAGATTAGCCTTAAGAACATCTTTAAACCTCTTATATTGACCACCGATATTCCGCTTTCCATCCTTGAGTTGGGAATAAAGTAACTGCTTTGGGAGATGGCAGTCAGACATTCAAACAACATGACCGGTCCACTGAAGTTGGCGTTGAAGGATCATTTTTTCAACGCTAGTAGTCTTTGCTTCTTCCAGTACACTGACATTTGTTCGCCTATCTTCCCAAGTAATTCGCAGGATTTTCCAGAGGCAACATTGATGAAATCTTTCAAATCAGGAGGTGTTCGGAACAAAGAGCTTCATACTAGCGATCCACAACCTTACATTTGGCTGGTCATCTTGATTCGATGTACTTCAATACCCACAGTTGTCTAGGTCTATCTTTACCATGTGCTCCCTCCCCTGGTCTTTCCAACACCTTTGCAACACCCCCAAGCCAATAGCCCCGTGACTCTCCTGCCCATAGAATGGGTACTAGGGTTTCCCTCAGCCATCTCCTGCCTCCACTCCTGGATCCCCAGCTATAGGAATAATGACCTGGATGACTTCTTGGACCTACTTCTCCATCTAGGGTGACCACGTGTCCTACTTTACAGAGGGCAGTTCTCTATATGAAGGGCTATCCAATCCAAGCATGGTTTCAACATAAAGAACCATCAGAAGGTAGAGCAGGATCCTAGAAGTTGCCCATCAACACTGAGCTGCTGGCCAGCAGACTGAGCAGGTATGCACACAGGTCACCTGGGCACAGTCTTCCCCACTATGGTGATATATATTGTATTTCTATTCAAATTATAGTAATTATTTCTGAATTTGCAACTATACATATATAAATTAGTTTATGCACTTTTTTGGGGGGGGGAGATCCATACCCTTTTTTGTCCTCTTTTTGGATGATTTGTAAGTGGCCATCCTATTCCTCCATCACACTCTATTTGTGAACTTCCTGGGGACATCTGGCAGACTAATATTGGAGACAGAAAGTTGTGTCCAATGTTAGTCATGACTAATTTAAGTCCCATTAATTTCAGTGGGTCTGCTTTAAGTAGGACTAACATTGGATAAAACCCAGAGTGCTGGACCAAACAGACATTTCACTTGATGGCCAAGCAAGGTAATTATTAGGTTCTTACCTTAGGTGCAAAAGTTTGTATATGAAATCCAAAAACTGACTCTGTTTGAGGCCTACACAGTTGAGTCATATAAATGCATACACCCAAGACACGTCACACTGTTCTTTCTTTCCTCTGAATTCCCAGATCTTACAAATGAATCCAAAATTAACTTTCCCGGCTGTGACAGCAATGCTTCTGTCACTGTAACCTCCAAATCCTTTTCAGCAGTCCTTTGTATTGCTCTGGTTCTCCAGGTCATGTCACAAAGCCCTGGACTGTGGAATGAGAGCATGTAGCCACCCAAGAAAATAACCCATTTTGACTTGACAGATACAGTGCTGGGCACCACACAGCATCTGGAATCAGCCAAGAAAACAAAACTCTAGGAAGATGCATTATGTATTCATGGCATTCTGTTTATCCACCCAGCCAGTTACTGTGTCAAAGGAGGAAATAGGTTTGATAGAACAGTGTTTTTTTCTTAAAAAATCTATATTGGACTTGGCTGATAGATGAGTCATTTCATTTTGTTCGGAATGCTACATAGCCCCAGCTGTGTTATATTTTCTTCCAATGACTTCCACAGGTAAAGGTTAAGCTAACAGGCTTAATTCCCTAGGTCCTTTTTTTCACTTTTTGAAGACAAGAATTATCTTGCAAAAAAATAGAAGTTAGCTAGGAAGTCTTAAACACCAAAATCTGCAGTGCCTGTCTACTCAGAAGTAAGTCCCTCTTGATTCAATGGGGCTTACTCCCCAGCGAGTGGCTTAGGACTGCACAATCTGGTTCATGTTTATGTGGAAGAAAGTCCCACTCTGTTACTTGGCTTACTCCCAGGCAAGTTTGCACAGGATATCAGTCTTAAACATAAAAATGTAGAGAAATGCAAAGCTGACCAGCAACTCCTGCCTTCAAAGGCCAACAAGGTAGCCCTAAAGCCTGTGGTGCAATGTGCAGTAGGAAAAAGATTGAAAAGCTTTATGTAATTAAGAGGTGACACTTCTTTAAGAGATCATAATGAGAAATGTGGATTAATTTTTTTTAAATGTACTTGTATTTAATAATACCTAAAATCTTTGCAATTAATCTCTGCAACATATTGGGCTAAAGAGGCCTTTGACCCAGCTTGTGTGGGAGTGAGTCACTGGCCGGAGCCAAGGCTGCTGTCCCTTCAGCCCTCACCTAGTTGAAAATATGGCCTCTTTTAAAACTAGGGAATGCTTGAATCACAGGGCCCCCAGATGGGCTCTGTCCCTAATTCCTGTTTCACATACCCCTTAGCTACTGTAAGGACCAGCACCAGGTTTGCTGAGGTCCCTGGGGCCTTCTAGGGTGGGCCCCGCAGTGGTGGCACTCTCCTTCAAGTGGCCTCCTCAACAGATGTGCCCTCTCTGCCCCCTTACCTCACCTTGGTGGTGGCAGGTGCAGGGCAGGTGCCAAGGATAGGAATGGTTGGGCACCCGCCAAGGGTCCACAGCCCAGCAGGGGCTCACTGACAACAGCCCCCTGGAATTGTTCCTCCTCTTTTTCACCATTGCAAGGGCAGCAGGGCGGCGGGCCTGGGGGATCTAACTTTCTGGGTTTTTTGCGTTCACAGACGGCTCACACGAGCGTCACCTTCCCCTGCACACTTGTTTGCAAGTGTAGCAAACAAGTGTTGTTCGTTTTTGTTCGTTATTGTTCGTGAACCGCTCACTCAGGGGAGAAATTTAAGAAATATGACATAAAAATATAGGACTCAGAGGTGCCTTTTTAGTTGATCAAATGTGATTCCCCTTATCAATTTGAAATTACGTCACACACAGTAAAGGACTGCAAAGTAAAGAGCTCTTTTTGGCTGGAGCCCGGCGAACTGACTTTAGGATCGTTGAATCTCGTCCACAAACCTTGAGATGAACAACAGGACGAAGCGAAAGGGAGAACGATCGCGAACGATCGCGAACAGCTGAACAAAGCATATTCTCGCTTGCTGAACAGCACTTTCGAGATTCTCATACAGCCCTTGAAGCCTGCTTCCTCACCTGCCTCTCGCCAGTATGGTGGTGAGACGGAGGAGCAGGAGATGCCACGCCACTGCCTGCTTGCCCTCTGGCTTTCTGCCTGCCAATCAAGCAAGCAGTAGCAATGATGAGAAAGAGGATGAGGAGCAGCAGCAGCTGGAGGCAATGGCAGTGAGAAGGTAGATTGACTGACAGAGGGGGCTCATTGAGGGTACCTTGCCAAGGCCCCTCAAAAACCTGGAGCCGGGGCAGGTGGGTGCAGCAGCAGCAGCAGCAGCAGCAGCAGCAGCAGCAGCAGCAAAAAAGCTGGTCAGTGGTCTAGCAAGAAAATGCTGCCTCTGGCTCCTGCCATTTAATTGGGGTTGTGGAGTTCATTATCACACACACACACCCCGACCAGTGCCATCTCCAGGTCTTTGAAGGCCCTTGAGCAAGACACCGTCAATGAGCCGCCTCACCCAGTGTGCCTACCTTCTCGCTGCCATTGTCACCAGCTGCAGTTGTGCCTCATCCTCTTTCTTATCCTTTTTGCTTGCTTGCTTGACAGGCGGAGAAACAGTGAGCAAGTAGGCAGCGGCATTTACTGCTCTTCCTTCTCACCACCGCCGTTTTCTGGGCTAGAGCGAGAGTCAGGGGAACAAGCAGGTTGCAATGGTGAAAAGGAAGGGCAAAACCAGGAACTCTAGTCAGTGGGCCCCTGCTGGTGTGTGGGCCCTTAGCAGGAGACCGGCCATGCCTACCCTTGACGCTGCCCCCCCCCCCCCATAAGCCTCCTTCCTGCTCTTTCCTCCATAATTTGAGCACTGAAACCAGATTGTTTGAAAGGGACAACTGTGTTATTCTGTTGTGGCAGAAACAACCAAGAGTTTTCTGATACGTTCAAGACTAACAGATTTATTGTGTCACAGACCTTCGGGGGGGGCTAGTGTCCACAAAGAGCCCTTATGAGCAATCAAAAATCCATGCTGCCCTGTCCACAACAGATGTATTTATCTGGAAACTGTCACAAGACTGAGCTCAGGTGAATTTTTTGCCATCTCACAGATGTCAGCCGGTCTTTCTGAATGTCATGTCTAGCTCTTTTGCACGCACTCACTGCCCATTCTTCAGTACAGCGCTCCCTGACAGAAGCCTCATGAAGACGTGCATTGCCATTCTATTGAGCAAACAGGAGATTTCCCAGGACTGCAATGGAACAGCCTCCATGTTGCTGTTCTGCAAACAGAAAGTGCTGCCACGGCTTTAGGAACATTAACAAAATAAGTAAACATTCACAACCTCTCTGTATTTGTCATGGTATTTCCCCCCCCCCCTCTGATTTCCTCAGTGACCTTTGATAAGAAAGTGGTCTGCTGGAATTGCCCCAGATTGCTGGGAACTTGTGTGAGACAGCCGCTTATCTCAACTAGAGAATTTTGAAGTGCTGGTGTAAATTTACCTAGACTGGTATGTTTGCACCCGTGTAAGGACCTTTGGCTTCACTGGTTTTATCTTCCTCTGCAAAATAAGGGCATCACTTGAACTCCTCATTGCCGCCACTAGCCTGGTTGAATTTAGAGAACTATGTCCAGGGGAAACAAAAAATATTAATAATGGGGGGGGGGGGAATCCAAGTGAAACAAAGAAAAATGCTTGAAAAAATGTGTTTCCTCAGTTTAGCTCTGTTGACTTTGGTTCTGATTGTTCAAGGAGGTGCTTTGGCCACTCCTATTCATTCTCAGGTTAATCTCAGCTTAACAAGGGCTGTGTTCACTTCTTGGTGCACTGTGTTTATTGGGGAATGAAGGAATAACAAGAAAGCTGACATCTTCAGTGTGCAGTCAGCTGGGCCACATAATTGTTAAATTAATGATCTGACTAACAACAACAACAACAACAACAACAACAACAACAACAACATATTCTTATTTTCTATTAATCAGACCTGGCCTGGCCTGACCTGACCTGAGCAGATGTTCTTGGGGATCTAAGCCTAGTGGTATCTTCAAACTATCATTCCAGGCTGCACGCCTGTTGCATGTGGATAATTCCAGTGGAACCCATTTTTCTGCTGACTCCCCCAAATGTGGAAATACAAAACAGGCAAGCATCAGAAAGACAGCGCCATGAGAGGTGTGTTTGCTGTTCAGGAGAGTAGAAATTATCAGACCCCGCATCAGATTTGTAGACCTAAAGATTCCCCTTAGGGGAGAGGCCATGGCTCAGTGATAGAGGGCATGCTTTCCATGAATGGAATAATAGAACTGTAGCATTGGAAGGGCACTGTAGAGTTCGGAGGTCATCTAGTCCAATCTCCTGCTCAATGGAGAAATCTGGAACCACAGCACACCTGACAGATGGATGTCAAGCTTCTGCTTAAATACCTCCAGTGAAGAGCCCCCAAGCCAGCCAGTTTCACTGTCAATGTTTCCCCTAATATTTAGCCAGAAGCTGTTTCTTTGCCATTTCCACCATGAGTTCTAGTCCTGCCCTCTGGAGCAACAGAGAACAAGTGTGCTCCATCTCCGATGTGACGGCCCTTCAGATATTTGAAGACAGCTATTGTGTCTCCCCTTAATCCTCTCTTCTCCAGGTTAAACATACCCAGCTCTTGCAACTGTTTCTCATTGGACTTGGTTTCCAGAGCAAGAAGATCCCAGGTTCAACTCTTGGCTTGCAACATCTCCAATAAAAGAGAGGGCTGGAAAAGAACTTGGAGAGCAAGTGCCACTCAGAGCAACATTATTGGATTCGATGGATCAACAGATGGAAGTCTGCACTGGCATGGGGGGAAAGTGGAAATCCAGGTGGAATGCTGTTGCACACAAATGGCTTGCTGTAGATCAGGGATCCCACCAGCCCTAGCCAGCATAGCCAGTGGTGAGGGATGATAGGAGTTGTAGGCCAAAACATCTGGAGGGGCACAAGTTGCCCACCCCTGCTGTAGATTGATAAATACAGACAAGGACTGAGAACAAGAATGAAATACAAGTTTAGAAAGCGACTAAACTGCAATAGGTGCAGACTCACACCTATCTGATGTAAAATGTCCCTGTGAACATTAGAGCATCTCTGTGAACATCAAATTATTGGTTCCTTAATAGTGTTAACCAGGGTTGATGCTAGGTACCAAAAAGATGAGGAGGTTCAGGGAATGCTTATCAAATTTGCAGATGACACAAAATTGGGTGGAACAGTTAATACAGAAGACAGAAACAAAATTCAAAGTAATCTCGATAGGCTGGAGTGCTGGGCTGAAAACAACAGAATGAAATTTAATAGGGATAAATGCCAGGTGCTGCACCTAGGAAAAAGAAACCAAAAGCACAGTTACAGGATAGGGGATATACTTGCCTCAACAATACTACAAGTGAGAAGTGGAATTGTTGTAGATCACAAGCTGAATATGAGCCAGCAATATGATGTGGCTGCAAAAAAGGCAAATGCTATTTTGGGCTGCATTAATAGAAGTGTAGCTTCCAAATAGCGGGAAGTACTAGTTCCCCTCTACTCAGCACTGGTTAGGCCTCATCTTGAGTACTACATCCAGTTCTGGGCACCACCCTTAAGAAGGATGTAGACAAACTGGAAAGGGTTCAGAGAAGGGCAACAAAGATGATCAGGGGACTGGAAACAAAGCCCTATGAGGAGAGACTGAAAGAACTGGGCATGTTTAGCCTTCAGAAGAGAAGACTGAGGGGAGATATGATAGCACTGTTCAAGTACTTGAAACGTTGTCATACAGAGGAGGGTCAGGATCTCTTCTCGATCATCCCAGATTGCAGGACACGGAATAATGGGCTCAAGTTACAGGAAGCCAGATTCTGCTTGGACATCAGGAAAAATGTCCTGACTGTCAGAGCAATACGACAATGGAACCAACTGCCTATGGAGGTGGTGGGCTCTCCCACAGTGGAGGCATTCAAGATGCAGCTGGACAGCCATCTCTCAGGGATGCTTTGACTTGGATTCCTGCATTGAGCAGGGGGTTGGACTCGATGGCCTTATAGGCCCCTTCCAACTCTACTTTTCTATGATTCTATGATTTTTAAAACATTGCACATGCTAATTTACATATGCAAATAGATGTACATAATTAGAAATAATTACTATAATTTAAATTTTATAGAAGGCAACCTAATTATCCTCTTGCTTGCTTTCAGGACAGAACTGTGCAATCTCCCAAATTGTGCTTGCTTAAAACTTACCCTCCAGGCACCCACACTTTTCCTTGATCTTTCAAATCCAGATGGGAAGGATGGAGTGCCTGAGGGGACCAGCAAAGTAGGGATGTAACTTTCTGATTTTTGCACAGCACCGTTAAACATTTACCAACTAATTGCAAACTGAACATGGCACACAGGCAAGGAGAGTGTAGGAATGTACGGTATTATAGACGGTAACAACCTATGCTCTTAGGATGCAAACTTACACAATTACTAGGGAGTAACCCCCATTAAACATAGTTGGATTTACTTCTGAGTAAATCCTCACTCACTCAAGCACTCTCCCTCCCAGTGCTTTTTTTCTGGAGAAAAAGGTACCGGAACTCTTGGATTACATTTCCTCGGGAGTAGATGGCGATTAAATTGTAATGCAATTAATAGAAGAAAAGGTGCTGGAACTCAGTTCCGGTGAGTTCCACCAGAAAAAAAGCCCTGCTCCCTCCCCTCCCCCACCCCACTCCATCACAAACAAGCATAAGAGCACCAGAAAGATTGCTCAGGACTGGAGGAAGTTGCTTGGCTCCACATTTTATTTCAAATACTTTATTTTGGTACTTTCTGGGATTCTAGAACATTTTTTTTTACAGTTCTTGGGTTCTAGGTTCTTGAAATCCTTAAATCTACACCAAATGTTGCAATATTAAGTTGTCGTCATCATCATCATCATCATCATCATCATGCAACTCTAAAAGTATCAAAATGCATAGTTGGATACCTTTATTAGCACCAACCAAAAATCCTAATACAAGTATTATCCAACTGTGGATTTTGGGTTTTTATTTCTCATGGACCAGCATGACTACCTTTGTTTTTGTTTGTTTCTTAAATTACCAAAGTTATCAGTCCCCAGCCCAGGTTTCTCTCTAGATCCAGATGTTGAACTATCTTCAGGGTGGGTAAGGCAGTTTGCAGCTCTGAGCACATTTACTAAGGAGTAAGACTCCAATGCTACATACACTTACCTGGGAGTAAATCCCATTTAACTCAGTATGATTTACTTCTGAGTTAACATGTTTAGAATTACACAGTAAATTTGATGTAATCCTGAACATGTTTCCCCATCTGCAGATCTCTCTGTACCCCCCAGTTGTTTCCCTACCCCACATAATTTCCTGTTCCATCTCAGCTACCTTTTCCCACCCCACAAGTCTCTATAGCCATGTCCAGGGCTGGCCCCAAGACATTTTGCTGCCTGAGGCAGAGCAGCAAATGGTGCTTCCCACTCCCACCCCCAGTCAAAGTAAATAGTAGTAATCAAAGCCAATCAAGGTGTTCTGGCCCCTGAGGCAGAAAATCCTACAAACACCTCTCCCCTTCCTTCGCAATGGAAATACAATAATAATTAATACATTAAATAATGAATAATTTCCTGCTTTTTCATGACGGCCCAAATCAACTGCCTGAGGCAGGTGCCTCAGGCTCTACTGTGTGTGTGTCTTCAAAGGACCCTGTCTTCTAAGGACACCCATATTTCTAAAAAGGGATGTAGGACAGGGCAGAGGAGGGCATTTGATTTCAGCAAAAAACCCTCCGGCAGAAAGATTCTAGGGAGGCAGCAGCAGGGGAAGCACATGTGGGCAAAAAGCCAGATAGTCCATCCAGGGCGATGAGATCATCAGGGCCATTTTTCTCCAGTTACATAAAAAGCAACATCTTTCAAAATAACTTTCTGTACAGTGGACTCCAGTCCATGAATGCTTATTAGGCCGCAGTAAATTTGTGAGTCTTTAAGGTGCCACAAGGCATTGTGGCTTTTGAACACAAAAGAACAAGATGAGAAGTCCCTATCCTCCTCCCACAACCATTCACCTTTCTCTAGCCTAGTGCAAACCCCTGATGCCAAGGAGGACCATACACCCACCAGAATCTGGCCACATGGATCATGCAAAAAGCAGGAGGTGCAGTCCAGAAAGATGAGCCAAGGAGCTCCAAACACACTCAAGAAAGCCAGTAAACCAGGGCAAGCCGTACACTCTTAACATTACCTTGCCCCAAATTCAGACACTGCTGTTCATTCAAACTGTTTTTGCAAGCAAACCTGCTTCTGTTTTCTCCCAAGGTCAGGGGCCTGGGCCACCCAGCTTGGAGGAAGCAACAGATGAGGAAGGCCTCTGGCACTCCATTTGATATATGAGCATCCAATGCGCCTGCTCTTCCTCTTGTCATGGCCTCACTGCCTACAGTGGCCCAGGGCACAAATACCAATTGCCCAGTAGCAATTGGCTGGGAAGGTCTCAGCAGAGTCAGGCACACTCAGAGAAAGCCGGGTGACAGTGGTGCTGTTAGGCAATTTTGGACTCTGGACTTAATGAAAATAATGAGCAGACTGTGGAAGGAAAGGTGGCAGCCTCCCCTCTAGTTTAAATGTCTGGTACCTTCATGCTACACTCCCTGTTAGCCTGCTAACAGAGTGAGTCATAAGGTGTCCTAGTAACTGCAAGGCTACTGTGTTCAGAGGGAAGCAGCAGCCTTGTATTGAGGCAGATGATGGCAACTGGGGCAGCTCTAAAGATCCAGGACACAACTCAGAAGATCCTGAGCCCGATGCTTAGGTGGGCCCTCTCTACACCGCCCATCATGTTAACAAGTGTCCCTTAAAAGGGATCATTTCACAGTTATGGACTATTTCCATGGATGTTTAATGTATACAGCAAGACCACCCACCTACTCACACAACTGTGTAATCATCTGCATTGGCTCTTAAACCACTCTGATAGTGCAATTCTTCCTTGTCAGTTCCATCTGTGTGAAGGCAGAGTTTAATTGAGCCCCAGCTGACCAGGATGCAACACTGGAACCTGTTTCTATGGGACTCAGTATACATATGTGGTAATCCTTGGGGAGGTGAGACCTACCACTTCTGTGTGCTGCACCCTTGCCCTTCCTGGCTTATAAAAGCAGCTGGAGGGTGGACTGGTAGAGTGGGTAAGGGCAGTGGTGAACATCTCTTTACAGCAAGGTGTGATTCCATCTTGCCTAAAGGAGGTGGTGATAAGACCTTTGTTGAAAAAACTCTCCCTGAGTTTTGGATTATTTTCAGCTGGTCTCCAATATTCCATTCTTGGGCAAGGTGATGGAGTGTGTGGTGGCTTCTCAGCTCCAGTGATTTCTGGATGAGATGGGTTATCTAGACCCATTTTAATCTGGCTTCAGGCCTGGTTATGGGACAGAGACTACTTTGGTTGCCTTGGTGGACGATATACACCAGGAACTGGAAAGGACGAGAGTGTACCTGTTAATTCTGCTGGACCTTTTGGTGGCTTTCAGTACCATTGACCATGGTAGCCTTCTGAGGCATCTGTCTGAGGTGGGACTGGGAGGCACTGTTATATGGTGGCTCCAGTCCTTTTTGGAGGGGCAATCACAGAAAGTGGTGTTGGGGGATTCCTGTTTGATGCTGTTGCCATTGGCATGTGGTGTCCCTCAGGGTTCCATCTTATCCCCCATGCTACTTAACATATACATGAAACCTCTGTGTGAGGTTGTCCAGAGTTTTGGGTTTGGTGCCACCAGTATGATGATGACACCCAACTCTATCTCTCCTTTGCACCTAATTCCAAGGAAGCTCTTCTGGTTCTAAATTGGTGCCTGATATTGGTAATGGACTGGATGAGGGCAAATGAATTGAAGTGTAATCCAGATAAGACAGAGGTGCTTTTGGTCAGTCAAAAAACAGATCAGGGAATACGGAGTCAACCTGTGCTGGATGGGGTTACACTCCCCTTGAAGATTCAGGCTTGCAGTTTGGGTGTACTCTTGGACTCGACCCTGAATCTGGATGCCCAGTCTCGGCAGTGGCTAGGAGTGCATTTGCACAGCTGAGGCTAGTGTGTCAACTGTGCCTGTTCCAAGAGATGTCCAATCTGGCCATGGTCACACATGCCTTAGTTACATCCCATTTGGACTATTGTAATGTGCTCTACGTGGGGCTGCCTTCGAAAACTGTTCAGAAACTTCAGCTGGTCCAGAATGAGGTGGCCAGGCTGTTGACTGGGGCTGGTTACAGGGATTATGCGACTCCCTTGTTACAGCAGCGTCACTGTTTCCAGGCAGAATCCAGAATCTTCTGGAGAGGCCCTTCTTTTGAGACCAGCACCTTCAGAGATGCGTTGGATGGCGATCTGAGAGAGGACCTTTTTGGTGGCCACTCCCAGGCTGTGGAACTCCCTCCCAAGGTAGACTAGGTTTGCTCCCTCTCTGCTGTCCTCCTACCAACAGGCAAAGACCATTATATTCAAGAAGGCCTTTGGCCTGCAGCAGCGCAATCCTATGAGGGTGCCCGCAACCCTCCGAACCCAGAGGATTGCGGGCATCCTATGCAGGGTGGGAGGAGCATGGTGGATAGGATATCTGCCATGCTCCCCTCGCTCTCAGAAACATCTAGATGTAGATGGTTGATTTCGGCTGTCTAGATGTTTTCCCTCTCCTTGTGAGGAGGAGAGGCTGGGGCGCTGCCTGGATGCCTCAGAATCCGGTGGAGCCTCGCCCCTCCCTGTCCCCAGGAACATCCCCCCCCCATGGTGGAGCCGAAGATGGAAGACTGTCTTTGGTTCCCTGCTAGCATGGAAAGAACCACGCCAGCTACGAGGTGGAGGTGGGTGGGCGCTCCTCTGCTGCTCTGTGACCTCAGAAAAGATATCAGAGGTCGAAGGGGCTCCCAGCCCCAATCCTATGTCCCCCCAGACAAGGTTGGAGGGATATAGGATTGCACCCTGAGTGGGACTGTTGGGTTGGATGTTGTTTTTCATTTCTTTTTCTGTAATGTTTATGTTTTATTGTATTTTAATGCATTTGTTGTTTTTGATATATTTATTGGCTTAATCAGTTTTCACTGTGCCTGTAAGCTGCCTTGAGCTCCATTTTTTGGTAGAATGGCAGGTACAAATCAAACTGAATCATAATCATAATCATAATCATAATCATGGCAATGCAAGTGCCTCTGAGCAATGGTGGAGTAACTTTTTCAGGCCAGCCAGTCCATGGATAGCTGTGATCGGAGAAAGGACTTGCAGGTCCATAGTAAAGAGGTGGATACGGTTCCACATGAGTGCGAGCCCCGACATTTCTTTTTAGAAATTAAACACTGGGACTGCAGGCTGTTGAGATTCAGGCAAGTCTGTAACTATAAAGCAAAAGTGCTGATGGGATCGATTGTGAAGCATTCTGGAAGAATGGGAGAAAGTGAACTCTTTCTGCCAAGGGACTTATCCTTAAGCACATGATGGGCTTACAGGACAATGCAGGGTGGGAAAGTGTGGAGAGGGTTTATGACAGCAGAGGATTTAAGATGTGTAACTGCTCTCTGAGAGTTAATCCCACTACAAGAGCAGTTTAAAGAGACACTTTAGGAGCCTGGTTTCATTCAGGTGCAGCTGCAGAGGGAGAACAATATCCCAGAACAGTAAACACTGTAATGAGCTGAGCATCTACTTTGTTATGGAACGTTAGACCGAATGAATCCATTGCGTACACGCACCAAGAGAGAGACGTGCAGCGCAGGAGTATTTGCTGTAGCTTCACAGAACTGGTGGCTTCGCTTAGTAAGCAACTACATCACATGGGATACCATCCCTTTGTGGCCACAGAAAGAACAGGTCTTGATTGAACATTAGAATCCCCCCTCTCCCACCCAGTACAGAAGCATTTCACAACAAGCAGAAGCATCCAAACTTTTGCAATCAAACACTTTACTGAATTCTGTAGCTCACGTGACAAAGTTGATCTTATTGAGGGACTACATTAAACCAGCACGCCACACTGTATTTTACGAGCAGGGCCTTTTGGGCAACAACGCCCTCAATATGGACTTCCTTCCCTAAAGAAGCTTGACAGGCCGACTCTTCTTTTTCAGAATCTGGAAAACCCCTTTCTATTCATTCAGGTGCTCTTGGTCAGATGGTGGTGGTGGTGGTGGTGGTGGTGGTGGGGAGACATAGCCAGTGGGATTTTAAAAAAATTCAGCTGCTGATTTGCTTTTTCATGTTGTGTGTTATGCTGCTTTAAAGATTCTTAGGATCTTGATTTCAATGCTTATTTTTTGCTATTGTATTTTAATGTGGCTTTAATTGTTTTTTGTGTGCTTTGGTTATGAGCTACCCTGAAGGCACTATAGTGCCACATGCCAAGAAAGAAGTTCCTGAAGGTACTTTAGCAAGCAGGGCTGGGCCTACCGTGAGGCGGCACATGCTGAAGGTCAGGGAGCGGTGGCAAGGTGTTGAAGGACAGGGCTGTGTATGCTATGCAGCCCGCCATTAGCCTGTTGCCCTCATGCATGGTGGAAGTTGCTGCCTCTTCACCAGTGTTGAAGTAAGACTTGGTCTGTGGCTTATGCTGTCTCAGCTTGTCTGAGCGTGGAAAGCTAAGCAGGGTCAGGCCTGGTTATTACTTGGATGGGAGACCCCTCCTCTAGTTTCCTGCATTGAGCAGGGGGTTGGACTCGATGGCTCCTTCCAACTCTATGATCTATGAAATCTATGAATGGAGAGAGGCACTATTTTGCGCTTTCCCTCAGGCGTTCAAAATTTGAAATGTCTTGGGTCGGCCCTTTTATCAAAGTTCCAGGTAATAAAGAAACTTGCAAGAATATTGGATCGTTTGGCTGTGAGACAAATTGCAATGCCTCAGCGTGCAACACTGGTCTCATCTAGGCATGCCTGATAAAGCTCTGTGTTGTTCAACATGCCTGTCTGCCACATCACATAAGGTAAACGAAGAAGCCTGGATTATTTTACCTCTCATTTGATTAGTCTTTGCCTCAGGCACTTGTACCTGGATCAGGATAATCCACACAAGTGTCATGATTTCCAAGTCAAGGTCAGAACACAGCCGCTTGTCTTTGTTGTATGGATGTATGTAGTCAATTTATACCCTGCTTTTCAATTGGAATTCTCAAAGTGGCGTACATAATTAAAAATACAATGCAGAATCATAAAATTCAACTGTAAGATAAATAGAGGGACAGGTCAAAAACCTTAAGAGTTGGGACTAATTAGAAAACAACTCTAAAAAGCTTGCCTAAGAAGAACAGTCAAGTTCTTGCTTAAAAGGGGCAAACTCCTGGATCTGTCTTACTATAGTGGGGAGCTGGTGCCAGAGTTTATAGGCCATCACCAAAAATCTTGTTCAGCAGTGACTATCAGCCTAATAGATGGTGGGACCATCAAAAGGTTCTCAGTGTCTGGTCTTAAATCATGGAAAGGTATATAGAGACAGCTAGTGTGGTGTACTGGTTAGTGTTGGACTGGGACTCAGGAGACCCAGGTTCTAGTCCCCATTTGGCCATGAAGCTCACTCAGTGACTTTGGACCAGTCACTGACTCTCTTCCTAACCTACCTAAAATGGAGAGGTGGGGGATCATGTATGCCACCTTGGGCTCCTTGGAGGGACAGCAGAATATAAATGTAATAGATAGATAGATAGATAGATAGATAATGGAGGAAGGCACTTCCTCAGATATCCTAGGCCAAGACTGTAAGGACTTTCTCCCCAAAAGAAAAACTTGACTGGAGAGAAGTTTTACTTATGGAGTAGAACCACCATCAGTGGCAAGGTTAGGTCAATGTCTAGCACACAATTCACTTTCCTTAAACTTTTAATAAGATAACATGTGCCTGGATAACTTGATTTCCTCTCCAACACTCATGAGGCAGTTGTTGATGATTTTTGAAAATTACAATAACATAATTCGATTTAGATGTCCTGGGTACATGTGCAGCTCGGCAGCTATTGATAAGCCATCTAGGAGAATGAAGATGGATGAACAATTTGAAAGAAATATTCAATTAAACTCTTTCCTTCCCAACTGTAATAACCTGAGAAGTAACTGAGTTAGACTCCCTGTGTTGTCACCATCTCCATTTGTATGTGTTTATTTCTACTTTTCTTTTCGCCACCAGTTCCCAGATGGATGACCACTCACACCTAATTCTGCAGGCCAAAAGCACTAAAGTGGAGGTAAGTCGATGCCCTTGCAATGCTGGCAAATTACAGCTTTCAGTACATGAATCAAAAGGCTTGAATGTAAACATTTTCAAACACCACAGGTTTTTGGACTTTGAATGATAGTTTTTTTTAAAAAAAAATCTTTCCATCCCTCTAATTTACTGTATTTGGAGAAGTATGGTGTTGCCTTTCTTGTTCCTATTATTGTTGTTAGGGATATGTGAGAATTTTGTTTGGGTTTGTTTTTACTTTGAATTTACCCTGAACACGAATGCAAATGGGAGTGCAATTTCTGGAAAAGCTCGTAAGTTCCTGAACTTGTGGTTGCATTTGAAAAGTGTGCATTTTTTAACAATGTGCACTTTCACGCTTTAGTGTATGGGTGGGGAGAAGTGTGCATTTTGGATGCGCACTTAAAAATGTACACCAAAATGCAGACTTTTTTTCAGTTCAAGAAGAAAAGGAAAAGCTGGTGTTAGGGAACATGAATGTGACAAACCGACATCAGAGGTGAAAACAGGAGAATCCTGACAAGCTCGAATGAATCTCAGATTCTCCTATCCCTTATTGTTGTTGGCTGTTGTTGTTTTTACCTAACATCTCTACAGTGTTAAGAAGATTCAAGCCACTTCACTTAGACACTGCAGTAATCTTTCTAGTAACACTAAGTCAGTAGTATTATCCCCAGATTGCTGTTGGGGAGGGATGCAGAGGGAAAAAGCTAGTGAGCTCATGGCTTAAATACCATTTTAGACACATCTACTCAGACATAAGCTCCATTTAGTTCAATGGGACTTACTTCCATTGTCAGGATTGTAGCCTTAGGTGGGATTTGAACTAGGAATATCCTAGCCCATAGCTAACTTTTTTTTTTTTGCCTCAGTCCTATACACATACTGGTGAGTAAGTCTGAACTCACTGGGCCTTAATTCTTTGTGGTACAAACCCTACTTGGGTCAGTTAGGATGCCCAAAGAGCATAGCCATTCATTTTCTCAAAGAAATATGTTTAAGAACATCTCAATTATTTGGGATCTCTTTTTTCTTTCTAAATGTAAGTAGTTCCTTGAGAAGGGGAAGGGCCGTAGCTCAGTGGTAGAGCATGTTCTTTGCATGTAGAAAGTCCGAGGTTCAAATCCACTGTATCTCCAGGTAGGGCTGGAAAAACTCTGGCCTAAAACCCTAGAGAGCCACTGCCAGTCAGTGTCAACAATACTGAGCTATGGACCTATGGTCTGTCGGTATAAGTCTGTTTCTTATGAAAGGCCCATTCTCCAACACTCTTGTGCACTTCCATGGACATCAGTGTGTGAGATGAGTCTGTAGTTATGGCTTTAGGATTGAAGCCTTGTGGCATGTATTTTTGGCATGGTCTCAACCAATACATATTTTAGGACAGTTAATCCTTTTCTCTTTGTCAAACTTTCATTCTCTTCTGAGCTTTGGCCCTCTTTTTTTTTTTCTAGCTACAGCCAACAACTTGTTTTTTGCTCCCTCCAAGACTCCAGATCATCTATTACAACACTGGCATTAATACTTCTCTTCCAATTTGTAATCCAGTGCTATGGTTTTCTTTGCTGCATTTAATTGTTTTTATTTACTTTTTTTCAACTAAAATTTTAAATTATAATTTTAGATTATTTCCCTCTGATTTGGATGAAGAGGAGTCTTGTGTGTGAGTGTGTGTGTGTGTGTGTGTGTGTGTGTGTAGGGGTTGCTTTTGGTAGACCTCCTGACCTTGCATGTGGTCCCATCTGAGTTTAATTATGTCAATTCTCTTACCAAACAGGATTTATGTAAGGGCACAACTACTGTTCTTTTTTCTGCCCATTTGCCAACCTTTTAAATTATTGGCACCCAACAGCGCTTGCGAGCAGGAGCAGCGAAATGAGAAGAACAGAGAGTCTGCTGTTCATGGTTTTGTATGGCAGACTACCTAAAGCTCCTCTAATGCATCATGCTGAACACTAAATCTTAACTGAACTGGGACTAAAATCCTCTTATGTTTCATCATGAGAGGCAAGCACACAAGTGCACATGTACACATGCAGGCCCAGAGAATGTGTGCCAATGAAATCATGTCATTCATTCATTTCATTCATTTATTTCATTTATATACCGCCCCATAGCCGAAGCTCTCTGGGCGGTTCACAACCCTCTATACATAAAAACAACATTAAAACATACAAAACAGTTTAAAAAATTAAAAACCAAATTTAAAAACACAGTTTAAAATAACAATACAATAAGCCAATAAAACTGAGCCTACAGGTGACAATCCCCTCCGTGCTATTCCAAGCTCCTAACTAAATGCCTTGGCATAGAGGGAAGTCTTAACCTGGCGCCGAAAAGATAGTAAGGTTGGCGCCAGGCGGGTCTCAGTGGGGAGCTGATTCCATAACTGGGGGGCTACCACCGAGAAGGCCCTCCTCCTCGTTGCCACCAACCGAGCCTCTCTTGGAGGTGGCAATCGGAGGAGGGCCCCAGATGTTGAGCGTAGTGTCCGGGTAGATAACGGTTGGGAGAGACGTTCCGTCAGGTATTGTGGTCCTAAGCCGTGTAGGGCTTTATAGGTTAAAACCAGCACCTTGAATTCGGCTCGGAAGCATATTGGCAGCCAGTGCAAGCGGGCCAGAACTGGTGTAATATGCTCGGACCTTCCGGTCCCTGCAATAAGCCTGGCTGCCGCATTTTGCACTAGCTGCAGCTTCCGAACAGTCTTCAAAGGCAGCCCCACGTAGAGTGCATTGCAGTAGTCTAGTTTAGAGATCACCAGAGCGTAGATTACCGAGACCAGGCTATCCCTGTCCAGATAGGGGCGTAGCTGGGCCACCAGCCGAAGCTGGTAAAAGGCACTCCTTGCCACTGAGGCCACTTGAGCCTCAAGTGACAAAGATGGCTCCAGGAGCACCCCCAAGCTACGAACCTTCTCCTTCAAGGGGAGTGCAACCCCATCCAGAACAGGTTGAACACCCTCCATCCGGTCAAAGGAACCACCCACTAACAGCATCTCAGTCTTGTCTGGATTGAGCCTCAGTTTGTTAGCCCTCATCCAGTCCATTGTCGCAGCCAGGCACCGGTTCAGCACATCCACAGCCTCACCTGCTGAAGATGAAAAGGAGAAA
This sequence comes from Shinisaurus crocodilurus, assembly GCA_021292165.1. NCBI lineage: Eukaryota > Metazoa > Chordata > Lepidosauria > Squamata > Shinisauridae > Shinisaurus > Shinisaurus crocodilurus. The sequence goes on along the minus strand of CM037879.1, from coordinate 73,198,101 downwards.
TAGAGCTGCGTGTCATCAGCGTACTGATGGCAACGCACTCCAAAACTCCGGATGACCCCACTCAGCGGTTTCATGTAGATATTAAATAGCATGGGGGATAAGACCGACCCCTGAGGAACCCCGTACTGGAGAGTCGATGGGGCCGAGCAACATTCCCCAAGCACCACCCTCTGGAGCCGGCCATCCAAGTAGGAGCGGAACCACTGCAATGCAGTGCCCCCCACCCCCAACTCAGACAGCCGCTCCAGAAGGATACCATGGTCGATGGTATCGAAAGCTGCTGAGAGATCCAGGAGTATCAACAGGGTCACACTCCCCCTGTCTCTCTCCCGACATAGGTCATCATACAGGGCGACCAAAGCCGTTTCCGTGCCAAAACCAGGCCTGAACCCCGACTGAAATGGATCCAGATAATCAGTCTCATCCAAGAGCACCTGGAGCTGGTTGGCCACCACCCGCTCAAGGACCTTGCCCAGGAAAGGAACATTCGCCACCGGCCTAAAGTTGTTAAGATCTTCCGGGTCCAGAGAGGGTTTCTTCAGGAGTGGTCTCACCACCGCCTGTTTCAGGTGGCATGGGACCACTCCCTCTCGCAAGGAGGCATTGATCACCTCTCTGGCCCAGCCGGCCGTTCCCTCCCTGCTAGTTTTTATAAGCCAAGAGGGGCAAGGATCCAGAACAGACGTGGTTGCACGAACCCGTCCAAGCACCTTGTCAACATCCTCGAGCTGTCAGACAAGTTTCTGCCGGAAAGTCCCTCTCAGCCATCACTCTTCCATAGTCAATTAAAATCTGGGATTGGTTTGTCTACCCTTAAAACATGTCAGTATGTTTCTTGGTTGTCCTCCTTTATTTATGGCCAAGAGAGTTTCTCTTTCAGTTTGGCTTGTCCATTCTTGTGGAGAGATGCTTTATGGAGGGGGGGGGGTTGTTTCTATCTCTGGCACAGCCGCATGCGTTGCAGCTTTAGGGCTTACCCAGACAATGAGTCAAAGCATTTTCCAAGCACACCTTAGACCAGCCTGCCCCAGCCTGGTGCCCTTCAGATGTGTTGGGCCATGGCCATGCTGGTTGGGGACGATGGGAGTTGTTTTGGTCATATTGACTGGGGATGATGGAAGTTGTAGTCCAACACAGCTAGGTGGCACCATGTTGGGAAAGGATGTCTAAGACTACTGTAGCATACTTAGTCCATGTTTCGAATGGGAGCCCCCTGGCTGATGAAGGGGGGGGGGATATTTACTGAGTGAAGAAAAGGGATGGACAAAGTCCATCATAGAAATCATAGAAAAGTAGAGTTGGAAGGGGCCTACCAGGCCATCGAGTCCAACCCCCTGCTCAATGCAGGAATCCAGGTCAAAGCATCCCTGACAGATGGCTGAAGGCTAAACATGCCCAGTTCTTTCAGTCTCTCCTCATAGGGCCTTGTTTCCAGTCCCTTTATCATCCTAGGTGCCCTCCTCTGAACCCTCTCCAGTTTGTCTATGTCCTTCTTAAAGTGTGGTGCCCAGAACTGGACGCAGTACTCAAGATGGGGCCTAACCAGTGCTGAGTAAAGGGGAATTATCACCTCACGCGATTTGGAAGCTATACTCTATTAATGCAGCCCAAAATAGCATTTGCCTTCTTTGCAGCCACATCGCATTGCTGGCTCATATTCAGTTTGTGATCTACCACAATTCCAAGATCCTTCTCACTCGTAGTATTGTTGAGCCAAGTGTCCCCCATCCTGTAACTGTGCATTTGGTTTCCTTTCCCTAGGTGCAGCACTTGGTATTTCTCCCTATTAAATTTCATTCTGTTGTTTTTGGCCCAGCGCTCCAGCCTATCGAGATCTCTTTGAATTTTGTTTCTGTCTTCCAGAGTATTAGCTGTTCCACCCAACTTTGTGTCATCTGCAAATTTGATAAGCATTCCCTGTTGTTGTTGGTTTCACTTCCTCCCAAATTTGAGTTGCTTAAAACTCCACTTCTTTCTCTTCCAAGTATAAGGAACTCTTTGAATTTTGGTAAATTATTATAAGAAATGAATGGAAATGAAATTCTCATCCATCTGCATCAGCCAAATTCAATTCAATATAGCTATTCCCAGCATGGAGAAGGCCATAATGTACCTGTTGTTAAAGATTAGGAGCCTGTCAGAAAAAAGAGGCGGCAACCGTAATTCACCACTAATGTGGTTGAATGCACAGGGACTTCAACCGACACTGATAAGAGCTAAGCACTCAAACCTCTGAGCCTGGATGGATGAATTTGTCCATTTTGGTTTTTCTCCCACATTCAGGTATTTTAAATCTCAAGTTATTTTTGTCCTGAATATGGAGAACTTTGCTCATTTTGGTAAATTCTCATCAAAACCGAAATGAAACAAAATTCTCTAGTAAAGAATCATGTTCACTGTTTTAAAATTGCAGGTTATGCATTTCAGCTCTGATGGGGGGCAGTGTACAGTCTGCAAAGAATAAGGGTGGCCGTGGTGGTGGGGCAGAGAATATATATATATTTTTAAAGGGTTCATGGGAGGGGAAAATGCATTTCTACAGTGTTTCTATAAAAGAACATGATGGGACCCCATTTCCCCTTGGCCCAAACTCAGAAAGGACTGTATATACTCAGTTTTCTGGGCAGGGGAAGAAGTAGCCTGGAAGTCAGCTCACCCTTTGACTTTATAACACATCAGTGTAGCGTTTAATCTGATTCCTGAAACACAGACGTTTAAGGCTGAATAGCTTCCTAAAAGGCATTTTTTAAGAACTTCCTGTCTTTAATCAATCCCAGTGGTTGTTGTGACTCTGCACACTGTTTGGAAATAGAAACCCATTCTGTTTCCTGACTTTCTTCTTCATGCACGAAGAAGTTCTCCTGACAAGTCGAGGACAGGACACTTCACTCTCAGCTAATAAAGACTAGCGATATGGGCAAATTCTGGATAGTGCAGAAGGTGAATGCTCCCAATTTGCAGAGTATCATCTGACTGGAGAACAAATTCACAACCCTCTGGATTTGGCCCCAGCCTCTAATGAGGTTTACCCCCATTGCCTGACAGGCTTCCCTGCTGGTCCTTACCCTTCACAAGAAAGAAAACTTACCCTTGAGAAGGGGGAAGGAGGTAACTGGTGGCACGGAGGGGCCCCTAGAGACAGGAGAGGCCTCATTATTATTTCTGGCTGGGGAGCATGGGTTTGTAGTTTCCTCTGCCTCCCAATCCAATGCTTCTGTCTCTAATGAGCTCTCCTGGCTGCTGGTTACTCTCTCTCCATTGTCAGGTACGGTTTTTTGACTGGTAACAGGAGGACTTTTAGGGAAGTGGTACATGCTTACCCTACTTCCTTTTTCTGAGCTTCCTTAGAAAAATTTGAAAATAATATTTTTCTCTGTAAAAACTTGGAAAAAACAAATCAAGATGAGATAAGTTTGGCCATCAAAAACAAATCAAGATGACATAAGTTTGGCCATCACTGATAATACCAGGTTGTTGCTGTTGTTGTCATCTAAGACTAAGAGTGCAATGCAGTCCTGTTTCCCACATTTGCTGGCTGGAAGGGGTTAGGTTAGGGGTGGAGGTGCCCCTCTGCCAGCAGAGAAGAGCTTTGCTGCTTGAGGGGGATGTCCGCCCCAGGTATGCCCATGGAAATCTCTGCTTACATAAATCCGCTGGTGGTGGTGGTAGGCCACCAAAAATAGTGTGGTGGATCCAAAGCGCCTCCATTCCCCTGTGATGTGCTGGGATTACGCCCCTTATATTTCATGGGGAGGGAAAACTTTTTTAAAGAAATGCAGAGAACCATGGGGGGGGGGGAGTCAAAAGATGAAAACAAAACCCCGTCATCCACTTCCTATCCTGGCTGCTTCTGAGCCAGCATGGTTCAGGATGCCGCAGTGGCTCTGCAGTGGATCTCTCCTCCCACCCCACTTAGGATTGCTCTGCCTGAGGTTTTAGGTAGATTCCATCCATGTTATAAGAGCACAAGAGTGTGACTTCAGCCTGCCCATATATAGGCGCTCGCTCTATGCTAGTTGTGTGACTAATGTAACAAAATGTGCAGCTCAGAATATCATACGAATGGTAAGCTTCACACAGTGTAAATGTCAGAGTGACTCTACATTATCCAGGCGTTGCAGCTGACCCTAAGTTTTTGTAAATCCCCACAAAAATGGCATGACTGCTGCTTCCCTTTACATTTTGAGTGGGGTTGAGCACTTTATGATATTTCATGCCTTTCAAGGGATGCGCTGTTATACGACAGCCATATTCGTTTAAGCAGAATATGTGGCACTCCTCCTTAGACTTCCAGAGCCACTGACTGGAGGGTGTGTGATCTCTTTTTTGTAGACACCCATAAAGCCATTATTTACTCGTATAGTCCATAATCCCAGGACAAAATGTTTTATAAGCCTGAAGTACAAATATAACTTCTCAAACAAACAATAAAAACACTTGGCTGTGAACACAACTGCATTTTGCAGAATGATTATTTAGTGGTGGCACAAGATGTGCCACCTCCTGAGGCGAGATGATGTACAGACTCTGCCACCTCCCACCTTCTCTCTCCTGAGTGCCTTGCTCTGTGGGGACCTTCCTCAAGTAATTGTGGGTGAGGTGGCCATGGAGACTGCCTGTGCTACAGCATCACAGGTGGTTTCCAGTTCCACCTTGCCCACAATATCTCTGTCTGATGAAGAACAAGGCATTTGGGTCTGGTGGGCTCTCTGGAGCACCTGCTGGCCCCAATGATTTGCTCTGAGGACTCCTCAGAGTGAGGCATCGGGCCAGCCACTCTGGAGAACTGTGCTGGTTGCTTTCCTGTGGTGGCAGGTGAGCAGCTGGCGGGGCTCTCTGGACTGGCCACCTGCCTCAATGCCTCACTCTGGAGGGTCCTTCCTCAGAGCGAGGCAATTTAGGCTTGGCGGTGGATGGGTGGGCGGGCATGTGACCTGCCACACCTCCCAATCTCCTGCCTGAGGGTCTCACCCTGGGAGGACCAACCCTGATGATTACTATAATAAACCAAAGGAATTCCCAATGTTGGTCTTTACCCAATTCCTCTTATTCTTGCATATAACAAAAGAATTTCAGTTTGTAACAAAAATATTGGTGGATTTTTACATATATATATATATATATATATATTACCAGTCTTCCAGAAACCTTTTTCTTTGGTCTTTTTTATTTGTAAAATGTAAAGTGCTGGTATGATGACATGCTTTAACAGAGGCTTCCCCCCACCTTATTAAATATGGCTGCCCAGGCCATATTTGCAAACGGTTGCTTGGATTCTAATGCTCCCCACAGCAGAATTCTATTCATGGGATGCTCCCACAGGTGAAAGGGGGAGCATCCCATGAAGAGGGAATCACTTTTCCCTCTGCAGCCCCTTGAGCCCCTTTGAATCTGCTACAGAGGGTTGGAAGTATGGAGAGTAGCACATGGGGTTGCAGAGAGGAAGAGGAATCTGTGAAAATCACCTCCCTCCTCTCTTCCTTCAGCAGAAGCCTCCAGTGAATTGGGTTCTTTCTACAGATAGAAGGAACTCTTCCATTCACGGAGCATTAGTTAGGATCCAAGACAATATATGTAAATCAGCAGGTATGGATGGCAAGCTGATTTGCATTTTGTTTCTTTTTTCATCAGCAATACACAGTCTCTTCTCAAACTCCATGCTGCTGTTGTTTTATTCCCTGTTTATTCACTAGTGTCCCCCTTCCTCATTTTAACTTGCTGTTACCTGCATCAGAGGGTTAGGAGAGAACGCAGGCAGAACAATGTAAATGCCTGTTAGACAACCAATTTTCCAGCATAACCAGTGACTCGAGGCCCTAATACTTCCACCAACTTCATCACTAGCCTTGTCTGTAATAGGAACGGTCATAACCAAGAAGAAAACACGCCTCTCATTTTTGACAAGGCACCAAACAGTTCTACTGTTTTCAAGAGCAGATGCTACTTGGGCTACCTGGGCCTTCGTGAAACATGTGGATGGGTTAGGCACCGGTGTTGGCTGAATCTCTCAACACCTATGGACTGTGGGAACTGGCTATGTTGCATGGGTGCACGAGATCACCTCTCTAATAGGTATCCGTGTACATGCCCTGAGATGCTGGTAACACTGTAGCTCACTTTGTGCATTTATCATGTGAAGGGGTCTCCACATGATTACGGAGCAGTGGGGCTTTGCTGCTGGCCCTACTCCTGAAGTTGCACTGCTGCCCAGCCCTGCCTCTACATTCAATATGTAGACACCAGCAAGAGGGAAACCTGCACATGTAGACCTCTATGTGTAGCATATAAGCTTTCACAGGACTGGAGTTTTGCATAGTCAGGGTTTCTGACCCTGTGGAAACCTACACTTGTATGCTTAAGGCTAGTAACTTTCATAAGTGAACCCAGAGAACCTTAGGGAAACAGTTGATCCCACATTGCCCCTGAGCTCTATTAAGGAGGTATCCTCAACCACCACCCTAGTTCTACGTAGAAGGAACAATCTTGACACAGAGATCCTAAACTAAAAGGAGAGGGTGAATTGATGACATCTTTCCACCTGATTCCTTTCATTTCCTTCAATAAACATCTACTGATTTGTTGCATGGGATGCTCATGTCTTCCCTCATGGTATTGCTTCTGTTATACTGATGTTGTATCTTCCCAGTACTCATTTCTGAGAAAATGTGATTCTTCCACCATGTGATTTCTCATTGCTACTGAGAAACTGTTCTGTGGAATGAGGGTGCACAAATGTCTTGGGCTTTTACCAGATACTGGCTTTAAAAAAATATCCAGTAATTCAGAATCCAAAAACCCAAGGAGAAATTAGCCAGAGAGAAGAGTTCTTCTGTCTCCTCTTTAGGAAAAAAAAAGGGGGGAGGGTTGTACTGAAGAAGGAGGGGATTGACCATTCTTCAGGCTCTAGATCCAAGGTAGTTCAGGGTCTTCACATATGCATCTATAAAATACTTACATATGTTGATTGATTTAGTACCCAAATTAAAGTATATAACAACAACAACAACAACAACAACAACAACAGACTATAGGTTGAAACTTACACAAAATAGCTGAGGGTTTTTAGAAGGGAGTTAGAGGAAGGAGTGTCAACTATCAGTAGTAAAATTGCTGGAGCTTGTTCATCCCCTTCCAATACATTTGGGAGGAGTCCAATAGGCATCCATAAGGCTGGCTGGTGAACACAAACTGAGAATTGGTAGGGATTTATTTATTTTTAATCAAGAAGCAGTTCTGTGCTGGAATACATAGTTTGTTTTGGGCAGAGGGCTGTCTTTTATAATAATTTCCAGAGACACACAAAGAACATCGAAGATAATTTTCTGTGGAAGTCTGTTATTTTGTCTCTGTTTATAAGAATAACTAGTTTTCATTGGCGCTGTTGTATTGAGCTGTTTTTTTTAAAAAAACCCTTTTTATACACTGTTCTATATTTTATAGGATATATATTTTATCTGATTTGTTGTTAGTTGTCCTAGGGATCCTTGTATGGAAAGGTGGGATATAAACTTTAAATATATATTTTATTTTAAAGAAATTTTAAATAAACAAGTCTACAGATTTTCAGATGTTGTTTACCTGGAGAGCGATTCATACCATTACCAGGACTGACTAATTTCAGGATTGCTATCCAGTTGTTTCTTTAATCATAAATGCATGTGTTGAGGACTCATGTTCTGCTGCAGTTCGTTTATAACTTGGCTCCTGATGAAGATTTTATGGAGATAAGTTCAGAGATTGATTCCCCTTCAGCTCTTGCTGAGTTGAGTCTTGACTGGATTCTGTGGTCTTCCACAGATATTTGCTATTTGGCAGGAATGAAATTAACCAGAGTTCTTCATATGGAGATTTTGTGACTTTGTTTTACAATTATTTGTTATACACCTGTGCATGAAGTCCTTATATATTCTAAAAAACCAACTGTCCTTGTGTTGTATCTTTGTGAAGTACTTAATTCGAATGCTGAGAAGTCTCCACCCCACCACCATTTGGAGTTTCAGTTCTTAGGACAATCTTTTTCTTTTAGTTTCTTTTTTGAAATCCTCACTTACATTGTCTGGGCATCAAGTCCCGAGTATATGATGCTCGCAGGATGTTCTTAAGGACTGTATTAGCAGCTGCTTAGAGTTTCGTCTCTAGGAAAATTAGCTATGGATGATTATGACACCTTTTGCTGCTTTGGTCCTATTCTGTGCAGGCAGGAGGCAGCCTAAAGGAAGCCCGGTGGAGTTGCATGTTTTGTTGAATACCATGCTCATTCTGGCTGTCAAGAACAACAACGTGTGCCAAGATGGGAGTGCAGATGCGGTATCTTTTCATTAGCATGGAGGAGTCCTGGCACATGCATAAATGCATGCCAGGATGTATTAATGCCCAGAGTGTGCCAACCAGCAGGCTCCCTCTAATCCTGCTTTTGTATAATGAATGAGATTATTGACCAGGAGAAGTGAAGCTCAGGAACGGATATGGAATAAGCACTCCTCATTTTAACCATCACCAAATGCAGAACTATGTTCTTTCTGTGTTGTTGCTCCAGCATTGTCAGGGTAGGTGACTTCATAGGTCTTCCTTGCCACATGGTTCTCTCTCCATACTGAAATGCTACACCCACTCAGAGATAGGGATAGATCATGGACCCATTCATTTCCAGTCCATGTCAGTTTCACATATCTTCATTCATAAATCTCTTCCTTCTTGTTTCCCAACTAATCTGCTTTTTTTTTTTTTTTAAAAAAAAAAAATATCATCTGCATAAAAATGTGTATTTAAATATGTATTTCTGAACAAATTTTCTCACAAAGTAGACTGACCAATGGCCATGCTGGCTGGGAATGATGGGAGTTGCAGTTCAACACATCTGGAAAATACCAGGTTGGGGGAAATGTAAATACCGGGGGACAATGATTAATGTCTGTTTCCACTCCCCTTGTCCACATCGCCCACTTTCAGGGTTATTTTGCTACCAGTCTGACTTGAAGGTAGATTCATTCATCCTGTCCCATACATTTCCCTGCCTATTATACTATGTCCCCTTGCCATATTCTGCTGCTTCAAGCACATGGAACATATATAGCTGTTGTTGTATAAAATGCTTTCTGTGCATCATGTTCCACTACCAATGACCAGTGCCTATACACGCTTGCTTCCTGTGAACACTATGCCTGTCAGGAGTGCTCCTCTGAACCGTCAGCTTCAGACCCAGAGTTTCTGCCAGATGCTTCATAGCATTCTAGTTCTACCGGAACTAAATTCTTGCTGTGTGGATATCAACACCGCTTTTATAGCAGGTGAAGGCAACCTGGTTCCTTCTAGATGTTTTGGACTACAACTCCCATCAGCCCTGACCATTGGCCACATTGGCGGGGACTTACGGGAATCATAGTCCAAAACGTTTGGAGGGCACCACGTTGCCTTCCCTTTTTCTAGAGTCTCCAATGAGGGTGGGGTGTTGCAGCAATTGACCACCTGTTTGGCAACAGAGGGAAAGGGGCAAAGAATCTCCCAGAATGAATACACTTAAATCCTAGTGGTAGATGTCATGGCACCACACACAAAGTATCAGGATTCCTTATTCAAGCCTAGCAAAGCATAATTTTTAAAATGAATGGATGAAATGGAGCTACTAAAAGAGGCCACAAAATTCTTGATGGTGCAGGCTCTGTGACCCACCCACTGTGTTTTCTGAACAGTAGCAGAGAGGACAGAATACTGCCAGTGGTGAAATGGTGCCCGGTGGAGGGCTGACAGATGTTCTTTACCCTTGGTGTGTTGGGTACCTTAATTTTGACTTGAATTAAAGGAACACATTTGAATGTTCAAGCTCTGCAAGGAAGGTTTAAGCACCGGAATGGGAGCTAAGTTCAGTTCCCTGACCACAGAAGAAATCCTATTCCTTTGATTGCAGGGATGGCTAAGGGAGGTTAGCGATTGTTTGTTACTTGGGGTAAGGAAGAAACCAATGCAGGAAATGGATTTGACTGGATTCTGAAAACAAATTGGACAGCTGCACGCATACTGGTTTAAATATCTAGTCCTGTCTAGTCTGACAGTCATCATGCATTTATCTAGAAGGGCCGAGAGGGCACCATTATTGGGCTGTGCTTAGGGCATCAGCTGGCCTTAATCTGGCCCTGGGCAGCAGGAAAACATCTGGATGTCATCACACCACCACACACTGCAGACACAATCCTGAAGACACAATGATGCCACAGCACCGTTAACAGTGTCAACCACTGCAGTGCATCCAGAATCCACCTTGTAGCTAAGCTCACATAGAGCTCTGCAAACTGGGTTTGGGCCCCTTCATACCATACCCCTTCATCCCATATATGGCAAGCATGCAGCCACCCTTTTTTTGCAGGAAAACACACAGGAACATGCAGGGAAGAAGGCCAAACAATCTAGTACAATAACATGCAGCCAGATCACTTGGCAGAAAGCATGTATGGGAAGCCTCCAGGAGACAGGTTCGAGTCCCACTGGGAGAACAATGTCCCTTTGAAGGAAAGGGGCCTTTTGCCAGGGAGTGTGAAGTGAAAACTAGGATGAGCTACAAGGGAAACACACAATTGCACATTCACAGGAACAATCAATAATATTTATTAATTTTATTCATTAAAACTATTTCTGTATTGCCTTTCAACCATCAAGGACTATACAAAAACAAGCACATTAGGAAAAGTTGTGTACAAAAAATGTATATTAGGAAAAGTTGCATACAAAAATAAATGTGAACTTTGTGTGTTTTGTAAACAAGAATAATGTGAAGCCTGATGAAGAAACTAGTCATAATGGACTTGACATAGACTGATTCATCTATCCTTAGGGGTTATTTATTTTATTTATTAAATTTATATCCTGCCTTTTTTCCTGAAAGGAACCCCCCTCCCCCCCCCATCTTATCCTCACAGCAACCCTGTGAGGTAGGTTAGGCTCAGAGTCCATGACTGGCCCAAAGTCGCCCAGTGAACTTCATGGCCAACTGGAGACTAGAACCCGGATCTCCCAAGTCTCAGTCCAACACTCTAACCATTACACTACACTGGCTCTCTGGGCTATGTGCTATGGGTTACAATGAGGAACACAACACAAGGCCTGTGTGTGATATAGCTCCATGCTGTCATCTGAGTCAGATGTTCCCTTGCAGGAAGTTAAATACTGCTGTCAGTGTGGTGTGATTGGCTGGTGTTAGAATCCCATTCTCAATCTTGGCTCTAGAAGAACAGCAGGAGGGGTGGTGTTTTTTTGGCTCTCTATTGTCGTCTCTGAGAGTGTTTTCACTTATGATGCCTTTTTTTTTTTTTTTTTGCCAGTGTAACATTATGCTGTCTCCAGGCATTGGACAAGCTACAGTCCCAACCAAGCCAATGGCATTGCACCAGCAGCATACAGGCATGTCTTTGGCGATGTGCCAATATGGAGCTCCTGACACTGGTGGATCTTGTGAATCAGCAACGAGTGCAGAGGACGTAGTCAGTGTCTTATGTCTTTCTATCCAGCATCCATAAGATTAAACTGTAATGTTGGGTTGGATGAACACTTGGCTGCCCCCATCCTACCCTTAAGTTTCCCGATGCAGGGGGGAATGCAAACTGGAGGACAGGATGGCAAGCCAGGGGATAACTTCTTAGAACCCAAGACACACTTGCCAGTAGTATCAGCCTGAGTCCTGTGAATTTTGATTAGTTTTTTCTCCAAATATGTCCCCCCGGAACACAACATCTGGGACATTCTGCTTCACTGCCACAGGTGGCAGCAAATAAAAGGGAGGAAAGACAAAAATGCAACACAAGCGAATGTACTGAAGTGAAGCAAGGAATGTCCACACCTGGTGCCTCCCTCCCCTCCCCTTTGATGTGAAAGGATGCTTATGCATAAGGCTTCATGGGAGTTCTAGTGGGCTGGAAGGGAGCCTAGTTGCTTTCTACTTCCCATAAAATGTCTCAGGGTTTATTCTAATGTACAGCTGGACACATTTTGTGCAGCTGGAAAGAAATTGTGCAATGGAAACTAAGTTTTCTGCCATTGCAAATATGGACTTTGGTAAGCAACAAGGTTGGGACAATATCATCTTGCGATGATATTGATGCTGTCAAGTTGAAGTATCTCCTCATATTCTAGCGAGAGTTCTGTCAGGTTGAGGCCTGTGCCTAGCACCTTGTGAACTGCTTCCAGGCTTACTGAAGGTTGTAAGGTGGCAAAAGTCTTCATAATGAGCAACAGATCAGCATCAACTTCAAAGTGTTGATTCAAGAACTCAACAAGAGAGTCAACTACTTCATTACAGACAGCACCAAGAGCTCTCCTGTCAGATACATACTGGTGGTGTTCCTTGCATCTCTTCTTGTGCTTTGTCACTGTTCCATCTGGCTGTGTAACAGCTTCATCCTTGAAAACCATGACTCATCCAAGTAAATACGGTTCTTTCAATGACAATAGCTTTGATTTTACCAACATTGTCAGCTTCTCTATATTGAAGACAGTGACCCCATCTCCTTGCAGCTGCTTCTGGTACCTACTGAAGACTGTAAGTATGTCAGCCAGAAAGGACAGAAGTAAGAGCATGTCTTCAGCAAGGAGCAATGCAAGAAACCCACGTGCTGCCTTCTCCTCAGACTTCTTTATGAAGGGGACTAGGGAATGCCAAGATACTCTAGGACTGAATGCAGTAGCAAGAAGGAAAACTCTGTCTACCTGACCTCAAAAAGCTTCAGGAGTACAAGGAGATAACAGTTGTTGGCTTCTACAATGTCCTGAAGTTCTCTGGATCTGAGCCCTGGTGTGTGGAAATATGTGCTCGGCCCTACAAGCTGCTGGAACATCTGTCCAACTTCACCAACTAAGTTATTTGTAGATTTCCATGCAAGGTTTGACTGGTGGACTCCACACCAGAACTTCAGCAGAGGGACAGAAGATTCTTGATCAATATTCCTCATTTTGGATTGGAAGAGAGACCACAAACCAGACTTCTCACCTATGTTGACAGATGCTCTGTCTGTGACCAATGAGGGTACATGTATGAAGACATGCCTAGCTGCTGCAGGCATCTTCAACTGCATCCAGCACTTCTTTTGTGCCGTGGCTACAGGGTTCACTAGCACCTAGAACGTACTGCTTTTCATCTCCAGATTTTGTAATGACTTTCACCATTACATAATTTTTGTCAGTTCTGGTTTGGTCCACAGTGTATCACCCCTCAGGGACAGCACCAATGTATCTTCAGTCAATTTCTTGGTGAGACTGTCACTTTCTACAATGCGCTGCATAAATTCTTTGTGGGCACTTGGAGTCAAGTACTAACAGTCCATCTTAGTCCTATGTGCCAATTCTGCGCTGTTATAGGGGGGGGGGAACAGATGTTAACTTACTCACAACTACTCTTGCAGGAAATGATTACACACTCAGAGTCAGTTTGTTTGCATCTCCATAACTGTGCAGGAGGAGGGAGACAACTTTGTCTGCTAGTTTTTCATTGGCCTTGGATATTGCTTTTCCTATAGAGGAAACCTATGTGGTTTCCACAGGTGTCAAGGTTGATAGTTGGAGCGCTTTAATGCTTTCACTGTGATAGGATTGTTTCAGATGTTTCTGAATTGTTTCATTCCTGTAAATGCTCCAACATTCTTTTGCAATGGGGGGCATTTGAGTACTCTTTGAAAACAATTTTATATGTTAGTAAACTTGAAACATGCTCTACACCTAACATAGTGTTGGCCATTTTGATGAAAATATTCAACGGTGTTGTCTTTTGGACTGTGCTTGATTAATTTGAAAGCTGGTTTCATAACATCCTTATGACCTGACCTGACACTCCGCCAGACATGGTTGGATGTAGTGCTTTCAGCATCTCGAACAGCATTGTGAGCTTCCCCAATTTTCTCCTGATGGCTGGCAGAGTCAGGGGCGTTTGAGAGCATTGCTGGTACAGCAGAAGGTATTGCATTCATATCAGCAAACACTACAGTTTCATCAGCAGGCGCAGATGAGAGCTTAGCTGTGAATGATATGTTGGCAGGTGGTGCATAGGGTATGTCAGCTAGCAAAGCTGCTGTAGGTGGTAGTGGTGGTGCATTGTTGGATGGTACAAGCCAGCATTGCAGAGAACTTGCTTTTGCACCAGCAGTCTTGAATTTACGTTTTTTCATTCTAGTACAACTGATTTACCAAAACAATTGTTTAGGTAGGAAGGTTTGTTACTACAGATAATCTGGGCATTAGATTCCCTCTGAGGAGAGAGAGGCTAATCCCATACTCTCACGAAAGGCTTGGGATCTTTGGCTGGAGTAACGTTGCGTCCAGTTGGGTGAAGTATGCGCTTCGCCCTTTAACACTAAACATCAGCTTGACAAACTAACACTAAACTGGGACACAACATGTTCAGAAGGAAAGCAGAGCTGCTCATTTAAGAAGGAATATAGAGCAGGTACAGTGTCTTAGTTCCTGGTCTTACATGTTTTATACAATAATTCAGGCAGCAAAATACAGGGATGTTGAAGAGTCCTTGGTCTCGAGTCACGAGTCGAGTCACGAGTCTTTGGACCCGAGTCTCGAGTCCGAGTCCGAGTCCTTGGTCCAAAATGGTGACTCACGAGTCACAAGTCCTGAGTCACTCCCAAAACTGACTCCACGAGTCCCTATTAAAATCAATGGGGTTTCCCCCCAACAAAATAAGGCTACTTCAGATGTGTGGCTTAAATAAATTCTAGGCACAAGTGTGCCTTTTTATTTCAAAACTCTGCCACTGATTTTGGCAAGAACAGACCAGGCAGACAAACCCAAAATAACCAGGCAAGCAGAGGCCTTTGTCTTGGACAATTCAACTGTTGAACAGGATCTAGAAGAGACCAGGCAGGCAGAGGAGGCTGGGAACCCCAAACAGGCAGGCAGAGGCAGCCAAACCCAAAATGTCTGACCCTAACCCAAACCCCCCACAACAACACATCAATCAAAATAAATCTCAACACATTGTTGGGGCTGCGCTCCTGGTAGCTGTCCATAGTGGCCGAGCAGTGGCGCGCCTCGCTTCCATGCGCTCTTCACCGGTGATCGCGCTCCTTCTGGCACAGCCAGAAGACTCGTCAACAGCCCAGGGATGTTGACGAGTCCTTGGTCTCGAGTCCCAAGTCGAGTCTCGAGTCCCATTAAAAATATTGGGACTCGAGTCCGAGTCGAGTCACAGGGGGGACTCAGTCCGACTCACGAGTCGAGTCCCCGAGTCCGAGTCCCCATCCCTGGCAAAATATACCTACTGCATCTCCAATCATACTCTATAATCTAGAATGGTGCCATCTGTTTAAAACCTTTTATAGGGTAGGAAATCAGCATAGCGATAAACAAACACATAAACTAACTAACAAACAAAGGTTCTTCTTGAACATCTGTCCTACAACTTTGAAACTGCCTTCCCTGATCAGCCAGCCAGATCCCAAACTTAAGCCTCTTGCAAAAGCAATTTTTAAAACTATTAATTCACCATGGTTCCTCCTGGTAGCCTTGGTTAAAGAGGTTATGGTTGGATTTTTGTATTTGTCCAGTTTTGCTTGAATATCTTGTACAGTCATGCCTTGGATTGAGAGCATAATTTGTTCCGGAAACGTGCTTGTAATCCAAAACACTTGTATATCAAAACAAAATTCCCCCAAAAAAATTTGTACAGAGATTTTTAATTTAAGCCATACTACAGTACTTGTATTGCAAGACGTCGCTTGTATATCAAGTCAATTTTTAAAAATAAATATTTAAAATTTTGCTTGTCTTGCAAAACACTCTCAAACTAAGTTACATGCAATCCAAGGTATTACTGTATTTATTTCAAAAACTCTAACACAGCCTTCCCCAACCTGGTGCCTTCCAGATGTGTTGGAGCTGAAACTCCCAATATTCCCAGCCAGCATGTCCAATGTAATATGTTTGGTAGAATACAGTGAGATCTTATGCCATCTCTTAATTATACCACATTAATCATTCTAAGAAAATGTCTAAAATGCTGCCTGTGAAGAAAGAACTGTCCTCCATTTTTGTATTTAGTTTGGTTTATTTATTTATTTATTTATTTAATACATTTTTATACCGCCCAATAACCAAAGCTCTCTGGGCGGTTTACAACAGTTAAAACCATAAGGTACAATATAATGTAAATATAAGATTTAAAACCACAGATTTAAAAAACTGGTTGTAGGACATTATGGGGTTACATCTTTAGTGTGTGCGCTAGTCAGTTTCAGCCAAAAGGATAAATTTTAGAAGTCAAAGATGTATTTAGAACATAAAGGTCAGGAAGTTTTGCTCAGGAACCAGGAGTTTATAAAGCTCAACAGAAGTTTAGAGGAGAGAGAGAGAGAGAGAGAGAGAAGGAAGGAAGGAAGGAAGGAAGGGGGGGAGAGATTAACAGTTTTAACTCAGGAAACAGAAACTTAGTTGGCAGAAATGAACATGAAACTATCATCCTGATTGGTTGGAGCTGGGGAGAGAAAGAACTATTTTCACAGCGCAATCCTATACACAGTTACCTAGGAGTAAGTCCCATTGGGTAGACATGCATAGGATTGCACTGTTAGGAGATAAAAGCCAAAGGCAGGGAGCAAGAGGGAAGAAGAGAGAGAAGGAAGGAAGGAAGGAAGGAAGGAAGGGAGGGTCCTAGAGGAAAGAAACACTCAGAGCTGCTGCATCTGGAGAATTGATTGAGACAGCTGGGCCAATGACAGTAAGATATTGCTTGGATAAGAGATCTGGATCAAATAGGGACACAGCCTAGTTACGTTAGCAGGATGTGTTTATCCCTGGTTGTTTTATTACAGTATTGCTCATATTTGTGTGTGTGTGTGTGCGCACATGTGCACGCACGCGCATGGGTTTTTTTTGTCTGTATCCATTCAGAATTTAAAACTTTTTCCTATTAACATTTTTCTGCAGTAAAAATTAAACCTTGTTATTTGAAACTTTGTGGTCTCTTATTGGCAGGGCTATTCATCCCACATCTAACAGCCAACCTCCCTCCCACACTAAAGTAGATATCTGAGAACAAGAGAGTTTTGAGGCTGGTTTGGTGGAGGCAGCCAGAGAAATAAAGATTTCCACCTGGTGGGAGTGGAAAAGGCCACAGGAGGGGAATGTCAAAAAGGAGTGTGGGCACACTATTTTACCTGTTTTCCCTTCCACCCACAGAACAGGGCATTGCTGGTCTGTGGCACTGCCACTAAAAGTGGAAAAGGTTAAAATAAATACACTTAATTATTCTTATTTGTCATCATTATCTAGAATCTCTTGTTTTCAGGTTGTAGACTTTGGAATTTCTACTTTAAAAAATCTTAGGTACCATTAATATGATGCCCCTCCAGAATTGCAACCTTTTAAACCAGTGTTCTCCAAGCTTGGGTCCCCAGATGTTTTTGTTCTACAACTCCCAGCATGCCCCAGCCAGCTATGCTGGCTGGGGCATGCTGGGAGTTGTAGGCCAAAAACATCTGGGGACCCAAGCTTGGAGAACACTGGTTTAAACTATGTCACTGAACACTGAAAAAGCCACACATCAGAGCATTCAGAATTTTCACACACACCTGCTCCAATGCTATACACTACTATGAACACTGAACAAAATGAGGCCCTCCAAACATAGGATTGGATACTTAGCCATACTTAGAGTAGACCCACTGAAATTAATGAAACAAGTAAGTCAATTGATTTCACTGAGTGTACTCTCGGTGTAACTAAATCTGGATCCATCCCGTAAGTTTTTATCTGACCAAGGAGAAACTCCCAACTACCGATAATAACTCCCAAGTTACAAATATATAGATTTTGTCCACAAAATCTATTAAGGCTGCAATCCTACACACATTAATTAGAAAGACAGCAATCCTAGGCATGCTTACTTAGGAGTAAGCCCCCTTGAACAGAGTGGGAATTACTTTTGAGTAAATATGCATCGGATTGTGTTGCAACTTGCAAGTGAGTTTCTCAATGGAAACTCTTCTTAATTTTTTTTAGCACAAGTCATTGCCAACTCGTTTTCCATCTCCGTTTGTGACCATCTCTGATATGTCAGTGAAAGCTCCAAAAGTGGGAGAGCTTATCCCTCCCAATGAGATGATCCAACTCCAGCGTGTCACTGCATAGAAAGCAGATTCATTTATTTCTTGAAGAGCCACCCCCACCCTGACTCCGAGTTTTGGTTAAGCTCCCATCCCCATAGAAAGCTAAGTGTAAACAGTCACAATTCCGATATGTGTTTGGGAAATTAAAGATCTACTGTGTTTATGTAAGAAATTGAAAACATGCAAGTCAAATGTGGTTGATGGTTAGGAGTATGGGTCTGGAATTTAGGGATGGATCAAAACCCACAGGGGAATCTGTTGCCAATTCTCCATCAACAGATTTCTGAAGAAAAACCCATGCCTGGCTTGAAATTTGTTTGTGACAGTCTGTGCTTCTGTGATTAATGATCATTTTTGTAGGTTCCAGATGTTGCGTGTGTGCTTTTCATGCAAGGTGTGCCATTGCGTGGGACCTGTAATCTTTAAAATTGCTTCAACATTGAGTCAATCTTGCACATGCATACCTCAATCTGTTTTACGCTGCATTATAGGACTGGTAGTCTTGAAGTTGCATAACCTGTGTGTGTGTGTGTGTGTGTGTGTGTGTGTGTTTCTCAATGTTGTTGCATTACATCATGGGACTGTTAGTCTTAAGCCTGCAGAATATTATGAAATCACAGGAAATTATTTGACACTAAAGGGCAAATGTAGAATTGAGGATTGGTTTCATGGGCTTCTTGATTTTGCCAAAGTCTCTCTTGCACCCAAACAGCTTACAGGTTATTTTTGGGACCTTCCACCATCCAGGCAACCACCAATTGAGTCAGGTAGCAATGAAAAATATTGGGGGGATTGCCTAGTAACCATGATGTGACACCCCCAATTTCCTTCCTTCTCTTTCCATGAATATTTCTCTAGCTGGACTGGTGCCTGAGTTAGGCAGCAGGTTACTGGGAAATCAGTGACTGAGTCTGCTCCTCACCTCTTCCAGGACAGGTTTAGGCTGTGGGATGCAAGTTGCCAAACCATGTCATATACCCATGTAAGTTAGTTCCGTGAATGATCTAATATCTTAACTTGTGCTGCCTATTCTCTCATATCAGCTCAGCAGCAATGGTCTCTATCAAGCTCAGAAATGAATGTCTGTAATGGTTTCTCTCACTTCACACATGTTAAAATGTATTTGCTTACTTCCCAGGTTAGTCCTGCCTGCTAGGACTGTTTAGCTACAATTCAGGAGCCAGTTTATTTACCTTTTGTCAATGGGATGGTTTGCCTTGGAAAGATGATTTGGTTAGTATTTGGAGGCTGGACTTCTCTTTTTATGACAGGAATTGGCACATGGAAGTGCCTTGGCATTGACACTAGAAAGGTTGATTCCATAGCAGGGCCACAAACTTGGCAGTCCTTCACCTGCTTCTGGTTCCATTTGCGGGACCCCAAACCTTGAGACCCTTTTATCAACGAAGGCCACATTCACGTTTCTCCAGCTCTTCCCCACCACTTTATCTGCCTATCCTTTAAAATTAGCAGTTCTATGTTTAGCTGCCTTCAACCCACATGGTCGCTCCCGTGGGTTCTCACCCAGGGCGGAGCAAGTTACAGTTTTCCATCACTAATGCAGAGAGGTGTGTTTTCTGACACCAGAGCCTCAAAAAAACTGAACTAAACCAGAAGGCCTGTGTGAAATGTTCTTAATATAGTCACAGTGATCGGCTGCCATCTTGTGTTACTGAAGCCTCTCTTGTCATATGAGCAAGCAGCCCAGGACCTCCGTGAAACAGCACGGCCAGAGGGTGAGGTCACTGCAATTCCCTGACGACAGGAGATACTACAAACAGCAAGCAAGTGCCCGATTTAGGCATGGGAAGTCTCAGGGAGTGCAGAAGGCAGTCTCTGGATTTAGGCTTTCCTTTTTGTCTCCAAAAGAGCCGAGGCTATCCCTAGAGGTCATGCAAGGCCATTGTACTTTCAAGACCAGTCGGAGGACTGCTTTAAAAATGTCCTGAACTAGGTCACCCATTTTCTTCACCCTATACCAAAGGAGCATCATCAGCACTGACACAGTTCAGCAGTTTATACGCTCTGGCTTCATTCGCAACAGGAATGTATCTCTAGGCAAGGAGTAAGCAAAACGTGCCTTTCGTGGTTCTCCAGTGATTCAAATGTGTTGCTGGGCAGAGTGATGGACCTATGTGATGAGGCGTGTCTACTATGCAAGCTGTCCCGAGGCCTATGGGTGAAATCCAGCTGGTATCACTTCGCTGATGGAAGGCTTCCATCAGCAGAATGGGGAGGGGTGATTCCCCTTCCTTCCTGCAGGCCCTCCCCCAACTGCTCCAGTGCTTTGGAGGACCCTACAGAGCAGATTTGGGGACATGAGGTGCTGAAGATAGGGATGTATGAGTATGTATCCCCTTGAGTTGATTTTATCATAGAAAATTGGGGTATGAATGAATAAATAAATGAGCAATCCTAATCCCTAGATCTCCCAACTGGAGGGGAGCGCAATATACAAGGACCCTGGTCATCCCATGAAGCTGATTGGTGGGAGATTCAGGACAGATAAAAGTACTTCTTCACACAGCACATAGTTAAACTATGGAATTCACTTCCACAAGATGTAGTGATGGCCACCAATCTGGATGTCTTTAAAAGGGGATTGGACAAATTCATGGAGGAGAAGGCTATCAGTGGCTACTAGTCCTGACGGCTATATCCGTCCTCCAGTATCAGAGGCAGTATGCCTATGTTGTCCAGTTGCTGGGGGACATGGGTGGGAGGGTGCTGTTGCACTCATGTCCTGCTTGTGGGATCTTGTGGGCAGCTGGTTGGCCACTGTGTGAACAGAATGCTGGAGTAGATGGACTCTTGGTCTGATCCAGCATGGCTCTTCTTAGGTCCTTAAGTTTCCTTTACTCTCCTTCTCCCTTCAGCCAGAGATGTTCGAACACGTGATGTTTGAGCTCATTGAGGTTCCCCTGGTTCCTCCTTGAAGCGCAATATGCCCCCCATACAAGGGCCATGGCATAGCAGTGCCTGGTATGCCCATGAAAAGCTGTATATCATGGGCACAGATCTACTGGTGGTGGTGTTTCTGCTAGCAGTAGGCCCAGATACTGAGGGCAGGTTGGAGGTGGCCTTGAATCCATTGGGAGGCACCAGGATTGGGCCCATTAATTTCTTCCCCATTGAAACCAATGGGGGGAGAGACTTGGTTGGGGGGAGAAGTACTGCTGGAGAACTCTCTGGCAAAAACCACTCCACCATATCACTGGCAGGGCACTGGAAGTGGAAGATTGTCCACCACTTCACTGCTCCCCCTCCCCACTTAGGATTTCTCTGTAAAACTATCATGGGTGCTATTTGCATAACAAAACCCAGGCACATTAATTTCATTCACACAATTAGCAGTACCTCTAGTTCAGACCTGTACGTCTGACATACAAGCTACATGATGAGAAACTCGGTGTCATCTGGAAACGTGCATGTTTTTTAGAGCATTAGAAACTGGCTGAAAAGAAATATCACCTTATCCGTTTCGTATTTCTTATTTTCTTAAACCAACATGGTATCTAATGTTGTTGGGGTTTTTTAAATCAATTTTTACTGTGAATTTCAACAAAACAAAACCATAAAAAGGAAAAAAAGAAAGAAAAGCTTACATAAATTTAAATAAATCACTTACGATAGATGCATATGAAATGTGTACCTATGTGTATATGAAAATACAGTTATCAATTAAAAAAAACAATTATGCATAAGCTTCAAGAAAGGCAAAGCAAATATTCAAATATCTATCCATTTGTAGGTGGCGTCTAAATACCACCCATTCAAATGTTGAAAGCTGTGAAGAGAAAGCCATAGCCCCCCCCCCCACACATATATGCACACATACCGCAAGATAGCATCAGGCACCCAAGAATCACAATAGGAGTCATTAACATGCCCCCTGGCAAGTCCCTGGTCTGGCAGCCGAAGGAGCTGTGGAATATTCATTCCCAGGTGTTGGATAGAAGAAAGGAACAGCCAAAGACTCCTAGGCGCCAGGCAAACAAGAAAAACCAGTTGTGCCAGGAGGGGGCACGACAAGAAGGAGGGGGGCCCAACGGAGGGTATAAAGCCCAGGGTCAGTGGCGGGAAAAGGGTTGTTGGTCGTGAGGCAGCAAGCTGCACGAAGGTCCATGGCTCAGGTCAAACCTCCACCTTCAGCCCTGGGGAGCTCCCAGTGAACAACGCTAACATAGAACAGCCCTTTCGGAGTTAAGCGGCTTTCTAGGAACAAGGCATTTCCAGGTACAACTGTCTGTATTGCTTTTGCGGCTCGCTACCAGCTCAATTGTAGGTGTGTGCTTAGCGTGGCGCTTTGTATATGTTCTGTTATGCTCCATTAAACTCTGTTTACCCATAACAGTGTAGTAGCGTCCATTCAAAACTCGGTCTCCTCACTTTGCCTGCGTTATAATTGGTTGCGGCTTCTGCCAGAGAGCTGCGTACCGCTGATAGAGGGCTACCCGAGTCCGGGTTAACCCCTGAGTGGCCGAACCCGCCAAGAAGGACAGTTGCAGTCTTTCTCCACAAAAGCATAATTAGGTCCTCAATCTATTGTTTTATAGGAGGTGGGTGTTTATCCTTCCAATGTTGCAGTATTGGTCTTTTGGCTGTCAAAAGGGTACAGAAAATCCATTTACGCTGACCTTGAGTTAACTTCCAAGCAACAGGTAAACAATTTAAGAGAACATGTGCATCAGTAAATATTAAAGAGCACTCCAATGCAAAGTTTATCCTTATTATGACCTCCTCCCAAAAAGAGGCAACTATTGGATATTGCCAAAATATATGGGTAAGAGAAGCATTAGCAGTATCATACCTCCAGCAATTAGCCGACTTAGACAAACACTTATTAAAAAGACTTCTGGCGTACAATAAACACGAAACAAAAGTTTTTGTTGAATAAGATGTAACCTAAGATCCATTGACACTTCTGGCGTCAGGAAAAAAAAATGTTTATGCTAACAAACCACATTTTTGTACAAAATTAAATCACGATCAGGCCTGAGTTTGCTGTACCTTTGGCCTTTTTAACGAGATGCATAGTGTGTCGTAGAAAAATAACGTATCGAAAGAAATTTGAGGCAGAAGTAATGGGTGAGAAGACAATGCAATCTCCACCTCACTGCTGCAGATCATGATGTGTTATACCAGCCACCCTCCACGCAGGCTGCAGAGACGACGTGTCCACAAAGAACTAGTTTTATTTATTAGACAGATTAGGAGGCATTAATTGGTTGCTCTCCTGGTTTCTGCTCAGAAAAGGTACAGTAATCACAGGGGCATTTTTGGCATTGCTTGACATAGTTTTCCAGCCCTCCTGCTGAGAAACAGGGACCCTTGCATACTTCAAAAGGGCTTAAAGGCTTGGCTTGTGCCACCACCACAGTAGCAGTGCTGGGCTAGGACTGGGGTGTGGGGAATTTGCATTAGAAGGATTAAATAGCAGGGCTATTGTGGAATTTTAAACTGTGGTTTTTCCAGCTGACCACAGGCCCAGAGCTTGTGTGTGGCATGCTTGAGCCTCCAAAATGCTTGCAGCCCTTTGATCTTTCATTTCATAGCATTGCTTTCTCCCCACCGCCAGCCCGCCCCACCCTACACACTCACACACTTACCCTCAAATATAGTTTGTGTGTTTTGATTTCGCTGCTCTGCAGTCACAAATGAGCCAGAGAAACATGAATCAATTGAGCTGCAGTGCCCCATTGATGGCATGGGACATGTGATGTCTATGTGGATGCATTGCACTTCGTCCCTGGCCTTGCTTCTACTGGAGCTGCAAAATCTAGTGTCCATCGATTGGCATGGTGGCTACTGTGATAGGTTGAGCTTGGACCAAGGGTACCAAGGCAGGGCCCTGCTCGAGGTGGGCTGTGTCTATCATGGTTCTCCTCCCAACAGTTCAAACAGGGGCGCTCGCATAGTCGGTCACACTTGCTTTGCATTCTCACCCCATCCCCATATAAATATGCACCCTTTACAATCAATGGGTGTAAGGTTACTGTACTTGATACTCTAACCCGAGGAGAAAGCATCAAGGATGGAGGAGCACTCCCCAGTGATCTCTGTTATCACCTCTCAGTAGAAAGGAGTGTTAGACTCATAGAATCACAGAATAATAGAGTTGAAGGGGCCTATAAGGCCATCATCGAGTCCAACCCCCTGCTCAATGCAGGAATCCAAGTCAAAGCATCCCTGACAGATGGCTGTCCAGTGTTAGAGCAGGACAGTTCAGTGTATGACAGAGAAGTAGTAACCCTTT
The DNA here is from genome assembly GCA_021292165.1 of Shinisaurus crocodilurus. NCBI lineage: Eukaryota > Metazoa > Chordata > Lepidosauria > Squamata > Shinisauridae > Shinisaurus > Shinisaurus crocodilurus. Next base: position 73,173,753 of record CM037879.1, on the reverse strand, counting down.
TTGTTCGTTGTAGCTTATCGTCTAGCTAGCCTGATGTTGCTCTCTCAGGTCCTAAGATCAAGATCTATTCTACTAGGAATGTGTTATGCTAAATGAGCATCATATGAAAAGAACACATTTCTTGTCAAATGAGGCTGGAATTCTTTTTTTCTTCTGCACAGATGTAACTCTATAGTGACTTGGGTTTAACTCTGGCCTTGTCATATGATACCCATCATTCTGAAGAAAGCATCTGGCTTGGCTTGGCTTGGCTTGGTGGAAATTACGAGCCTCTTGGAGTTTGAAGAGGCGGAGCATAGTCACAGTACAAAGTCAGACTGGTTAGACTGTAGCTGGGTATTCCAACGGGCACGGATGGGAAAGTAATTCTATTACCGCTGGCTGAAGAGTTGGGGCTAGAGCCACTCTATTGCTGCCAATGCTCTTTCGATCTCTCCACAGTGCTGGTTGTAAACACCCTCATAATGGGTGGGAATAATTACTGTCCTAAGCCTAGTTGTCATTAGAAATCAAAGTAGATAATTTAGTCCAGGAGTGGTCAACACCCAGCCCACAGGCTGCATGCAGGCCCCCCAGTGTGGCCCCCAACATGTTGCTAAATTCAGTGGCAGCCGTAAAAATAAAATAGGTGGGGTTTTGGTTTTTTTAAACAGGTTTAGTGCTATAGAGCACTAAACAGGTCAAATGTAGCTTGTTTTGAAGCTAAATTTGACCCTTTAAGTGCTTCTTATTTGCTATGACCGTAGCAACCCATTTTGCATGCCAATTTTTTTTCTAGATGCCCTGCAGAGTATGCGGCACCCCACGCAGGGCAGCCTGCATGGGGGGGGCAAAAATGGCCCCTGGAGCCCCCCAAGTTGTGCACATCTGATCTAGTCCTTATGGTTAAAAGGCAGAGCTAGGAAATCTGTCCATATAGTATATTATATATAATACAGTAATACCTTGGATTGCAAGTAACTTGGTTTGAGAGGGTTTTGCAAGACAAGCAATTTTTAAAAATATTTATTTATTTATTTTTGACTTGATATACAAGCGACGTCTTGCAATACAAGTACTGCAGTACGGCTTAAATTAAAAATCTCTGTACACATTTTTTGGGGGGGATTTCGTTTTGATATAAGAGTGTTTTGGATTACAAGCACATTTCCGGACCGAATTATGCTCTCAATCCAAGGCACGACTGTATAATGAATAGTATTCGTGTGTAGAAATGTTAGGCACCTTACAAATACGTATACTGCTAAGGTTCCAGGGGTATTTCCTGTACAGCAAGCATTTCTGTGTTACTGTAAGTCAGCCTTCCCCAACGTGGCACCCTCCAGATATTTTGGACTTCAACTCCCATCAGCCCCAACCAGCATGGCCAAAAATCAGGAATGCTGGGAGCTGTAGTACAAAACATTTGGAGGGTACCAGGTTGGGGAAGGCTGACTGTAAGTTGTAGTGGGTAAATAGTGGTGAGAGTGTTGGACTGGGACTCGGGAGATCCGGGTTCTAGTCCCCGCTCGGCCATGAAACCCACTGGGTGACTTTGGGCCAGTCACTGACTCTCAGCCTAACCTACCTCACAGGGTTGTTGTGAGGATAAAATGGAGAGGAGGGAGAGGACTATGTAAGCCGCCTTGGGTTCCTTGAAGGAAAAAAGGCGGGGTATAAATATAATAAATAAAAAAATAAGCACAGCTTGGACTACACAAATAGACATTTCTTCGGTGCCTACACCAATTCCCAGACACTGTCACATAATACAGTTTAATTTAAACTTCATTTTGGTACTGATCTTTGGTGGATTACTAGCCTAGACAAACTCTGGATTTAGAGGGAACAGGGGAGAGAAGTGACTCAATGCATGGTGGAAATGTGCATGTCTCCTAAGTTCTAACTCAGAAGCGGCATCAGATGAATCACAAAAGGCTTGATGTGTTTGCTGCTTTGGGCTGTGGCTGAATAAGACAGGACTTGCTTCCATTTTTTGGTTCACTCTCTGGATAATATAGCAAGAGAGTAGCTTTGCCCATCTCTGTCACCTGGCTGTAAAGAAATTGATTTTTGGAGTACCGTACTTATATTCTTCTGTGTATCTGAAATCCTCCTCCTTGTGCTGAGATATAGAGGAAGGAAAACATGGCAATTTATTCTAATATCTCTCTGCCTGCTTGGGCTATTCTCATGAATGGAGCTGCCTCAAAAGAAGGGCAATGAAGAACCTGGGATAGGCCCAAGCTGAGAACCTGGCTGGAAGTCCTCTAATGAAAAGGAACAGGCATACTGAGCAATTGCGGATATTATCAAGGTCCTTTCACCTGAACTCTACTTCAGAAGCCAGAGTAGCAGAAAGGGGATTAGATAGGAGGAGCACAGGGATGGAATAAAGACACATGAGAGCCAAGTCAGAGTGAGCTGAATGCAGCCATGGGCATGGAAACTTTCCTGAGCAATGGTTGATAGAGCTTACACGTCGTGTTATTACATTCAAGAGCCGAGTTGAAGCCATGCAAGCCGAACCACTGCCCTAGCCACTGCTAAAAAAAGGGGGGGGGGGAGGAAAAACATTCTAGGAACAGGCTCTATGGTTCCTGCCATATAGCGCGAAACTCATATCCTAGAGCAGTGATGGCGAACCTTTTTGAGCCCGAGTGCCCAAACCACAACACAAAACCAACTTACTTATTTCAAAGTGCCAACACTGCAATTAAACCTGAATATCGGGGTTTTAGTTTAGTAAAAACAACTCATACAGTTGTCCAAACTAATTAACATCTTTTGTCTTAAAAGAAAAACACAATAACAGGGCTTTCAATGATACAAACAGCTTTTTATTGAAAAAAACATCAACTCGATTTTTTAAAATAGTACTACATTGTACAGGTTGACTTTTACTTTTACTAACTGTAAAACACCTTTTCAACACCTGTAGAAGCATCAGAGTAAAGCTTGCCCCATACAATTTCAGTCTGGCATATAATCTTATTACAAGTAGAGAATCCCTTATCCTTATCTTATGACATTGCTTATGATAATCATAAGCATGATTATCTTCATGCTTATGACATTGCCTGAAGGTAATTTAGATAAACTTTTTAAATAATCAGGCACATGTATTTTTGTATAAAGGATTCTCAACTTGTAATATGATTATATGCCAGACTGAAATTGTATGGGGCAAGCTTTACTCTGATGCTTCTACAGGTGTTGGATTAGTAAAAGTAAAAGTCACCCTGTACTAGGATGAGCAAAATAAACAAGAAAACTAAACGTGCTTAACACATTTAAATTTTAAAAAACCTTTATGTCTTGGACTGCAAACACTGCAATAGGATGAGTGCTTTTATACAGGAAGACAGTATATCTTTAACACGCAGCAAAGCAACCATGGAGCAGGAGGATCAAAGATCTTCTAGGAATGGATCCATCTTGCTGAAAATAAACCTCATGGATTACTCTGTGTTAGTACCACAAAACTAATGCTTAGCTCAGCTTATAAATAACGTGTCAATGTGACAAGGTTCACATTTCATACCAAGACTCCTAAAAAAACCACTCAAGTTATGGCATGTGACATTTTTTGTAAAGCACTGGGAAAAAAAGCACATTTTTTGAAAAGCACCTACAAGGAACCCAAGGCGGCTTACATAATAATCCTCCTCCTCCTCCTCTCCATTTTATCCTCACAACAACCCTGTGAGGTAGGTTAGGCTTAATTAGGTAGGTTAGGCTTAATTAGGTGGTTGGCCTGGCCGGCACTGGCAGCGGCGCGTCCTCACGCCGGATTAGGAAGGGGCTACAGAGGCCCCTCTTCTCCGCCGGCTGGGCACGGAAGTTGGCCCGGCCGGCGCTGCTTCAGGAGCACCGGGGCTTCCCCGCCCGGGCCCGGGCTGGCGGCGGCGCATCCTCGCGCCAGATTAAGGAAGGGGCTACAGAGGCCCCTCTTCTTCGCCGGCCAGGCACGGGAGTTGGCCCGGCCGGCGCTGCTTTTTTTCTATTTCCCCCCCTAAAAACTTCCCCACGCGCCTGCCCTGCCTCCCTTCTCCCTTCTCCTGCTTCCCCTCCTCCTCCTCCTCCTCCCCCTCCTGCAAAAGGTAAAGCATTCCTATCTGCCTCCGGTCCACTCGAGTCCTCTTCGTTCTCTTTCTGCCTCCTCCGCTGCCGTCCGCAAAAAAACTCTCTGCTCCTCCTCCCCTGCCGTCTGCAAAAAACCTTCACCAGTGGCATGATGCTGACTCATGCCCGCTGGGAGAGACTGGTCAGGAGCGGCCGCTTCGCCCCCACCCCCTGCTCTCGATCTCTGTTCAAGCGACCTATGGCTCATGTGCCAGCACAGCGGTCCCCACGTGCCAGCTGTGGCACGCGTGCCATAGGTTCGCCATCACTGTCCTAGAGCACCCCACAAAGCAGTGGTTGAAGGTTCTTCCCTATGTCATGGGATGCTCTAGGAATAAGGTTCCTACACTATGGTATAAATCATAGAGCCTGTTCCTAGAACATGTTCCCCTCTTTTTGGGGTGATTGCATTCGGGTGACAGTGGGGGTGGGGAGGGAAGACGTCAGTATTTTGATGCTGTTGCTGCAAGACCAAGATTTCTTGCTGCTGGGGTGAGTGTACGTGCATGTACAGGGCCGGATTAAGAGCATTATGGGCCTGGTGCTGAGGATTTTGGTGGGCCTTTTTATGGAAATAAATAAAATGAAGACGCAATTTTATATTAAAACAAATTAAATATTTTAATTACCATTAAAGTGCCAAAACAGAAACATATTGAAAATATTTCTTTTTTTGTAAACAATAAGCTTGTTAACTCAATAAAACCGTTCATCACATATCGTTGATGATAAGTACCTCCACGTTTTTTAACCTCTAGGGCAGTCTTCCCCAACCGGGGCCCTTCCAAATGTTTGGGGCCCCAGCTCCCATCTTCCCCAGCCACTGGCCATGCTGCCTGAGGCAAATGAGAACTGTAGTCCAAAATATCCAAGAGGGATATTTGGTGAACTCTGTTCTCTGGGGTTTTTCAAAATAAAACTTAAAATGCCACACAATTCCCCATGAAAGCGCACGTGCACACACACACACACACACACACACACAGTATTAGCCAAGCACACACACACACACGTGCACACACACACACACACAGAGAACTCTGTTCTCTGGGGTTTTTCAAAATAAAACTTAAAATGCCACACAATTCCCCATGAAAGCGCACGTGCACACACACACACACACACACACACACAGTATTAGCCAAGCAGGTGACATTTTGCAGGCGGCAGGAGGATCAACACCCCCAAAAGGCAGACACCCACACCCACAAACACACAGCCCTTACGTTCAGTTTGGCTCACAAAAGAGGGAAAGCCCTTTTACAGAAAAAAAGGAGAAGGAGGAGAACTTGCAGATCAAAAGAGTCAAACTTTTGAACCTTACCTGTGCAGAGGAGGGCCATCAGGACCAGCGGCAGGTAAAGACCATCCCAGAGGTTTGTCCCATAGCAAGCAGAAGTCATGGTGGAGATTTTGGAGGCGGGTGGGCAGAGAGGGGTCGCTTGACGGAGCAAAAACTCAAAAACTCCTGCAGCTCATCAGTAAGGGTCTTCCCAATTTCCCCCAAATTATTTATTAAAAAAAAAAAAAGCAGCCACAACAAAAAGCCAGGAAGCTTTGCTTGACCAAGAATAATTGTGTTGTTCTTGTTGCTTTGTTTTTGTTTTTTTTGTTAAACTAGCATTTGAACAATTGAGCTGCGAATCAGAAAGATCTTTTGCTCGAGGCTGGAGAGAGAGGTCCCTTCTAAATCTGAATATTACAGACCCTAGCAAGCCCCCCATGTGCTAGAAGTTCTCACAAAGAAATGTAGTAACAGTGATTGAAATGCAAAGATACTGAAATGCTAATTTGAGAACAACAGTTCTTGCTAGGTCTTGCCTCAAGCCTGTAATGCAGATGTGCTTAGAACACCTTTCTAATCTTGAAAAAATCATTAATTATGCTGAATGATAACGATCAGAGCTAACTCCAAAGGGGGAAAAAATTGCCGCGTGTCCCAATAATTGCTGGCCTATTTTCTGTTAAGGGCCTGGAGCTGCCGCTCCAACAGCCCCTAGCTTAATCCGGCCCTGTGCATGTATGTGTATATGTGCATGTATGTGCAGCCCCAGACACCCTAGTGGGCACCCAATGAGGCCCTCAGAACCAAAAAGATTGTGCACCCCTGCTCTATGTACACAGCAAGGAGCAGAAAATGATGCACAGATAAAGATAGTTGACTGCTCTCTCTTTTATAAGACAACAAAATAGCTTGTATACACACATCATTATCAGAAAAGACTGGTATGTACTGATATTAAATATAGCGCAAATCATTGGATAGCTCTTACTGATCCAATGTCCTGTGGCAGAAGGGTATCCAGTCAATGGCTTCACTGGATATACCACCTGCAATATTGAGCTGACCATAAGTAACGGTATTGCATCTCTGAGAGGATTTGCTGTTTATATGGCTGAGGTGGTACTTCCAAATCTCTTTGATTTATTTCATTTCATTTTGACTTAAAGACCTTTGCGGGAGAGGGGAGGCTAAAGCATCTTCTTGGAGCTTGCCTGCTCAGCGTGGAGATAAAAGCTTTCCTTGACTAACCTGTACAAATTCATCTATCTGTTTCCAGAGGTTCAACAATCAGATTAACACATAGGGTCAGTCTGGGATCAGACGCACTTGTATATTTTTGTAGTTGTAGTTTTCATGTCTTTTTTTTTAAAAAAAGCTGAGGCTGAAAAACATGGTTGTAAAAAGGATACTATTGTGTACTGGAAATGGCTATATCTGCTCAGGCACACACACCTAGATGGTTCCCTTGTATTTTAATTCTTTTTTTTCCTATTTTTTTTAAACTAATAACAAATAAAAAAGAAATACAACATAATTGAATTTTAATTCTGTTCATCTTTCTGCTCCCTCCCCCCCAGCAGAAATTCAACATTTTAAATAGAACCTCAGAGGTACAATCTCAACATAAACCAAACATTCAGGCTGTCCTTGTGCACAACTGGAATCTACCGTGGATTGGCATTGGCCTAATATGAGGACACTTCCACAAGACCATTGCTACTGTTTCCACTCCAGTGCCTGGAAGAATGAGGCCATGACTGTGCATTCTCCAACCAATTCCTTGTTAGGGCGTGGAGGGAGGTGGGTTGGTTAGTTAGTTGATTGGAAAGCTGGGCAGCAAATCCGTGAGTTACAACAAGGCAGCTGAAAAAAGTAAGGAGAGATTTTCAGCATTGCAAACAATTCAGAGTTATGAGCAGCTTTCATTTCCAGAATACAGGTGTCTTAGAAGGCCAATTCATGTGACCAAAAACCAGCCCAATCCACATAACATCCAAGCAGCCATCTGATTGGTTCATTGCATGGAGAGATTAATTTGCAGCCACAATCAGGTCATTTTCCACACTGCTCTACATGAGCTGAAAACATATCTGGTCACGCAAAAGGCCAGTAATCTTCAACCTTTTCAGATCCAGGTCTCACAGTTAATCCCTGCAAGATGGGAGTTGGGACCATTTCACATTTACTTTATTGATTTTTACCATGTATGCCCAGTTTTTTCCTTTGCTCTTTAGGGCAGCAAAGAAAGGTAGAGTGCCTATTTTTTTAGTTGTTATGTAGAATAAGTATTTTTTTTGCAGGTGTAGCTTGTTCTGCAGGTGTGAAATATCATACCTATACAACTGCTAAAAGTAAATGAATTCTGTCCTTTGCATCTTGCCATTCCTCCTCCTCTCTCCTTCTCTCTCTCTCTCTCTCTCTCTTTCTCTCTGCTTCTTTCCTTCTCTTTAAAAATAAACTCAGACAAAGAAAATAGTGGCCTGGCACTAGTGTGAACTGCATTAGACCCTCACCTACTAGCTGAGGACCAATGCAAAAGGTCAATCAGTGACTGCATGGCCAGCTGTAATTATGCACCTTGAGCTTGCCCTAGGGCCAGAGCCAACATTTGGCTGTATGAAACAGCTCTGCAGGTCTTCTGAATCTCTATTAATCACCACACACGTACACACTGGAGAATGTAGAAGACAGTGCTGTCAACCTGCATTTCTCTCCCGTGCAATAAAGCTCCCCTATCCTCACCAACCCCTGGCATCACAATCTCTGAGTAATACCTCCTTGCTGTGACCCAGGGGGGATGTTATCTGAACTCGCATCCTTCCTTATATGGTTCTTGCCTCCAGTAAGGCTCTGTGCTGGAGAACTCACTGAAAGGTAACACCAGTAGTCAGCTGAATGCTTTTCATCATCTCATCTCCATGGTGTTGGTTTTTTTAACCTTTAAGGCAGCTGCATCCCCCATAGATGCCAGCTCAGCAGGCACAGCACACTAAGTGCTCCTGGTGTGTGTGTGTGTGTGTGTGTGTGTGGCAGGAACAATAAAAGGAAAGCAACAGCATGGGATCTCCATAATGTCATAAAGCAACCTGAAAGAGAAAGTGCTGGGATGGCCCAGTCAAATCACAGGAAGCTGGGGCCAGTGTTTTTTGTTTGTTGGGGGGCAGGGGTTGCCAGACTTAAAGTCAAAGTGACTCAGTCCTTGTCCTCAATCGCTCATCGTCATCACCACCACCACCATGATGATGAAGATGATGGTGATTATTGTTCCTACCACCTGCAGTGCCTGTCCTAAGGGGCTGCTGGGAAGCAGATGGGTTTTACAAAGGTCACTCTATTCTTAACTTTGAAGCCAAAGGAGTCATAACAAACAGGTCGGGAGAGAAGGAGGGCCAAGGCAGGAGATTATCTGTGGCTTTGCTGTCGAAGCCTGCCAAGTTTATTGAAGGGGGCAAAAAAGGCTCCTGGTGTATCCACAGCTGAGAGCTCCATCATGCTTTGGTTACTGTTTAGGGAAGCCCTTGTGGCCAGGGGAGAGGAGACATTGCTGGAATGAGGAAGGGACAGGAGAGTAAAGACTTGGCCCATGAAGTCAATAGTCATTTAATATGCTGCTGACATTTCTAGTCTGGCAGCGAAACAGTCTTTATTTAAACCATAACATTTCCCACTTCCCGATACCCTCTGTCACACACACAGAGGCAGCCCAGTTTTGGCCGGCTAAGAACTCAGAGTATTTATCATATGCTCCCCATGTGGATACAGCGGCTGTCATCTTGAGTGACTTTCCTTGATCATCATAGATGCTCTGTTGCTATTCTTTTATGCTTTGGAGGGGTACTGAAGAGACTATGTGTCAGCGAGAGACTCAGCAACTGGTCAGGACCTACTCACGTGTTCCCAGGTTGTTGTGCAACTGGAGACTGAAGGCATAGAGCTACAGTGGGGGCATGCGCCTCTCCTCATGCACCAGTAATGGTCTTGTTCCGTGCTTTCTGTTTCTTGGCATGGGCAAGGAAGAGCCCTTTCCCATCTGAAAGGGCCACACAAAGACGGGGGCAGTATTTTTTTAAAATCACATTCACTTCTATTTCCAATTATTTCATGTAAAGCATGATCCAGCTGTAATCTTCAGTCTTTACTCTTTATTCCCCACAGAAGTCTGCTTGGACACCTTCTGGCTTTGCTTTTTAGCTCTTCCCAGAACAAAAGATATCATCAAGTGGGCCGCTCAACAAGATCTGCCACGGACAGCCTTCTCCCTGTCCCATCAGCCAGAGAAACCAGGCTGGTGGGGACTAGGAGGAGGGCCTTTTCTGTGGCAGCCCCCAATTTATGGAACTCTCTCCCCAGTGACCTCCACCATGCCCCTTCCTTGATTAGCTCCCGCCATGCATTAAAAACGTGGCTTTTCAGGCGGGAATATGGGGTGGGTTAGGCTTTTTAAGTTTTGTACTGTTTTTAATTGTGTTTTATACTGTGTGTGTGTGTGTGTGTGTGTGTGTGTCCCCTTGTATTTTATTGGATTGTACATCGCTCAGAGTGGCCGGATGTCTGGCCAGATGGGCGATTCATAAATATAATAAATAAATAAATAAATCATAGCTCTGCTGTTGTTCTCAAGAATACTTTGGTTCTCATTCAGACACCCTCATCTGGCAGATGCCATTTTGGTTTTATAGACTATCTCAGGGTGGCTATGTCTCCTGTTTTACAAAGAACAATCCTCTCTTTGAAGGCATCCTCTTTTCGAACGGCTGTCTGGTCCAAGTCTGGTTTAAAGAGAAAGAGCCATCAGTGCTTATATAAGGAAATCCTAATCATTTGTTTTGAATGGAAAAGGAGTCTCGGGAGGCTGTGTGATTTCAAGGGAAGGAGAGATGTGGTACGGGGTAAGGGTGCTTAATCCTTTTCCTGCCAGCCTTTTTCTTCCTCAGAATCACACACACACACACACACTTGCCCCACACAGGTTCTGCGGAAAATACAGATCTGAACTGTAGGGGGAAATGTTGATCAGGAAAATTGGCTGATGTTCAATAAATGTTTTTGAGTGTAAGAGTGAGGCGAGCCTCCAGTTGTGATTCAGAAATGAACCATTTGCCCCCTCAGCTGTGTGTGTGTGTGTGTGTGGGAGATTCTGCTTTAAGTGTTTTCCCCTCCAGATTTCAAAGCCTATCCTGTAAGCAGCAAAGTTTGCAAACTCAAGTCAAAATGGCTGGCAATTGTCCTAATAATGCATGCTGCTACCTGGCATGCTGAGGGTGGGTTTGCAGGGGTCACTGAGCACATAGTGTGCATGGTGTGAAGAACACACACACACACACAGGTGAAGTGGGAAAAAGATGGAAAGAAAACTGAGGCAGAAAAAGACCCCCCCCTCCTGGGAACAGACCGACCCCCCTTCCTCTGCAGACTGCTTACATGGCAATAAATTACTTTCGCGCCGTATTTAGGGAAGTCAGTTAAGACAGCCTGCGCAGCAGAATGTAAGAATAACCAAGGTACAGGAAACAGACAGCGAATATGCTAAAGAGTAAGTGACAAGTAATTGATGACGTATACTTTGATATAAGACTCTGATTACTTCTGTAAAAATCGTTCAGTTTGGCGATGGTAAATCCCCTGAACCTGTTGCTAGCAATAAACTGTTTTCCAGACCTGAAGTGGTACAAGTTCCTTTGTTCCCTGGAGAAGGGTGATTTTTCTGCAACATTTCTGGCGACCACGAAGGGACTTGGAAGCCTTGGGGCTTTCTTGGCCGTTCTCCGTACCCAGCCCCCTGGGTGAGGCCTCGCGGACGTCCCAGCGCGCACAAAGGACTGTTCCCTTTGGGGATCTCCGAACGAGGGGCCCAGCGGAGCGGGTGACCGGACGGCGAGCCTAAGAACCACAAGACTCAGGCTGGAACTCAACCACAAAGTATATCCGGATCTGCAGGAAGAGGCAAGTATGAAATAGCACCCGGGTGACAGGAAAGGAACCCAGTCAGTAGACTGGAAGAGGAGGCTTGATCACCCTCCTGACAGGAAATCTCTCTACGAGGCGGAACGTGAGTCCGAACTGAGAGGTATCCTTAAGTGCAGGAAGTGTCTCTACGAGGCGGAACGTGAGTCCGAACTGAGACCCTCCACAGGAGGTGTCTCTACGAGGCGGAACGTGAGTCCGAACTGAGAGCTTCCACAGGAGATCTCTCTACGAGGCGGATGTGAGTCCGAACTGAGAGATATCCTTAAGTAAAGTAAGAGAAAAGGGTTGGGAGTTTGTGGAGTGAGTGTGGTGTGTGTGTGTGCACGTGCTAGCCTGCTGCAGTTCCTACAGGAGACCGTTGGAACGTCCGGCTCCTTAGGTCAGTAGGGCGTGAGTGGTGTGATTCCCTTTTGTCTGAACAAGGAGACCCCTTACTCCTTGTCCGTTCCCCACCCTAATTGTCTGTGTCCAAGGGAAGAAAATGGGAGGTGGCAGCAGCGTCCCTCAGACGCCCCTGCAATGTATGTTAAGTAATTTTAAAAGAGGATTCAATAGGGACTTTGGAGAAAAGCTCACCAGACAGAAACTCCGAGTCCTGTGTGAAGTAGAATGGCCCTCAATGCAGGTAGGGTGGCCAGCTCAGGGAACCTTTGACCCTCAAGTCATCTCAAAGGTCCATCAGAAAGTGACCCAGGCGTCTGGTGGCCACTGATACATAGATCAGTGGCAGCAGAATGTTAGAAAAAATCCGCCCTGGCTCAAAGAATGTAAAGCAAAAGCAGAAGTGGCACATCTAATGCTTCTACGCCGACCCCCCCCCCCCCGCCCGAAGCCCACAGAAAAGGAGGGAGAGATTTTCAGTGAAACGGAGGAACTCCTGCGCCATACGTCCCGCTGTATCCACCACTGCCAAAGCCACCCGAAGGGAGGCAACCACAGGAAGAAAGGCAACAAGAGATAGCTGATCAGAGCCACCAGAGTACCGGAGTCCCTCCCCAGGAGACACCCACCCCGGCAGACAGAGAGTGGATGAGCTCTCCCCTCGGGCGCCCCCCCCCCACAGCCGAAATCTAGGCAAGCCTGCATGTTTGTGGACAGGCACAAGCCCAGTGGCCAGCCATACCCGACAACAGGGACCCTGCCCTGATTGTGGGCCCCCCACGAGCCCATGGTGCCCTTAAAAGGAAGGGGCCATAAAGTCAAGTTTTTAGTAGACACAGGAGCTACTAGATCTGTTCTTACACAACCATTGGCGTCTTGCTCCGGCGAGACTATTAAAATACAGGGAGCTACCGGAACCCCAAGTAACCGGCCATTGCTCAAGCCCCTGGAATGTGATTTGGCCCACAAAACTGTGACCCATCAGTTTGTGCACATACCAGAATGCCCTGTTCCACTGTTAGGAAGAGATCTCCTGTGCAAAATGCAAGCCCACATCTACTTTGACCAGAACCAAAACATGAAGCTGCATGTGCCCCAAGCAACAGCAGTAAATGTTACAGCTCCAATGAATGAAATGTGGAGGATAATGTTGGCATCTATTCCACTCGAAGCAGACTCACAGGCTACAGCCAAGTGGAAAGAGTTTGATGTCCCCGGCATCTGGGCAGAAGACAACCCACCAGGTTATGCCAAACACCTGCCACCTTTAATAATTGAAGTAAAGCCCCAGGCACGGCCCAGAAGAATAAGGCAAAGGCCTTACCCACGCCCCATCATGCAAGCCATCCAATCATACATCGATTCCTACTTAGAACATGGCATTATAAAACCCATTGTGTCATTCTGGAACACCCCGATCCTACCAATTCCCAAGCCAAACGGAAAGTACAGACCAGTTCAAGATTTAAGAATTGTAAATGAAGCTGTAGTGACTATTCACCCAGTAGTCCCAAACCCATATGTTCTTTTAAGTCTGTTGCCGGCCAGCGCCAAATGGTTCACGGTAATAGACTTAAAAGATGCATTTTTCTGCATACCCATCCATAGGCAGAGTCAAGGACTGTTTGCCTTTGAGTGGGAAAACCCCAAAACCGGAAGAAAAACTCAGTACACGTGGACACGGCTCCCACAAGGGTTCAAGAACTCACCGACCCTCTTTGGGACCGCTCTAGGAGGAGACCTGGAAGAATATAAACCATGCCACAAAAATGAAGTCTTGTTGCAGTATGTTGACGACCTCCTAGTGACAGGAAACACGCAAGATACCTGTTGGAAAAACACCAAGCAACTCCTTGAACTGTTAGATGAAAAAGGATACCGCGCCTCGCGAGAAAAGGCCCAACTAGTGCAGCTGCAAGTGAGATATCTGGGATACAACATCGAACAAGGGCAGAGGACTTTGGGACCTGAACGGAAGCAAGCGGTTTGCCAGCTGCCAACGCCCATCTCGCGTCGAGACTTGAGAGGCTTTCTAGGAGCGGCAGGGTTTTGCCGAATATGGATACCAAACTTCAGTCTAATCGCCAAGCCCCTGTATGAAGCTACCAGGGGGCAAGAGACTGAGGAATTTCAATGGACCAAAGTTCAGAGCCAAGCCTTTAACCAGCTGAAAGAGGCTTTGCTAAAGGCCCCGAGTTTAGGCCTTCCAGATCTAGACAAACCTTTCAACTTATACGTGGACACCAAGAAAAATGTGGCGGTCGGAGTTCTTACCCAGCAGCTAGGATCTTGGCAAAGACCAGTGGCCTACCTATCAAAGCAATTAGACTCAGTGGCCCAGGGATGGCCAAATTGTCTGAAAGCGCTAGCAGGGACAGCTCTGTTAGTCCAAGAGTCCAGCAAACTGACTTTTGGACAGCCACTAACTGTACTAACTCCACATGCATTAAAGGCCATTCTAGAAGCCAAAGGACACCTGTGGCTAACAAACCCGCGTATGTTAAAATACCAGAGCATGATTACGCACAATCCATTAGTAGAACTCCAACAGTCAACAGCCCTCAACCCCGCCACTTTGTTGCCAGAGCCACAAGCAGGAGAGATGAATCATGACTGCGTAGAAGTCATTGACCAGACTCATGCGTCGCGCCCGGATCTCAAAGACACTCCCCTGCCAAATGCTGATTTAGAAGTCTTCACAGATGGCTCAAGTTTCGTAGAAAATGGACTCAGAAAAGCAGGCTATGCAGTAGTGTCTTGTGACCAGGTGCTAGAAAGTGGACCCCTAGCCCCAGGTACAAGTGCACAGTTGGCCGAATTGTATGCAGTGATAAGAGCTCTACACCTGGGAGCTGGCAGACGCATGACCATTTGGACAGATTCCAAATACGCATTCCTTACAGCTCATGCACATGGAGCCTTGTATAAAGAAAGAGGACTGATAAACTCAGTAGGAAAAGCTATAAAACACAGAGAACAAATCCAAGCTCTCCTAAATAGAGTATAGAAGCCCACCAAACTGGCCATTGTCCACTGCCGAGGGCATCAGCGAGGAAATGACAAAGTAGCAAGAGGAAATTGAAAAGCAGACCAAGAAGCAAAAAGGGCAGCTCACGAGCCCTGGAGAGAATTTGAAACCAACGGAGGACAGCATGACACGCAAGCCCGATGCCTACTTCTGTGGAACCCAGAATCTCAGATACAACCAGTGTATACCCAGAAAGAAGTGGCTAAAGCCGAAGGAGAATTACAAGCCACCCTGAAGAATGGATGGTACGTACTGCCTGACAAACGAGTGTGGATTCCTGAGGCCCTTGGGTGGGAAGTAGTCAAGACTGCTCACCAACAAACACACATGGGGAAAACTGCACTCGCTCAGGCCCTGAACAGAGAAGTACTCATAGACAAAATCCACATGTTAACCAATTACGCTACACAGAAATGCCTAACATGCGCCCGCAACAATCCTCGTCAAGGGCCCCTGCTTCCACCAGGCAGGCAACCAGAGGGAGACTTGCCGTTTGACTCAGTCACCATCGATTTCACCGACATGCCACGGGCAGGAGGACTGAATGCACTCCTAGTGGTTGTTTGTAATTATACATGATGGCCTGAATGTTTCCCTACCAGGACAAAGAAAGCCAGAGAAGTGTCACGGGCCCTACTGAGAGACATTATCCCGAGGTACGGAATTCCCTCGAGATTGTCATCTGACAATGGACCAGAATTCACCCCAAAAGTAGTGCGAGATGTGGCAAAAACTTTGAAAATTGAGTGGAAATTGCACTGCAGCTACCACCCTCAGTCAAGCGGACGCGTAGAACGCCTGAACCGGACTTTAAAAACAAAACTATCAAAGATATGTCAAGAAACGCACCTAAAATGGCCAGACGCTTTGCCCCTGGCTCTGTTGGTGGTCAGGTGCACTCCTCGGAAAAAACTCAATTTGTCTCCTTTTGAGCTTATGTACGGAAGGCCTCCACAATTAATCAGGCCCCGGTGGGTAGATGAAAGGGAGTTAGGAGTCACGCAAACTCTGCAAACCATACAGGGCCTAAGCCAAGTTGTGGAGGACATACAAGAGTATGTAATAAGCCAAAGAAAACCCCTGCTCACTATAAAAGGGCACAAATTCCACCCAGGAGATTCAGTGTGGGTGAAAGACTGGAAAATTGAGCCTTTAAAAGCCCGCTGGAAAGGACCGTATACTGTTGTCATGTGTTCTCCCCTTGCTGTTAAGGTAGCAGAAATCAAACCCTGGCTCCACTGGACGCGTGTGAAACCCGCTTCTCAATCAAAACCAGTGTGGAAAGTCCAGCCAGTCCCAGAAGGTGAAATAGCCTTGAAGCTGAAACTCCGCCGAAGGCCTGAACCTAAAGCCCCAGCCGGAGTCGGCCTGTACATAGACAAAGAATTGTACGGTTAACAAACCGCGAGGCCATAATAACGCCTCCAGCAATTCAGGGTGCAAGTGCTAGTAACCTCTCCCCTGAAAACAAAAAGTCGCGTACCAGACAACTAGCCCTAGCAGGCGTCACACCCGGAAGCTGACGTCCATCGCTCGGGAGAAGCCTGAGGATGTCGGCGCCAAACGCTTTAAAATGGGTTGTTTTATATAGTATAGTAGCAATAAGATGGGCATGTACCAATGACTGTACCAGTTGTCAAAAACAAGTGCTAGAAAGACAGACCCTGACTACCACCTTAGTGTACCACACCCATTACAGGTGCAAAACAGGGCCAGTGAAAAGGTGTTGTTACAAAGATGTATGGTACACGGTGTGTGTTCAAACTGGACACTGCTTTGACCCCAAGGTAGATCCGGCCCAAACATGGTTAATAGCACGGGCACGAGGTTCTGCCCAAGGTCACATAGTAGCTCAAACACAAATAAAGTCGGCTACAAGCTCAGGGTCTTTAATATTTGACCTGTGCAAAATGGCCCATTGGCCAACCACATGTGGTGCAGAGCTCGGTTGGCACAAGATGGAACTTATGGGTATCGCACTCCCATTTATATGCTGAATCGCTTAATCAGGTTACAGGCTGTAGTAAAATTAATATCTAATGAAACTTCGCAAGCGCTTAAAATATTAGCAAAGCAGCAGACAAAGTTTCGAGATGCAATTTATCAAAACCGCTTAGCTTTAGATTACTTGTTAGCAGCTGAAGGAGGTGTCTGTGGAAAATTCAATTTAAGTAATTGTTGTTTGCAAATTGATGACCAAGGAGAAATAATCGAAAGCATCACAAAACGCATTGAAACGTTGGCCCATGTTCCAGTGCAGACCTGAGATAGGTTCAACTTCAGAGAAGCCTTCGCTAGGTGGTTTCCCAAGCTGCCAGGTTTACAGGCCATAGTCGCCCTGATTAGCCTAGTGGCCGCAGGATGCATAATCCTGCCATGCATCCTTCCAATGCTCATACGCTCCCTCCAAAACAGCTTCAGCTTAATAGCCGAAAGAAAAGCTGCTGCGCAAGTCCTGGCAATGTGGGAATACCGTCCCATCCCGATGAGTGAAACTCAATGTGAAGAGTAAGATAGAGTTTCAAAAGGAGGGAATGAAGTGGGAAAAAGATGGAAAGAAAACTGAGGCAGAAAAAGACCCCCCCCCCTCCTGGGAACAGACCGACCCCCCTTCCTCTGCAGACTGCTTACATGGCAATAAATTACTTTCGCGCCGTATTTAGGGAAGTCAGTTAAGACAGCCTGCGCAGCAGAATGTAAGAATAACCAAGGTACAGGAAACAGACAGCGAATATGCTAAAGAGTAAGTGACAAGTAATTGATGACGTATACTTTGATATAAGACTCTGATTACTTCTGTAAAAATCGTTCAGTTTGGCGATGGTAAATCCCCTGAACCTGTTGCTAGCAATAAACTGTTTTCCAGACCTGAAGTGGTACAAGTTCCTTTGTTCCCTGGAGAAGGGTGATTTTTCTGCAACACAGGTGCCACCACTATCACTGCCTTCAAGCAAAAAGGCTCTGGGCTTCTGGCAAACTCACCAGCCTCCCTGAAAAATGGATTGTGTAGGTAGCGCTATTTAAACTTGCTAATGAAATCCCTCTCTCATAACTGTTTCTTTGTCCTTAAATCCTCCACTTTTGTTTCTATGTCTTTCAGTGTTTTCTCTGATAAACAGACCAGACAATGCCCTTTGCTCAGAAAACTAAATGGACATTTTAAACCCTGTTTAACACAATGAGATCTAATTTTCATGTTACTCGGTAAAACATTTGGGAATAAATCCACCAGGAATTAGTGGAGAACCTTTTAGAAGCCAGGCACTTTACTATGGGGGGACGACGGCGACTCTGAGTTTGGAGACGGGGGTTCCCTCCCTCTCTTAGAGGAACAAAACAAACAGATACCACTGCAGTGTAACAAGAATCTCATGTCTAATTCACAAAGTTCTCTGAAAATGCACAAACATACTTCAATATAATTGTGTGTGTGTGTATACACACAAACTGGACTTAATTGTGTTTGCATGTCTTGTGCTCTTTGGCCAAGCTCAGTCTGTAAGGCCTGGCAGTCTGCTGGGCTGAGCTGAGGCCTTGTGTCAGTCTGGGAGTCTCTCTGAGAGATGTTGCCCTCTGAAGAGCCTGTGCTGAACTGAACCTTATAGAAATCCATCCATGTGATATGAATGTTCTTCAAGGATTCTACAGTTCTTCAGAAGGGTGAAGGATTAATACTGACAAACCGGAACGACAAGACCCCAAAGGACCCTGGGAATTGCTTGGCATATGACACAATAGAAACATGTGTCCTGTACTGTAGGTGCTGTTGTAATTGACGATAGAAGAGTAGGAGCTGGAGGAAGGGGGCAAAGAGCCCACACAAAGAGCTGCAGGAAGAATTGGCCTGTACTACGTTGAGCTGTCTGCTGAAAGGGACTAGAGAGAACTCTGTTACCCAGGCTACATTTTGCTGAAGGGCTGAGAAGGGAGAAGCCCGCTGGAGACAGTAGTTGGAGCACAGGTTGCTTTGCTAGAGTGGAGCCCAGCCTTCACTAAACCAAATTGCCTTTGGAAAGAGTTTCTTGCTGGCTAGGACAAGCACAACAAGGTCTATGTCTGTAGGAATACATTTAGGCAGAAGGTAAAAAGCAGTTATTCAGCTTTCCTCATAGACAATAAACCCAATCTAAAACTGCAGTCCTATGCACACAGCACAGTCTCTTATGCTTGCTTACTCAAAAGTAAAGTCCAGTGAGTTCAATAGGACTTAATCCCTAGGAAGTGGCATAGGTCTGCAGCTTTACTTGGGAATAACTAATTGAACTCACTGGGATTTCAAAGCAAATGTGTATAGGGCTGAATGAATGCAGTCTTATCCACACTTACCAGGGAGGAAGTGCCATCACAGTAAGCATAGTTACATTCCAGCTGCCCAACACAGCTAATGTGAATCGAACATTGCTCACTGGTAGAGCACGTGCTTGTGTGTACAGTAGATCCCAGGTTCAGTCTCTGGAATCTTCAATTAGAAAGGTTTAAGGCCAAAGGGACCAATGGTCTGATTCAATACAAGGGCAGCTTCATATTTTCAGCTGTTAAAAAGCCAAGATGGAAACATGGCAGCTTCCTCAAGGGCCCTCAGAATAATACACGACAACGTTTTGTTGCGGGTCCCACATGTAATCATCACCATCACTATGCCCAAAGTTTGCAGAACTACAATTTAAAAACAAACAAACAAACAAAAAACAACCTAAGGGGGCAATCCACCTTCCTCTCCAAAACAGTCAATGAGGACTGAGCATGCTCAGTAGCCTTGGGATGTGGGCTACTGAGAAAATAAAAATTAAAAAACCATGACAGAAGGAGTGGAATGCCTTGCTTGAACTCCACACAGGTTTACAGCTGATAGTATCCTGGAGCCGGGCAAGGCTGGCTGGCAGGAACTCTGAAGTGGAGCCCTCCTGCTAGAACAGGGCTCTCCAACCTTGGGTCCCCAGATGTTGCTGGCCTACAGCTCCCAGCATACCCAGCCCGGAGAGCCCTGTGCTAGAAGGTGAGGACACACTGTCTGCAATGCTGCAACTTTTTATTGCCGGTCCCAGTTGTAGTAGATGAAGAAGAAGACGAAGAAGAAGAAGATGAAGAAGAAGAAGGCCAAGTTTCTGAAATGCCAAGAGGAAACTAGGGGGAGTTCCAAAGGCAGAGTGCTGCTACCAAAAAGACCCTGCTCCTTGTAGTCACATCAGCTTAATTAGAGAGCTGAGGGAGCCAGAGCAGGATCTTAGAGTGCAGGAAGGTTCATCTGGGTACAGGCCTTCTCTTTGCATCCTTGCTGACCACTCATGGTGCACAGATGGAAATAAGAGAGTGCTCTCTATTGATCTTGGGGGGGGGGGGATGGTGATGAGACAGGAGGGAGCAGTTTCTTTGGTAAGTTAGACCAAAGCTGTTAGAGGGAAGCCTGCATCAGTGAAGGCATGCAGACTAGATCACCACCAGATTTCTTTCAGCTCCATCTGTCTACGTTAGTGGATATCAACCACTATAATACAAACGTCTGTATGGATCTCAGCTTGAGTCTATGGCAGTCTGCAATTAAATCCTTTGCGCTTTTGTGCATGCACATTTGTGTATGTGATGGGAAGCGCTTGATTTTGTCCATGTGGCGTTGGAGCCCCGCATGCGCGCCTGGCTGCTAGTTGCAATGAGCAGCTTTGATTAAAGCTTCCCGTGGAACATCTGAAAGCCCATTTTTCCTGTATACATTAAGCTGTGGTCAAACATCATCCACATGGTTTGAAACGTACTCATTAGAAACAATCCAGTAACAATGGAGGTCTCCGTCCACAACGAGGGTGTGTCGGGTCTTTCGATCCATGTGCGTAAACAAGGGCACAACAAATGTTGTGAGTATAAACTCTCCAAACCTAAAAGACTAAACTCCTGTGACATATTTATGTTCCCACATACACAAATCACATTAACTCTCACACTCTCCTATCTTGATGAGTCACTGGACTTCAAACAGAGCACAGGAGGCAGCTGGATCCACTAAACAATGTCTTGGGCGCTATGAACGTGTGCCAGATAATAAGGGGGAGAATCACAATTAAAATGTCAAGCTGTATCATATTTCCATAACAAAGTCAGAGAGGATTTCCCTCTCTGCTTTTTCTTTCCCTTTCTGTTTACCATGTTTAGAGAGCTGAGCCTGTGTTTTTTTCCGTGCTGTGGTTTTCCAGCTATGTAGGAGATATACACAGTATATTATATGTACAGCAGTTGCTTCCTACATGATATAATTTGTTGAACATACACATTTAAAATGTATAACAGAATCACTGAAAGTTCCCCATTTAAAAAGTGATTTCATTGGACAACTTACTTAAGCAGAATTCTGCTCTGAGGTTTTTGGTGCTATTCTTTGCTCTCTGCTGCTCCCCGCTTCCCAGTTTGCCAGCATCATGATCATGTGTGTCTTTTTTGTTTTCTAAAGCTCTACCAGAAGTAGAGCAATAAGTCCCTTCCATGACATCAGAGCAGCTGAGCCAATGACAGCCAGAGGGGCAACAACATCACAATATTTCCCCCCTGCCATTTACAGATGCCCTGCAGAGATATTAAACCTAGAATCACTAATTACTCCTAAGTAAAACTCTGGGGATTTTTTCAGATCTAAATTGTCTTTCAGGAAAAGTTTACACTTGCAGCTTAAGCCTGAGCAAAGCAACATGTGCCATCCAGGGATAGATATAATGCCTAGCAATTTGTACCTTATTCATGAGATATCCCTTTCCACCTGTCTGCTGAATTCCATGACAATTTTGACATTTGCACTCCATCCATCCTGCAGTAGAAATGGAGCTGGAAGGATTGCATGTGGGTCTATTCAGGAGAAGAGCACCAGGCCTTGCAGTAACTGGTAATTAATTATAGATCACAGATGGGCAACTTGTGGCCCTCCAGATGTTTTGGCCTACAATTCCCATCATCCTGAGAGCCAGTGTGGCGTAGTGGTGAGAGTGTTGGACTGGGACTCAGGAGATCCGGGTTCTATTCCCCGCTCGGCCATGAAACTCACTGGGTGACTTTGGGCCAGTCACGGACTCTCAGCCTAACCTACCTCACAGGGTTGTTGTGAGGATAAAATGGAGAGGAAGGGGAGGATTATGTAAGCCACCTGGGTTCCTTTCAGGAAAAAAGGCAGGGTATAAATATAATAAATAAAAAATAAAAATCCCTCACTAATTTCTATACTAGTTAGGGCTCAAAGGAGTTGTAGGTCAAAACATCTGGAGGGCCACAAGTTGCCCACCACTGCTATAGATGATCTTGCCAAAAAATAGGAAGCAAAAATGGAAAAGGCACACATGGTTACATGGCTTTTCAGGCGGGAATATGGGGTGGGTTAGGATTTTTTAAAACACTGATATTGTTTTAATTGTGTTTTACCATGATTGTACATCGCCCAGGGTGGCCGGGTGAAATAAAATCAATAAATAAAATGGTTAGAAGACAACCAAGCAAGGTCATGCTGTGCCTTTTGTTAGATTCATGTGTCTTATCTAAGGTGAGACAAATATTTTCAAACTCAGGCAACTAAACTGAAGGTACCTAAAAGGAAAGTAATCTATATATAAAATGGAGCCAATGAGAACATTAGATATCCTAAATAGCATCATTGCCCAGAAAATGGAATTCTAATCTCAACAATAAATGAATAGATTGCTAACACCAGGAGCCCTTGCTCAAGGGACCTAATATGATCTTTTATTTAGGACTCAAGTGGTTGGCCTCTCCAACTGTTCTGACTGAGAGCTCACATAGCCAGCCAGTAAACAGGGCATAATATGAAGAATTTCAACTGTAAAGTCTTTTAGATCAAGGAATGGCTACTTCTTAAAGCTTGAACAGATGCTATATATGATTCCAGCTCCACACCCCTGCCAAATGCTATAAAAGTAATTAAAGTATATTCTCATTTTTATTATCACTGCTGTACCTCCGGACTGATTCATTTGGCTGCTTTTGTCTTATTGTAATATATTATATTGTGTTTGTATTTTTATATTAATTATACTTTTGGTTTCAAGATGATTATTTTTATTCTGTTTTGTTGTTGTTGTTGTTGTAAACCACCCAGGGAACCTTTTGGCTGATGGGCGGTGTAGAAATAAATAAATAAATAAATAAATAAATGATCACAGGAAGCTGCCTTATACTGACTCAGATCATAGATCAATCTTGTCAAATCTGAGTAGCAGTGGCTCTCCAGGATTTCAGGCAGGGATTTTTCCAGCCCCTGGAGATACTGGGGATTGAACCTGGGACCTTCTGCATGCAAAGTAGGTGATCTACCACTGAGCTGAAGCCCTTCCCTGAATTCATGTATATACTCTACAAAGGAGTACTATGATAGCAGCCTGGATAGCTGGCTTGTTCTCTTTGAAGATCCTAGGAATCGGAATGGCTGTGAGGAAGCAATATGGCTTCGGTATGCTGCTAGCTGCAACTCCTTGGTTCTGGGAATCTGGCAAAATTGTCTTCATGACCAGATGTTTCAGTCTTGCCTTAATGAGTTGTTATTAGCTACCTTGAGTTCCATTCATCTAAGAAAGGTGGCAGACCAATGTTTTTAATATATACGTTTAAATAATAAGACTATGGCCAATGGGCAACTAGTTGACCTTCCCTGTTGTTCTAGATCTCAGCATCTAAAGCAGCCTTCCCCAGCCCGGTGTCTTCCGAATGTTTTGGACTTCTACTCCTATCAGCCCCAGCCAGCATGGCCAATAATCAGGTATGTGTGATGGGAATTGTAATCCAACATCTGGTGGGTACAGGTTGTGGAAGGCTGATCTAATGTAAGAACATGGAACTGCCTTACTGGATCAGAACAAGGACAGTTCAGTTTGGCATATTGTTCCAATAGAGGCCAGCCAGATATTTCTGGAAGCTCACCAGTGGGGAATGAAAGTAATGGCCTTCTTTTGTTATTTTTCCCCAGTGCCTGATATCCACAGGTGTACTGTTTCTATATATGGAGTTTCCATATATATTGTTGGCTAGTGTTGGGTGAACAGACCCTGTCATAATTCATAATCTGCTCACCAAGTTATGAATTCCAAAGGCCATTAGAGGCACTGAGGCAGCCATTTTTTTCTTTCCATACAGCCCCTGGAAACAATGACTTGGTTTGCACAGCACAGAACGCTAATCCATGGTTTATTTAACCCATGGTTAACCCATTGTTTGTTACCCTACCCAGGGTTTGTCTGGAAGATGTGGCGTAGTGGTTAGAGTGTTGGACAGGGACTCGGGAGATCCGGATTCAAATCCCCGCTCGGCCATGAAACTCACTGGGTGACTTTGGGCCAGTCACTGACTCTCAGCCTAACCTACCTCACAGGGTTGTTGAGGGTAAAATGGAGAGGAGGAGGAGGAGGATTATGTAAGCCGCCTTGGGTTCCCTTCAGGAAAAAAGGCGGGGTATAAATATAATAAATAAACAAACAAACCATGCTTTGTTTTCTCAGTCCCTGGGTTGTTTGTTTTCATCCTCCTTTGATGACTCCCTCTCTGTAATCAAAACACATTTGTGGTGCTGTAGTATAGAAATGGCTGTTGGGGTTTTTTTTAACCACTCTTGCTACTGCCTATGCAGCCTTGCAAAACAACTGATGAACAACCCACCATTTTGAGTTCACACATAATGACAACCCATAGTTTAAACAACCCAAAGTTCACAACCCAACAACAAACCATGCATTCTTTTCTGGGTTGTTCATGGTTAACAAACCATGGTTTGTTAGTGCACCTGGGTTCACACATCACAACCCAGAATTCAACAACCATGGGTTAGCGTTATGTGCAAACCAGGTCAATGCTACATGACCATGTAGTAGCACCATTTCCAGGGATGATTCCAGCCCCGTTTTGAAAGTGCATAGCAGGAGCTATGTTTCCTAGCCTTTCAGAGGGACTTTTACCTTGGAAGAATTTTTTAAAATAAAGAAGAAAATGGTTAAAAATTACTCTGATCACCTCATATTACTGTAGGTTTATACATCCAAGAATTAAGAACATGCCAGATTCAACTTACAAACTGACTAATTTCAAGTTTTGGCAGCATCAATAAACATGGCTAATAGGTTATACTTGTAGATAGACTTACCCTCCATTATCTTTTGAAAAGCCATCTAAGATAGGAGACATCATTACATCTTGCAGTAGTGAGCTCCATAAATTACATTATGTATCATTTGAAGAAAGGCGTCCTTTTGGCAGATCTGACCTTCCTGCCTTAGCATTTTATGTCTATCATCTATTTTAACTCTGTATACCACTGCTATTCTCCCCACAAATAGCTTCCCCTTCTTGGTTGGGAAGGGAATACGATAATACAAAGAAGGATTGTGAAGGCTAATGAGTTGATTTTTCTAACAAGACACCGTTAGTATATAATTGACATGTGCTCTACATTGCTTTTTAATTACTTTTATAGCATTTGGCAAGGATGTGAAGCTGGAATATAGATCATTTCCTTGAAATACAGCAGATGGCCCATGTCCGTGGTAGAATATCTTGAACTCTTAGCCAGTGCTTTTTGTCCCTTATAAACTTCACTTACTGTAATAATGTGGTCAAAGGCCACATTATTTCCTTTGACTGGCATGCCATTAAGTTTAGTGAAGTTACATCCAACAGCTGGGTGTGAATTGGGCTCTGTGATTCCCCTGACAAAGGGAAAAACAGTAAGCAAGGGAAACAAGCTGCAGAGAAACTAGAACTGAAGCTATGTACATGCTAAAGAAAAAAAGTCAAATAAGTCTAGGGTTTGTAGATAGCCAGTTTTTAACCATCTTTTTTGGTTTTGTTTTGGTGCTTATGACTTAGTTTTAGCTTGGTTCTGCCCAAAGGTGACTCTCACAATATCTAATGGCCTTTCCACACAGTAAGTCCATGCATGTCCCAGCTGCATATTCTTACAGGTCCCCTTTTGGCCATGTCCTATTTGCACATAACAGATGGGGAACCATTATTTTTTTTACAGCCCTATAACAGCTGCATTGGTTCCTCCTTTCACCTTTCTGGTCTCTTTCTTTCCTCCCTTCTTTAGCCATGTCTACCAGCCCCCTGCCCAAAATAATGCAGCTTTTCATTTCATGAAGAATCAATGATTTTTTAGTTGAAGCTTGTCATGACCGTCGCTGCCTGCCCTTGCAAACTGTACATTCTTCATATTAGGAGGCTATAAAATATTTGTCAGTTAATCATTGTGATCCTTGAAGATGATTTCCAATGAATTTATGGTCTACTGTTTGTTTTAGACCTTATCTGACTCTCTGCACAATGGGTTAAAGTGCAATTTAGCGCTCTCACATATATTCAGCTCTTTCATCTGCCCTTTATTCACATATGTTATTTTATTTAGGGTATGTACTAGCTGTTTTTCTTCGTAAAAGTACCCTAAATGGTATATATGGCATTAATGGTCATTTAAGAGACACCTCAGTGCAATATAAACTTGGTTTTAAATTTTTATAGTTTTTATTGTGTATATTTTATATTGTATTATGTCTTTTATTGATTGTTGTAAACCACCCAGAGATCTTCCACTGTTGGGTGGTATAATAATAATAATAATAATAACAACAACAACAACAACAACAACAAACCAAATCTCACAATATGATTGATCTCTATATTGGGCCTGTTTTGCAGATCTCTGTATTCATGGGGTTGACATGGTAGGCACAGTCTGCACAGTGGCAAGAAGGAACCAATAGTTGCGTCACGTGTGGCCCTTCTGCCCCACACTATTCCTGACAGAAAGGCAGTGATTTCCCATAGTCCTCTCTTGACAAGGAGTGGCTTTGGGCATTCCCAAGAAATACCTTCAGAGAGGAAGTGTGACTTCTTCTTCTTCTTCTTCTTCTTCTTCTTCTTCTTCTTCTTCTTCTTCTTCTTCTTCTTCTTCTTCTTCTCCTCCTCCTCCTCCTCCTCCTCCTCCTCCTCCTCCTCCTCCTCCTCCTCCTCCTCCTCTTTTTTTTTAAAAAATATTTTATTGTAAACAGGAAAAAACAACAACAAATACAACAAATACCTATAGTAACAGACAAAACATAAATGGACTTCCGATTTTCTCCACAACAAAACTTAAGCAAAAAAGACTTTCCCTTACCCTATGATTACAAAGAAATCAGACTTTTTTCCATTAATCCAAATTTTTGTGCTTACTCATCAAACCCACGTATAAGCAAATCATTATTTTCTAAACTCTGAAAGAAGTCTATTAAAGGTTTCCACTCGGCTATAAACCTAAATGTTGACTTTTCTCTAATTAAAGATGTAAGTTTAGGCATCTCCGCCAACTCCAGCATCTTCACCATCCATTCTTGTACTGACGGTATAGTTGGACATTTCCATTTTTGTGCATAAAGTAGTCTCGTTGCTGTTATCTACTATATAAATGTGAATGTTTGTCCGTCCGTCCGTTTGTTTGTTTGTCCGTTTGTTTGTACGTGGGTCCGCGCGGCAGGTTTGCGTCGCATTGGCTCCTACCCGGTTGGATGGATCCGCCCCAAACTTGGCACGCATACTCCCCATCACCCAAGGACAAAGACTGGTGGGTTAAAATCTCCGAAAAACCCTCGCCGTGCCGGTACAGCCCAAAATAGATGAGAGCCAATGGCGTCACTTGGAATGCTCGCAGGGGCCATTCAGGAGGCGTTATGCAAATAGCTCCAACCGCACATAGAATGTTGGTATGCACTGCCTCCACAGGGGCCCAATCAGAGGCAGATATGCAAATCTCTCCTACATCCAAACAGAATGTTCACATGAACCACAGCCAGGACAGCAGGGATTTGATTGCGTAATCCCGGGGGGGGGGGAGGCAGGGATTTCATTGTTGCATAGTCCCGGGGGGGAGGGAAGCAGGGATTTCATTGTGTAGTACGGGGGTGGTGGAATTCATTGTTGCATAGTCCCAGGGGGGAGGGGAAGCAGGGATTTGATTGCATAGTCCCGGGGGGACACACACACACAGGGATTTCATTGTGTGCTCCTGGGAGAGGCAGGGATTTCATTGTTGCATAGTCCCGGGGGGGGGGAGGGAAGCAGGGATTTCATTGTGTAGTACTGGTGGGGAGGGAAACAGGGAATTCATTGTTGCATAGTCCCGGGGAGAGGGGAAGCTGGAATTTCATTGTGTACTCATGGGGGGAAGCAGGGATTTCATTGTGCAGTCCTGGGGTGGGGGGAGGAGCAGGGATTTCACAGCGGACAGCTACCTTAAGGAATTTCGAACATAGAATGCCTATAGGAAAAGGACGATCCGTGCAACGCCGGGTAAAAAAAAGCTAGTCTATTATATAAAAGTGAATGTTTGTACGTACGTTTGTACGTACGTACGCGCATGTCTGTACGGGTGTTTGTGTGCGTCGCATTGGCTCCTACACGGTTGGACGTATCCGCCCCAAACTTGGCACGCATACTCCCCATCACTCAAGGACAAAGACTGGTGGGTTCAAATCTCCGAAAAACCCTCGCTGCGCCTGTACGGCCCAAAAAAGATGAGAGCCAATGGCGACACTTGGAATGCACGCAGGGGTCATTCAGGAGTGGTTATGCAAATAGCTCAAACGGCATTTAGAATGTTGGTATGCACTGGCACAGGGGCCCAAACAGAGGCGGATATGCAAATCTCTCTTACGTCCAAACAGAATGTTCATATGAACTGCAGCCGGGCCTACACGGGGGTGGGGGTGGGGGAATTTCGAACAAACAGTGCCTATAGGAAAATGACGACCCGGGCAATGCCATTGCGTAGTCTCGGGGGGGGCAAGGATTTCATTGTGTGCTCCTGGGGGGGCGCAGGGAATTCATTGTTGTGTGGTCTCGGGGGGGGGAGCAGGGATTTCATTGTGTGGTCCCAGAGGGGGGGACAGGGATTTCATTGTGTAGTATGGGGGGGGGAGCAGGGAATTAATTGTTGTGCAGTCCCGGGGGGGGGGAAGCAGGGATTTGATTGCGTTGTCCCAGGGGGGAAAGCAGGGATTTCACTGTGTGGTCTGGGGACACACACAGGGAATTCATTGTTGCATAGTCCCGGGGGGGCGGGAAGCAGGGATTTCATTGTGTGGTCCGGGGACACACGCACAGGGAATTCATTGTTGCATAGTCCCAGGGGGGGAAGGAAACAGGGATTTCATTGTGTAGTCCTGGGGGAGCTGGTAGTCCTGTGGGAGCTGGGATTTCATCGTGTAATCCTGGGGGAGCTGGTAGTGTGGCATCTACTGCTCTTCCTTCTCATCACCACTCTTGTCTGGGCCAGAGTAAGAGGCAGGGGAACAAGCAGGCTGCAATGGTGAAGAGGAGGAGCAAGGGGACTCTTGTCAATGGGCCCCTGCTGGGCTGTGGGACCTCAGCAGGTGCCCAGCCATGCCTACCCTTGATGATGGCCCTGCTATCAGATTATGGCACAGGTGGGGAGGCAACATAGTGGAGTGTGACTGGGGTGGGGCCAGAACAGCTTGGTTATGCAATGTCCTAAAAGCATGATGGGACACACTTGAGATGCCAGACTTATGCAAGGCTTGAAAGGAAATCAGAGCACTTTGAACTGGACCTGGAAGCATACTGGCAGCTAGTGTAGTTGAAATAGAAAAGGAGGAATGCATCATCTCCTGTGGCACAACCCTATCGACGGTTGTAGCTTGCCAATCTTCAAAGGCAACCACATGCAGAACACATTTTAGAAATATTGAGGCCAAATCTCTACCTGAGATACTGAGAGCCAGTGTGGCGTAGTGGTGAGAGTGTTGGACTGGGACTCGGGAGATCCAGGTTCTAGGATTGGCCAGTCACTGACTCTCAGCCGGACCTACCTCACAGGGTTGTTGTGAGGATAAAATGGAGAGGAGGAGGAGGATTATGTAAGCCCCCTTGGGTTCCTTGCAGGAAAAAAGGCGGGGTATAAATATAATAAATAAAATAAATAAAAATAAATACCTGAACAAAGCAGGTTGCAGCCAGCTCACCAGCCGGAGCTGGTGAAATGGTCATTGCTGCCAACTGATAATGATCTCCTTGAATGAGATTACCTAAAACTGCCAGGTAACTTACCAAGGACATAGTGATTCACCTGTAGCTGTGTTGGCGGTGTGCACCATCAACTACATATCTATAGAACTGGGATGCCCCAAACCATTTTTGAGATATTTGCTCCTTTGTACCCCACCCCACCCAAAGAAAAGAAAAGAGAATTGCCTGTACACATACAAACTAACAACATCAGTGAGATGGCTAGTCTAGAACCCTTCTCACATATATCTAGTGTTCTATGAGCAAGGATTTGTTGTTGTTGTTATTTGTATTTGACTTTTGTGAATTCCAGTGCAAAATTGAGATGTTCCTGGATGGAACATAGCGGTAAGTAGCCTTCAGATTTCACGCTTTTCCGAATGTTGTGATGCAGTTGTTGTTATCAGCTCAAAAATGATACCAGAATGCATTTTAAAATGTGTGTTTTAGGATACGGTGGGTTGGATCCAGATTTAGGTGCATGCAACTGGGCTAGCAGAAGAAGACTTCCCTGCCCCTTCTTCCCCATTGCAGTCCTTCCAGTCTTCTGAAAATGCTGCAACAATAGCAGGGCAATCCTGCCGAATGGGGGATGCTGTGGTGTGGGTGAGTGGAGGGGCTCAAGGAGGAGGGGATCCCCCAAATATGGGCAGAGATGCCCTCCATGAGAAGAGCTCTGCTCACCAAAGGTGCCTCTGCCCGATTTGGGGGGGGATCTCCTCCTTCTTCCGCTTCTCCCTTCGCCAAAGCCGACCCCATTCAGAAGGGTCCCTGCTGGCCCTCTGTGTAGACTTTTGGGGGCTGCTGTGGGAGAACGGGGCACGGAAGTCCATTTCCGCCAGCATGTGTCTAAATCTGGATCCGACCCAATATGTTTAGAAATGAGAGAAAACATGTTCAGAAATATATATATTTAATACATATTTATCTACAAATTTCCATAGTTTTTTTAATTTAAAAATTCACAAATTAATATGGACACGGCATAGAATGGATGTATGAATTAATACCTGCACGATTGATACAGATCGTAAATAGACCAATCCATCCCTATCACTGGGGTCAGGGCAATGTGGATTGGGGCCACAGTTGTGGAGGGGTGCTAGTCTTTCCCCCCACATCACTTTCCCAATGAAAATTGTCCCTCATTGTAACAATATGAAAGAGCCACTAGTAGATGATGTCTAGGTTTGCTGTGATTCCTGGGAGGAAATAGGAACTAGTTAAGAACAACACCCATGGCCTGAGGAGCATAGTAAGAGGCCAAAGACTGAGAGAGTTCTGTGAAACTTCTCCTTAAATCAAACATAAAGTTGGTTTAGAAAGCAGAGATGCTTCAAGCAATTCTACAATCGTGATACACCCATGAACCTGTATATCTTCCCTGGTAAATACAGGGAGGATGGCTTTCATTGAAAAAAAATTGTATGGGGGGGGGAGGGTTAACAAGGCCACAGTCCAAATCTAAATCCCCCCAACTGATTGCAAAAATGAAAGGGACAGGAGATCTGATCATGGATTGATCGTTTCATCTAGTTTGGCTCCGAGATCTAGGCCTGAATTTGTAACAACTGGTTCCCAAAAAGCTGATAGTTTTAGCAATGTAACCAAACACATCTCTATCAAAATGTAATTGCTTTTCCATGTCACAGAGAAAACAAAGTAAGGGGAGGTGCAGGGAAGTAAGTAATGCCTATTTAATCAGTCAGCTATATAGAATGTTGTCCATAACATACAGCAGCAGTTAGCCACTTCAAGTGGAGAGTTTTGAACTGAATCTAATGTCATCAAAAATTGTTTCAGGGTTTTTGATGAACTCGGCAAATACTCCGTTTAAGCAAGGAGGGTATATGTAGAGTGCAATGAACATGGTTACCACGCTACATTATACCTAACATAGAAATCCATGAGCTAGTTAATAAGACAAACCTATGAGAAGTGTATACGGTAATTGTTTTAAATTTTTTTTAATGTTCTTTACATTTTTAAAAGTTTTAAATTGTTTTTAGTTTTAATTGTAAGTGCCACGACCCCATTTGGGCCAAAAGTCAATGCAAAAATTTATAAATAAATTTGTTTATTACTTCTTGTAGCTCTTCAACACAGGAGCACAGATTTCAATGGGAGGGGTAAGATTTTATTTGGGGGGGGCATACACTGTTTAGCAAGGTCCTGATGCAATTCAAAGAACAGACAATACAAAGAAACAAAAATATATCTTGGGGGCATTTGTTGTTTATTTTATTTTTTTCGTTTATCTAGGGCGCAATCCTATGGGATGCCTGAACTTGGAGGATTACAGGCATCCTATGCAGGGCAGGGTGAGAGCGAAGGCGAATGTTGCCTCCGTGCTTTTTTGCCCTGCGGTACAGCTACCAGTGTTCTCCAGCCTTGGGTCCCCAGATGTTTTTGGCCTACAACTCCCAGCATGCCCCAGCCAGCTACGCTGGCTGGGGCATGCTGGGAGCTGTAGGCCAAAAACATCTGGGGACCCAAGGTTGGAGAACACGGAGCTAGACAGACATTTTGGCTCTCTAACCAAAATCATTTTAATCATCTTCATCATCTTCATCATTTTAATCTTGTAGTTGTTTTTAATTCCATTATTGTAACTGCTGCTGCTAGCTCTGCTGTTTGTTTTTAATCTGTGGTTTTAAATTTTATATTGTATTTTATGATTTTAACTGTTGTAAACCGCCCAGAGAGCTACGGCTATTGGGCGGTATAAAAATGTATTAAATAAATAAATAAAATAAATAACTGCTGTGCTTCTGAGTGGGAGGGAAGGAGGCTGAAGCCCTGCCAGGATACGTCGTCTCTTGGTGGTGCTGGTTTCCTCCCCTCCCCGCCTCTAAACCCCTTCCCTGAGGTCACTTTGCGACATGGCCTGGCACGGTTCTTTCCATGCCAGCTGCGGGGGGGGGGGGGATCCGAGCGCGGATCCCCAGCTCCAAGGTTGGAGTGATTTCCCGACCGTGGAGCTGGGAATCCGAACAATCATGTGCCCCCCCCCAACGCTGTCTAGGGCCCATAGGACTGCTCTGCTCGCATGTTGATTAGTTTAATTTTTTTAAAAAATAATCTTGTAATAAAGATGGCAATATTACCAACGCATGTCAAGCCAATACCTTGAAACCCCCCCACACAAAAAACAAAAGTAATCTATGTGTTTACTTCTTCTATATATGAACCTATCAATGCAAACATAGATAACAGTGCCAATTTAGGATCCATGCATGCCTCCTATTATATATTACTACATTCTGGAAAAACCTCCCTCCAAAAGCTATGTACGGTATTTGTCCACATTCCTACCATGTTCCCAGGAAAAAACCACCAGCATGTTATGGACAGCTATGGGAAGATACATCTAGGGCGCAAACCAATGAGGCTGCCCGTTACCCTCCGAACTCAGAGGATCATGGGTATCCTATGCATGGCAGGAGGAACGCAGAGGCAAAGGTTGCCTCCTCGCTCTCCTTCCGCCATGCAAAGCACTTAGACGATTTTGGCCGTCTAGGTGTTCGGCCTCTGAGTGGGTGGGAAGGAGTGTGAGGCACCCCCAAGAGACTTCACATAGCCATAAAGTTTACTGGGTGACCTTGGACCAGACACTATCCCTCAGCATAATTGACCTTGCAGGATTGTTGAGAGGTTAAAAGGGGGAGGGAGGGAGGGAGCTGATGTGCGCTGCACTGCCTTGAGCTCCTCAGAGGAACAGAGGGATACAAATGTACTTAAATGAAACATAGAATAATTTAGTGTTCTATATCAGGTGAGTGTTGTGAGAATAAAAAACTATCATAATGCAGTTTACATAGTAAAATGCTATTGACATGGTTATTGATCATGATGACGCTAACAGTGGCACTCCTTAAAAGCTGAGGCTGCAAACCGCTGCATACTTGTTCGTGAGTAAGTCCTACTGAAATCAATGGAACTCACTTCTGAGCAAGCTTTGCAGCCCTGGAACAGCCTTTCCCAGCCTGGTGGCCTCCAGATGTGTCGGGCTACAACTCCCATCACCCCAGGCCATTGGCCCTGCTGGCTGAGGATGATGAGCATTGTAGTCCCACACATCTGGAGGGTGTCGAGTTGGGGAAAGCTGCCCTAGAATGATTCTGGCATGGAAACGTTGCTTCTCCTGTCCAGCGTCACCAACATTCCTATTTAAAAAATGAATGTTAATGAAACAGAAACTATCCCTGGAAGAAGTAAAAAAGAAACATTAAAAAAAAACAAAAACCCATGCAAACGATATATGCTCTTGGCTTGCGGTATCATCAGACATGCATTGGATATTGAAGATAAGCCACTGATTACAGTACTTTCCCCATGTCTGTTGTACCGATAAAATGATTAAAAGGGAGCAATGGTTTCTTCTCCCCCGCCCGGCTCTCCATATGCTCTGCTCTGGGTTAACACCTATTATGACTAAACTAAGGAAACTCTAGACTCTAATTTCTGTTAAGCAGAACTCAAAGGTGAGGGACTGATAATACATGAGACTGTAGCTGAATATTTATCCACCGGGCAGGGACAATACGTGAGGCACGGTCCTGGTGAAGGGCGAGGGGCTGAGACAGTGAGCACATGAGATTGGAGCTCTCTTGTTTGCTCAGAGGGCAGGCAGGGAAAGTGCAGAGGCCCAGGGCTGGTGGAAGGGGAGATGGTAAATAAAACGTGGAGAGTGCCTGCCACCTAGATTGCACAAATTAATCCGCAGCGAGATATATTCCCAGGACCTCATTTTACTTTATTCCTTGCTGAACCAGAGAAGGAAAACTTGTTATATACTCAGCCTCGTCATGATAATTAGGCTTCTGCAAGAACATTTTTCGGAAACCATTTGAAGGCCACGTATGCTTCTGTCGTTCAGTCAACGTTTGGGCAAGCAGTGCAGATCTTTCAGTATTGGAGTGGTGTGATCACGATACCGTGCACCACTTATCTAATAGGCAGTCAGTGTGAGGTTTCTCCTACCTGCCCCTGGCCCCCGGGCCCCATCATGGAGATTTTTTAAAAAAGTGGGTTGGGGTAATTGAGGGTGTGGAGCAGGAACTGAGAGAGGCAGGAGGCAGTCCTGTGATACCATTCCCTGACTAATGTGGGTGCTTTTCAAAGATATCCAGGCATGTAGCGGAAATTGCTAAGCTGAAAGCTTACTCAGTAGATTAATCAACTAGTGCTTAAGGTGATGAATTGGTTGGGCTCCATTTTAATCAGCTAGGCTGTGAACTAAAGGCATTCTTGCTTCTTTTTGAGGATATTTGTTTCTTGTGCAAAACTGTAATAGAGGACAACACAAGCCAACAGTCCCCACACATCTCCACACAATATGCAGTTTGGGCCTCTTGTAATGAGGTTTCTCCTACCCCCCCCCCCCATCATGGAGATTGTCACTGAAGTCCCTGGAATTCTGGGCCTACAATCAACTTCCTGGCATGTCTTTGTGCTTCTGTACTGTATGCTGGTCCACTATATTCAAAGAAGAATTAAGCTCTTCAGGAATTCTGAGAAAGAAAGTACAGAGGGGAGATGGGGATGTGTGTGCCGCCCACCCCACTCCCACCCACATTGAGGGGGAAGGTCTGCACTGAGACTGTCACCACATTCAGCCGAATGTGGTTACAATCCTTCACAGGGTCAAAAACCCTGATTGCACAGGGAATTGTGGGAGTTGCAGTGATGCAGTCCAATGCATCTGGAGGACACCGGGCTGGGGAATATTGCCCTAAACACACACCTCTCGGCTGGGGATAACATTGAGAACTAGTTTGTTAATGGGTTAAGAAGAAATGGAATCATTTGTGGTCCTTCTATAGATTTTTTTTCCCCTTGCAGTATTTGTTTTATCATGTAGAACTTGTAACATGACATGAAACCCCGGATTCTCGGTCTATTATATACGTATTTAGATACAGGCATATTAATAAAAACTGAGTTGTTGTTTTTTTTAAAAAAGAAACTGCCGATGAAGTGAGCTGCGGAAGTGCCACCATTTAGAAAAAGCAGAAAGACATTTAAAAGCAGACCCCACTCCAGCAATGATCCCTTTTGTTTATTTCATCGACTAGCAGGTTACCTTGTGGTTCTCTGCTATTTTGGTGGTGACATTCTTGAGAGGGTACTGTAATGAGATGCAACAAACATCATGAACTAAAATAAACACAAACCTCAATGTGATGCCTGAACTGGCACTTCGTGAGATTGGCCCATTAATAATAGCTGTCGGGTATTATGATTCAACATGACCCATGCAGCCCCGTGGGAAGGAGGAGCTAGGCAGGATGCTGCTTTTTTGACTTTTCGTTCATTGTTTGGTGCCATCTCCTTTGGGGAATGGGACACACAGCGGCCCTGGGCAATGCCTTCTCTTGGAATGCCTTAATTTTTCAGCGCACAAATGTTATGAGCTCTGTATTTCCCCCAAAGTCACATGCTTTTGTGGCTGATTCAGTTACACAGTAGGTATCATGTAGAGACAGGGTGTTAACACTCTGTCGTGCAAGTGCAAAATTAATATTAGATAAGAAGCCATGTGATGCAAAGACATAATCCACTGATAGGCTCTGGAGACCTTGTGATTAGTACACTGACTGGTTTGTCATCTAAACACACTGACTGTTCTCCCTCCCCCCCCCCAGCTGCATCTTTTCCTCCTTTTTTTAGTTGATAGTTAAATCAGGAAAGCCAGATGAAATGAAAATCCATATTCCCTTTTTGGGGGGTGTCTACTACAGTAATGTGCATGTAACACTTTTTAGATGCACATCCCTTCTTCATAAGGGTTTTGGGGGGGGGTATGTTTATAAGACCTGTTATTTTACAGGTGCTAAGAATGTCTCTCCTTCATAACATTCTGGTACATTTTACAGACCAGCAAACAATAGCTTATGGAAGATACAACAATCTACATTAGGATGTACCTAATATCCTTTCGCACAAAGTGCATCCCTTATTTTCAAAGATTGCCCTTTATTTTAGAATTTCACAGCTTTATACTACTATGTGACTAATGGTCTTTCTTTAGAACATTCTAATTGCCCAGAACTTCATCAAACAGACACAACAATGCAATTGTATTTTTCAGATACAGGCATATATGTTCCTAAGCATATTTGGGAGACAAATTCCATTGAAAGTAATAAGACTTGCCTCTACTGAAATATGTGCCCCTCAGATCTGCTTGGGTTGGGGGACCCTCCAGAGCACGTTTGGAGGAGGCATGGGAGGTTGCAGGGGGAGGAGAGGAAGTCCCATTAGATGAATGGAAGTCCACTTGTGTAACATTGGATGGAACCCATAAAGTAATAGCTGTGCTGCTGCTGCTGCTGCTGCTGCTGCTGCTGCTGCTGATGATGATAAAGATGGTGTTGATGATAATGATAATAATAATAATTCATCCATTTATAAAATTATACTAAGGCTGCAATTTTATACACACTTACTGGAAATTAAGTCCCACTGAACACAGTGACTGGGTTTAGACAACACGATAACCCACACTAAAGGGTTGAGTATGGGTTGAGTATGAGTTCAGATAACCACGGTTCAACGTGTTGTCTGAACCCAGCTGTGCTAACAAGCAATGGCTTGTTAACGATGAACAACCCATGGAGAGAACCCATGGTTTGTTGTTGGGTTGTGAACTATGGGTTGCTCACCATGGTTTGTTATCTTGGCTGGGTTCAGACAACATGCTAACCCATGTTTCCACAACAACCCATGGTTCAACGACAATTTGAGTGTGGGTTATTGTGTTGTCTGAACCCAGTCAGTAGGACTTACTTCAGAGAAAATGTGTCTGGGATTGCACAGAAAGTATCACCATGGCTGTTTCATATTTTATCTGCATAATAAAGCTAGCAGGCATATTCCATCCCAACCCCATGCATTAATTTCTACCATGAATGGCCTTCTGTGTGGGGGTCTTCTTAATTACTGCACTGCAAAGGCAAAGATGAAAAATCTATCATTTCATTTAGAGGAACCTAACAAAATTCCCTTCTGCAATGGTAAGGTGATGAATATTGTAGCCATTCTTTTCCATGTCCTTTAGAACAGGCAGCACCTATTGTGGGCAAGCAGGAATCTTCTAATTTTAAAAAAAATCTGGTTTTTTTCTTTTTTTTTTACAGAAAAACACTGTTTTTTTACAGTGGCCCAGAACTTTTAGGCAACGAACAACAAAAAACAAAACAAAAAACAACAATACAACAATCAAACTCTTATAACAAGTGCTTAGGCTACCTCCTGGTGCCAGGACCCCATACTGATCCAGTCAGAGAAGCTATACAAGAGGAAAAGAGAAATCCTGAAATCCCCAGCTAAGTCTTCACATCTGATTTGCAAAACAAAAGCCAGCCCAGACCAAATATAAACAGAAACACCACAGCCAAAACAACCAGGCCGGGGAAGGTCAGGCTATCTGAAACATACATATCACAGTTGGCTTGACCCGCTTCCAATCTTTTCAAGCACTGAGAAGGCCAAGAGAGACCCGTATCTCTCAGAACAGGGTTCTTGGAAGTTCTCTCAGCTTTACTTGTGCTTGGAGGATGGGAAGTATGAGACAGGAAAAGGCTTGTGTGACAGTCACTCTATCTACAATCATGTATCTAGGAACTTCTGTATGGGGGCGGGTTGTTGCAGACTATTGCTTTAGGGCAGGACCAGAGAATGTGTGGTCTTCCAGATGTTGTTAGATTGCAACTCCCATCAGCCCCTAACCAACATAGGGGTTGCAGTTCAACAATATCTGGGGGGCTACGCCTCCCCCTACACTGCTTTAGGGGATTGATCCAATTCCAGACGCTAGTGTTGTCTGTCTGGGGCCCTTGTTTGTTTATTTATTTATTTATTACATTTATACCCCGCCTTTTTTCCTGAAAGGAACCCAAGGCGGCTTACATAATCCTCCTCCTCCTCTTCCTCTCCATTTTATCCTCACAACAACCCTGTGAGGTAGGTTAGGCTGAGAGTCAGTGACTGGCCCAAAGACACCCAGTGAGTTTCATGGCCGAGCGGGGACTAGAACCTGGATCTCCCGAGTTTGGCACGAAGAGCAGCTGCAACTCAGAATAGACAATGGAGGGCTGGGTGGATAACTAGGTAGAGCAGCTCCCTATGTTCCTAGATATTTTCAAGGTATTATAAGAGGCAAACTACACTTATTTCATAGATCATAGAGTTGGAAGGAGCCTACAAGGCCATCAAGTCCAACCCCCTGCTCAATGCAGGAAACTAGAGGAGGGGTCTCCCATCCAGGTAATAACCAGGCCTGACCCTGCTTAGCTTTCCACGCTCAGACAAGCTGAGCCAGCGTGAGCCACTTGACAGCCAAATGCATGTAATGAAGGCCCTATGTTTTCTTTTTCTTTTTTTAAATAATGAAAAGCAGACTCAGGAGGCTACTATTTTGAGTGGAGAAATGGCAGGGTGGAGTGTCCCTTTCCTCCTGCTGGCTGTTTTTCTACTTAATTTGACCAAGTTACTTCCCACCCCACCCCCACCAGAAGTTTAAGGATGCCTGTTAATATCAGGGCTGTACCAAATGAACAAATACCATTTCTCTGCTGTCTTACCCATCTCAAAATCTCAAGGAGCGCCTCCAGCAACATCAAGTAGGCCGCTCAACAAGGTCTGCCACGGACGGCCTTCTCCTTATCCCATCAGCCAGAGCAGCCAGGCTGGTGGGGACTAGGAAGAGGGCCTTCTCTGTGGCGGCCCCCACATTATGGAACTCCCTCCCTAGTGACCTTCGCCATGCCCCCTCCGTGATGAGCTTCCGTCGTGCATTAAAAACATGGCTGTTCAGGCGGGAATATGGGGTGGGTTAGGTTTTTAATGAGAATTTTTTAATATTGTTTTAATTATTATATTTTATTGTGTTTTATTGTATTTTAATTGTACATCGCCCAGGGTGGCCGGGTGACCGGCCAGATGGGCGATTGATAAATGTAATAAATAAATAAATAAAATAAATAAAATAGGAAGTTTTGTTCCAGCTTTATTTTGAGCATGAGACTAAGGGCATGCTCCTACACATGTTTAGACAGAAAAAAAAAGTCCTACCACTCCTAGCATGCTGGTAGTTGTAGCATTATTTTCTTGTCTAAATATTCATAGGATTGCGAGCAGCTGTCATTTTGTTTTTCCACAGAAAACAATACTCTAAGATGATTTTTCAATTCTGGGAAATTCAAAAATGGTTGCCTCCATTTAAAAAAATGTCTGCCTCCTTTGCCATTCACCAGGGAGGGGGCATGCAATTATAGTGGACAGCTATTGAATAACTGAAGGAAACCGAGTAGCCGGGTTACCGGCTAGATGGGCGATCTAGAAATACAATAAATAAATAACCTACCTCACAGGGTTGTTGTGAGGATAAAATGGAGAGGAGGATGAGGATTATGTAAGCCGCCTTGGGTTCCTTGCAGGAAAAGAGGTGGGTATAAATATAATAAACAAAACAAAATAACCCCCCCACACTTTTAAACAGTGGGCACATTGTTCCTACAGCAGTTTATTTTATTCTAGAGAAGGAGTGGGCAACTTGTGACCCTCCAGATGTTTTGGCCTAAAACTCCCATCAGCCCTAGCCAACATAGCCAATGGTGAGGGATGATGGGAGTTGTAGGCCAAAACATCTGGAGGGATAAAAGTTGCCCAGCCCTGTGACTCTAGAGGTTCTGTGTTAAACACCCCTCCAAAGAAAGGGCAGTGATAGCCACAGGTTTATTAAAAGTATGGTGTCAGTGTGCCATTTATGCAACCCTATTTTAAAACCTGAACTACCAGGAAAAATTTAAAAACAACAACAGCATTTGTATATCTTTCTTCTTTTTAATGAGAATGGCTTACAAAATACCCAAAGATGTTTCATTCAAAAGCAGACCCAAAGGTTTAACAGTCATCCATGGTATGGTGGGGTGTGTGTGTGGGGTGTGTGTGGAGGGATGGGGTGGGAATCAGAGATGAATAGTGGAATCCTATGCATGTCTAATCAGAAGTAAGCTCCGCTGAATTCATCAGGACTTACTCTTACGTAAATGTGCTGAAGAATCCGTGCTATCATTAGGAAAAACAAAATTGGGGGGGATGTACCATTCCACAAAACTATTTTTCCTTGGATTACTGGATCAGATTCAAACATTTTTGGTTGAATCGCTGTTGCTCTCCAGCTCTACTTTACATGAAATCACCTAAAATCACCCGGTGGCGTACAAAAGTAAAAACAACATAGACCCTGCCTACAAGCTTTCCATCTAAAGATAAAGAGAAGACATATTAGGAAGGAAAGGAAAGCCAAAAGGGAAAAAGGTACATCAGGATCTTATTAATTATATATTTTAAAGGTTCAGAGATTGTTTGAGCAAAGTTACCAGTGACTCAAGCAAGGTGCATCTGTACTCCAACAGAATTCCCTGCCCATCTTCTCCTTCTCATTACACGTTTATGCCTGCCTGGTGTAATTAATCAGACCCTCTCTTTCCAGTAGTACAACCACCAATGGTTAAAAAAATAGCCAGACCCCTAAATACAGCCCCACAAATAAGTTATACAAATGAAGTCAATCCCAGGGGGGGGGGAAATAAACTAATTTGCATGATGCTTTCATGTTAAAGAATTCAGTAGATACAAAATCTGTGTATGCATCCCCCATCACTCATTATAGCAAGGGTGGGGAACCGTCTTCAGGGCTGAATTCGATTTTGGAGAAGGTCTCAGGGGTTGCATTCTAGGAGAGGCATTTCAACCTTTTAGAATAGGGGGGGGGGAACTTCACAAAAGCTGGGAAGGCACCACACAGTTGTCGGTTGTGGAAAAGGGAGTGGCCAGGAAGGGGCATGGCCTTCTGGGAAATCCCAGAAGGCTGGATTGGGACCCCAGGGGGGTGGTTTTATCCCCTCGGCCTGAGATTCCCCACTGCTTGATTAAAGGTTGTGCTGTGGTACACACAGTATACTTGCTAATTTTGTAGCACATGATATGACCCTGAGCTAGGGATGTTGGCGAAAATCGATAGGGGGTGGAAGCGGGGGCACACTCGCCCTGCTCGACCCCCCCGAGCCCTGCGGATCTTACCTTTCCCTGGCTTGGCACATCTCCCCGGAGAGGAGCTGGGGAGAGGTACTTCCGCCCCCCCGACACTGTGCTTTTCACGTAAGTTCCATAGAAAACCAGCTTAAAACAGCCACGATTTGCTATTTGAGGCCATTTTAAGCTGGTTTTCTATGGTACTTACGTGAAAAACGCAGCGCCGGGTACCTGGAAGTGACATGATGGGACCCCTGTGCTGCAGTTTTCACGTAAATACCATAGAAAACCAGCTTAAAACAGCCACGATTAGCTATTTGCAGCTGTTTTAAGCTGGTTTTCTATGGTACTTATGTGAAAAACGCAGCACAGGGGTCCCATCACATCACTTCCAGGCCTCCGGAAAGTCCGTCAGGAGCCTTGTGTCGCCGCAAGAAGAGTTGAGTGGCATGGAGGCTCCCGCGAACCGGCTGGCGAAGGAGGTAAGAGGTCCACCAGCATCCCTACCCTGAACTACATGGATCCTTCCCAGCACCCACACAATCAGTGCTTTCAACTTGACTGAGGAAAAAATGAAACAGGGATGGGCAAACCAGTGATGTTCAAGATTGCCAAGATTCTCTGAACATCATGGTGGCTATGGAAGATTTTCCCAAAAATTTAAGACAGAGTTTGGAGGGCATATTAAGAAAAGAAAAGGTTATTAAATTACAGGATTGGGTGGAAAAGATGGAGTCTAGAGAACAAATAATTGAAGTGATTGGAAGAAGTATTTCATGGTTAAATATAATGCAGTTAGAGCAGTGGATGAAGAAATGGAAGAGGAAAACTGAGTATAAAAGGGACTTAACTAAATTTGAAATGATTGTTAAGTCTAGAGAGGGTATCGAAGGGGATGTGTCAGCAAGAGGTATAACAAAAGATTTATATATAATGATTCAAAAAGTGAAAAGATTCAAAAAGAGCAAAAAGGATCTTTGGCTCTTAATATCCCAAATGTATTCTGAGAGTTATGTCAATAAGGATAAAGGAAAACTTTTATAAATTAATTTGGAGATAGTATTTAACTCCATTAAGATTAAACCGAATAGATAAGAATTGCTCCGCATTGTGTTGGAGAGGATGTCAAGGAGTTGTAAAAACGTACTGGAATTCTGGCAAAAGGTGTTTTTTTTAAAAAATCAGAAATTATTGGTATAAATTTGGAGGTCTGTCCAAAATTAGCATTGTTATCAATAACGGAGAAAGTTATGTGTTCACAAAACATGAAGGAATTAATTGTAAATTTGTTAACAGCGGCTAGGTTAATGATTGCGAGGAAGTGGAAGGTTCAGCATGACTTTCTAATTATTGACTGGTATAAGGAGATATGGGATATAGCTCTTAATGATAAATTGACTTGTAGTATGTAAAAAGGGACAGCTAAAGATAAATAATTTTAAGGATATTTGGGGTCAGTTCCTAGATTATGTGTTAATAAAGGGGAAAGGGAATTTGCCTTGTCAGGATATGTTATATTTTTGGGATTTTTATTAATTTATTTATTATATTTCTAAATCGCCAATCTGGCTGGTCACCTGGCCACCCTGCGCGATGTACAATCAGCACAAATATAATAAACACAATGAAAACACAATTAAAACACAATTAACATACAATTAATACACAAGTAAAACAATATAAGAGTTCAGTTGTGTTTTTTTTTTGTTTTTTTAAATCCTAACCCACCCCATATTCCCACCTGAAAAGCCAT
Organism: Shinisaurus crocodilurus; assembly: GCA_021292165.1. Classification (NCBI taxonomy): domain Eukaryota; kingdom Metazoa; phylum Chordata; class Lepidosauria; order Squamata; family Shinisauridae; genus Shinisaurus; species Shinisaurus crocodilurus. The sequence continues at coordinate 73,130,163 of CM037879.1, read as the reverse complement.
GCCCTCGGAAGTTCATCAGGGAGGGGGCATGGCGAAGGTCACTGGGGAGGGAGTTCCATAACTTGGGGGCTGTCACAGAAAAGGCCCCCTTCCTAGTCCCCACCAGCCTGGCTGCTCTGGCTGATGGGACAAGGAGAAGAAGGCCGTCCGTGGCAGACCTTGTTGAGCGGCCTACTTGATGTTGCTGGAGGTGCTCCTTGAGATAAGCTGGACCGGAGCCGTATAGGGTTTTAAAGGTCAAAACCAACACCATGAATTCGGCCCGGCAAGCAACTGGTAGCCAGTGCAATCCTTGAGCACCGGAGTAATGTGATCTCACTGGCGGCTGCCTTTAACCAGGCGAGCCGCCGCGTTCTGTACCAGCTGTAGCTTCTGAACCGTCTTCCAGGGCAACCCCATGTAGAGCGCATTACAGTAGTCTAGGTGAGAGGAGACCAAGGCATGAACCACTGATGGGAGTAGATGATTAGGAAGGTAGGGGCGCAGCTGCCATATCAGATGGAGTTGATATAGCGATGCCCGGCTCACAGCTGACTCCTGAGCCTCCATGGACAGCTGGGAGTCTAGAATGACCCCCAAGCTGCAGACCTGGTCCTTCAGGGGCAGGTGTACCCCATTCAGCACCAGGTCAACCTCCCCTAACCTCCCCTTGTCCCCCACCAGAAGTACCTTGGTCTTGTCGGGATTCAGCTTCAGCATGTTCCTTCCCATCCAGCCACCCACTGACTCCAGGCACTTGGACAGGGTCTCAACGGCCAACCTTGGTGAGGACTTGAAAGAGAGGTAGAGCTGCATGTCATCCGCATACTGATGACACCACACCCCCAACCTCCTGATGATAGCTCCCAGTGGCTTTAGGTAGATGTTCCCCGAGAACCACCCTCTGGTACCTTCCAGAGAAGAAGGTCCGGAACCACTGCAATACAGTGCCTCCCATGCCCAATCCCTCCAGGCAGTCCAGGAGGATACCGTGGTCAATGGTATCAAAAGCCGCTGAGAGATCGAGGAGGACTAGAAAGGAGCATTCGCCCCTATCCAAAGACCTCCTCATATCATCCACCAAGGCGACCAAGGCCGTTTCCATCCCATGTCCAGGCCTGAAGCCCAACTGGCACGGATCTAAATAATCGGCTTCATCCAAGTGTGCCTTCAACTGAGCACCCACCACCCGCTCGATCACCTTGCCCAGAAATGGTAAATTGGGAGACTGGGCGAAAGTTGTTTAGATCCTGGGGATCCAAGGAGGGCTTCTTTAGAAGCGGTCTTATTACTGCCTCCTTGAGGGCTGATGGCATCACTCCCTCCTCGAGGGAGGCATTCACCACCACCTTGATCCCAGTCTCTCCCTGCAGCTCATGATGAGCCAGGACGAGCAAGGATCAAGCAAGCAGGTGGTCAGCCGGACAGATGAAAGCACCTTGTCCACTTCATCAGAAGGAAGAAGCCGCAACCGATCCCACAAAACTGGTCTGCCATTGGCCTCCTCCCGCTCACTCCCTGTGTCCATGACACCACTACTTGGAATACAGAAAATTCAGTTGGAATAGATTGGTGGTGGTGTGGTGGTCTTCTTCTTCTTCTTCTTCTTCTTCTTCTTCTTCTTCTTCTTCTTCTTCTTCTTCTTCTTCTTCTTCTTCTTCTTCTTCTTGAATTGTACAGAGATTTCAAAACCCCAAATGAAAACATCAGTAAGGAGTTTTTAAAAATGATCCACCATGGAGAGTTATACCAGAGTTAAATTTTGGAATACGTGAATTAAAGAGAAAAGTGTAGCTGACCATGTTCAGAGAGAGTACCTTTCCCTCACCATGCAGTGTCCATAAATTTAGGATTAATGAGTGTGCCTTCCAGAACAGAAGGCATGGCTTCAGGCAGGCTTGAACCCTGTCGTGTTTTTTTCAGTAATTCAGCCCAGAGTAAATCTCTCCCAGTGGTGTAGTTGTAAATGTTGGAGTGCTGGTGCTCATCGTGATAGTGTTCATAGCCCAAGGAGGCAGTGCCCAAGGAGAGCTGAAAAATGCAGGTAGTCATGTGGATTCGTATCAACAAACCAGTTGTAGCAGGTTTATCTCCACCAGGAGCAGCTCTTTTGTAAGTTAATGGGTCTTAAAAGTCCATTCAACACCAGGGCATTCCTTGGGAATCCCATTGTGCCAGCTAATGCTATTGGCACTGCACTAGAGGTCCCTTACGCTAGCGCAATGTAATTTGCATTAGCTGCTTGACATGGTAGGTGTCGGGGGCCTGGTCTTGCAATCACACATTCTGGCACTCTGACACGGGAGACTCCAGATCAGTGAGATCCTTTTATTACAGCAAATCCCACGGCATAAGCTTAATGGTTAAGCTTCAGAAATCATAGAGCTGATGGCATTTTGCTACAGGCTCTTGACATTGTTCCACATCAAGGTAAGGGACTGGAATGTCTCTTAAAGGACTAAAAAGGACTAGAGACATTCCAGTGTCCCTTACCTTGATGGCGGGGGTCCAGCGGCTGCGGGGGGGTCCGGCGGCTGCAGGGGTGGTGGTTTGCAGAGCAGGGCTGCTTTGCTCCGAAGCCCCCCCCGGCACGAGAGGGGGGGCGCTAAATATAATTTCGCCTAAGGCGCCAAACTGCCCTGCACCGGTCCTGGGAACAGGGAAGCCTGAGGGATGCTGGTAGCAGATGACATAATCACTCCTGCTAATCGAAAAGTCCTGGCGCCTCATCCCTGTGAGCCCTGTCTCCACTACACCACTGGTCTCTCCACTCTTTTTGACTAGGAAGAGGGCCTTCTCTGTGGCGGCCCCCACGTTATGGAACTCCCTCCCTAGTGACCTTTGCCATGCCCCCTCCGTGATGAGCTTCCACCGTGCATTAAAAACATGGCTGTTCAGGTGGGAATATGGGGTGGGTTAGGATTTTAAAATAATTTTTTATACTGTTTTAATTATCATATTTTATTGTATTGTCTTATTGTATTGTTTTAATTGTACATCGCCCAGGGTGGCCAGGTGACTGGCCAGCTGGGCGATTAATAAATATAAGAAATAAATAATAAATAATAAATGGCAGTTCCTCAAGCCACTCTAATAGAAACCATGCTTTACACATAAGCATGCATTAAGTGTGGCGTAGTGGTTAGAGTACTGAACTGGGACTCCGGAGATCCGGGTTCTAGTCCCCGCTTGGCCATGGAACTCACGGGGTGACTTTGGGCCAGTCACTTGACTCTCAGCCTAACCTACCTCACAGGGTTGTTGTGAGGATAAAATGGAGAGGAGGAGGAGGATTATGTAAGCCGCCTTGGGTTCCTTTCAGGAAAAAAGGCGGAATATAAATGTAATAAATAAATAAATAAATAAAAATTAAGACAAGAGGGAGTGTCAATGGGTTTCCATTGGACACTGCGGGACATTTGCAGCCAGTGACCAACAACTCAATTCCTCACCTTCCCGGCATTATTTTGTGATCCCTTCATAGTGGCTGTGTGCTCTTCCATTACGCTACTCAAACATGAGAACACTCATGTAGCCCTCCGCAAGGCTCTCCTCTGCAGCAGTAGGTCACTATTACATGCATGTAATGAGTTTTGCTTTATGTTATGAATGAGTGCCCTCAATAACAGGTGTCCTGCTCTGTGCTCCAACCCCCTCCTGCCAAGTCACAATGAGACTGGTGAACCATTCCCACTCCAACTGACTAGCTGGTTTTCCTCACCTGAACAGCTGTGGCTGTGACTCACCTTCCTAATCATCTGCTCCCATCAGTGGTTCATGCCTTGGTCTCCTCTCGCCTAGACTACTGTAATGCGCTCTACGTGGGGTTAATCTGGAAGATGGTTTGGAAGCTACAGCTGGTACAGAACACAGCGGCTCGCCTGGTTAAAGGCAGCCGCCGGCGGGATCACATCAGGCCAGTGCTCAAGGAGCTACACTGGCTACCAGTTGCTTGCCAAGCCGAATTCAAGGTGTTGGTTTTGACCTTTAAAACCCTATACGGCTCCGGTCCAGTCTATCTCAAGGAGTGTCTCCAGCAACACCAAGTGGGCCGCTCAACAAGATCTACCAAAGACGGCCTTCTCCTTGTCCCTTCAGCCAGAGCAGCTAGACTGGTCGGGACGAGGAAGAGGGCCTTCTCTGTGGCAGCCCCCGTACTATGGAACTCTCTCCCAAATGACCTCCGCCATGCCCCCTCTCTGCTGAGCTTCCGCCGCTCACTAAAAAAAAAAAGCATGGCTGTTCAGGTGGGAATATGGGGTGGGCTAAGATTTTTAAATTTTATACTGTTTTAATGTATTTTAATGGAGAAAAATGTTTTAATGTATTTTATTCTGTTTTATCTTCTGTACATCGCCCAGGGTGGCCGGTTTGCCGGCCAGATGGGCAATAAATAAATGCAATCATCATCATCATCATCATCATCATCATCATCATCATCATCATCATCTTCAGGGAGATTTGCACATATTCACTAAGCTGCTGCAGTTCCTGCAAATAAGCACAGTAGTTCCTCTGAATGTCCCCCAAAGTTTTTTTTTTAAAAAAAACAGTTATATTTGAGTAAATCTCCCTGAAGGGGGGGGGAATTAAATATGTGCAAATCTACCCAAAGCTGGGGGGGGGGGAATGTTAAATACTGTATGTGAAAATCTCCCTGAAGGGAAAAAAGAAAACAAGGGTATCACTGTTTAGAGTGTAACAATTGGATAGAGTCAAAGTTGGTACCCCTAATTACTAGTTGCACCAACCCCACACTACCCCGAGAGGTGCTCGGATCTTTTGCGGGAGTCTAAAGTGTGTGGGTTGTAAGTGTAGATTCTCTACTTATCTCCATACTAAAACAGATAGACACATTTCGGAGATACAAGGATACAGTACTTAGTTTTATGACATGAACGATAGAACAGATACAGAGTCTTTGCTACTAATTCACTTGTGTTTAACTTACAATTAAGTAGCAAGGCAGCAATTATACACTCACTCACATTCACGCTGTTGATAGCTAGAGGAAAGAAAAAACCCTGTGCCTATAGAGAGCAATAGACCATGGGGAGGGAAGAACCCCAAGCCCCATTCTAACAAGGAAAGCAAAGAAAGCAAAACCTATGGGCCATACCCATCTTGAATTGTTGCGTTCAATGCGGCTGATTCTTGTGATGTCATGTTGATGGCAAGGGTGAGCTTCAAGAGAGAGCTAGCTTCTATTCAAAACTCCTCAATTTTTATACAGTTTCTCTCTCATTCTGCTCTATGAAGAGGGGAGGGGCTTCTAGTTAGCAAGTAATTCTTAACATATTTTGAACTAATCTCCCTATTGTTTTATTGTGTTCCTTTTAGAAGTCAAACGTTTCTTCCTGTTTATCTCTTACTCTTTTCTTAATCTGTAAATTCATCACCACCTTGACTATTGACATAGCTTGTAGTCTGATTCCCCACTGGGCATGTACATAATCTTCTTCTGACCAATATCTCTCATTTAAAGTACTTATTTGCATGTTATCTCTATTTCAACATCAGCATTCATCCATCCTTCTGTCACGTATCCTTGCACTCTCAGTCCAGAGGTTACTCCAGTCCAGTTCATACTTGACAATGTCCCAGAAACCAGCATTCCAGGCCTGCATGAATTTTTATTGCTGTTTTCACAAGAACAGTTATTATACCATTCATAACAAGAGAAGCGATGATGTATCGGAAGAGGAGCAGATGATGAGGAAGGATGGAGGCAGGAGGTGGCACTAGTGAGATTGCAAGGAGCGACTGGTTTTTTTTGCTGATCTTGCGAGGTGACTCTGTGGACCAGTGTTCTCCAACCTTGGGTCCCCAGATGTTTTTGGCCTACAACTCCCAGCATGCCCCAGCTGGGAGTTGTAGGCCAAAAACATCTGGGGACCCAAGGTTGGAGAACACTGCTGTAGACCTTTCTGACAAACCATGCATAAGCCACTCTTTCGATTTCGGCTGTCTAGGTGAGGTGTTTCGGATTGGGAGAGAAGGAAGCTGGAGTACCACCAGGATATGTCATATCCTGGTGGACCCGGTCTCCACCCTGCCCCCTGCCCTGCCCTCTTCACCCTTCTCCAAGGTCACTCTTATGACCTCAGAGACCCAGCCGATGGATGTGGTTTTTTCTACACTGGCTGCAGGGGGGGAGGATTCAAGCATGGTTCCCCAGCTCCGAGGTTGGAGCTCTTTTCCAGCCTCAGAGATGGGAGTCCAAATGATCTATGGCCCTCTAGATGCTGTCTAGGGGCCATAGGATCACTCTGTTATTTATTTATTTATTTATTTATTTATTATATTTATACCCCACCTTTTTTCCTTCAAGGAACCCAAGGCGGCTTACATAATCCTCCTCCTTCTCTCCATTTTATCCTCACAACAACCCTGTGAGGTAGGTTAGGCTGAGAGTCAGTGACTGGCCCAAAGTCACCCAGTGAGTTTCTTGGCTAAGCGGGGACTAGAACCTGGGATCTCCCGAGTCCCAGTCCAACACTCTCAGAACTCAAGAGACACTGTTGCTACTCTTATTGACTTCTTTTCCCTCTCAGGTCAAATTCCCTAAACCTCCACCTAGGGATGTGTGCGGTGCTCGACTGGGGGGTGGAAGTGGGGTGAACTTGCCGGCCTCGATCCCCCCCCGAGCTCCACGCGACTTACCTTTTCCCGGATCGGCTCATGTCCTCGTGAGACAAGCTGGGGAAAGGAACTTCTGGGTCCTCGGTGCTACACTTCTGGGTCCCCGGCGGTACGTTTTTAACGTAAAAAAACAGGGTAAACTTCCTTAAAATGGCTGTGGTTTACGTAACCGGCGCAATATTTTCTATGTTAAAAACAGCATAAAATACGTTCAATTCTAACGTATTTTATGCTGTTTTTAACATTAAAAACATAGGTTAGGTGTTCAACCCCGCCAAGCTCCCACATTTTCTGGAACAGCTTAGAGACAAACCCTGTGCTGCAGTCTGAAACTAGAGTCTGGGGCATTCGTAGGCGAGCAAAGAAAGAGAGCAAGGTCTTAGTTAAACTGTTTGCTGAGATGGAGGCTAACACAAAAGCCTAATGAGTGGCAAAGTCAATGACAGTCAAGACAAACTTCTTCCCGCTCCTCATGGGGGGATTCAGGGGACCCATGATATCCAGCCCGACCCATTCAAAGGGTATCCCTACTACAGGTAGGGGCTGCAGAGGAGCTTTGGGGTAGGGATGTGCTAATTTAACTCGAAGGCTTTTTTTGCATCGAGATAGGTCTGTTCTGTTCACTCAGCATACTTAAACGATTTTTGCGAGCATAAAAAGGTGCTCTCCCAGACATCTGCATTACAAACCCGAGCAAGAGCTGTTGTTCTCAAATTAGCATTTCTCTTAAACAGGTTTTACCTGTGTTTTAGCACCTGCTGTGAACCTGCTGTGACTTAGGTTTTGCATTTCAATCACTGTTACTACATTTCTTTGTATGAGAACTTCTTGCTGAAGGACATGGGGAGCTAGCTAGGGTTTATAATATTCAGAGTTAGAAGGGAGCTATCTCTCGAGCCTCGAGCAAAAGATCTTGCTGATTTGCAGCTCAATTGTGTTCGCGTGTCAGGTCTGTGGAAGGGGGAGAAGGAAAATCGACTAGCTCGAAGAATTAGTTTAGGCAGCCGCTGCAAGGCTCGCTCCCACTTCTACTTTGGGGTGATCTCAGTTATGCCCTACACGCTGGCAGACATCACAAGACCGACAATAGTCCTGTACCTCGTTAGCCACCATCGGCCAGTAAAAGCCTTCGGATACTCTGGCCAAGGTTCGTTTTTGTCCTAGGTGCCCCCCCACGCCACATCGTGAGCCAACTGTAGCACTGCTTGCCGGTATGCTTGTGGGACCACTAGCTGCCTCTTCTTCTGCCCCTGCTGTTGCTCTTGCTTTGGCACAAGCTCCTGATACAATGTCCCGTTGTCCCACAGAAAACGAGCCACTTTTTCCTTCTGATCAGGGGACCGAGGTTGGGTCACCTCTGCATGACATCCCTACAAGGTGGGATCGTCTTGTTGTGCTGCTTGGAAGGTGGAGCAAACCTCAAAGTCTGGCGTAATCACTGGTTCTTTATCCCGAATAAGACTGAGATCACCCTGCTCGGGGGGGGGGCAGCGTAGGGGAAAGAGTCCCAGTTCCCCAGTGGGGTCGGCTCTGGGGACAGGAGTAGGGGGGAATCATCGGGGCCACTCTGTCCCAGCCCCGCTCCCGTGTCCTGGTACCCCACATGAGAGACATGATTAATCCAACTTGACTCACAGAATTGGCTTTGGCTCCAGCGCATCTGTTCCTTGGACACGATCCTCAGGAGGGATGCTTGGGGGGCGGCTCCAATGGCATGACCCCCATCAGTGGACTGGATTCCTGGGCAGGGAAGTGTGTTCAGGTCCTGGCCTCAGGTTCATCTTCCTGGGAAGAGGCGGACTGCCTCTCGTCCCCGCTGTCATTGCGGACCTCTTGTGCCAAAGCTACGACCCTGCCCACCTTGTTGGTCTGTGATCGTTGCTCCCGCTGCTTGGACATCAATTTGGGGCAATTCCGCTTGATGTGCCCTGGCTCCTTGCAGTAATAATAGCACCCACTGGTGGTGGTAGTGCAGGGTCCCCTTGAACTTAGAGGGCACCTCTTCCTTAATTCCGGACGCAGCCTTCTCTCTGGTCCCTTTCGCCCCTCCACAGTTGGGAAGGAAGGAGCGACTAGATTTCGGCTGCTGGTACAGCCCTATCTAGTCGGCCAACCTGGAAGCCTCCAAACACAATGTCGGCTCCCGGTCATGAATCACGGTTGCCAATTCCTCCGGGAAGGATGGTCGCATAAAATTGCTCTAGGATCTGCAGCTCTCGTAGCTCGGCCAGGGTGCCCTTCACTGTTGCCTTAAACCAGGCATCCCAAGCTTGCCCCAGCTGGGCCATCCAAGATCTGAAAGTGTCTCCAGGCAGCGAGCGCCGCTGCCTGAACTTTAAGCAACAATGCTCCACGGTGAGCGCAAACCGCTGCCCCACCGCTCCTTTAAACACCTTATAGCCCCTAGGCTCTGCCTGGGTCAATATGCCCGGGAGATCTGCCAGCTCCCCACTCACTTGGGTGTGCAAAATGGACATCTCGGAGCTGTCATCATCTGCTCCTGGCAAGTGGCCTCTCGAATAACATGAAGAATGCCATCACATCTTGACCCAGCTTGTACGTGGGAAACAACCTTCGGTCCCAAGTAGGCGGTTGTGGAGGTTGAGACAGTTGGTCTCCCACACCTCCTGCCAGCCCCATCCTGGACATTTCCAGCTGCATCTTGAACAACTCCTGCTGGTGCTGCAGGATGTCCTGTGCCTTTCGGGGCCACTCATCCATGCCTGCAGCTCCGCTGCCGCTCCCATCCACTGGTACGGCAGCTGGACTGCCACCTCGATAACTGCCCACAACTCCTCCTCCCCATGCCCAGCTGTGCAGGGAGGAGGCTAGTGCTGCTAAGGTTTGCTGGATCCGGGAATTCTCCAGGTCTGGGATTTCCACCGACACTATGGAAGGGTCCTAATCATAATGCCTCATCCTAGCCATACTCTGTCCACTTAAATAACTTCTGGCTGTGCACAGCAATTCCCTCCAAACTCCAAAATTCTCCCACTGCCCACTTCCGTTAAGACTCAGTGTCGGATTCCACTCCTGCCACCATGTGAAGGACTGCCGCTGGTCCTTTTCTGCGAATTTGGGAGCTAAGCGGTTAATTTGACAGCTCAGAGCTCCCGTTCGCGCTCCCTGGGTCAAATCAGGTCGATCACACTGGATCAAGCACCAAGTCAGAACGAAACTATGCTTCAGTCAAAACTGGTTTATTTACAGAGGAAATTGAGCGAATCAGGTCAGGGAGATAAGGGAAGTTTTAGTAAACAAATCAATTAAGTCAGGGAATACAATCCACAAAAGGAGATGAAGCTTACTATGCACAGGCAGAACTATCAAACAAAAAAGAACCTACTACACTATTCTTATCTAACATTGAAGACTCTACCCTAGTCTAACACTAGTAGCTCAGACGGACGGCCTGAGCTGATGACCCGCTCCATGCTGCTTCACACCTTGTTCCCAACCACCTCAACGGAGCCTGGGCTGTTGCTTTTACTCTCTCTCCCACCCCCCTCATTCCCTGACCCCTCCTTTGTTGACAGGACAAACTGGTCCAGCCCGGCAGGAGGGGTGCTGAGGTTCTTCGGTGCCGCTTTGCCCATGGCTCCTCACGGGTGCTTGTAGGGTGATTGAGGGTACTTGACAGCCTCTTGAGAATGCTTGGGGGAAGACCATTGAAGCCAATGCAAATGTGTGTCCAGACTTGACAACTTACTGAGGGTGTTGCAAAAATGCTCTGAGTCAGAGCATTTTTGCAACAAGGACAAAAACTATCTAGATGTAAATGCGTGCCTGGGACTGAGCGTGCCTGGGACTGAGCTTCTCTGCCTTGGGCAGAGATTATGCAGGTGACGGGGGGGGGGGGGCAAGTGTGTATTTGGTCAGGCTTTCTCTCCACAGAAAGTTTGTCTGGATTTTTACCACCTGCTTGTGTAACCTTCTTCTGGCAAGCCCTTAGGTCAGCCTCCTGGCATAACAGTGCCACCTGCTTCCTACTCCTGATCTTTACCGCCACATATGGTTATCCCACAGAGAAGGAATAGCTTAATATTCAGGCCTTAGCTATTCACTTTCTCCTCATCACACACCAACCAGCAGACCTTCTCCCTCACTCTACCAGCTGACTAACTTAACTGTCAACTCCTTAATTATCATTTCCCAACAGCTCTTTTCCATCTAGCTAGAATCCTCAATCCATAAGAATTGCACTTACCTGATTCAGGCCACATCTAATAATATTCAAAGTGATTGTCTCTTTCTGCCCCTTCAGAACATCACTAACTGCAATTACTACACAGGCCTTTGACAGTAACAAAGTAAGGCCTCAAGCCACACAAAGTAAGCATTACAGAATAGCAGTTATATACATGGCATTTCCTCACATTTGTGTAAGCTCCAAAAGTGGGGATATCTATATTTAGGCATTCAGAACATTCATGGGATCATCATCATTACATGTGAACATCAGCATTCATGAAATTTTGGACTTTTGCTGTTCACATTTAGGACATATGAACAACCAGGGCATCTAAATAAATGTACCATTTTTATTTAACCATAGAACTAAGGGCTTCTTCTACTTAGTAGAAGAAAAATGTAGTGGAAGAGTTGGAGGCAGGGGAAACCTGGCAGAGAGAGAGATCTCAGCTGGCACTTTATTGACATTGCAAGCAAACCTGGGATATTACTTTGGTACATCAAAATTCATAATCTAGAAGTAAGATAAAACACATGACTCTTTGCGGGCAAGGAGAAAGAGAGAGAGAGGATTAATGTTTGAAGTGGATGATGTCAACAATAGAGGCAGAGCCTGACCTGACTATATGGATGGACTAGGCAATCTAGGCTCATACATTGCCTCTTGCATAACTGACTCCCTATACAAACAGAGTATAACCCAGAATCCAATGGGGCATTGCAGATTGTTCTGGGATATTCTCTTAGTTTGGGCAGGGCACACCACTAGAGGAAAACCCAAATCATGAGTCAATGCCAGACTCAGGGATGTCTATAAAATGATATATGCTATGGCCTAGACTCTATGCAAAACAAAAGTTACTGTGACCTTTCCCTGTGCTCTGAGATTACTCTGCAATAACTCATAATTTGTTTATATGAGAAGTTATATATTTATAAACACAGAGTGTCACATACAGGTCATGAAAGTTTCCTAAAGTAAATATCCCAGAGGTATAAAAAGATAATCCTCAAAGGTTGAAAGCCTAAATCCTCATTTGTCTAGATTTCTGCATATGCTTCTAATTGATGCTAATGCTGGGATATATTTATATAAACCAACGTGGAGGAACTTGGTATCCAAGGTTACAGGTGTGATCTGAGCACTGCTGACATCACCAAAGCCCGAGGTAACTTATCTAGCATCAGACGAAGATTACCAGGGTGTTCAGAGCCAAAGTAATCAGACTCTGATTTTCAATAGCAGCAACAACCACAACATAAACATACATTCTATTTCACTTAAACAGAATGAAATGTACAGGCAGCATATAAAGAATACTGATCAGGTATTCACCTCACATTTCCTTAAATGGCTTCTGTAGTCACATCCTGATGGTCTCATACTCCCAATAATGTATTTATTTATTTATTATGTATTTATTTAACACTCCAAATACCATTCAGTACCATTCAATAAAATCTGACAATAAAACACTCACCCAACTAGGAGCACCACAAGTGCCTGAGGGAAAAACAGATAAGATAGATACCTTTCCCTTTGGACGACATTCCTACAAAACACTCCAGGAATTCCACTATTTGAACTCTAGGGCCTAAGTTACTTCCATAATGGCATCAGGTAGCCATATATACTGGAGAGGGACCCAGAGTGGACTGAAGTACCGTACACAATGTCAGGATTGTGGAGAATGGAAGCAAGGACCCCAACCAATCCATGAAAATGAAGCTGCTTGGCAGTGCCTTGAGTGGTGCTGAGGTTTCAGGAGCTCCAACAAGCCCTCCATCCTCATCAGAGTTGAGCAGAGTAAGACCCAGGTCAAATGCCCTGTGACTGGCTCCCATCACCATCAGTAACATCAAGTTCTACATTATGAGCATCACCAGGATCTCATGGGTAATTCTGATGCTAGTGTCAGACTCAGTGGTGCAAATGGAGCATGGGGGGGGGATTGAAGGTATAGGTCAGCCTTTCCCAACCTGGTGCCCTCCAGATGCTTTGGACTACAACTCCTAGCATTCATGACCATTGACCATGCTGGCTGTGGCTGATGGGAGTTGCAGTCCAAAACATATGAAAGGCACTAGGTTGGGGATGGCTGGTGTAGGAAATACACACATGAACCAAGTAACCCATGTGCTGCAGAACTACAGATGTACTGACAAGGAATTCAACATTTGATGACCCATTCTTTCCACATTGTGCAAAGCATATCCAGACACTTTCAATTATAGCTGAGCAAGTTATGGCCTTTGATAATTCTTTCAGAACTACTTCCAAGGTTACATGAACAATGGGGTGGAGGGCAGGTAAGTTCTCAAAATATCTCAGAACCTGTTTACCAACATGCAGAGATCTTCTGAAAATCTGCCCTTAGGCAACAAAGTTATGGCTGTTCCATGCTTGGCACAAAATTTTATTTTGAGTTGCAAGCAAATGTACTCTTACTTGGGAGCAAGACCCAATGAACACAATGGGATTTACCTTTGCACCAAGATGCAATTGATTGAGCAATAAATATGGCACTTCACTGCAACTGGTTGTTGTAAACCGCCCAGAGAGCTTCAGCTATTGGGCAGTATAAAAATGTATTAAATAAATAAATCCTTTGGCACGTGTCTCCTCCATAAAACTAAAACTGCATCCTGCCCATAATGTGACCTTTTGCACTTGCTATACTTTATCATTGGCAAACCCTATCTCCTCACTTCCAGCTGACTCATTCTGCTGTTGAATCATTATGCACACCGAATTATTTTTTTTTTAAAACCCATTTGTTCACAGTAGCATCCTCCAGCTAAGCCCTTCCTCTGCCTTGTCTCCTGCTTCCCTTTTTCCTCATGTACCCCATCCATCTCTAGATGTGCCAGTGTGAAGGCAGGGCCTAGCTTTGTCACCCTCAGTTTATACAGCATCTGACCATTTGTGGGCTCCTTAAAAAATCAGAACCATAATTGGATCTCGCTTGATTTGGCATGAGATTGCTGACTCCAGTCTACTGGCCTGAAAATGAGTATCTAAGCTACAGGGGTAGGGAAAAACAACAAAAACTTTATTTATTCTGCTTTTCTTTAATAAACACCAAAGTGGCTAACAGCAGCAACAACAACAAACAACACAACAACAATAATTAATTCAATTTATATCCCACCTATATACTATTACTCTAGGCGGTGTACAAAATAACAATCAATTAAACAAATAAATATATGCAGTAAAAACATCTGTTAAACATAAAAACATCATAAAAATGCCATTAAAATTCCATAAAAACAATAAAATTCCATAGAAATATGATAGAATATTATAAAAGGAAGGCCTGCTGAAATAACAAAGTCTTCAGTACCTGCTTAAAGACATTCAAAGAAGTCAAAGGTTAATATACATTTTCCTTGCATAAAACATTTTTTGGGCTATGTGCAGAAGAAATAAAAGAAAAAGTAAAACAAGAAAACAATGGATTCTTTTATCATCTTCATAACTATCTCCGTTAGAGAAGGATTGGAACTCAGTCCTCCCAAAATTAAATCTAGTGCTCAAGAGCCCTTCGACCACAATGGTTCTCTTGTTCTAATCCTGTTCTCCTAGGGCTAACCTAATATCATCTCCATTCCTCCCCTCCCGCCCCGCCCCTTCTCATTTCAGATTACACAGAGCCTTGTTTAAGGGTTAGTTTCTATAACAACAAATACTAAGTTCCATTCAATGTAAAAAGAAGAGTTTTTAACAAACATTTCTATTCAGCTCTGAAGCAGGGGTGGGGGGAGACACCTCAACTACTATTTTTTAATTTATTATATTTATCAATCGCCCATCTGGCCGGTCACCCGGCCACCCTGGGCAATGTACAATTAAAATACAGCAAACAACACAATAAAATATAATAATTAAAACAATATAAAAAATTCTCATTAAAAACCTAACCCACCCCATATTCCCGCCTGAACAGCCATGTTTTTAATGCACGGCGGAAGCTCATCACGGAGGGGGCATGGCGAAGGTCACTAGAGAGGGAGTTCCAAAATGTGGGGGCCGCCACAGAGAAGGCCCTCTTCCTAGTCCCCACCAGCCTGGCTGCTCTGGCTGATGGGATAAGGATACTAAGAAACATGGGAAAGGTAGAGGCATGAATAAGACACTTTAATTAAAGTAGAAGCTGTAAAAATACAGATGGGTCCAGGATGGTGGAGATGTTCTCTATCAATCAAGTAACAAGAATAACAGTCGTCCCAGTAAAAAGGAAGAGGTAGAAAACCAGAATGCAACTGTGCAAGGAAGAAGAAACCATCAAGTTTACGGACACTAACCTCAGCTGTTACGTGTATTTTTTTAAAATTGTCTTAAGGAATCAATGGCTCTATTAAGCCCAGTTATTCTGCAGTATTGTAAAATTTGGCTCATTTTGAGTTCATAATCCCCCCCCCCCCCAATAAAGGAATTAAGCTAGTTTCACAGCAAGACTAAATTAGAGGCATCATCAGACCAAATAATGCGTGAGATTTCACTAACCTATTTTCTACTTTCCACAAAATTCGTCAGATGTGTGTCTCTCTCCAAATTCACCTCAACATTTTGCTTCAGGCAAAATTTGGTTGCAACTTCTACTCCCAGGTATTCTCCATTTTGCCAATAGTATGGGGTCATGTGCATATATCAAGTCAATTCAGCTCAGCTAGAGATTTAAATCCAATCCAATTGGATTTAAATCCAATCATAAGCCACTGTCATGTCTTCCTGAGCCTGGAAATGGGAATTGTGTGGCTAGTGCACCAACAGTCCCACATTCCTAGTACCACTCCATGTACTGGGATGGGTGAGAATTTTGTTTCAGTTCATTTGTGATAAGAATTACAAAAGTTTGCAAATGTCTTCATATCTGGGGCAGAAGGAACTTGAGATTTTAAAAAATCCAAATGTGGGAGAAAGGGATGGGCAAATCTGTCCATTTCAGTTTCTCCTGCATTTTAGTTTTTTTATATCTTAAATCCTTTCTGTCTCAAATTTGAAGAAGTTTGCAAATATTGGTAATTTTTGTTTATTAAAAATGAACTGAACTGAAATTCTCACCCATCTCCAATGGCCAAATTCAGTAGGTACAGTGATTTCCTGCATGGAGAGCACTGTGTTTTATTTGCCTGACATATAGCTGTTAAAGATGGGGAACTTGTAAAAAAAAAAAGAGGTGGCAACCCTGATTCAACACTAACATGGTCAAATACACAAGGATTCAAACCGAGCCTTGTAAGAGCTTAGCACTCAAAGCCCTGGGCCTGGATGGACGAATCTGTCAGTTTTGGTTAGGGAGGGATGGATTAATCTATTTCTGGTCCATGTCAGTTTCCCTTATGTTCATTCATAAATCCACTCCATCCTACTTCCACATTCATTTACAGGTTCTTTTTTGTTGTTGTTGTTTTTTGAAATCTGCACAAAAAATCATTTTTAGATCTGTATTTAAATGTACTTTTGAATATATTTCCCCACAAAATATGCATTTCTAAATTTACTTTCTCTCAAAGTACACATTTCTAATGGTATTTTATCCTAAAATATACATTGATATGCATTATATGCATCGGAAAATTCAGAGAAGTGTGAAATGCAAAGAATAACTGCTTTCTGATACCTATGTTAGTCCAGGAAGCATGGATCAGGTCAATTCATACTGGAATTTGCAGAGAACGAATTTATCAAGCATCCCTCATATGGCATATACGTAGTTGAGGAAAATTTGGAGCACGTGTGGAGATGCTAGCCTAGAGCATATCACACTTATGGAAATAAATCAAATTGACTGAACTGGATGAGGCAATAGAAATCACTCCTACCTCTCTGATATGACTATAATCAGCTGATGTTATTTTCGACTCCCTTAATTAATGGCCCTGATGAGAACAGCAGCAGGGCAGGGTATGTAGACAGAAAAACTCAGTGTCCCTGAGATCAGGGCTGCTTAACAGGCCATTGCCACAACAAACCTCCAGATTATATTTCACAGATTCCCAAATAAAGAGACTACCTTGGGGAGGAACGTTTGGCTCTGACTGCAGAGCGATGCTCTGGAACCTTTTGTACTGCCTGATTCTGAAGGGTAGTCTAGGGAACTACATTGTAATAACCAAAATGGGAAGTTACCAGAGCATGGGTGATTGTGGCCAAGCTGTCTCCATCTAGATAAGGTCACAGCTAGCATATCAGCAGAAGCTGATAAAAAGTGCTTCAGGGTAGGCCACGGTGGTCAGTTAAATCTCTAATGACAATGCTGGCTCAATAAGCACCCTAGATAGATTGCAAATGTGATCCTTTAGTGCAGGGGTGGGGAATCTGTGGCTCATGGGCCACATGTCCCCCCCGGCTTTTCTGCAGCCCCCAGCCCCCTACAGCTGCTGCTGACATTTGCTTGTTTTCAAGCAAAATTGAGCTTCTGGAAGCCTCCTGGCATTTCTTGAACAGAAGGTGTGGGCTCCCCTTGTGCCTTCTTTTCAAGCTAAATAGTTCTTTTTTTTGCTGCGCCGCTGAATTTGTCATGCTGCTGAATTTTGGCAACAAAATCAGAAGTGCAGCAGCAATTTTGGGGGCAGAGGGGAGGAGTGCAGACCCCAGAGGGTTCAGTGGGGGGCAAATTGAACCCCGGACCCAGTGAAGTTCCACCCTGTAATGGGAGTGAGATCTCATCTGGAACTGTCTGAACACCATTCACCCAGGTGGACAAACCACTGACCAGCAGGACTTCCATCTTGCTGGATTGAGTCTCAGTTTGTTTGGTCTCATCCAGTCCTTTACCATTTCTCCCTGTTTCAAATGCACATGTCTTGACTAAAAATGGTCTTTTATGCTAATGACAATTTTAAGCCTTTTCATTAATATGTATACATAAGGAAGGAAACCCCCATCCAGTTTGTTCTGCTAATGCTAACATTTGTTGCTTTTTGTTTATAATGCTTCTAAAAAGAGCATTACTAGTGCACAATATACATAAACATTTGCACAGGGACAAATTACTGTGAAGATCATAAACTCTCCCAGGCTCACAAAAGAACAAATGCTTGCATAGGTGTTCTAAAATGGCAGTTGTTGCCCCATGCTAGCAACAAGGGAGAGAAATCAACAAGCATGGCGTGAATCCTTCCCTGAAATGTTAATGAGTGCATTTTATACCACAAACTTGCCATTGAGAGCCAGTGTGGTGTAGTGGTTATAATGTTGGACTGGGACTCTGGAGGTCTGGGTTCTAGTCCCCACTCGGCCATTAAGCTCCCTCGGTGACTTTGGGCCAGTCACTGACTCTCAGTCTGACCTACCTTACGGGGTTGTTGTGAGGATAAAGTGGAGAGGAGGAGGACCATGTAAGCTGCCTTGGATTCCTTGCAGGAAAAAAGGTGGGATATAAATGTAATAAATAAATAAATAAATTTCACACACCATAAGTAGAGTTACTGGTGAGCTCTGGTTTTATCAGATTTTTGGACAGATTTTATGGAGTGTGGTCTGTAAATTTGAAAACATTTAGGGTGCATCTAATTGAAATCACAGGACATCTGAATCAGGGTGAAAAGAATACGAAAGGACCGATATGTTCCCAGTGGCCTTTAGGTCCCAATCTGACCTTGATCATGTGTGTCCAATAGGGTAGCCAGTTACACATCACCCAAAAAATGAGGAAATGCATCAACGGAAAAGAGGACGCCAATTTGCATAATATTTGCATATGCTAACATACATATAGAGGCAAATGTAGAAATAATAAATATAATTTAAATAGAAATACAGTACATCTCACCATAGTGGGCAGGACTGACCAGGTGACCAGAATGCCTCCTCAGTCTGCTGTTCAGCCGCTCCTGTTGATGGGCAACTTCATGGCTCCAGCTCTCTCTTCCGATGGTTCTTTATCTTTGACTGAACTTGGACTGGATAGCTGGTCAAACAGAGGACAGTCCCCTGGCAGCCCTTCAAACAGAGGACTGTCCTCTGTAAAAAAGGACACCTGGCCACCCTAGGTAGGTCTGTCTGCCCCTCATCCCCTATTCCCAGATTATTCCGTGGGAGCTGTAGGGAGGGCCGAAATGTGCTGGCTGCAGCATACATGGATGGAGACCTCTAGGCCCAGGGTCACGGGCTTCCAGCTATTGTTGGGTATGCTTGGAGATTTAGGGGCTCCCAAGGCAGGGACCCAATCCATTAGTCAATCAATTTTCCTTGGCTACTTATGGATTGAACAAGGGATCCCTATTGCATGGGTGCTTTGTAAATATTCAGTGTTTCCCTTTTCTCACAGAACCCAGCGGCCGGTGGCGGGGAGGGCTCATGGCTCTGTTTGCCCCACGATCATCGCTCAGTGGAGTGTCAGGGCACGACTTTGGGGCACAAGCCCAGGGTCCCACTCAGCAGAATAAGCAGGAGGGACCCAAAGGCGACAGGGCTGTCTTACCACATTTTGAAGTAAGGAAAGAAATACATACTACCATCTGAAAGGGTGTGTATGCGCACGCACGCACTAAGAATTAACATGGCAAGGAGAAGACCAGCTTGACTCAATTTATTTATTTTATTTATTATACATCGGGCCAAAGAAGGAACAGCTGCAGGGAGCTTGTTTTACCCTTCCCTGCAAGAAAAAAGAACCTTGTAACTAAGAACTGGTGCCTGAGCTTTGCTTTCTTCCTCCTCCCTCCCAATCCCTCCTCCTTTTGTGTCATGTCTTTTAGATTGTAAGGCTGAGGGCAGGGACTGTCTAATATTAATCATTGTAAGCCGCTATGGGAGCCTTTTTTGGCTGAAGAGCGGGGTAAAGATGCTGTGAATGAATGAATGAATGAATGAAGTCCAGAGTCTCAAACGGCCTAGCTTCCCTACTACCATCACTTGTACTAGGTTGTTCTTCTGTCCAAGCAAGTGAATAGATGTGACTTAGTACGGCTGTTGCTGCTGCTACTCTGTAATATTTATTGGCACTATCCATGTGTTTGGCACTGTATGGGATGCATAACTGTGATGTGCCATTGCCACGAAGAGCAGGAGGTTCAGTGTTTAATAAATGGCTAGGAGAGTAGTGACACTGAGGTAGACAAGGGCCTAGACCAGTGTTCTCCAACCTTGGGTCCCCAGATGTTTTTGGCCTACAACTCCCAGCATGCCCCAGCTACACTGGCTGGGGCATGCTGGGAGTTGTAGGCCAAAAACATCTGGGGACCCAAGGTTGGAGGACACTGGCCTAGACTGAAGATCTTGCAGAATACCATTTTGCCAGTGGAGGTATTGGATCTATGGAGGAGAGGGGTCTGAGAATACTAGGAATGATCAAATGAGGAGTAAGACAAGCCCACCGCTTGACGTCCCTTCCTGCTTTTGGCATGTGTCCACACTTATTTTGGAAAAGCTGAATGCAACTTCCAACAAACTTGTGCATTAGTATTAGAGCCAATGGACGGGGCTGTGAATAATACATAATCTGCTTTGGCAGGGTCTGGTGTGCTGTATAAATATGGAGATCTATGCTAAGAATAGCGCTGTATAAAATGCTAAGTAGTATTATTAAGAATAGCCATTTCCTCAAGCATTTTTTGTGAACAAAATAATGATGCTAAGTAATTACGGGCACGGAAATGGGGAAAGGAAAAAAAACACCAGTTCAGGATTGAAACAGATGTTCTCATTCACATCAGCACAAATGTTTGCAGTATTCAGCCTCTCTGTAGGCACAGTCATCAAGGTCTCCAATGGAGAGGCCAGGTGGCCACACCAGCTAGAAACCGATATCTGTTTATGGTAGTCTCACAGCATTTCATCTTCTGGCTTTTCTAAATGTGGCTGGCTGGGGAAAAGGTTGTGCCATTGCCTGGTAAACAGGTAACATAAGAAATAACACTAAACTTTACAGTAACACACACTGAGTCTTTGGTCATGGTTGGTTGTCAGTTGATTACTACACACAAGCCTTCCCCAGCCTGGTGCCCTCCAGAGGTTTTGGACTACAACTCCCAGGATTCCTGACCATTGGCTATGCTGGCTGGGGCTGATGGGAGTTGAAGTCCAAAACATCTGGAGGGCACCAGGTTGGGTGAAGGGTGCTATACACCATAAACTGCATAAATAGCATTGATTAAATCCCAGACCACATGAATCTATGCACCAATAACACAATACTTGCATTGCACAGCTTGAGACAAAAATGGCACTGTTATAAGAGAAAAACTGTTGTGAGACCAATAAGAACCAGTGGATCATCGCTCTGAGGTTTCCACTAATTTTGGTGGTCTAATTTTAGTTGCAACTAGAACAAAAGATGCCACTTGTCCCATAACATGAGGATCCTCAGTATTCAGAAGATGCACAATTTTATACACTAATAGCAAACTCATTCTCTGAGGGTGGATCCTCATGTTGACCGTCCATGCACAAGGTTTGCAGGAGCCTCAGGATGTGCAGGAATTCAAAAATCTTTAGGGGAGGGGGAATCCTCCGGGGAGGGGACCTGCAAAACAGCCCAGTGAGGATCGAGCATACTCAGTGGGCAAACAACACTGTCCACAATCTGTTTTTGGGAAGCTGGGGTGGGGAACTAAATCAGGGGGAGGAAGAATGGAATGGATTATCCTGATTGGCTAGAACCTTGAATAGGAGTACTCCACTACAGTATTTTGTTGCGGGTCCCATTTGTACTGGCTAAATAACAGGCAAAGAGCTGATATTAATCAAACTGAGTCAGCCAATTGGTTCCAACATCTAAATACAGAGAATCCCACAGTAAGTGTGGCAGACCCCTCAGGGTGGTTCACAATTTGCCCCAACCTGCATGCCCTGCAAGGTGCAGAAGTGAACCTTTAATTAGGTGCATCACCGGCCTGTGGCTTACGCTGGCTCAGCTTGTCTGAGCATGGAAAGCTAAGCAGGGTCAAGCCTGGTTGTTACTTGGATGGGAGACCCCACCCCTCCTCTAGTTTCCTGCATTGAGCAGGGGGTTGGACTCGATAGCCTTGTAGCATCCTTCCAACTCTGTAATCTATGAATCTATGAATATAACTAACTGGTCCTATTCCTGGTTCCTGAACATTCCTATCCTATTCCTGAATATTCCTTGTGTCCACAGGGTAATAATAATAATAATAATAATAATAATAATAATAATAATAATAAAATAAAAATTGGCCAATGCCTTTTTCCTCTTCTGCTCACCTATGTCCAATCCCCTTCAGGCATTTTCCTCCTTCCTTTCATTATGCCGCTTTAGTCCTTGTGTTTTTTTTTTTAAAGACAGAATCAAATGGGGGCAGAATAAGTTGGGCAGATTCAACATTTGTCTTGCATTATCCATGTAACTACAGAACAGAGGCCAGCGGACAGGTTTTCTCTTCACTTACCTGCCACATGTTACGTAACATATGTAAAGCTGCTTTAGCCTAGATTCAGCAGGATTATTTCTAGGAAAGGGGAGTGAATTCAGCTTTCACAAGTTGGTTCATTCAACTTGTCTCCCATGTAAGCTTGCCAGCAAGGGTGCTAAAATAATGCCAAGTGCAATAGAGATGTTGCAACATTGACACCTGAAACCATAAATGCTCATGTCCTGCAGGTATCCGTTGCGGTAAGCTATGCCGGAAGGTTAAGCAAAGTGTAATGATGAGAAAGTTCATTCTGCTGTGCAGAATTAGATGCTTCGAGAGGTCACACGATAAACCAGGCTTTCCCTCCCTACCAGTCCTCTTTATTCAAGGCTGATTTGCACATGCACGTTGCTTACTTGATCCTGATGACTTGTATAGGATGCATGAACCATCACAGATGCAACACTACAGACAGAACTGTCATATCACCTCCTCTTTCCTCAGCTACACAATGCTTGTGTCTGATATAAACTCCATAAAGAAGATCAGTTTATCAAGTGGTTAGGTTTTCTACCGTGGTTTTCCTTGGTCATCTGTACAGATGAGAGCATGGTGTGTTCATTGTGCCATGCATTCTAATTTGTGGTAACGCTGGGGTCCATATCAAGTAGGGATGTGCGTGGACCTCGATCAGGGGGTGGAAATGGGGCGAACTTGCCCCGCTCGACCCCCCTGAGTTCTGCACGACTTACCTTTCCCTGGCTCGGCACAAATCCCCGCGAGAGGAGCTGGGGAAAGGTACTTCCGGGTCCCCAGCGCTTCACATCCAGATCCCCGGTGCTGCATTTTTAATGTAAAAACCAAGGTAACCCATCTTAAAACGGCTATGATTTGCTAATCGTGGCCGTTTTAAGGTAGTTTACCTTGGTTTTTACATAAAAAACGCAGCACTGGGGACCCGGAAGTCCGTCGAGCGCCTTGCTGAGCATCGCAGGACGGATCGCGCGGCTGGGGTGCACGGCGAGCACCCAGTGAGTCGGGTTGTGGGCAGTTCGCCCACCCCTTGGACATATGGGGGGAAATGGTATTTTCACGCTTTGGTCAATGGGGGGAAAGTACGCATTTGGGCATGCACTTTTTAAAAATGTGCACCTAAGTGCACACTTTCCACATTCAAACAACAACAACAACAAGAAGAGTGTACATTTGGAAATGGAAATGAGGTGGACAGAGCTTCGAGAGAACTCGGAGAACCTTAACAAGCTCGAACTTCGCTGATTCCCCCATCCTGAAATTGGTCATGGTAGGCTGTTTGTTTGTATTCACCTGCTGTCACAGCGGCAGTGTTAGGGGGCTGCCAAGTTCCAACTAGGGCTGGAGCCCCAACTCTTTCATGTGGAGCCCTGAATCTCTGGGAGGCCATCTGCCCCACCACCCTGCTGTCCATGGGCACTTGCTGAAATAAAGGTACAGGGGCCCTGATTATCTCCTTTGCATCTGATCCCCCTGGATTAGCTGCCTTTTTGCCCACATGTGCTTCACCTCCAGCTGCCCCCCCCACCCCGAGACTTTCTGCCTGAGGTTTTTTCCTGAAATCAAATGCCCTCTTCACTCCTGTCCATACACCCTCTTTTTTTATAAATAGGGGTGTCCTTAGGAGACAGGGTCCTTTAAAGTCACACACAGAGAGACTTTACAGCATATGTAAATTAGCATTTGAAAATGTGTGCTTTTTTTGTCCTGTGGGCCTGAGCCACAGAACTTTTCAGTACCTAGCACTGCCCCTGGCTGTCAGTCACACATTTATCTGGCAGTCATAAATTGAACAGAAATCAGGTGATGTATATCCATATGCGACCAGACCTTAGTGTAAGAAAACTATAATGTGTACCACTTAGAGATCAAATGATATCAAGTGGCATATAAGTAGTTTAAATCAAATCAACCCAAATCAATAAATAATGTTTGTGGTAGGATTTCTGAATGCTCTGAGGTAAGCACAGATAGGTCACCCAAAGATTTATACGAGTCTGGCAAGGCAAGGGCCAGTCTCCCTGAGGTTGTATGCAAGGAGGAAACACTAAAATGAACTCTACATATTCTAAGCTTTGTGTGAATCTAGATTCTTACTTCCAAGAGTTCCAGGCCCCTGAGAGCCAGTGTGGCGTAGTGGTGAGAGTGTTGGACTGGAACTCGGGAGATCCGGGTTCTAGTCCCCGCTCGGCCATGAAACTCACTGGGTGACTTTGGGCCAGTCACTGACTCTCAGCCTAACCTACCTCACAGGGTTGTTGTGAGGACAAAATGGAGAGGAGGAGGAGGAGGAGGATGATTATGTAAGCCGCCTTGGGTTCCTTGCAGGAAAAAAGGCGGGGGTATAAATATAATAAATAAATAAATAAAATAAAAAAACAGGTACTAACTTCCATAACTCAAAAATCTGGTTCTAGACTTGCTCAGATTGGACAAGGCCAGCCTTAGGCATTTTTATGTCCTAGGCAAAATACTAAAATAGTGCCTCCAGCCCCTATTTCAGAGAGCTCAGCTGATATTCAACCTGGCCCTGGTCCCTACAAGGAGCCCCTGAGGCAGCAAGACAGGCCACTGGTTGCAGCACTGTGGGTAGTTCTGAGTGAGCAACTTGCTCCTCCAACGAGGGCTGGAGGCAAACCAAGGCCTTTTGAGCCTCTGCCTCGCATCTACCTCCCCTGTGCTCTGACCCTTCTCTTGGAGAATTGCAGTCCCTTAAAGGGCTAAACTTCGGGCCTGAAAATGGGAGCTTCTCCTGCCTGGTGCACTCCCTGTACTGTTGGGCTAGTGAAGTAGTGTTACGATGACCACTTGTGATCAAAAAGAGGAGCCCTAGTTACGTAAAATTTGCATATGCTGATTTATATGGTTAGATGCAAATTTAGAAATGATTATTATAATTTAAATAGAAATACAGTAGATCTCACCATAGTGGGGGAGACTGTGAGCAGGTGAGCTGTGTGCCTTGATTTGTCTGCTGTCCAGATGCTGCAGATGGGCAACTTCGAGGCCCAGCTCTTCCTTCTGATGGTTCTTTATCTTTATACCAGACTTGGACTGGACAGCCCTTCAAATACAGGACTGTCCTCTGTAAAACATAATCAGTTTAGCCTTCCGAAGAGGAGAATGAGGGGAGATATGATCGCACTCTTCCAGTACTTAAAGGGTTGTCACACAGAGGAGGGCCAGAATCTCTTCTCGATCATCCCAGTTTGCAGGACACGGAATAATGGGCTCAAGTTACAGGAACCCAGATTCCACCTAAACATCAGGAAAAATTTCCTGACTGTCAGAGCAATAAGACAATGGAACCAACTACCTAGGGAGGTGGTGGGCTCTCCCACTCTGGAGGCATTTAAGGTGCGGCTGGACAGACATCTGTCAGGGATGCTTTGACCTGGATTCCTGCACTGAGCAGGGGGTTGGACTCGATGGCCTTGTAAGCCCCTTCCAACTCTACTTTTCTATGATTCTATGATTCTATGAAAAGAGGACACATGGCTACCCTAGAGCAGAGGCACCCAGTTCCTTGGGCCCAGGGCAAGGACTCCTTGAGGGTTCTGGCTCTAATTCTACAGGCCCTGGTGCTGAGGGATCTGGCTCAGCATGCTTCTGCCTGGCAGTCTCAGGTTCAGTGGGTCCCTCCCTGGTCACCAGCCTCAGGCTCAGAGCCAGGAACCAAGTCCAGCTCCTCAGCCTGTGGCACTGCAGCCTCACCCTCCTCTTGTGACTCTGAGGCCATGACACAACCATCCTGCCTGACCTCGTCACTTGTGTGGCCCCATGAAGGCCTCCTACCCAAGCTCATAGTCACCCAAATGGACATGTACTGCTGGGGTTTCCAGCTTCCCTGCTACCTTCCTCTTAGTATGCTCTGTTCTTGGGGTTCTAACAGAGCTCTTCTCCTTACCCACTGTATAGGGTGGCCACTTAGGCATTGCAAAGAGGGGCCACATAATCAAAAAGGAGGGTGGTTTCATGTGCTAATTTATTTTTATAGTTGCAGGCTTAGTCATAATTGCTGTAATTTCAACAGAAATACAATACATCTCACTGTAATGGGAAAGACTGTGACCCAGTGACCCATGTGCCTGATCAGTCTGCTCTCTAGGTGTTAACTGTGGATGGGCAACTTCGAGGTCCCTGCGCCCCCCGCTTCAGGTTCTTTATCTTTAAACTGGACTTGGACTGGATGGTCCTTCAAACAGAAGATGTGTTCCAATAGAGGACTGTCCTCTGTAAAGTAGAGCACATGGCCACCCTACCAATATATCTTACGTTCAACTGATGGCCTACTGAATTCCTGGTTCACAATCCCTGTGACTGCTTTTGCCTTTAGCCTGACTTTATGTCTTGGTAGGCCCCTCAGAGACCTCCTCAGCCTCATTCCCATCACCAAACCAGCCAGTTCTCCCTGCTGGGGTCCTTACCGACCTCTTTACAAAACCAGCACAAGGCTTTTCATTTCTAAGCAGCAGCAGCATGTGCACCATCAAGACAAAGCCTGGAAAGGAATTTTTCCTGCTTCTGCTGTGGGAAAAATCCTTTCACAGATTATATATGATGATATTTTTTTCCCATTGAAGGTATCAATCAACTGTAAACAGTGAAATGTGTCACTGGATCAATTAATATTCTGAATAAGTGTGTATATTGTATTATATGTGTTATCAAAGCGTCCTTGGAAATTATTTGCGTTATTGCACAAAGTGGAAACCCTACGCCTCCTTTTCCTACTTGCCAAGGTTGTAGCATTGCCTCAGTTTCATCATTACTGCTGTCTCCTATGAATGCAGTAACCCTTTGAAATTCCTCAGCTGTTTGGTAATGCTCTGTATGGATTGTACTGTTCGGCTGTGTCATAAATAGTTTCTTCTCTCTTATTGCACCTACTACATGCCAGGATTATATTGTATCGTACAGAAACTTTGAGTAGGCACAAGGGACTGAGAAGTAAAGAAAATGTGGGTGTTTGTTTACAAAGTGAGGAGTTCTGAAACATTTCTCATTTTATCACCCCCAATAAGTATCACTCTGTTTAGCAGCAGAGTCATGCGTTCTAGTTCTGTTTTAAGTGGCAGATGAAAATATCTGTTGTACTTGAGGAATCACATCAGGCTGGGCTTGCTAGATGTGTCTTTTTATCTGAATGAGGGACCTAAAGTACCCTTCTTTGCCTTACTGCTCTGCAAACCTTACTGCCTTAACCTAAAGTACCCTTCCTTGCCTTACTGCAAAACAAAAACAAAAAACAACTAGAAAGGATGCCAAAATCTGAAAAGCAAAAAATGATTCCATCTCCCCCAGTTCAGTAATGAAGAAAAGGTACCACCCCACACACACTTGCTCAAAGGTACTCACGTATCTGCTGTCACTTCACATGTTCCGGGGTTGAGCCAGGGCACTGAAAAGGGATTACAGGTCAAAAACCTGGTGAGTCCTGGCTATAATTAAGCAACCTTGTATGCTGCACATGCTTTTTGTTATTACTACCTCACAAGTTCCAGAGCTGAGTCCTGGCATACACTGGATTGAAAACAGGCTCAAATTACCACCCCTACCTCACCCCAGTGCAATCTCTGCCCAAGTTCTTGAATAAAGCTGAAGCAAAACATGAATTTTCCCTTTAAAAAGGTATGCCTTTGCTGAAGGAATTGCACTGGCTACTTATTTGCTGCCAGGTCAGGTTTAAGGTTCTGGTACTTGTGTACAAAGCCCAAAACAACTTGGGGCCAGGTTACCTGAGAGAGTGCCTCCTCCCATACCAACCTGCCCGGTTGCTGAGGTCATCAGATGGCATGCTCCTGGTGGTTCCTCCTGGACCTTTGGCCCAATTGGAGTCCATCAGGAGAAGAGCCTTCAGTGTGGTGGCTCCATTTCTATGGAACACCTTGCCGCTGGAGGCTAGGCAGGCTCTGACATTGGGCTGCTTTCGGCGCCTGCTGAAGACCTCCTTGTTCCGGGAAGCCTTCTCTGCTATCCAACCACCATCGTAATGTTACTTTGTTTTCAATGTATTGTTTTTGTTTCTTTTATCTGTTTTTATCTTTTTACTGTTCACCGCTCCGGGATCTACTTAGATATGGAGCGGCATACAAATACTGTAAATAAATAAATAAATAATAAATAACACCTCGGCCCTGAGAATCAGTGGTACACTCAGGATAGGACTCTGGGGCAGACGTCCAGGGTCCCACTCAGCAGAATGAACAGAGGGACCCCTAAACACCGGAGCCAACGCTGCCATTAGACAGACTGAGACAATCACCTCAGGCAGCAGGTGCCAAGGGCCGGCCTCCTGAACTCACTGGATATTCCCCTCTGTTTGAGGACGGAGCTGTGTATGCCGCAGCACCTGTCCTGGGCCCCCTAAACTAGTCTGCTGCCTCAGGTGTGGTAGAGGATACTCTTCCATCACCAGTGTTGGAGTAAGATTCAAATGCCAGTCCAGCTGGCTTCTGCATGTGGGATGAAGAGGGGCACCATCTTGTCCTTTGCCTCAGGCAGCAAAATATCTTGGGCTGGCCCTGCCAAATGCAGCAGGTCTGGCTTGCCACATTTTGAAGTGGCATGTAGAGCATCACCAATTTGATACAGAAGGCACCAGTGAGCCCAGTCCTCAGAATCAGCAAACTGAGGAATAAACTACACAGGGCTTTTTTTCTGGTGGAACTCACCGGAACTGAGTTCCAGCACTTTTTCTTCTATTAATTGCATTACAATTTAATCACCATCTACTCCCGAGGAAATGTAATCCAAGAGTTCCGGTACCTTTTTCTCCAGAAAAAAAGCACTGAAACTACATATTAGATGCAAGTGCATGTAGCACAACTGCTTTTTCTAAAGAAAAGTAGCTTTGGGAGCAGTTTGCCCATTTTAGATTGGGTGGGGTGCTTGATTCTTTCCTTGCTGCCCATTTTTTCAGTTCCAAATCCTCACTCCCAGAGTGGAAAAATATTCTTCAGGGGACATGTTCAGCACCCACTACCACCCACGACTTCTCCACTCAAAATAGGTTCTTCTTGAAGCTGTTTTTGTTCAGAATAAGCACCCCTTAGAACAGCGTAACACACAATTGTGCATAGGCCCCTGCGAGTTAGCTTAGCATCCCCTTTGTCTTGCTTGGCTCTTCCAAGCCTTGTGTATCAGACAAGTGTGTTTGTTTGTTTGTTATAACTTGTATATCCCATCTTTCCATTGAAGAATGCCCAAGGTGGTTCTTGTACACTGATAGTTTTAATTATGACATGTTTTGCCTGGTGAGATTCACTAGATCGTGAAAACATACACAAGTATTGCTAGGGAGGTATGTAGCGGACGGGACCCCTCACTCCAAAGCCCACACCCTCGATGTGTACTTCACTCTCATCAAGTGCCACCTTGTATTGGTCACTTCAGACTTTAAGCTGTTTTCTAAAGTTGCGTTAGCCGATTATGTGTCTTAGGTCTTATATGTAGCTGTTCACCCACGTTTGTTTGTCTTTATTAAGCAGTTTGTTTTATTTGATTACTTGAAGTAGGGTGCCCCTCCGTTAATTCACTTCTTACTTTCCTATCACCAGTCAGACTCTGGAGAATTAGAACTTTGAATAAAAAGGTTGATTTATTGTTCTAACAAAGTCTCTAAACTGATATTCAACTCAGGAACAGATAATTTGGAATTTTCAACAGTTACATTCAAACTTGTTCTTTGCTTAGATTCAGGTTAAAGGCAGGCAGATGTTATACAGCGCTCTTTGTATCAATTAGGCTTGGTAACTTGAAAGTTACAGTATCAGACTAGGGAACTTAACTGTCCCTCACACTAGTCCAGAGTTTCTCCTTCTTCCTCAGACAGATGGTCCTTCACTCCCTAAGTGGAGACTCCTGTGAATTGTTCTATACTAACAGCTCCACGTTTGCTTTCTCACAACTTAGTTCTAGATTTCCTGTCTGAACTCTTCTCTTCAGTACCACCTTTCCCTACCTACTCTACTAACCTTCCACTCCAACCCACTCTCTTCCCCAACTGACAACCAACTCCCTTAACTGCCAACTCTCTGGGGTTCTATGCTCTCTGATTAACCAATCAGAGCCTCTGGAATGTTCAGGTTGGCCCCTCCCTGGGCTTCTGCCTGTCACTCCGCCACAAGGTAGTCTTCTCTTCTGTATACAGTGATATACAGTATTTAACTGTGATCTTATACTGTATTGTTTTATACATTGCATATACATTTCTACTAATGTAAGTGATGCATAAATATTGTTATTATTATTATTATTATTATTATTATTATTATTATTGCAGCTGCATAGCATTTTGAGCAAGATGTTACATCTTATAGAGTAAGATGTTTAGACTTTGTAAAAGCCTGCATGTTAGTTAGTTCAGACACAACAGATTCAAATTATGATTTAATATCCTGGTTTGTGAATTAACTGTGGTTTGAATAAGCCACTGTTTCCCATATGCAGACGTAATAGGAAATGGTGGTTGTTCCAAGCTGTAACTGGAAGCTTTAAAACTCCCTCCCCTTTCATGCAATGGAGGAGGGGGGAGGAGGGGAGCCCGTGATCCCAAGGCTCATGGCTGCTCATCCTCATAATGCTAACATGGTTTAGCATTACATCTGAACTGGGCCATAGAGGAGAAATCAGAAGAAAAGGTGGGGAAGTCCATCGGGAAACAGGGAAAGAAGAAAAATATATAATGCTAGCACTAAAGAAGTCCCAGAGAATGGCAGAGGCATAAAGAGAACTCTGATTTAAAGGTGATTTAACATTTAAGCATTTTGCGCAAGAAATGAATCGGATGGGTGGGGGAACACAAGTGTTCTTACAACTATGTTTCATGAGTCATGGGCCAGATCGATACATGATCTTATGTTCCCGAACCCATGTTTGCCAAAAAAAATAACAGGAATGTTGGGGCATCAAGCTGTGGGGAAGGATGGCAGGTGAGAGGCTGGTGTGCTTGACCCCCATCCTGTGCTCACAAGGCGTTTCCCAGGGTGGACTTACATCTGGTTCTGGAGCACAGCTAAGAAACTTTTTTTAAAAACAACAACAACAGCAGCAGCAGCAGGGGAATTTGCAGTGGAAAACCAGCAGACACAGAAAGGGTTATGTACCTGCTCCCACCCACTGATTCTCCCCTGTAGTGCCCCCCCATCCCTTGCATTAGTGTTGCAAGGGAAACAGGGTTGTTGTTGTTTTCTCTTGGGAAATGATGTCGTCACATCCTTAGAGGCAGGATTCTAACATCATTTTTGCTTTCATAATTTCCAGCCTCCAAATATGATGGTTCTTTTATCTCTCATTATAGGCCTTTTCCTTTCCTTTCCTCCTTTCCTTTCCTTTCCTTTCCTTTCCTTTCCTTTCCTGCTTTTCTCTTTTGCATTAATTTGCACTTCTTTCTTTCAGTCTTTCCTTTTGCACATTTTTATGACTTTTATTTTCTGCCTCTGTGCTGCCTCCTAGTAACTGTCCGTACATCTTCAGGAAGGTTTGTCTCACACTTTGCAAGCCATGGTTTTACTGTAATTACTTGGATAAATAATGGATCTGAATTTTATTTGCAACATCTGGGGGAAACATGAGGGATTGTTCTGAGTCCATTTCTTCTATTTACTTCATTTCATGAGGCCCATTAACCAGAACATCATTCATTAGCATCTTCCCCTTTGCTTTTTTTTTTTAAATGAGCTCCAAATGTCTCTTGAATTTTACCCCAAATAATCCCCAAGTATTTTCTGTCCCTCAGGAAAGCAGCTGTCTGCAGCTACATAAGCAAAATTTTTAATAAAAGTTGTTTAGAAAGAGTTGATGAGCTTATAGCCAAATGTCATGGGAAATCAAGGGAGGAGGAGTAAACGACTCCTCCCCAGTCTGTAGGACTTAGAAAAGGAAAAGGAATTTGATTAATTGCAAAACCATGATACATGGATGGTTTACGTGGAAAACAAAAGTTTACAGGTAATTCAGAGCTGAGCAGCAATTTCCCCAAAATATTCTCTGATTTTGATATTTGCTCTGAAAGTAGCATGGGTCAACAAAACAGACTGCCCCCCCCCCAAAAAGATGTACCTCACCGCACATTTGCACTGTTTCTGTGCTGCTCTTCTGTTGTCCTGGCTGCTGCATCTTGGCTATACCTCTTCTATTCTTCTTTGCCCTCACAGTCCTTGGCCAAAACTCTGTATGCTAATATGAAACAGGGCTCATATTAGAGGGCTACGTTACTTTTAAGTACTGAAAACATTATGGTTTTCTGGATCTATAAATTAATTGAATTCATATCCCATCTTTCCTCCAATAATGGTACTCAAGGTGGCTAAGCATAATAAAATACAGATTAGAAACAAAATCTCAATTAAATCAAATAAATTAAAATCACTATTAAAAACACAACAATAAAAGAAACACCCAACCAGTTAAAAACCCTTTCAGCAACAGAGAAACTTACATGCTGAAGGCCTGCCTGAATAAGAACTTATTTGCCTGCTGGCAGAAGGAAAACAGAAAGGGAGCAAACTAGCCTCCCTTGGTAGGGACTTCCAGAGCCTTCGGGCAGCTACCGAGAAGGCCGTCTCTCACGTTACCACCAAACATGCCTCTGATCACAAAGGGACCGAGTGGAGTGTCTTCCCTGAAGTCCCTCCCCATACAAGCTTTCTTGTATTGCTTCCGTACTAGCCATTTCATCTGGAATAGACATCATTCATTTGCTCAGCTTCTATGGGAAATATAGTACTATATTAAGTGCTGTATGGAACAACCATTTTAATTCCTCTTCAAACTGGGGATTGGTTAGAATTTTGTTTCAGTTTTTGATAAGAATTTACCAAAATTTGCAAATTTCTTCATATTTGTGATGGAAAGAACATGAGATTTAAAAAAAAAAATCAAAATCAAAAGGGGGAGAAACTGTAACTAGGCCCGGGTCTTTGAATGCTTAGTTCTTCAAAGTCTGGGTTTGAATCCCTGTGTATTGAATCATGTTTGTGGTGCTACATTAGGGTTACCACCTCTGTTTTTTGACGGGGTCCTCAGCTTTTACACGTACACGGCAGGCAGATTCAACATGGTCCTCTCCATGCTGGCAAATTTAGGGGTGGGTGATCCACCCAGCACTCGACTCACGGCGCTGCTGCCATGCGAGCCGAGCCAAACCGAGCGTGAGCACCCGCTGAGGCACTCACCAGACTTCTGGGTTCCCGACGCTTCGTTGTTTACATAGAAAATGGCATAAGATACATTAAAAACAGCCGCGATTTGCACAAGTTATGCAAATCACGGCCATTTCTAATGTATCTTACGCCATTTTCTATGTAAACAATGTAGCGCCGGGACTTGGGAGTCACTTCCCCAGCTCGGCTCACGAGAACGCAAGTTGAGCTGGGGAAACAGGTAGGGCGAGCGGAGCTCGGGGGCGGGGTTGAGCCCAGCGAGTTTGCTGGACTTTCACTCCCCAATCAAGCTACACACACACATCCCTACTGGCAATAGCTTAACTATTGAATTTGGCCAGTGCAGATGGGTGAGAATTTTGTTTTGGATTGTTTTTGATCTGAATTTACTCAAATTTGCAAATTTATTCATAAAGAGGAAGGGGAAGAACTTGAGATTTCAAACGTTCAAAGGCGGGAGAAAGCTAAACTGATGGATAGATTCATCCATCCCTACTTCAAACTGATTGAGAGGAAAAGGAGAAAAGAAAGACATCGGACCTGGTGCCATAGGACCATCTTCTCCAAGCTGGTGCCCGTCAGAGGTGCTGGACTTCAACCCTCATCAGCCCCAGCGCCAACATGGCCAATGGTCAGGAATGCTAGGAGTTGTTATCCAAACATCTGGAAGGCACCAGGTTGGGGAAGGCTACTGTGTAGGAGGTAAGGGAGGTCTAGTGCCAGATTCCTTTGATGTGATTTGAGCTGCAGTGGGAATGATGAGAAAAGAGCCCAATAGGTAACATCGACAGGCAAAGTCTGAAGCATAGGTGAATAAGCAACAGCAGCCACATATGGCTTGGTGTTGGAGCTCACTGTAGGATATGGAAGAGAGTGATAGAGCCAAGAATGCAGCAAGGCTTGGCTGACTGGCATGACTGTAAGTATGAAGAATATGTATGCCTGTGAAAGATGATCACTACAACGTGAGAGATCCAGGATTAGATATTTCACCAGACTCTAATGTTTCACAGTTTAGTGTGTCTAAATGCTAACAATGGATCTATACAAAGTAATGAATGTTCAGAACGACATTCTAGGGTGTTTGCTCTCTCTTTATGTTCTACTACTTTACTCATCATTGAGCAACAGAGCAAAAATTTGACAGCTGTTGTTGCATGGAAAACTACACGCCAGAGAAGCAGCCCAGATGTGCAAAATCAGCTCCCAAACTTTTGCTCCGAAAGGCAAATATTTGCAAAGCAAAATGATCTCATTAAGCCCTTCCTTGGCAAATTTTTGTGTGCGCTGAATGTTAAGTGCAACCACTGATCCATAATCATGGGCTTTCCTACTTGTCTAGCCCTGTTGCCTTTACTCGTGTCTCATGCGATTGCCGCTGTTTATATCAATCAATCACAGTGGCATTGAGAGGCCAGAGACAAGATGAGGGCCTCACTGAACAGGCACTGCACAAACATGGTTAGAGCTCTCTTTGTTGCATCAGCTTCAGAATATGGCTCCACTCCCTTGTCCTTGGGCTACCCATGTTTGGCTGTTGTCTGAAGCTTATTCCAATTTGCTAGTTGTGAGCTGCACGAAAACGTGTGCTTAGGAACTGTAAATGGATCAACTAGGAGCTTATAAATAAATCTCATTAATAAAATTTCATCCCATGGATTCCCTCATTCTGGCGTCACAGATGAGCACCATTTTGGGATCAGGTAGATCAAAACACACAAGCTGGGCCATGTAGGAGCAGCAATAGCAGCTTGACCTGTTTGGTGTCTTTGGAAGGGCTTATTTCTTAAAAATGGAGGAACAAAGAAAAGTTGGGGGGAAAGTTGTTGAGGCTTTCCAAGAGTTCTTTGATAAAAAGAACTCCTCACAAGCATCTTTTAAAGAAATGTTGTAATCTCAGATTCCCAGGGCGAGAGGCAAATCCCTCTCATGGATTGAAAAAACCCCAGGGAAGGGTTGGGGAAGAATGACGAGAAATAAATGCTCCTGTGACAAAAAAGTAAATCCCAAATGCAGCAGAAACAACTAAAATAAGTAGATTTGCAGGTGTTTTTCTTCTTTTTTAATCAGCAAAGGCAAGAGGGCTTTTTGCAACCCACACACACATTCAAAAATATCAGACCAAAGTCTGTTTGTTAGCAGTCTCTCTCTTTAGTCCTGGTCAGGTGACCATATCTGTGGTTATGAATGTGTAGAGGAGGGAGGGGATGTATAGAGGGCCCTGCCTTCAACCTCCACATCTTTGTTGGACGACTATTGGGTGGCTTTAAGGAAAATAAATACATACCTTTGCTTAGTGCTCTGCCTTCAAATGGAAGGCACACAGGCCCTGAAAGGCTGCCTAGTTCTGCTGGACCACTAAACTCTACATCCCCAGCTGAAATATTCTTGAGTAACCTGCTATAAAATGCTGCCGTGTTTCCTGTTTATTGAGGTGTCTCATTGCAAAAATCCTACCCCTTCTTCCAGGGATCATGATAGACATTGTTTACTTTGATTGCTACAGTTCCCGGATGTCACTTATTTGGGGCTGTCAAGGTTCCACCTGTACCAGGACACCTTGATCAGCTCCTTAAAGATATCTGCCTGACTGCCTCTTTAAGGGACCCTCCTGTATCAGGATGCCAATTCTCTGCCTCTTTACCTCCTGTTCCCTGTAGTGGGATTAGGTCTTAGGCGTGGTGCAAAAGACACTCCAACAACTGAATTTTAACAATAACTGTTTACTGTAGTAAATATTAGTAAAGTAGAATCACATTAACTTAGGGTAATTACACAAATAGAGCTGTAAGATTACAAAAAGCAAGTATAATGGAAATAAAAGGAAAAATAACACAAGGTTCTCTAACCTAGCTACACTGTCACCTGTAAGCCTCAGTTAAGAGATTCCTTCTCCAGCCTAGCCCTGGCTGTTCTGCATTCTTCTTCAGTGAAATCCAGATCCTGCTTCTCTTTCTGCAGCTTCTGTCTCTCTGCCACCTACTGCAGCTCCTTATAAGCACTCCCACAGAACCAGAGAGTTACAATCATGTGACCTCAAACTGGAGAAATGAAACTTAACTCTAGTGGGTGAAAATGAAACTCACAAATGCCCCCCTCCCGTCAGGAGATGTTTGGGCCTACAGGCTTCAACTAACTCAGGCCTGTGTAGGCCTCAATCCTTCACAGGGGCCTTCTAATCTACAAATCCTGCCCTCCTCTCCTTTCATTCCAAAGGGCTCTTGTGCCCACCCTTGCCCATGAGAGGCACAGGCCATGTAGCTCCCAGCTAGGGATTGTTGAGAATTCTGCACAGTGCCGTTTTTCTGATAAGAACTGACCAAAACATTCCTTCATAAATGGGATGCAAAGCATTTGAGATTTTTTTTTTTTTTTTTAAATGTGCAGGTGGGAGAAACCCAAACTGATAGATCCATCCATTCAGGCAGAGGGTTTGACGGCTTAGCTCTCTAAAGTCCAAGTTTGAATCCCCGTGTATTCTCATGTATTCACCATGTTTGTGGTGCTGAATTAGAGTTGCCACCTCTTTTTTTCCTGACAGGCTCCCCATCTTTACAGCGACATTGGCAAGCAGATACCACATAGTTCTCTCCATGCTGGGAAGGGAATAGCTTTCTCAACTGAATTTGGTTTGATCCCTGGCATCTCCAGGTAGGGTAGGAAAAGCTCCTGCCTGAAACCCTGGAGAGCCACTGCCAGTTGGTGTTGACAATACTGGGCTTAAACGGAAGAGCCAGTGATGGTTGCTCCAAAGTGCCGCTTGGGCATTGGTGGAGCGGCTGTCACTGGCAGCAGCATTGGGCACGGGGGGGGGGGGGATGAATGCAAATGAAAAGGGGTTGCTGGGAGCAGGGAGGAGGAAACAAGATAGGTTCTACCACGCAGGACCCTGGGATACCAGCTGGCGGGCAGGGCGGAAGGAGGGGGAAGAACAAACCACGGTAAGCCCAATAGTCTATCGGGTACCCCGATAGACACTGCGTAGCTTATTCACAGGGTGGGTTGCCGTGTTGTGCAAACTCTGTCAGTATGAGGCAGCTCCCTACAGTCATAAACAGGATAGAAAGAATTTGAGATTTAAAGGGGGGGAAATCGAATGTGGGAGGAAGCATTTGTCCATCCCTACAGTCCCAAAAGGGTGTTCCAAGACCCACCACAGCTTCGGTCTATCATTTCAAAACCTATGTCCACCTCTTTCCATGCTTATATTTACCATACCATTTTGTCCTGTCAGGATATCTTTAGGATCCCCCTGTGCTCCAGAAGCCATAAACGGATCCACTTCTTTCTTGACTCCTTTCCCCACCTGATCAAATCAGGAATAAAATATGCCAGGCGGAACGCTATAAAACGTTTCCATTTCCTATCTCAGCGCATTATACCCTGGCTGGGATAATTGTGAAATGCCTCCCTTTCCTCTCATGTCATTGATAAGTGTCTTTTCAGACAATGTGATTTCTTAATATCCAACCAATGAATCAGGATCCTGCCATTTTAGGGCTTCTTTTGTAGGGAAATGGCATTACTCCCAGCGTGGAAAAGAACAATATACACTGTAACAATAAAAAAAAGTTCCTTATCGCAAGCGCATCTGTTATGATGCTTATTTCCTTTGCTTCTCACCTGCCCTCCAGGGTACACACAATTGCACATATGGGATCATCCCATTTTATTCTAATGCTAACCCCGTGAGGTAGATTAGGTGGAGTGACAGTGATTTACTCAAAGTCATACAAGGAGCTTCAGAGCTGAGTAGAGATTTGAAACTTGGCCTCCCCTCTCCAAGGCCAACACATGGAGAGCCTTCGGGGACAGCGTGCCTAAGCCTTGCCCAACCTGGTACCAGATGTGTTGTTGAACTACATCATCAGACAACCACCAGCATGCTGGCTGCAGTCCAACAGAACTGGGTGTGTGTGTTAGGTTGGGCAAGGCTGCCCTGTGAATAGACGGTTTAGAGATGTTGCTGAATTTTGTAATTAGTCGGCTCATTATAAAACTTTGTGTTTGAAATGCTCACCTTTGTAGTGCATTTGGATTGCTGCCCTACGGATTACAGTCATGCCTTGGATTGAGAGCATAATTCGTTCCAGAAACGTGCTTGTACCGTAATCCAAAACACTCTTATATCAAAACGAAATCCCCCCCAAAAAAATTTGTACAGAGATTTTTCATTTAAGCCGTACTACAGTACTTGTATTGCAAGACGTTACTTGTATATCAAGTTAAAAAAAATTAAATAAATATTTAAAAATTTGCTTGTCTTGCAAAATGGCACGCTCTCAAACCAAGTTACTTGCAATCCAAGGTATTACTGTATTAGTTTCAGAATAGACTGTGAGCTTCAGAGCATGCACAGTCTGCAACCAAACCTTGGCATTTCTGCGCATGTGCTGAGTTGGTTGACAGCGAGTAAACATTACATAGGAAGGCCTCATGGGAACCGCCAATCAGGAAGGGTACATAAAGTGGTGATGCATGACATCATGATGCATTACATGATTCCAAACTATTTCCTCTGAAAGTAACAAAGAGTTCTTCTTTAATTCAAGATCCTATTCTGTGTATATGAGTTTTTTTTTGCAGGAGAAATATCAAATTGCATCTTGGGGACAGTAGTTTGTAATCGTGTAATGCATCATGACATAATGTGTCACCACATTATGTGCCCCTAAACTTGTTATAAACCTAAATAATAACCCTAAAGTGGTTATTTCCAAGGAAATAACAAATTCATTTGTGGTAAGTTCACCCATCACTAGTATAAATCTGTACCTCATCTTTCAAACCAAGTTTTCTTGAAGTGGTTTTTTACATGAAACATATGAATGTTTTGACAGAAACCTCTTATTTAAAATAGGTATTTTATCCAATGGGAAATGATAATTTAATTTAAGGAAGTTAGAAGCACGCACACACACACATGCAGACAGTATGATCTGACAAGTGGAGATAAATCATTATGTAGAAATCAGGCTGCAATACTTAATCCTACTTTGATCACTCGCCTCACAAAAATTGATGAAAGCAAGGCTTGGATGCTGAGAGGATACCAAGGAAGAATCATTGCCTGATCTTCACTGTCAAAAAGACTGGGAGGCCCTGCTTGTTAATAATTGAAGCTGGAAAGTCTGAACAAACACTGTCACACTGTGGTAATATCCCTCTGGATATTGTCACTATGGTAATAAGACAGTGGTGCCTCTGGCATGGACCAAAATATCTGGAATCTAGGGCTGAAGGTCTCGTCCCCCTCCCCTCATATATTGCCGCTCATGAGCAAAGAGTGGTGTACAATATCAGTTAAAATGACAATTAAAATTGAAATAAAAATCCACAATAAAGCAGAACATCTAGCAAAGCTAGGCATTAAAATCAGCAAATGCCTGGTTAAGTGCTTGGTTATTACAGTTTATGACCGAATTCAGCATCCTGGAAATGGTCAGTATTATGGTTCAAAGGGAAATGTACAAATTGTTTGTTAATGGATAACACACTCATAGGGAAGCCTTCAATCTAATTCCTGGCACCTGGGGTTTGCTTCACAGCAACAACCATCAGTGTGGAGGCCACATGTCATTGTATCTGCTTGATCTGTGGTGATTAACCAGCGATAGTGTACATCTGTAAACCATCAGTTGATGCTACAGTCAATGAGTGATGAACACACATGAGTACATGAAGTGAACTGCATATAGGATGAGCAGAATGTGGTGGCATACAAATAATAATAATAATAATAATAATAATAATAATAATAATTATTATTATTATTATTATTATTTTCATTTCTATATCGCCCAATAGCTGAAGCTCTCCGGGCAGTTCACAGCAATTCACAAAATACAAAACACAGATACAATAAAATATAGCACAAATATAGCACAATTACAGATATAATGATAATAAAAAACAGCTTAAAATACAGATATCATAAAATACAACATAAAATTTTAATATACAAAATTTAAAACAGTATAAACAGCCAAAATGATTTCAGTAAAAACCTAGACCTGTTAAAACAGCTAACATGTCCCAGCATATGCCACTGAATGCCTGGGAGTAGAGGATAGTCTTAACCTGGCACTGAAAAGATGACACAATTGGAGCCAGGTGGGCCTTAGTGGGGAGATCATTCCACAATCAGGGGGCCACCACTGAGAAGGCTCTCCCCCTTGTTGCCACCCTCCAAGCCTCCCTTGGAGGTGGCACTCAGAGGAAGGCCTGCCTCAGATGTGGCTCTTAGTGTCTGGGTAGATTCAGGTGGGACGAAGAGTTCTGTCAGGTATGGTCGTCCTACTAAGCCTTACTGTGAAAAGCAACTGCCAGTGCCACACAGATTGTCAAGGCAAGTCTTGGGGTAGGCGTTCTCTATTTCTACTTTCTGTATGTTGTCCAGCTCAGAGTCCCTAAGGATCTCTTGTGGGTCTCCTCCTACATTGATGTCCCGTCCCCCCCATTCCCGTGGGCTTTGCTGTCAGCAGTGCTGAGCAGCAGCACCAATGTGATGTATAGTGTCACTCTGGGATACTGCGGGTAATTAAAATGATGGGCAGCTTGCAAACCCAGCTACCCAGAGCAGGGGACTAAAGCCAGCATTAGTCGTGGAGCTTGCCAGGGCACTAGGACCCTAGCGACTGCCCAAAGGTGCCAGGTGCTGGTACTAGCCCTGGTTGAGTAGCTGAAGCTGGATAAGTTAAAGCTAGGAATGGGTGAAACTGTCAATGTTGGTTTCTCTCAGTTTCTCATTTATCCAGTCTTAAGTTCGGTTCACTCCAAAGTTTGCGAAAAAGAGTTCTGATGATGAAAATGTGTACATATTTTTGTGCGGATTTCTCCTACTATGTGCATTTCTGTATGTGATTTTGCCTAATATACACATTTTTGTGCACAGATTTCCTAATATAATGCATTTTTGGATGCTACCTTCACAGATGTGTGCATTTTTGTGTGCACTTCCCACTAATATACAAACATTTGTACATCTTTTTTTTTTATTGGAGGGCTCCATTGAAAAAATTAAGAGAAGTGCAAATTTTGAAGGTTAATTCAGTTTTGGTTTGTATGTCGGTTCAAAAGTGCAAAATTAGGTAAGTTCGCATTAAAATGTGAGATGAATGAATTTCTCCCCCATCCCTAGCTGGAGTATAAAATGCAGTGGCCAAAAGGAACTTCTCCAGTGATCAGGCAAAAACAGAAGGCCAGGATATCAGTGATCATTATCGGGTGCTGATGGTGAACTCCTGTCCTCCCTTCCATGCCAGAAGGGGGCTCTGAGACCTGGGCGCACACACAGGCCATGGTAATGCAAGCTCGGGTCCAGCATCAGAGCATGAGGTTCCTTGTTCAAACCCCAAAGTCTTTGATACCAACATGATTTCAAGTAGGGTTCTTGTTTACATCCTCACGCAAATGGGTTAACTAATACCCCTTGCACATTGTAATTGTA
Organism: Shinisaurus crocodilurus; assembly: GCA_021292165.1. Taxonomy (NCBI): domain Eukaryota; kingdom Metazoa; phylum Chordata; class Lepidosauria; order Squamata; family Shinisauridae; genus Shinisaurus; species Shinisaurus crocodilurus. Next base: position 73,088,379 of record CM037879.1, on the reverse strand, counting down.
GCTTCCGCAGCCTTTGCTATTATTATTTATAAAAACATCTAAGGAAGAAGAGATTGTGGAGCAGCTGCAACTACCCTGTGTAAGGTGACTGATGTTAATGATGTTTTTACTGAGGCCTCTGAATTGAACTGAGGTCTTTTCATCCTCATCCATCACAGGAACAAGATGAGATGGACGATATAACAATGAATACATTAAAAGGCATGGTTTTGCTGGAGGCTGTATCTCAACTCCCTGGAGAGAGAAGAGGGCAGTGGAAACTTGTTTTTTTCTTTTTTCTTTAACTATTTCTATGGAGTGTCAGAACTGATAAAATCTATAGCCTTATTTCCCAGTACAAGAAAGATGCTGCATTGATACCCTCCAGCATGACATATCCCATTATCTGCCAGCCGTACCCTTCCACAATTTACATAGGACAAACAGACCAGTCTGTATGTAAAAGAATGAACAGGCCCAAATTAGACTATTTATTTATTTTACTATAGTTATATAAAGCTGCCCAGTAACATTGTTCTTGGGTGGCTTAAAGCATAAAACTATAAAATATAATTAAAAACACAGTATCATAAAATAACAATGCAGCAGAGAGAAGGAAAAAAGTGGATAACTGATGACTATACATACAGCACATAACAATGGGCCAGAACACTAAAAACAGATTTTTAAGAGGCCTAGAAGAAGAAAAAAGACTTTACCCAGCATCAAAATGACCATAAAGAAGGTGCCAGGTGAACTCCTCTGGGGAGGGCAACTGGGGTGGCATCACCCTTCATGCCCTTTCCTTGGTAGCCACCGGTTTCACTTCATTTGGTTGGGGCACCTGGATCAGGGCCTCTGAAGAGCACCTCAGGGCTCGTGTAGGTATATACGGCAGAAGGCAATCTTTCGGGCACCCTGGACCCAAGCTGTTAAAGACTTTGAACATTAAAGCCAGCACTTTGAATTGAAAATGGATACACAGAGAAGCTTCTTGTGGTGGGTTATCTTTTCAATTTCCCAGAACATTACATTTTGAACCTCAAGATCGCTATACTCTATCAAACAAACATTGTCTATGGGGTGAGTAAGAGTGTGAAGCTGGAATTCACTGTCAGATTGAAGTGACGTTTTTTGTGTCCTAGGTTGGTTAAGCCAATTATAAACTGTAATTCATATATGGTGTCATGCAAACGGAGTACCACACTGCAAAGCCTGGACCTATCACCTATGCTGGGGATGATGTGAGTTGTGGTCCAGCACATCCGGAGGGCTCCAGGTTGGGAAATGATTTAGCATTTCAGAGCCAGAATCGCACGGGAAACAGCTAGGAGGTTTTGCACATTTTGGCCCATAAAGGCCAGAATGGCATTGTTGCTTCACAGAGACTTTTAATCGATAGATCCCCCAGTACCTAACACCTCGCCCTCTTGAAGTGAATTGAAATGGAATGCTAGCCTTATATACTGGCTTTTGACCAGTTTGTATAATTAGGTCATTACTTACAATATGTTTAATTGCTGTATAATAAGATTTTGTTGATTTTTCAGTTCTCCGTAGTTACTGAGAAAGGAATAGATCCTGGCGTCTCTGGGCTTTAAAGGATACAATCAGACTTTTTCATGTGTTCTACTTTAACAAGGACAGCTCTGTAATCGAAGGGCTGCCACAGTCCTCTATTTGAAGCCATCCTCTGTTTGAAGGGCTGTCCGGTCCAAGACCAATTCAAAGATAAAGAACCATAAGAAAGGAGAGCACGGGCACCGAAGTTGCCCATCAACAGTTGGAGAGTGGACCGAGTAGGCTCACAGGTCACCTGGCTGTAGTCTTCCTCACTATGGTGAGATTTATTGTATTTCTATTCAAATTATATTCATTATTTTGAAATTTCAATACTTTGTCCATGTTAGACATTTGGCAGGGTAGGAGAAGGTCTAGAACAGTGATGGCGAACCCTTTTGAGCCCGAGTGCCCAAACTGCAACACAAAACCAACTTATTTATTTCAAAGTGCCAACACTGCAATTAAACCTGAATACGGAGGTTTCAGTTTTAGAAAAACAACTCATACAGTTGTCCAAACTAATTAACATATTTTGTCTTAAAAGAAAAACACAATAACAGAGCTTTCAATGATACAAACAGTTTTTTGTTGAAAAAAAAATCAACTCAAAAAATTATTATAGTACTACATTGTACACATAGCCTGAAAGGAATTTACCGGTATACAAACTTTTTAAATAATTAGGCACATGTATTTTTGGATAAGGGATTCTCAACTTGTAATATGATTATATGCCAGACTGAAATTGTATGGGGCAAGCTTTACTCCGGGTCCTTTCCCTGCTTCTACAGGTGTCGGATTAGTAAAAGTAAAAGTCAACCTGTACTAGGATGAGCAAGATAAACAAGAAAACTAAACGTGCTTAACACATTTTAAACACTTTATGTCTTGGACTGCAAACACTGCATTAGGTAAAAGTTTGCATTGGGCATGCTTTTGCACAATTAATGTGATTTTTGCTATTGCATGCATGCTGATAATTAGTCAAACTCATACTTGGCTCATACTCCGTTAGTTTGAGAGCAACACATGCGGCACTCAGGTCAACTGTTAGGGCTTTACATCCAAGCCATGCTCTGTGCATCATTCTTCAAAATCTTTTAAATGTGATAACAATGTAGAAAAGAATTCTGTAACAGGAATTCTAGAATAAAATCATTCTGTTCCACACTGTGAGAAAGAACAAGATCATTAGTGTTTTGCAGAAGGGGACGGTCTTTTTGCAATCTGGTGACCAATGGCTCGAGTGCTCACAGAGATGTCCCTGCGTGCCAGCTGTGGCACCCGTGCCATAGGTTCGCCATCACTGGTCTATAATACTCATAGTGAATACCTCCTACCCTTGCAGGAAAATATTGGGAGGTCAAAAGAACTCTCTACCTCCCCTAAGCACCAAACTAAGCTCTCTGCATGGGTGGGTTCGCACAACACCCTAATCCCCTAGGGAAATTTAGCCATGCACTGTGACTAAAATTCCCCTGTGCCTCCTCCTCCCCGCTTCTCTCCCCTCAGTCCTCCCACCAGTATCCCAGGGAGCACTGAGAGGAGCAGAGTGGGGATGACAGCTCCCCCAAAGTGCCCAAGTGGCACTTTTGGGCAGCTATCAGAGGTTCCCCAGCTCGTCCCTTCTCATTGTCTGGTGGCACCGGGCAACGGGGAGGGGTGGCATGAACCGCCTTGTGCTGTGCTTGGAAGCCCAGCATGAGGTGGCTCATCCCCTTCCTGTTGCTCGGAGGAGCCGGTGGTCAGCTGAGTGGCAGCTCTGTCAGGCAATGGTAAGGGGAGCTCACCAACTGCGGGGCCGATTCTACTTGTCATTGCTGCGCGCACACGTGGTGATGACAAATGGAATCGCCCCCAACTCCAACTGGTGAGTTCCTTGCCAGTCAGAGTGGTGGGGGCGATACTGCTTGCTTTCTCCTTCCACCCGGAGGTGTGATTGCACCGCTGAACAGGGGGGAGAGGAGGCACATTCTCCTGTGCCTCCCACCCTGTTACCTCCTCTCCCTGGCGCTGCTGTCAAGGGTTGGTGGGGAACAGGGTGGGGGGTGCTGAGCCACTCTGCTTGCCTTCCTCTCAAGGAAGGTAAGCAAAGTGGCTTCTTCCTGCCTGTCACCGCCACCACAGCCCTTAACAGCAAGAGATGCTTTTCAAAGTCTTCTCACTTGCTCAGTAACTATGGAGAACTGAAAAATCAACAAAATCTTATTATGCGGCAATTAAACATATTGTAAGTAATGACCTAATTATACAAACCTGTCAGAACAGGTAAGCCACCTGGGCAAGAGCAAACGTAGTTTAGTTTTAGTCACCCATGCTTGAAATCATCTGGCTTTTCTTTCTTTCTTTCTTTCTTTAACCAAGGGCATGCTACAGGCAATTTGGAACACAGCATGCATGCAGAATATTGGATTATAACTGTTTTGTTCATGGAAGTAAAAGAATTTAAATGCGCCTCCAGTGTCCTCACACGCAACATGGTCGTCACATGTGATGCTGCATCAGGTGACAGAAATACTGAGATCAAAACAGTCATTCCTAAAATGTATTTCTGTTCAAAATACCCAAAGCAGTGTACAATAAAATCAGATGAAAACAGTACAAAAAATTAGAACCAACAATCCTAATATGAACATTCTAGCAGGTTGAGCTGAGGGAGATGGGAGGGAGCGCACGGCCATTCCAACAGCCCTGCTAAAAGAATTATTCCCTCCACATTCCTTTTCCTTGTGTGTCATGTCTTTTTTAAATTATAAGCCTGTGGACAGAGACTCTTGTTTAATTAATTATGCATAAGTCGCTCTGGGAGGCTTTTTGGCCGAGGAGTGGCAGAAAAATACTCCAAATGAATAAGAAACCAAATGTATCATAATTCGGCAACAATAGTAATACAGGAATAAAACCAGCTAGTCAACCCAAGGAAAACTCTCAAACAACCCAGTTTTAATTGTGTGACAAAAAGAGTATAAAGATGCTGTAACAGGCTCCCTCAGACTGGGAGTTCCTGCAGCTATTGAGAAGGCAAGGCCCTGCAGCTATTGAGAAGGCAAGGCCCTGCTCCGAGTCCCCACCAATGTCACTCCCAAAAAGGAGAGGACCAAGAGCAGAGCCTTCCCTCTCAGCCTCAGAGGATGGGGAGGAATATAGTGGTCCTTTGAATACGTGGGGTAGGCCACTTTGTGCTTTAGAGGTAGTGATAACCGACACCTTGAATTGGGCCCAGAGCAGGGGTGTTCAACCTCTTTACCCTGAGGGCCAAATTCAGTTTTGGAAAAGCTCTCAGGGGCTGTATTCCAGTGGTGAGTGGGTCAAAGGCCAAAATACCAAAATTGCCAGTATATTTTAACTTAAAGTTCTTACTGCCAGTAATTTGGTCCCAGGGCATGAAGGCATGATGTGAGGCACCTTGCTGAAGCCAAGCAGGTCTGGGTCTGGTCAGTGCTTGGAGGGGAGACCACCTGGGAACCGCATGTAGCCACCTTGAGTTCCACGATAGAAGAATGGTGGGACATAAAAATAATAAATAAATAAACCTTATGAGAGGCGTTTCAGCCCTATAGAATGCAAAAAAATACCTGTGCAAATTCTGGGAAACCACCAAATGATTGGGACTAGTGGGAGGAGTGTGACAGACTGGAGAATCCGAGAGAGCTGGATTAGAATCCCAGCTGGCCTGGATTTGGCCTGCGGACCTAAGGTTCAACACCCCTGGCCAAGAGACTAACTGGCAGCCCATACAAATAAGCAAGAATAGGCATAATAGGCTCCCTGAAGTCTGATCTAATTAAAAGCTAGGTCAAGAGCAGCCCCATGTAGAATTGATCACAGTAATCTAAACAGGAGGATTTACACACAAGTAAATGTGCTGAAGAATCAGTGAAATGATTTGGAGAAGCAAAGTGAGGGGAGGGGCTATTCCACAAAGCCATTCCTCCTGGAATTACTCTGCTGACGTTCTGGTTGAATCACTTTTTCTCCCTAGCCCTAGTTTGCAACCTCAGTGTGGTCTTGGACGCTGCCTTGCTGCTTGGTTCACAGGTGGCATCATTGGCCACGTCCTTTTTTGGTCATCTTTGGATGATAATCCAGCTGTGATCCCACATCTTCTGAACCCATCGCCAATGTAATTGAATAGAATTTAATAACTCTAGTATTGTGAGAAGGACAAGGTGTGCAACTGTGCATCTGAAGCTGTGGACATCTGCTAGGGATGGGGGCAAAATTCATTTGGTTTGCATTTTCATATGAACCAAATCTAACTCACAGTTCCTGAACTAATGCATGAACCAGAAAACACAGTTACCGTATTCTTTCATTTTCACCCTTCTTCAAATGTTGTCATGAAGTCCTCCAATTTAAAAAAAAATGCATATATTAGGGGAAATGGCGTACAAAAATACTTTGTATATTAGGGGGTAATAGTGCACAAAAATGCAGGCTTAAAATAATACTTCACAAACTGATGCAGAAACAGGGTGGACAGAATTGTAGTTGTTGGGAAAAAATGTGAACGTTGCAGAAAGCGAAACAGACAGATCCATCCATCCCAAGCTGTGTCAGAGGTAGCAGCGGTTCAGAGCACTGGACTGGACGTCAAATAAGAAGGGATAATAATCAACAGTGCAATTGCTTCAACAGCTAAATCAGAAACATTCTTGCTGATCCGTATAAGGATATGTTGTCACATTAGCTGGCCAAGAGCAAATTATGTTTCCCCCCAAAAAATGTTTGCTTCATTCCAGTGTTGTCTTAGAAGAAGGCTTTCACATGGATAGTTTAAAAAAACAAACTGATCTTGGAACTAGATTTGAACTGCACAGTTAAACCAAGTATTTAGGCTTTCACAGTACATTATGCTACAATGTGACAGCTTGTTTGAGTTCCCTTTTATCAGTTGTACAAGTGGGGGGTCATTCTAATCACCATGGACGTGCTGTATTCACTGCAGGAGATGTGTATGAAGAGAGCTCACCCTTGATGAGCTGTGAAGCAAAAGATGAAGTGTTTTAATGCAAACATTCTTTCCTAGAGATCCCCTTCAGGCAAGCTTTGCACTGATTTTGCAGTCTCCCAGTGCCCCCTTTGCCAATAGAGCTGAGGGCCAATTCACACATGTGGTAATCGTGCAAAATTCCTTCCATGCCATTTCTCGTGCAAGCACACGATTGTGTGGGAAAAGATGTGTGCACACGCCTTACATAGGACATGGCTTGCATAGGATTCTCTCTCTGTGTGTGGTTGTGGGCACCCTTGAGCCCAGATAATTACATGAAAGGAAGTCTGCATGCCACGTCGTGAACTGACCCCTCATGTTTACAACAAAGATGTGTTGCATGTTGGTTTAATCTTCAGAAAGAGTTGCCAGATTATTATTTTTTCTGGCTGGGTTCCTGAGTCCTTAATGGCTCCATGTCAAGAAGGAATTAGGCATGTGAAGCTTTCCCCATCACTGAATCTGCATGAAGGGGACACTGTCACCTGCTGAATTTCTGTTTGTCATGCAGCTGGTAAAGACACCGCCATCCAGCCAGAAAGAAACACTAGCAACTCTGTCTCCCAGGAGGCAACTATTGGCCTGGACCAGGCTTCTCCAACATGGTGCCCTCTAGTGGTTTCATATTTCAACTCCCCTGAGTCCCAGCCAGCATGACCAATGGTCAGGAATCCTGGGAGTTATAGTCCGCAGCATCTGGAAGGCTCCAGGATGAGGAAGGCGGGCCTAAACAGAGGTGTGGAGAAGTAATTGGAACACTAAAACTTCACAACACTGTTTTCTTTGTAGGGGTTCTGAATAGCCAATAGTGTATAGGTTGTTCTAACCTGTTTAACCAGCAGTAATGAATTGAGAGGTTCAGCATGACTGGACCACCACACATTTCTGTCTGTTGCTCCTAGTCCTACAAGTCCTGCCAGGATCTGTTTCCCAGAGCTCACTACAACGTCTCATAGGGCTGGGTCTGCTAATGCTATTATTAGGGAGCCAGTGTGGGATAGTGGATATAGCGTTGGCTTGGACTGGGGGGGGGGGGAATAGGTTCAAATCCTCCGTCAGCCAGAAAGCTCCCTGGGTGGCCTCCGGCAAGTCATTATTTCTGAGCCTAACCTACCTTACAGGGTTGTGAGGATAAAGTGGGATTTTCTCATGAATGCCACACTCAGCTCTGTGGAGGAAGGGTGAGGCCCAACTGTGACACAAATATAATAAGTAGTGTTGGAAGAGAAGGGGCTCCCTCATTGTCCCAGGAGTATAAAGAAATGGTGGTAGGTTCTTGAAAGGGATGCGTGGGTAGCAACGTAACTCTAGTTGCTGCTCATGTGGCAACAAGCACAGCAAGATTATTCGCTCCAGTAACTAAGAATGAATGTTTAGAACCAAAGTAAATACTCAAGCCACAGTTTTGTAAAAGGCTTAATGCCTTTTATTCATAAAGCACCTTTCATCCAGAAAACTCTAATAGCATTTTTATGGGCTCTATATAATGGTTACAAGGAAGAAACTGGATTCAGCAAAAAAAAAAATATCTTTGTTGTCATGGCTGAGTTGTCAGCAGCTGGACACTGGGGACAAAAAGTTGTGCTAGGAGATCAGAGTCGAGGGATGAAGCTAAAAGTCAGGACTGGAAAGTAAGTCAGGATCAAAGAACACACTGGAAGGCAGAACCAAAGACCTCACCAGCATCAGAGCCAGAGAACAACCAAGATACAGAAAGACATCAAAGCTCTGAAAGACCATGTTACTCAGGCAAGGCTCAGCTGAAACAGGAAGCCCTCTTATTCTCCTTCCTGTCCAGGAGGATGCCACGGACAGACTGGGTGAACAGAGTCAATTCAGGACCTGAGGGTACTTCACTGCCTCGGTCAGGGACATTGCACCTCTTTCAGACCGAGGGCTGAATTCCACTTTGGAGAAGCACTTGGGGCCATATTCCAGTGATGGGCGGGGCCAAGGGCAAAAGGGGAGGGCTAAGGGAAAGGGGTGGGGCCAAAATACCAAAAATATCAATGTATTTTAGCTTAAAGCTCTTACTGCCGGTAACTAAGCCTTAGGAGAGGCATTTCAACCTTTTAGAATGGGGGGAAATGTGCAAAAGTTGGGAAACCACCAAATGTAATGATTGGTGGTTGGGGGGGAAAGGGGTAGGCCAAAGGAAGCAGCCATGGCTTTCTGGGGAGCCCTGTAGGGCCAAATTTGGTCCCCAGGCCTGAGGTTCTGAACCCCTGTCCCAGGTGGATCCTGCAACCTGTAGTTAGGTGGCTCACCAAACAGGGCATCTGCTGCACACAGATCCTAAGACTATCAGTCTGAGTCCCAGCAACTTCCTGACATTGGTGTACACACATAGGGTCGGATCGAGGCCACGATGGGCCCAAGGGCTAGCCATCTGTAGTGAGCCACCAGACTCAAGCATGACATTTGTGTGTGCGTGCACACACACACACACATAGCCAGCTATGTACAACAATAAGTCACAAAAACGTGTTTACTACTTTTAGTGGGGAAAGTCTTCCATACTTTCCTGGAAGTAAAAGACAAATATTTCTTCCATGGTAGAGAATTTAGTTACAAGCACAAGCTCCCCGTCTTACAGCATGTAACACACATACACAGAAAATATAAACACACATTGAATCTCTCTCTCTCTCTCTCTCTCTCTGGGCTTCTCTACATGAGGCGCTTACCCTGCCGTTTTTCCGAGACTTCTTCTTCCGTTTTCTTTGCGGGAGTAAGACTGCCTCAGTTACATGTGGCTTTCCCCCAGGTTTTTCTTTCTTTCTCTGCCTTTCTATATATTCTGTTATTCAAGAACAAGGTGGCGCTGCAGTATACCGGATTTTTGGCTGTACACGAGGCCTTTGTTCTGGTTTAAAATTTAATCGCTGACTTTCCTCACTCTAAAAAAAAGCTGTGAAAATGCCTGGAAAACACGGGAGAGGTCCGGGAGGATGATGGCGTCATCGTGATGAGGCCCCGCAAAGTTCCGTGAATGGGGGACCATGAACACACAATAAATGCCTCATGTAGAGAAGACCTCTCTCACATACACACTCAGAAATAGACACAGTCTGCCTCATTCAGACACAACACCCAAACAGGATGGACCCACACACAACAGTTTGCTGCCTGAGGAGGACCAACAAATGCCTCCCATTTCTCATTGGATGACCTTCGGCCGGTTACTCCCTCGCAACCTAACCTATCTCACAGGATTATTGTGAGGATAAAAATGGGAAGGAAAGGCAGAACAAAATGTAATAAAATGGAGTAAATAATTTTATACTAGCAAAGCATAATTGTCTTATACTATGTTCATAATAAGCCCCCCCCAGCATGTAAAATGGCCATCTGCACATTGCATGCTGCCTGTGTGCATTCATTGACATGCGCGTGCACTAGAGGCAAGATGCATCCAGTACCCTACTTGGAAATTTATCTTATAGAGACCCTGCGGAGGGAGCCTGAAGGCCAACTCTAACAACTCATATTAAACATTAAAAATTAGAAGAATATCCTCTTGCTTCTCATATGCTCCACCCATATGCCTCCATCCTCTGCATGAACATCAACTCAAAGAAACAGGCCTGTGGCTCATGCTGGCTCAGTTTGTCTGAGCTTGGAAAGCTAAGCAGGGTCAGGCCTGGTTATTACTTGGATGGGAGACCCCTCCTCTAGTTTCCTGCATTGAGCAGGGGGTTGGACTCGATAGCCTTATAGGCTCCTTCCAGCTCTATGATCTTTGAATCTATGAAAACTTTATTAACAGCAAAAACAACAAAGAATCTTGTGGAACCGTAAAGACTAACAGATTTATTCTGGCACAAGCTTTTCTGGACTGCAGCCCACTTCATCAAATGCAAGGATTACTACGGGGAGTTTCCAGTTTATACGGTGCAGGGTGGGTGGGGGAGAATTGTAAACAGTGAGTTGCCGCAAGACCCTTTGTTGTTCTGCTGCTGCAATATACTCTGCCACACAGCTAGGCTCACGTGTTTATTAATGGCACCACTGTATACATGTCTACGCAGAAGTAAGCACTTTTGTGTTCAATGGGTTTTAAACCAAGGTAAAGGATTGCAGTCTTACTGCACAATCCTATTTATGCATGTCTACTTAGAAAAAAAAAAGTCCCATTATGTTCAATAAGGCTTACTATCAGGTATGTGTGCCTAAAATTGCAGCCTAAGTCCCAGTTCTCCCTCCACCCCCACCCCCACTTCTTTCGGGTTACTGTATAGCACAGAAATAACTCAATGGCTAAAGAAACTTGGGCTGAAATGCTGAAGTAACATGTTGCTGAAGTGTGCCCCTGTTTTCCTGCCGCAATGGGCGGGAAGGGGAGGGCATCCAGAAAGGGGGAGCTGACTGGGCAGGGGGACACCTCTGCCATCACCCTCACTTTTTGCTAAGCCAGCAAAAAGCTCAAAAAGACCACCATTTCACACTCCTTGTGTGCATGCACACACAGCTTCCTAGGACCAAAACAGAAGAAGAAAAGTGGGGTGTACAATGAACCAGGAATTCCCTTCAGCTTCTCTCTATGGCCAAATGTTGATCATAGCTGTGACTTCACTCATTGGCTAAACACAGTGAAAGAAGGTGGTAGCAGACGAATTTCTCAAAAAATGATTGGACAAAATGATTGTCCATATCTCACCAAATGATTGGAATGTCTCTGAACCTTTCCCCTCATATCTGAGGTTCTACAAGGGCTAGAGCAAGGGTTCCCAATGCAGCACCCATGGGCACCTCCAATAGTGCCTGCGAAGGGGTCCCCAATGTGGAGCCTGCGGACCCCTGAAAATATTTTTCCTGTTTTTTTTAAATATACATACATGGATTTGTATGAAATGCATACAACTTTCTAGCAATTATACATAGGCTTCAACAAAAGCAGGCCAAATATCCAAATAAGTATCCATTTGAAGTTGGTGTCTATATGCTACCCATTCATATATCGAAAACGTTGTAAGGTCCTCAGTCCATTGCATGGATTGTGATGGAGGTGAGTGTTTATCCTTCCATGGAGGTGAGTGTTTATCCTTCCAGTGTTGTAATATCAGTCTTTTAGCTGTCAGAAGGCCGCAGATAATCCATTTCCCCTTCCATTTGTTAATTTCCATGAAGAGTGTATACATCAGTGATTATTAAAGACTGTTCTAGTACAAAATTTATCTGTGTAATAAGCTCCCCAAAAGAAGCAACTACTTGACATTGCCAAAACATATGTTTGTTTTTATTTATTTATTACATTTATACCCCGCCTTTTTTTCCTGCAAGGAACCCAAGGCGGCTTACATAATCCTCCTCCTCCACTCCATTTTATCCTCACAACAACCCTGTGAGGTAGGTTAGGCTGAGAGTCAAGTGACTGGCCCAAAGTCACCCAGTGAGTTTCATGGCCAAGCGGGGACTAGAACCCGGATCTCCCGAGTCCCAGTCCAACACTCAAACCACTACGCCACACTGGCTCCAAACTGTTTAAAAGATGCATTCGCTGTATAGCACCACCAGCAATGAGCCGAATTAGACAATCCCTTGTTAAAGAGATGTTGTGTGGTGTCCAATAGACACGAAACAAAAGTCTTTGCTGAATAAGGCGCAGCCTAAGATCCATAGATGCGACAGGTAGACGCCAAAGCGGCGATCCACCAATTAGGCATTTTGTGGTGGTGCCCACGGCAGTTTCTCAAATCCCCAAGTGTGCCCACAGGTCCAAAAAGGTTGAGAGCTCCTAAGCTGGAGACTTGCCCTCTTTTTTTTATTTGAAAGCTGAGAATCTGGGTTAGCTAGGGGTCCCCCTCGGATTATGGGCAGGGGGCTGCAACTTCCTTAGCCCTGTGCTTCATCCGACGATGCTGCACACACACCACAAACTGAACGGGACCCATGTGGGATGGGATTCATCATGCACCTATAAATCAGAAATCAGTGATTGGGGTCTCATCCAAAAGGAAAGGCAGTGTGGCCTAGGGGTGCCATTTACAGAGGACATTCAAACCCCCCCCCCCCGAGTTTCAGACCCCATGTGATGGATAATTCCTCAGGACAATTTTCATTGGCTCTTCTGAGGTATGAAAAGGAACCCCAGCAGATGAACTTAAAGGAAGTGTAAGAGGGGGTTGACTACTCCCAGATAGACTACTGCAATGCATGGTACATGAAGCATCCTTTGAAGATGGCTTGGAAATTGCAGTTAGTCCAAAACACAGCTGCTAGTTTATTAAGTGGGATTCGGTATCAGGAACAAATCTCACCAGTGCTTAGATTGCTATACTGACTCCATTTCCGAGCACAGTCCAAAATGCTGGTGTTTATCCTGAAAGCCTTACACGCCTTGGATTCTGGGAACCAAAAGGACTCACTGATCAATCTGACCATGCACAGAGATCATATTTGGAGGTGAGGCAGATGATGACTGGAGTGAAGGCCATCTCAGTTGGGCACCCTGCTTATGAACTTCTCTTCTTAGAGGGACTTGCCTGGCTCCTATGTTAATTTGGGGGGGGGGCACCTGGGAAAGACCTTTTAATTGACCCTGGCCTTTTAACTTGATGAGGTATTTTATACTGCCTTTAAAATGCTTTTCTTTTACTTGTTGTTGTTGTTGTTGTTGTTGTTGCTATTCTATCTTTAAAAAAAATGTGAACCACCCTAGAAATACTAATTAAAGGCAGGGATGTTGAAGAGTCCTTGGTCTCGAGTCACGAGTCTTTGGACCCGAGTCTCGAGTCCGAGTCCTTGGTCCAAAATGGTGACTGAGTCATGAGTCACTCCCAAAGCTGACTCCACGAGTCCCTATTAAAATCAATGGGGGGTTTTCCCAACAAAATAAGGCTACTTCAGATGTGTGGCTCAAATAAATTCTAGGCACAAGTGTGCCTTTTTATTTCAAAACTCTGCAACTGATTTTGGCAAGAACAGACCAGGCAGACAAACCCAAAATAACCAGACAGGCAGAGGAGGCAGGGAACCCCAAAGCAGGCAGGCAGAGGCCTTTGTCTTGGAGAATTCAAACTGTGGAACTGGTTAAGAAGAGACCAGGCAGGCAGAGGAGGCTGGGAACCCCAAACAGGCAGGCAGAGGCAGCCAAACCAAACCCAAAATGTCTGAAAGGTTGCATATTAGGAAAATGATTTTAAAAAATAAACTTGCTGTACTTCCTAAAACCTATCCATGTTGCATTTGAGGAACACAATTTTGGAACACGAGTCCTTGGTCTCGAGTCCCGAGTCGAGTCTCGAGTCCCATGAAAAATATTGGGACTCGAGTCTGACTTGAGTCAGAGGGGGGACTCAGTCCGACTCACGAGTCGAGTCCTGGAGTCTGAGTCCCTATCCCTGATTAAAGGGCAGTATATAAATCCACCCACCCACCCATCCAAGCAAGCACACAATCAATCAAGTCCATTCTACCCAATTTCCACATCACTCTACAAATTTCTTTAAAACATGCACAAAATATTGCATTTGTTTTCATATGCAATGTCCCCTAACGTACACATTCTGTATGCAATACTTCCTAATATACACCTTTTTGGTATGTAGCTCCCTCATATACACATTTTTGTACACCACATTCCCTAATAATATATGCATTTTTGTGCACAATATTTGAGCTGAGAACTGCATTGAAAAGGATATCTGTCCCAATCTGCATGTTAGTCCTCACAAAGTGTGAATTGCTTAAAAATGTGGACCAAAGGAAATTCTCCCCATCACTGGTCCCAACTCCCAAATACTTGAGAGTTGGTAATGGTGACTTACTGGTGAAGGAATTGCTCTGCAGAGGGCATGGGGCACTCTTTTCTCCGGCCTTCTTGCACGTGCAGAGGTTTAGAGTGCAGTTGTACTGTTTAGAGCAGTGTTCTCCAACCTTGGGTCCCCAGATGTTTTTGGCCTACAACTCCCAGCATGCCCCAGCCAACCCCAAGGTTGGAGAACACTGGGTTTACAGCCTGGGAGGTGAAAAACCCCAGTATCCTATGGCCCCACAGACAATGTCTAGGGGCCATAGGATTGCTCTGCCCATAATTCTAGCTAACACCTAAGTTTTGGGTGTCAAAGTGCTGTCCCAGGCCTGATTTGGGTTCTGGGGTTTGCTGATTTTCCATTTTTAAAATTCTTTTATTTTATTTTACTTCTATGCCGCCCAATAGCCAAAGCTCTCTGGGATGGTTTACAACAATCAATTAAAAAACACACATAATACAGTATAAAATATACACAATAAAAACATCATAAAAAATTTAAAACCAAATTTAAAAATGTAAATGTACATGTAAATTTAAAATTTAAAATGACACAAATAGCTAAAGCAAGTTAATGCAACATGACCAGTAAAAAGGTTAAAAATAACCACCCCACCATGCACTATTTAGAGTTGTTAAAAGCCTCAACATAGAGGGCAGTCGTAACCTGGTGCCGAAAGGATTGTAGAGTTGGTGCCAGCCGGGCCTCAGGGGGGAGCTTGTTCCAGAGTTGGGGGGGCTACCACAGAGAAGGCCCTCCCCCTTGCTGTCGCCCTCTAAGCCTCCCTCAGAGGTGGCAATCAGAGGAAGGCCCCAGATGTTGAGTGTAATGTCCAGGTAGATTGTGGTTGGGAGAGGCGTTCTGTCAAGTATTGTGGTCCCAAGCCATGTAGGGCTTTAAAAGTTAAGACCAGCACCTTGAATTGGGCTCAGAAGCATACAGGCAGCCAGTGCAAGTGGGCCAGAACTGGTGTTATGTGTTTGGACATTCTGGTCCCACTAATGAGTCTGGCCGCCACATTTTGCACAAGCTGCAGCTTCTGAACAGTCTTCAAGGGCAGCCCCACATAAAATGCATTGCAGTAGCCTAGCTTTGAGATTACCAGAGCGTAGATTACTGAAATCAGGCTATCCCTGTCCAGATAGGGGAATAGCTAGGCCACCAGCCGGAGCTGGTAGAAGCCTCAAGTGACAAAGATGGTTGAAGGAGAACCCCCAAGCTGGCTCAGCTTGTCTGAGCATGGAAAGCTAAGCAGAGTCAAGCCTGGTTATTACTTGGATGGGAGACCCCTCCTCTAGTTTCCTGCATTGAGCAGGGGGTTGGACTCGATAGCCTTGTAGGCTCCTCCCAACTCTATGATCTATGAAATCTATGAAATCTATGAAATCCTTCAAGGGGAGTGCAACCTCATCCAGAATAGGTTTCACACCCTCCATCTGGTCAGAGGAACTACCCACTAACAGCATCTCAGTCTTGTCTGGATTGAGCTTCAGTTTGTTAGCCCTCATCCAGTCCATTGTCGCAGACAGGCACCGGTTTAAGCACATCCACAGCCTCACCTGCTGAAGATGAAAAGGAGAAACAGAGCTGCATGTCATCACTCCATAACTCCAGATGACCCCACTCAGTGGTTTTAGGCCTGTGGCTCACGCTGGCTCAGCTTGTCTGAGCGTGGAAAGCTAAGCAGGGTCAGGCCTGGTTATTACTTGGATGGGAGACCCCTCCTCTAGTTTCCTGCATTGAGCAGGGGGTTGGACTCGATAGCCTTGTAGGCTCCTTCCAACTCTATGATCTACAAATGAATCCTTTACAGGACCATCTTCCACCTGGTAACCTGTGTCCTCACTGTGGGAAGCTGTGTGGATCTAGAACTGGCCTCCACAGTCACTTACGGACCCATCGCTAGAGTCTACACAATTTTTTTAGAATTGCCTCCTTTTATCATTTTCTTTTTGTAATTTTATCCTGGAAGACAATCTTACTCGGTCACGAGTGATCGCCTACTACTATGTTGAAAAGCATGGGGAATAAGACCAACCCCTGAGGAACCCCATACTGGAGAGTCCACGGGGCTGAGCAGTATTCCCCAAGCAGCACGTTCTGGAGCCGGCCATCCAGGAGTGGAACCACTGCAATGCAGTACCCCCAACTCCCAATTCAGACAGCCGGCCCAGAAGGATACCATGGTCAATGGTATCGAAAGCCGCCGAGAGATCCAGGAGTATCAACAGGGTCACACTCCCCCTGTCTCTGGGAGACATAGGTCATCATACAGGGCGACCAAAGCTGTTTCCGTGCCAAAACCAGGCCTGATCCCTGACTGAAATGGATCTAGATAATCAGTCTTATCCAAGAGCGCCTGGAGCTGGATAGCCACTACCCGCTCTAGGACCTTGCCCAGGAGAGGAACATTCACTACTGGCCTAAAGTTATTAAGAACTTCCAGGTCCAGAGAGGGTTTTAAAGGTGATTTTAAAATATCTCACAGGGGAAAAAATCTTGCTCTTCTCTCTAAGTCTTAATGAACTATGCATGCTCTAGTTATTAGAAAATACAGAAGTGCAATGTGGATAGGGTAAAAGAACATGCTTCTCTGGAGAACTGTGATGTGTAAACAAAACAGGTATGTCCTATCTTGACACTTGTAGGATGAATAAACATTTGAGTCAGAAATGTGGTTTTGTAACAATGGAAATAACATTGATTAATAAATGTGTTGTTTTTTAAAAGCTCAATTGTACATTCCCACTCTACTGAACTGGCAGAGTTGCACATACTCATGCTGAAAGCATGCATAATTCAAGAACAAAACAGCAAAGTAGTATTGCCTCTCTTGCAAACCAAATACAAGAGAGGCTTGGTGTTTCAAGTGGCCAAGCTGAAATCTGGAAATTATATCTGCCTCTAACAGTCCTATAGCTGTGACAGGAGATTGCAGCAGCAGATACTTTCCTTTGGGAGCCAACAAGATTCTTGCCTTGCCTAGCAGCAGATCAGAGGCATAAGTCTCGCATACTCCAGATAGCAGGAGGATCATAGAATCCCAGCACTGGAAAGGACCATGAAAATAATCTAGGCCAGGGGTGGGCAACTTTGGGTAGTCTGTGGGCCAAGTTCCAGCCCCCAGGGAGGTCTGGGGGCTGCAGTCCGGCTGCCACACTGCTGAAATTTGGCAATGCAGTGGCAGCCCCCAAAATTGGTGGTTTGTTACAAAAATTCAGTGGCCATGTTAAGCCATGTCGCCCTGGTTTCTACACCAAAAACATGGTCCCGTCGCGCAGGGTCCCGTCGCATCACTTCCTGGCGGCCAGAAATGATGTGACGGGACCCCATGCTGCTGGCGTGGCGGCACGGCGGCTCGAGCAGAGGGGCGAGCGGGTGCCAGGTAAGGCCCACGAATATTGGGGGCGTGAGCGGGGCTGATTTCGGCCTCATTTCAGCCCCCCCGATATTCGTGGTACCATCTCTAGCTACCATGATGAGTTATCATGTTGCGCGAACCTGGACTGATTTCCCCAGGGTGGCTTGTTTGTGGGTGACAAGCAACCCCAGCAACCCATGCGCTGTTGTAGGGGTTGTCACACCTATGATGGGTTGTTGTGTCATCTGAACCTGAGCGACAGATGGGTACAGGGAATCAGCTATGGGGCCGCTTGGTAAGAATGGCAAAAAAAACAACAACAACCAACACCTTGCCGCTCTTGCCAAGCAACTTCTGGGTGACCATCAGTGCCAGGTGCAAAGTGCCCTGCTGGTTTCCCCGCTCCCCACCACTGTCGTGAGCCATTTTGGGCTTGCTGCAGCTTCCCCGCCCCTTACCCTTTTTTTTGGGAGATTGTGAAAGCCAGCTTGACAGCTGGCTTTCATGATCCCTGCTTTGACAGCCACTAACAGCCCATTTGAAGTGCTCGAGCAGCACCGTGGAGGGGCTGTCCATGGCTGTCAGAACCTTTTTTTAAAAAGCATGTTTTGTGTAAAAAAGTTTGCGGAAAAAAGCACTTTTATTTATATATATTTTTAAAAAATTAGCTGCGCTCGCGCAACTGCAAAACTTCACAGTTGCGTGAGTGCGGGGATTTGAAGCCTCGGCTGGGCAACGTCCAGGGGGGTGCCTGCTGCCAATGTGCAAAAGGAATTTTGACAGCTTCGACAGCTAGCTGTCAAAACTCTGAATCTCTTTAAAAAGGGGGGTTTGACAGAGCAATGGGTGGTTTTTGACTGGGACATATGGCTGTATATGCCCCAGACAAAAAGCCTCTCACAGTCAGAACCCCTTTTTAAATGGACCCAGAAAAAAGGGGGTACACTTTTGCACCTTCCCAAGCACCTAGAGTCTCGGGAAAAGGTGCAAAATATGCACCAGCATGTGGACTAGCTGGGGGAGGGGGGAAGTTGAGGATGTTGCCGTGAACACCCCCTTTTCGCATGCAGGTCAGGCCGGCTTTCACAATCTCTGGGGGGAAAGTGGTAAAGGAGAAAAAAGCTGCAGCAAGCCAAAAACAGAGACAACCTTGAGATACCCGCGGGAGGACCAAGCGGGGAGGAAGGGGCCAACAACCATGGTGAGCCCAATTGTCTGTCAGGCTCACCGTGGGTCATTCACATGACAACCAATTCACTCTGGCTTACTGCCAGGGTGGGGTTAGCATGATGTGTGAACACGCCCAGTACAGGCTCTGCAACGCTGCAGTCTATTCCACTGCTGAACGGCCCTCTGGAGCAACAGAGAACAAGTGTGCTCCATCTCTGATGTGACGGCCCTTCAGATATTTGAAGACTGCTATCTTGTCTCCCCTTAATCTTCTCTTCTCCAGGCTAAGCACACCCAGCTCTTTCAACCGTTCATTGGTTTCCAGATCCCTCACCATCCTGGTCACTCTTCTCAGGGCAGGGGAGGAGAAGGGTGGGAGAGAAGCCAAGGCCGCATGGTCCTTTGAAGCTGTGGGACTATTACAAGAGACAGGCATAATCTCCAGGCTGGACCCTGACAACCAAAATGGTCACCGTACAGCCTTTGGGTGGGGCAAGGGCAACAGCGAGAGAGGCAAAGGACAGGGCTACACGTACTCACTGCACAATCACAATGACTCCACAAAGAGTTAACTCTGAGACTTCTGCCTCTACTACTCAATACCTTTGCATAGAATTATAAGACCAAAAAAAAGTAATGTAAGAAGAGCCCTCCTGGCAGGGCCGGCCTTACCATTAGTCAAAATGAGGTGGTAACCTCAATTGGTAGATGCTGGGTGGTGCGGAGGGGGCAGCAGTGACAGGCCCTTGGCCGTTCCCCTCTGTTGGAGGACAAAGCTATATGTTCCAGGCAGCAGGCCCTACACCCCCTAACCTTTTCTGCTGCCCTCAGGTGAGGTGGAAGATGGTGTTCCATCACTAGTGTCAAAGTAAGTTTCAATTGCCAGTCCAGTTGGCTTATTTAGGTGGAAGGGGGGAAGGTGCCATTTTGTCCTTTACCTCAGGCAGAAAAATGTTTTGGGCCAGCTGCTGCTGGATCAGGCCAAAGGCTCTTTTGGCCCAGCATCTTGTTTCCACAATTTTATTTATTTATTTATTGTACTTCTAGATTGCCCATCTAGTCAGAACCTGGCTACTCTGGGCGATCTACAATGCGAAATAAAACAAGCAGAATAAAATACATTTAAAACAGTATAAAATTTTAAAATCCTAGCCCACCCCACAATATAAAATGAAACAGAGCGAAATAAAATACAGTATAAAATTTTAAAGTCCTAGCCCACCCCATATTCCCGCCCCAAAAAACATGTTTTTAATAAAGGGCGGAAGCTCATCAAGGAGGGGGGCATGGCAGAGTTCACTGGGGAGAGAGTTCCACAGTTTGGGGGCCACCACAGAAAAGGCCCTCTTCCTAGTCCCCACCAGCCTGGCTGCCCTGGCTGATGGGACAAGGAGAAGGCCGTCCGTGGCTGATCCTGTTGAGCGGCCTACTTGATGTTGCTGGAGACACTCCTTGAGATAAACTGGACTAGAGCCATACAGGGTTTTAAAGGTCAACACCAACACCTTGAATTCAGCTTGGCAAACAACTGGTAGCCAGTGCAGCTCCTTGAGCACCGGAGTGATGTGATCACGTCGGCAACTGCCTTTAACGAGGCGAGCCGCCGCGTTGTGTACCAGCTGTAGCTTCCGAACCATCTTCCAGAGTATCCCCACGTAGAGCGCATTACAGTAGTCTAGGCGAGAGGAGACCAAGGCATGAACCACTGATGGGAGCAGATGATTAGGAAGGTAGGGGCGCAGCTGCCGTATCAGATGGAGTTGATACAGAGCCGCCTGGCTCACAGCTGACACCTGAGCCTCCAAGGACAGCTGAGAGGCTAAAATGACCCCCAAGCTGAGGACCTGGTTCTTCAGGGTAAGCCTACAAGCAGGGAACGAAGGCAACAACTCTCTCCTGTTCTTGCTTCCTGGCAACTGGCACTGAGTGACATGATATAAGTGTCTATTTTCATTCCTAGAAAGCAGTAGAATAGCTAAGAATCAGAGGTCACTATTAACCCACAATAATTATATTTTCCAGCTGTGTGAATGTGATATCTTCATTATATTTATCTCAGAGAGAACCTTTCCCTTTATTGCTCCCCACCCCTATTAAGACAATCAGCAAGGGCCCTGTTCCATACATTCTGGTGAGAACCACTGCAGGAAGCAGAGCCTTCTTGGTAATGTCCTGAGGCTTTGGAACAAAGAGCAACCCAGAAGAGGTTCATCATTGTTCCCTTTTAGTCTTTCAGTTTTAAAAATGTACTTTTGTTTTTATGATCCTTGCCCTGCTACTGTCTTCTGCTGCTTGTTTTACTTTGGTTTTATCTTGGGGCTGTTTAAATCTGTTTTAGATTTTACATTGTTTTATGTAGTTATGTCTTTCATGGTTTTAACCTCAGTTTTGTGACCCGCCAATAGAGCTTTGCTTATTGGGTGGTACAGAAATGCAGTAAATAAATAAATAGATAGATTTGCGGTCTCTTCTTGTAGCTTAGGAGGAGTGGAGTTTGGAGTCTGCTGTTTTTGACCTGTGTTGCTGTGTAGTTTCATCTTTATAGCTAAATGGTAGCTTTTTAATTATTGTTCCAGTGGTTGTTGGTTATAACTGTCTACTGGATTTGTCTTTGTTGCTGTCAGCTGCTTCACATGAAGGAGAAGCAGGGTACAAATATGTTAAAATAAAAATATCACAAAGGAACAGGAGGAAAGAAAAGGGAGCGGACCCAGAATAAAAGCTAATCAACAGGGAAGTGCTATGCTAGTTGTCATTGAAAATGTATCACATACATGTGGTGCCATTTGCTTAAGATCACCAGAGGAGGCTCTTCCCCATGTTTCCTTGCCAGGAGACATTTCTTATACTGTGACAAGGGAGAGAGCCTTCTCTGTGGTGGCACCTTGGCTTTGGAATGCTCTCCTATTAGGAGCTGAACAGGCACCAATGTTAAAAGTATATTGGTGCCAGGTTAAGATTTATTTATTTGCCCCAGCATTTGAAAGTTGCTTTATGGCTTTTAGCTGCTCTCATTCATTTTGGGGATGTTGTTTTATTGTGTTATTAGCATGATTAATTTTATCCATGTACACCGCCCTGATATCTTCAGATGAAGGGCAGTCTAAAAAGTAATTCTAATAAATGAAATAACAATAAATCAACATACTTGTCAGCCTAATGTTAGAATGCCTTGCACTGACTCTCTCCACATGGGTAACTCTCACCTTTTAACCTCATGCTATATTGGGACCATTTACTTTGACTGGGGAGATCAACCTTTATGGTTCCTTCCAACCAATCAAGCCATGACCTTTTAGGAGCACTCTGTCTCTCCTCCCTTTTTGTTTGTTCTTGGACTTGGTGAAAAGCACAATGCTCCCAGGCAAACGCCAGTTCTTTAATGTCACCTAATTAAATGTGGCCAGAATGACATTAGGAGATGAGATATAAATAACATCCTGGAGCTGAGAAGATGGGTCCATTCCCTGCTGCTCTGTACCTATCCTGGCTCCACCTTTTCCAGAGCTCTAATTATGCAGAGCAGTGTGCCCTTAGCCTTTTTTCTTTATGCAGTCTTGGACTTTATTATTTATTTATTTGTTGTATTTATGAATCGCCCATCTGGGCGATGTACAACATGATAAAATATAAAATACATTTAAAACAGTATAAAATTTTAAAATCTTAACCCACCCCATATTCCCACCTGAATAGCCATGTTTTTAGTGAGCGGCGGAAGCTCAGCAGAGAGCGGGCATGGCAGAGGTCACTAGGGAGAGAGTTCCACAGTATGGGGGCTGCCACAGAAAAGGCCCTCTTCCTAGTCCCCACCAGCCTAGGTGCTCTGGCTGAAGGGTCAAGGAGAAGGCCGTCTGTGGCAGATCTTGTTGAGCGGCCTACTTGGTGTTGCTGGAGATGCTCCTTGAGATAAACTGGACCGGAGCCATATAGGGTTTTAAAGGTCAAAACCAACACCTTGAATTCGGCTCGGCAAGCAACTGGTAGCCTGTGCAGCTCCTTTACATTGCTGTGACTAGTTTCACTCTTGTCCCAATCAAAGGAGGAGTGTTTGATGGGGGTAGAAGTAGAGACTTGGTAGAAGTAGAGAGAGACTTGGTTAAGGATACCACTCAAACCAGAGACTTCAATTACTCAATCTAGCTGAAGAGCCAAATATAAGCTTCTTCCAATTTTTTGATATAGAGGGGAGGGGCACACCCGCTGATTAGCACAAGGATGGGCAACACGTGGACCATGGGCCTCGGAGGCCACCTGTGCGGCCCAACTCAGGAGTCCTGCCTCCCAATTCCCCCCCCACACACACACACACTACTGCTGCTGCTGCTGCCCCTGACCCCGCCATAACCATGACCACACAAGGTGTGCAAGGAGAGTCAACCTGGCACACCTGTTTCTCAGCAGAATAGGGTTCCCGCTGGGAAACAGGCCCACAAGGATGACTCTTCTCGCATGCTATGTTTCCCAGCACTGGGAGAGAGATCATGTGGGGATGACTCTCCTTGCACTCCCTGTTTTCCGGCAGAACTAAGAGTGCGGGGAGAGAGGATATGTAAGGGGAGTTGTCCACGTGTCCCTTCTTTCCCATCTGGATCAATGGGAGGAGTGCGAGGTTAAAACCACCCCCTCCGCCTAGTGATCATGAACAGGAGCACTGGGGTGCAGCAAGGGAGGTAGGTTATTGAGTAGTGCCATGCCTTGCATTGATTTGTCCCTTCTAAACAGAAGAAACTCCAGTCCTACACAGCTTGGGATCGCAATACCTGACGGAACGCCTTTCCCAACCACAATCTACCCAGATACTACGCTCAACATCTGGGGCTTTCCTCCGACTGCTGCCTCTGAGGGAGGCTCGGAAGGTGGCAACAAGGGGGGGGGGCTTCTCTGTGGTAGCCCCACAACTGTAGAACAGCCTCCCCACTGAGGCCTGCCTGGTGCCAACTTTACTATCCTTTCGGCGCCAAGTTATGACTGCCCTCTATGCTGAGGCATTTAACAGCTCCAAATAGTACACGGGGTGGTGGTGATGTCACCTTCCTTTTCTTTTCTTTTTTAACCAGTCTACTTTTTATAATCTTGTCTTAGCTATTTAAGTAATTTTTAAATTGTTGTTAAAATGTCAAGTGAATTTTTTTTTGATGTTTTTATTGTTTGTAATTTTATATTGTATTTTATTGTAAAATTGTATAATTGTTGTAAACCACCCAGAGAGCTTCAGCTATTGGATGGTATAGAAATGAAAATAACAACAACAACAACAACAACACTCCTGTGCACGCTGCATTTCAGGATTGACTTCTTGGTCTCAACTTTACTGTTTTACCACTCTGGCTTTGCTCGCCTCGATGAGAAGTTCAATACTCCTGCATACAGTACATACGACCTTAGTGTCCTGCTCCTGAATTGGTTTAGGGAACTGAGCCCCCCCCCTTCACAGAGATTAGCACTCGGGATCTTCCTAACATGCCAGCTGGCTTCAATATCTGTGTACTCATGGGAAAACAAACACTGGTGCCCGGCCACACTCTAGAAGAGACAGCACACATGCTTTCTCCTGGGGGAAAACAAATTGCATCTGGACTTGGCCCTGAATCGATCCTTAACCCTGTCCAAGATCATTCTAGCCCTGCTGATTCCCAGGAATATTTTAAGAATATTGCCTTTTTCTGATAACTCGAGGCCTTTCCAGGGACTGTTGTTTACTGGGAGGGAAGGCACGCTATGCAGCAATCAGTGAACCACTCCAACGACATTGCCCTAGCAAGCACTTTGATTGTGGACAAATGGCTATTTATTACAGCACATTAACCTAACGTGCTAGTAAACAGTGATCCTGGCCCCGGGAAAGCACAGCTGTCAGGTATTTTGCTATAAGGGCAGGATATGTGTTACAGTTACAGAGACATCCTCTTCTCCCTGCCTCCTTTGGAGTCTGTCTATGTCAGTGTTCTCCATCCTTGGGTCCCCAGATGTTTTTGGCCTACAACTCCCAGCATGCCCCAGCCAGCATAGCTGGCTGGGGCATGCTGGGAGTTGTAGGCCAAAAACATCTGGGGACCCAAGGTTGGAGAACACTGGTCTATGTACAAGTTCTGAAGCTCACCTCCCACAAGGGAAGGCTGTTCTTTCACTGCAAAGCTATCTGTGGAGAAAGCCAACCTAAGCCCCCTGCCTGATACACACACACTCACCAAGGAGGGGGGAAGGAGACCGGGGGGGGGGGGGAGACAGCCAGTCTCCACAGATGCCAAAGGGGACAAACAACATCTCCATAGAATCACCCCAGGGGGGAAGGCAGGAAGCATCATCAGGTTTGTCAATGCTCTCGCATATCAGCCCCATCTACATAAGACTTGAATACCTCTCCAGAGCAGACACTTCGGCACCCTTAAGAAATGGCCACTCAACACCATAGGATGGGACCATTAAGCAAGTGGCTTCAAAGGGAGCCCATCCCATGGGGGGAGGGCGTCACCCCACCTGACCCAAAAGGCCGCCCCTCAGGGCGGCCTCCGTGATCAGGTGTCAACCCACCTGATCACGGAGGGAAGGGCTACCTGAAACACCAAGGTATAAAACACCCTGCGCAAGGGAACTGGTGGCAGTTCAGCAATCTTGCCCATGCCTGGGGTAAGGGAACGAAGGATCGGCAACCCCGGGTAGCAGCACCCGGCGCGCTCCAGCTAGCTGGAATCACTGGCCGCTTGGGTTAACCAGACCCCTGGGAAACCAAGCTGAAATCACTCACAAGCCGCTTGGGTAGACCGGGCCCCCACCGGGAACCCAGCTAGCCGCTTGGGCAGACCGGGCCTCCGCCGGGAACCCAGCTAGCCGCGTGCGGTTGACCGGGCCTCTGCCGGGGCCCGAGCTGAACTAACTAGCTGAGAGCCCTGAAATCACGGTGTCCCTGAGACTTCTTGCTTGTTACTTTGTACCGTACTGATAAGCTGTATTGCTGGCGTGGGTCTGAGTTTGTGAAGGTAATTTTGTAAATAAACTTGTTTTCTAAAAGATACTTTTGTGGCTATAAGTTATCACTTTGTTCTGGGCTAAGGGTGATAGTCGCTGGGGACCTCGGAGAAGGCCCGCCCCAGGCCTCACTACCCCCTTAGCATTGAACTCGCGCAGAAGACCAGGTTGTCGGTCTTCCACTCTATCCCTGCCCGTACCATCGTTGACCTGTCAATGGGGATACTGCTGGCCATAACTAGCATTAGTAATAGTAAAGCACTTGGAGAAAATGGGTACACCATCCCCCCCATCCCCCCCTGCCTATGGAAAAGAACTTCCATCTGGAAAAGAAATGCGCCTAGTCCAACCTGTTTTCCCTGCTGCCTGTATTTTCAGACAGTCCGAGGTGATGATTTGTGCAGATGATCTTAATTTGAACAACCTCCCCCCCCCCGCCACCCCATACAAAACATGTGCACACATCGGACCCGGTCTGAATTTTTAGTCCAGATGCTCAACCAGTGTCAGTGGGCATAGTTATCCCCATTAAAGGAGCTACACTCACTGATTGATGCCAGATGAGCATCTGGTCTTAATTATTCACTTGGATGTGTACCTTATAAAAAGGAGCCTCTGTCTCTTGCTAGAGGCTATCCCAATAATTGCTACAAAATAGGTAAGGCGATACTTTTTTTTATTGGGCCAGCTCCTGTTTCGTGTAAGGACATGCAAACTCTTACATGAACAAACATTGGTTCAATAAAACAGACATTATCTTGACAAGTTTGGTGCTCCTTATGCTCTGGGGCCCCAACCTAACAGTAATTGTTTACACCAAAGTGATAATGGCTTTAACCAATACATACAAGAACTACTGTTTTAGCCTTTTACCATCTCGCTCTTATCTTGTTTGGTTTGCCTTATAATGGGGTTACCTGCTGTACCTGCTACTGTGAAGCATTGCACTGATGGCTACATTTGCAGAGAAGGATAAGCTGGTCCACAGTGGACTGAAAGCAACAACAAAAAAAAGCTTTCTTCAGATACATGCATAGTAAAATTTGCAGAGAAGGATAAGCTGGTCCACAGTGGACTGAAAGCAACAAAAAAAGCTTTCTTCAGATACATGCATAGTAAAATTTGCAGAGAAGGATAAGCTGGTCCACAGTGGACTGAAAGCAACAAAAAAAGCTTTCTTCAGATACATGCATAGTAAAAGACAGAGGAAAGAAATGGTGGTTCAACTACGCAATGTGGACTGCAAAATGATAATTACTTTGAACGAGTTCAGATCTCCAGGGTCCGACAAACTGCATCCTAAAGTAATAAAGGAAGTGGCAAAAGAACTCTCAGAACTACTGTCTATTATCTTTGAGAAATCATGGAGGACGGGTGAAGTGCCAGATGACTGGAGGAGGGCAAATATTGTTCCTATCTTCAAAAAGGGCAAGAAGGAGGAATCTGGGAACTATAGACCAGTCAGTCTGACATCAATCCCTGGGAAAATTCTAGAGCAGATGATAAAGAAGTCAGTCTGCAAGCACCTTGAAAGCAATGCGGTGATTACTAGAAGCCAGCATGGATTTGTCAAGAACAAATCCTGCCAGACTAATCTGATCTCATTTTTTGATCGGGTAACCTCCCTTGTGGACTGTGGGAATGCTGTAGACATCATATATCTGGACTTCAGCAAAGCTTTCGACAAAGTGCCTCATGATATCCTGATTAGCAAGCTAGCTAAAAGTGGGCTAGATGGAACAATTATCAGGTGGATCCACAGTTGGCTACAGAATCGGACTCAAAGAGTGCTTATCAATGGTACCTTCTCAAACTGGGGAGAGGTAACGAGCGGGGTACCACAGGGTTCAGTCCTGGGCCCAGTGCTCTTCAACATTTTTATTAATGACTTGGATGAGGAGGTGCAGGGAATGCTTATCAAATTTGCAGAGGACACAAAATTGGGTGGAACAGCTAATACTCTGGAAGACAGAAACAAAATTCAAACTGATCTCGATAGGCTGGAGCGCTGGGATTAGTAATAGTAAAGCACTTGGAGAAAATGGGTACACCATCCCCCCCCATCCCCCAGAATGAAATTGAATAGGGATAAATGCCAAGTGCTGCACCTAGGAAAAAGAAATCAAATGAAATCAAATAAAAGTTACAGGATGGGGGATATTTGGCTCAACAATACTACAAGCGAGAAGGATCTTGGAATTGTTGTAGATCACAAGCTGAATATGAGCCAGCAATGTGATGTGGCTGCAAAAAAGGCAAATACTATTTTGAGCTGCATTAATAGAAGTATAGCTTCCAAATTGCGGGAAGTACTAGTTCCCCTCTACTCAGCACTGGTTAGGGCTCATCTTGAGTACTGCATCCAGTTCTGGGCACCACACTTTAAGAAGGATGTAGACAAACTGGAAAGGGTTCAGAGGAGGGCAACAAAGATGATCAGGGGACTGGAAACAAAGCCCTACGAGGAGAGAGTGAAAGAACTGGGCATGTTTAGCCTTCAGAAGAGAAGACTATGGGGAGATATGATAGCACTCTTCAAGTTCTTGAAAGGTTGTCACACAGAGGAGGGCCAGGTCCCAGGATCTCTTCTCGATCATCCCAGATTGCAGGACACGGAATAATGGGCTCAAGTTACAGGAACCCAGATTCTGCCTGGACATCAGGAAAAAATTCCTGACTGTTAGAGCAATACGCCAATGGAACCAAGTACCTAGGGAGGTAGTGGGCTCTCCAGCACTGGAGGCATTCAAGTGCAGCTGGACAGCCATCTGTCAAGGACTCGGATTCCTGCATTGAGCAGGTGGTTGGACTCAATGGCTTTATTGAGCAGGTGGTTGGACTCAATGGCTTCCAACTCTACCCTATGATTCTTAACAAGAATAGGGTAGTAAGAACAGGATCACACAGTGAAATTGTGTTTCTAGGAAGACCCAGGCACCTCAGCATCCTTTATGTGCACATAGACGTTCCTGACCTTCCCTGCAAATAGATTGTTAAATATTGTTTGCTCATCCCATCAGTTCTGTGCACAAGAGCACTTCCACATTGCTCAAAATATATTGTTAGAAGTTCATTGAGTCAGTCATGAGCAGGACTCGATGGCCTTATAGGCTCCTTCCAACTCTACTATTCTAAGATTCTATGAATCTTTGCAAATGCTTCCTTTAAAAGCCCAGGAAACCTTTGAATACCAGGTAAAGGGAACAAGCAAGAGCGGATGTCTATCAACATCATACCCTGTCTCTGAATCCCTCAGGGGCATCTAGTTGACCACTGCTGGAGATAAAATCTTGGACTTGACAGACAATTGGCCCAATCAGGTAATTCTATAAAAACCAATAAAGCAACTAGATTTGCTGAGAGAATTCACGTTGGGGTGCTCACAAAAGCCAACCTCACCCCAGTGTGAAAGCTGCTGCCATTGCCTCCTCCTGCCCCAAATCCCTGACATTTATCTTGGGACATGGAATGGAGGAGGGAGTGGTGTTGTGTACTCCCCAGGTCTTGGCGGAGTGTCGTTCCCTGGTAAGTGCAGGCCCATGTGGCCTGTTTCCATCAAGGAGAAAGCCCTCAGAGCCTCCGGAGAGCCTTCGCTAGGGTGACCACACTACTGAATTGCTAAAAAAAAAAAGAAAGAAAAGAAGAGGAAATGCATCACCCCAAAAGAGGACAAAGGGACATCGATTTCAATAAAACGTGCATATGCTAATTTATACATATAGATGCACATTTAGAAATAATTATTTTAATTTAAATAGAAATACTGTACAGAAAATCTCTCCATAGTGTGGAAGACTGTGACCACATGAGCTGTGTGCCTTGCTCGGTCTGCTGCCGGGGGCTGTTGATCAAGGTCCAGCTCTTCCTTCTGATGCATCTTTATCTTTAAACCAGACTTGGATTGGACCTCCCTTTAAATAGAGGACAGCCCTCTGGCAGCCCTTCACATAGAGGACTGTCCTCCGTAAAAGAGGACACATGACCACCCTAGCCTTCGTCCTGGTGTGCAGCATCCATTCTCTCTGCCAAGGATCCTGGGACTGATAGTCCCAGCCCCTGGAGGGAGAAGTTGCTCCACCACTGCCTTCCTTTGCTGTGCCTTAAGTTAAGTTTCAGGGCCGTGGGGCAGCGACAGGAGGAGGCAGCATAAGTAGCAAACCAAATGCTTATGAAAAACACAACCCCTTTCAGGAGGACACACAGCATGATGTTCGTGCCTCTGTAAAATCAAAAGCCAAATAAGGAACTGCATGGCATCCATCCATCTACGTATGATGGGAAGTTTGCATCGTACCTCTGGATGCTTTATGTTCATCTGAATTCCCTTCAATGGGTCTGGGAACTGAGATGTTGATGCGATCAAGAATAGCAGGGCATAAGGCATTCAACCCCTCTCTCCATCTCAATTGTAGAAGCTGGTACAGAAAGATGGTCATATCCACAGTCTCACTCCCTGCTCTGATGCTATGTCGTATCTCTCAAGGAAGCAGGTACAGGCTCTAGTAACCTCAAGGCTGGATTACTGCAATGCGCTCGGCTGCCCTAAAGGCTGGTCCAGAAGCTAGAGCTAGTGCAGAATGCAGCAGCTCGGCTGTTGTCAGGAGCTGTCCCTTTTCAGCATGCGACTTCTTTGCTGAAGGAATTGCACTGGCTGCCTATTCACTACTGGGTCAGGTTTAAGGTTCTGGTACTGGTGTATAAAGCCCTAAACAACTTGGGACCAGGACACCTGAGCGAGCGCCTTCTCCCTTACCAACCTGCCCGGTCACTGAGGTCATTGGAGGACATTCTCCTGGTGGTTCCACATGGACCTATGGCCCAATTGGTGTCCAGCAGGAGAAGAGCCTTCCGTGTGGTGGCTCCATTTCTATTGAACTTCCTACCTCTTGCAGGTCAGGCAGGCACCAACACTGTGTTGTTTTCTGGGAAGGCTTTGTTCTGGGAAACCTTTTTTGCTGACCAGCCACGATTTTAAATGTTCTCCTGTTTTCAATGTATTGTTTTCATTCTTTTTATCTGTTTTATCTTTTTACTGTTCACTGCTCCACAATCTGGCTAGATATGGACCAAATACAAATACTGTACAAATACAAATACAGTATACAAATACGGTAAATAAATAATAAATAAATATGGATGCAAACCAATATCTGTATCTGATGTCTCTGCTCATGGATGTGGACTCCTCATGCAGTTCTACTTGTATGGGACTCTAACAGTTAAGAGTCTTGAGTTAATAAGATGGGAGAGTATAAGTAATTAAAGCATATACAGTAATACCTTGGATTGCAAGTAACTTGGTCTGAGAGCATTTTGCAAGACAAGCAATTTTTTAAAATAAATTTTGACTTGATAAACAAGCAACGTCTTGCAATACAAGTAGTGTACGGATGTAACCGCTCGCCTCAAGCGGGCCGAAATCGGCCCGCTCACGGCTGCCAGAGACTCACTTTGATATAAGAGTGTTTGGATTACAAGCACGGTTCCGGAACGAATTATGCTTGCAATCCAAGGTATTACTGTGTGTGTGTGTGTGTGTGTGTGTATATATATATATATATATATATATATATATATATATATTACTGTGTATATGTATGTATTTATATATATATAGGCTGAGGATATCTGGATTGGGCTGCTGCAAGAAGGCTAATTAATATATTGCATATGCTAAGAGTATAAAAGACAGTGCAGCAATTTTGTTCCTGTGTGTTCTTATGTAATGAGGGCAATCAAGGAACTTGACCTCGGGATTTAGTTTTAATGAGCAGTGGTGCTCATTAATCTATAACAAATCACGAGCAAGAATAATGATTAATGGACAGAATTTGGATCAGCTTGACAGGAGGCGACTGTAAGGGTTCTGTGTTGCCTTACCGGTTCGGAATACTGATTCTGTATTAGGCATTTTGCTACTGAAGGTCAAGAGTACAAAATTTCACTTTACATGTATTATGTGGCTAATGTCAATTTGTGAAACAGTGAAAAAGCTATACAAATAGCTATGTACATATATAATTATGGGGTGTGTTCCAGTTAATATTCTAGTTATCAGATAAATACATTAAAGTAAGAAAAATTAAATTTGACACTATCCACACAACAAAAAGAAGCAATTAACTAGCTATATGATACCCTATTGGAATCTAATCCTTCAGAACATTTGGGTAAGAATTTCTGTAAATCTCAATGTTTACAAAAGCAATTATATCCCATAAATATAGCTTCAGTTTTAAAAGAAATCTATGGAAGTCATACAAGTTAGGAAGGATTGTAGCCTTAATATTAATTAATTAAATTAATATTATAACCCCACAGTTATTTTGATTTATTCAATTTTTAATTAGATTACTTCCAACAATGCTGAAAAGAGCACACCATCACTGCAACCAAGTTTATTTATTTATTTATTTATTATATTTACCCCACCTTTTTTCCTTAAAGGAACAAATGCTAATTGATACATATAGATGCAAATTCAGAAATAATTACTATAATTTAAATAGAAATATAATACCTCTTACCATAATGTGACTAGGTGGCCTGTGTGCTTTTTGCTCAGTCTGCTGTGCAGGGGCTCATGATGGGCAACTTCAAGGCCCGGCTCTTCCTTCTGACTGAGGATTCTTTAACTTTAAACCAGACTTGGACTGGACCACCCTTCAAATGGAGGACTCTCCCTTGACAGCCTTTAAACAAACGACTGTCCCTTGTAAAGTAGGACATGACGACACCACCCTGTTATTTATTTAATTAAAGCATTTTTACCCCATTCTTTAGCCAAAAAGGTTCCCAGAACAGCGTGCAAACCCCTGTGTAATCTCCATCCGCCAATTCAAATTGTAGGCTGGTTCCATTGTGCTGCCATTCCTTCAGTATTCTAATTTCATCATTTTAATTAAAAGCCTCCATTCCCCCCCCCCCCATGTATGCTATTTGTTGGTGGGCATGATGATGCATGATTGATTGTACTCTTAAGAATGTTCAAACACTTACTCCCTGCCTGGTAACTATTCATAGGACTGTAGAGTTTGGTTTTGCAGTTTTCAACAAACATAATTCAAGACATGCCTACAACTTGCCACTCTACCCAGTAGTCATTTTGTTTGTTTGCCCATTTAAAAGATGGTAAGGAAAACCCCCTGAGATGGAACCAAGAACAAAGCACAGTATGCATGGAAATAGCATTTTGATGGAAGTCCTCCATTCAAGTCATTTTGGTCAGATGTACGTACCACATAATACCTGTAATTTGTTCTGAAGTTAACTCAATTGTGACTTTCTTGTTTGCTTACCTTTATTACCGTGCAATTTTCTTTGGGTGCTTCTGCACTGGGCATTTAGTGCAAAACTGGCATGCTTTCTTCACTCACTTTTTTTTATGGGGCATCTACACAATGGCCACCATCTAATCACTGTCATCCTTTGTTTTCTCTGTGGTTCTTCCATCTTTTCTCAGACCACAGAAAGGCCAACATTTTCTAGAAGAATGGAAGAGCAGCACAATCTTCACAGGTGTAGATGCTCTTAGCACTATTCTTTGATTTTTCTATAGGGTGGGGTTTCAACATGGGAAGTGATGTAGCAGGGAGGTGAACCTATCACAGCTCAGCACATATTCACTATAGCCTTTGTGGTGGGTGCCATTTTATCAGCACATGATTTATTTTTTTTAAAGAGCACAGTGCTACCAGATTGAGGCTCTTTCGACAGAGGGGGCCTGAGATCAGAGCCCTCCACACATCCAAAGCCTTGCCAGCAAGAGCCAGGCAGGGAAGGTGGAACAGCTGAGGCATTTAGCTTCCCATTCCACCTTAAAAATCATTTTCAGCAAGATAGGCCTGTCAGCTCATCAAGCTGACTTACCCTGCTTTGGGCAGAACAGATGGAGAGACATTATGGATGTCCTGAACTTCAGGTGGCCGCTCAGGTGAATTGGACCTTCCCATTCCCCACCCACAGTAGCTATGTTACTCCATTGGTGTGGATGGAACATAATGGGATGAACATATAGAAGAAAGTGCAATAGCACTGATAGTGTGAGAGTCAATTGCAATTCTGTTTGTAGCTCACAGTGGAAGAGCAATTATTAGCGATAGGAAACACCCATTTAGCCTTCTTGTCCTTTGGATTTGTTTCAACAAATCAAAAACATCCATCTGTTTTTGCTTTTGCATCCTGTAAGAAAATTATATCAGTAAAAAACCCCAAAGTGAATAAAAAAGATAGAGGTCCCCTGAGACACCAACAATACATGGATGAATCTTAAGAATATGGAATATCTCTTAACTGGTTCAACCTAACATGCAGTCCAAAACATGATTGATCCTAGACTTTGATTTCAACGAGACTCACTTCTAAGTATGCATGCTTAGGATTGCAGCCATGCAGCCCACTTGAATGTGTATCCCAGTGATAGGATTCCTTTTCTCATAAGTATTCTTACGAGTATCCTTAAGAGTGGCTCTTCGTAAAGGAAGGGAACAAGTAAAAAAATTAAATGGTCTCTATTTAACATTGATTTCTGATCAGCAGGTTGACCTGATAATTTGTTACCATTTCTAAAAAAATAATAAATAATAAATAAAAAAAATATTGCTTTCTTTGTTTTTTAAAATATATATATGAAGGATGAGAGAGAGAGAGAGGGAGAGAGAGAGAGAGAGAAAGAGGGAGAGGGAGGGAGAGAGGGGGAGAGATGGGATTCCCAGCCCTGTTTTGTGTCTCTTGCACACACCAAGATTTCTTGATGGGACAGCTCAGCTGCAGCATCTCAACTTTACATTTCCAGCTATAAAAGCTCACACTTTAAAAATATGAAGGCACTTCTTTTGATCTGGAACACACTGTGCAAACTTGCAATTAGAGACAGCATCTGCCTGGTGACTCCGATTTCGGTGGGGCTCCTAATCCATCACAGGTTTTATTCGGAGCTTTACAGGAGCTATCCATGGTGGTGGACCTATTTTGGGGATAGAGTCCAGCACCATGGATAACTCCTATACAGCTCCAAATAAAACCTGTGATGGATTAGGAGCCCCACCGACAGAGGCGTCACCACCAGCCTCCCCTGAGTACCAGGGTTGTTATATACAAACAGGAGGTGGGCCACTGGCATAGTGGAGTGATGCTACACAGATGAGAGGAGCGCCACTCTCCCAAAGATTTCTGTCTTACAGGTATTTAAATGAAGGTTCTTCTTTGGGTAATGAATGAGTTTGCACCTCCAGGAGCAAGAAGTTCCAGAGCAGGCTAGAGCAAAGCTAGTACCTTTATTTGGCCCTCTAATGTGTCTGCTTCTTTATACTGAAGCAGCTCCACACTTCTTGCCACTGAGTGACAGTCTTCCTTCTGTCTGATGCCATGGACCATTGCTTGATCTGGATCTTAAAAGCCCCCCCCCCACACACACACACATCATGCTAGGGTCCAGATCTGGATCAAGCCCCCTGTACCTGCTCTGGAGTAAAAGTGACCCCCAAAAGTGTAGCTGCTAGATATGATTTAAAAAACAGGGGTGGGCAACAGCTCCCATCAGCCCTTGCCAGCATTGCCGATGGTGAGAGATTATGAGAGTCGTAGGCCAAAACACCTGGAGGGCCACAAGTTGCCCAACCCCTGATTTAAAGTCATGTCTGTTTTGGCCCTGAGGAGAGGACCCTGTACATCTGTAACTTGGGGAGGGGCACTTAGCTGTGCAAGGAGTATCTCTGTGTTTGTTTGCATGTGGTGTCGTTTCTATTTGTAAATGTGCGTGCACAGTATTAAGCCTGAAACAATGTAAAATGACAGCAAGCAGCTTGAAGGAGTTGAGGCCGCCATGGAACATCAGGAACGACTGGTGTGGTGGGCAGCAGCAGATGAGGTCTGCTAATGAAAGAGAGCAAGGAGAGGATGGGTTCAATAACAGAAGCTCTGGACTTGCTTTGGTAGATGACTCCGGGTTTTAGATCCAAGCAGTCCAATCCTTGCTGCTTCTGGTCTGATGAGAAGTTGCATGCATAGAGCTACCTCAAAAAATACTTCGGGAACTCTAGGGCACCAGCTCTTCAGCCATAATGCCCGAAGGTCACCTGATCACCAGATGGTAGCAAAGCAAACTCCCCTCTTGACTGCTGGTTGTGCACTGGACCTTAATGAACCAGAAAGGAAGGCTCCCATTCTATCCCCGCTATGAATTCTTCCAACTGAGAACTGACAGCATTCCACAAATGCAAATATTTTCTCTTGGTTTAACAGTTAGTCCTACTTATGGCAGTAACAGACCACAGAGCACTCATGACCCAATATGACTGGTCAGGGGAGTCTGGTGACTCCTATTTCGGCACGGCTACTTATCCATTGCAGGTTTTACACATTCTATTTGGCGCTTCATAGGAGCTATCCATGGTGCTGAACTCCATCCCCAAAGTAGGTTCTCCACCATGGAGCACCATGGATAGCTCCTATGAAGCTCCAGATAAAAGCTGCAATGGAAGAGGAGCCCCGCTGAGACAGACAGGAGTCACCAGCCTCTCCTGTGACTGGTGTTTCTTTCTTTCCAAAGAGAGAAGGCAAAGAATGGAGGAAACTAAGTGACAGGATTAAGGCTGCAATCGTAAATAATCCCTTACCTGGGAGGAAGCCCCCATTGAACTTAATTGGACATACTCCTGAGTAAACCTGCCTCAGATTGCACTGTGAGTTATCCCAAAGTCCCATAGTGAAGGCCAGTTCATATATTTTCTTAGTTGTTTGTTTCTAAGGATTTGTTGTTGTTTTTGGAATGCCTCCTGTTTTTATTACCACGTCTGTTTTTGTTATATGAATTTTATTGCTGTACACTGCCTTGGGAGGACTCCTGCCCTGAAAGGCGGCCTAGAAATATTTTAAATAAATAAAAATAAATCAGGGTTCTGGCTACCATCATAGGCATGTGAAGCCCAATTACTTACAGAGTTTATATGAAGTCAGTGATCCCAAATCCGCCCAATGTAACCTTGTCCAAAGATGCAGGGAGCGTTGCGTGCAATTTTGTGCTATCAACGTATACATAAATCATCATCATGGGAATCGTGTGTATGGGCCACATATGGCGACAGAAAGGAAAGCTAACCATATGGAATTAGCAGTCCAATCCTTTAGCCCAAGATTAATTTTCTTTGCTTAGTGGTTGACCTCCCTAGCGGCCAAATACCCATTCCATATTGAATTACTAAGCCTCCTAGCCCTAGGACCATTCTACTCTGATCCAGTCTGCAGATGAAATCACATATCTCTGAATCCATTGTATATCAACACAAGTGTCCCTTGGGAAGGTCAGTTTGCCTGCTTCTCTGCTACTAATTTAGGCAGCTTTCAACCATATGGAATTGTGTGGCTTTTAGAAGAAGCTATAGACAAAGCAGTTTTAAAGGTATCCAAGGACTGTTTCCCACATCGCAACTCCAAGATTGTACATAGATCGAATTCATAGCCATTGAGAGTATTTGCAAAAGCGAGGGTTGCTCCTGAGCTCCGAATAGGACTTGACTTTTTGAAAAGTCAGATCACATTTCTCAAGTGCTACAAGGAGCACCTGTCTAAACTATGTGGAACTGGCAAGTGCAGGGTATGACTTGGGCATTGGCCCATTAATATTAGTGGTGGCGGCTGGCAAGTGGCAGCTGAAACAAAACCAACATTATTTTAGTCCAAAGTTGGATGAAAAGGCAAAGATGATAACTGCAATCATCAGTTAAAATAATACCCTTTGGCTAATTGTCATTCCTTTAAACTTCTCTCTTATGTGTAAGATCCTGGAAAATATAAGCCCTTTCTATTTGCACAGAAAACTTAAGATAATAGATTTTGCTGGTTGCAGAACATTTGGCAGCAGTGTGGTAGTCTGGCTAACCACAAGCAACACATCATAATCAGAAAGCATAAAGTCGTTAACACAGTTACCTTTCTGTAAAGCCCAAATTTGGGAATAAATTGGAATTAATGTTCACAGACACTTTGGAAAAGATTTTCCCATGGAGAGGTCAGACAATTACATGAGCTGCTTGTCACCATCTCTACATCTGGGGATGGTCATGAGGTGCTTCTACTCCAGCCCTTTCCTCTGGAATTGATATCTTTCACTCACACAAGTTTTCAAGAGAATCCAACTGATGCCACGGCCAACCACTGTATTCAGGTGTTTTCTGTTGTCCACTCATTGAAGACCAGGTTTGCAGCAATATTTCTGAGTACCAGTGCAATTGAGGCAACAGCCTCTTTCTCAGGTGGACTGGCAAAACGCTATGGATTCACCTGCGGAGGTGAGCCCTGTGCAGCTGCTGGGGACAGAGTTGGCAGAAGCTCCTCATTTCTCCACTGCGTGCCCTGCATTTCCTCCTGCTGGCATTGCCACAATTACTTGCCCTGCAGGTCATTTTTCTGCCCTACAGAAGAAAGTCAAAGTTTACATTCTGTAACTCGGCTGTCCTGAAGATGGGTTCAGCCGCCCTTCCCATTTCCTGCCAAGCAACTGAAGGCCAAGCTAGACAAGACATGAATCGTGTGAAATGCAATTAGTGTTTGTATTTTTGTTCTGATGGTGCAGGGAAGCCTGAAGAACTGAAGGCAAGGGTGCTGAACGTGGCGCCCAAGCGCCATGCCTGGCCCACCTGGGGTCCCAGTCTTGCCTTCTGGTGTCCTCCAGATGCCCACGCCCCCTTCCCCACGTGGTTCCCATCCCCCCCTCCTGACCGCCTTTCGTTTGGTGGTTTCCTAGCTTTTGTGTGATCTCTTCCCCATTCTAAAACGTTGAAATGCCTCTCCTCTAAGGCTTAGTTACTGGAAGTAAGAGCTTGAAGCAAAAATATGCTGGGGGGTTTTGTATTTTGGCCTGGCCCCCTTTGCCTTCAGCCCCTTTGCCTTCAGACCCACCCACCACTGGAATGCACCCCCCCCCAGCTTCTCCAAAACTGAATCCAGCCCTCAGACTGAAAGACATTCCACACCCCTGGCCGAAGGAGTTTCACTCTTTCTCTCCCTGCAATGGTCCTGACAACAATTTCCTCCCCAAAGCCACTCTTTGCATTTTAAGGGAAGCTCCCATTGGTGGCTTCCCTTGAAATGCAAATAGCAGCTTCACAGGGAGGATTTTTGTCAGGGACCATGACAGGGAAAGAAAGAGTTAAACTTCACCTCCCCAACTCCTATGTTCCCGGAGGCTGCTCAAGCTTCCCCATGGCTGTTTTTTAACATAATAAAAATGTAGGGACGTATGAGAAATTCATTTCAGTTTGATCAGGATTTACCCAGTTCACACCTTCCAGACTGAACACACTCAAATGCAATCTGCAGTTGAGGTCCATACATTCCCGAGCTTGCAGTGTGATTCACAGAGCACTACCCCAAAGTGCGTTCAACAGCACACGCACATTTGAAAAATGCGCATGAAAAAATGCATACCTTTGCAAAATGTGCACAAATATGCTTTAATCAATGGAAGAAGAATGCGTACATTTCAAAGATGCACACAACTGATGTGTATATTTGGAAAAATACACATGAAATTATGCACAGATTTTCATGCAAAATAGAAAAAAAAGCTCACAATCTATCTGATACGGACTTTAGTCAGAACGAACTTTGAGATGGAATTCAGAGAACTTTGGTGAGCTCGAGTTTTGCTAATTCGCACATCCCTAAAATTGCATCCATGGAATTAACACCATATCCCGTTTGTTGGGCCTGACTAGTAGGTTTTGTCTTGCATTGCAGCTCTGCCGCCCCCATTACTTATCAGGAGATGGTGTTTGCCTTTCCCCTTGAATTGAATTTTTGTTTTGTTTTTGTGCTAAGGAGCAACTGCATAAATGAAATAATATTGAGGAAATATTCTTTCTTTTTTAAAAAATAAATTAATTAAGATTCGGATCTCTGTGGCTAGTGCAGTAATGCACTGGCCACTTTTGTCTTTGCTGTGAGGGTGGGCATGATAGAATAGTAACGGGAAGTGCAGTGGCATGGAGAGCCACAGTGATGATGCACACACTTCCTGCTGATTGCAGAGAAAAGTAATGCTTCAGCAGCAGTCCTAAAGGGCCCTAAATGCGGAAAGGGCCATCATCTCAGCTGTGAAGTAAGTAACACTAGGACAACAACCCTAGTGGAACAGGGGTCATACTGTGACTCCTGGGGCATGCTGGGAGTTGTAGGCCAAAAACATCTGGGGACCCAAGGTTGGAGAACACTGCTCTAGGTGATGAGGGGAATGGCTACTGTAATGACATGAGTGTGCAAGCTCTTACCTTGATGCCCAAGTCAGTGTACTAGTAGATCCATGTGTAAACACTTTATCAAATAATTGTGATCATATGACTGGCTGGGCCAAGAATAACCCCAAAAGGATGAACCGTGAAGCACACCATTAATTTGGTGGTGAAGCGCTGGAGCTCCGTGGTTGTTGGGAGCCTGGCTGACTGGCGATAATCCGACAAGTGATAGTCCACAGATATTGGGCCCTGGTTTGAATCAGTGAAGGCCACCCCATCCCTGCGCAGGACAGAGGCAAGTGTCACAGTCAGATGAGTGAAAGCAGAGACTGATTTCCCAGGAGTCCCTTCTGTTCTCTGTCAGGGCAAAGTTGCCAACTAAAGGTCAAGAACGAAGGCTGATCAGACTAGGAAGTGTTTATTCAAGGCTTACAACCAATTAAAGCCAGGCTGAGAGCCAGTCACCGTTTATGAGCAGTCAGATCTTCTGCAGAAGAAAAAACAAAAAAACAGAGTGACCTTCCAGGCTGGTGGAATGATTGAGGCCTCTGCTTCTCTGCATAAAGGGGCTCAGGGCCTGGCCCGACAGATCAGGAAGTAAACGGCATTAGCACAAGTAAACTGCTTTTCTAAATGTATGCAGCACCCAGTCCAAGGTAAATATATCAGGTAGCATGGCTTGGAAAGACCACTGTTTGAAATTTGTGACAGTCATCTGGCTGTGTATTGCATGGACTTGGACTGGAGAAGCTTGGGCTTGAAGCTTGAAGGACTTTAGGCCAGTTGTACGCTCTCTCGCTCTCTCTGGGCCGGTTCATACGACCCAGGCAACGAGCGGGGGAGGCACCACGGGGCCGTCCTTGGGGTCCGGCGGGGTGCCGCAGACGACCTGTGCCCCGCACATGTGGGCAGACCGCGGTGGAGCCGGCAGTCTCCGCACCACAGTGTGGGCCTCCCGGCGCTAGGGGGCGGCAGCTCGGGATGCCCAGCTGGGCCGTCGTTTGCCCCTACAGGCCAGAGCGGCCGCAGCTCTGGCCACTCTGGGCTGCCGCCTCTGTTTGGCCATGGGAGGCCCCCGCAGGATGGCCGCCCGCTGTTTGCATGGTAGGGTGGCCACATATGGTAGGGGCTTACCCCTCTACCACCCATGGTGACTTTCCATGCTTCCTGCACGTGGCCGTCCCGCGGGGGCACCCCCGGCCGGCATTCGCATGACACGGGAACCGTGGGGGGCTTCTGCTCCCCCGCAGTTCCCGTGTCGTGTGAAACCCCCCCCTCTCAACCTAACCTAGTTTGCAAGTTTTTTGTGAGGTAAGGATAATGGGGTTAGCCCCCATGGATACCACCTTGAGTACATTAATGAAAGGACTGGATAGAAGTGTGAAAAATAAATTCATTATGATGCCAGTAAGAGCTGGCACTGCGTAGGGATGGGTGAGAATCTCATTCAGGTGTTGTTGTTTTTAATGAGAATTTACCAAAATTTGCAAATTTCTTCATAAACAGGATGGGGGGGGGGGACTTGAAAACATTAAAAAAACAAATGTGGGAGAAACCAAGATGGACAGATTTGCCCATCCAGGCCCAGGGCTTTGAGTGCTAAGCTCTTAAAAGTCTGGCTTTGAATCTCTGTGTATTCCATCATGTTAGTGTGGAATTAGGGTTGCCACTTCTTTTTTTCTGACAGGTTCCTCCTCTTTAATAGCTACATGGCAGGCAGGAATCGAGTTAATACTCCTGGAAGCAAAAGGGAAATAGGTTGTTATGAGGTCTGTATAACTGTACAGAAATAAAACGTTACCCTTTACTCAGGGCTATGGGGACATAGCAGTTGGAAACTCAGACCACCCCTTACTCATGGGAAATGATACAGTATCTGCCTCCTTAGCAAAATAATCATGTAATATTACATTAAAAATAAGCTAGTTCTTCTAGCACTCCATGGATAACCTTTTGGTTTTGATCTCTGATTGACTCACTGTAAATTCTCTGGCAGGAAAGGTCTCATCCGTTCCTTGTATTCATGTTACTCATAGTTTGTCCATTTATATTTTTACTGTAAGCCCTCATGACAACCTCCATGTCAGATCAACCCAGAAAAAGCAAAGCGTTCTTGCAAGGTTCATATCTTTTTATAATCTCCATAAACTCAAATGTTAAACAGCTCTCAGAGATCAACTGGAAGGCTTCAATGGAACTCAGTTGATTCAGTGGCCTTAGCTAAAGGCATTATTTAGCAGACACTTTAACTGTCCCTGTATGCTAGGGACAGTCCCTATTTTCTGGTACCCATCCCTGATAAATTATTGTCCCTAGCTTTGCCTTTTGGGATGCCTTGGTAACATATGGTTAGTGTAGTGCGTTTTCCTATGCCTCAGGCGGTGGAGGATGCATCTTGTCTCTTTAACACTGCCTTTCCCAACCTGGTGCCCTCCATAAGTTTTGGACTATGACTCCCATCATCCCCGACCATTGGATGTGCTGGCTGGTGCTGATGGGAGTTGCCATCCAAAATACCTAGAGAGCACTGGGCTGGGGAAGGCAAAGGTGGGGAACTTGCAGCCCTCGGCCAAATTTCATGCAGCCCTAATTTCATGCAGTTATTTTTGTATGGTTTGCATTTTATTTATATTTCTAAACCACACACGGAAAAGTATTTTGAATAGCATGCATATCTATCTATCTATCTATCTATGAAAACTTGGTCTCTCACTTAACATCAAAAAAACCAAAGTGCTTCATCAGCAAGTGCAAGCTAACCCTTTGGTGATGCCATCTATCCAGCTTGGCGGGACAATACTGGAAAATGTCGATCATTTTCTCTATCTTGGCAGCTATCTTTCTGTTACAGCTAACATCGACAGTGAAATCCAGCATCGTCTGAGCTCCGCAAGTGCCGCGTTTTCTCGAATGAAACATAGAATGTTCGAGGATCGGGATATTTGTAAGAAGACCAAAACACTGGTTTATGAAGCCATTGTATTACCAACTTTATTGTATGCCTGCGAAACATGGACTATCTATAAACGTCACCTCCAACTCCTTGAAAGATTTCATCAACGTTGCCTCCGGAAAATCCTGCGAATTACTTGGGAAGATAGGCGAACAAATGTCAGTGTACTGGAAGAAGCAAAGACTACTAGCATTGAAAAAATGATCCTTCAACGCCAACTTCAGTGGACCGGTCATGTTGTTCGAATGCCTGACTGCCGTCTCCCAAAGCAGTTACTTTATTCCCAACTCAAGGAAGGAAAGCGGAATATCGGTGGTCAATATAAGAGGTTTAAAGATGTTCTTAAGGCTAATCTAAAAAAATGCAATATAAACATCGAAAACTGGGAAGCTCTGGCCCATGAACGATCTAACTGGAGGTTGGCCTTTCACAAAGGTTCTATGGACTTTGAAGAAGCTCGAGTGCAAGGTGAAAGGGAGAAACGTGCTAAGCGAAAAGCACGTCAAATGAATCCTTTACAAGACCATCTTCCATCTGGTAACCTGTGTCCTCACTGTGGGAAGCTGTGTGGATCTAGAATTGGCTTCCACAGTCACTTACGGACCCATCGCTAGAGTCTACACAATTTTCTTTAGAATTTTCCTCCTTTTAAAATCTCCTTTTTGTAAATTTTCTTTTTTTTTTTTTTATCCTGGAAGACAATCTTACTCGGTCACGAGTGATCGCCTGACTATCTATCTATCTATCTATCTATCTATCTATCTATCTATGCAAACAAGCCAGCTCTGGACCCCAAATCCTAAGCATTGTTTCTATAATGCATAGGGATCAGTTATTCTCTGTACCTCATTTTAGTGCATTAAATCAGTTGTTGTTGTTGTTGTTGTTGCCACATTTCCATTTCATTTCTGAGACACTGAAAGTGGTCTCCAAACAAAGCATTATTTTTTTTAAATTAAGCATTAATAAGCAAGCCATGCAGCAGATCAACAATCCCACAGAGGGAGGAGAGGGCAACATGTCAGATGCCAGCCAAGTTATGGGCCTGTTGGAGCAAAAAGGTGTTGAGCAGGCATCTCCCAAGACAGGAGCCACATGGATGTCCCTGAGCAGTGGGTTCCACAAACTACTCTATCATGGCTTCTAGACCAAATTCATCCTCACCAAAACTCGATGCAATTGCCCCACAGATGCATGCTCAGTCTTTTACATCCTTGGTGTACATGATGAAAAACACAAGTCTTTGGGCAGTATCTTATTGTGCCCATGCACCTGTGGGGCAGACCACTGGCGCAACGGGGAATTAGCA
Source organism: Shinisaurus crocodilurus (assembly GCA_021292165.1). Taxonomy (NCBI): domain Eukaryota; kingdom Metazoa; phylum Chordata; class Lepidosauria; order Squamata; family Shinisauridae; genus Shinisaurus; species Shinisaurus crocodilurus. The sequence goes on along the minus strand of CM037879.1, from coordinate 73,044,097 downwards.
GTTCTAAAAACAACCTGAAATGAGCAGAGACTCGTCTCGTTTCCAAAATGGGGCAGGGCAGTGGAGCTTGCGGAAGGGAGCTCCGTTGACCTGTCCCAATCCAGATACAAGTGTTTCCACTTCTTTTCAGAACCTCCACACCACCTCCCTGTTGTACAAGCCGTCAGTCCCGCTGGCACAACACAATCAGTCGTAGCACAGCGGCCTTGTTGGATACTGCCCATTAAGGCGGCAATACGATAGCCTAAGAATAGGCAACCCTTTGGGGGCTGTGGGAACATTTGGCAATTTGAGAAATTGTCCTGGGCACCACCACAAAATGGCTGCCATGGGACGTGTGGGAAAGCACAAAGAATGTGCTCAAAATACTATGTACAAGGCAGAGGTGGGGTCTGAACTCTAACACACTAAACAACTTCGTCGAACCCACAGTTTTTAGCACCAACAGAAACCTATTTCAAAGCAATCCCAGTGCTGGTAAGAAAGTGTGTCTGTGTGTGATTAAGTTGGAAGGGTATGGCACCTCAGTGGGTGCCAGGAAAGGTGCCCACAGGTGCATTGGTCACCGCAGGCACCACGTTGCCTACCTCCTCCTATAGCCACTTACCTAGGAGTAAACCCCATTGAAATCAGTAGTACTTCCATCTGAGTACAATTATACTGTAGTAGATGTGTTGAAGGTAGCATTATTTTTAACATTGTATTTGCAATTATAACAAAACAAAAAAACGGGAGGAAACTACAAACAACACCACCAATAGCAGGAATATCGGGGGGGGGGGAATCCCATATCCATTCACAATAACTATATGCAACACCATTAAGTGAAGAGAAAAAAAGAAAAGAAAAAAGGGTCGACACTTCTGTTTCAAATATATACATTAATATAAGCAGACCAGATATATCTAAATAAGCATCCAGACAAAACCGACAAGTGTAAGATAAGCATTCAACTGTAGCAAGAGCGGTAAGATCTTCAGTCCACTGAATGATAGATGGTGGGTGTTTATCCTCCCAGGCTTGGAGTATAAAGGCGGAGTCCTGTCGATTGTGCCCTCGGTGATCGGACGCCCGCCCCCCAACTCAGAGGCATCCGGTCATCCAGTGCAGGGTGGGAAGAGTGTCAGAGGTGATCTTCGCCTCCCTGTCCTCCTGCCCTGCAGATTTCACTAGATGGGCTTTTTAGCCCATCCAGCGAGGGCACTCGGGGGGGGGGAAGGAAGGAGGCTGGAGGAGGCTCAGGATAACTCATATCCTGGCCTCACTGGTCTCCTCCCCTCCCCACCCGGAACACCCCCTTTCCTCCTCCTCCTCCTCCTCCAAGGTTGCTTTTCTGACTTCAGAGGGCAGCCAGGGGCAGGGCGGTTCTCTCTGTGCTGGCTGTGAGGGGGAGGGGGCTCCAGTCTCTGTCTCCTCCTTCCAAGGTCAGAACAGGAAATCCAAACAATCCTATGGTCCCTGGGACACTTGCCCAGGAAACATAGGATTGCTCTCTCTGTTTCTTTGCAGCTGTGACAGCTCTCAGAGTCCACTTTTGCTGTCTGTCTGTTAATCCCCACAACAACCAGAAAGAAGTCATCGCAGGGCATGCCCATGTTATATGCCTGAGTGACGCATTATCCATATGACATCAGCAGCATCTAGCAGAGCTCACTAGCTTCCAAGCATTGGTATGGGATAACAGCTAAGGTTTGTGATGTAAACCAGGATCTGGGAAATTAAATCCTCCCTCCCTAATTGGGAACTACATCATCTTAAGCAAAAACCAGGGAGGAGAAACCCTGCCCCCCAATAAACTTCCAAATAGAGTTTTTGAAATACATTTGGGGAATATATAAAGGAATATTACATAATATATAAATTACCCATGGTAAGACTTCATCTTAAGTATATTAACCTTACTTACACCATTGCTGCTATGGTCTAAGGACTAATGCAATAAATGTCTATGTATGCCTTACACCAAGTAGTTAAATTAAGTGATGCCCATCTTTTCAAATCAAGAGATATTTCCGCTTTCAATACATGTAAACTCAGTTTAATCATCTGAGAAATATTTCTAGGCACCTGTAATTCAAGATACGTTATAACCCCTGGAAACCAGTGGAATTACAATCTAGTAACTACATTAGGTAACTTAATAGTACCTACTGGCATTAATTCAGATTTTGGCCAATTGATAGTATAACCCAGAAGTATACCAAAGGTATCAATTAATCTTAGCAAGATGACCCATGCCATGGTCAAAATGCGTCTTTCAATTTTCATGTATTTGGCTCTCAAGAATGAGATTGAAAGAGGAGGTGATGAAATTGAGTGTGATGCATTTCATATATGAATTCTTGCCCATCTCCCACCCCAACAACCACCTGCTGCCATCGGTTTCCTCTCCTGTTTTCAGGAGATGCCTAAAAGAGATGCAGCTGGGCTGTGGCCAAGTTGGCATAGAGTCTGCATGAATCTTGAGATACTTTATGACCTTAACACCACCAGGCTGGAATAACTGAGACTGTTTACAGCTATAGTCAAACCTAGATGAAAGTGTCTGTTATTGTGGTAGTTGGGACATAAATCAGTTCAACTCTGCTGTCTTGCCTCTCTGTCACTGACCTTTCTGGAAGGAGTGGCGAAGGAACTTAGAGATAGCAACATATATCCACGTGCCATTCTAGACTCTTTCTATTACTGGCTGCTGTCCTTGTTCTCACATGGCATGTTCCAGTAATAATATACCCCAATGAACTTTTCCATTGTGAGATCATTATCTCTCCAGTGGTTGGGAGGGTAGCATGTTACAGTTCATTGACATTTCAATAGGCAACACAAATTCTGCACACGGTGAAAAATAATAATAACGGAGCAAGTGTTTAAAAGCATTGAAGCCAGGATTCTCTTGGATGCAGACACAACCTGAACATGCAGAAAAGCTGGAGATGGTGGCAGTGTGTGTGTGTGTGTGTGTGTGTGGAGGGGGGGAACACAGGTTAGGTAACTGTAATGTCTTCAATATGCCCTTGAATTTGGAAGCTTCAATTTGTGCAGAATTCAGCTGCCAGGATTCGAACTGGTACAGCCAGGTTTGTTCACATCGTATCAGTGTTAAAAGAAATACACCGGTTTCCTATTTGCTTCCAAGCCCAATTCAAGCTGCCGGTACTTACTCTTAAAGCCCTAAATGGCTTGGGACTCAAATACCTGAAGGAGTGCCTCTTCCTGTATCTGCTTGCCCATGGTAGGGATGGGTGAGACTTTCATTTCAGTTTGTTTTTGATGAGAAAAAGAACTTGAGATTTAAGGTTTTGCGGGAAATGAATGTGGAAGATACTGAAACGGCTAGATTCATCCATCCAGGCCCAGGGCTTTGAGTGCTGCACTCTTAAAAGTCTGGCTTTGAACCCCTGTGTATTCAACCATGTTTATGCTTCATTAGGGTTGCCACTTCTTTTTTTCTGAGAAGCTCCTCGTCTTTAACAATCATCATGGTCCTCTCTGTGCTGGGAATAGCTGTACCTATTGAATTTGACTGGTGTCAATGGGTGAGAAGAATTTCTTTTCAGTTCATTTTCTATAAGGATTTACCTAAATTTGCAAAGTTCTTTGGATTTGGGGGAAATAAAACCTAAGAATTAAAAAATGTGAAAGTGGGAGAAAGCAAAACTGACAGATTTGGGCATCCCTAGTTTTAAGATCTTCTACAGAGGCTCTTCTCTGAATGTCTTCCTTATAGGAGATACGATAGGTACCTAGAAAGGAGATGCCCCTTTCTGTCATGGCACTACAAGTTTGGATCACCCTCCCAAAAGAAGTACACCTGGTGCCAACATTACAATCTTTTCAGCACCGGGTTAAGACTTTGTTTTATTTGCTAAGGCATTTTAAATACTTAACGTTGGCTGTGTCTGCTCTGTGGTTCCTGTAGTTTTATCTCCTGCTTGTTTGTTCTAATCATTATTGATGTTTTATTGCATTGTATTTATATTGGCGTGATTAATTGTATTCATGCCTTCATACACTGTCCCAGAATCCACCTAGATCAAGAGTGGTTTAGAAATAGTTTAAATAAAATAAATAAATAAATGGGGCAAATTAGACCACAGGATCCCACCCATTTCTTTCAAGAAACATCAGCAATTGGGACAACAAATTTGATACAGACATTGGTATGCTTTGAAGCAATCCTGCTTTTTTAAAAAAAAATTGTAGGCATTTAAAGTACCATGCAAAATTTTGGCCTTATTATTAAAACATAACAGAATTGCAACCATGTAGAAATCTCTCTATTAACAAAATAATTAATCAGAAAGTAACTAAGGCCACCTGAAGCCTTCCACATGGTCTTTGTTGGTTTTGGATTTTGTCATACTTGCCTCTTCAGTCCATCTCCACAGTTATACATAAATAATTCCAGGATTGAAAAAGATCTCTTACATATGAGGTTCTTTAGAAGCCCGCCATAAAATTATATGAACCAGCCTAAAGTTAATATTTTGAAGAGAATGTTGAGCCAATTTAATTACTTTCTGGAATTATCTTCGTTGAGGAGAAAAAAGGGGGTACCGGAGGACTCTGATGTAGCAGGCAAAAGTATAAGGAGAGCCACTTATTCAACATCTGAAGTTCAAACAAAAATACAAACTAGAAGCCATGAATACAATTTTTTATTTTTAAAGTGAGGGGAGTTAAGCAATAGGAATGACCAATGGCACTTGCAGAACATCACTGCCTAACAGGAGTACTCTTGTTCAGGGTTCCAGCCAACTAGTGACACATGCATGCCCTCTGTCAGGATACTATAAATTGGAAGGGGCTCAAGCAGGTCATAGCACCCCAGCTTTTCTTTTTAAATTGATGCTCAACACACCGTGTTTCTGCGTTGAGAGTGCATAATGCAGGCTGAAGCTAAGCAGGTATGAGCCGGGTCAGTGCTTGGATGGGTGACTGCCTCGGCTGCCCACATCTGTTCTCCTGCATTGAGCAGGGGGTTGGACTCGATGGCCTTATAGGCCCCTTCCAACTCTACTATTCTATGATCCTATTATTATTTTTTCTGAGTAGTTCTGGCCCTGGATGCAGGATTTAAAAAAAAAAATTAAAAAAAATTGGGACCCTAGCATCAGGGGTAGGGGGGATTTAACCCTTTGTCCTTTGCTGCAGTCCCAGTCTGGATCAGGGAACCCACACCTCCAATTTGCATTGCTATTTAAAAATAAATAAATAAATAAATATATCCATACATTCCAATGGATCCTTTTTTGTCAACACAAATTGTAGGCACCGGGCAGGGGGGGTGCAATCTGGATCAGGCACAGGGAGCAGCAAAGGGTTAAAGCCTGCTACCCCCCACACTAGGATCAGGAACCCCATACTAACAATTTGTAAAAACAACAGCACCATTCACTCATGGCCAGAACTATGCAGAAAAGGTAACATGCAGTTTTGTCCTGAAGATGCAGCTGGAGAAAAGAGCTCAGTGAGAGCTGTGGATCTTGCAAAGGTCTGAGAGAAGATGAGGGCTGATATACTTGTTGTCCCTTTCAGCTGCAACTTGGTCTGCATCTTCATTGGCTACAGCTGAGTCTTTCTCCTCACAAGTCGACCCTTCCTTCTCAGTAGACCCTTCCTTCTGAATAATTCCTGGGTGAGAGGGTCCTCTGGCTCTGGTGGCCAGGCAGTTGTTCCCATAATAACTCTGAGTGTCCCACTTGGTCTGTCATTGCTGGAGCCTGGAGCTCTCCAGAGCACTTAAGCCTAGTTTTCCTAGACCAGTTTTCTTTAAAAATACCAATGGGGCATATTTTTTACCCCAATATGTTATATTGGTTGGGGACATAAAAACACCCCAGTTGCAAGATCAAGAGATTCTTTGCATATTCGGGGCCCCCGGTTGTGTATTTTGTTTCCAGAAAGGAAACAATAAATATGAAGTGACTGAAATTTGGGGACATTATACACATGACAGTAGACAACAATATCTTGGGAGGACTATCTTGAAGGTCTACATTTCTGTAAATTCTGTAATGAAAAGTGCATTTGAGGTAGCCCTTTCACTCCCCACCTTGTTGTAGCAAGGTTTTAATCTCTGGTTCCCCCCTCTTCCCCCAGAAAACACAAGTTTAGGATGCCTTTTAAACCTTTGGGTCTCATTTTGAATAAAACATCTTTGGGTTTTTGCAAGACATTCTTTTTTCCTTCTTTCTATTTTTCAAGGAAAGAATTCCAAACCTAAAAAAGAAGAAGTTTTTCCTAGTATTTCAGGTTTAAAGATAGATTTCATGAAATGGCACACTGTGACTTTATAATTTTAGCATCTGCTACAATTACTGTCCTTTCTTTAGAGGGATATTTAACACTGCAGCTCTCAAATAAAGCGAGGTGCTGGAGGAACAATCCTCCTACCCTGTAAAAGTGCGTGCTTTTCTGCAGATATGTAATTGCTGTTCATTATAATGCCGCCTCCAGTGAGCGACAAAGGCAGCCATATTTTATAGTGGCAGCCATTTTGAATTTCAAAAACTAGTTCAGATCAGGGCTTTCTGGGGAAAACAAAATGGAAGCCCTCTCTGATTCTCTCCCCCAAAAGAATTTTGCCTCTCCTCCAAAATAGAACCGAAACAAAACAGCTGATTTCAAGGTGGATGAAATGGTTGAGAAATGGCCCTCATCAGTTCAGTACAGCCCTCTGTCCATGTCCCTTGTGGCCTGCTACCTCCTTTCAGTGCATCCCTTGCAGATCTAAACCCATTTACTTGAATGCAACTCCCATTCACTTCAATAGATCATACCCAAGTAAGCATGTTTAGTGATGCACCCATGAGCATCTTTTTGAAGTCTTTATTAGCAAGACGAACACCAAGTGAGGTGAAGCAAGCAGTTCTTCATCAGATGTGTACTTTGAGAGCTTTAAAAGGATGTGCCCCTCCTTCGCTGTGAAATGCACAGTCACGGAATCTGTCAAGCCATATGTCCTCTTTGGCTGGCATGGATTAAAAACACGCCAAATTTTACAGCGTATGGCGCACAAGGGAGAGATAGAGCCAGAAGACCAACACCCAGACTGCCTACATTTGACATCAAATGAGCTTAGATTAGAAAGGAAATTACTTTCGTGCTAGATGTTTCAGTTTACAATCCTCCTGACAATATAGCTCATATTCAGTTGTTTGAAGTGCAAAGAGCTTGCTTTTTCTTGGATGCTAGCTTTCTTCACTCCCTAGTAAGGAAAATGGCTCCCCTTCTGTTCAGGATGTTTTAGGAATGCTTTAAAAATGTTTAGGGTGAACAGGTGTGTGCTGGACTAGAGGCAATGTTCTTCAGGACTTGGCCCCTTCTGGGTGAATGAGATGGATGCATCTTGACTATAGGGTGCCTGCATATCGCACACAGGAATCCTAAGGTTGGAAGGAATCCTTTGGACTGAAATCGATGCAACTTACTTCTGACGCCATGCAGTGTCACAGCCTCAGAAATGGGGGAAGAGTGTGAGGCCTTTCCATGTGATTTGAAACAGGGCTGGCCCAAGATATTTTGCTGTTTGAAGTGGAGCCAAAATGGTGGCCTCCCACCCCTGCTAGGGCCAATACTGTAAGAAGTCTTGTTGTACCATTCAAACACCAGTTCCAGCCTTCATCTAGCCCCCTCCCTCACAGACCCACCTGAAGCAGGTCGCAATGCCAGAGAAGGGCTGGCATTGGTCTGAAGTTCAAGGCCAGATTGATCTGTGTCTGTGATGGAACAGCCTTTCCTCCCTCGCTCCTTCATCTGCCTAATTGCGACCAACCAAGAAAACAAGCAGGATTGATATCTAATTCAAAACCTACGGTGCAATCAGAAGGAGTTAGAATAACGCTCAAATATCATCATGCATCTGATGACCTGGGCAGTGTCCACGAAACTATGTGCTGCATGAAGAAGTACTTCCTTTGATCTGTCCTGAATCTCCCACCAATCAGTGACATGGGGTGATACCAGGTTCTACTATTATGAAAGAAGGAGAAAAAACTCTCCCTATCTACACCATGCATAATTTTGTACACCTCTATCATGTCTCCCCCTTACTTGCCTTCTTTCTACACTAAACAGTCCCAGATGTTGTAACCTTTCCTCATAGGAGAGTGGCTCCAGTTCCTTGATAATTTTAATTGCCCTTTCCTGTACTTTCCCCAACTCTACAATATCCTTTTTTAGGTGCAATGACCAGAACTGTACACAGTATTCTAAGTGTGGTTGCATCGTAGATTTGTATAAGGGCAGTAGGATCTTGGCAGTTTTATTTTCAGTTCCTTTCCTAATTATGCCTAACATGGAGTTTGCCTTTTTCACAGGAACCATACACTGGGTCCACATTTTCATTGAGCTGTCCACCACAACCCCAAGATCTCTTTCTTGGTCAGTCACCACAAGCTCAGTGTTGGAGGATATTGGAAGGGAGTCGGTCCTATACTGGTTAGGATGAAGCAGAGTTTTCCCCCTTATGCACAGCCTGGTTATTGAAACTGGTTATCACCACGTGGGTTGCTAAACCCTGGTAAAAAGGCTCTTTAAAGGAACGGATTGTCCATACAGGGTTTAAAAGTAATAAAGACATTTATTAGTTTTACTTACAGTCCGTTTATTCACTGGAGATCACTGGCTGGAAGCCAGTTCAGTTCAGTCCATCAGGTTGGAGAGGTAGAGGTAGAGAGAGCGCTGGCCACAGAGAGGCTGGAAGTAGGGAGGAGGGGTTACAAAACATGCACCCTGGGGATTGTTCAATTAACCCTTTTCTCCCAGTGTAACTAGTGGTTACATTACCTCGTTGATTTAAGCAGGCAATATTACAATTTCCAACACTCAGATCCCATCAACGTACACTTGAAGTTGGGATTTTTTTGCCCCAGTGTGCATCCCTTTACATTTGCTCTGGCATATGCACAAGCATGCTGCCAGGAAGCACACATAGCACAGTTAATGTAAAGATGGACAAATCTGTCAGTTGCAATTTCTCTCAGTTTCTGATTTTTCCAAGCTTAAGTTTGGTTTGAGAATTTTTTTCCCTTTAAAATATTCATATGAAAACTCCTATGCATTTCTGTGTGCATTTCTCCTAATACATGCATTTTTGTGTGCAATTTTACCTAATAAACAATTGTTTCCAAGCAATTTTCCTAATGTAATGCATTTAGAAAATTATTTTCACTAACATATACATTTGTGTGTGTACTTCCCCTAACATAGCATTTTTGTACACATTTTTTGATTGGAGCACTCCACTGAAAAATGTTGAGAAGTGCAAATTTAGAAGGATAACTGAGTTTTGGTTTGTGTATTGGTTCAAAAGTGCGAAAATTGGTAATTTCTCATTAAAATGTGATCTGAACTAATTTCCTCAATCACTAAAATGACAAAGCCCACTGTCTAGGAAGCAGCAATGGATGTCTCCAACCATAAGAACCAGAGCTTTCTGAGACAGGAAGTCTTCTGGCAGCTTGAACAGTCATATCCTGCACACATGAAATCTAATTTATCTTCAGACAGGATCAGGGCCTCTGACAATTACCTGAGTGAAGGCGGTAGGTTCATTCTAATAGTGGGCAACATCTGGGGGCCAATTTGCCACCCCCTGGAACTAGGGATATATGGATTTTGTTAAATCCTCTCCATCTGCATTTCGTGAATTGGCAGGCACCTTTCATTCTGTCATCTGCTCATTGACAGAATTGGACTTTTTCCCAATTCTCAAACGTGTTCGTGAGCACTTGCGCAAATTTGCACTTCTGAAAACGCGCAGATCCCCCCCCCAAATGCATATTTTCATGCTTTATGCTATCGATGGAAATGCAAATTTTCAGTCTTTTTTTTTTTTTTTTTTACTGTTTGTATTTTTCTACGCCTAAATTTGCATAAATTCTGGAAAGTAAAAAACTGGTCCACAGAATCCGTGAGATTTGGGAAAAGCCACTCCACTGTGGTATCCACAGGTCACATTCATAGAATCCAAACTCATTTGAATCCATTGCAGATTTTTGCGACATCCTTACCTGGAACCCAGAAGGGGCTCCAACCTGCCCAACCACTGAAATTGCCCCACATGGGGCATTATTTGAAAGGATTTTTTTTTTTTTTTGCTTTTTTGCCAACACCACGACACTGAGTTTCAGTGGCAAATTTGGTGGGATGGTGGGGGCCACAAAAAGGCCAGGGAGTACATGTGGTCTGCAGGCTACATGTTGTGCACCAGTGTAATAGAGGAAAAGAAAAAGAATCATGTATCAAGGAAAGAAATCAAGAAATTAGAAGGCTGATCTTGAATAACAGGTAAAACTACCTATGATTGAGAGATAGAAAACCATCAGAAGAACAGCATGGGCACTCAAGAGATGTGGTAGCCCTCTCCTCCTCTGGGAGTAAAAATAAAACAGGATTGTAGATGCACCAGAAAATATCTGTACGATATTTCAGGAAACATTACAAACCTCATCACAGGCAGTGCAGAGTTGCACTTTCCCTTTCCTTTTTTAAAACACAGACACTAGCTCAACATGTGGGTTAAGCAACTTGCCTAAGGCCACTGAAGAGCAGGAGGAGGCAAAAGTACAGTCCCATCCTGGCTACGGATATTTCTGATCAGGCAGCAGGTTTTCACTTTGTATTGACAATAGCCTGGGAAACAGCCTGATGGATAGATTTGATGCCCTCCCTATTTGCCCACCCCCTTCCAGAGTTCTGTGAATGGCAGATGGTCTTTGTTAACACAGTGTTCATCATCTCTCTGTCTCCAAGCTAAGCAACATTACTGAGGTTTTCCGGAGGCTATAAGCAAAATGAAAATGTGCCACATGTATTTTTTTCCTCTCCCCACTCCCTCCACTGATGTTTTCAAAGAACTTACAAACATGTTGTGGGGTCCAGTGCTTTCTTCCAGTTAGAGGCCAAAACATCCGTTGTAAACAAAATCTGCTGGAATGATAAAAACTGAAGCCATCGTTGTGCTGAAGAGTTGAGGCTTATGCTATTTCAGTCATTAAAAAGCCACAGTGAATTGGATACATGGTTCAAAAGATGGTGTTAAGAATCAGACATGAGTCAGGTGGGAATGAAACACACACACACACACACACATATACTGTTTCCCCTTCGTGTTTTCGGGTTAGCATAATGAGCATAAGGATTTCTATTTCCCTTTTGGCATTGACTCTGTGGCCATGAGATGCCAAGAGTCTGCACATGACAGACTCTGCCACCTGATATGCCCAACTGGCCAGCCAGGATGTGACTTTGGACAATCAGTGTGCAAACCTGGAGTCCATGGCAAATGCTGTTGAAATTGGAGAATAGAGCAGCAGGAGTGTTTGCTGTCACTGACACACATTGTTCCAATTTGTGGTCATCTTACAGAGAGGGGCTTTGTTGGATTAGCCACAAGTAACAAGACTCAGCCATGTTCAAAATAATTGAATGAAGTGTAAAAAAAACAACGAAACAACCCAGCCAAAGAAATAAGGTTGAAGTGGGGGGCAGGGGAAGGATAAAATCTCTTGGGAGCATTCCATTGTCTTATGGCAGGAAAAGGCTGTACTTTCATAAGCTGGCGCCCAGAAACCTGGAGCTCCATTCTACTGACCAGTACCTTCATAAAATCTCAGGGGGGAAATGATTTCTTATTTATGTGAATGGCAACCCTGCCATAAGGTCATCCATGTGGCCCTCCATATGGCTGGGCAACTTGTGGCCCTCCATATCTGTTGGCCTGCAACTCCCATGATCTCTCATCATTGGCTATGCTGGTAGGGCTGATGGGAGTTGTAGACCAAATCATCTGGAGAGCCACACGTTGCTCACCCCTGTCATATGGCCTTCCATGCATCCTACCGGTTGAATGATCAGGCTGTGATTCACTTCTTTGGCCCAACAGGATACGTTTTCAAGCCATGCGTGCATTTAAATAGTGATGAACAAATCAGTCTATTTCTACTTCTGGCCCATGCCACTTTCCTATATATTCACCCATAAGTCCATTCCACCCTGCTTCTGCATTAATCTGGGATATACAGTATATGTATAAATCCACACTAGAATTCACATTTGTAGACATATTTAAATGTGTATTTTTAAATGTAATTTTCTCTTAAAATAATATTTTAACATGCATTTTGATAGGATTTTTTGAGCCAAGAGCTGGACTGGAATATTCATGAAACATGAAAGCCACTGCATAACGATATTCCAATGTGCACCTCCTTAATCTGGGAGGTGTGGATCTGTTCAGTTCTTACTGGAATTTTCAGAGATTGAATGCCTCAAGCATTTCTAATGTGTGCGAATATGTATGAAGAGTTGCAAGGATCATGAGATACCCACATGGAGAGCAGGGGCTGAGTCTTCTATTGAATGGCTTCTACATTTGAATTGGGATGTGAAGCTCCATGGCACCAGGTTTTCGCACCATAGCTGGATCCAATCAGAATTAGTCATCTTTCAGTTACCTAGCAGTCACCTTTTTGGAGTTGGATATAACAAAATGGCCAGTTGAGCTGATGGTGGCTATGGGGGAAGGAGACAGGAGTTGCAACACACAAACAGGCCACAACTGGCAAAGGAGCACATAAAGGACAGGTGAAGTAAGGTGGAGTGTGGCCAGGTGCTGAGAGGACTGCAGATCAGGGCAAACTGGAGGTGGATAATGAAACTGGAGAAAAAGAAGCAGTGCAGAGTTTTGCCCCTGGTTTAGAGCACCCATATAAATGACCCCAATATTCCTTCTTCCAGAGGAGTAGTCATGATGGGTGGGTTCAAGTACTTTAAATTCTAGAGCAGAGGTGGAAAACCTTTTTCAGCCTGAGAGCTGGGTTCCAATCTGGGAAAGGTCTCAGGGGCTTCATTCCACTGTGTCTGTGGCCAAAGGCTGAGGGGACAGGACCAAAATGTGATTATTACTGATTTTCACCTTACTCAGCAAGAGGGAGGACAAGTTTCTGCTTGTCTACTCAGAAGTAAGCAGGGCTGAATCACTCAGCAGTACTTTCAAATAGCATCCAGATACCCAATAGCATCCAGATACTTCTGCATGTCTACTCAGTAGTAAGCATGAGCAGCAGGTCTACTCACACAAAAGCAGAACAGCTTCTGCATGCCTACTCAGAAGTAAGCAGGACTAAATCACTCAGCAGCACCTTCAAATAGCATCCCAATACCAAGCAAGACATATCTACTCACAAGTATGCAGGACAAGCCTCAGAAGTAAGCGGGACTGAATCACAGAACAGTTTCCTCTCCAGCCCAGGTCCTGCCCCCTCTCCCCTGCAGGAAAAGCAGATTGGAGATAAGACCTTTCCCCTGCTGCACAGTGAAAATGTCCAATCAACTGCTGTTCAGAGATAAGAACCTTTCCCTGCAGAGGAGAGAGGCAGGGCCTGGGGAAGAAGTAAGTGGACTGGATGAGGAACCTCTGCAGGCCCTATCAAACCTGCTGGCCAGAGGTTCCCCATACCTGGTCTAGAGCAAGGATGAGTAACCTTTTTCCTATTGACCCATGGGAAGAAATCAATTGGGGAACAAAGTCAATGATGGGAAGATCCAGATCCAATGGTGGGTGGAGTCAGAGCCAAAGTGGGTGTGATTTGCAGCACTTCATAGGATCATAGAGTTGGAAGGGGCCTACAAGGCCATCGAGTCCAACCCCCTGCTCAATGCAGGAAACTAGAGGAGGGATCTCCCATCCAAGTAATAACCAGGCCTGACCCTGCTTAGCTTTCCACGCTCAGACTAGCTGAGCCAGCAGCCTGTATTCAGGTTTGCATAACTCTTTCTTTCTGCCACCCCATCGCTTCTTTCTCTGTGTGTCTCTCTCTGACTGTCTCTCTGTGTGTGTCTCTCTGTCATACACACACGAAGTGGAAGAGGAAACAATTCTCAGAGGGGTGGTCCGGAGAGCGAGAGTGGGCCCACAGCATCCAGAGAGCCAGATCAGATGATGCTGAGTGTCTCATGAAATTAGGCTGTAGGCCACATTCAGTCCTCAGGGCACAGATTCCCCACTCCAGATCTATAGCTGGCCATTGTGGAGAATCTAGAAGGAATATCAGTACTAGGATCTGGGAAATCTAACAAAAATATTGAGCATGGGAGTGGGTCCATGATTCACTCCAAATAATTTACCAAATAATTTAGCATACTTGTTCTATATTTACCATGCTTCTTTCCATAAAAGAAAATCATTCTGGCTAAGTAACTCCCCAACAATTAGAGTCGTATATTTCTGATTGGCATGGATGTTTGAGACTTCCCATCTCAAGAACTCCTGGGTTACAGCTCCTTGTAGAGTTGCAGCTCTGTCTCTATGGTGGGTTTCCTGCCTTGCTGTGAGCTTGTGAGTGATTTTGACACTTGGGGTAATATAAGAATTTCTGATGGGGAAAGCAGAGTGAGTGAGTGGATCAAGGGCTAGCATTGCCCGGGGAGGACTGGGGGCCAGGGGGGACTCCAGACAAGACTGAAGTCATTAGGAGAATTTTCACTTTAGCTGTTGGCATCAAATGCCACTTGCGGTTTTAACAGAGCCCTTCACTTTCCATTCCTGCTTGCGATCTAACCTTTTCAAACACTGATACCAATATGAAATTACCCAAAATAAAAGAGCAGCCAGCATCTGGAAATGATCTGAGTGTAATTCAACAAAGTACAGGCATGTTTCTTTAAAGGACATAGTTGTAGTTCAAATGATATTTCACAAGATGTGACACGCTGCAGTACCTAACCGAATTATGTTACAAAGTTTCAGCAGTAATCAAATTTTAAAACTGGCATTAAAAACACCCACCGTCACGTTGTAAAACTGGAAGGCTTAATCAACAGGTTCATAACAAACTCGACAAGTCTGAGAAATCCCAGCTTGCACTTTTTCTATGATGGAATGGGTAGGATCGACCGTGGGATAGGAAACGCTCTGGATGTCACAGGTGCATCATGTGGTTATGAATACACTAGCAGTGGGTGCACTAGGCAGAGAATGGATTCAGTGACATTCCCCCCCTCCAATTGTTCACTATTTCTCCCTCCTTGATGGACTGATTGGCGGCCACTTCACTCGTTGAATCGTTTTAAGTGTACTCTTTAGAACAGGAATGGGAAAATTATTCTGCCCTCCCACCCTGATGGTTTGGCCTACAACTCCCATCAGCCCTCATCATTGGCAATGCTGCCTAGGGCTGATGAGAGCTGTAGGCCAAAACATCTGGAGGGCCACAAGTTGCCCACCCCTGCCTTAGATGCCTTACCTGTAGTTAGCAGAAATGTTCCTTGATGGCTTACTCATTTTGCCCAACTGACAGGATGGTAAATTTCTGGACGGTCTAATAATTTGTCTAATAATCAATCAGTCAAATGTATTACAGTCAATAGACCCAAAAATAAATAAAACATACACCAGAATCTCAAAACAAGCAGATATTTGTCTAATTAAAAGATGACAACCTTAGCCCAAGGCCATCCAGAGAACATCATGGCTGGGTAGTGATTTCCTTTAGTCAATATATCCCTTTGCTTTGGTAAACTTAAGCCCAGTTTAAACCAGGCACCAGGCATGTAAAGCAACAGCAACCTACCCATGTGATAAGTGCTGATCTGAACTGGCCTGGGTTACTGGCACTTACACATATAGCATTACCAGTCCAGTGTGGCCTGTAGCAAGGCCACAGAGCCCTGGTGCTCTAATGCTGTACCAGCAGCCAATAATTCAGTGAATTATGTCACTGAAGCTTGTAATTCCCTGTCTTGGAATATAAGCATCAGCATCTCATGAAGCTCACAAGCATTATAGCTCCATTGTCCATAGTTCTCCCTCCTGCTCAGATTGTAATCACTCACCTTCTCTCTCTCTCCTATCTCCTACAGACCCCCTTACCTCTTAACTGGCCATGGCAGAGCTACCTCCCACCTGTTCCTATGCAGCATCCTCTATTTGAAGGGCCATCCTGTACAATTCCAGTTTAAAGATAAAGCACCATAAGTACTTTTGCCCATCGCCAGTTAGCACCTAGACAGCAGACTGAACAAGGCACACAGCTCACCTGGCCACAGCCTTCCATACTATGGTGAGATGTGTACTGTATTTCTGTGGAGGAAGGGGGGGGCTGGCTGGCCCGCCAGACCCCCACCCTTTCCTACTTCAAAGGAACCAAGACCCCCTGAGATCTCAAGATACCGACTGCCAGCCTCAGCTGTCTGCAATCCTACTTGGATCTCTGTTTAGACTGCCTTCAATTCTGTAACCTGGTCCTAGATACTGAACCAACGAGTAACTACAACCACCCATGGGGGTAAAACCAACGTTTATTCTGGTAGCATCCAACAGCTTAGGGAAATGAGAGAAGCACACAAAATAAAGAGAGAGACACTTTAGTACACAGAAATAGAGCTAAAACACAATAAAACCTGATTCCTTAATAACTCTCAGGCACACACCAGTTACCTGAGGGTGTTCTCTTCAAGGGTTAAATCCAGCACAGCCTTGTTGCCCGAGGAGAACCACTCCATCTACCCGCAGGTCTGAGATGGGTGAAACTCCTACAAGGCTTGCCTTTACTAGAGCACTCAATCCAGCTAATTTTACCAGGAGCTGCCTGGGGTCGGTTCCGGAGTGGGCCCCCCCTAAAGGCTTGGGCCCCTCGCTGGCGCGCTGCCATGGCTCCAACCAGGCACGCTACCAAAAAGACTAAGACAAAGACACAAAGGCTACACGTGGGGAAATATACCTTTCCCCCCCTCCCCTCCTCTGCTGCCTCTTAGCCAATCACCATGCACCTCACCTGGCCAGGCAGGGGGAAGGGAACTCATGACTCATGGCTTGAACTATTTACATATGAAAAGCCTAGGCCAGCTTCTCTAGGCATCTAGGTGCCACCCATTCCATCCGAGGCTTTCGTTTCCTCCCAGCCCCCACTTGGTTTGCACATGAGGAGGCGTGTGTTTCTATTTAAATTATAAGAATTATTTCTAAATTTGCATCTATTCCTATAAATTAGCGTGTGTGGATAGGTGCCCTCTTCTGTCCTCTTTTTTGGTGATTCACAAGTGGCCACCCTAAGCAGGAAACTATCTCAAGAGAGTGAATCTTTGATGATGTCCCCACTTCTAGAATAAGTACTTGTCAGTCAGGGAGTATAAAATGTAGTTTTCCTGGGGCCTTCCTGGCACATGGATTACTGTTGTAGCCGCGTGACCTACATACATGAAGGAAAGAAGGAAGGAGGCCTTTGCCACACCTATTGCCAGAGTAGTCAGATAAAGAGGACTGGAGGGTTGGGGAAAAGATAGGTGGGTTGGACAGCAATGAGGGCTCACAGCAGGATGAGAGGAGGAATCTGGCTCCTGCCATGTTTCCATTATTATTATTATTATTATTATTATTATTATTATCTGAAAAGGGCTGAGAATTGAGCTTAGACAGAACTGAGCTATTTTCCACATTTTTAGGGAAATAGTTTGGATAGCTGAGCTGAGCCAATCATGAAACAAGCTCAGTTGGATCCACTCATTACTAGTTTAAATGTGAGCCAGCAATAAGGAACCCTGCACAGAGCCTTTCTTTCTTTCTTTCTTTCTTTCTTTCATCATTTACACAGTGTCACATTTAAAACAAGCCTTAGTCCTTGCCTTGGAGACACACTGAACAATATGTTGTGTGTGGCTTACTCCCACTACCAAGCTGAGGATTTTGACTGACACAAACTCAGTCCAGAAGCAGGGTCACCATCACTCACACACTCTCAAGATAGTTTCCTGCATAGGATCAGGTAGGAGGTAGTCAACTTGGGTTTTGGAGGCTCTTGAGCCCTCACTCCCCCCCTTTCCTCTTAATTTTTTTTTGGGGGGGCATAAACCTATCTTTAGGGGATTTTCTCATTCTCCCCCCCACGGCCCAACCTCTGTCACTAACATCTCTCTCATTGCTGACATCACAGCAGGTGTCACCATCTTGTTTTCTCATCCAGAAGGAAAAAGGATCTTTCCTTTGTACTACCTTCCAAATATCCTTTCACTGATACTTTCTTTCTCCTTGGCTCTTAAAAGAGTTAGTTGACTATTATTATTGCTCCTAAGCAGGGCTGGTACAAGGCAGTTTGGTGCCCTAGGCAAGATCAGATATTTAGCGCCCCCCCTTCCCACTTGAGCCCTCCCTCCCTATTTCTGGCACCCCCTTTAGCCCTGCGCCCTAGGCAGCTGCCTAGTTGGCCTAATGGTAGCACCGGCGCTGCTCCTAAGCGCCCTCTCCCCCCCTGATCGGGACAGGTCAGCTCCCTGGTTTAACAGGGAGCTGCTGAGGCCAATGAAACAAGAAGGATGATGGCTACAGAGTGCTGAGGGAGGAAAAACTCAGGACAAACCAGGCTAAACAGGGGTTACAGAATCCAAGGGAAGACCTTTGTCAGGGCCGCCTCTCTCCCTCTCCTTCAGAAGACAGACACAGAAGCTGATCTTCTAATCAGGAGCTTTATTATGTTAATGCAGCAATCAGTAACAAAAGAAACAAGTGGTGTTAGAATTCTATACAGAATCAGTTCATTAAGGAAATGCAACCCCATGGCAAGAAAGTTGATTTCAGACTGAGTGTCAATCACAGCTGCCCCCCTCCACCTCTCAAAACACCAAAAGCCAGCCCCAAGGTGGTTCATGTTGCTTCAGAGACAGCCCGCTTGACTTGGAACATCTTATACTTCCCCGTTGATCTTCCCTCCTTAATTGATGTCTCACTCTCAGATCTGTCACACCCATCCCCCCTTCTGCTCCTCATCAGAGTTGCCCTGGTTTCCTTCCCACAGTATCTGGGATTGACTTATTCCCTCCCACCTCTTTGCTTATCTGCAGTTTGGCTGACCTTGGCACTACATTATCGAATCCCCCCTCCTCCAGTCTTCTGAATCAGAATCAGTGGAAGACCGACAACCTGGTCTTCTGCGCAGGTTCAATGCTAAGGGGGTAGCGGGTGCTGGGGCGGGCCTTCTCCGAGGTCCCCAGCGCCTCGCCTTAGCCCAGAACAAAGGGATAACTTATAGCCACAAAAGTATCTTTTAGAAAACAAGTTTATTTACAAAATTACCTTCACAAAACTCAGACCCACGCCAGCAATACAGCTTATCAGTACGGTACAAAGTAGCAAGCAAAAGCCTCAAGGACAACGTGATTTCAGGGCTCTCAGCTAGTTAGTTTAGCTCGGGTCCCGGCAGAGGCCCGGTCAACTGCACGCTGCTAGCTGGGTTCCCGGCGGAGGCCCGGTCTACCCAAGCGGCTAGCTGGGTTCCCGGCGGGGCCCGGTCTACCCAAGCGGCTAGCTGGGTTCCCGGCGGGGCCCGGTCTACCCAAGCGGCTAGCTGGGTTCCCGGCGGAGGCCCGGTCTACCCAAGCAGCTAGCTGGGTTCCCGGCGGGGCCCGGTCTACCCAAGCGGCTTGTGAGTGATTTCAGCTTGGTTTCCCGGGGGTCCAGTCAACCCAAGCGGCCAGTGATTTCAGCTTGGTTTCCCGGGGGTCCGGTCAACCCAAGCGGCCAGTGATTTCAGCTTGGTTTCCTGGGGTTGCTGATCCTTCGTTCCCTTACCCCAGGCATGGGCAAGATTGCTGATCAGGTCCAGAGAAACGTTCCCTTGTGCAGGGTGTTTTATACCTTGGTGTTTCAGGTAGCCCCTCCCTCCGTGATCAGGTGGGTTGACACCCTCCCTGAGGGCGGCCTTTTGGGTCAGGTGGGGTGACGCCTTCCCCCCGTGGGATGGGGTCCCTTTGAGGGCCTTTCTGCCGCTTGTGGAATTAGTTATTAAAGCTGAAACTGTGATTCCCCCAGATTATGAGAGTTGTTTTCCTTGCATAGTGGATGGTTGTCTCCCCCCACTTCCCCCTCCTGGTGGAGTTGGTGACAGGGGCTTAGGTTGGCTTCTCCACAGAATCTATTCCAGCAACCTGAGGAGGCTCTTTTTGCAGCACCAATGGGCCCAATCCTTACAACCTACACTGTAGCAGTGAGAGCAGTAAAGAAGCTCTGCCACCATCATGTCCACACAGAACAGACCAGTGATGCTTTTCCAGATTGTATGAGGCCTTTTTTACTGAGATGCTGGAGAGTACAAGCGACACTAGTTGTTGGCTTGCTGTGAACAATTCTCTTAATTCTTTGTGGACAAAGTTGCTCAGGACCTGCCTTGACTTGGACTCCAATATTGGGGCACATCAGATTGAACAACCACTTGTCTTGTTGTTTTGGATTCTTTTCAGCTTGTAGATCTTGAGAATGTGGACAGAGTGTCTGGAGCAGTGAGAGCTACCTCCTGTTTACTCAACCTTTACTTTTCTTGGCTGATGAAATCAGCCAACAGGTGACTAGTGCCACAGCTAAGGGACATAATACCTCTTTGCAGGATGGGGGGCTATTCCCTCTTGCCTAAAAGAGGCAGAAATAAGACTTTCATTAATGAAACCTCCCCTTGACCCAGTAGATTTGATTAATTATAGGCCAGTGTCAAATGTACCACTCTTGGCCAAGGTGATCAAAAAGGTGGTGGCATTGCAGCTCCAGACACTAATTATCTAGACCAGGGCTCGGGTCCCCAGATGTTGCTGGTCTACAGCTCCCAGAATACCTGGCTAATGGCAAGGGATTCTGGGAGCTGTAGTTCAGCAACATCTGGGGAACCAAGGTTGGAGAGCCCTGATCTAGACCCATTTCAATCATGCTTTCAGCTGTGATATGGGACTGGGACTACTTTGATCACTTTGGTAGATCACCTACACCTGTACACCAGGAACTGGATGTGGGAAGTGTGACCTTGTTAATTCTCCTGGGCCTCTTGGTGGCTTTGACCATGGTATCCTTCTGGACTGCCTAGTGGATTATTGTTCAGCCCTATGGCCTTTGGCAGGTTCTATCCTGTCCTACATGTTATTTAATATCTACAGGAAACTGCTGGGAGAGGTCATGCTGATGACTTCCAGTTCTATAACTCCTTGTCATCTAATACCAAAGAAGCAGTGGATAACTTTGAATATTGCCTGGGTTCGATAATGGGCTGGACAAGGGTGAACAAGCTGAGGTGAGATCCAGACAAGACAGAGGTGCTGTAGGTCAGTAGAAAGCCTGACTCAGGATTGGGATTCAACCTTTTCTAGAATGGGTTACGCTCCCCCTGAAGGATCAGGTCCATAGCTTGGGAGCACTTCTCAATCCTAAGCTGTCCCTGGATCTTTAGCTGGTGGCCTGTGACAGGGAGTGTATTTGCACATTAGTGCACCAGCTGTGACCTTTCCTGAGTCTGTCTGATTTGGCAACGGCTCTCCATGCCTTGGTTACACCACACTTAGACTACTGTTTTATTTTAAATTGATTGAGCACACACTGCCTTGGTGGACCTTTGGCAAAAGGGTGGTATAGAAATGTTAATAATGATAGTGGCAGAATGGAATCCTTAGGCTGCAATCCTACATACTAATGTAATGAGTAAGCACCATTGAACATAGCAGGACTATCTTTGAGTATTTGTAGAGCAGTGTTCTCCAACCTTGGGTCCCCAGATGTTTATGGCCTACAACTCCCAGCATGCTGGGAGTTGTAGGCCAAAAACATATGGGGACCCAAGGTTGGAGAACACTGTAATGTAGAGGTTTGAGTTGTAAGTCCATTTTCACACCTTGAGACTTAAATCCACATTGAGTGTCTCCCTCTCTATTTATGTTGACCCTGGACCCCGGAAACAGAGAGGGTGGGAGAGAGATCTCCCTCTTTGGACTTCTACTGAACTCAAGGCTGATTAATGTTCTATAATTGTTACTTTGAGCAATTATTAATTCTTAGATTAGATTTCAGTCTTGTTTTATTCAAGTGTATGTATGATTATGATACATTTATTTCAGCAATGTCGAATGTGATAGCTTGTAACTTTATTATTTTCCCATTAAGTAAGCAGATGTTAAAATGCACCTGAAAAATAGGCAACGTTCATCATCTCTTGACTGCCTTGACCCTTCCCACCTGAGAACATTCCTGGGGTCCCTGATGTTGACATCTGGTCATTGATAAAGCAGAAGAGAGGAGACTAGAGGTACATGCAGCACAAGAGTGGCCACTCTGACCAACCTAGGTTTTATGTTTGAATTATAAAGAGATGTTGAGCAACACCTTCTTTAAGACTTATTCATGAAAACTCACAAGAGCTGAGAGAAGCAGGATCTTACATCAAGGGTACGGTGACACAGCCCAGATATATACAGCTCAAACTGACCTGAGATGAGAATAATTTGGTCCACATCTGTTCTGGACTAATTTCATGGTGTGTATATTTGCTAACCAGATGCCAAACTTGTGTTATGATGCAGATTGGGTGGTGGATAGTTGGTGGTCTCAGTGGAAACATCTATATGCTCACTGTGTCCAAGGCCTACATTGCCACCCTCTTCACAACTATTGACCATCTGGTTTGTGAACACACAAAGTACAAAACAGATTCTGGATAGCTTAAAGCACTGAAACACACACGCCGCCACAAATTATGGATGAATCTGTCAGTTGTGATTTCTCTCCATTACTCATTTTTCCAATGTTCAGTTCATTCTGTTCTGTATCAGTTTGTGATAATAATATTTAGTCTGCTGCACAGAAATCCATACACATTTTCCTAATATACACAGTTTGTAAGCACTTTCGTCTAATATTGGCATTTTTGCATGCACTTTGCTTTATATATGTATTTTCCCAAGCAATTCCCCTTCTATAACACTTTTTCGGGTATGTGCTTCTCCCTAATATGTGCATTTTTGTGCACATTTCCCCCTAATATATGGATTTTTACCACATTTTTTGGTTTGGAGAACTGCATTGCAAAATCTGGAAAAGTGCAATTAACAAAAGATAACTGTGTTCCAGTTCACAAGTGTGAATTGGTAAATCCATATCAAAATGTGAATTGAATGAAATTCTCCCCTATCCCTAATTATGGCTATGTGATTGTACCCCAAGAACTCCAGGTATACAAAGACGTGAATCTATATGAGACCCAGACATGGAAGGATGATGTAGATGTACTGCTGCAGGAAGCAGAGCTCAGTCTGTATAATACAAACCATTGTCTGGATGCTGTTTTATGTTAATCATATTCTTACTAATTGCTGTTCTTCTTTTGCCATTGTTTATTTCTCTTAAATGGCTTTTAAAGGGATACAGGTTTGGCCAACAACAGGTTTGCAGCACATCTTGAACTCATTTCCAAGTTATTAGCCATATGCTCATTGCTTTTTATTGCAAAAGACCTGCTCAGGGCAGGATCCCAAGCCTGCACACAGAGAAAAATGAATGATAAACGAGCATCTGCTTGCTTAAAACCTTGGCTTGATGTAGGTTTGCTTTCTTTAGCATTTAATTCTCATCCTGGCAGTCTTTCTCTCATTCCAGAGGCATACAAGTATTTTTTCCCTTCACTTTGATTAAATGTTTTCTTTGATAAAATACTTAATAATAAACTTTTCTTGACATTTACACATTCATGAAGGGAAAAAAAAGACCCAAATAATTATAGGGGAGACTCTGCACTGTTGTAGGAGCCAGAATAAGCTGTTGCTTTACCCTTATTCAATCAAGAATGAGGCTTACTGTTCTTAACTGAACTGATTTTTTTCTTCTTCGAAGTGTAGGGATTATTAGTCATATCCCAAAGCATTTAAAAAAAAACAACACACAAAAACAAATCCCCCCCCCCCATCATCTTAATGGACAATTCAGAATATCCTTCTAACCTCTGAAAGTAGGCAGGTGCATTCCTTAATGCCAATAGCATCCCATTGGTGCCAGGGAATCAAACCAAACTTGAACCTAAAGCCAGAACAAGCCTTTATTTTTTTCCTGAATGGGAACTGAACATGGACCATTATCTGAACCTGAATGGGAACAGACCCCATTCTGGTTCAGGATAAGGGTTCAACCAAACAACAAAACAGCGAATGTAGTATACTCACTGGCTCCACCAGAATGAGACTCAGAATGAGCATATAAAATAAAACCAGTGGGTTGTATCAAGCTTCTTTTTTTGGCCATGGGAGCATTACCTAAGCAGAGTTCTTCTCAGGATGCCCTCGCTGGAGAAAAAAGGCAGGCAGTGATCTTCAACAATTCCCCCTCCCTCTGCGGCCCAAAGCATCACCTCCCCCATTGTTCCAGAGAGTCTCCAAACTCTCTGGAGCAGATTTGTGGTGGAGACAGAGGGAACTATAGGGAGAGGGGGCAGACTCAACTAAGATGAGATCACTACCGCCCCCACTCTGCCATCCAGAGATTTCTTCCCTGGATCAGAAGCCTCCCATAGGCAGAAGGAACCATTCTATCCAAGGTCAGCAGATAATGTATCCAACCCATCTGGGAGGATTTATATATTTGCGGTTTATACAGACTTCAAGGGCTGGGCCTGGGAAGCATTAGGCAGATATTGGACTGGAAACATGCTTCCCCTTTATGACAGGAGTTTGGTCAACAGACAAGTTACCACATAAAGATCCATCTCTTTAAAGTTGACAATTCTTTGTTTCCCTTGTATTAAGTCAGTTGAAAACTACATACCGGTAATCTTGAAATTTACTAATTACAATGAGAGTTCTATGATTATTTACTAAGTCCTTTCCTTTCCTTCTTCAGAATTGATATGGTTGCTTCTTCACCTATTATACATATCTCTGATTGTACAATTAAAATGAAACAGTACAAATAAAATAAGCATGTATTTGTTAAGTACTTAGAATTCATTTTTTTATTCATGCATGCCTCACAGTACTTCTTGCTGATGCTTAGTTGCAACAATTTAGACCAATTAGTTTTGCTTTGCATGGATCCAATCATAACTTTGTTCTGTATTATTTCTTCTGCATCAGTGAGCAATTAAAAAAAAAACCTGGACAAAAATCATATTTATTTTCATACGTAATTTCTATGTAATTTATTTATTATTTATTATTTTTATTTATTTATCGCCCATCTAGCCGGCAACCGGCCACCCTGGGCGATGTACACAGATAAAAACATGAGTAGACATGTATAGGATTGCATTGTAACTGCCTGGTATGCATCCACTCTCTTAGATCTTATGGTCCCCAAACATTAGCCATAGGATACTTTGGATTCCAAGATTTGAGGTCGGAAACAGAGCTCCGACCTCAGAGCTGGGAACCGCACTCCAATCTGCTTCCCCCTCTCACAGCTGGTGCGGAAAGAACTGTTCCAGCTGCCTCTCTGAGGTCGGGAACTTGATCTTGCAGTGGGGGGTAAGGGGGGCATTCCAGGGGGCGGAGAGGGGAGGAGACTACAGAAGCCAGGATATGAGCTATCTACCCTGTGTCCTCTGCAGCTTCCTTCTCTCCCTCTCCAAAATGCTCCAGCTAGACAGCCGAAAATGGCCGTCCAGCAAAAATGCAAAGCAGGAGGTGGAGATCCACTGCTCCTCCCACTCTGCATAGGATGCTCATAAGCCTCCAAGTTCAGGGGCATATGAGCATCGAGGGCACAACCCATAGGATTGCACCCTAAGCCTGCTTAGCATGAGCCGTGCAACCAACTGGTGTGTGTGTGTGTGTGTGTGCGCGTGCGCGCGCCCATGTGTTTTTTGAACATCACTACAAAAAAAAACTTGGCAAATGTAGAGTTGCCACATCATCATCGACCAACAGTCAATATAAAAATAAAGTAATGGAAGTGTCCACTCAGGGGTTCTTAATTCCTGTCAGAAGCTAACTGGAATGTTCTAAAGTTAACATTCCATTTCAAAGGCAAGGAGTAACCCTCTTGTTGTCCACATAGAATAAAAAGCAGCTCTAGGTCAAAACAAGTAAAAAGCTATTTGCTGATTATAGGGATGTAGCATTTGGAGTACATTATTGTAGCCACCTTCTTAATAAGTAAGAGCACTTGTATACTGACATTTTATGCCACCTTGGGAGGGCTTCTGTCATGAAATATTTCATTTAAAATAAAATGTTTCATTTAAAACGTGCTATTTTTGATTAATTGTTGATAGGAACTTACCGTGTTTCTGAGAAAAGGGGAAAACTGAAAAAAGCAGTTGCATAAGTAACTGTGCAAATATATCTATTTCATTCAAGGGGGAAGGATGTACATAATTCAAGCACCATGTAAAACAGATAAATTGTTACTATTATGACTGCATTGGGCATTAGCTCAGTACCCGATGGAATAGCAACCTGGCAAACAAATAAAATTGTCACAATGAAGAGAATGACCGTATGTGCATATGCATTTCTGTATTTTTTAAAAGCATAATTATGCCCAGTCCTCAGGATCTGAATTAACATGCCAACTAACACACACATACACACAGGAACGGTGCAGGGCTGTTTGGCGCCCTAGGCCAAATTATATTTAGCGCCCCCCCTCGTGCCGTGGGGGGGGCTCCGGAGCAAAGCAGCCCTGCTCTGCAAAAACCCCCGCGCCGCCGGTGCCACCACCACCTACCTTCTCCCCGCCCCCGCTGCTGGCTGCTGCTGCTGCTGCCGCCGCCTCCTCCTCCGACGCGACAGGACCCCCGCGCTTTTTTTTTTTGCCGGGGAAACCAGGGCAACAGGGCTGTTTAAGCCCTGTTGCCCTGGTTCCTCCTGCCAAAACAACGCCGGCGGGGCTCCGGAAACGACGGGAAGGTAGGTAGGTGGTTGGCGGCGGGCGGACGCACGCGCGGGGGGGAGGTGCGGCGGCGGCGGCCGGCAAGCGGGCGGGGAGGCGCGGCGGAGGCGGCAGGCAGGGCAGGAGCACGCCGGAGGCGAGGAAGGGGCGCAGAAACTCTGCGCCCTCTTCCGCCACGCGCCCTAGGCAGCCGCCTGGGTCTGCCTAACGGTAGCGCCGGCCCTGCATACACACACACAATTAAAAATCCTAACCTTGTAAAAATTACACAATCTTTGCTTAAGTTCCTCCAACATATAGGCTGGGTTCGCACAACATGACAACCCATCGTGGCTGACAAGGCATGGGTTGTCGTGTTGTGTGAACCCAGACCGTTTCCTGAAGGGTGGCTTGTTTGAGGGCAACAAGCCATTCTCACAACCCATGGCTTGTTGTAGGGATTGTTGTACCCATGATAGGTTGTCATGCTGTCCTAAGCCAGGCAACTGGCCCCATCATGGGTACCAGGAAGCAGCTATTGAGCTGCTTGGCAAAACAGCAGACACCCCCCTGAACATTGCCCAGGTGAGGCATGCCCTTTCGGAACTGCAAAAGTGCACATCCAACTAATTTTTTAAAAAACAATAAAAATAAGAAAACATTTGCACATATTTGGGGCACAATTTTTTTTGTAAAGGGGTGACGAAGAACCAGTGAGAGCCCCTCCAATGTGCCACTTGGGCACTTTGAAGGGGCTGTCACTAGCTGTCAGAATGGAGATAACTTTTCGTGATCTCCGGGAAAAAGAAAAAAAAACCCAGGGTAACAGGGACAAAAGGACTGTGTGCGAACTCAAAAGGGCTCGTGATTGTGGCGGGAGGAGGGCAGATGAGTCAGTCCTGCCAGCCACGGGGTGCCCTGGGATATCTGTGGGAGGACCGAGGGGGAAGGAGGGGGAAGGAGGGGACAAACAACCCACGGTGAGCCCGATCATCTGTTGGGCACACCATGGGTTGTTCGCACATGGCTTATTGGCAGGCTGGGTTGTTGTGACATGCAAACACATTCATAGTGTCATGTTATTATTTATTGTTTATCGAGAGGTGTGCTATTTTTTAAATTTTTGCTCCTTCCCTTTTTTATCTTCCTTATTAGATTACCCCCCTTCCTCTTTTTTTCATGTAAACTATTCATTCATCAGCTGTGCAATCTAAGAGGTCTTTTACCCATTGATTCACATCATCAGACCTGGTGCCTTTCTGTTTTTGCAGTATGATAGGTTTGCCTAGGAGAGTGCTCTATTTTTAAGATACTGTACATACATAGCCTGGAGAAAATTGAATAGAATAGGATTTGTTTAAGATTGCATTAATTCTGATTCTGATTTCTTTCCAGGAGGATGATAGATGATCATATGACAGCACAGTTCCAGTAAGCATGAAAGAACATAGGAACTTGAGAGGCTGTGCGGGATCAATCCAAAGGCCCATCTAGTCCAGCATTCTGTTCCCACAGTGGCTAGCCAAATGTCTATGGGAAGCCCACAAGCAGCATATGTGCGCAATAGCACCCACCCACTCATGTTCCTCAACTATTGGCATTCAGAGGCATACCTCTGACATAACCATCAGGACTATTTATTTATTATTATATTTATACCCCGCCTTTTTTCCTGCAAGGAACCCAAGGCGGCTTACACAATCCTCCTCCTCTCCATTTTATCCTCACAACAACCCTGTGAGGTAGGTTAGGCTGAGAGTCAGTGACTGGCCCAAAGTCACCCAGTGGGTTTCATGGCCGAGCGGGGACTAGGACCCGGATCTCCCGAGTCCCAGTCCAATACTCTCACCACTACGCCATGCCGGCTAGTAGCCATCGATAGCCTTCTCCTCCAGGAATTTGTCCAATCCCCTTTTAAAGCCCTCCAAATTGGTGCCCATTACTGCATCTCGTGGAAGTGAATTACATAGTTTAACTATGCACTGTGTGAAGAAGTACATCCTTTGATCTGTCCTGAATCTCCCACCATTCGGCTTCATAGGATGACCCTGGGTTCTACTATGATGAAAGGGGGAGAAAATGTTTCCTTATCCATTTTCTCATATATTATGTACTTCATATATACTTTAGGCAGCCAGCATTGTTGTGTGTGCTCCCACACGAAAGGGTTTCTCTCTTAAAGGCAGCCTAAAAATAATTTTAAATAAAAACACATATGTTCCTCCTCGTGTACATGTGGTGAGAAGCCATGACCTATTGTGGCTTTCTGTGACATATCTAAATTATCTATACATCTATACAAATCTATGTGGGGAATTCCTCAAGTATGTGGCAGCTCTAAGTATTCCTTCAATGAGCAGGTGCTCTGTTCACCCACCAAGTTCAATTCAGCTAAGAGTATTAGGAGCTATTTGCATTCTCCACTAAGTTTCTCCACACTAAGCATAAGAGAGGTCTGCGAGAGATTCGACCGCCAAAGCAGAACCACCACTCAGGGCCTAGTGTACTCTAGGGATGTTATTGTTGCACGAGTGTCAAATGGAGATCTATGGTGGGGATCTAAGCGGAGGTCTTCCAAAGCAGCTTTCTGTTGTGATGGTTTTAATTTTGATGAAAGCTCCATATTCCACTTAGACTGAATGCAATCTAGGCCTGGCTGCACTCCTTTTTGGACAAATGAAATGTGTCGAGTTTGCAAAATGCAACAAAGCTCTATAGCATTTGTTGCATATCTGGGAAATCTGTTGCACTCAATGTGTTTGGCCCCAAATTTGGAGACTATGCTGTGTTTGAGTTCTAGGTCTTGCCATGTGGCAGAGGGTGGCAGTTCAAATTCGTCTTGAAGGGTTTAGATTGGAATGATTTAAAACAGGGATGGGGAACCTCTGATGCATGGGCCAGATCTGACCTGCAACCTTCTTCTGCTATTAACTCTGACCTGCAATCAGAGATAAGAGGGTATTTAAAGGCATTTAAACTGTAAATACCCTGCTCTCAAACACCCTGCATTGAGCTGTGCTTTGCAGGCATGAAAGCTGTTGCACCCCTCTAACTCTCTCCGTGCATGGGTAATTTCACAGGGCAACCAAGGCAGTTTCAGTGCCTGAACCAGACCTACACCATGATTGAAATGGATCTATCGCAGGGGTGGGCAACCTGGGCTCATTCAGATGTTTTGAAGTA
Source organism: Shinisaurus crocodilurus (assembly GCA_021292165.1). Classification (NCBI taxonomy): domain Eukaryota; kingdom Metazoa; phylum Chordata; class Lepidosauria; order Squamata; family Shinisauridae; genus Shinisaurus; species Shinisaurus crocodilurus. The sequence goes on along the minus strand of CM037879.1, from coordinate 73,014,309 downwards.
CAACTCCCATCAGCCCATCAGCATGGCCAATGGTTGGGAATTAGGGGAGTTGTAGTTCAAAACATCCGGAATGCACCAGGATGCCTACCCCTGATCTACTGCATATATATTGTGTTTTTGCATGTGAAGAACATGAGAAGAAGAGCCCTACTCCCACATCCTGTCTCATACAGTGGCCAACCAGATGTCTCTTCAATGCCCACAAGCAGGACATGATGGTAATATCCCTCTCTCACTGTTGTTATCTAGCAAGTGGTAATTCAGAGGCATAGGGTACAATCCTATGCATGTTTAGACAGAAGGAAAGGCCTACAACTCCCAGCATTCCCCAGCCAGCATGTTGGCTGGGGAATGCTGGGCTGTGAATTCATAGATTCATAGATCATAGAGTTGGAAGGGGCCTACAAGGCCATCAAGTCCAACCCCCTGCTCAATGCAGGAAACTAGAGGAGGGGTCTCCCATCCAAGTAATAACCAGGCCTGACCCTGCTTAGCTTTCCACACTCAGACAAGCTGAGCCAGCATTGTAGGACATTTTTCTGTCTAAACATGCATAGGACTGTGCCCATACAGCCTCTGAACCTGGAGGCAGCATATAGCCATAATGATAGCCTTATCCTGCATGAATTTGTCTGATGCCCTATTAAAGCCATCTGAGCTAGTGGTCGTCACCACATCTTGTGGCAATGAAGTCCACTGGCTAACTATGCACTGTCAGAAGTGCTTTCTTTTGTCCTTCCTGACTCTTCCACCATTTAGCTTCACTAGATGACCCCGGGCTCTAGTATTACAAGATGGGGGGGGGGATTCTCCCTACCCACTTTCTCTTTACCATGCATAATTTTATACATCTTTGTTGTGTCCCCTCTTACTTGCCCCTTTTTTGATATTAGGAAGCACCCAGTGTTTCAACCTTCCCATATAAAGGGAGTTCTTCCACCACTCTGATCATTTTTGTTGCCCTTTTCTGCAATATTCTACATTCCTTGCAAAAGACCTAAATGTGCTAAACATGCATGCCCCGTATAATATGAATCAGCCCTTAGACATGGCAATGGGAAGTAAAGGAGGGGGCCTCATAGGCAGAAGCCATTTTTTAAAAAATTATATCAAGAGAAGACCAGCACCATCTCTTGTATTTGGTAAGCTATAGGAACACAGTCTAGACCTTGAGGCATTCATTTAATGTTCTTGAGGGAAACCATTCATGCAACCCTAAAACAGTCTGCTGCTCATGTAAAACACAATATGATTGTTGCAAAATATAATTGATTGGACTTAGTTTACAAGAAAGCTTTCTCAGCAGATGTCTCATAGACACTGTTGCTACCAGACTGTTTGGGGTTAGCAATGGATCTAAGAGCACTGCAAGGCCAAAAATCTCTCAGATCAGATGGGGAATGATTCCAGGAAGGTTGAATGTTCCCACAACCTCCAAGTCACAGGATCCACCAACCTTCATTAACTTAGTTTTATCATCCTCCAAGGATTATGGAATTATATACAGAAAACATGGGCTCCAGCCCCTGAAGGACTCAGCAATCAAATCTAGAAATGGTGCAACAAAGGAGAAGGGAAAAGAAAAAGACAGAGTTCAAAACAAACATATAATTTCCCCATGGAATTCCTCATTTTTAAGTTCCCACAATTCTGCATATGAATGCGATTAGTAGATGAAAAGAATTCACACATTTGAAAAGCCAAGTACCTTTAGATCAAAGAATGTAACCATTACAGCCAATTTTGCATTGGCCCAAATTTATAAGAAATAGCCACCACCACCCCTTTTAAGTGGATACAGAACAGAGATAATGCTTCTAGAAACTGGCAAGTGTCTGGCTTTTTCCCTGTACTGTTCAATTACGAAACAGAACTGTAAGGAAGATGATAAGAAAACTATGTTAAAAACAGTAGTGTGAATAAATAGAACAATATGTATCCAACGTATCAGTGGAGTGCAGAATATAGACTGAGACACAGATACTTTTTTTTCTGAATTAGAATGCTCATTTCCCCCTTAAGTTTCTAGATCTCAAGGCTGAAAAAAAGCATTTGAAAATATGTCTGCTGAAGTGGTTGGTGTGGGACCTCTGTGCCACACTATACGCTGGTTAGCCCCTCTTCCACTTCCTTTATTGCCACTCTCAGGGTCAAAAACAGACATTACTTTAAATTTTTATCTAGCTACTACATCTTATTTTTCCCTTCATTTTTACTCTTGAGTAGGCAAAGGGGCCCAATCTAGATCTTAAAAGAACTCCTACACACACACACACCACTCTAGGTTCCTGATCAAAACTGGGAGCACTGCACCTACTTTAGGGTAAAAATGAAAACAGATGCATCTGCTAGGTACAGATGTAAAGTAATGTCTATGGCAAGGCTCTCCTACCTTGGGTCCCCAGATGTTGCTGGCCTACAGCTCCTCCCAGCATAGCCAGCCAGCATGGCTAATGGCAAGGGATTCTGGGAGCTGTAGTCCAGCAACATCTGGGGACCCAAGGTTGGAGAGCCCTGGTCTATGGTGACCGTCAGCCTATGCTACCTGCAGGCTCCCCTTTCTTGCACCCTGCCAACTCCACATGTGATAAACAGACATCACCTTGGCAAACCTGCCCATGCATTTCACATGCACACCTGATCATTTACTTACTTACTTACTTGATGGGATGTCTGTTTCAAAAGCTCCTCACTATGATCTCCAAATTCCCCATAAGCTTCCCCAAGTTGAAAAGGAGACTTGGGGTATAAAGTAAAAATGGTTGAAAGGGAAACCTGACACTGGTATGAAAATCTAACAATTGCAACCAGAACAAATTGTGCTAATGAGGCAAAATTATGCAAATGGAATGCCTGCTCACTCAGCAGGTTGAAAGGCAATCCTAAACATAAACATACACTCCCAACATAATAGCTTAAATTATTATAATACTTACAATGTATATTTACTTTTCTCCAAAGTGCTAAAAGTGCTTCCCTCATATTATATCTAGGGCTCTGATAAAAAGGAGTATATACTTTAATGAAATGTGGCAAAAAGCAGTCCCATACCCTCCAACATTTCACAGATGAAAATAGAGACACACATGTGAATTTGTAAGAGGTTTGGTTAAGCAACATGAAGGTGTGATCAAGAGGGTGTGGCCAAGCAACATGAGGGTATGGCCAGGCAACCAAAGGGCATGGTCAGGTACAAAAGTTATTAGAGGAAACACACAAAACTGCAGTATTTTAAGCACAGAAATCTTTGAATTTATGTATTGCATTTAGGGAAGCCTGAGGGGAAAAGAAAACCCCAAATCAATAAATACAACTAACTGTGTGTGTGTGTGTACACACACAACATTAGCAATAAATACAACATTATAATAAAAATAAACATTATTATAAAATAAATAAATAAATCCAACATGGGTGAAAAGTCTTCTTTACAAACAAACAGTCATGTAACCATGACTCTCCTCCCTCTCAGGGTTTGGATCTCAAAATTGAAAACTTTGACTGGTGCTGAACCATCAGTATTTTTCTTTGCTCTCCTGTATCCTGTACTCAGGCCTTCAAACTCCATTCTAGTATTTGAAGTACTGTACTACTTTCTTTCTGATGCTAGATTCTGATGCTAGATCATTGTGAAAAGCAGATTCCGTTTCTGATCCTCCTTGTGTTCTGCTTCTGCCTCTCCCTAAATTTCCCTGCATTAATAGGTAAAAGGCTATAGTTATGAATTGTTTATCCTCATCTCTTATTATATTGTCAGTATTTGCCATGTTATAACATTTGACCCAACTACAACTTTTCTCTTTGTGCAGAAATGCATCCTTTAATTCAATGTGTTTGTAACTAAGGCTGAACATCTAGGCATGCCTATTTATTTATTTTATGAATATTTGTATCAACTTGGCTTGTCAATCACCAACCTGAAACAGCTAATAAGCCATAACAGATCACAGAGACACAAATGTGGAGACCAGAAGTCTCCCCAATGCCATGGCCCTGATCTGGATGGGATGAATTTTAGCTGGAAGACAAAAAAAAAAAAAAAAAAACAACAACAGAAAAACACCCTAGCCACCCACTCTAGGATGCTCTAACCATTTAAGGGCTCTGACCACTCTGAAGCCACTGTGATCTCCAGACCCATGATGGTAATGGTGATTGCTGTTGTTGTCATTATTATTATCATTATGTACCATCAATGTTCATGGTGCTTTACCGAGTACAAGAGAACAGTTCCCTGCCCCAAAGTGCTTACAATCTAAAATGTAATATAGAGGTGACAACAAATGGTAGGAAGGGGTAAACCTGGGGAGGAATATCCCATTATTTCAGTCAAACATAAATTTTAGCCTACTTTCCCCACATTGTGCAGGAAACTCCTTGTTTTAAAAATCTCCCTCCCACTTTGAAAATGGATCCCTCCATGGTGGCTTTGTTCTCATTAGTAGTTTGCCAAAGAAATAATAATACCGGTAATAATATTTAACATTTAGAAATCTCTGAGTGTGCAAAGTGGTTCACAGGCCCACCCTGCAAGCTCCTATTTTCTCCACTCAGAAAAAAACATGTGGGCTCTTTTGTACTTTATTAAAAAAAAAACAAGAACAACAACACTGTGAATTGAACAATAATGCCAAAATGGAATGATGTTTGTTGCTGCTATTTGAGGTAGTTGGGATTTTTTTCTTTCTTTCTCTTCAGGAGGGTGTGTTTTCTGCTAAAAAATTAAATTTTTTAAAATTTCTAATGCATTTTAAAAAAACCAATCCAAAATCCCTGCAGAATAATCCTAATCATTACTGTAGAGAGCTTTCTCCATGGCACTTCGGCATGTGTTAGAAAAAGACTTTCACATGGGGTACACAGGTAGAGCCAAGTAAAATTTACCACTGCTCTGAAAACAGAATAACAGTGCAATCCTATGCATGTGTAATAGGACTTACTCAGAAGTAAGTCCTATTACATTCAATGGGACTTACTCACAGGAAAGTGTGTATATTTTAAAGTAATCTACAACACTGACCATCACATCTGGTGGCAGCAAATTGATTATACATTGTGTGAAGAAGTATCATGTAATTGAGGGATAATTGTGAAATGCTGCTCCTTGCTAGAAGAGCTAGCAGTAGCAGCGCCAGTGCTAGGATGACTTTTCCAGAATTATATTATTTTATGATATTTTATAAGTGGCTTTTGTAATTTTTTTTTTACACTACTTAAACCCTTAATTGTTGATATCTGGTGTTTTTCATGGGGGGGGGGAGTCAGTGCTTGCAGGGCAATCTCTTTCCTTTTGCTTTAAAATGCTCAGGATTGGCACAAATTCAACAGGTGGAGCTTACCCACCCACCCCACACCCCCAAACATGGAACTTCAGAGAGAAGGGGAAATTTCTTGCATTTCCTTCTGACACTGTACCTCACCGGTTAGAGGCACAGAGTCAGCTCTGTCAGGAAATAAAATCTTTGGCAATATAAAGACAGGAATCATGTGATAAATTCCCTCATTCACCTCTCCCTCGGTCCTGGCCAGCGGGTACAGCCTCCACCTCCTTTTCACCCAGCAGAGGCAGCAGGTAGAGCATGCGCATACATACAAGCACGCACACACATCCTTGCGTCTGTTCCCTCCCTGCTTACTGTCTCTCTGTGGGCAGCTGTTCAAGCCTAAGCAGAGCTATCTTAAAGGGGCCATGGGCAAAATTGCAGCCAAGCTAAAAGTTTTAGTTTAGCTGCAATTTTGCCCATGTCCCCTTTAAAAGCTTAAAAGTAGCTTTTGGGAGGCAGGGGAATTCAGGACTCTGCATAGCAAAGTGAGAATCCGTGATGGCTTAAGGGTTTTCGTGACAGTCTCTGCATTTTCGGGACAGTTGGAGACTATGCAGTTCCCTTTCAGCAATTGGCTGGGGCAGGGATGAGGGGGGGTCATGGTAAAAGGAAGTGAAGAGTGAAGCTTGTTAAGATAAGGGGCAAACCGTGATCTGATTAGCTGGGGTCACCACGTTCACCAACTCAGGATGCATTACTCTCAGTCGGGCCTAGTTTACCCTCAGTATCATAAATTTAAAAATAGATCCTTAATAACTAGTATTAATCTTTTCCCTCATTGGTAGGGGAAAGGTTTCATTTGACCCTCCCCTCAGGTTTTTAAGTGTTGATGCTTAGCCTGAGAAGGGTTTATGCGCCTGGTCCTAAAGTGTAAGGGACCGTGTCGTCGCAGGCGGCCATGTAAAGTGGCTGTCCACTTCATAGCCAGGCTGAGATTTGAAAAGGGAGTCTTCCTGGGTCTTCACCAGTGTCCTGCACAGCATACGCTGAAGGGACAATCCTATGCAGGTTTAGACAGGAAAAAAGGCCTACAGCTCCCATGCTGGGAATTGTAGGCCTTCCTTCTGTCTAAACATGGATAGGATCGTGCCCTATGTTGTTTAGCTCTTTCCCTTTATTGAAACTAGTCTAATCTAAACTAGTTATCTTAGCTATTTAAGTAATTTAAAAAGTGTTTTTAAAACGTTTGTGTAAATTTTTTGATGTTTTTATTGCTTGATTTTTTTAATACTGTATTTTATTGTAAAATTGTATTTTCGTTGTATAATTTGTATTTTATTGTGTACTTTTATAATTGTTGTAAACCGCCCAGAGAGCTTCCACTATTGTGCGGTATAGAAATGGAATAAATAAATGTGAGCAGGTGGGGGGTGGGACCACAGGTTAGGGCTAGGGTGTATGCTTTGCATGCAGAATGCCTCAGGTTCAATCCCATCCCTGGCATCTCCACTTAAAAAAAAAAAAAGTTCAGGTGGCAGCTGATACTGAAAGATCTCTGCCTAAGACTCCGGAGAACTGTTGCCAGTGAGGGTAGACACACAGCCTTCAGCTAGATGAACAAAGAGTCTGAGCTGGTATCAGGCAGCTTCCTATGGGAACCCCCCCCCCCCCGAGAGGACATTTTACTGAAGTCTAACACCATTTTTATTGGGACACATTCTTTTCTGTCTGCCGCCCCTGTGATCTCACTTCGTTCCTTAGATTAATGATGGTGCAGGACTCTGTGAACAGAAATGACTTTCATCTACTGAAGGAATTCTGACCATAAGAACATTCAGATTCCTATGCTCAAGGTTTTCCTTGAAGGGAATGTCTTTGTAACATATCTACAAAATCCTGGCTCCAGCAAAGTTAATGGAAATATTGTTACTGACGTCAGAAAAAGCCAAGATTTCATCCTTAGGAACTTCCTAGGGTAAACAAACAGCCTTAACCAAATAATCTTCAGCATTCATAAGGTGAATGTTTAACATTGACATGGAATGTGGCATATTTGAAGAGTATTTCAACCACCCAGTGCTTCAGAAAACAAGGGCTGCCTTCCATATAAACTGGGATAAGAGATACATTTTGGATGGGTAGCACTAGTAATGGATGTGTGATGCATGTTAAGAAAGCATATTTGTATAATGCAGGGATGACAGCAGAAATATATTTTCTGCAATGGGCAGTGTAGATGGATTGGTTAGCTCTGCTCCCAATAATCTGCACAATAATCTGTAATAAAATAAACCTTAAAAATGCGAGATTCTCTCTGTGTCACAATAACACATGAAACAGACCTTTCTAGAAATAAGCAAGTTCTCCACCCCTGTCCCAATGTTTACTCAATCTCAGTCTTTCAGATTTTTCAGAAAATGCTCAAGAACAACAAATGCAATGGGAGCCCATCAGCCTTCTGCAGTTGCCAGCCCTCAATCTTCATCACTGTTCCCCACATGTCCTTGGAGGCAGGTGGTGGCAGGGAGAGAGGAAACATGGCAAAGAGGGCTGACAATGTTGGAGATCCTCATCCTTAGGTTCCTAGGTTTCCCAGCATGCTTCCTGATGCGTCTATGTCTTCCAAGAAGCTGGGGAACTGTCCTTTTCAGTACTTCCTGGCTCAATCCATTGAGCCTGGAGAAATGGTAAACAACAGTTCCATAGGTTTCCGTGGAAATGGATGCCTTGGCATTTAGCCTTCTGCTGCTGCAAGGCCTTCCCATTGCCAGCCTCCTCTCTCCCAATTGCAAGGCTACATGAATTCAGCCTATTATAACCCTGGTCAAAACTTTGGTGAGAGTTTGGGCTCAGCTTGAGAGAGCAAACTCCCAAGGTCATCAACTAACTTGAACCCCTCACCCCACCCCAGCTATGAGACTCAGTCATCTTGCAAGCCCTTCACACTTCCATGTTATAGTTTTGATCTTGCAAAACAGGAGCTGAGCCTACACCTTCAAAAAAAGTAACTCAAGAAGTGACTCTTATAAGCAATCTAGAGTTCTTAATTGTATCTGGCCGACACTAAACACTAAGCAGGTTATGTAGCTGTAGTCAGGAATTCAACTGCCAGTTGAAATTCTAGGAAGCTGGTGATTGTGGTGTTGAACATAACATTCACATTGAGGGAGCCCAATCATTTTAGACCCGTTTCTCTTTGTCTGCCTGCTCCATTTTCATTTCCCTCCTGTGCTTTCATTCTCAATTATTCTCTGAATTACTCTTCTGCTCCGCTCTACTAGTCCTTTCATCACGTTCGTTCCCCTGTATAGACATTTGCAGGGGAAAGGCAATGGGGAGAAACCTTAGACTGCCTGTGAATATGATGAAAAGGCGTGCAAGAAACCCAAGGTAGCTGCCATTTCAGTCCCCTGTTAATGTCTGTTCGTGTGCCTTTGAGATGCGGTAGTGCCACGTTCCTGGCAATCACAGTGATTATTAGTGAGAGAGACTGGCCCCTACACCGGAGGGCATCACAGGCATAGATCATGTCTAAACCTGGTTTTTATATATAGAAAAATTAAGACCTTGCAAATATTTATTAGGTTTTTGAAGGGGTTCAGTCAGTAGGGATAAAAATAAAAGGAGCCCTGATGGATCAGACCATAGGTCCATCTAGTCCAGACTGGCATGCTCCAAATGTGTTGGGACAGCAACTCCCATAATTCCCAGGCCAGCATGGCCAATGCTGCCCAGGAATTATGGGAGTTGCCGTCCCAACACATTTGGAGGGTACCAGGTTGGGGAAGTCTGGACTAGTCCAACATTTTGTTTTCAACTGTGACCAGTTAGTTGCCTCTGGGAAGTTCCTAAGACAGGACATTAAGGCAATAGATTTCATAGATCATAGAGTTGGAAGGGGCCTACAAGGTTATCGAGTCCAACCCCCTGCTCAATGCAGGAAACTAGAGGAGGGGTCTCCCATCCAAGTAATAACCAGGCCTGACCTGGTTATTACCTGGTGTAAGCCACAGGCAGCTGTCCAGTGCATATCCCCTGCTTCCTGTGTTGTACTGCCTCTGAGCATGGAGTTTCATCTGGCTACAGACTAAAAATTTAGGGATGGTTGGAACAGTCTATTTCTGGTCCATGTCACAATTCTACATGTGTTCATTAGTAAGTCCATTCCATCCCATTTGCTCACAAATCTGGGTTAGGTGTTGTTGTTTTTTACAAAAAAGAATCCACATGAAAATTTGCATGTAAATATGTATTTAGATATATGTATTTTTTATCTCAAAGTATGCATGTCTTTTTTATGTGCATTTTGGTACATTTTTAGCCCAAAACTGCATCACAAAATTCAGAGAAGTGTGAAATACAAACAATAACTGGGTTCTGATACACACACTGGTCTGGAAGGTGTGGATCAGGTCAGTTTGCATCAGAAATCACAAAGAATGGATCCCTCAAGTGTCCCTAGTTCCGATAGTCAATACCTGTTGATATATCTATCAAGAATGTGTCTCATCTTTCCACCATTTATTTATTTATTATATTTATTCCCCCCCCCCCCGCGCGCGCGCGCGCCATTTTTCCTCTTGCAAGGAACCCGAGGCGGCTTACATAATCCTCCTCCTCCTCTCCATTTTATTCATTTCATGTGTACCCCACAGTTCTTCTAAAAAGCTCAAGGAGGAAGCACACATCTGGTGCCCAGGCAGCATCTAAGGATGGGCAGTCAGCTGTCTGTGTTGGTTTCTCCCAGTTTCTAATTTGTCCTAAGTTTGGTTCATCCCAAACTTTGAATATTTTACTAAACGTTCACATGAAAATTTGTACGCATTTTTGAGCACCTTTCTCCTAATACAGGCATTTTTGTACACATTGTGCCCAATATATATACATTTTTGCAAGCTATTTTCCTAATATAATGCGCTTTTGAATGTTGTCTTCACAAATATGCACATTTTTGTGTGCACTTTCTCCTAATATATGCATTTTAGTACACTTATTTTGGCTTGGAGAACACTGCAGAGTTCAGAGAAGTGCAAAGTTAGGTACGTTTACATTAAAATGCAAACCAAATGAATTTCTCCCACACCCCTAGCAGTATCCCATTCAAGTACTGACCAGGCCTAGATCTGCTTCACTTGAGTAAGATTGGTATATCATGGGCTTTCAGACTATGGCCCAATCCTAGCAATCTAAACTAGCAACCACCATAACATCCTGAAGTAGTAAACTCTGCAAGGGTGCAATCCTATGTCCCTCTGACCTTGTCTGGGGGAACACAGGATTGGGGCTGGAAGGTGCTGTGACCTTGGAAACCCCTCGTAGCTGGCACGGTTCTTTCTGCACCAGCAGGGAACCGAACATGGAAAACCATGTTCGGTTCCCCCATGGGGGGGGTGTTCCTGGGGGCGGGGCGGGGAGGAGCGAGGCTCAGCCAGATTCCAAGGAATTCAGGTGGTGCCTCAGCTTCTCCTCCTTGCGAGGAGAGGTAAAACATCTAGACGGCCAAAATCAGCCATCTAGATGTTTCTGGGGGCTAGGGGAGTGCAGATATCCTATCTGCTGTGCTCTTCCAACCCTCAATAGAATACTGGTTATGGGCAGTCTCATAGGATTGCTCTGCCTGTTAACAATACACTGTGTGTGTGTGTGTGTGTGTGTGTGCATGCGTGCGTGCGTGCGTGCGTGTGCAGAACTTGCTAATGGGACCTACTGATGGGGACAAATACATTTGCAGCCAAGAGATCATCAGGTCGTGTCAAGCAGGAAAATTTGAAAAAAGGGAAGCTTGAAGGAGAACAAAACCTCAATATTGGCACTGGATTTATTGTTTATTGTTTACAGTTGTCATTGAGAAGGATGACCATGAACACAGACACAGAGACAGATGTATTTATTTCTCTTCTAAGAATATGCCAACAATTTTTTATAAGTGTGATCCTATGCATGTTTAGACAGAAAAAGTCCTACAACTCCTAGCATGTCCAAGCCAACCATGCGGGCCCTCCAGCTGCCCCATTTATTTATTTATTTATTTATTTATTATATTTATTTATATCCTGCCTTTTTTCCTGCAGGGAACCCAAGGCGGCTTACATAATCCTCCTTCTCCTCTCCATTTTTATCCTCACAACAACCCTGTGAGGTAGGTTAGGTTGAGAGTCAGTGACTGGCCCAAAGTCACCCAGTAAGTTTCATGGCTGAGCAGGGACTAGAACCCAGATCTCCGGAGTCCCAGTCCAACACTCTCACCACTTCATGTCTTTTTAAATATAGTTTTACCAGAATTTCTTAAAACAGTTTATTCCTATCAGCTCATACTATGTATAATTCCTTATTACCCACATTTCATAGATTTCATAGATCATAGAGTTGGAAGGAGCCTACAAGGCCATCGAGTCCAACCCCCTGCTCAATGCAGGAAACTAGAGGAGGGGTCTCCCATCCAAGTAATAACCAGGCTTGATCCTGCTTAGCTTTCCACACTCAGACAAGCTGAGCCAGCATAAGCCACATGCCTGGGGATAAGATGAGATTCCAAGCATTTTCCACTGTGGGCAACTTTAGACAAGTGAACAGTTTTAAGCTATGATTCACCCAAAAGCTTTGGAAGGAACATAATAGAGGATGTGTTTGTAACCAATGCGAAGGTGATTCTGCTGTTGTTGTTTTCCTTCAAAAATAGAAGGAAAGTAAATGAGAAAACCTGTGTTGATATTCCTTTTTTTTGTAATCAAATTATTGCCATCATTTTTTTCTGGTAGGTATATTGCTGCATGGTAAGCAGATATTCAATAAGTGCAGCATTGGCTGGAATGAAGATATCGTGTGTGAAAGCTTCATCCATTGCAGGGTTGGCATCATTGGGCAACTGTCAAGGCCCATGTCCCAGCAGAGGGTCCACTGCCAACCCCCAGAACTCCCTGGTCCTGCGCTTCTTCTTCCTTGCTGCCTCTGCCTGTTCAGCTCCCCTCTCCAAGCATGAGAGCAGTGACCTAAGCACGGAAAAGGATAATCAGCATCCCTCAATATGTTGAAGTAAAATTCAGCTGGCACTCCAGTCAATTTCTGTACATGGAATGGGGGGGGGCAGGAGGTGCCATCTTGTCCTTTGCCTCAGGTGGCAAAATGTCTTGAGCTGGTCCTGAAGAGAGGTCTTTGAGAGAAGATTCAGTCTCAGCAGGGCAGGAGGAGCTCATTATTAAAGAGGGTTTCCTCTATGAAACAGTTAACCTGAGAGAAGTCTTGGTTATTGGAGGAGAAGATGTAGTGGGTGCTCAAATTACGGGGGGGAGGGCCAGTGGCGTAGCGTGGGTTGTCAGCACCCGGGGCAAGGCAAGTAATTTGCGCCCCCTAACCCGTGGATTTTAGCACTCGACTCTAAAATCCAGCCGCGCCGCGGTCGCCATAGCAACGGCGCTGCAGGTTCGACGGGATGCGCCGAAAAGCGCCTACCACCGGCGATATGACGTAACTCGCCCTTCCTTCCCTCACACCAATCAACCCCCCTCAGTCCTGCAATTGGTGCAGCTTTGAGCCGAATTAGCAGAGTTCATTGGTGGAGCACCACGGCCCCGCCCCATTATTTTCTTTTTTAAAACGTATCCATTGCCCGTTGCGCTTATTCACCTCAGACTGGCTTTTCGCTTCCTTTTTACTCTGTCTACACACCCTCTCCACTTGGATTTCTGAGTCACCTTCTGGCCCCCTCAGCTTTGCCGTCACGGTGCCAGTCTAAGGGCAGTAACCACACTCTTTCCCAGTGCGCATGCTCCCGCTGAAACTTGTTCCCATTGAAGCCCTCATGCCCTTCTCCGCCTCGCCCCCCCCGCGTCGCAACCACTGAGGGCACCGCCATCCTCCCTCTCCCCCTCATGCAGCCTTCCCCAACCTGGAGCCCTCCAGATGTTCTGGAGTACAACCCCCAGTATTTCAGACCTTTGGCCGTGCTGGCTAGGGCTGACGGGAATTCAAGTCCAAAACGTCTGGCACCAGGTGGGAGAAATCTGCCTTACCGACTACGCTCGCCTTTTCCTCTCCATGGCAACAACGAAAACCTCTTCATCTCCCCCCCCATCTCTCTCTCTCTCACACACACACACACACCCACACACTCTCAGTGACGCGCCAGCCATCTGCCTGTCAAAAAACGGCACATCTCTCGCGCCCTACGTCACATCGCACTAGGCTCCCGCGGGATGTAAAACCCGCCCATCTCGCTTCCCCATTGGCTGGTACAACCTACCTCAGGTGAGTGGAGCAGTGATTGGGCCAAGCCCTGTGAAGAGAGGTGTGGCAGGAGAGGAGAGAGAGGAGAGGAAGAGGGAGAGTCACTTCCTTGAGGAAGATGAGGAACAACAGCAACGAAGAGCTCAGGTCTCTTCCTCAGAGAAACTGGGGCTGAGGGGAGCACAGCCAGCACTGCAGAGAGAGTGAGTGAGCCAGGCAGGGGCAGAGAGCTGCGAGTGCGAGCGCGCCCCCCCCAGATGTTGCGCCCGGTGCGGCCGGCCCCCCCTGCACCCCCCACGCTACGCCTCTGGGGAGGGCTCTACCTTTTGTGACAGACCCCTTAGCCACTATTTTAGAAGGCTGCAGCAAGGGGAATGGTTTAGATGAAATTGTGTGCATGTGTGTGGGGGGTGGGGGGTGGAAATCAGGGGATAGGGCTTGTGGATTTGATGAAGGGCCCCTCTACTTTCTTAAGGGCCCATAATTTGAGTCCTGGGAAGCTGACAAGCTCCATGAACCATTCTTATCTACCTCCCATTACCCTGAAGGGTATCCCTTCCCTTCTATATTTCCTGCTATATCCTTCTTCTTCCTCCAGCCTGCCTTGTTGAGATCCTGCTGTGCAGTGTGCATGTCATTTTTTCTGGATCTAGTGGAAACCTTGTACAGTGTAGGCTAGAACACTCTAAATGCGGGAGCACAGGAAGCTCCCGTATGCCAAGAAGACAATACCATCCTTGTCTGCTGTGACTGGCAGTACCTCTCCAGGGCCTTGCCATCCTTTGGCCTTCCACTAGAGATGCTGGGGATTGAACCTGGGACCTGTAAAAGCCTGATTCATTGCAGATGTAGTGATGGCCACCAATTTGGACAGCTTTAAAAGAGGATTGGAGAAATTCATGGAGGAGAAGGCTATCGATGGCTGCTAGTGCCGGTTGGCTATATGCTACCACCAGTCTCAGAGGCAGTATGCCTATGTACACCAGTTGCTGGGGAACATGGGCAGGAGGGTGCTGTTGCACTCATGTCCTGCTTGTAGGACCCCATGGGCAGCTGGTTGGCCACTGTGTGGACAGAATGCTGGACCAGATGGACCCTGGGTCTGATCCAGCATGGCTCTTCTTATGTTCTTAGGTTTCCACACCACCATAAGTAAAACTTTGGTCCAATGAGGGCTGTCTACTAACCAGGAAAACAAAAACAAAAACCCCAAAACCCTGCCTGGTCTGCTCTACTGACTTTAACAGCAGCGTGGTCTGCAGCAATAAGATGTGATCATCTTTATCTCCCTGCCATAAAAAGCTTCATCTACTAATTTCTAAAGTTCAGACCACTAAAGGCACAGCTGTTGGGGCCACTTGAAAAAAGTTGGCAACTCTGAAACAAGCCTTATGTAAGCTAGTTAGTCAGCAGGGATGGGGACTCGGACTCGAGGACTCGACTCGTGAGTCGGACTGAGTCCCCCCTCTGACTCGACTCGGACTCAAGTCCCAATATTTTTAATGGGACTCGAGACTCGACTCGGGAATCGAGACCAAGGACTCTTCAACATCCCTGGCGCCAGAAGGAGTGGAGAGGAGCGCAATCACCGGTGAAGAGCGCATGGAAGCAAGGTGTGCCGCTGCTCGGCCACTATGGACAGCTACCAGGAGTGCAGCCCCAACAGTGTGTCAAGATTTATTTTGATTGATGTGTTGCGTACTTGGGAGAGGCAGAAGAAGGACCTGAGATTACTCTGTGTGGCTGCTCTGAGTGTGTTTCTGGTTCCAGCAAGTTCATCACCAGTGGAGCGGGTGTTCAGTGAGGGTGGAATTGTGATGAGATCTCACCGTTCCAGAATGGGGGCCAAACATTTAGAAAAAATCATGTTCCTCAAATGCAACATGGATAAGTTTTAGGAAGTACAGCAAGTGTATTTTTTAAAATCATTTTTCTAAAATGCAACCTTTCAGACATTTTGGGTTTGGCTGCCTCTGCCTGCCTGTCTGTGGTTCCCAGCCTCCTCTGCCTGCCTAGTCTCTTCTTGACCAGTTCAACAGTTGAATTGTCCAAGACAAAGGCCTCTGCCTGCCTGCTTTGGGGTTCCCTGCCTCCTCTGCCTGCCTGGTTATTTTGGGTTTTTCTGCCTGGTCTGTTCTTGCCAAAATCAGTTGCAGAGTTTTGAAATAAAAAGGCACACTTGTGGCTAGAATTTATTTAAACCACACATCTGAAGTACTTATACTCGAGTATAAGCCGACCCGAATATAAGCCGAGGCCCCTAATTTTACCCTCAAAACACTGGGAAAACTTATTGACTCGAGTATAAGCCTAGGGTGGGAAATGCAGCAGTATAAGCCTAGGGTGGGAAATGCAGCAGTATAAGCCTAGGGTGGGAAATGCAGCAGCTACAGGTACAGGTAAATTTAAAAATTACGGTAAATTTAAAAATTTTAAATTTAAAAAATAAAGATACGGTAGATACCAATAAAATTACGTACATTACGGTAATTGAGGCATCAGGAGGCTGATGGGAGTTGGAGCTTTGGCGGCGGCGGCGAGGCTTTTCGGCGGTGGGGGGGGTGCAGGTACAGTGGCGGGGGTCTGGGGGTGGCGGGGGGGGCCTGGGGGGGCTTTGGCAGCAGCGGGGCTTCAGCTTCGGCGGGGCTTCGGCGGGGGCAGGGCTTCGGCAGGGGCGGAGCTTTGGCGGGGCGGGAAGGCTTTTTCGGCAGCGGGGGGTGCAGGTACGGTGGGCGGGGGTGCTGGTTGGTGGGGGTCTGGGGGTGGCAGCGGGGGTCCCTCGGGGGCTTTGGCGGCGGCGGGGCTTCGGCAGCGGCGGGCCCTTCAGTGGGGGCGGAGCTTTGGCGGCGGCGGGAAGGCTTTTTCGGTGGGGGGGGTGCAGGTACAGTGGCGGGGGGGTCTGGGGGGTGGTGGGGTGGTGGCGGCGGGGGTCCTGGGGGTGGCAGCGGGGGTCCTGGGGGGGCTTTGGCAGCGGCGGGGCTTCAGCGGCGGCGGGCCTTCATCGGGGGCGGAGCTTTGGCGGCGGCGGGAAGGCTTTTTCGGCGGCGGGGGGGTGCAGGTACAGTGGCGGGTGGTGGCGGGGGGGTCTGGGGGTGGGGGTGGGTCCTGGGGGGGCTTTGGCGACGCTGACTCGAGTATAAGCCGAGGGGGGGCATTTTTCAGCACAAAAAATGTGCTGAAAAACTCGGCTTATACTCGAGTATATATGGTAGTCTTATTTTGTTGGGGGGGAAACCCCATTGATTTTAATAGGGACTCGTGGAGTCAGCTTTGGGAGTGACTCGTGACTCGTGACTCGTGAGTCACCATTTTGGACCAAGGACTCGGACTCGGACTCGAGACTCAGGTCCAAAGACTCGTGACTCGACTCGTGACTCGAGACCAAGGACTCTTCAACATCCCTGTTAGTCAGCAGGATTGGCCAACGTATAAGGCCAATTAAAATGAATCTCTGAAGTTTCTTAAAGTAACTGTTTCTCCATGTCTTTTGGTCTTGCTTTACTGCTTGTACTAACCGCTCTGATTACCTTTAACATCCAGTCGAAGAAAATGAGATGTTCTGCACAGAGTTCGCTTTGTACCTGGCCAATGCAACTGGCTTGTTCACCTGACTCTTGCTCTGGACTCCAGACAACAGTGGTGGTGAGAAGGAGGAGCAGCAGATGCCACTGCTGACTTGCTCATTGGCTCCCTGCCTCAGACAGCCAGTAGCTCCCAAGCAGTTAATTGTCAAACACACCATCTCACAAGAAGGAACAATGAAGCCAAGCCACAGGCGGGATGGAACAGGCTTTTGAACAGGCAGAAACTTCCACTGGGATTTGAACAAATCCCTGAGGAAGTTATCAATTAACAGTATAATGAGCTTTTGGCATCTCTCTTTAGGCCTCTTATTTAAAAAAAATCCCATCTTGTACGCTGACTCATATGCTGAGTTTAAAAGCTAGAGGGCATATGAAGAAGTAGTTCAGAACAGCCCACTACTAGTTACGGTACACTTACTTGTTAAAATAATAATCCCCTAGTTTTCCCACTTCCTTTGCCAGGCTGACATTTCTCTCATGTTTCTGAGATGTGGGACGTTGATTCTTTACTAGGTGAGAAGAGCCTGGTGTTTCTGCTTGGACCATTTCTCTCCCCCTTTCGTTGCCATCCATGCTTTACAGCTGCTTCTGCATTTCTTTTTGCATGAAAATCCATCCATATTTTCGTGCATATTTTTCCAAATGTGCGCATCAGTTGTGCACATCTTTGAAATGTACACATTCCTCTCTCATTGATTAAAGCATATTTTGTGTGCATTTTTCAAAAGTGGGGGGGTCTGCTGCTAATCACATTGCAAGCTCAGAAATGTACAGACTTCGACTGCAGATTGCATCCGAGTCGAGTCTGTGTTCAGTCCGAAAGGTGTGAACTGGGTAAATCCTGATCAAAACTGAACTGAAGCAAATGTCTCATACATCCCTACCCAAGAGTGGCTCATGTTGATTCAAAATAAAAGGAGAGCATGTAAATTTGTCAGGGGCTGTGTGTATCAGCTGGGGAGCTGGCATGAAATTTGGATCCTGGGTTACTTAGAATGTCAGTGTATTACACTAGAAAATGACTATGTTGTGGGTCTTCGTTTTTAGTTTTTCGCTATTATTGTTTTACCATTTGTAAGCCATCTTCAGGGCTGGCAACAAGGGCAGGCATGGCTGGACACCTGCTGAGGGCCCACAACCCAGCAGGAGCTCCCCTGGAGCAAGAGCCCCCTGGAGTTCTTCTTTTTACACCATTGCAACCTGCTTGTTCACCTGCCTCTCGCTTTGGCCCAGACAAGGGTGGTGTGGTGAGATGGAGGAATAGGAGATGCCACTGCCTGCTTGCTCTCTGGCTTTCTGCCTGTCAAGCAAGCAAGTGGTAGCGATGATGAGAAAGAGGATGAGGAGCAGTAACAGCTGGAGGCAATGGTGGTGAGAAGGTGGACTCACTGAGGGAGGGAGGGCCACTGAGGGTGTCTTGTCCAAGGGCCTCAGAAACATGAAACTCACTGGCCACTGTGAGTGCAGTTTTGAAAGGCAGGATAAAAATCCCAGAAAATCAATAAATAAAATGTTAGCTTTTCCCAAGTGTCTTGAGTACATGTGCAATACAGTTCTATGCATGTTTACTCAGATGCAAGTCCCACTGAATTCAATGGGCTTACTTACAGGTAAGTGTCCATAGACGTGCAGCCTTACCGAGCAATCCTAGGCATGTCTACTGAGAAGTAAGTGTCATTATTTATTATTTACTTATTATATTTATATCCCACTGGCTATAAATTTATTACTATATTTATATCCCTTTTTCCTGCAAGGAACCTAAGGTGGCTTTCATAATCCTCCTCCTCTCCATTATATCCTCACAACAACCCTCTGTGAGGTGGGTTAGGCTGAGTCAGTGACTGGCCCAAAATCACCCAGTGAGCTTCATGGCTGAGTAGGGCCTAGGGCTAGAACCCATATCTCCCAAGTCCCAGTCCAACACTCTCACACTACAGCACACTGGCTCTCATTGAGCCACTGTGAGTTCAACGAGACTCACTCCCAGGTAAGTGTGTATAGGATTGCAGTCTTAATGTAATAAGGCACCAGTTTGCATTCTTTGGCTCCTTAAGGCCATTTCTTATCCTTGCAAGGGTAGGAGATTAATTTCAAAAGACCAACAGGCAGAATGCCATCTGCTAGACCTGTCTACAGCTCAGGCCAGATTGGAAAGTTTAGCTGATAGGAATTATTGCATCCATCCCTGCTTCTGTCTGCATTGCACTACCCCAGAATGGGAAAATATGAGCCGTGATGGCACAAACCCCAGACAAATAGGGAAATGGTGCCTATCACGCCTTATGCCACACTGCGTTCTGCTGAGTTTATCATGGAAAGAACAACACAGCAGCTAATTTACACAGCCGGATGTTTTAAAATGTTCATTGTAAAACTTGTCTGCAAGAAAATAAATACATAAAGAGGCTTCTGTACGAGCAAAGCAGGGGTGTGAAAAACTAAAAATAGACATTGCGTAAGCAAGGCAGTAAAACTCTATTTTTTAAAAAAGCAAACCTGCCTACAGAAGTGACTGAGTTAGAATGTATCAGAAACTCAAATAAAAACTGATGGGCACATTACTCCGTGTAATGTAATAATCTTCAGAGGGTATGCATGGCAGTGTTCAGTGGTCTCAGTACAGTTCCTTAGCACTGAACCAGATTTGTGAAAATTAGGAAATGTGTACAAATCGAACTGGGAATTGGGAACATGATGAATGTGAGTGCATGTTTGACAAATATGTTTGGTGGACACGTGCTGGAGTCCACGCTTCGAGCTTCAAACAGAGCATATTCACACATATTGCGAGCAAAAACAAAATGCTCATACATTCCTAAATTTTTGACAGCAACTATTCTCTGGATGGAAAAAATATCTGGAAAATATTTGACATCACCATCTGAGTGAATCCAGCACTTCTGGAGTGGTGCTCAAACTTTGCATGGGTCCTGATATGCATTAATTAATGTTTGACAGCATTTGTCAGCTGGCATCCAGTGGCAGTCAATATTAGCTAGTATCTTATGTGAAACGGACAACACGACGATGAAGCATGGCAAAGCAGGAAGTGCTCAGCACCACCTTGGAGAGCACGCTTACGCTGCCCAATAATATCAGGGAGCCGAGATCATATACCAAGCGTGCACAACCTCAGGCCTGGGGGCCAAATATGACCCTCTTGGGGTTCCAATCCTGCCATCCAGGGTTCCTCACATGGCCACGCCTCTTCCCTTGGCCCCACCCCCTTCCCCCCAAACACCCATCATTTGGTGGTTTCCCAACTTTTGTGCAGATTTCCCCATTCCAAAAGGCTGAAATGCCTCTCCTAAGGCTTAACTACTGGCAGTAAGAGCTTTTAAGCTAAAATATCGTGCATTTTTGGCATTCTGACCACACCCCTCCTGCCTTTGGCTCTACCCACTAATGGAATGTAGCCCCTGAGAGCTTCTCTGAAATGGAATTTGGAAGAGGTTCGACACCCCTGCCTTACACCAAACGTTGGTATGCTCCAAAATGATTTGTCTGGTAAGGCATGTAGGATGCTCAATAAATCAAATATAGGTGAAGGTGTGGATTTGGAAAGATTTGTGGACTAAGGACTGGCATTCTTGGGTGCTGTAAACGTTAGCAGTTGCTTTTCAAAAGTAGTCTGGAGAAGGAGGTTGCCGGGGAGTGGAGTGTTCACTCATTCTGTCTTGCAGCTAGCACTGCTTGGCCAAAGGGCGCTTCCCACCTGCAAGATTGTACATTAAAAAGCCTTTTTTAGGATCCGTATTTGTCAGGGGCAAATCATACAGGGATGGGCAGTATACCAGCAGCCACCACAACTGAGCAGTGAGCAAGAAAGGACCAGTTTGTGTGATACAGATATTGTGATGTGTCTGCACAGAAACCTTACAGCAGTGCAAAATGATGACATCACTGGCTGGTGCAGGCACTATAGAGCCCTCTGCAACCTGATGCCCTCCAGATGTGCTTTGACCAACTCCCATCAGACCCAGCCAATGGCCAGGAGTCCTCTTTTATAGAAGTCTGTCCTCTATTTCAATGCATCCTCTATTTGAAGGGCTGTCCTGTCCAAGTCTAATATAAAGCTAAAGTACCATCAGAAGGAAGAGCTGGGCCTTGAAGTTGCCCATCGACTGTGCCTGGACAGCAGACTGAGCAAGGCACACAGGTCACCTGGTCACAGTCCTCCACACTGTGGTGAGATGTACTGTATTTCTACATTTGCTTCTATACATATAAATCAGCAGATGCAAATTGGCCTCCTCTTTTGGTGATGCGTGTCCTCTTCTTTGGTGATTCACAACTGGTCAGCCTACCAAACCAGCATGGCCAATGGTCAGGAATGCTGTGCGTTATAGTCCAAAACATCTAGAGGGAACCAGGTTGGTTGGGGAAGGATCCTCTCTACATTGTGTGAACCAGGCTGTCTCTTTCCCCTCAGTTGCTACTCTGTGACTGCAGCCAGGAAGTGCATATGTCCTCCTTCTCCCAGCCAGGAAGTACACAAAGTGCCCTCGCTACTCTGTTGTGTCTGCTCTTGGTGATCTTTCTGAAGGAGAAGCCAACCAGAACTCCCCATAACCAGGGATGTGGACTCGGACTCCAGGACTCGACTTGTGAGTCGGACTCGGACTGAGTCCCCCCTCTGACTCGAGTCAGACTTGAGTCCCAATATTTTTAATGGGACTCGAGACTCGACTCGGAACTCGAGACCAAGGACTCGTGTTCTAAAATCATGTTCCTCAAATGCAACATGAATAGGTTTTAGGAAGTACAGCAAAGTTTATTTTTTTAAATCATTTTCCTAAAATGCAACCTTTCAGACATTTTGGGTTTGGCTGCCTCTGCCTGCCTGTTTGGGGTTCCCAGCCTCCTCTGCCTGCCTGGTCTCTTCTTAACCAGTTCCACAGTTTGAATTGTCCAAGAGAAAGGCCTCTGCCTGCCTGTTTTGGGGTTCCCTGCCTCCTCTGCCTGTCTGGTTATTTTGGGTTTGTCTGCCTGGTCTGTTCTTGCCAAAATCAGTTGCAGAGTTTTGAAATAAAAAGGCACACTTGTGCCTAGAATTTATTTAAGCCACACATCTGAAATAGCCTTATTTTGTTGGGAAAACCCCCCACTGATTTTAATAGGGACTCGTGGAGTCAGCTTTGGGAGTGACTCGTGAGTTGTGAGTCACCATTTTGGACCAAGGACTCGGACTCGAGACTTGGATCCAAAGACTCGTGACTCGACTCATGACTCGAAACCAAGGACTCTTCAACATCCCTGCCCATAACTCAAGGAAAGGGGAGCAAAACAGTAATGTTGTGCAATTAATCTCATGATAATAAAAACATGCCTGCAGCCCATGCACTGCTGCAGCTTGCCAGGCAAAGAGAAAATCCTTTGAAGAAGCAGCCGTCAAGTGAGTTTGTTATTATCTGTTCATCAAGATAAAGTTCTCCAGTCTGTATAAATTCCAGCATCACATGTATAGAAACTGCATGACCCATTTGTTAGACGCATTAATGGACACATAAATCTAAGTGGGTAAATAATGCAACATCACGTTCCTGGCACATCCTGGGCCTTAAGCAGTGACGCTTGCTCGGCTGCTTAGGGCAAGGGGGTGGGGTCATCTTTGAAGCAGATGTACGAACCAGGGATTGGATACTTACAGATTCCTCCAGTGATATACAGTGGACATTTTAGAAGTGATCAATAAAATTCTAAGATGACTCCATACTGTTCCACTGACAAAACAGAATGTACTACACAGAGTTGCCAAAACTGCAGTCCCTCAGGCACTGGGAAGAATGAGAATTTTGAAATAGCGGTCTGCTCAAAAACAGGGTTGGTGTCAGGAGTCGGCATTGCCAGGCACCTGCCAAGGCCCAGGCCCTAGTAGGGGGCCCACTGCCAATTCCTTGAGGCTCTTGGCCCTGCGGCTCCCCCTCCTTTCTGTTGTTGCCTGTTCATCTCTCTTCTCCAAGTGAACATGCAATGAGAGGAGTGAGGAGCAGGAGCAGTAACCTCTGCACACCTTGTCCTCTCTCTCCCTCTGGGAGGTGGTGTGGATCAGGCCCAGAGGAGAAGCAAGCAAATGGACAGCAACAATTGCGTCTGGAAAAGGAGGTGGGTGTACTCAGACAGTGGGGGGCTACTAGGGTGGCCATTTATTTGACACCAAACTAGAGAACATGCATCATCACCCAAAAAGAGGGCATGAAAATGGCACGTGCTGATTTATCTGCCAATTTAGAAATAACAGCTATAATTTAAATAGAAATACAATACAATACAACACACCTCACCAGACTGGGGAAGACTGTGACCACAATCACATGACCTGTGTGCTTGCTCAATTTGCTGCCCAGCTGCTAGCTGCTGCCGGGCAACTTCATGGCCCAGCTGCTCTCCCTTCTGATGGTTCTTTATCTTTAAACGGGACTTGGACTGGACCGCCCTTCAAACAGAGGACACCCTAAGTCAGACGACTGTCCTCTGGCAGCCTTTCAAATAGAGGACAGTCCTCTGTAAAGTAGGAGACATGGCCACCCTAGCCTTCTGAGAACATTTTGCCCAGCAGCAGCAGCAGCAGCAGCAGCAGCAGCAGCAGCAGCAGCACCCTCCCAAAAAATCCTGAACATGGCAGTGCACAAAACATGATCTCTAGTCCAAAAAGAAATCTGTTCTGGTCCTTATGCCGTGCCCATTGACATAAATGTAAAATACAATGTTCTGCATAGTTTCCCATCCTGTAGTCAGGTCCTGGGCATCCTTCTTCCCTTGTTCCTTTAATGTTGTCAGCCTTTTACTTTTATTGCTGGAACAACAAGCACCCGCCTCAGTTCTGCCAACAGTTTTGAGCCTCTGTTTTATAGCTGTTAGGTGACTAAGCGCTACGGGAAAGGGAAAGGTGAGCCAATATAATGTATTGTAGACCAATAAAAAACAAATGATCAACCTTACCTACCTGGTGTTTCTGATCTGACCTTGCATTTTGCCACAAAGACCAAACTCCTAGATTCCTCCCGTGGAAAAAGAGACCACCTCTTAATGAACCTTTCACCAACTGGTAAAACGATCCAACATTATAGCATCGGTCGGCTCATGCAGCTGTGGCATATAACAAAGCTGTACAGCTTTGCTTTATCTGAACCCTCACAGCATTTTGTATGAACCCCTTACAACTCAAAGGTGTCATGAGATTATTGCCTTTCCTCATCTCATGACTTTGCGGCTGGCAAATCAACAGCTCACACATTATTTTCATGTGAAACTGAAATCACAGAAGTGTTTGCCCTCTTTCAGTGTGAGGTTTCTCCTCGGGGTGAGCAAAAATGGCGTGCTGAGATTAATCTCCACCCTATTTGCAGGTGGTGAAATTGGGAGGAGCCATTTAGCTGTGTATTCTTGGGAGGGGGGTGTCTCCAGGAGTTTTGGGGCAGCCCCCCCCAAGAAAAACACCCGCCATCTCTCTTGTCTATTCCGCATTCATCTTCTGTAGTAGCTACTTAGTTCCATTTCATCTCCCACCACAGCCCTTTGAGATGACGTATCATGGAAATAAATACATCTGGCGGGAGAGGAGGAATGAGCTCACAGCAGGAGGACCCGCCCCCGATCGATGGCTCTTCTTTAGAACATCTGTAGGCAGAGGAGGCTGCTGGCTCCAATGTCAGTGGGGCAGTGTATCCACTCTGGGTTTTAGTCTGAACATTTAAGGAGCTATCCATGGTGCTGAACTCTATCCCCAAAACAGGTTCAACACCGTGGATAGCTTCTTTAAAGTTCAGGCTGAAACCTGGAGTGGATACATGGCCCACTGACATTGGCGCCACCAGCTACTGCATGTAGAGATCCCTCATGTGAAGAATACATGTACATCTTTATCTGCATGTCTTTCTGCACCACCTTCCAATCATGTGGAGATATTCTCCATTCCTTTGCAGGGAGTAACCCGGTATGAATGTTTCTGCCATTGATGAGTAGGCTTTAGCCAACTGTTTTCGTTTTCTTTTTTGTCAAACTGTTGGACAACATTATTCTTCTAAATGTAGGTTACTTGCTCTTTTCACAGCATATTCAGCACTTTTATTTTGCTCAGGTTCTCATTTTTCCGATGCTTTGTTAATTCCATTCCAAGCCTGCATCAGATTGTGTTTTTGGTGTTTTTAGTTCACACAAAAATTTGTACATGTTCTTGTGCACATTTTTAAAACACCTGCAGTTTTTTGTCTTTGTTTTTTCCAAATGCACACATTTTGTGCACACTATTGCAAATGTATGCCTTCCCCCCACTCCCATTTTGGCTCAGTGGTAGAGCACATACTTTGAATGCGGAAGGTCCCAGGTTCAATCCTCGGCATCTCCAGGCAGGGCTACGAAGGAATCCTGCCTGAAACCCCAGAGAGCCATTGCTGCCAGTCAGTGTCGACAATACTGGGCTAGATGGACCCATGATCTGACTCATTATAAGGAAGCTTCGTGTGTTCTTAATGTGTTTTTGTGCGCTCTCTCTCTCTCTCTATGCATTTTTGTGTGCATTTTTTGAAATGTATGCATTTTTTTGAAAAACACACTGTGTGTGTGTGTGTGTGTGTGTGTGTGTTCTGTGTGGGTAAATAATGGGCTTTGGTGGCAAATTGCATTCCAGTTTGTGTTTAGGTTTGGGAAGTGCACATTTTGTAAGTTTGCACTGAAATGCGAACCGAATGAATTTCTCAGCCAACCCTGTTCTTCAAGTGGCGGGTTGGCTGGTGTGACAGAATGCCCCTGGGAATGACACTGAGACATAGCATAGTGTTGTTCCCAGTGATATTCTGTTGCTAGGAACTGGTCCCATGTCAAAGGTAGGCATGGTCAGGCACCTGCTGAGGGCCCACAGCAGAGCAGGGGCCCACTTACAACAGCCGCCGAGAGTTGCTCCTTCTCTTCACCATTGCAACTGGCTTGTTCACCTGCCTCTTGCTCTGGCCCAGACAAGGTTGGTGGTGGGAAGGAGGATGAGGAGTAACAGCAGTTGGTGACAATGGCAGTGAGTAGATAGACTCATTGAGGGAGGGGGCACATTGAGGGTGCCTTGACCAAAGGCCCTCAAAAATCTAGAGCTGGAATGACCAGGAACACTGCTGTATGGCTGTAGCCAACCAAGCTGCTGCTTTAACAAGCAGCAAATCTTCTTTTTCAAGTAGAAGAAAGAAAAAGAAATCCCCCCCCCCTTAACCACCTCATCAAAAACACCCAAGGTAAAAGTTGTATGACACCCTCGCCCGAAGATTAATCAATCTTCAGGGATATTTCTCCACCACCAAATATGATGATAACAGTTGGAAGCAGCACTAGAAATAATCTAGAGATAAAGAGCTGGAGCAAATGTATCCTCCTTTAATGTTGTGCATATTTATCCAGAACAATACTTTATCTGTTTCATTTAACTTGTGAAATTAAAATACTACACTGTGTTGCTGTTGGTTTTGTTTTGTTTTGCAAAATACATTTGCTGTTTCCAGGTGTACCAAGAATGAGAAAAAGTGCAAGAATTTCACTTGTGTATGAAGGCTGAAAAAGTAGAGATGACTTTGTATATGGACTCAAGCCTTTTAATTCAGCCAAAACTGACACAAGAACAAAGAAACAGGATCTCATCGGGAATGCCTGTTGTAGCTCTCATACATGGAATTTTCCATGCGTTGCGCTGAGACACTGCACATTTTGGCGGATGTCACTGTTTCCCGAGAAACTTCTTTTCAGAGCTTGATGACTGAAGCCTTTACATCTCAGTCTTGGCGCAGGTAAAGACTTAAAGCTACCGTAAGTATTATTAAGCAATTGCTTGGTTAATATAGCACCATCAGTATGCATGGTGCTTTACAGAGTACAAGAGGACAGGTTCCTGCCCCAAGGAGCTTACAATCTAACATTTGACACAGGAGAAATAACAGCGGAAGGGGGAAACGTGGAAGCAATGTGCAGTTGGGACAATTTTGACAGTACCTTGATTATGAGGATGTTGCTGACCTACCAGCATAGAAGAATATTTTGATTTCTTCATACATTTTTTGATCTATTTAGATCTCTTCATATATCCCACTTAAGATTGTTGTTACAGAAAGCTTCCTTAGACCACATCATTGGACTATTTGTCCATCTAGGTCACTATTGTCTACTCTCACTGCCAGTCAGAGGCAGTGTTAGGGGGTGTCCCTCTAGGGCTGGAGCCCCGAATCTCTGAGAGACCTTTCCCACCACCACTCTGCTGTCCATGGGCACTTGCTGAAATAAAGGTACAGGGGACCTGATGATCTCTGTTGCATCTGGTCCCCCTGGATTCTCCCCCACATGTGATTCACCTCCTGCTGCCCCCCACCACCCAAATCTTTCTGCCTGAGGTTTTTTTCTGAAATCAAATGCCCTCCTCTGCCTTGCAGGGATGTTGAAGAGTCCTTGGTCTCGAGTCACGAGTCGAGTCACGAGTCTTTGGACCCGAGTCTCGAGTCCTAGTCCAAGTCCTTGCTCCAAAATGGTGACCACGAGTCCCGAGTCCCAAGTCACTCCCAAAGCTGACTCCACGAGTCCCTATTAAAATCAATGGGGTTTTTCCCCAACAAAATAAGGCTACTTCAGATGTGTGGCTTAAATAAATTCTAGGCACAAGTGTGCCTTTTTATCTCAAAACTCTGCCACTGATTTTGACAAGAACAGACCAGGCAGACAAACCCAAAATAACCAGACAGGCAGAGGAGGCGGGGAACCCCAAAGCAGGCAGGCAGAGGCATTAGTCTTGGACAATTCAAACTGTGGAACTAGTTAAGAAGAGACCAGGCAGGCAGAGGAGGCAGGGAACCCCAAACAGGCAGGCAGAGGCAGCCAAACCCAAAATGTCTGAAAGGTTGCATTAGGAAAATGATTTTAAAAAATAAACTTGGATTGTTACTGCAACTGGGTCCAGGCAGCATCTGCAGGTGGCATCAAGCAGGGATGTTGACGAGTCCTTGGTCTCGAGTCCCGAGTCGAGTCTCGAGTCCCATTAAAAATATTGGGACTCGAGTCCGAGTCGAGTCAGAGGGGGGACTCAGTCCGACTCACGAGTCGAGTCCTCGAGTCCGAGTCCCCATCCCTGCTGCCTTGTCCATACATCCCTTTTTACAAATAGGGGTGTCCTTAGGAGACAGTGTCCTTTAAAGACACACACACAGGGACTTTGAAGCATAGGTAAATTAGCATATGCAAATTTGTGCTTCTTCTTTTTTGTCCTGTGGGCCTGAGCCCTGGATCTTTTCAGGACCTAGCACTGTCCCCGTTGTCAGCGGCTCTCCAGGGTTTCAAGCAGAGGAATTTCCCCATCACTGGTTAACTGATCCATTTAACAGGGAGGCTAGAGATTAATCCTGGAACCTTCTGGGTGCAGTTCACATGTCGTGCAACTAGGCTGCAGTCCCTCCCCTCATTCTTGTCTCTCCATTTCCAGGCTCATCAGAAATTTGATCATGAGGTCATTAACTCTGACTGTTCTAGGATGGCCAAAATTGCTTCCAGATAGTTGATGGATCATTCATTGGCTTTGGTTATATACCTAGTCTGGCGCCATTTTCCACTTCCAAAATAAAAACTCTAGTTAAACCCAGGTAAGGGGACCCACAGGAGATCTGATAACCTTAAATAAAGCTATAGCTTTTGTCTTCCCGTTGGGAAGAACCATGGAGTGGGAGCTGCTGTCTCCATTATTTTCTCTTGATGGCCCAAATTGTAAGGGATTGTTGTAATTGGTGCTGATAATCACGGCTGTGTAGTAGTGTGCACACAGAAAGACAAACATGCACAAAGATGCTGGAAGTGGTAGAGTGGTTCATCACATCTTCTTGAGCTCAGTGGGAGTTCTTTAACAGGCAGTAAATCAGCTTGGCTCTGGGATGTGGAATGTGCCTGCTTGAGGAGGCACATGCTATTGTTATTGTTAGGTATACGCAATTGATAGGCAAGAAGGGTATTTACAACATGCAGCATATCAGCAGCACCAGAGATGGCCAGTAAATCTTTAGATCCAAGTGTCCAAATGCAGTCAACACCCCTGTAGATTTAAGCTCTCTTTAGCTTTGGAGATTTCACTTTCTTTTTATGCCACAGGGGAAAGTCCTAGACATGGATTTCAGTTAAGATTCCAATAAATTTTGTTTTGCTTCTAGTACTGTATAACATATGGTGAAACCAAATACGCTGTAAATGCATTCACGTTCATTTTGTAGCAGGTTTCTGTTGCAGCAAAAAGACAACCAACCAAGTCCTAAAGTTTAACTGACTTTATGGTGGCATGAACCTTTATAGGCAAAAGTCAACTGCTGTTGACGAGCCACAAGCTGCCCAGTCTGATGCAGGTTTACTCAGAATAAAATAAGAACCTAAGAGGATCCAGGCTGGATCAGACCGAAGGCCTATCTAGTTCAGCATTCTGTTCCCACAGTGGCCAACCAAATGCCCATGGGAAGCCCACAAGATTCAGGACGAGCACAATAGCACCCTCCTGGTCATGGTATCCAGCAACTGGTATTGAGAGGCATACTGGTTCTGATTTAGTTCAGTGGATCGTATTTCCCAGGATGTGTAAATAGAATTGCAGGCAGCCCTAGTACAACTCACCTTATCGGCAACTATGGGCTCAAGCAAAATGGCTGCTAGAGAAAGTAGCGTGGTAGGGCACCTCCATCATTAGACTGCCAGGAGGTCAACCTGTCCCAAGGCCAGTGTCCCTTATCACAGACCAACATGAAGCTATTAGGGAACATGGAAGCTGCTGGCAATTAGGAATGGGTTGAAGATCCAAAGCTCAAATTCTTGTGAACAAGTTATCATCCAAAAAACCCCTCTATGGGGGGACAGAGTTGTGTGTTCCAGGCAACCTGCCCTGCACCCCCAAGCTAGCCTGCTGCTCTCGGGTGAGGTGGAGGATACTATCTCATCACTAGTGTTGAAGCAAGATTCAACTGCCAGTCCAGTTGGCTTCTGTATATGGAATGGGAAGGGCGTCATCTTGTCCTTTGCCTCAGGCAGCAAAATGTTTTGGGCCTGGCCTGGTCTGAGGATAGAAATTTGAATATATCATTTTACAGGCCAAATCCATAGAGCTAATCACGTTAAAGAGGTCTTGGTGTCGTCTCCCAATTCAGGTACCGCTAGAGATGTACCAAGCCAGAATATCAGTCAGAAGCAGGCATCTGTATCAGGGCTGACAAGTAGCTGCTGGGATAAAACTAGTGGCCAGCAATTTCAGCACATAATTATCCCACATTCGCACATAGCCATTGTTTTAAAGCCCTGGTGTTAGTTATCCTACCCCAAGACCTTGGCATGGTGATGGTCTAAAAATATACATTAACTAATTATGGGCTGTATATGTTGTTGTTGTTGTTGTTGTTGTTGTCGTCGTCGTCAGTCGTAGTCATCAGTCATCATCATCATCATCATCATCATATGCCAATGAATGATAACAGTCACTAACATAGCCAGGTTTTCCAAACCAGTAAACAGGCCTGCAAGAGAAATGGAGATTTATTTACAATAAACTGCCAAGTACAGTAGACTTCAGGGGATAAAAATATGCATGTGCATAAGTGAAACATTAACCAGGGTGGAGTGTGGCTCCAGTAACATGTGCCTCCTTCACACCACTACACTGCTTCCCATGCCGCTGCATCTATTCCGCTGTCAAAGACCCAGCCCTTTCTACACGAGGAGTCTTTCCCCTGCCTCTTCCTCCCTCCTGGTGATCATTTCAGAAAAGGCTTGGTCCTCTTCTGATTATAAACTCATTCCATCTGCAAAGAAAGAACGGTTGTGCCCAGTCTGCATCTTGGCAAATGCCTGCATTATGCTCCCCGTCATGCTCTAACTTGCGCTGGGGGTGAATGAATCACACAATGCCATTTGGGAGTGGAATTCACCTCTTGCTAATTGCTGCACAATCCCCACTCAAATGCATGGGCAATTTCACCCTAGAAAGAAGCAAAGAAAAGAGGCAAAGGGAGTACTTTTAGCCATCAGTAAAGGAATCCTAATTTTACCCAGATGCTTTACCTATATAACAATTTTTGGGACCATAATAAAACTGCTGATATTACCACTCATAGTGTTAACTTTTGTTGGGAGTGTATTAGTAGCGTAAGTATGAACCATAGTTATAATTACTGTGGTGCATGAGTGGTAAGGGATGAGAATTGCATACTGGTGTATTTGAATGTGAATATATCATTGTACAGGCCAGATTCCTAGAGCTAGGGCACGTTAAAGAGGCCTTGGTGTCGTCTCCCAATTCAGGTGCTGGGCTAGAGATGTACCAAGCCAGAATATCAGTCAGAAGCAGGCGTCTGTATCAGGGCTGACCTGTAGCTGCTGGGATAAAACTAGTGGCCAGCAATTTCAGCACATAATTATCCCACATTTGCACATAGCCATTGTTTTAAAGCTCTGGTGTTAGTTATTTGTCTAAGTTGACTGTATTTTGTTCGTGGTCATCCAGGTTTGATGCATACATAGCGCGATCCTATCGCCCCTAGAAAGCGTCTAGGGCGCCATAGGATTCTTCAGATTCCCAGGTCCAGGGTCAGGAAAAGAGCTCTGACCTCGGAGCTGGGGGTCTGCACTCAGATCCCCCTCCCTCCCTGCCAGCCAGCGTGAAAGAACCATGCTGGCTGCTTCTCTGCGGTAGTAAGACCAACCTCGGAAAAGGAGTAAAGGGGGAGGGGAGGGGAGGGGGCAGTGAGGGGAGGGGACAGGGACCACCAGGATACAATTTATCCTGACAACGCTCCAGCCTCCTTTCCTCCCCATCCTAAGTGCCGCAGCTAGATGGCTGAAATCGGCTGTCTAGCTGACTTGTGGGGCGGGAAGAGTGGAGAGGTGAAGATCACCTCCAGACACCTCCCGCCCTGCATAGGATGCCCGTAATCCTCCACATCCTGATTGGATTGTGCCCTAAGTGTCATTCTGGGGCATTGTGAGAAATGTATAATGACGGCTAGTAGCTGCTCACTGCCCAGCAAGGGGCACCCACTCAGGGCAGGTGTCAGTAGTAGTGGGCCATGAAGGCTGCTCAAGGACGCCAAGTGCTGATGCCAGCCATGCTAGAAGTTTCTCCTAGATTTCAACTGAAATCTAGTCTCCTGTCACATAATATGCTTGTTACAGGAGATAAATTTTGGTTGAACATTTGGATAAACTTCTTGATGATAAGAGCAGTTTGATGATGGAACCGATTATCTAAAGAGGTGGTGGACTGTTCCTCTCTGGAGGTCTTCAAGGTGGGGCTGGACAGTCATATGCTGGGAATGCTTTCATTCTGCATTAACATGCACCAAGCAGGTAGGGGGGGTTGGATCAGATGGCTTACAAGACCCCTTCCAACTTGATTTTATGATACTAGAAGACTGCTGTAGAGAGAAATCAACTGTTAACTGAAGGGATGCCATTTCCATTCTTTCAGTTGAGTTAGATTACCAACACGGGTGTTTTATTTGGGTTTTATTCCAGGAAAGCTTTTAAGTCTGTCTTTTTAATCATATTCTTACCATGTGAGTAAAACTACCTTGCTCCTGTGTATTTGTATGTGTGTTTGGTGAGTTGGGATCTTCATGAGCAGCAAGCACATGGAGAAAGAAGATGCTATTGATACGTGGTCAGTTTATTGACTATAACCAAACTTTGAAGCTAACTTTCCACTGGCAGTTGGCCAGTACAGATTTCACACATGTCTCAGGGTTTTCTCCATGTCTCTCTTTTTCTCTCTTAAGACAGCTTATCTCTTTCATTATCACTCTGACATTTGTTTTGGCTTTGAGTTTAATTACCTCTTGAATAGAACAAAGGTTCAAATCAGGTTGAGATAATAGGAACTCAATGAAGTTGATGTGTAGGAAATAATGACACCAGAGGTGTTGGTCCATGCAAGCTAACCCTCTGGGACAAGAAACAAAAGCTGGTAAGGGAGAAAGCAATTAATCAATCATCTGGGAAGCAGAAGGATGTGTACAAAGGTGTCTGGTGTTTACATCTGCATCCCACCTGGATGGCCACAAACAAAATACAGTCCACTTAGACAAATTCCTGTGCACTGGAGCAAGCCAGGTAGGAATGCAAGGAAGCATCTGGAAATGTATCTCTGGACGAGGAATAAACATGGGGAAATTAATCAAGTTACAAGGCACACCAAGTCTGAAACACCATTCACAACTGATAAGAGGATAAATCATTCTTGTTGCAGCAGGGCTTACAGACCACCAGCACAATGAGACCTCCATTGTGGAAGGAGCTATTGCTACATCTCATGAAATTTATGTACTAAGAGGCCTCGGCAATTCAAATAGCTGAACAAAATAGTCAAACGGAGAACAAAAGTATACAAAGCCAAAGAAATGATTTGGGCTAAGAAGTCACTGTGAAGGAGAAATAATAGCCTCCCTCCCCTGGTGCCCATGTGTGCTGTCTAAGAAAGACTAGAAACTGGCCAGCCTGTTAAACTTAGTAAGTTAATTGGGTCCATATTATGGTCCTTGATGTGTTCTGTTTATTGTTTGTTAAATGTATATCCCACCTTTCCTCCAAGGAGCCCAAGGCAGCGTACATGATCTTCCTCCTCTCCATTTTATCCTCACAATAACCCTGTGAGGTAGGTTAGGCTGAGGATCAGTGACTGGCCCAAAGTCCCCGAATGAACTTCATGGCCAAGTGGGGGCTAGAACCTGGTTCTCCCAAGTCCCAGTCCAACACTCTAATCACTGCACCACACTCGCTATGGGATCTGGAGTGACTTATATTTCAGGTCCCAAAAATGTTGGACATGGCTTTGGGACAGTTTTTATCAGACCATTTTTGGAACTGGCAATGCCCTTGTGAGCACAGAGCATGCTGTGCAGGTTGGCTCAGAGACTGAATGTCAGTTTCAGGGCTCTAGGGGGTCCATCTTGCCCCATCCTCTCCAGTTTCCCTTCCTTTTTATGGCATTCACACATCATAATCATCACCATCACACTGTTACTGTACAAGGTGTTTTACAGAGTAACAAGGAAAAAGAAGACTTCTCTGCCTTGAGGATCTTACAATTTTGTCATTAGGGGAGACAACAAAGGAAAGGAAGCAAGGGCTATTCAGAAGATGCAGCTATATCTACTTAGACTTCGTTTTGGTTGTAGCTAAAGCTAAAGGATACATTAAATCCATGGAAGGCATGAGTTCTGCAGAGAGATGTGAAGAAAGACAGTGATCTGGTATCAATCCCATATACTTGTTCTGGCAAGGTGTTCCAGCTCATTCTGTGCCAAAATCTTTCCTCCAATTTCCCAAGCATTTTCTTCCCGCACAAAACAGGCTTTGATTCCCCCCCCCCCTCATTCTCCAAGTGCTTTAGAATTTCTTTGGAATTTCTTTTGGTAGTGTTTTAGAAGCTACCTTATTCTTGTGAGGTAGCCAAGGATGCTGTGTGTGTTTTTCTTTCTATTACACACCTCTCTATTACTATGCAGCCTCCCCAGCTGCCCACACTTCCTAATCTGGAAAAAACAATCCTATGTGAGGAGTTAGGTCTTACCTGGGCTTTAATTGAGGCATGGGAAGTCAGGGAGGCCACAGACCACCAGAGGGATGATTGCAGAAATGAAAGACAGGGCACCCACAGCAGGCCCCACCTCATAATTAAGCTGAGTGCAAGAACCCTGCACCCCACCCACAAGCATTTCACTCAAATGTTCTTCATCTTTGAATGTTTGTTGTTGTTGAAACAATCCCTTCTCTATCAAATTGAATGAGAATGGTTGAGTGGGGAATGTGGAAGAAATTTTTGGCACAAAGCACTAGGCACTAGTTCCAGCTGATCTGGTGCTTGCCTCTGTTCACCTCTTTTCTTTCTTACCTTTTGGGACAAACTCAAAATCAGGAATGGATTCAGAGGATACTTTGTTTCCTACCAACACAACTAAATAAATGGTGCAGTGACTCTGTCCTCTTGGCAGGCTCCTCTGACTTCTGCCTGACAGTCCTTCAAACTTTGGCAGGTTCCAAGGATTATAAAAGCACTGTGGTTTTTTGTGGGGGGGTTTGCCATGGCATTTTCTTGCACTTTGAGGAAGTTGTTATGCAGCCAAAGCTGTTGGCTAAATTGAGATTTCTCTTCACATTGGGTCTATCAGTCAAAACTGTTAATGACTCTGGAAGATGAGGGAGGTTTTCACTGCTACTCAGATATGTGGGGGATGCAAAGCAGAACTAAAATGAAAGGCAATAGGGGCTGCAATGGAATCCAAGCAGTGGGCCTCACCTCCAAGGAGGTAATTAGGGAGCTTAATATGAATGTTTTCAATGACATGTATACATCGGAAAGTTCGTCTTGAGGTTAACCCCCTTTTTTTTTTTTGTAATTTCCTCAGATTAGATCTCTTGAGTTTTAAAAGAGTCAGCTAAGAAAGGGCATAACTGAGATGCATGGAAATCATTTTAAAGTGTTGAGAATGTGGATATGGAACACTATCCTGCTACTTGAATTAGAGGACAGGACACTCTGCACCACGAACATGGACAAGGTTCTCACTCAGCTAACATGAGGAACTCCCTGACATTGGAAGTAAAGTTCACTCATGCTGGTTTAAAAAACAACAACACAACCACTAAGCAAATTCATGAAAAGGATGTTTAAAACATATTTACAACTCTCATGGAGGCTCTTCTTTCTGTCCTGCCAATATCTGAGACATGGTGGTGGGAATTTGGGAAAGGGCCCTTCTAGGTGGCTGCTCCCATGTACTGGAATGCCTTGCTAAGGCATCTAACTCCATCTCTGACGACTTTACGCCAGTAGGCAAAGTCAATATTATGCAAATGGACTTTTGCTCTGTACGCTGACTTACGGTTTTAGCTATTTTAAATTGGTGCAATTGGTTTAACTCATTTTTATCAGTTTTATTGACTTTATTGGTATGTTTTATCTGCTTTGTTTTAATGGTGGGTTGTTAACTTTGTATTTTACTTCAGTTTGATTGTATTTTATTAATTAATTTATTGTATTTGTATTTTATTGCTGTTAGCCACCAATTAGCAGAAAGACAAGATACAAATTTAACAAATACATTTAACAAACAAGTTTGAAGGACTACCTCTATCTGTATGAAACTGCCTGGGTCCGAAGATCAGCTAGGGAGGACCTGTTCATGTGCCCACCGATAAGATCTGTTAAGTTGACAAGCATCAGAGATAAGGCCTTTTCTGTTGTGGCCTCATTATGGAATACCCAATTATGGGAGGTGGACTGTTTTTAAATGAGCCTTACAGCACAAGCCTTTGTCTATTCAGAAGTAAGTACCACTGAGTTCAGTGGTGCTTAGTTCAGCCTCCAAGACTTCGATATTCCAGTCTGCTTTTAAATGAATGGATGGATGCTGTTCTTTATTTCAGAAACTGGAGTTTTTAACGTCACTATTATTTTAAGAAATGCTTCATGCTGCTGTTTTATTTAGGTGCATTCTATATTTTATCATTTTCTAATTTTATCTTGTAAATCACCTTGAGGAAGCTTCACCTCGATAGCTGTCATAAAAATATTTAAATAAACAAATAATGCACCTGCCTGCCTGCTGGTGCTGGCTCATTAAAGATCCAGCCCCTTGCCCTGATCCTTATCCTTGATAGAACTTTGTCTTGGATTGATGCCAGCCTTGCCTGGAGATGCTGGGGATCGAACCAGTGACCTTCTGCATGCAAAGCATGTGCTCTACCGCTGAGCTACAGCCCCTCCCTGGGTGTGTCTAGACCATAAGTGCCTTAACTTGGTTCTTTATGCTGGCTTTGAATCTTAAACCCTGTGTGGGTGTTCTAATCCCCCATGCAAATTAGAATTACATGAGGGAGAACAAGGTTGAGCATGCTAGCTCTACCCACTTCATCACCATCATTACCACTGTCCCCATCACCCTTCACGAGGGGTTCCAAATCATGCAGGGTGCTGTAATGGGAATTGCGGAAGATGGCGAGGAGTGCAGTGTTGCACAACAGTCCTGCCTCGATGCTCTGTATTATGCTCTGTATTACACTATACTCTGTATTATGCTCTGTAATAGCAAGGCATGACCTTGCTTGAATTGCTAGCATGTGAGTTGGCTGCTAGCCAGGAGTTGTCAGCCGACAGGCTGATGCAATCTCCAGTAATGTGTGACCTGGCTGCTGGACAGAAGAATGACACTGCACAACAGCACAGGTGCTATCATTTAAACACAAGGTCTGCAGCCCATGGAGTTTGGTGCTAGAATTGTATATAAGACTAGCAAATGCAGACTGAAGTGTGGTGGTTGGTGGTAGTGGTGGTTGGTTGGTTGGTTGGTTGTGTGTGTGTGTAGTGGTGGAGTGCTAAAGAATCGGAAGGAGCAAGGAGGAGCAGAGGAAGCTGTTCAGAGAGCCCTGCTGAAGGCAGAGAGCTGCTGGAACTAGCATTCGGGTTGGTTGGAAATAATACAGTGACTGTGTAGCTAAGGGGTGGGATTTCCACCAGGGAACTTGGAAGAAGGCATAGCATTGTTGTATTTCATGCTCAGTTTTGCAATAAAGATGTTTGGCTTTACCTTCCTGGAGGAGTATTTATTATGGTCTGAAAATCCTTCAAAGAACCTTTGCCAATCCCTTTTGAGGAACCTGTGGCAAAACAGGTACCTACATGAGTAAAGTAGGCTCTCCAATGCAGATGCTCGCCCTCCAGCTCATGGAGGGTGATGGGAACAGTTGCAAGAATGGTGACAGAGGAGCAGAGCTAGCGTGCGAGGGATTAGAACACACAAATGGGGCTTTAGCTTGCCTCAAAACTGCGACGAGCATTCTGGATCACATCGCACATGCCTTCAGCATGCTCTGGATGCTTTTCCTAATATCTAATCCAGGGAGGAATTCCATGTGCCTCTATGGCAGTTGAGGACAGCTCCATTCCATCCCAGCTTCGGAGCGCTTGTCTACATGATCTTGCAAAACACACCCATTTTCTCATTTTGTGTGTGATCTTCCCACAGAAAGAGCAGGGGGCAATAGTGTTATAGACTGCCCGCAGTATATAGATGGCGAAAATGCCTATCTACAGAGGAAACAATTCTTCTTTTAGGGGTACAGCCAATCTTGCCCAAGTCCTCCAGGTGTGCATCATAGCTAGTGGTGGGGTTTGAACCCATCCCAGCTCAAGTCCAGTAAAAAGATCACGAAATGGTGATCTTCCACCAAGGAAACACTGTACAGCAACATACTAATGGTGTTGCTGTGCAGTGAGTAATTATGACACTTGTGTAATCACAATCCATATATCCTTCACAGTCTCAAATTACATGCTAGCTAGTGGGAGAATTTTCCAGCTACAAGAGTGCAGGGAAAAGGCAACATCACCCCAATAGAAGCACTAGCTTGAGGGAAGATATCTAAATCCCAAGCAACAAATTAATAACAACTGTGCATTTGCTATATTAAAAAAAAAGTGTGGAAAGACCTTTAAGGATTATGCAAGGAATTTTTGGATAATTGTGATACCTAAACAGTCACCGTTTGGATTTAAACTGGTCTGCTGTTATTCTGTTCATACACTTCTTCCTTTGGATTTTAAGAAATACTTTCTCTGAGGACTGTATTCCTAAGGGGGTGTAACATTGCTTTAAATGTGTAAGGCAAAACAGGTGGACTAGGGCATAGATACTTTGTTGATGGACATTGATAGATTGATATGTACATGTGTGCTTTATCAGAGTTCTTAATCTCCCTCTATCCATGCAGGACTTCCTAGAGCTACTCCTGTTTGGGGTGTTGTTTTTTTCCTTCTTTCAGCAAACTGGAATGGTTCTCCTGAAAATGTTACAGAAAATGATTTCTAACCAATTAACCAATAATGTTCAATGCATCTTCTCTTCCCTCCTGCCACATTGGTCAACCAATCTTTTTCAGTGGACCGGCAAGAACATTGAAGAAGACAAACAAAATTTTGTTTAAAAGAATATGGAGATTTGAGAATTGAATATCACACTATATTCATTGGAATCAAATGAATGGCTCATTTAAGAATGAACTACTAAAAACTTCCCACCTCTTTCCAGATTAACATTAGTTGAAAAGGGGCTTGGCTGTACTCCAAAGAGCAGCAAAAAACAAACACTACCAACAAAAAAACAACCCTTCACATTTTTTGCGATGATAAAGCAGTGTTCTTTCGCAAGTACTAAAGCAATAAGGCTTGAGGTTTAGAAGGAAACCCTATTATGTTCTACAGCAGTGTTCTCCAACCTTGGTGGCTGGGGCATGCTGGGAGTTGTAGGCCAAAAACATCTGGGGACCCAAGGTTGGAGAACACTGTTCTACAGCATTTGCCATTTATAAACAGGCTTGCGAACCCCTCCTCTCTTCTTCCTCACATTACATACACCTCTTCTAAAGTAGTTCAGTGCTAAGGTTCACGTATTTCAGAAGTTCCACTGCAGTGATCCATGCCATTTGCATTAGTCCAATCACTTGAGAGTTTTTCACTGGAATATTCTATGAAGGTCACCTATGTGTCTCTGCTCTGTTGATAGACCAGACACCCTGTCTCGCCTACACATGGCCCTGCTCCATAAAATGCTATCCTCAAGAACTAAACCTTTGAGTGACAGCCTCCTCCTGCCTTCTGCTAGCAGGTGAGTAGACCATAAATCCAAGAAACTTTGCATTTGTCTTTCTGGGTTCCTCTCGTCCCGAAAAAAATAAAGATTATTTCCCCCAGCAACTTCTTCCCCTATAAGATCCATTCACATATAAACATATAAAACATGCTTAGAACACGCCAAGAAAAGAAGACAGCCCCGATGACTTTATAAAGCCTGCTTATTTTTAACTAGTAAAAAATAGAGCTGAAGCTAAGTTTATTTTTAAATATATAATATTGAAATAGCCAAAACAGTTTATATTACCTCAAGAATGAGACTTGCTTTTGAACTAAGAGTAGTCTGAAAATAGAGGTTTATATTTGTACATGCCTGAATAATCTTAAATGAAGTTGGTTTTATTGCATCACCACTACAAGGTGTTTACTGCAGTTCTTGGAAATGGCTGCTTCTCTTTTGGTGGCAATATTAGTTCTCTCCCATGAAGAAACTACATTTCTCACTGAGATAACAATGTCATAGAAATGGTAGCAATCTAAAGTTCTATAGGAGAATCAAATGTATCTGTAAAAATATATTGGTCAAACATTTGCCCCATGTCTGTGAGAGAGGGAAAGGGGACATTTATTCCTCCATTATATCTGCAGTATCATAGGGTGCTTCTTCGAGGAGCACTACCACTCAAAAGACATTGATTGGTTCACACAGCATGGCCAGCTCATTGTGGGTTATTTAACCGATGATGAGCCATGGCCATTTTGAATATGCAACTCCTGATCGGAGCGATCGGGAGGATGCCCCATGTTGTGTGAACCCAGCCATTGTGGGTTATGTGAGGGTTGTTAAACCCTCAGATAACCCATGATAGTAGGGTTCGTATGACACGGTGCAACCCCCAAT
This sequence comes from Shinisaurus crocodilurus, assembly GCA_021292165.1. Classification (NCBI taxonomy): domain Eukaryota; kingdom Metazoa; phylum Chordata; class Lepidosauria; order Squamata; family Shinisauridae; genus Shinisaurus; species Shinisaurus crocodilurus. The sequence continues at coordinate 72,973,728 of CM037879.1, read as the reverse complement.
TGCCCCAGTTGGGGTTGCATATTGAAAATGGTGGCCACACACTGTATAGCTATTACAGCTTTCCCTCCTTAAAGGATTTTTTTTGTGGAAAGAAAAAAGATAGAAGAAGCAGTGCAAAAACATGGGAGGGTTACAAATGGAAGATATCATTGTCTGGATCCCCAATAAAATTCTATGAATGCGGTAAGGCAATTGCACAAAAAAAGCTTCATCTGGATGTACCCTTAGTCAGAGTTATCATTGCAAATTGATTCAAGCCGATTTGGTATTGGGATCTGGGCTTTATCTAGCTGTGGCCAGCAATGCCTGCTCGGGGCACTGGAGCAACCAAATGTTTCCAGTGCCAGACCTTTATGACTACTGTGGGAAGAAGCCCTAGCCCTTGTCATACTTCTCCTTATCGTTAGAGGCACAGGAGCTTTTTGTGAAACAGGACCTGGCAACTCAATAGGCAATTAGATATTGTTTGTTTCAGAATCCATTAATTTGGATTTTTCATTCATTTCATTCAGTCATATATGCTTGTATGGAAGTACTGGGCCTTCTTGAAAATGTATTGATTTAAAATATTTGTTATATCGTGCCTTATTCTATGCCTAAAGTGGCACACAGCCATAATGAAAACCACAACATCCCCTATATAATAATAAAAAACAAGGAAAAACATCTCGAACTAAGAGCAAACTAAATACTTAGCTCAGCTGATCTCAGTTCCCAAGTGCCTTTCTTAACAGAAAGGTCTTACAGCTTGTTCTGAGAGCCACCAGGGGCATGCTTTGGGCAGACCGACACTGAGAGGCTGTTCCACAAGTCTGGGGCCACCACTGAAAAAGCTCTGCTTCTTGCCAAGATTGACTTGACCTCATGCAATGACTGAATGTGGAGCTAAGCACCCAGTGCAGATCTTAACTGAGGGGGTCTCTGAATGAGAAGAGATAATTCCATAGGAATGCAGAGCCCAAGCTGTGAAGGGCTTTAATGGTTAGAACCAGCACCTTGAATTGAGCCTGGAAACTAACTAGTAGCAGTGCAACCACTGGCCAACAAATCTCTTATGTCAACTGTAGCGGACGGGACCCCTCACTCCAAAGCCCACACCCTCGATGTGTACTTCACTCTCACCAAGTGCCACCTTGTATTGATCACTTCAGACTTTAAACTGTCCTTTAAAGTTGCGTTAGCCGATTATGTGTCTTAGGTCTTATATGTAGCTGTTCACCCACGTTTGTTTGTCTTTATTAAGCAGTTTGTTTTATTTGATTATTTGAAGTAGGGTGCCCCTCCGTTAATTCACTTCTTACTTTCCTGTCACCAGTCAGACTCTGGAGAATTAGAACTTTGAATAAAAAGGTTGATTTATTGTTCTAACAAAGTCTCTAAACTGATATTCAACTCAGGAACAGATAACTTGGAATTTTCAACAGTTACATTCAAACTTGTTCTTTGCTTAGATTCAGGTTAAAGGCAGGCAGATGTTATACAGCGCTCTTTGTATCAATTAGGCTTGGTTACTTGAAAGTTACAGTATCAGACTAGGGAACTTAACTGTCCCTCACACTAGTCCAGAGTTTCTCCTTCTTCCTCAGACAGAAGGTCCTTCACTCCCTAAGTGGAGACTCCTGTGAATTGTTCTACACTAACACCTTCACATTTGCTTTCTCACAACTTAGTACTAGATTTCCTGTCTGAACTCTTCTCTTCAGTACCACCTTTCCCTACCTATTCTACTAACCTTCCACTCCAACCCACTCTCTTCCCCAACTGACAACCAACTCCCCTTAACTGCCAACTCCCTGGGGTTCTATGCTCTCGGCCTCAGCCAATCAGAGCCTCTGGAATGTGCAGCTTGGCCCCTCCCTGGGCTTCTGCCTGTCACTCTGCCACATCAACTTTTCAGAAAAATAAGCTGAAGGATAGATATTCACAATTGGCTATCCTTGTCCCAGTGCAACCAAAATGGGGTGACAGGCAATCTTACTGGTTCTAATAGCTCTCCTCGTCTCTGAGAATCAGTGACCAAGGGTACGCAGGGCACATGGTACCTCCATGGGGGATCACATGCTTAAAAGTACCTCCACGTCCAAGTCTCTCTTCCTGTGGAAAGCCAACAGGCCAGAGTAGAAATTTACCTCTGGCATATTTAGCTTTCCACTTGCAGGAAGGATTTGATGGGTGGCTGCTTTCAAACAAGCAATTCTCTGCATGCATTCTAGAGATTGTACAGTCTCTAGCAAGAACTACATTGCTTGCTTTTGCTGAATGCTCAGATTTTAGGGCTGTGAAAACTCCTCAAATGAGGCACGAATCTGAAGGGAATATCTCTGTCAGAGAGATATCTGTACTGGCAATCTCCTGGGACACCCCTCCCCCAATGCCTGGCTCTGAGGAAAGACCCTCCCCCTCACAGCCACACTGGCTGTTTCCTCTAGCTGACGCAGCACGAGCCAGAGCATGGGTGTCTGAGAGTAGATCCCCTCATAGCAAAACACAGGATGGGCATCATCATCATCATCATCATCATCATCATCAGGCGATCAATCGTGACTGAGTAAGATTGTCTTCCAGGATAAAAATTTACAAAAAGGAAATTTTAAAAGGAGGAAATTCTAAAGAAAAATTGTGTAGACTCTAGCGATGGGTCCGTAAGTGACTGTGGAGGCCAATTCTAGATCCACACAGCTTCCCACAGTGAGGACACAGGTTACCAGATGGAAGATGGTCCTGTAAAGGATTCATTTGACGTGCTTTTCGCTTAGCACGTTTCTCCCTTTCACCTTGCACTCGGGCTTCTTCAAAGTCCATAGATCCTTTGTGAAAGGCCAACCTCCAGTTAGATCGTTCATGGGCCAGAGCTTCCCAGTTTTCGATGTTTATATTGCATTTTTTTAGATTAGCCTTAAGAACATCTTTAAACCTCTTATATTGACCACCGATATTCCACTTTCCATCCTTGAGTTGGGAATAAAGTGACTGCTTTGGGAGACGGCAGTCAGGCATTCGAACAACATGACCGGTCCACTGAAGTTGGCGTTGAAGGATCATTTTTTCAATGCTAGTAGTCTTTGCTTCTTCCTGTACACTGACATTTGTTCGCCTATCTTCCCAAGTAATTTGCAGGATTTTCCGGAGGCAACGTTGATGAAATCTTTCAAGGAGGTGGAAGTGACATTTATAGATAGTCCATGTTTCGCAGGCATACAATAAAGTTAGCAATACAATAGCTTCATAAACCAGTGTTTTGGTCTTCTTACAAATATCCCGATCCTCGAACACTCTATGTTTCATTCGAGAAAACGCGGCACTTGCGGAGCTCAAACGATGCTGGATTTCACTGTCGATGTTAGCTGTAACAGAAAGATAGCTGCCAACCACAGTGGGAGAGTGGGAGCAGCGGGGCTCTCCAGAGCACCCACTGGTGGTGTCACAAAGCAGGCAGCTGCTCTAGAGAATGCTGCCAACACACCTGCGGTAAATGCCACAGTGGGAGAGCAGCCAACGGGACACTCTGTAGTGCTGCCAGGCAGGTGGCAGCTCTGGAGAGCCCTGCCAGCCCTCCTTTCCCACTGCAGCAAATGCCATGGCAGGCAAGGGAGAGTGGCCAGTGGGGCTTTCTGGCACACCTTCTGGAGGTGGCGGCAGGCTCTCCTGGCAGGGGTGGAGTGCACAATTCACTGCTCCTCCCACTCCACTACCTGAGGTGGGGGATTCACCCTGCTTCATGGAAGGACCAGCCCTACTCCTGAGTCAGATGATTTCCGTGGTCAAGCACCACTTGTGGTCCTAGGACGTTGACCATGGGGCCACCTGACTCAGGAGGGCAGTGTCAGCACTCAGGGTCTCAGTAGCTTCCAAGTACAGCTTGAGATCTGCCACTAACTAGGAGATGGTGTCCCACTGCTGCCTATTATATGCGTGGCGGGCATCAACTTGGCAGGCTTCATCCCCCCAGAAGAAGGTGCTAGACCAGCACATTTAATCCAATTCTGCCACAAAATAAAACATTGTAGGTGTTTGTTGATATCCACTTTTTTAAAAATCCTCAAAATGTAAAGGCACATAGCACTAAGTCACCTGAAATTATACAGGTGTCATCCTCTCAGAAGTGGATGCAGCATATATCCAATTCTGCAAAAAAAATATAAGAGTGATAGGTGTTTGTTGATTCTCCCATTATAGTCAACGGGGAAGATATCCAAGGTTTTGGAAAAGGCCCCAAAACAAAGCTCTGTCTTGTATTCGATCCAAAGCACAATATCAATCCAAGGTTCGAAGCTAAGGTACCCCCCTATCTGACACAATGAGGTAAACATTCTTGCACAGCCCTATCAAATTTGTTTCCAAACCCATTTGCCTGAACCTTTAGGGTTTTCTTTTCCCTGAGGCATTAGTCATACCTCTCTTTTCTTTCTTTTTTTTCCTTTGAGGTTAACTGGCCTTATTTTGAATCGAACGGCTCAGAGCAGAAATAGTCCATGTAAATGAGGTGGTGGGAAGGTAAATGTCTGAAATTACTTTGATATGGCCACTTAAACAGCGACTGTGTTTTTGAATAGGAATAAAAACAGAAGGCGGAGAGCATGATGCTGCAATAGGATGAAGAGAAGATAAAGGCCAGAATCTTCAAGTGTGTGTATGTGTTGTGTTGTGTTGTGGTGGGGGGTCACAGGAGCCTCTGTTCGTACTTGTGAACTGATATGTTTGGCCTCATATTCATAATCCTCATCTTTTCTGTAGAAATGACAAGAGTTCCAAAACTCCTCCACACCATTTTGAGGCAAGACTAACATTTCCAAAGAGGCTGAAAGGAAATCCGTTAGTTGGACATTAGCCTCTCGTGGGCAGCCCATGCGCCCACATACAGCTCTGAGCAACTAAATTTAGGTATGTCTTCTCATTCTTGAGTGGGCAGAGCAAAGAGGATGTGTGACAGAAAAAGAGCAATGGTGTATTGGGGGGGGGGATAAAATAAACAATCTAGCCTTGACCTACTGTCCTGTTCATGAGGGCAGAATGGCATCATGCCTTATGTAATTTTTTTAAAAAAATTAAATTATATTTATACCCCGCCTTTTTTCCTGCAAGGAACCCAAGGCGGCTTACATAATCCTCCTCCTCCTCTCCATTTTATCCTCACAACAACCTGTGACGTAATAGCTTCCTTAGTGGCCTTTTGACTGGGGAAAACAAGCTCTGGGCTCCATTTTGTTCTATACCAGTTGTCTTGACCTACCTCATATTGAATTCAGTATTACCTGTTGATGTTTGGGTAAGGGGGGAGTTTTTCTGTCCTCATTTTAATGCTTATCTGAACCCTGAATCTGAACTGTCTGAGGGTGCAAAGCTAAATTGCAGTTGTGCCAGCTGAGGGGACTTAACAAGTGGCATAAGTGCTGCTCTTCTGGCAGAGATTTCAGTTTCACTAGGGGCATGCCTGTCGTTTTACCACTGTTTATGTATTATTATTTCTTTGCTATTCCCCCTTCCCTACAGGGCCAAGAGGGCATAGAATTGGGTGGCTGTTCTGCCAGGAAACCACCAATGTATGTCCAGACTGGCATAAAGGTGAGTATAGGATTGCTTGGTGGTGGTGGATATGTCCAAGCTCACCAGTTGCTGCACATGACTCATTGCCTGTCACTACAGCTCGACTGGATCAATACTGGGTTATTAGTTGGAATGAGACACATATTTCAGGGCAGGATTCTTAACTGGATTTGTTGTGCCTTTGAAAGTTTTGCTAAATTGGGCTTCACTGAACTGGCTTGTGCCAATTTTACTTTTTTGCAAAGACAAAGAAAATTCAGTTGTGTGGTAAAACTGAATTCAGGCCTCCTCTGGGCTAGTTAAGAGGACTCCTCCTAAACACAAGACCAGTTCTGTTGTTTTGTCCTGCTGTGTGTGGTATTCATTCAGCAACAGTGATAGATTGGTCCATCCCTCTCTTCAGGCATGGGCACTGTGCTCTGAAGTCAACTTTGTGAAACAGGAGGATGAACTGATTTTATTTCTGGATGTGTTTACTGTAGAAGCACCATTACAAAATCCTAGGGCTGGCTGGGAGGTAGCTTTCTGTAAGGGGTAAGATTCTCAGCAAGGTTTACTGGCCACTCTTAAATTATATGCTAGATTAAATTGTAAAACAACAATGACAATGACAAATCGCAAGCACATGTAGTGTATATTAGGACCACATTTGTTGTGGTTACTTTTTAAAATATCTCATAACTATAGCAATGTTATAATCCCAGGTTAGGCAGCGACATTTCTTTTAAAAGCAAAGAAATGGGTGCCTTTGCTATGCATACCTGGTGCACAGACCTACTTAAGTGTTTATTATAATTGTCACTCAATGCACAAGACCAGTGAGCTGGCCCAAAATAAAGGTGCTCCTGAGGAATGTCTGTAGTCTACAATTCAGGGACGAAGAAGTAATGGCTGCCCCTGAACTCCCTAAATGTTGCTCCTCTTTTCCTGTTAGAAACTTCCTTTGTATATACCTTCCATATATCAATGGCTACTAAACAAGTGTTTCTCCACCTCCTCTCTCAAACCCTTCCTCATTGGGTATAATACATTGTGGAATTGTGTTTTGCAGCCTTTAGGCTTCCAGAACTCTCCCTGGCCTTCAGGGCCTGCCTCCCTCTTCACACATGGTCCTCTCACTACGGACTGAGTTTAAAGATTTGTAAGGCACACAATTTGCCAGGATTTATGGCTGGGTTAAATTGGCTAGCCATTCACAGCTCGCTGCCTAATCTGTCACCAAAGAGATATTTGCATAGTGTGTAATTGCACTTGAAGAAATGGGCCAGCCAGCGTGGTAGTGACAGACAAGTCAAAGCACTATCTCTGGCAGTCGTAGGAATAGCAGCGACTGGAAGCTGAAGAGGGGGGCACCTCCCAGGAGCCAGAAAGGGACCAGCTAGAGGCAACTGCTGGCGCCACACAGAATGCTCTCTGGCTGTGAGTCTCAGGCTCTGTGGGTACTGGATGCCTCTTAACATATTCCAGTGCCCTCAAGACAAGAGAAATTGATGGTTGAGTCAGATGTCTTGTCTTCTTTTCTTTTTCTTTTTGGTGGTGCTATCCTGCTCTTAGAATATTCTTGGTAAACCAACCAATTATCTTTGTTTGCTTTAGTGAGGCACATGATTCCCCACTTTAAAAATGAATTTAGTTCTGACACCTTTCAGCCAACACAACAACCTTGGACTGAGGAACAGAGAGCTAACTATATCTTTGAAAGAGCTGGTGGCTATGGGATACACTGTCCTTTCTGGCTTTAAAAAAAAGTCCTGCAAAGCATCTAATAAAATTGTGTGTGGTGTGTGTGTGTGTGTGTGTGTGTGTGGTGTGTGGTGTGTGTACAGATATATACAGATAGCAATAAATCAAAATACATTTTGTCAAAAAGGCAGGATATGAATAGCTAATTATTCTCCTGTAGAGAATATTTGATCTTTTCGTTTTAAATGTATTTTCATCGTTTCTCCTCACCCTATCCATTGTTTTAGTTCTACGCCCAAAGAAGGCAGAGGCCTGGTAGTAGTGACTAAAGCTTTATTGTGCACGTCTCTAGGCCTGCAGTGCTGAGCTCGCACAGGCTCCTCCCCTTTCGACCTCTCAACTAGAGGTTAGCGTCCAGTTCCTTTGCAGGAATGAGCTGCTACCTATCATAACATCCATGGTCTCCTGGAACGCCATACTGAAGATCCAGCATGAGGAGGAAAAATAGAAATTACCACTCTTTCCATTAGTTTTGGCAAGCATCCATCACAAGGTGCTTGAAACGAGAAGGGGTGTGTGTGTGTGTGTGAATGCCTATTACAGATGCAGTCTTAGGGTGGACAGCGGCAGTAACACTGCAGAAGGTGGTCTGACAGTGCTATAGCTATCCTAAAAACTGTGGAGAAAGCCAACCTAAGCCCCCTGCCTGACACACACACACTCACCAAGGAGGGGGAAAGGAGACCCGGTGGGGGGGGAGACAGCCAGTCTCCACAGATGCCAAAGGGGACAAACAACATCTGCATAGAATCACCCCAGGGGGGAAGGCAGGAAGCATCACCAGGTTTGTCAATGCTCTCGCATATCAGCCCCATCTACATAAGACTTGAATACCTCTCCAGAGCAGACACTTCGGCACCCCTAAGAAATGGCCACTCAACACCATAGGATGGGACCATTAAGCAAGTGGCTTCAAAGGGACCCCATCCCACGGGGGGAGGGCATCACCCCACCTGACCCAAAGGCCGCCCCTCAGGGAGGGTGTCAACCCACCTGATCACCGAGGGAGGGGCTACCTGAAACACCAAGGTATAAAACACCCTGCGCAAGGGAACTGGTTGTTGTTCAGCAATCTTGCCCATGCCTGGGGTAAGGGAACGAAGGATCGGCAACCCCGGGTAGCCGCACCCGGCGTGCTCCAGCTAGCTGAAATCACTGGCCGCTTGGGTTGACCGGACCCCCGGGAAACCAAGCTGAAATAACTGGCCGCTTGGGTTGACCGGACCCCCGGGAAACCAAGCTGAAATCACTGGCCGCTTGGGTTAACCGGACCCCCGGGAAACCAAGCTGAACTCACTCACAAGCCGCTTGGGTAGACAGGGCCTCCGCCGGGAACCCAGCTAGCCGCTTGGGTAGACCGGGCCTCCACCGGGAACCCAGCTAGCCACTTGGGTAGACCGGGCCTCTGCCGGGAACCCAGCTAGCCGCTTGGGTAGACCGGGCCTCCGCCGGGAACCCAGCTAGCCGCTTGGGTAGACCGGGCCTTTGCCGGGGCCCAAGCTGAACTAACTAGCTGAGAGCCCTGAAATCACGGTGTCCTTGAGACTTCTGGCTTGTTACTTTGTACCGTATTGATAAGCTGTATTGCTGGCGTGGGTCTCTAAGTTTGTGAAGGTAATTTTGTAAATAAACTTGTTTTCTAAAAGATACTTTTGTGGCTATAAGTTATCCCTTTGTTCTGGGCTAAGGGTGAGACGCTGGGGAGAAGGCCCGCCCCAGGACTCACTACCTCCCTTAGCATTGAACCCGCGCAGAAGACCAGGTTGTCGGTCTTCCACTAAAACACATGTGCCTTTTTTGTCCTGGGACAATATCTGGGGAAACAATGATTCCACAGATGTTTTAGTGTGGTTCAGTTTGAAATGGGGACAAACCAGATGTAGTAGAATTTCCTCCTTTTATAATTCTCTTTTTGTAATTTTATCCTGGAAGACAATCTTACTCGGTCACGAGTGATCACCTACTACTAGTAGTAAGTGCTTATGAATCAATGCCCACTCCCTTCCTGAACAATTTTGAAAATGCTTTTAAAATGTTTGTATGTGGGCGGAGGGGAAGGTTGGTTGGTAAAGTGAAGGATAAATTATATAAAATTTGAATAAACATATATGTGCTGCTTTAAAAAAGAAAAGCAGACAACCTGCCAGAAGGGTGGGGCATGTCTGAGGGCTGATACACCTACTTGGTATGAGTTACAACTCTCCACACCATCATTCAGATTGCTGGTATGTGCAGAGCATATTATGTGCAGAGCATAATCTCACTATCACAAACACGCTCTTTCGACAAAAGAATAAGTTTAAAACATCGTGGCAGCACCCACGGTCAAAGCACTGGCATCTTCTGGATTATGTAATTGTCCGTGTTAGAGATCGCCGCGATGTACTTCTTACTAGGGCCATGGTGAGTGCCGACGACTGCTGGACAGACCACCGACTAATCCGGTCCACAATGGTTATCAACATTGCTCCCCAACGTAGGCTTCAAGGAAGGAAACCAAGGCGTAAAATGAACATCCAAGTCCTTCAAGATCCTATTAAGCAAACTCGTCTTCAATCACTTCTTAAGGAACATCTACCTAGGGAACCTCCTGACAACATTGAGGACCATTGGTCTAAGCTGAAAACCTCCATTACTGCAGCTTGTGAACAAACTATTGGATATGAAACTAAGAAACATCAGGATTGGTTTGATGAAAATGACAATGAGATTAAATATATAATTGACCAAAAAAGGAAAGCCTTCCAAATATGGCAAAATGATATTAACTGCGCTGCCAAGAAAAAAACCTACGCTAGCGCAAAGGCTGAGGTCCAAAGAAGAACAAGAGAACTTAAGAACGCTTGGTGGAAAAAGAAAGCTGAAGAAATTCAACAACTTGCAGAATCTCATGATGCACGGGGCTTTTTTAAGGCCACAAGGGCCATTTATGGACCAAAAACCTATGGTACAAACCCTTTACAATCAAAAGATGGCACCAAACTCTTAAAAGACAAAGAGTCTATTGCACTGCGTTGGAAAGAGCATTATTATGACCTTTTAAATCGTAAATCTAAGGTGGATAATGAGATTTTTTCGCAAATCCCGCAAAAACAAATTAAAGAGGAACTTGCAATACTCCCCACTTTGGATGAAGTAAAAAAAGCCATTAATCAAATGAAGAACAACAAAGCTAGTGGACCAGATGGGATTCCTGCTGAAATCTTTAAAGAAGGGGGCCCCGAACTTGTACAACATCTTCATAAACTCATCGAAAAAATCTGGATAAGAGAAGAGATCCCAGAAGACTTCAGGGATGCCATAATTATCACCCTCTTTAAGAAGGGTGATAGAACAGACTGTGGAAACTATCGGGGCATTTCTCTCTTAGCAACCGCAGGTAAAATATTTGCTAGGATTCTCGCAAACCGTCTTCTATCTATTTCAGAAGAGATCCTCCCTGAAACTCAATATGGTTTCCGCCCCTCTAGAGGGACAGTAGACATGATTTTTACTGCACGTCAGCTCCAAGAAAAATGCCGGGAGCAAAATCAACCCCTTTATATGGCATTTATCGATCTGGCTAAGGCCTTTGATACTGTAGACCGTACAGCTCTCTGGACTATCCTTATGAAAATTGGATGCCCCAATAAATTTGTGAATATCTTGCGACTTCTCCATGACAACATGACGGCAACGGTTTTGGACAACAACGGCTCTCATGGTGCTCCATTTAAAGTGGGATCAGGTGTTAAACAGGGATGTGTTATCGCCCCAACATTATTTGCCATTTTCATCGCCATGGTTTTACATCTTGTCAAGGGGAAACTTCCCACCGGTGTGGGAATTATATATCGAACAGATGGAAAGCTTTTTAATCTCAGCAGGCTGAAAGCAAAAAGTAAGGTAATTACAACCTCCGTTGTGGAACTTCAGTATGCTGATGATAATGTGGTCTCCGCACATTCAGAGGACGATCTCCAAACTATCCTAAATGCTTTTGCAGAAGCATACGAAAAACTTGGTCTCTCACTTAACATCAAAAAAACCAAAGTGCTTCATCAGCAAGTGCAAGCCAACCCTTTGGTGATGCCATCTATCCAGCTTGGCGGGACAATACTGGAAAATGTCGATCATTTTCTCTATCTTGGCAGCTATCTTTCTGTTACAGCTAACATCGACAGTGAAATCCAGCATCGTCTGAGCTCCGCAAGTGCCGCATTTTCTCGAATGAAACATAGAGTGTTCGAGGATCGGGATATTTGTAAGAAGACCAAAACACTGGTTTATGAAGCCATTGTATTACCAACTTTATTGTATGCCTGCGAAACATGGACTATCTATAAACGTCACTTCCACCTCCTTGAAAGGTTTCATCAACGTTGCCTCCGGAAAATCCTGCAAATTACTTGGGAAGATAGGCGAACAAATGTCAGTGTACTGGAAGAAGCAAAGACTACTAGCATTGAAAAAATGATCCTTCAACGCCAACTTCAGTGGACCGGTCATGTTGTTCGAATGCCTGACTGCCGCCTCCCAAAGCAGTTACTTTACTCCCAACTCAAGGATGGAAAGCGGAATATCGGTGGTCAATATAAGAGGTTTAAAGATGTTCATAAGGCTAATCTAAAAAAATGCAATATAAACATCGAAAACTGGGAAGCTCTGGCCCATGAACGATCTAAATGGAGGTTGGCCTTTCACAAAGGTTCCATGGACTTTGAAGAAGCCCGAGTGCAAGGTGAAAGGGAGAAACGTGCTAAGCGAAAAGCACGTCAAATGAATCCTTTACAGGACCATCTTCTATCTGGTAACCTGTGTCCTCACTGTGGGAAGCTGTGTGGATCTAGAATTGGCCTCCACAGTCACTTACGGACCCATCGCTAGAGTCTACACAATCTTCTTTAGAATTTCCTCCTTTTATCCCGGAAGACAATCTTACTCGGTCACGAGTGATCGCCTGATGATGATGATGCTTCTGCAATACAAGCTGGAAAGATGAATGTCTATACCAGGTGAAGAACGTACTGTTGTGACCACTTCTAAAATGATAGTCTGACTTCACCCACAAGGGATACACATTTTTGGTTGCTGGTAATTTCCATTGTTTGCCAGACAAAAATAACATGTGAGTTCTGCTCCTGAGAATATGGCCTTTGGTATGCCATCACTAAGAAATGGTGGATGCATGAAGCAAGCCTATGTTATGTCACTGCAAAGACATGGGTGATAGTAAATGAGTTAAATAGTTAATGTGAAGGCTCTTAGGGTGCAATCCTACACGTTTAGACATGGGCGCGGGGGAAGTCCTACAATTCTCAGCATTCTCCAGCCAGCCCTCCATCGACATCAAGGGAAAGGCTTAAAAAAGAAAAAAAAAGCATCAGTTGAGTCTGACACAAATGGAGGGGGGAATTTGAGGAGGGGGCAATGGGAGAGGTGTAACCCTGCCCTCCCAGTGCCCTAAGCATGCATGACATGAGGCCAGAAGAGACAGCCCCATGCTGTGAGCCTCAGCAGCAGTGTGAGCCCTATTATGCGAGTTATGCTCTCCCCGAGTGGAGTTTATATGCAGGTGTTGGTGTGTTATGATTAGGCGCCATATCCTCTGCTGTATTGTTGTGGGATGGCTGTCAATGCAGAGGTGGCTATTTTTTTTTAAAAAAAAATATCCCCCTCAATGGGAGGGAAATTCTTCGTACCAGGCCCAGAGCTGGTGTAAAGTTTTGCTATCAACGGGGATGTGGCCATGGTCTAGAAGAGTACAGGATATGTGCTCCTCCCCTGTGCTATCTTTGTTCTGCCCATGACTCCGCCCCATTCTGGCTGTTCCACCAGCGGGTCTTTCATGGAGGAACAAGTGTGCCAGAGGAGTGTTCCACTGACATAACTGGGCAGTTCCATCAGCATATATTCTCTGCCGGCAGCAGATTTCAAGTTCCACCAGCACAGCGGGCGTCTGCCAAAGCCTTTAGCTCAGAGGTGCTGAACCTCTTTCAGCCTGAGGGCCAAACTGAATTCTGCAGATGCTCTTGGGGGCTGCATTCCAGTGGCGGGGCCAAAGGCAAAACAGAGCAGAGCCAAAGGCGACGGGGGCAGGGGCAAAAGACCAAAATTACCAACATATTTTAGTTGAAAGCTCTTTCTGCCAATAAGGAGAGGCCTTGGGAGTAACTCAGGAAGTCAGCCTTAGGAGAGGCATGCCAGCCTTTTAGAAAGGGAGAAAAACTGCACAAAACCCAGGGAACCACAAAACAATCCATGGTCAGGGGAGAGGGATTGGGCCCAGGTGGAATATAGGATTTCTGTGAGTACAGGATTGCTCTGTAAAATAATGTTCTATTTATGTGTAATAGGTCCGGAGCTGCATGGAGGGTGTGGGAATGCATTTTGATAATCAGGAGAATCAGCTGGCTTAGGCTTTGGTATAAATTTATCCTGTTTACCATGTAACACTGGAGAACTACTGTGATAATGTGGAAAAAGTAGTATGTGGACCTGGGTTCAAATCTATGCTCAGCGATGGTGTTCACTGGGTGGTCTTGGACAAGTCACAAACCCACTGGGCTGTTTAGGAGAAAATGGGGAAACCCAATTGATACCACCCTGAGACATAAGTGTGGGTACATAAATGTTTCTTCTTACCCCTGTAGAACAAACAGTCCCATTTGTGACCTGTGTGGTCAGCCTAGGAAAACCATGTTTCAACTTAGAACATTGTCAAGCCGTTCTTCAAGAAACTGAAATGTGATTTAAGCAAACACAAAGTCAGACCGCTCTCACACACAAGCTCGCTCAGCTCAGTTGCCATTCAACTCTATGTTGGTTGCATTTAGTGGTTTGGCAGAACTTTGCGTATTTTTTTGGATCCAAACTCAGACCAGTAAGGACAAAAGGCCCCGGAATGAAGCGCAGGGAAGACTTGAGCAAAGAGGGCTATTTATTTATTGTTTTAAAAATAGCTCAGCCAATCTCTAATTGTATTGATTTTGGCAAAACAATATTATGATTTTCATTTTATTTTTGCAATGCTCCATTTTAAGCAGTAGATTAAAAAATAGTAGATGAAAATTTGGTTTATATATACATCAATGCATTTTATTTTTAGCCCTTAGTGCATGAGTCCAAGATGACAAATATAGCAAATGGGGGTGGGCTGCTATCTTTCTTTGAATGCTTTTGAATTTCCAACCCAGTTAGATTCCATCTCCCACCTTTTCTTTGTCTCATCCTTTGTGCTGTCATCTGTGTTTCAATTCCCTTAACAACCTCCTTCTCTTCATTTACATTTCTCACATGACTATATACGGTACTTCTCCTGGGGCCTTCATCTTACTAAAGGATTTGATTTTTAATTTGTGAAAGAAATACACAGATACAGTAAAACAAAAAACGAAACAAAGGACACCTAACTCTTACAGCCGAATCCTAAGCATTTTTACTCAGAAGTGAATCAATCCCACTATGTTCAATGGGGCTTACTCCCAAAAAAGTATGCATAGGATTGCAGCCTTCATCTAGTTTATCTGCTTTTTCTGTATCTGATTGATACAATGTTCTCAATAAATAGTATCACACCTACTCAAGCTATTATTGTTGTTGTTGTTGTTGTAGTTGTTGTTGTTGTTGTCACCTTTTGGCCACAAAAAGGCCCCCAAGGTGACTTACAGTTAAAACTTACAACCATTTGAAAACTTTAAAAACAATTCAAAACTTTAAAACAGTACCAAAAGTATAAATTGAGAGCAGGAGATAATCTTAAAAACAGAGTGCAGTGCAGGGTTATTCTTAGGGGTGCAAACCTATGTCCCTCCGACCTTGTCAGGGGGGAGACATAGGAATGGGCCTGGAAGGTGCTGCGACCTCGGAAATCTCTTCTGAGGTCGCAGTGCCGCGGAGCACACACATGGTCTTCCGTGTTCGGTTTCCTCCCAGCACGGAAAGAACCATGCCGGCTGTGAGATGGGGGTTTCATGAAATCTATGAAACCCTCACCTCACAGCCGGCATGGTTCTTTCCGTGCTGGCAGGAAACCGAACATGGAAGACCATGTTTGGTTCCCCTGTGGGAAGGGGGCGTTCCTGGAGGTGGGGAAGGGAGCGGCGAGGCTCTGCCAGATTCTGAGGAATCTAGGTGGTGCCTCAGCCTCTCCTCATGAGGAGAGGTAAAACATCTAGACGGCCGAAATCGGCTGTCTAGATGTTTTTGAGGGTGAGGGGAGCATGATGGTATCCTGTCCATCATGCTCCTCCTGCCCTCAATAGGATGCCCATAATCCTCCAGGTTCGGAGGGTTATGGGCAGCCTCATAGGATTGCACTGCCCATATACTAAAAAGGCATACAGAACAAAAATGGTTTAGCAGCTCTCCTAAAACTGAACAAAGAAGAGACCAACCTAACTTCCTTTGGGAGAGAGTTCCACATCCAGGGAGCCGTCACAGAGAAGGCCCGACCCCCTGCTCCCACCAGCTAAGGACACAATCCTATGGCGATGGCCATAAGCCCCCAAACGTGGGGGCTTATGGGCATCCAGTGCATAGCAGGAGCAGCAACGGAGGCGATCAACACCTCCCTGTCCTCTCATCCTACATTTTCTGCTAGATGGGCTTTTTTGCCCATCTAGCTGGACCGTCTCAGAGGGGGAGGGAAGGAGGCAGGAGAGGCCTCAGGATAGCTCGTATTCTGGCCTCTCCAGTCCCCACCCCACTCAGAGAGCAGCCAGCATGGTTCTCTTCCATGCTGGCTGTGAGCGGGCTTGGAGCTCCAGTTCCCAGCTCCGAGGTTGGAATGCTGTGGCCGACCTTGGAGCTGGGAATCCAAACTATCCTATTGACCCTATACTCTGTCTAAGGGCGATAGGATTGCTCTCTTTACCTCTCTCGGTTGTGGGACATACAGAAGGGCATCTGAAGGAGATCCTAAGCAATGGACAGGTTCATATCGGAGGAGGTGGTCTCTCAACCCAACTCCAGCACCCATGTTGCACTGGGGATTGAGGCAGACGAGACAAAACTGAGCCAGGCTCTTCCTCTGGACAGTGTCCTTATAGCCATGCAAGGGACAAGAAGCGAACAGAGCTGCTGTAGCCCCAAGCAGCTGTAACTCTACTGCTTCCTTCTCTTGGTGTGGTTATACAAGAAGCATCTTGAACGATAACAGCGGCATCCTGACATATGGGTCGTCTTCTCTCTTCTGTCTCCCCATCCCAACCCTTGAACCAGTGCTGGTAAATTTACACAGGTTTACTGGACAGGTCCAGTCAATCTCCTTGGATGTATTTGTGCCATAACAGCACAAAAAGCCAGATTCTAGGGATTGTGAAGTAACAAGGCACATGTGAAACATTCAAATACCCTCTATTGCACTGGTGCTAACTCCTGGTCAAGAAACAGGACTATATGTGGGCAAATTTTATGTGCATTAAATAATCCCACTAAAATGTTATCTTCTCAAGCACTAACAGGGTAAGGATCCTTGCATCTGGCATATAGTCTTCTATGAGGTCAATCCTGGACAGATTGTATCTGGACAGATCCTTGGCAGATACAAACTATCACAGTTCATTTGAGGAAGAGAGCTGACATTTCAGCTGGCATACATTCAATGATTATTATTTTTTTAACTGATCAAACATATTATGGCCAGGCTCATTGTACACAATGCAATTCACCCAAGCTGGCTGAACTCTCTTCCCAGTTTTTCTGCATTATTATTAACTTATTTGGAACCAAAGGAGTTGATAACAATTTATACCAGATAACAGTTTAAAGACTGAACCACGGATGAGAACTTTGGCAAGACTTGGTCTTGGAAAAGCAGAACTGAATATCCCTTGAACAATGGATTCACTTTGGCCTTGGATTACACTCTTGTCTGTTAGCCTCTGATCCTGATTTTTCAAAATGGAAATAGTAACCAAATGCCTTTTGCTAAACAAATTGTGAGAAGGTTTCTTTAATGTCCTGAATAAGCAGAGTATGCACACAGCAGCCAGATCTGCGCATGAGTAGCCCAGTAAAGACAGGAGGAAGCTCATCAACTAGATGTTTGGCAGGGAAGGGGTAACAAAACGATTGGATCCAGCTCTTATTCCTCCTCCTGAACAGCTGCTTTCTTTACAGTGCTACACAGATGTAGAGTCCCAGCTGCTAGTTTGGGCAAGGGACACTGCACATGTGATTCCCATCCAACTAGATAAATACATGAAGAAGCTTATTCCCACATACATAGAGACCCTAGCTGGATTGGACCATATTTGTGTAGAGGATCTTTAAATAGACTCCATGGGTCAGCTTGGAGCACTGCCAAAATTCACAAAAACAGCTGAATTTGGATCAAAGCATCAGGTTTGTGATCTTGCACTGAAAGGTCTAACATGGAAACCTGCCAAACTTTCAAATAATCTTCCTCACATTCTACTAGATGTAGTTGTCCTCCTTGCACTGAAGGGCTTGCTCATCCCATCACAGTGCATACTACAAACCCCATGAAGCAGTGTGTTCAGAGAACAAATATGGTACGCATATCAATACAGATCTCCCATGTTCCAACTAATATCTGGAACTAATTTTCCAGAGAAAATTTGTTTTGTGTTTGAAGACCAGAGGCTCCTGAGAGTGTGCTTCAGCAAAAGTGGCAGAGGATCCAAAGCAATAGAAACTGAAATGTGACATATTAGTGGAGACAGTTTTCATTTTTAAATAACATCTGTCTATTCCTTTGTTCTCTTAATAAAGGATTAAGAACTAAAAGATATAGACTATTTTGCTAGGCAAAATATCCCTGAAGTGGGGCAAATGCAATGTGTGGATGGTGTCAGTACATGTATATAATTTTGTCACTAGTGGCAATGGACTTGGTTGTATCTGGGTGGAGTCAAGAGTTTTCTTTGTATTTTGTTCCACTAAGCCTTCCATGGCACACAAATCACAGCAAGATATGGGAGCATCAGAGTGTTAAGAGTCAATAGCACAAGCATGATGTACTAGAAATGCAAGCATTGCTCAGGATGGCTTCTATCCCTTCCAATGTATAGTAACAAACTGAATGGACATCAAACATGGAAATTTACAGAAACCTGAGCACTAAATGAAGGTTTCTGTAGACCACTTCACACATTATATGTCTATATGTACATCTAAGATGGTGTGTGTGTGTGTGTGTTAATGTAAAGAATGAATGTGACATACACATGTCCAAGCAAGCATATATACTGGCAAGCTCATTTGGGAGTAGTGATTGGTAGCAGCTCCCTGATGAGTGTACACTGAGTGGCAAACCTGGGTTTGTTTCAATGTATTAATGTACAAAATGGCCCTTTGAGACACGGCTTAACCAGCCCCAAGTCTATACCTCGACCTTATTTTCTTGACACTGCTTATGTTACCAGTATGCCCCAAAGATGTTTAAACTAGGTGCCAAACTTGCATTTGGTACAACCAGAGGAAAAAATGGCAACTTTTCTTTAGCAGCCTGTAGTTAGGAATGGGCAGATCTGTCAGTTTCGCTTTCTCCAGCATTTGAATTTTTAAAATCTCAAGTTCTCTCTCCACAAATATGTACAACTTTGTGAATTTTGGTCATTTTTTAAATAAAAAATGAACTGAAACAAAATTCTGACCTGCCAGCACCAGTCAAAGTGAATAGGTACAGCTATTCCCAGCATGGAGAAGACCACAATGTCCCTGTCTGCCATCATGTAGCTTTTAAATATGAGGAGCCTGTCAGAAAAAAGAGGAGGCAGCAGACCTAATGAAGTACTAACTTTGCAAATTTGGGAAAATTCTAATCAGAACCATACTGAAATGAAATTCTCACCGATCCTGTAGTTTAAAAAAAAAAAAAAGGCAAAAAGCTGTAGTTTGTTAAAATTGATCAAATAAAACTGGTGTGAGAATGAGACTTTTCACTCTTCCCCACCCTTGAAAGGGTTAGATTTTCCGTACGTGTATTCAAGAGTAGTATTTGAAAATTGC
Organism: Shinisaurus crocodilurus; assembly: GCA_021292165.1. Taxonomy (NCBI): domain Eukaryota; kingdom Metazoa; phylum Chordata; class Lepidosauria; order Squamata; family Shinisauridae; genus Shinisaurus; species Shinisaurus crocodilurus. The sequence continues at coordinate 72,954,486 of CM037879.1, read as the reverse complement.
ACTACAGGAAGATCATATTTCCTTCCATCCTCCACATTGCTTTGTTAATAATAATTAGGAGCCAGCACTCAGCCCTGAGAGTCACATGTCTCTTGATGAGAGACAAGCTCTACCGCTAATCCTGGTCCTCCTCTCCCATTATTGTTCCATTGACTACTGTTGACTTTCTTGAGAGGCTGAAAACCAAGGATAGATGAGAAATTGGAATCACAACACTGGTGGGACAGGTTTCCCTGGCCAACATTGCAACAGGCAGGAAAAATAAATAAACAGAAATTCACAGTTGGGAGCTGGGTCTATTCAGGGTCAGTGTGCACATATGCCTCAGATCCAGGATGGTGCCATAAGCCCCTGGCTTTGGATTTCACTTACCTTCCTGGGTGCATTCCAGTTTTTAACCACCAATTTAATGGCACCAGTATTTGACAACAGGGACTTAAAATCTTCCTATCTATTCTCAAAGTACCCATTAATTATGTGAAAATATTCCATTTAGCTCACTGACTCAGCTCATGAAAAGAGAAGTTCTGCAGAGCAGAATGGTTCTTTAACAAAGCAGAGCAACCGAGCGGATAAGAGGAAGGATTCTACTTCTGTTGCATTTGCAGCAGAATTTTTCTTTAAAAGGCTGGGCTAGGAGAAATGGATGTAATTCCATTAAGCCGAAAGGGGCTTGTTTCATCCATCTGGACCTCATGTCTGGGGCACAGAATTAGCTTTATAGAAACACTTCAGACTATATTTGAAGAGAAATGTTATGGACATATTCTTCACTCTAATATGTGATGATTGCCACGAAGACTGGAGCCAAAACTGAGCCACTGAAAAGCAAGAGGGAAGTAAGCATGCTTGTGGGGAACCTGGAGGCTTGTAGAAGTACCAAAAATATTAAATCAATTTTAAAAAATAACTTTAGGTGGCAGAAATAACTGAAATGACAGCTGAATAATGACTGAGCATGCTCAGTAGTCATAGAATGTTGAGAGTCTGTTGGAAAAGAAAAAAAGAAAATGGAATGGAGTGGAGTGGAGTATCCTAGAAGAGGGCATGGCTGGCTGGCTGGCTGGCTGGCTGGCTGGAATTTTGAACAGGAGCACTCCTGTTAGAAGGTGAGGATATATGTGGTAAAACAACATTTTGTTGCAGGCCCCACTTGTTTACACTAATAACCCTCAGTCTGTCTCCCCAGGGATCCCTAGGGACTGAAGTTTTGTTAAGGGAGAGGTCTCTTGCAGAAAATCGTCAGAAGTCTCACCAAATTACTATTTCCAGGATTCTTTGAGGGAAGCCATGGCAGTTTAACTAGTAAAGCTGATAAAAATTTATACTGTAGTTGTGTTCATAGGATAAGAATGGGACTAGTTACATTAATGAACACTATTTAACAGAGTCACCATCTAATATAGTATGTTGCACTTAATCACATTGATTTCATTGCAATCTGGGACTCCAGCCAAAGTGGAGCATTTAATTCTGCAAGTGAGCCTCTATGTGGAGGTTTTGACAATGGGAGTAAACCCACAGGATGATGGCTCTAGCAATGTTCTTCTCCATGGAGGATATTCATGCGTGTGAACCACCACTGAGAGAAGGGGATGATGACCATCTGGATGTGTGTGCTACTGTTTCCAGGCATAGGCAACATGTGGCCTGCAGGCTGCATGTGATCTGCCATGGCCATTGGCACGGCCTTCACCCAGTTCCTGCCACTGTCGGCACTGCCAACTTCAAAATCCCAGCAGAACTGAGCTCCCCAAAGCCTACCAGGAGTGTGATTCTGCTGGGAAACAGGGTGTGCGCTGGGACAGAATTGCTGGGACTACAGCAGTGGCAGCCACTTCCAGTTGCAGCACAGTGGGGGTGCAGCCTTCACAAGTCCCAGAAGTTGCCCATCCCTGCTCTACAGTGTGTTTTCATGGCTGTCTCTCTGCCAGAGGTGGCAGTGTAGTGGTCAGAGAGCGAAGGGTTTCCGAAAAGGTCAAAAGGCCTTGATCTACAAATAGCTCTGGAATGGTTCACCTTCATTCCTCTGCCTCTGCACATCTATCTTACAATGTGTATGGTAAGATCAGTACATTTCTTATTATATAAGCAACATAAATAGTACCTTCTATAATTTCAGGGATGGACAAATCTGTCAATTTAGGTTTTTCTCTGTTTCTAATCTTTATACAGGCCTGTGGCTTACGCTGGCTCAGCTTGTCTGAGCATGGAAAGCTAAGCAGGGTCAGGCGTGGTTATTACTTGGATGGGAGACCCCTCCTCTAGTTTCCTGCACTGAGCAGGGGGTTGGACTCAATAGCCTTGTAGGCTCCTTCCAACTCTATGATCTATGAAATCTATGAAATTCAGTTTCTTCCAAACTTTGGGAATTTTTCCAATCTTAAGTTCAGTTCATCCTAAACCTTGATTTCCCCCCCCCCTTTTAAGTGGCATGAAAATTTGAATGCATTTTTGTGTACATTTCTCTGAATACATGCATTTTTATATACAATTTTGCATAACATACATATTTTTGCAAGCAATTTTCCAAATAATATACACATTTTTGTACACATTTTTTGATTGGAGAACACTGCAAAATTTAGAGAAGTGTAATTTCAAAGTATAACTGAGTTTTGGTGTGTGTGTATTGATTCAAAAGTGCAAAATTAGGCAAAATTTTAAACATTAAAATGAGAACACAACTAATTTCTCACCCATATACGGAGATAATTTGACCATCTGAGAATGATTGCTGCTTATGGTTCAAGCCTAGTGAGAGTGTTCGAGGATCGGGATATTTGTAAGAAGACCAAAACACTGGTTTATGAAGCCATTGTATTACCAACTTTATTGTATGCCTGCGAAACATGGACTATCTATAAACGTCACTTCCACCTCCTTGAAAGGTTTCATCAACGTTGCCTCCGGAAAATCCTGCAAATTACTTGGGAAGATAGGCGAACAAATGTCAGTGTACTGGAAGAAGCAAAGACTACTAGCATTGAAAAAATGATCCTTCAACGCCAACTTCAGTGGACCGGTCATGTTGTTCGAATGCCTGACTGCCGTCTCCCAAAGCAGTTACTTTACTCCCAACTCAAGGATGGAAAGCGGAATATCGGTGGTCAATATAAGAGGTTTAAAGATGTTCATAAAGGACCTATCTAAAAAAATGCAATATACAACATCGAAAACATGGGAAGCTCTGGCCCAGTGAACGATCTAAATGGAGGTTGGCCTTTCACAAAAGGTTCCATGGACTTTGAAGAAGCCCCGAGTGCAATGTGAAAGGGAGAAACGTGCTAAGCGAAACGCACGTCAAATGAATCCTTTACAGGACCATCTTCTATCTGGGTAACCCTGTGGTCCTCACTGTGGGAAGCTGTGGTGGATCTAGAATTTGGCCTCCACAGTCACTTACGGGACTCACATCGCTAGAGTCTATACACAATCTTCTTTAGAATTTCACTCCTTTATCCCGGAAGACAATCTTACTCGGTCACGAGTGATCGCCTGATGATGATGATGATGATCACCAGTTGCTCAAAAATCATCATGCCTCATTATATCAGGCAGCGTATCCACAAGCCATCAAAATAAATGCTATATTTATTTAGAGCTAAAATTAATTCCCCACCCCCTCCAGTTCTCCTAAGTGCATTTTGACAAGCTATTCTCTGGATGGAAACATTTTGGGCAAGTATTTTACATCAGCATTTGATACCCAATACTTATACGGTATCATGGTTTTTTATTTATTTATTATTTATTTATTTAATATATTTGTTCACCGCCCATCAGCCGAAAGGCTCCCTGGGTGGTTACAAAGAGAAACAAGATAAAAACAATCATCTTAAAAACAAAAGAACATAAAATAAAATGCAGAACAGTATAAAATCACACAATAAAACCAAGCAGCCAAAAAGAATCAGTCCGGAGTTACAGTAGAATAATAAAAATGAATTTAAAAATCAACCATTAAAATATTGGGCAAATATAAAGGTTTTCACCTGGCACCTAAAAGAATACAGAGTGGGTGCCAGGCACACCTCTTTGGGGAGCTGATTCCACAAATGGGGTGCCACAACTGAGAAGGCCCTTCCCCTAGTAGCCACCCTCCTAACTTCCTTTAGAGGATTTTATCATTGTTTCATTGTATTTGCTTTTATCACATATGTCATCCAGAGAGCTTTGGCTATAGGACGACTCATAAATTGAATAAATAAAATAAATAATAATAGCACTCGGCTTTTGCACAGGACCTGATATGCAGCAATTAGCATTTGACAGCATTTGTAACCTGGCATGCAGTGGCAGTCAATATTAGCTAGTAGCTTCTGTAAAACAGACAACACTTGATTGTGAAGCATGGGGAGCAGGAAGTGCTCAGCACCATCTTGTAACATCAGGGAATAAAGGATGAGCTGAGATTATATACCAGGGGTGCAGAACCTCAGGCTGGGGACCAAACTCCTGGGGTTCCAATCTGGCCCTCCAAGGTTAACCAGATGGCCACACCCCTTCCCCTGGTCCTGCCCCCCCTCCCTTGGCTCCACCTCCTTTCCCCCCTGACCACCCATCTTTCTGTGTTTTCCCAGCTTTTGTGCAGTCCCCCCCCCCCATTCTAAAAGATGGAAATGCCTCTTCTGAGGCTTAGTTACTGGCAGTAAGAGCTTTAAGCTAAAATATGCTGGTATTTTGCCCCCACCTCCTGCCTTTGTCCCTTTTGCCTTCCGACCCACCCACCACTGGAATGCAGCCCCCCCCCCCAGAGCTTCTCCAAAATGGAATTTGGCTCTCAGGCAGAAAGAGGTTCCACACCCCTGCCATACACAGAGGCAAAGAAGCAACAGAGAGGGCCGGGGGATATGAGTGGCATCCCTAGGATAGGTGTGAGGTCTGGATAGTGAGAAGCACTAGCCAAATCTCACTGGGAGGCATGGAGTGGAAGAGATAAGTCAGAGTTACCAGCACCATTAAAATCTTATTCCTAAAGTGTAAAGATGTCCTAGCGTGGCTCTGCCCATATTTACTTTGTGTTCTGGAGAGGGGCAATTAGCATATATTAACAAACATAAGCTAGCCTCTCATTCACTCGGATGAACAAGGCAACAAAATTCTAGATTAAATATAGAACAGCAGATTCAGCTGTTTAGGACTGGCCTAGGAGCAGTTTCTTGGATGCACAAAACTGCAATGAATATAAGTATGTTAAAAAAGATGCTCCAAGTCATTGCATTTATTTTCAGAAATGACAATACTGCTCCTTACTTTGTTGTGACTGGCTCAAGTAAGGACAAGCAGTGCCCATTTAAAGAGTGATATTCTTAAGAAATATGGCTGTCTGCCAATGTTTCCAAAAGTGCAAAACCACTTTCATCTGCCTTTCTGAAATGGGAGCATCTTCTATTTAAGGCAAAGAGCTCCTTATTTTCTAGCTGAGATCTTTATATAGCAGCCGGTCACTACAGTGAATCACCATTGAGGATCTGTACGTTGGTGTCATGCTGAGGCCTGAGAGCACATTGTCATAACTGAGAACACACACACACACACACACACACACACACACACACGAGGGTGCCTGTTGTAATAGCCTTGTGCCAGTAAAAAAAAAAGGGGGGGGGACCCAGGGCCGGCGCTACCACTAGGCAGACCCAGGCGGCTGCCTAGGGCGCGTGGCGGAAGAGGGCGCAGAAACGCTGCGCTCCTTCCTTGCCGCCGGCGCGCTCCTACCCCGCCTGGCCGCCTCTCCAACAAAAGCACCGGTCCGCAACCACCAGGTCTGTCCGGGGGGGGGATTGCGGGCGCTGGGCGGGCTCGCCGTTGCGCTCGGCTTTCCTCTGCGCCCGGAGCTAGGCCGGGTCAGGAGTACACGCGGCGGCGGCGGCGGCGACCGGTTGGCAGCGGGGAAAGCAGCTGCTGGAGGAGGAGGAGGGCGGGCAGGGGGAGCGCTGGGCAAGCAGGCATTTCCCGGCTGCTTTGCTCCGGAGCCCTCCCCCCCCGCACGAGAGGGGGGGCGCTAAATATAAGCCAGCCTAGGGCGCCAAACTGCCCTGCACCGGTCCTGGGGGGACCTTAAACAAGTACAGGAATGTCTTCACACCCAACCATAAGATCCATTTTAAACAGCGCCAGCTCCAGGTTTTGGTGGGCCCTTGAGCAAGACACCCTCAACGGGCTCTCTCCCTTCATAAGTCTACTTTTTCACCAGCATTGTCACCTGCTGCTGCTGTTCCTTTTCCTCAATATTGATGCCACCTGCTTGCTTGCCAGGCATGGAGCCAATGAGCATGCAGACAGTGGCATTCACTGCTCCTCCTTCACACCACCACCTTTTTCCAGGCCAGAGAAAGAGGCAGGTGAACAAGCAGGTTGCAATAGTGAAGAAGAGGAGTAAGTCTGGGGAGTCTTGTCAGTGGGCCCTTAGCAGCTGCCCAACCATACAGAGCCTTGACACTGGCCTTGGTTTTAAAGCAAATGTGTAGCATGTTAGAAAATTCCCACTGGCACCCCTGGACTATAAACAAAAGGATATCCAGTGGAAAGTTTTGGCTCTCCAGATGTCATTGGAACACAACTCCCATCATCCCTGACCACTGACTATGCTGACTGGGGCTGGTGGGAATTGGAGTCCAACAACATCTGCTACAGGTTCCCCACCCCTGTATAATTTATCATGGAGATAGCTGGGAGATAGGCTGGCTGCCTGGCTGCCTGATGGGGTTGTCACCTTTATCACACTGCCCTCTCTTCTGTGCCTTTAACTATGGCCTGAAAGGCAGGAATTGAACATAGGAGGTTATTCCCATCCATTTCTCTCCCTGCTGGGAAAACGTCACCAGTAAAAAGTTGGCAACTCTGTGGAACAGAACAAATAATTTTTAATGGTTTCTTCATAGAATGAACATGCTTGTGTATATATGCAAATATGGGAGCTACTAATAATTTGTTGGCTCTGTGTTGAGAGTTACTTGTACTCCCCTAGCTCTGTTTTGTTAATCAAGCCTATTGGGCCTATCTACCAAAAGAACTAAGACATGAATACAGACATCTTCATTGGCACTACAAAACAATGGAATGTAAATGGGAGAGTGTGCGGTTAGAAATGGAATTCCAAGGTCTTGTGGTGGTGGTGACTGGCTTAACTTCTTGCTCTGGAGCAAGCTTCCTTGCATAAATCACCACGTCTTGATGTACCACCAGCATTGTTTCCTCACTGCACTTGTTCATATTTCATCTCCTTGCACTTTGGAGAGAGGAAACAGGTTCACCCTTTGCCCTTTCCTGCATAAATGTGTCATGTTACTATGGATACCTCCCACCAGGGACATGCTCTTTAGAGTTCTGTTAATGTCTGCATTGATTGACAAAGAGGCCCTAAAGATACTTTGATAACACTCAAACTGCTTGTTGAATAGATTTTGAAAACCAAAGATCAGGGTTGAAACATGTCAACTGGCAGTGCTTTGATCTGGTCTCCCATATTTTTTGGTGGGGGTCCATACAAGTATGTTGGTGGGGTTCCACAATCCCAACTGCCTGCCTGACCCTGGTTTTACTTTGAACCAATGCTTGGGTACACACACCTTGCACTGATAGTGGTGTGACTGTGGGTTAAAGTCCAGGTTCATCTAGCAAATGTGTGGGATTGCATTATAATGTGAAGAACAAACAAAATCAATGAATAAAATTCACAAAGATCACATGTTGAATTAAGATTAGCAAACAAGAAATGGGGAAATGTCAAAGAAGGTAGAAGTGACATAGAATTGCCAGCGTCTTACTTGCCCAGCTCCTGAATCTCTAACAAAAGCCTAATATGCAAATAAAAAATAAGGAGCTGAAAAAAACTCCTTTAGAAAAACATCCACTGCTTAATTCTTACAGATCATCATACTGTTGGAGGCACAGGAGTGGGTCCAGTCCAGCTGGCAACCCTACGACCTCAAAAATGTTTTGTGATATCTCAAGATATGTAACACATGGAGACCTGGCATTTTAATTATATTATAAATGCACAATTGTTTCTCATTTGTTGCATGCAGGTATGTCAGACCAGAGCACACTTGGTGAAAGACCGAATGCTTCATCATGTTGAAAAGATTGTTCTTTTGGTATGGTTGGTATGATCTGCCACACGGAGAACATGTGGAGCTCCCAAGGTTACCAACTTCTTCAGAAATATGTCAGAAGCAGATCCAGGGTTTTTTGTTGACCCTTGTGCAAGAAGTTAATCTCATTCTCACGAGTAGACCCTTGCCCCCAAGTAGACTCTTGCTCATGAGTAGACCCTCAACTAAAGGGTCTTCCAGCAGTCATGCAGGCACTCCAGCTACTGTTCTCAGCATCCCACCGGGTTCATCACCGCTGGTGCTCTGATGATCCATGGGTGGAGGGAGCAGAGTCTGGGGCCATGGCTTGACTCAGGATGGGATGGAAGGGGGGGGGGTTCTTGGATATCTCAGGTGAGATATCCATACCACAGGAGCTCTCAAGTTGCCCCAGGTCTACTGTAGGTGAGGCTGGTGCTGGGGAATTGGACTCCTCCTCCTCCTTCTCCTCCTCCTCCTCCAAAGAGGTCTTCCCTGGGCTTGGGTCAGCCAGGAACCTGACACTCTGTGTACTTCTTTACATAGTACAGTCCTCTACTTGAAAGCATCCTTTACTTAGTTGGATTCATAGATTTCATAGATCATAGAGTTGGAAGGGGCCTACAAGGCTATCGAGTCCAACCCCCTGCTCAATGCAGGAAACTAGAGAAGGGGTCTCCCATCCAAGTAATAACCAGGCTTGACCCTGCTTAGCTTTCCACACTCAGACAAGCTGAGCCAGCATAAGCCACAGGCCTGATTCCCCAACTTGGTGCCCTCCAGATGTGTTGCACTACAGCTCCCATCATTCCCAGCCAGCATGACCAATGGCTATCTGGCTGTTTGAAGGTCTGTCCAGTCCATGTCTGGTTTAAAGAAAGGAGAACCATAAAGAGGGAGGGCAGGAGCCTTGGAGTTGTCCATCAACTGGTAGCACCTGGGCAGCAGACTGAGCAAGCAGGTGCACAGGTCACCTGGTCACAATCTTCCCCACTATGATGAGATGCATTGTATTTCTAAATTATGAAGGGGTGGACAATTGTGGCTCTCCAGATGTTTTGGCCTACAGCTTCCATCATCTCTCACCATTGGCTATGCTGGCTACGACTGATGAGAGTTGTAGGCCAAATAACTGGAGGGCCACAAGTTGCCCACCCCTGCAGTCGAGAATCAATGGTGTGCCCCTCTCGCCCCTCCAAATGCCTAAACTTGACTATTATTAACAACATCCATGATGATGCCTGTAATGGCAGAACCTAGGGAACCTTGAAGTCCAGGAGAACCTTCACTTGTTATCTCATCTGCAGCAGATTATTGCCCTATGCAGGCATTCCAAGCCTCACACGATTAGAATCATGTGAGCGGAGAGCAGAAATGTGCCCTGCCCCTACCATCAAGCCCCCATTGCGTGGGGCCACTGCCCTCCATGTGTTGGAAGAGAAGGTCTGCAACAGGGATCCTGTTGTACTTGTGCAGGCTTCCCACACAATTTGGAACGTGCCACATGGAAGGCAGTGGGGCCAGGCAACAGGGATGCGATGGAGGAGCTGGGTCCAGTGAGCGCACCCCTGCCTCCACCCTCATCATGTGAGGACAAGAACAACGGAATAGGGCTTACGCCCTCTAAAAATCTGGTTTGTTTGTGTCAGGGAGGACTGTTGTCTGTTTTACAGCTGTAGAGACCTGCATTGTGTTTCTGAGAGATTGTTGTTGTTTTAAATCACTTTGGCATAAGCAGGACCTTCATCTTCCTGACTCCTTTTGCATAACTGGTTTTTCCAACATTTACTTAGGCTGTGGTTTTCCTGCTTTCGAGTGCTTGCATGAACTTTTCCCCAGCCTCTGCTCCCACCGCTGGCTTTGTGAAAGGATTTTCTCTTCAGCTCCTGGATCTGTAGATACTGTAATAATCCTCCTGGACCTGAACTTGCTTGTTTTCTGGTAGAAGTTGTATTATTTGCCAAAGCCCTTTTCTTTTGTTACCCTTAGAATTGCTTGACTTGGACTGGGCTTGTGCTTGTTTTATAGTTTAGTCCCAGCATCGTAGCAGCAGTGTGACATGATGTCTACGGGGCATTACTTTCTCTTCTCTAGGCTGCAGTTGAGTTTACCCAGTGTGTTTCTACTAACAGAGTGACAGAACTGCTCACTTAACGTAGCCATCTGTAGTGCGGGGGGAGTTCATTCTGTCTATTCTTTCTGAAGTCTGCTAGTATCAAGCAGTTCACATGAACTCCTATGCCTGTTTTTAAATTCCACACCTTGTCAACCTCTGTTGTCCTTAATTTTGCAAATAAATATTTTGCCCTGTTCTCCATAGGATTTGTTAATTAATGCTACTAACAACATTCCATCATTTTCTCCACAGCTATTTCCTTCTTGTTTAGAGGTGCCTGCAGAACCTTTTCTGTGGGGCTTCCTTTGAAAATGGTCCAGAAACTTCCATTGGCCCAAAATAGGGCAGTGAGACTGGTTGGTATGATCATATTACACCTTTGTCCTTTCTGATGGGCACTGGCTTCCAGTTTCTGTTTTGGGCCCAATTCAAAGTGTTGATATTAATTTTTAAAGCCCTAAACAGCTTGGGGCCATGTTACTCGAAGGATTGTCTCCTCCCATATATATATTTGCCTGGGCCCTAAGATCACCTTTAGAGGCCCTCCTCTTAGTGCCCCCACCAAATGAGGTGAGGTGGGTGGCTACTAAGAAGCAGGCCTTTTCAATTTTGCCCCCCCCCCTGGAATGGCCTTCCCAGAGAGGCTCACCTGGCACCTACATTGTGGTCTTTTCAGTGGTAGGTGAAGACCTTTTGATTTTCACAAGCTTTTTAGTCCTTCAGTTTTATCTTTTAAATGTGTTATTGTGTTTATCTTTATACAGTAGATCTTTATACTGCTGCTTTAATTCTGGTTTTACTTTGGTTTTATTCTGTTTTAAACTTTTAAAGGTTTTATTTTATTTTTTATCATGTTTTGTTTTATGGTTTTATTTTTGTGAGCTTTGTCTATTGGACAAAGGGAGAGCTTTGTCCATTGGACAGCCTAGAAATGTAATAAATATCATCATCATCTCATTCACACACGTACAATGGTCACCTGAGCACAAGTATGGGAATCCGGATCATGGCTGTTGGCCCATCTCTGCCTCATACATTCATCTGGCAGAAGGTGTGAAGGAGCCTACAAACTCTCTTGTACAAACTGAGCTTGCTGCAGGCTTCATCCACACAATTGGGGAACCTTAGCACTAGCAGGGTTCCTGAGGGCATAGTCAGAGCCTATGCACACATGCTTTATTTTCTTTCTTTCTTTCTTGCAAATATTTTTGTACTGCCCTTCAACTTGTTTAGGATCTCAGGGCAGTGTACAACCAGATTAAATGATAACATGATAATAAAGTCAGAATAAAAAACTATAACAATTAAAATTTACCACTGACTAAAATACCTGTGTGTATAAAAAAATTAATCTGGTGCCAAAAGGACACAGCATAGGCACCAGGCAAGCCTCCGTAAGGAGGGTGCTCCATAACTGAGGCACCACTGCCAAGAAAGACCTCTCCTTCATTCTGGAATACTGTACCTCTGTTAAAGGAGGCACCTGGAGTCTGGAGAAGGACTAGTCAGAAGATCTTAAAGCACAGGCAGCTAGATATGGAAAGAGGGGCTCCTTCAGGGATTTGGGTCCTAAGCTGTCAGTCACGAGTGATCGCCTGTTGATGATGATGTTTAAGGCACAGTCCTATGCATGGTTAGACAGAAAAAAAGACGTGGGGCATGCTGGGAGTTGTAGGACTTTTTTCCTGTCTAAACATTGCACCCTTAGGGCTTTAAAAGTACTGATACCTTGAACTAGGCCCAGAAGTTAACAAGAAACCAATGGAGTTCTTTCAGCATTAGCATCATATACATAAATCTGGCCAAACTAGTCAATATTCTGCCAGCCACATTCTGCACCTTATTAAAGCTTGAGCTTCATCTTCAAGGGCAGCTCCACTTATATTACATTGCCATAATCCAACAGGGAGCTTACCAGAGCATGGATCACCGTGGCTTTCGTGCACATGCAGGCTCTATCACATATGCCAAATGCAAGTAAGGGGTGGAGTCAACAGCTGACAGCAGGGGCAACCTCACTTGACCCTATTTTGGGCAATTACCACCACCCCAGCAATCTCCCATGACTCATCTTACATTGTTCTGGAGGGGGCCCCCGGACCATGCAAAGAGTTTTTTTGGGGGGTACAGGGTGCTCCAGGGAGGAGAAGAGGAGGGAAAACTTTCCTTCTACATCCTTAAGTTCATTTATGTTCTGATCCAAGCAAATGCATGATGAGTATATATGTGTGAAACATTCAATTTTTCACCACATTCAGGTATTCTCCTTTGGAGCACTTTTATATCATTTGCAGCCAATCTTAATCGGCTGGTGATATGATGTGATATAGAGAGAGACGTTCTTGCATGAGTGCCTCTCCTCTACAATGGAGCAGTAGAAAGAGACCACCTGGATTTTATTTATATGTGTCAAGCCTGAAGATCCTTCAGTTACCTTCTTGCAGTTCCAAAGGAAATGATCCTTGTTTGTTTGTTTGTTTGTTTTGAGACTCAAGGCCAGTATATGGGACCATCTTGTTCATATCAGCTGCTCTATCTGTGCGTGTGTATGTGCCTCTGTCACCAGCTTCTTGCTGACAGCAACAAGGTCCTCTCACTTATTCGCTATGAAGAGAATTGGCAGCACTAGCAGCCACGTAAGCGGTTGGAAGGGGAGGGGGTTGAAAGATCATGGGGAGGTGGGAAAGTGGGAGGGGTTGGGGGCTGGGTAGGAAGGGGGAAGGAGTTGAATTATTCTCCAGCTCACCTCATATTTGAGGAGAGCATTAGGAGCCCAAGACTTCTATTCCTGCACCAGCAAATGCAAATCTTGACAATATCTCCATTGCTGATAGGTAATACCCAAAACTGTGATTCGCATTCATAGCAAATTATTCAGAGGGCGCATTTGTTACAAGCAGTGCGCCAGCTGGGCAGGAAAGAACCCAAGCCCATACAAAGTGCATTCACTGAGCATGAAAGATCATGAAGTTGCTCCAAAAGGAAATTTTCATATTTCCAGGCTTCTCTGGAACATAACATAGATAGAAAAGGCATCTAGCAGCAATTTGGCACTACTACAGTGTTTTGAATATTTCCCTCCAGCAAGGTTCTTCCGATTCATACAAGCTGAACCTCCGAGTGGCATTGTTTTCCCCATACATGACATTTTTGCAGAAACAAAGGCCTCACTTTAACAGATCTATAAATATTTTAACATTCTTGTTGACAGAGGGGCTATGAGAGAGCACTATAGAACTGAAGTACTGAGACAGGGCGGCCTCACAAGTGGGATGAAGGGTTGTTGTTGTTGTTGTTTTTTAAAAGATTACATTTGCCAAAACCCTGTGAAACAGTTGCTTTTAACAAGCTATTGACTTCTGTTGCTTAGCTTTTAGCAGTTTTTAATCCTCCTGACTTCCCATTGGATCATATGTTTGACTGAAAGTGTATTGGGGTTTGTGGGTAGAAGTTAAGATGGAGTGAACTGGGTGTATTGGACAAAGAGAAAATATTTAAATTCCAATGATCTTTTATTATGTAAATGAGCTGCAGCTGGCCCTGAATCTTTACTAAGGGCATGTGATAATTGCACCGGGAGCACCAGTTTTGGCAAAGCAGCTAGCCAGCGATGTCTGACAAGAACAGAAGACAGACAATTTTCTCATTCCATCACACATACACACACAGAAACAGAGTTATAAGAAAATAAGCAAATAATGTTCAGAGTAAACCTCTAGAAACATTTTGCTATGGACCTACAGCCAAACAGGGCCCTCTGCGCGCCAAGCAGTAGAGAGACTCAAGAGATATTATTATGAGCCCAGCCTATCACTTGCCTTGGTAAGGCCTCTCAATACACTCCAGACTTTCTTTGTTGTCCTCCTTCCTAATTCAAACTTTAGACCCACAGATTCAGGCCTAGCTTGGCAACCAACGCCTAGAGGAAGCGAATAGCATATTAAGCATCATGTGGGCATGTGTGATCCCCAAGTCCTTGGCAGTGCCCCAGCAAAAATCATATTCTCATTGCATTCCTTGGATATCTCCCAGCCACTGGTCTGAGAAAGTTGCTAGCCATAGCATGATTCATTGTTCTGGCTTGGGTGCCGTCCCATGGTCTGAGTGACCAGTGCATGTGTTTGTTGTAAGTGTCCTCCCAGAAAGACAGCTGGCGAGTTTGAGGTGATCTGTGTGGGTGGAATGCACTTGTCCTCAGTGAACTGCCACAGGAGCTGGCTACTAGCAACTTGAGTGAGGGGTTTGGGGTTGGGGGGAGAGGGCTCTCTCCAGGTGTGGTGTATAATTACTGCCCGCTCCTCCAGCCAAAGTCTTTCATGGAGAGGCAACTGGGCAGTTGAATCTGAGAAGCATGCAAAAACTGGAGAAGGAGAGCATGCCAGATCCAGTAAGCTGGCCTGGGAGACATTCCCACAAAGTCCAATAAAGCATGCTTAGAAGCAAGTGGCACCCCCTAGAGGCCTATGCAACTACAGAACATTTTGCATTTACATTTGGACACAGGCATGTTTTACAATCTATCTTGGCTTTTGTTCAGTTGTCCGGACTTTAATCCTGAATATTAAAGAGAAAAAACCCTCAAAACTGGCAAATGTCCTATATCCAATTAGAAAGATTGGTGGGAGGGATCTTTACTAACTATAAAACCTGGCCTACTTTCAAATAGACTCCCAAAGGACTGATGCTTCCCTTGTAATCTCCTTTTACAATACAGCTGGTTGTCATATGAGCATTAGGTATAGAACTTTACAATAGAAGAAACCTTAATTCTGCTCTAGCAAGATGTCAACCAGGCAGTGGGAATGCGCATGGGAATGTAGCCCACATGGATGGCTGAGTCACTCTGTAGTCAGCAGAGTTTACCTCTCCTTCCCCTTATACTCCATGAATTTGTGTAATCCCCTTTTGAAGCCATCCAAATTGGTGGCCATCACTACATCTTGTGGTAGCTAATTCCATAGTTTAACTACGCATTGTGTGAAGAAGAACTTCCATTTACCTGTCTTGAATCCCGCACCAATCAGCCTCATGGGATGATCCCAGGTTCTAGTATTATGAGAGGGAGAAAAGTATCTCCATATCCACTTTCTCCACACCATGCATAATATTGTACACCTTTATCATGTTTCCCCTTACTCACCCTTTTTCTAAGCTAAACTATCCCAGACATTGCAACTTATAGGGGAATTGTTCCAGTTCCTAGATCATTTTGGTTGTCCTGCAGCTTTTTCAACTCTACAATATCCCTTTTTAGGGGTGTGGTGACCAGAACTGTACACACTATTTCAAGTGTGGTTGCACCATAGCTTTGTATAAAGGCGGTGTGCTAATGGCAGTTTTATTTTTGATTCCCTTCCTAATTATGCCCACCGTGGAATTTGCCTTTTTCACAGCAGATGCACACTGGGTCAATATTCATCAAGCTGTCTACCACAACACCAAGATCTCTTTCTTGCTCAGTCACTGCTAGCTTGGATCCTATCATCATATATGTGAAGTTGGGATATTTTTTTGCCTGACATGCATCACTTTACACTTGCTTACATTGAACCACATTTGCAATTTGATGCCCATTCTCCCAGTTTGGAGAGATCCTTTTGGAGCTCTCCGCAATCCCTTTTTGTTTAGTGTGTTTTGATGTCATCAGCAAACCTGGCCACCTCACTGCTCATTCATTCCTAATTCCAGATAATTTATTACCATTTATTCCTACTCTCTGCTTTCTGTACTTTAACCAGTTACCAATCCATAAGAGAGCCTCTCCTCTTATTCCATGCCTGCTGAGTTTGCTCGGGAGTCTTTGGTGAGGGACTTTGTCAAAAGCCTTTCAGACGCCTAAGTAAACAATCTCTACAAGATCACCCCTTTTACAAGAATTGTAAAAGATTAGTGAGACAGGACTTACCTTTGCAGAAGTCATGTTGATTCTTTTTAAGCAGGGCTTGTCCTTCTATATGCTTACTAATTTTATCTTTAATAAAGCTTTCCACCAATTTGCCTGGAACAAATTTTAAGCTAACTGGGTAATTTCCCAGATCCCCCCTGAATCCCTTTATAAAAATTTGTGTTATATTGGCCATTCTCTAGTCCTCTGGTATAGAGGCTGATCTTAGGGACATGTTACATATTTTTGTTAGAAGATCAGCAGTTTCATATTCAAGTTCTTTACAAACTCTAGGATGGATATCATCAGGGCCCAGTGATTTGTTAGCTTTCAATTTGTCAATAAGGTTGAGAACTTCATCTCTTGTCACCACTATTTGCCTCAGTTCTTCAGACTCCCTTCCTGAAAACATCAATTCAGGCATAGGCATCTCCTTTACATCTTCTGCAGTGAATACAGGTGAAAATAATTCATTCAGCTTCTCGGCAATATTCTTATCTTCATTTAATACTCCATCAACTCCATTGTCATCCAATGGTCCAACTGCCTCCATAACTGTTTTCCTTCTTCTGATATATTAAATAATTCTTTATTTTGTTGTTCGCAATATGCTTCTCAAAATGCTTCTCTGCACCTCTTATTGTCTCCTTACATTTCCTTAGTACACGTTTGTGTTCTTTTTTGTTACCTTAATTTGGGCCCATCTCCATCCCCATTTGGAGAATCAGAAACATTTTCACCATTATCCCCTAGGGATGATTCGACCCAAAGCGGATGCTTCCCAGCTACTGCCGCTTTCCCCTAGGGTACAGTTTTAAAGCTGCTCTGCCACCTTTTTTATGTTAAGCACTGGCTTATGTTATATTTTTTATGTTAAGCAGCGATTCCATTCTCATTCAAGTGGAGTCTGTCCCTCTTCTACCAGCCTGGCTTGTCCCAAAAAGCTAGCAACGTACCAAACAAATCTGAATCCCTCTTCCCTACACCACAGTCTCATCCACACATTAAGACTATTCAGTTTTGCCTGTCTAGCTGGCCCTGTGCATGGAACAGGTAGCATTTCAGAGAAAGCCACTTTGGTGGTCCTGGACTTCAACCTCCTACCTAGCAACCTAAATTTGGCTTTCAGGACCTTACAACTACATTCCCCCATGTCACTGGTACCAACATGGACCACGACCACTGACTCCACCTCAGCACTATCTACAAAGCTATCTAGATGGAGCATGATATCTGCAACCTTCACACCAGACAGGCAATTTACCATGCTATCTACATGCCCATCACAAACCCAGCTGTCTATGTCTCTGTTTGATTGAATCTCCCACTACCATAAGCCCTTCGCCCCCTGGAGGCATATCCTCAGCAGAAGAGGATATTTGTTCATCTTCCAAGGAATGGATCCCTTCTAAGAAATCATTTCCCTCCTCCTCAGAATGACGCCCTCCTTCTCCAAGAACCCTGTTCTCCTTGACTGCAGGGGACTTGTCACCTAGGGAATGGGACACCACTGTTTAGGTCCCTGAAGGTCTTATCCACCAAACTCTCTGCCTCTCGCAGCTTATCCAGGTCTCCAGGTCCCTTGGCTTCAAGGGAATGAGCTTGTTCCCTGAGAGGCAGGAGCTCATTACACCGAGCACATACAACTTCTGTCCAGCTGGCAGATAGTCACACATGTGACACTCAGTGCAATACACTGGATAGTCCCCACACCCCAATATCAAGTCCATTATGAATACAATTTGGCCTCTGAACATACATCACAATCAGATCTGGAAGAGAATCCTATTTGTCCTGAATTTACCTATTTAAACTTAATTTTTTAAAAAATAAATAAAACAGTTGTAGTCAAATATTCTGTGGTTACTGATTTGACATAGGACTGAAGAAAATGTGGAACCACTACCCACTCACACACATGTGTTTCATTAGAAACACTGTTAGTAAAGTAATGGCATTCATGCCTGTATAACCCATTTTTTGTGAGTGAACCATAGCATACAAAAGTGGTTATGTTATAAGAGTGTTTTGAACATATTAAGTGAACATTTAAAAAACCATTAACGTTTGTTCATGTCATTTCCACGTTCTTTTGTGATGGCTCAGAAAAATCATTTAGAAGGCAACAGTAAAAATTATGTTATGTAACATTATTAATTGTTACAGAGCCTTGCAAACATTTTAAAAGATACATTTTGTTGGACATGTCCCTTCCTTGGCAAACCAAAAGATTGCAAACCTATACTATGCTGGTGATTTGGGAGATATTGATCACAACTGGCTGACTCAGCAGGAAATGCTTTAAATGACTGGACCACTTCACTGCTTGACTAACAGTCACATTATGCTGATGATAATGTGGTCTCCGCACATTCAGAGGATGATCTCCAAACTATCCTAAATGCTTTTGCAGAAGCATACGAAAAACTTGGTCTCTCACTTAACATCAAAAAAACCAAAGTGCTTCATCAGCAAGTGCAAGCCAATCCTTTGGTGATGCCATCTATCCAGCTTGGCGGGACAATACTGGAAAATGTCGATCATTTTCTCTATCTTGGCAGCTATCTTTCTGTTACAGCTAACATCGACAGTGAAATCCAGCATCGTCTGAGCTCCGCAAGTGCCGCTTTTTCTCGAATGAAACATAGAGTGTTCGAGGATCGGGATATTTGTAAGAAGACCAAAACACTGGTTTATGAAGCCATTGTATTACCAACTTTATTGTATGCCTGCGAAACATGGACTATCTATAAACGTCACTTCCACCTCCTTGAAAGGTTTCATCAACGTTGCCTCTGGAAAATCCTGCAAATCACTTGGGAAGATAGGCGAACAAATGTCAGTGTACTGGAAGAAGCAAAGACTACTAGCATTGAAAAAATGATCCTTCAACGCCAACTTCAGTGGACCGGTCATGTTGTTCGAATGCCTGACTGCCGTCTCCCAAAGCAGTTACTTTACTCCCAACTCAAGGATGGAAAGCGGAATATCGGTGGTCAATATAAGAGGTTTAAAGATGTTCATAAGGCTAATCTAAAAAAATGCAATATAAACATCGAAAACTGGGAAGCTCTGGCCCATGAACGATCTAAATGGAGGTTGGCCTTTCACAAAGGTTCCATGGACTTTGAAGAAGCCCGAGTGCAAGGTGAAAGGGAGAAACGTGCTAAGCGAAAAGCACGTCAAATGAATCCTTTACAGGACCATCTTCTATCTGGTAACCTGTGTCCTCACTGTGGGAAGCTGTGTGGATCTAGAATTGGCCTCCACAGTCACTTACGGACCCATCGCTAGAGTCTACACAATCTTCTTTAGAATTTCCTCCTTTTATCCCGGAAGACAATCTTACTCGGTCACGAGTGATCGCCTGATGATGATGACTAACAGTAATGGATTATTGGCCTAGCATGCTCCCTGATGCAAACCCAGGTGGCTGAAAGCCTTTGCACCCTTGCAAATGGATAGCATTTATTTATTTATTTATTTATTTATTATATTTATACCCCACCTTTTTCCCCACAAGGAACCCAAAGCAGCTTACACAGTCCTCCTCCTCTCCATGTTATCCTCACAACAACCCTGTGAGGTAGGTTAGGCTGAGAGTCAGTGACTGGCCCAAAGTCACCCAGTGAGTTTCATGGCCGAGCGGGGACTAGAACCCGGATCTCCTGAGTCCCAGTTTAACACTCTAACCACTACGCCACACTGGCTCTCCACAAAAATATAGATATAGTCTGGTGTCCCCAGTAGCTTTTATGACCCTATCTTATATAAGCAAGCCAATGTTTAGATGTTGGTGACTTCATTTCAGGATGACCATTGGTTCTCCCATAGGCTCGTTGGTTGTGTTTGCATAGGGGCTTCTTGTGTTCCCATGTCAACCATTTAGCACTAGAAGCTGACGTTTTCCCTCTTGGAGTATGAACTATGAATACTCTAACATCACTTCTGCAGAATGTGGCCTGCACCTGCTGTGCTTATCTCCATTGCTCCTTCATGCAACAAGGTAGTGTGAACTAAGACCAGCGACAGTATAAACCAGGGGTGGGCAGCCTGTGACCCTGCAGGGCTTCATGCAGCCCTCAGCTCAGTTTCAACAAGGAATACTCAGCAAGCAATCAGTTCAGACCCCTGGCAAGAATTATCTGGCCCTCCTCCAGCAGCTCACTGGATGGGGAGGAAAAGGGAGATGGGTGGAAGAGCAGCAAGGGACGCAACAGGACCGGCGATAGCAGCGTGGGCGGCTCGCGGAGAGGCGAGCCCCTGCTGGAAGAGGCAGGGAGCAGCGGGAACACCTCCACACAGCTCCCTGGCAAAGCTCCACGCAGCTCCCTGGTGAGTAAAGCGGCAGCACGAGGCGCAGGCAGAACGAGCGGCCGCACGCTCGCCTCCATTCAGCTCCCTGACAGGGAGCCGAATGGAGGCGAGGCGTGGCCTCTCGCTCTGCATGTGCCTCGCGCTGCCGCTTTGCCGGCTCCCAGGCAGGGAGCCGGCAAAGCAGCAGCGCGGGGCACACGCAGAGCGAGCGACGCGGCTCCCTCGCCTCACCTCCATGGGGTGCTTTGCTGGCTCCCGGGCAGGGAGCCAGCGCAGCGGCGCAAGGCGCTGCCGCAGGGGCGCAAGGCGCCCGCACA
This sequence comes from Shinisaurus crocodilurus, assembly GCA_021292165.1. Taxonomy (NCBI): domain Eukaryota; kingdom Metazoa; phylum Chordata; class Lepidosauria; order Squamata; family Shinisauridae; genus Shinisaurus; species Shinisaurus crocodilurus. The sequence goes on along the minus strand of CM037879.1, from coordinate 72,933,774 downwards.
GCGAGCGGCCTCACTTCCATGGGGCTCCCAGGCAGGGAGCCGGCGCAGCAGCGCGAGGCGCCGCAGGGTGAGCAGCTGCGCCTCGCCTCCATGGGGCTCCCTCCCGGCTAGGCAAAGCTGGGGAGCTGGCACTTTAAGTGCTAGTCGGGGGCACAGCGTGTGGCTCGTGTTCCGAGACACGCTCATCCTCCAAATCGAAACAAATGATAAAATTTTGCTCATTTTACGAGAAGCTCGTATACCGAGTTACTCGTAATCCGAGGTATTACTGTAAAACAATAAAACCTGAACACAATACAAGCAAAAACATTAAAACAGTAAGGGTGCCATGCAAAGTGGCTGCCATGCCTTAACCCTCCAAACTCGGAGGATGATGAGCATCGCCTCTGCATTCCCCTCACTCTCCAAAACTCTTAGACGGCCGATTTCGGCTATCTAAATGTTTTCCCCTCCTCATGAGGAGGAGAGGCTGAGGCACCGCCGCCAGGGTTCTTCAGAGGATGGAGGTGCCTTGCTCCTTCCCTCCCCGCTTCCCCCAGAACACCTCCCCATGCTGGCTCCAAAGATGGTCTTCCAACTTGGGAGCTGCAGCCTGCACAGAAACACTTCAGCTGATAGGGCAGAGGAGGGGCCCTCCGAGGTTGAAGTCCCACCTCCAACCTCGGAAGGCATCTCCGAGGACAGAGCTGGGACTCCCACCTACCCTATGGCCCCCCAGACAATGTCCCCAGCATTAAAACAACTGCATGATTTGAAAGTCTAAATTAAGACGCTGTTTCTTCTGTGGTGCAACGGAGCCAGGACTCGCAGGGACACAGTACCAGCACTTTTTGATTAGCAGGGATGGTGACATCATCAGCCACCCCTCTCACACTTCCCTGTCGCCTTTGAACTTAGTTGCAGTCCTCACAGTAGCTGGCAGAAAATGAATTTTCCCAGCAACAATAATACTGTATTGTTCCCTGTCGTAATGTAAAAGTATTTTGGGGTGGCTTGGTCTTGAATGAGCAACCGAGTGTATAAGACCCATTAGCTTTACAGAAGACCTGCTCCTAGTGGAGATGAAAATTGTTTGTTGATATGGATCAACACAGCTGCCTGAATTTTTGGACTCTCCTTGGGGGTGTGGCTATGGGGACTGCACTTCAAGATTTACCACTACACCACTGTACACCACACTCCCCATCCAGTGAAGACTGTGTGACTATCTTCACATCCTTTCTAAAAGCCAGGAGAGTGAAGTCCAATTGTAGTTCTTGAGGGAGCGCATTGCACAGTTTGGGAGCGACACAGGGTTTTTCACATGTCCCTGACAAACAGGCCTCTGTGGCCAATGGTGTCCTCAAGAGCACCTCTCCTACAGACCTTAATCATCAAGCAAGTTCAAAATGAGATCAGTGGTCCCTTAGATGGCTGGGCCCTAAGCCGTTTAGGGCTTTAAAGATTAGAACTGACACCTTCCATTGAGCCCAGAAATCAATTGGCAACCAGAGAAGGTCTTTCAAGACAGGTGTAATATGGTCTCAAAACCATGCACTGGTGAACAGCCTAGTTGACTCATTTTGCACCAGTTGAAGCTTCTGGACACTCTTCAGGGGTAGCCCCACGTAGAGTGCATTGCCGTAATCCAAATGTGATGTAACCAAGGCATGGATAACAGTTGTCAAGTCAGTTGCATGCAGTCCCTGACAAATTACCCCCAAGGGAATGTAGCCATTGACAGAAAAAGGTCCCCAACCCCCAGTATAGACAGTGGGGACTGGATATACATCCAATCTTTGAAGAGCAGCCTTTCCTTATAGTTCAGGGTAACACTATACCTTAACCCAGAGGTGGGTAACTTGTGGCCCTCTGGATGTTGTTGGACTGCAACTCCCTCACCATTGGCTATGCCAGCTAGGGCTAATGGAAGTTGCAGTCCAGCAAGATCTGGAGGGCCACCAGCTGCCCACCCCTGCCTTGACATCTTACAAAATATTGAAGCAGTAACTCATGAGCTCTTAAAGAGTTATAAAAGAAGTCAGAAGAAAACCCCTGTTTATCAGCCAAAGCAATAAATGCAACTCAAATGTTTTGAAACCATACAGATGTAAAAGAGGACTTGTGGCTGGGATTGCAACCACTGTGGGTAGAAGGGCTTCTCAGCCCCGCTCACCATATGCCCCCCCCCCACAAATGAGTTCCAGCACCGCATCCCATGAGGCATGAGAGATTACTGCTAGAAGGACATATTGCTCCTCCCTCTGTGTGCAAACAGAATAGCCTCCTCCCTGTGGAGGAATATGGGAGAAGGGGGCGGTTGGATCTCACCCACTGCATGTGGACATAGGAAATGGTTAAAGTGTTTATTCTCCATTTTATTCTCCATTTTCTATTGCCAATCGTTTAGCAAAGAAACCACCCTTAATTAATATCTGTGGATTCTTCGGGATTGTCAGTGCAAGAGATTCCCACGGCCCCACTTTGACACTTCGACAACAAATTGTCCATACGCATAACAGTGTTATAGCGTACAACAATTCCAGCTTCTGGGAAGGAAAAGTTTTCAGTTTCAAGTGTGGCAAAATCCATTTGTCTCTCATTATAAAGAGGAGAAACCATGGCCCAGTAAATAACATGCCAAGACACATGAAAAATGAAGAACCATCAAAAAGGCTACGGAGCAGCTTTTAAAATGATTGTCTGGGGGAAAGCTGGCGGGAGCTGAGTCGGATCCAGTTTGGGGCAACTCATCCCTTAAGGATGAAGGTGTAGATGTTTCTTTCAGGTTTTCAAAGTGGGTGGGGGGGGGAGACAGGATAAAACTTGACAAGGAGCACACAGACAGCAAAGGCAGACATTTAAAAAGACCAAAGGAGCAATTGCATATGAAAAGGACATTTAGAGGGGTGTGTCTAATGCTAATGCTAGAAGCCTCCAAGCCGAGTTGCACCCCAGAAGGAAAACACAGTGAGTGGGTGGCTGACAAAATGGCACATGAGATGTGGAGCAGTCGTTAGAATGTCAGACTAGGACTGGGGAGAGCCAGGATCAAATCCCCACCCAGCCACGATGCTCACTGGGTGACTCTGGGCCCGTCATCATCTCCCAGCCTAACCTACCTCACAGAATTGTTGTGAAGCTAAAGTGAAATGGAGAACCATCATGATGGCCTTGAGCTCCAAGAATGTAACTGTAAATAAATGTGATGCATGCTCAGGCAAAAAAATACAGGTCTGAACTGGCAGTGACTAACCAGGGCAGACTTCCCCAACCGGATGCCCTCCAGTTGTGTTGGACTACAACTCTCATCATCCAGTTATGAGGATAATAGGAGTTGTAGCTCAACACACCCGGAGGGCACCAGGTTAGGAAAGGATGAACTTATGCATTGGACAAAGTCATGAGAGATCAATCATTGGATTTTAACTGTGATACCTAAATGGAACCTCTATACTGGGGTGGGCAGCTCTGGGGGGCGATTCCCCCCTCCCAACACCCCTCCCTCCAGCATCCTGCAGATGTCTGTGGAGTGGCAGCAACAGTAAAACCAATCACTCACTTGCTGCTGATTTTCAGCAACAAACTGCTATAGAATGTTACACTGGCCAAATTTAGGTTGGAAACAAGGATTTTTTTGCAACCAGCATGAATTTTGGCAATGTGTGTTGGTGGTGGCGGCGGCAGGGGGCTGTGGGGGCCACACCAGTAGAGGTGGGGGGCCACATGTTGCCCATCCAGAGATAGCATGCCACTGAATACTAGTTGCTGAGGGGTAGGGATCAGGTTTGCGTCTTAACTTACCTAATTTCACACTTTTGAACCTATCTGTGAACTGAACTTCAGTTAGCCTTCAAAATTGGCACTTTTCCCAATTTTGCAGTGGAGTTTTCCAGTCAAAATGTATACAAAAATGCATATATTGGAGGAAAGTGTACACAAAATTGTGTATATTAGTGAAAATAATATTTAAAAATGTATTATGTATTGGAAAATTGCTTCAAAAATACATATATTGGGCAAAATTATGTAAAAAATATATGTCTTAGGAAAAATGTGCACAAAAAATGCTCATGAATTTTCATGCAAACTTTTTTTTTTTTTCATCTCAAACTGATGTGGAAACAGGATGAACAGAACTTAAGATGAGGGGGGAGAAACAAACAGAAACTGAACTCGACAGATGTGTCCATCCCTACTTGGGAGCAACAGCAGTGGAGGATTATTGCCTTTATGTCCTGCTTGTGAGTTTTCTGGAAGTATGTGGTGGTGGTGGTAGGGGGGGGCACTGTGGGAAGTGAAATAGATCAGGGTGGGTAACTTTTTTTCTATTGAGGGCGGCTGCATTCCCTCATGGGTAATCTGTCAGGGGCTGCATGTCAGTTGTGTGCTGGTCTGAAGCCAGCCATGGGCAGAGCCAGTGCAAAAAGTGGGTGGGGTCACTCCATTTCTCTTTCTGCCACCCATTACTCCCTCACTCTTCCTGCAAGCTCTTTTTGTCTTCCCCCACCTTCCTTCTCACCCAGTGGGCTGCCAAGAAAGGGACAGTTCTCTCTTGCCTGAGTTAAGATTGATTCTATGCAGAACACTTTGGAAATTAGGCTGAGGGCCACATGAAGTTAATTTGAGGGCCATGTGCAGCCCAAGGTCTGCAGGTTGCCCATCCCTGGATAGATGAACCTTTGTCTTGATCTAGAAGGGTGCTCCTAATATTCTTCACTGAACCGAACTCAGGGGTGAGCAGAGCAGCTGCTAATTGAAATAATACTCAGTGCTGCCTCATACATGAGAGATTCCTCACATGAATTTGTGACTATTGTGCCGTGTGTGTGTGTGTGTGTGTGTGTGTGTGTGTGTGACATATTAAAGAAAGCCACAATAGGTGATGGCTTCTCACCACATGTACATGTGGAGGAACATGTGGGAGTACACACAACCTCCTACATAATATTTTTGTAGGAAATGTAAAGTGTATATGAAGAGAACATGAGAAACTGGATAATACTAAAACCTGGGGTCATGCTGTGAAGCTGAATGGTGGGAGACTCGGGACAGATAAAAGGAAGTACTTCCTCACACTGCTCATAGTTAAATGATGGAATCCCCTACTATAAGATGTAGTGATGGCCTCCATCTTGGATCCATATTCTCACACTAAATTAACTTTATGGGAGAAATCCAGTTTTGAAAATAGAAAAAACTCCTCCTTTTATGTGGAGGAGTTGAGCTGATAGTGTAACTTACACTTCCGATCCGTTAATAGAATTGGATGATGATTTTTTACCATTTTCGGTACTGCGGATTAGATATCATTTACCAGCTAGTGCTAGTTGGCAGTACGTTTAGCTACACCATTTGATGGAGTCTATATACAGAAACACTCTGTGCTTCCTATACTGTTGGAGGAATTAATTGGTTCTTTACAGAAAGCTAAGCCTAAGCCTACAATAAGTGTTTATAAAAGTCTTTTGGAATGTAGTAAAAGTAGATGTTCAGGTTGTCAGAGAGAAATGTTGGGTGGAAATCAGTGCTCCTTATTCTATTCCTCTCTTCTTTTTGGTTGGAAATCATTGCTCGCATAAATTTTGTTCTTGAAGAAAAGTCTGTGATAACGGCGGATGTTCATGTGCTTTACAGTTATATTCCTGGGATGTGGGGATTAACAGATGGACAGTGAAAGTGGATGCGGAGAGCTCTTACAGTTGCAAAGAGACTCATACTTCAAGCTTGGGAGGATAAACACCCACCACCATTCAATGGACTGAAGATCTTACTACTCTTGCTACATTTGAACGTATCTCCTACAGCCATCAATTTCATATGGATGCTTATTTAGATACTTCTATTAACATATATATCTGAAATGGAAGCGTTAAATCCTCTCTTTCTTTTCTTCCCTCCTTTTTCCTTTATTGTTGTTATTGTTGTGTTTGCAAATAATAATAATAAAAAACTTGGATGGCATTAAAAGGGGACTACACAAATTCATGGAGGAAAAGGGTATCAATGGTTACTAGTCCTGATGGCTATATATTACCTCCGGTATCAGAGGCAGAACGCCTCTCAATAACAGTTGCTGGGCAACATGAGCAGGAGGGCGCTATTGCATTCATGCCCTGCTTGCGGGCTTCCCACAGGCAGCTGCTTGGCCACTGTATGAACCGCATGCTGTCTTTTCTCTGATCCAGTATGGGTTCTTCCTCTTACACTCTTTAGCGATACAAGCGTGTCGCTTAGGGCCAAAATACACGTAATATTAAATGTATAAGCTAGTTTGGTGTTGCATGGTTGTTTTTTCACAGATAAAATAGCAACCACATGGAGCCTGATGAGGATCAGCCCCATGCTGAGCAGGGAAGGGGGATTTAACCCTTTCATCCCATGCTGTGTTCCTGATGAAAAATCTCCCCTCCCTGCCCGCACCACCACCACTGCAGCTGCTATTTGGCAGGAGAGCAGCTGCCACTGGTGCCATGGCCATTTGCTTCTCAGCAGCTTCCAGGTGGGATTTTCATTGGAACTGCAGTGGGGAGGAATGATTAAAAGCTGCTAGTGGTGTTCACGTACCTGTGGGGGGGCTCGCCTCTCCGCCGCCTTGATTCTCCACAGCGGCAACCCCCCCGCCTCGTTCTTCTGAGTGGCGCTGAGCGTTCTCCGCACCGCTCGAGCTGCCGCTGATGGGTACGCCGGTCCCGTCACATCACTTCCAGTGCGCCGGAAGTGATGCGACGGGACTGGCGCGGGCGGTGCAGGTGGCTCGCCTCTCCACGGTGAGCCGCCGCCAGAAAAGGTGGGTTCACGCGAGTGTTAGTGGGCCCGATTTCAGCCTGCTACGCTCGCGCAAGGCGATCGGTTACATCACTAAAAGCTGCTCCCATGTGCCATGGTCCCAAACCTGGTCCCAGTAAAATAGTGGCTATTTGAAAAGTAACAATCGTGTACAAAAGTGCAATTGGCCCTTAGAAATAGGGTGGGCGATCCACCCACCACCCGGCTTGCTGGGTGCTTGCTGAGTGCTGCCACCACGCCTGCCGAGCCAGGCAGAAAGCAAGAGCCAGCCAAGGTGCTTGCCGGACTTCCGGGTTCCTGGCGCTATGTTTTTTACGTAGAAAATGGCATAAGATACGTTAAAAATGGTGGCAATTTGCATAACTTGTGCAAATCGTATCCATTTTTAATGTATCTTACACCATTTTCTATGTAAAAAATGTAGCGCCAGGAACCCAGAATTCGCTTCCCCGGCTCAGCTTGTGAGAACGCGCGTCGAGCTGGGGAAGCAGGTAGGCCGAGCAGAGTTCTGTGAGAGTTGGACTGACCCGGGTTCAAAAGCTCCCCTAGCTGATGACCCTCAGTCCCAGTCACGCAGGCGGAAGGAGGAGATAACAGAAGTTAATAAAGATTAAAGAGTTTATTTGTAAGACCCAATTACATGGGATTAAGGCAAGCAATGCATCTCTACTCACTACATCATTGCAGATACAAATCCAATACCCCAGTGGTAAGGCTAGATGAAGTGAAGTCCAAGAGACATGTCGAGTCGAGACGAGCAACAGCAAGGAGAGGAGAGAGGCAAGTGAAGCTATCAGCAACTGTGTTAGCTTTTATACCACCTATAAATAGGATATTACTCACCCCAGTTGTATAACCTATTCATCAACATGTTGATCTGCTAAACCTGTCCAAGGTTGCTGAGTCATATCACCTCGAGACTATGTCTCGTGACTAGAGACCTTGTATACTTGAACTCAAGAGACACCCACCATGTCAGGTGATAATCCTGATGTCAGGTAGTAATCTCGTTCTGCCTATGCAAAACCCAACAAGTTCCGGGGGATTGTCGAGCCCGGCGAGTTTGCTGGACTTCCATCCCTAGAAATGTTAACATATCTTGGGGGGGCCCACCTCGCCTTGCCTCTCCGCGCTGCCCCCCTGCTTGATTCTTAGCAGCACGGAGCGATTCTCCATGCCGCTCAAGCCGCCCGCGCCCGCTGTGACGGGACCCTGCGCTGGCACGACGGGACCCCGTGCTGTGTCTTTTCCGTAGAAACCAGGGCAACAGGGCTTAAAACGGCCATTTTAAGCCCTGTTGCCATAGTTTCTACGGAAAAGACGCAGCGCGGGTTCCCGTCGCGCCGGCGCAGGGTCCCATCACAGCCGGAAGTGACATGACGGGACCGTAGCGGTGGGTGCGGGCAGCTCATTGCGGAAAGGCGAACGGGGCCTGGACCCGGTAAGGCCTGCGAGTCTCGGGTGGGCATTAGCGGGTCTGATTTCGGCCCACTACCCCCCCCCGAGGCGAGCGGTTACATCCCTATAATCCTGCAATCAAGCTCCGCACATATCCCTACTTAGAAACTTCCTTTTCATTCATCTTAAGTTAGTGGCCTTGAGCACCATTTCATTTGGTGGAAAGGGATATCAATCAAGGAAATAAATAAGTTTGAGATGATAAAAAAAAAAGGAAGGGCTACTTTTAAAAAGAAATGGACAAAAAGAAGATAACAAGAACAAGAACGTAAATGAAAGGAACTGGGTTTGGGAGTGGTTTGGTTTTTCTCATTTCCCCAAAAAATGGAATAATGTAACACATTTGTAAATGGTAAACTAGAAAATCACTGCAAAGCACTTTCTGCCAGATTTGATACCAAGAGGGTTTTCGGAGTTAATGAATCTCATTCAAGTACAGTACAGGTCTTTTGTAAAGACACTTCAGGGGAGCATGAAATTTGTTTCTAGGAAAGAGGAGGTCATAAAGCAGATGTGATATATAGAAGACTGGCTATGGGGGGGTCTGAATAAATGAGGTTAAATAGTATTCATTTCCTTTGATGAATACTCACATTCAAATTTGCACCTCTTTGAAAGCTTGGGTAAACGTTTGACGTAGATTAATTTGTTTAGTTTGCATTTTAATTAAAATTCAACTTCGGCTTCAGTGTGCTTAATTAGTTTGACTAATTTGCTTAAAACAGAATCAGTCAAAGCTGAAGTTCTGCTTGGATCACAAAGCAATCTGACACCTCTGTCTTCAAAGACATTTAGTTGGAAAATGAAGTTATGTGGTTTTCAGTGAGACTTCCATTGTTTTTCAGTGAGCTCTATTTGCAAGCAAATAAATGTATTTGGATTGGACTGCCACTGTATGAAGTCAGAGAATCACTTCCATGAACTTCAGTAAACTCAGGGCCATTTCACAGGGCTCTCGGGCGTGTGGTGACTACTGAAAAATAGATTTATGCGTGCCAATGCAGAAACCGTAATCTATGCCAGCTCCAGGGTTTTGAGGGCCTTTGGGTAAGACACCCTCAATGGGCCCCCCTCCCTCAGTGACTCCACCATTTCACTGCCATTGTCACCAGCTGCTATTGCTCCTCAACCTCTTCCTTATCATTGCTACCACTTGCTTGCTTGATGGGCAGAGTAGGAATGTAACCGTGAGTCTTGGGGGGGGGCTGAAAGCAGGCCGAAAGCGGCCCACTCCCCCCCCCCCGAAACTCTCGTGACTTACCTTCTCGCTGCTCGATCCATGCCGCGCCGGGGAAAGGAGCTTCATTTCCCCGGCGCGTCACTTCCAGTTCCCTGGCACTGCGAGTGGCGAGAGTGGGCGGGGGTGCTCCGGAGCACCCCCCGAGCAGGTAAGCTCCCGCTTGCTGTAACTCCCTAGGGTAGAGAGCCAGTGAGCAAGCAGGCAGTGGCATCTACTGCTCCTCCATCTCACCATCACCATTGTCTGGGCCAGAGCGAGAGGCAGGTGAATAAGCAGGTTGCAATGGTGAGGAGGAGCAACTCCAGGGCCTCTTATCATTAGGCCTCTGCTGGGGTGTGGGCCTTATCTTAATAAAGTTTCTTAATGGGGAACCTGGTACTTGCCTGTATACTTTTGACAACTGAAGGATTTTTACCCAGTGACTACTCTTTCATGCTACATGCTTTGACCAAGGGGAAACCATACCGAGCTCACTCAGCAGTAAATGGGGAGTTGGCTGGTAGTTGCCCCATCCCAGGAAAAACAACAACAACCCTGCAGATCATGTAGTTCACCTCTCTCAAGGTCTAGGGTAGGGAGAGAGGAGAAATTCATTCAGTTCACATTTTCTTGCAAACTTACCTAAACTTAGTTATCCTTGCAAATTTACAGTTCTCCGAATTTTGCAATCGAGTTCCCTAATTAAAAAATGTGTACAAAATCCATGTATTAGGGAAAATAACATTCAAACATGCATTATATTAGGGAAATTGCTTGCAAAACTATCTCTGTCAGGCAGAAATACATTCAAAAATGAATGCTTTATTAGAAATGTGTACAAAAACACTTATGAATTTTCATGCAATCTTTTAAAAAAAAATTCTCAAAGTTTGGAATGAACCAAAGTTAGGACTGGAGACTTTTAAAAAGCATGAAAATGTACAGACTTCTGACTACAAATTGCATCCAGGTGTGCATTTGGGTCTGGGAGGTGTGAATTGGGTAAATCCATTTTTTTAAATGCTGATGGAGGAGCAGATTTCTAGCACGTCCCTAGCTGTAGATGAGTGGACATAAGAAGAGCCATGCTGCTGGATCAGAGTAGTCCAGCATTCTGTTCACACAGTGGCCAGCCAGCTGCCCATGCAGGACATGAGTACAACAGCACCCTCCTGCCCATGTTCCCTGGCAACTGGAGCATATAAGCATACTGTCTCTGATCATGGAGGTAGCATATAGCCATCAGGACTAGTAGCAGCCATCGATAGAGTGTTTCAAATCTCTTTTACCAAACCAAAGCCTAAAAGTGCTTTAAGTTTACAGAAAATTAGGTCCCATTTTTTTATGAAACAAAGCTGGTTTTGCTCATGTCACAGATAGAGGCATCATCACGGTGTCTTCGACTGTCTATCTTTCAAACAGATTTTGGTGGGGAAATATTAGCCAAAGGCTTAAAGGGAGCTGACATTCAGCATAATGAATACAGCCAGTGAATGGTTGGCAAAAATATATCGTTTGAATGGACTTCGCTGGGCTGCAGTTTGAAAGTGACAGCCAGGGGCCACTCCTCTGTGCTCCCCACTCCCACTTCTGAGACATTACCTCATTAAGTTTCATCGGAAGCCGAGACGCACACCTGACAGAACCATAAATTGTTGTTCTTGTATGTGAGAGAAAAGGCCCTTGTGTTGTGCCATAAACGACCTGACTGTGCCACACGTTGACGTCTGCTCTCTGTCTGCTGATTTTCCACACGTCATTCTGCTTTCTCCACACAGTTCCTTGTTTCCTACTCTACTGCCTCTCCTGAAACATTGATGTGTCTCTCCCCTCTCATTCCTGCACTTCCATGTATGATGGGTTCTTGGAGTCCAATGTGAACTATACTATCCTCTCCAAGTGAATCAAGCATATTAGGCTGTCCAGAGTAGCACAAAACCTCTCCATGTAACTATCTGGTTGTTGCAGTCATATTAATCCTATTATGTGACCTCACTCAATTTCCAAAGCCAATTTTTTAAATTATTATTTCTATGGTCTACTTTCCTAGATAAGCTTTATCTTTGTCTTTTGCCTTGTGACGTGCCTTGTATCCTTGTCCATATTGCAGAGATGGAGAAACTGTAGCCATCCAGATGTTGTTGTTGGACTCAGCTCCCCTCAGCCCTAACCAGCATGCCCAATGGAGGGCCACACATTCCCCACCCATGCTATATTGTGTAAAAATTCAGATTTTTCAGTATGACTGATGCAAACCCGTAGAATGTTACCTGGGCAGGCTCAGTCACTCTCATGGCTTTTTCTATTTAGGCAGCCTACAGGGAATCATTTCTGTAGACTTGTGCCACACATTACAGTTGTCATGGAGTGTTGAGAATATGATACATTAAGTCATAGGAATTACATGTAATCCTCTGTTAGGCTTTATCTGAATGGGCTGACATGCCTCTAAAGGGCAAAGGGGCATGTAGAGATATTGCCTGTTCTTTGTTTCACCCTAGACACTGAATCTACAATGGATCCAGTTGTTTAAACTTTTTGACAATGTAAATTGCAGGCATGGGCCTCCTGATCCAGATCAGGACTACAGCAGGGAGCAAAAAGTTAAGGCTCCCTTTACCCCACTCACCCATGCTAGGGTCCCAATCTGTTCTGAGTCCCATGCTTACTTTGGAGCAGGGGTGCATAATGTGTGCCCCCCCGGCCGCAGGCAGCTGTCCAAGCCATGGCTTGTGCCCCCCAAGACCCTCAGCCACTGCCCCCACTGGAAAAAAACATAGTGGCATGACCACCATCAGAGCAAGAGAGAAAGAGAGCAAGAAAGAGAGGGCCGGTTCACACGACACGAGAACCGCGGGGGAGCAGAAGTGCCCTGCAGTTCCCGTGTTGTGCGAACGCCGGGTGGGGGCGCCCCCGTGGGACGGCCGTGCGCAGGAAGCACAGAAAGTCACCATGGGCGGTAGAGGGGTAAGCCCCTACCGCATGTGGCGGCCCTGCCATGTGAACAGCGGGTGGCCATCCTGTGGGGGCCTCCTGTGGCCGCACAGTGGCGGCAGCCCAGAGCATCCGGAGCTGCAGCCGCTCTGGCCTGTAGGGGCAAATGGCCCCGCTGGGCATCCCAAGCTGCTGCCCCCTAGTGCCGGGAGGGCTGCGCCATGCCACGGGGTCTGCTGGCTCCACTGGGGTCTGCCCACGCATGCGGGGCACCGGTCGTCTGCGGTGACCCTGCCGGACCCCGCTGGACGGCCCCGTGGTGCCTCCCCCACTTGCAGCCCAGGTCGTATGAACCGACCCAGAGACTGTGGTTGAATGACCTTGGGAACTCTTCTTTTTTTCCTTATTTGCTTACATCCAAGGGAGACTCTAGGAATGGGGCTTCTATAGCAGGAACCATAGAGCCCTCCAGAAACATCTTCCAGACCATCTCCTGCAAGAGAATCAGCCTGGAAGTGCTGCTGCTCCTGCTGCCGTGAGGCACAGCAAAGTGCTGATTTGCAAACAATCAGCCTAATGTACTGTGAAGCAGAGGATGAGGATTGCAGGGAGTGTTCATTATAAGAAATGGGTTACAATAAAATGAAATAAAAGTTGAGGGGGAAATACTTGGTTTTGAATGCAGGGGGCTGTTCATTACAGAAAGGCTGGGATATATAAAATGGGTTACATTGAAATGAAATGAAAATAGAGGGCTAAAACAGATGGCATAGGATGGTAGTAGGCTTCATTCTAACGCCTATGGGGTGGGATAAAACAGGTAAACTGTGCTTAGCTCTTCAAAGTGTATTCAGCCATGTTTGTGGTGTGGAATTAGGGTTGTCACCACTTTTTTTTCTGGCAGACTCCCCATCTTTAACCACTACATGGTAGCCAGGTACAACATGGTCCTGTCCATGCTAGGAATAGCTACCTGTTGAATTTGGTCAGTGCAAATGAGTGAGAATTTCCGTTCATCTTTTATAAGAATTTAATTTGCAAATTTCTTCATATGTGAGATCGAAAGCACTTAAGGTTTTAAAAATTCAAATGTGGGAGAAAGCAAAACTGACAGATATGCCCAACCCTGGTCCATACATTCAGAAATGTCTACACATGATGTACTGAACTGTGCCCGGGAACACATTCGCATAGAGAATGCAGAGCAGCCTTCCTCAGCCTGGTGCCCTCCAGATGTTTTGGATTCCAACTCCCAGCATGCCTAGCTCTTGGCCATAGTGGCTAGAGCCAATGGGAGTTGTAGCCCAAAACGTGTGGAGGGCTTCAGGTTGAGGAAGGCGGATGTAGTGAGTGACCCAAGCCCACTGTGAATACTGCCACAGCTACTTGGAAGTAATTTCCATAATACCATTGGCCATAACAGTGGAAATCAGTGCTGGGAAGTTATGGCTGTATCCTTGGATGGCTAAGAGCACACATTATTTTCTCCAAAGAAAATGCTGGGTGAATTGTGTGGGTAAGTGTTTTAAGGGCACAATCCTATGCATGTGTAGACAGAAAGAAATAAGTCCTACAGCTCCCAGCATCCCCCATCCAGCCATACTGTCTGGGGGATGCTGGGAGCTGTAGGACTTATTTTTTGTCTAAACATGCATTGGATTGCACCCTAAATGTCTTAGGGCAAATCAGCCCACCAGATATGCTCAAATCCTACCATGGTAGGAACAATTTCTGGGCTGGATTCCATTTGAAAACTGCCATGCATACATGTTTGAGCCTTTCCAATAACCTGGGGTGAAGAAGGAAAAAATTAAATTTAACTGGGACAAATTTTCCTGTTTTCTAAATTTAGGGTGCAATTGTATGCACGTTTAGACAAAAAAAAAACAAAAAAAAAACCCTACAACTCCCAGCATTCCTCAGCCACCATGGCTTCCTGGGGAATGCTGAGAGTTGTAGAACTTTTTTTCTGTCTTAACATGCACAGGATTGCACCCTTAGAAGCTATTACTGGAAAATGTCGATCATTTTCTCTATCTTGGCAGCTATCTTTCTGTTACAGCTAACATCAACAGTGAAATCCAGCATCGTCTGAGCTCTGCAAGTGCCGTGTTTTCTCGAATGAAACATAGAGTGTTTGAGGATCGGGATATTTGTAAGAAGACCAAAACACTGGTTTATGAAGCCATTGTATTACCAACTTTATTGTATGCCTGCGAAACATGGACTATCTATAAACGTCACCTCCAACTCCTTGAAAGATTTCATCAACGTTGCCTCTGGAAAATCCTGCGAATTATTTGGGAAGATAGGCGAACAAATGTCAGTGTACTGGAAGAAGCAAAGACTACTAGCGTTGAAAAAATGATCCTTCAACGCCAACTTCAGTGGACCGGTCATGTTGTTCGAATGCCTGACTGCCGTCTCCCAAAGCAATTACTTTATTCCCAACTCAAGGATGGAAAGCAGAATATCGGTGGTCAGCATAAGAGGTTTAAAGATGTTCTTAAGGCTAATCTAAAAAAATGCAATATAAACATCGAAAACTGGGAAGCTCTGGCCCATGAACGATCTAACTGGAGGTTGGCCTTTCACAAAGGGTCCATGGACTTTGAAGAAGCTCGAGTGCAAGGTGAAAGGGAGAAACGTGCTAAGCGAAAAGCACGTCAAATGAATCCTTTACAGGACCATCTTCCATCTGGTAACCTGTGTCCTCACTGTGGGAAGCTATGTGGATCTAGAATTGGCCTCCACAGTCACTTACGGACCCATCACTAGAGTCTACACAATTTTCTTTAGAATTTTCCTCCTTTTAAAATCTCCTTTTTGTAAATTTTCTTTAAAAAAAAATAATCCTGGAAGACAGTCTTACTCGCCTGACTGACTGACTGACTGACTGCAATTCACAGCTGTACCTGAGGCTTTGTAAAGATTGTAAATACTTTTCATATTGTGTTGCTTTGTTATAAGTCTTTGGGATAGCAAATAAACCAGGCACCTTTATGTCCAGAATAATCTCACAAACTTCCTCAGGGAAGTGAGCTAGGTAGGTTGCTTATTACTGGAAGAGTTGCAATGACCCCTGTGGGCATAACATGACAGAAGACTGAAAGATTTATGGACTTGTGTTACAGCTGCAGTTCAAAGCACAGGCTCTTTTTGTCGACTAGGCATGTACGTATTTGCTCAAGTTTGATTTGGTTTGAAGTGTGCTGTAATCATCATGCAGGAGAAGAGAATGGGCAAAAGGAAAAATGGCCAAAATAAGAAACAATAAGAGTCTATCATTCTTCTTCCCCCCTGCATCCCAAATATCACACTCATTTTAGTGAGATGCAAAAAAGAACAATATCATACATGTTCTTATATATCCTTGATAAGCTCAACCAAATTCCATTTCAAACCAGGTGAAAGAAAGTGGCTGATCCTTGTAAGATGTTGGAATGTTCTCGTTCACCAAGTAGCAAGACATTCTGTTCCAGATCCAAGATATGAGACTGGAAGGAAACTGAAGGGGATAGACAATCCTGGAGGTGATCAGCCTTTTCCTGAAGCTGAGGTAGGTCACCTTTGTTGAATGGCATCTCTGGGCCTACATTAGGATTGTACAGATTTTGTTCAATCTATTCGATCTGTGTTTTGGGAATTGTCAGGCATCTTTTGTTCTGTTATCCGCTCATTGATGGAATCAGATTTTTTGTATGAGAATTGCATTCATTTGCAAATACACACTTGCACTAATGTGCACTTGCAAACAAGCAAAATTGCAGAAATCCCCCCCCCCCCAGTAAAAAAAACCTGGTCTGCCAGTCCCCGGACCCAGAATCTGCATGACTCAGAAAAAGCCAATCCGCTGCAGAATCTGCAGGTCAGATTCATAGAAATCCAAACTCATTTGAATCTGTTGCGGATTTCTCCTAGCTTACATATTGTTCTGACTGACCACCTCTTTCATTAAGAAGCAAGTGTTTCCATACAGATCTCTAGCTCTGAACATTGCTGTGCAACGTAAATGTCTGGAGATGGCAGAGATCTGGATTTAGTTTCACTGCAGGGGTGTTGTTTTATTTTTTGGGAGAAGACCACTGACAAATTGCTTCCTTCTCACTCAAGTGGCTCAGGGAAACATCTTCAGAATCAGTTTTCCACAGAGGACAAGAGCGCTGATGTTTGATGGTGCCTGTGTGAAAATCCCTGCTTGCAGAAGGCTTCACATCAAATCTAGAATCCATGCCGTGGATATACAGCAGGATTTAGTGGCACTACAGTTTTGTACATTTTCATTTTGGCCCTAACACCCAAAGACCACAGTCCAACACAAGATAGGCACGTTTAAGCCAACTGAAAGCAATGGACTTAATTGTGCTGGGTTGCTGCCAAGGCGCCCTGCCCCTCCCACTTTGCTTTTTGTAGTGTGTGTGTGTGTGTGTGTGTGTGTGCATGAGAGAGAGAGAGAGAGAGAGAGTCTATGAGTGGTTAGCTGGGGTGAGAGAATGTGTGTGGGTGGTGATACAGAGTGTGAGAGAAAAAGAGATAAGGGGAAGGAAGTTCACTGGCGGGGGAGGGGAGAGAAAAAGAGTTTCCCTTCTATAAAATAAGTGTCTGTTGCACTGAAAACTGGGTTCAAAGGAGTTCTTTAGTGGGTTGAAGCTCAGACCCCACCTCTGCCTTGTACTCAGTCTTTTGGGTTGGACAAGTTATTTGTCCCTTGTGACTACCCACGCTTCTCATGCTAGCCATTTTGTGGTGGTACCCGGGAGAGTTTCTCAAACTGGCAAATGTGCCCATGGGCCTTAAAAGGTTGCCTACTCTGGTCTAGAAGTTTGTTCATTTGAACGTGAAGCCTGTAAACTGGGATACTAAAAGCCAGTTTTTGTTTTAAAAAGTATGCTTTAAGATTTTGTATTTGTGGTGCTTCTAAATGTCATGGGCCAGGCAAGGATAAGCTGCCAAGGAAGACCATTTTTGGCAGCATCCCTGTGATGTTATGTGCTGACCCTGAGCCTTAGGCCAGGCCACAGAACTATAGTGACCCTAGTCTCTTTAAAACGGCCCCATCTAACGCTATTAATTTGTCTAACTCACAAACCTTTGAATCCTGAGCAAACCTGGTATGAGGAAGTGGGGATGTTATACTTAGAAATGGCACAATTACCACTGCTATTTATTACTTTCTTCCAGAGTTCAACCAGGTTAGGCAAAGAACAAGGAACAGGTCACCCAGTGTTTACCCTGGTCTTTTGTAGAACAGAACAGACACTCATTTCCACCAACTATTTCTTTAATGGGCCTGAGTATCAACAACTCTTAAAACTTCCCTTCTTCAACTTGAGGGTTATTTGAAGATTGGAATGGCCAATGTTGACTCATGGGAAAGTAAATAGGTGGTGTCAGGATGCAATGGTAACTCTCCCGTTGCATCTTAACATGCAACGGTAACTCTCCTGTTGGCAAACTATTGGAATGTTAGAAATGCTGTCAAATTGCTTGGTGTAATTACAGGTGAACCCACATTTCTCCAACAGAACTGGCACCAAAGGAGGCCTTCAGCCTGCCCACATATCTGGGTGGGGTTTTGCAGAATTCCATGTATGGATCAAGTTTTATTATTATTTCACCTGGTTTGAAATGGAATTTGGCCTAGTGCTGAAGAATTTATCTGAACAACTCACCAGGCTCGCAGTCTTGGTTTCTCTTCAAATTGTATAAATGGTTCATCTTGGTGATGTTTATGGTCACCTGAGATGGCACCATGTCTGAATCCCAAGGCTTTGCAGTGTGTTATTTCCAGTACAAGAAGTAACAAGATTTCAACTAAACAAGATCAAAAACCCGAAATCACTTAGAGACCAGACATAAAAGGTGATTAATCTAAAGGTTAGACAATACTGAACATGCCAAACCTGTAAGATGAAGGAGTACAAAGACTGCTCGACATGTCCATGTCTGCCATTAGATTCAGAAGCAATTAGCAGTTCAAACACATGCAAATGAGCTGTTCCTTAAACAGCCAGAATGGGCATGGATACCAACGTAGGGTTTTACAATGTGAATGCAATTCAAAGATTTGTACCATGCTAGCATGGCAGCTCTTTGACCCATTAAAACTTTAGAGGCATCGCACTGCTGATTAGATGCTTCTGCCATGTGCAGCAATGGCAGTGAAGAAAATAGAGAGAATGCACAACCATGCATTTATGTGGTTCCCCAGTGGATCATTCCCAAACTACATTCATACGTTAAATCATTAGGCCTTGCAGGCAGTATAGTGGATTCTATAGTGGATTCAGTGATCCTTTCTTGTGGAGCTAATTGTTTATAGTGGCTAAATAGTGTTGTTGTTGTTTTCCTTTTAACCGGTCAAGTTGTATTGAACATTTTTTAGTTGTTCAAATTCTTTTAAATTTTGTTTTAAATTTTGCATTGAAAAATGTTATGCTGTTTTTATTGTATTTGTATTTTGTATGGGGTTGTATTGTATGAAATGTTGTTAACCACCCAGAGAGCTTCAGCTATTGGGTGGTATAGAAATTAAATAATAAATAATTAAATAATTTTTAAAAAGACAGATCCATACAGATACTGGGTTCGCATGATATGATCAGGTTCCCCCCGCCACATGCGCTGGGCGGGGTTTGCATAATTACCCTCACTGGTGCAGCTTGCTGTGCTGTCTGAACCCGGCAGCGGTGGCTTGTTGCCATGGTTAACAAGCCACCCCACAACCCTAAAACAGTCCATGGGTTCTGGGTGGCTTGTTAACCACAGCAACAAGCCACCCTCGCTGGGTTCGCATGACAGAGCAAGCCACGCCGGCAAGGGTAATTATGCAAATCCCCTCGACATGCGACTGGCATTCACACTGGGGAAAATAGGCCACCATGGCTTATTTCCCCTCCATGATAATGTGAACAGTCCCAGTGAGTAGAGATGAAAATGTAAATAAAATGTGGCTGAAGAACTAAAAATGTGTTTCAGATAGAACACACACATTCACAGCTGACCATAGATTTTGGACAAAAAAACCACTGGCAGCATGAAATGCTATTTTTAGGGATGTACCTACAAGCAAAACTCAACTTTTTCAAAGTTCTCCAAATTCCACCTGGAAGCTCGTTCCATCTCATGTCTGTATCAGATTGCAATCTTTGATTATTATTTTTTCTTTTTCGTATGAAATCCATGCCCGTGTTTGTGCGACCGGCTAGTCACTCCCAATGTTTGGCATGAGAGCAGTGTGGGCTGCCTTCCCTTTTGTTCCTCTGTATTATTAAGCTGTGGTGAGAGGGCAAGCTTGACATGAGGGGGTTGCAGAGTATGGTAGTTCTCTTTGTAATGTATTATGTGTGCCTATTTTATCCTGCTGGTTCCAAAGGAAACTCTTTTAATGGTACATCCAACTGGTTTACTATATTGGCTGCTGGGGTGGGATTTAAGTATGTATTTTTTGTTAAAATCTGGATTGTATTTTATTATCCCATTGTTTGTTGATATATTTGTGAATTTTGTATTTAACTTATTTGATGTTTAAGTTGAAAGTTTGTTTATGGGTTTATTGTAGTATTTTGTATTCTAAAATTTTCACATTGTTGTCTTTTGAGATATTTGATGCTATTGTATTCTGTATGATGATGTAAGTTGCTTTGGGCTTCCTTTTGGAAGGAAAAACAGGATATAAACAAACAATGATGATGATATATTTTCTAGATGTATGCATCAATTGTATGCATCTTCAAAATGTACTCATTCTTTTCCCATTGAACATTTCCCATGTTCATATGCATTCTTCAAGGGTATGCATTTGTATGCACATTTTTTTCAAATGGATGCATGCTACTGAATGCATTATTATTATTATTATTATTATTATTGTTGTTGTTGTTGTTGGTCCACAAATCACATTGCAAGCTTAGAAATGTATGCACTTTGACTGAAGGTTGTTTGAGTCCATGTTCGGTCTGGAAAGTATGAATGGGTAAATCTTGATCAAAAATGGATTGAAACTAATTAATCAGGCTTCCCTAGCTATTATTGTAAATCCACAGCCATTGGTCGCTTTTTAAATACCTGATACAAGCACGTTTTAAACTGTCTTACACATGCACACCAACAATGGGGAAAAGGCTCTAAAGCACTCTCAGTGGCATGTGTGAACTCAGTCTGTCTTTGACTCTAGGAGATCATTTGGTGCAAGACAGTTGTTGAATCCCAGTCCCAGCCAGGACATGATTTAGTAATGGCAGACATGCTATCAAAAGCACATGCTTCACTTGTCAGCATTCAGTGCGGTGATGTGGAACAAGCAGTAACAGTTCATGCGAACATGATAGAAGCATTGTGTGCTCCATCTCCCAAGACAAAAGACACAAAAAAGTACAAACACCAAGACAAGATATGAGTGGTGGTGTTTGCCCACAACGCCTCTCTCTTTGTGTTTCAATGATTTATATCTATCGGTCCCCTTAATGTCTCTCATTATGTCCTGAACTGGTCTTTGTGCATTTGCAATATATACACACAAAACCCCACAGGGTGCCAAGTATCGATCCTTATGCTTGACCTGCCGGAACCAGACCCACAGCTGCAGCCTGTTGCTGAGCTTGGCTGAAGCCTGATGATGCCTTTCCTTCGCCTGTTATCTGCCCTGAATCCTGACCAGTTGAGCCGGTTAGCCTGCTCCCTACCTATCTGCACATAACTGTCCTAGACTAGTCCTGATCCCAGTCCTGTCCAAATTTACATTCTATTACATCCCAGCAAATCACTGAAAGACAATTATGCTCAGTGAAACAGCATGTTCATTGTCTGCTGGCAGATAAAACTGACCCACAAAGAGGTGTCCCAGTCTGTCACTTGGATGACCAAGCTGGCACACTTGCAACAATGTAATTTTATTTATGGGTAGGTGCATCAGCCTACCTCTTGTTGAAAAGGGATGTCGGACACCGTCAGGACAATGACTGGGGCTCTGCAACAAAAGGTTGCAGTGTGAGAGCTTCTGTTCCAGCCATTCCACTCCTGCCAGTTTTCCCTCCCTGACCCCCAGCAGCCTGCATCCCATGCCTACTCAGCATGCTCTGTCCTCATTGACCTGTTTTGGATTTCCCCCCTCAATTTTGGGTTGGGGGGCTTTAACCTTTCCCCAGCCCCATCCCAAGCCAGATCAGCTCCCTTCTATGGCTGCTATTTGCCCTGGGAAGAAAGCTTCTATTACCACCACTGGAAGCTTTACTCCCAATGCAAATAGCAAGTGTGGGGAACCCTATCTGGATTGGGGCGGGGGGGGCATGCTTGCAATTGACAGTAAAAAATAATAATCCATTAACACAATTGCTACAAGCATTCACATCTAGTTTGGCCTTCAGCATCCTGACTATCAAAATTAACTGTGTTTATCCCCTACAGATCCATGCCAGTGTACATACATACATAGGCGATCACTCGTGACCAAGTAAGATTGTCTATAAGGACATCAATTTCCCCATTAACTGAACTTCTGATGGGTTTCTGCTATATTCCTGAACATCCTAATTAGGAAGACACTGATAGGGGAAATAGATGAAAGTCACCTTAGAAAAAACAAGATAAAAATTGCCACACTGGTCCATTAGAAAAAATCCTAAAATAACAGTGGGGCAATTGATTTATTATGCCCAACTTAAATAATGCAAAGTGATGAGCAAACATTTTCATCTCAAGGATTGTTTACTACTAGTTTGTGATGTTTTGAGTTGGGTCTAATAAAGCAATTTATTAGATCCTGCTGTTACTTATTTATTATTATTTTATTTAATCAGTTTATAGACTGCTTGATTAGATCTAAAAAGACATCTCAAACATAATATATATGGTAATATTTTATACATTATACAATAATTATATAAACATTTAAAATACAAAACATCTACATTTGAAACATTTAAAAACAGAATGCAAAATGTTTTAGTTAAAACGTTTAACACAAAACAGAACATTCTCAATTAACACATTTAAAATCAGAGAACCAACCACCAACAAACTGAGCAGCACAATCAGTCAGGGAGGGCCTGGGTGAAAAGATAGGCCTTGAACTGGTGCTTAAAACATGCTACAGTTGGTGCCCCAAATACCAGGAGGTCTTAGATATATATGGGTAACCTTGCATGCATAGGGTCACTAGGGGAAGAATGGGTTAATGGGAACTAACCTGCCTAACACACCCAATTCCTTCCACACCTGGGAATCTTCCTTAGAGGAAGTTCTCTCTTTCTCCTCTGGACCTCAATGAAGCAACACGTGCCTGGCTGGTTGTCTTCCAGCCATGCTAATTTCTGACAGACTCTGATGAACTTTAAGCTGTGCCTGCATGGACTAACAAGCATGCAAGAATACCGGGTGTTGTGAGTACAATAAACCTGCTGTCTTGTTTGATATAACAATTGTATCTGAATTGTTTTAATTCTAAGTAGCCCTTTTTGGGTCACACCATGTGGTGAGCAGCCTTGCAGTTTTGTGTAAGTCAGTGGGAAAAGCTTCTGCATACCTCTGCTACTATATACCAATTCCCTTTTCCCCCAACAGGGGGGAGGACATTCCATAAGGTGTGTGCCACCATGGAGAAGGCCTGTTTCCAGTTGCTGGCAGATGACAACCTGCAGTTTGAGGTACAACCAGCAGCAAAACCTCCTCCGATGATCTTAGCAATCCAGTGGGTCTGTATCAGAGTCAGAGAAGGTGATGAGCCAGGTAACCTAATTCCAAATTGTTCAGAGATTTATATGCCAGCAACAAAACCTTGAACTTGGCAGCTAATAGGCAACCGGTGCAGTTGCTTGAATGCCAGTGTAACATGTACACAGCCAGGCATCCCAGTCGGCATCCTGGCCACTGCATTCTGTGCCCGCTGCAGCTTCCAGAGCAAGCACAAGGGTAGCCCTACATGATGTGCATTACAGTAATCTTAATGTGAGGTTACCAATGTATGGAATACAGTGACCAGGGTACCTCTGTCCAGGAAAGGGTGACACATATATACATACAACACACCCCTACATGCATGCCTAGATGATCAGTTGTCAACTTGAGGAGGGGCAAAGCAAAGGCAAGTAGGTATTGACAGTACTATGGGCTGAAAAACATGCATTACAAATGTAAGTTAGTTTACACCCATTGGCTTCAATAACAGTTACCCATCTACTTTTGTGTAGAATTTGACCCAGTGTTTTCAGTTGTGATTAAACTATATATATATATATATATATACCATTTATTTAATTTATTTATTTAATATATTTATACCCCACCTTTTTTCCTTCAAGGAACCCAAGGCGGTTTACATAATCCTCCTCCTTCTCTCCATTTTATCCTCACAACAACCCTGTGAGGTAGGTTAGGCTGAGAGTCAGTGACTGGCCCAAAATCACCCAGTGAGTTTCATGGATGAGCGGCGGCCAGAACCCGGATCTCCTGAGTCCCAGTCCAACACTCTCACCACTACGCCACACTATACATATATATATATATATATATATACACACACACACACACACACACACAAATTTCAAAAATAATAACACTGAATTATGGAGGAGTGGTCACAAGCAGAAATTTATGGAATACTGTCTGTGATTTTCATCATGAAATTCCTAATTAACTGCAAGCTTTGATGTGGAACATGTTTAATGAAAGACTAGTTAGTAATAATTAAACAACAACAACAAAAAGGTACAGGAGAGAATGTTTCGCATCGCTGCACTTGGCAACAGACCTACACTGCTGCTATGTCAGTCTAATACAAATGTGTGAATATGCCTCAGGGCCTCTCCAGTCTCCAGGTGTTTTTTGAGTGAGCAAAAAACAAAAGCACAGTTGTTGTAGAAGATCCAAGATGTCTTTCACTGAGCAGGTGTGTCTGTTGCAGGACAATCTCATTCCACCAGCAATAAATATTTTATCCCTGAGAAAATGCGGGTCTTCCAGCTTACCAGGTAGTGAATCCATTGTTTGGAGAAGGGATGCAGAACATCAAGGCCAGGGTCAGACAAAACTGGAGAACATCCAAAATAATCCAATGGGGTGAAGAGGCAAAGTCTCATGATGCTGGGGGGGAAAAATAGCTTTACTTCTTGAAGTAGCCCAATGTATTTCAGTCCTGTATACTATATGGACCTTCTTCAGGGGTCAATATTTCTAAAAATGCCTGCAGAGATCTCTGAATTAGATATGACTCCAAGATGAATCCTGTGAGTCTGGGATTCTGCAGATGGGCACCTTCCCTTCCCCCGACCACTGATCGTTCAGCAGTTTCCTGGGTTTTGTGCATCCCCCCCCCCATTCTAAAAGGTTGAATTTAGTCACAGGCAGTAAGAGCTTTAAACTAAAATATGCTGGTATTTTGGCCACTCCCCTTTTACCTTTGGCCCCGCCTCTTTTGCCTTTGGCCCTGTCCGCCACTGGAATGCAGCCCCCAGGAGCATCTTCAAAATGGGAATTTGGCCCTCAGGCTGAAAGAGGTTCAACACCCCTGGTTTAGACTGTCATGTATACAATGTCAGAAGCCCCTATTGGCTAAAGTATATGACATCATTGTCATTGATGATGACTGGCAGACTATGTTCAGAATTCTAGCACAGTTTTTACTTTTTCTTCAACTATTTAGACTTTATGGGCTAAGTATGCCCCAGCAGAAATAGATAAAATTTTGGGTAGGCTATGACAAGTTCTAGCAAGACTAACTTCTCTACACCGTCTCCCCCCCCCCATTCTATGTAGGTTAAACATCTACTACAGTATTTATTTTTAAAGAGAACAGGCAATGCTCCCACATACCCCAGGCATCGCTCTCCCACTGTAGTATAAGCTGCCCCTCCTACCCATGCATGGGGAATGGATGCTAGATATCAACTGATAAGTCTATTTCCATTACATGTCACTTTCACATGGGTACATTCATGAGTCCATTTTGTCTCATTTCTGCATTAATCTGTGATTTTTAAAAAAAAAATAGCATGGAAATTTGCATTTAAATACGTGTTTAAATACACATTTTTGTGTATTTTCTTAGGAAGTGCAGATTTCTTCATGTATTTCATCTCAAAATATGCATTTCAGATGCACTTTAAAACATTTTTTGAGCCAAGGACTGCATCACAAAGTTGGTGAAATGTAACATCTGAATGATATCTGTGTTGCAATCTGTACATTAAGGGGATGAACACAAATCCCCTAGTACCACCTCATCCATCCAGATAGGAACTACTAAAAAGTGGTTTCCCAAACTCAGACAGCCTTTCTAGAAGGATATCATGATCAAGGGAATCAAAAGCTGTTGGAATTCTATGAGGGTCACACTGATGGCAGAGCACAATAGCAACAGCAGACTTCACCCAACAAACACATGCACACACAGGACTTGTTTCCAAGTAGATGCTTTTAAAGTAAATAACAGGAACATAAGATTTCTTAGGTCTATAAGCTTGATGGTTACAGACTTTGCAAGTTAAACATTACTCATACTGTGAGGTAAGGAAAACAACAGATCAATCCCTTTCTTAAAACCAAGCAAGCGTCAGTTAAGTCAGTTAACTGTAGGACCAATCTAACTGTCAGAGATAGAGAAAATGGAATTTCTACCTTGTTGCTAGGCGATGTCCAGCATTCCCTCCCGATACCACTAAATGGTTTGCTCCACTGAACTGCCCTGACTTCTCAGAGAAGCTTGGTTTTTGCCTTTGCCCTTTAACTAGACTTTAACAGTCTATCTTAACCCTTTACTGGGCAGTCAACTTAAAAAACCCTCCCTGCAGAGTTGACATCTTCATGTTGCATATTCTAACACACACTACGCCAGCCTCTCTCCTGCCAAAGGTCATCCTATAGGGCAACAAAAGCAGCTTCCATGCCAAAAACCCAGCCTGAGACCTGATTAAAATGGACCCAGATAATCTGTTTCATGTAAGCATTCTTGGAGCTGGCTTACTAAAGCATCATGCTCAGGAAAGGACTGTTAGCCAGTAGTTGTTCATATATTCCAGGTCCAAGGAAGGTTTCTGCAGGAATGGTCATACCACAGCCTCCTTTAACATAGCTAGGTCCATCTCATCTCTCAAAATAGGAGTTTACCATCTTCTGGAACCACCACCACCTGCCCTTCTCTAGATGCTATCAGTCCAGTTCAGGATAGGCTACACACTAGCACACAGAACTCCAAAGAAACTTGTTTCAGCAGTGATGCAGTTCAGACTGACATCTTAGGATCTGGTGCTCCACCCCTTCCTGACTTTCAGTTTCTACCTCCTGCCAAGTAAACCCTGCAGGAGGCCAGCCAAGCACTTTGCCAGCATCCCTGCAGTTCCTGCCTACCTCACCATGTCCTCTGCGCCTGTGGTCCTGGGGGTGACGAGGGTGGGGCCAAGAGCCATCCAGGAACCCAGGCAACCAGTGTGGAGACCTCCAGTCCTATGGCTGGAATGCCTGCATCTGAAGGTTCCTCAGGGCCACTGATGGTGTGGGGTTCTGCTGAGGGGGTAGTCCTTCTCCCACTGCTCCTACTCCAAGGAGACTCCAGGTTCCAGGTCTGAACCTGACACCAAGAGAAGCAAGAATCAAACATACAAGGTGTTTGGCCAAACTTGGATTCCATCACACCTCTGATGATGTCATCAGGAGCACGATAGGGTCTGATCAACTTGATGAGCACCCAAATCTTCCCCCACCCACCCGCCTACCCCACTCCTTCCAAACTGTGGCAGCTGCTGTGGAATGCAGGAAGGGAGGTCTCCCTCCTACTGCGGCCCTGGGCATCCTACTCCGGCCCTGGGCTAGCAGAAACAGTACAGAAGCACTGGGGAAACTGCATTTCCCACTGCTCTTATTTATTATATTTATTATATTTATGAATCACCCATCTGGCCAGACATCCGGCCACTCTGAGCAATTTACAATCCAATAAAATACAAGGGGGGGGGGGACACACAGTATAAAACACAATTAAAAACAGAACAAAACTTTAAAATCCTAATCCACCCCATATTCCCGCCTGAAAAGCCACATTTTTAATGCACGGTGGAAGCTAATCAAGGAAGGGGCATGGCGGAGGTCACTGGGGAGAGAGTTCCATAAATTGGGGGCTGCCACAGAAAAGGCCCTCCTCCTAGTCCCCACCAGCCTGGTTTCTCTGGCTGATGGGACAAGGAGAAGGCCGTCTGTGGCAGATCTTGTTGAGCAGCCTACTTGATGTTGCTGGAGGCACTCCTTGAGATATATTGGACCGGAGCTGTACAGGGTTTTAAAGGTCAACGCCAACACCTTGAATTCGGCTCGGCAAACAACTGGTAGCCAGTGCAACTCTTTGAGCACCGGAGTGATGTGATCACGCTGGCGGCAGCCTTTAATCAGGCGAGCAGGCTGCATTCTGTACCAGCTGCAACTTCCGAACCGTCTTCCAGAGTAACTCCACGTAGAGCGTATTACAGTAGTCTTGGTACTTAGCTGACAGCTGTAGCAGTGTGCCAGGTCCTGGACTGGGCTGGTGGGGATGTTAATCCAAGCTGGAGAAAAACTTTCAGGGCTGTAATATTTGTCTTATCATTGGGATGAATGTTACAATACAAATGAGTGACGTTCATATTTACAAGCCAGGAAATATGAAATTTGACAAGTACATTAATTCCAAAGGGGAACAATCTAAACAACTGGCTATTTTCCATGCAACTTTGAAAGTGTTATAACCAAAGCCCATCGTCTGCTACTGTACATCCGCATCATCCATAAAAGCTAAAGGGGGAGATGGACAGTTATAGACCAGAGAAAGTTAATGGAAGGGGTGTTCCCCCCCACCAGTAATAGAATTCCATCCCACTCCGTAGTGAGAATTTGAATAGTGGCTCAAACTTGTCATAAGCCCCCTCCCTTCAATAGGCATTATTGTCTCTCTGTTTCTTCTCTTCTGACCTCATTCCCCCACGCTAATCTTTTTCCACACTCCAAACTGAGCACAATCTTTCTTTGTATTCCAGTATGCAAAAGATTATTTATTGCTTCCTTGTTCCATTGTTGGGAGAAAATATACCCAGCACTATGGGTGGAAACACTTGATAAAAGGTACTGATATTCTGAATGTTTTGTTTTACTTTGTCATTGATGAACATATTTGAATATTCAACCAGCTCTCGTTTCAACACTCCTTTGATAAGTATATTTCGCCCTGAACCTTTTTCCTGTCTTAATTATTTCCATAGAGCTATGTTTATTGCCTCATATAGGTAAATAAGTAAATTCACCTAGGCTGGAAGTAGACATACAAGACGCACTTCCCCCCCCCAAAAAAAAACCCTAGGTGGAAATGTCTGTGTGTCCTATGGAGCGAATATAGTAATATATATATATATATATATATATATATATATATATATAAACTTTCCTCTGCTGTTCCGGAAGAGCGGAGGACTCCTGGGCAGGGTGGGGGAATCCCCGCCTCTCAGCTGATTCCCCGCGGAACAGCTGATTAAAAAAAAATATTTTTTGGGTACCATACGGTAAGTGCGTCTTATGGTCCGGTGCGTCTTATAGCACGAAAATTCCGGTATATATTTAGTATATATATATTTTAGTATATTTAGTATAATTCCGGTATATTCCGGTATATTGTCTGCAAGCAGTTTTCACTCTTCTGAGTTATCATTTCTTTTGTCAACTATCACTGAGTCCATATTAGGTGGATTTGAGCCACAGCCAGTTTTCTTTCATTCAAATCTTTATTTCAATAATATTCTTCTTTTTGCCTACTATTCTAAAAGGATGGTGAAATTATGAGTTTAGTCATGCTTGGTCTTGCCTGGATCCAGGGAAGGAGAGGACATAAACGCATCTTTCCCTCCCCCCCCCCACTTTCCTTCCTGCAACCCCCCACCCCTTGATGGTTGGAAGTGCTAAAGTCATAAATCGCATACCTTTACCATTGAATAATTCAAATTGCTCCGTAGTGTTAAGGTGGGATAACTTGTGTAGACAGAGGTTACTGCAAGAGCCGATGAGGGAAAGCATGGAAATTTGCATTTAAATACGTGTTTAAATACACATTTTTGTGTATTTTCTTAGGAAATACACCATGCTCTTTTTTCTCATGGAAAGGTCCTGTTCCATGCATGGTGTTCCATGCATAGAACACCATGCTCTTTTTTCTCATGGAAAGGTCCTGTTGCAGAAACAAAACCCAGTATGGTGATTCTCACATTATGGGTCTGGACTAGCGATGGCGGAGAATGTCATTTGGTTCACATTTTAATGCAAACCTACCTAATTTCACTCTTTCAAATTGAGGTGCGAACTGAATGCAGTTATCCTTTGAAATGTGCACTTCTTTGAATTTTATGATGTAGTTCTCCAATCAAAATATTTGTACAAAAATGCAGATATTAGGGGAAAGTGTGCAAAAATGCATATTAGTGAAAATAATGTCACAAAAATGCATAGTATTGGGGGTAATTGCATGCAAAATGCATCTATTGGACAACATTGTGTATATATATATATATATATATATATGGAGAAATGGTGTGCTGCAGTGTTTCTTTTTACCAGAGAGTCAGCTAGGAGGAAGAGGAGCTGCCACCACTTGTCAGGGGTTCATTTGGGGGCCCTCCCAGACTACGGGGTCACAGACTTGCACCCCATGGACCAGCACTGGCAGCGCCACTAGGAGCAGAAGAAACAATCAACTGTTGCATTTGAAACAAAAAGTGAAGGGGGGACATGTATTATTCTAACTGTGGTGGATGTGGCTTGAACATATATTTTCTGCCCTGAAAACAAATATCTTGGAATGTCATGAATGTGCATCCAACCACTTCAACCACACTTTTGAATATATGTATATGTGTCTGTCTTTACCCAAAGACAAAACACAGTCATGGGTTCCAAGTTCTTATTTTACTCTGCGTAATTGGATAGCTATGCACAAGTAGAAAACGCACAGGAGCTGCATCAGATGTGAAGTGCACATTCATGTGTTATCCAGTGCTTGCCCCTTTCAAATACGCTTGAGCAGGGGAAGGTTCTTTCCCCTGTGCATATATTTTAAACTTGTCCTGCTTCAAGCTGTGCTGCGCCCAGTCAGTTGGCGCTGAGTGAATGTTTCAGGCTGCACGGTGATGGAGAGCACTGAGGCTGAGCCAGCAAAAGGGGCCCATCCTGGCTTGGGCATTTTCTCCAAGGTGGGGTCTGGAGAAGATCCAAGGGTCAGAGCACACCAAGTCCAAAGGGGAACTAGGCAGCACAGGAATGCTAAACAGAAGCCTGGGAGCTGGAGAACAAACATTAATCCAGCAACCATCTGCCCAGGGATTTTAAGCTTGAGCTCTTTGTGTCCTGCCCAGGGCTCAGCTGCAGATCATCAGGGATCAGGGATGGGGACTCGGACTCGAGGACTCGACTCGTGAGTCGGACTGAGTCCCCCCTCTGACTCAACTCGGACTCGAGTCCCAATATTTTTAATGGGACTCGAGACTCGACTCAGGACTCGAGACCAAGGATTCTTCAGCATCCCTGGGCTGTGCCAGAAGGAGTGGAGAGGAGCGTGATTGCTGGCGAAGAGCGCATGGAAGTGAGGTGTGCCGCTGCTCGGCCACTATGGACGGCTACCAGGAGTGCAGCCCCAACAGTGTGTCAAGATTTATTTTGATTGATGTGTTGCGTACTTGGGAGAGGCAGAAGAAGGACCTGAGATTACTCTGTGTGGCTGCTCTGAGTGTGTTTCTGGTTCCAGCAAGTTCATCACCAGTGGAGCGGTGTTCAGTGAAGGTGGAATTGTGATGAGATCTCACTGTTCCAGAATGGGGGCCAAACATTTAGAAAAAATCATGTTCCTCAAATGCAACATGGATAAGTTTTAGGAAGTACAGCAAGTTTATTTTTTAAAATCATTTTTCTAAAATGCAACCTTTCTGCCATTTTGGGTTTGGCTGCCTCTGCCTGCCTGTCTTGGGTTCCCAGCCTCCTCTGCCTGCCTGGTCTCCTCTTGATGAGTTCAACAGTTAAATTGTCCAAGACAAAGGCCTCTGCCTGCCTGCTTTGGGGTTCCCTGCCTCCTCTGCCTGCCTGGTTATTTTGGGTTTTTCTGGCCTGGTCTGTTCTTGCCAAAATCAGTTGCAGAGTTTTGAAATAAAAAGGCACACTTGTGCCTAGAATTTACACATCTGAAGTAGCCTTATTTTGTTGGGAAAAAAACCCATTGATTTTAATAGGGACTCGTGGAGTCAGCTTTGGGAGTGACTCGGGACTCAGGACTCGGGAGTCACCATTTTGGACCAAGGACTCGGACTCGAGACTCGGGTCCAAAGACTCGTGACTCGACTCGTGACTCGAGACCAAGGACTCTTCAACATCCCTGTCAGGGATGCCTTGGAAAGTTCCTACTTGTGAGGAGAGCCTTAATCCTTTAATCCTGCGGAGTTCTGATTCTTCAATGGGCACATCTTTGCCTGGTGACCAGCTGAGCCTGCACCCTCACATACCTCCATTCACTACGACTGGGTGGGGCTCAGCTTCCACCTCTGAAGCAGAAGGGGGCATCCTGAGGAAACGGGTCTTCTAATGTCACTCCCAAGGGGCAGGGCCGGTGCTACCATTAGCCCAACTAGGCAGCTGCCTAGGGCGCAGGGCTAAAGGGGGCGCCAGAAATAGGGAGGGAGGGCTCAAGTGGGAAGGGGGGGCGCTAAATATCTGATCTTGCCTAGGGCACCAAACTGCCTTGCACCGGCCCTGCCAAGGGGGTATTATCTCTCTCTGAGTTTCTTGAAACAGTCTGCTCCTCTGGGATATCCAGCTTAAGAGTGCTCCAGATCATGCTCCGACGAGGATCCCAGGCAGGTTAGGGGGAGGGATGACATAAAGCAAGAGTGGGGAACCTCTCAGCCCAAGGACCAAATTCAGTTTAAGAGGAGCTCTTGGGAGGGGGGGGTGAATTCCAGTGGTGGGCAGGTCTGAAAGCAAAGGGGATGAGCCAAAGGCCAAAGTGGTGGGGGCAAAAATACCAGCATATTGTAACTTAAAGCTCTTACTGCCATAACTAAGCCTTAGGTGTTGGAATAAGTGACAAGAAGACATAAACTCTGCAGGGAGGGTTTTTTTTAAGTCAGCTGCCCATTAAAGGGTTAAGGCAGACTGTGTATAGCAGTGTTCTCCAACCTTGGGTCCCCAGATGTTTTTTGGCCTACAACTCCCAGCATGCCCCAGCCAGAACACTGGTGTATAGTCTGGCTGAAGGGCAAAAGGAGGAACCAACCAAGCTTCTCTGACTAGTCAGGAGGCAGGGTTCAGTGGACTGAACCACTTGATTGAATTGGGGGGGGGGGGGTTGATGCTGGACATTGCTTAGCAACAGGTTTGAATTCCATTCTAATACGCCTCTAACAGACTAGTCTAGTGTTAACTGACTTCACTGACGCTTGCTAGGGTTTAGCAAAGAAGGAGATTGACCTGTGTGTTTTTCTTACCTCAAGGAAGTGATTGAGTAACCTTTAAGAAGCTGCGCTACTGTAACCATCAAGCTTTAATTCCTGAGTAACCTTATGTTAACCGTTATTTATCTTTAAAAAGCATCTACCTTAAAACAAGTCCTGTGTGTGCGTGTGTTTGTCTGAGAGAAGTCTGCTGCTGCTTTTGCGCCTCTGCCACCATTAGGATGGGGCATTTCAACTGCTTAGAACTGGTGGGAGGGAACTGCACAAAGCCCAAAATGATTGGTGGTTTGGGGGATGCGGGCATGACCTTCTGGGGAACCCCAGGAGGCCAGGTTGGGGCCCCAAGTGGGCCAGATTTGGACCACAGGCCTGAGCTTCCCCATCCTTGACATAAAGGGACACATGTTGAACGCTGCACAAGTGAGCTGCTTCCGAAGAATGGGATAATGCAGAAGACGCCATTATCAATAGGCATTAGGTTTAGATGCAAAGAATTGGGCAACAACCTCATGCCAAAATACCCATTCTATCCAATCTTTGAGCATGCATAGCCAGCTATCCAGAAGGTGTCCAATCTTTGATAGCTCCAGTGAAAGTGGGCAAGTTCCTCAGGCAGTCAGTACTACCCAGTGAGACCCCACTATTTCATAACGAAATAATGAAGTCTAGTCCTCATTCTAGACTCCCAGCTGTCCATGGAGGCTCAGGTGTCAGCTGTGAGCCGGGCGACACTGTATCAGCTCCATCTGATGCAGCAGTTGCGCCCCTACCTTCCTAATCATCTGCTCCCATCAGTGGTTCATGCCTTGGTCTCCTCTCGCCTAGACTACAGTAATGTGCTCTACATGGGGTTACCCTGGAAGATGGTTCGGAAGTTGCAGCTGGTATAGAGTGCAGCAGCTTGCCTGGTTAAAGGCTGCCGCTGGCGTGATCACATCACTCCAGTGCTCAAACAGTTGCACTGGCTACCAGTTGTTTGCCGAGCCAAATTCAAGGTGTTGGCGTTGACCTTTAAAACCCAGTACGGCTCCGGTCCAGTATATCTCAAGGAGCGCCTCCAGCAAGATCAAGTAGGCCGCTCAACAAGATCTGCCACGGATGGCCGTCTCCCCGTCCCATCAGCCAGAGAAACCAGGCTGGTGGAGACTAGGAGGAGGGCCTTTTCTGTGGCAGCCCCCAATTTATGGAACTCTCTCCCCAGTGACCTCTGCCATGCCCCTTCCTTGATTAGCTTCTTCCGGGCATTAAAAACATGGCTTTTCAGGCGGGAATATAGGATGGGTTAGGATTTTTAAGTTTTGTACTGTTTTTAATTGTGTTTTATACTGTGTGTGTGTGTGTGTGTGTTCCCCCCCCCTTGTGTTTTATTGAACTGTACATCGCTCAGAGTGGCCAGCTGTCTGACCAGATGGGTGATTCATAAATATAATAAATAAATAAATAACGATGCAGTGTTTTTGTTTTTTTTGTTTTTTTTATCAGATACATCACTCTCCACTTTCTCACACCCACCCAGAGTTCATGATTGCTGCAATTCCCACTAGAAAGAAAGAGATGAAAAGAAAAGAAATGAAACGATGGCAAATTACATTCTATAATCGACAGAAGAAATCAAGTTTCTCCCTGCACAC
Organism: Shinisaurus crocodilurus; assembly: GCA_021292165.1. Classification (NCBI taxonomy): domain Eukaryota; kingdom Metazoa; phylum Chordata; class Lepidosauria; order Squamata; family Shinisauridae; genus Shinisaurus; species Shinisaurus crocodilurus. The sequence continues at coordinate 72,899,326 of CM037879.1, read as the reverse complement.
TACTGGTCTGAAATGACTAAGCCAAGAGGCTTCCAGGTGCCAGTTTAAGTTATATTTCATCATGTTCATATATAATGCGATTAAGGGGATGAGGTTAGTGGATTAGATGCTATGAAAGCCCTTGCTGATGGATACTCAGAGTGCCCGCACAAGCTTTGAACTGAAATACAGTTTGCTGAAGTCAGGTGAGGTGTTAAGGCTGCATAACAGAGTTTCAGATACCCGCAAGATTTGGTTCCATTTGGGCACTGACTTTCAGAGTTTTGGGTATTACGGCAGCTGCAGCAGCACACAACAAACAATGGCTAGATCTAGACCAAACTACAATCCACAATTTCTTGGTCAGATTATCAAAAATGCACTTAGGTAAAATCAAAGTCTGTGTTATACATATGTTCAAGGATTAAAACAAGACCAAAAAATTCAACCAAGATCTTCCATGGCAGTCTTAGTAGTAAACATTTCCAGATCCAGACCTTTTAATGTATGTTACATACCCCAAGACAAGATTTGCTAGTTTCTGGGTGTCAGGTCTTTATATTCCCATTGGACCTTTGTTCAAGAGATATACTCCTGCTAGTATTTTCTGGTGGCTGCTTATACATGGTGGTACTTGAAAACCTCTTGTTGCTATTTATTTTATTTATTTATTATTAATATTTATTTATCGCCCATCTGGCCGGCAACCGGCCACCCTGGGCGATGTACACACAATAAAATACATAATACAATAAAATACATTAAAACAATATAAAAATTTTAAAATCTTAACCCACCCCATATTCCCGCCTGAACAACCAGGTTTTTAATGAGCGACGGAAGCTCATCAGAGAGGGGGCATGGCGGAGGTCAGTCGGGAGAGAGTTCCACAGTACGGCCGCCACAGAAAAGGCCCTCTTCCTCGTCCCCACCAGTCTAGCTGCTCTGGCTGAAGGGACAAGGAGAAGGCCATCCGTGGCAGATCTTGTTGAGCGGCCCACTTGGTGTTGCTGGAGACGCTCCTTGAGATACACTGGACCAGAGCCGTATAGGGTTTTAAAGGTCAAAACCAACACCTTGAATTCAGCTCGGCAAGCAACTGGTAGCCAGTGCAAATCCTTCAGCACTGGCGTGATGTGATCCCGCCGGCGGCTGCCTTTAACCAGGCGAGCCGCCGCGTTCTGTACCAGCTGCAGCTTCCGAACCGTCTTCAAGGGTAACCCCACGTAGAGCGCATTACAGTAGTCTAGGCGAGAGGAGACCAAGGCATGAACCACTGATGGGAGCAGGTGATTAGGAAGGTAGGGGCGCAGCTGCCGTATCAGATGGAGTTGATACAGCGCTGCCCGGCTCACAGCTGACACCTGAGCCTCCATGGACAGCTGGGAGTCTAGAATGACCCCCAAGCTGCGGACCTGGTCCTTCAGGGGTAGATGTACCCCATTCAGCACCAGGTCAACATCCCCTAACCTCCCCTTGTCCCCCACCAGCAGTACCTCGGTCTTGTCGGGGTTCAGCTTCAGCATGTTCCTTCCCATCCAGCCAGCCACTGCCTCCAGGCACTTGGACAGAGTCTCAACGGCCAACCTCGGTGAGGACTTGAAACAGAGGTAGAGCTGCGTGTCATCCGCATACTGATGACACCGCACCCCAAACCTCCTGATGATAGCTCCCAGCGGCTTGAGGTAGATGTTGAATAACATCGGGGAGAGGATGGAACCCTGCGGCACCCCACAAGTGAGCAGCCGAGGGTCCGAAGCCTCCTCCCCGAGAACTACCCTCTGGTACCTTCCAGAGAGGAAGGACCGGAACCACTGCAATACAGTGCCTCCCAAGCCCAACCCCTCCAGGCGGTCCAGGAGGATACCGTGGTCAACGGTATCAAAAGCCGCCGAGAGATCGAGGAGGACTAGAAAGGAGCATTCGCCCCTATCCAAAGCCCTCCTCATATCATCCACCAAGGCGACCAAGGCCGTCTCCGTCCCATGTCCAGACCTGAAGCCCGACTGGCATGGATCTAAATAATCGGCTTCATCCAAGTGTGCCTTCAACTGAGCACCCACCACCCGCTCGATCACCTTGCCCAGAAATGGTAAATTGGAGACTGGGCGAAAGTTGTTTAAATCCTGGGGATCCAAGGAGGGCTTCTTTAGAAGCGGTCTTATTACTGCCTCCTTGAGGACTGATGGCATCACTGCCTCCTCGAGGGAGGCATTCACCACCGCCTTGATCCCCTCACCCAGTCTCTCCCTGCAGCTCATTATGAGCCAGGACGGGCAAGGATCAAGCAAGCAGGTGGTCGGCCTCACAGATGAAAGCACCTTGTCCACTTCATCAGAAGGAAGAAGCCGAAACCGATCCCACAAAACCGGTCTGCCATTGGCCTCCTCCCGCTCACTCCCTGTATCCACGACGCACGATATCCCACTCCTAATCCGATCGATTTTATCTGCGAAGTGCTTCGCTAAAGCCTCACAGGAGGGTCTAGACTGTTCCAATGGGTCCGGAGCGACTGGACCGACCAGACTCCGGACCACTTGGAACAGCCTCCTGGGGCAGCACTCCGCAGACGCAATGGAGGCAGCATAGAAATTCTTTTTTGCTGCCTTCACCGCCACCCGGTAGGCTGAAGATGCAGCTCTAACCAGTGTTCGATTGTCTTCGGAGCGGGAATTTCGCCATCAGCGCTCTAGCCTTCTCACCTCTTGTTTCAGAGCACGCAGCGACGGAGTGAACCATGGCGCCGCGCGCGCTCTGTTTAGGCGAAGAGGGCGCTTCGGAGCAACTCGGTCTAATGCCCTGGTGATTGCAGCATTCCAGTCGTCCACCAGGGTCTCGACCGAGCTACCGTTTGTGTGCTCCAATTCCCCAAGCGCGTTCAGGAATCCATCCGGATCCATAAGACGCCTTGGGCGGACCATCCTAATAGGTCCCTCACCCCTGCAGAGGGGTTGTGGCATCGAGAAATCCAACCCCACCAGATAGTGATCTGACCATGACAAGGGGGTGGCGGATATACCCCCGATTTCCAGATCATTTCCCCCCTCTCCAGAAACAAAAACCAAGTCCAGTGCATGACCGGCTACATGGGTAGGTCCAGTTAATACAGGGTGCAGCTCCCAGGAAGCCATGGTCTCCATGAAGTCCCGAGGTGCCCCCGTGAGGACAGCCCCCGAATGCACATTGAAGTCCCCCAGCACCAATAGCCTGGGGGACAACACACGCACATCAGAGACCACCTCCAGCACCTCGGCCAGGGAGTCTGTCGTGCAGCGGGGTGGACGGTACACGAGCAGAATCCCCAGACTGCCCTTGGGACCCAACCTCCAGTACATGCACTCAATAAACTTGGTCTCCCTTGGTCTCTTGCTACTTAAAGATTTATCCACAAATGCACATCAAAGCCTTCCCTATACTATGAATCCTGCTTTTAGGGTCAAACAACTTCTTACCACTTGTTTAAACATTAGCCTTTTGGAGGAGCATGGTTGTTTTTTGTTTTTTAAAAAATAATAATAATACCTGTTTGAAGTTCCTGCCTGCCAATATAACCCTGGAGTCAATGAAGTCCTTAAGTACTCCTTCAGTCCAAATCCCAATCATTATTTGATGTTGAAAAGCTTGAACTGATAGATGCCTATGTCAGGTACTGGCATGTTGGCCCTGCAGCTTCGTAAGCAAGAACGTCCTCTCAATCATGCCTGGAGATTGAGGAAGCTATAGGAGTATGCATGGTACCTTTCGGTGTGCCATTTGGGGCAACTGAATGCCATTTGGCTGTGGCTCATCTTCAGCCTGGCCTTCCAATTTTGTAGGAAGTCCTATAACAGCCTTCCCAAAGCTGGTGCACTCCAGATGGGTTGGGCTACAACTGCCATCAATGCCCCCAACCAATGACCATGCTAGATGGGAAAGATGGGTATTGTAGTCCAACCCATCTGGAGGGCGCTCAGTTGGGGGAGGGGGGCTCCAAAACAGAAACATTTGGTGAGTTGCTCCAGGATGTTCCAGAGATGCTGAGGTGCAGGATGTACAAGTGACTTGTATTTCCTCTCCCTGTGCTACTAGGACTCTCTTCTGAACGGGAGAGAGATGCACATATCCACCATGCAGAATGGCTGTTCTGTCCCCACATTGGGAGGACACACATCTGCCTGTACTGGATATCCTTGTCAAACCCACTTTGGACAAAACCCAGAAGTGTAGGGAGAGGAAGCACATAACTGTCAGGGTTGAGTCATAAGCAGCTGTCAGAGGGGAACAAGGAGTCATGCCAGGGTAAGGCAAGGAACTAAGCCAAGGGTCAGTGCCTAAGAACATACTGAGACCATCGAACACCATAAAAATCTGCCCAACTGCAGTAGAAAACTGGAATAAGGTCACAAAATTGTTAGAATGGCCGGATTTAGCTCACCAAAGCTGGGAAACTATAGCATCAGGGTGTGAACCTGAAGGGAGAATTAAAGGTCCAAGGAAGAAAATCACAAGAAAAAGAAATAGTAGGCAAATGAACCATAACGCATGTTCGAGGGTAAGAGACTTCTAGGTCGTTCCATGGTCAACTGCCCAGTTAGTAAACCTTTTTGTATTGCTGGCTTTGGTTTTCCAAAGAAACAAAGAACTTAAAACTCAGAAACTATCTAACATAGAGGGCTCTGTTACATATGTGCAAAATACAATCAAAGCAATCAGTCAGTATGAGAAAGAAAGACTACCTCGGATAAAGTGGAAGAAATTCTGGCCATGGATGGAGGAATCTACACCACTAATTACATGACAGACTGATGGACACTGAAAGACCTCAAACGTAGATTAGGAATTAAGTGAACGTATTAGTTTAAGTTAGTGTAGATCTATAACTGTAGAAAGTTAGGAAATCTTGAAATTTGGGTGGCGAATTTGTAATGTGTTTTCGTGGTGGGTTGTAAATAATATTATTTTTAGTAGTATGATTTATTTATAATAAAAATCTATTCCTAAAAAAATCTATTCCTAAGAACATACCGAGACACCCTAGAGCAGGAGTGAGCAACTTGTGGCCCTCCACATGTTTTTGCCCACAACTCCCATCCCCCCTAGTCAATACAGAGAATGGTAAGGGATCATGGAAGTTGTAGGCCAGAACATCTAGAAGGCCTCAGCAGGTTGGCCACTTCTGCCCTAGAACTAGAGAGAGGGGCCATAGCTCAGTAGTAGAGCACCTGCTTTACATGTAGAAGGTCCCAGGTTCAATCCCCAGAATCCCCAGGTAGAGCCAGGAAGAAGTTCTGCCTGAAACCCTGGAAGAGCCACTGCCAGTCAGTGTTGACAGTGATCTGACTCAGCATAAGACAGCTTCCTGTGTTCCAGAAACACCATTGTTGTTCAGGCAAAGTCCTAGCCCAAACAGGAAGCCCTTTATAAGAAAGGTAGAATTGCCAGCCTGGGTGGGGAGGGCCAATCCAATTCCAAATTGGGACACCCTGGACAATGTTCCAGTTTGACACTCTGATGGCTCACTGCATGGGGCAGCTGGATGCAGAGTGGAGGGTACCCAGTTCTAGCCGACTGGCTCCTGACAATCACTCAAACTTCCCTAGAACACCTGAAGTGACTCTGACTGTAGTCATGCCCAGTCCTAAACTGGCCTGATCACACCACACAGGATTCAGAGGGAATCAAGGCAGAGCAAGCCAAGGAATCAGAAGCCAAAGCACTCTAAGCTGTTGACCAGTCCACTAGAAAACTTTCCTGCTTCCTTTTATAGGGACTAGGGTGTCTACTAGAGCAAAAGAAAAGAAAAGAAAAGCAGGGAAGCTGGAGTGACCTCAGGTGGCAATGTACTCCAAGGCTGAGGGGCTATGCCTGACATTGTTCTCCTGCCTGCCCTGAACTATGGCTTCCTGCTTCAGATACTCACAATCAAATGATAATGATAATTTGTCTTTCCTGTGGGTATATAAATAATTAGAAAGATGAATTTTTGGATTATCAACCAACGTTCACGCAAAAAAAAAAAAAAAAAACCTATGAAAATCTAACATCGTTTCACTCTCCTCTTTTTTACTATAATTAAACAGTAAAATCTTGGATTTACCCCAATTCATCTGTAGCCCAGTTATTTCTCCAAATTCTTTCAAGTGGTTCTCCAACCTATCCATTGTTTCAATTGGATTTTTAATTGTTAATAAAGTATCATCTGCAAATAAATTTATTTTAATTTGATCTCCAACCCCCATCCCTATAATATTTCTATCTTCTCTTACTACATTTGCTAATATTTCCATCACTAATGCAAACAAAATAGGGGAAAGGGGACATCCTTGTCTAGTTCCTCGGTCTAAGGAAATTTGTTCCGTAATACCATCATTTACCACTACATTTGTAATATTATGGGCATATAATTGATTAATTACTCCTTTAAATCTTGCTCCAAACCCCATATTTTTAATTATCATTTTTAACGTAGGCCATTCCACGCAATCAAAAGCCTTGAAAATATCTAATGCTAATACACCCGCTTTAACATTATTTTTCTTTATACTATATATTATATTTAATACTCTTCTAGTTAAGTCGGCCATTTGTCGACCTGCAATAAATCCACATTGGTCCATCCCTACATATTTACTCATAAACCTATTCATTCGTCTCGCTAGTATTGCAGTAAATAATTTTGCATCTTGATTTATTAACGAAATGGGTCTATATGAATCTGGTTCTGTTAAATCCTTTCCTGGTTTTGGAATTGTTTAATTATAGTAAAAAAGAGGAGAGTGAAATGTTAAAGAAAAAATATAACATTAAAATTACAAATGTAATTACATATTTAGGAATAGAAATTACACAAGATATTGATAAAGTAGGAGAACAAAACTTTAGAAAGTTAAAGATAGAGGTTAAAAATAAAATAGAGGAGTATTAAAAAAACTGGACTTTCTTGGTTTGGCAGAATAGCGTGGGTAAAAATGAAGATATTGCCTAAAATAAACTTTTTGTTTAGGATGTTACCAGTAAAGATTATAGAAAAAGAAATTAAAGATTGGCAATCAATTATTAATGAATATTGTAATGGAAGGAAAAGATCAAGGATGAATAAATATAGTTGGTATAAAGCGCAAAAAATAGGTGGTTTAGGTCTTCCTAATATAAAGTGGTATTATTTAGCAAACCAAGTAAGACATATTTTGGACATTATAGCAGGGAAAGACAAAATGTGGTTGGAACTAGAAGCACGAGAATTAGGAAACATGATGGTGAATATATTATTTAAGAAAAATATAAATAATATTATAAAAGGACTAGAAAATCCCTTTTTGAGGAGTATGTTAGAGAGTTGGAATAACACGAGGAAAATTTTTATACCAGAGGTATCCCCGTTAACTCCGGTAGTGGCCATGGAGGACTTTCCAGAAAATGTAAGACATCTAGAAGCTATATTAAGGAGAAAAAAGGTGATTAAATTAATGGATTGGGTGGAAAAATTGAAGACTAGAGAACATATAATAGAAATAGTAGGAAGAGAGAGAATATCATGGTTAAATTCAATGCAATTGGAATTGTGGTTAAAGAAGTGGAGGACAAGAATGGATAGTGAAAGAGAACTAACCAATTTTGAAAAGATAGTTTTGACTAGAGAAGCTATAGAAGGTAATGTTTCAACAAGAGGCACAACAAAGGCTTTATATACGATGTTACAAAATGAAGAAGAGCATAAAGATTCTCTTAAAGTGTTATGGGATAATGAATTTGATGAGGAAATATCGAAACAAAGTTGGAAAAATATTTGGGATAGGCGTATTGTAAGAGTTATGTCAACTAGGATAAAAGATAACTTTTATAAAGTGGTATGGAGATGGTATTTAACTCCAGTAAGATTAAATCGGATAGATAAAAATTGCTCCGCATTGTGTTGGAGAGGATGTAATGTAAAAGGTACGTATGCCCACATGTGGTGGAGCTGTAAAAATGGTCTGGAATTTTGGCAGAAAGTATTTGCAGAAATATCAGAAATAATTGGAATGGAATTAGAAGTCTGCCCAAAATTAGCATTGTTAACAATTACAGAAAAGTTAGTTTGTTTAAAAAATACAAAAGAATTGATTGTGAATTTGTTAACAGCAGCAAAATTAATGATAGCTAGGAATTGGAAGGTTCAACATGTGTTTTCAATTAATGAATGGTATACAGAGGTATGGGATATCGCGTTAAATGATAAATTAACTTGTAATATTAAGTGTCAAAAAGGACAATTGGAGAAAGACACCTTTGTGAACATTTGGGGCAAATTTTTGGATTATGTGTTGGTAAAGGGGAGGGGGAACAAACCTTGTCAAGATTTGTTATATTTTTGGAATATAGAATAATAGCTTGTATATATACACATACCAAAAAAAAAAAAAAATTGGGGTGAGAAATATAACTTGGTCCCAAGAGGTGGGGGGGGTGCACAATGTTTATGTTGTATTTTTTTGTTGTTGTATTCATTATTTTAAATTTTAAAAAAATTAAAAATAAAATAAAATCTAACATCGTTCCAGTTCTGTAGATGCTGTAGATCAGGGCGGGGCAGACAGACTTTAGACTTACAGGATCTACTTTGTTTTTTGCTAGACCCCTAAGATTCACTAACTGGACCCAAGTGAAAAATATTGGCTTAAGGGCCAGACATAGGCCGGATTACCATGTCACTTTAAACCCAGAGAGGTTCTGAAACCTCTGTGGGTTTAAAGTGGCCCCAGGCCCAGCTGTGGCCGACTAATGGTACAGGACAGCGGGGGTCCAGAGGTGCTGCCACTCCCCTCAGTCCTCCAGTCAGTATCCCAGGGGACACCGCAGGAGCACTGAGGGGAGAGGAGTGGGGATAACGGCTGCCAAAAAGTGCCTAAGTAGCACTTTTTGGCAGCTGACAGAGAGGCTCCTTGTCCTTGCTCGACAGTGTTGCGTCTCCGCTGAGCAAGGGTAACAAGCCCCCACAGGCTGGCCCGCCCCCGCCCTCCAAAGCCCCACTAACCATGGGCGCTGTCCGTTGCTGTCCACCTGTGCCACTGCTGTCCTTTCAGCCGAAAGCACAGCAGCAGCAGAAGCAGACGGTGGCAGTGCAGTGGATCCAGCCACCCAGCCTCGCTTGCTCTCAAGAGCAAGCGAGGCTGGGGCGCCTGGATCCCCCACACCGCAGCCAATGCCAGGAGAGTGGGATTGCCCGCGAGTGATCCCGCTCTCCCAACATTGGCTGTGGCGTGGGGGGAAGCCAATGCCACGGTGGGAAGCCTCTTGGGCACTTGGCCAGCTGTCATCAGCCAGAGCCCTGTGGCCATCGCAGCAGCCATTTTTTGCCACTCTGGCCAGGGGGCTGTATGTCCCTTTTGGCTTGCGGAAGGGTTAGCGTACTGTCCAGGTTTGGATGACACACTAAACCTACTAGGGTTAGCGTAACCCTAACGCAAGCCATGGTTTCACATTGTGGTTTAAAAGCCATACCAGGAGGTTGGCTTCTGAAGCACCCCGCATGGGTCAGATGACACACTAAACCTCAGTAGGGATTAACTTACTGAGGTTTAGCATGTCGTGCAAATGCAGTCATACACTTAGAAGTAAAAAACAGAGTAACACTGAGCACATGCTCAACCCAGAATTTTTTTTCCGTACCAGAACTGAGCTCATAGCCCATTTCACACACTTATCCTCTCCTGAGGATGGTGGTGCCAGTAGACCCCAGATATTTCACTGCAGTGGCCTGGACATTATCCCATGGAAAGCAATGAGTGAAATCCTTAGCAGTTGAAAACTGATGGGTCAGTTTTAGAAGTTGATGCATTTTTACTCTCTCAAAAGCTGGAACTGGGAAGCTACTACCTATTTTTATTCTTATTATTTGATCAACTTTGACCCAAAGCACTGCTGTTTATTTATTTTTTCTGTTTGAATTGTTTATTATTAGAAAAGCTGGTTATTTCGCAAAACTGTGTGGAAGAAAAAAATGTGACCTTGGTCAAAGCTTTTTCACAGATTTACAAAACTAGGGGAAATGTTGCACAGTACCCATTGCTAAGTGGCAACCTACCACCTTGTTTTGCTTGGGAGTCTGTCAAGAAAAACAACTAAGGACTTGAATGCATTCCTGCAAAAGACCTGATCTTTTGGGAGCTTGATCATGGTAGATCATTGCTCAGGCCATTGTCCAAATCCTTGAATAAAGGCGCAATCAGAAATAGGGGTGTGTGTGAGGGGGAGGACATTTGATACCGAATGTTTTTGAAAAGTGTGTCTGTGGGTCTTCTGGAACATTTGCATCCTGTATTGCCAATGACAAACAATGGCTCCAGTCTGTCCCATTCGAGGCCACCCAGAATATCTCCATGGCTCTCCATGCATTGTGTGTTTCCCCCAAAATAGTATGACTGACTATAATCATAGTCAAAATTTGGTGATCGAGGAGCCACAAGAAGTATGTGAAAGCCACAGAACCACTTGGCCATAGTATCTATTGCATTTGCTTCCATGCCAGAATTATTTGTGAGATGACAAAATTGCTCCCTCTGGAATTCTCATTTCACTCTTGTTTTTATTTTAGACAACAAAGTACCTTGGCTCATTAAGTTCCAGCTGCATATGGCCATATATGTAACCTATATCTGAGCCAAGTGAATCAATCAAAGAGGAACATCTAAAGGATTTCAACTCTCTTAGTCATTCTCTCTAGCAGGTTACCCTGCATCATTCTCTCTAATAGCAAATGTGGTGGACCCGTGCCGACCAGAAGGGCAACAAAATGGGTCACCCACCAAGAAGGTAGGAGTTTCTGTGTTGTTGGAGGCGGACCTCCCAGGTGTGCAGGAAGAGGCTGCTTTTAAAATGTGGGTTGTGCATGCACAAAGCACCCCCCATGGGGGAGTTAAAGTGGCCAGTTTCTCCATCCCTATTCAACCAAGTCAACAAGAGGTTAAAGGACCTCACCCAGATCATAGAATCATAAGGTTGGAAGGGGCCATTTAGGCCATCATGTCCAGCCCCTTGCTCAGTGCAGGAATCCAGTTTAAAGCATCCCTGGCAGATGGCTGTCCAGTCTCCGCTTGAATACCTCCAGCGACAGAAAGTCACCATCTCCGTAGGCAAGTTTTTCCTGATGTTCAACCGAAATTTGCCTTCCTGTAACTTCAGACCATTATTTCATGTCCTACAGTCTTGGATGACAGAGAATCGCTTGCAATGCAGCCTTCTTCTGTGTGACAACCCTTTAGGGGTTTAGAGAGTGTGGGAAGAAGGAGGCAACACTCTCCCCTCGGCTCTAGAACCTCCCCCAACCCGCTCATAGAACTGTAGCGCTATTGTGCTCTGGTGTGGGACTTGCACTATAGCATGGAGAGGTCGGTTTAAACCCCACCATCACCCTGTGGTGTACAGTTCAGATTGGGCACCATCCCCCCTTGTCCTCACCACCACTTCCCTCCACCCTGTCATCCACACATTGAGACTCCTCAGCTTTGCCCGTCTAGCTGGCGAACTGTGCATGGAACAGGTAGCATTTCAGAGAATGCTTCAACTGATCTTCAACTGATCATGGATGCTCAGTAAGCAACTGGGGGGGGGGGGAATAAGGTCCAAGATGCACATAATGCTTGCCTTGGTCAAGATCTTTTTGTCCCCTGCCACTGTTCCTTCGGTTTTTTATTTATTTTTATTTATTATATTTATACCCCGCCTTTTTTCCTGCAAGGAACCCAAGGCGGCTTACATAATCCTCCTCCTCTCCATTTTATCCTCACAACAACCCTGTGAGGTAGGTTAGGCTGAGAGTCAGTGACTGGCCCAAAGTCACCCAGTGAGTTTCATGGCCGAGCGGGGACTCGAACCCGGATCTCCCGAGTCCCAGTCCAACACTCTCGCCACTACGCCACACTGGTTAGACTTTGAGTCTGAGCCTAAACAGAAGCAGGGGATGGGAGGGATAAGTAACTTTGCAGTGTGACCTCAGGAGGTTACAGTACACATAAGAGAAAACGTGGTACAGCAGGTTTTGTAGCTGCTGTGTGTGTGTGTGTGTGTTTGCAACTAGGAGCCACAGACAGTGAATATGTAGCGCATGACCTCAAGAGGCCAATGCTGGCAGTGTGTGCTTGCAATGGATTAGTTGTATGCGACTGCCTGTTCAAGGGTCACTCGTATGGCTATGTAGCAACTGATATTTTGTCAGCCTCTGAGTAAAAGAGGGAGCGATCAAAACATATCTCAGATGACACACACGTAGATGCATAAGCAGCTTGAGTGATGTTCCATCACTGTTTCATTTCCCAGATGCTCTGGTGTTGAGTGCAGAGCTCAGCACCCCCAACAGGTCATATATCGTGCTGGATGTTCATTTAGAAAATCTGGACTAGTTTTCAGTTAGTCTGCTGTTAATCTGGCCTCAGATCTCCCCTTCTTCCCTCCCTATTCCTTTTTCCTTGTGTGTCGTGTCTTTTCAGATTGTAAGCCTGCGGGCAGGGACTGTCTTGTTAATTGTTGTAAACAGCCCAGAGAGCTTCAGCTATTGGGCGGTATAAAAATGAAATAAATAAATAAATAAATAAATTAGATGGCTTTTAGTACATCACATTTTATGTTTGAAAAGGTCCTTTTTATTTGCAGTTTTTAAAGTTTTATTATCTGTCTCATATCAGTGGTGCAGGTTAAAATTTAAGTAACACGGCAAACATTTATTTACCAAATTATATAATATCCAATATAATATACTACATGATTAAATTTCAAGAGGATTAAGTTTATTTATTTATTTATTTACTACATTTTTTTATACTCTAAAACTGATTAAAGTAGTGGGGAAAGGTGTTATATTTTCCTGGTGCAATGTAAAATATTATTGATTTAATGTATTTTTAGGAATTACTTTCATCTTTCTGAGTTGTCTGTAAAAATCAAAAGAAGTAAACAATATACAAAGCAATATATGGATGATGGGAGGTGTCTTGTGCTAAGTCAGGCTGGTGGTCTTATGCAGTCCAGTATGTCAACCCTCAGTGGCAGGGCAACTTGCCAGGATCCCAAGCAGAGGGCTTTCCTGTATTAAAAAGGGTTCATCTTCTGTCCAGCTGGATGATGTCATCAAGAAGGGACAGTCTGGTTTGTGACTAAGGGCGCAGTCAAATGAGGATGCCCATAACCCTCCTAATTCAGAGGATTATGGGCATCCTATGCATGGTGGGAGGAGCGCAGAGACGAAGGTCGCCTCCATGTTCCTCCTTCATCTGTAAACAGTTAGACGGCTGATTTCGGCTGTCTAACTGCAGTGCTTTGGTGGGAGGGAAAGAGGCTGAGGCGCTGCCAAGATACATCATATCTTGGTGGCGGCCACGGGCTCCTCCCCTCCCAGCCTCCCCAGAATGCCCCATAAACCCCTTCTCTGAGGCCGGTCTTACGACCTTGGAGAAGCACCTGGTGCAGTTCCTTCTATGCCAGCTGCAAGGGGGGCACTCCGAGTGTGGCTCCCCAGCCCCGACATCGGAGCTGTTTTTTGATGTCAGAGCTGGGACTCCAAAAAATCCTATGGCCCTCTAGATGCTGTCTAGGGGCGATAGGATTGCTCTGTTAGTTATAATAAAGCACCTGGAACTGTCAGACATATCTCAGCTGTGTTATGACAGGGGTGGGCAACACACGGGCCACATGTGGCCCCCACTACCCTCCCGTGTGGTCACACACTCCACTGCCCCCCACCACACCTGAAATTAAAAAGATTAAAAAATTTATATGATAATAGTCTAGCCACTAAGGAGCACTAAAGGGGTCAAATTTAGCTTGCAAACAAGCTGAAGGTAACCCTTTTAGCTCTACTAATTGGTAGATCCACTTTCTAATCTTAGGGTACAATTTACCAGGGGCTTTACAATCACTGTGCTTTGGAAGAGGTTAAAGATGGGATGGTGAGATGGCCATTCTTCCAACGCCACCAGGCTTCACTATGCAAAAAGCCTTAAACCGGTTTTCAGTCAGCACCTATCCTTCTGAAACTTTGCAGGTTTCTTGCCTGAAGACACCTCTATGATGTATATCATTTTCATACAAATTGTCCAAAACACCATGGTGGAAGGGAAGGGAAAGTGAGTTACTCACACACACTGAAATTTGAGGACTTCCCTTCCACATAAACTGCTGCAACTATCCTCCTGACTTACCTAGGTAAACCTCTAGGCTGTCTGTCATTTTCAGAAGAATGGTCCACAAGGAACATAGGAGGATAAGCACATCCTTTTTTTGGATACCCTCAAAAGGTAAAGGCTTCTGTTGCACAAAGATCCCTACACCTATTCAACTGAAACTTGGCAAGATTGATCCCTCCCGGAATGGGCAATTATACCTGCAAATTATATCCAATTCTGCCAAGAGATTTTTAAAAAAGTTTCCATTTAAAAAATAAATATATAAAGGTGTGTAGCACCAAACCCACTGCACCTATTTCCAGATATTTGGCAGCCGTAACTCCCTCCTACGGGGTTGCTATGCCTGCAAATTTTATGAGAAACAAAAAAAAGTTATCGCATTTTTAAAAAATTTCCCATGATAATCAATGGGAGGCACACAAAGCCTCGGATTTCCGAATCTCAAATCAGGTTCGGTACCTGACTCAAAGCAGATGGCCTCCAATCAGTCTAAGCAGAATCAGGCTGTTTTCCAAAGTGCCAAATTAGGATCAGAGTCAGATCTTGTGGCTGGTGCACATTCAAGTCTGATGAACCCTTTCCAGAGAATGGGCCATGTAGAAAGGAAGGGTGAACTTTCTGACTAGCTGGATGATGTCATGAGGAAGGGACAGCTTTGATTGACTGCAATAACACACTTGGAAAAGTCAGAGCTGCCTCAGCTCTGAACTTTCTTAATAATGCTATTAAATGAAAATGAACCTGGTATCTTACACATGCACAAAAAATGTATTCCCAGCTATGGTTTCTCCACTATAAAGCTGGTGAACTTTGGTATATATGTTATTACCCAGAGAATAAAAGAAACATAGCGGAGATCAGAAACACACTTAAGCAACAGGTTATGGATTTTCTTGTCTTCTTTTTTTAACATCTATTCTAAGACCAGCGCCAAAACAAACGAAAAAACCCAAACCAAAAACTTCTCCCACCATAAGCTATTTATTGTATTGTATTGTATTGTATTGTATTGTATTATGACTGTATATGTAATCCAGGGCTCTCCAACCTTGGGTCCCCAGATGTTGCTGGACTACAGCTCCCAGAATCCCTTGCCATTAGTCATGCTGGCTGGGTATGCTGGGAGCTGTAGGCCAGCAACATCTGGGGACCCAAGGTTGGAGAGCCCTGATGTAATCTAATAAAACCCAGGAGCATTACAGCATGCTGACAGTCACCAAGGAAGTGCAGAATATGGTGCTGAGTATAGAATTCAGCTTCCTAAAAATGTTTAGTTCTCATTTTAAAAAAGAAAAAAAAAAGAATACAAGTTTTTAGCCCTTATGGCTGCAAAGATAATATTTTAAGGCTTCGATCCTATACACAAGGAAATTTACTTCTGAGTAAATAAGCATAGGATTGCATTGTAAGAGTATGTGGGCAAAGATTTCTGAAATCTCAGAAGTCAAAGGATAGGGTAAATATAATATCCCGTAGACAAAGATGAGGTTTCAATGGGAGGAGGAGGAGGATTCCTTCCCCCACCCCACCCCCAGTACAGGCAAAATAAATGATGTGATATAGTCAAAAGTGCAGAACAAATAATACAAAATAAAAGAAATTGTGGAAAGCTGCTGAAAACGCACGATGCATATTGGTCAAATAATCCAGTTTTTCTTGGTGCAGAATTTGGATTGCCTGGACAGAGATTTATTATTATTTTTAAGTGCACATAATCCTGGCAATAAGTCAATGTGTAACTGTTATTTCATTCTTAGCTGGTTTCATGCTATGATTCCTTACAACTCAACAATGATCCTATTGAGTTTAGGTGATGACATTGATGGCAAGTTATATAATCAGTCGATGTAAGAATTTTGGTGATTCACTCATCTGAAAAATAAAGGGAGCAAATGGGCAAGTAGACCACAGGCAGCTATGCTGGCAAGAAAAGGTAACACCACTGCCAAGCACAAAGTGACTTCTCACACTGGTAGTTTTTCTAAGACTTGTACTCATCCGTTAAAACTAATTAAAGGTCTGTGAAATTCAGCACTAGATGTTCTTAATCATGCAGATAGGGACTGGGTGGGGCTGGTCAACTGTTGTATCACATACTCAGATGGCTTGCTATGGTTTTCCAGGCTGCAGTTCGTAGCAGGAAGGGTAATGCCAGGGAGTTATCACAGATGCAATGTTACAAGTTCCCCCAAAGAGCCCATAATCTTATTCATCCTCTCTACATTTTGACAGTACGTGTCCTGCCTAGGGCAACAAAGTGGTTTAGCAGGAGATGGCAAAAAGGCAAACACAGAGGTTTTAAGAATTTATATCGACAGCTAAGTATAGAATATTTATTTATTTATTTATTTATTATATTTATACCCCGCCTTTTTTCCTGAAAGGAACCCAAGGTGGCTTACATAATCATCCTCCTCCTGTCCATTTTATCCTTACAACAACCCTGTGAAGTAGGTTAGGCTGAGAGTCAGTGACTGGCCCAAAGTCACCCAGTGAGTTTCATGGCTGAGCAGGGACTAGAACCCGGATCTCCCGAGTCCCAGTCCAACACTCTAACCACGACGCCACACTGGCGTCGAAAGATGTGAAGCAGCCCTCAAGAATGTTTCTTTGCATGTCATCGCTTTCGGAGCTCAGTATAATGAAAGCTTCTTCACACCCAATCTAAAGGAGAAATCCCAAAAACATTTTTCCCAAGATGAATAAAAATGGATTTTAAAAGATTAAATAGATTTAAATTTGGGGTTTGGGTTGTTGTTTTAATTTCACTTATAGTAAACAACTCTTTTTAAAGAATTTTAAAAGAACGTATATATTATTCTCTTTCTTAAAACTGAATCTATGTCCCTTTATCAGACAGATGTCCAGTATCAAACACATCGGATTAAACACTGTCATCCCATGAAAAGAAGGAACTCTGGAGGAATTGTCTGTCTTTTCAAGTCATGTATTATATGATACAATGGGTAAAGCACTAGATTTATTGTTATGAGTTTTATACTGGGGGTGGTAAATCATTTGCAGGCATTGGCATCCAAGATAATGCAATGAACTTGCATCGATGATCTTGTTCTCCTAGTTGATGTCTCTAAGTAATGTAATTTGTTCAGCTTACAAATTATGTATTTTCACTACTGTACCTATTAAACAAATAAACATGAACAGTTAACTTCCCATCTCATCAAAAAAAAAAAAATCCTGTTCTGCCCAGTAACTGCCAGCTCATGCTACTGGAAAGTTTTGGGCACTTGATCTTGCTTGGTGTTCTTTTCATATACACAGAGAATCACAAACAGATATCCAACTTTTACATGTATATCTTTTGTATATGTAATCACAAGGCAGTTCTACAAAAACCATCAAAGCTGATCCAACAGAGAGCATGTGATGATAGTCTAGCTTCCATTTCCAAAGGCCAAATTAACTCAAGGAATAATTTACACCTGGGCAGAAAATGTGTAAAATCTCTTTTTCTGATGGGCAGCACAATCCTGTCACCACTAGACAGTATCTAGATGGCCATCGGATTCTTCAGAGTCCCAGCTCCGAACTTGGAAACTCACTCCAACATCAGTAGCTGGGACTTCTGAGCTCAGAGTCATCCCCACCCCCAGCCAGTGTGAAAAGAACTGCACTGGCTGCTCCTATGGGGTCGCAAATGCGACCTCGGAGATGGGGTTTAGCGGGTGTTTTGGGGGAAGGGGAGGAGACAGGTGCTGCCACAATACAAGGTATCCTGGCAGCACCTCAGCCTCCTCCCCTCCCCTTCCTAAGTGCTTTGCAGGGCAAGAGGAGCACGGAAGTGACCTTTGCCTCCGTGCTCCTCCCACCCTGCATAGGATGCCTGCAATCCTCTGAGTTCAGAGTGCTACGGGCATCTCAGTTGGATTGCGCCCTAAGTGGGCTTTGGTCTTCCTTTTGCATTCAGCTCATACATAAATGATTCCAGTGGCTGCTTGGCAATGAGGAATCACAACAAGTATAAAAGGAAGAAGGATGTATAACGATGTAGAATCAGGAGTCAAAGCAGCAGGAGAAAGAAGGCAGAGGAAGCTGTCAGAAGATGAGCCAAATTTAAGTGCACGGTATAATGTTTTAGTAGAAGACAGATGTCTCCTCTGAAACACGCAGAGACAATGAGAGGCCTTCAACAGAACAGATTTTGGTCCAAGTGCAATATTTAGTTTTTTAGAAGAAACAAAAAAAGCATAGATAGTATTAACTGCAAGATGGGAATGTAACTTCTGGCAGCACTAATGCAGATGTTCCCGAGGTATCTTTAGATCCTGGCCAGAGAATGGAGAAATGCATGGCAAAACACACACACCCTAGGACAGAGGAATACATTCCAATAGGCAGCAGCATCTACAAACAACATCAAATGCACATTCTGTATTCCATGCAGGGCTTGAAGAAAACATACCATTTGTGGGCTATATCTGTTACAGCTTAACATAAAACCTGAATGCTGTTGGGAGTGCGGATTTGCTACTTGGACATTTAAAACCAATGCTAAATTGCACAGAGAATTGTACAAAATTCACAGAGCAATTACACAGAGGAATGGTAGCAAAAACAAATTGCAAAAGGCCCAGCTGGTTAAAAACTGGCCAAGTGGAAACCCTACATCTACTTACCATTGAGGGTTGCTTGACACACGAACATTCCAGCACACTTCCCTCATGGAAAAATGTTCCGGAGAGAAAACAGTATGCGAGCCTGAGAAACTCACATGCTCTAATTATGGGTGGTACTTGAGGTGAAAATGCAAGTCTTTGGAGGTTGGTTTCCGCAAAGCCATTGTGTCCTGTGTATTGGTGATGGAGGCTTCACTAGCCCCACCTAGGTTTTCTATCTGTATCGCATCGGCTTGTGTAACATTCCATAAATATTATGTTTTATTGTTCTCATTCGTTTTCGCTGGCTTTTTCTGATGGAGAGTTAACAGTTGTTTTAGGAGTGCCTTCACCCTGGGTTGGTCTTATTGTCTTTGACAATCCAAGCACCACAGTCTTCCAGTTAATACAGACTACATTCAACAATAACACTATAGACTGGAATCAAAGATGCCAGAAATAATTTACATGTTTTAGCTGTGTGTGTCCCACCTGGTTTAACAAGGCATCTACCATGCATTTTTAAGATACCAAGGGGCCCTCTGAATGGGGTCATTACTGCACTCTCTCCAATGTTTGACTGAGGAAAATAGATACAATTGTTCTGTATGCGGTTAACAAAGGGTTCACATATCTGAGTTGCATGTTGCCAAGTTCTTGATTTATCATTTGTATGCTGCTGCGTCCTTTCTGCATTTCAAACTTGTAAACATACACGTTTACAAAGATTTATGAGATTTAAAAGATGCATTTGTTCAGAGAACACAGGGCTCAAACTAAACAGAGAGCAATCCAAAGGAACAAACCACATCCACTGAAGCTGGTGGCAGCAAGTTCCGCCCAAGGAGAGGCACAATCCACCAGATGTTCTCCTAAGGAAGCCAAGCTGAACAGAATGGGAGCAGCTCTGGTTCATTACAGTTGGGCATGCATGTCCTAAGTTTGAAATGGTAACTTCAACAAGTGGGAGCTGCTCCCACCAGATGCAGTATATAATTTCTGGCATCTTGCTACAAAATGTTGTGGTGCATCCTAACCTCCTCGCAAGAGTTATCCAGTCCAAAAATATGTACAAAAAATGCATATAATGGGGAAAATAACATTCAAACATGCATCCTTTTAGGAAAATTGCTTGCAAAAATACGTGTATCTTAGGCAAACACGCATGCGTTCAGAGAAATGTGCATTAAAATGTTTATGAATTTTCATGCAAACTTTGAAAAAAAAATCTCATAATTCAGACCGAGCCAAACTTAAGACTGGGGAAGTTATCAAAGTTCTAAATGAAATGAGCATAAGATTGGAAAAATGAGAAACAGAGAGAAACTGAAATGGGCAGATTCGTCCATCCCTTGGTGGAGGTGGAAGATGACCTCCATACAAAAACAAAACAAAACAAAACCTCCACACAGAAAACTAGCATGTCAAGAAGTATTCTAGCTTAACCTTCTCCCTGACATGTTTATTTTCCTTAGCTAGCGCAGGGAAAGTACAACACTCATCATTCGATCATGTGAGCCTCCTTCCTCATTCAGCCTCAAGCGGTACAGTCCAGATGCAGGTTTACACCTCAGTGAGAACTAGGCCAAACTAGGCCTTAGAGACTTAGCAGCAACCAATATGCTATATGCATTAAATATCTATTGACTTATCTATTAAATAGGTACAATTGGGGAGTAAGTGTCTGTAATTTACTTCTTTAAGATGCTGAATTTATACGACAGTAGTAAATTGTGCCTCTCATGAGTGAGGAACCACCCTCCTCTTAATAGATGCATATGGATTAGGGTTCCAGGTTATTTATCATATCCTAATCAGTCCACTGCCTTAGCCCCACTGAGTCATGGCATGAAGCTGGATACAATTCTCTGGAAACATCTAACAGCAAGGTGTTTTGTTGTTGTTGTCTACAGTACAATCCGATATGTAAGTTCAGATGTTAGCTGACTCTGGCTTACGCTGGCTCAGCTTGTCTGAGCGTGGAAAGCTAAGCAGGGTCAAGCCTGGTTATTACTTGGATGGGAGACCCCTCCTCTAGTTTCCTGCACTGAGCAGGGGGTTGGACTCGATAGCCTTGTAGGTTCCTTCCAACTCTATGATCTATGAAATCTATGAAATCTATGTTCAATTAGACTTACTCCTAGGTAAGTGTGTATAGGATTGCAGCCCAAAATAATCCTGGCTACTAGCTACTCAGCAAAGGATAGAAGTTGCCTATTAACATTGTGAGACCTACTAAAACTAGATGTGCCTTTGCTCAAACCTGTCTCAGAGTCACACCCACTCTAGAAGCTTTGTGGCTAACCTGAGAAGATGAAATTTCCTTCCATGTCGGAAGGAATGGAACTGCCTGTGTGACAAATGCAAGCACATCTACTGTGCCACATCATCATCATCAGGCGATCACTCGTGACCGAGTAAGATTGTCTTCCGGGATAAAAGGAGGAAATTCTAAAGAAGATTGTGTAGACTCTAGCGATGGGTCCGTAAGTGACTGTGGAGGCCAATTCTAGATCCACACAGCTTCCCACAGTGAGGACACAGGTTACCAGATAGAAGATGGTCCTGTAAAGGATTCATTTGACGTGCTTTTCGCTTAGCACGTTTCTCCCTTTCACCTTGCACTCGGGCTTCTTCAAAGTCCATGGAACCTTTGTGAAAGGCCAACCTCCATTTAGATCGTTCATGGGCCAGAGCTTCCCAGTTTTCGATGTTTATATTGCATTTTTTTAGATTAGCCTTATGAACATCTTTAAACCTCTTATATTGACCACCGATATTCCGCTTTCCATCCTTGAGTTGGGAGTAAAGTAACTGCTTTGGGAGGCGGCAGTCAGGCATTCGAACAACATGACCGGTCCACTGAAGTTGGCGTTGAAGGATCATTTTTTCAATGCTAGTAGTCTTTGCTTCTTCCAGTACACTGACATTTGTTCGCCTATCTTCCCAAGTATTTGCAGGATTTTCCGGAGGCAACGTTGATGAAACCGTTCAAGGAGGTGGAAGTGACGTTTATAGATAGTCCATGTTTCGCAGGCATACAATAAAGTTGGGTAATACAATGGCTTCATAAACCAGTGTTTTGGTCTTCTTACAAATATCCCGATCCTCGAACACTCTATGTTTCATTCGAGAAAATGCGGCACTTGCGAGCTCAGACGATGCTGGATTTCACTGTCGATGTTAGCTGTAACAGAAAGATAGCTGCCAAGATAGAGAAAATGATCGACATTTTCCAGTATTGTCCCGCCAAGCTGGACATGTACACCTAACAGGACACTGACCTCAGTCATGGTTTCCCAAATATACATGCAGTCATGGATAAATAGACATGTGCATATTGATCAGATGCGAGGAGTTGAGCCATAGCTCAGGGCTAGAACACACGCATAAGGCCCTAGATTCAAGCCCTGGCTTCTTCAGTTAAAAGGACCTCAGGTAACTAGGAAAGTAAGGTAAGACCATCCTCCATGTGAAGGCATCCTCTATTTGAAAGGCTATCCAGTCCAATTTAAAGATAAAGTTAGTTACCCATCAAGAGTTAGTATCTGAAAAAGCAGATAGAACAAACAAGCACTTGGGTCATCTGGTCACAGTTTTTCACATTACAGGGAAGTGTACTGTATTTCTATTTAAATTAGACAAATTATTTCTAAATCTGCATATATACATATAAATTAGCATATGCACATTTTATGCAAATCACTGTCCTCTTTTGGGGGGGGCAATACATTTCCCCTTTTTTGGCCATTCGTAAGTGGCCACCCTAATGGAAAGAGCTACAGCAGACAGTACTGGATCATGGTCTGACTCAGTATAAGGCAGCTTGATGTTTTTCAGATGTCATTATTTCACATATAGCACAGCCAAAACCATAGGAACAAATATTTCCAACAGATGTTATAGGCAGATAACTGGGTGCAAGGTTCTTACCCCTGCATTGTAGTCTGCTCCCCCCCATCCCCAAAACAACAGCCAATCCACATGCAGAAATCTGTAATTCCACAAGGACTTCTGTTCCTGGACTGGTGCAAAAGACAACTAAAAGGATACCAATCAGGGGAGGCTGGTGTCTCCTGTCCTGTGTCAGTGGGGCTCCTTATCCGTTGCAGCTTTTATTCTGCTGAGCTTTACAGGAGCTATCCATGGTGCTCCAGGGTGGTGAACCTATTTTGGGGGTGGAGTACAGCACCGTGGATGGCTCCTATAAAGCTCAGAATAAAAGCTGCAATGGATTAGGAGCCCCACTGACAAAGGAGTCACACCAGCCTCCCCTGAATACCATAACACATAATATAGCATTTTTATATTATATAGCATTATATCCCTTTTCACTCCTACTATACTTTGTACATTTTGTTGAACTCAAAAGTATAGGCTGATTTTTAAAAAAAACACTTGGTAAAAAAAAAAACCAAAGTTCTCAGCAACTCTCAAAATGTTTCTCAGTGCACTCCTTCGCTTTGCCTCTTACACTTGATGAACTGGCGATTTCTAAGCCCATCCTACTGTATTCCTATGACTGGGTTTAAATGCACAATTCAATGACAAATTGGTATATGTCATAAATTCTGAAGAGGATTCTCATGCACCCAACTGTATGTCCTCCATGACCCGCTAAGCTAAGCCATTTTATGCACCTGTGCAGTCATTTCTCAATTTTCTTGTCCTTTGATTGCCATGAAACAAAGAAATGCACTTGCAACATGTACCAACAGTTTACCTCTACCTTTTGTGAAACTCCCATCAGGATCTCTAGAGCTGGCCCCAGGCATTTTACTGCCTGAGGTGGAACAGCAAATGCGCCCCACCCCATCCCGCCAGTGAAGGTGCATAGAACCAAGGTTGGCCAAGTTAATTTGCCATCTGAGGCAGGAAACCCACAGGCACCTCTTCCTGGGAGTAAAAATACAACAATTGTAAATTATACATGACAATTTCCTGCCCTTTCATGACACCCAAAATCTTACTCTGCCTAATTGTTGGGCTGGCCCTGAGAATGTACTCTACATTGTGGATTTTTAAAATCAGAACTGCCAATTCAGCTTTAATGACAGAGGTTATCAACAAAGTAATAGTGCAATCCTATGGAGGTCAACTCAAAAGTAAACCCCATTGAGTTCAATGAGACTTGATCCCAGGAAAGTGTGTATAGGATTGACCTCAATGGGATTTACTTCTGAGTAGATGTTGTTATGGTCTGCCTGGAGTGGCCCACTCAGGCAGACCATACTGACTCCATCATACCCAGGTCCAGCAGGAAGAAACCTCCATTTTATAGCCAGTGCTAGCCTCTGCTAAAGGCCACATCACCTGGATGTTGGGGTTGAGATGCAAATGACCTGGCTGAGGTCACTTCAAGGCCAAGCACCCCCACTTAGCACAGGCAATAAGAGAACCATTGACTGGCCCACTGGCCAGGTGCTCAAACAAAGGAGAGTCATCAAGAACCCATCCCTGGGGTGAGGATGAGCAATGTAAAGGAATCAGCCCGACTCCAGCACATGATGCTTTGGGGGAATCTCCACCCAGGAAGGGGCGGGGGACCCAGAGAGATATACAGTCATGCCTTGGATTGAGAGCATAATTCATTCTGGAAATGTGCTTGTAATCCAAAACACTCTTATATCAAAACGAAATTTCCCCCAAAAAAATTGTACAGAGATTTTTAATTTAAGCCATACTACAGTACTTGTATTGCAAGACGTCGCTTGTATATCAAGTCAATTTTTAAAAAATAAATATTTAAACATTTGCTTGTCTTGCAAAACGCTCTCAAACCAAGTTACTTGCAATCCAAGGTATTACTGTACTCAGGACCGGTGCAAGGCAGTTTGGTGCCCTAGGCAAGATCAGGTATTTAGCGCCCCCCCTTCCCACTTGAGAGCGCTGTATTTTTTCCCAAGGCATTTCTGGTGCCCCCTTTAGCCCTGCGCCCTAGGCAGCTGCCTAGTTGGCCTAATGGTAGCACCGGCCCTGACTGTACTGGCTATTTTAGCTTTTCAGTAGATTCCACTCCTGACATATCTCATACTGATCAGTTGACCTTAATTATTATATATGTGTCACCTGAAGATGGTTTGCCAACTGAGAGATTTTTAACTTTCCTTGAGCTAAAAGATCACTCAGGGGAAAGCATAGCTGATTTAGTATTTAACTATATCACTACTAATGCAGCCAATATGGCTGGTAGATACAATGGTATGCAGCAAAAAATTATCGAAAAAAACAAGTTTGCAAGATTTGTTCCATGCGCTGGTCACTCTTTAAATTTAGTAGGTCGTTCAGCTGTTGATTGTTGCCTTGATGCTGTTAATTTTTTTGGTGTTGTGAACGAAGTTTATATCTTTTTTTCGTTTTCCACAAAAAGATGGGCAGTTCTGAAATCACATTTGAAACCTCATTCTAAAGTGCCTAAATATTTATCAGACACTAGGTGGGAGGCACACGCAAAAGCTACAGAAGCTATTTTAGAAAATTACAATGATATCACCGATGCACTCAATTATTTACATTCAAATAATAATACAAAGGGTGATACTAGATTGAGGGCCAACAATCTTTTAGAGAAGATGGAAGAATTTGAATTCGTGTTTATGCTCCATTTCTGGAATCGAATACTGAGACATTTTTTGAGTAAAAGAGGGAGCGATCAAAACATATCTCAGATGACACACACGTAGATGCATAAGCAGCTTGAGTGATGTTCCATCACTGTTTCATTTCCCAGATGCTCTGGTGTTGAGTGCAGAGCTCAGCACCCCCAACAGGTCATATATCGTGCTGGATGTTCATTTAGAAAATCTGGACTAGTTTTCAGTTAGTCTGCTGTTAATCTGGCCTTAGATCTCCCCTTCTTCCCTCCCTATTCCTTTTTCCTTGTGTGTCGTGTCTTTTCAGATTGTAAGCCTGCGGGCAGGGACTGTCTTGTTAATTGTTGTAAACAGCCCAGAGAGCTTCAGCTATTGGGCGGTATAAAAATGAAATAAATAAATAAATAAATTAGATGGCTTTTAGTACATCACATTTTATGTTTGAAAAGGTCCTTTTTATTTGCAGTTTTTAAAGTTTTATTATCTGTCTCATATCTTTGCAGTGGTGCAGGTTAAAATTTAAGTAACATGGCAAACATTTATTTACCAAATTATATAATATCCAATATAATATACTACATGATTAAATTTCAAGAGGATTAAGTTTATTTATTTATTTATTTACTACATTTTTTTTATACTAGTACTCTAAAACTGATTAAAGTAGTGGGGAAAGGTGTTATATTTTCCTGGTGCAATGTAAAATATTATTGATTTAATGTATTTTTAGGAATTACTTTCATCTTTCTGAGTTGTCTGTAAAAATCAAAAGAAGTAAACAATATACAAAGCAATATATGGATGATGGGAGGTGTCTTGTGCTAAGTCAGGCTGGTGGTCTTATGCAGTCCAGTATGTCAACCCTCAGTGGCAGGGCAACTTGCCAGGATCCCAAGCAGAGGGCTTTCCTGTATTAAAAAGGGTTCATCTTCTGTCCAGCTGGATGATGTCATCAAGAAGGGACAGTCTGGTTTGTGACTAAGGGCACAGTCAAATGAGGATGCCCATAACCCTCCTAATTCATAGGATTATGGGCATCCTATGAATGGTGGGAGGAGCGCAGAGACGAAGGTCACCTCCATGTTCCTCCTTCATCTGTAAACAGTTAGACGGCTGATTTCGGCTGTCTAACTGCTGTGCTTTGGTGGGGAGGGAAAGAGGCTGAGGCGCCGCCAAGATACATTATATCTTGGTGGCGGCCACGGGCTCCTCCCCTCCCAGCCTCCCCAGAATGCCCCATAAACCCCTTCTCTGAGGCCGGTCTTACGACCTTGGAGAAGCACCCGGTGCAGTTCCTTCTATGCCAGCTGCAAGGGGGGCACTCCGAGTGTGGCTCCCCAGCCCCGACATCGGAGCTGTTTTTTGATGTCAGAGCTGGGACTCCAAAAAATCCTATGGCCCTCTAGATGCTGTCTAGGGGCGATAGGATTGCTCTGTTAGTTATAATAAAGCACCTGGAACTGTCAGACATATCTCAGCTGTGTTATGACAGGGGTGGGCAACACACGGGCCACATGTGGCCCCCACTACCCCCCCCCTGTGTGGTCACACACTCCACTGCCCCCCACCACACCTGAAATTAAAAAGATTAAAAAATTTATATGATAATAGTCTAGCCACTAAGGAGCACTAAAGGGGTCAAATTTAGCTTGCAAACAAGCTGAAGGTAACCCTTTTAGCTCTACTAATTGGTAGATCCACTTTCTAATCTTAGGGTACAATTTACCAGGGGCTTTACAATCACTGTGCTTTGGAAGAGGTTAAAGATGGGATGGTGAGATGGCCATTCTTCCAACGCCACCAGGCTTCACTATGCAAAAAGCCTTAAACCGGTTTTCAGTCAGCACCTATCCTTCTGAAACTTTGCAGGTTTCTTGCCTGAAGACACCTCTATGATGTATATCATTTTCATACAAATTGTCCAAAACACCATGGTGGAAGGGAAGGGAAAGTGAGTTACTCACACACACTGAAATTTGAGGACTTCCCTTCCACATAAACTGCTGCAACTATCCTCCTGACTTACCTAGGTAAACCTCTAGGCTGTCTGTCATTTTCAGAAGAATGGTCCACAAGGAACATAGGAGGATAAGCACATCCTTTTTTTGGATACCCTCAAAAGGTAAAGGCTTCTGTTGCACAAAGATCCCTACACCTATTCAACTGAAACTTGGCAAGATTGATCCCTCCCGGAATGGGCAATTATACCTGCAAATTATATCCAATTCTGCCAAGAGATTTTTAAAAAAGTTTCCATTTAAAAAATAAATATATAAAGGTGTACAAACCCACTGCACCTATTTCCAGATATTTGGCAGCCGTAACTCCCTCCTACGGGGTTGCTATGCCTGCAAATTTTATGAGAAACAAAAAAAAGTTATCGCATTTTTAAAAAATTTCCCATGATAATCAATGGGAGGCACACAAAGCCTCGGATTTCCGAATCTCAAATCAGGTTCGGTACCTGACTCAAAGCAGATGGCCTCCAATCAGTCTAAGCAGAATCAGGCTGTTTTCCAAAGTGCCAAATTGGGATCAGAGTCAGATCTTGTGGCTGGTGCACATTCAAGTCTGATGAACCCTTTCCAGAGAACGGGCCATGTAGAAAGGAAGGGTGAACTTTCTGACTAGCTGGATGATGTCATGAGGAAGGGACAGCTTTGATTGACTGCAATAACACACTTGGAAAAGTCAGAGCTGCCTCAGCTCTGAACTCTCTTAATAATGCTATTAAATGAAAATGAACCTGGTATCTTACACATGCACAAAAAATGTATTCCCAGCTATGGTTTCTCCACTATAAAGCTGGTGAACTTTGGTATATATGTTATTACCCAGAGAATAAAAGAAACATAGCGGAGATCAGAAACACACTTAAGCAACAGGTTATGGATTTTCTTGTCTTCTTTTTTTAACATCTATTCTAAGACCAGCGCCAAAACAAACAAACGAAAAAACCCAAACCAAAAACTTCTCCCACCATAAGCTATTTATTGTATTGTATTGTATTGTATTGTATTGTATTGTATTGACTGTATATGTAATCCAGGGCTCTCCAACCTTGGGTCCCCAGATGTTGCTGGACTACAGCTCCCAGAATCCCTTGCCATTAGTCATGCTGGCTGGGTATGCTGGGAGCTGTAGGCCAGCAACATCTGGGGACCCAAGGTTGGAGAGCCCTGATGTAATCTAATAAAACCCAGGAGTATTACAGCATGCTGACAGTCACCAAGGAAGTGCAGAATATGGTGCTGTGTATAGAATTCAGCTTCCTAAAAATGTTTAGTTCTCATTTTAAAAAAGAAAAAAAAAAGAATACAAGTTTTTAGCCCTTATGGCTGCAAAGATAATATTTTAAGGCTTCGATCCTATACACAAGGAAATTTACTTCTGAGTAAATAAGCATAGGATTACATTGTAAGAGTATGTGGGCAAAGATTTCTGAAATTTCAGAAGTCAAAGGATAGGGTAAATATAATATCCCGTAGACAAATATGAGGTTTCAATGGGAGGAGGAGGAGGATTCCTTCCCCCACCCCACCCCATTGTACAGGCAAAATAAATGATGTGATATAGTCAAAAGTGCAGAACAAATAATACAAAATAAAAGAAATTGTGGAAAGCTGCTGAAAACGCATGATGCATATTGGTCAAATAATCCAGTTTTTCTTGGTGCAGAATTTGGATTGCCTGGACAGAGATTTATTATTATTTTTAAGTGCACATAATCCTGGCAATAAGTCAATGTGTAACTGTTATTTCATTCTTAGCTGGTTTCATGCTATGATTCCTTACAACTCAACAATGATCCTATTGAGTTTAGGTGATGACATTGATGGCAAGTTATATAATCAGTCGATGTAAGAATTTTGGTGATTCACTCATCTGAAAAATAAAGGGAGCAAATGGGCAAGTAGACCACAGGCAGCTATGCTGGCAAGAAAAGGTAACACCACTGCCAAGCACAAAGTGACTTCTCACACTGGTAGTTTTTCTAAGACTTGTACTCATCCGTTAAAACTAATTAAAGGTCTGTGAAATTCAGCACTAGATGTTCTTAATCATGCAGATAGGGACTGGGTGGGGCTGGTCAACTGTTGTATCACATACTCAGATGGCTTGCTATGGTTTTCCAGGCTGCAGTTCGTAGCAGGAAGGGTAATGCCAGGGAGTTATCACAGATGCAATGTTACAAGTTCCCCCAAAGAGCCCATAATCTTATTCATCCTCTCTACATTTTGACAGTACGTGTCCTGCCTAGGCCAACAAAGTGGTTTAGCAGGAGATGGCAAAAAGATGACCTCCATACAAAAACAAAACAAAACAAAACCTCCACACAGAAAACTAGCATGTCAAGAAGTATTCTAGCTTAACCTTCTCCCTGACATGTTTATTTTCCTTAGCTAGCGCAGGGAAAGTACAACACTCATCATTCGATCATGTGAGCCTCCTTCCTCATTCAGCCTCAAGCGGTACAGGCCAGATGCAGGTTTACACCTCAGTGAGAACTAGGCCAAACTAGGCCTTAGAGACTTAGCAGCAACCAATATGCTATATGCATTAAATATCTATTGACTTATCTATTAAATAGGTACAATTGGGGAGTAAGTGTCTGTAATTTACTTCTTTAAGATGCTGAATTTATACGACAGTAGTAAATTGTGCCTCTCATGAGTGAGGAACCACCCTCCTCTTAATAGATGCATATGGATTAGGGTTCCAGGTTATTTATCATATCCTAATCAGTCCACTGCCTTAGCCCCACTGAGTGAGTCATGGCATGAAGCTGGATACAATTCTCTGGAAACATCTAACAGCAAGGTGTTTTGTTGTTGTTGTCTACAGTACAATCCGATATGTAAGTTCAGATGTTAGCTGACTCTGGCTTACGCTGGCTCAGCTTGTCTGAGCGTGGAAAGCTAAGCAGGGTCAAGCCTGGTTATTACTTGGATGGGAGACCCCTCCTCTAGTTTCCTGCACTGAGCAGGGGGTTGGACTCGATAGCCTTGTAGGTTCCTTCCAACTCTATGATCTATGAAATCTATGAAATCTATGTTCAATTAGACTTACTCCTAGGTAAGTGTGTATAGGATTGCAGCCCAAAATAATCCTGGCTACTAGCTACTCAGCAAAGGATAGAAGTTGCCTATTAACATTGTGAGACCTACTAAAACTAGATGTGCCTTTGCTCAAACCTGTCTCAGAGTCACACCCACTCTAGAAGCTTTGTGGCTAACCTGAGAAGATGAAATTTCCTTCCATGTCGGAAGGAATGGAACTGCCTGTGTGACAAATGCAAGCACATCTACTGTGCCACATCATCATCATCAGGCGATCACTCGTGACCGAGTAAGATTGTCTTCCGGGATAAAAGGAGGAAATTCTAAAGAAGATTGTGTAGACTCTAGCGATGGGTCCGTAAGTGACTGTGGAGGCCAATTCTAGATCCACACAGCTTCCCACAGTGAGGACACAGGTTACCAGATAGAAGATGGTCCTGTAAAGGATTCATTTGACGTGCTTTTCGCTTAGCACGTTTCTCCCTTTCACCTTGCACTCGGGCTTCTTCAAAGTCCATGGAACCTTTGTGAAAGGCCAACCTCCATTTAGATCGTTCATGGGCCAGAGCTTCCCAGTTTTCGATGTTTATATTGCATTTTTTTAGATTAGCCTTATGAACATCTTTAAACCTCTTATATTGACCACCGATATTCCGCTTTCCATCCTTGAGTTGGGAGTAAAGTAACTGCTTTGGGAGGCGGCAGTCAGGCATTCGAACAACATGACCGGTCCACTGAAGTTGGCGTTGAAGGATCATTTTTTCAATGCTAGTAGTCTTTGCTTCTTCCAGTACACTGACATTTGTTCGCCTATCTTCCCAAGTAATTTGCAGGATTTTCCGGAGGCAACGTTGATGAAACCTTTCAAGGAGGTGGAAGTGACGTTTATAGATAGTCCATGTTTCGCAGGCATACAATAAAGTTGGTAATACAATGGCTTCATAAACCAGTGTTTTGGTCTTCTTACAAATATCCCGATCCTCGAACACTCTATGTTTCATTCGAGAAAATGCGGCACTTGCGGAGCTCAGACGATGCTGGATTTCACTGTCGATGTTAGCTGTAACAGAAAGATAGCTGCCAAGATAGAGAAAATGATCGACATTTTCCAGTATTGTCCCGCCAAGCTGGACATGTACACCTAACAGGACACTGACCTCAGTCATGGTTTCCCAAATATACATGCAGTCATGGATAAATAGACATGTGCATATTGATCAGATGCGAGGAGTTGAGCCATAGCTCAGGGCTAGAACACACGCATAAGGCCCTAGATTCAAGCCCTGGCTTCTTCAGTTAAAAGGACCTCAGGTAACTAGGAAAGTAAGGTAAGACCATCCTCCATGTGAAGGCATCCTCTATTTGAAAGGCTATCCAGTCCAATTTAAAGATAAAGTTAGTTACCCATCAAGAGTTAGTATCTGAAAAAGCAGATAGAACAAACAAGCACTTGGGTCATCTGGTCACAGTTTTTCACATTACAGGGAAGTGTACTGTATTTCTATTTAAATTAGACAAATTATTTCTAAATCTGCATATATACATATAAATTAGCATATGCACATTTTATGCAAATCACTGTCCTCTTTTGGGGGGGGCAATACATTTCCCCTTTTTTGGCCATTCGTAAGTGGCCACCCTAATGGAAAGAGCTACAGCAGACAGTACTGGATCATGGTCTGACTCAGTATAAGGCAGCTTGATGTTTTTCAGATGTCATTATTTCACATATAGCACAGCCAAAACCATAGGAACAAATATTTCCAACAGATGTTATAGGCAGATAACTGGGTGCAAGGTTCTTACCCCTGCATTGTAGTCTGCTCCCCCCCATCCCCAAAACAACAGCCAATCCACATGCAGAAATCTGTAATTCCACAAGGACTTCTGTTCCTGGACTGGTGCAAAAGACAACTAAAAGGATACCAATCAGGGGAGGCTGGTGTCTCCTGTCCTGTGTCAGTGGGGCTCCTTATCCGTTGCAGCTTTTATTCTGCTGAGCTTTACAGGAGCTATCCATGGTGCTCCAGGGTGGTGAACCTATTTTGGGGGTGGAGTACAGCACCGTGGATGGCTCCTATAAAGCTCAGAATAAAAGCTGCAATGGATTAGGAGCCCCACTGACAAAGGAGTCACACCAGCCTCCCCTGAATACCATAACACATAATATAGCATTTTTATATTATATAGCATTATATCCCTTTTCACTCCTACTATACTTTGTACATTTTGTTGAACTCAAAAGTATAGGCTGATTTTTAAAAAAACACTTGGTAAAAAAAAAAACCAAAGTTCTCAGCAACTCTCAAAATGTTTCTCAGTGCACTCCTTCGCTTTGCCTCTTACACTTGATGAACTGGCGATTTCTAAGCCCATCCTACTGTATTCCTATGACTGGGTTTAAATGCACAATTCAATGACAAATTGGTATATGTCATAAATTCTGAAGAGGATTCTCATGCACCCAACTGTATGTCCTCCATGACCCGCTAAGCTAAGCCATTTTATGCACCTGTGCAGTCATTTCTCAATTTTCTTGTCCTTTGATTGCCATGAAACAAAGAAATGCACTTGCAACATGTACCAACAGTTTACCTCTACCTTTTGTGAAACTCCCATCAGGATCTCTAGAGCTGGCCCCAGGCATTTTACTGCCTGAGGTGGAACAGCAAATGCGCCCCACCCCATCCCGCCAGTGAAGGTGCATAGAACCAAGGTTGGCCAAGTTAATTTGCCATCTGAGGCAGGAAACCCACAGGCACCTCTTCCTGGGAGTAAAAATACAACAATTGTAAATTATACATGACAATTTCCTGCCCTTTCATGACACCCAAAATCTTACTCTGCCTAATTGTTGGGCTGGCCCTGAGAATGTACTCTACATTGTGGATTTTTAAAATCAGAACTGCCAATTCAGCTTTAATGACAGAGGTTATCAACAAAGTAATAGTGCAATCCTATGGAGGTCAACTCAAAAGTAAACCCCATTGAGTTCAATGAGACTTGATCCCAGGAAAGTGTGTATAGGATTGACCTCAATGGGATTTACTTCTGAGTAGATGTTGTTATGGTCTGCCTGGAGTGGCCCACTCAGGCAGACCATACTGACTCCATCATACCCAGGTCCAGCAGGAAGAAACCTCCATTTTATAGCCAGTGCTAGCCTCTGCTAAAGGCCACATCACCTGGATGTTGGGGTTGAGATGCAAATGACCTGGCTGAGGTCACTTCAAGGCCAAGCACCCCCACTTAGCACAGGCAATAAGAGAACCATTGACTGGCCCACTGGCCAGGTGCTCAAACAAAGGAGAGTCATCAAGAACCCATCCCTGGGGTGAGGATGAGCAATGTAAAGGAATCAGCCCGACTCCAGCACATGATGCTTTGGGGGAATCTCCACCCAGGAAGGGGCGGGGGACCCAGAGAGATATACAGTCATGCCTTGGATTGAGAGCATAATTCATTCTGGAAATGTGCTTGTAATCCAAAACACTCTTATATCAAAACGAAATTTCCCCCAAAAAAATTGTACAGAGATTTTTAATTTAAGCCATACTACAGTACTTGTATTGCAAGACGTCGCTTGTATATCAAGTCAATTTTTAAAAAATAAATATTTAAACATTTGCTTGTCTTGCAAAACGCTCTCAAACCAAGTTACTTGCAATCCAAGGTATTACTGTACTCAGGACCGGTGCAAGGCAGTTTGGTGCCCTAGGCAAGATCAGGTATTTAGCGCCCCCCCTTCCCACTTGAGAGCGCTGTATTTTTTCCCAAGGCATTTCTGGTGCCCCCTTTAGCCCTGCGCCCTAGGCAGCTGCCTAGTTGGCCTAATGGTAGCACCGGCCCTGACTGTACTGCACTGGGAAAGGACATTCCAGGTCTTTTCTTCCAGTGAGGGACTTGGTGCAGGACTCCCAGAAAGGGGGGTGGGCAGGCACAAACCCAAGAGGAATTGCACCACTGAAACACCAGGTAGGCTGCTTTATAAAGCACCAGGTAGGCTGCTTTACAATAGGGGAAATTGTGTTAGCTAGGCTATGTTTCCTGTTTGCTTTTTGCCATTTGCCACTGACTTGCAACTTTGAAATTACTTGTTTACTTAATTGAAACCCAAAAGCTGCTGGTTACTTTTTGCTTTGAAGCTGACTCACTCTTTTCCCATTCTGTACTTTTGTTTGAATCCTTAATAAATCTTTTACCCTGTCAATCCCAGCCCAGCCTGTGTGTTTTGGGGGAGAAGTGGGGGAAGGCTCACAAGGGGTATGCCCAGGGCCGGATTTTCCTATAGGCTAACTAGGCTTCAGCCTAGGGCCTCAAGATCAAGAGGGGCCTACATTCAAATTGTTAGCAAAATTAAAATTACACTATTCTAAAAACATTGAACACCAAAACACTGGACCGAAAATAAGGAGAAATCTCCCACTGAGCCCCAGCGCTTTGCGCGGGGATACGCACCAAACCCGGAGAAAAGCGAGCGCGATGCGTCTCTACTAATAGGCAAGTAGAGCAGTTCCACTACGCTAGCTGTGGCAGCTCCGGCCGGAAGGGGTTCCGGGTCCTGGTCAATGGGTGGAACCTAGGGAAAGCTCTCTAAGTGGCCGGGATGTATAGGTTTGGATAGAGTGGGCCTCCTCTATACAGCCTAGAGATTGAAAATCGCACACAGCCTACGGCCCATGGCTATGGCGTACCCCAGGGAGAGGGGTTGGAACGGCGAATGATGTCTGGGGGATGCGCTTTTACGGTTGTGTCCGCCCATTAAGTCAAGGACTGCTTGCTGACCTTTGGCCAGCCTAAGTGAGTCTGACGTATGGTGTTTCGTGTTCGGAGCTGACGGCTATCCCCAAGGTAGCAAGTCAGTAGTACTAGATTCTCCTGGATCCAAGGCCGTAGTGGTATCCTATGAACAACTCAATATATTATTTGAAGAGCATTCCAAAGTTAATCATTCAAAGTATTTTGTAGACCCAATTACTGGAGTGCATACAAATACTATTGAAGGAAATTGGTGTCATGTCAAGGCAAATGTTCCATTAAGGCAACGAACATTTTAAAAAGTGACTTTGCAATTAGTGAAAGTAATGCTTAATCGAGAATATTCAAAAAATGCCCTCATTGAGTTATTAAATTTAATTTTATAAGTGTATTGATTTTTATAGAATTTTAATTAAAATAAATGTTTGATTTGTTTAATTTCATGAAATTTCCTTTTTATTTTGATATTTGTTACAGTATTTTTAAAGCCTTTAATTTTAATTTGTACAAAAATTTGAAAAATTAAAAAATTCAAAATTAATGTAAAATTTATTCAAATGTGTAAAAAAAAAGAAAGTGTTGGTCTTATCTGGGCATTGGAGTGATTTTCTGATTTGTTAGTTATCCGACTTTTTCCCGCCAAAAATAAAGGGCAAAGTTTTCACCCTTCGAATTTATACGGTTTTTTGACAAACAACGCCCGATCGGCCTTTATGTCATTGACAATGACTATTATAAGAGATGCGCTATTCACGGAAATGAGTTTTTGTTTTACTTCAATTTATTATTCGAAAATGAATTGTTTATCGAAAATTTCGATAAACAAAAGAAAACTTACCACAGTTCAAATATGTAAAATGTTATTTTTTGTATTAATAATAAATAATTAACTTTTATTTATGCAAAATAATTAATAACTCAAATATTTTGTTCTAGATTCTAATCTAAGAATGAGTAAAAGATTTGAAAGTGGCGCTTGCAAACGCAAGAAAAAGAAGCTACAAGAGTGGCTCACGCTGGCTCAGCTTGTCTGAGCGTGGAAAGCTAAGCAGGGTCAGGCCTGGTTATTACTTGGATGGGAGACCACTCCTCTAGTTTCCTGCATTGAGCAGGGGGTTGGACTCGATAGCCTTGTAGGCTCCTTCCAACTCTATGATCTATGAAATCTATGATGAGTATGAGGCAAAGAAGCTAATACCGATTACTGCTTACATGCATGTGCCAACTAGTACTACTCAATTGGAAGCAATGCAGCACGTTGTATGTGAGGACACGGCCGTTGCACCAACACAAAGTGAAAATATGGAACTAATTCAAGAGCAACTTACTGAACACGAATATACAAACGAGCCACAAGAAAATAATTCGAATATTCAGAATTTTTTCAGACACCTAATGAGAAACACCAAGTTCAAGATATTGCAAATTTAGATAGTGATGTCAAATATATGTCTACTGTAACAGATGTTGGCTTGTGGACAAATTTATCGCAAAATGATGTATCATATTGGGTAGAGAAGGGCCCTTCTCAAGTTCAGTATCACTGTGGACCATTTTTAAATTCTAAGCGAGAATATAAGAATCAGTCCAGATTTTGTACAAAAGCAATTTTTTATTCAACAAAAGCCAATGGAGAAAAATATACCCTAGAATGGCTTGTGTACTCTCCCTCAAAAGGCCGCGTTTTTTGCTTTGTTTGTAAACTCTTTCCAAATATTGCATCTTCTGCAACAGCATTAACTTCTGAAGGGTTTAATGATTGGAAAAACCCTGATATCATTCAAACTCATGAAAATTCGGAAAATCATAGGAATGCTATG
This sequence comes from Shinisaurus crocodilurus, assembly GCA_021292165.1. Classification (NCBI taxonomy): domain Eukaryota; kingdom Metazoa; phylum Chordata; class Lepidosauria; order Squamata; family Shinisauridae; genus Shinisaurus; species Shinisaurus crocodilurus. Next base: position 72,862,365 of record CM037879.1, on the reverse strand, counting down.
TTAACGTACTTAACAAGAGTAAAAGGGAAAACTTTAACTTCAAAGCTAGAGGAAGAAATAAGAAAAGAGCAGCAATACTGGCGTTACGTTATAGAAAGAGTTTTCGCTGTAATTTGCACTCTTGCAGAGCGAGGCTTACCATTCAGAGGAGGCAATGAAAAGTTTGGAACTCCAAATAACGGCAATTACTTTGGTCTTCTAGAACTAGTAGCAAAATTCGATCCATTTTTAAGAGATCATATCAATCGATATGGAAATACTGGCTCAGGAAAACCTTCATATCTGTCTAAAACTATATGTGAGGAAATTATTCAACTTATGGCAAATAAAGTGAAAGACAAAATTGTGGCGGAAGTGAAAAAGGCTGGCTATTTTAGCTTTTCAGTAGATTCCACTCCTGACATATCTCATACTGATCAGTTGACCTTAATTATTATATATGTGTCACCTGAAGATGGTTTGCCAACTGAGAGATTTTTAACTTTCCTTGAGCTAAAAGATCACTCAGGGGAAAGCATAGCTGATTTAGTATTTAACTATATCACTACTAATGCAGCCAATATGGCTGGTAGATACAATGGTATGCAGCAAAAAATTATCGAAAAAAACAAGTTTGCAAGATTTGTTCCATGCGCTGGTCACTCTTTAAATTTAGTAGGTCGTTCAGCTGTTGATTGTTGCCTTGATGCTGTTAATTTTTTTGGTGTTGTGAACGAAGTTTATATCTTTTTTTCGTTTTCCACAAAAAGATGGGCAGTTCTGAAATCACATTTGAAACCTCATTCTAAAGTGCCTAAATATTTATCAGACACTAGGTGGGAGGCACACGCAAAAGCTACAGAAGCTATTTTAGAAAATTACAATGATATCACCGATGCACTCAATTATTTACATTCAAATAATAATACAAAGGGTGATACTAGATTGAGGGCCAACAATCTTTTAGAGAAGATGGAAGAATTTGAATTCGTGTTTATGCTCCATTTCTGGAATCGAATACTGAGACATTTTTCAAGAGTAAACAAAATTCTTCAAAGCCCTAATATTTTACTTAGTAGTTGTGCAGATTGGTACAGGTCACTTTTGGATATTTTACGTGAAATTAGGGAAGATTTTGATGCACTTGAGCAACAAGCAAAAAACATGTTGCCAAATACTGAATATAGAACTGCCAGAAGGATAATAAGAAGTAAAAGGCAAGGGAATTACGAAAATTCATCTGACCCTGATGCCTTAGACGAACTCTCTTCAAGAGATAAATTTAGGATTAAATCATTTATTCCTATATTAGATGCACTAGAATCAAATTTAGGAAGAAGAGCTTCTGTTTATGATGATGTAGTGAAAATATTTTCCTTTCTTGCCGATCTTACATTATCAAAGGTAGAACTTCAAAGAGGTGTTGAGCTGTTAATGCAACAATACCCAGAAGATGTCAACCAAAATCTTACTGAAGAACTATTTCATTTCCACACATATGTGAGACAAACGCATAAGCCTTCAAAAAATTCCACATTGTCGCATACAGACTTGTATCAAATAATATTCAAAGAAAATATTCAAGTGGCCTTCCCCAATGTGGAATCAATCTTACGGCTGTTTCTCAGTTTAATAGTCACTAATTGTACTGGAGAAAGGTCATTTTCAAGACTTAAAAATATCAAAAATCAGTTAAGAAGCACAATGACCCAGACGAGGTTGTCTTCATTGAGTATTTTGTGCATCGAAAATGAGACCTTCAGAAAAATAGATTTTGATGAACTTATAGAAGAATTCTGTGTGAAAAAGTTTAGAAAGAAATTCTTCTAATCTATTTCGTTTTAAATGTATACTTGGATTGAATCAGTTCTTAAATAAAATAACTATTTACATAAAATTTAATATGATATACAATTTGATATTTTCTTTTTTGTGATCTGGATTTTGTTTGAATAAAGTTCCATTTTTGGTTTAGTTTAAGACTTAAAATTCATAATAATTCATACTTAAACTTTAAATGCGAATTATTATGAAATAAATTTATCTGAATTGAATTTGGTTTAATCTTCAATGTATTGAATATATTTTATTTAATTTGATAGAAAATATGATAATTTTTATTGCGTATTTTATTTTCATAGTCAAAGATCTTCATTATTTGAATTTTGTTTCTTTGTAAATGTTGTGTGTTATGCTTCATTAGTTATTGTTACAAGTACTATATATGGTGCTGAGAATAAATGTCCAAATAAGTGTTCTCGCCTTTTTTTTATTTATTATCCGTGCCACATTTTTTTATAAAGGTTAGTACCAATCACAACATGTTTCATTTAACATATTGATATATATCACAGTAATAATGTATTTTATTATCTCTCATGTAATTTACAAACTTAAAAATGGGAGGTGAAAGGGCCTCATAAGTGGAATAGCCTAGGGCCTCTTTTCATCTAAATCCGGCCCTGGGTATGCCATGTCTTTGGTCACACTAAGGCTGGTCTAAGGACCAGGTTGCATGCAACGTGCAAGGCGAGGCCTGTAATATAGGCTGTGTTCTCCTAAGGACACCGAAGGGCTGCGAAGAAGACCAATTCAGAGACCCTGTTGGGACCTCTGGCCATTCAACCCTGAGGGACTGAGAGCGCTTGGGGTCTGAGGAGACTGGGTTTTAGCAGGGATGTTAAAGAGTCCTTGGTCTCGAGTCACGAGTCTTTGGACCCGAGTCTCAAGTCCAAGTCTGAGTCCATGGTCCAAAATGGTGACTCACGAGTCACTCCCAAAGCTGACTCCACGAGTCCCTATTAAAATCAATGGGGGTTTTTCCCAACAAAATAAGGCTTCTTCAGATGTGTAAATTCTAGGCACAAGTGTGCCTTTTTATTTCAAAACTCTGCAACTGATTTTGGCAAGAACAGACCAGCCAGAAAAACCCAAAATAACCAGGCAGGCAGAGGAGGCAGGGAACCCCAAAGCAGGCAGGCAGAGATGTTTGTCTTGGACAATTCAACTGTTGTGTTGATCTGGTCAAGAAGAGATCCAGCAGGCAGAGGAGGCTGGGAACCCCAGACAGTCAGGCAGAGGCAGCCAAACCCAAAATGTGTGAAAGGTTGCATTTTAGAAAAATGATTTTAAAAAATAAATTTGCTGTACTTCCTAAAACTTATCCATGTTGCATTTGAGGAACATGATTTTTTCTAAATGTTTGGCCCCCATTCTGGAATGGTGAGGTCTCATCACAATTCCACCCTCACTGAACACCCGCTCCACTGGTGATGAACTTGCTGGAACCAGAAACACACTCAGAGCAGCCACACAGAGTAATCTCAGGTCCTTCTTTTGCCTGTCCCAAGTACGCAACACATCAATCAAAATAAATCTTGACACACTGTTGGGGCTGCACTCCTGGTAGCCGTCCATAGTGGCCGAGCAGCGGCACACCTTGCTTCTATGCGCTCTTCGCCGGCAATCACGCTCCTCTCCACTCCTTCTGGCACAGCCCAGAGATGCTGAAGAATCCTTGGTCTCGAGTCCCGAGTCGAGTCTCGAGTCCCATTAAAAATATTGGGACTCGAGTCCGAGTCGAGTCAGAGGGGGGACTCAGTCCAACTCATGAGTCAAGTCCTCGAGTCCGAGTCCCCATCCCTGGGTTTTAGACTACTCTCGGTGGTGGCAGCTGGTTGGTGCCACTGCACCAGACCTGGGGTGCCTGGGGCTCCAGGTCACCACAGATATAGGATTGCACCATGATTTACTTTCTTGGGTCGAGCAAACTTTCAAATGGCTTTCCAAATAGCAGGTTACCTCACTGTTACCTAAGGAAGATTTCATATCATCAAAAATGTCATCTGGCCTTTGGTATTTCCTCTAAGAGGGATGTTTTTTATTGGCTGATTATATCTAGTTCAGTGTTATTTTATTTGCTTTTAAACTTTTTTTATTGATGTTATTATTGTAATTTCCATGTTTTTCTCTCATTGTTGTAAACTACTTTGAACACATGTTGGAAAACCAGCATATAAAATCAATACATAGTCTGGCTGTTTACATTGCAGTCTTATGCATGTCTAGCCAGAAGTAAGTCCCATTGAGTTCAATGGCAGTTACTCACATGCACATATGTATAGTGTGTGCCAGTGTGGCGTAGTGGTGAGAGTGTTGGACTGGGACTCGGGAGATCCGGGTTCTATTCCCCGCTCAGCCATGAAACTCACTGGGTGACTTTGGGCCAGTCACTGCCTCTCAGCCTAACCTACGTCACAGGGTTGTTGTGAGGATAAAATGGAGAGGACGAGGACTGTGTAAGCCGCCTTCCTTGCAGGAAAAAAGGCGGGGTATAAATATAAGGACCTTCCCCCGGAACACGCACAGCTGTGGGCGGGGAGGAATTTGTGGACGTGGGGGAAGAGAGTAGAGGCTTACCTATTGACGCAGGTAATTAGTCTGCAAGGAGCCAATATTAGGCCTGGCAGCCCCAACCCACACACCCTCTTTGTTTCCTGCAGCTCCCTCCCTCCCGTCCTGTATACAGTATGGGCTCCTCTGGTCGCCGTTAAGGGGCCAAGTAGGAATTTTGGCTCATCTCTATTAGGGGGATGAGTGCGTTTCGTCTACTCCATACTGCTGCAGGGTTGGGGGTGTTTGCAATCAGTGTACATAGCAAGTCAAATTGGTCACAACTGGATAGTAGGCAGGTAAGTGCGGGTTAGGGTATTGATAGGGTGAGGTGAGCATCCCTGGCACCATTCAGGTGACAGGCGGTTTCAGGAGGCCTCAGATTGATGGGTCAGTAGGCTCAGTCAGCTGAGGATCAGGAACGCCTGTGATGCCTTTGTTCTCGCCAAGCTTGTTGTTGTGGGACTCCGAGAGGGGGTGACGCAGCAAAGGCTCCCAACACTGTAAAGTGGAAAATGGGGCGTCGGCGGATCCAATGCCACCTCCCTGTTCTGGATGCTCCGCCCAATTGCACAATTGAGCGGCCTAGGAGGCCGGATTAGAATAACCCGCACTCCATCCCTTTGCAGTTCATTGTATGTAAATAAATATGGCCCAGTTAAACACCAAATAAGTCTCTCGGCTCTTCATTTCCCTCCTACGTTCGCAATAAATAAATAAATAAATAAAGGATTGTAGCCTAAATTGACTTAGAAAGGGACAGTTAATTGAAGAAAAATCTTTAATCAGATGACTCTGCTAATCTAAAGAGAACTACATTGTTTTCACAGACTCTCATAAAACAAAGGCTGCAATTAGGGTTACCAACTTTTCAGTAGGTCTCTCTAGCTGTGTCTTTAACACTGGACTGAACTGCAGCATGCTGTGAATAGGAATGAATGGGTCTCAGTTTTCCCCATTCTGTCTGTGTTTCACAGTTTCCAAGTTAAATTCTGTTCCATTTCTATAGTGTGGATTGTTACAAACTCTCCATATGTGTGTGTGTGTGTGTGTGTGTGTGTGTGTGAGTGCGCGCGCACATGTGTTAAATTATGTATAATAAGTCATAGTTATTTACGGTATACACTAATTACCACAAATTTATACTTACATATTTACATCTTCTTTGCATCCTGGTCTCTTCCCTCAAGGCAATTTGGCTTCCCCCTTTTCTATCTGACTTTCCTATCTAACTTACCTCTCCCCTCTACCAACTTCTTTTGGCATCTGTTTTAACTCCCTTGAATAATTTTCTGTATCTCCCCCTTGCTCTTCCTGCCTACCTGGCCAGCCAGGCCCAGGGCACCCGCTTTCTCTATGGTTTTAACCCAATTGTTGCTTAACCCGATTGCTTACTTAACTGGGGAATCTGCTGTGCTCAGGATTACCTAAAGATAATAGTGCAACAGCATACCTTTTCTGACTCCATTGAATGATAGAACATCTCTTCGTTCAGGCATTTCGTGGTTCAAATCAATTTAACCAGGTCTGGTCTTACTAAAGTGTGGGTATACAGAACATGTGGCAGAGGGAGCAGGATTGTGGCAGCAGGCCCTACCCCTGACCTCCACATCTTCAACTCTTCTGCACAGAGCCTATGTATGCACAATTTGTACACATGCGGGCTCTCTGCAAAAGAACCAATAAATGCATGGAGGCATGGCCGGATTAAGCTAGGGGCTGTGGGAGCGGCCGCTCCAGGCCCTTAACAGATAATCGGCCCGCAATTATAGGGACACGCGGCGATTTTCCCCCCTTTGGAGTTAGCTCTGATCGTTATCATTCAGCATAATTAATGATTTTTTCAAGATTAGAAAGGTGTTCTAAGCACATCTGCATTACAGGCTTGAGGCAAGACCTAGCAAGAACTGTTGTTCTCAAATTAGCATTTCAGTATCTTTGCATTTCAATCACTGTTACTACATTTCTTTGTGAGAACGTCTAGCACATGGGGGGCTTGCTAGGGTCTGTAATATTCAGATTTAGAAGGGACCTCTCTCTCCAGCCTCGAGCAAAAGATCTTTCTGATTCGCAGCTCAATTGTCCAAATGCTAGTTTAACAACAAACAAACAAAAAAGCAACAAGAACAACACAATTATTCTTGTTCAAGCAAAGCTGGCTTTTTGCTGTGGCTGCTTGCTTTTTTTTTTAATAAATAATTTGGGGGAAATTGGGAAGACCCTTACTGATGAGCTGCAGGAGTTTTTGAGTTTTTGCTCCGGCTGGTCCTGATGGCCCTCCTCTGCACAGGTAAGGTTCAAAAGTTTGACTCTTTTGATCTGCAAGTTCTCCTTCTCCTTCTCCTTCTTTTCTGTAAAAGGGCTTTCCCTCTTTTGTGAGCCAAACTGAACGTAAGGGCTGTGTGTTTGTGGGTGTGGGTGTCTGCCTTTTGGGGGTGTTGATCCTACTGCCGCCTGCAAAATGTCACCTGCTTGGCTAATAGTGTGTGTGTGTGTGTGTGTGTGCATGTGCGCTTTCATGGGGAATTGTGTGGCATTTTTTAAAGTTTTATTTTGAAAAACCCCAGAGAACAGAGTTCACCAAATATCCCTCTTGGATATTTTGGACTACAGTTCTCATTTGCCTCAGGCAGCATGGCCAGTGGCTGGGGAAGATGGTTTATGTTTATTTAAAAATGGTTGTTGTGAATGTTCTATTTATGTGAATGTGTCTGCCTTTTGGGGGTGTTGATCCTCCTGCCGCCTGCAAAATGTCACCTGCTTGGCTAATACTGTGTGTGTGTGTGTGTGCACGTGCGCTTTCATGGGGAATTGTGTGGCATTTTAAGTTTTATTTTGAAAAACCCCAGAGAACAGAGTTCTGTGTGTGTGTGTGTGTGTGTGTGTGTGTGTGTGTGTGCACGTGTGTGTGTGTGTGCTTGGCTAATACTGTGTGTGTGTGTGTGTGTGTGTGTGCACGTGCGCTTTCATGGGGAATTGTGTGGCATTTTAAGTTTTATTTTGAAAAACCCCAGAGAACAGAGTTCACCAAATATCCCTCTTGGATATTTTGGACTACAGTTCTCATTTGCCTCAGGCAGCATGGCCAGTGGCTGGGGAAGATGGGAGCTGGGGCCCCAAACATTTGGAAGGGCCCCGGTTGGGGAAGACTGCCCTAGAGGTTAAAAAACGTGGAGGTACTTATCATCAACGATATGTGATGAATGGTTTTATTGAGTTAACAAGCTTATTGTTTACAAAAAAAGAAATATTTTCAATATGTTTCTGTTTTGGCACTTTAATGGTAATTAAAATATTTAATTTGTTTTAATATAAAATTGCGTCTTCATTTTATTTATTTCCATAAAAAGGCCCACCAAAATCCTCAGCACCAGGCCCATAATGCTCTTAATCCGGCCCTGCATGGAGGCCACAGACTGGCACTGCCACCGTGATCCCGTTCCTCCTCCACCCACCTCCATGTGTACAGTTAATAGTCCGACTTTGGTTGTGTGAATAGGGTTTAGGTCTGCAGCCATCAACTGAACAGAAGCAATAACGGCCCCTTGAAAACTCTGGCTAAAGAATGACAGATCATCTATACTGGAGTGTGCCGGGCAAATCTATGATTGAGGTGAATCCTCCACATGAGCAATGTGGAGGCAGGCTGTGTATCACTTCTACCTCACCACATCTGGATCTGATCACCTATTTCCCTGCTGACAGTGGCTTGGGATGTGTGTGCATTATCCCTTCCTGGCTAGCATTATATTTGCCTTTGCCATTTTTGCAGACCTCCCTATAGAGGGGTCATTACACACACACGTGCCCTCTTCCTTGCCATTCCAAGGGCTGCTTAGGCATTGCTATTCAGTTTCAGGGGGTACTACTGAGTGATAAGGAAACAGTGATCCACAGCAGTGCCTCCACAGCAGCTTTTCTGGGTTGGTCTGGCTATGGCACACCCTGGGACCCGGTGTGACACACTTCCTCCCTGGTATGGTACCTACCCAGTACCCACGCATCATCACTTGGGGATCAAATCGTGCTTCACAACCATACTGAGTATCAACAAGTATTCTAACAAATGTGTGATATATTCAAGCTGTGTGTATATCGCACACGCACACGCACTGTGATAACTTAATCCTATGCATGTTTAGACAGAAAAAGTCCTACAACTCTCAACATTTCCCGGCCAGCATGCTGGGAGTTGTAGGACTTTTTTCTGTCTAAACAAACATAGGATTGTGCCTTAAGTCTCATTCCATATTGTTTTAAGTCTGTGCAGTTGTTGATTTATGTGTTTATTTACCAAAATATTTAATCCTGCCTTTCATTCTATAGACTGGAAAGGGTGACTAACAAAATGGGTGTTGTTATTTCTTTTTACTGATGTATTTTAATTGTGTTTTTAATCTGTTTTTATGTTTTAATTGTATTTCTGTTTTTATTTGAATGTTAGCCCCCTTGAGTGCCATTTTGGGCAGAAATGTGGAATATAAATTTAATTAATAAATAAATAAATACAATTCTTTTTTTAAAAAAAAACAAAAACAAACACAAGCCACCCCATCTGAGCATTCAACAGCAGTGCTGGATCTAAGAACACAACCAAACTGTGAGCCTGAGTCTAAGGGGGAGTGCAACACTGTCCAATCCAAGCTGTATATTTACTCCTGATTCCAACATATTCCTATTTAACAGTACTTCATTTTGTTGGGATTAAGCTTAAGTTTCTTTCCCCTTACCCAGTCCACCTCTGATCTGTACATATGTGCAAATTCAGTGACAGGCAAACAAGGCCATAGTTCATCATGGTATTCAACAGTGACGCATAGAGATACAGTCAACAGATGGGTTGTGTGTGTATCCAAAATGCAGGTAAATATTAGGATTCCATTAATGAACCATATGTTCACATCCTGTATTCCTTCCTCCATTGTTTTCATGTCAAGCTGGCCACTGTCCCACCTAGCGATATTTTGTAGGCTGGGTGGTTGACAACTGATTCTCCAGTATTATGCTAAATTTATCCTTGTTGGTCAAGGATCAAGTCTGTTGACTTCAGTTTAGAATAAGACTCATAAATGAGTCTCGTAAATGCTCAGGATGCAACCTTCCAAAGTTGGCATGCATTGGTTAGTTGTATTCTAATGGTTACTCCAGAATCCCCAGCTACAACTCCAGTAGATCGAGGGTACATGATACCATTGCAATACTGTCAGCAGTCTCACCACTAAATTCTAACACATCGAACGAACCCAACAGGCAAAGGAAGCCAAAGAGAAACAATAATAGCCGCAATTTATTTTAAGGAGAGTGAGGCGACGTGGTGGAAAGGAATCGCTCTAGGTTCAACGGGAGCTGGTTTTGCTTTGAATGATGACTTCTTGTGGCTGCGGTTCCCACAAGGACACTGTATCCTATATATGTCAAAATGAGCCAGGCCCTGAAATAGACCAAGTGAGGCTGGCAGGAGCTATTTTAATAGCTGGAGTTTGTTCCCTTTAAACTTTGTCTTGTGATAGAAGAAAGCAGCGGAGGAGAAAGAACAAGATTATTTTAACACACACACAGTGTTTGCTCCGAGCTGTGTCAACACACATTCCTACCACCAGTGCATGCAAAGATGTCTGTATATGTTATTGAGCCCTGTCGATCAGGCACCGGCTCTCAGCTCCCTGTAGAGCAGTGTTCTCCAACCTTGGGTCCCCAGATGTTTTTGGCCTACAACTCCCAGCATGCCGCAGCCAGCTGGCTGAGGCATGCTGGGAGTTGTAGGCCAAAAACATCTGGGGACCCAAGGTTGGAGAACACTGCTCTACAGGGAAGTACAGGCTATTCCTGCTGGGAGTTTGCCATAGCAGTCCATGATCCTCCTGGCATAGGACGTCACGTGATGCTGAAGGGCTAATACGGTGCTACTGAGGGATATGGAGACCGCTTCTCTTGGTCTGAAAAACTCCCTGGTGGCGGAGGCAATGTCCTCCCTCCATACCAGGAGTGGTAAACCTCTTTCAGCCCGAGGGCCGAATTCCATTGCAGAAAGGCTCTCTGGAGCTGCATTTCAGGGGTGGTTGGGACTGAAGGCAAAAGGGGCGGGGCCAAAGATGCCAGCATATTTTAGCTTACAGCTCTTACTGCCAATAACTACACCTCTTCAACTTTTTAGATTGGGAGGGGGGAACTTCACAAAAGCCAAGAAACCACCAAACAAGTGGTGTTTGGGAGAAAGGGGGTGGAGGTGGGGGACAGGGTGTGTGGCCACCTAGGGAACCTCAGTGGGTTGGATTTGGCCCCCAGGCCTGAGTTCCTGCATCCCTGCTCTATACCTGCAGCCTCTCCCCTGCCCGCCTGTATCCAATCTCTCAGCCTGCCGTCTCCCTGCCTCTCTCGGTCTGAGCACCTGACAAATACCTACCCAACCTCAAGGAAAACCAGAGGCTGTATTGTGTATGTCTTTGTGTTAAGGTACAGTAACCCGAATGGTTTGAACATCCCAGTTGTCACATTCAGCAATGGATGAAATGATAAGACAAGACGCCAGTTTTGGAAGCTTGCAGATGCGGACGTCCAGCTTGCCATCATAGCAGGCAGGGGTCCTGAGTTCATTACAGACTTCCTTGTTTTCTCTCCATGCTCAAAAGGACAAAATTATCAAACAGCTAAAGAAAGACACTGGGACACACACAGCCCTTTCCATATTAGTCACAAAGTTTGGCCATTATCTCTTGCCAAACATATAATCTCTTGTAACTATTGCCTACAACATGTTACATGACTCAAACTTTAATTATCTGCCTCTTACAAATCATTTTACAGATACACTTTTTGGTAAGAATACATCCGACCCACACATTCTTTGCCGTCATCAAACCACTTAACGCCGATGGTGCTCCAGCGCAAACATAATTGGGCCTAATTTGGGAGTTAGGAGGTTGGAGGATGCAAAACTTTTGAAAGCAGCAGGATGTGCTTCCCCCAAGCAAATTGATGAAATCATCCCACAACTCATCTAATCTGGAGAGAGAAGTAGCTCAACCTTCGCAACTGTCATCCAGGTTTTGTTGTTTTTTGCTACCTGTAAGAATATGTGAATTGTTGGGAGAAAAGATAGGGATTGGGTTTCAGGAATATTTCCGCTCCTGCAGGCATGATCTAAGCTGTTCAGGTTTACCTCACCGTGAGCCAAAAGTTATAGCACATGATGATGACAACAACAAAATCAACCACATTTATAGGCCGCCCTGTAACAGAAGTCTCAGGGCAGCTCACAAGAAATGAATAAAAGTAAAATGCAATAACAATACAAATATAAAACAGAGTAAAAACAACTTAAAGCTATGACAGATCAAATAATAAAAAGGGCATCACCTGGCACTGAAATGACACCAAAGTATATGCCTGATGAGCCTATCTGGGGAGAACATTCCACAGCCAAGTTGCCACCACTGAAAACGCCCTCTCTCCCATAGCCACTTGCCGCAACTTACTTGACAGGGGCATTCAGAGAAGGGCCTCTGAAGACGATCCCACCCCCTTTGCTTTCCGGCAGACCCCTGAACCACATGAAAAGCCTCTTCTTCTGAGGATTGGGGGACCCTCCTGAATGGGTGAGCTATGGCATAGGGGGATTGCTGAAGATCATCTTAAAATAGAGGACTGTCCAATGACAGCCCTTCAAAAAATGGATTGACTCTCCTCCACAGAGTAGGACACATGGTCCAGTTGTACAGAACTGATGCCAATTTTAATTTTTGAGAAATACTTCCAAATTTTTAATGTGGGAAAAATTGTATCACAGGATCTGGAACCAAATTAATCAAGAAGGCATCTGTTGTTCATTATTGCTAGGAAAGACAATTATGTGTTAGCAGGAGCAATTGAGCAATATAGTAGGAGAAGGCAGAGGAACTTGGAAGACAATGGCATGGCCCCTAGAGCTTTTATTTATGACAACATCCAATGAGTGATCCATGCTTGCTTGGGGTGGAAGTATGGTGTTAATTCTACTCTTGACATAAAGATCAAGCAGTGTTGTCAACACATATCCTTGCCTTTCAAACATTCCTTTGAATCTGGTGTCTGCCATCGACCCAACGAACTGGATTCTTGCCAGTAGGATTCCATAGAGCTGGGTTGCCTTTGGTTTCAAATTAGTTTTTAGTGTATTCCAAGAACAGGTGCACATGGTAGATGAGTAATAGCATGGGTCATGGGACTCAGATCCACATGACCACCATGCATGGTATGTGAATTACAATAGATAAAAGATTATTGCTCATTAGAGAGAAGCTAAAAGAATATGGGTCTGCCTATCCTTATGATTCTTCAGGTGATTGGCTTTGCACATCTTTATTAGCTTTTTGTAGTTGTGGTGCCAATGAAGGATTTCCTCCTTGTTTGTTTGTTTGTTTGTTTACTTACTTATTTATTTTTAAATGAGTCACTTTTCAGGGTTATGACCTCACAAAGCAGAGCATAAACAAGAACATGTTCAGATACAAGCAACAGTAGCCACCGTAGTAAGCACACAGAATACTTTGTGAAGCCAATTAGGAATTCAGTTAAAGGCAGCTTTAAGTCTTTAGCACTCACCTAAACACCTGCACAAGGGTCCAGGCATATGTTAATAGGAAGGGAGTATTGAAGTCAATGCTGAGAAAGCCATACATCTTGTGTACGCTCGCTTAAGGGATCTCAATGGTGGGCACTCGAGAAGGACACCTGATGTAGATTTTAGTGTATGGGCAGGATTATATGGATGAAGGTGGTCCTTAGCCCAGTCCCAAGCCATTTAGGACATTAAAGGGTAAGACCAGCACTCTGCACTGAGACTATGCACATTAAATGCAAAAGTATATTTAATGTCACATCTAGTCTAGCCCTCACACACCTGCATTTTTGGAGCTGAGACGTGTATCGCAAAATTCAGAGAAGTGCACAATCCAAAGGATAACTATGTTCCAATCCACATATTAGTCCCGGAAATGTGAATTAGATTGGTTGGTTTGCTTAAAGATGTGGACTAAGTGAAATTCTCCCCAGTCCATACCTGTATGTGCCCCTTCATTTAAAAAATGGATTCTCCCCACTTGATGTGTGAGTGGGGGAAGCCATGTGAATATAATAGATTTAAGGCACACTCCTATGTGTGTTTAGACAGAAAAAGGTCCTACAACTCCCTTCATTCCCCAGCCAGCCATGCTGGCTGGGGAATGCTGGGAGATGTAGGACCTTTTGCTGTCTAAGCATGCACAGGATTGCACTCTCATTGGTTTTGATTTGATTTGGTTTGTACCCTGCCCTTCTACCAAAAATGGTAAGGACCCAGACACTTTTTCAATAAACCAGGGACTGTGTGGTTTCTCATGCCATTTGTGCATTTATTAATGTTTTACACAGCACTTTGATTCCGGTGTGACTCAGCAGAACACTTAAAAGGTGAGAAGTTTATCTCTGTTTATCCATGTCCCTTTGAACACCCAGTAAAATCTCTCCTGTTTAGCGGGAGCAACCTGTGAAGAATTACAGCACAAAGTCAAATATTTGATATCTTTGTTCCTTTTTGTTATATGCCATGATAATGCAACTTAACTTGGTTAAAAGGCCAACTGCTAGACACAATTCTTTTATTATGCCAAGCAGTCTCAATAGTTGACTATTCTGGGAGTTGTAGGACTTATTTCTGTCTAAACATTCATAGGATTGCACCCTTAATGTTTTAGCACAGTTTTAATGCTGATTTTTAAAATGTTTTTCTATGGTATTATTGTTTCATTTTGATTGGTTGTACCTTGGTAATTTTTGTGGAAAGGCAGTATAAAAAAATTAGAAATACAATAATAACCATCATTGGGTTCATTAAATGTTAAGTACAGCCATTAGAAAAGAATAACTTTAATATAAGAAGCTAACCGTTTCAGCTATTGCAACTCATGTTGTTATTCATAGTTCCCTGTAAGGGCCCATCCTACATGTTCTATTTTCCTAGCCATGTAAGGGATTCCTAACACTGTTCTAATGTGCATTACTGCTGACCTGCAGTGCCCAATGACTCTACATCATGTATCTCTGTATACAGCCCTTCTCATACAGGAGGGGTGTTGAACCTCTTTCAGACCGAGGGCCAAATTCAATTTCAGAGAAGCTCTCGTGGGCTTCGTTCCAGCCGTGGGCAGGGCCAAAAGCAAAAGGGGCAGAACCAAAATAGCAAACATACCAGCATATTTTTTTAGCTTGAAGCTCTGACTGACGGACCGTAACTAAACCTTAGGATTCATAGATTATAGAGTTGGAAGGAGCCTAGAAGGCTATCAAGTTCAACCCCCTGCTCAATGCAGGAAACTAGAGGAGGGGTCTCCCATCCAAGTAAAAACCAGGCCTGACCCTGCTTAGCTTTCCATGCTCAGACAAGCTGAGCCAGCGTGAGCCACAGGCCTATACAGAGACATTTCAACCTTTTAGAATGGGTGGTGGATACTGCACAAAAGCCAGGGAAACACCGAACAATCGGTGATTGGAGGGGAAAGGGGAGGAGCCAGGGGACCCCAAGAAGGCCGGATTGGGACCCCTGGGGGGCTAAATTTGGCCCCATGGCTTGAGGTTCTGTACCTCTGATGGAACTTGACTTTTAGCAGAGTGTGTGTGCGGGTTAGGAGATTTATAATCCTTGTCTGTGTGCCTGCACTCGCCTGTACAATCCACACACAGAGCTTCTAGATATCTGTCTCCCTCCTCCCGCAGCAGTGTGCAGCGTGCAGCGTGTGTGCCAGTGAACCAGCCTGGCTGCTCCATTGCAGATTAATCCATGGAATCAGGAAACACTCTGTAAACACCACAGGTCTATTTCTACCTGTTTATTCACTTAGCAAGTAAAGTTCTACAGACTAGTATACATTTCCTAGTTACAGTCCATGTGCAGAGTATAAATGCATAGCAAGCATTACATTCAGTGGAGTTGAGTTGTGCTCACTCCACTGCAGCAAAGACGTTACATTGTAGCAGTAACAAGTCCAGCATGCATCACCAAGAAGGTGAAGAAGAAGAAAGAAACAGTTCAGCTTCTCTCTAAAATGGCTCCAGACAGACAACAAGTTAACACGTCATCAGAACATACAAACCATGTGACTAGCTCATATTGTTCTCACACTCAAGTAACCCCTGCGAAAACACGAGATTCTAGAAAGACATAATAAACCTGTTTACCCGCCATTCTGTTCCTTCCATGTGTAAACAGTGTGCCACAGCTGGTAATGTGATACATATCCCAACATCCCCCTTACTAGCTGAGTACATATTGTTTACATTTGCTCAATGAGGCCTAGCGCCTTCATTAGCTCCCTGGGTCTTACTACAGGCAATTGTTTTGTGAAAAGATCTGCCACCATTTCCCCTGTTGCACAGTATTTTAGAGTTACCCACCCTTTCTGCACACAGTCCTTTACATGAGAGTAATGAACATCAATGTGCTTGGTTCTTGGCTTACATTTTTCATTTTGTGCCATGCATATGCAAGCTTGGTTATTTTCAAAAATTGTAACAGCCTTGCCTACTGGTAATTGCAGATCAGTAAACAATTGTTTGAACCATTCAATCTCATTGCATGCTTGAGATAAACTGATGAATTCAGATTCTGCGCTAGATACAGCCACACAAGATTGTTTACGTGTATACCAGTCAATTGAACTTTTATCATACATTATCACAGTCCCACTTGTAGACTTTCTATCTGTAGCAGACCCCCAATCAGCATCAGTGTACACACAAAAACCTCCCTCTGTGTGTGATGACAATTTCAGTTTGCAATTCATGGAACCTTTTAAATATCTTAACACACATTTTACAGCTAGCCAATCATACATAGAAGGATTTTGGGTTTTCCTGCTAAGTATGTTTACAGCATTGCTGATGTCTGGCCTACTCACATTTGCCAAATAAAGCAGGCTTCCAATAATACTTTGATATTTTCCAATATCCTCAAATTCAGTGTTATCTGTGTGTTTTTGATATTCAAGAGTCATTGGAGTGGTAACTGGGTTACAATTCTCCAATCCATGAATTTCCAGCAATTTCAGAATTTTTCCACTTTGTTCAACCAAGAAAGAACCTTCCTCATCCTGGGATAATTGCATTCCAAGATAATGTTTCACCAAACCTAGATCTTTCAGTTCAAAGTGTGCTTGCAATTCTTTTGCAATTTTGTCTTTTTGACTTACTGATTCTGTTATCAGCAATATATCATCAACAAAGACTAACAAATACACCCAATGTCCCAGTTCTGTGTGACATGTGTACAGACAGTGATAAGCCTTGCTTTGTTTGAATCCCAAACTAATCAAAACTCTGTCTAGTTTTTGGTTCCAGCACCTAGCTGCTTGCTTCAGCCCATATATGGATTTGTGCAAACGACATACAAGACTGGGATTTTCTACAAAACCTTTTGGTTGCACCATGTAGATTTCCTCTTGTAAATCACCATATAGGAAAGCAGTTTTTACATCAAAATGAAATGCCATCATTTTTCTTTGTGCTGCCAATTTCAACAACAATCTTACAGTTGCATACCTTGTTGTTGGTGCAAACACGGAATCAAAATCTACCCCATGTTTTTGTGCAAATCCTCTTGCCACGAGTTTTGCTCTGTACCTTTCTCCCTGCCCCTGGTGATTTGTTTTCACCTTGTACACCCATTTACAGGTGATGGCCTTTCGCCCTACAGGTAAAGATACCAGACTCCATGTTTTGTTAACATGCATTGCATTGATTTCATCCCGCATGGCCTCAAACCAATCATTTCTCACTGCTGGTTCCATGCTTTGGATTTCCTCAAAATTTTGAGGTTCTAAAGCTATTTTGAGAGCTTTATGTACAACAGTTTTCCCACTTTGGAATTCATCCTGATATCTAACAGGTGTTTTGCGTTCTCGGGTTGAACGCCTTAGAGATTGTTCACCTCCCTCCCGTTCCCCAGATATCTGCCCAGTGGCCTGTTCTGTTTCAGAAACTTCCTGCTGTGTGTTTGCCATTGAATGCATTGGCAATTCCACTAGCTGTTTCTGTTCATGTGTTTGCTCGTGAAAGATCACATCTCTGCTCAGAATTACCTTGTTGTGTTGTGGTGACCACAATCTGTAACCTTTTGTTTGTCCATCATACCCCAGCAGAAAACATTCAAAGCTTTTAGCCTGTATATGAACAAAACATTTACACCCAAAAATATGCACGTGTGCTATCTTTGGCCTCCTCCCATGAAACATTTCATATGGAGTTTTCTCAGTTATGGAGTTAGGTAACCTGTTCAGCAGATAGTTTGCATTGGACAGTGCATCCCCCCAGAAATGTTTTTTTAATTGTGAGTCAGCTAATTGAGCCCTCATAATTTCCTGTAGCGTTCTGTTCCTTCTCTCAGCTACGCCATTTTGAAAAGGTGAGTTTGGGGCCGTGATTTTGTGCTCAATGCCCCCACTTTCCAAGAATTGCTTGAATTTTGTACTCATGTACTCTCCCCCACCATCTGTGAGCAATTCACCTATGGGGTATTGTTTGAATCTGTTCCCAGCCCATTTCACAAATGATTCAAATCTCTCTCGAACCTGAGACTTATTTTGCAAAAGATAAACAAATCCAAATCTTGAATAATCATCAACAAGAGTCATGTAGTACCTATTTCCCCCATAGCTGTCTTCAAATGGTCCAGCAACATCAGAGTGTACTAGCTCAAATATTCTTGTGCTCACTCTATCACTGTGTTTCTGAATGTTAGTTCTGTGCGACTTTGCCTTACTGCATACTTCACATTCCACATAATTAGAACAAGGTTTCATTTTCATGCCCTCACACAGACCCTGCATCTTTTCAATGCTCCTGTAATTGGCATGTGCAAAACGCTTATGGAAAATATGCACACAATTATCATGGGGTTTACAATTTGCATACTTTACACTCTCATCATGTGTTACAAATGGATTTATAACATACAGAGAATTCTGCAAATCACCTTTTGCACAGACTGTCCCTTCACGTGAAATCACACATGTACTGTCTGAAAAACACATTTCATAACCATTTTGAGCTAATTGGGAAATACTTATCAGATTTGTATCCAGTTCCGGAACAAACAATGCCCTTTGTTGACCCAAAGTAGTAAATTCAATTGTTCCTGCTGCTGAAACATGTATACGGGAATTAGTTTCCCGTCAGCTAATTCCACATGCTGATTTGTACATCCATCTTCTTCCAGAGATTGGAACAAGTTCCTGGAGTTGGTCATGTGATGTGACGCTCCAGAGTCTAAAATCCAAATGTTGTTTGCAACCCCCACCCTTGCAATCAAACTTTTGCCCGTTTTAACTGCCTCCTCAGGTGTGCTGGTTGTCTCCTGTTTGGTTTTTTTCTTTCTCTGTTTGACCTTTGTACAGTCCTTTTTCAGATGCGATGTAGATCCGCAACTAAAACATTTTCTCACTTTTAAAGCGGCGGCCTGGGTTACTCCCAGCTTGTTATTGTTTGCTTGGCTGTTTGCCCCATCAGCCTGATTTTCTACAAACTTTCGACCAGAGTTGTTCCTCTTTCCCTGCCGTTTCTTTCTCCCACTCAGAAAGAAGTTTGCCTGACACATATTCCATGGTCAGATTCTGATCTGGCTAGCCCTCCATCAAAGTGACAATTGTGTCATAAGATGAGTCCAGACTTGATAACAGAATAGAGATCTGATTCAATGGGTCAATAGTCATTCCTTGAGCTCTCAGTCTGTTAAACAAGCCTCTCATGGTGCTCAAATGCTCTGGCATAGAGCCACCTGGTTGCAAGCTTAATTTATACAGCTTCCGTGCAAGCAAAATTCTGCTCCCAGCTGTTTGCATCTGGTACATGTGCTGTAACACTTCCCAGATCTCCCTTGCAGTGTTTTGTTCTTGGATAAAAGGCACCTGTGAGCTTTCAACAGATAAACACAAAATTGCCTTGGCTTTATCGTCACGCTCCTTCCATTCGTTGTATGCCTGGTCCCCCACTGCAATTGGATCTTGTGTTACTACAGTCCAGAGTCCCGCATGGGTTAAATAATGCTGCATTTGAAAATTCCACAGTACATAGTTCGACCCATTTAGCCGTTCCACAATCTGTGGATTCAGAGATTGTGCAGCCGCAGCCATCTCTGTGACCGGGGGATTTCCCTCCTCCCCTCCAGAAATGTCGGCTTCACTTTTCTCTCTCTGAGCTTTCGGCCTTGAAAAGAGCCTTCAAACTGTCTATGTCTGCCAAAAAACTCTCTCCCCTTTCGTCCCCCTTACCGGCCGAAGTTCCAGGAGAGATTTCTTCCTCTTTGATGATGTCTTCTGCCTCTGCCATTAATCACTGCAATCTCCGGTGTCGAATCTGTTGCGACCCGCTCTGGTTCCGACCCGGTTCTGGAGCTGGTTCTGGATCTGGGCCCATAACCTTGATGGAACTTGACTTTTAGCAGAGTGTGTGTGCGGGTTAGGAGATTTATAATCCTTGTCTGTGTGCCTGCACTCGCCTGTACAATCCACACACAGAGCTTCTAGATATCTGTCTCCCTCCTCCCGCAGCAGTGTGCAGCATGCAGCGTGTGTGCCAGTGAACCAGCCTGGCTGCTCCGTTGCAGATTAATCCATGGAATCAGGAAACACTCTGTAAACGCCACAGGTCTATTTCTACCTGTTTATTCACTTAGCAAGTAAAGTTCTACGGAGTATACATTTCCTAGTTACAGTCCATGTGCAGAGTATAAATGCATAGCAAGCATTACATTCAGTGGAGTTGAGTCGTGCTCACTCCACTGCAGCAAAGACGTTACATTGTAGCAGTAACAAGTCCAGCATGCATCACCAAGAAGGTGAAGAAGAAGAAGAAGAAGAAGAAGAAGAAGAAGAAGAAGAAGAAGAAGAAGAAGGAAACAGTTCAGCTTCTCTCTAAAATGGCTCCAGACAGACAACAAGTTAACACGTCATCAGAACATACAAACCATGTGACTAGCTCATATTGTTCTCACACTCAAGTAACCCCTGCGAAAACACGAGATTCTAGAAAGACATAATAAACCTGTTTACCCGCCATTCTGTTCCTTCCATGTGTAAACAGTGTGCCACAGCTGGTAATGTGATACATATCACAACAACCTCTGCTATACAGTTTGGTTCTGATGTGCTCCATTCTAAGGTTAGGGATGAGGTGAAATTTCCCTATAGAAAATGTCAAAATCAAAAGTCAGGCAATACCTTCATTAGGACCAACACAATGAGCACACATTTGGAGATCAATTAGCAAGTCAGCCCCCCACCTCCACCCTGAGAAACAAGGGGCAAAACTTTCTCACACCATTGGGGCAGTGACGTCAGTTTCCATGCTTTTTAATGTGTGTGTGTGTGGGGGGGTGCCACAGGCAGCAACAGCAGAACTCCAGTAAACAGGAGTTCCAGCAGCCTCCTCACCCCCCATAATGCCCCAGATGTATCATCATTCTGAGGGTTTGTGCAGGAGAGATGACAGCTGCTGCCACCATAATACATCATCATCATCATCATCATCATCATCATCATCATCATCATCATCATCACAGTCCTCTGTGAAATTGTATGGATTTGCAGCACGAATGACTGGTCCTCTCCGAAACTGTGTGGATTCACAAGGATAGCAATAATGAAAATGGTGGTGGTCCCTACATTTTGATGGTGCTGATCATCACAAAAAGTAAAACCCCTGGAACTTCTTTTGCTTGAGAACTGAATACCACTTACAAAGCTGCTATAGCATTTGGGAAGAATGTCCAGATAGGCATACACTCAGCAAGGAAACCACTTCCTCCTTGCTCCCTGACAGAGGCTGCTGTTTGAGGGAGCACGCCTTCCTTCTAACACGTTGAGGTGAATGATAACTGCCAGATGCAAATCACACCAGCTTGAAAAATCAACCTGTCCCACCACATGGGCTTCTCTTATCACTGCAGCCTGTCTAATGTGATAACCCAATAAATCTCTCTCGGATATCCACAAGAAGCATTTCCTTTACATGTCAAGCACAGGGGAACAATAATGAAAATTTCACTTTGAAAAATGCTACAGGGCACCTTTTAAAATCAAAGATGAATGCCTTGTCAGTCTCAGGCAACACCAGAACTGATTTGCAGTCAGATGTTTTTTAGTTGGGTGGGTAATATTGCACTAGAGGGGGTAAAATTCATGTGGCATAACTTATCATCATCATCAGGCGATCACTCGTGACCGAGTAAGATTGTCTTCCGGGATAAAAGGAGGAAATTCTAAAGAAGATTGTGTAGACTCTAGCGATGGGTCCGTAAGTGACTGTGGAGGCCAATTCTAGATCCACACAGCTTCCCACAGTGAGGACACAGGTTACCAGATAGAAGATGGTCCTGTAAAGGATTCATTTGACGTGCTTTTCGCTTAGCACGTTTCTCCCTTTCACCTTGCACTCGGGCTTCTTCAAAGTCCATGGAACCTTTGTGAAAGGCCAACCTCCATTTAGATCGTTCATGGGCCAGAGCTTCCCAGTTTTCGATGTTTATATTGCATTTTTTTAGATTAGCCTTATGAACATCTTTAAACCTCTTATATTGACCACCGATATTCCGCTTTCCATCCTTGAGTTGGGAGTAAAGTAACTGCTTTGGGAGACGGCAGTCAGGCATTCGAACAACATGACCGGTCCACTGAAGTTGGCGTTGAAGGATCATTTTTTCAATGCTAGTAGTCTTTGCTTCTTCCAGTACACTGACATTTGTTCGCCTATCTTCCCAAGTAATTTGCAGGATTTTCCGGAGGCAACGTTGATGAAACCTTCAAGGAGGTGGAAGTGACGTTTATAGATAGTCCATGTTTCGCAGGCATACAATAAAGTTGGTAATACAATGGCTTCATAAACCAGTGTTTTGGTCTTCTTACAAATATCCCGATCCTCGAACACTCTATGTTTCATTCGAGAAAATGCGGCACTTGCGGAGCTCAGACGATGCTGGATTTCACTGTCGATGTTAGCTGTAACAGAAAGATAGCTGCCAAGATAGAGAAAATGATCGACATTTTCCAGTATTGTCCCGCCAAGCTGGATAGATGGCATCACCAAAGGATTGGCTTGCACTTGCTGATGAAGCACTTTGGTTTTTTTGATGTTAAGTGAGAGACCAAGTTTTTCGTATGCTTCTGCAAAAGCATTTAGGATAGTTTGGAGATCATCCTCTGAATGTGCGGAGACCACATTATCATCAGCATACTGAAGTTCCACAACGGAGGTTGTAATTACCTTACTTTTTGCTTTCAGCCTGCTGAGATTAAAAAGCTTTCCATCTGTTCGATATATAATTCCCACACCGGTGGGAAGTTTCCCCTTGACAAGATGTAAAACCATGGCGATGAAAATGGCAAATAATGTTGGGGCGATAACACATCCCTGTTTAACACCTGATCCCACTTTAAATGGAGCACCATGAGAGCCGTTGTTGTCCAAAACCGTTGCCGTCATGTTGTCATGGAGAAGTCGCAAGATATTCACAAATTTATTGGGGCATCCAATTTTCATAAGGATAGTCCAGAGAGCTGTACGGTCTACAGTATCAAAGGCCTTAGCCAAATCAATAAATGCCATATAAAGGGGTTGATTTTGCTCCCGGCATTTTTCTTGGAGCTGACGTGCAGTAAAAATCATGTCTACTGTCCCTCTAGAGGGGCGGAAACCATATTGAGTTTCAGGGAGGATCTCTTCTGAAATAGATAGAAGACGGTTTGCGAGAATCCTAGCAAATATTTTACCTGCGGTTGCTAAGAGAGAAATGCCCCGATAGTTTCCACAGTCTGTTCTATCACCCTTCTTAAAGAGGGTGATAATTATGGCATCCCTGAAGTCTTCTGGGATCTCTTCTCTTATCCAGATTTTTTCGATGAGTTTATGAAGATGTTGTACAAGTTCGGGGCCCCCCTTCTTTAAAGATTTCAGCAGGAATCCCATCTGGTCCACTAGCTTTGTTGTTCTTCATTTGATTAATGGCTTTTTTTACTTCATCCAAAGTGGGGAGTATTGCAAGTTCCTCTTTAATTTGTTTTTGCGGGATTTGCGAAAAAATCTCATTATCCACCTTAGATTTACGATTTAAAAGGTCATAATAGTGCTCTTTCCAACGCAGTGCAATAGACTCTTTGTCTTTTAAGAGTTTGGTGCCATCTTTTGATTGTAAAGGGTTTGTACCATAGGTTTTTGGTCCATAAATGGCCCTTGTGGCCTTAAAAAAGCCCCGTGCATCATGAGATTCTGCAAGTTGTTGAATTTCTTCAGCTTTCTTTTTCCACCAAGCGTTCTTAAGTTCTCTTGTTCTTCTTTGGACCTCAGCCTTTGCGCTAGCGTAGGTTTTTTTCTTGGCAGCGCAGTTAATATCATTTTGCCATATTTGGAAGGCTTTCCTTTTTTGGTCAATTATATATTTAATCTCATTGTCATTTTCATCAAACCAATCCTGATGTTTCTTAGTTTCATATCCAATAGTTTGTTCACAAGCTGCAGTAATGGAGGTTTTCAGCTTAGACCAATGGTCCTCAATGTTGTCAGGAGGTTCCGTAGGTAGATGTTCCTTAAGACGTGATTGAAGACGAGTTTGCTTAATAGGATCTTGAAGGACTTGGATGTCCCCCATCTCTGTGGGGGAAGAGATGCATCACCTTTTTTTGCAGGAGGCCAAGGCAGTGCCAAACACTACACTGTATTCAAGCAGCTGGCGAATATATCTGCTTGATTATGTATGAAATATCCTTTGCGAAAGGATGCATTTCACACCTGTGTTCATGAACACAAAGAGTCAAAGAAATTCAGTCAAAGAAATTCATTCAGATCCTCTAAAATTAGAATAGCAGAATCTAGAACTAAAAAAGGAACTGAAAAGTCCATTGTAGCCCGGAGCCACAATGGATTGTATCCAATGTTAGTCTAACTTAAGTCCCATTGATTTCAGTGAGTCTACTCTAAGTAGGACTACTTATGTTCATATGTTGTGTTCTTATGTTATCAGGGACCCCACTCATGCAGGATTCACAATCATGTAGACCCCATGCACATACAGCTGTATGCATTTAGGGTCCTCTTGAATATGGGGACATTGGGGGGGGGAGCCAGTGGGTGTCCTAACATCAAGGAACACATTCAGCAATTTCACCACCATTTTAATTATGATCCACTTCCACTGTCCCGGCTGTGTCTGGGTGACAATACCCAAGATGCTGGTCATCACAGGGCAGAAGCTCTGCCACATTGAATGTGGCTGTGCACACATGCAGTACGGCTGCTGCACATACATGACCTTAAGCATTTTGCCACACACATATCTGAGGTAGAGTGGAAGCCCTGCAATGACTTGTGCTCCCTAATCTGTTGGTCTTGCTTTGAAGCCATCCCGAACAGAAGCAACAATCACTCACACTAGGATTAGCATGCACTCCTTACAGCATATGCCTATGCATGTGCACTCAGAGGTAAGCCTCACTGGGGCTTCCTACTAAGTGTGTTTGGAACTGCAGCCTTAGTAATGATTCAGCAATCGCATCTGTGCCAACACTACTAACCCCCCATGCCAAATATTAGCTCTCAAAATGAGGATTTTGGTTTTGTTTGTCAGTGATTGTAGCTACAATACCTAACCAAAGGCCACGTCATGTACTGAATTTTCCCGTGCGGTCATGTACTGAATTTTCCCGTGCGCTACAATAATCCAATCAGAAAACTTGGTACAAAGGATAGCTAATCTTTTCCACCAAACATTTCCCTTGGCTTAATGCAGTCAATGGAAACATTTTGTATAAAAAGGAGTTGTTGTTTTCCTCATCAATGACATCAGAGGGTGAAAAATGTTTACCTTGCAGATAGGGCAGGGTTTCAGATTACCACCTAGATGGTATAAGAAATGCAAAAATTGTTGTGATTAGCCCTGGAAAAGAAGATAAGCTTCAGGAATCGATTAAAAGTGACAGAAGGGAGTGGCCTGGATTGGGTGCATGGCATGGGGAGTGACCCTCTCCTGCACCACACAATATTTTGAAGGCACAGTTGATCTGCGTACTGCTTACATTATCTCTGTTAGCTTCAGTAGCTTCAGAAAGAAACTCTTTTGATTCAGAAGATGTGAATGAGGTGGAAGGAGACATCGCAGCAATGTCAGCATAATGTCATTAGTATTATATACAGATAGAAACAGACATTACTCCCTCTAATAGCAAACTCAAGTTGGTGAGTGCCAACAGGATTAGAGCCAAAACAAGGCCACTGAGGAACAAGGGGCAGGTACCAGAATGTTCAGGGGAAATCGGAGGTTTGCAGAAATATTTTTTTAAACTAAAAGCAAAAACTCAAAAACCCAAATGCCTCCTCCCTCCCCCCCAAAAACCACAGTGCAATGAAGACTGAGCATGCTCGGCAGCCGCAGAATGTTGAGGGTTAAAAACACAGAGGGAGAGAAAACTGGGGCTGGGGGAGTGTAATGGCCTGCTTAAAGTGGGCATGCATGGCTGGCTGGAAACCTAAAGAGGAGTACATACCCTCCAATTGCCCAGAATTTGCAGGGACAGTCCCACAAACACTTAAGCCATCATGCTTCTTACTTTGTTATGCAGAGTCCCGATTTGTTATGCAGAGCCCAGAATTCCCCTGCCTCCTCCCGCAAGCTATTTACTTAGCTGTGATTTTGCCCATGGACCCTTTAAGCAGGAAGGGAACAGACCGAGCGTGTGTGTGTGTGTGCGCGCGAGTGCGTGCGTGCACGCTGCGCTCTACCTGCAGCCTCTGACCAGGCCCCCTGGTAAGTAAGTAAGACCCATTGAAGACATTTGTACTTACTCCTGAGTAACTGTGCATAAGATTGCACTGTTTGTTTTAACTTAATTCAAGTTAGTTAAATTCTGTAAGATTTAATGTTTTAATGTTTCTTTAAATTTTAATTGTGTGAATAGAACACAAAAAGTGCTTTAAACTGGGGCCTTTCCACAATAACAAACAACAACAAAGCTGTTCAGCCCCTCAAAGTTACTCCTTGTGCTTAAAAACCAGAGTTGTAGCGGTGTTGGAGCAAAATGCTGAAGGGGCTCAAAACCCCAATGTGTCTTTTTGTATTTCCCCCCACCCAAAAATTCCCCCTCCTCCGCATCTCCTTTTCTTCTCCTTCTCCAACTGCCCTGAAAATGCGGGACCAATCCTGACAATTTTAAAACAAAAAGAAAGAGATTGCCCTGCAAGCACTGACACACACCCCCATGAAAAACACCGGATATCAACAATTAAGGGTTTAACGAATGTAAAAATAAATAAATACAAAAGCCACTAATAAAATATTATAAAATAATATTTTATAATATAATAATGTAATAATTATAATATATAAGATTGTGTGTGTTTCCTCTAATAACTTTTGTACTTGACCATGCCCTTTGGTTGCTTGGCCACACCCTCATGTTGCCTGGCCACGCCCTCTTGATCACACCTTCATGTTGCTTACCTCTTACAAATTCACATGTGTGTCCCTATTTTCATCTGTGAAATGTTGGAGGGTATGGGAGTATTCCTGTTAGGAGGTGAGGACACCATTTTTTGTTGCAGGCCCCAGTTACAAACATAAAATTACATGGGTACAACGGTTGATGTACCCTCGCTTAGCAATTTGAGTGATGAAAGAAACCATAGAATTGGACCATTAGTACTGGGTTTTAGATCTACTCGCTGCTGAGGTGCAATCAACACTGCAAAATATGTTGCAAGGCCTGCTGGTCGGCCTCATCAAATATAGACAATTCTAAAATTGTGGATGCTTGAATGGCTCAGGTTTCCATTTCTGACTGAGGGAATTAAATGCACATTCTCATGTGCTGGCAGTTTGTCAGAACAGTTAGGCATTAATTTGTGTGGTTTTATAATTGCTATACATTCAGTGAGAGATTAGAAAGAACAGACATTTATAGCAGAGCTGTGGAATGTAAAACACTCACAGGAAACTTCTCCCAGCCAAGACCAGCACCAGGCCACTTCAACCCCACACCCGAGCCCACTGCTCTGCAAGTTCATGAGGCAGAATACCTCTTAGAGCCAAGCACATGATGGAGCAGAATCAAGCACTTTATTCAGCAGTTCCGGTTACTGCAATGTTTATTTTCTTCTAATGTGAACGGGATGAGACAACAGAAAAAAACAGACTAGCTGTTTTCAACAGTTGAAAAGCTCTAGAACTAGGGTGGTCATTTATGCATCAACAAAAAAGAGGACCAAAGAGGTCACAGATTTGTGTAAAATGTGCACATGCTAATTTATACAAATAGATGCAAATTTAGAAATAATTACTATAATTTAAATACAATACACCAGAGATGGCTGCCATGGGAGACATGGCAAAGGACAAGTAACCTGCCCAAAATACTGAATACAAGGCAGAGATAGGGTCTGTGCTCAACACACTAAACAACTCATTTGAACCCACAGATTTCAGCACCAATGGAAACCTATTTCCCATAATGCAAACTTTTTATCCCCCATCCCCTGTTCTACCAGCCAACTCATTCCACCCTATCTCTTTCTCTCTCTCACTCTGGATCACTTTCCATAGATTCTCTCTCTCTCACACACACACACACACACACACACACACGATGTATCCATCATACAAGTAGAAGGGCTAGGGCACCTTGCC
Source organism: Shinisaurus crocodilurus (assembly GCA_021292165.1). Taxonomy (NCBI): domain Eukaryota; kingdom Metazoa; phylum Chordata; class Lepidosauria; order Squamata; family Shinisauridae; genus Shinisaurus; species Shinisaurus crocodilurus. The sequence goes on along the minus strand of CM037879.1, from coordinate 72,834,323 downwards.
GGGCACCAAGGAACCTGTCCGGGGGTGCACTGGTGCCCATGGGCACCACGTTGCCTACCCCTGAGCTATGGGGTCAAGCCTGGTTATTACTTGGATGGGAGAGCCCTGCTCTAGTTTCCTGCATTGAGCAAGGGGTTGGACTCGATAGCCTTGTACGCTCCTTCCAACTATGAAATCTATAATCTATTAAAAGCAAAACTGGGTGTTATAAGTATGGGAACAACGGTATCCTATCCTGACTGTAGGATATGCAGGAGGAGAGACCAGTGGGTGACTTTTAACATTAAATAGTAGTTGTAATAGTATTTATTATTTATAGCATGCTTTCCTACAGCATAGTATAATATTAAATATTGTACAACAATCTAAACACACACACACACACACAAATCATAAGACACTGATAAAATCTATAGTGCGACCATATATTCACATTGACAAGCATGGAGCAAACAGTTCGCAGTGAGCAGTTTGCATGAAATGTCTCTCTCATTCTCAGCCTGGGACAGTTGTAAATGTCTGCTCAAAAAACAAACCAGGTCTTTATTTGTCAGTAAAGTTCAAGAGCGGTGAAATAAAAAGGGGGGTGGGGGTGGGCTAGTGCAAAATGTAAACATTGATTACAAAAACAAACATGCGGCTTGCATGGCACACTTAGGCACATTGTTACTCCCTTGCTCATAAGTGTGGACGGAACAGAGCAGGATGCGCACCCAAAAAAAGCACTAGACCCACCAAAGTGTAGAAAGCTGGTTGCAATTCCACACGCAGCTTCCAGTGGAAGAGCAATGACTGGGTAGGGCTAAAAGCCTGCAGTCTAGAAATGTTTCTAGCCATGAGCAGGGCATCAAATAGCTAGCTGGGTCCGGGAGCACACCCAGCATATTAACCTGATCCCTCAGGGGCAGTGTCACCCTGTCCGGTACAGAAACCCCAGTGACCCGAGGACATGTGTTTCTCTAACCATCAATATTTGTGTGTTGTCTGGATAACACTTCAGTCTACTCTTCCTCATCCAGCCTATGAGAGAATCCAGATACTTGCACAAGGAACTAACTGCTGCTCCTGGCCCAGTGTGAAAGAAATATACAGGCCAGTGGCTTACGCTGGCTCAGCTTGTCTGAGCGTGGAAAGCTAAGCAGGGTCAAGCCTGGTTATTACTTGGATGGGAGAGCCCTGCTCTAGTTTCCTGCATTGAGCAAGGGGTTGGACTCGATAGCCTTGTACGCTCCTTCCAACTATGAAATCTATAATCTATTAAAAGCAAAACTGGGTGTTATAAGCATACTGATGATGACATCTCTGTCTGAACTGTTTATCACCCCTGGTGGCTGCAAGTATATGTGTCCGTGCGCGCACACTACATACGGTGGAGCATCTTGCTCCATGAGGCTTTGGCTCACTTCTGCCATATTGTGGAGACATTTTTGTTCTGGCAGGCTTTTAAACACTCGTTGTGTTTAATCTGATGTAGTTGCCTCATGTAATTTTGTTTTACAGTAATACCTTGGATTGAAAGCATAATTCGTTCCGGAACTGTGCTTGTAATTCAAAACACTCTTATATCAAAGCGAGTCTCTGGCGGGCGTGAGCGGGGCCTATTTCGGCCCGCTATGCCCGCTCGAGGCGAGTGGTTACATCCCTATCTTGTCTTGCAAGACGTCGCTTGTTTATCAAGTCAAAATTTATTAAAAAATTTTGCTTGTCTTGCAAAACGCTCTCAGACCAAGTTACTTGCAATCCAAGGTATTACTGTATATACGACTGCATTATGATATATTGTGATTTTACGTTTTCTAAGCCACCCTGAGTAATGCCTTAGAATTAGAAGGGCAAGGTAGAAATGTTTATATACATAAAATAAATTCTATACTGGGGATGATGGAACACTTCGGTACCCCATAAGATAGCTTCAAGGGGATAGAGTAGCAGCCACCCAACACTGAAACCTATACAGGTGAAGCTGGAACAACTGCAGAACAATGCCCTCAGGTGGCCCAGAAGGTTTTGATGGGCCACCATATCCAAGCCTGCTGAGGAGGGTGTTTGGGAGAAGCAGCCAAAATATATACCTTGATGCATTTATGCAGTGAACACGATCCGTGGTTTAGTAGTGAATTCAAAGCCATAAACAAGCCATAAATAAAACCAGGGGTGCAGAAGCTCTGGCCCGGGGGCCAAATTCAGCCTGCTTGGGGGCCAAACTCAGCTCTCTGCACTTTCCCCAATGGCCACACCCCCTTCTGTTAGCCACCCTTTCAATCTATAGCAGGGATGTTGAGCTTCAGGTCCACAGGCCAAATCTGGCCCACCTTGGCCCAATCCTGCCCACCGGGGTTTCCTAGATGGCTATGTCCCACCCCATCCCCTTCCCCTGCCTGCCGACTGTTTGGTGGCTTCCTGGCTTTTGCGTGCTTTCCCCCCTCTCCTAAGGCTTAGTTATTGGCAGGTGGAATGTTAAGCTAAAATAGGCTGGTATTTTTTGCATTTTGGCCCTGCCTCTTTTGACTTTGGCTCCACCCACCACACCAAATTAGAGTTCAGCCCTTTAGGTCACCCCAGGCAAATGCAGAGGGCATCCTCACCAGATCTTAATATCCGGGCAGATGCATAAGGGGGAAAGGGAAAAGGAAACCAATACAAGCAAAATTCTGTTTAAAAGCGACGTCTTGCAATACAAGTACTGTAGTACGGCTTAAATTAAAAATCTCTGTACAAATTTTTTTGGGGGAATTTCGTTTTGATATAAGAGTGTTTTGGATTACAAGCATGTTTCCGGAACGAATTATGCTCTCAATCCAAGGCATGACTGTGTATATATATATATATGACCACCATTTTGTATTATTTGAACAAAATAAGCACCAAGCAATAGAGCCAAGTGCTGGATAGTTTGGTGTGTTCTGCTTTGGGTGGACTTGGTCCAGAAAGACAACTTATAAATATTTTAAAAATTAGTGAAGTATGTAATTTTTTTAAATTTACCGGTAATCATAACAAAATACATGTGTCTAATTATAACTACTAATAGCCTCCCCGCCCGCCCGCCCCCATCTATTGCCTTGCCAGCATTAGTCAGCAAAATTCCTGACAGGGAATCTAGAAAACAAACAGAGCTCCATGCTCCTAAGGGCAAGCAAACACCAGCATTCGGCCTGGTTCTTGGACTTCAGCTCAGCCTCCCATTCGGCAGTTCATTTGAGAGCTTCTTGGTTATGCTGCTTGATTTTCATGGCCTCCTGTTTGTCTCACCTTTGATCACAGTCTCTGTTTACAGTTCAACTGTTCAGGCAAGAGTTGTGTATATATATAGCTTGTACGGATTTGCTGAGGGGGTAAAGGTAAACTCCTGCTGGAGAGACCAATGCAAATTTTAAAAAGTGTGTTATTTTCTGGTGGAAGGCTGGCCTACTGCTTTTTCCAGCGATGCTGCTAAAGATCTGACCAGGTAATTAATTACTCCAGCCTTCCCCACCACGACCACTGGCGTCCTACAGATGTTTTGGACCACAACTCCCATCAGCCGCAGCAAGCATGGCCAATGCTCTGGAATGCTGGGAGTTGTGGTCCAAAACATCCGGAAGGCACCAGGTTAGGGAAGGCTGAATTCATACCCTCCAACACTTCACAGATGAAAATACGGACACACATGTGAATTTGTAAGAGACATGGTTAAGCAACATGAAGGTGTGATCAAGAGGGTGTGGCCAGGCAACATAAGGGAGTGGCCAAGGGTATGGCCAGGCAACCAAAGGGCATGGTCAAGTACAAAAGTTATTAGAGGAAACACACAAAATCTTATATATAATTATTACATTATTATATAATTATTATATATTATTTTATAATATTGTATAAGTGGCTTTTGTAAAAAAATTTTACCTTACTTAAACCCTTAATTGTTGATATCTGGGGTTTTTCACCGGGGGTGGGTCAGTGCTTGCAGGGCAATCTCTTTCCTTTTGTTTTAAAATTGTCAGGATTGGCACAAATTCAACAGGTGAAGCTTACTTATCCACTCCACACCCCCAAACATGGAGCTTCAGAGAAAAGAGGAAGCGTCTTGCATTTCCTTCTGACACTGTAATCTCACCTGTTAGAGGCACAGAGTCAGCTCTGTTAGGAAATAAAACCTTTGGCAATATAAAGACAGGAATCATGTGATAAATTCCCTCAATCACCTCTTCCTCAGTCCAGGCCAGCAGGTGCAGCCTCCACCTCCTTTTCTTTCCACCCAGCTAATCACTTTCCCACAGCAACGGGCAGCAGGTAGAGCGTGCGTGCGCGCTCACACACACATCCTCGCCTGGCCCTCCCAGCTTAGCAGTGCCTGTTCCCTCCCTGCTTACTGTGGCTTTTGAGCCTAAGCAGACCTATTTTTAAAGGGGCCATGGGCAAAATTGCAGCTAAGCTAAAACTGCAAGCTTAGCTGCAATTTTGCCCATGGCCCCTTTAAGAGCAGCTTAAAGTAGTTTGCGGGAGGCAGGGGAATTTGGGACTCTGCATGACAAAGTGAGAAGCCGTGGTGGCTTAAAGCGAGAAGCCATGATGGTCCCGGCATTTTCAGGGCAATTGGAGACTATGTGAATTCCACTAGCCAACGTACGTGCAGTGTGATGTCCCAGCCAAACAGGGACTCTTGCTACGTTGAAGAAACTTTGTGGCTCCCAGTCAGGGAGCTGCTTGTCCTGTTTTCTGTGGTAATGTTTTGTTTTAACCATTCCTCAAGTCACAAGGTGCTTCCGGACAAGGCTTTTTGTGATGCAGTTTCCCTGCCTCATTCACAGAACTTTACAGGAGTGCCCAGATGACAACACTTGCAACCCACCTGTATTTTCCCACCGTTTCTTGCATCTGTTTTCTTTCTACAAAAAAGTCAGTTAAACAATGGAATTGCTACACAGTGCCTTTTGACTGGTAGTGCTAGGAGCCCTCCATGTGGAAGCACCCTCTTTCCCCTTCCCATTGCAAAGAAGCCATGACGGTGTCACCAGCTGTGGAGGAATTTAAAATGTCCGTTGTCTCCCATTCAGATGTTTTGGACTTCAACTTCCATCAGCCTCAGCCAGCATGACCAATGGTCAGGAATGCAGGGAGTTGTAGGCCAGAACATCTGGAGGGCTGACAAAGGCTGGAGTAAACAGTGCAAAGCTAGATGAGAAAATAATCTGATCTAGTATAAGGCAGCTTCATATATTCCTAATTTTTTCCCAGTCCTGTTACCAGAGCTCCTTAATCTCGGGACCTTATACACGCATGCAAAGCATGCGCACTACCACTGGGCTATGGTTCCTCCTATAGTGATTTCCATTTGGTGGCGAAACGGAGATGGGCTTTCTCTGCAATGGCGCCCACCCGGTGGAATGATCTCCCCTCTGAGGTCCGTCAGGCCTCAATGCTGGCATATTTTAGATGTTTACTGAAAACTGTTCTGTTTGCTTTGGCTTTCCCCCAGCCGTGAGCTATTCTGGTAACAACCTCATGGTACTATTGTGTGTGTGGTTCTTGTTTGTTTGCTTGTTTGCTTGTTTGTTTTTTGTTTGTTTTTATTGTTTTTTAAACCGCATCAGGATTTGTTTCAAACGAGAAGTGTATTTAAATTTTGCTATTAAATAAATAATAGCAATTAGCAGCAGCAGTGCCATCCCTTGCGCTGAAGGCCGGTGGCCTTTTGCGAGGCTTTGCTTTCCTTTTATCCCATTAGGATGTGCTTGTTTTTCATTTCTTTACATTTTGGGGTGGTCGTGCACATGGCCACTTCCTGATATCTGCTCAGGGCGCATATCAAACCATATTTTAAAATAGGTGTGATATGGCTGTGCCCCTGCCATAAGGCTCTCCTTTCTTGAACTGTGTGTGCATAGGCCCCTTACCTTAGGTCAAGGGTAGGCAACCTGGTGTCCTCCAGATGTGATGGACTACAACTCCCATCAGCCCTGGCCAGCATGACTAATGGTAAGAGAAGTGAGGCACACTTGGGCTCTCTGGGAGACACAGAACATCCAAGTTTACTGTATCTTTCCTCCACAGTGTACAGAACTTGCTGCTTCTGTTCACTTATATATATATGGGAATACTGTCTAGGGTTGATTTTTCTGCCTTAAGCAAGATGGTGTGACAAGTCTGATAAAATCCTTAATTTTGCTCAGCACAGAACAAAACAGGCAATATATGAAATGAACTCATGACCAAATACTGAAAGCTCCTTTAATCAGCCTATTGTCCGGATGTTAGTGGGTGCTAGGTTGTATAATATTTTGCTGCCTGCCCTGGATATGCATACCTTTCTTTTTTTCTGAATCATGTTCTTACTACGTGTCCATATCAGATTGCAAGCTTTGTTTTTCCTTTATGCATGAAAATTCAGGCATTTTTTTGCATATTTTTTTCAAATGTACAGACCAATTATTTATTTATTCATTCATTCATTCATTACATTTCTATACTGCCCAATAGCCCAAGCTCTCTGGGCAGTTCTCAGCAATTATTTAAAACCATAAAATATAATATAAAATACACTATAAAGGTTTAAAACTACAGTATAAGATAGAAGTAAAAACCAAAGTAAAAGCTAGCAGCAATGCAAAGTTTTAAAATACAGTAACAGATATAAAACAACAGAAACTGAAATTGTACACATTTTTTAAATGTACGCATTTTTCTCCCATTGATTAAGTGCGCAATCCTATGGTCCGCCGACCTTGTTTGGGGGGCCATAGGATAAGTCGGAGTCCCTGTTGCAACCTTGGAAGTCCCTTCCGAGGCCACACCAGGGAGTCCACCTGCGAAGCACCCTTCTCCTGCCCTCTCGAAGCCGGCACAGTTCTTTCCTCATTGGCAAGAATCCAAAGACAGGAGACTATCTTCGGTTCTGGTGTGGGGGAGGCATTCCCAGGGGTCAGGGAGGGGAGGAGTGGGGCACCGCCATCCTCCGTGGAATCCATGCGGTGCCTCAGCCTCTCCTCCTTGTGAGGAGGGGGAAAACATTTAGATAGCCGAAAACAGCAGTCTGAATGTTTTGGAGGGCAAGGGGAGCGCAGCGGCAATCCTAACCACCGCACTCCTCCCGCCTTCCATTGGATGCCCGTAATCCTCTGAGTTCGGAGGGGTACGGGCACCCGCATAGGATGGGGCTGTAAAGCATGTTTTTGCAAATTTTCCAAAAGTGTGCATTTTTTATATGCATTTCCCAAGTGTACACATTTTTCAAACACATTCACTTTTGTTTGTTCCACATATCGCAGTGCAAGCTTGGAAATGTATGGAATTCGACCACAGATTACATCTGAGTCCAGGAGCTGCAAACTGGGTACGTTCTTGTCAAAAATGTACTGACATGAATTTCTCATACATCCCTATCATGGACCAGAAATCATGGTTTAAAACAAACGTGAGTCATTTGCTAAACAAGCCAAGTACAAATCTTGGATCGTGTAGCTGGCTTGTTTAATAGCCTAGAGTTTGCTTTAAACCACGATTCCTGGTTAGTATGTAATGTCAAGCCAAAAATTGGAGAAAGTGAAACTAAACTCAGCAGGTGTCCTCCTTGCAGCTGCACGGGAGAAGGATAGAGGAGGGGAAGCATGAGAGCACAGTGCTTCACTTGGGCTTGCAGAGGCCTGTCCTACATGTGAATGTGACCAGAGAATGGACCCCGGATATGCCACATGATGCGGCCAATACACATAAAATGTCAACTAGATTTTTTAAAGTAGATAGTTGTACAGAGAGAGAGAGAGAGAGAGAGAGAGATTCTCCTGGTGAAGGATATAGAAAGAGTTAATTGCAGATCTGAATCTATTCACATATCATTCTTCAATATGCACATCAAGATAGTTATTTTAAATATGTCCTCCAGCTAGCACAAGCAGTTTCTGCATTACAGACAACCAGAAAATTCCTATACAATGCCATCCAACTATCCTTAGCCCTCAACCTAGACCCTATAAGAAACAAATGGAACACAGAACTGATAAAATTAAAACCTACACACTGTAAAGCAGTTCTGCGAGCAATCAGATCATATCCATTGGATATTAGGCTGAGATTAATACAACCAAAAACTCATGTATAGAGTGTACTGGACACCAGTTTGCTTACAGCACATAGGTATGACTGTAGAGCAGTGTTCTCCAACCTTGGGTCCCCAGATGTTTTTGGTGTACAACTCCCAGCATGCTGGCTGGGGCATGCTGGGAGTTGTAGACCAAAAACATCTGGGGACCCAAGGGTGGAGAACACTGCTCTAGAGGGTAGGTACTCAAGATGTGGGCAAACACAAGTTGGCCTCCCTCATCTTCTAGGGAAATGTCCAATCCTAGCCCCCTTCTGGACAGACATTAAGGTAAGAATCAACATGGTCCTATATAAATCACTTATAATAGGAGATATACATGCCTTCGTGGGCCATATACCCAGTAGCTGGGACCCGATAGATGGACGAGGGGAATGGTTTGCCAGAGCCACACTGACAGCCAAACATATAATCTTGCAAAACTGGAAATCCAAAACTACCCCGAGCATTGACACTCAGATTCAAGTCCTCGTAGCCCTGGCAGCCCATGAAAAGATATTCTACATTACATTACAAAAAGAGGAAGGATGCCAAACAATTTGGCATAACTTCCATGAACAATATGTGGAATAAAAGACCTGTGCCAATAATAACTGGAACGGGCCACTCCATGCAAGCCAATGAACAACTTCCTCACTTCTCTTTCCTTTCCTGTTCTTTCTTCTCTTTTCCCTTCCCCTTCCCTTCCCCATGTTCCTCCTCCCCCTTTCTCCCTTTTCCATAAGAACTGAACTGTAACAAGCAATTTGCACCAAGTGAGAACACAAAACTGCAAAACATAGAGTTGGGAAGGAGGTGGGTTGTGTTCAGGGTGTGTGGGGGGGGGATTGGGAAATTGTAGTAAAACTTGTAAAAAAATCTCATAAATCAAAACTAAACTTTTAATAACAAAGAAGCTAGTTCACATTTTCAGTATAGTAAGCATGTGGGGAGCTGAACTTTACTCTCTGCTCTGCTAACTTTATGAGCATTATGCATCCTCCCCCGTTCCTTAAAGAGCCTTGGCACCTACTCCTTTTCATCCCAGAAAAAATTATATAGGCATTTTCTTGTCAAAATGGTCTCACTAACCTTAAAAAGTATACAGAAAAGTGCCTCATTTCCTTTCATTACCCCATAGCATGATTTGTTTCTGTGTACAGAAGTAACAAGTGAGCTGTGAACTTACCACCACTTCATAAGATAATTCAGAGTGGCTAGGAAAGTGAATTATGGTAAAGAATTATTCAGTGTATCTTGACCTTTTAAGACTTAAAATGTTAAAATGATAGTTATTCTTCCCCCCCCCCTTCTCTCTCTCTCTCTCTCACACACACACACACACACGAATTTCTGCTGGCCTTTCCAGGGGTAGCCCACTCGCGATCAAGCGATATAGTCCAGGAAAGACAGCACCGTGTGCGTGTGCTTCCCCAGTATATTAGAATCAGCTCCAAGGCCGTCATTAGCTAGCCACAGAACTGTGGTGAGATGCGGTACAGCCAGGGCTCAGCTCAGGTGATACTTTCTGAGCTTTATTCTGGCCCAGTGTTGCTTCATGGCTGATTGGGGACTGGAACTTAGGGTTTGTTACTCTAACAACTACATCCCACTGTTTCTCTTACAAGAAGTATGTGCGGGGGGGGAGTAGAAAAGCAAACATTAAAAGTTAGCGAAAAGATGCTAACTGGAACCTTTTTCTAATATAGAATATAGTAAACACAATGCAATACTGTAGTTTTTGGAATATTGAGCAATTGTTTATAGATGACTGTATATACCACAGTAGAAGACTGTCTTCCGACTAGTTTGCAGCTGGCTGGGGAATGCTGGGAGTCGTAGGACTTTTTTCTGTCTAAACATGCATAGGATTGTGCCCTTAATTGGCTTGAGGGAGAACCGACCCCAAGGTAAAGTTCTTACAATGCATCAACTATTGTTTGGATTAACCCCAATGGATCGATGGTGCTTTCTTTTGTTTAGCCATGGGAGACCTCTCCACTGCTAACCTGATTAGTGATTTTTGTCAAGACATCTTGCACTTCTATACATCAGATAGCTACCACAGGCCTCACTTATTTAATAACTCAGCCAAGGAATCACATATGCAAGGAATCACAAACAGAAGAAACATAACCAATTCCATTAACTCCCAACAACTCTTAATGGTAGAGCCATAATCCTAAAGAATTTATGGCATTTGCTATAAATGCAGATAACTGAGGATTTCTAGCGATTTCCAAATACTTCACAGTTCTTTGAACTCTAGTGACCTGGTAGGCCATCTGGATTTCTTTCTACTTAACTACTGCTGTTGGATGACCCTAATTTTATTTGACTTTTTAATTTTATTTTAATGGACCATAACCCTTAGTTCATAACAACACAGTCACAGATAGGATGTTACCTAATGGATGTTAATTTCAGATTCTTGTAAATTAGCCCTTATTTTGTAACTGTTCTGGTAAGCCTATACCTAACTGTAGTGGGAATGAAAGGACAGCTAGAAGAGACATTGGGTAAGCTCCAATAGATTTAAAAGTGGTTGCAATGGCCCTTTGATAAGCAGTGCCACCTTCCTCCATAACACTCTCTCCTTTTCTGTGCAATGGTTGAGGGTTCCAATTGAAGGTAGGCCTTCAATGAGAATATAAACCAGTTTCAAGCCTGTTTTAACTGCCATGGTTCCTAACCAAGGAACCCTGGGAACTATAGTACTCACTGTGAAGTAAACTAGGGTTGCTTCCAGACAAGGCTTTTAGGATGCAATCACACTGCTTCATTCACAGAATTTTATAGGGAGGCCATATTTATTTATTTATTTATTATATTTATACCCCGCCTTTTTTCCTGCAAGGAACCCAAGGCGGCTTACATAATCCTCCTCCTCCTCCTCCTCTCCAGTTTATCCTCACAACAACCCTGTGAGGTAGGTTAGGCTGAGAGTCAGTGACTGGCCCAAAGTCACCCAGTGAGTTTCATGGCCGAGCAGTTTGTAACCCACCCATGTTTTCCTGCTGCGTCTTCCATCTTTTTTCTTACAAAAAAAAAAATCCATTTAGGAGGAAAAGGTGGAATCAACCAACAGTGCCTTTTGACTGGTAGTACTAGAAACCCTCTGTCTGGAAGTCCCAGAGTGTTGGACCGGGACTCAGGAGATCCTGGTTCTATTCCCCGCTCGGACATGAAACTCACTGGGTGACTTTGGGCCAGCCACGGACTCTCAGCCTAACCTACCTCACAGGGTTGTTGTGAGGATAAACTAGAGAGGAGGAGGAGGATTATGTAAGCCGCCTTGGGTTCCTTGCAGGAAAAAAGGCGGGGTATAAATATAATAAATAAATAAATAAATAATAAAAATAAATCTAGCCCCCATCACAAAACTACAGTTCCCAGGTTTCTTGGAGTGGGGGAGGGAGTTCTTGGCAGTTCAACTGGTTTCAAACTATTTCAAAGTGATTTCATATGGGAAGAAAAATACTTTGAAGCAAAATCATAACTTAACCAATGGACTTCAGAATACCTACCAACTTTTTTGAAAGCTAAAATCTCCCCAAAACCACATAGTGCTTTGTTCCTATTTTACTATGAAGCAAAGTGGTGTCTGGAAGCTCTGTACTTAGAAAACAGCAGTCAGAAAAACAAATGTATCCAATAAAAGCAGAAGCAAAATTTAGTTTAAATCATTGGTGAATAAAAATGTCTTCACCTGACACCTAAATAAAAATAATGGAGGCACCTCACGAATCAGTCTGAGGAGGACATTCCAAAGGCAAGGCGCCACCACTGAAAAGGCCCTTTCTAAATTGAGACTGGAACATGCTTCGTGACTTTCAAGCCAGCACACTGACCATTACTTCTCTTGATCTTGCTGTGCTTTTACCTCCAGTAGCCCTCCACCCACCCCTTTATTTTGTATTCAGCTCTTATTTTAAGCATGCATAAGGTGACATGTAGAAACTTTCTTAGAAAACAGTCATAATGGGGGGTGGGGGAGAAAATGCAAAGAAAGACCCAATGGAGAGCAGAAAATTACAGTGTCTGGGTCAGTATTTACAATAATTATAATTATTATAAAGTACAATAGGGTATAGAAACCCATAATTCTCATGGTACTCTCTGACTTTTTAGACCTATCTTTAGAAAGCACACACTAGAACAAGAGTCATAAAAAGAATGTCATGGGATCATTTGACTCTCTGTTGCAAGTGTTGGTGGGAGTTCCAGGGAAAGAGAATGTTTGTGTCTGAAGTGATGAAGTGAGAGCCAGAGTGATCTTGTGGATCTAGGCTGGATAGGCAAGGCTTAGATCTAGGTTATCTGAGTTCAAGCATCAGGCTTTCTCACGGTTCTGTAATGTTTCTCTGCAGTTAACCATGTCTGAGAATTGTATGGTTAACACACTTAAATCATGTGCTATTTCGTCAAGCAGGAAGATCATATGGATGCTGGAAAAGGCAATAAATCCATTCTTTATTCCGGTAACTCAGCGCTGCCTGTCAGCAAGTCAACTATGGGCACGTTTACACATGTCATTTTTTAAGGGATCAAATGTGCTCTTTCAGCTCATCTGATTTCAAACCATTGGCTGAATCCATGCTAGACCTTTATTTCCCATGTCTATAATGTCTCATTCACTCCGATTCCACACAGTGCAAAAGCCAACCCATTGCGCTCTGTGATTTCAGCCTCTTGATTCCATTATTTCTCTGAGCTGGTTTGTGATAAGTTTTCGGTCTCGTGGACCAAGGCTGCACACTTGCCAAGTGTGGACGAGTGATGTGCTATTGTTACACCTGAAAGGTGGGAGTAGTTTAGCCCGCACAACCAGTTAAACAACTATTCTACCCTGCCTTCACCTTTGGCATCAGTTTCCATCATTTCCTGTCCTTCATCTTCCACAGTCTCAGGTGCCCCACCTCTGATGCCACTTTTTTGATAAGTCACTTTTCCTGTTGATTTGTCGAGGTAATACAATGTTTTAACTTTCCCCACCCACCCCTGGGGATAGTTTAAGTGCACAACTACAAAACTGCATAGCTTTGCACAATAGCACATACTGAACTTGGCTCCCTGCCCTGGAAGGCGGCCAAGAAATATTTTAAATAAATAAATAAATGTGTGTGTGTGTGTGTGTGTATCCCCTTCAGCCATGCACCTATGAAGTTGTGGAGCTACACACAACTGTGACATTTACATCTAAAATTGTGAACCTTTTTTATGTCAAGGGCTGTGCATTCCCTTGAGGTAATCCATTGGGGCAGTGGAGGCTGCGGGTTAGATCCAAAAGTGAATGGGGCCACTGCTTTACTTTCTCTTTCTCTTCATGCTACCCCCCCCTCTCTGGTACCACCTTTTCTCTTGATCTCTCTCTCTCTCCCTATCTGACAACACCCCCTTTTCTCTCACTGCCCCCCCCCCCAAGCAGGCTGCCAGGGAGAACAAAGGTTGCTTTTGCCAAAGATCTGAACTGATAGCTTGTAGAGGGCTTTTGAAGAGGTCTCATGAAATCGGGCCTGGGGCTGCAGGTTGCCCATTCCTGATCTAAAAGACTGTCTCCTCCCATACCGGGCTGCCCACTGCCTCTGCATGCATCAACCTGAGAGGGGGAAAAGGGGTCGGGGTGGTGGTGTCTGAAGGCAGTCCACGTGACACTGCAGATACCGCTGGTAAGTGAGCCAGACGGGCTCAGAAGCCCATCTAGCTGGGTTTTGGTTTTGTGTTTTTTGAGAAGAAACAGGTGGCAGGGCATAGGATGCTTAGAAGCCTCTGACTTCAGAGGCTTCTGTCAAATAGAAAAAGGGAAAGAAGAAGGCGCGACGATGGAGGCAGGAGCAGGCTAACGCGACATCAGGGCTCGCTCCAGTTGGACTGCTCCCCCACCCCCGGGGCTAACTGACATCAACGGCCCTGTGGGAAAGAAGAAGGAGCGAGGGAGGCAGGAGCAGGCAGAGGGACCATCAGGGCCTGCTCCCGCCCCACAGGAGATGAGCGGGGAAGCAGGGCCACAGGGAAGTCAGTGTTTTTTGTGAATTGTAAACAGCCCAGAGAGCTTCAGCTATTGGGCAGCTGAATGGCAGCAATCCCATAGGACTGCACCCTAAATTAATCCCATCTGACAGGAACCCATGAGGGGATCCTTCCCAGTTCCTAGTCTCTTTCCTTAGGCCCTGAAGATTGCTCCCTGCTCGCTTCTTCAGTCTCCAGAGGAGCCCCATGTAAATATGCACGTAAGGATGCTGTTCTTTAGGTAGGTGCTGAACTCACATAGAAATTGTATCCATGTAAATATAACCAGACATTACTGTTTATTTTCTTTTTAAAATACAGTTGCTGATTTATCTTACTCTTTTAATTTATTTATTTATTTATTTATTTATTATATTTATACCCCACCTTTTTTCCTTCAAGGAACCCAAGGCGGCTTACATAATCCTCCTCCTCCTCTCCATTTTATCCTCACAACAACTTGAACCCTTCCGTAAACAAATTGGAAAGTCTGCCCCCCCTTTCCTCAACAACACCATGTGTCCAGATTCCATGTGTCCAGGTTTAGAATAATAATGTGTCCGGGCACTGGAAGCTCCTGATTCTTAAAGAGCAGGATGTCTCTCCACCAGTTCTACCTCACAAAAAAGGTGGAAGTGTGTGCTCCCTTTGTTACACCACCCAACTTGCCACCCGCGATCCACTTTAACATTGCTGTGTAGAATTGCATGATGTCTGCAGGGGATGTAGTATAGTGTTGATACACATCTGGAAAATAGTGGTAATTCCATTTTTAACAAAACAAAACAAAAAGTGTTGATCCCCCATACACACCTGCCTTCACTGTTGCTTCACCTTTCAGACCAGCAGATGTGAGGCACTGTAGTGCAAGTTTAGGGAAGGGAGCAGACTGCATGGAAAGGACAGACCAGGGTTCAATATGGTTATGAAAAGGAGCATGCCAATTTCCAGAGCATGTACCACCATTTATAGCAGCAGGGGTGCCCTGAGGGCAGAATTCAGTGTTGGTTGTGGGCCTGGGGGCCATACACATGCACACACGCATACACACACACACACACACACACACAATATTCCAGCCAACATACACACTTTTCCTCCAACATACACACAAACATACTCTTTCCCCCTTCACACACACAGTCTTCCCCACACTCATCCAAACACACACACACACACACACACTTTGTTCCTACATGCATTTCAGTTCATTCCAGCCCATCTTTTTTCCTTTACATTTATTTTATGCCATTTTATTTTATGCCATCCCTTTTATAATATTTCATTCCATCCCCATTCCCCTTCAGTCTTACTTTTTCTGAGAAAAAAGCTGTGCTTTGCTCTATCTCCCAGCAGCAGCAGCAACAATAAGCAGCAAGCTTGTGTGTTGCAGCAGATCATCTTCCTGGAGACCATCTGGGAGATGCTCTAAGAGGGATGCATGGTTCCTGCCATAGAAGCCCCATTCCTAGAGCATTCTTGCAAGTAGGAAGATGCTGGTAAATTAAGCTTTGCAATTGACCTTAATCCTTTTGGGGTTTTCTGGTGCAGCAGCTACAAATGCTGGGGTTCTACGGGCCCATCCAAAATGGCTTGAGGGGACACCTGCAACCTATGGGTTACATTTTTTATATCCCTGATTAATATGATAAGAGAGAGAGAGAGAGAGAGAGAGAGAGAGAAATGGATTTGGAAAGTCAAAACTAGCTTTAAATAATATTTTAGGGCATGTACTACTAACATAGAGAGATGAATGAAGGATCTTCCAGTTAAAACACAAAGACTGAATAAACACAGTTGAGTTTAGTCGATCCCTCCCACCTTATATTGAAAAAAGAAAAGAAAAGAAAAGAAAAGAAAGCGCAGACTGCAGTCTAACATCCATAGCTATTGAGTGTGAGAGCTCTGGCTTCCATTGATTGAAATAAGTTCTCCCTGGCCATTAGCTCAGCTGCAGAAGTGTTATGGAATGTTTACAAACATTCCAACTCTTCAGAAGTTTAAGAAGCTGTCAGCACACATGATCTGCAGACATATGGGGCTGTGTGCTGTTGGTGGGAAGAGTTCTGTACAGAGAGGAATAGGCAGCATTATCAAAGTAATAATCAGTTGTTAAACTGTGTGTGTGAGTGTTGTGAATGTATGAAAGTAGTATGTGAATAGTGCATGTGAAATTCACACAAATAGGTTATTTCATATTATAAAAGGTTATTACATCTGCAGATTTATGGAGGTGTCCAGTTACAATGCAATACTAAATCAAGCTTATTGAATCAGGCCAATGTTCCATCTAGCCCAGGAATGTCTTATCAGACTAGCATTGGCTCCCTAGGGTTTGAGGCAGCAGTTTTTTCCAACTCTGTTAGGTGAGATCCTTTAAATTGGAGATGCCAGGGATTTAATCAGAAATGAGATGTATGTATGTGCTCCCATAACCTATGGCTGGGGTGGGCAACCAGTGGCCTGTGAGCCACATATGGCCCACAGCCAAATATCACCTGCCCCATGGCATCCCGGTCCACTTTCTGCTCCAGCAGGTGGAGCAATGTGATTCCAAAGCAAGTTCTTGTCCAGGCAGGGAAGCGGGGGGGGGGGGGGAGACCTCTCCTGCCCCAGCAGAGAACTTTGAAAATGTTGGATTTGCATTTGAAAAAGGCATCCCTTGCTTGCTGGGGAGGGGCAGCCCCTCCCCAGCTCAGCAGGGAGAGCGGAGTGCCTTGGAAGCATCATGGCTCCACAAATCCCAGCTGAGCAGGAGCACAACAGGAGAGAGGCTCCAGCTGTTTTTGGGGCTGTGATAAGGCAAGCAGGCTCCCAGAGAGCGAGCGAACAGGGAGAGAAAACAGGAGTTTGGCAGCGGAGTAGAACGACAAGTGCTGCAACAGCAAGTGCTGCTGTACAAACAACAACTACTAGTGCTGCAAGGGAAGGGTGTGGCCTGAGAGCTGAAAGGGAAGGGTGTGGCCTGAGAGCTGAAAGGGAAAGGTGTGGCCTGAGAGCTTAAAAGGAAGGGTGTGGCCTGACAGCTCATTCTGTTCCTGACTCCCAGCTGAGCAGGAGCACAACAGGAGAGAGGCTCCAGCTGTTTTTGGGGCTGTGATAAGGCAAGCAGGCTCCCAGAGAGCGAGCGAACAGAGCGAGCAAACAGGGAGAGCAAACAGGAGCTTGGCAGGGGAGTTCGGCAGGGGAGGTCAAGGGGGAGGTCCCTAAAAAAAAAAAAAAAAAAATCTAGGAAGACAGAAACAGAGCACTATGGAAGGAAAGGACTCAGCAGTGGTGGTGACCTGCAAGGGGTGTGCTATGTTTGTTTTCCTGCCGGAGATCGACATGGCCTACACGTGCAACAAGTGCAAGCTGGTCACGCTGTTGGAAGAAAAGGTCAGAGGACTGGAGCAGCAAGTGTCAACCCTCAGAAGCATAAGAGAAAGCGAGGAGTTCTTAGACAGAACGGTGGATCTACAGCACCAAAGCACAGTACAGGAGCCAGAAGGGCAACTGCAGGATGAGGCGGAGTCGGAGACTGCTGAGGCAAGGGGAAATAACGCAGGGGGAACTCCCTGGAAAAGGGTGACTGTTAGGAGCACAAGAACTACAAGACACTCTGCGCCTGTGGAAGCAGTGGAGCTATGGAACCGCTTCCATGTACTTGAGGACGAGAGCAGAGGACAGCCTGCAGAGGACGGATTACCGGGCACCCAATGTGATAGCGAGCAAGAGGCTGAGGGTCAGTCGAGTGGAGGCAATCAAACCAAGGCCTACAGCAAGAGGAAGAGAAGAGTACTCATAGTGGGAGACTCCCTCCTGCGGGGGATCGAAGCCAAAGTATGTCGCGAAGACCCATGGACTCGCCAGGTGTGCTGTCTCCCCGGAGCATGGATTAAGGATGTGTCAGAGCAGCTGCCGAGGCTCGTGCAGCCCACCGACACATACCCCTTTCTTCTCTTCCACGTGGGTACAAATGATACTGCCAAGCGGAGTTACAAAGAAATCACGGCAGACTTTGAAGAGCTGGGAAGGGAACTCAAGAACTTCGGGGCCCAGATAGTTTTCTCATCCATCCTTCCAGTACTTGGAAGAGGCATAGAAAGGGAAAGAAAAATACTCCGAGTGAATGACTGGCTACGAAGGTGGAGCCGACGTGAGGGATTTGGATTCTGGGACCACGGGCTACACTTCCTGGAAGATGGACTGCTGGCAAAGGATGGGTTGCACCTCACAAGGACTGGGAAGAATGTGTTTGGCCACAGCATGAGGAACTTAATCAGGAGGGCTTTAAACTGAATCCAACAGGGGAGGGAGACATAAACTCGGGGGTACCAATGGAAGAAGGCCTCTATGCCACAATGGAGAGAACAGCTCCAGCGGTGCCCATTGATAGTCTACCACAAAATGTAGGGGGAAAGTCGGACTATAAAGCACATAGTCTTCGATGTCTTTATACTAATGCCCAGAGTATGGGCAACAAACAAGACGAACTTGAACTCTTGATACATGAGGGCAAGTACGACTTGATAGGGATAACTGAAACCTGGTGGGATGACTCCCATGACTGGAATACAGCAATTGAAGGGTATAACTTGTTCAAAAGGAACAGAAGCAACAGAAAGGGAGGTGGAGTTGCACTGTATGTTAAAAATACGTATCTCTGCACAGAGATACAGGAAGAGGAGCTTGGCAGCCCCATTGAGAGCATCTGGGTTAAAATAAAGGGGGCAAAGAATAAAACGAACATGGCGGTTGGAGTCTACTACCGACCACCCAATCAAGGAGAAGACGAGGATGGAACTTTTGAAAAACAAATTGCCATTGTTTCAAGGAGGCACGATGTGGTAGTAATGGGAGACTTCAATTTCCCTGATATCTGTTGGGAGACTTATTCAGCCAAACATGGCCCCTCCAAGAAATTCCTGAGCTGTGCTGCTGATAACTTCCTCCTACAGAAAGTGGAGGAAGGAACTAGAGGATCGGCTATCCTTGACCTGATTCTAACCAACAGAGACGAGTTAGTGGATAAAGTGGCAGTTTCGGGAACTCTGGGGGAAAGTGACCATGTTATACTAGAGTTCTTGATTCTAACAGAAGCAAAAGCTGAGTGTAGCCAAACACGTACCCTGGATTTTAGGAAAGCCAATTTTAACAAACTCAGAACAATGATTAGTAAGATCCCATGGCAAGTGACTCTCACGAGAAAGGGAGCCCAGGAGGGGTGGGAGTTTTTAAAAAAGGAAATTTTAAAGGCACAATTGCAAACAATTCCCAAAAGGAAAAAAGGAGGAGGGCAACAGAAGAAGCCAATGTGGCTTCACAATAAACTCAAAGACGACCTGAAAACAAAAAAGGACACGTATAGGAAGTGGAAGGAAGGACAGGCTACAAGTGAAGAGTACAGGCAGGTAGCACAGAACTGCAGGAATAGTGTCAGGAAGGCTAAAGCTGAGAATGAGCTAAGGTTAGCGAGGAATGCTAAAAGCAACAAAAAAGCTTTCTTCAGATACATGCACAGTAAAAGACAGAACAAAGAACTGGTGGTTCAACTACGCAATGAGGATGGCAAATTGATAACAGAAGACAAAGAAAAGGCAGAAGTGTTCAATTCCTACTTCGGCTCGGTCTTCTCCCAAAAGAGGGTCTATGACCCCCCTGGCAAACCTGAAGTGCAGACTGAAGGGGCAGGATTGCAGCTTGAGATTGATAGGCAAATGGTCAAGGAGCACCTGATTGCTCTAAACGAGTTTAAATCTCCAGGGCCTGATGAGCTGCATCCTAGAGTAATAAAGGAACTGGCAGAAGAACTCTCAGAACCACTGTCTATTATCTTTGAGAAATCATGGAGGACAGGTGAAGTGCCAGACGACTGGAGGAGGGCAAATGTTGTTCCCATCTTCAAAAAGGGCAAGAAGGAGGAACCTGGGAACTATAGGCCAGTCAGTCTGACATCAATCCCCGGGAAGATTTTGGAGCAGATTATAAAGAAGTCAGTCTGCAAGCACCTTGAAAACAATGCAGTGATTACTAGAAGCCAGCATGGATTTGTCAAGAACAAATCCTGTCAGACTAATCTGATCTCATTTTTTGATCGGGTAACCTCCCTTGTGGACTGTGGGAATGCTGTGGACATTATATATCTGGACTTCAGCAAAGCTTTCGACAAAGTGCCTCATGATATCCTGATTAGTAAGCTAGCTAAGAGTGGGCTAGATGGAACAACTATCAGGTGGATCCACAATTGGCTACAGAATTGGACTCAAAGAGTGCTTATCAATGGTTCCTTCTCAAACTGGGGAGAGGTAACGAGCGGGGTACCACAGGGCTCGGTCCTGGGCCCGGTGCTCTTCAACATTTTTATTAATGACTTGGATCAGGAGGTATGGGGAATGCTTCTCAAATTTGCAGATGACACAAAGTTGGGTGGAACAGCTAATACTCTGGAAGACAGAAACAAAATTCAAAGTGACCTCGATAGGCTGGAGCGCTGGGCCGAAAACAACAGAATGAAATTTAATAGGGATAAATGCCAAGTGCTGCACCTAGGGAGAGGAAACCAAATGCAGAGTTACAGAATGGGGGACACTTGGCTCAACAATACTACAAGTGAGAAGGATCTTGGAATTGTGGTAGAT
This sequence comes from Shinisaurus crocodilurus, assembly GCA_021292165.1. Lineage (NCBI taxonomy): Eukaryota > Metazoa > Chordata > Lepidosauria > Squamata > Shinisauridae > Shinisaurus > Shinisaurus crocodilurus. The sequence continues at coordinate 72,813,641 of CM037879.1, read as the reverse complement.
CACAAACTGAATATGAGCCAGCAATGCGATGTGGCTGCAAAGAAGGCAAATGCAATTTTGGGCTGTATTAATAGAAGTATAGCTTCCAAATCGCGGGAAGTGATAATTCCCCTTTACTCGGCACTGGTTAGGCCTCATCTTGAGTACTGCGTCCAGTTCTGGGCACCACACTTTAAGAAGGACGTAGACAAACTGGAGAGGGTTCAGAGGAGGGCAACAAAGATGATAAAGGGACTGGAGACAAGGCCCTATGAGGAGAGACTGAAAGAACTGGGCATGTTTAGCCTTCAGAAGAGGAGACTGAGGGGAGATATGATCGCACTCTTCCAGTATTTGAAGGGATGTCACACAGAGGAGGGCAAAGATCTCTTCTCGATCATCCCAGTTTGCAGGACACGGAATAATGGGCTCAAGTTACAGGAACCTAGATTCCACCTAAACATCAGGAAAAATTTCCTGACTGTCAGAGCAATAAGACAATGGAATCAACTACCTAGGGAGGTTGTGGGCTCTCCCACTCTGGAGGCATTCAAGGTGCAGCTGGACAGCCATCTGTCAGGGATGCTTTGACCTAGATTCCTGCATTGAGCAGGGGGTTGGACTCGATGGCCTTGTAGGCCCCTTCCAACTCTACTTTTCTATGATTCTATGATTCTATGAATCAACAAGATTCAATATCTCATGTGCATACTTGTTACAGTATATATGGTGAGCTCCCCCTGGAATAGTTTTGTCATTGGTTTTCCCAGTGCACTTCTGGAGCTCTAGTGTGCTTTGTGTTTGCCTAAGATAAGAATAGAAGAAGAGCCTTGCAGGCGAGACCAAAGCTGCCTCATGTCCGACACTGTCTTTCTCATAGTAGCCAGTCAGAGGATGCTTCCAAGAAGATCACAAGCATGATGTGAAGACAATATCCCTCATCTCCTGTTTGCCCCCAACCCATTTAGAGGCACATTTGCCACTGAACATGCAGAGGGCAGAGGGAAATGTGGCAGAGGGAAGCAGTTAGGTTGTTCTGAGGGTGGGGAGCACCATAGGGTGTTGGTTGCTCCTAAGCTGTCACCCATTTCAGAGACCCTGAATGGTCCTGGTGACGGGTCCCCCTGGGTTGAAGGTACTGCTGCCGAATGCCCGGTCGGTGAATAGGAAAACATCCGCCATTCAGGACTTGATCATGGATGAGCATGCCATGCCGGCATGGCTTGTGTTACGGAGATCTGCTTGGATGAGACTGGGGGAGTAAATCTCTCTCAGCTTTTCCTGCCTGGGTCTCAGTGTTGCAGCAGGCAAGACCTGGGGGGTGGGGTTTGGGGTTGGGAAATGGAGTTGCGGTGGTCTATCATGATTCTTTCCAAGGAAGCAGTATCTGATATCAGTAATGGACTGGATGAAGGCAAATAAATTGAAGCTTAATCCAGACATCCATTTGGGCTACTGGAATGTTCTCTACCTGGGGCTGCCTTTTCAAAGTGTTTGGAGACTTCAGCTGGTCCAGAATGCTGATGACTGGGGCCGTTTACAGGGAGCATGACACTCCCTTGTTGCAACAGCTACCGGTCTGTTTCCGGGCACAATTCAAAGTGCTGGTTATGATCTATAAAAACCTATATGACTTGGGACCAGGCTACTTGAAAGACGTTCCTTGTCCCATACAAGCATGCCTCGGTTTTAAGTTCTTTGGGGGAGCTCTTCTCTCTGTTGCACCATCGGAGGCACATTTGGTAGGAATGCGAGAGCAGGACCTTCTCTGTGGCTGCTCCCCAGCTCTGGAATTCCCTACCAAGGGAGGCTAGGTTGGATCCCTCTTTGCTATCTTCCAGCCAGCAGTCAAAAATGTTTTTATTCAAGCAGGACTTTGGTATGTAAGCTGGTTTATTGCTGAAGAGAGTTTTAAGTTGGTTGGGTGCTGTCTATTTCTTTTCTAGTTGTGTTTTTAATTGTATTTTAATGGATATGTTTTCATGTTCTGCTTTAATTACAATTTTGTTCTTAATCTGCATTTTATTCTTAGTCATCTGGAGCTCCATTTGGGGTAGAAAGGTGGGATTTTAATTAAATAAATGATATACAGTAACTCCCATCGATAGACGATAGACCTATTCTCCATGAAGCTGTGACACTCTTGCATGTTACAGATCAGATGCGCCATGCTTGTGAAATATATACGTGAATTTAAGGACCTATCTGCACTATATGCTAGTCTTCCCCAAACCTGGCGGCCTCCAGATGTGTGGGACCACAACTCCCATCATTCCCAGCCAGCATGGCCATTGGGAGGTGCAGTTCAACAAATCTGGAGAGTGCCAGGCTGGGGGAGGCTGTTATATACTTAAACCAGATTGGCACAGGTTTGTAGCAATTGTGGTGGGGTTGGGTGATCATGTTACTTTCAATTTGTAATGTGGCTTATTTCTATGGGCAATGTTCTTATTCTATTCAAAATGTGATTGATTGACTGACTGACTGATTGATTGATTGATTGATTGATTTTTGTCTGTCCCCTGAAGGAGAAAAAAGAACCCAAAAGTTTTATTAACCCCATTCCTCAGGGGAAAGAAAGGTACAATTTGCTAAAGTGGGTAAAATTATGACTCCAGAGTAATTCATCTCTTCTCTCTGTCTCAAAGGTCAGAATCACTTTCTGCCGCTCCCCCCCCCCCCCCGCTTCCAAGACCTTGGCTCCTTGTTTAAAGAACTTGAAATCTCAACAACATGTACATTGTTTTGTTCGTGTGAGAGAGTGAGTTGAAAGAACTTGGTGTATCCAAATAGTGGGGCAAAGGAGAGAACTGAAATTGTGGAGTAATGTCGACCTCCCTCAGATCTGTTCCCAGGCCTTACAAATATGCATGACCTGGCCAAGTTAAGTACCTCTGTGTTTCATTGATTTCAAAGAAGTGGTAAGCATATGCTTAAACTTTCCCATTGAGGTTTCAAAGTGTTTAACTTTAGGTGGATGGTGGCCCTTAGACTCAGATTATTCTTTTCTTCATCTGCTCTCTATTTTTTCTTAATCTGCTTTCTTGTGATAGTGCTTGTTTATTATTTATTCATTGTGGATCTTACTGATGTTAGCCACCTTGGACATTTTTCATGGAAAGGTGGGACATAAATATAACAAATAGATACAAATAAACTGTCGTACATTGCAGGACACTTTATGACACAGGCAGAGCAATCCAAAGAGGGTTGGAGAGAGAGAATCCATGGCAGAGAAACCACCAAAGCCTAAACCCTACTTGGCTCACACTGGCAGGGCAGAAGAGGGGAAGAAAGTACATAAATTCTAGGGTTGATATGCCCACCCTCACACCATTCTTGGGGTGTGTTTGGGGAATGGGATTTGTCCCAGCACACACACCTTTTTGCCAGTATTGTGGTTGGAGCACTGATGGCAGAGCAGCAAGGGTGACAGAGGTTTCCATGCCAATGAGAAGGAGGCTTGTGAGGGCATATCTCCCTCTCCATCCATGGATCTCCCTCTCCTTGGGCAGAGAGGGAGATATGCATGATGGCTGAGCACAATAGCAGCAGCAGAGTTCTCCCAACACACACACACACACACACACACACGCTTGTTTCTAAAGTAGATGCTTTTAAAATAAATAACAGTAACATAAAATTACTTGTGTACTATAAACTTGATGGTTACAGATTTCTAGTAAGCACAGTTTCTTATATGTTACTCATTCTGTGAGGTAAGGGAAACACAGGTCAAGTCCCTTTTCTTAAAACCAAGCAAGCGTCAGTTAAGTCAGTTAACTATAGAACTAGTCAAACTGTCAAAAGAGGAGTAGAATGGAGTTCAAACCTGTTGCTAGGCAACCTCCAGTATTCCCTCCCCTGATACCACTATGTGGTCTGCTCCACTGAACCATGCCCCCTGACTTCTCAGAGAAGCTTGGTTTCTGCCTTTGCCCTTTAACTAGACCTTAACTGTCTATCTTAACCCTTTACTGGGCAGTCAATCTAAAAAAAACCCCTCCCTACAGAGTTGACATCTTTTCGTTGTATACTTGAACAATGCACCATCCTATGGTCTCTGGGATATCCTCCCAGGGACCATAGGATTGCACTGTAGAGGTGTGCACTGACCACAAGATTCAATTCAGACCCTGATTCAACACTTTGGAAAATGGCCCAGTTCTGCTCAGATTGATTTGAATGCCATCCACTTCAACTTGGTACTGAACTCAAGCTGAGATTCACAAATCCAAAACTTCCTGCCTCCTATTAACTGTCATGGGAAATTTAAAAAACACCAGGTATAACATTTTTCCTTGTTTTCAGAAGTGGATGGAATGTGCAGCTGTGGTAGCCCCTTAGGAGTGGATTACAGCCAAATCTCAGAAAAATAGGTGCAGTGGGTTTTGTGCTACATCTCTTTATATTTTGATTTATTTATTTTTTTAAAGGGAACTGCTGATAACTATTTCTTGACAGATTTGGATAAAATTTGTAGGGATTGTTGAGCCTTCTGAAGGGATTGAGCCTGACATGTTTCAAACGAATAGGTGCATGGATTTTTGTGTAAGAGCAGCCTTTATATTTTGAGGGTATCTAAAAGAGGATGTGCTTATCCCCCTAAGTTTCTTGTGAACCATCCTGAAGATGACGGACAGCACTGAGGTGGCCCCAGGGCCATTTCTAGGGGGAGGCAAAGTGGGTAGTCACATAGAGAGCCAAGAGATCCTGGGTGCCAATGACCTCCAGGCAAGCAGCAGAAATAGTAACTGGACAAGGCTTGGCACGTAAAGGAAGTGCTGCATTGGCTAGTCCAGGCCGCAGTTGCGTGCCATTTTAAATCACAATATTTCCCCTAGCGTGAAAGGAATTGTGCTGAACCAATCAGCTCAATAACTTTGGGGCGGGGTGAGCAACCAATGAGTGCATTGGAGTGGTTGGAAGCCTACGCTCTCACTGCTCCATGGCCCTTATTGGCTGTGTCCTCCCAAAGCAGCAGCATCTGATGGGTTCAGCTCACTGCCACTCTCACATTAGGGAAAATATTGTGATTTAAAATGGTGCATGGCTGAAGCCTGGACTGGCCAATGTAATGCTTTCCTGTACTGTTTGCCAAGTCTTGCCTGGCCACTATTGCTACCTGCCCCAGGAGTTGTTTGGGGGGCCCACCAGCACAGCCAACAACACCTGCTTCCGCTGCTGGTAAGGGGGCAGAAGACTTTGGCAGAGAGGGGGAGAGAACAAATGGTTACCTTTTCCTTAAAAAATTCCCCAAACTCCCCCCTCCCCCTCCCAATCGTACAGAGGTTGTTAGGTGCACTGGACCTTTGCTCTGACAACCTTTGTGAATTGTTTTTTTTTTTTTTTTTTTTAAGAAAGGGATACATTTGTTCCCTTCCTGTTGCCACATGATGTGTGTGTGGGGGGGGGGGGCAGTGACTGACTGACTGACTAACCAAGATGGGGGACAAAATAGTGAGACAACAAAGCAGCCAGGACAGTGGGGAGAGGGGAAGGGCATCTTGCCTAGTGCCGCCACGCCACCCCACCCCACCCCACCCCACCCCACACACAAAGCTGACAGCAAAACTAAAGCAGCAGCCAAAAGGTAGGAAACTTGCATTCCTATTTTATTGCATATATTGTTTAATTAAGCTCCTTTTGAGTTGGGGGGGTACTTTTTAATCTCTGTTTGTTCCTTGGGCAATTACTCCTGAATAATAAGACTCCTCGAGTCTTTCTTACTTGTGAGTAGATATGCATAAGTTGGACTTTTGTATTGTGCTGCTTCTCACTATTACTTCTGAGGAGTTATGGATGGGGTATCTGTCAAGATGCGCAGTGAAAGAGATGGGTTTTCATTTCATTTTCATTTATTACATTTCTATACCGCCCAATAGCCAATAGCTCTACAAAGATTTACAAAGATTAAAAAACCTTAAAAATACAATATTGCATATATTATAAAAACCATTGACAAACAAACCTATAAACAGCCAATACACGCACACACATACACACATATATCTAAACAATTATAACAATCAACAATAAGAAATCCAAGGACCCAATTAAAAACTGAAGAACAGCCAATGTAACACCAATTTTTAAAAAGGGATCCGGGAAATTACAGGCTGGTTAGCTTAACGTCTGTTCCAGGTAAATTAGTTGTAGGTGTTATTAAAGATACAATTGATAAGCATATAGCAGGGCAAGCCCTGCTGAGAAAGAATCAACATGGCTTCTGCTCTGCAAAGGTAAGTCTCACTAACCTTTTAGAGTTCTTTGAGAGTGTCAATAAACATGTGGACAGGGATGATCTGGTAGACATAGTTTACATGGACTCCCAAAAGGGTTTTGATAGAGTCCCTCACCAAAGACTCCTGACCAAACTTAGCAATCATAGAATAAGAGGGGAGGTCCTCTTATGGCTCACTAACTGATTAAAGAACAGAAAGCAGAGAGTAGGAATAAATGGTAAATTCTCCCAGTGGAGGGATGTTAACAGTGGGGTCCCACTGGGATCTGTATTGGGACCAGTGCTTTTCAACTGATTCATTAATGATCTGGAATTAGGAGTGAGCAGCAGTAAAGTGGCCAAGTTTGCTGATGACACCAAATTATTTTTGGTGGTGAAAACAAAAAGGGATTGAGAGGAGCTCCAAAAGGATCTCTCCAAAGTCGAAGAATGGGCATCAAAATGGCAAATGCAGTACCACATAGACAAGTGTAAAGAAATGCATGTTGGGGCAAAAAATCCCAACTTCAAGTATAAGCTGATGGGATCTGAGCTAGCGGTGACTGACCAAGAAAGAGATCTTGGGGCTGTGGTGTACAGCTCGATGAAAATGTCAACCCAGTGTGTGGCTGCTGTGAAAAAGGCAAACTCTGTGTTAGGCATAATTAGGAAAGAAATTGGGAAAAAAACCTGTCAATATCATATTGCCCTTATACAAATCTATAGTGTGTCCACACTTAGAATACTGTGTATAGTTCTGGTCACTGCACCTAAAAAAGGATATTGTAGAGTTGGAAAAGGTGCAGAAAAGGGCAACTAAAATGATCAAGGGGCTAGAGCAACTCCCGTATGAGGAAAGGTTACACTAGCTGAGATTGTTTAGCTTAGAAAAAGGGTGAGTAAGGGAGACAGGATAGAGGTGTACGAAAGTATGCATGGTGTGGAGGAAGTGGATAGGGAGACATTTTTCTCCCTCTCCCATAATACTAGAAACCCGGGGTCATCCCATGAAGCTGATTGGTGGGAGGGTCAGGACAGATAAAAGTAAGTACTTCTTCACACAGTGCATAGTTAAACTATGGAAGTCATTTCCACAAGATGTAGTGATGGCCACCAATTTGGACAGCTTTAAAGGGGGATTGGACAAATTCATGGAGGAGAAGGCTATCAATGGCTACTAGTGCTGATTGGCTGTATGCTACCACCAGTCTCAGTGGCAGTATGCCTACGTACACCAGTTGCCAGGGAATATGGGCGGGAGGGTGCTGTTGTGCTCATGTCCTGCTTGTGGGATCCCATGGGCAGCTGGTTGGCCACTGTGTGAACAGAATGCTGGACTATATGGACCCTTGGTCTGATTCAGCATGGCTCTCCTTATGTTCACAATGAAAATAACAAAATAAAGCACTTTTCTTTGACTTAACAGTCAATTTGTCCCAACTAGGCCTAATCTTCCCAGCTAGGCCTGATCTCCATAGCAACAACTGTGAGGTGAAGAACATACCCAGATGTTTTCTAAACAGAAGAACCTCACTGAGCATGTGCAGCTCAAAGTACTAATCCCATCTATAATTAAAGGGTTGCATTAACACCTGAGTGATCCCAATGCAAATACAACAATCTGCAGCTGATAGGATATTTCAATACTAACAAGCCAAATCTGAACCCTATGCAGGCACACTTGAGAGCTAAAACTGTGTAAGGGGGCAGGGGTGTACTTGCAAGCCCTGCCCAGGCCACAACATCCTTGGTCATGCCGGCTCTTCTGAAGACCAGTGTTTAGAAGGAAGGTCTGCAGAAAAAGGTTTCTACTTGCACTCAACAGAACACAGTTATAGGTGTGATCGGGAACCCTGATAAGACGCCCATGCTCCATACACAATTTTGCTCTCATGTCAAGCAAATGCTTTCATAAGGTTCTGGTGTTTCTTGGAACATGTCCAGTTTGTTTGTTTGTTTTTCAAATGGGGAATATCATCAAAGGGAAACCCAACCCTATTATAGACAAAGGACTGTATCTCGGGTGCTGGCAGGTGAGTATGCCGCTCCCAGAGGTTTTCTTTGTGTAGGATACGTGACTAATGGAGGAGGTGAGCCAAAATCTGGAGGGTACCTAATCATTATAGAGGACATTCCTCTATTTGAAGGGCTGCCAGAGGGCTATCCTCTTTTCTTTTTTAAAAATTATTTATTATTTTGCTATTACAGAGGAAACTTCCAGTATATAAACAATGGAAAACATTTCAGTTTACATTGATTCATAAATACAATGATAACAAAGAAGAGTTATAAACATAACCACACTCATACCAGTTAAATTGCCCCTAACAGTAAATAAGGTTGTACTGAATCCTGAACTTTATCATTCCAATATAAAATAAAGAGACTCCATTTTTCTATAAAGACATTATTTACTGATCATCCCTCTCTGACTCTAATCTAATTAGTTAATTTCATAATCAAGGCCATATCCTAAATCCTCATACACCAATCATGAATTAACCCTCTTCCACCTATAGTTTATTGGATTAACCCTCTTCCACCTATAGTTTATTGTCATACGGGCAGCTATCAGTAAGTGAATAGTCATATCCACATCATCAATTGGGATAATATCTTTAACATATCCAAATAAAAATATCAAAGAGAGCTCCACATCTACAATTTTCATAGTTTCATCCTTTACCATCCTCAAAAAATTTACTATTTGGGGGCAGGATCAAAAAACATGGTATATATTTGCTTCGCTGGAACCACATCTCCAGCACTTATTCTCTACCTGCTTATAGATTTTACTAAGCCTGAATGGTGTTAAGTACCATCTAAAAAGTAATTTATAAAAGTTCTCTTTAAAATGCATACAGAATGTACTCTTTGGATTATGTTCTCTAATCAAATCACAAACGTCTTGAGTAATTTGCCTTCCTAAATCATTTTCCCATTTAGTCAAGTAGATGTTCCTTATCACATTAAGATTAACTATAATTTTATAAAATTGACTTAGAGTTCCCTTATGTACCCCATTTGATATTATTGTTTCGAAGCTAGAGCAATCTCTCAGTGACCAATATTTAGATATTAAATTGGATATTATATGCCTAATCTGCAAATATTGAAAAACTGAGATTTGTTTATGTTTTATTTCCCAAGAATATCTTGATTACTTTTAATATGACCATTTTAAACAAATTCCTCCCCAAAATTCATATTACCAATACTGTTTGATCTTCAATTTGTGCATTATAATTGATAGCGGTAAGAGATAAGAGTCCTGGATTCAATTTCTTCTTGTATCATTTCCAGATTATATATTTTATAAAGGCGTTTGCCTTTATCACTTCTATATATTTTTATCGCAAAACCCAAGTGTGTTCTTAATACTAGTTGTTAAATTATATTGTTCTATCCTTGTTCCTTTATCTGATATAAACCATGATTTTAACATAGACAGCATAGAAGCGATATAATACCATTTAATGCAGAGGAGTGCTAAACTTCCTGAATTTGTAGGTTGATCTAACACTCGAGCATTGACTCTAGCCATTTTTCCTTCCCAAATAAAATTTGATATTAATTTTTGCCATTTATTAAGTAGTACTGCATTCACCTGCAATGGAATATTCAAAAATTTAAAAAAGGATTCTTGGTAGTACATTTAGTTTAACTGTTGATATTTTCCCAGCCCAAGACATCTTGCTCTGTGACCATTTTTCAAGATCAATATTAATTCCTTGTAATAATTTATTATTATTATTATTATTATTATTATTATTATTATTAACTACGCAATCTTCCAAATTAGGTGTAATCCATATACCAAGTTATTTGACTGGGGAATCTCTCCATGGGGCTGAATATGTTTTAGCTATGTGGTCCTTCTCTCTCTTTCCTAAATTAATACCTATCCATTCTGATTTATGTAAATTGATTTTATACCCTGATACTTGACCAAAGTTTTTAAGCAAATCCCAAAGCTCCACAAACAGCTTTGCGGGATCCTGGCTGTAATATCAATGCAATATCATCTGCATATAAATTAATTCTATACTCTTCATTTCCAGATTTCCCTCCTTTCCATTCTGCCTTTTTGTACAGATAATCTGAGCGAAAGGTTCTATTGATAACGCAAAAAGGAGGGGGCTGTCCTCTGTTTTGACCATGTCCTGTATCTGAAGGGCCGTCCGGTCCAAGTCTGGTATATAGAGATTAAGGTTTTTTCCCCTCTTTTTTCATGATGCATGCCCTCTTTTTTTTTGGTGATTCAGAAGTGACCACCCTACGGAAAACAGTAAGAGGAAGACACACCAAAGAGCTCCTCTAAGTAGGGAGGCCACTTATGCATCACTAAAAAAGAAGACAAAAGAGGGCATCCATTTGCATAATATTTGCATAAGCATGATGGGGAAGCTATAACATAAGAAGCACAGACACTTGTGTTTCCTGCCACCTCTCTTCTCCTACACATCCAAAGCCATGCTTACAGTGCAATTGTATCCATATGTACCCCTATGCAGTAGCATGCTGCCTATGCATATCAACGGGACTTACTCCCAGGTAAGTGTGTATAATAGCAGTGTTGAACCTCTTTCAACCTAAGGGCCAAATTCAAGTTTGGAGAAGCTCTCAGGGGCTGCGTTCCAGGAGGGGGAGGGGGAGCTGAAGGTAAAAGAGGTGGGGCCAAAATACCAACAATATCAGCATATTTTAGCTTAAGGTCTTACTGCCAGTAACTAAGCCTTGGGAGAGGCATTTCAACCTTTTAGAATGGAGGGGTGGAATGGGGGGGTGGGGTGAAAAAAGCTGGGAACCACCAAAAGATTGGTGGTCAGGGGAAAGAGGGTGTGAAATGGGGGTTGGGACCCCAAATGGGCCGGATGTGGTCCACTGGCCTGAGGTACAACACTCCTGGTGTGTAGGATTGCAGCTTTAGTCTGATTTTTAGTACATAGAATCTAACTAAATTTGAAACCATGGTAAGTATCCAAAGATCATAGACGGTACACCCCAAATATCCATAGTGTCTATTACCAGTACTACTAAGTGTGGAGGCATTTCTTCATGTAAATTCTTGTAACAGGATGGTGTTAGATTACCTTTCAAAAAGTGGCCATGTGTGGGAGGTCACAACTTAAGATTTTAAGTAAAGTCATCCTTGAAACAGGAGACATAAAGTATTGCAGAGATGCTGAGATGTTTCTGCTGACTCATGCTAGTCGGTGGCATTTAATAGCATCACTCTGGTAGGCTGGGAGGAGGTAAGTGTGTGTGGCCCTTCAAGGGAAAATGTGCTAGAAGCAGAGTTCCCTGTCTAGAGGAAACCCTCAGAATATCCCAGCACAACTGAAGTAATGGTTGGTAAGTAATAAATTGTGGGCAACAACATCTAATGTAGCCTTCCCTAACCTGGTGCCCTCCAGATGGGTTGGACTGCAACTCCCATCATTCCCAGCCAGCCTGGCTAAGGGAGTTCTCGTCCAACCACACCTGGAGGCACCAGGTTGGAAAAGGCTGATCTAATGTGTACACTATATTTAGAGCAGAGTGAGACAATCACATGATTGCGCATGCACAGAGGGAGCACTGGAGTGGAGCAAGGTGTATGTTACACCAGCTTCCAAACTTGCATCTGAATTTAGCCTTCGCTCTGCGCACTAGGGCACTGTGTCCTAATATTATAAATACCAAGGCTGACAGATAGGATTTTATTAATAGTGTGAGAGGTGTTTATTGCTCAGCAACAGTCAGTAGCTCGGAGGTAATGGATATTACATGCCAAGGTCTGAGATCTTTGTTGTTATGGAGTCAGCTGTCTCATTTTATTACTTTGTTCAGCTCTCAGGAGGAGCGAGGCCTTGGCTTTTTGGAGCAAAGTGTGAAGCCAGGGAGTTGGTCACTACTGTATCTTTACTCCATGTACACGGAAGAGCTCCAGGCTGCCAGTTTATCATAAGAGAGGTAGTAATAAGGAAGCTCTCGCGGTAGCAATCTGTAGGATGTTGTAGCCACTCGTGACAGGGATTTAAATATGATTGCATATCATATTTAAATTATCCTATTCATTGGTTATAAAGCTTGCACAGTCGAAATGATCAGTATCCATAGATATGATCAGAAACTGGAGCCCTGTTCCCTCAGGGGTACTCAAAAGGTGCCCATAACAGTAAGATTTGCCAGTAAGCCATTTAGAGCAGAGGTGGGGGACCTTCTTTTTCCCTCATGGGTGCCTGCTAGCAGTTGGTTGGAGTTGGAACCAAAAGTGGGTGGGGCCAGTACTAAAAGTAGGTGGGGCCAGATCTACCCAACACTCTTTCTCTCTCATACATATACACCATTCACATTCTTCATACACACACTCTCTCAGTGGGTGCTTCTAGATGGAGGGGTCCTAGTGCTAACTGGCAGAAGGCATTCTGCAGCTGTTCCATCTTTCCTTCCTTAATGGATTTTCTGCGGTTAAAAAAAAAAAGGTGGAAGAAGATGGGAGTGGTGCATGCCTTCATGGGAGGATTACAAGTGGGTGACATTGTTGTCTGGACCCCCCATTAAATTCCATGAATAAGGCAGAGCTATTACACATTATAAGCCTTGTCTGGAAGCACCCTCTTTCCCTCCCCCCCCCTCTCTCTCTCTCATTCTCTCTCTCTCTCCCCCCCACACACACACCCCTTCTCTCTCCCCTTCCATCCACAACTGTCTTCCCTCCTCACCACCCTCCCATGCAGCAAGGCTTTTTTTAAAAGCCTGTTGGTCGATTGGGATTGGAGCCACAGAACTCCACCCCTACATTGTCAGAGTGGTCCTCCAGGAAGTGTAGTTGCTGACCGGGGCCCTGAAGTTATGACTCCCTCAGTAAGTATGCTAGCTTTCAGCAGACAGACCGCCTCCTCCCACACACGGAATTCAAAGGTGCAGTCTGCCAACAGTGCAATCCTAAATGGGACTGCTGCGAAATGGCCAATTGTCTTCCAAAGCCATGCCAGCTCACACCGCCCAGGGTGGGAGGGGGAGGGTTTTTTCCTTTTCCCCATGTGGTTCTTCTTTGCCCCCACCCCCGTATTTGCCAGTGGAGGGTCACCCCCACTCAATCCTCACACCCTCCAGTTAGCAAATTTGGGGGCTAGGATCGCTCTGCATGGTAGAAGTTAATGTAGAATTTCTTTCTGCCCAGTTCTGTACCCAGAAACGTCACTTTAGTGTAGCCTTGAGGAGCACAGCAGAGACATTGTAAGTCAGTGGTAAAAACCAGATGATGATGATGATGATGATGATGATGATGATGATGATGATTTCTATACCACCCAATAGCCAAAGCTCTCTGGGCAGTTTACAACAATCAGTTTAAACACCAATAGGATATGTTTAGTTATTAATTGATTGCCGGGGTAACTTACATTTTAGTAAAATTTTATGTAAGTGCCAAGTGCTTGTCAATCATCAAAGCACCTTTACACTCACTAACAATCCTCCAAGCGTGGAGCAGATTTACTTCTTACTGAGCAGCTGACTCCAATGCTGCATACACATTTTTCTGTTATCTCCATAGTGGTAAGAGTGAAGGATTTACATTTTCATTTTTAAAGATAAAAGCTGACAATGCCAGGAAAGAACCTGAGGTCAGTCCCCGCCCTATAGTTATAGCCTTGCATCCACACACACTTTACATTAATCCAAATTGCCCTTCCCCTCTCCTGGCATTCAAAAATATACCTCATATATGAGGGCAAGAGTTTATGGTAAGAGGGAGGAACTGCTTCAGGCACCCGGTAGTATTTCCTTTTGGGTTTTGAGTGTGGTCAGAGCTGGGTGGGATTGTGAGAGCATCTCTCAGTCATCATTTCTGGAAGCAATGCACATTGGGTGGGGGGCAGAATTGTTGGCTCTATAGTACAGTTTGTTTTGGTAACACCACGACCAGCAACGTACACGTCCCTTTCTGGATGTGATAGGCTCCGTTCCATACTTGGACTTGAACTTTCAACACAGAAGGTTTTCCTCCCTTGCTTCAGAGGAAACAGCAACAAAACTAATGTACTTCATTCTCACACCGCAGTGCCTGGTGTGTCCCTTTACTATGCAATCGAATAACTGCCAAGTGCATATTTTACTCAAGAAGGAAGTTTCTTTTCCATGGAACACTTTGCAAAATAACAAGGAACAATTTTATTTATACCACATGTAGTTCAAGTTTTCATCTTACACTGCAATCCTTTTTGTTTAATTATTTTTTTTATTTTTCAAAACAAATTATAACAAAATATATATATAACAAAATACAAGATTATCACACAAATATAACATAATCAACATGCATTAAATCATGAAGTGCTCCCCCCCACCCTCCAAGGGACCAATTAATATACTTCTATCCTCTTAATCAAATAAATTCTAAATTCCAAAAATATAACTTATCCTGACAAGGCATGTTACCCTTCCCCTTTATTAATACATAATCTAGTAATTGATTCCATATCTCCATAAAATTATTCTTCTTTAGCAATCCTTTTTTGCATTTGATACTACTAGTTAGTTTATCATTTAGGGCTATGTCCCAAACCTCCTTATACCAGTCTGTTATTAGGAAAACATGTTGTACTTTCCAATTTCTCGCTATCATTAGCCTGGCCGCAGTTAACAAGTTTACAATTAACTCCTTCGTATTTTGATCACAAATAAGCTTCTCAGTTATTGATAACAATGCTAATTTTGGACAGACCTCTAAATTAGTACCAATAATTTTTGATATTTCTGTAAAAACCTCTCGCCAAAACACCAATACATTTTTACAACTCCACCACATATGAGCATATGTCCCTTTTTCCTGACATCCTCTCCAACATAATGCTTACACTGCAATCCTATGCACGTCTACTCGCTTAGATTGCAGCCTTAGGATTGCAGCCTTAGAGCAGTAGTATTTTGAAACTTTGGGTCTTTGCTTTCCTTACATACAAGCTTCATGCTACTGCTTGACACTGCAGGGTATTCCCTATTGCTCAAAGGCTGTTCAAATGCTGCATCCAGAAAAGGATACACCAAGAGGTTAGGTTGAACCAATGAAAGAGAAGTCCTGAACCTTTAATAGTCATGTGGGATTTTTTTTCACTAGTGCCATTTTCCCCACCCCTGTAGAGGGGCTGTTGGCCAGGGATGCCACAAATCCCTTTAAAAGCTCCAAGTAATCAAGGAAAATGCTGCACCATTTCACCTTCCCCATTCCAGCATGTCCCAACCATAGTGTTACTCAGGGGGGAAATGGCAGCCACCATTTTTTTGTGGTAGCTGCCATTTCCCCCAGAATGCCCTGGAACTACAACTTGCTAGACTCATGTTCTTGAGTACAGTAGACCTGATCCAAACATAGCCAAGTGGCAACCCATGCCAAGGCGATAGGATCATAGGAAGCTACACTTGCCGCTCACCCCCACCTTGTGACTCGAACTCACAGCTTTATTATGGTCAAATCCCACCTCCACACTCTTAATCTCCTCCGCTGCCACCAACCCCCTCCAGGGTAACCAACTCGGACCACTCCTAAATTTTTAAAAAGGAAACAAGTTTATTTATTTACAATCAAGGGTAGGGAAATAGATAATATTAAAGGATTCTAAACGTTGTGAACTCCCGCCCGCCCGCCCGCCCCTCTCTCACTCACTCTGTCTCTCTCAGACAACACTACCCAATGCTCCCCCCCTCTCCCTAGACTCCACTCAGACTTCTCTCAGACTCCTCTCAGCTCACTTCCACAGCTCCGCTCAAACTCCGCTCAGACCTCTCTCTCTCTCCCTCTCTCTACAAGCTGCCCTCTGTGACTCCCCTTCTCCTTCAGACTCCCCCTCAGTACAGCACCGCCCACTGTTTATATATCACAGGCTTCACCCCCCCCTTCTCACTTTCTCAGCCAATCAGCAGACATCTCAACATTCCACACTCCTCTCACACTCCCCCCACATACTTACAGCTATAACGCTTTGCCCATGGGCAGGGGCATGACACCACCTTATACCAAGTCAAGCTATTAGTCCATCTAGCTCAATAATGTCTACACCAGGGGTCCTCAAACTACGGCCTGCGGGACACATCCATCCCGCCGGGTCTTTTCATCTGGCCCGGCGGCCGCCCTGCGTCTCCTGGGGGTGGGTAAGGGGAGGAGTTGCGGCTGAGCCGATGGTGGGGCACGGGTCGGCCAGCCGCCCCCTGCGGGGTAAGGGGAGGCTGAGCTGGCGGCGGGGCAGCAGACCACCCGGCCGCTCACCGCCCTGCATCTCCTGCGGGGGGAGGAAGAGGAGGAGTTGCGGCTTAGCCGGCGGCGGGGCACAGGCTGCCCACCTGCCTCCCTGCGGGGTAAGGGGAGGCTGAGCCGGTGGCGGGGCGCGGGCCGGCCGCCAGCCACCCTGCATTGGTAAGGGGAGGAGGCGCGACTGAACCGGTGGTGGGCCGCGGGCCGCGGGCCACCTGCCCGCCCGGACCTTTTGCATGAAAAATATGTGCTCTGCCACGGAGCTATGGCTCCTGCCCCTCCCCCCCATGCTTGTATGCTGCGGGAGTCCACACATATGGTTCCACTAGCACACACATACACACCCTGCATACTCAGAAATAATGGGAGATCATGCTGTTAAGAAAGCAAAGGAGAGAAATGCCCATTATGTCCCTCGCTGTATTGGGCCCAAGTATCAGAAGGAGCACCTGTTTACATACCAATCTGCCCACACTTGGACATCCACCTCAACTCTGAGTGATCTTAATGAGGGAGATGGCTTTTTTTAGCCAAGGTGCCCAAGTTGTGGACAGTGGGGGGTAATGTTAGGTAATATTAGACTCTGGATTTAATGGTCTTGTAGGTGGGGGGACATGTTCCCTTACTTCACTCACTTTAAAATGTGGTAAGCCAGCCCTGCTGCATTTGGGAGCCCCCCTGCTCTTGCTTCTGAGTGGGGCCCTGAACTTCTGCCCCAAAGTCCTACCCTGATGGCACCATTGGCTATGGATTCTCCTCCCCAACACAGTTCTCTTTTTAGGACCAGGCAATAAACATTTTTATATACCCAGGCATTTTAAAGTCAATTGTCTGGTGTGCTATTAACATGTTTTAATGTTTATCTGCTGTTTTTACTTTGTTGACTGGTGTATTATCAATTTTTCATGCTGTTCATGAACCGCCCTGAAATCTAGGATGGTGTGTGTGTGTGTGTGTTATAGATATTTAAAATAAATAAATATAAATGTACAAAGGAGATATATTTTTTAAATTGTGTGCGGGGGGGGGGGGATTACCCATGACAAGAGGAGGCAAAAATAAGGATGTCTGTAGCCTGAAAAAAGTAAGAAAGGGTTTAGCCGGCTGGTTGCCGGCCAGATGGGCGATTATTAAATGTAAATAAATAAATAAATAGCAAGATTTACAGAACACACCAGTAATCGGCCAGCACGATTAACACCAATAAGGGCTTCAGCAAGTAGGCCTGAACATCTCTGAGAAACTTTGATAAAAATTCAGCACTGTGAGGTTTTATGGCCATGGCGGCTGTGCTAGTGAGGCTAAAAGGTGGTTACTCTCACATCGGGATGGGTGAAAATTTCATTTAGGGCACAACACTATAAATGATTTGACACCCGCCAGCTATGTTTGTGGTGCTGAATTTTGGTTGCCACCTCTTTTTTCTGTCAGGCTCCTAATCATTAACAGCTACTTGGCAGGCAGGGACAACATGGCCTTACTGTTCCATGCTGGGAATACTTGTACCTATTGGATTTGGCCAGTGCAGGTGGGTGAGAATTTCTTTGCTTCATTTTTTAAAATTTGAACTTATCAAAATCTGCAACTGTCTTCATAAACAGGATGGAAAGAATAGGCCTGTGGCTTATGCTGGCTCAGCTTGTCTGAGCATGGAAAGCTAAGCAGGGTCAGGCCTGGTTATTACTTGGATGGGAGACCCCTCCTCTAGTCTCCTGCATTGAGCAGGGGGTTGGACCCGATGGCCTTGTAGGCTCCTTCCAACTCTATGAAATCTATGAAGTTGTTTTTTTTAAACCAAAAACTGGAATGTGGCAGAAAGCAAAACTGACTGATTTGTCCATCCCTACCCAATAGCCAGCAAGTGTACTGTTTTCAGTTCACTAACAACACATAACGCTGAGAGCTGGAGCATTCCAGCAAACCCAAGCTGGCAATTTCTGGTTCTAATCTCAGGGCAATTTAGCCACATGATAATCTCAACATGAGACTGGAAAAGATTTCATAACTTCACAAGGCTGGGACTTCTTATGCACATTTCAGGCTGAAGAGGGGTTTGTTGTTTTTACAAGCACCACAACCCACTTCTGAGGTACTGTTATCCTATACCTCCCCTCTGCTTCTGTTCATCATCACTACCTTTATTTCCTCCTGTGCACGACCCTCTCCTTCCTTCCTCCTCCCCTCTCAGTGGCAGCAACACCAGAAAAAAAATATGGGCAGGGCACAGAAAAAGCGAAGTGCAATTGGGGTGGGTGAGCTTTGTCCCACATGTTAAGAGTTCTGAATGTTTCTCATTAATACACCCTAAACATATTTTCTCTGGCCTATTGGTTATTTTTTATGCAGTTAACTGCTTAGGATATATTAACTGTTGATAATAGAGAAATTCACTCTGTGCCTTTCCCCTCAAATGACCACAGGGGTCCAGCAATGGGGAGGGGGACTGGGGCAGGCAAGTTGCTTATCTCACAAGGGGGGCACTTGCTGTCTCTCCCCTCCCCTCTGGTGCTATGTATGTTTCTCCCTAACCCCTTTTTCTACTCAGAACTAAATGGACCCTTTCACGCAAAGGACATTTCTCCCCTGCCACCCCTTCCCTTCAGCCATTTCCTGACTCCCCCAAGTGGGGCCTTAATTCAAATCCAGAAATCAGAGTGCAACTTGGAACTATCAGGTTCACAACAGTAATTGCAATTACCATGGTAGACATCACATCTCCCCCGCTGCAATCCTTCCTTGGAAATAAGCCCCATTGAACTCAATGGAGCTTACTTTTGAGTAAAAATATATGTAGGCTCTGACAAGGTCAGTAGCAAAAGGATTGTTCCTTAAATCAGGCAGCAGTAACATTATATTAGCAACACACACACACCAATGGTAAAGCATGCTACAGGAAAGCTAAAGGTGAGCATAGCCCCCACCAA
Source organism: Shinisaurus crocodilurus (assembly GCA_021292165.1). NCBI lineage: Eukaryota > Metazoa > Chordata > Lepidosauria > Squamata > Shinisauridae > Shinisaurus > Shinisaurus crocodilurus. Next base: position 72,794,278 of record CM037879.1, on the reverse strand, counting down.
CTTGCTTTCCTCTCCCTGTTAGCATATCTAGCCACGGAATCCTACTTTGCTTTTCACTCAGAGAAATGTGAGGTAGGATTCCATGGCGAGATATGCTAAACAGGGAGAGGAAAGCAAGATGGCGGGGGAGTTCCTGACAAGGGGGTTACTGAAGGCGCAAACACAAACAATTCCAGTGAGAAAGAAACATGGGAGACATCTAAAAAAAAAAAAAAAAAGCCGTTGTGACTGCACAAACAGCTTAGTGACAAGGTGAAAATTAAAAAGGACACATTTAAGAAATGGAAGGAAGGACAAGTCATCAGGGACAATTCCAGACGACTAGCCCAAGCTTGTGGGAACAGTGTCAGGGAAGTGAACACTCAGAATGAATGGCGGCTGGCAAGGGATGTGAAGAGCAACAAAAATGACTTTTTCAGGTATATTCAAAGGAAGAGGAAGAGTGAGGGTGGTGAAATGTTAATAGGGGACAAAGAGAAGCCAGAACTCTGATTTTGCTTATGTCTTCTCCCAAAAAGTGGAGATGTATGCAATCTTGTATATGTATACTAATTTCATCTCTCTTTTGTTTTAATTGGGCTATTGGCTTAGTAGACTGTGGGCATGTTGTGAAAGTATTTTTTAATCATGATTTCAATAAAGCATTTGATAAAGTTCTCGATGATGATGATGATGATGATTATTATTATTATTATTATTATTACATTTGTTAATCGCTCATCTGGCCGGCCACCCTGGGCAATGTACAATTAAAACACTGCAATAAAACATGACAATTAAAACAGTATAAAAAATTCTTTTAAAATCCTAACCCACCCCATATTCCCGCCTGAAATACCATGTTTTTAAAATTTATATGATATTTTAGTTAGGAAACTAATTAAATGCAGTCTAGATTATAATAGTCTAGATCACCCGTCCCCAACCTGGTGCCCTCCAGATGTTTTGGATTTCAACTCCCATCAGCCCTAGTCAGCATGGCCAGGAATGCTGGGAGTTGAAATCCAAGACCCCTGGAAGACAGCAGGCTGATGAAGGCTGGCCTAGATGATAATACCATGAGGTAGATTCACAGCTGGTTGGAAAACTGTATTCAAAGGATGCTCATCAAACTGGAGGGAAGTTTCATGTGAGGTGTCACAGTGCTCGGTCCTGGGCCCAGTACGCTTCAACATTTTTTTTATCAATAAATGGAGGGAATACATATCAAACATATACATGACACAAAACTGGGAGGGATAGCTAATACCTCAGAAGACAGGAAGAACATTCAAAATTACCTTGATAGAATGGAAAACTGGGCTGAAACTAACTAAATGAAATTCAGCTGAGACAAATGCAAAGTTCTGCCTATAGATGATGATGATTATCATTATCATGATTTAATCAATTTATATGCCGCTTACCTATATCTAAAGATATATCTAAGCAGTTTACAGGAAGCATAATCATAATAAAATGTATAAGTATACGATGGGGGATGCCTGGCTTGGCATTAGTACATCATGTAAAAAGGATCTTGGGATTGTAGTCAATCACAAACTGAGCATGAGTCAGCACAGGGTAATGCGGCTGCAAAAAATGGCTGATGCAATTTTGGGCTGCACTGATGGCACCATTGCTTCCTGGTCACAGGAAGTAATGGTTCTGCTTCATTCTGCACTAGTACAGTGACCAGTTCTGGGCATTGCACTTTAAAAAGGATGTAAACAAATTGGAGCAGTTTCAGAGGAAGACAACAAAAATAGTCAGTGGTATGGAAAACAACCCTATGTGAAAAATTGAAGGAACTGGAGAAGAGGAGATTGAGGGGACATGTTAGCTCTCTTCACATTCCTGAAGGGCTGTCAATAGAAATAGGCAAAGACTTGTTCACTGCTGCCCTAGAGGACAGTACCAGGACCATTAGGAGAAACGTCTTAACAGTAAAAGAAGTCCTACAATGGAACCAATTACCTGGGGCAGGGGTGGGCTCTCTCTTGCCTGAGGCCTTCAAGCAGAGGTTTGGGAATGGATTTAGAGCTCTGGATTTCCTGCAGCAAGCAGGAGATTGGACTCGATGGCCTACAAGAACCCCATCCAACTCTATCAGTCTATTATTCTGGGGCATGCAGCTTGGTCTTATATTGTATAGAATTACAAAGGTAGGAAAGTCCAAGATAGGTTAGGACCATGATAAAAAATATAAAGGTAGAGATAGAGAGAAAGAGACAGACAGAATAAATTGCAGAGCAACAGCTGATGGGCACCATTTAGCCAAAGCTAAGTAGTTTAAGTCCCATTGATTTCAGTAGAAGAGAATCAAGTATGTGCTAAACTCAATCTCTCGCTGACATTAATATACATAAGGCGGCTGCAATCCAGACCCCAGCACATTTATTTGGGAGTAAGCCCCATTGATTTCAGTAGGACTTCCTTTTGGGTAAACTTGCTTAGGACCACACTGCAAAAAGTTCTTAGTTTTGGCTGGATTGTTTGTACCCCTTGAGTATACCATAACCATGATTTCCATGTTTGTTCAGTGCAATTCCAAAAGTCCTGCTGCATTCAGTAAGACTTGCTCCCTAATAAGTGTGCTTCACATCTATTAGTTTTTATCATTACATTAGGGTGTATTGGGGTCAAATAGACATTACTGTAAATCTGTGTCTAGTAGTTACATGTTTTGATCATTTTTTATTTTAGCATATGCAGAGGGGGACCAATCCAGACTTTAAAAGCCCACCTACCCTCCCCCCTTGCATCTACTCTAGAGTAAAAATTGATTTATATATATATATATATATATATATATATATATAACATTTCTATACCACCTAATACACGAAGCTTTCCAGGAGGTTCACAACAATTAAACCATAGGTACTAGACACAGATTTAAAGTGATGTCTATTTTTGTTCCAGGTTGATCAGTAATTGCAAGGACTAGAATAGAAAAGTGCTTCTATTAGTGAAAGTGATATCCGACCGTTGCCTTGTGGTTTGCATTTGAGTGTTGCAATGCATATTGTGCAATGTTATGTAATAAATTAACAGAAAGTTCTTGGTCTAGCAGGCAGTATTACTAAATACATGTTCAGTAAAAGTGTACAATAAATCAGTTTGCCTTGAAACTGTCAGAAGGATGAGAGGTTTTTCTGTTGAGCATGTTTTGGCTGTTTGGGGTGGGCTCATGGGGCCTAGACTGTGTGGCATTAAGTAGAAAAACTCAAGTTTACCAGTTTAACAGCAATCCCTGTCTACTCAGAAAGTAGATCCTATAGGGTTCAGAGGGACTTACTCCCAAGCAGGTATGCATGTAGGATTGAAACTTTAGCCTGCGATCTTGTGTACAGTTCTTTGTGAGTAAGCCCATGTAACTCTATGGAATTTAATGCTAAGTAAACATGGATAGGATTGAGCTGCCCAAATGCTAAAAGTATACCAGATGTCCAAGACTCTGCCCGAGGGATCATACAGGCTTGCATGGGTAGCACAAATTAATTTATTCCATTAAGATTTTTTGGGACAGAGTGGGTCATGTCTCAGTTTAGGCAACTGGATAAGATGAATTTATTCTGGGGTTCCATTCCATCCATACAATTATATTCTTATCATCATCATCTAACAACAGTACAAAGAGCAGATAAAAGCAGCATATGACTAATTCTATCAAGGATTAAGAATTAAAAGGCCTGAGAAAATAAAATAGAGTTTCACCTGGTACCAGAAAGATAATGAGATAACATTTGCCAGGCAAACCTTCCCTGGGAGAGCATTCCACAACCAGGGCCCAGCTGAAATGGCTCTAGGCCAGGGCTCTCCAACCTTGGGTTCCCAGATGTTGCTCCCAGAATCCCTTGCCATTAGCCATGCTGGCTGGGTATGCTGGGAGCTGTAGGCCAGTAACATCTGGGGACCCAAGGTTGGAGAGCCCTGCTCTAGGCAATTGGTCTAGATCAGCTTTCCCCAACCTGGTGTCCTCCAGATGTTTTGCATTATAAGACCCAGAATTCCTGGCCATTGGCCATACAGGCAGAGACTGATGGGAGTTGAAGTCCAAAATATCTGGAGGGCAACAAGCTGGGCAAGGCTGGTCTAGATAGTAGGGCCGAACAACAACCACCCTCTCAAGCACTTTGCCCAGGGAGGGAATGTTAGCAACTGGCTGATAGTTGTTGGCATCTTCTGGGCCCAAGGAGGGCTTTTTCTGGAGCAGCCTCACAGCTGCCTCCTTCAAGGCAGCTGGGACCATCCTGTCTCGCAGGGAGGCATTTACTACCTCCTGGACTTAGCAGTCAATCCCTCCCTACTCAATGTTATGAGCCCAGAGGGGCAAGAAGAGCTGAGCATACTGGTTTTAGGTTGCGCTTGTCCAAGAACCTTGTCCACCTCCCCAGACAGCAACAATTTAAATTCATCCAACAAGGCTAGACTAGACAGAGCTCTGGATCCATCCATAAACTAAACTGCCCCAATAGTGGTATCCAGTTCACATTGAATGTGAGTTATTTTATCCTCAAAATGCTAAGCAATCAGGTCCACAGTGGGCCTCTGAGAGTTCCTTCACACCAGCTGCTAGGCCAAGCTGGAGAAGCCCACAAACAACTTGGAAAAGTTCTGTTGAGTGATACTGTGAAGAAGCGATGGTGAAGGAGAAGTAATATTTCTTTGCTGTTGTAGGGTTAATAATGAGCTCTTACCTGTATTCCGTCAAAGCCACTGCAAGATTTCTGCCACCGTGTATTCAAGCTGTCTTTCCAGCTGTGTCATAGCATTCAGATCCCCAGGGAACCAATCAGTCTCTGACTAGTGAGAAAAGGTGTTCCGAGCAGTTATAAACTGCCCAAGTCATTTCTGCATAGCAGGGGGCTGAAATTCCCCACCATTTTTGCAGGGCCATTCATCTACTTGCAAAAGTGTGTGGGGGGGGGATTTTGACTGATTTGGGGGGAGGAGGGCAGACAAATTTCTAAGAATTTTTTTTGTGGGGGATGGCTTACCTTACTTTATAGATGAGGTGGCTAAGCTTGCTTTTTCTTTCAGTTTTGGTACTTTAATCAGAGGCTCACCTGCCACTGCTCATAGCCTCCCCCAAGTCATCGGCCACTGGACACAACCAGCAAGACTCTCGGTAGCCTTCCAAGACCCATCCACATTTCCTCTTCTTCTTGTGCCAGGTCCTCATGGAAACAATACTGCATGATGTCGCATCATTTCCGTGGGGATCTGGTACAAGAAGACATGTGGTCAGAACTTGGAAGGCTGCCGAGAGTCTTGCTGGTTGTGTCCAGTGGCCAAGGACACATTTTTAAAGTGCAAAAATGGTTGGGGGTGGGAGGGACTCTCAGCCACCTCATCTATAAAGAAAGCCAAGCCCTTCCTGAATTTTTTTAGAAATGTCTCCTGCGTGCCCCCTCCCAATCTTGGGAACTTTTTCCTTTTGCCCATCTGCCCTGTGGATGGCTGAAAGGTCAGCCAAAAATACTTGCTCAGCTCTATACTCTGCATTCTACAGAAAGACCAGGGCTTTGAAGGAAGCCCCAGCCATGCCAACAGAACTCTCTGGAATCTCTCATTAGCCTCTGGGGAGTCAGTCTATTCTAAACAAATGGATCTATTCTATTGCATGTTCAGTGTCTGGGGTGAAACAAATTACAAACAGTATCTCTACATGCCGCTTTGCCCTTTACAGCAGGGGTGGGGGTCATGTTGGCCTTCCAGATAGTGGTAGACTGCAACTTCCATCAGCTCTATCCAGCATAGCCAGTGGTGAGGGATGATGGATGATGGAAATTGCAGTCCAACATCTGGAGGGCCACACAATCTCCATCCCTGCTTTAAAAGAAAGTTTTTGGCTTGAAGTTTGTTTTTGTTTTGTTTTTTGCTGCTCCTAAAATGTTATTTCGTCCCTCATGGCTGTTATATTTAACATGTGTTGGAAGCCACTTTAACCATCTCTGGCAGAAAGGCAGAATACAGATGTTTTCATAAAACGGGGCAGGTGCCTGTTAGTAACCTGGCTGATGCATTTCTGGATAGTCTTCAAAGGCAGCATTCAAGTAAACTAACCTGGTTTTAGCCCAAACAGATTCAGATACGGGATGCAGATAATTCCTGGAAGCCCATAATCATCCCTGCTGAGATTATATGCTCCAAGAAATCAATGGTGCAATGATCAAATTCTCACTTCCCAAGATATGCTTATTGCCGATTATGGCACATCACACCAAGACGTTGCAGAAATGGTGCTAAGGGGTGCCTGAAAATATCCAAATCTAAAGCGATGGGGCCATATGCTGCTCCAGCCCATCAGAGAGCACATGAACAGAATGCTGAATGGAAGGTTGAAGCATTACAAAGTAAAAATGGCATGACTGATATATTTCTATAACCCACAATGCAGTCTTTAAGTTGTAGTATCTAGAGAGGGCCAATAGAAATCCATATGAAAATAATGAAGGAAGCTGTATTTTGAAGATAAGTTAGCTCATTCCCTACAATTACAGTCTATGCAGTTAGAAGAGGCAGGAGGAGAAAGACCTCATGAAATGGAGATAGGTATGGGAAGATGCTCTCAGCCATTCTTTTTATTGACACTCTTCTCTATGGCTTACAACTCCAATTTAGAAAGGTTGCAGATCAACCCAAAGGAAGTTCTCTCCTTATGGCGGACTGTCCTATATTATTATTATTATTAGTAGTAGTAGTAGTAGTAGTATCCCGCCTTTCCCCCAACACTGGGACCCAAGGCGGCTCACAATTCTGGGACCCAAGGCGGCTTTAAACTTCATACAATTAAAACAGATAGAAAAATACAAAAGTTGAAAATATAAAATTACACACACACACACACACACACACACACACACTACATAATATAAAATGCTGTCCTAAGGGACAGCATATCAGCTGGTAATATTTTAACATATTTTTGTTAGTTCAAACATCTGTAAAGCAACATATCACATATCTTGAAGACTTTGCAAGAGGGACACAGGAGCTTCTCTGATGGGGGTGTTGAAGCAGGGCTAGCTCTGGAGTTTCTTCTGGTAGGCAGATTCTCTATTCTAAGAGTGTGTGACAGTCTGAGAATTCAGGAAAGACAAACAAACATTGCAGAAGAAAATCAAGAGGTTCCTGGGGAACTGATCAGGCCAAACTTGATTTCCTTTGGAGATGAACTGACAACACAAAGGGCAAGCACCCAGTGGCACAGGTTCAGACCAAATCAATAACCTCCATCAAGGGTGGCACTGCCTTGGCTTGTATACATTGGGAGTGGGGAATGTGTGGCTCTCCAGATGGTATTGGACTGCAACTCCCATCAGCCCCTGCTAGTATAGCCAATGGTGAGGGATGATGGGGGTTGTAGTCCAACACCATCTGGAGGGCCACAAGCTGCCCACCCCTGGTATAGGTAGTCAGCGATCGTATGAAAATGCCAGGTCCATACATTTGTCAAAGGTCCCTGCATTAATGAGCGCTTTCAGGAGGGACCCCTTGCCTTCAGAGCTGAGCTGCTTGATTGTTGGAGGCAAAGAAGACCTGCTAAGGGTCATCATGGTAGGAAGCATGTCGGTGGTATTCTGCCCCTAGCTTAATGGCTTGAAGGGGGCTGTTTTTCTTTCAGCCTGTGGTTTTAGCTCACTAGATTAAATTACTGCTTCCCCTATAAGGCATGAGTTTCTCCCCTTTCACGTCACAATGTTTTTAAATTAAAAGCCAAGTTTCTAGCCCTCTTTGAAAGCATGGAAGTAGTATCTGTAAAACATTTCCAATATAAAAAGATGAAGGAGCAGAGGAGGAGGCAGGAGCAGGCAAAGGGAACATCAGAGCCTGCTCCAGTTGGACTGTCCTCCCCCAGGAGATGAGGGGGGAAGCCAGTGTTTCTGTGAACTGTTGTGAACCGCCCAGAGAGCTTCACTATTGGGCAGTATATAAATGAAATATAGAAGGCAGAGCTTCTTCATGGGTAACCGTTACTCTGTTATACCCTTAAGTCATTTTACAACACAAAGTCCTACCAGCCCTCACCTTTCTTCACTCCCACTTTTTGTTGGAAAAAATATTTCAAATTCTGCAAATCATCAAATGGCAGTTTAAGAATAGCATGACAATTGAACAGGTTTATAAGCTTGCATCTACTGGACAGTATTTCAAAGTGACACAAAGTTGCACTAGGATAAGTGACTTGATGGTGCGAGGGGTTTTCTAGAAGCTGCCACAGATGTTACTGCTAGCATCAGTGACCTCTGGCACGACACCAATAGCGTCCTGTTGGTTACTGCTGTCTGTGTCAACCTGCACCATACATACTGAATGCAAAGTTTAGGTTTCGCTCAACTTGAGCCACCTTCAGAATTTTCTCTCCACATGTTCAAAGAACATATGAATAGGTCCACATGCACCTGCCCTGCCCAAAACAGGGCTATTGGCTCCATCTCCAACATTCATGTGTTGAAGCAATGGCCTCAAGGGAGGCTCTTCATGTATTCGGCCAAATATGCTTAGAATCCAAGCCAAGGGTGAGCAACCTGTGGTCCTCCAGATGTTGTTAGACTTCAGCTCCCAGCAGCATGGCCTATGATGATGGGAGTTGTAGCCCAAGAACATCTGAAGGGCCACAGTTTGCCCACTCCTCCAAGCGATCAGGAACGCTGCGTAGTTGGTGTTCCTGATCACAGGGAGAGATGTATGATGCATATTGTTGGAGCTAGTGGGGACAGGGGTGTTACAGGGCAGGGCTAGTGCACCCAGTTCACCTCTTGCTCCACAGTTTGAACACATGACAGAACCTCTGGACAGGGTTTCTGGCTGTCACCCAATTGAGGAAACCTTAGTGGAGCCTTCCCCAACCTGGTGCCCTCCAGATGTGTTGGACTGTGACACTGGGGGGTACCAGGCTGGGGAAGGCTTAGTGAAATAGCCACATGGGTTTCACATTAATCAAACTTGCACATGACAAAAACACGAGTTTTGAATGAGTGCAACCACCACCTACTTTGTTTTTAATTGACACATGGGTCACATTAGAAAAGCTGTTCTCGCCTGTGAACATGATCAGTCCCTCTTCTAGGAAAATACCTGCCATCTGCAATCTCTAGAAGTACTTCTAAATCAGGGGCAGCTTTTTAGTATATCAAGAGCTTATCATTTAGACTTAAGACTGGGTTCAGACAACACAATAACCCACACTCAAGGTCTGAGTGTGGGTTGTTGCTAAACCATGGGTTGTTATCGAAAAATCAGTTATGTTGTCTGAACCCAGCCAAGATAACAAACCATGATGAACAACCCATAGTTCACAACCCTAACAACAAACCATGGGTTCTCTTCATGAGTTGTTCATGGTTAACAAGCCATGGCTTGTTAGCACAGCTGGGTTCAGACAACACAATAACCCACATTTCAACAACAACCTACACTCAACCCTTGAAGTCATTCAGTGCAATCCTATACATGTTATTCAGAAGCAGGGATGGGGAAGAATTTAGTTCAGTTTGCATTTCAAGAGGAACTTGCCAAGTTCACATTTCCCAAATCAGTATGAGAACCGGCACGCAATTATCCTTGGGTATTTCCACTTTTCAGAATTTGGTAATGCAGTTCTCCAAACAAGAAAGTGTACAAAACATGCATGATGAAAAACATACAAAACAGCATGAAAGAAAGAAAAACTGCTTGGAAAAGAATGTGTGCACTAGGCAAACTTACACACAAAAATGCACACACACTTTCATGTTTTTACTTTAAAAAAGTTGCAAACAGATGTGGAAATAGGATGGAACTAAATTAAGATGCGCAAAATGAGAAACCAAAATGGAGAAATTTCTCCATCTTTACTGAAAAGTAAGCTCTATTGAACTCAATGGGTCTTGCTCCCAGCTAAGCATGGCTGGCTGGGGGATGCTGAGAGTTATAGGACTTTTCTTTCTGTCTAAACATGCATAGGATTGCACCCTATAGGATTGCAGCCTAAGTGTTAAAAGCCCTACTTGACAAAATCTGAATTTTTGTTCGTGTATGAACTGTATTGCCATGTCCCAAGTGCTGTGTCTAGATCTTACTCCTTTTCCCAGTACATTCTGGCAAGTAGCGTGTAGATGCTCTTTGTTCCCTCAGAGCCAATTAGCAAAACTGGTTCAAAACACCAAACAGAAAAAAAAAAAAAAAAAAGATGCAGAAGAAGGGGAGGGGGGGGGGAAAGAAAACAATGTCAGAATTAAATTCTTTATTACAAAAAAAAAAGAAGAAGCCATAGATGGTTTTTTAAAAGATATATTTGTTATTTTTGTCTAAAAATAAATATTTCATATGGAATCTCTAGATTAGCCAGTGCGGCCAATGAATTCTTTCTCGCCATATTACAGATAATCCAGTAGCACCAATAAATAAAGTGATAGTAAAATTTTCTATATTTCTGGGGCACGGGGGAAGTTTACAGATATAAAAATTGTAATGTCTATTTAATCCGAATTACACATATACATAAACATATATATATATATACACATACACACATATTACCAAATATATATATAATATGTAGATGTATAACCCTTGCCTCAAAAGGAATGTGTAGGGGTGGGTATTAGAGATATTAATTAAATAACTGATCATGCTACTGACTCTGCCAACAACTGGGGAGAGATTGGATGGAACAGAAGAGTTAAAAATTTATACATAACAGTACAAAAAAAAAGGTACGACTTATAAATAGTAAAATTAAATATTAACAAAGAATACTGAAAAATACCTAGTTTAAATTATTTTTAATTTCTAATTTTAAAAAAGGGATATTAAACAAGTATATAGAACAATGTTATATACATTTCAGTTGTGTGCGCTCACACATGCGTGTACACACAAACACACACACACACACTGCACACCACGTTTGCTATTTGCTGGAAGGGAATTTCATAGTGGTTAATAATCTGATTTTGAACCAGGTTTTGTTTGGGGTTCGTTTGTTTTTTGCTTGTCTGTAGAGACAGGTGTTTGGCAGCATTCACAGACCAAGTATAACTTAATTTTTAAAAGGGGGGGGGGAGAGAAAAAAATCCTCTGAAGCCGAGAATCAGGCATACACCCCAATCCAGATGAAGGCAACTGGAAGCAAGCTTCCACATATAGAAAAGGGGAATTACGCATAAGGTTCTAGATCTCTGCATCCACCACTAAAGGCTGCATACACTATCCCCAGCAATGGGTTCAGAAATGTGCTTGCAATGCCAAACAGATGGCCAGCTCCAGCTCGGTCAGTTTTGACAGTGCTGCCTGTATCACCTTGGGATAGTGGGGGGGGGGGGCAAAATCCAGGAACTCCCCCAACCCTATGTAACAAGGGGAGAAGATTTAGTATGCTCCGCTCACCACAAAAGAAAGAAAAAAGACAGAAAATCAGCATTTTCAAAATTGAGCTCACTATCTTTTGAGCAACTAGCCAGCCACCGATCCATGCATGCAGCAGCACACAGGTGCGCACACTTAACACACTGAATGACAGCATATTGTAGATAAGCCACATAGGAACAGATTTTCAAGGGAAACAATGCTGCTTCTATAATCTTAAAACATCTGCACCGCATGTTACTTGCTTATATACTAGCACAGTGTTCTCCAACCTTGGGTCCCCAGATGTTTTTGGCCTACAACTCCCAGCATGCCCCAGCCAGCGTAGCTGGCTGGGGCATGCTGGGAGTTGTGGGCCAAAAACATCTGGGGACCCAAGGTTGGAGAACACTGTACTAGCGGATGTTGCCTGCGATGTCACAGATGATGGGTACAATCCACAGGGGGGGAGGGAACGGTGACTGCTGCCCCGGCAGAATTGATCAAAGTGCAGAAGCACCAGCCCTGCAAGGCATTTCACCTAGAACTGCAGAAAGCATTACCAGCCGACTGTACCCATGCTTTGCAACACTGCACTTGCCAACCAACAGAATGGCCTTGTTATCACCACGCATTTGCCAGTAAAGCAAGACAGAATGGTTGAGTTTTGGGGGGAAGTCAAGAAGCCTCAGGCAAGTAAAGTACATTGTTGCCTTTAAATGTCTACCCTATCAGCTCCTTTCCAGAGTAGAATGTTTATGAAATACCTAGTGGTTTGGGATGCTTTGGCGTTTCAAGTGTTTTACATTGCAAAGGCACTGAGCATTATAGTCTGATCCAAGAGCATTTTATGTATCCACTAAGCCAAATCTGTGCATATCAAGGTGGCTGGCCCAAACTCCCATATTGTAAGGCACTCTCCATCCCAGCATGAACATGGAGTGCTTGCCAACTGCTGAGTTCCAAAGCTTTTGCTGCTGTCCCAGGAGTCTCTCTCTCTCTCTCTCTCACTCTCTCACACACACACACAGGTTTGGTTAGGGACAATTATGTAAAACCTCTGTGTGTGTGGTCAAGATACCAGGCAATGCATGTCACACACAGTTCTTGCAGTTTTATAGTGGCTGTAGACCGGGCCTAACCTTAACAATACACCCCAAACACCCACCCCCTTTAATTCAGTTTTGCATTGAACTGGACTTTCATTCTAAAGGGAGTTGGGCAATACTAACAAGACCTAAAGTACTAGCCACTCTGTCTGGGGGCCTAGCAACCTCAGTCCAGCTCTGCATATGCATGTACTTAACCTTCTGGTGCAAAAGCAGCACAGTCAGGATCAATGGAATTAGTCATAGACTTTCATGGATCATAGCGTTGGAAGGGGCCTACAAGGCCATCGAGTCCAACCCGCTGCTCAATGCAGGAAACTAGAGGAGGGGTCTCCCATCCAAGTAATAACCAGGCCTGACCCTGCTTAGCTTTCCACACTCAGACAAGCTGAGCCAGCGTGAGCCACAGGACCTTGTTAAGGCTGCATTTACATCTAGCCATCAGACAAGTGTTCTCAGAACAATACAACACTGAGCATTCAACAAAGCAACAGGTAAACCTGAGGCAGCCTTCCCTAACCGGATGCCCTCCAGATGTGTAGAACTGCTATTCCCATCATCCTTAGCCATAGAGATTGCAATCCAACGAAGCTGGAAAGCTGACCTAAGGCCTACATTTCCAGATGGTACACACTCAAGGTTGGGGTGGGAATTAGGTGTCCTTTGTCTTAAAATGGACACCCCCAAAGCACAGGCCTTGTCCAGATGGTTTATTTCAAGCAAATAAACTCATTATGAATTCTCCAAGGTTGATGGGAGAAACAGTGTTTGCCCCTCTCCCTTAGATCTGTGCTTCACAGAAGCTCTATTCATGCACTACTCACGCGCATAGGGACAAGCATGGTGAAAGGGGCAGCACATCCAGACCCGCCCGCAGTTGTGCCCCTCCTGCCGCCCCAGCCATCAATGTGTTTGGCATAACTCCTGAAGTGGGGAAACGTCTGATGATTGAGGGTTCTAAGCCACGCAATGAGCCTCCGTGAGTACAGGAGGCTCCCCACTTCAGAAGTCCTACCAAGGATGGAGGGGGCAGGAGGGGGCGGAGCAACCTGGGGGCGGGGCTCAATATACGATCCCCACCACTGGACTTGTCGTCCTGCTGACCCGGTTCACGCAAGTAATGCGTGTATAAGGCTAGTGCCTTGTTCAATAACCTTCTGTTGCAACTGAACACTTCTTCTGATCCCTACTTGCCGATGGGGTAGGATAGGCAACAGTGGTGGAATAGTCGTAACAAAGCTACATCGTAACTCCAGCATAGCACACACGATGTCTTGACACATTCATGTTACAACAGATTGAGAATAATGAATTCACAACACTAGAAGTAAGCTCTCATCGGATGTGGCCCAAAGGCCCAAAATATCTCTAATTTTGAACTGATCAGGCACAAAAACACCTCTTTAGTTGTGTGTGTATACATCCCAGACACAGACACTCACTCACACACCCCACCTATTGTACATATATACTTCAGATTAATATCCCTTTCCAGAGATGTTCCATAAGCATCTTCAGTGGCAGCTCTGTACATAATGATGGCAGACAGTGCTGTTCAACTGCCTGGTTAGACACCGGTCCCCTTTCTTGCTTCCATATACCACTGGCCATTTATTTAAGTAGCCAACTGGGGGTGGGGTGGGGTGGAAGATTGCAGATTCCAGTGATGCCGCCTCAAGGTGACCAGTCCTCGCATCAGCCACTTCCCACAGTTGGGGCCAGAATGTAGATCCATGGCAATGTTCCTGCAGCGAGTCAATACAAAAACATGCGCCAGCATCCCAGCAAAGCAGGCAGGTCATGAGCCAGGTTGGGGCAGAAAGAGGAGGGAAGTTGACAGGATCTTCAGTCCCAGTGTCTAGAGCAATTTCCTTGACTTCTTGACCCATAGTATTCCAAGGTGCCATCTCTGGAATCCCCTGCCGCTGCTGCCGCCGCCACCTCTCTACTACGAGTGTCTCTCCATGCAAGACTGGGGGTGGGCCCCGAGGTCGTTGGGCCAGTGCGCTTTAGAGAGTCAGCGAGAGTACGAAGTCTACACCAAACACTTCGACTGAACTCCAGCCGTAGTTTATTACTTATACCCCAAGTAGCCCACTTCTGTCCACAGCAGTTGAGTATATCCAGTGAAGACACCAATAATGTTAGCAACGTTTTTAAAACTCAGCATATATATATATGTATATCGATATATACATACATACATACATATATATATATTATATATATATATATTATTCATGTGAAATGGGAGTCCCAAAACATATACCACTCCAGTCTCCCTGGCTCTTATTATTTAGCAGCATGAGAAGGAAAGTCTCTCCATAAAACCAAAAAAGGTGAATCCTGTGCGGGTTCTCGGGGAATGTTCCTTCCGGAGTCCATCGTCCGTACTCAAAAAGTGCTGTGCTCTACTGATCCTTCATTTTAGTGTTCATCTGGATTAGTGTTTTTTTTTATTTTGACCAGGCGAGATATCAAGCTCCAGAACCAAGGCTGTTCCCCCACCCCCTTTCTTCTCTGCTGCTCACCGTCTCGGTCTGTCGCATCTGTTAGAGAGGGGAGAAAGGGGGAGAGGTTACGTTTTTCAGAAGAAAATGAGGTGGAGAATTCTGACGCGATGAAGGCAGGGAGAAGCAAGAGGAGGGCTACAGAGCCAAGAGACCAGCCAAACTGATTTCCCATACAATCCATACAAACTGAGTGAAGGGGGTGGCTGAGTCTTAAGAAGAAAAGGGAAACCACTACATTTTCCTCTAGTTCCCCCCCCCCATATTTGGAAAAGCAAAAAACCATTTCCCCTTAAAGCTGTCTTTTTGTATCCCCACACATCTCTGCTCACACATACATGAACCTGACACATGCCCAGAAAACAACCCATCCCATTTCCAACGTAGCCTCCCCCCCCCCCCCGATTTTGTCTTTTAGGAGGTGCAGCCAAACAAAGCCGTGAGTGTCTCATGCAGGCAAAGAAAACAAAACAGAGTGTCTCATTCCACTGTTTGCCAAGAGGCAGAGGTTAGTGCCTGAATGCAGCAGCAACAGTCTGTGGCAGAAACAGGAGAAAGAAGAAAAGTGCCCTCTGCCCTTTTATGGTCCAGATTTCATCAGTCCCCAGAGGTGACAGGCAGACAGTTCATCTGAACTGGCTTTCAACACCAAAACAGCCATCAAGTCGCCAGCCTCAATGAGTCCATCCTGCCCTCCTCTTCCCCATTGCACTGACTCAAAGACACCTTGGATATTAGCACTTGTCCTGCATGGAGGAGAAATCCGACAATGGGGCCAGGCCAACAGTCTCTCCATTCCAGATAATTTTTTCCCTTCCTTGCTTGGGGATAGCCTTACTCTTCGGGCAAGGGATGATCTCGAGCTGCTCTTTGGATCGTTTGAGAGAAAACTATAAAGGTCAAGGGCAGGGAGCTGTCTGGTTTCTCTCCAGGGGCTACTTCTGCAGGGTGAACTGTAACTCAAGAAGCGCTGGCTCTCTCTTTTCTGAAGCACCAGGCATCCCGCACTCAGGTTACAACCCCTCACAAGATTCCTCTGCAGACAGAGAAGGATCCTGAGCTCTTCCACGGAGAACTGAGCTTCTGGAGTACTGATCTCCGAAGAAAGAAGCCCCACACCAATCTTCCCCAATCTGGTGCCTTCCAGATGTGTTGGACTGCAACTCCCATAATTATCTGGAGGGTTCCAGGCTGGGAAAGGCTGCTCAGCACCATCATGTTGAGTATATGTGAGTGTACACACTCCTCCATTGCACTGGGAGAGTGTAGAACCACAGGAACCACTACTCTCAGAGAGCTGAATGTACTTCTGCCCTTCTGGTCTTGGCTACCACGTACTGTCTCTTCAGACATAAACACTGGTCTTCCAAATACAAATGCAGTATGTAAATGGAAACTCTCAGGATCAAACGACAGGATACGCTGAATATGCAGCACACAGCTGGCCCTCTCTCCTTTATAAGATCACAAGTTAAGCAAATGGGGCCCCAGTCTAGATCAGGACCACTGCACAAGGGTAGAGGGGTTTAAACCTTCCCTCTGTAGCCACTTGTTTTCCAAATTCCACCACCACACCCTCCCCCCAACGCATGGTGCCTAAAAAAAGGGTGAACTTCAGAAAACAAATGGCTGGGTGGGAGGTTTAATCCTCTAGTCATGCACTGTGGTCCCAGTCTGGATCAGAGCCCTGTACACTTACTTGGGAGTGAAAAAAACGAAGAGAGGGTCAGCTGCACACTACGTATTTAATGTATTGTGTAGTTTGTCCCTCCATGGCAGCAAACTTTGTAAATGGTAGGGTGGCACTTGTGGCCACAAGGCAGATACAGAGCTGACAATATCCTACATGTGCACAGCCAGACTTTGATGTGGTCAATATCAGAGACAGTCCCTTGGCTTTTAACACTGATTTTGCCAGTTTGGGGCACCTGTAGTCTAGCCCAGATGCTTATCCATACACTTCGCTCTTCCAATTACACTCATACAACAAGGAGGGAAGGAAAAAAGGACTGGACACACAGTCTTCCTAGAAACAAACACTTTATGGTAAAATAGAGCAAGAGAGAGAGCAGGAGAGTATGCATGCATGCATGGAACTTATGGCTCAGTCCTAGGTGGATTCAATCCACTAAAAGCCTCAATACAGATTTTAAGGAGGTGAGAGTCTAGCACACTTGTTGGGATTTCTCTTGCATCCTAGAAACCCAAAGCAGAGGATAGGCTCTCCGTATATGGGGCAAAAAGGACACGTCACATCCTTAAGCAGCTTACTGGGTTACACATGCACTAGCGTAAAAGGCCTTAAGCCCTTCTCTTTGGCTCCTGGCAGCAGGAAAAGAGCTGCCTTGTTCTCCAAGGGGTACGTTCTAGGTTAGTGGCACCTTCCAGTCATTCCAGTCCAGCCCTACCCGAACAAAGGAAGCTCATCACTTTAGACAGGTAACCTTAGACAGGCCCCTGCCCTTGTCAAGCAGAAGAAAGGAGAGAACATAGAACAATGGCACCAGAAGCCAGCAAGAAGCAAACTTCCTCTCTCTTGCTCTCTCTCAGAGTGAGTGTGTGTGTGTGTGTGTGTGTGTGTGTGTGTGTGCGTGTGCGTGTGCGTGTGCACGCATGTGTGTGTATGTTGCACACGTATGGGTATTGTATTTTTCATCCTTCAGGACACAAACCTGCAAGTGCGCTCGTTTAACTCAAGCTGCCTCGACTTGCAACGTGAGTCTGTGAATTTGCAGGAACATTTACAGGTCTGGGGATCTTGTTTGTACAAGTGCTTTCTCCTTTCTGAGCAAGGTTCACAGTGACTGCAAAAAGGCAAAAGGAAAGAGGTCTAAGCTACAGCGCTTCAGCGGGAAGAAATTTACACATGCAACACCCTGAACATTGAAGCAACCCGGCCCCCACCCCACCCGGCCCCCACCCGACACACGCCCAGCACTGCCCATTCAGAGCACTGCGTGGTGGTGGACACTCCCCCAGAGGCGTTCCGACACTTACTTGCAACAGCTTTAAGACAGACAGAAATGGGCTCTCTGACGCTGCATAACCCACAAATCCTGCATTAGGCCAGTTTGCCGGGGTAACAGTTGTGAGATCCTCATTGTATTAAATAGAGGATCCCCAAGCCAGTAGCATAAAAGGTAAATTTCCACAGTGGGATCTCTTCATACAGAGAAACTCCTGCTCATATTAAAACTTGGGGAACAGCTGTACCAAAAAGGGAGAAGAGATGAACGCCGGGATCCGGATCCTACTCAGGTTTAAATTGTATTGATTTTTCCCTCAGGGACTGAATCCAAACAGCAGCTCTTCAAAACCCGCTCCTGCTCCAGACCTGCCACCCGAGAGATTACTGGCAATGCAGAATTTGGTGAATTAAATTGGGAGAGGCAGAGAAAGGGAAAAGCCAACAAAAAACAGCAGAGAGGGAGAGAGAGAAAGAAAGAGAAAGAGAGCGCTCCTCACGTTCCCCAGAATCCTCCAGTTCCTCTCTGGTTAGCATTGCCACGAGCTCCCCACACGCACGCACAGCCATAAGCATGCATGAATGGCAAGCACCAAGCCCCCATTGCCAGCATCCTAAAACACTGACAGGCTCAAAGTGAAAGCTGAGGGTAAATTAAGGGAAGGGGGGGGGAATCACACACAGGCATTGCAGGGTGCAGCAACAGCAGAACAAAGAAGCCTGCCTGTCCCTTCACGTTGTGGTGCCTTCAGGAGAGAGAGAATCATCACAAGCAAAGAAAAGGAGCCCTGCCCCTTTAGGCCTTTGATCCCGACGCGCCAAAGCTACACCGCCACCAGCGACACAAATGAGTGATTTTGGGGGGGGGGGGAGAAGTGGGTGGACATTGCTTGTTGGTTTGCTTGGAATTAGGTGTATTGCAAGCAGGTGTTTTGATTTGAGGGGTGATGGAAGGAAAACGGGGAAAGGGCAGAGTCTACAAGCACATGATGCAAACGTACAAGTTTTGTAGTTTATACCGGCCTCTCTTGCGCTTTCTCTTTTGACCCTTCCCCTTTCCTCGCTTTGATTTTCTGGAAGAAAAACGAAACAAAAAAAAAGCAGAAGGAAAGAGAGAGAAAAAGAGGAGGGGGAAAGGAAAAGGGAAGGAAACAGAGAGGGCGGGGAGAAGGGGCTGCTGTCTGCCCTGGGGAGAAGGGGAAGCACATAAAGAACGGAGGCTGGGGAGCTTTGTGGGGTCAAGGCACCTGTCGCCACTCCTCACATGCTAGCCTTCTCACACAGCCTGCACTACCCCTGTTGCATGGGCCGCAAAGCCGAAGCACAACATGGCAGAGCAAATTCCCCTCCCCTTGGACCCAAATGTCCTGGCATGCAACCCTGCCACTTTCCCAGGAGATGGGGGCTTCTTCGGCCCACTCAGAAGAGGGGCCTGCTCATAAGAGGCCTAGACATCGCCAGGGCCCCAGGCGCAACCAGTCACCCGCTGTCAATTGGGAAGCGACCATGAGCAGAGACAGGCAGCCATTGCCCTTGAGCAACCATGTTTTTCTTGCCCAGTGTGCCTGGCTGGCTTATCTCAGCATGCAGAGCTGCTGTCCTCAGAAAGCCACCTCCAAGGATCCCACTGGCGCAGCTGGAGAGCACCCACAGCTGTCCTGGCAGTGAGTGGAAGGGACGCGGCTCCACACTCTATGGCGAAGAGCACAGACCATCTACGCTCATCTCGTGCCCTCTTAGGCTTCATTCTGAAGACCCGACTCTCACAGCCTGCCTGAACTCAGCATCTTATTCTACCGCTACGGGCGCCTCTCACAAACCATGGAGAACACAGCAGCCAAGCTCAGGTGAACAACAATGCAAGAAGAGGACCCCTAACCCAAATAAAACCAACTGCTAGAGCTCTCTTGCCTCTCAAGCCCCTGCTGGCAACAGAGACCTGGGAAGCAGCAAATTTCTGCACGAGGAGATATCGAGGCCAGGCGGCCTCACCCAGTTATCATCATCCCTTGGGAGATGACACAGGCCCTTTCTTTGCCAGAGAAATTGCTGCCACCTCCCTGTTGCAAAGATGAAAGTGAAGATGTGGATGCGTTTTTCCATCTTTTAACTAAAAATTAGGGAAAAAAGCAAGCTGCCTCATGCCGAGGGTGGGCCACTGATCTATCTGCCTCAATGCTGCCTACATCAGGCTTCCCCAACCTGACAGCACTCCAGATGTGTTTGATGCTGCACCTCCCGTCGTTCCACAGCCATTGGAGAGGCACTAGATTGAGGGAAGGCTGCTCTAGACACTGGGCCTGTTCACACGTCACAACAGCCCATGGTAAGATTAAGCTATGGTGGGTTGTTTAACCCATAGCCAGACCATGATGCAGCCGCCAGACACTTGAGGGTTTGGCGGTTTATGGTGGGTTGTTTTCCTGTGCCTGCCCCGCCCACTCCCAGCATGTATCCCTGGAGCCTTTGCGGCACTTAAGGGCGGGCAACTGCTGGCAAGGCTTCACTATGTCAGCAGCCTCTTCGCCATCTGCTCCGTGTTCTGGGCATGTATTATCTTTGGCTGCTCTTGGAATGCTTCCATCTTTATGAAGCCCTTCCTCACTGCTCCCCACAACCGATCAGTTCCCCCTCAATGCCTTTTCTGAACAGTAGCATTGCTTCCTCCTAAACACTTCTCCCTCCTCCTTCAGCTGCTCCCGGAATGCTCCCATCTCCACTGCTGTCTGCTCCCCCACCCCCGCCTGGGGCAATCACTTCCCCTTGGAAGCTTTTTGCTAGCAGTAAATCCCCCCTTCCTGGGCCAATCGTTTCACCCTTGATGCCTTTTCTGAGCAGTGGAATTGCTTCCCCCCACCCCGCCACTCTCACACACTTATGGGTCCTGGCTTGGTGCTAGAGGATGCCTCAGGACTCAACTGCACTTGCAGGGCCTTCTGGGCAAGCGCCCACCTCCCTCCCCAGTTGTCTGCTTCCCTATAGAAGCCACTTAAAGCTTTTTTGCTTGCAGTAAATTCCACCCCCCTGGGCCAATCACGTTCCCCTTGAAGCCGTTTCTTAGCAATGAAATCACCACCACCCCCGGCACACTTCCGGGGCTTTACTTGGTGCGTATTTGTGGATCTTGGCACCCATGCTCCCTTCACCACTGTCTGCCTCCCACCTGGCTGACTGCTTTCCTCTATGGGCCCCTAAAAGCTATTTCTTCAAATACCCAGCACCCCTGCCACCCAGCAAAGGACAAGAAATACACCTGACATGGATTTCCAATGCATACTTTACTAATTGATTTCTCAGCTTATACAAGATAAAGTTATATAGGAGGCATGATGCAAGCACTTGATTTAGTGTGGATCTGTGAAAGCACGGCTGCCAAACCCTCAATGAGGACACGCTGGGGGTATACGGCGCCTACTGGCTATGTGCTCTGGACAACAGTCCTGGATGCCTATTGGCACAGTAACATGCAGTACTTTGCCGCGAATAATGTGTGGATAATGGCCCCAGACCAAGTCAGCTACTGCTGCTCATATTGCTTGCGCTTCACAAAATGATGCTATTTCTGACTGGGGATTCAGAGGGTGCGGAGCAGGGTGCTGCTGGTGCTGGGGATCAATGGCAAAGACATTATATTCTCATCTCTGGGTCTCGGCAGCTGGGAGTTGTCCTGCAGGAGCACACACACCCTCGTTTCACAGTTGCTGTGAAGGATGCAGCGCACAACGGTAACATCCGGTCTTCCTCAACACCCGGAAGTGTGTAAAGAGAGAGTCACACTGTGCCTTCAGTCACCCAGGCACTCTCTCCACTGGTACTCTTGCCCTGGGGTGGTAGTAGCTGAAGTTTTTTCTTCTTCGTTGGATGTCCTCAGGGTGTGTGATACGGTGCCACCATGAGCCATGGTTGAAACACAAAAGCCTGGTCACCCGGATGAGAGGGCACACTTGGATCCCGTTCACTGTGACAGGGTGACCGGGGAAGAATATGCCTGAGGCTAGCTTATCTGCCACTGGTGAATTCAGGAAGATAGCTGTGTCAACACCAGTGTACACATCCATGAACCTGCCCTTGCTGTTGGAAGGCTGTTGTGAGAATAAAATGGAGGAGGAGGACTATGTAAGCCGCCTTGAGATCCTTGCAGGAAAAAAGGCAGGATATATATATAAATAAAAGTACTCCGGGCCTTTCCCGTACGGAGTCAACTTTCTTATATGGGACAAGTCCAGGGCCCACCCAGCACAAGCAAACCCAAGCTCACAGAAGCCTTGGATGTCCCCACCCCCCTTGTTTATATCAGCAAGATATCACTCCTTCAGGATTCGCACCGTTTCTCTGAAAATTTTTCAGGCTGTGGATTTCTCAACTCTGAAGGTGGTACTGAGTGGGAGGTAGCCCAGGTTGAATGCCACTTTGTACAGTGTCAGCACTAGGCGTTTTCTGGAACAGACTGGTGCATTGCTGTATTTTGTCTCTGAAGTATTGGCCGATTTCTTCACCTACGGTGTCAAACTCTGTCCATGATATCTGGAAACTTCAGCAGAAAAGTGCATCGTCCCAATCAGCTTCCTGCCCACAACAGCTTCTGTGCATGGTAGGGTCCACCAGCACATCAAACACCGGTCTGCAGTCAGGTGCTCAGCCATAGCCACGGTTGCTACGGCCATGTGTGCCATTCCCACCATGGTGGACATACTCTGCTGCACCTGATCGAGGGTCTGCATGTGGGCACGCAGCTGATCTCTTCCAAAGCGCATTACTGGCGCCTCTGCTGCACCAACTGGGAGGAAGCTAGGGATGCCCATGCAGCCATGGGTGGGTTTCTCTGTACCGTGGAAAGCCCTGTGGAGGGGCTAGTACTAGAGGAGCAAGTTGGGCTCCTGGTCCCTGAAGCAAATAGGTAGCTTGCAAGATAAGCAGCAACAGACTCCCAGACTGGGCAATGGGCTCCACGGCTGTCTTAGGCCAAGAACCATCAATCCCAGCAGGGGGAGGGGCAAACTGGCTCCATACAAATCATCTGTGGGGGTGAACCATCAGGGGGTCATGAGACTAACTGATGTGACACGCAGGGGTCGAACCGCAAGTCGCCCTCTCTCCATACTGCATACACTTTCCTTGACAGTACAAAGAAGGGATCACGGGTGGGCGAAAGGGTGGCCTTCGTGGGGCGATGCCTACCTCTCGGTGGTTGTGGCAATGGAATTCTGCTACCAGCGGTGTCACGTCCCTCCTATCCATCAAGATAGTCACCAACTTGTCATAAAATTGGCTCAACACCTGACCGCTTGTCGTGGTCGTTATTTCCTTCAACTTCAACCTGTGCAGCCTTTCCTTGCACTGCGGAGTACGTGAGAAGCAATATATTTTCAGAAAATCAGGAGAACATAGTGTCATGTCTGCTGCTCCGTAGGGTCTCCTGTGCCTCTGGGCTGAGCCCACCCTAGGCATATGAATATGCCTAGTTCAGCATCAGTCCAGAACCTAGTGTGTCTTCTTTGGCTTTGGCATTCTTCAGTAGCCTGCACCCGAGAAGCCGCCACCATCACCTGAGACACTTGTGATGCTTGAGAGAAGGACTCCGCAAAAGGTGAAAAGAGGGAAGCCAAGTAGTCCACCTCCTCCATTCGGGACTCTGATGAGCATGGAGCTTTTCGAGCCATGGCTGGTCTGTGCCACATCGAGTAGCTGTAAGTTATGTGGCTATGGAGTGGACTACTATGGAGGCAGCTGTCATCCCACCGGTCCCAACGCCCAGAGAAGCAGGAAGACACTGGGCTTGGCCTTAGATTACTAACATTGTTCTGTTTACTAAGGAGGGATTGCAGGTCAAGGCCTGGTCCTGAACATGGGACATTGTGGAAGGGATATGAGTCTCAGAATGACTCCAATTCTGCTACTAAACATTTAGGCAGCCTTTAAGGGTAGAACCATCTTGGTCCCAAGCAGTCCCTATCCTTAAAGCATCCTTTAAAAGCAGAGAAGTGCCACACTTGAAGTTGTTTGGGATGGAGACACAACTAAACTTGGAAGCCTAGCCACCTTTCTCCAAGGTTGCTCAATGCAGATAAGAGCAACTGGGTTGACAACTGGGTAAATCACAACATACCACTTTCCTGGGAAGTGCTGAACTGCAGGAGGGAGGTGGGATGAGCAAACGAGAAGGAAGGAGTGGGGCAGGGCAAGTGTGCACTGTTGCAGCTGTTGCCAAGCAGACTTCAACTAGCAAGATAACACGCAGAAAGAGGAGCAGTGGGGTTTTCTGCCACTCTTTCCAGGTGACTCGGTAGCCTTTTGGCACAACCCCTGAACAAGCCACAGTTCCAGGTCAACATGTGACAACAGCCCATGGCTTAAACAAGCCACCGTCAACAACCCAACAACAAGCCATGGGCTTTCAGTATGGCTTGTTCATGGTTCACAACCCACACTAAGCCATCATGTTAGGTTCACACAACACAACAAGCCATAGTGGAAAATAAACTACGGTGGCTTGTTGTGTTGTACAAGCCAGGTCACTGACTGCAGCAGCTCTCTAGGGCAGGGGTGGGCAAACTGTGGCCCTCCAGATGGGAGTTGCTGTCCAACAACTTCTCAAGGGCCACAGGTTCCCTAACCCCTGCCCTAGGTTTTCACACAGGAGTGTTTCCCAGCCATACCTGGAGATGCCGGGGATTGAACCCGGAACCTTCTGCAGGCAAAAAATGTGCTCTACCAGTGAGCTGAAGTCCTTCCCCATATGTGTCATTTTGGAACATCAGCAGGCAAGTATGCACCACTCCAACCCCCCCATGGATGTCAGGGCAAATGTGGAGCCCATGCTAGCAGCAGACCAAGGGAGAAACATCTAAGGAAAGAAGCAAGGCAAAGCTCAGGGAAACAAGCTCTCATGACAAAAGTGTCTGAAGAGGGTTCCTCTATCTCACTCCTAGTTCTGTCTTCTTCCTTCCCAGAAGCAGTCCACCTCAACTGGATGGGAAGGAGAAGCTATAATAAAGGACATGGCCCCTGAGGGGAACTGACAGGATGTTTCCTGGGCCAGGTTCGAGCCTGCTGGTTAGCCCTCATTTCTCTCTAACTGTAAGCATCCCAAGAATGCAGCTAGAACTACAAGTAGGGCAGAGAAAATTATATTTACTTTGGGAAATCTTCCACAAAGTTGGACTTCTGTGAAGGACACACACTCATCCAGAGACAGCCCCCCACCCAAAAGGCATCAAGTACAAGAGGACTTTCAGCATAACCCAAACCAGAGTGCCCCATGTGATGTGAGAATTGCAAAGCAATGCAAAGCCACCTGAAGCTCAGGCAATAGGGGAGGAGTGAAAAGTTACAATTAAAGAATCGGGAGCTTTGGCCGCATCCTCTCAGCACCAGCATTCACTGGGTCACAGCAGCACACCCACACACCGTCGAGCCTTTTTGCCACTCAGTACAATAATCGCTCCACATAGTCTGGGGAGAGCAAGCCAGGCCGTCTCTGGGCTATCCCATGCTGGCTCCA
Source organism: Shinisaurus crocodilurus (assembly GCA_021292165.1). Lineage (NCBI taxonomy): Eukaryota > Metazoa > Chordata > Lepidosauria > Squamata > Shinisauridae > Shinisaurus > Shinisaurus crocodilurus. Next base: position 72,768,877 of record CM037879.1, on the reverse strand, counting down.
CAAAGTGAATGCCAGGGGGAAGGTTGGAGCATGGGAACAGTAACAGAGCTGGCCATTAGGATTCTTTCTGTCTGCCTCTGTCTAGCTTCCTTCCCAAATCAGAGATGATAATTTTTTCTACTCATGCCCTCATATTGTGGGTGGGTGTGGACATGTATAGAACATTTGTTTTTAAGCTGGGAGTGAAAAAGCATTAAATTTTCCCATGTTTGGTATTGTCTGGGAAGCAGAGAAGAATTCTATTTTTTCCCCCATTCAACAACACTGCTTTAATCTACACAAAGCTGAAAGCAGATTTCTGTTGCACATCATATCCTCAGCCAGTCCCAGTCCCATGAGGCAACCCATCTACTGCCTTCCCCAAACTGGTGCCCTCCAGGTGTCTTGGACTACATCTCCCATGAGCCCCAGCCAGCATGGCTAATTGGAGTTGTGGTCTAAAACATCTGGAGGGCACCAGGTTGGGGAAGACTGAACAAGAAAGTCAACCTGACTCGCCCTTCACAATCAACATGCAAAATTTGCCCACATATAGATCACTGCCCACACCTGGATGGGGCTTCTACTTTCAACTTTTCCCTATGGATGACTGAACTCCCCTGCTCTGAGAGAGGCAGCAAAGCTCACATGCACAGCCTTGATGTTAGGAATCTACGCAAGCTGCTGCGAATAAGTCAGCAAGTGTACACCCAAGCAGCGAGAGAGAAAAAGGCAATGATTTCTAGGATTCACAGTGACAACTGCACAACGCAGAAGGAAGCATTCACCAAGAATCCATTCCCAAGAGGAGAAAAAACATTCTGTTGCTTCCTTGCTGTTCTTTACACATTTCTATGAGTGAGCAATTTCAAAATGTCCTCAGGAAGAAAAGCAGCAACAGCAATCAAAGCTACGTGTGTATCTGTCTGTCCACAAGGGATGGATTCAAGGTGCAGCCCTTAAGAGGACCATTCCTGTTTCCAATCATCAGAGAAAGACAGGGGAATTGCCAACACCAAAGGTGGAAGAAACATAAGCCAGGTCACTTACTTTTCTTGTTTCATTCTGATGTCTTTCTTTGGTCTGCAAGCAAGGAAAGAACAGAGGAGCAACATCAGGAGAGAGCCAACAATAAACACACAGACATCACTTCCACCCTTTCACCATCTTAGCCCCACTCCTTCAATCATCCAGCACTTTGCCTACAACCAGACTTCCCCAACCTAGAGCCCTCCAGATGTTCTGGACAACAACTTTCTTCATCCCTGACCATTAGCCAAGCTGACTGGGGCTGATGGGAGTTATAGTCCAAAACATGTAGGGCACCAGGTTGTGGGAAGGCCGGCATATATTATGACAGCCCAATGCAAAACAATTAAAAAACACACCTGCCTTTCTGGCCACTCTTAAGATATTTCGCAGCTAGATATTGCAATTTATGGATTCTCAATCTGCACCAGCCAGTGAATACACCCAACAGATGGTGAACATCCTAAAGTCATTCCATTAAGAACATCATGCCACTAACAAAATACTCGCCTTTGGTGAAGCCTGCATTCATTGACCACAGCCCACCACCACCACCACCACCAGTAGAATTTTATTTGCAACAGTAGATGCCCATCACAACAGTTATAACTCAGTCAGTTCTGCTCCAAACACAACCAGGAAGGTTCTCCATCCTCACCTGCAGTCACAACTACTGTGCTGTTGGAAGCTCATCTGACTTATGTGTTGGCCCTGAAAGGGTTTAATTCTCATGACCTAAAATGAAAGAATTTGGAGGTGGGGGGAGAGGAAAGAAGGAACAGGATGAGTCACATTCAGAGTCGTCACATTAAATCGCCATCTCTTAAAAACAAAAAAACCAAGCAGCACAATGGTAAAATTCAATTAATGGCAAAATTAAGGGATGCATTTAAGGCACAATCCTATGCATGTTTAGATGGAAAAGAAGTCCTGCAACTTCCAGCTGGGAGTTGCAGGACTTTATTCCATCTAAACATTCATAGGATTGCATCCTTAGGCTGCAATCGTATACCTAATGACCCAAAAGTAAGCCCCACTGAACTCAATGGGATTTACTTCTGAGTAGACCTATAGAGGATTGTCCCCTAATGCAGCAAGGAAATGCAAAATTCCCAAGCAATTCTTAATCCAGATGGCCAGCATAATAAACCTTTTTAAAAAACAAATGGACATCACATTTATAATTAACTTGTTTAAACGTTTACAAAGTTCTCACCCTCCTCCTCCCCAAATGATATTTGGTTGGATTTTAGCTACCAAGCCACCTCCTTGCCCTGAAGACTGGCATCTGTTTCTTCACAGGTGGGACAGGGGGCCCCTTTTTGGAGGCACAGTTGTGTTTGGATTCTAGAAACTAGATGCCAACATGAGGAGACATAACTTAGGCTAATACAGACTCAAACAGAAATCTGTGACAGCAACTGAGCTTTTGCACTTCAATGGAACTTGAAGTACAGAGGGTGTGTTGGGGTGGGTGGGCGGGATATATCTAGCAATACCAGTGGAGAGTGGTGTGTGCATTCTAAAGGCAATGCAAGTACAAACCATGCGCTTGTTGCACATCCGCTAATAGTTGAGCCACTCTAGACCTATTACGGCAATGACACTAAATTGCTTTGAGAGCAAATTCATTAGTGTTGCATGCCTGGTGGACAGCAGCCTTAGATTATCCACCCTTCTTCTCAAAGGCCTGTTTCTCTGCTCTGGGAAATGCCACACAAAGATGGCACTGTAGAAATTAGAAATAGCAGGGATGACAGCTTCGCATACAACTCCAGGCTTCACCAAGGTCATCAGTAGATTTGGTTTCCTTGGAATCAACATAGCCACTTGTGGTCTTGGGTCAGCACCACAAAAACCACCATGATATTTACACTCTGTTTCGACAGGCTGGATCTGGAATGGCGAGGTGACATCTGTAAGTGATGACTGAGAGGCAGGTGCATCAGCAGCATTATTCCACGTGCGCAAGACTGGGCGACCAGGCTCAAGAGCTTTGCAAAAGCCAAGAGGAGACAGGAAGTGAGGCTAGTGGAGGCGTATTGGCTTGCGTAGAGAGCGTATATCCTCACAGTACGCTAGGCCTTTGCTATGCTTTCCTTTTCAGGATGACTACATTCAAACTAAAAGGAAAGGAAGCTCTCCCATTCATAACTGTATCATGGCTCTTCCTCCCCCTGCAGCGCCGCTGCAACTAACCAGTCAAAACTCTAGCTTGGCCAGTGAACCCTGACTTGGCCAGCTCTTGAGGCAGTCAGCTCACAGAGAGCTTCCTTTTGCACATCACAGGCCACTGCCCTGGGAGCTTGGGCTGTGATGTAGAGAAGTCAAAACAAGAGTTAAAGTGGAGCCAGGTTTACAGATCCACACCCTCTCAAAAGGCCACTAGAGATAAATGCTGCCTGTATAAACACAGCAACTCAGCTTGTAACTACCAGGTTCACTTAAGGTAACAGACAATTGATTCTCCTTAGAAACCGATAAGGAACAAACCACATTAAGTCCCTCTGGGGAAGGGGCAGTGCATAAGCAGGGTCAGGCCTGGTTATTACTTGGATGGGAAACCCCTCCTCTAGTTTCCTGCATTGAGCAGGGGGTTGGACTTGATAGCCTTGTAGGCTCCTTCCAACTCTATGATCTATGAAATCTATGAAATCTCTTCACATCACGGTAACCTAGATCAAGGATGCCTAACTTCTTCAGCCTCAGGGGATGGATTCTCCCCAAACAAGCTGCTGAAAGGCCAGGGCTACTAGTCCTGATGGTGATATGCGATCTCCAGTATCAGAGACAGCATGCCTATGTACAACAGTTGCTGGGGAACTTGGATGGGAGGGTGCAGTTGCACTCATGTCCTGCTTGTGGGTTCCCTGTGGGCAACTGGTTGGCCACTGTTTGAACAGATTGCTGGACTAGATGGACCCTTGGTCTGATCCAGCATGGCTCTTCTTATGTTCAGGGCCACTCTGGCAGGGCTGCCAAGCAGCTGGATGAGGAACAACCCTTCACCTGCAGCTAGCTGGTTCCCTAAACTCAGGGAAATAGGGCCACCTCATCTAGAAGCAAAGCACAACTACTTTGCACCTAGCTGCTAGGTACCCCTCCCTTCAGAGTATGGGAGACCACCACAGAGACCACCCTGTGATGCAAGGGACTCCCAGGGACAGCTGAGTGAGGCTCTCTTGCACACCTTTTGACTTCAACAGCTCCATGATAGAGCCCATGCTTTGCATGCAGGTTCAATCCCTGGCATCTCCGCGTAGGGCAAGAAAAACTGCCGGAAACCCTAGAGAGCCGCTGCCAGTCAGTGTCAACAATACTGGGCTAGTCAGGCTGATGGTCTGACTCAGTATAAGGTAGCTTCCTATGTTCCTAGGACTGCTGACCAAGTCAAATTGCTCAGGGTGTGGCACTGGGCTACGTCAAAAGCAAAGCAAGAGAGCGACTCTCCACTCTTCCCAAAGCCAAGAGGCAGGAGGGGTGCTGCAGGGGGTTGGATGGGGGCGAAGGGACCACGAGTTGGCCATGCCTCAAGTAAGGTAAACAACCCCACGGCCCTGTGGATTCTTTCAAAGGAAAGAGACAACACACAGCCACAAACCAGTAGCGTCTCCCCTCTTCCCCCCCCCCCCCCGCTATCGCTCAGCCATTGCCTCACCTCCATGGTGACATTGTTCACTGCTGTGGGTGTACACTCCAGTGACTCGTCACTACAGCACCCTGCACATCTCATCAGGAGCACACAAGACGGCCTGAAGATGTATTCCACCTCGTCAGGGTATTCCTGGAAAATATCCACCATGGTCTCAATCGGCCTGCAGTTACTACGAGCGAAGACCTCCATAAATGACATCGCTACAAAATGGGGTGGATTGGGGGGGGGGGGAGAGAGATAAAAAGAAATTACTTCTCAATTTTGTTTCCTAGAGTCTGACAGAATCATTTTCAAAATGTTTCAAGGCAGTGTAGAAACGGGGCCATGGGCATGCGAACTGGTGACCCTGCACTCAGTGCTCTTTCCGCCGGGATACCTCCCCATTATGGGCTCACTCAAGCATGCCATCATTAAATACACTGGACCAGTTCAACTGCACTTAAAGCCCAAGAAGAGTACCGGGAGGGTGTGGAGAAGCAAGATCCAGCTGAATCACTCACAGCTTGACTCGGAATGCATTTGCAAGACAGAAACTAAAGTGAACTGCAGTCTGCAAGCCCCAGAAATCGGAGCAGAAGTCACGGAGCACCAGGACTCTCGTTAGAGAAGCATTTCACTGGCGCTAATGCTGCGCCACCGAAATCTGCAGCAAAAAAAGGCAGCATGCCACCAAATTTTGGTGGCAACCCACTATAGAAGGGTAAGGACGACACATTTGGCTTGTGGCCCTTTTTACCCCTCCATAGCGGTTTGCTTGCTGAAATTTGGTAGCAAGCTGCTGATTTATTTATTTTTTTGCCACCACTGCCAATTCAGTGGTATGGTGGCAGGAGTGCAGCCCATGGCAGCGAGGGGAATTGGGGGTCAGAAGTGGCCCCTGGGCCCCCAAAGTTGCCCACCCCTAGCCTAGAAGATCCAGAGGTTCACCTCAGAGCTACCAAGAACAGTGCTTGTGGAACTCCATCCCCCTGTTGCATTTTAGGGGCCTGCTTGCTTAAGACATACCCATTCACTCAGCCTTTCCTTGTAGCGTAACCCAGCTATGTGTATTTTATTGACTGTGATTGTTTTCTCTTTAGTTTTATTGCTGCGATTTTAACGTTGTACAGCGCTATTGGTATTTTTATGATCCATGCTATATAAATTTGTACAAACAAACATTCTAACCTACCTCACAGGGTTGTTGTGAGGATAAAATGGAGCGGAGGATGATGATTATGTAAGCCGCCTTGGGTTCCTTGCAGGAAAAAAGGCGGGGTATAAATAGAATAAATAAATAAGATTTGGGATCCAGCCACAGAATGATGTATTGCAGCCTTCCCCACGCTGGTGCCCTTCAGGCGCTGTGGACTACAACTCCCAGCATTCCTAACCGCTGACCATGCTGACTGGGGCTGATGGGAGCTGAAGTCCAAAACACCTGGAGGGCACCAGGTTGGACCAGGCTGCTATACTGTATTCCAACAGTGCCAAAGATATCAACAGGGCCATGAACACCAAGCAAGTAAAACAGGAGAAATGGGCAAGGAAGTGGGGTGCATTCATCTCAGCTCTAGACTTCTCATACTAGGTATGCCAAGGGAGGAAATCGCAAGTTCTGCAACCTGAACCAACTTCCACACCAAAATCGGCCCATGTTGTGCCAAAGGGCCATTATGATGCTTGGGCCTGGACAGAGGGACCGGGGAACACAACATAGAAGGGGTAACTCAGTGGCAGCACACCACTGCTCCTTCTGAGTGGCAGTCCTCCTTCTGAGGTCACACAGCAGGCTTGCAGATACACTCCCCACCGCCACACGGGATCCTGCTCGTTTCTCCAGCATGCCACCGCTCGTACAAAGAAGTGGCTAACAAGGCTCAGCTCACAGACAAGACAGACATGGCAGGAGATAAGTGCCTGACCTGAACTTTCCTTGCCTTCAGATCATACGCCTGTACCATAGGCATAGACCTGTAGTAGCCGGGTTGATAACCCAGGGCGATAACAAGCACAAACTGCTTGCATCATGGAAAAAAACAGAAACCAGTAAGCGTTTCTGAAGAGTCCTGAACCTGTGACAAACCAGCATAAAGGTTGCTTCACTAAAGCACTGGGGTGGGGGGAGGGGGAGAGGGGGAGAGAGAGAGAGAGAGAGAGAGAGAGAGAGAGAGAGAGAGTGCAGAAGCTGCAGGGCTCGCTCAGGGCTCTTGATTAATTGTGGAGAGTTAATTCTTGGTCATGCGGAGCAGACAGTGCTGCTGGCAGCAGGTACAGCGGAGGAGGAGACTCTGCTTGGGATTTCTACGGGCTGCACAGCCGAAGTGCCTATTTAAAGAGACAGTTGCTCAGGGAGGAAAAACGTGTAGTGACTGGCAGTCCTCTAGAAAAGGAGAGCCCCATCAAACCCCCACCCCAACCCCATGTCCAGCTCAAAGTCCGATATCAGCCTCTCATACCCTTTCTTGCTCAGGCTGTGCCGCCTCCTCCTTGTTCCCCTTCAGGGTGACCTTAACCTTAAAATACAGCTATCTATAAACTGGAGAATTAAACAATTTAGCGCCTGGGAAATTTGCAGGCACACAGCCAGACACGTAACCACACCGCTGATTATTCACACCTTTCCTAGCATTAGGAAGCAAGCAGTCGTGGAAAAAAATATTATCCTGCTCAACATGCGTCTGTGTTGTGTGTGGGTTTGTTTGTTTTTTAAAAGGCCAGTGCCAAGAAACTTCAGGCACCCGCAACTCAAGCGCCTTTCCACCCATGCTGCAACACAAAAGCCAATGGGTTTTGCCAGACACTGAAAGACATAGAGGGTGACTAGGGTTCCCAAAGTGGCAGTGCATGGGAGAGTGATGGGTTATCCGTTGTCTCTACATGGGCAAATTATGCATCCCCTGATCACATCACAATTCATCACTGTCTGCAGGGCTGCTCTTGATTACATAGGACAAAACGTGCGGGTTAACATATAATCGGCATATCACTCCAAAGAATATGCCTATGCCCAAACATGACCTTCTTGCACTTCTCCCACAATGGCTATCATGGTGCTATCAATGGCAACTAGCCTTAATGACTATATTTTGCCTCTAGTATCAGAGGCACTGCCTCCAATACCGGCTCATGGGGAACACAAGCAGGACGCTGCTATTGCACTCATGTCCTGCTTGTGGGCTTTCCACAGGCAGGTGGTTGGCCACTGTGGGAACAGAATGTGGGTCCTTGGTCTGATCCAGAAGGGCTCTTATGTTTCCAGTGTTTTTAATCACCTTCAAATGTGAGGTAGAGGGGGAATGATCAGTCTTCAAATATCTTGATATACGAGTTCAGAAATTAAGAGAGCTGGGAAGAAAAATAAATCAAGGTGTTCTTGTTTCAGTGTTTCAAAAAGTGCCTTGCAAGTAAACATGGCCAGGGAGGAATATTTTGCCCATTCATTGTCTAATTATGAAGTCTGTGAAGTATAGGTTTAATATTTGAGCAGCACTGAACTTGGAATACAGTGCACTTGTAGAGGTCATTGCTTACACGGTGTCACAAAGATAATTTCTACAGCAGTAGCAAAAGGCATTATTCCCTTATCTCATTTTAAACCAGAGTTCCTAGATTACCCTATGTAATGGATAAGCATAAGGGCTGGTGATGCTGTATGAGAGAACTCAGGGCACTCACAACTATAGCACAGGAGGGAGAAATGTAAACCAATTAGGAGCTTCCATAGATATAGGCATGTCCATTTCCATTGCCCAAAATGAGTGATATTCAGATAAGGAATAAAAGGGGGAATTGGCCAGTCAATCTCTTGATATTAGGCAATGCCAATCATGACCATGCTTAATAATAAAGGATGCTATCAAAATAGATCACAGATACAAGCTACGGCTTTAACTGACCACCACTTGAGCATCTACACAGGAGAGGCACCAATCACAACCTTGAAAACAGAATTTTAAAATGTAAGCACGATCGCCCACAAAACCAGGAGTGCATTTGTACCTGCAATGCTGGACAATTCCAGTATACAGCATCCTCTAGAACTGATATCAGGCACAGAGCTAAACGGTGAAGGAACCAAACAACTGCTATGTGATAGAACAGCACAAAAATGAACTGGGACTTGAACCCGCCATTCTCAGAAAGGAGAGCCATGCAGTTCAAACAGCAATCCCACCAACCTGTGGTTTTCCTTATATACATACTGGAGAGGGAAGCATTTTTCCCCGTGAAGCAAACAAACATGGCTTCTTGGATTCTCTCTGGGCCGGTTCAGCCAATATTTCAGAGATCCAGCTGGCCCTACATGTGGAGCTGCCGTGCTGGCCCCGCCCCAGCCACCCATATGAAGATGGCCCAACTGAATTGCAGCAGCGCGATTGATGAAAACTGCACCCGTCCTGATCAAATCCAAGAATTGGCCACATGACTATGGTGTCTGAGCACTTCGGGCCATACATACGGAGGCCTCATTCAGATGGGCAATCCCCTTGTGGTTGGCTGTGGTGAAGCTGGTGTACCCATTCCACACAGAGCCGGAACAGATCCACAAGGCAACCTTAGAACCAGCCCTTGAATTGGCTGTACGCCAAAATAATGTGAAATGACAGCTGAGCGGTGGACAGTCTGGAGCTATAAAATACGGGTGGCTATTCCCAGAGTGGATTCGCTTAATCAAAACCTACCTGAAGACAGTGTCTGCGCAGGCCCACATAAAAGCCCAGGGGAACAAAGCAAACTTCCATCCCCAAACCATCACATGTTTCATACATATTTGGGAACAGAGGTTCTGCATAAGCATTTAACAATGGTTCAGAATCAGGAAGAGAACCTTGATTCCCTGGTCCAGCTCCTTGATCCAGATCAAAACCATTCTCCACCCACTCAGTGCAAAAAAACTTTTTAAGTTGGGGGGGGGGGGTTTAATCTTCAAAAAGACAAATGTTCAATAGTCCCATCAGGAATAGAAATCAGGCGACAATATAAAATGGGTGCATTGTTACAAACTTGCTCTCCTGTAAGCCTCCAGCAATACTCCTCTAGTTTGCCCAGCCAAAAAACTTTGTTGCAATTGAAAAACAGAACGTGGCAAGATGAGAGGCTGCCCCCTGCTGCCCGGCACCAAGAACAGCAGCAAGTGCCACTCCCAGGACATCCCAAGCTAATCAGGGGACATGAACACTGCCAAGGTGGATTTTCACAGCTGTGAAGCTGGGAAACAAGTAGTAACTGGGAAATCTCTGATGTGGGTGGAGACCATACTGCCTAAAGGTCCAAAGTTTGCCAGGGCTAATCCCAAGCTTGAATCAATGCACCGTGCATTGTGCAACAAAGGTCTTCTCAGAAGTAGGGAACAAGCCTCCCTCAGGTGAGTCAGCCATCTGTCAAAAGAAAAACTCTGCTCTTTACTCGATTAATCCCAATCGGGCTCCACCTTTTTGCCTTTGCCATTCTTGCCTTCAACATCTCTCTTCCTTCACCATCATTTCACATTTCTTGCAAGGCATTTTATTTAATTAATTAATTCATTCATTCATTCATTTCATTTCTATACCGCCCCACAGCCGAAGCTCTCTGGGCGGTTGCTCTGGAAAGGTATATGCTTTCCAGGACAGAGAATGATTTTGTAAGGAGTGCAACTGATTCCCTCCCTCCCTCCCTCAGAGAGGCTCCTTGCAGCAACAAAAATCTGATCCCTTGCAGTACCCAGCTAACTTTTAGCAATCAGGCCTAAGAGCCTGGCACATGCTAAAACTCAAATCAGGTAGCAAATGCATTCAAACCTTCTAAATGAAGACAGTCAAAACATCCTGGTCCCAGACATGGTGGAACTGTCAACAATAACTAGAACATCAGGAGCACAATGGTACTTATATTCGCCTTTCGCCCCTATTCCCAGCTGTCTTGATGATAATCTCCAACAACGCATTGGATAAGATCAGTCAAAATGTCCTGCCTTGTAGAAAACTGCTAGCCTCAATTGAATCACATGCGTTTTTCCCTGACACACCGACAACACAATCCTATGCACGTTTTACTCAGAAGTAAGCCCCACAACATTCAATGGGGTTCTCTCATACACATGGGATTGCAGCCTTTACGGAGACTGAAACATCTCCTGATAGTTCTATTGCTGTTGGGGACAGAAAGGTAGTTTCCTGGGAAATTATCCTCTCTTATTTCCTGATTCAGGTTTGCCAATGGCATGATCTTTGGAAGATTCAAACATTGACTGATAGTCGGATACCTTGCTTTTGTAAGCAAAACAACCTTGGTCAAAGGTCTGCCAGCAGCAAAGGAGAGACAGGGGGGGGGGAAGAAAAAGAGGAAGAAACCTCTCAAACCTTCCTTTGAAAATCATGGCAAATTCTCCAGCAGTTGTTCACTGGGCTGCCATGGAGGGGGTTGTTATTATTTTTAATTAACCCAAAATAAAAGAAAATGCAAACATCCTAGACAATAAAAAAAAATACTCATAATATGTTCTATAGGGTTTGGTGAAACTCAGGGTGTCATCCTGTCTCTCTTTATAAGCAAAGTAACATTTCCTTTAATGAGGGCCCTTTCTTAACGAAAAAACAAACTGGAGTATCTTGAAGCCAATCTGGCAGTTCCAATCTTATTTTATTTATTATTTATTTATTATATTTATACCCCGCCTTTTTTCCTGAAAGGAACCCAAGGCGGCTTACATAATCCTCCTCCTCCTCCTCTCCATGTTACCCTCACAACAACCCTGTGAGGTAGGTTAGGCTGAGAGGCAGTGACTGGCCCAAAGTCACCCAGTGAGTTTCATGGCCGAGCGGGAACTAGAACCCGGATCTCCCGAGTCCCAGTCCAACACTCTCACCACTACGCCACACTGGCTGTTGCTTCCATTTAATATGAATGTGTGTGAACCTGAGGCCTCTCCAGATAAGGCTAGACTGTAATCCCTATCTCCCTTGACCGCTGGTTATGCTGTCTGGGCCTGATGGGAGTTGGGAGCCCAGCATCATCTGACATGGCCACAAATTCCCCACGCGTGGTCCTGGTACGATCCCACAGCTTATACTACCTTCTAGAAGGTGGCGGTATTAATGAGGGTCCTCCGCAGCAACCCAGCTAATGGATCCACACCCCAATCCTCCTCCTCCATAACCTACCATCCACCTTTCTACCACCTGCAAGTTATCTGCATCATGCCTATCAAGAGGACAGAAGGAAGACAAGTGGCTTACCATCACTCTGTCGTTTCTCCACATCCCCCGGGGAGGGAGCAGCCTGTGATAACTGCAAAGACAACAGAAAATGAGTCAAAACACAACATCAGTAGCCCATCTGTTAGAGTTCTGAGTAGCTTTCCAGGAGTCCACAGTGAGACAAAAGTCAGTGTCATAATTTGGAGCATTATTATTAAAAATATATATGTATGTTTCATTGGTAAATGAAAGACCCATAAAGGAACATTCGAATTCTGAAATGAAACGGCAGGGAAGGGGTAGAGAACTGCAGGCTTGGGGGCCAAATCCAGCCCTCCAGGATTCCCAAGGTGGTCATGTCCCCTTTCCCTGGCTCCACCTAGGTTCTCCCAATTGATCTGTGATCTCCCAGCTCTTGTGCAATTCCCCCCCCCCCATTCTAAAAGGTTGAAATGCACCTCCTTTGCCTTTACTTACTGGTAGTACAATATGGTGGTGGTGTTTTTTATTTGGCCCTGCCCCTTTTGACTTTGACACCACCCACCACTGGAATGAGCACCCCCCCCCTCCCGAAAGCTCCCCAAAATGGAATTCAGCCCTCAGGCTGAGAGAGGTTCCCCACCCTCGCAGTAGGGGGAGGGCCATGTGTGTACGTGTTTGCATTTGTGAAGTGCATTTCTCCAGTTTCCACAGTGAGACAGGCAGAGAGAGGAACTGTTCTTTCTTTGCTCCTCCTCCTCACCTAAGAAAAGTGGACTTAACACACTACCACAGCCTGGGCTAGAAATGTGCAGGGGCGAAGACGCGCGCGAGAGCAAGCTCTCACAGGCTCAGTAAGGCGGCAGAGGCCACTCAGCTACGCATCTGCTCTGCGCACATGCACGAGAAAGGTGGAACCTAGGAGGAGGGCTTTCAGAAATCTATTAGCACTGTCACTTTAACAGTCAGCAGAGTTGAAACTAGCTGCTCAAAGGCATTTTAGATTATTAAGGTCAAAACACAGAGAGCAAATTGAACTGGGGAGGGGGGTGGCAGAGGGAAAACAACATTGGTGACCTTCTAGCACTGACATGACAAATATGCCACGAGATTTGTACACGTCTCTGTTCCAAGGCAAGTTAGTAGAAGGCATGTCGAAAAGGGACCTGCCTGCGACAAAGCACTCCAGCAGAGTGCAGAGGGAGCTGGTGGAGCAATTAAAGGGATCACAATCCAATTTCTCTCTCTAGTTTCAGAAGGCACCACAGAAGCAAATCCATTCGGGTGGGCATAGCGCAACATGGGGGAAATGAGGAGCAGAAACATCCCCCAAATACCCTAGCTTTAAGAACATAAGCGCCACTGGATCAGACCAAAGGCCTCTCTAGTCCAGCATTCTGTTCCTACAGTGGCCAACCAGTTGCTCATGGGAAGCCCACAAGTAAGACATGAGCGCACCAGCACAACACCCTCCCACTTGTGTTCCCCAGCAACTGGTGTACAAAGGCATACTGCCATGGATACTGAAGGTATTACGTAGCCTTATCCTCCATGAGCTTTAAGAAACTCTCTCCGCTACATCTCTATGGCTATCCCTAGCTATTCTTATATGCTGCACTTCTTGTCTTTGACATCCTCACAAAACTTTGTTCCTCTATGTTCCGTTGAAATTAGACGGAACCATTAAACGGTTGGGGGCTTACTCCTCAATATCACTGTAAGAACTTCCTGTCATCTTCCTCAGTCACCCCTCCTTCACAAATAAACCTCTCCAGCAGTTCGATGCCCCTGCCACATCTTTTCTGCCTGAGAACTGTTCGAAGCAGTTCTCTAATAACTCAAGGTATAGATGACAGTCATCAAAAGTAACTCCTTTCTAAAGTGCTTGAACACGAAAACCCTTAGGACATCAACTTTAACAGTTCTGGTTTCCCAGCAAGAGTTTTCTCTGTCTATGTCTATGTGCTACATCGGGGCAAGCAACGTGGTACCCTCCAGATGTTTTGGAATACAACTCCCATCAGTCCCAGCCAGCATGGCCAATGATGAAGGATTAAGTGAGTTGAACTCCAGAACACCTGGAGGACATCAGGTTGCCTGCCCCTGCACTGCCCTGAAGTGTTTTGAGGTAGCCTGCAGTATAGAGGCAAGCAACATACAATTTGCTTGTTGCAATTCTAGTTCATTTCTGTAACTGTACAAATTGGAGTTTAGCGAAAATAGCAAAGACGACCAGCAGAGTTGGACAGTGAGTAGCCACTTGTATACTTTCAACACATACCAGCCACTCCCCAACACTGTCTTATTTATTTATTTATTTATTTATTCATTCATTCTATTTTTGAATCGCCCATCTGGCCAGTCATCTGGCCACTCTGAGCGATGTACAGTCTAATTAAATACAAAAAAACAAAAAACAGAGCGTCAGTTAGCCATGGGGGGGGGGCAGTCCAACCGGAGCAGGCCCTGATATTCCCTCTGCCTGCTCCTGCTGCCTTCACTCCTTCCTCTTCCCCACAGGGTCCTTGATGTCAGTCTTGGCACTGTCTTGCAAGCAGTTAGCAAATTCACCTTAGAGGAGAGAATAACAGTGGTGCAAAACTAGGGATGCAGGAAATGGGCCTCGCCTATTTTCCCCTTCAGCATGAATTCTTTTACCCACCTTTGATATGCTGCTACTGATATGCCTTCCACCCCAAATTCCTATCTTCAGGGAATTTGAATGATGTCTAGTTTCAGATCTCGGAGTTAGCTAGACAAGGTCAGTAATCCAGTTTCAGTGGGAGAGGAAAGAAAAAACCATTGGGGATTCTGTTAACTGTCAACAATCCTGATTTGCAGATGATGGGTCAGAACCCACCAGCAGATTACAAGAGCTTTTGCAGGTACCTGACCAGCCTGCCAGCAGAAGGGAGACAACAAAGCAGCCCCAAAGGGACTGCAATCTTGCACTGTTAGGCTGCTCAGCTCCCACTGGCGTTACTAGAATCTGCACAGCCCTAGATGTGAGCAGCATTGCAGCTGATCCGACCGATCGGACAGAATCACCTGGCCCTGAACAGGGAGAAAACTCGAACTGGCCGGCTCTCTTCATAAGAGGGTTTGGCAGCTAACAAGCTACGTTACTTTTTTAAAGCCAAGAAGAGCTTTCCTGTCTTAGTACGAAGGCCACAGCAACAGCACAAACAAGACGGGGGAGGCAGAGAGGCCACACCTGACCTCTGAAAACCACCAAGGCCAAGAGCCAGAAGGCAGCCGAAATACACCCAGAAAAAAAGCCACTGTTGTGCCTGAAGCCGCAGACACACAAGGTGGCAAGATGCCACAGCTCCTTGTCAGGCAGGTGTCCACCCACTTCCCCAGCATCGCGTAGTGCACGTAGACTTCTATGAGCAAGCATCTGGTGGCGGGTTGTCCAGGGACTTTTCCACTTTAAGAGGGATGATGAATGAATGCCACACCTGTAGCGAACGTGACCACAGGCAGCTGTCCCACATGAGCAACTCACAATGTAACCCAGGGCCCCAGCAAAACAGCAGAATGTCTCATCTTGGATCTCCTTTAATACTCCAAAGTCCTCTTTGGGTCATTTTGATTCAGCAACTACTGCTCAATGAAACTACTACTCCGCTGCCAAGAAGGTACTTTTGCAGGTTTTTAAAATCCCACTAATCTCCTCCAAAATTGCTTCTCTCCCTCTTCTCCTCTCTCTCTCTTGTTTTGAACATCTGAGCTGAGAGAAATATGTTTAGGTACACTACTACAGCTTTATGGCATTTCGCTCTGTTAAAATCTCTAGTCTCAAAGCCATCTGAAAAATCACTAGAAACTATTCCAGGCAGTAAACAAGGGTTTGTAATGGGCATTGTGTGTGAGTGTGTGTGTGGGGGGGGGGGATGTGTCAAGACTGAAGACTGCTGATTAGCAAAGTTCAGAGCCATTATATCAGGTATTCTCCTAACAAAGGACTGCCGTTCATTGCTCACACAACAACATGCTTCCATTAGCCATCACGTACAATATTTTCATGGTATTGCTCATGCCATGTGCCTTTGGATCGGGGAGCTATTTATACAGCAGTGTCACCTTCAGTCCATACCAGAAATGTGAAGGTACTTCTCTTGCCTACACTGCTGAATTATGTTCTCTGCTGCTGGCGTTAACAGTCCTCAGCTAACGAAAGCAGTGGTGCCTCAATGGAGGGTACATTGTCCCCTTTTACTTTTCTCCATCACAGGAAGGACAAAGCAACAGCAACAAAATCTTTCCAAGGGACAAAAAGGCCCAGTGCCCTTCTGAAGGTCACACACTGTTTCAAGTCATCTCTCCTTTACTGGCTTGGGGATTTACTCATTGGTTCTATAGTATGATATCTTTCCATCTCATTTCATATTTTCCTATGACATGGATTCTGCCTCAGGGCAAAGACAGGAGCAAACTGGGATAGCAGGAAAAAAAAATGCTTCCTTTAGGTTCTGAGCTAGCTGCAGGTTGCAGCCAACACATACATACACACACACCCGGGATGTATTATTGAATCATATTAAACACTACCTCCTGCTTTACTACAAGGTGCTCAGTTCCAATTTGAAGCAAGGAAGAGAAAAGGTTAATCCAATAATTTACACACACACTCCCTATTCCTTCACATCACAACCACCCTTTCTCTTTCTCCCCTCCCCCTAATCTCTGCAGCCTCATTAAAAGAGCTTTGTAACTGTTTAGGACTGGAACAAACAATCCAGCCACTTTGGGAGGGCCCCTGGGACAAGAGTTAAAACCTTTTCCATCTCAGGCGCTAAAAAAGTCTTCTCAAAGGTTTCTGCTTAAGAACTGAGCTCTGCTCCAATATTTTCCCATTGTGCATTCAAAGAGGGGAGGGGGGAGGGAGAGAGAAAGAGAGTTCAGTAATCCAACAAGTAGCCAGAGGGATTTCGGACATGGCACGAAACAGAAGACTGACTCCTCAATTTTTCAGAAAGTGATAGGGATATATTGGGGAAGCACTACCAACTCTACCCTTTTGCTAGGAATAATGGTGTCTGCACGTGTTTTCCTGCCCAGGAGTTACAAGTGAGACAGCTCTGGTGGAAGGTAACCCACTGCATTCTCTCAGCTTAGCATAAGGAGCTGGGAGGTAAGCAGGGACTCCAGTGTGGCCTGATAAACAGCAAGAGGCTAGTGGCTGTGAGATCATTAGCAGTCTAGTCACAGGCTCTTGTTCCCTCCCTCCCTCCGTGTTTGATCTTTGCCTGATCCCACTGGAAATACATCTCCTGCGGGAGCCCCAGGACAATACTAACTAACATGAAACCCCTTCAGTAAGTTAATAATGGAAGGAAGGGACAGAAACCGTAGGCTGCCTGTTGAGTGAAACCAAGGGCAGGCAGACCTGTCCAAGGTCTTTAACTCTAGCTCCAAAACCCCACTAACGGTCTTTGGGCCAGGGCAGGAAGAACAGAAGGAACTTGGGAAGTGCCCAAACTTGTAACCTGGCAAGTCTGGATCAAAGCAGCCAAGGCCACCATAGCCAGACTTGCTCAGCTCCCAAGGAGAGCACTTTCAGAAGCGGCTGATCAGTGAGGCAGGCAGGGGAGATTGCCACTGACTTGCACCCGCTGGTACAGCCGGCTGCATGACCTGTGAGAGGAAACCACCACAGACAGCGGCATTCCCCACGCCAGATCACCAGCTCGTGATTTCTCACTGCCCCAGACTCACTTCAGAATGCTAACGGCCTCTCACCCAGGAGCCTTATCTCAGGACGGCACCTCCCCTCAGCATCCACTTAAAGTGCCAGAGTGCATTGCCTGGGCACAAAACTCCTTGATTTTCCACCCAACAACTTCTCCCTCAAAATGTCCAGCTACGAAAAGGGGTGTTTCTCCGAAGCCACTGGGGGGGATCAACAAACATGAGTTCATCCACATCCATTCCCCTACCCCACCCCACCCCGCGGAGAATCACACCCTGTGCCGTATTTCCACAGCTAGCACCACTAGCTCCTAATGCTCCCATTGCTAGAGTTCCATGCAATCCACCCAAGGGATCATGCAGTCCCTAATGCCTGAATCCCATCACCACCTCCTTGGAAGTAAACGCTTTCCCCTGCCTCTCCAGTTCACACACACACACACCGTTTTCTCCAACCATTTACCTCCACCCTTCTTTTAGTTCAGAGCACCCCATTTCCACCACATTTTACCCAGCCGCAGTACCTAATATTCAAACTATGTAACATTAAATAGCATAACTATGATATTGCACTGACCTAGCTACAAACCTTCCGCAAAGGAGCCACACTTCCCATCACGCACAGCCTGATGTGCTGCTGTCACTCGAGGAACAGCGGCAGCCTAACAGGTAAGCGAGAAAGCCTGCAATGCCCGACTCCATCTGAAATGGCTCCTAACTGCGGTCTTCCCTTAGGTGCTAAAGAAAACAGTGCAGATCACAGGCTTGTTTCCACAGGGCAGCCTTCTCTAACCTGAGGCCCTCCAGATGTGGCCTCACCAGCTGGAGATGGTGGGAATTGTGGTCCAACACATCTGGAGGGCCTCAGGTTGGGGGAAGCTGGCACAGGGCATCAATTCTCACATTTGTCACAGAGATGGTCTAAGCCTACACACAGGTCTCCCCAAAATTCCTCAAGCAGGAGAAGAAAACTAACAGGCCTGTGGCTTACGCTGGCTCAGCTTGTCTGAGTGAGGAAAGCTAAGCAGGGTCAAGCCTGGTTATTACTTGGATGGGAAACCCCTCCTCTAGTTTCCTGCATTGAGCAGGGGGTTGGACTCGATGGCCTTGTAGGCTCCTTCCAACTCTATGATCTATGAAATCTATGAAACCTGTTCCCTAGTAACAGCAAATACTAGCCACCTCAACTGTCAACCCAGTCCAAACTCTTAGATTCAGCTCTAAGCTCATTTGTTTGAACTCCCTTCAAAAACAAACAACAACAAAACAACAACAATACACAGTATGGGGAAAGAATGGGGGGGGAACTGGACCAAACTTCCAATGAAGTGATAGTAGGGGGTGGGGTCAAGCGGAGTTGAGTATGGAGGGGGGACCTCCTACTTATGGGAACTCAGCAGGGTCATTTCTTTTCAAAATCAATCTGGAAGAAATACAGAATCCATTTTGTGGTCTTTGATCTCTTATTTGCTTTTGCAAGCACGGAATTTTGAACTCCGGTCAGTAAACTTGCCTGGAACTAAAGCAAACAGGCCCGAACACCCCCTTTTGCAATGTCAGGAGGAAGGGAGAAGGAAGGAAGGGAGGGAGGGAGGGAAAGAGGAGCGTGTGCGCGGCGCTGCCGCTGATGCAAGAAGTCCGCGAGCGAATTGCCTACATGCTCTGGCATCGATGACGACGCAGAGACGGTGTCTCCGCGCGGCGGTCTGCCAAAGGCAGGTTCCTAACTCCTGCTCTCAACTCCGCAGACAGACACGCGCCACGCACGGCCTGGCTAACGTGCGAGGAGGAAGCCAGAGCGGGCCCGGGTGGCTGGGCTCCTCGCCTCCGCCTCTCTTGTCACAGGCCCCACGCGGACTGCGGGGTTTGAACGCAAGCAGAACAGGCTACATGCCCGCGTCGCCCTCAAGGCGTGAAGTGTTGCGAGAGAGCGCCTTTTGTTGGCACAGCAGCCCCGAACGGCACCGCATGTCTGCAGCAGCAGCGGCGCCCTCCCCCAAGGGCAACCAAGCCCACGCGGCTAAACCCACAGTATTCCCGAGAGCCTTTGGCTCTGCCCCTCGGCTCACGCCGAGGGCAGCCCCCGACGCGTGTGGGCCTCCTTTCGGCCCGGCGGGGACCACCTCGTCCGCACGACGCACGTTCAGTGGTAACATGCAGGGAATGGGCCATGCGGGGGCAAGAAGCTTTCCCCACCGCCCCGGATCCGCCCGCCCCCCCCCTTTTTTTTTTTACCTTGGCGTGGTGGAGATAGAGCAGCGCAGCCAACCCGCAATGGATCCAAGTGAGTAGAAAGTTCATGATTCCTGGAGCGAAGCCGGAGTTAGTTCGTTAAGATTCGCTCGGTCTCCCTGCTCTTCTTCTTCCTTTTCCCCGGGGCCGCTCCGATCAAGGAAAGCTCTGGGGTTGGTGAGGGAGAGAAGGGGGGAGGAGAATTTAGACTCTGGTTTCACCCGTTCATAAGCCCGGTTTCCCTAGGCGCCAAAGACGCAGATTTCCCCCTCCACACTTCTCTCCTCTACTTGTAGAGCAATGGGCGTCCTCGGTTCCGATCCGACGCCCCTCCGGAACAATCCCAGCAACGCGCCAGACGGCTCCGAATTGTAACAGATTTATTTCCCTCTTTTCCCCCACTCGGTGGCAAGACACCACACGCGAGCGCGCGCGCACCACACGGACACACCAAAAAGAAAGGGGAAAAAAGAAAACTGAAGGGAGGGGGGAAGCGAAAAAGTTTGCCAAAAGTTTCAGTGCATTTCTCTCACCGCAAGGTCTGGATCTTGAAGCTGCTGGAAGTTGCTCCTTTCAAGCTGAAGTTGGAGGATTTGTTTTGTTTTGTTTTAACCGTCAGGAGATCATTAAAAAAAAATCCCCCTCTTCGGAGCCCTGAATCACACAGCCCGGTTGGATTCGAGAGTGAGGAAGAGAGGGGGAAATGGGGCGTTCCGCTTAAAAAAATATATATGAAAAAAATGAAATGAAAATCCAAATTGCTTAGCTAGCAAACCACTCAGCTGATGAGCGGTGGTGGAGAAATAAATTAATTAATGGGCGAATAGAAGAATGAATAGCAGATCCTAAAACGTAGGGAAGCAGGAGAACGGGAAGGAGGTCTGAATCTTTTTCTCCCCGCGCCGATCTCCTGTCTCAGTTGACTGTCCGTCTTTCCTTCCGAGCGAGAGAGCGCCTGCACTTTGACTGTCTGTGTCTGTGTGCGCGCCTGTCTGGCTCTCTCCCCTTCGCTCGCTCGCTCGCTCGCGCTCTCTCTGGCTCTCAGTCGCAACTGAACGTCAGGCGGGAGTAGCAGCAATACCGTCCTAAGCTCCGACTGGCTCGCTCGGTAAGCTGTGGCTCTCCCAGTCAGACCCAGCTCCGCTGAAAAGAGCTTTTCCGCCTTCGAAGCGCTCCACCCTCCACAAACCCCGCCTTCGCCTTGCGTCCAGCTTCCAATTAAAGGACACCATTTCTCACACGCAATACTATACTAATAATGAAAAAGGTATTCGACTCTCCTGAAATCGAATGGAAAATTAAGAAAAGCGGGATCTCGACTGTTTTGGGTTTTTTGTTTTGCTTTTTGCCCTGACCTCCTTAAAGACACAAGCCGATAGAAAGTTCTACGCACTCGATTGCAGTGAACCGCCGTGGGCGCGCGCAGGAGAATCTCCCACAGAGCTATACCTGTTGCTGCTGCTGCTATCGAAATGCTTATCAGTCCATTAAAGAAATAGAATACCAACCTCACATAGTTACAACTAAAGGTCTCACCTGGTCACCCGTTAAGGCAGAAGCTATAATCGGGGCGGGGACGGATTGGTGGGTGAGTGCTTGCAGCTCCGTAACCACTCATGTTCTGCATGTAAAAGGTCCCGGGTTCAATTCCTAACAATTCCAAGCAGGGCTCGGGAAAACTTTTTGTCTGAAGCCCTGGAGAGGCTTTACTGCAGACAATACTGACCTAGAAGGGCCAAGGAGGCAGCTTCCTACGGGCCTCAGCCGTTTTCCAGATCTAAGTCTTCCAATTCTGCAAAATATTTAGACCAGGGGTAGGCAACCTGGAGCCTTCCAGATGTTTTAGACTTCTACTCCCATCAGCCAATGGTCAGGGGTTGTGTGAATTGTAGTCCAACACATCTGGAGGGTAACAGGGGCCGTCGTATCCAATGTAAGTCTAACTTAAGCCTCATTCATTTCTATGGGTTTACTCTACGTAAGGCTGACATTGGATACAACCCTAGGTTGCCTACCCCAATTTAGGCAGTGTTTCTAAGCCCCTCCTCTCCCACCTGCTGCTAGGAAAGAAGGCATGTGTGACCCTGAGCGCACATATGAGTGTACAAATGTGGAATGTCCTCCAGAGAACCTGATCCTGAAGAGAGCAGAGGAAAATAAACTTTCATCCTATTGTCTCAGGAAAGCAGACTGAAAACAGAGTTGTCTATGTACATATGTAAGCATAAGTCAAATGTGACCCACACCCACACATCACTCCCCTTCCAAGTTGGTCCAGAGACCACTTTTGGCTTTGCAAAGCCACCCACCATATTCCATTCTCTTAGGAAAGTTTTCTCTCTCTGCCAAAATTTTGAAACAAAATCTATTAATTTTCTGCAAAAGTTAAGTTCCACACTTCACAACTTTAGCTGGGGGAAACTGCTGGCTGTGCCACCACTGTCAAGAAAATGCAATTTGTTGGTGGGGGCTGAGGGGGCTGGGGATATAATTAGAAACCAGTCTAGGGCTACTAGGCCTATGAAGGTTGAATGAAAGGGGCAGAGTGTGGATATAGCACTACCTGGTGGTAGACATTTGAAAAAAATAATAATAAGGAACACATTAAGCAGAGTATGAGTACGGGAATTACTGCAACCTTTATCATTTTAGCATGTTTAGACAGGGAAAAAAAAGTTCTACAACCACCAGAATTCCCCAGCCAGTATGGTTGGCTCAGGAATTCTGGGAGTTGTAGGACTTTTGTCCGTCTAAAACATACATAGGATTGTGCCCTTAAAACATTCTTTTCACTGGCCACATTACATGTTGTGCCATTCTGACAAGGAAAGCACTTGCGTGTAGGAAAAATGTGGAACTGACATAGTTTGTGAACATGTGTAATGTTCAGACATCACATGTATATTTTTATTTTATTTTTTTATTTATTATATTTATACCCCGCCTTTTTTCCTGCAAGGAACTCAAGGCGGCTTACATAGTCCTCCTCCTCCTCTCCATTTTATCCTCACAACAACCCTGTGAGGTAGGTTAGGCTGAGAGTCAGTGACTGGCCCAAAGTCACCCAGTGAGTTTCATGGCCGAGCGGGGAATAGAACCCGGATCTCCCAAGTCCCAGTCCAACACTCTCACCACTATGCCACACTGGCTCTATATATTTTACTGCAGCCATATGTGTGCCGGCTTGGAAGTTTCAAACAGCTGCAGGCCTGCTGAGAAGCACATGCAGCAAATTACATAAATTGGGGTCATGTACATGTTGGTCTTCTACATGTTGGTACTTTCCCTCAGACTTCTGCACACACCTGAGAGCGATGGTGGGGCAAATGCCTCCTGTCAGCCCAGGACTGTCTCAACCTCTTTACCTAGGCAAGGTAATATTTTGGTGCCTCAGGGGCAGACATGCTGCTGCCCTCATTGTATGTTGCCCACCCCGGTGGCAGCCACCGCCCTCCTCCTCTTCCTCCTCACCTTCTCCCCCTCCCCCAAGCCGCTGCCACCACCATCCGCCTCCCTCAGGCCAATCTACCTCCTGGCAATGCTGTCTACTCCTCCGCTTCTCTTTTCCTTTCCTCATCTACCCTGGCCGCGGCCACCATCACCTCTGCCTCCTTCTCACCTCCACTTCTCTTTTCCTTTCCCATATATCCCCCTGGCCTCCTCTTCGCTCCTTGGCCGCTGCTCTGCCTGACTGCCTCACTCACTGACTGTGAAGAGTCCTTCCTAGTGAGGCATTCTGAGTGAAGTGGCCTGGAGGTCACCTGTGCTCTGCAGCACAGGCAATCTCCAGCACTGCCTCACCCAGAATGCTTCACTATCAAGGAGCCCCTCACAGCGAGACATTTGGGCTGCTGCCAGGCAGGCTCTCTGGAGAACCTCACCAGCAGCTTTTCTGCTACAGAATTTGCTGTAGCAGGGAAGCAGCTGGCCTGGCAGGGATTCCCTGAAAGCCTAGCCCACCACCCATGCCTAGCTCTGAGTTAGGTATCAGGTGAGTGGCACTCAGGAGAACTGTGCCAGGCACTCTCCAGCAGCAAAGCTCCTAGTGTGGTTCTGCGGTGCACTGGGCAGGCCAATACCTCACTCTAAGAACCCCTGAAGGCTCGGATTGGCCAGCCGCTTCAGGCACGGTCCTCCCAGCAGTAGTGTGCAGCTGCAGCTCCCCCTGCTGGCTAGGAGGACCTGGAGTGCCTCCACTGCTGCCGCCGCCACCACACAGCCTCAGTCAACACCGCCACCTTTGAGGGTCATTTGCTGCACCCAGATTTGGCACCCAAGGCAGTCACCCTGGTCATCATCTGCTCCCCGCCCTAAAAAAAAAAATACAGCCCTGCCCTGGTGTATGATCGCAGCTCATCCTTTGCTCCCCAATGTTATTGCTAATAGAAGGAGAATCACGGTAATTATTACTGTATCCACAAAAGTGCCAACACCGCCGTGATTAAACTTACTGTACTTTTATATATTTATAATTAAACCTTTTACACAAAAAATATTTTTTGTAGAAATTTTTAAACACACTAACATTTCGAGTATAAAACCATAATGATTTAACATGCCATGTGCCTCAGGTGGTGGCCTCCTCTACAAAAGCCACTACAAAAAGAAAAAGAAAAAACAAGGGGAAGGCTTCTACTAACTCTGTTAAAAAATATAACAAAGTTAGGACTTGGTATGCTAAATCACAAATGAGAATATAGATATATTGTGTTACCTGTAATTGCATTATTGTTAAGTCCTCAAACTTGTATGAAATTACTATGGATTTATACTTACAATTACGTTATTTGAAATTCCAGCATTGTCATTGTTTAGTCCTCAAATTTGAATGTTAAATCATTATGGTTTTATACTCGAAATGTTAGTGTGTTTAAAAATTTCTACAAAAAATATTTTTTATGTAAAAGGTTTAATTATAAATATATAAAAGTAAGTTTAATCACGGCGGCGTTGGCACTTTTGTGGATACAGTAATAATTACCGTGATTCTCCTTCTATTAGCTGTTCAGAGATTGGAGCCATGTATACCAATTGCAGGACATTGTGCTTTCAGTGATGAACAAAAGGATAAGATAACAGCAGACTTTCCTCTAAGACTTCAAGAATTGTATGTAAATAATAATGAGGATAGGATTTACCACAGTTTATTATGTATAGATGAAAAAATTGGGTTACTTATATCATTATGTATAGAAATAATAAGATTATAAGATAATGAACCACCCAGGCCATAGGAAGATGAAGAATTAAAATGGGTTGCTAGCTACTATAAAGGGAGATGATTAGGTCATCAGAGAGAGTATTAGAAGAAGGGCACACCCATGAAGTCTTCACCAAGCAATGAATGGGTGAATTTGCAGAGTAACCCTTATAGTATTATTTGGAACATTGAGAGAGCCCTAAGGGAGTGGTAATTGATTCTGCTGGATGTCTTACTCTAATGAATAGTGATGAAACGGTTAACAGCTGTTTTCAGCGGTATATAGAGTATAAATACATGTATTAAAAGTATGGCCACTAGAGGACTCACTGAGAGAAAAAGCATGATACAGATACAGTAAGGTAAACGTGTAAGAATGTAAGTAAAACAAGGGGGTCTTGAGGGTTGATTGCATGATGTTTGTTTTGAAAAGGGTTTGTAACACTGTAGAAATATTTTTGTGTTTTGGTGTAGAAACAACACTGATATAGTCCGTAAGAATTCCTTGATAAAGATAATGAACGAAACAAGAGGGGCAAACCAGTTTCTTGTCGGATGTGGAGTAATCAGCACATTGGAAGCTTCTCCAAGGGATAAATAGAAAAAGGCTCAAGCCACCTGGGAAGAAAAACCAAAAGAAAAAATGAAGGAATTCTCAGGTGGTGGCCTCCTCAAAAGAATAAACAAAGGAAGGCCTAAGCCACTTCAAAAAGAAAAAGAAAAAACAAGGGGAAGGCTTCTACTAACTCTGTTAAAAAATATAACAAAGTTAGGACTTGGTATGCTAAATCACAAATGAGAATATAGATATATTGTGTTACCTGTAATTGCATTATTGTTAAGTCCTCAAACTTGTATGAAATTACTATGGATTTATACTTACAATTACGTTATTTGAAATTCCAGCATTGTCATTGTTTAGTCCTCAAATTTGAATGTTAAATCATTATGGTTTTATACCCGAAATGTTAGTGTGTTTAAAAATTTCTACAAAAAATATTTTTTGTGTAAAAGGTTTAATTATAAATATATAAAAGTAAGTTTAATCACGGCGGCGTTGGCACTTTTGTGGATACCCCAATGTTATTGGGCAGCATAAGCATGTGCACCAAGGTGGTGCTGACCACTTCCTGCCCCCCATGTTTCATCATCAAGCGTTGTCCATTTTAGTTTTTACATAAGGTACTAGCTAATATTGACTGCTGCTGCATGCCAGCTGACAAATACTGTCAAATGTTAATTGCCGCATATCACGTCCTGTGCAAAGTTTGTGCGCCACTCTAGAAGTACTAGATGTCAAATTGGGTTGTCAAATATTTGCAAAATATTCTTCCACCTACATCATCATCATCATCATCAGGCGATCACTCGTGACCGAGTAAGATTGTCTTCCGGGATAAAAGGAGGAAATTCTAAAGAAGATTGTGTAGACTCTAGCGATGGGTCCGTAAGTGACTGTGGAGGCCAATTCTAGATCCACACAGCTTCCCACAGTGAGGACACAGGTTACCAGATAGAAGATGGTCCTGTAAAGGATTCATTTGACGTGCTTTTCGCTTAGCACGTTTCTCCCTTTCACCTTGCACTCGGGCTTCTTCAAAGTCCATGGAACCTTTGTGAAAGGCCAACCTCCATTTAGATCGTTCATGGGCCAGAGCTTCCCAGTTTTCGATGTTTATATTGCATTTTTTTAGATTAGCCTTATGAACATCTTTAAACCTCTTATATTGACCACCGATATTCCGCTTTCCATCCTTGAGTTGGGAGTAAAGTAACTGCTTTGGGAGACGGCAGTCAGGCATTCGAACAACATGACCGGTCCACTGAAGTTGGCGTTGAAGGATCATTTTTTCAATGCTAGTAGTCTTTGCTTCTTCCAGTACACTGACATTTGTTCGCCTATCTTCCCAAGTAATTTGCAGGATTTTCCGGAGGCAACGTTGATGAAACCTTTCAAGGAGGTGGAAGTGACGTTTATAGATAGTCCATGTTTCGCAGGCATACAATAAAGTTGGTAATACAATGGCTTCATAAACCAGTGTTTTGGTCTTCTTACAAATATCCCGATCCTCGAACACTCTATGTTTCATTCGAGAAAATGCGGCACTTGCGGAGCTCAGACGATGCTGGATTTCACTGTCGATGTTAGCTGTAACAGAAAGATAGCTGCCAAGATAGAGAAAATGATCGACATTTTCCAGTATTGTCCCGCCAAGCTGGATAGATGGCATCACCAAAGGATTGGCTTGCACTTGCTGATGAAGCACTTTGGTTTTTTTGATGTTAAGTGAGAGACCAAGTTTTTCGTATGCTTCTGCAAAAGCATTTAGGATAGTTTGGAGATCATCCTCTGAATGTGCGGAGACCACATTATCATCAGCATACTGAAGTTCCACAACGGAGGTTGTAATTACCTTACTTTTTGCTTTCAGCCTGCTGAGATTAAAAAGCTTTCCATCTGTTCGATATATAATTCCCACACCGGTGGGAAGTTTCCCCTTGACAAGATGTAAAACCATGGCGATGAAAATGGCAAATAATGTTGGGGCGATAACACATCCCTGTTTAACACCTGATCCCACTTTAAATGGAGCACCATGAGAGCCATTGTTGTCCAAAACCGTTGCCGTCATGTTGTCATGGAGAAGTCGCAAGATATTCACAAATTTATTGGGGCATCCAATTTTCATAAGGATAGTCCAGAGAGCTGTACGGTCTACAGTATCAAAGGCCTTAGCCAGATCAATAAATGCCATATAAAGGGGTTGATTTTGCTCCCGGCATTTTTCTTGGAGCTGACGTGCAGTAAAAATCATGTCTACTGTCCCTCTAGAGGGGCGGAAACCATATTGAGTTTCAGGGAGGATCTCTTCTGAAATAGATAGAAGACGGTTTGCGAGAATCCTAGCAAATATTTTACCTGCGGTTGCTAAGAGAGAAATGCCCCGATAGTTTCCACAGTCTGTTCTATCACCCTTCTTAAAGAGGGTGATAATTATGGCATCCCTGAAGTCTTCTGGGATCTCTTCTCTTATCCAGATTTTTTCGATGAGTTTATGAAGATGTTGTACAAGTTCGGGGCCCCCTTCTTTAAAGATTTCAGCAGGAATCCCATCTGGTCCACTAGCTTTGTTGTTCTTCATTTGATTAATGGCTTTTTTACTTCATCCAAAGTGGGGAGTATTGCAAGTTCCTCTTTAATTTGTTTTTGCGGGATTTGCAAAAAAATCTCATTATCCACCTTAGATTTACGATTTAAAAGGTCATAATAATGCTCTTTCCAACGCAGTGCAATAGACTCTTTGTCTTTTAAGAGTTTGGTGCCATCTTTTGATTGTAAAGGGTTTGTACCATAGGTTTTTGGTCCATAAATGGCCCTTGTGGCCTTAAAAAGCCCCGTGCATCATGAGATTCTGCAAGTTGTTGAATTTCTTCAGCTTTTTTTTTCCACCAAGCGTTCTTAAGTTCTCTTGTTCTTCTTTGGACCTCAGCCTTTGCGCTAGCGTAGGTTTTTTTCTTGGCAGCGCAGTTAATATCATTTTGCCATATTTGGAAGGCTTTCCTTTTTTGGTCAATTATATATTTAATCTCATTGTCATTTTCATCAAACCAATCCTGATGTTTCTTAGTTTCATATCCAATAGTTTGTTCACAAGCTGCAGTAACACTCACTGTTCCACCTACAGAACACTCACTGTCAAGATACATTTAGAAATACTGGAGGAGAGGGGATTAATTTTAGCTCTCAATAAATACACCATTTATTTTGATGGCTTGTGGATATGCTGCCTGATATAACCAGGCATGATGATTTTGGAGCAACTCATGATGCTTGAGCCATAAGAGCAAGCATTTAAAGATGGTCAAATTATTTCTCTATTTTATAATACAGATGGGCAAGAAGTTTGTTATGTTTGCATAGCAATGTGAATGTACCTAATTTTGCACTTTTTATTTATTTATTTCATTTCTTTTTTATTATTATTAATTAAATTTTTAATTTTTCACATCTTACAACTACTAATGAATACAACAACAAAAAATACAACATAAACATTGTGCACCCCCCCACCTCTTGGGACCAAGTTATATTTCTCACCCCAATTTTTTTTTTATTTTTTTTGTGTGTATATATACAAGATATTATTCTATATTCCAAAAATATAACAAATCTTGACAAGGTTTGTTCCCCCTCCCCTTTACCAACACATAATCCAAAAATTTGCCCCAAATGTTCACAAAGGTGTCTTTCTCCAATTGTCCTTTTTGACACTTAATATTACAAGTTAATTTATCATTTAACGCGATATCCCATACCTCTGTATACCATTCATTAATTGAAAACACATGTTGAACCTTCCAGTTCCTAGCTATCATTAATTTTGCTGCTGTTAACAAATTCACAATCAATTCTTTTGTATTTTTTAAACAAACTAACTTTTCTGTAATTGTTAACAATGCTAATTTTGGGCAGACTTCTAATTCCATTCCAATTCATTTCTATATGACCCAATAGCCAAAGCTCTCTGGGCAGTTTACAACAGTGCCTACCCTAAAACAAGGCCAAGATACAATAAAACGTCCATAAAATTGTTCTACAATAAGGACATTAAAAACAGTTAAGAGATTTTAAAAATAGTTTGGCCAGAGATAACAATATTTAATACAGAACAGATCTTGCTATAAACACCTGACATGCATGCCCTGTCAAGCCATTAAAAACAACTCTAGATGTTTTTAAATGCCTCATCAGAAAGTGCTATCTTAACCTGGCGCTGAAAGAATGACAAAGTTGGTGCCAGGCGCCAGGCGGGCCTCAGTGGGGAGATCATTCCACAGTCAGGGTCCACCACTGAGAAGGCCCTCTCCCTTGTTGCTGCCCTCCAAGCCTCCCTTGGAGGAGGCATTCAGTGGAAGACCTCAGATGTTCAGCGTAGTGTCTGGGTAGATTGTGGTTGGGAGAGGTGTTCCATCAAATATTGCGGTCACAAGTTGTGTAAGGCTTTATAGGTTAAAACCAACACCTTGAATCGGGCTCAGAAGCATATAGGCAGCCAATGCAAGTGGGCCAGGATTGGTGTTATAAGTTCAGACCTTCTGGTCCCAGTTATTAGTCTGGCTACTGCATTTTGCACAAGGCGCAGCTTTGGAACAGTCTTCAAGGGCAGCCCCATGTAGAGTGCATCATAGTAGTCTAGCTTAGAGATTACCAGAGCATAGATCACAGAAACTAGGCTATTCCTGTCCAGATAGGGACACAGCTGGGCCACCAGCAGAAGCTGGTAGAAGGCACTCTGTGCCACTGAGGCCACCTGAGCCTCAGGTAACAAAGATGGCTCCAGGAGGACCCCCAAGCTACGAACCTGCTCCTTCAAGGGTAGTGCAACCCCATCCAGAACAGGTTGAACACCCTCCACCCAGTCAGAGGAACCACCTTTTATTTTGCCCATGAACTGTAACTCAATTTACTTTGAAATTACACTTTGCCAAATTTTGCAGTGGAGTTCTGCAAACAAAAATTCTCCTTTTCCTACCTCATCTGCCCTGAACCCACGGCCGCCATCACCTCGTTCACTGCTGTCACTGCCTCTCCTCTTCAATCCCTGGCTGCTGTGCCACCTGACTGCCTCACTCACCAATTGTGAAGGGTCCTTCCTAGCGGGGCATTCAGAGTGAAGTGCTGCCGCAGCACAAGCAAACTCCAGCACCACCTCACCCAGAATGCTCTCTGTGAAGGACCTCTCACAGCAAGCCATTTGGGCTGCTGCCAGGCAGGCTCTCTGGAGAGCCTCATCAGCTGCTTTTCGGCTACAGAATCTGCCACAGCAGTGAATCAGCTGGCAGGGCTTCCCAGAGAGCCTAGCCCATCCCATGCCTAGCTCTGAGGGGTTTTCAGAGTTAAGTATGGGATGGGTGGCACTCTGGAAAACTGTGCCGGGCACTCTCCAGCAGCACAGCTGTCAGATGTTAATTTCCACATATCTGGTCCTGTGCAAAGTTTGAGCACTACTCAAAAATTATTTACTGTCAAATGGAGATGTCAAATATTTGCCAAATACGTATTCCTTCGTCCAGGGAACAGTCACTGTCAAAATACACTTTGGAGAACTGGAGGAGGGGGGATTAATTTTGGCTCTCAATAAACACACTATTTATTTTGATGGCTTGTGGATATGCTGCCTGATATAACCAGACATGATGATTTTGGGACCACTTGTGATGCTCGAGCCATAAGAGCAATCATTGAAAGATGGTAAAATTATCTTTGTGTTTCATGATACAGATAGGCAACAACTTTGTTGTGTTTGCGATACAAAACGAATTGACCTAATTTTGAACTTTTGAATCAATACATGAACCAAAACTCAATTATCCTTTGAAATTACATGTCTCCACATTTTCTCCAATGAAAAATGGTTTACCAAAATGTGTATATTATTAGGAAAATTGCTTGCAAAATTATGTGTTAGGCAAAAAAATAGCATACAAAACTCTGTGTGTTTGGAGAACTGTGGATAAAAATGCATGCAAGCTATCAGTGGTTGGGGGGAAAGGGCTTGGCTAGCGGGGGAGCTGTCAATCCCTGGCGCGTCCAATCCCTGGCTCTCAGGGCACTGACGTGCCTGGCACTGCAGAGAGCCATGCCAGGAGCATTCTGGGGAATCCCGGAAGGCCAGATTGGGACCCCTGGAGGGCTGGATTGGCCCCTGGGACTGAGGCCCTGCACTCCTGGTACAGGAACGTCTCTCTCAACCACTTTCGGCGCTCTAGGCAAGGTAATATTTTGGCACCTCATAGGCAGACATGCTGCTGCCCTCTTTTCTGTCTTGCCCACCCCAGTGGCAGCAGCCACCACCCTCCTCCTCTTCTTCCTCACCTCCTCCCCCTCTCCCAAGCCACTGCCGCCGCTGCCTCCATCCACCTCCTTCCTGTTGGGTAAATGCTGGTGTATATATATGAGTAGAGTTATATAGAAGCACATACACAGCAGCTATCCCCACACTGGGCCGGTTAAAACCCCAAAAGGCAATAGAACAGTCTTACACTGTCTTTGGTTAGATCAGAAAAGAAAGTTTACTCACAAATTGCAGCATACATATGTAGAAACATATGTAGGTACATCTTAGGTTGCAAAAAGCCTCTACTACCTTGCGGAGCTCATGCTGCTTTGAAGGCAGGAGGAGAGAGAGGGAGAGCACATGGCAGGAAATGGGAGGGACAAAAGGCAGGAAGGAACATTGTATACCATAGTAGAGTTCTCCTTTTGGTCTATGTGGTTAACCCTTCCCTCCCTGGAAGTTAGCATGCAAAATTATACTACAGTAATACCTTGGATTGCAAGTAACTTGGTTTGAGAGCGTCTTGCAAGACAAGCAATTTTTTAAATATTTATTTAATTTTTTTTACTTGATATACAAGCGACGTCTTGCAATACAAGTACTGTAGTGCAGCTTAAATTAAAAATCTCTACAAATTTTTTTGGGGGGATTTCGTTTTGATATGAGTGTTTTGGATTACAAGCATGTTTCTGGAACGAATTATGCTCTCAATCCAAGGCATGACTGGATTGAGAGCATAATTCAACTCAGCATAATATCCAACACCTCCTACCAATCTACCCCTTAGCAACACTGCTTTCTCCTCCTCTTCTATTTTCCCTCCCACAGCAACCCGGGCCGCTGCCACCATTACCTCCTCCTCCTCATCTCCATTTCTTGTTCCCTTACCCATGAATCTCCCTCTGGCCTACTCCTACTCCTCTCCTCTCCCATTTGATCCCTGGCCGCTGCTCTGCCTGACTGCCTCACTCATCGACTGTGAAGGCTCCTTCCTAGCAAGGCATTCTGAGTGAAGTAGCCTTGGAGATCGGCTGTGCTGCCGCAGCGCATTCATTCTCCAGCACTGCCTCACCCAGAATGCCTCACTATCAAGGACCCCTCACAGTGAGGCATTTGGGCTGCTGCCGGGCAGGCTCTCTGGAGAACCTTGTCAGCCACATTTCTGCTACAGAATTTGTCACGGCAGGGAAGCAGTTGGCAGGGCTTCCCAGAAAGGCTATCCCACCCCATCCCTAGCTCTGACGGGGTTTCTGAGTTAAGTTTGAGATGGGTGGCACCCTGGAGAGCTGTGTCAGGTATTCTCCAGCAGCAGAGCTCTGGGTGTGGCTCTCTGGAGAGCTTCACAGGCCGATGCCTCACTCTGAGAACCACTCAGAGCTCAGAATTGGCCAGCTACTTCAGGCACAGCCCTCCTGGTAGTGGAGGGGTGTGTGGCTTGAGCTCCTGCTGGCTAAGAGGACCCGGAGTGCCACTACTGCCACCATCACCACATAGCCTCAGTCAGCACCACCACCTTCGGCGGTCATTTCCTGCACCCAGAATTTGGCACCCTGGTCATTCCCTCCCCCTGCAAAAAAATTGGCCCTGCCCTGGTGTACGATCTCAGCTCATCCTTTGCTCCCCAAAGTTATTGGGCAGCATAAGCATGCACACCGAAGTGGTGCTGACCACTTCCTGCTCCTCATGCTTCATCATCAAGTGTTGTCCATTTTACATAAGGTAGTAGCTAATATTGACTGCCACTGCGTGCCAGCTGACAAATACTGTCAAAAGTTAATTGGCGCATATTGTGACCCGTGCAAAGGTTGAGCACTGCTCCCGAAGTATTGGATGTCTAATTGAGTTGTCAAATATTTGCAAAATATTCTTCCATCCAGAGAACAGTCATTGTCAAAATGCACTTAGGAGAACTGGAGAAGGGGAAATTAATTTTAGCTCTCAATAAATACAGCATTTATTTTGATGGCTTGTGGATATGCTGCCTGATGATGATGATGATGATGATGATGATGATGATGATGATGATGATGATGATTTGTATCTCGCCTTTCTCCCAACACTGGGACCCAAGGTGGCTTACAGCCTTTAAAACTCATACAATTAAAACAAAAATAGAAAAATACAAAAGTTAAAAATAAAATTAAATCATCAATAATATGAGAGAGAGAGAGAGAGAGAGAGAGAGAGAGCACACGTTAAAAATGGTACAATATACATAAGAGTAAAAACAGCATTCCAAATCTCAAATCTCCTCTCTGAAACTGCTATTTACATTTCAAGGGAAGCACCCATTGGTAGCATGCCAATGCATTGGTAGCATTAGTAGCACTAATGCATGCTTGCCTTGAGATACAAACCAGCTTTTGGGAGTTTTTTTATCAGGAGGGTGGTAGGGAGAGAAAGACCCAGTTTGGACAACACATCACCCGGTTCGGATGATGCACCAGGTTCACTGTGGGTTATTTAACCCACGATGAGCTGCAGCACGTACAGCCGCCAAAATATGCAACCCCCTCGGAGGTTTGCTGCATATTTTATGAACCTGGACATTGTGGGTTATTCGAGGGTTAAACAAACATCACATAACCCTTGGTTTGTTGTAGGATTATGTGAGGGTTGTTTAACCCTCGAATAACCCAGGATGGCTGGGCTAGCATGACATGTGGTAACCCCGAGTGGGCTACATATTCATAATGACGTCCGCAAGGGCCTGGCACATTAAATGGATCCACCAATTCATGTCACATGTGGCCCTGAGATTCACATATCTGAGAAAGGAAATAGATTCAGTGACATCACCATCTGGGTTTAAGCCCCCATTGAACTCAGATTTCTCCTCGGAATCAACAGTCTGTTCATTTGTTATATATTTTTAAAAGTCTGTCTAGTTTACTTTAGAATGCTTTATTAGTGATTGTTGCAATAGTATCAAAACTAAAGAAGTTATAATAACCAAGCAGGACACTATTCAGAATACATATTTCAACAAGAGGAGGATGGACACATGCAGAAGAATTCCAGAATTCTTCTCAACAACCAGTAAATAGCACCAGTCTATTTCTGCAATAGCACCAGTGAACTCTCCACTCCCAAATGTCACTTTTGCTATTCCTTAATATAGTCTTCCCCAACCTGGTGCCCTCCAGATGTGTTGGACTACAACTTCCAGTGGCCATGTTGGGTGCGGATATGGGAGTTGTAGTCCTGCACATCTGGAGGACACCGGGGGGGACTGTTCTAGGATGATTCCGGGAAATCTGTCCTTATATTTTAAGGTAAGAAAAATGGCATTCCAAATGGTCATAGCAGGAAGGAAGGTAAGTAGGTGACATACTAATCAGAGCTACTGTTAAGGATTATTTGGGTGCTCAGTAATAGATGGAGTGATAATCCCCTTTTTGATGCAACCCGTCACTGATAACATTTTTAAAAATCTCCTTTGCAGCCATCCCAAAGAGGAGAGTATTTTATCTTCCCGGTTTTATTCTGCTATGACAGCCTGCCTCAAACTGGTGCCCTCCAGTTGCTTTGGACGACAACTCCCATCATCCCAAGCCAGCATGGCCAATGACCAAGGGTAATGGGAATTATAGTCTAAAACATCCAGAGAGCATCAGATTGAAGAAGACTGTACTATGGAAAGCAACTATGTCTAAGGCTCTTCTTCCAGAACCATCTCTCTCAGTGTGTGTACTTACAAAATCCTGATTCTGACAGTCACCTGGAATCCACTTGCGCAAGTAGCCATTTCAGTTTGTAAAACAAGAGGAACTGGTGATCATTTTTATAGTAAAAATGTTGGCCCTGCCTCTTGGAGGGCATTATCAAATGATGCTGATTGCTTCTGGTCCTTCTTTGCTCTCCATCCATTCCTCTTTGCCATCACGGTATTCCTCTCTTTGGCTCTTGCTTATTCTTCTCCCAATATTTCTGTGCTTCTTGGAATGTTACTGTTGAGGTGAACAGACTGAGACTGCAGAGCTCTGCTACAGGGTTATTGGGAGAAGTGGTCCTTACCAGGTCATCATTACGTGCTGCATAGAATCAGTTCAGCTGAAAACAAGAAGCAGAGCTTAACAGTGCAAGCCTATATAGATCTACTCAGAATTACGATTTGTAAACAAGTTCTACTGAGTAAGCCCCATTGAACTCAATGGGGTTTACTTCTAAGTAGACATGTATAGGATTGCACTACTAATGTCTTCTTTGGAGCTACAGAACTTATTTTCTATGACTAAGGCTAGCAGTCTCAAAAATCAGTCTTCTCAAGGCTCTTGGGCATTCAGCATTTTTATAATAATAAAAAAACACAACTTAGTCTCTTGTTATGAGACTCAGAATAAGCACAAAAGAGCTTGCAATCAGCAAAATGCAATGAGCCAAGAATTAGATCTAGAGGTTACTGAACAAATTCTCAGTAAACCACATCATCTATGAGTAAATTAGGAACAGAATAGTGGACCAGATTTCTCAGATAAATTCCTTATATGAAATTATCCATGAAGGTGGATTCAAGTGGGGACAGAAATCAACATGGTGGTACTTGGTCCCTTGTTCAGACCTGTTCATGACGGGGGGATTTAAAGTCAAAATAATCTATCAAAATGGTTTTCTGTCCACCAAGAGGTGATGTCTCTATAAAGCTTCAGTGTAGTCTACAACCACCTCTCTTCTAAAATTACCCCTATGGCTTTACTTGGCTGGTTTTATATTTCATCTGGATATGGTGGTCTTGACACTTGCCACAACATCCTGTACTCAGAAAAGCAATCAATGTTAAATTAGTTCATGTATTTGCATGAATTCAGACAGAAACAACGAAAAGCCCAATTCTTTCATTTAGTTCCAATGCCAATGAAAACTCTGGTGTTGGAGACAGCTATAAGCTTTACTAGGGACCTTATAACATTGGCAATGTGCGCCAGGAAGTAACTAAATAATGCCAACTCTTATACGGCATGCATTATTTCTACCCGCTTTTGCCATCATTTCTCAGTTAAATTACTAACTGAGAGCTGTTATAGCACAGTGGTGTGCAGTCTGACCCTATCCATCTTTAGTCAAAAGCTAGTTCCACTTATTGCAATGGGATTTTCTTCCATTTAAAGGTGCATAGGAGCCTGCAGTGCAATCCTATGCAAGTTTACACAATCCCACTCTGTTCTATGAGACTTACTCCCAAGTTAGGTGCATAGTATTACAGCCTAAAAGTGAATGGTGGGCCAGGGAATCCCAGTTCAGATTTCACCTTAGCCCCAAATTTACGTAGGTGTCCATGCACAAGCCACTACTTCTTAGTCTCACCCCCTGCCAAACTACAATGAATGAATAATACTGGCTTGCCTTACCAGGCTGCTGTAAAGGTTAAAGAATAATGTATGGAAAGCATGTGAGAGACGCAGGGAAAAACCTTTTTTAGCTGTAATCCTTGGCAGCACACTGAAGTAGGAAGGCAAGAAGTAGTAAATATTATTGTGTTCTAAACACTTTGAAGGATTAAATAAATGTTAGTAATGTTTAATTGTATTTTAAATATTATGTTAACATTAATATTTTAAATGTGATTTTAATATTTATATGTAAACCACTTTGGGCACAATCCTGTGGCCCTCTGACCGTGTCTGTGGGGGCATAGGAAGGGGCATAGAAGCTATCGTGCCCTGGGAAATCCCTTCCAAGGTTGCAGCGCTGTGGAGCACACACACACCACCTTGTAGCCAGTGCGGTTCTTTCCACACTGGCAGGGAACCAAACATGGAAGTCCATGTTCAGTTTCCCCATGGGGAGGGCATTCCCAGCGGTGGGGAGGGGAGGAGTGAGGCACTGCAGGGTTCCGAGGAATCCAGGTAGTGTCTCAGCCTCTCCTCGCAAGGAGAGGAAAAACTTCTAGAGGGCCGAAATCGGCTATCTAGATGTTTTTTGAGGGCGAGGGGAGCATGGCAGCAATCCTTGCCTCCACACTCCACCCACCCTCAATAGGATGCCCAAATCCTCCAAGTTTGGATGGTTACAGGCAGTCTCATTGGATCGCGCTCCCCAGGATTTTTTTTTTTAAAAATACTTAGCAGTATAGAAATATTACAAATGTTGAAGAGGAGGAGGAGGAGGAGGAGGAGGAGGAGGAGGAGGAGGAAGAAGAAGAAGAAGAAGAAGAAGAAGAAGAAAAGAAGAAGAAGAAGAAGAAGAAGAGGTTTGTCATTTTGTATTTTTACTGCAGCGATACAGGAAAGAACCATACAACAACATAACAGTCTTTGCCACAAAATAACCCAATCTAGTGATTTCAGTTCTGAGAAGAAGGACCGTAACTCTGTGGCAGAGCACATACTTTGCATGCAGAAGTTCCCTGATTTAATCTCCAGCACCTCCAGTTAAAAGGACCAGATAGTAGGTGATGTGAGAGACCACTCTCTGCCTAAGAGCCTGGAGAGCCACTGCCAGTCAGAGTAGAAAACACTGGGCTAGACCCACCAATGGTTTGACTGGGTGTAAGACAGCTTCCTGCATTCATCTGTCCTGAATGAGGCTACAGTCCTGCACACAGACTGTTCTCCTCCCTTTGGGTGGTATCCAGTGGTGTCCGTCTGCTAGCAAAATGGACAACACTGGCGGAATGGATTTCCCCTCCCCACTGCAGTCTCTAGTGTGCACCCCCCGAATCTGCTCTGGAGGGGAGCTGCAAGGTGGAGGAGAGGAAAAGGAAGGCCTGTTGCATGAGCAGAAGTCCATTTGCGTGATATTGGATGGAGCCAAGGCCAGATTAAGGCCAGCTGATGCCCTAAGCACAGCCCAATAATGTGCCCCCTCGGCCCTTCCACTGCTTAGCTGGCAAGACATTAAGACTCAATAAGTGCTGAAGGTGAAATAAGACATTAAAATCTCAGTTTTCTTCAAGGCTATCCCCCATGCCAAAGCACACAACTATATTAAATATAAACTGTTTTTTTTATTATATTTATTTAACTCTAAATAGCAGGAAGCAATATAAGGCAATTACTTATAACTAGGGCTACAGAAAGAAATACAAATTTTCACCACTGTTTTATGCATTTTTAAATAAAACTCTTATAAGGAGAAAAATGCAAATGCAAAAATTTGTGGTACTCTGTGCTGCCCCCTTCCCTTGGTGCCCTAAGCAAGTGCTTATATTGCTTAATTGAGTTAAATGAGATGTGCAGCCCAATCATATGTATGTTTTCTTGGAAGTAAGGCCCATTAAGTTCAGTGCAGCTTATGCCAAAGCATGTGTGAATATGGTATCAACTTTGGATAGCATAATTGAGCCCAGTGAACCCAGCCACTGTCTTTTCATTCAATTTCATCTCTTGTGAGAGTATCTGGATTTGAATATTTTAATCTGGGAGAGATGTTTGGGAAATAGAAGAGTAACTTCAAGTCTTTTAGTGTCAGTGTGGTTTCATGACTCACAAATCACTCTGTGATTTCATATGAAATCCCTTAACACTAAGCCCAGGACCAGAAAAAGTACTGGATTCATTAGTTTTTCCAGCAATACTGCAAGAAAGGGCCACACTTCCTAGGAAAACTCAGTTTGCAAATTTCAATGCCAATGACTCAGAGGTGCTTCAGGTCACTCATACACCAAACCAAACTGCAAAAGAAAAAGAATGCAGATGCATAATTGTGGAATACCAGCAGATATATTTAGTATTGTTGGGTGTGAAGGATTGAGGCCTACACAGGCTTAAGTTTGTTGAAGCCTGAAGGCCCAAACACTTCCCTAGATTAGTTGAAGCCTGAAGGCCCAAACACTCCAGGATGGGAGGGGGAGTTTGAGAGTTTAGTTCACCCAATAGAAGTTAAGAATTATATCTCCTGTTCAAAGTCACATGATTATAACCTTCTATTCCTGGGAAGGCTATATATGTGTGGGGTGTGGTCAGCAGACAGCAGAGAGAGCTAGCAGCAGAGAGAGAGACTGATTACAGAGGACATAGGTAGTCTGAAGTTAAGCTAGAGAACCTTGGATTGTTTGTTAGTTTGATTTTATCATACTTGCTTTTGAATTATAACCACTCTATTAAGTAATTATCCTAATATAATAAGTAAAGTGTTGTTGTATACCCTGGTTTGTTGGAGTGACTTATTCACCACGTCTAAAGCCTACACCCATGCTACTGGAAGCAGGCAAAGGATTTGATCTCCTGGAACGGGAGGGGCTTTGAGAAGAGGCAGAGATCTTCCAAAGGGCAGATCAAGGGGTCCCTGTAGTAGCGGAACCTTGACATTGGGACCATAGCAGAAAGAAATTCACTTATACCTTTCAGCTGAACTTCCACAGGCAGTTTTAACAGATGGTTGTTTTCAACTGCTTTGCCAACACTCCCTCTGGTGTGACAGAAGTAGAAATACAACCAGCAGTTCCTGCATTTGCCATGATTCATTACTTGCCTTAAGTGTGCACATGTGTATGTTCACACTTACAAGTAAGCCATATGGAGCATAGTGGGATTTGCTTTGGAGGAAGCATGCTTAGGATTTGGGCCTGCACAATGCCAAAATGCATTTTAGAATGTATACTACGCTAGCCTCTTTGCACATTTTCACATACAACATTAAGATCGCCCTTTAGTCTAGTATGTGTTATGTGACTATGCTGTTCATGCATTATGAAAATCGGACAGAATCACTTTTCAGTCAAATGTACATGTGTAGATTTATCATTCAGTTAACAGGTATGGAAACTTCTTAAAAAGTATTACTTATGAGAATTGACTTTGTTCCCTCCACCCATGAATTGCTAACTGAGGAGCTGGACCACTGGTCCTCCATGTTTTGTACTTCTTCTTCGTAAAGTTTAACTTATTTCTTTATGGAGCTTTTCATTTTCAGCCTCACAAGTACAGGGTATTGCCAATTTGTGCCCTTTAGGCACAATCATATGTATGTTTAGACAGAAAAAAAGTCCTACGACAGGAAGGAAAACAAGGATTCAGTAGTGAAGCTTCCTTTCTGGAACTGATTGTCTTGGATAGGACAGATTCAGTTTATGGTCAAGCATTCCTCCAGCACAGTGTTCTCCAACCTTGGGGTACCCAGATGTTTTTGGCCTACAACTCCCAGCATGCCCCAGCCAGCGTAGCTGGCATGCTGGGAGTTGTAGGCCAAAAACATCTGGGGACCCAAGGTTGGAGAACACTGCTCCAGCATATTTAGCTGGTGGGTCAATAGTTTATAGCCATCTTTACTAGCATTATGCATTGGATTGGAATCTGAACCAGGCAGATTCAAACAGATTCAGGATTCATCTGCAGAATGAAAAGAAAAGGTCCGCCAAATCATTCCAAAATGAATCTGTACCCTCTTGAAGCTTTGTGAGCTATTCGGCAGAACACAAATTGATGCATTTGGGGGCTATTCAGCCTCCCAAAATTGATGCATTTCCCCCCAAGCTTTCAGTGTAAGGAAAATGCCAGGGTGGGGGAGTGGGAGAAGGGGGGTTGTAGTTTGCTGACACCAACTCCCCTTGCAGGTATGTGGAGTTCCACCGAGTCCCCACAACCTGAGCCAAACTCCATCATCAGGTGTGACACGCCTTTTTCAGCCCAAGGGCCGAACTCCATTTTGGAGAAGGTCTCAGGGGCCAGATTCCAGTGGTGAACAAAAGTAGGTGGGGCTAAAATTCCAGCTCTCCCCCCCCCCGCATTACTTTGTTGCCAGTTTGTCTACTCAGCATGTCTCCTCAAAAGTAGGCATAAGCAGCATGTCCATTCACAAAAAAGCAGCACAAGCCTCTGCATGTCTCCTTAGAAGTAAGCAGAACTGAAACACTCAGCAGCAATTTCAATCAGCATCCCAAATATCAAGCTTATGCATGTCTACTCAGAAGTAAGCAGGAGCCACATGTGTCAACTGTCACGTTAAGTAGGAAAGAACCACTCAGCAGCACTTTCAAACAGCATGTCTACTCAACAGTGATCATGAGCAGCATGTCTACTCACAAGAAAGCAGGATATGCTACTATATGCCTACTCAGAAGTTAGCAGAACAAGCCTTTGTGGGGCAAGGCTCAGACAGACGCCAGACTGAATCATTCTGCAGCTTCTCGAAGGGCTTCTCTACACGAGGCATTTATTGTGCGCTCGTGATCCCACACTCACGGAAGTTTGCAGGTCCTTTTCACAACATTGTCATCCAACTGGGCCCTCCCCCCATGCTTTCCAGCCACTTTTGCGGCTTTTTTTAGAGCGAGGAAAGCAAGCTTTTAAATTTTAAACCGGAACAAAGGCCTCGTGTACAGTCGAAAATCCGGTATACTGCAGCTGTACCACAGCACCACTTTGTACTCGGTTAATAGAATATATAGGAAGGCAGAGAAAGAAAACCCCCGGAAAAAAGCCAAGTGTAACTGAGGCGGTCTTACTCCCACAAAGAAAATGGGAGAAGC
Organism: Shinisaurus crocodilurus; assembly: GCA_021292165.1. NCBI lineage: Eukaryota > Metazoa > Chordata > Lepidosauria > Squamata > Shinisauridae > Shinisaurus > Shinisaurus crocodilurus. Next base: position 72,726,702 of record CM037879.1, on the reverse strand, counting down.
AGCCTTGGAAAAGCAGCAGGGGAACCGGCTCATGTAGAGAAGCCCTAAGTCAAAACTGGGCGGGCATCCTCCCTAAGCATCTGATCCAAATTCATCTGTTTTCTCAATCACCAGATCAGGATCCAAACTTGAATCTTTTAGTTGGTGCCCACTCCTAAACTTTACTTACACATGGGTGTAAATACTCAGATAACACACACATATGAGTGTGGGTATGCAAATCAAACACATAGCCCTGTAGTGCTTCGATATATTTATAGATTCTATTCCTGTATTTGTATCTGCAAAGGAAGTGTGTTAAATGCAAATGCGACAATATTCTTTTTTCTTTCCTTCTTTCTCAGTAGCATTTATACAATAAGGATGAAATAACTTTGTACAGGAGGCCCATTTGTTGTTAGGCAATGTACAGTGAAGAATAAGTTGGTGTCGTTTTCTTTCTTAGAGCATTTAGCCCTTTTCAAATTCTTCCTCTGCTCCCTGGCCCATCCACTGAGGGGTGACATGGTAGATTATGTAGCCTGTACTAATTCCTCAAAACCATAGACAGCCCAAATATGCAGATATTACTTACTATATGTTATACTTTTAGGGTGTTTCCAAGCAAGGCTTTTATGATGCCAGCTCTGTGCCGCATTCACAGAACTTTATCGGGGATTCAGATGTTGTTTTCTTCAGCTCATAATCGTCCCAAGTTTTCCTACCACTTCTTCTGTCTTTTTATTGCAGAAAATTCATTAAGAAAGAAAAGATGGAATAGCTGCACAATGTCTTCTCATTAGCAATTCTAGAGGAGAAACTGCATTTTCCCCCGCACCAAAAGCATGCTATAAAAATACAAAAGAAAACCAGTCTGAGCTGAGCTTGTAACACACACACACAAACACACACACACACACACACACTGTGGGTAGGGATGCTTGAGGATTTCAGTCAGTCCACATTTTGAAGCAAACTGACCTGAACAGTACCTTCCAGACTGGAAGAGTTGTTTTTTAGATACAGGCCTCTGGCTCACGCTGTGAGCGTGGAAAGCTAAGCAGGGTCAGGCCTGGTTATTACTTGGATGGGAGCAGGGCCGGTGCAAGGCAGTTTGGTGCCCAAGGCAAGATCAGATATTTAGCGCCCCCCCCCTTCCCACTTGAGCCCTCCCTCCAGCCCTATGCCCATTATGAAATAAAAGTCAATTGGCAAAACCTAAAAAATGTATTATCATAAACATTGACAAACATACATAAAATACATGTTGATGTAGTAGTAAGCCCCGCTAATTCTAGTGGGTCTAATAAATAAGGGTGCATGGGATTGGAGCCTTATTTCTGGTATGTACACTTGGGGGAGTAGGAATTAAAAGCAATCCAAGACCCCCAAAAGCATACCAGTTAGCTTGCTTTCTATTGCAATCTTGGACAATTTCTGTTATTTCATCATTACAAGTATGAAATAAAAAGCATAATGATATCTAACATTAATATTGTGATCAAAAATTGTGAAATTACGTCTACTACAAGTCAAGATATGATTGGTAAAACAAACTTGGTAAAATAAGTCCTACAGCTCCCAGCATCCCCCATGCTAACTGGGGAACGCTGGGAGTGGTAGGACTTAATTCTGTTTAAACATGCATAGGATTGTTTCAGATAATTTCTATACCACTTTTCTTTATCTTTTTTGAAGCTCAAAGCGATTCCCAGGATAATAAAATCATGATAAAATACAATAAAACCAATCATTAAAACAACAAAGCAGTGATGAAACAATAAAATGTCATTATATTTTATGTCAGAGTACTTTATTAGGGACTAGATCAGGCAGAGGGGGGGGCGAGCGCTGCCCACCAGATAACCTCGCCGCGCAGCTCTCAAGTCTGGGCAAGTGTAGCGTGCCCAACAGCGGCGCTTTGGAAAACACCAGTGGAGCCTGGATGAGGCCTCCGCCCTAGGCCCTTTCCACTCAGAATACGCCAGCCGCGTTCGAGGAGGCTTCCTCCAAGTACGTGCTCCAGGCTGAGAGGAGTGGCCGAGTAGCCTCAGCGATGTCTGGGCGCGCTGCATGGCTCCGGTCCTCACCTGTCCGGCGCGCGGGTCGGGGAGGCACCTGCCCCGAGTCCTTGGAGACGACATCCAAAGGCTCAGGGTTGCCGCCATCGTTTTCTTCCTCAGAGGCCGCCCCCTCGTCTCTTTTCAGCGGCAGCAACAACCCCCAGAGCTCGAAAGGCGGCCGGCTATGTTGAGCCATTTTTTCTCCCTGGTTTCAGAATTCCCGCCCGTCGGCTGCAGCCAAAGAGGCTCCTCCCTCCGTGTCGCAGCCAGCCAGCGCGGAGCCGGAACGGGGAGGCCATCGTTTTCCTGCTTGAAAGTGGCCAGCGAGTAGGCGCTGCTGCAGCCCGCTTCCTGCCTGTGCAATTTCAGATTGTGCAAGTGCTGTATTTTTTCCCCCAAGGCGTTTCTGGCGCCCCCTTTAGCCTTGCGCTCTAGGCAGCTGCCTAGTTGGCCTAATGGTAGCACCGGCCCTGGATGGGAGACCCCTCCTCTAGTTTCCTGCACTGAGCAGGGGGTTGGACTTGATAGCCTTGTAGGCTCCTTCCAACTCTATGATCTATGAATCTATAAATTTTGTTACACAGTTCTCATCTCAATGAAACATACCAAAATGTGTATTAAAATGCATATTTTAGGATAAAATACATTTAGAAATGCATATTTTGTGAGAAAATACATTCAAAATATGTATTTTAAAATGAATTTTCATACAATATTTTTTTTTAAACAGTTGCAGAAACAGGACAGGACAGACTTATGAATGAACCCGTGCGAAACCAAGATAGAGCAGAAACAGAGTGCTCCGTCCACCCTTACAGTGCACAGTGATGACACTATTACATCACCCTCCTACTTCAAAAATGCTATTTCTTTACACAGGCTAAGTTGTACACCCATTATCCATCTAGCTTCTCCTGGCTCCATTTTAATTCAGTTCTCTCTGTACCTTTTACAGTTTATGGCATGAGCTGGCCTGGACAGTACATCATACTCAAAAGGTTGAACCAAAGCTATCAGAATATGCAACATTTTCCTTTCAACAACAAATTACCGTGCTGCCAAAGTTACCTTCAGTTTTCAGTATGTGCCAGTTTTATGAAATACTTGAGATCCTTAACTAAAGCCAATTCCCTTGGAGTTCTAAGTGTATAATAATAGCTAAGACACAGAGAAGTTTCTGTTCTTTTTAAAAAGAACTCCATTGTGTGGTTCTAATAAACATGAAACACTTTAACTGATGGGTCTCATCATTCCTTATACTAGCAAATTCATTTGATTTGCCTCTTGAGGTAGTTTCTAAATCCTAATTATTGTGCATTACTACCTGCACTTTCCCTTGGTTGCCGCTAACATATGTACACACCGCCCTTAGGATGTGTCCCGTCCCCCCCAGTCTTGGGTACATGTAGCTGTATGGCTTGGGGCTGTGTTTTGAGGGTGGGGGCAGTTGCATTTCACCACTTTTAAAAGAGGGCTTTGTTTATTAAGCACCTCTTGGGTGAAATTCCTGTTTGTTCCACTGTGTTGTTTTTAAAAGCAGGTTTCAGGTCAGTCTGTCTTTTGTGTGGTTGACATCCGACATCCTGCAGCAGCTGACAGGTTTATTTTGCACTTCCGCAGTCCATTTATTAATTAGCACACCACCAGGGCAGGTCATTCTCTCTAATAGCCCTTTCTGGGTTGAAACTTGTGCTGCCTGTCAGAAAATACGCATCCTTCAAAGACTGTGATTGCATTGTTGCCTGCAACAACTTGGCCAAACTGTTTAGTTATTTATCCCTGCCATATCCTACTAATGATCTTGAGGGCATTGTAAAGGGCCTGCTGCTTGAATCAATTAGTCTGAGACATTGCACTAAAAGTTTCCAAATTCTGTGCCCAGGCGGCAAGGGGGGGGTGACAAATTATGTAACAGTTCTGTAATAAGAATACATTTTGCAAACTTAAACTCAATTGTTTCAATTTCCTTGTTTTGGCCACACACTTGTGGCTCTGTTAAAATTGGATTGTTTCGTTTCACTTATTAAAATCACAGAACGAGGTCTCACCGAATGCTTAGAGACAGTCCGTGTGGAGAGGAAGAAAGCCAGAGTTGGGGGCAATTGGAAAGATCTGTGATGAGAAGGAGTAACAGCAACAAACTGCAGTAATCTGAGATTAGAAGGAAGGGCTTTCAGATGCAGGTACTTTTCAGGCAGATATGGGTCTCACAACACTATTCTTAAACACTGTGAAGCATGGAAGTTGATGCTATTGGTAAGGCTAGGTGATAATGCTAAGGCCAAATCCTACAGTGCCCCCTAAATTGTAAACCAACCTGATCCTTAAGAAGGAATGTAACCCCATCTAAAATAGGTTGACACTCTTCCTTGGGCAACTGAACTGCCCACCAACAGCATCTCCATCTTGTCTGAATTAATCTTCAGTTTATCATTCATTCATTCATTCATTCATTATATTTATATCCTGCCTTTTTTCCTGCAAGGAACCAGAGGTGGCTTACATAATTCTCCTCCTCTCCATTTTATCCTCACAACAACCCTGTGAGGTAGGTTAGGCTGAAGGCCAGTGACTGGCCCAAAGTCACCCAGTGAGCTTCATAGCTGAGTGGGGACTAGAACCCGGATCTCCCAAGTCCTAGTCGAACACTCTAAGCATTATGCCACACTGGCTCTCCAGCCTTCATCCTGCTATTTACTGATTCCAAGCACCATTTTACCACTTTTCATGGCTTCTCCAAGATCAGATAAAAAAGAGATATAGAGGTAGGTTTCATAGATTTCATAGATCATAGAGTTGGAAGGAGCCTACAAGGCTATCGAGTCCAACCCCCTGCCCAATGCAGGAAACTAGAGGCGGGGTCTCCCATCCAAGTAATAACCAGGCCTGACCCTGCTTAGCTTTCCACACTCAGACAAGCTGAGCCAGCATAAGCCACAGGCGTCATTAGCATATTGCAATGAAGAGTTTTGTGGCACCTTGAATACTAACAAATTTATTATGATGTAAGCTTGGTCTGGAAGCTGGATCGACATGGGTCCATATAGTCAGTGATGGAGTTGGCCATCACTTGGTTCAGCAACTTGCATCAATGCACCTCATCTATTGTTGGGACAATAGTCCAAGAAGGGTTTCTTTTGGAGTGGCCTAATCACCACTTCCTCCACAGTGGTCAGGCCTACCCACACTCAAAATGATGCATTTAGAACCTCACAGACCCAACCAGACACTCCCTCTTTGCCACCTTACTAAGCCAAGAAGGCCAGCAACTGCACCTCCCTAAACAGTTTCCTGCATCCTCAGTAGGGACGTGTGAATCAGCCAAACATGAGCTCAACAAGGTTCCCTGAATTCCACCTCAAAGCTTGTTCCGTCTCATGCCCATATCAGATTCCAATGTTTGGGTTTTCTTTTCGCACAAAAAAATCATGTACATTTTGTGCATGTTTTTCCAAATGTATGCATCAATAGTGCATATTTTTTTTAATGTACGCATTTTCCCCATTGATTAAAGCATGTTTGTGTGCATTTTTCATTCACATTGTTCCAATGGACGCATTTTTAAAATACATTTCTCCCCCGTGAATTGCTTCACAATGTACAGACCTCAACTGCCGATTGTGTTTGGGTCCATGTTTGGTTCCCTGAGGTCTGAGTTGGGTAAATTCTGCTCAAAAATGAACTGAAACAAATTTCTGATACATCCCTAGGTTGCATCAAACTCAAATTAATCCATGTAAAGGAGACAACAGGTCCCTGGTAGAATCCAGTAAGTGTACTGCATCTGAACATGCATCTACATCAGAGAGTATGCAAGTGTTTTTTATCCACAAAATGCTTAGCAAAGTACCAGTGGCCTGCCAAGAGTTCATTATTATCATCTGAGAGAACAAATAATGCATCCATGCACCACTCAAAATAGTTCTGCTAGACATCACTGCACAGCTGCAGTGCTGCAGAAAAGGTCTCTTTGCTACTACTACTGCTACAGAGTAGGCTTAAACATAAGGCCTAGCTTGTGTTTTGTTGGATTCAGCCTGAACATTTCTCCAGTTGCGCTCACCTCTGCTGCTTCATCGGACCCTCCATTTTGAACCAGCTCTTTCTCTAGATGGTTTGGCATGCCTAATCTAATAACTGCAATGTTAGAGCTTGTGTCTGCCGTTCCTGTGCATATCATGTCATCTATCCACGTTCATTTACCAAAACACATCCCATTGTCGTTGAGTTGCCCAGACTTCAAATCACAGTTTGGGACTGTTCACTTCTCACCCCAGCCACGGTTTTAACTGAGCAGTGACTCATGTAACTTTTGTCAACAAGATAAATCACATTCTTTGGTCACCTCTTCTATATTGGACACACACACCCCTTTTTTTAGGATATATATATATATCCTGTGTGTCCAAAATAGAAGAGGTGACCAAAGAATGTGATTTTTCCCAGGGTATGGTCTGATCTGAAGGCATGTGAGACAGCCACCATGCTGAAACTAAGCAGGTCTGGGTCTGGTCAGTGCTTGGAGGGGAGACTACATGGGAACCAGATGTAGCCACTTGAGTTCCCTGACGGAAGAAAGGTGGGATATAAATGTAAAAAAATAAATAAAATAAATACATTTTTGATAGTTAATACATATTTTCTTTGTAGCCAAGGCAATTTTTGCTAGAGAGAGAGAGAGAGAGAGAGCAAAAATTGCCTTGGCTACAAAAAAAATACCTTATGTATTAATTATCAAAAATGTATTTATTTTATTTATTTTTTTACATTTATATCCCACCTTTCTTCCGTCAGGGAACTCAAGTGGCTATATCTGGTTCCCATGTAGTCTCCCCTCCAAGCACTGACCAGACCCAGACCTGCTTAGCTTCAGCATGGTGTCTGCCTCACGTGCCTTCAGATCAGACCATACCCTGGGGAAAATCATAGGAAAGCAGGATATCTTACTTTGTCTTACATTATGTAAGCAATCTAGTCATATATGTATGATTATGTTTTACTGTTTTTAGTCCTTTCTTTTTATATATTGTGATGGCTCATGGTATGTACAAAAATGTTTTATTGTTTTATGTCGTTGATACATTGCGGCAGCCTATGGTTTTGAGCAATAAAGTCGGACACACTCAATATGTTTCACTTGCTTTTTTTTATTATTACCTCTCTCTCTCTCTCTCATTCCATTTCTTTTCTATGATAAATGCTGCTGTTTCACAAAGGCTGTTCAGCCCTCAATATTCCTTCCATAATATCTTGTGGAAATCTAGGGCTTCCTCAACCATTCATATGGAAGATGATCTCAAATAGTAAAGTGAGTGGCAAGCTATTTTGCAGTCCTAAATTTTGACCTCTGGGGAGAAAAGCAGGTTTAAAAAAAAAAAATCTCTGTAGCCTCTAAGCCACTTCTTTCTAATGTAGGCTACTACAGTTCTTCTAGTCTTGATTTCCAACAACTTTCAACTACCATAAGGTCTTCTCCCAGCATTTTATGTTCATTCCCTACTGGCAAAGTCCAGGCTAACCATATCCTTTTGGTTTCTAGCTACTAGCTAAAATATTTCTTCAAGTCAGTCAGATAGACACGCCCCTCTCTCCTGTCCCTTTTACCAACTTCCAACTGGATGCTTTATCGGGGTTTTGTCAGTTACGGATGGTGTGTGAAGATTGGCACACAACGAGAAGCATAGCACACAATGAGATGCATGTGGTTTTGATAGCGTGCAATGAAAATGTAATGTTTCTTGTATCTATTACTGTCTGCCCCACCTATTTTATGTCCTGCAACAAGCAGCCAGACAAGCTGGGACCAACTGGGATTGGTCATTATGATCAAGTGGCGTAAGTACTTTGTCAGCTGCACCGGCTTCCAGTCCATTTCCAGGCCCAGTTCAAAGTGTTGGTGTTGACCTTTAAAGCCCTAAATAGCTTGGAGCTGGAGTATCTATCTAAGCTTTAGATTCTAAAGCAGGGGTAGGTAACAGGCAGCCCCTGCTTCTACTTTATTTTACCAAAATAAAAAATGGTATCCATAGCTGCTACGGAGTGCCAAAAAAGTTAGATTTAGCTTGGAAACAAGCTACATTTAACCATTGTAGTGCTCTGTAGTGCTACAAAGCTGTTTGCCACTTAATTTCAGCAGCAAACTGGTGATTTCAGGCCTTTAGTGGGGCGGCACTCCACAAGCTGCACAGTATCCCATGAATTGCAGCCCTTGGTGGGGCTCTGGGGGGGCAAAAATGGCCCCCGGCCCTCCAGACATTGCCCACTCTGTTCTAAAGAAACGTCTCCTCCCATATGAACCTGCCTGGACACTTAGGTCCTTTGTGGAGGCCCTCCACCAGTTGCTCTTGCGAAATGAAGTTTGGCAGGTGGCTACAAGAGAAAAGGCCTTCTCAGTTGAGGTGCCCTGTGTATAGAACGCTCTCCCCAAAGAGGTTCGACTGGTGCCCACATTGTTATCTTTTGGGCCCCAGGCAAAGACATTCCTTTTCTCCCAAACATTTTAGGTTGAAAATGTTTAACTTCCCACTTATATTATTTTTATAATTGATATATTATTAATATTATTTTATTAATAAATATAATAAAATAAATAAATTATATTGTATTTTTCTCTCTCCTGTGCTGATTATTATTGTTGTTATTTATTCTGTATTGTGCTCTTATTCTTTTAGTATCATGTAATCTGCCCAGAGAACTTTTGTTATTGGGAGGGCTAAAAATATAATAATTACATGATAAAAAAAATAATAAAATACAGAAACATTTCCAGATAATTTATGGGCAGCACAATCCTATGAGGCTGTCCACAACCCTCCGAACCCAGAGGGTTGTGGGTACCCTATTGAGGGCAGGAGGAGCGTGGCTGATAAGATATTCGCCTTGCTCCCATCCTCAGAAACATCTAGATGGCCGATTTCGGTCGTCCAGATGATTTTCCTCTCCTTGCAAGGAGGAGAGGCTGAGGCACTGCCTGGATGCCTCGGAACCCAGCAGTGCCTCGCTCCTCCCCTCCCCACCCCCGGGAATGCCCCCCATGGGGAACCAAACACGGTCTTCCATGTTCAGTTCCCTGCCAGCGCGGAAAGAACTGCGCCAGCTATGAGGTGGGGGGGGCGCTCCACTGCGCTGCAACCTCGGAAGGGATCACTGACTGAGGTCACAGGGGCTTCTATGCCCCATCCTATGGCTCCCAGACAAGGTCAGAGGGCCATAGCATTCCACCCTAACCAGGGGAGGGTGGTGAATGATTCCTATTTTGGTGGGGCTCCTTTTCCATTGCAGGTTTTGCAGGTTGTATCTGGAGCTTCATAGGAGCTATCCATGGTTCTGAACTCCATCCCTACAATAGGTTCACCACCATGGCGCTCCAAATAAAACCTGCAAAACCTGCAATGGAAAGGAGCCCCACCAAAATAGGAGTCAGCAAGCAGCCTCCACTGGCCCTAGCAATGATAAGATATATCAACAACAACAACAAAATAGCCATACAAATATTAATAGGCTAATAAAAAAAAAGCTCATATTAATAAATATACACTAAGATTAAACAATCCACGAGTAATTCATACTAAGACCTAACAGTAGAAAGGCAAAACCAAAATTCAAATAACAGCAAAATCGATACATCATACCCAAAACTGATCTTGTCCCCAGCAACGGGCCTGGAACAAGACGCCACCCTGATGTTCTGGAGGCACTTTCAGCTGCAGGAACAGCCTTCCTGGCTGGAGTCAGTTGGGCCCCACCCTGCAGGCCAGGTGGAAATAAGCCCGACACAGAAGGGGGCCCGGTCTTGCAGGACTCACAGCTAGGTGGTTTCTAAGCACCTTGAGCATCAGAAGCAGTCTCTGTAGCTGGAGTCATCAGGGCTGGCACACAGCAGAATAGATGCGGGTGTGATTAGGACAATCTACCTGCCCTTCGCACGCTTTTTCGTGTATGGTTGTGCGTGCTTTCCACGAGGAGGCAAATTCATTGGTTGGAATCCACGTAAGCCCTTCCGCTGATGGAACTGCTTCCAGCAGCGAAACAGGGAGCGCCACAATTCCCACTCCCCGCCCCTGCAGCCCCTCCTCCAAATCTGCTCTGGAGGATTGGGGGCCCGCTCTGGAGCAGCTTTTGTAGAGCATGGGGGGCTGTAATGGAGAGGAGAGGAGACAATCCCACCACATGAGCAGACATCCACTCGCATGATGCTGGATTCGACCCATAATGTTTGAAGCACCACTGTTTACTGTGGCAACATGAGCCACTAGAAGCAAGAACTCACATCCGATGCATTAAATGGGTGTATTTGTTGAGTTATATTTTTTCTGTCATTTCAATTTTAATAAATCATTTGTATTTATTTAGTATTGAAATTGTCTGGGAGTTTTTACCCTAACCTTTGTGTCATTTTTATTTATTGACTGTGGTTACGGAGAATTGTGTGTGTGAGAGTGAGTGAGTGAGAGTAAGAGAATATACTCCAGGGCACCACTGACAAGTGCTAGCATACAGGGCAGTATAGATAAAATAGTGGTGTACAGGTGAATGAGCCTTTGATAATATAGCTGATACTTATTATTCATTCATTCATTCATTCATTCCATTTCTATACCGCCCAATAGTCAAAGCTCTCTGGGTGGTTTACAACAATTATAAAATTTTACAATAAAATACAATAATACATACAAACAATAAAACATCAAAAAAATTACATGAAACATTTTAAAAACAATTTTAAAATTACTTAAATAGCTAAAACAAGATTATAAAAAAATAGACTGGATAAAAAGGTGACATAACCACCACCCTGTGTGCTATTTGGAGCTGTTAAATGCCTCAGCATAGAGGGCAGTCTTAATCTGGCGCTGAAAAGATAGTTAAGTTTGCGCCAGGTGGGCATCAGTGGGGATCCTGTTCCAAAGTTATGGGGCTACCACAGAAAAGGCCCTCCCCCTTGTTGCTGCCTTCCAAGCCTCCCTCAGGGGCGGCAGTTGGAGGAAGGCCCCAGATGCTGAGCATAGTGTCCAGGTAGATTGTGGTTGGGAGAGGCGTTCTGTCAGGTATTGTGGTCCCAAGCCATGTAGGAGTAGACAAAGGTAAACAGCTGGTACCAGAGCTTGTTGCAGGGCTTGATTCCTTGATGTTTCTTTCTATTTGAAATCAGTCAATTGTAGCCATTGTTAATTGAGCAGAACCCAACCAGGGACACAGGCACCAATTAGAGTAAGGTACAGGGTTAGAATTTCTTCCAGCATTTGAATCAATAGTTTCCCTGACAGTCAATGCCAGTTTGGGTTTCAAATACTGAATATCAAATATGGAGTATCAACTACTGAATATGCAACATCAAATAGTGAATATTACAAATAGGATTTTGAGTGACAATCTTTCCTACACACTCCTTAATCCAATCTCTAACCTGAGTGACCATGTCCCATTCCCGCACCTTCTCTTCACAGGTCACAAGTTCCAAATTCTTTAGAGACTCTGCTGCTTTCCTCTGGATCTCATGCAAGATTTTTGTATCTTTTGTGGCAACTGAGGTACTGGGGCACCCACTCTCTCCCTCGCATTTCTGGGGCATCATTATTTCTTCCCACATGGAAGAACATCTAGGGTGGCCAAATGTCCTACTTTACAGAAGACAGTTCTCTACTTGAACAGCTGTGAGGACAGTCCTCTATTTGAAGGTGTCCTCTATTTTAAGGGCTGTCCGCTCCAATTCCAGTTTAAAGATGAAGAACTACAGTAATACCTTGGATTACGAGCATAATTCGTTCCGAAACCATGCTCGTAATCCAAAATACTCGTACATCAAAGCGAGTTTCCCCATTAGAAATAATGGGAACTCAGATGATTCGTTCCACAACCATTTAATCACTGCTTTTGCCGCGTCACTGACGGGGCCGGATGTGACGCAATGGGACCGGCGGTGGCGCAGGCCACTCGCCACGGAGAGGCGAGCCGCCGCTTGCAAAGGTTGGGACCGGCGGGAGCGGCTCCACGCATCTCCCTGCGAAGGAGCCGGCAAGTGCTTTGCTGGCTCCCTGGCAGGGAGACACGGCGCGGCCGCTTGCTCTGCAGGCGCCTCACGCTGCCATGCCGCTTCCCTGCCCGGGAGCTGGCATGGCAGCACACGAGGCACCAGCAGAGCGAGTGGAGGCGAGGCGCAGCTCCCGGGAGCCCTGTGGAGGCGAGGCACGGTGTGGCCGCTCGCTCGGCTAGCGGCGCAGCAGTGCGAGGCACCAGCTGAGCGAGCGCCCGCACCTCGCCTGCACGGGGCTCAGCAAAGCAGTGGGAGGCGCTGGCCCAGCGAGCAGCCACACCGCGCCGCGTCTCCCAGGGGCTCCCTGACGGGGAGCTGGCCGCCAGCGCCTCCACATGCTTCTAGCATAAATTTAAATTTGAAAGCGGCAGCGGCTCGTGTTGCGAGACTTGCTCATCTTTCAAATTTAAATTTATGCTAACATTTTCCTCATCTTACGAGTAGCTCGCAAACCGGGTTACTCGTAATCCGAGGTATTACTGTATAAGGAAGGAGCACAGGAGCCTTGAAGTTGCCAGTCAACAGTTAACACCTGGACTGCAGACTGAGCAGGCACACAGGTCACCTGATCACAGTTTTCCCCACTATGGTGAGATGTCATGTATTTCAATTTAAGTTACAGTTATTATTTCTAAATTTGCATTGATACATATAAATTAGCACATGTGTTTTGCCACAGGATCCTCAAAAGGGATTGACAAAGGTTCTTTGAGAGATTTTCTGACCATAATAAATACTCCTCCAGGAAGTCAAAGCCAAACATGTTTATTGTAAAGTTAAGCCACAAGTACAACAATGCTACTCCCAGTTCCCTGATGGAAATCCCACCCCTTAGCTGCACAGTCACTGTTCAACCAACCCGAATGCTAAGTCCAGCCGCTCTCCGCCTGGGTATTAGTTTCCACGTTGGGCTTCTGCAAGGATCTCTGCACAGCGTCCTCTGCTGCTCCTAGCTCCTTCCAATTCTTCAGTACTTTACACTCAATCAACCACCGCACTCCTGCACTCTCACCAACAACCACCCTCAGTCTGCACTTGCTCGTCTTAAATACTCTTCAAGCACCAAGCTTCCTTGGATTGCAGATCTCATGCTCTATTGGTAGCACCTGTGCTGTTTGCAGTGTCATCTCTCTGGCCAGCAGCCAGATCACACGCAGGTGAGTTGCTCTTGATTGCATGTTGCATCAGCTTGGCAAGCAGCCAAGTAGCCAAGGCCATTTGCTGATTCTTAAAGCAAACCTACTTTCTTAAAGCAAACCCAGAGCATAGAGGCAGAACTCTGTACAACACTCCTGTACTCCTCGCCATCTTCTGCGACTCCCAGTACAACATTTAAATGCTATGCAAATTAGTATCCTCTTTTGCCTTCTTTGTTGTTGATGCTTTCCTCTTTTTTGGTGGTACATAAGGGACTACCCTACTAGCATCTAAGCAGAAAAGTTCAAATTCTTAAGGGGCAAAGAAAGACAGGAGACCTGCCTGTAGTCACCTGCAAAGCTGCCCAGAAAGGGCCATTGGAACCAAACCCAGGAGTGGAAGAAATAATGCAATGTCACCATGTAGTTCCTAGAGCAGGGGTGCAGAACCTCAGGCCCAGGGGCTAAATCTGGCCCTCTGAGGTTCCACAGAAGACCCTGCCCCTTTCCCCTGGCCCCACCCCCTTTGCTCCAACCATCATTCATTTGGTGGCTTCCTGGCTTTTGTGCAGTTCCCCCCCCCCCTCAAAAAGGTTGAAATGCCACTCCTAAGGCTTACTTACTGGAAGTAAGAGATTTAAGCTAAAATATGCTGATATTCAGGGTATACTTCTGGAAGGACTTGCTTCCCAAGTAAGGTAAAGCGGGGAGCAGAGAACACAACCAATGAACAAACAGGAATGAGATTATACAGCTTTTTTGTAAATAGCATGTGATTGCATTTATACTGAATGTAATGAATTCGTACTTGCTATTCATTGTACTTTGCTGGTTTTGTTGTTTGGTGTTGTTATTGTTGTTATTGGAATTTAATAACAATTAACTAAACAACAACAACAACAACAACAAAAGAGGAAGCCTGCCCCAATAGCATAGTTTCCTTCAGCCAGCTAGGATGCTATATTTGCTGTATTGGGTTCTATTCCGCTATGTAGATAGTAATTTAGGATGTAATCCTATGCATGTTTAGAGAGGGGGAAAGTCCTGCAACTCCAAGCATGCCCCAGCCAGCATGACAGGACAGGGCATGCTGGGAGTGGTAGGACCTTTTCTGTCAAAACATGCATAGGATTGCACCCTTAGAAGCTCTGGAAGCCCAGCCTTTGATATCTCTGGGGGTTAGATTTTACCCTGTTCCTGGAACCACTAGAAGGCTATAGCATTAATCCTATTAACCTGCAGGAGTAGCCAAGGAGGAATTTACCCCTTGGGTTGAGATCACAAAATACTAAATACACTAAATACATTCTTGCCCTAGAACCCGAATATTCCTCTTTTTATTTTTTTAACTTACATTTTTTAAATAATATTAAGCACATGTTTTCAACAGAGTAATACATTTAGCAAAGTAATACATATTTAAACAAAGAATAACTATTATAATTCTGTTTAAAAAAAGAAAAGAAAGAAAAAGTGAATTTAACCAAACTAGAAATAGCAAACCCTAACATTCTTTCAAGTTTTTTTTAAAAATAGATATGGTACTCTTCTAGCCAAGGCATCTGACTTGAGGAATACTTTGACATGAAAGACAAAAGGTGTTTCTCCAAGTGATGCTTCTGGTTTTTGCATTTTCTTTGTGTCTACAAATTCAAATTGAATGAAAAGCCTGCATTCCATAGAAGGTATATTAAGCTTTAAAATATTTTTCTTCCGCTTTTTATACCACATTATCAGAATTCAAAAGTGATATTCCCATCTTAAGGCTGATTTCCTGTACATTGTGTGTAAGTTTCACAAATGTGATAGTAGGCAGGGTTGCACCCTAAAAGTGCTCTTAGCATCCCTTGGTTAAACCCCCCCCCAAAAAAAACTCCTATATAATTAGTCCAAGCAATTGCCTGTAGGCACAAAAATGGCCTTAAAGCTTAAATCAGTCTCCAGAGTCTTTCTCTGTCTGTACCATTTCTATACACACACACACACACCAGAAATTCAGAAGGGAGCTGGGAACAAAAAGAAAATTAGTAATTACAAAAACCAATCTCCTGTGATTACTGTCCAGCACTTCAAAAAAATGTCTTCACACACTGCTGACCGTAACTCTATTCTCTTGTGTTTCCATTCTGGCCCCTGGGCTCTCACTTTCAAGATGACTCAAGCAGAACAGAGCATATCGCAGAGTACACTGGAAGAGACGGAGGGCAAGTACTACAGGGGAGAGAAAATTATCTGTTCGGTAAAGATCACCAATCCCTAAATCTACTTAAATTCCAGAAGATAAGGATTGTTAATAATTTCCTCCTCTGAGCAGTTGGCCCTGGCCTCTCCAACAGCCTCTTGTTCCCAGGAAGATAGCTGTTGCAAATTTTGAATTAAAAAGGAAATGTTTGGCATCACCTAGGAAACTTTTTTTTAAAAAAAAAAAAAAAAATGCAGTCATTCAGGCCAAATCCACATCGTTTCAAAAGAAACTGAAAAAAAGATATCCCTTGCTTTAATTCAGACACGTAGATAGGTAAACGATTCATTTCATACCAAGCCCTACACCCAACTGGCAATGGAACGTCTAAGACAGCCTTCCCCAGCCTGGGGGCCTCCAGATGTGTTGGACTACAACTCCCAGCATCCCCCCAGCCAGCCATGCTGGGAGTTGTAGTCCAAGCCAACTGGCAGGCCCCAGGTTGGGGAAGGCGGGTCTAAGCCTTTGCTGGTTTTAAGCAATCAAAACTTCGGTCTTCTCTGATGGACTAATAATGACCAGTTACATGCTAAAGGAGAGGGGGCAATGCACCATTTGGCAGTCAGCTGCTACTACTGTGCCACACTCCCATTTGCCTCCTTTGTATTGTAGCCCACACACCGCACCAGAGCTGTCGGCCAACTGAAATGACCCCCAGTGAGCTGTTTCCTTCCCCACTGAAGGGTGTAAGAAGCACCTTCTAGGGATGGCGAGAATTTCATTCAGTTGTATGTGCTCTTATAGGAGCAACAACATCAGCAAATGTCTTCATAAATGTGAGAAAGCAGAACTGAGAGATTGCTCCATTCAGGCCGAGGACTTTGAGTGCTTAGCCCTTCAAAGTCTGGCTCTGCATCCCCGGCCGTGCACTCCCCCATGCTTGTGGTGCTGAGTCAGGGTCACCCCCTCTTTTTTCCCCTGACAGGCTCCTCGTCTTTAACAGCTATGCAGCAGGCAGATACACAACATAGCCCTCTCTGCATGTTGGGAATAGCAGAACCTATTGAATTTGACTGGTGCAGGTGACTGAGAATTTCATTTGGTTTGTTTTTCGTTAAGAACTTAAAAGCATTCACAAATTTCACCATACAAGGGATGGAAATAACTCGAGGTTTAAAAAATTCCAATGTGGGAGAAAACAGAACTGGCAATTCTGTCCATGATTACATTGAGCATGATTGCCCGGCCCGCAGTGTCTTGCTTTGCACCTGTCTGCACTGCACAACTTATACAGTCAGCAGCCACTGAAAGACCTTTTGGTGCTCTAATGCAACCTGATGTTGCACTCAGGCTACCACTGAGAAGGCCCTCCTCCGATTGCCACCTCCAAGAGAGGCTCGGTTGGTGGCAACAAGGAGGAGGGCCTTCTCAGTGGTAGCCCCCCAATTATGGAATAAGCTCCCCACTGAGACCCGCCTGGCGCCAACCTTACTATCTTTTCGGCACCAGGTTAAGACTTCCCTCTATGCCAAGGCATTTAATAGTTAGGAGCTTGGAATAGCACGGGGGGGGGGGGATTGTCACCTGTAGGCTCAGTTTTATTAGCTTTTGGATTGTTATTTTAAACTGTGTTTTTAAATTTGGTTTTTAATCTTTTAAACTATTTTGTATGCCTTTATTGTTGTTTTTATATATAAACTATTGTGAACCCCCCAGAGAGCTTCGGCTGTGGGGCGGTATAGAAATGAAATAAATGAAATGAAATGAAATGCAAAATGTTGCATTTTGTCAACATTTCTTATTGGTGAGCTCTGCTTGAGGGTGGGGTTCTAAGCAGCGCAAACCCTCACTTTATCTCAGTCTGACCACTACCCTGATTTTTCTATGTGTTCAGTGTCACACAAAGGAGGTAACACATACATTTTTCCTGGATCTGCAGGCAATACCAGCAACTAGATTTTCGCGGGGTTGCCATTGCCTGCTGGTGATACAGATATGGGACGAGGGATCAACTTTTTCAAGGTCCTTCAGAAGGCTCATTCCAGTGGGAACTTGTGCATTCCATAAATCAGGAGCAGCCCAAATGTTCCCCCAGTGACAGTGATGTTTTTCTGTACATGTTGCATAGTAAGTGTTTCTTCAGTCCTCTCCGACTCTTATCTTAAAATGAAATAAAAGGAAAATGAAATCTTCCAAATGCAAAAAGAATCTTCATGTCTTTTAAATAACCATGGAGCCTAGGAATAGATTCTGTGCTTTCTTGGCTTTCTTGCCAAACCAAGGGGCTGGAACAACTCCCCTATGGATGAAGGTTGCAACACTTGGAGCTTTTTAACTTTGACAAAAGTTAAGGGGGAAAAAATAAGGGGAAACAGTATAGAGGTGCATAACATTATGCATGGTGTGGAGAGAAAGTGGACAGGGAGACATTTTTCTCCCTCTCTCATAATACTAGAATCCGGGGTCAGCCCATGAAGCTGATTGGTGGGAGATTCAGGACAGATAAAAGGAAGTCCTTCTTCACACAGCACATAGTTAAACTATGGAATTCACTTCCACAAGATGTAGTGATGGCATTGGCCACCAATTTGGATGGCTTTAAAAGGAGATTGGACAAACTAATGGAGGATAAGGATGACTGTATATTACCTCCAGAATCAGAGCCAGTGTGTTTATCAGTGCTACCTGTTGGGGGATACAAGTGGGACGGACGGTGCTGTTGCACTCATGCCCTGCTCAAATGTTCCTAGTTTTGTGTGTGATTTTGCTGGTATGTCCCTCCTAGCAATGGCTGAGCAAGGAAGGAAGAGAATGTGTGGTGTTTGACTAGTATGAAATATTTTCTTTACTTAACTGGTCATCTGTCTCTGACAGGCATGCCTTTGAACTTCCTTACCACTTTTCAATGGATCTTTTAATAGACAGTTCAGTTATGAACTTTTCCAGGCACAGTAGATATTTCTGGGCAAAAGCACCACTTTTAAATTGTTCTTTATTGTCTACTGCAAGAAGCTGTAAGGTTACCAAGAAATACCTGATAGAATCCCATTTTCAGAAATAGATCAGATGAGTTTTATCCTGGAAGACAATCTTACTCGGTTACAAGTGATTGCCTACTACTAGTAGTAGAGGACTTTATTTCCATTGCCTGCTGCTGCTTCTCTCTGTGTTATGGCTCCTTCTGACAATAACTTGGTGGCATTGTGCAGCACCTCTTAAATAAGGCCTGCCTGGAAGAGAAAACAGTGCTGTGCTGTTGGTGACTTTTGTTTTGTTTTCAAGAACCATTTGCTTCCAAGAGGCAACTAGTGTGCAATATGCATTTGATGGAAAGTTGTTCTGTAGAAGACAAATGTGAACGCTGCTGCATTACATCCCATCCTCTTTGTTCAAGATGCAATGAGAAACACGTTGCATCTTTGGTAGTCTATGTGTGCATATGGAGGGATTCTACAGGACTGCAGCAAATGCACATAAAGTGGTTCTGGGCACAGAATTCTGCTTCTCAAGAATCTCAGCTGTCATTTAAAAAATGGTTTGTAGCCCTTGTGGTTATAAAGATATACTTGAAAGTGTGGTGAAGTCCCAGCAGTCAAAGGAGTTACTGAATTAAATTTCCAACGGTGGGTGGAGCTTCAGTGCCCTGGACATATCTTTGCCTGCTTCTATGACCAGCAAAACCAGAATAAATTATGCAGTAATTGCAGAATGAAATATGCACATTTGCTCAAATTACATAATCTGTATAGGTAATGAAATTCAGCTTTTCATGGCACAGAATTTGAAATGTCTGGGTGCAGATTTTTAAAATTTTAATAAAGGGTGGCCATGTGTCCGACTTTACAAAGGACAGACCTCTACCTGAAGGCATTCTCTGTTTGAAGGGCTGTCTAGTCCAAGTCTGGTTTAAAGTCAAAGAGCCATCAGGAAGGAGAGCTGGACCTTGAAGTTATCCATGATCCATCAGCCTTTAGCAGCTGGATAGCCGACTGAGCAGGTATGCACACAGGTCATAGAATCATAGAATCATAGAAAAGTAGAGTTGGAAGAGGCCTACAAGGCCATCGAGTCCAACCCCCTGCTCAATGCAGGAATCCAGGTCAAAGCATCCCTGACAGATGGCCGTCCAGCTTCACCTTGAATGCCTCCAGAGTGGGAGAGCTCACCACCTGTGGAGAAAGCCTGCACACCCACAGTGACATGAACCCCGACATAGTTTCCCCTTAGCGACCACACGTAGTTTCCCTGGCAACCCCTGTCTGCATAATCCCCCACCAGGGGGGAACAGGAGATGCAGGTCTGGCCAGACAGGTACAAAATAGGAAACATCTACCCGAATCCACATGGACCATCCGGAGGTGAAGGGCAGTCTCAAAGAGCTGCAAAGTATCCCCTGAAGGAACCGGTAACTGCAAGACGTCACCTTTCCCGGGCAGGAATAAGCCCACCTGACCGCAAAGGGGCAGGAATGAGCCCACCTGATTGGCAAGGGGCAGGAGAGGGGGAAGGACGGGGTAGAAAACCCCTCTACCCACCCGAGAAGGGTTGTTGGGAACACGGGCGGGTTGCCACCTTCCAATGCCAGCACTGGCTGGGTCAAGCAGTTCTCTTCCCCGAGCACGGGCGGGCTCGGAGTCAGGCTAGAAGCTGGAAGGCGTAGAGTCTTTTGTCTAAGGTAACTCTTTGCTGCAATACGCTAGCCTGGGAACCAAGTCATTCAGCTTTTTGAGGTCACGACCTAGTTTTGTGTATGTTGTAGTATTCCTAGAAGTCTATTAGTTCCGCTCCATTAACCTACCGTAAATAAAGCGTCTATTCTTTGATGCGAATGGACTCCTGTGCTTTTTAGGTAGCGGCTGAGAGTTAATCACTTAAACTTGCTTTGACGGGCTATATCTCAGTGCCGGTTAACCCGTTAAGTGCTGAACTCACGCAGAAGACCCAGTTCCTGGTCTTCCACACCACCTCCCTGTATCAGAGGTCCCCCAGCATGCTGCTCAAAAGCTCTGCCAACATAGATGTTCCACTGGTGATATTCCACTGGTGGTGTGGGATAACATGGGGCATGTAGGGTAAACGTTGCTGGTGATCATGAAGAGGTCACATCCAAAGCCCCGTCTTTTCCCCAACATGCCCACAGAAATGGCATATCCACAGAAATAGTTAATTTCCTGACATTGACCCAGTTCATATCTCACAGCAGCAATCCCTGGATTGCTTAACCCAGGAATTTCAGGGCGAAGCGGAGCACAGGAGCCACACACTCATCACTTCTGCTTTTAATTAGCAACCCAGGAGCACCCTGTTTCTAGGTTGTTTCGTGAGGTGTGAACCCAGAAACTCTTGGTTGTTTATGGGTTAAACAACCCAGATTTAACCCAACAATTGCCCATGATTTGTTGTTGGGTTAAATCTGGGTTGTTTAACCCATAAACAATGCAGAGCTTCTGGGTTCACATGTCATGAAACAACCCGGGAACAGGCTGTTCCCAGGCTGTTAATCAAAAGCAGACATGGCGAGCACGCAGCTCACATGTTCCCCTCATCCCTGCAATTCCTGGGTTAAGCAACTCAGGAATTGCCACAATGACATGTGAACCAGAAATGGGAGGGACGAAGGCAAAGCTGCACCACCAATTTCCCTGTCCACAGCAAAATGGGAGGGGAAAGGATATAGCAGTTGCTCCACCAGCAGATCTCCCCTCTCTCCCCCGCCCCACCGTGAATGAACAGTGTAAATGTTATATCCTCTGTAAATGTATAAAAATTCAGGCAACTAACACATATAAAACATAGCATAGTACCAGATCTAAAGTAGTACTGCATAACAGAGCCTCCATAAAATTAACAACAATCTTGGGAGCTGAAATGGTTTATAACTCAAAAATGCTCATAACTCTGATAGTGGTCATCTTCCTCCACATCTACAGCCCCTAAAACAGCCTCAGCTTATATAATCATGTCTACTCATAAAAGGATATTTGCCTCCAATTAAACTAAACTGATATAAATTGAAAGTAAATTGCCTTTACTTTGGACTTTGTTGGAGGCAACCTGTGTTAGCAGCATGTTTGCCCACATCTCTAGGTTGCCTTGTCCATATGTAATTATTTTCAATTAAAAATAATAACAACCACCCACTGCCAACAGGAGCTGTTTACTCCACTGCTGGAGAAGAGAAGTATATTTCAAAGGAAATTAAAAAATAAAATACAAAGGGAAAATCTCACAGAATAAGAGGATAATTCTATGTCAGCTGTTCTACATCATAGTGTTGTTCATATTATTTTATTTTAATGGGCTATATTATTGCATGTGAATGGTACAGCAGGGATACACTCTGTCTCAAAATAAGAAATTAAAAAAAACTTTTTAAAGGGTCACAAAACTGGAGGGGAATGTGTCAATCAGAATCAATGATTTCACAGGTACGAATACGATCCCATAGATGCCCATGGCACATACACAACCACGTTTTTCACAGCATCTCAAATCACAATGGCTCAGTTAGCTGAGGAAAGGATCACATTTCCCCAGTGACAATATATTCCATTGGAGAAAATGTGAAATTCCTGAAACAGAAGTGATTCCTAGATGGAAGATACCTGCATGCTAAGCAACAAAAGCATGGAAAATAGAGATTTGTTGCTCAATGAACTGATGATGATGATTATTTATTATTTATCTACCTCCCAATAACTAAAGCTCTCTGGGCAGTTCACAACAATTCACAAAACCCAATACAATAAAAATAGCATAAAAACAGCATTTTTTTTTCCAATATACAAAATTTAAAAAACAATGCCATAGCCAAAACAGCTCCAGTACAACCAGACCTATCAAAAGCAGCTGAAACAAATGCCCCATCATCAAGCACCCTTAAGTGCCATTAAATGCCTGGGAGAAGAGGGCAGTCTTAACCTGGAACTGAAAAGATGACAGAGTTGGTGCCAGGTGGGCTTCAGTGGGGAGATCATTCCATAATGGGGGGCCACCACTGAGAAGGCCCTCCCCCTTGTTGCCACCCTCCAAGCCTCCCTTGGTGGTGGCACTCAGAGGAAGGCCTCAGATGTAGATCATAGTGTCCATGGGTAGACTCAGATTGGGAGAGTCACTCCATCAGATCAACTTGAAAGGCCCAAAGAAACCAATGATATATTGTTAGCAAAATCCATGACATTGACATCATCACAGAGTCAGATTTTATTTCATGATGGGCAGATGACGCATCACTCGGTCTCTTACATTTTTTGTGCACCTCTTTTCTTAATTATTATTTTAATAGGTCACCTCCTGTTTCTAGTATGAAAGGCCCTTCTTCTACACTAGAATATTGCCTCCTAGTGACTTCCTAACTATTTTTCTAAGAGCCTCCTTGAATTTCTTTCTCGTTCCCTTTCATTTTTTGTTTTCTCTCCCTTCCAAAGAAGTTAAGCCTTTCAAATAACCTTTGGGAAAAGCAGAGAATGATAGAACTGTGACATCATCCTTTTCTTACTGAAGATAAGCTTTCTCAAGCTGTACACCTTTGTGCTGGGCAAAAACTGATTATACACTCTCACTCACACACCCACACACACAGTGACAGATGTCTGGTTCGCTCAAATATGACACCTGGTTATGCCATGAAACACAAAAAAATAGTCCCAAATTCTACATAGAAAAATGGACTGCATCTGTTCAGTTACATAATCATAACATCCTGAAGAAACACACCCTTCAAGAAGCCTTCCCTTGAGCCCAATGTTCCTGTTGTATATGAGTAAGAGTCCCTTCCTCCTTCTTAGAATATGATGTAAGAATCAATAATCCTTTTCAGGAGCTAAAGATGAGCACATTGCTTTAAGGCCTCTAAAATGAAGCACGGCCTCCAAGGATCCCAAGTTGCATCCTCAGCTCCTACATGTGAATGACCAAACCAACCACCGCCCAGGGAACTTTGGTTATTGGGTGGTTTAAAAGCACAGTAATTTTTTTAAAAAAATTAAATGATAATACACATCCATGCCCAGTCACTGTTCCTTCATTCTCTCCTCCACTCCCCAGCTTCCCTCAGTCTTTTAGGGCTTCCTGTTCGGAACGCATTTCATTTTCTCTTTTGTGATCGTTCCTCTTTTCTCAGAGCATTTTGTATCTTAACACTCACTGGAACTTTGTTTCCGGAGCGAGTGGGTGCGCTCTTAATACCCGGACGGATCCATATACAAAGCAGGCAATCCTTAAGGTACCCGGGTCCTATGTATATTTAGACCAAAAAAATCCTTCAACTCCCAGCATGCCCCAGCCAGCTCTGTTTCCTCCCCTCCTTGCCCATCTCCCTGCCCATAAAACCCCTTCTCCAAGGTCACGTTTGTGGTTCCTTCCGTGCCAGCCGTGTGGGGTGGGGAAGGTGCTCTGAGCTTGGAGTCCCAGCTCCAACCTTGGAGTCATCTGGGACTCTGAATAATCCTATGGCCATCCCGACGTTGTCTAGCGGCCATAGGATTGTGCTGCCTATTGTATAAAAGACAAATAATAAACTTTAAAAAAAAAAACTAGCTGCTTGTCAACAGCTGAAAGATTTCAGAGTGTGCTTGCTCCAAGAAATTAAACTGAATCTTATAAGGATGTGATGTAGATAGATAAAATAAGACAAGATAAGATAGATATACTGATAAGGTGCTCACTGTTTCAAGAGCCACGGAAGGGCCATTGACAGCTTGGTTATATTATACAGTGGTTTTGCTGCACAGACTAACATAATGTTTAAATGGCTGGGGAAAGTATAAAGCCAATAGCCATCACCAATCCCAAGTACAGTGACATTTGAGGCAAATTGAGGGCCCAGTTGAGGCAAAACATCTTTAGGAATATTGAGGGATGTTCAAGGAATGTTGCTAAGATTTTCTTAATTTCTCAGATGCGTTTGTTTGCACATCTCTGCAAAAACCCAGGATAGTGGTTAGAGGTTGGGTGTGAATAATCATGTACAAATCACATTTTACTGATAAGGTCTTTGGGGTTTGCATTAAAATGCTTATTTGGTCTCTAAGAGTAAGTGAGCCTTTGGCATGGACTGTGCTAAGCTGGAGTTTTTGAAGTGGGTCCCCCCCCCCCCCTATTATCCTTCTTCCTCCAGTTTTTGGGTGACCTTGTGGGAGATAGTAAGCATTCCCCTAGTGGACAATGATGCAAATAGCTAAGATGGGGGAGGGGCAGCGAGGATCCTTCGCCAGTCGCCCCTTGTTAGGCTACCTCACTGACCACTTTAATCACAGCTGCATTGACCCACGTGTCTGCTTCATCAAAAGAAACTGGAGTTCACTGTCTATTCTGGGAAAGACAGAGGGAAGGGAAGGGAGGGGTGGTGGGGTGGAGCGGGGGTCAGACGGGATGATGGTTTCCATGGTTTCAGCCTTCACTCTTTCCTGGTGCTCCCTTCCTCCTCTTCAGCAGCTAATTCCTCCAGCCTAGGTCCCGTTCATTGAAATTCACTTTTCCCGGGAAGACAAAGGCCCACATTATGACATGTTAAATCTTTTACCATTTGGGGTCAATTGTGTTTAACCTGCTTACACCAGAATGGATTTTGGCCAAAGGGGTATATGTGTGGCTCCCTTCCTCATTCAGTTTTCAGCCAATATACTACTTAATTCCGGCATCCTTGTACCTTTTACACCGATTTGCCCTGGCATGAATTTGTTGTTGCCCTGAGAGACCTACAGACATTCAAGACGTAGGGATGTAGGGATTTTGTTAAATCCGTTCCGTGTCTGTGTCTTTCGTTCCATCATCCAGTCATTGACAGAATCTGAATTTTTTTTTGGGGGGGGGGACGGGACGACAAGAATTTTGTTCCAATTAATCCCCACAAAAAGAGTGAAAATCCCCACAAAAAGAGAAAAAAAAATGGCCTGCAAGACTCGGAAAAAGCGAGTCAGCTGCGGAATCTGCAGGTCAGATTCATAGAAATCCAAAGGCATTTGATTCCATTGCAAATTTCCCTGACATCCCTATTCAAGAGATAGAAATCCATTCCTTCCTTCCTTCCTTCCTTCTCTCTCTCTCTCTCTCTCTCTCTCTCTCCCCTGCACCTGCCTGCTATGTTTTTCCTCCTTACTCAGTGACCATCCAGGGCCAGCTCTACCATTAGGCAGAATGAAGTGGTTGCTTCAGGTGGCAGGCGTTGGCCAGGGGGCCAGTAGCAGCAACAAGCCTCCTTCGGCCATTGCCCTCTGTTGGAGGACCAAGTTGTGCATGTCCCGTGGCCCCTAAAACTACCCTGCATCTCTCAAGAGTGCTGGAAGATGCTGACCTGTTGCCAGTGTTGAAGTAAGATTCAACTGTGCCTGTCCGGTCAACGTTTGCCTGAGGAATGAAGGTGCTATCTTCTCCTTTACCTCAGGCAGCAAGACTTCTTGGGCCAGCCCTGTCTGTACCTAGCATGGTATTATGGCCAGAAGGATCTTCTTGTCTTTACAGGCTATCTAGCCCAGTCCTCTCCATCAGAGGATTTTCTAGACTTAAATCCTTTATATTATGGAGCAAAGCTGCCTTGTGTTCCTTCCTGATGTCATCAGCTGTGCCCGGAGTACTCGGCTTGCTTGCCAGATGCCCTTGTTTAAAATAATTGGTGTTTATTTGCAGGATATTACCATGCCTTGGAAGAATAATGGGTTCCATTTCTGAATGCTGGACTGTTCTAGAATTCTGTAACTCCACTACAGGAAGCTGCAGAGTATCCCTTGATGTTTGAGATTGGGATCTGGCAAACCTGGGATTCCACTCTTATAAGGATCATTCACTGTAGTGTAATAAGGTACCGTATATTTCCTAATATGGGGATGTGGTATATTGAATATGGGTGGCCTATAATGGAACAGTCCAGTTTCCCCCATGATACTTGCCCAGTACAGTCCCACAGGATGTGGCTCTCATTTGTTCCATCTCTCTGTGTGTATGTCGGGGTATGTGGGAATGTACATAAGCAGTTTTGCTTTGCTACCAGAACATTAGGTTTCCATGAGTAGTAGTAGTTCCTCCTCCTCCTCCTCCTCCTCCTCCTCCTCCTCCTCCTCCTCCTCCTCCTCCTCCTCTTAATAATAATAATAATAATAATAATAACAATAAGCAGCAGCAGCTGTTCATCATCCTACTGGTGTCTGCTGAATACTGACCTGAGAGTAGAACCTATTAGAGCATGGATGCCTGAATAAGTATTCTACTCCCGGGACCTCCAGGCAAAGAGGAAATAATAGGGGTTAGCGCATTACCTCAGAAATATTTTCAAGCCCTTATACCCTAGGACAGCCTCCCCCAGCCTCGGTGTCCTCTAGATGCTTTGGACATCAACTCCCATCAGCAGCAGCCAGCATGGCCAATGGCCAGGAATGCTGGGAGTTGTAACACAAAACATCTAGAGGGCACCAGGTTGGGGAAGGCTGCCGTGCGGAACATTTTTGTTTCTACCACATCCAGTTCTTTTCTTCTTTTCTCCTATCCTTAACAAGCTGTGTCTACACAATGAAAATGTAAAAGAAACAACACACTCCACCAAAATCTGTGCTAAGAAAACCTTACGGCTTGAGAGCTGGTGCAGCATTGTGGCTAACAATGTGAACTGAAAAGTTAGAAAAGCATAAGGAACGTGCTGCTGGATCAGACCAAGGGGCCATTTAGTCCAATATCCTGTTTTCAAATATAGTCAGCCAGAGGCTTGTGGGAACTGGGAAGCCCACAGAAGGGCATGAAGGCAATAGCCTTCTCTTGCTCTTTGGGCCTGAATACCAGCAACTGCTATCCAGAGGAATAAGTGGAACCTACAACAAAATATTGCAGTGTATCCTCAAGTCCATAAGAGGATTGCTCCAGCTCAGGACTCCAGCCAACCTGTAGCAGGAGTCTTGTAGCATGGGAAGGGGGGAATTTCAGTAGGAGAAAAAGGGGAAAGGGCACCTTTTTTTCTCCCCCCCCCCATCATCCCCACCCACCCGCCGTGAGGCCTTCACCTGCTGTGCTTTATAGTGCTAGAGCAGTGTTCTCCAACCTTGGGTCCCCAGATGTTTTTGGCCTACAACTCCCAGCATGCCCCAGCCAGCTACGCTACCCTGGCTGGGGCATGCTGGGAGTTGTAGGCCAAAAACATCTGGGGACCCAAGGTTGGAGAACACTGCGCTAGAGGATTCAGGTTTTGAGCATGTTATAGTTTTATAACTGGGGTGGGAGGGAGCGTGTTCTGCAGAGTGGGAAAGGAAAAAGGTGTCCTTTTCATTTCTTTCGACCTGAAGCAATAGTGCATGACGGAGTCTATGTTAGTCTCACAACGAACAAACACGCACACGCACACGCACACACCCTAGCATAGCATCGTACAGCAAGATACTTACTATAAGCTCTTAGGCCCTAAGACTTAGAGACTTGTGCAGGTCCAGGCCCCTCTTCTCTCCCCATTCCTTTCCTCCCCCACCCCCTTGCCATTCTCAACTGATGCCTAAACATCCCCTGCATCCTTGAAGTCCACAGATCCTTATCGGAGTTTTTTGTCCCATTTGTTCATTTGTTTTAATTGTATTTTTCTTTTAATCGACAAACATATACATTTCTGCATATCCAGGGAGGCCACCAAGTACGTAGAAACCACTACTTTGTTCTTTGGGGAGTCCTTATTTTGCTTCCAAACTGATAGGCCCTCTTGACCAACCAAATTTGCTCTTTGAGGGAATGATGCTGCTTCTAAACCTAGAGGCTCAATTTTTTTTAGCTCTCATGGCTAAAACCCATTGACAGCCCCTGTCCTCCATTAATTTATCTAACCCCTAATTTATGGAGGGCAGGTCTATCCGTGGATATTCATTCTTTTTTAAATTATTATTATTTTTTATTTTCAAAAGAAAAATAAAACATAGACAAACATCACAAAAACACAACAACACTAAACTAAAATGGACTTCCCATTTCCCCCACAACAAAGTATAAGTAACAATATTGTGAAGGAAGGGGGGGCTGGCTGACCCGCCACAACCCGCCCTTTCCTACTCAAAAGACCCCCAGAGATCTCAAGGTGCCAGACTGCCAGCCTCAGCTCTGCAATCCTACTTGAATCTCTGCCAGGGACTTGCCTTTGACTATAATCTGGATTTAGCTGAACCAACAGAGCAATCACAAACGCCATGTGGGGTAAAAACCAAGAAGGTTTATTCAGGTAGCATATTACAACAACAGATGGGAAATGAGGTAAGAACACAAAATAGAGAGAGACTTTGGTACAAACAATAGAGCTACAAAACAATAAAAGCCGATTCCTTATATCTCCCAGGCACTCACCAGTTACCTGGGGGTCTGTCTGCTTCAGGGCTTACCTCAGCCTGACCCTGTCACAAGAGGAGACCACCGCACCCACCCTAAGGTCCAGGGTGGGTGGCCCTCTTCAGGGCTTGCCGTAGCCACAGCCCTCATTCAGCTTTGTTCACTGGGAGCCCCCCAGGGTTGGTGGCGGAGGCCTGACCGGAGTCATGAACCTGCTTGCAGCTTGCTGCCCAACGACCAACAACGCCCAGCAGCCACAGCTTGGCAATATAGCTCTTCCCCCCTCCCCTCCTCCTTTCTGTAGCTCCGCTGCCTCTAGCCAATCAGGATGAACTTCACCTGGCCAGGCAAGGGGGAGGGGTGACTCATGACTAGTGGGCTTCTGCATCTTGCATATGAAAGGCCACTGTAGACTAGATCAGCTTTTCAGGACTTTCAGGCGCCATGCTTTATCAGATACTTATGCACATTTCGCCTCCTCCCAGCCCCCAGCCGGGATTACCTGCTTTACACATGAGGTGTGTGTGTGTGTGTGTGTGTGTGTGCAGGCATGTGAGTGTGTATGTAGGAACCCTCAGAGGCTCTTTTCTCCACAAATATATATGCTACTCTGTAGTTTACAAATACATGTCTCTTTTTTTCCTATTGTCAAACATTTTTCTTCTTATTCATCCACCTCACAAGTTCACAAAACCTCATTATTAACAATAAACATATATGTTAATTCGTCTAATTCTTCTAACAATCTAAAACATTTCTACTTCTATTTAATACCGTTCCCTAGTTCTTTCCCTCTACTGCATTTATCAAAGGACAGCATTTCCCCTTTACAACAATTCCTCACACCCCAAGTTTTTGACCCCTTTTATTATTACATCCCTTTTCCATTACTCATTCTCAATCACTAATTTCCACAGAGATCAATACATTTTACCAAGAACACTTTACCTTTTCAATACTAAGTTACTACTAAAACTACTACTAAAACAAATCCTTATTTTGTTCTAGCAGTTCCAGGCTGTACAGAAATCATCTTTCTATTATGATCCTTCCCAAAGATCCCAATCAAATTCATTTACCAAAAAACAAGCCACCACATATTTTCCAGTCACACCCCAAATTTTTAACCCATTTTTTTACATCCATTCCATTAGTCATTAATCACTAATTTCAACAGAGATCGGTACATTTTACCAGTAACACTTAACCTTGCATGTTCTAAATTACTACCCAAACAAATCATTATTTTGTTCTAACAATTCCAACTTCTTCCAAAATCATCTTTCTGTTAAAATCCTTCCCACTAACGTTTGTAAATAAGTATACCCCTGGGAGCTTCTCTGAATTACCTGAGGATATTCATTCTCAGTTCAAATCTTACCTCTCAGCTACAAGCTCACTAGGTGGTCTTAAGGCTGCCACTATTCTCTCAGCCTCAGTCCCCTCATCTGCAGTATGGGTTTAGCCTTATGGGAACACTGTCAGGATTGCTAAAATAATGGATGTGAAGCATTCCAAAGCAATCTAAAGTGCTGAATAAATTGTAATTATTATTCCACTTCCCCACCCCAGCTGTGTAAGGTGCAAACACTAGCTATACATTTTCAGCCTCCCCAGAAATACTCCCGTGAAAGAGTGAACTCAACAGACCTTAGAAAAGGGTTGATCAATAGAAATCCAAACACAAGAATGGAAGAGGAAGCAGGCCCCACTCCCATTAAAATATGAAAAGGATTAAGCTTCCCTTCCCTTTAGGAAACAGAGGAGAAACTGGAGGTAGAAGTACCAGTGTGAAGGGACTGAAAACTCAACTAGGATTGTTAAGTGTGTTGTTTTTTTTAATTATTTCTGGTGTGAAGACCTCAGCCATGTTTACAAAGATGCTGACAGCAGCCCTGGGTATGGTCCAAAGCACCATGTCCCCACAGCTGGATTGTGTTCAAGATTCAGCATTGCCTCCCTGGAGTCATAAAGTAAATCAGCCATCCAGAGTATGACATAATATAATTTTTGAGCAGTGTTTTGCTTTGCCTTGAGGTACAGAGCAGGGCTAGTAGGGCTTGTCCCTGTCCCGCTGGGTAATTGCTCCAGTTACAAAAATATTATTGTCTGCTCTGCACTGAACCTCAAGGCAGTTTGTGTAAGAGATGACCACAAAGTAAGATTTGCCTTACAATGCAATGCAGCAGTTTCCTGGATGGCCTTTATGCCCCATGCATTATGCCCAGGATGGCCATGTAGCCACCCTGAGCTTAAAGTTTGCCTAAGGCCGCTGCTGTACCTGACTAGCAATCAGGACACCGTGGGGGTCCTGAGGCACTTCCTCCCCCCTCTTCCCCCCTCAGTCCTCCCGCTAGTATCACAGGGGACACTGCAGGAGCACTGAGGGGAGCGGAGCGGGGATGACAGGAGCTGCCCCAAAGTGCCCAAGCGGCACTTTGGGGCAGCTGTCAGAGGCTCCCTGGCAGTGGCAGGGATGAGCCATCTTGTGCTGGGCTTCCTTGAGAGGAAGCCGAGCACAAGGCAGCTTATGCCCCCTCCCCTTGTTCGCCACGGCCACCGCTCAGCTGAGCAGGCGGGGGGTGGCATTCTCCTGGGCCTCCTCCTGAGGACACCGAGGAGAATGCGTCTCCTCTTCCCCTGGCCTGCCAGCATGATCACCCCAGTAGGCAGGGGGGAAGCCCCACCTCCTCAAGCCCCATGTGGGGCTTGGGAAGGCAGCGCACAGCGGACACCGGCAGCAGGCAGGGACAGTGGGGCAGAGGAGATGCCTCCAGCAAGCTGGCTGCAATCCTCTTCCCTGCCAGGCCCGCTGCCATCGGCTTCTTCCCAACTACAGTGCACACACACACCCCAGCCCAGAGTCACTTGGCCAGAGCAGCAGAAAAGTCTTGCAGAAACAAGGGGCTCTTGTTGCCCGAATGGCTAGACCATGGCTTAGCATGTCGTCTGGGTTTGTATGGCACATTAAGCCATGGAGGGTTAAGCAAGCCCTTTGTAGCCACCCTGTGGGGGGCGGGGCACTGGATTCAGACAATACACTAAGCCACGGTGGCATGTCATGTGAACCCAGTCAGAGGGGTGGGGAGAGACTCTCACATTACTACTCACTTCTGTGTAGGCGCTTTAGAAGGTCCATAGGATTAGTGTTTTTTCTTCTTCTTTACAGCATATGTATTACCACACAGGCAGGGCCGGTGCTACCATTAGGCCAACTAGGCGGCTGCCTAGGGCGCCAGGCTAAAGGGGGCGCCAGGAGCATAGGGCTGGAGGGAGGGAGGGCTCAAGTGGGAAGAGGGGGGCGCTAAATATCTGATCTTGCCTAGGGCACCAAACTGCCTTGCACCGGCCCTGCACACAGGCTTCACCAGACTTTGGAATCCTACTGAAAGAAGTACACTTAACAGACAACTGCATTTCCCAGTTTGTATCAATGTTATCTTTTTCTCTCTGGTAACCAGGGTTGGGCAGACTTCAGGTTTATGGGATCTACTCTGGTTTTTCCTAGAACCCCGAGATCCACCAAGTGGAGCCAGGTGCAAAAGGATTGAAGAATGTTGAGCCCAGGACGGTGTTTCAAGTACCGGAGCTGAATGGAGCTCACAGTCCTTCCACACAAAAACCCACTCCTGGTTATCCCAAACTGTCCTCATTTCAGCGGTAAAATTTTGGATGGGAGGGGCATCATTCTGTTGCTGCTAGTGTTAAACAATTAGGAGCCAAAAATCCTTGCCAATCTACTTCAGATCACCTAAAGATTTCCCAGTAGATCCCAATCTACCTTTTGCCCACCAATGCAATACACCAGAAGTGTTCTACATGTTGAATTTAAAAGTTACTGGGTGCCTTCTCATGAGCTACATCATAACTATTACGCCCATGTTCAAAATACAAGTAAGAATTACAATGTAAACAACTCTCACTCAGACAATATGCATCTTTCGCCAGTTTTGTGTTTTCTTTGGAAATCTCTGAATGTATTGTAATTCTTGCATTGCTTTTACATGTACTTTCATATTAGAGCACACCCTCTATCTTTAAAATGTAGTCAGAAATTGCAAATAGACTCATCTTTTCATTGCCACCAGTGATCTATCCTAGGCCATAGATTATCTGGGTGCTGAGCCAGGTGAGGCTTTTTGTCACGCGATCGTCCTGCCCCATTTGCAGAATTTTATAGGGGGTCCAGATGACCACATCTTCAACTTGTAATCCTCTCATGTTTTCGCACCGTTTCTGGCACCTACTTTTCCTCTCACAAAAGAAGGCAGGGCTGGGTAGAAGGTAGATCTCCAGATGTTTGGGACTTCAACTCCCCAAAGCCCCTGCCAGCATGGCCAATGACCAGGAATACTGGGAATTGAAGTACAGAACATTTGGAGATCTGCTTTCTGCACACCCCTGTGTTATACAGTAGAAAAGACAGAATATTACATAACGTCTTTTGATTTATAGCAGTAGGAGCTCTCCAACTGGAAGCACCTTCTTTGGCTTAGAGGGAGGAAACTTGTAACATTCCTGAAGAACAACTGAATCATTTGCTGAGGCTGCTTGTAAATGATAAATGAAAGGAGCAGACCTGTATTGGGGGTGGCGGGGGGGAGGTATGTTAGGCTTTCTGGCCACACAAGCATCTCTTTGCATTCATCTTACTCTCACACTCAAGACAATGGGTGTGTGTCTGGAAGGATGAAAAGAGGAGCTTATTCTAGCTCAGGTAGGGTTCCTGAGCATTGCCAGATGTGTGTGTTGAAGAAGGAATACTTCAGGCAGCAAAGATGCTCTTTGTAAGCTTGTGGCCTTTGAGGCCATTAAGGAACCCTTAAAGCAGCTTTCCTCAGCCCAGCACCCTCCAGATGTGTTGGGCCAGCTTGCTGGGGCATGGGTGCTGTAGTCCAACACATCTGGAAGGTGCTGGGCTGGGCAAGGCTGTCTTAAAGCATATCTCCATGACAAAATCCTGTGATGATCCTGGTTCAGGGATCTGCCATAAAACTGGAAATACAAGAAACAGAACCCACCCCATACCAAAGGTGCTTTTGTGCTGTGCTGCGTTGGTGTGTGTGTGTGTGTGTGTGTGTGTGTGTGTATTTAATGGGATGAGGGCTGGTCAATATGACCCCAAAGGATCCTTTTTATCTCTGTAGTTCTTCATTCTAAGATTTCTGTAAGTAGAGCTATCAGTCTGGGTACCCTAAGATCTTACTTCTTAAGATCTGACAAAAGTCACTTGATAGCAAGCCAGTAACAGTCTGGTGATGTGTTGCAGTGGGAGCTGAATGTGGGAATGGCCCAAGTAGGCATAGGCAGGACCGGTGCAAGGCAGTTTGGTGCCCTAGGCAAGATCAGATATTTAGCGCCCCCCTTCCCACTTCAGAGTGCTGTATTTTTTTTTCAAGGTGTTCCTGGTGCCCCCTTTAGCCCTGCGCCCTAGGCAGCTGCCTAGTTGGCCTAATGGAAGCACCAGCCCTGGGCATAGGTGATGGGCAGAGAGACTCATCTTTCTTCCCCCCATTAGACAAGGGGATGGAACGAGAGAGGCCTGTGTGTGTAGCAGGCAACTAGTTAGTGCTGGAACTGGATCTGGAAAGGAGGCAGGGAACCAACTTTGCTCTCTACAGGAAATCCTGTTGCCCTATGGGTTCTGCTAGAAATCTGATGGGGAACAGGAATCTCTTGGAGTGTTAATGCTGTGAACGTCCACCCCCTTATGCACAGCCTCTATACAGGCAGTCCCCAGGTTACGAATGAGTTCCGTTCTTAAGAATGTCTTTAAGTCGAATTTGTATGTAAGTCGGAACAGCATAGCGTTCTATACGTTAAAATCAGCATTTACGCAAATTGCGTAATTTACGCAAATTGCGTAGCATACTACGCTGTGTACTCTACGTAAATGATGTAGTGCCGGGGAACCCAGAAGTCCATTTGACCTTATCACAGTGAACCTTATATCACAGAAATGCCATATGTCTCCAGTAACCTCCTAGTGAGGAAACTATACTGTGGATGAGTGCCTCTCACTGCTCAGAAGTGGGGTTCGTGTGTGTAGCAATATTTTTCGTATGGACTGTGCCTCTTTATTTGATATCATAATTCTCCCTCTGTTTCCCAGGGACCCCATGCAGATTGCTGGGACACCAGCAGAATCTCTGTGCTCAGTTGTTGGTGGATGTTAGTGACTGGATGCACGGACCTAATTCATGAGTGCACTGAGAACTCTATTTAGACATGACCTAAAGGGCACTTGGACCATTCACCATATGACAATTACTCACATGCATTGTCAGCAGAACCTTTGCTTTTGCCTAAGCATGATAGTGTTTCCTAACAGCTCCCACACACTAGAAGAAATTCAGGAGGTGAAGCTTTTTGCATCACTCACTACTCCATGTTGGGCAAAGACACACCTGTTGAATGTCTGCCTGACATGCAGCTCTTGAAAGCACAGAAAACCTGCCAGGGGTGGGAGGAGTGACAGCCCTAGCCTTCACAAATCATCAATGGTATATTTAGAGGAGGTGGATCCCAAGCAACTTCTTATCAAATCAGTGCACATTCTTTCTGAAAAAAATACATTCGCACAGGAACTATCTACAGGAAGCCAGGGGCATATAAGGAACAACAAATAGAAGCTGGGGGGGGGGGGCAGAATCAAGGGAGCACACAACACAGACACTATTTTTTTTAATATATGAACAATTCAGAACAATTATTTCTGTGAAAGTAAAAAGCAGAATTATTTCTAGTGGGGAAATGGGTACGTGACAATACAGCCGAAAGGATCACGATCGTGAACTGTTTTGGGCTTGCCGCAACTTTTTTCACTTTAAACTTTTTTTTTTCTTGAGATTGCAAAAGCTAGTTGTCAAACTAGTTTTTGCAGTCTCCATTTTGACAGTTATGGGCAGTCCCTTCAAAGTGCCCCAGCAGCACATTAGAGGGGTTGTCTGTGGTTGCCAAACATGTTTTTAAATTATTTTGTCCCTTCTAATTTTGGGGTAGGCCACTATACAGATATATAGACTCTACATAACTATAGTTTCCGGCCCCATTTTTTAAAACCCTTTCTAAATCCCACTTTAAAAATGGAGCTTTACTTTTGAGTTGTCAAAAGTAACTACTCCCATAAACGGAGTGGCTCGCACTTTTGAATGTTCCTGAGGTGGTAGAATCTTGGGAACAAGTGCAAAAGTGAAGGCACCCTTAGGACACATGAGTCCAAAAAACAACAACACAAGGATCTTGTCGCAAAGGGGGTGAATGAGCCACACACACACCCTTTTGTGAGCTAAGATGACTCGCACCTTTGGTTACATTTGACAGCTCATCTTTTGACAGCTGTCAAATGGAACCAATGAGGAAAATAATGTTGCCTGTTGCCTCTGTGGGGCAATGCCCAGGGTGGATACCTGTTGGACTTTGCCATCAGGCACCCCTATGCACATTGCCTACCCAAGGCTCCCCATTCTTGTACCTGTGCAACTGTGAATATCTGCAGTTGCGCAAGTGGAGGGGAAAAAAAACTTTCAAATTTTTTTTGCAAATATTTGCAAAAATCAGGGGGGACAAAAAACATTTTTTGTATGTTTGGCAACCACAGGCACCCCGCCCCCAGGTGCCGCTGGGGCACTTTGAAAGGAATGTCCATAGCTGTCAAAATGGAGACCGCAAAAGCCAGCTTGATAGCCAGCATTCTTAATCTCAAGGGGGAAAAGTTTAAAGTGAAAAAAAGCCGCAGTGAGCCCGTAATGGTTCATGATCACAGCAGGGAGTGGGGACGGGGGAAACAACTCAGGGGACCGAGGGGGAGGGAGGGGGCCAACAAGCCATGGTGTGCCTGATCGTCTGTCAGGTGTACCATGGATTGTTTTGCCAACAACCAACCCACCATGGCTTATTGCCAGGCAGGGTTAGCGTGATGTGTGAACATGTCCAATGCCAGCATCTTTCAGTGCTGCATACATAGTTTCTGTTCCATCATTTGGAAACAGACAC
The DNA here is from genome assembly GCA_021292165.1 of Shinisaurus crocodilurus. Lineage (NCBI taxonomy): Eukaryota > Metazoa > Chordata > Lepidosauria > Squamata > Shinisauridae > Shinisaurus > Shinisaurus crocodilurus. Next base: position 72,690,030 of record CM037879.1, on the reverse strand, counting down.
ACAGACCCAAGTACAGGACACAGAGACCAAGTTCTAGGTACCTTATGGAGAGCAAGACATTTGCCTTTGTGGAACTCAAGCGTGGGTGATTTTCTGGTCTAAGATACTTGCCAGCTTTGGGGGAGAGGGAAAGAATGCTTAAATTTTGTGCAAAACAATTGAATTTCAGTTTGGAAAAAAGTCATTTTGAAAAATACCTGCTGTTAATAACTCAATATTTCTAATGGTGTGGTATTCTTCATTCTACCTGAAGGAAAATATGTACTCCTATATTTTAAAAGTTAAACGCAATTGGCAGGAGGACTTCATGATAAATTTTATTTATTTATTTATTTATTATATTTATACCCCACCTTTTTTCCTGCAAGGAACCCAAGGCGGCTTACATAATCCTCCTCCTCTCCATTTTATCCTGAGGTTAGGCTGAGAGTCAGTGACTGGCCACATTTTCATGTAGTAATTCGCTTTTCAAAATACAGGATTCAAATTTTGATAATCTGCAGGACTTTGAGTTTTTTTATTCAATTCCAGAAATCAATTGTTGCCATGTTGTCTTTGGAGGAGGTACCACTCTGATACCATCAGTGTCTGCATAGTCATGTCGTTCATGTGGTCATTCGCCTGAAGAAAGGAAATAAAGATGAATCAAGATCTCTTAGTTATCCAGGAGAGTTTTTCAACTCTGGTTGACCTGTTATTCCATCAGGTAGCTGGCAACTGCTTTTCCCTAGAACAGTGTTCTCCAACCTTGGGCCCCCAGATGTTTTTGGCCTACTGGCTGGGGCATGCTGGGAGTTGTAGGCCAAAAACATCTGGGGGCCCAAGGTTGGAGAACACTGCCCTAGAAGATACATTTCATGCATTTTTGGTTGGGTGCTGATATTAAAGACAAAGCATCCTTGCTACACAAATGGATGAACGTAATTCTGAATGTTTTACCGACGTGAGTCTGCGACTGTGATGTGGTAGGCTGGGGTATTTCTTGGAAATGTGAAAGCTTGATCTTGTGTCTGGACAAATTTTCAACCGCAGACATCAGCACAACGCTGAGAACGTAATTATTAAGTCTGCAAAGATAATTTTTGGCAAGCTTGATAAACTTTCCAATTTCAACTGTCATTTCCCCCCCCCCCCGTACAAAAACATTTGCTTCTGCTATTGCTCGTATGTTTTGTAGCTGCCGTGTGTTTAAGCTAAAAGGGTAGAAATCAAGGGTGTGTTTATAGTAAGACATTTTGTAAAAACTATTAAGAAGGGAGGCCTGGAGTACCAGATGAATGCACTTACTACACTTCACAAAGCCCAGCCAATAATATGGTTAGCTCTTTGAGGGAGGATGTGGTTTGGGTGAGGGTGTCATGGCATGTGTCAGAGTAGGTGTGTGTGTGTGTGTGTGTGTGTGTGTGTTGTAGATGCTCTTTGTATTGGATGAGCATGGGAAACTCATGCTGGATTCCAACAACAAGTCCCTCCCTTGGCTAATTTTTAAATGGCAATGATTTTGTAATCACTGTGTGAGTCTCAAAAGCAGGAATTCCTGGGAGGTAATTGGCTTTGTCGGTCTGTTGAGTGCACCCGGCCTTGATCTCTTCAATTACTGCATGCAAGTACCTTCTCTCACACTGACATGCCACCAAAAGGGAAGGGAAGCCTGTGGGCTCCCTGAATTGGGGGGGACATGTGTTCAAAAAGCACAACTCTCCTGTGATAGAACCTGGAGCATGAGAGAGTAGGTAATGCTGCTTGTAAAGGGATGTCAGACCCTTGGCAGTAAATTCAACAGAATTTGGCTGGTGATACTGTGTCTTCTGTGGCCACACAGGGTGGAGGTGGGAGATCTAATCACAACGCTTCAAGCCAGGAACAATAATCATTAGATAAGGTGGCCCCAAAACTTATGAAATTTATTTCCCAGTCCCTTCATCCAATTCAAGGCACAAGGCCCATTAACTGCTCATACGTGATATTCTTCTGCCAAACTGTGTTCTGCTCCAGCCAGTGCTCCAGGTTTCTGCAGGCCCTTCTGCACACTCAATGGCCCCCCTCCCTCAGTGTGTCTGCCTTCTCACTGCCATTGTCACCAGCTGCTATTGCTTCTCCTCATCCTCTTTTTCTCATCATTGCTACCACTTCCTTGATTGGCAGGCAGAGAGCCAGTGAGCAAGCAGGCAGTGGCACCTCCTGCTCCTCCTTCTCACCACCACCCTTGTCTGGACCAGAGCGAGAGGCAGGTGAGCAAGCAGGCTGTAACGGTGAAGAGGAGGAGCAAGTCCAGGGGGCTCTTGTCAGTGGGTCCCTGCTGGGGGTGTGGGCCCTCAGCAGGTACCCAACCATGCCTGCACTTGATGCCAGCCCTGGCTCCAGCCACATTGCCTGCTCCTTTTTCTGTCTTGTGTTGCTGGTATTGTGTCGTGCCAACCAAGCTCTCTTTCTAGTACTATGCACATAATGGGAGGTGGTTCTGATTTTCTTTAAAACATGTTCGTAGTTAAATAGTTACACCTAAGTAAAACTACACCCACATTCCAAACATGACAACAAGTCTTGTGGCGCCTTAAAGACTAACAAAAGTAATATGGCATATGTTTTCATGAATACTGTCCACTTCATCAAATACATGAAGTGTTAACCTCAAGTTGACAGAATTATATACACATGCTTGGGGTCGGGGGGGGGGGGGGTTGTAAACAGTGAGGTCAGAAGAAATTGAAATGCAAAAAGCACAGACAGTGATAATTACCTTAACAGTTGCCATTCACAAAACGTTTGAGCATTCCAACACAGAAGAGGAAGGATTATTTTTTTGATACATCTGAAGAAAGATATGTGGCCCCTGAGGAAGGGAAAATATTTTTTTCCTGAAAACCGTTAGGCAGAATAAATATTTTCTTCAGGGCAGGCACCTGAGAACTTTCTTTTTTTTTTTTTCCATGATAAAAACAGCAACACCTTTCATTCATTTCATTTCTTATATTTCTTACCGCCCAATAGTCAAAGCTCTCTGGGCGGTTTACAGAGATTAAACATCTTTGTCCTTGCTCAAACCACAGGAAACAGAGTTGAATCTTGAGAGGGTTCCACCCTCAAAGGTGGCCTAGCTATAATTTTAGATAGATCTATTGACAAATTGTACTTCAGAAATTTCGTGTTGCTGTATGTCTTTGAAGTTTCTTTGTTCAAGAATGCCCCCCTTTAAGGCCATTGACGGAGTGTCCTGGGAGATAGACGTGTTTTTATATATTGCAGTTTCTGATGTTGGATTTGTGTCCATTTATTCTTTTGCATAGAAACTGGCATGTTTGTCCTATGTGGAATGCAGTAGGTTTTGCTGGGAAATGTTGACATATATCATGTTGGAAGATGAGCAGGTACATGAACCCCTCAAGTTGTAGATGGCATTATTAGGTCTTGCAATAAGGGTTGCCAGAGCAAATATGGGGACAGAGTTGGCATCTACGTCTGCTCCAATGACTGGTTCCTGTGTCTGTATCTCTGTTAAGTGGTCTGATGTTGCTGGTGAGCAACCTTTTTTAAGTTGTGTGGCTGTCTGTAAGCAAGAACAAGCCTAGAGCTGACATCAGAAAGGGCAATATTCAGAAACTAGTAGGAGGACATTTCAGCCTCTGTTACCGATCTTAAGGTGGCCATTCTTACACAAAAAAAATATATAAAGGAAGACTCCAGTATGAGACTGCTGAATTACAACTTATTGAGAAGTTAAATTCTATTACCTCTGGGCTGAATCAAGATAACAGATGTTTTTATCCCACTACCAGTATTAATTAGCTGAACAATGCCTGGATGTTTGTGTTCTGATCAACATTATTTTGTGACTGGTCACTATAATTATTTTACATACACTTAAGCTTTAGTGTAATTGTCACATCCTATATTTTTTGCATTTCATTTCATTTTTGCATTTCATTTCACATCCTATATTTTTTGCATTTCATTTCATTTTTGCATTTCATTTCACATCCTATGTTTTTTGCATTTCATGTGACAATTAGTCCCCCCCCCCTCTCTCCACCTAAGTGTACTATGTACATAACTGTCAATTTAGGATAACACGTTATGCATCTGTTGAAGTGGACTATAGTCCATGAAAGCTTATATTGTAATAAATTTGTTAGCCTTTAAGGTGCCTTTATTGTGTTTGGAAAATATAGGTATCATCTCACGTCTTATAAGATGTGTAAGGCATTCACCAAATAATACATTTTCTCTTAGAGAAGTAGCTAGTGGAGCCCCTTGGAGATCAGTCCCAGGGCCTATGTTATTCGGTATTTTTAGAAGTGGCCTGTAGGCAGAGGGGGGAGCATGCTAATGAAATTCGTAGAGGACACCAAGCTAGGAGGCATTGGTACTAATACAGAAAAGGGTCAGGAAATTAACTAGAATGAATTGAATGACCTCATACATTGGAGTTAATAGAAAATGAATGAAATGCAATAGTACCAAGTATAAGTGTATACATCTGGGAACACCAATAAAGATTATTGCTGTTGGCTGGGGGATTATTAGATGAAAACAGCTAGAAAAAGAGATTGCCACGTATTGATTGATCACAGCATGACTAGAAGCCACCAGTGTCATGCAGCTGCAAAAAGAGCAAACAATTCTCAGGGAATTTTTCTACACAAACCTTAAAGTGGCTTTTGCTTTAATCACTTTGTAATATGAATGCAAAACCTACATTGGTCAGAACACACATTTGTAATGCAAATACTCCCTCAGAATTAATGACAGTAACATAATTGGGATGAGGTTCAAAAGCAATTTTAGCTTTACTTATGAAAGCGCCCTTAGATTATTAACTGTGGCATTCATAGTAGAGATCAGAAAATATAAGTACGCTTGTACAGGTGCTGCTGAGAGCACATATGGAAGAATGTTCTAGGTTTAACCACACTTGTTCAAGAAGGATGAATTCAAGATGCAGCAGATACAAAGAAGAGCAAGAGTTCAGCATGTTTAGCTCAGGGCAAAAGGAACGCTGGGGGCGAATATGGCACTGCATTCAAAAAATATATTAGACTGGTAAATGCAGCAGAAGACACACACACACACACGCTGGCTCAGCTTGTCTGAGTGTGGAAAGCTAAGCAGGGTCAGGCCTGGTTATTACTTGGATGGGAGACCCCTCCTCTAGTTTCCTGCTCTGAGCAGGGGGTTGGACTCGATGGCCTTGTAGGCCCCTTCCAACTCTATGATCTATGAAACCCCAGGGTTCACACGACATGAAAACCCACTGTGGATTATAAGCCACAGTAGATTGCCATGTCATGTGAACCCAGACCATTTCCCGCAGGGTGGCTTGTTCATGGGCAACAAGCCACCCTGACAATCCATGGCATGTTCTTGGGGTTGTTCCACCCATAATGGGTTGGCGTGTTATCTGAACCCGGAGGACTGTCCCTTCGTGGATGAAGGGAAGCAGTGAGCGAGCAATGTGGGGCAATTGTAACTGGCAGGGTGTCTCCTGCCGTGATTACAAGCCTTTTCCCCTCACCGTGGCTTTTTCCCCACTTTAACCTTTTTCTTTTCGGAGATCACAACCTCTGGTTTGACAGCTAGTTTTCGCGATCTCCATTTTGACAGCCAGTGACAACCCCTTCAAAGTGCCCAAGCAGCACATTGGAGGGGCTGTCAATGGTTGGCAAACTTTTTCTTTAAAGTTGCACCCACAATGGGCACAAATATTTTTGTACTTAAAAAAAAAAAAAATAGCCACACTTGTGCAACTGCAGGGGTGCGCAGTTCCACAACTGCACAAATGGGAAGCCTCAGCTGGGCAATGTCCTATGGGGTACCTGCTATCAAAGTGCAGCAGGTACCAGCCCTGGACATTGACCCAGAGGGGCTCCAAGTGTGTCTGTGTGGGGGGTTAACTTTGCTTTCTCTTGACAGCTGTCAAAAGGTGAGGTGTCAAGGGAAAGCAACGCTGCAAGTGATCTTTGGTCGTGAAAAGGGGTGGCCAGTAGATCAATGCCAACAATGCCAACATATTTTGTGCTTGACAGCGCAATCCAACGTGGCTGCCCGTAACCCTCCGAACTCGGGAGGATTACGGGCATCCTATCGAGGGTGGAAGATTGCCTCCATGCTCCTCCCGCCCTGCAGAAGTTTTAGACTGCTGATGTCAACCATCTGAGTCCTTTGCCCCGGAACACAAGGAGAGGCTGAGGCGCTGCCAGAATGCTACGTACCATGGTGGAGCCCCTCCCCTCCCCTCCCCTCCCCTCTCCACCCCACCCCACCCCACCCCCCAGAGCAGCCGCAAACCTCCAGCTCCAAGGTGTCGGGTCTTTCAACCTTGGAGCTGCAGCTGGCTCTGAGGGCAGAGGGAGGGCGCTCCAGCCCCAGCTTCGACCTCAGAGTGCGTTTCTGAGGTCGGAGCTGGGACTCCGACTTCTCGTATGGCCGTCTAGATGCTGTCTGGCAGCCATAGGATTGCACCTATCCTATGAGGCATTTCAGCCTTTTAGAATGTGGGGCGGGGATGCACAAAAGCCATGAATCTAGCAAACAATCCGTGGTTGCTGGGGAAATCCATTTCTCCCCAACTACTGTGAGGATCGCAGCTAAGCTGAGAGGGAACAGGGGGGATTCTGAGGGGGTAGCAGATGACATCAGCAACCCTGCTAATCAGAAAATGCCACAGTACTGCGTCCCTGTGAGCCCCGTCGCCACTACACTACTATATGTAATCTAAGTATTTTCTGAAGTGACAACTTTTAGGACTGGGGTCTGGAAGAGTTTGTTTACCCCAGCCAATTTGTTTGCAGGACACAGCCTATCTGGAATAATTGGATTTATATTATCCATGGAATCCTGCTATTGTCAAAGGGACTTGAAGACATTTCCAGCTCAGTTTTGCATAGCGACGTACGTCATCATGAGTTGACTTTGCCACATGCTATGGTATACAAGTGATGAGATGGGCATTGTTCTTTTTTTCCAACATGTTTCCAAAGTTCAACTTCACTCAAATAACATTGGCAAGAGCATCCTGTTTATTCATCATTTAGAGATGTTAAAATAGTCACATAACCAGTTCAGCATATGCCATGATCAATTTCGGTTGACCAAACCACATCCAGTGAGTTGCAGATATATTGCAGAATGGTTGAAAAATAGAGCCTGTTGCATTTTATTCTGCTGCTAGCCAATTATTATTTTTTTCAAATTTTGGTAGAAGTGGCTATAAAGTAGCTTATGGCTGTACTTTGAACACTGTTGTGTCTCGATTTCCTCTCTTTTGCTTATCACCTTTGATTGCTCATTTCTGCCCCCCCCCCCCCGCGCACTTCATTCCTCCCACTTTCATTCACAGATAGATCATCTTTCTTCTTTCTGGCTTTTCAGATAGGAAGAGGGGGCCAAAAGGATCTTTGAACCTACATAGTAACTGTTTCGCCATTCAAACTCCAGTGCCTTTCGTCTGCTCACTGTCCATTACTATCTGATTCCAGGCATATTTGGGAGATAGAGGCTGGATTTCATACTCCCTCTGTTCCTTTAATTGGATTCAGCATCCCCCAGGCAGGAAGGGATATATGGGGCTTGTAAATTCTCTCCTGGCATTCCGAGGGAGTATCTCATCCAGTAATTGGGTGTGCTTTCTATGGACAGTTCCTAATAAGAAATTAAAGAGCAATGCAACCTCTACCAAGGGCATGGACAACCCCCAGCAATATAAACACTGGTTTGCAAATGTTGTCTCCAAGTATTGCCACATGTTCTTCAGACACCGAGCTAAAAGGGATCGCCTCAGCTGTTTTCACGGTGGACAGAGTGGCCATCTGCTTAGGAAGCTTGTGTCAGGAGAATACAAGACTACGTTCATTTGTCCGTAAATCAAGCCTGTCCCTGACAAGTGCCATGGCTCTTTTTTCTATGCACCCTTATTAGGACCATTTGACATCGCCCATGTTGAGGAAGAAGAGAGGGGCCGGAGCGTTCTGCCAATGGATCCCTGGCTGAGATAAACATAAGGGCAGAACAGTTTGTGGTGTAGCTAAGGCTGGACCTTGGGGCCAAAGTGCAGAGCCCCACAGCCCAGCAGGCCCCCAAAATGACCACCAAGAGAGTGTCACATGATGAGGACATCGGGGCAGCACAGGCAAGCTCCATTTTATTCCTGTAGTCATGATGGCGTTATGATTTCAGTGAGTCTAAAATGTGAAACTGCACAAGCTCAGAGTATTTCTTCTTCTTTTAATCTTGATTGGCAAACTGACTTTCATTTATTGCTCTAACGTATTCAGGAATGTAAACACTATTTATTATTATTATTGTTTCTGTACTGCCCAATATCCGGAAGCTCTCCGGTCGGTTCACAACAATTAAAACCATAAAATACAATGCAATAAAATACCGTATTTTTCCGCCTATAAGACGCCCCCATGTATAAGACGCCCCCCACTGGGCAGTTTCGCAACCGTGCAGTTCTCTCCTCGGCTTACTTCCGTGTATAAGACGACCCTCAATTTTTAGTCTAACAATTTAAGGAAAAAGTATAGTCTTATACATGGAAAAATACTGTACAAATGTTTAAAACTACAGTATAAAATAAAAAATAGTAACCAAATTGAACCAAGCAGCAGTGCAAAGGTTTAAAATACAGTTAGGGCGCAAACCTATGCATGTTTAGACAGAAAAAAAGGCCTACATCTCCCAGGATGCCCCACCCAGCCAGCCATGCTTTAAATAAAAGATTTAAAACAGAAAAGCTCAAATGCCAGGGAAAATAAAAAGCTCTTCACCAGGCACTGAAAAGAACACAATGTAGGCGCCAGGTGAGCCTCTCTGGGAAGCTCATTCCACCACCAGGGTGCCACAGCAAAAAAGACCCTCTTCTTAGTAGCCACCCACCTCAGTCCTTTACAAGCAGTTGCAAAGCAACTTTTTTTCCCCAACATGTTTCTTCATGGAAGAGCAGTTGGGAGGCAAAGAAAAACATTAGTTGTGTGCTTCACAACTGAACTAATACACATTTAAAGTGGGGCGGGGTGGAAGGGGCATAAGACCATTAAGTCCAGGGTCTCAAATTGCCTAGCTGCAACACTGAAAACGGACCTGGCTCTCTCAGGGAGGGACCATCGCTCAGCAGCAGAGTTTGTGCTTTGTGTGCAGGTTCAGTCCTTGGCATCTCCATTGAAGAAGGACGAGGTAGTACCGGTAGTTGATGGGGAAAGCCTCTGCCTGAGACCCCAGAGAGCCACTGATGGTGGGAGTAGACAACACTGGACTAGATGAATGGTCTGATATATGGCAGCTCCCTCAGTGCCTAACAATTCCAGAGTCCTTGGACATGCAGATTCCGCCCTCCTGCCTGTAATTCACAATGGCCTTTTGTTCTTCAACATCTGAGCATGGAGAATCTCTATATATTGTATCCGGATCATTCACTGAATTGCAAAATATTCATGCCAGCGAAGTACTGAAAAATGTAAACAATGAGAAACAAGAATGTTGTGCCTCAATACCAGACTTGCCTGGTTGATTCCTTTCTTGGACTGGCTTTTCAGAGAAAGTCATTGTTCCCTCCAATAATGAACTTGGCTAATCAGTTTGGAAGCAAAATGGAGCCACCAAAAATAAATTAGCAGTTTCTACATATTCTGCCTCCAGGTGCATGGAAGTATTTACATTTGCAGGGGAGGAGGAGGGGCTTTTTAAAACCTCAAAATCTGACTTGTGAGCTTCCAGGGCCTATGGACTGTTGAGGGCAAAGTGACTCATCTTCTTGTCTGGAGAGGGAAACTTCCAGGTTTGCACTGAATGCCAAAGACAGGAACTCCTCTCTTCACTGCTCCCTTTTGTCTGGTGGGAGGAAGACATGCTACTGTCCAATGGCACCTATGCTAAAATCATCATCATCATCATCATCATCATCATCATCATCATCATCATCATCCTGAATTTCTCCGTTGTTTTCTATGGGCAGCCTTCACTTCAGCCTTGAGAAAGAAGCAAAAAGGGTAAAGGAACCAGACATCAGGCAGACTTTGAAAGTCCAGCAATTAAGACAATGTTGAGGTCAGTTGAGTCATGAAGCATTGACTGTAGAGGGCTTCAGATGGCCTCCTTCTCCCATGGATTGAAAGAACATAAGAGGGAGGTCGTGGGGCCGTGTAGGTTAGCTCCGCCTGCTGCCGCCAACATGTGTAGTGGCCAAACCCACTCTGGCCACACATTCGGCCTCCATGTGAATGGGCTTTATGTGCATACTGATGTATGCGCAGAGGACCTCTACATGTGTACATTGGTATGCACATAAGGGGAGACCATTCAAATGACAATCGAATGCATGGAAGGAGGAGGGGCATACATGCTGCGTGCACATGTTAGTGGTGGCAGTAGACCTAGGCCACAGTGCCTCATGATCCCATCAGGCAATTTTTCAGCCTGTAGGTAGGTTGCCTGAACTGTCCTAGTTTCAGCTTAAGAAGAGGGGGGGGGGGAAGGAAGATGAGGCTGAGGGGAATTGGTTTCAGCACCTAACAGCTGACAGTATATTGAAGTTGAGAATGGTGGTTATGGATGGGTGCACACCATGAAGTTTTGTGTTGTTGTTGTTGTTGTTGTTGTTGTTTTTAAAAGCTCCTCCGCCACCGCCACCCCCCAGCTATATAGAGGTAAAAGACTGAGGTTCAGGACTGTAAGCCTGTAAGAAGTGTTCTCTAGGAACCTCAAACAGTACTACAGCAAGGCTCCTGTTACAGGCTGGCTGGAGCCCTGAGCAGGAGTAGTCCCATAGAGGCTGGAGGTGCTGCGACATTTCATTGCAGGTCCCCACTTGTCTTTCACTAACGGGAAAGAGCACCTTAAGGATGGAATAATGCTACTCCCTTCCTATCGCGACTACTTTCTAAAGCAGGGCTCTCCAACCGTGGGCCCCCAGATGTTGCTGGCCTACAGCTCCCAGCATACCCAGCCAGCATGGCTAATGGCAAGGGATTCTGGGAGCTGTAGTCTAGCAACGTCTGGGGACCCAAGGTTGGAGAGCCCTGTTCTAAAGGCTCGGTGATGCTGCAGGATGCCCCCGTGCCCTGAGACGATGCTGTGCAGGATAGGCAAGAATGCTTTTACCTTTCTAAGTGTGACGGCAGGAACTGAATTAAATGTAAGCATGAATTCACAAATCTCTCAGTCCCATATTTAAAACCATCCATACCAAGCAGAGATGAGGCACTGAGAGAGGGCAGAACCCTTAGCTAATCCTGGCCCAATTTATTTTACACGAGAGCACTAGCTCTGGAATATTTCTACCTCCTATTTTAAAAATAGCATTGCTCTTTAAAGAGATTGTCCAATGGCTCAGTATCTGTCATACAGAAGGCTGGCACTGGTGCCCTACCCTCACCTCTCAGCATTTCACAAGATTGGAAATCATTAAGGCCTAATTATATGGGTCCTTTCTCCCTCTTTCAACTCATTTGTTAAAAGGCCTAATGGCTGAGCCCAGTCAGGCTGCTGTCCGTTCCCTCTCTGCCTCCGCCTCCCCTCGACCTCATCTCTCCTTTCTCTCCAGAGCAATAGCGAAGGGGCCTAATGAAAAATAAACAAGGCAATGCACTTTATCCTCAGCAAATGAAAAAAGGCAGGGCTCACAGATGGGATTGCAATGCCTGGTTCTCTCATGACTCCTCTTTGCTCCCAAACCTCCTGCTGCCTTCCCTCAAAAATCAAGAAGAAGCCACTGAGAGCCAGTGTGGCGTCGTGGTGAGAGTGTTGGACTGGGACTCGGGAGATCCGGGTTCTAGGCCCCACCCAGCCACGAAGCTCACTGGATGACTTTGGGCCAGTCACTGACTCTCAGCCTCACCTACCTCACAGGGTTGTTGTGAGGATGAAATGGAGAGGAGGATGAGGAGGATTATTGATTGATTGATTGATTGATTGATTGATTATATTTATACCCCGCCTTTTTTCCTGAAAGGAACCCAAGGTGGCTTACATAATCCTCCTCCTGTCCATTTTATGTCCATTTTACATTTTATGTAAGCCACCTTGGGTTCCTTGCAGGAAAAAAAGGCGGGATAGAAATAGAATCAATCAATAAAATTCTGGTTTACAGGTAGCCCTCCGAAAACCAAGGAAAATGACATCTCTGACATTTCCCAATCAAATGGATCAGGAATGTTTTGGCTAAGGGGGACTTGCTGTGATACCATCTTCAGATGTGCTGCCATTCGAAAACTTTAAAAAGTGCTGTTCAGCAAGCGAGATTCATATGCTTTGTTCATCTGTTCGCGATCGTTCGCGATAGTCCTCCCTTTGTCCAGTTGTTCATCTCAAGGTTTGCGAACGAGATTCGACTATCATAAAAGTTCGCCGGGCTCCAGCCAAAAAGAGCTCAGAGAGAGATGCCTTTACTTTGCAGTCCTTTACTGTGTGTGACGTAATTTCAAATTGATAAGAGGAATCACATTTGATCAACTAAAAAGGCACCTCCTGAGTCCTATATTTATGTCATATTTCTTAAATTTCTCCCCTGCGTGAGTGGTTCACGAACAAAAACGAACAACACTTGTTTGCTACACTTGCACACAAGCGTGCGGGGGAAGGTGACGCTCGTGTGAGCCATCTGTGAACGCAAAAAACCCAGGAAGTTACATCCCTGTGAGGTAGGTTAGGCTAAGAGTCAGTGACTGGCCCAAAGTCACCCAGTGAGCTTCATGGCTGAGCAGGGACTAGAACCTGGATCTCCCAAGTCCCAGTCCAACACCCCTAACACACTGGCTCTCACATCTTGATGCACGCTCTGGACAGAGTGCTGCAGCATTATTTGAATTCAATGGTTCTGACTGGCCTATTGTTGGGTATGGGAGTGGGGGCTTATCTCAGTGCAAAAGGTTGAAGTACCAGATCTCAGGATTCCTTCTAGCTATATAGATATGGGATGGGTAGAAGGTGTTATCCAGTCCATAAGTAAAAGACTACTGGCCAATTTCTGGTGGACCACCCAGCATCTGCTTCTTTCTGGGATTCTTGTAAGGGATGCTGGGGTCAGTTGGCCTTCATCTGATCCAGCAAGACAGTTATGCTCTTAAGTATGCCCAGCATCAGTTAACGTAGATGAGATAAGTTATGCCTCAGCCATAAAAACATCCTGTATGTATCCTTGCTTTATAAATTTAGAACACATTGATAGATATGGGGAACCATTAAGTAGAACACACAAGACTACCCTAGATCACCCTTGATAAAGGATTATAGTCACCTTCCTCATCATGATCCTCTCCAGATGTGTTAGACTTCATGCTGGTTGAGGATGATGGGAGTTGTAATCCAACACATCTGGAGGGCACCAGGTTGGGAAGGCTAGATTATAGGTAAGGGGAACAAAACCAGGAGCATGTGCAAGAGAAAGGTCATTTCTTCCACTGTCACTTCCTTCCGCATTTAAAGAGCCAGTGTGGTGCAATGGTTAAAGTTTTGGACTAGGACTGGGAAGACCCAGGTTCAAAACCTACCTCACAGGGTTGTTGTGAGGACAATAAATGGGGGGTGGAGATCTATGTGTACCTCCTCAAGCTCCTCAGAGAAAAGGCAGGATACAAATGCAGTAAATAAATGAAATGAAACTGAAAAAAGAAGACTGGTCCATGGGCCTTCTGGTGGGAAAAGAGAGCCTCTTGTGATGCTGAATAGTAAAGAAACTGTTGTGGGGAAGAGGCCGATTAGGGCAGCAGCACCAAGGACTCACACCACATTGTTCTTAGGAAGAGATAAGCGAGCAAAAGGTCCAGACCTGCTAATCCCACCTCCCTTCAATAGCTCTAAATCTATCACTGAAAAATTCAGCATTGATCTGTTAGAGAGGTGGGTGGCCTGAGGCATGAATGAAGCACTTCACTCTTAAAACAGCGCTGAGTCTCTGGACTGCAGAGCAAGAAAGGTGCCAGCAATTGTCAGCAGTAATTTGCACCCATCCACCAGGCCCTTCGGTGAGCTGCCTCATCTTGGGTGGTGCCACTGGGTTAATTCGACAGTTACATCTAGACTGATTGTGCACCTATTGGTACTGATGGAGCTATTACGGTAATTCTGGTAGAACTATTATAACCGATGGTGTGCTTTAAAAAAGCAGTAATTCTATTATTGCACCAGTACAATTCACGGTCTCATTGTGATCATACTGTTTACAGACCTCTTACGTCTAGGTCTGTAAACAGTATTACAGGCTGTAAAGCCTGTTCCTGTCAAGCTATGCCAGCAATAATTAATCCCATTCCAATCTTTGTAAACATATTTGAAATTGGAATAATATTAGGAAATCAAGGAAATAGGGATCCAGGCAAATAATCCATCTGCAAAATTTATTCTCCAATACAAGATAATGGGAACAGACAGCCTAAAACTATTTTTAAAGAGAGAAGGGTGAGGGGAAGTAGTAGGGAGTAGGCTCCCAAAATGGCAGTCCATTGCTGCAAGTCAGGAGAGGAGAGCCTTGATGGTATTTGCCAAATCATTTTGATTTTCTCTCTCTTTTAAATGACTACTTGAAGAGCCATGACTATGCTGATAAAGTGCAGAGGGAATGCTCAGCCTCTAAAGAAGCAATACAGAAAGCTTTTTAAAAGTTCACAAAGGCAGAGCTATATGGGGATGATAGGAAATATATTGCTTGTTAGTGATGTTATGGACAGCAGCCAATAGGTTCTTGCCACACACACACAACCATTATCTGCATAGCTTAGCACGCTATACTGGAATAGATCCAGTAGCTGCATTTTCCCTGTGACAAATTATTGTGGTTTCAGTGCTAGGAAAAATGCAATATCCCTGCAATAGATCCCCTGAAGCAACAATCTCTCTGCAATAGATCCCCTGAAGAGAAACAAATAACCATCCTATGGAAAGACCCTCCTGGCACACCAGTGGGTGTACTAGTGTTCCCTACACAGGAACTATCCTGTTTTATGTATGTATGTATTTATTTATAGTATTTGTATACCGCTCCATATCTAAGTAGATTTCAGAGTGGTGAACAACAAAAAGATAAGAACAGGTAACATGCATAGAAAACAGGGTATCAATTAAAACCGTGCCTGGTCAGTAAGGAAAGCTTCCCAGAACAAGGATGTCTTCAGCAGGCACCGAAAGCAATACAATGTTGGAGCCCTGCCTGACCTCCAGATGCAAGGATTTCCATAGAAATGGAGCTGCACACTGAAGGCTCTTCTCCTGGTGGACTCCAACTGGGCCATAGGTCCATTTGGAACCAGCAGGAGAATGTCCTCCAATGACCTCAGTGACCAAGCAGGTTGGTAAGGGAGAAAGCACTCTCTCAGGTATCCTGGTCCCAAATTGTTTCAGGCTTTGTACACTAGTACCAGAACCTTAAACCTGGCCCAGTAGCGAATAGTCAGTCAGTGCAGTTCCTTTAGCAAAAGAGCTGCATGCTGAAAAGAGGCAGCTCCTGACAACAGCCAAGCTGCTGCATTCTGCACTAGCTCCAGCTTCCAGAGCAGCCTCAAGGGCAGCCCCACATAGGGCGCACTGCAGTAATCCAGTCTTGAGGTTACTAGCGCCTATATCACTGTGGCCAAGTTATCCCTGTTTTCTCATAGATTGCCTAATCTGTGAACAGAAGTACTTTGTAGCAGAGTCTCAACGATCTGAACTACTGGGGCTTCCTGGAGGCGTTGGGAAATTGGTAATGTCGCTTCATTAAAGTTTTCGATCCATTCCAGTCAGTGGCGCAGCTAGGGTTGGACCTCAGGGCCAAAGTCCAAGGCCCCACAGCTCAGGGGCCCCCAAATGATCACCCAGCAATCAGCAGGTGATGCAGGCTGTGGCAAACGGCCGGCATCAGCACCAGGACCGGTGCAAGGCCGTTTGGTGCCCTAGGCAAGATCAGATATTTGGCGCCCCCCCCTTCCCACTTGAGAGCGCTGTATTTATTTTTCAAGGCGTTTCTGGCGCCCTCTTTAGCCCTGCGCCCTAGGCAGCTGCCTAGCTGGCCTAATGGTAGCACCGGCCCTGATCAGCACCTGGGATGGCACTGGGCATGCTGGGGTCCACCAGGACTGGCGTTGTTCACCGCAGCGTCCTTTCTTCTTCTTTTTTTTTTAAGGTTTTATGGCTGAGGGTGGCTGCCAGGCCTATACGTGGTTACAGATGCTCAGTTTATTAGTTTTACTTTAAATTTATATTGTCCTTTTCTGCAACAAAATGGTGCTTATTCCCAAATAAATGTGATTAGCATCAAGGCAGCAGAAAGTAAACTCCATTTTATTCCTGAAGTTATGACTTACGGTAATTGAGTTTAAAATGCAACACTGCACATGCTCAGGATATTTCTTTTTCAAATCAGGGTTGGTAAAAAGTTGTTTTCGTTTTGATCTAACATATCAGGTATGTAGAAGCAGTTCTAAAATAAGGAATGGTGGGGTAGCAGGAGAAATTTTAGTTGTCTGCTTTGCAGCTGAAATGATACCTTCAAACTTTGCAATAAGAAGACCTTCAAACTTTGCAATAATGAGCCTAAAGGAGCAATCATATGCATGCTTAGATAGAAAAAAGTCCTACAACTCCCAGCATGCCCCAGGGCATTCATTGTGCCTTAAATCAAGATGAAGACATTTTCAAGGCACCACAAGTAGAACTAAGATAAAATGGAGGCAAGGGGCCACAGTTGACGTCACTCACACCTATCTAGGCCCCCATGGTAGAGCAAATCAAACAATTTGCTGTATCGTGGGACCCAAGTGCAGCTGTTTGCCTCATCAGCAAGACCAAATTATTGTTTATGTTAGGAAAGGCAAGCAACACGACCACCAAGAAGGGGCAGGAGAGTTGTGCCTTTGCTCTGCTGCATAGGCGTCCCACATCATGTGGAGAAGGGCATGCAACCCATACTTGCTGGGAAGGGAAAGTTCAACCCTCTTCCTCCTGTCTCATTCATGACACGTGAAAACGGGTTTGAGCAGAGTCAATAAAGGGCTCATCATACCTCCCTTAATAACAGGAGAGGCCGGCCTGCCTGCCTCTTATCTTCACATTAACAAGGGCTCATTTGCACCTGCATGATAAGTGCCCCTAAAGGCCGGCTGCCACAAAATCCAGCTAAGCTCAGCAAGAAGAGGGGTGCTGAGTCTGTGTATTCTTCCAAATCCCTCCCTTACCTACTCCCCCAAGCAGAAATATTCCCATTTCCATCAGTGACTTTGCAGTGACGTCTGTCTTCCTCAGGCTGCTGATAACGATGCAAAGTAGGTGGGATTACCTCCCTTTGCTTTCCCCGGCAACTCCAGGGAGCTCTCTGCTCTGTCCTGCTATCAGATCAGAAAGCTAAATGGCCCACTACTCAACCAACAGGCCAATTCTTCATAAGCAGTGAAGGTCTAGACTTCAGGAGGGATAATATAATATAATTGCTGGGGGATCTTATTCATGGATTTCCCTAGTGCTAGGATCAAGGCAGATTCACACACTCTGTTTCTGCAGCACAGACAGACACCGGTGTTGCCTGCAGCTAACATATAAAGTGTGATTGACATAGCTAAGCACCCTGCTCCAATCAGGGTTTCATAGATTTCATAGATCATAGAGTTGGAAGGAGCCTACAAGGCTATCGAGTCCAACCCCCTGCTCAATGCAGGAAACTAGAGGAGGGGTCTCCCATCCAAATAACAACCAGGCTTGACCCTGCTTAGCTTTCCACGCTCAGACAAGCTGAGCCAGCGTAAGCCACACACACATACATGTATACAGCTTTTGAAATATGCACATATATGTATATGTATCTTATTAATATTTTCTCTCTTTGTGCAGGAAACGCAAATGTAAGACGAATGTATGTACTGCAGGCATGTTTGCTACATAAATGTGGGACTGCTTTGAATTACCCCCAAGTAGAAATCTGAATTCAGTGCTACATTTCTTTCCCAGCAACAACCAGCTAAGAGAGCCTGCTTTTCCTTGGGGAAAAGATCAGGAAGTAGGCAGGAAAAGTTAATTTTTCTATTCTAAAACACTGAAATGCCTCTCCTGAGGTTTAGTGACTGGCTGAAAGAGCTTTAAGCTAAAATGTGCTGGCCTCCAAGAGCTTCTCATAAACTGAGTTTGGCCCTTGGTCTGAAAGAGGTTCAACAACATCCCTATAAGACCATATGACTCTGGAGCAAACCATGGAGTAATTGTTTCAAGCCACAAGGAGGGAAGAAAGGAAGATGGTGGTAAGTGGCTAGATGTTTCACCTTGCGACTGCAGAGACCCTGGTTCAGTTCCTTACACAACTGTAGTAATCACGGACAGTCAGTTATGTCTCCGTCATCAAACACATCCAGCTTGTATAAGGCTAGACTTCCTCCCTGCACTGATTAGAGAGAGCTCCTAACTTCCAAGCAAGTTGGAAAGCAAACTATTGCAATGCTTTAGGACATGGCACAACCTCCATGTGTATACAGAGCAGAATGGGCGTGTTCAGGTTTGTTGTGAACTGCCCAGAGAGCTTCGGCTATTGGGACAGTATAGAAATGATGATGATGATGATGATGATGATGATGATGATGATGATGATGATTTCACCTGCTCATCTACCAACATGATATACGCTATCACCTCCCAGCAATATCCTTATGTAGGACAAAAAGGTCAGTTTTTACACAAAAGAATACACAGATACAAATCTGAGATCAGAAATGGCAGCATTCAGAAACCAGTGGGAGAACATTTCAGTCTCCCAGGACACTCTACCTCTGACCTCAAAGTAGCCATTGCAAAGGGAGGCACCAGCATGAAACTGCTGAATTAGAACGCCAGGGTCCCAATCCAGGTCAGGTCCACTGTGTGCCTGCAATTTTTACTTTTAAAAAAGCCATTCCTGCAGCTGCTGATTGTGTGAATGGCGTCCTATCCAGTTTGGCTCTAAGAACGGTGATATTACTGTGTATTATTTTTCTCCCTCACAAACATTTTAAAAAGAGGACATGGTCTTTCACTTTCCAGAATCTGTACTGGATGAAAATATACACTTGTATAGCCATTCCTAAATTACAATATACGGTATGCACTTCTTTGTACATGAGAGTTGGCCACTTCATGCCAAAATATAATGAAAGAATCGGTCCACTGAGGGTACAGATGGGGAAGGGATGTGTGTGTGTTTGTTGAACCTGAGATGAGGCAGGCATATGCTCCAGAAGAAGTTCATCTGTGTCCCACAAGCCTCTGTAACTATAAAGTCTGCTTCCACAAAGCAATATTTCACAAGACTGCCCATGGAGAAACGGACTTTCCTGGAAGCCCTGGACCTCCCATCAATTTTTTTTACTTTGCTGCAGATCTGTGCTTGTTTCACAGTTGGAGGAGTTTTGTACATAGGTCTGGCAGGAACCCTGCAAACATTTTACAAAACTTTTTTTTTTTTAAAGGAAGGTATGTAGGAATTAGACTGTGACAAGCTTAAAAAACAGTGATCTTTAAATCAAAGGGATGACTGGTAAAGGGTTGACTGGTAAAGTAAGCCAGGAGGTTGTTGAAAATGTGCAAAGAGATGCAAGCATTTCCTTGACACTGCAAAATTACCCTGATTTTCCTCGTCCCATTGCCAGCCTGGCTAGTTTCAGTTCGGAGCTCTCTGATTCCAGTGCACAAAGAAAAACGGAATGCTTAGTCCTTCCTTACAGAGTCCTTGAACCCAGAATTTTGCTAAGAGAGTTTAGAAAGGAGGGCACCTTCCCCAAAGTGGATCATCGTAACTATGGAGTGGTTTGGACGGGGGCCGTTGTAATGCAACATGTTCTCTATACAAAGGGCAGCGTCAGTCAGTCTACTGACTTTACTGGACTCCATAGTGCGGTGAGTGCAACTGTAAATTGTGCATTGTGACCCAGGAGGGACCTTTACTGGCAAGCAACCAAAGAAGGCTATATGTCTGGAGCTGGAGGCTTCATGCCTGCCAGCAACCTTGCCAAAGCCTTCTCAGTCTTACTGGTCGCTTCTGTACTGCTCAGCACACCTCTCAAGTCAGGAAACCCTCGACTGCATCTACAGAATCTTAACTCAGCCCTGACAGTCTCCAGCAATTGACATTCATCATGTGCTTGTTCTTCCCCCGCCCCAACCCCCTGCCTCAGCTTTCTTTTTGCTGAGAAGACCTGTTTCTGTGCCTTGCCAGATGTTTCTGGAATGCATACTTTGTCCTGTACAAACTTCCAACAGCGCACAATCTGTTCCCCTTCCCAGTCACTGGTGATCCACCACGACGTTATGTGGATCGGCCCCAAAATTCTCTGTTTCTGTCATTGCCCTACCACATAACATCTCCTCTTTCAGCTACACTCCCGTCCATGGAGTAGTGCTCCTCTATACAACTGTGCTTGGTGTGGAGAAAGTGGAGAGACATTTTTCTCCCTCTCTCATAATACTAGAACCCAAAGGGGTCATCCCATGAAGCGGATCGGTGAGAGATTCAGGACAGATGAAAGGAAGTACTTCCTCACACAGCCCATAGTTAAATGATAGAGTCTGCTGCCACAGGATGTAGTGTTGGTTGGCCACCAATTTGGAGGGCTTTAAAAGGGGATGAGACAAATTCATGGCTAATAAGGCTATCAATGACTATTAGTCATGATGGCTTATATTGCATCAAGGAAGCAGTACTGTACGTTTATCAATACCAGTTGTTAGGGAATATGAGTGGGAAGGTGCTATTACGCTTGTGTCCTGCTTATGAGCTTCCCATAAGCATGTGGCTGGCCACTGTGGGAACAGAATGCTGGACTAAATAGGCCTTCGGTCTGACCCTGCACTGCTCTTATGTTCTCCGTCATGTGCTCTCCCTTCTCTTGCCACCTTTCTCTGCCAGGAAGAGGAAGGTGTGCTTGCAGTAGGGGGAAAGGCTATGCTATTCAGTCTTGGCTAATGCTTATAGTTCAGTCGTAGCCCATGCTGTTTTCAAGTAGTATTTGTTAATTGAAAGTAACTCATTTTAATTAGCAGTAAGGCATGGAGCCTCCTGTGGTATTTAGAACTCCCCTGAAAATATGCATAAAGCAATTCTATCCACCAGAGAAATAACAGCCTCTACAAGATTTGTGGCATGGAGCAGTGTAGTCCCCAGCTTAGCCAGCAGAACCGAAAATAGATACATGAATTTATTTATGGCATTTTAATCCTAATTTTCTCTCTGTGTAGAGGCCCAACACAGTGCAGAGTTGGTGTGGCCGACACAATGTGTTTGATTTATCATCTTATGTAGGGGGCTGCTTAGACAGCTGTAACTCATGAGCTTGGGAAAGTTGCTTCATATGCCATGTCTGGATGAGGACCCTCATTTAAATACTTTTTGTTGACATTGCTGGCTTTGCCACGAAACCTGTCAGAAAACCATCTCATACCTAGTGTGCTCCAGATGTGCTAGACTACAATTCCCACCATCCCCAGCCAGTGGGGCCAATGGCCCACTGGCTGGTGAAGTTGTAGTTCAGCACATCTGGAGGGCACTGGGTCAGGGGGATTGCTGCTGTAGGGAGTAGATGGAAGGGGCTTCTCTTCCACGTTGAGACTTGTATTCCTGCTGCTCCAGAGGATCAGGGGGCAAACGAAGATGGGCTAGGCAAGGGAAGTGCAAGCATGAAAGAGAGGGAGAAAAGGGCCCAGATGAGGAGTCCAGTGGACAGACAGCTTGGTGTAAACAGGCTTCCATAGGGGCTGGTGGGATGAGTTAGAGAAGAGGCCATGAAATCCATAAGCTCCAAGCCCAATTGTCGGTGTGGGGAAGGGGTTAATGTTCATATATTTCACTTTGGGCATCCAAATATTGCAAAGTGACTAACCTAAGACTGTTGCAATGCATTCTGCACTCATGCGTGAACATGGCATATTTGATCATTTTTTATATGGGACTGGTCAATCGTCCAGATATTTTCATGACAGGCCAAACACCTAGCCTGCGTAATACTAAGTATATTAGGGGTAGGCAACCCAGTGTCCTCCAGATATTTTGGACTACAACTCCCCAAACCTCTCACGTCCATGCTAGTTGGGGCTGATGGTAGTTGTAGTCCAAAACATCTGGAGGGCTCATTGCCTACCCCTGCCTATAGTATATGAGTATATTAGCACTCTCTGCAAGTGGCCAAACCAATGGCCTGCAGCAAAACTTTCCATCCCTTTCCCAAGAATTTCTGTAAACTTATAAACAGGGAAGCAAGCCCTTCCTCGGTCTCTCTTCAAACTCTGCTTGTTGTGTTAGACTCCAGGAGAGATCATCGTGGAAAGCCTTTCTCGGGGTGAAGGGTCTGCTTTCCTTCAGAGACAAACTTTTTTTAAAAAACAACCAAAGCCAGTCAATTAGAGTCTGAGGCTTAGACTACCATTTATCTCATGAAAAAGGGGATTAAAGCCCTCTGATAATTTATAAAGCGCTTAAAAGTTTAAAGGGGAACTGAGCTTTTATCTGAGCTATCAGACAACATAAAGCACGAAAAGGCCATGCACAAGGCAGCTTGGGACTGCATTGCAGAAGATTGCTACTAATAACCTGCGGCTTCAATCCTGCTCCAAGAAATCCAGCTTTAAGAGCCCCTTGGAATCGTCACGCACCTGGAGTTGGCTGAAATGACATGGCCCAGTAGTCCCTCATCTCTGTTGGGCTGCCCTTGAACTGCATTAGTCAGAAGATCACCTTGAACTGCATTAGTCAGAAGATCAGCTAATGTTGTCCTGTGGAAGAAAATGAGTTGGGAGCTAAGATGCCCCGGCTCAAATCTCAACTCAGAAATGAAGTCATGAGTTGGATTTAGGCAAATCACAGTCCCTCAGCCCCAGCCTCCTATTCATCATACAGAAATAATACTGGCCTGCCTTACAGGGATGTTGTAAGAATTACCTCCAAAAAATCTCAGAAAATTGCTTTGAGTACTTAGGTTTCGGGGTCAGGCCAGAGTGGTGGGCAGTTACTCCCATATCCAGATCAGGAACATATATCCCCTAAACTAGGGCTTCTTCCGGGGTCAGTTGCCAGAACAGGTGCCTGATGTACATCAGCTAGAACAGGGCTTCTACCTCTTCACAAAGAGCATAGTTAAACTATGGAATTCACTTCCACAAGATGTAGTGATGGCCACTAAGCTGGATGGCTTTAAAAGGGGATTGGACAAATTCATGGAGGAGAAGGCTATCAGTGGCTACTAGTCCTGACGGCTATGCTCCAGTATCAGGGCAGTATGCCTATGTACTCCAGTTGCTGGGCAACATGAGCGGGAGGGTGCTGTTGCACTCCTGTCCTACTTGTGGTCTTCCCACAGGCAGCTTGTTGGCCACTGTGTGAGCAGAATGCTGGACAAAATGGACCCTTGGTCTGATCCATCATGACTCTTCTTATGTTTTAGGGGTGGGCAAACATCAAGCTTGATCAACTTTGCTTTTTATTTGAACCCCAAGATCCACCAAATGGAGTCAGGTGCAAAATGGCAGGCAGGGGAGATCATACACTTAGAATTAAGGAATAAGATGCCTTTCCCCCTCCCCTTTTCAGTAGCAGAACTGAGTTCACAGTTCGCTCACCCAAAAATCCACTCTTCGTTTTTCTTCATTCTAACCGCCTAATTTTTTGGGGGGGGGGAGCCTTATTAACAAGTGTTACTATTGTTAAACAATTGGGAGTCATAAACCCTGGCTGACGTACCACATCACCCAGAGATCTACCAGTCAATCCTCCCAATCTGCTTTTTGCCCACCCTTGCGCTTGAGGGTACTGACCTATTGACCAGGCAAGGAGAAAAGACCAGGGTCCTCCTACCATTTATACCAGGCGTGGTCAATCCAGAAGCTTCATATTACCTTCCAATTGCAGGAGCTGATGTTGCACACACTTGTTCTCTTCTGTACCCAAGGAGGACTCTGAGGCTTGAGCACATAAGTGTACATAAGGTTCAAGCCCCGGTGTCTGACGTTAACAGCAGTGCTATTAAAAAAAAATTACGAAGTATTATTACACTGCTGACGATTGTCTCCATTTCATTTAAGCCTCAATCAAAATGCTTCTGTGTATTCCAGATGATTACTTGCAATAACCATGGGCTTGATTGATACCACATGCCAAGATCATTATTAGTATTCACCAAGTGTAATATTTGTGTGCTCAGTTCGGTGTGTATGTTTGTGTGCACATACATACGGATATATAGAGGTATAGATATAGATACTCAAAGGTTTGGTCTTCAGAATGGGGTTACGAAAGCATGTTGTTCATCCTGTTTCCGTTTGCTTAGTATCACATTTGGCCAGGTTTCTAACACATGTATTCCCTCACATGGCATCAGTATCCTTGTAGGTAGGGCCTCTTTCCCAACTCTCTCTCAGGTATCCATCTAGTGATAGCGTTGAATGTATTCCACCATCGCTGTGCCTATCCATAAGTGGGAAGATATCAGACACAAGCCGAGGCACTCAGATCTTTGACACCTGTTAAAGTTGTGAATACCTTTTTAATATTTGAGACATGGGGTAATGTCTGAGCATCCAAGTCTCTGCGAGTTCTGGGATATGTATGTGAGGGTTCTGACATGGCTGCGTTTTACGATGTGTTGACTGGGAGAACGTAGCTAGCTTTGTGGCATAGTTTCTAGGGTTATTTCGGCTCCAAACATCCATAGTATTTGCAATGTGTGCATTGGGGCTTAGGATACTGCCAGAGCTGTTTAAAAATAATTCAGAATGCCAAACGTCTGGTTCACATGACCCACATGCAAACATCCTCATTCTTGTCTTTCCTAGCTGTGGAGTGCAGACAAAATGACCTATTAATCGTGGCTGTCTGAATTTCAGTATATCCTGTTAAATAACCATTGATCCATCTAGCTCAACCAAACGGCATGAATTGGCTCGCAGGAAACATGCAAGACATTCTCCTGTGTTACCACCTGAAAGGGATGAGATAAAGCATGGAATTCATTTGATCAGCAATGAACTCCCCACCACCACTACCAAGTCTGTTTCTGGGAACAGCAAAGTGAACGTTGGAGCTTATCTGGAGAAAAAATCAGTAGGAATATAAGAAGCTGCATTATATCAAAACAGACCACCGGTCCATCTAGCTCAGTGTTCTCCAACCTTAGGTCCCCAGATGTTTTTGGCCTACAACTCCCAGCATGCCCCAGCCAGCGTAGCTGGCTGGGGCATGCTGGGAGTTGTAGGCCAAAAACATCTGGGGACCCAAGGTTGGAGAACACTGAGCTAGCTCAGCGCTGTTTCTATTGACTGGCAGTGGCTCTCCAGGGACTCCGGTAGGAGCCTTTCCCAGCCCTACCTGATGATGCCAGGGGCTGAGCCTGGGCATGCTTGCATGCAAAACATGTACTCCATGGAAGTCTGCAGGGCAGGGGCAAGGGGGCACTTGCCCCCTCCCAATAAACTGTAATCCCTGGATTCTCAGCTTTCATTTTAAAAAAAGCAGATTTCTAACCTTTGTAGAACCCAATATACAAAATAAAATGTGCAGGCACTGTTCTGACCAATCATTTTGTTTCTGCCTTTCAGTGTTTTTAGCCAATGAATGGAGGCATAGCAATGATTGACACACCCATTGTCTGGAGAAGGAACTTCCCGGTTCATTTTAAAGCCATTTTTGGAGTTTTCCCTGTGGGAGAAATGTTTGCTGCCCAATCCAGAAAACCAGGATGTTAATGCAGCTGTGACTGGACAAAAACAAAAGGTAGCAACAAAGACAGGAGTTCATGATCTTTCTAATTCAGGTCTTTTATTCAGAACCTCCCCGGAAGTGAAATGTTTGTAAACATCTAAAAAGTACCCTGCCAATGTCAATGCGGATAAAGTCCATCATCATTCTACCCACAGTGCAGGGGTTGGGGTTGGGAGCATGGGTGTAAAGAGCCAGTGTGGTGTAGTGGTAAGAGTGTTGGACTGGGACTTGGGAGATCCGGGTTCTAGTCCCCGCTCGGCCATGAAACTCACTGGGTGACTTTGGGCCAGTCACTGCCTCTCAGCCTAACCTACCTCACAGGGTTGTTGTGAGGATCAAATGGAGAGGAAGAGGTGGATTATGTAAGCCGCCTTGGGTTCCTTGCAGGAAAAAAGGCAGGGTATAAATAGAATAAAATAAATTTAAAAAAATTAAAATAGCCCCACATTGTTATACTATTCTGCTGGGGTAGTATGAATAGTGTATGACAACCCTGCAGTGTAGCCCAGTGTCGTTATCGAGTCTCCTGGTATGTTGTGGTGGTGGTGGTGGTTAGGGAAATACACCGGGGGGGGAGGGGCTATGAAGTTGATTGTAGCAACAGTGCAATTAATGAAGGGCCAGAGGGGGTGAAGGGAGCTAAGGAAAGAATGGAGGGTTTCAGCCGCAGCTGGAAGACACGGTCTGGACTCCAGGTCTACTAAATGATGGACAGCAGGCCTGCCCATTTAAGAAACAGCTGGAGGAGCAGACCTGGTATACAAGTTTCTCAGAGACCAGGGTCCCCACCTCCCTGCTGTTCAGACATCAGGTCTACCAGAAATTGTACACTTATTCTCTGACACTAGTGATATATGTATGTCACCACCCCTGGAAAAATTCAGAGACACAGATGATTTATTTATTTATTTATTTATTATATTTATCAATCGCCCATCTGGCCGGTCACCCGGCCACCCTGGGCGATGTACAATTAAAATACAATAAAACACAATAAAACATAATAATTAAAACAATATAAAAAAATTCTCATTAAAAACCTAACCCACCCCATATTCCCGCCTGAACAGCCATGTTTTTAATGCACGGCGGAAGCTCATCACGGAGGGGGCATGGCGAAGGTCACTAGGGAGGGAGTTCCATAATGTGGGGGCCGCCACAGAGAAGGCCCTCTTCCTAGTCCCCACCAGCCTGGCTGCTCTGGCTGATGGGATAAGGAGAAGGCCATCCGTGGCAGACCTTGTTGAGCGGCCTACTTGATGTTGCTGGAGGCGCTCCTTAAGATAAACTGGGCCGGAGCCGTGTAGGGTTTTAAAGGTCAAAACCAACTTGAATCCTTGAATTCGGCTCGGCAAGCAACTGGTAGCCAGTGCAACTCATTAAGCACTGGCGTGATGTGATCACGCCGGCGGCTGCCCTTAATCAGGCGAGCCGCCGCGTTCTGTACCAGCTGAAGCTTCCGGACCGTCTTCAAGGGTAACCCCACGTAGAGCGCATTACAGTAGTCTAGGCGAGAGGAGACCAAGGCATGAACCACTGATGGGAGCAGATGATTAGGAAGGTAGGGGCGCAGCTGCCGTATCAGATGGAGTTGATACAGCGCCGCCCGGCTCACAGCTGCCACCTGAGCCTCCATGGACAGCTGGGAGTCTAGAATGACCCCCAAGCTGCGGACCTGGTCCTTCAGGGGTAGATGTACCCCATTCAGCACCAGGTCAACATCCCCTAACCTTCCCTTGTCCCCCGCACATGATGTGCTCTGTCACTGAACCACGGACCTTCCCCCCAGGACACAGCAAGGTAGGTACATTTTCCCAGCTGCCTTAGCACATGCTGAACTATGAGCCAAGTGAGGCACAATGCCATCAGAGAACCACCTTGCCACACAATTGGCTTCGCTAAGAATTCACTTCGCCCACACTGGTCAGCAGGACACAACAGAGATTGTGTGAATTGGCTCTGAGCCTGCAGCAGCAAAAGACAAAACATGCCATGGCACCTTAGAAACCGACTGGTTTATTGTGACATAAACTTTTATACACAACATGCAACGCCACTAGATGCATGAAACAGGCTGAGGAAACAAGAGCATATGAAAGTGATGGCTTATCATACTCTGG
The DNA here is from genome assembly GCA_021292165.1 of Shinisaurus crocodilurus. Classification (NCBI taxonomy): domain Eukaryota; kingdom Metazoa; phylum Chordata; class Lepidosauria; order Squamata; family Shinisauridae; genus Shinisaurus; species Shinisaurus crocodilurus. The sequence goes on along the minus strand of CM037879.1, from coordinate 72,662,244 downwards.
AAGATAAACCTGGTGAACACAGCTCAAATTAAATAGCAGGAATACAAAACACACCTTTAGTACTACTTATGTATTATATATTTTTAAATTCCAAATGGAAAACAATGTATTTGTTTTATTGCCAGAACCACACATAATGAGCCAGCATGGTGTACTGGTTTAGAGCAGCATTCTTCAACCTGGTGCCTTCCAAATGGGTGGGACTGCAATTCCCATCATTTCCAGTGGCCAGGTTGGTGAAGGCTGGTTTAGAGAGTCAAACTAGGACCAGGGAGACTAAGGTTCAATGCCCACTTAGCCACAAAGCTTACTGGGTAACCTTTGTCCGGTTACTGTCTCTCAGTGACCTACCTCACCAGATAGTTGTAGTCTTTTCCAACAATTGTGGAGTTCGGAAAAGTGCAGAAAAGGGCAACTAAAATGATCCAGTGGCTGGAGCAACTCCCCTATGAGGAAAGGTTACAGCAGCTGGGATTGTTTAGCTTAGAAAAATGGTAAGGGGAGGCATGGCAGAGGTGTACGAAATTATGAATGGTGTGGAGAAAGTGGATAGGGAGGCATTTTTCTCCCTCTCTCATAATACTAGAACCCGGGGTCATTCCATGAAGCTGATTGGTGGGAGATGAAAGGAAGTACTTCTCCACAAAGCCAATAGTTAAACTATGGAATTCACTTCCGTAGTGATGGCCACCAATTTGGAAGGCTTTAAAAAGGGATTGGACACATTCATGGAGGAGAAGGCTATCAATGACTACTAGTCCTGATAGCTATATTCTATCTCCAGTATCAGAGGCAGTATGCCTATGTACACCAGTTGCTGGGGAACATGGGCAGGAGGGTGCTGTTGCACTCATGTCCTGCTTGTGGGTTTCCCGTGGACAGCTGGTTGGCCCTGTGTGGACAGAATGCTGGACTAGATGGACCCTTGGTATGATCCAGCATAGTTCTTATGTTCTTATAGTTGTGAAGATCTATAAAGCCACCAAGCCCCCTGAAATAAAGTGAGATGCAAATGTAATAAATAATCTGTTTAAATCCTGTTAAATTTGTCATGCATTCTAGCTAAGAATTGCCCCTTCCAGAGAGCCTCATCTAAGGTAAAAGACAGAGGGTGCAATTCAGCAGCCCTTAGGTCCCATCAAAATCAACAGAACTCGAGAGCATGTTTATATTCTTGGAACTTAGCCATGCCTAACCTTTGTTGGATTGAGCCTGGAGTAGCTAGAGCAGCCTTTCTTCAATCAGGCACCCTCTAGATGTGTTAGACTACAACTCCCATCACCCTAGCCAGCATTGCCCAGCTGGAGAAGGCTGCTGCTGTAGAGAAACTGAATAAACAGATTCCCTCACTGAACTGTACATGTTGCCCTTTCGAATGAAAATTTTATATCTATTCTCTATGGACCCAATTACTTGGGGGGGGGGCTGTACTCTCATTCGCTAGAAGTCTTTTTTTTTTTTTTTTTTTTTTTTAAATATTTTATTAAATTTTAAAACAATACAAAGAAAATAACATACACACATAACTAATATTGTGCTCCCATCACCATGGGACCAAACAATCCAATAACTCTATAATTGTTCATTATTCCAAAAATACAATATATCTTGACAGGGTAAACTCCCTTTCCCCCTTTTAAACACATATTCCAAAAATAAACCCCAAATATCCTTAAAATTATTTTTCTTTAATTGACCCCTTTTGCATTTAATATTACAAGTCAACATATCATTCAAAGCCATATCCCATACTTCCTTATACCATTCAGTAATAGTGAAAACTTGCTGGATTTTCCATTTCCTTGCTATCATTAGTCTACCTGCCGTTAACAAATTTATGATTAATTCTTTAACATTTTGTGAACCGATCACCTTTTCCGTTATTGTTAGCAAAGCTAGTTTAGGGCATACCTCTAAATCAACTCCAACAATTTCTGATATTTCCTCAAAAATCATTTTCCAAAAATCCATTACATTTTTACAACTCCACCACATATGAGCATATGTACCCAATTCCTGACATCCTCACCAACACATTGGAGAACATTTATTATCTATTCTATTTAATCTCACTGGGGTCAAATACCATCTCCAAATTAGCTTATAAAAATTCTCTTTAATTCTTATAGACATATTTTTCAATATTCGCCTATCCCAAATTTTATTCCACTCATCCTTTGATATTTCCTCTTCAAACTCTGTATCCCAAACTATTTTAAGATTTTCTGCTTGCTCTTCTGATTTCTGCAACATTTTATATAACATCTTTGTAAGACCCCTAGCTGATGCATTTCCTTCTACAAGTTCTCTAGACATAACCACCTGCTCAAATGCAGTGAAATCCCTTTCATGCTCATGTCTCCTCTTCCATTTCTTACCCCATTGTACTAATTGAATTAAATTTAACCAAGAAATTCTTCCTGCCCCAACCCTATCAATTATTTGCTGTCTTGTCTCCATTTTTTCCAGCCAATCCATTAAAGTTATCACCTTTTTCTCTCTAAAAATTCGTTCTAAATGTCTAACATTCTCGGGAAAATCTTCCATAACCACCACTGGAGTAAGCGGGGATATACCTGGTAAAATATTTCCTTATTTCTACCCCAAATTTCTAACATATTTTTTAAAAAGGGATTTTCTAATCTTTTTGTCATAATATGTCCTTGTTTTGTAAATAAGAATTTATCCACCCTATTACCCAATTCAAATGCTTCTATTTCCCACCACATAAAATCTTTTCTAACAATAATATCCATGATATATCTAAGTTGATTAGCTATATGATACCATTTTAAATTAGGGAGACCAAGTCCCCCTATTTTTTGAGCTTTATACCATCTATTCTTAGTAATCCTTGATTTTTTCCCCCCATTACAATAGCTATTTAACATTACTTGCCACTCTTTAATTTCTTTCTCTGATATCTTATATGGTATCATTCTAAATAAAAAATTAAACTTCGGTATAATCTTCATTTTAATCAAAGCTATCCTACCAAACCACGATAATCCCAATTTTTTATAATCCTCTATTTGATTTTTAACTTCATCTTTTAGTTTTTTAAAATTACATTCCCCTATTTTATCCAAATCTTTTAATATATCAATACCTAAATATTTAATTATATTTTTTATCTTTATATCCACTCCCCTTTGTTTAAATCCCCTTTCCTCCAGTTTACTATAATTAAATGTCATTATCTCCGATTTATCCCAATTAACTTTTAACCCTGTTACTTCTCTAAATTCATCTAAATGTTTCTCTATCCAATCCCAATTTTCTATAGGCCGTTCTAATGTTAACAAGATATCATCTGCAAAAAGGTTTATCTTACATTTGGTCTCTATTCCTATCCCCAATAATTTCTTCTCCTGTCTTATCGAATTCGCTAACAATTCCATAACTAACACAAATAATACTGGGGAAAGGGGACAACCCTGTCTAGTTCCCCGGCCTAGGCTAGTAGTTTCTGTTATTCCATCGTTTACAATTACCGACGTGACATTATGAGTATATAATTGGTTAGTAATACCTATAAATTTTTCTCCAAACCCCATAGTTTTTATTAACATCTTTAATGCAGGCCATTCCACACAATCAAAGGCTTTAAAAATATCCAATGCAAGAACCCCCGCTTTCAAATTATTTTTCTTTATTAAATAAATTATATTCAGAACCCTTCTTGTTAAATCTGCCATTTGTCTTCCTTGAATAAACCCACATTGATCTATCCCTATATACTTATTTAGAAAACTATTCATTCTTCTAGCTAAAATTGCTGTCAATAGTTTAGCATCTTGATTAATTAATGATATTGGTCTATAAGAACCTGGTTCTGCTAAATCCTTCCTTGGTTTCGGGATTAAAATGGTCAAGGACTGTTTCCATGACGGGGGGATCTCTCCCCCCTGTAAAATATCATTAAACAACCGTTTTAACTTCGGAATTAACATTTTTTAAAGACTTTATAATATTCCGCCCCCAGACCATCCAGTCCTGGCGTTTTCCCCTGTTTTAATTTATTTATAGCACTTTCTATTTCAATTTCTGTGAATGGTTGCTCCATTTTCTCTCTATCTTCATCCTGGATTTTTATTTTAAATTTTTCTCGATATATCTTCTACTCTCAGCTTCCGACCATTTTCCTGCCTTATATAACTCCGTGTAATATTCATGAAAAATTTTCAATTTATCCTTTACTAGATTATATTCTTTACCCCTCTTATCTTTAATCATCCCCACTAAGCTTTTTTCTTTTTTTTTGTGCTAATCTAGCCAACATTTTAGAGTTTTTATTACTATTCTCAAAATACTCCCTTTTTGTGTAAATCAAATTCCTTTGTACCCTGTCCAGTTCTTTATTCTCCAATTCTTTCCTTTTACCCTGTAATTCTGCAAAAATCTTTTTATCCCTCTTCTCTAAATACTTCTTTTCCAAATCCCTAATCTCCCCCTCTAGCTTTTGATAAAAAACTTCTTGTTGTTTCCTCAAATTTATTGCCTCTCTCAATCCTATTCCTCTCATTACACTCTTCATTGTATCCCATATTATCGCTTCAGTACATTCTTCTGTTTGATTAAATTCCCAAATTTCCCTCAATTCCTTCTCTATTTTCTCTGTTAAATGTTTATAACGAAAAATATTACAATTCAATCTCCATCTTTTCGCTTCTCTATAATCCTTATGTATCTTCAAATCCATGTTAACCAAAGCATGATCTGTAACTTTTATCACTCCTATCTCTGTGCCCAGGACCCTTGAAAACTGTGTCCTGGACACAAAATAAAATCTATCCTAGAATAATTCTTATTTGCTGATGAGTAAATGTATATCTTTCCTCATTCCCCTTGACCCCTCTCCAAACATCTAGCAACCCTTCCTTACTAATTAACTTATTCAAGATCGTTAGATTATTTCTCTGATCTTCTCTCGTCGGATTGGATTTGTCTTTTCTTCTATCCAATACCATGTTAAAGTCCCCAGCCATAATAACCCTTTGATTTGAAAATTACCCATTTCTTTAAACACATGTTGATAAAATTCTCCTTGATTTTGATTGGGAGCATAAACATTAACAATAACATATTCTTCCCCTCCCAAGGTCCCATACATTATAATATATCTACCTGTATCATCCTTTTTCACCTTTAGAACATTAAACCACAATTCTTTGAAATTATAATTGCTACTCCTCGCGATTTAGATGATCCACATGCTATCTCATATATTCTAGACCACCTCAATTTCAATTCATTGACTCCTTTCCTTGCCTGGTGCGTTTCTTGCAAGAATATAATATCTGCCTTATCCTTTTTAAGAAGTGCTTCTATTCGCCTTCTCTTAGTAACTGAACCTAGCCCCTTAACATTTAAAGTTGAAATTCTTAACTTATAATCCATCTATTAACAACATTTTTTCTTTTTTGGTCCCCAAAAGTGAAAATAAAACACAATAACATACCCCTTAACCCACCCCCACATTCATCTAAACTATCCCCCCTGCTTAGCCAGGGCAACTTGCCCCACCCTAAACCTACCCACCTATCCCAGGGGGGGGGGGGAAAGGACCCATCACCAGCCCGAACAGCAGCCCCTCATTCCCTCCCGGATAACTTCTTTATAAAACATTTTCTATTTCTTTTTTCTTCTCGTGTTGAAACGACCTCTTATACAATTCCTCCACTGGCTCCTTCTTCTTCCAGTTGACCCATCGATTCTGGACCCTCCGCATCATCATGAAGCCCCAACTCTCCCAGCAGGCCCATGCCTTGATCACATGATGAGATCTTGTATCTCTTACTGTTCCACACAAAAGTAAGAAAAACTGGGTAACCCCAATTGTATTGTAATCCCTTTCTGATCAAGACTGCTGTACACGGTTTAACACTTCGCCTCCACTTTATTGTTTGCTGACAAAGATCATTGTAGATTTGCAAAGTAGCCCCCTTGAAAGCTACTTGACCTTTCTTTCTAATCTCTTTCATGAAGACATCCTTCTTGTATAAATTTGCAAATTTCAGTACAACATCTCTGGATGTCATACCACGCCTTAATGCTCCCACTCTATGCACAATCTCAATGTCCATATCATCCCAAAAAATTGTTTCTCCAGAGACAGCTTCATTCATCCATTCCAAAATACTGCCTCTTAACTTATATCCAGTCTCCCCCATCTCCATGGGGAAGCCTCTGATCCGAATGTTGGAACGACGTTGCCTGTCTTGCATGTTAATCATCTGTATTTCCATCTCATTAAATTTCATTTCATACTTTTCAAAACTTTTTTCATCCTTCGCCTGGAGTTTTTCCACCTTATCCACTCTAACTTGCAGCTCTTTAACTTGAACCCCTAAATGATCTATGGACTTTCGCATGTGCTTCATATCCTCTTGATGCAGATTTTGAAATTTCTCAATTGCTTCTATTTGTTTCTGCTGGCCTGCTTCCATAGAGCTTTGAAACTGTAATAGAATTTTCTCCCAATCTGGTGCTGCCCCTTTAAGCTTGGCTGGAGATATTGACTTTGGCTTGGCAGCAGCAGGGAATTTGCCAGCTGAATCCGCCATTTTTCCGCCCTTCCCCCTCGCTGTCTCGAAACTTTCACTACCTCGTGGCTTCTTATCAGGACCCAGTTGCACAGTTTGATAAGAACATTCAATATCTTTAGTGTCAAGGATCCTAATTAGCCTTTTCAAACTGTTATCCGAGGGATGCGCCCGATCGCGTTTCCAAAGAGGGGGTAGGGACTTTTTCACCCGTCTGGAGCTCATAAACAATCCAGAGCGAAGCACATCAAAAGAAAGCTATTCTTTTTATTTCTTTATTAGCTCTACATCTGCATACCTTCCAGAAAGCAAACAGCAAAGGAATTTAAACCCACGCTTTGTCTCTCCTGTGTATTTGCAGATGTTTTCAAATCATTCCGGGAGCTCGGCAGAAAAGCTACTGCTCCATAGCCAGCGCAGGCTCCTCCCCCGCTAGAAGTCTTTAAGCCTCAACAGCCCTCTTTGAGGGATGCTCTAGCTCAGGATTGCATGCATTGAGCAGGGGGTTGGACTAGATTGGGGTTCTCCAACATAGTGCCCTTTCTTCCTAATAATAATAATAATAATAATAATAATAATAATAATATACCGCCCAACAGCCGAAGCTCTCTGGGCGGTTCACAACAATAGATGTTTAGATGTTTTTAATTTAAAAAAAAAAAATTAACTGTGAGGCTGGCATGCTGCAAAATTATTTCCAATAATGCCTCTGGACTCCACATGGAGCAAATATGTGATTTGGCATTTGGAGCTGGGGCACCACCTCTGCCTTTGCACTCAGTTTCTTGGCCACATTACTTGTCTCTGAGCCTCATCAGTTTGCCTTCTGGGAAATGGGTATTTTATTACTGGCCCTACCTTCCATTGCAGCCATGTTGTGAATGGAAAGGCCCTCCCATGCCATTTTGTGGGAGTGCCCACAACACACTCTCAAAATTCCAATTGTGCCCATTGACCCAAAAAAGGTTGGGGACCCTGGACTGGATGACCTCCAAGACTGCCTCCAACTCTATGATTCCATGACTCATTCAGTGAGATCTTTACCCAATGGGTTGTGTATGTTTTCACTGTGAACGTTCACTTTGTGATCATATCCACTCAGCGAAATGCTCTCCGCCGATTTGTGTATGTTTCCATTCCAATGTGCAATTTGTCTCTAGCCTCCTCCCACTTATCCCTACTTCCTTGGCACTCTCACCCAGAGGAAAATCCTCTTCTGCCCCGACAAGGTGATTTGGCAAAGAGTTTTAAATTATTGAAGGAGAAATGTGAGACCACAAAGAGTTGAGGCTAGATTTAGAGAATGCATGATTGTCTGTTGGGTATTCACTCACCTGATTCTGCTTGTTCATCTGCTGGCTTGGACGGAGGACAGAAATATAGCCAAGACAGAGGCGCCTAGCAGCATCCTCACGTCTGTGTCTTATCTTTCCCCTTTGTGTTAAGTACGTAGTTCTTTATGGAAGATGGTTTATAAGGGCTTGTTTGTAATGAAATTGCTGAGCCTCAGCTCTTGCCAAAATCCCACTCAGATCCAGGAGGAAAGTATCTAAAGCCAAAAAGGGGAGGGGGGAGAGAAGCGAAAAAAACCAAATCAATTTGACTATTTACCTTATAATCAGATCAGCATTCTCTTCCCTCCCCTCCCGAAGCTGGTATCCCTCCTGGTTTAATTTCATTACATAAGAAGTGGAAAATTTTGAGAGGGAATTGAGCTCCAGGGAACTTGACAGACATTCAGGACCTTCAAAATGCTCCAGTTGCCTGAGTTACAAGAGAAATATTGCTGGCGGGGGGGGGGGGATATGTTCAGGTAACCTGACACACTTTACACGCTATGCACCGCACCACACCACTTGTTACTGCCTTTTTAACACCTCCACATCCTAGGTGTAAGAGTGTGCCAGACTGAGGGGATATTTTATGTTATACCTTTACAATGTCCTCTCTTGTCCTCAGTGTAATAATGCACAGGAGGATCTATTGTATATGAGGCATAATAGAAGTGCTGTGCTCTGAGTGCAGTAATGGATTGTTTAAGATGTGCAGACAGACAACGGTTAGGTTTATGATGCAATAATAAAGGCTGTTTGCTGCAGGTAAAAAGCCACCCGGGGAAAAAACAATAACAAACCAAATTCTGTAAGACAGCAATTTCCCGGTGGCTTTCTGTAAGACAGCAATTCAGTTCTGGCACTTGATCCATCTGGTACAGTAATACCTTGGATTGCAAGTAACTTGGTTTGAGAGCGTTTTGCAAGACAAGCAAATTTTAAAATATTTATTTATTTATTTTTGACTTGATATACAAGCGACGTCTTGCAATACAAGTACTGTAGTACGGCTTAAATTAAAAATCTCTGTACAAATTTTTTGGGGGGGGTTCGTTTTGATATAAGAGTGTTTTGGATTACAAGCACATTTCCGGAACGAATTATGCTCTCAATCCAAGGCAGGACTGTATTACCAAAAGTAAACTATTAAATGGTGATGGAGGGTTGCTTCCTGAAGATATAAGCAGAAAACACACATTCCATTCAATACAAGGACTCCTCGTCCTGCTAAGATATTACATCAGCCTTCCCCAATTTGGTGCCCTCCGGATATTTTGGACTTCAACTCCCATCAGCCCCAGCCAGCATGGGCAATGGTCAGGAACGCTGGGAGTTGTAGGCCAAAATATCTGGAGGGCACCAGGTTGCATATACGGTAGGCATCATTCCCTTTACTTCCCGATATTTGGCTTATGATATTATTGCTTATGTTGCCAGAACAGCACCACCCACACACAAGAAGGATATATCAGCAGGCCTGGGGGAACGTCAAAATTTGCAAACGTACAAAAAATATTTAGGGGGGGGAACCCTAAAGGAGGGAGGAAACCGCCAAAACAGCCCAATGAGGGCTGAGCATGCTCAGTGGCCATGGAATTCTGACTGACTGACTGCTTGGGTGGGAACAGAAAAGCAGGTGGGACCGTGGGAAGCGGAATGGCGTGGAGCGGCTGGAATCCCAAACAAGGAGCACTCCGCACCGCAACATTTTGTTGCAGGTCCCCGTCGTGAGGCCAAATGCCAGCTGAAGATTTCACAACGATTGCAGCCACCTTGGCTGGAGCGATAAGGTCGAATATACATTTTTATAAACACATGACTAAATGTACAGCATCTCCCCATGGGAGTAACTACTCCATATTCCCTTCCCAGGGTAGCTACAACAACATTAATGTCTTTTTAAAACTGTACACATCCAAGTCGTTAAGCCAAAGTGTTTAGCGTTCTCTTGGCCGTACCATTTTCTGACAGCTCTAGACAGAAAAGTCAGTGAATGTCGTGGAGGAGACTAGCAACACTTTATGACATGGGTGGGCAATTTGTGGCCCTCCAGATGTTTTGGCCTACAACTACCATCAGCTCTAGCCATCATTGCCAATGGTGAGGGATGGGGGGAGTTGTAGCATACCCTCCAACATGTCACGGATGAAAATAGGGACACACGTGTGAATTCGTAAGAGGTATGGTTAAGCAACATGAAGGTGTGACCAAGAGGGCATGGCCAGGCAACATGAGGGCGTGGCCAAGGGTATGGCCAGGCAACCAAAGAGCATGGTCAAGTACAAAAGTTATTAGAGGAAACACACAAAATCTTATATATTATAATTATTACATTATTATATTATATATTATTTTATAAAATTTTATAAGTGGCTTTTGTAAATTTTGTTTTACCTAACTTAAACCCTTAATTGTTGATATCTGTGTTTTTCATGGGGGGGTGGTGTCAGTGCTTGCAGAGCAATCTCTTTCTTTTTGTTTTAAAATGGTCAGAATTGGCACAAATTCAACAGGTGGAGCTTACCACACCCCAAACATGGAGCTTCAGAGAGAAGGGGAAGTTTCTTGCATTTCCTTATGACACTGTAAACTCACCTGTTAGAGGCACAGAGTCAGCTCAGTTAGGAAATAAAATCTTTGGCAATATAAAGATAGGAATCATGTGATAAATTCCCTCATTCACCTCTCCCTCTGCGCGCGCGCACACACACACATCCTCGCATCTGTTCCTTCCCTGCTCTCTTTCTCTCCATGGGCAGCCCTTTGAGCCTAAGCAGAGCTATCTTAAAGGGGCCATGGGCAAAACTGCAGCTAAGCTAAAAGTTTTAGTTTAGCTGCAATTTTGCCCATGGCCCCTTTAAGTAGCTTGCAGTTGTGCGAGGCAGGAGAATTCAGGACTCTGCATAACAAAGTGAGAAGTTGTGATGGCTTAAGGGTTTTCTGGACTGTCCCAGCATTTTCGGTGCAGTTGGAGACTATGTTGTAGGCCAAAACATCTGGAGGGTCACAAGTCACCCACCCATTTTAAGTAATGCTGTACAACAACCTCCCCCAAACTGGTGCCCTCCAGATGTGTTGGACTGCAACTCCCATCATTCCCAGACAGCATGATTATGTTGATTGGAGATGGTTGGAGTTGTAGTCCAACACATCTAGAATGCACCAGGTTGGGGAAGGCCACTCTACAATTACATGACATTGCAGCAACAACGGAATGTCACCAATTTACCGTACACACCAGGGTGATAAGTCAGCACGTTCAACATATTACGCTACTCATGTAATATGTTTGCAGAACAGAATTCCATTAACAAACGAACCTAACAAGTGTCCTGAAGACATAAAGTGGGTTCCCGAGAGACGAAGAGACGGAGGATGTTATTTCATGTTGGTCATTCAAAAAACAAACAAACATGTCTTTTATATTTTATGGGGAGCTGCATAATGGAAGACAATGTACAAAATGGGCAAAACTTGATTTTTAAAAATAGTTAATAAAATACCCTAACTTTGGGGCAAAAATGCACAGTTGAGCTTGAATAATTGGTTCAGTTTACCAGCAGTTTACAGAAATAAACACATGATGCATTTTATACATTATCTTTTACACGTTATGCATTACACATTATACATACCCACAACGTGGAGGCTGCTTTATATCACTCCACCTGGCAGCTGGCATCACATGTTATTTGGGGCACATCTGCGACACACAAACGGCACACTCCATGAGAACAGCCGCCATGCATGAAGCAATTTTAGTGTCTTCCAGTCCATATGACAGTTGTAATGTGCCATCTGGCCCTAACTTAAGAGAAAAGAAGAGTCCCCAGATTTCCTTCTTTGACTGAACACAAGCATTATAAGCTACTGAGAATGATATTTTGGGCCAGGAAATTACAAATTTCAGCAATGTCACTAACAGTTCTACCAGCCTACGGGGATGTTGAAGAGTCCTTGGTCTCGAGTCACAAGTCGAGTCACGAGTCTTTGGACCCGAGTCTCGAGTCCGAGTCCTTGGTCCAAAATGGTGACTCACGAGTCACTCCCAAAGCTGACTCCACGAGTCCCTATTAAAATCAATGGGTTTTTTTCCCAACAAAATAAGGCTACTTCAGATGTGTGGTTTAAATAAATTCTAGGCACAAGTGTGCCTTTTTATTTCAAAACTCTGCAGTCTGCAACTGATTTTGGCAAGAACAGACCAGGCAGAAAAACCCAAAATAACCAGGCAGGCAGAGGAGGCAGGGAACCCCAAAGCAGGCAGGCAGAGGCCTTTGTCTTGGACAATTCAACTGTTGAACTGGTCAAGAAGAGACCAGGCAGGCAGAGGAGGCTGGGAACCCCAGACAGGCAGGCAGAGGCAGCCAAACCCAAAATGGCAGAAAGGTTGCATTTTAGAAAAATGATTTTAAAAAATAAACTTGCTGTACTTCCTAAAACTTATCCATGTTGCATTTGAGGAACATGATTTTTTCTAAATGTTTGGCCCCCATTCTGGAACGGTGAGATCTCATCACAATTCCACCCTCACTGAACACCCGCTCCACTGGTGATGAACTTGCTGGAACCAGAAACACACTCAGAGCAGCCACACAGAGTAATCTCAGGTCCTCCTTCTGCCTCTCCCAAGTACGCAACACATCAATCAAAATAAATCTTGACACACTATTGGGGCTGCACTCCTGGTAGCCGTCCATAGTGGCCAAGCAGCGGCACACCTCGCTTCCATGCGCTCTTCGCCAGCAATCACGCTCCTCTCCACTCCTTCTGGCACAGCCCAGGGATGCTGAAGGGTCCTTGGTCTCGAGTCCCGAGTCGAGTCTCGAGTCCCATTAAAAATATTGGGACTCGAGTCCGAGTCGAGTCAGAGGGGGGACTCAGTCCGACTCACGAGTCGAGTCCTCGAGTCCGAGTCCCCATCCCTGCCAGCCTATAATTCTGGCTGTTACAAGGATTACTGAGGAAATGAGTGCTTTCACACTAGGGGCTGGATTCAGGATCTGGCTTCTGCGAAAGGAAGGGGCCTTCCGCTCATGGAAAATCCCTCTGCCCAATCTGGGGGGATCCCCCTTTCCTGCCCACTCAGCCTACTCAGCAAAGTCCCCTAACTATGTAGCATTTGGGGTGGGGGCTGGAAGAGCTGGTGTGGAAAGGAGGGGGTGTCTACTTCCACCAGCACAGTTGATCCAGCTTAAACCTAGATCCAGCCCACACAGTCCCATTAGTTCTGTCCAGCTAATGTTTATGAAGCACCTTGAGCACTTAAAAATCCTGCATAAATGCTAAGGTTGTTGTTGATTTTTGATACTATTATTCCTCTTTTAGACAAAGTGGGAGGAGTAATACAAACAGAGAGAGTACAGTACAGAGAGTATAGTACAGTACAGTACAGAACCTCCATGGTTCTGAAGTGAGATGATAGCAAGGCTTAATTTGCCCCTCTCTGTTCCTGCCTGAAGTGTGAAGGGTGATGAAGCATCGGTTGCATTTGAGTAGGTTGTGCTCATCAAATCTCCACTTAGCCGGAGTAGCAGCAGCTATCACCAAGGGATATTTCAAAACACAAAACAATCCATGTGCCACATTAAACTTCACCAAAAAAAAACCCTTATCAACAATGTTTTAAAAGAATCGGCATGATTCTTCACTGACATCAGATACTTTTATCTAGTTCGCTGGAATTAGAGTGATGCAACCGCAGAGTATTCTTTCATGTGTCCCTAAATGGTGGGAGATTCCAAGGCAACTTGGTCTGTTTTCCTTTTACTAATGAATACCAGAGATCAAAATGATCTTTTGAAGTATCTGTGTGTTTACGAAGACATAGGTAGTGAGCAGGCAGGGGCACAGGAAGACAGCATTAGACTCAATACAGCATCTGCCCTCCAAGGCGACAGCAACCACCCTTACACTCCAAGCTCCTAGACCAGTGTTCTCCAACCTTGGGTCCCCAGATGTGTTTAGCCTACAATTCCCAGCATGCCCCAGCCAGCATAGCTGGCTGGGGGCATGCTGGGAGTTGTAGGCCAAACACATCTGGGGACCCAAGGTTGGAGAACACCGTCCTAGACACTTAAACATGTTTTCTCTATCTCCAAGTTCAAGCTTCACAAAGGATGGGTGTGGTGCAATCCAGGAGCCAGGACTAGCCCCATCCCTGATCAAAGCCCATTAACCAGGGGGGCCCACTTCCACAATTTTCATAACAAAAGAGCAGGTCTGTACTGCGTGTTGTTGTAGGCTTCCTATCAGATTTCTGTGAAGGGAGCTATCAGTATGGGTTGTCCTGAGTCAATAGCTAGACTTGACAAAGAAGTGTTAATAGCCAGTGATGTTCTGGTGATGTCTCCACAGGAACTGAGAAGGCTAAGTGCTGGTCAGAAGAGAGGATTCATTCAGATTCCACTACCATCCCTAGCCAGGGATAGGGGATAAGATGTCTGTGTGGAAAGTATAACAGGCTGCAAATTTGAAAACAGACTTGGTTCAGACAACACAATCACCTACACTGAAGAGTTGAGTATGGGTTGAGTATGGGTTGTCATTGAACAGTGGGTTGTTGTTGAAATGTGGGTTATTGTGTTGTCTGAACCCAGCTGCACTAATAAGCCATGGCTTGTTAACCACGAACAACCTATGAAGAGAACCCATGGTTTGTTGTTGGGTTGTGAACTGTGGGTTGTTCACCATGGTTTGTTATCTTGGCTGGGTTCAGACAACACAATAACCCACATTTCAACAACAACCCATGGTTCAATGACAACCCACAGTCAACCTTTGAGTTGGGTTATGGTGCTGTCTGAACCAGTCATCATCTAAGAAGGACACAAAGATAGAGAGCTGTGTGTGGGATCTGTAAGCTAACAGCAGTTTGGGAAGGTGGTTCTCTCTGGAGATCTGATGTGAAAGCAATGGGCTTTGGCTGTCTGTTAGGGTGGCCACTTGTGAATCACCAAAAAAGAGGGCGTGCATCACCAAAAAAAGAGGACACTTATTTGCATAAAATTTGCACTTGCCAATTTATATGTATACATGCAAATTTAGAAATAAGTATTATGATTTAAATAGAAATACAGCACATCTCACCATAGTGTGGAAGATTGTGACCAGGTGTCTTATATGCCTTGCTCAGTCTGCTGTCCAGGTGCTGGTGCTGGTGGACAACTTCAAGGTCCAGCTCTTTCTTCTGATGGTTCTTCATTTTTATACTGAACTTGGACTGGACCGACCCGCCAAATACAGGGTACATGCAAAACAGAGGACAGCCCTCTGGCAGCCCTTCAAATACAGGACTATCCTCTGTAAAAGAAGATATATGGCCACCCTACGTCTGATAGATTGTTTAAGCTGTGCCTCCACCTTTGCTCAACCTGTATACCTTAAATCAGCAGTGGGGCAGCTCCGGCCCATTAGCCTAATCTAGCCTGTGGGCTAAATCCAGCTTGTGGAAGTTACCCATACAGCCCACTGAGGCTTGGGCGCCCTCTGTGGGCCCTTTCCCTTTCCCAAGCCCTGCCTCCAACCCTGGAGGCTACCAGGGGCTTCTGGAGGAGGTGGGGAGATGAAACCCCTTGTCATCTCAATCACGGACTGCAGATAACAAATGGATTTCCCTTACTTAGCTCCGGCTCCCCCTTCCCATTGGGAACTCTGCACAGAGAAAGGCAAAATGGGCAGGGGCGTGGCACTGATGTCAGTGGGGAATGGCCACACCCAGTGATGTCATCCAGCCCACGGAGGTCCCACCTAAAACCTGTTCTCCACCCATTTTAACTACATACAAATATTACAAGATGCCAATAAGAGGAATGTAAAATGCATGTTGGGAGACAGGTTTAATAACCACCCACCCACATGTCCCCTTCTGCTCCTTAAATCAGGCCCTCTCCCCTCCCACTTTATGAATGATTAGAACAAACCCGTGTTTAAAGGCAAAGCTGGCGCCACCATTGCCTGTACTTTAGGACTCATTAATTAATTTGTTGGTTGGTTAATTGCCCAATTAAGTTGGTTGGTTAATTGCCCAATTAAGTTTCCAAAGTAGAATTGCCCCACTACAGTGTGTACAATAATGACACAGAGCAGTCGTCTGTCCAAACAATCCTGGCCAAGAGCAGCAGGCAAGTTCTGACCTGCCATAAAGGTACTAGGATTGTTTACAAACTCTTCAGAGTGGAGTTGTTTGGCAACTCCACACAGAGCAGCTTTTCCAAAGGCAGCCATGGGTTAAAGCAGGGGCGCAAACACTTTTAGGGCAGGGACCTAATTGTCCTCTCTCCTCAGGCCGAATGACATCAGTGGGTGTGGCCACGCCCACTGACATCATCACCCCACCGCTCCCATATTGACTTTCTCCATGTTGGGAAAGGCACAGAGTTCCATGCTGGGGGCCACGCAAAGTCACTCAGCCAGCACTGGGAGGAGTGGCTGCTCCTCCCAGCACCCACATCACCACTGTTATCTCCGATCTCAAATCAGAGATAACAGTGAGGTTTCTCCAGCAGGGATTCCTCCAAGCCAAGCCCTGCCCCCTGGAGGAACCTGAGGAGGCTCTGCGGACTGGATGCAGAACTTCTGTGGTCTCGATTAGGCCTGTAGGTTCTGCATCCCTGGGTTAAAGTAACAAAAATGGCTTCACAGGTAATGGAAGCTGGAACAAGATGGACAAAACAGGAGGGGGGTTGCTTTTCACATGGCCCTTGTAGTCTTCTTATAAACAAGCATTCTATTCAGAAGAAAAAATGATGTGCTTCTACCTACAGCCTAGATCAGTGTTCTCCAACCTTGGGTCCCCAGATGTTTTTGGCCTACAACTCCCAGCATGCCCCAGCCAGCTATGCTGGCTGTTGCATGCTGGGAGTTGTAGGCCAAAAACATCTGGGGACCCATGGTTGGAGAACACTGGCCTAGATACAATGAGATACCTGCAAGAGCCGGAGAATTCAAGATGCTTATTTGTTATCTCAAATGGTGCAGTGAATCCCTTTTCTGCCTGGCTTTGTACAGAGCAAAGGGAAGCTACAATGGACAGCTGTGTGACTGGAAGTGGAGAAAGTGCCCAGACGCTGGTTTCAAACAATGTTATATTTTGGTGAGCACCGACCCTGCTCAGTGGGATCGTTGGCATGGCCAACGTTCAGGAATGCTGGGAGTTGTAGCCCAAAACATCTGAACAGCACCAGGTTGGGGAAGGCCCAAGTAGAAAATACTGAGCTAGATGGTCCAATAGTCTGATAGTATATGTTAGTCTAAGAGCCACTTCATGTGTTACACTGAGGTTGCTTGATGCTAGGTGTGCAGTTGTGGTGCTGGTGGTGCTGGTGGTTTTGACTCGTAGGAGTCACCCATCATGTAAGCAATTTGTCATGTAAATCCCTGACTCAAGGATCTTAGATGAATCGACTTCCATCATCTCTAGAGCTCTGAAGAATCCATAGTAGATTGCCTGTTGTGAGCTACTGCCTCAAATGTTGCACTGCTTATACCAGGGGTCCCCAATGCAATGCCCGCGGGCACCATGACTACCACAGGGGGGGCTCCAGGCAATGGCATCTGCAAAGCTCTCCACTCCCTGCCCCCTTTAAAAATAAATGTTCAGTAAGAGATTGAAGCGTGTTAAGAGTGCCCGGTTCTCCTTCCTGTTCCTGAACTTGCCACTGAACAGCTGAATCTGCCACCGTTCAGCTGTTCAGCGGGCAAGAAGAGAAAGCAAGACAAAGGGGTAGAGGGGAAAGAAAGGGAGAAGCTATGGGCTGGGAGGAGTGGGGGAAATAGCGAGCTAAAGAGGTGGGGGGTGGAGAAATACCGAGGCTAGAAGCTGGGAGTGGAGAGAAACAGCAAGATAAAGGGGTGAGTGGGAGAGAGAGAGCAAGGCTAGGGATGGGAAGGGAAGAGAGAGAAAGAGCAAGGCTAGGGATGGGGAAGGGAGAGAGATTGTGAGGGGAAGGGTTGAGGGGAGAGGAATAGCGAGGCTAGAGGCTAGGAGCGGGGGGCGGAGAGAGAGAGTGCAAAGGAAAAAGGTCTGTGTGGGCAGAAGAAGATTGGGTGGGCCAGGAAGCAACTCTTTCCATTTACCCCTCCTCCCTCCCAGCCTCTGCCTTGCTATTTCTCTCCCTACCACCTCTTGACTAGCCAGGCCCGCACAACAGGTATTATGTGACTAGCCACATCCTTGTGGGAGTCATTTTGTGGTGGTGCCCACAGCAGTTTCTAAAAATCCCAAGTGTACCCATGGGTCTAAAAAGGTTGAGGACCCCTGGCTTAAACAATTACTTGGTTCGCATGTAACGACAACCCAGAGTACAGGTTGAGTATGGGTGAGTATGGGCTGTTGTTGAATCATGAGTTGTTGAATTGTGAGTTTACTTATTTATTTATTTATTGCATTTATACCCCGCTCTTCAGCCAGAAAAGGCTCTCAGAGTGGCTTACAAAGATTAATAATAAGACAGTCCCTGCCCTCAGGCTCACAATCTAAAATGCAAACCCTGCAATATGGTTTAACTATGGATTGTTAACCATGAACAACCCAGAGTTCACAACCCAAAAATAAACCATGATTGGTTCTCTTCCTGGATTGTTCATGGTTAACAACGCATAGTTAAACCATAGTGTCGGGTTCGCACATAATGACAACCCACAATTCAATGACAACCCATACTCAACCCATACTTTGGGTTGTTGTTACATGCAAACCAGATCATCAAGTGAAAGAAGTGGCATGTGGTAATGTGTGAATTGATTCAGGGTTGACTCAAATTATCCTACCTACCTACCCCATTTTGCCACCCACACCATTATTATTAATAAGAGCCACTTCTGTTGTAGTGCTGTGCTCATCACACCAATACATAATGGGCGGGTTCACATGTCACGACAACCCACCTACATTGCCCAACTGAGGCTCCTGATTAGTTGCACAAGGGCAGGTAAAAAAAAAAGTGAATTATTGTCATAAATATTTTTGCGAAAATTAGTGATTAGGGATTTTAAAAATGTTTGCGCACCATGGACAGCCCCTCCGAGGTGCTCCTTGGGCACTTTGAAGGGGCTGTCAGTGGCTGTCAAAATGGGGTTTGTGAAAGGCAGCTGTCAAGCCACTTCTCATGATCTCCAAAAAAACAAGTTTAAAATACAAAAAAGCCATGGGGAGCCAAAAATGGCTCTAGATTACAGCAGGAAAGGGGGGAAGCCAGTGCCAGCTACCCTGAAGTGCTACTTGGGCACTTATGGGGCAGCTGGCACTGGCAGTGGCCAGATGACCTCAGGAAGAGTGGCAAGGGATTTTTGCTGCTCTTGTTGAGCGCCTTGCTGGCCACTGGACATTACCCATGGTGGGATTGGTCATCTGGGTTAAGATGACAACCCACCATGGGTAAAGCAACCCCTAGAACAGCCCATGGGTTCTCAGGGTGGCTTGTTTGGAAAAAAAACAAGCCACTGTGGGTAACCCGGGCTGGGTTTGGATGACACGACAACCAGCCATGGCTCGCTGCCCATGGTGGGTTGTTGTGTTGTGCAAACATGTCACTGTATTGATTTTAAATTATGTTTTTATGGTGTTAATTTTTATTTGTGTTATTGTGTTGATTATAGTTTATATTGATTCTGGGGGTTTTGTGTTATATTCATTATGGATTTCTGTATTAGTGTGCATAAGCTTCTTCGAGACTGCTTTTTGTGGTGGGAAGCAATGTATACATTTGAAGAGGAGGAGGAGGAGGAGGAGGAGGAGGAGGAGGAGGAGGAACCTGATTATGCAGAAGTGGCCATTTTAACAGTGCAAATACTTTGCTGAGGGGATTGGGAAAAACTGTTTGCTTCTTTTAAACAAACCAGATAGGTACGGATATGTGTGCTCTAATGTTGGAGAAGGAAAGTGCACATAAAGGGAGTCAAAGATTAGCTGCAGAGTGGAGGAGATAGTCTTCAATATTTTTCTTTTCCTTTTTAAGGGGCTATAAGAGCACTGACATAGTACAATGAGTAAGTAGGCACCCACCCTTTATAGAAACATTGTATTAAAACATGTGTGTTCTTAGTGCACAGATAGCATGGGCTTGTGTCAGCAGAGACATCACATGCACCATCCGACAGGTGCCTCTGACTATTGCACAAATGTCTTTCACCAGAATGCTGGGGGCTCTAACAGGACTCTAGCAAATCCCATTGTGCTGGCGATCATAATTGGTGGTTGGAGTGCCAGAAAAGCAGTTTCCCAGCAACAGAGTTACAACCTGCAGGGGGAAATATCTGTATCTGCTCTTAACCAATGAGTTAAGTGCACCTAGATGTTCCGAAAAAACTAATAATCTGAACAAGCCTGCAAGTTTTGAAGGCACCGCAGAGAAAAGCCAGAATTTCAGACTGCAGGAGAGCTAGTAAGCTGCTACTAGAGTCTTGTCTTCTCACCCCAGGAGATGCTATACGCAGCTTGATGGATGCTTTGCCTGTGGGAAAGTATTCCAGCCTCAGTCAGATCAAGCTGCCCTTGTACTATGC
The DNA here is from genome assembly GCA_021292165.1 of Shinisaurus crocodilurus. Taxonomy (NCBI): domain Eukaryota; kingdom Metazoa; phylum Chordata; class Lepidosauria; order Squamata; family Shinisauridae; genus Shinisaurus; species Shinisaurus crocodilurus. Next base: position 72,641,861 of record CM037879.1, on the reverse strand, counting down.
GCAAGCAGAAATTCCTTGTAGGATTTGTGGGTCTGGAATATATAAACGTCAGTCTGGAACCTCCAACACCAGATCAGGTGAGAGAGAAACCACAGGTATGGCCTCATTGTTTGTACTGAATACAGGCTATGATGGAAGCTGTTCTTTTTTTTTACTCAATGACTAATTCAGAAATTTCTATTGGCCAAACTACATGTGATGCAGGAGATCCACATATTTTTCTTTACTCCAAAGCAGCTACAGGGGGCTGCTGATTTATATGGGGAAGAGGCACTGGATGGGAGGGGATGTTTAACCCTTTCCCATGCTATTAGCCCCACTGGGGTGGGGAGAATACTGGCACAATGTAGATTGGGGAAATTGTGCAGGATAAAGAGTTTAATGCCTGTCCTCCCTGAGCTGCTTTGAAGTAAAGAAAAAGACATTGGGGGGATGCAGCCATCGATCTTCTGTAGCATCATGTGTCATTTGACCCTAAATATATTGTTGGAGGATATGGGAAGGAGTTGGTCCTATGCTGGTTAGGCCGAAGCAGATTTTTCCCCCTTATGCACAGCCTGGTTATTGAAACTGGTTATCACCACGTGGGTTGCTAAACCCTGGTAAAAAGGCTCTTTAAAGGAAACGGATTGGCCAAACAAGGTTTAAAAATAATAAAGACATTTATTAGTTTTACTTATAGTCCATTTATTCATATGTGTGTGTCCATCATGTTGGAGAGGACAGAGAGAGAGAGCTGGCCACAGAGAGACAGGAGACCCTGGGGATTGTTCAATTAAGCCTTTCCTCCCACTCTAACTAGTGGTTACATTACCTCACTGATTTAAGCAGGCAACATTACAATTTCCATCACCCATTCTTAATATTGCATGCATTAATCAACTAAACCTAGTCTGTTTCTTAGTTCTTGGAAATGGTCTCAAGGCAGTGGTTTCGTCAAGATGTCTGCTGGCATCTCCTTGGTAGGGCAGTACACCATCTGGATCTGTCGCCTCTGAGTCATTTTGCTAACGATGTGGTACTTCTTCACATCTATGAACTTCAGATTTGCCACGAAGCCTTGGGTTTGAGCTATGTGAATACAGCTCTGGTTGTCCTCATGAAGCTGGATGGGCTTTTGCTCTTCTATGTCAAGATCTCTGAGCAACGTGTCCAGCCATAGGGCTTCTTTGCATGTGAAGGCTGCTCCAACATACTCAGATTCAGTTGAATTGAAGACTGTGCAACAACGGTTTGCTTTTTGCTGGACCAGGAGACTAGTCCTCCGCCATAAAAGAACAAATGTCCATGTGTGGATCTTCGGTCTGTTCTCCCCAATTGGCATCTGTGTAGCCTATTAACTTTGGATTACTGGTGGCTGGTAGCTTTAATTTGTAATTCATGGTTCCCTTTAGGTATCTTGCTACTCTCTTTACTGCAACCAAGTCTCTTTCTGTGGGATTATTGTTTTTCCTGCTAAGGATCCCTACAGCAGTCTGCAAGTGTTACTTATATACAAAAGCTTTCTTCCTATAGCAGTTCTGTATATATTGTTTGCTGGCAAGGGCTTACTTTCTTGGATATCTTTCTGGAACTCTGCGATCATGGGTGTGGCTACAATGTGGGCTTCACTCAGTCCAAGTGTCTCTAGCACAGTGGTTCTCAACCTTTTTTGCCCCATGCACCCTTTTCACCATATGTCAGAATGTCATTCCCCCCTTTCCAAGATTGTCTGACTTAATCTGTGCCATACAATAAGGTGTGATGTCCAGTAGATTATGTACAATCCGTAGAATTGTAATTTGTAGAAAGATCAGTATTCCAACAGTTTGAGTCTGTGGTCCCAATTCCCCCCACTGAAACCCTAAAATTCCCCCCTGGGGGGAATTCCCCCCTGGTTGAGGACCCCTGCTCTAGCAAGTCCACAATTTTGTTTTTGGCTTAGGAGATATGATCCATCTTTCTCCCTTTCAATTTGTATGCCTAGATAAAATGTAGGATTGTCCAATTCTTTCATTTCCACTTCTTTGTTAAGATGACTAACTACTTCCATATAGTCTTGCTTCCTCTGTGAAGCTACAATCAAATCATCTACATAAGCTAGAATAACAGTGAGATGTCCATTTCCTTGCTTTGTGTACAGACACTGGCCATATATTTCTACAGCAAGCTCAGTGTTAATGGTTTAGGTAAATTCCTTTCACCCTCTCTCTCTCAGTCTGCTACTGAAAACTATTCTTGTCTGCTGCCAGAGCCTGGATGGCAGGTGTTAACCAACTCAGATGCAGAGCTGAAACCAAGGATGCTTCTTTAGGGATGTATCCGCTTGCCTCAAGTGGGCGTAGCGGAGCCGAAATCGACCCCGCTCATGCCCGCAAGAGGCGAGTGGGCCTTACCGGGATCCAGCGGCCGCTCGCCTCTCCATGGCGAGCCACCCGCGCCGCCCGCACTGGTCCCATCGCGTCACTTCCAGCTGGCCGGAAGTGACGTGCCGGGACCCTGCACCGGCGCACCGGGACCCCAATTCTACGTATTTTATGTAGAAACTGGGGTCCCGGTGCACCAGTGCAGGGTCCCATCGCGTCACTTCCAGCCAGCCAGAAGTGATGCGACGGGACCAGCGCGGGCGGCGCGGAGAATCGCTCCGTGCCACGGAGGATCGAGCGGGGGGGGGGCACCGCAGAGAGCTGGGGGGGCAGGGGGGGCCAGGTTTGTGGACACTTCCAGTCGGATGGCTCCTGGAGCTACCAACAAAAGGCTTTGTGCAACTACTCTGTCTTTCTCTCCTTAATGGATGTTCTGCTGTAAATAAAAGCAGTGGGGAAGCATGGGACTGTTAAAAGTGGAAAAAGCAGTGGGGAAGCATGGGACTGTTAAAAGTGGAAGACTACATCATCTGGAACCCCTATAAAATTCCATGAATGAGGCAGGACACTTGCATGATAAAAAGCCTCATTGGGAAGCAACCCAAACAACACTGTCATCCAATCATTGTCACTCTGTATTTTCCCTGTGATTCTTCTATCTTTTCTCAGACCTCAAAATGTTTGAATTTTTTTCAGCAGAATGGAAGAGCAGTGCATCCTTCCCAGGTGTACATGTGCCCTTAGTGCTACAGGGAAAGGGCCATGGCTCAGTGGTGGAGCATCTGCTTTGCCTGAGAAAGATTCCAGGTTCAATCTCTGGCGTCTCCTGGGAAGGCTTGGAAAGACTTCTGCCTGAACCTTGGAGAGCTGCTGCCCACCCAGAGCCAGCAGCAAGAGTTGGCATGGTCAGGCACTTGTTGAGGGCCTCCACTCCAGCAGAGGGGCCCCTGTAAGGAGCCCCTCCTCTTCACCATTGCAACCTGCTTCCTCACCTGTCTCTCGCTTTGGCCCAGACAACAGTGGTGGTGAGAAGGAGGAGGAGTAGATGCCACTGCCTGCTTGCTCACTGGCTCTCTGCCTGGAAATCAAGCAGGTGATAGCAATGAAGAGGAGGAGGAGGAGGAGGAGGAGGAGGAGCTGGTGAGAATGGTGGTGAAAAGGTAGACTCACTAAGGGAAGGGGCCCATTAAGGGTTAATCTTGCCCAAGCCCCACCCCCCAAACCTGGAGCTTGCACCGCTGCTGCCAATCAGTATAGACAATACTGAGCCAGATAGCCAATGATCTCAGTCAGTATAAGCCAGCTTTGTATGTCCTTCCACCTTTTTTTTTTTAAGGGTGCAAGTTTGACCTATGTTTGAGGAATTAAAACAAGTATCCAAAGCAAGAGGGGTAGTCTGTAGAGAAGCACAGGCCTTTCATACAACATGCTACCTGTTTATTTTAGTTGGAGATGCCAGGGATCGATTGAACCTGGGACCTTCAGCATGCCAACCATGAGCTCTAACCATTGTGCTATAGTCCTCCCCCCCCCCCCTTGGTAGCATATGGCTTAGCTTGCCCCACAAAGACATGTTGTTTGGCTCCACCACCGACCCTACAACATTTCAAACAAGTTATTGTTAAAATAAAAGTGTTGTCCATAGATTCACTCATAAGAAAAAATGTTTTCAGAATGTGTTGTGAAGGAGGGGCAGAGAGGGAACCTGCTTTTTATTGATTAATGTATACATGGTTTGGCATATAAAAAACAATATCCTCAAAGTGACCTGAATTTTACATCTCTGTTTGGTTTTATATTTTATTTTTGTATACAACACCCCAACCATACACTATAACTGTGAAGCCCTTGCTACTAAGTGACACCTAAGAGCCTGGCTACTGGGAGTGGGGTGTCAGGTTGTGTACATCTCGGGACCCCAGCCCAGGCCACTGTCTGGAGAATGGAGCAAGCCCCCTAAGAATACATAAGTTGCCCATCCCCATCACAGGCGAGAAGTTGCATGGCCAGCTCTGTCATCTTGTCTACAATCCAGATCATTCATAATAACAAATTAAGCACAGATAATGACATGACATTATGCTAGCTTGAGAAGCAACCGTGATGTTCACCCAACCCATGCAGTTCCTATTGACAAATGTGACTGGAGCAACACGCGGTCCGGCCACACCAAAGCAGGTTTCACACCACTTTGGTAAGGGATGAGTTGGTACGTGCTCCCACCCGCACTTCATGGTCACACACATTCCACACAAACTCATCAGTATTTGGCCTCCATTCTCATCTCTGCACCGTCTGCCACACCTTCCCATGTCTCAAACGTACACACACACACACACAGAGGGCTGGCTCCAGGTTTTTGAGGGCCCTTGGTTAGATACCCTCAATGGGCTCCTTCCCTGGGTAAGTCTACCTTCTCACTGCCATTGTCACCAGCTGCTCTTGCTCCTCCTCCTCTTCCTCATTATTGCTAGCACTTGCTTGATTGGCAGGCAGAGAGCCAGTGAGCAAGTCGGCAGTGGCATCTCCTGCTCCTCCTTCTCACCACCACCGTTGGACCAGAGAGAGAGGCAGGTGCGGAAGCAGGCTGCAATGGTGAAAAAGAGGGAAAGCAACTCTAGGGGGCTCTTGTCTGTGGGACCCTGCTGGGGTGTGGGCCCTTGGCAAGTGCTTGACGCTGGCTCCGCCCACACATACAGACATATGCCTTCTCCAGACCTCTGTTCTTCACATTGCTCCTAACCTTCCGGGTACTTTGCTTGCAGTTGTCTGCTTTTGTTCTTCTGGGACATGTTGCCTCGTAATGCAAAACACCATTCCTGTTTGGTTTTACAGACCCTTTGGGCAACGTAGGCATCGGTTTACCATTCCGATGTGTGCATATTAATAACAGCGTCTTTCCAAGCAGTAGTGTCCAGAGGGGCTGGGAAAAGAGCTCTGTCTGAATGAGTCCTCTTTCTCCTCTCTCTTGTTCTCGGCACCGAAACCAGAAGGCACAGCAGCTGGCGGCGCATAGAGCAGTCTGGCTTTAGCCTTGCTGTCTAATAACCGGAATGAGCCAGTCTGGGGGAAGGCAAGGAGGGAGGGAGGGGTCCCACGGCAGGTGTCTTGCTGTCACCTAGCGAGGGTAGCGCACTACGCACCGCGAGAGCCGTTCCAGGCCATGCTTGCATCATGTGACGCTTAGCAGGAAAACCACACGGTCCTCCCCAGGCCAACAACAACAGCCAAGAGAAGGAATTCATTAAGAGGGAAAAGGCGAGGGAAGCGGAGTTGTTTGTTTAAGATCAGAACTTGCAGCTCACTTAGGGAGAGGAACTGCAGAAGGCTCGGGCTGGAACCTTGCCCGCCACTGCCTTTCCTTCGCTCTGGCTGTCCCTCTCGCTGCCTGCTTGACTTCAGTCTGGGTCCTGTTTTCTCCTCCCTTGCTGACAGCAGCAGCAGCACTGACTGAGGCAGGGCTTAATTTGAACCAGAACATCCAGAGCTCAATCCTTTACAAGAATAATGATGATGGTGATGATGAGAGTGTCCAGGGGGCATGTGCAAAGTGCCTGATTACGATTACCACAGCGTCAGCCTGAGGGGCTGTCATAAGGGGCGCTCTATGGCAGCTGCCTTTGTCCCTTCATGCTGCCTACAAAACATGACCGCTCATTCGGCAGCACATGCAGCTTGGTTGCTTGCGTGGCCGCTGGCTATAGCCTCCCACTCCACGCCTCAGAAACAACTGCCTTCAAGTCTCCTGCTGCAGCCACCGTCTGCCAAACACCCTCTTTGGCACATGAGCTCTTGAATTTCCAGCAACCAAGAGCTGGAACAGACTTCAAAAGGATTTGCAGGGAGTAACCTTTCTACCTCTTGATCCTCTCCACCGTACGCAAGATTAAACGAGGGCTGAAGCTCGGAGGGCTGAGCTGCACACACTGCTTGGGCGGGGGGGGTCACTGCCAACATGACAAGCAGATCCCAAATACAGTAATACCTTGGATTTGCAAGTAACTTGGTCTGAGAGTGTTTTGCAAGACAAGCAAATGTTTAAATATTTATTTATTTATTTATTTATTGGATATACAAGCGACGTCTTGCAATACAAGTACTGTAGTACGGCTTAAATTAAAAATCTCTGTACAAATTTTTTGGGAGGGATTTCGTTTTGATATAAGAGTGTTTTGGATTACAAGCACATTTCCGGAACGAATTGTGCTCTCAATCCAAGGCATGACTGTATTGGCAAACCTGGGATTAGACAAAAGGCTGCCTGTCCGGATGCGAGGCCCCTCCTGCAGTGCTCAGCCCTCCGGGCTGTGTTCCATCCTATTTGTTCAAGGGCGGCAGCATCTATGCTGTATACCACTTTATACAAGTTTTACATATGATAATCGCTGAGATTTAAATACTCTATCAAAGCTGCTCAGCAGTCTTTTCACATTATCGCCCACCTCTTTATGTGTAGTTTTTTACCTACCTTGTCTTTGACAGGAGGCATGCTATAAATCTGAACAAAATCACAGAAATACTTTGCTTCGGGTAACCAGCAAAAGTAGCAATTTTTTTGGATGCGTGCCAGTGCTTCCACCAATGAATTCTGTGTATTGCTGAGGTTATGCCATTCATGCAGAGTATAAAAAATATTGGGCAGTATCCTATGCTGCCAATGCACCAGTGGGACCCCCCGCCTCATAGCGCCACGGCGGGGAGCTAGCAGTTCTTAAAGCAACATTTCCAGAACAGGGCAGGTCCACTGGAATTTGCAGAAGAGAGCTCTGATGACCTGTTCTGTCCTGATCCAGAAATGAGCATTTTTGCTTATTTCCAGGGTTGCTCTGGGAAGCACGAACTCCCGATTGCGCTAGTTGTGTGTCCCACTGGCACAACAGAATGAGCAGAAACACTGCAGCAGCACTCAATACTACCGACTGTTTGTTTTTGTTTTTATGATATTTTCTACATAGAATAGAATACTCTTCTATCCTGAAGATGGATGGTGCCCTACTAAAGGATATTGTGTGCATACCTTATTCAAGTCTTCCCCGACCTGGTGCCAGACCCAGCCAGCATGGCCAGTAGTCAGGGGTGATGGGATTCATAGTCCAAAACAACTGTAGGGCAGCAGATTGGGGAAGACTGCCTTATTGTGAAAAATTCTGTGCTTATGTTTAGGGCCATTCAATTTCTGTTGACCTGTTTGCAGTGAGTTTTAGTTCATGCTTATCCAGTAGCCCTATCGTGCGAATCACCACATTGATACAACAGAGGATCTCAGCTATCCTTGCCCATGCTGCTTGTCCTGTTCAATAGGGAGCATGGTGCGGGTGGGGCAATGCCCTGGAGTATATGCACGGGTCTGCATCATCAGTACGTACTGACCATTCATTGTAGCAATGCAGGGATCTCATAGACATCGCCTGAGAAGCTGGGCAGGCCTTGCTTAATTGGCTGGTTATCATGATAACCCAAATCACGGCTTGAAGTGCCACTGCTAACTTAGGACCGGGCTAACTGTCGGGCTAACTTTGAGGGCTCTCTACTTTCACTTAGTGCTTGGAGCCAGGCAAATGAAATTTCCCGTGCCTCAGTTTGCCACTTTATACAAAGTGGTATATACGGTAGTTTAAAAAAAAAAAAAAAAGTGACCCAATTCACCCGGATGCCATTACATTGTCAAAGCACTTGGTGACTCCGTGATTATAAGGTGGAATTAATCAAGTGCAAAAGCAAACTGACGACAAAAGACAATGTCAAACAAACACCTGAGTGTCTTTTGAGCTGTATATCTGTCTGTTGTTCATGAGGAAGTATTTTTAGACTCTAAAAAAGTAAACAATAACCCAGGCTGGATGCACACCTAAGGTTTATTACAGGTACTGTATCACTGCAGTGACTTGCAGGGCACACAATGCATACACTTTTCAGTGCCAGTCGCGCTAGTCCTGCGTAATCATTCTTCGTTTCTTCCAGAATTTCCCAGACTAGGTTTATCTCATTTTTTTCAGTTATTGTAGTTCACTGTCACAGTACGGTGCGAGTGTGTGCTAAACTTGCACTGCAGTTGCCCGTCGGAGATGTGGCCATGAAAGTGTCGTCACTGGAGTTAGCCAATAGTTTTCGAGGGGTGGGGGGAATGCGGCGTCACATGCGTCTGGTGGGGAAGAGAGGCATCCACCATTTGTTGTGCGTCAGTTTGCCCTCTTTCCCGGAAGCTTCTTAATTATTATTTTTTTTGGTTTGTAAATGTACCTGTGCAACTCTGCACCTCCAAGCAGGCTGTTTTGGGGAATTGTATGTTGGGGGGGGGGTTAAAAACAAATTCACACATGCACACCTCCACATAAGCGGCGGACCAGAAACAAAGAAGCCCTGCTTTTGAAATGGCCGATTCCCCTGCGTCTGAAAGGCAGTACCCCCAGGATAACCAACATGGAGTTTGAGAGGGGACAGGAGCAGTAGGCTTCCCCCCCCTTTTTTTTAAACATTCACTCCCGTTGCCCAAAGAGCAGGGAGCTGTAAATTAGCCAGAAGGCATGTCTGCTCAGAAGTAAATCATATTCTCTCCAGTGCCCTTACTCCTAAGTGTATCACATTGCTTTAACAGGAGCCTTGTGCTCGGGAAACTCAGAACGGGAGGAACACTGCTTTGGGAAATTGCATTTGGGTGGAGGGGCGCGGCGCGGTGCACTGATCCTGCTGGCTTCACCCCAACCCCGTGGGAGGATGGCGGCGGCAGCAGCCTTCTCCTTCTTCTTTGTGAGGGGTCGGAAGAGCTTTTTCCTTTCTTTTCTTAAAGATCGCTCCTGCACTTGTTCGCACCTGCGTAGAAACGACGAAGCAAAACAAAAACAAAACAAAACAAAAACTGTTCAAGGCATCGCCCAGTTCTACCGCTAGAGTTAGGTATGGGGTGGCAAACCAGGATGAGTGCAGTACATTTAATGAGGGTGTGCCCTGTGAGGAGTGACTGCAGAATGTGAATATAGCAGTACCATTCTGCTAACTTGACAATATACAGTGTAATGTGGATCCCCCCCATAGACATCAAATTACACTCATCTTTTGAAATAATCTGCCTTTTTGCTCAATTGCTGATGGTGTGTTTTGGTTTTTGGTTTCTGCATCATATTGATCGGGCGTGACCACTTCCTTCTTGGAATACTGTAATTAAAAGGGAAAGAAGTATTATTAGCTCAGAGGCAAGTGCAACCAGGTAGGAGGAGTGGTTTCTTGCAGAACGCAGGTGATTCAAACATTCTAAGGGTTTAGGACCAGCTGTACCTTTCCAGAAGTACAGTCGAGGCAGAGAGAGTCCTCCCGGCAGGGCTCCTGGCATGGTGTCACTGTGTGTGTTTGTGTTTTGCTTAATCCCCACCAGGCAGCATCTCTGTCATGGCGGCAACAGCATGATTAAGATGATGGAACGTTGCTGTCACAAGCATGTAATTACGGGTTTCCTGTGTCACTCCCTGATGGGAGGTCAGTGACTCTCCCTCCCTCTGTCAGCAGAAGGGGAGTGGGGAAGAATCTGTCAGGTCCTCTCTCTAACTACCATGCCAGACCTTAAGCCTTCAGTGCAGGATGCAGGAGATGGACGGGCCAATTGTTTAGATATGAAAGGAGAGAAAGCCAAGAAAAGCAGGGAAAGGAGGGAAGCCAATAAGCAAACGAGGGAAACGAGAGTCAAATTAGGGAGTCAAGAAGGAGGGGAGGGGCAAAGAACAAAGAGCCCTTGTAGTCCGTTTGCTTGAGCAGTGCCCCTTGGAATGACAACACAGCTTGGCCTATTGACAAGGGGGGCCCTGCCAGAGCCCTAACCAATGGAAGCGGTGTAATGCCTGCTTCTGTAAGGCCTGGTCTATACAGGGCTGGTCCAAGATACTTTGCTGCCTGAGACGGAGGAGCAAATGGAGCCACCACCCACCCACCCACCCCACACACAAAGTCAAGGTACATAATACCATAAGACAGTCAAGTTATTCGGCCCCTGAGGCAGACATTATCACAAGCGTCTCTTGTAACAGCTTTGAAACACCTCTCCCCCTTCCTAGCAGTAAAAATACAATCATAACAAATTAAATGCAAAGAATTTGTTGTCCTTTCATGACATTTTGCTGCCTGAGATGGACGCCTCACGCTGCCTAATGGTAGGGCCAACCCTGGTCTCTACACATGCCACAGAATGATGTAGTAAAATGGACTTAACTACTTCATACTGTACATGGAGTGGTTCCTGCTGCCCTTAAGGAGGCAGTAGTGCAATCACTCCTGAAGAGACCCAACTCTGGATCCAAAGGTATTTGACAGTCGCAAATACCCCTTTCTTAGGGAAGGTACTCGAGTCGAGAGGGTCATGGCAGAGCAATTGTAGACACTCTTGGAAGATACTGATTATCTAGACCCATTCCAGTCTGGGTTTAAACCTGGTTATGGGACCGAATAAGCCTTAGTTGCCCTAATGGATGACCTTTATCAAGACAGGAACAGGGGGAGTGCTACCCTGTTAGTTCTGCTCAATCTCTCATCAGCTTTAGGTACCATTGACCATGGTATTCTCCTGGACTGACTCTACCTCTACCTCTCCAACCTGATGGACACACGGTCTGAGCTTGCCAAAATCAGTTGCAGAGTTTTGAAATAAAAAGGCACACTTGTGCCTAGAATTTATTTAAGCCACACATCTGAAGTAGCCTTATTTTGTTGGGAGAAAAAACCCATTTATTTTAATAGGGACTCGTGGAGTCAGCTTTGGGAGTGACTCGTGACTCGTGAGTCACCATTTTGGACCAAGGACTCGGACTCGGGTGCCCCAATACGAGACGCAGCCCAGCATCCTACAAGAGGTCCATCTGTGGCATGCTCCAAACTGGAAATACTGGTTTTGGATTCTCCCCTTTCAAAGTCCATTCATGTCTCATAGCTTCTTCTGATCTGCTGAGAGTATCGGCCAAAATATTTTCAACACCCACAACATGAACAGCACTGGGCCGCATATCTGATGTTGCAAATACATTCTGGCAATCTCCTTGCTTCTCTACACAGGAGGACACAGACATGGTTCTGCCTTCTTTGTTCATGTCATTGCATTTGTGACAACGTAGATCTTTTTCTCCAGTTATATCAGGGACCAATGAAGCTATAGCTCATTTGGCTACCTATAAATTCCAGCAGATCGAGCGGACTGATATGGGATCTTGTTTCCTGAACTCACTACCTGCCATCATCTAGAAGATCTTCGTGATATGCCCCACAAATCCATCAAGGCAAACATCAGTAGTCACAATGAGTTCTGGATTCAGTAGACCAAAATAAACTTTTGTGACAAGATTGTATTTTGTATCCAACCCTCCATGTTAGTTATTTCTTCAAATGTGTGGGATGATAAGCCTTTTCTAAAGACTATCTTTGAGAAGACTAAATTTTCATACAAACCAAAGAGGGACCCCATCTCATCCGAAACCTTGCTGTCAGTCTCACAAGAGTTGTCAATGTCACAAGGCCCAAGAACCCCTGAACACCACAGGTTGCTGACTGATGGCAGAGTGCAAAAGCAGCAGCAGAGTTTTCTCAGACAAACACACACGCACACAGGACTTGTTTTCTAAAGTAGATGCTTTTTAAAAGATCAATAACGGTAACATACGATTACTCAGGAATTAAAGCTTGATGGTTACAGTAGTGCAGTTTCTTAAATGTTACTCATTCTTAGGTAAGGAAAACACACAGGTCAATCCCCCTTGCTAAACCCAGCAAAACTCAGTTAAGTCGGTTCATTTATCATATTTATACCCCGCCTTTTTCCTGCAAGGAACCCAAGGCGGCTTACATAATCCTCCTCCTCCTCCTCTCTATTTTATCCTCACAACAACCCTGTGAGGTAGGTTAGGCTGAGAGTCAGTGACTGGCCCAAAGTCACCCAGTGAGTTTCATGGCCGAGCGGGGACTCCATCCACCACCGTGGATGGAGCTGAACTCCATACACCACCACCACCATGGATAGCTCCTATAAAGCTCCTAATAAAACCTGCAATGGATTAGGAGCCCCACTGAACTAGGTGTCACTAGCCTCCACAAGTCAATAGCCCCATTTTTAGCTGATTGTTTAATATTTGCCCTGATGTGGCCAACTTATTTAGTAGATTTGCAAGGTGCTTATCAGCATCCCCTCGTTCCTTCCTTTAAGTTTGTAGAGAATAGCTCTCTAAACAATAACACTTGTTTCTGGGTTTCATGTTCCCCATATAATTTCTGCAACACTTTAAGCATATCTGCAGCCATTTTTTCTCCCTGAAAATGCACAATCTGATCATCTGGTAAGCACAGTATTAATAAATTTCTTGCATTTACATCTTTGGAGTCCCATCTTGCAATGACTTTTTCTCCTGTCCCATGTCACTCTTTATCCAATGCTTCAAGCATCCCATCCACCTCGAGTTGGTTTCTCAATCTGAAGCACCATACATGTAAGTTCTCTGCATTTAGTTTGGGAATCACTGTTTGCTTGCTCTCAGCCATGGTTCCAATTTTTTAAAAAAATTCTCAAGCCTTGTTTTACTGTGTGTGTGGCTTCAGCCATTAAACTGACCGCATATTCAATCTCTAGTTATTTAAAGGAAGAGCAACTACTTCCTGGCCCCATAACCCACTGTTGGAAAGCCTGGTACAACTTACAGCACAGTTGCTTATATAAAGAAACTGTGGTAACACCGCATTTCATATGAGAGGGAATAAATGCAGGCTAGAGCCAGTTTAGAAGAAGTTGAAATCAACTTACTTTATTAGTGCTTTTATACACACCGTCGAAGAAAGCTATCTAACATGGTTTAACTACAAGCACCCCCAAACGCTGGGTACATGAGTGTAAGTAAGCAAAGGAATGAGATATAGTTACTCGCTTCCCTCAGGGGGAGAGTACATATTGCTTGTTGCAGAGGCGAAGGCAAGAGGAAAGGGAGGAGAAAGGAACCAATCAAATTACAGGACAACAAGGGAGATAAACAAGACAAGCAGCTGTTGATACAACACATTCTCTACCACCCTCTAGTGCAGGGCTCTACAGGCCTGTGGCTTACTGCTGGCTCAGCTTGTCTGAGCGTGGAAAGCTAAGCAGGGTCAGGCCTGGTTATTACTTGGATGGGAGACCCCTCCTCTAGTTTCCTGCATTGAGCAGGGGGTTGGACTCGATAGCCTTGTAGGCTCCTTCCAGCTCTATGATCTATGAAATCTATGAAAACCTTGGCTCCCCAGATGTTGCTGGCCTACAGCTCCCAGCATACCCAGCCAGCATGGCTAATGGCAAGGGATTCTGGGAGCTGTAGTCCAGCAACATCTGGGGACCCAAGGTTGGAGAGCCCTGCTCTAGTGTATGGAAGCATGCAGAGTTGTTCTTATTATCCAGCAGCTGGGATATTAATTAATGTGAGAATGGAGCAAGTCCTTTGAAAATGCTATAATCAACCAGTCAGTCATCAGAATATGAGAAAATACTGTAAATTGCTAATCACTGATAGACCATCACTACTGCTGTATATTTTATACCTCCAGGTCTTCCGTGCCTTTGAAAGGCAACATGTGTGGCTTTTCCCATCACTATCAATCCCACAGAGGAACAGTTGGCTTCTCATTGGCCATTGATGCTGTTAGCCTAGCTTGTGGTTTGCATAGCACTCTGGGTGAAGAGTGAGGTAAATCCTTGCTTCTCCACATGTTGAATGGCTGCCTGGGGAAAGACAAGAGAGAGTTGGGGGAGGCAGAGTCATGGGAAGCAGCCGCAACCGATGACTCCTGTGGATAAGTTCTCAATAGCAGTTGATGAGCCAATACTTGACAAAGGGGTAGGCAACCTGGTGCCCTGCAGATGTTTTTAATGACAACTCCCATCAGCCCCAGCCAGGATGACCAATAGTCAGGGGTTATGGGAGTTGTCATTCAAAACTTCTGTAATCCAAACCATCTGCCTAAGAGGTGTTTCCCCGTTCTGCATGCCTCAGCCTAGCTCCTCTCTCTCCCACTGGTAGTTCCCCTGATACCTGCATTTGGAGAAAACCTACCGGTGCTGATGAAGACAATGTATTCGTTTCTAAGGAAAGGGGTTGCTCTGGAGCTCGGTCTCAGGTTTCTGTTTGTTCTGCTCCGTGTGCCCTGGCTTTAATCCTGTAGGCGGAAAAATGAGTCATGAATGAATGTTTGGCCAGCAGTGGCAGTAGGTGGAGTGGAGTCTAAAGTGCTTGCTAACAAAGGTGGCTGCACTCTATGTTGGCTGAACCAGTATATGGTGAGAGTTTATCTGCATTTGGAAGGTAGTGGACAACCCGGGAGCCCTTAGAACACAATGCATATTTACCATGTGTCCTCTAAATGGATACTTCTCCCACACATTGGATAAGGGAGGTTTACTTTGCGGTTACATAGTAATCCTTTTCTTCACAGGAGGCATGGGAGACACTCTGTGGCCAGTGCCATTTGAGTGCTCTGTACACCCATCCCTTTCCTTGGGGAAATGTGGGGAGAGGGACGGAGGAGGTGTACGAGTCCTCCTTTTAGGCATGGTCTCCCATTTCCGGGTAAGCCCGTCCCCACCAGTTACCTGCATGGGCTACCTTGTGCTCACAGCCCCAGTTGTGTAATTATGAATCTCTGGTGGGTGTTGTATCTGCAATCCCTGTAAGGCCTCTGGGAAGACAAGTGTTATTCTTCCATCTATCATTTATTTATTTTGCTTCTCCGAGGCTACCGGGTGTCCAATATTAGACCAGCCTTCCCCAAACTGGTGCCCTTGACATGTGTTAGACCAGACTACAACTTCCTTGCCCATGCTGGCTGTGGATTATGGGAGTTATAGTCCAAAACATCTGGAGGGTACCAGGTTGGGGAAGGCTAGTCTACACCCAGGTGCCAAATGACCACGTTCCTAGTTGTATAGACATAGGGGGGAAGTGATATAGCCCATGCTGTAAGTCTTAGTATATGTGATCTGTGTTCCCTTGCTGGCACTTACATGTCCCTGCTGCTATACCATGACTGGCTTCTGCGACACTGTCTTTCAGTGTGGCAGCATGAGGAGTAGGGAGCAGCCATTAGTCTCTCTATGGATCCAAATGTGTGGGTATTTAGTTGCAACAGCTATTTTGCTGGCATAGCTTTAAACTAGTGGAGGATATGGGTCTTAGCCCTGGGAGAAGAGGGGATCTCTAAAACAAGCTGGCCATTCCTCCACACCTCCCTCAGCATATCTCTAATTCTGCCCATTCCCCCTCTCCTTAACACTATTCTGCTTGGGATAATATAGGGGCCCAGCCAGTGTCGAAGGTAGGCATGGTCGGACACCTGCCAAGGGCCCACATGTCAGCAGGGTCCCACTGACAAGAGCCCCCTGGACTTGCTCCTCCTCTTCACCATTGCAGTCTACCACTGCCTACTAGCGCCCTGGTCCCTGCCTCTCTGCCTGTCAAGCAAGCAAGTGGTAGCAATGATGAGAAAGAGCAGGAGGAGCAAGAGCAGCTGGTGACAAGGGCAGGGATGTTGAAGAGTCCTTGGTCTCGAGTCACGAGTTGAGTCATGAGTCTTTGGACCCGAGTCTCGAGTCAGAGTCCTAGTCCTTGGTCCAAAATGGTGACTCACAAGTCCCGAGTCCTGAGTCACTCCCAAAGCTGACTCCACGAGTCCCTATTAAAATCAATGGGGGTTTTTCCCAACAAAATAAGGCTACTTCAGATGTGTGGCTTAAATAAATTCTAGGCACAAGTGTGCCTTTTTATTTCAAAACTCTGCAACTGATTTTGGCAAGAACAGACCAGGCAGACAAACCCAAAATAACCAGGCAGGCAGAGGAGGCAGGGAACCCCAAAGCAGGCAGGCAGAGGCAGCCAAACCCAAAATGTCTGAAAGGTTTCATTTTAGGAAAATGATTTTAAAAAATAAAATCTTTGCCGGCAATCGCACTTCTCTCCACTCCTTCTGGCACAGCCCAGGGATGTTGAAGAGTCCTTTGTCTCGAGTCCCGAGTCGAGTCTCGAGTCCCAGTCAAAATATTGGGACTCGAGTGAGAGGGGGGACTCAGTCCGACTCACGAGTCGAGTCCTGGAGTCCGAGTCCCCATCCCTGGAATATATTAGAAGACAGTGGTGGCGAGAGGGAAGGGAAATGGAGGCCGGGAAAGAGAAAGGGAAATGGAGGTTGGGGAAGAGGGTTGCTCAAGCCCCGATCAGCCTTATAGTACGTTGCCTGCAGAGGGGATTAGGGTCAGGGAGACACATGCTTTGAGGTTAAAAAACACCCCTTCCTGTCATACCAGGAAGGGATGTTGCAGAATCTCATCCCCCCACCCCATATAATGCTGAGGTGGTACAACATTTTGTTGCATTTCCCACTTTTTAAAATTATAATAGCTTAGTTGGAATGTTTACTGTAAAAATCTAGCCTCTCTTGCTTTATATATTGTTGTAAGACTGGGGTTTTGTGCAGGGGAGGGTTAATAGAACCAGAAGGACTGCTGGAGATTAACTTAATGGTGTTATCAAATATCTCTTTTGTTAAGGAAATAACATCTTGTGGAAGTGAATTCCATAGTTTAACTACGTGCTGTGTGAAGAAGGACTTCCTTTTATCTGTCCTGAATCTCCCACCAATCAGCTTCATGGGATGACCCCAGATTCTAGTATTATGAGAGAGGAAGAATAATGTCTCCCTGTCCACTTTCTTCACACCATGCATAATTTTGTTCACCTTTATCATGTCTCCCCTTACTCTCCTTTTTCCTAAGTTAAACAGCCCCAGCTGTTTCCTCATAGGGGAGTTGATCCAGCCCCTTAATCATTTTAGTTGTCCTTTACTGCACTTTTTCCAACTCTACAATGTCCTTTTTTAGCTGCAGTGACCAGAACTGTACACGGTATTCTAAGTGTGGTCCCCCTATAGATTTGTATAAGGGCAGTATGATCTTGGCAGTTTTATTTTCAATTCCTTTCCTAATTATGCCTAACATTTGCCTTTTTCACAGCAGCCACACGCTGGGTTGACATTTTCATCGAGCTGGCCACCACAACCCCAGGATCTCTTTCTTGGTCAGTCACCACTAGCTGAGATCCCATCAGATTATACCTGAAGCTGGGATTTTTCACCCCAACGTGCATTACTTTACACTTGTTTACATTGAACTGCATTTGCCATTTTGATGCCCATTCTCCCTGTTTGGAGAGATCCTTTTGGAGCTTCTTCACAATCCCTTTTTGTTTTACCCACCCAAAATAATTTGGTGTCACCAGCAAACTTGGCCACTTCACTGCTAACTCCTGATTCCTGATCATTTATGAAGAAGTTGAAAAGCATTGGTCCCTATACAGATCCCTGTGGGACCCCACTGTTTACATCCCTCCATTGGGAGAATTTACCATTTATTCCTACTCTCTGCTTTCTGTTCTTTAACCAGTTACTGATCCATAACAGGACCTCCCCTCTTATTCCATGACTGCTAAATTTGCTCAGGAGTCTTTGGTGAGGAACTTTGTCAAAAGCCTTTTGAAAGCCCAAGTAAACAATGTCTAGTGGGTCACCCTTGTCCACATGTCTGTCGACACTCTCAAAAAACTCTAAAAGGTTAGTGAGACAGGATTTACCTTTGCAGAAGCCATGTTGATTCTTTCTCAGCAGGGCTTGTCCTTCTATATGATAAAGACAGAATCTCAATTTTAAAAAAATTAAAAACCTAATCAATTAAAACACACAATTAAAAACACAGCAAGAAAAAATAAACAGCTCCCAACCAGTTCAAAAGCACTTCATATTTCCTCCTTCACAGTTTTGTTTTCCAGAGGTTACTCTATCCCTCATGTAATGTATGATCCAAACCTTTGTATAGATTGCATAATGCAAGGCTTCAATGACATTCTGCAGCAAGAAAGAACCCTGACTAACCATAAGTTCTTACGTAAATGCTTTTATGATACTAATCTCCTATGTTCATTGTTCCAACAATTTACAGCAGTAAACATTACAATAGTCATTGAAAGGGGAGGAACTACTACATGGTCCTTGATGTACCTCCAAACTCAATGATTTAAACCTCCATTAAGGAACTGGAGACCCCAGAGACATTACACACTCATCTTGACTTCTCCCATTCTCCACCTTCTCACAATAGTTGTACATAGAAATCCAAACTGTTATGAGCCCTGCATAATAATGTCTGCATGTTTGTCTGTCTTTTGGTTCACTGCGCTGGCACATGCAGGAGAGGGCGAGAGGCACTGTTGAGAAACTATGAGACAGGGAAACGTAATGAGCTGTTTGGGGAATTTACACTGTTTCAGGATCTCACACCAAAATGCCCCTTCCCTCTAGGAACTACATAGGAGAATCACACTGCTCTCCTCTGTGTTAGAGAGGTATTGGTGAGTGTGTGCCCTCGACAGCTATTGCTCCAATCCCCATCCTCATGTCAGACCTATTTGTGTGCCTAGACATCAACACACCTCATGCTAAGGATAGAAGCAAAGAGTGATGCTTAACAAGCCTGGAAGCAGATGGTCAGGTACGAAAGTGGGATCTTTGAGCAGCAACGAGCACCTTACACTGTCTGCGGACTCCCTTTATTCCATAGCACACAAAAATTGTACTTGGTTTATAGAGAAACTTACAATTTAATCAATGTTTCTGATGTAGCATTTTTGCTACTTGCATGTTTGCTACATGTAGCATCTTGCTGATGCAACATTTTGCTACATTTTTATTTTATTTTATTTTATTTATTTATTTATTTAATACATTTTTATACCACCCAATAGCCGAAGCTCTCTGGGCGGTTTACATCACCTTTTGCTATCTGATTTCCGCACCCAACCCCGAAAAGCCCCACAGAAATTCTGCAAGACCAAATGTTCAGTTCAGGACTATTTCCAACACTCAAAAGAATAACTGATTAAAACCTTCGACTACAAACTGCGGAAATGGACAAACTGATATTGTCTGAAGGAGAAATGGACTTAGGGAGCAATCCTATATATGTTTAGACAGAAAAAAGTCCTACAACTCACAGCATTCCCCAGCCAGCTGGGAGTTGTAGGGCTTTTTTTCCTGTCTAAACATGCAAATAGGATTGTACCCTTAAGCCATTAATATTAAGTATTATTAGCAGATAAGTGGGCATTTTTATTAATTATTGGAATGTTCATTGTAATCTCATTGTATTGGATCATCATTTGTTTTGTTTCTTTAAGAACTTTTGTTTCATTTCATTTTTTTTTTTTTAAATGCACCAAAAGAGCCCCATCAGGGCACACGCAAAAACTTGTGTGCGTGTATTGGTGTTTCCTTTCTCCCCATCTACCCAACAGCAGCTTCTCACTCT
Source organism: Shinisaurus crocodilurus (assembly GCA_021292165.1). NCBI lineage: Eukaryota > Metazoa > Chordata > Lepidosauria > Squamata > Shinisauridae > Shinisaurus > Shinisaurus crocodilurus. The sequence goes on along the minus strand of CM037879.1, from coordinate 72,622,181 downwards.
ATATTGGAGGGGGGCCCTTTGGTGTTCCCCAGAATTTTGGGGTTGGCTTCGGGAAGACAACTTTGGGAAGAAAAGACAACAAAGACTAACAAACTTAATTATTCTGGCATAAGCTTTTGTGGACACTGTCCACTTCATCAGTTGGAGGAAAAGGACGCAAAAGCCCCATCGCATGCAGCACCATTGTTTGCCCCCCCCCCCTCAGTCCTGTGAACTAGGTGATTAGTTTTCTCATTATATTAAGGAGGTTCATAGCCTTACCCAAGGCCATCCCATAAACCCATGGTTGTGGTGGTACTTTGAAGAGTTGAGGGAAATCAGCATCTAGGCATCTCTGCTCTGGATGTGGTTTCATTCCAGGGATGTTGAAGAGTCCTTGGTCTCGAGTCACGAGTCGAGTCCGAGTCCTTGGTCCAAAATGGTGACTCACGAGTCACTCCCAAAGCTGACTCCACGAGTCCCTATTAAAATTAATGGGGGTTTTCCCCAACAAAATAAGGCTACTTCAGATGTGTGGTTTAAATAAATTCTAGGCACAAGTGTGCCTTTTTATTTCAAAACTCTGCAACTGATTTTGGCAAGAACAGACCAGGCAGACAAACCCAAAATAACCAGGCAGGCAGAGGAGGCAGGGAACCCCAAAGCAGGCAGGCAGAGGTCTTTGTCTTGGACAATTCAACTGTTGAACTGGTCAAGAAGAGACCAGGTAGGCAGAGGAAGCTGGGAACCCCAGACAGGCAGGCAGAGGCAGCCAAACCCAAAATGTCTGAAAGGTTGCATTTTAGAAAAATGATTTTAAAAAATAAACTTGCTGTACTTCCTAAAACTTATCCATGTTGCATTTGAGGAACATGATTTTTTCTAAATGTTTGGCCCCCCCATTCTGGAACGGTGGGATCTCATCACAATTCCACCCTCACTGAACACCCGCTCCACTGGTGATGAACTTGCTGGAACCAGAAACACACTCAGAGCAGCCACACAGAGTAATCTCAGGTCCTTCTTCTGCCTCTCCCAAGTACGCAACACATCAATCAAAATAAATCTTGACACACTGTTGGGGCTGCACTCCTGGTAGCCATCCATAGTGGCCGAGCAGCGGCACACCTTGCTTCCATGCGCTCTTCACCGGCAATCACGCTCCTCTCCACTCCTTCTGGCACAGCCCAGGGATGTTGAAGAGTCCTTGGTCTCGAGTCGAGTCTCGAGTCCCATTAAAAATATTGGGACTCGAGTCCGAGTCGAGTCAGAGGGGGGACTCAGTCCGACTCACGAGTCGAGTCTTCGAGTCCGAGTCCCCATCCCTGTTTCATTCACACCCTTTGAAAGAACAGGCCCATGGCCTGGGGATACTCTTGGATCCATCTCTGTCACTGGAGGCCCATGTGGCCATGTCAGCTCAGAGTGTCTTCTACCAGCTTTGTCTAGTACTCCAGCTATGGCCTCTCCTAGACAGATATAGCTTGGCTCCAGTGGTACAAGCACTAGTAACCTCAAGACTAGATTACTGCAATGCGTTCTATGTGGGGCTGTCCTTAACTTTGGTCCAGATGCTGCAACTAAGGTAGGATGCAGCAACCCAGCTGTTGTCAGGGGCTGCCCCTTTTCAGCATGTAACACCTTTGCTGAGGAAACTGCACTGGCTCTCATGACCCCCTTGGTGGATTCCTCATCAGAGTAAGAGCTTGAACCTGGGGAGCCAGATGTCCCCAGGAAACAGGTCATGTCAGAGGATCCTGGCACAATACAAGATGGTCCTGGGCCCTCAGGGACGATGCCTTCAGATCTGCCTCTTTGAGAGGCATAGAGCTCAGCTTCTGAGGGAGAGGAAGATGCTGAGCCACTACCTGGCTCCCAAGAACACTGGCACCTTAAGCGTCAGGCTGGAACACAGTGGCCAGGTGAAGGAGTACCCACTTGCTGAAGAGGGCTCCACAGGAGTAAAGGACTCCTCCTAAGTAGGGTCCTTGTCACAAGGAGGACTTCTTACATAAGACTCCTGCCAAAGTGCTGGTGCCTTGCAGCTGAGCCTTGTGTGGGGCTCTGGAATTTCTGGCTATATAAGCTTTCAGTTGGAATTTGCTAGCTGCTGGAACAATGTCTTTCTACCAGCTCCAGTACTTTGAATCCTTGCTTCCTTGACCTTGCTTCATGACTGATCCTCTGTGCTGTTGACCTCTGAACTCCTGCTAGACTCTGCTCTTTGGACTGCATTTGTGTTGTACTGCTTACCTGTGTTTTGACCTTGGCCACACCTCAGACCCTGCTCTTGGACTTTTCCTTGACTGATAAAACTGTGCTCTTGACCTTTGCCTGCCCACTGACTTGCTACTGGATTTGCCCCATAGTTTGGCCCCAGGGCTGAGCCTGACCCAGCCCAAGCAAGACACTGGCTGCCTATTTGCTACCAGACCAGGTTTAAGGATCTGTTATATACCTTAACAATTATAGACCAGTGTCCAATCTTCCATTTTTGGGCAAGGTGATCGAGAGGGTGGTTGCCTTCCAACTCCAAGCAGTTTTGGATGACACCAATTTTCTAGACCCATTTCAAACTGGCTTCAGAGCAGGATACGGAGTTGAGACTGCTATGGTTGCCTTAGTAGATGATCTGCGCCTGAGTACCGACAGGGGGAGTGTGTCCCTGTTGGTGCTTCTGGACCTCTCAGTGGCTTTCGATACCATCAACCATGGTATCCTTCTGGAACGCCTGGGGGGACTGGGAATCGGGGGCACTGTGCTTCAGTGGTTCCGGTCCTACCTCTCGGGTAGGTTCCATATGGTGATGCTTGGGGATAGCTGCTCCTCCAAAAAGGAGCTGCTATGTGGCATGCCACAAGGAGTTATTCTTTCCCCAATGCTATTTAATATCTACATGAAACCGCTGGGAGAGATCATCCGGAGGCATGGGGCGGGGTGCTATCAGTATGCTGATGACACCCAAATATATTTCTCTATGCCTTCGTCAACAGCATCAGCTAAGGATAGTGTGTCTCCTCTGAATAAATGCCTGGAGGCAGTAATGGGCTGGATGAGGGAAAATAAACTGAAATTGAATCCAGACAAGATGGAAGTGCTTGCTGTCAAAGGCCACAACCTGGGTTTGGAGGTATGTCAACCAGTTCTGGATGGGGTTACACTCCCCCTGAAAGACTGTGTTCGCAGCTTAGGGGTGCTCCTGGATCCGTCGCTCCAAATGATATCCCAGATAGATGCGACGGCTAGGAGTGCCTATTATCAGCTTCAGCCGATACGCCAGCTGCGCCCCTTCCTAGAGTTGGAAGACCTAAAGACGGTAGTGCACGCACTGGTAACTTCGAGGCTCAACTTCTGTAATGCGCTGTACATAGGGCTACCTTTATACCTAGTCCGGAAACTTCAATTAGTGCAAAATATGGCAGCCAGACTGGTTGCTGCTACACCTAGGGGTGCCCATATTGCACCAGTTTTAAAAGCACTCCACTGGCTGCCAATCAGTTTCCGGGTGAAGTATAAAGTGTTGGTTATTACCTTTAAAGCCCTACATGGTTTGGGTCCAGGCTACCTACGGGATCGCCTTCTCCCGTACAATCCACCCCGCACACTTAGGTCCTCTGGGAAGAATCTGCTTCAGTCAGCCAAAACTAGGCTGACAAGCATTACCCAGAGGACCTTCTCTTCTGCTGCTCCCAGATTATGGAATGGCCTGCCGGAGGAGATTCGTCAACTTGTCAGTCTTTTGGAATTTAAAAAAGCTGTAAAGACTGAACTCTTCCGGCAGGCCTATCCGGCGGAAATTTAGGATGCTTTTAAGATGTTTTTAAGATGTTTTAAGATGTTTTTAGGATGTTTTAAGATGTTTTAATAGTATGTATTGTGTTGTTTTAGTTTATGTATTTTATATTTTCTGTTGTTCCCCGCCTCAATCTAGATGGAGAGGCGGATAATAAATAAATTTATTATTATTATTATTATTATTATTATTATTATTATTATTATTATTATTATTATTATATAAAGCCCTAAACTTGAGACCAGGATACTTGAGAGAGCGCCTTCCCCCTCACCAGTGTGCCTGGTCACTGAGGCCATTGGATGAGATGCTCCTGGTCGTTCCGTATGGATGTGAGGCCTCTTTGGAGTCCACTCAGAGTTGAGCTTTCAGTGTACTGGCTCCCTCGCTATGGAACTCCCTGCCAGTTGATGTCAGGCAGGCACCAACATTGCTTTGTTTTTGGTATCTGCTAAAGACATTTTTATTTAATCAAGCTTTCCCTGAATGACCAGTCATAGTTTTATTGTGTAACTTGATTTTAAATGTTTTGTTTCTTTGGTATTTTGATTATTTTTTTGTTTTGTTTTGTTTTACTATTCACCGCTCAGGAGTTTCTTTTAGATATAGAGTGGTTTATAAAAATCTGTAAATAAATAAAATAAAATCTTCCTCTTTGTTTTTGTTTTTCTCATATTATTACTGGAACGTTGCTTTATTTTTCCTTCATTTGCCTCCAAAGTCTCCTGCCAACTTGATGAATGTCCAAAATGTCATTAAGGCTGAAATTCTGTATGCACTTACCTGGACATAAGCCTCATTGAACCCAGTGGGACTTGCATCTGAGTAGACATGCCTAGGAACTGTGCTGTAAAAGTCAGTTTGGACCAAATTCTAATGTGTATCCACAGAAAACCCACCAGCACCACTTCTCTCTCTGTACGCATGCCAGATTCTAGGGTTCATTGATTGTTTTGTTTTAATATCAGAGTTCCTGCATTATGTAACAAGTTGTTAGCTTCCCTGGCAAGTCCACAAATAGTGCATAAATACTGTCCTGAGTTGTCATTCAAACACATCAGCTACCTGAACAAATGGAACTTCATTTAGGCCAGTACTGTAGTAAGCTATCAAGACATTTATTTATTTATTTATTTATTTCTTATATTTATCAATCGCCCATCTGGCCGGTCACCTGGCCACCCTGGGCGATGTACAATTAAAATACAATAAAACAATACAATAAAATATAATAATAAATGTGTTTGTCACAGGCATTTCTTTCTGAGGATCTGTTCTTTTGCCTCTGGGCCTTAGGATCCGGTCTCCTCCATTTTCTGGCCATTTCCATTGCTTGGAGATTTTTTGATCCTGTGTTTTGATAGGGAATTCCAAACAGGAGATATATGCCAAATATCATATGCATAAAACAATTGGGTATATTTTCTAGAACTGCGTGGAAATGCTCTATTGAAATTCTCCACCCTATTTATGGGCAGAGCAATTAGGAGGAAAATGTTGCCAAATTTCTTTAGGGAGGGAAGAAATTTTCCAACAGTATCTCACAGGTATGGCTCGCCATTGGCAGGGATTGTAGCATAGTCTCCAACTGCCCCCAAAATGCTGGAACAGTCCCGAAAACCCTTAAGCCATCTCGGCTTCTCACTTTCTTATGCAGATTCCCAAATTCTCCCCTGCCTCCCACAAGCTGCTTTAAACCACTATTAAAGGGGCCATGGGCAAAATTGCAGCTAAGCTAAAACTTTTAGCTTAGCTGCAATTTTGCTGATGGCCCCTTTAAGAAACAGTAAGCAGTGAGGAAACAGACACCAGGGTGTGGGGGCACCAGCTGGCCTGGACCGACAGAGAGGTGAATGAAGGAATTTATCAGTGAGCCAGTGTGGCATAGTGCCTATGAACTGTGCTGTAAAAGTCAGTTTGGACCAAATTCTAATGTGTATCCAGCAACAGAAACAGAGTGTTGGACCGGGACTCAGGAGATCCGGGTTCTAGTCCCCGCTCAGCCATGACACTCACTGGGTGACTTTGGGCCAGTCACTGACTCTCAGCCTAACCTACCTCACAGGGTTGTTGTGAGGATAAAATGGAGAGGAGGAGGAGGAGGAGGATTATGTAAGCCACCTTGGGTTCCTTGCAGGAAAAAAGGCGGGGTATAAATATAATTAATAAATAAATGAATAAATAAATAAATATCACATGATTCCTATCTTTATATTGCCACAGATTTTATTTCCTAACAGAGTTGACTCTTTGCAGTGTCAGAAGGAAATGCAAGAAACTTCCCTTTCTCTCTGAAGTTCCATGTTTGGGGGTGTGGGGAGTGTGGGTAAGCTTCACCTGTTGAATTTGTGCCAATCCTGACAATTTTAAAACAAAAAGAAAGGGATTGCCCTGCAAGCACTGACCCCGCCCCATGAAAAACATCAGATATCAACAATTTAAGGGTTTAAGTAAGGTAAAAAAAAAATATTGCAAAAGCCACTGATAAAATATTATAAAATAATATATAATAATGTAATAATTATAATATATAAGATATTATATAATATAATTCTGGAAAAGTCATCTAGCACTGGCACTGCTGCTGCTACCTCTTCTTCTAGCAAGGAGCAGCATTTCAGAATTATCCCTCAGTTACACGATACTTCTCCACACAATGCATAATCAATTTGCTGCTGCAAATTCTATTTCCCACCCTTATTGTAGGGTATGCTCATACTGGCGTTTTCCATAAACAAGCAAAGAGCGCATGTTGTGTCCTCTTTGGGCTTGCTACCTTTGTGATGAGATCTTCTAAAACTAAAACTAAATCACTAAAACCCAAAGAACTGAATGTTAGATACTCCCGCTTGTGCTCCTGAGCTGTGTTCACACTTCTAAAGCTGATCTGCACACCTGTTCGTCACGTAGGGATGGATAAGAATTTTGTTTCAGTTTGGTTTTGATAAGATTTTATCAGTGTTCTCAAAGTTCTCCATATTCGGGTCAAAAAGAACAAGAGATTTTTTTAAAAAAATAATGAATGTGGGAGAAATAGAAACTGACAGATTGGTCCATCCAGGCCCAGGCCTTTCAGTGCTTCGCTCTTCGAAGTCTGGGTTTGAATCTGTGTGTATTCATCAACCACGTTGGTGCTGAATTCGGGTTGCCACCTCTTTCTTCTGACAGGCTCCTCATCTTTAACAGCAGCTACATCATGGCCCTCCCCATGCTGGGATAAACCATACCAGGGCCGGTGCTACCATTAGGCCAGCTAGGCGGCTGCCTAGGGTGCCGGGCTAAAGGGGGCGCCAGGAGCATAGGGCTGGAGGGAGGGCTTAAGTGGGGAGGGGGGGCGCTAAATATCTGATCTTGCCTAGGGCACCAAACTGCCTTGCACCTGCCCTGAACCGTACCTATTGCATTTGGCTGGTGCAGATGGGTGAGAATTTTGTTTTGGTTCATTTTTGATAAGAATTTACCCAAAAGTTGCAAAGCTCTTTGTATTTAGGAGAAAAAGAACTTGACAGGTTAAAAATTTGAATGCAGGAGAAGGCGAAGCTGACGGATTCACCATCCCACGGAATGAATGAATCATGTGTGCAGCGAAGCACGCAGACAAAAAGGAAGGAACCCTTCTCACCGTGTACCGTCCCGGCTGCCTCTTTGCCGAAGTATAGAAATTCTCCTGAATTGTTGCATCATGAAAGGTAATACATCCACTTACCCAGCCATCCCCTGTGGTTTCCTTTTACAGGCTGCTATGAGGTGAGTCATAAGTTCAAGAACTGTGTCAAGAGAAGGAGACCTGAGCAAGCTTTCAACATCCCCTCCTCCCAGTTGTTCTTTAGAAGTCACAGATACTTGGCTCCTGCTTCTTCAGTCATTTCCATGCAAACTTAGCAACACTGGCTGTCCCGAGGATCAGATTAACCACAGGAAGGAGGGGAAGGTTAATAATATGTGCAGTAAGACAAACACAATTTTTGTCAGAGCTTACGAAGAGATGGTGGTGATGATGATGGTCTGGAACACTGTTCTTCCGTGCTCTGCTCAAATATGTCTCGGGGCCAATTCACACAACCATCAGGCACATGGTGGCCACATGTAAACCACTTGAAAAGCTGGAGTCTGTTACCTTCTTCTTTCTTAGGGCCAAAACAGACATTACTTTAAATACATATCCAGCAACCACATTGTTCTTTTTTTTTTCTTTCATTTTTACTGTAGAGAAAGTGCCAGGGCCCCAATCTGGATCTTTAAAAGCCCCTAAGCCCCCTCCTCCCCGACACTAGGGCCCCAATCTGGATCAGCCCCTTTGTGTAGAGTAAGAAGGGGGGGAAACCACGTAGCTGCTAGATATGGATTCAAATGTCTGTTTTGGCCCTGAGCGGCCGCTAACACACAGCTGCTGCCACAGGCAGGATTCAGTGCGGGACATGCCATGGCAGCTGTCTTCTTTTTTCTTTCTGAGCGATTGCCAACACATGCACAAAGTTGAATACTGCATGTGGCACCATGGTCACACATGCACTCTATGAAAGAGACCTTGCCGACTTGCCCTCCTGAAATCCTCCCCCAAAGGACTCACTTCCACAGAGTAGATGAGCTCATCCTGATCCTGCTTTAAATAGCCTATCATTGCTGATACAGGCTTGGTCCAAGAGTGTCTCCTTTATGAAGGGCACTCCTTTATGAAGGGCACTTCGTACAACCTGTGGCTCACACTGGGCGGTTGTGACGCCTCGCCTCATTTAAAGTCTCATGAGACTTTAATGGTTTGGCCACCAGTTGGAAGGGACTGGGTGCTGTCCCACATGGGCTGGGTCTGCTGCAAGTGCCTCCACCCCACTGAGTCTCGGTATGCGCTCCTCTCCCACACATGCATGGGTAGCTAAAGAAAAAAACATTGTAGAAGTATTGTGCTTATTTAGCTCCCCTGAAAGCTGTCAATATCTACATTTTAAAAAATAATCTAAATGACAAATACTAAACTCACTGGTCTAAAAAGGATGGATAGATAGATATAGGTGAACTCCCTTTGGCTCAGATTTCAATTGGACTTGACAGACTAAGCTATTCCCCCAGACACACACCCAATGGAAGATGCTTTGGTTTATTCCAAGCCCCATTCTGAAATTTGGACCCCCTCCTACTTCCAGGGAAAACACTGGGGGCCTCCCTTACATACTTCCCATGCCCTCCCCAGGGAGTCCCTGTATCCTGCCCCATCCTACCCTTCCCTTACCACTTACCTGGCCTAGTGGCAGTGGAAGCAGTGGCAGTAGGAAGGTCTTGCTAGAGGCCTCCATTCCTCCATGGGGTCTTGAAAGCTGTAATAGAAGTGTCCCAGGTGCAAGGGACCCTGGGAAATGTAATTAAACTAGGGTGCCCAAGTCAGTCTAGATGCCAGGTGCCCTGGAAACTAGAAGTCCCAGGGCTCCATGGACCTAGTATGCCACTGCCCAAACAGACAGACCAGTCGTCAAGCCAATAGCCCATCTACCCCTGTACTACCACAGCAGTTCTGCAGGGTCCCAGCCCTGCTTGGTGTGATACTTTAAACTGGAATTGGATAAGACAGACCTTCAAATAGGGGATGGTCCTCTGTCAGCTCTTCAAATCGAGGACTGTCTTCTGTAAAAGAGGACCCATGGCCACTCTACAGAGATGCTCACTGAGGATGATCTCTTTTTTCACCCTCACACTGGGTGAGGAACATACAGGCACTAGAATAGGCAAGGGATTTGCAAGTCAGGATTAAAGGCCCTTTGAAGTTCTGGGGTTCCAGGGAGTTCCCCTAATGCATGCATGCCTTTGGCTAACCTTGGGCCTGTGGACTTTGCCTTTCACCTTCATGAGCAAGAGACTAATTCACTCAGCCATTTAAAACATAAGGATAATTATAAGGAAGCTGCCGTGCCTTGGGCAGTGTTGCAGGCCAACCGCACTGGCTTCCCCCATGTGTACACATGTGCTCTGTAAAATGACCTAGGATGTACAACTTTCCGGACATGTTGCATCAGGTTATGCAAAGTTCAGTTGCATCACCTATTTATAATAATTGCACAATTTTATCCCGGAGCCTGACGCAATGCCAAACTATGCATTCATCCATAAAGTCTTCATAAAGCAAGAATCATGGGACTGGAAGACTCACCACATTTCGTGGAGAGGGATCTCAGATCCCCTGGGGAGATTCTCAAAGACAGCGACCTCTACAGGCAACCTGGAGAAAGTGGCTTGTTTCTGAATTACTGACAAGCATCTGTCACAGTCACCTTTAGTATAGGATACCCTGTCTAAAGGTAGAAAGTCAGGATAAATGATCCATTGGCTCCAATCCATCTTTATTCTTGTCTGATGTTATCAAAAACAGCCCAAGGATGGTAGAATAGCACCCAGGCAACAGACTGACAAGGGGTGTAAGAGGTGTTCCTATATCAGTCCTTCTGTTCGAAAGCCTGAATCCTTGTGGGCAAATCCACCTACCAACACATTCCTGGGGAGTGTTCCCAGGTGGGAAAGCCCCTGGGAACTCCTCAGCATATTTTTATACGGGGCATTTTCACAACAGATCATAGGCCATTCCAGACTTTGTTTCTCATCTAGGAACAGACCACCACTATCTTTTTTAATTGAGGGCTTCTCTACACAAGGCATTTACTGTGCATGTGTGATTCTTCACTCACGGTAGTTTGCGGGTGCTTTTACACAACATCGTCATCCTCCAGGACCTCTCCCGGGCTTTCCAAGCATTTCTGTGGCTTTTTTTTAGTCAGGAAAGTGTGGTATTATCTGGAAATGAACCACAATGAAAAGCTCATGCATTTTTGCAGTTCCGCTCTACCAGAGCGCCTCCTTGTGGCTGTGTAATAGAATGGATAGAAAGGCAAAGAAAGAAGAAGAAAATCAGGGGGGGGAAACACATTTAAAGGAGCCAATCTTAATTCCACAAAGAATCCAGAAGCAGAAGCCTTGGTAAAGTGGCAGGTTAAAAGCTTCCTGTAGAGAAGCCCCATGTGGCCTTGTAGCTCATTGGCCCAAAATAGAGTTACTGTTAGCACACAACTCTGCTTTATGTTATAGATGTGCAGGCTGGTAGCCATCACAGCAAGGTGGTCACTTAGGCATCGCCAATAAAGACAGCAAAAGAGGACACCAATTTGCATAACATTTGCATATGCAATTTATATGTATAGATGCAAATCTAGAAATAATTACTATAATTTAAATAGAAATGCAATACATCTGGCCATAGTGACCTAGTCTGTGACCTAGTGAGCCATGTGCCTGCTCAGTCAGCTGCTGGCAGGAATCCAGCTGTGCTTCCACAGAGGTGCAATTTCTGTGAAACAGTGCCTCCACCTATGTGCTGTATGGGTAACATCTGCCTGTGTGGGTCCTATGAGGCTTAGTTGGAATAAAACCTGCAAGGATTTGAATTAAACAACCTTTCTTTAGTTAGAACCACAGTTCTACATAAAACAATACAGCAGTTGGCCACACGCAACTAGATATATAAGTAATCTGTTAACACAAGAACAAAGCAAACAATAGTCCTCCTCCTGAGTCCAAAGAGAAAGAGGTAAGTCGTGATAGGAAAACGTTTTAGTTAGCCTCTCCAGCATTCCTCTGATTCACCAAGGTGCTGGCCACTTCTCTTGCTCCTCTGCAGGTAGCTTTAGTCCCAAAGCAACAGCACAACAGCAAACGGCAACTTATACATTGCAGTAGGAAGGTCATCGGCCTGCAATAACAATGCAAGTATAACAAATACCAGAGAGATAGCAAAAATTGATTCTCCATCCCCTTGCACATTGACCATACATATATATCAGTTCAATTTACCTTACAGTCACAAGGTGATAAGAGCTCATAATGATTATTCAGCTCTCATTCAGAACAAGCTGACTGTTTCCTCCCTACTCTCTCCTGAATGAAGGCTTTGCCCCTACTGTTCATGGGGGTTACATGTGCACAGCCACTATGATACCCATGACTGCACCAGCTCCAAAAAGTGTCACCGCCATTGCCAAAATGATGGCAGTTTCCATGCGCAGCATCCATGTGAGTGTTGTGAACCGCCCAGAGAGCTTCGGCTGTGGGGCGGTATATAAATGAAATAAATGAAATGAAATGAAATGTGCAGGTGCTGGCTCACATAAGTGATGCCTTGACCCAAGCATGGCCTAGCTGTGCCAGCAGACCCGCATGAATAATAGAATCACAGAATCATGGAAAAGTAGAGTGGGAAGGGTCCTACGAGGCCATCAAGTCCAACCCCCTGCGCAACGCAGGAATCCAAGTCAAAGCATCCCTGACAGATGGCTGTCCAGCTGCACCCTGAATGCCTCCAGAGTGGGAGAGCCCACCACCTCCCTAGGTAGTTGGTTCCATTGTCTTATTGCTCTGACAGTCAGGAAATTTTTCCTGATGTTTAGGCAGAATCTGGGTTCCTGTAACTTGAGCCCATTATTCCGTGTCCTGCAAACTGGGATGATCTAGAAGAGATCCTGGCCCTCCTCTTTGTGACAAGTGACAACCCTTCAAGTACTGGAAGAGCGCAATCATATCTCCCCTCAGTCTCCTCTTCTGAAAGCTAAGCATGCCCAGTTCTTTCAGTCTCTCCTCATACGGCCTTGTTTTCAGTCCCTTTTAGCATCTTTGTTGCCTTCCTCTGAACCCTCTCCAGTTTGTCTACATCCTTCTTAAAGTGAGGCACTTAGTCGAAAGCTTTGCTGGTCCAGATATATTATGTCCACAGCATTCCCACAGTCTACAAGGGAGGGTACCAACCTGATCAAAAAATGAGATCAGATTAATCTGGCAGGATTTGTTCTTGACAAATCCATGTTGGCTTCTAGTAATCACTGCATTGTTTTCAAGGTGCTTGTAGACTGACTTCTTTATAATCTGCTCCAAAATTTTCCCAGGGATTGATGTCAGACTGACTGGCCTATAGTTCCCAGATTCCTCCTTCTTGCCCTTTTTGAAGATGGGAACAACATTTGCGCTCCTCCAGTCATCTGGCACTTCACCTGTCCTCCATGATTTCTCAAAGATAATAGACAGTGGTTCTGAGAGTTCTTCTGCCAGTTCCTTTATTACTCTAGGATGCAGCTCGTCAGGCCCTGGAGATTTAAACTCGTTCAGAGTAATCAGGTGCTCCTTGACCATTTGCCTATCAATCTCAAGCTGCAATCCTGCCCCTTCAGTCTGCACTTCAGGTTTGCCAGCGGGGTCATAGACCCTCTTTTGGGAGAAGACCAAACCGAAGTAGGAATTGAACATTTCTGCCTTTTCTTTGTTTTCTGTTATCAATTTGCCATCCTCATTGCGTAGTTGAACCACCATTTCTTTCCTCTGTCTTTTACTATGCATGTATCTGAAGAAAGCTTTCTTGTTTTTAGCATCCCTCGCTAACCTTAGCTCATTCTCAGCTTTAGCCTTCCTGACACTATTCCTGCAGTTCTGTGCTACCTGCCTGTACTCTTCCCTTGTAGCCTGTCCTTCCTTCCACTTCCTATACGTGTCCTTTTTTGTTTTCAGGTCATCTCTGAGTTTTTTGTGAAGCCACGTTGGCTTCTTCTGTTGCCCTCTGCCTTTTTTCTTTGTGGGAATTGTTTGCAATTGTGCCTTTAGAATTTCCTTTTTCCAAAACTCCCACCCATCCTGGGCTCCTTTTCTCATTAGAGTCGCTTGCCATGGGACCTTACTTATCATTGTTCTGAGTCTATTAAAATTGCCTTTCCTCCAGGGTATGCGTTGGCTACACTCAGCTTTTGCTTCCTTTAGAATCAAGAACTCAAGTATAACATGGTCACTTTCCCCCAGAGTTCCCGAAACTGCCACTTTATCCACTAACTCGTCTCTGTTGGTTAGAATCAGGTCAAGGATAGCTGATCCTCTAGTTCTTTCTCCACTTTCTGTAGGAGGAAGTTATCAGCAACACAAGTCAGGAATTTCTTGGAGGGGCCATGTTTGGCAGAATTTGTCTCCCAATAGATATCGGGGAAATTGAAGTCCCCCATCACTACTATATCATGCCTCCTTGAAACAAAGGCAATTTGCTTTTCAAGTTTCATCCTCGTCTTCTCCTTGATTGGGTGGTCGGTAGTAGACTCCATCCGCCATGTTCATTTTATTCTTTGTCCCATTTATTTTAATCCAGATGCTCTCAATGGGGCTGCCAAGCTCATCTTCCTGTATCTCTGTGCAGCGATACGTATTTTTAACATACATCGCAACTCCACCTCCCTTTCTGTTGCTTCTGTTCTTTTTGAACAAGTTGGTATATCCTTCAATTGCTGTATTCCAGCCATGGGAGTCATCCCACCAAGTTTCAGTTATACCTATCAAGTCATATTTGCCCTCATGTATTAAGAGTTCAAGTTCATTCTGTTTGTTGCCCATACTCTGGGCATTAGTACAGAGACATCGAAGACTATGTGCTTTATAGTCTGACTTTCTCCCTACATTTTGTAGTAGACTATCATTGGGCACCATTGGAGCTGTTCTCTCCGTTGTTACCCTTCTTCCATTGGTACCCCCGAGTTTATGTCTCCCTCCCCTGTTGGATTCAGTTTAAAGCCCTCCTGATGAAGTTCCTCATGCTGTGGCCAAACACATACTTCCCAGTTCTTGTGAGGTGCACCCCATCCTTTACCAGCAGTCCATCTTCCAGGAAGTGTAGCCCATGGTCCCAGAATCCAAATCTCTCACATCGGCACCACCTTCGTAGCATGCTTGTGAGGCCATCGTGTGGAGGCCTCCGTGTCATATGAACTGACCCTAGACTTAGCCATGGATATGGGTGAAATGGTCTGGTCTAGAGCTGCTTGTTCCTGCCCACTTGTTTTATCGCTTGTTCACATACACTGGAGAGCCAGTGTGGTGTAGTGGTTAGAGAGTTGAACTGGGACTTGGGAGATCCAATTTCTATTTCCCATTCAGCCCTGAAACTCACTGGGTGACTTTGGGCCAGTCATGGACTCTCCTCAGCCCAACTTGCCTCACAAGGATAAAATGGAGAAAAGGATCATATGAGCCGCCTTCAGCCTTGGGTCCCTTGCAAGAAGAAAAAAGGTGGAATATATATGTAATAATAAATTTAAAAATATAAATTAAAAATGTTGATCCAATTTAAACAGGATCTTTGTCAAGGCACCCTTACAGTCTAAACCCCAGTATTATTATCCGCGCTCTTCTCCCTATCATGGCTTGTTTTATTTTACTGTACTGTACATTGTTTGTAGATTATATGACTCCAAAATGGATGCCATGATGGACCTATACCATTATGGTCCCAGTAACAGATACTGACGTTACTTTCCTTTTTAGATAGGGTGCATATTTCCCTCCTCCAATCATCTGTAACTTGCTTGGACTCTCAGTGTTAATTAACATCTCTGAAATTTCATCAGATAATTCCTTTAGCACCTTGTGATGTATGTCATCAGCTGCCATCGACTTCAAAGTGCATATCATCAGGTGCCACTGACTCCTGAATTATTCATAATAACAAAATATTCTTTTCTTTCTTCTTTTCTCCTTACTTGCATCACATCCTTCCTTTTGTTTATACCAATTATGGTAACCATCATTAATTTCCTGTCGAACGAGGCACTGTCGACACTGACAGATCCTTCTTTCACTGTGGCATTATGCAAGCCTTCCGAGCCTCACGTAATTAGAATCATGTGAGGAGAGAGCAGGGATGTGCTGGCTGTCCCAGGAGCTCAGGCTCACCGCCCTCCATGTGTTGGAGGGCAAAGGTCTGTACTTGAATAAGGTCCCCACACTACCGAAGTCCCTGACTGTGTCGAGCAGGGCTCCCCGACCTTTTTGCCTAAGAGGGCACATTTAGAATTTTGAGAAAGTGTTGTGGGCTCTCTCAAAAAATGGCTGCCTTAGGGGACCAGCCCATTCATAAAGGGCTTCCCTACACGAGGCATTTATAGTGCACTCATGATTCCTCACGCATGGAAGTTTGTGGGTGCTTTACATGACATCATCAGCCTCCAGGGCCTCTCCTGGGCTTTCCAAGCATTCCCACAGCTTTTTTTAGAAAGTCTGGTATTATCTGAGAATGGCAGAATAAACTGGAATGAAGAGCTCATGTATTTTCACAATTCCACCATATTCAGCACCACCTTGTGGTTGTGTAATGGAACATATAGAAAAGCAGGGGGGGGGAACCCAGGGGGGGAACGCTTGTAAATGAGCCAATCTTAATCCCACAAAGAATCCAGAAGCAGAAGCCTCAGTAAAGTGGCAGGTTAAAAGCCTCATGCAGAGAAGCCCAAAATGGTTGTCATGTTGGTCATGGCCAGTCACAAAGCACTCATTTCCCAGAAGGCAAACTGGTGAGACCAAAAGCAAAGTAACTTGTCCAAGAACCCATGTACAAGGCAGAGGTGGAGTCTGAGCTCCAAAACACAAAACCATTGTTTTGAACCCAAATAAAGATGGCGCTGCAGGGCAAAACTTTGCTTTGCAGCATGCCAGCATCCCAGTCATTTTTTTTAAATTAAAAAATAATAATCTTAAGAAATAAAATAAAAACCAGGAGAGCACTAACAGGTGTCCATGCAGATTCCAGGGGTTCATGCTGGAGATCCCAGGTGTAGGGAAACTGTGACTCTCCAGATGTTGCTGGACTCCAGCTTCCATCAGCCCCAATCAGCAATGCCAATGGTCAGAGGTGATGGAAACTGTAGTCCAGCAACATCTGTAGGGTCACAGGTTCCTCACCCCAGTGAAGGGTTCTAAATCTACACAATTATAGCAGGCTTGCCACTGCAAATCTTCTCCAGAGCATGGAGGGCAGTGGGGTCAGGCAATGGGGACACAAGGGAGACATGGGTCCAGCAAGCACATCCCCCCCCCCCATGCTCCCCTTCATCGTTGAGTACAGGAACAACTGAACAGGGCTAAAGTCTTCTATTAGCACACAGTTCATCTCTTCTGTTGAGCACAGAACTTGTAGGTTTGTTCTTTCACTTTCAGCGGATTTCCCGAGCCATTTGTCGCACATGGCAGCTTTTTGAGAATCTAAAATGTGGAGATCCACTTCCTTCCTGTGTCCTTGATGCAGACCACACCTCCATGCCTCACTCCTTGGCTCATAAATATGGCTGCCTTTCAAAGTGTAAATTTGTGCCTTCAGGAATTGCAGGAAATATGTATTTTACTATAAGTGCATGGTAAAATACTTGCTGTTGGTGCATGCCATGACATCTCATTGAAGCCATAGTCTTACCATTCAGTGACAGCATATGAAGGCAGAAAGCTGCCCTATACTGAGTGCAGACCACTGGTCCATTTAGCCCAGCAACAGCTTTCCAGGGTCTCTCAGCATCACCTGCTACCTGATCTTTTTAAGCTGGAGGTGTCAGGGGATGAACTGGAGATTTTTGCATGCAAAGCATATGTTCTGCCACTGACCTATGGCCCCCGAACTTGGTTCACTTGAGATAAAAGTATATCTATTTGCTTCTGTCAAATGGAGGAAGCTCTGATATACGTGCCATCACTTCGCACCGCTACTCCTAGTTCTATTACATTATCTCGAACACGCAGAGAGAAACTAATCATCTGCACAATGATTGTAACTGTATTGTGATGCATGGAGTCTTAATTTCCAGTACAGACCATGGTGTTGTCAAGAGAATCACCACGGACAGAATCTCAGCTATTGTTTTTAAACATGTGACCCCAGTGTGCTGAACAAAAATGCCCCCACCCCAATTTGATGCCTGTTTTTAGGTTTCTAAAGTTTTTTCTTTCTTTTTTTCTTTCTTCCCCCCCAAATCTGCTGAGACCTGCCTCTTGCATGTGGATGTTGCCATTTTGGCTAAATAAGGATCCACACTTGGAAAATGTGTTTGCTATTAGTCTTTAGGATCAGAGCAAGTAAACATTCTAGAACCCTGCGATGTGGGACTTCGCTAATCTCCAAAACTTCCTGTGCCTTCTTCTGACAAGCCTTCCTTTCCCCCCCACTCTGGGTTCTCCACACCCAGGCAGCAACAAATAAAGTGCAGAGATGTGTGGATGTTGCACTAAAAATTAAAAAATAAAATGAAATGTGCACCTAGGTAACCCAGTGGTTACACCAAGGAATCTCAGTACTGCAACCTCTATCATTATATTAATTATGCATATTTGCTTGCATATATTTGCTTTTTTCTAAAATTTATTCTCTTTCTGTTAGCAATAAGAGGGGGAGGCAAATAACTGTACAGCGCTCAAAGCCTCCTTGCTCCCTCCCTCCCTCCCTGCACACATACACAACAGCAACAACTAGAAACCCTGCTCAACAGCATTTTCAACTTTGGTTTCTCCAGGCTTTGCCTACACAACTTGCAATTGACCTTCGCAGCATTGAGGGCTAGAACCTTGTCCTTTAAATATATATATATATATAGGCAGGACTCTGAATTCTATGCCCAAACTCCTCCCTTGTATGATTTCATTGCAGAATCTCAAGATACACACAAGACTGCCTAATTCCCATTCACCGATCTCCTACAGAAGATCCAATGTCTGCAACAACAACAAAAAACCCAACCAACAACAAACCTTGTAATCAGAACATGTTATGAAAGTGTGACATAAATATGCATGTCTGCATTTTGCATAATGTATTCTGACTGTAGAAAATACGTTTTCTGGCTTCAATTGGTATCTTTTTCAGGAGTCTCTCTGTCTAGCTGCATAGCAGATACCTAACAGGAGTCCATTGCTGTAACCTGGCCCTAAATCAGCTGCACTAAAGCAGTCAGGGCTTTTTTCTTCTTTTTTGAAAAGGAGAGTAAGTAGCCTAAGGCCAGCGACGAGGCAGAGCATGATTGACTTATGGTGCTTGTGTTAACTGGGAAGTGAGCTGGAAGCCAGTCAGACAGTGGCAACATGTTTAGCATATGAGGGCAGCCTAAGTTGCAAGGATGGCACCGGCATTTTGTCAGAGATACAATGACCTCTACTGGCTGTCTGCAAAGTGGTGTGCGCGCTTAGTCTTATGAGTAATTTGTTCTCTCAGTCCCTTTGAGCAGCGTTTCTCCAACCCAGCACCCTCCAGATGTTTGGGACTACAACTCCCATCGTCCCCAGTAGTGTGGCCATCGGTCTGCTGGCTGGGGTGGCGGGTCTTGGAATCTAACACATCTGGCGGCCACTAGGGTGGGGGAGGCAGCTTTTGGGCATCTGGTAAGGAAAAGAGCAACCTGCTGTAGGACTTTCAGACATGCTCCACATCTTTTGGGTCATGTCTTTGTGAAAGGATTGCTACTGTGAGGGACAGTTGTCTTTTCCATTCAAGAAAACATGGCCATAAATGCATATCTCCTTTTCCCATCCATTAGAATGAACAAAGGCTCCTCTACAAAAGCTCCATGATCCATCCTGATGTGGCTCGTTAATCATTGTGGTTTAAACTAACATTTTTTAAAGATATGGCACCCCAGGAAGAGACAGTATTTGGACAGGAGACCTACTAAGCTGGCTGGCTTTCTGTGGGAAATGATTTGGGATCAATAGTTTTACAAACTCTGATGGCATATTATTCCAAAGTCCTTGTAAATCCAAAGGACACTTCCGTGGGATTTTGGAAGGCATTGCTTTTGTGGTCAAATGTTAAACATAATGTCATGTCTGTGAACATTAAAGTTCTACAAGGAACATTTCCCAAGAACTTATGGCGGAAGATGTCAAGAATGTAGGTCAGCTTTGCCCCACCTGGTAGCCTCCAGATGTGTTGGACAGCCATTCCCATAATTCCCGTGCGAATGATGGGAGCGGCTGTCCAACACATCTGGAGGGCACCAGGTTGAGGAAGGCTATGTAGGTCTTTACAAGTTGGCCTGCAGAAACCCAACTTCCTGTCTCCTGCATGCAAGCCCTACGTCACCAACACCTGGCATTCTGGGGCATCTGTCAAGGCCCACACACCTTGACAGACCACTGGGGTTGATGCCTTGCCCCCCAGCTCAGCTCCTCATCTATTACAGCGCCACTCCCACCACTAGCTAAGCCCACTCACTCTCTCAGGGTAAGTCCATGTAGCAGCAGACACCGGGGGATACCAAGGGCAGCTTATGCAGAACCCCGCAAAGCCTGGAGCTGGGCCTGTCTGCTTGGTTAACTCAGCACTTCAGTGATTTCTGCCCTGCCTGTGACATTGAGAGGTGCATGGCACAGGGATCTTTGTCATCACGTTCAGAATCTCTATGCCCCCGTTCGATGTTCCTGGTATCTACAGGTGGGGACATGAAGACCCTCAACGTGATAAACACACACCAAGGGGATCAGCATTCACCAAGGGGAGGCTGTTTGGGGCAGCATCTCCACAATACTGCATGCAATCCCTCTCTGAGACAAAGAGAGGGAACTCAGCTAGGTCCAGCCAGGTTCCAAGACAATCTTTCACCCTTGGGATATAGAACTGGAAATGCTAACAATGGGTTGGATCCAAGCTCTGCCTTCCGCAAGAGGAACGGACCCTCCGCAAGAGGAAGGGCTCTGCTCACAGAATGTCCCTCCACCCAATTTTTTTTGTATGCCCCTCCCCCCGACACACACCACAGCTCACCCCATTCAGCAGGATCTCCTGACTCTCTGTGGAGCATTTTCAGGGGACTGGAGGAGCTGCCATGGGAAGGAGGGGGTGGGGTGAGCGGCTTACAAAGATCAATAATAAGGCATTCCGTGCCCTCCAACTTACAATCTAAAAGACACAGCACGGAAGGAAAAGGGGTTGGAGGGAAGGAGGAAGAAAGCAGCAAACCTGGGCACTAGTTCTTTGAGCTTTGCTGAACGAGGCATTAATTGTGCGCTCCTGATTTCTCACTCACGGTAGTTTATGGGTGCTTAGATGATGTTGTCATCCCCCAGGGCCTCTCCTGTGCTTTCCCAGCACTTTTGTGTGTGTTTTGTTTCATTGTTTTCTCTTTTTTGATTGGGGTAAGTCTAGTATTTGGGGGAATGGCGGAATGAAATGCTAGTGTAGTTGTGCAATTCCACTATAAGTGCCACCTAGAGGTTATGTAGTGGAACATCTAGAAAGGCAGAGAAGGGGGGGGGGGAACCCAGGGGAAAAAACATGTATAGAAGATCTGATCTTAATCCCAGAAAAATTCCAGAAGCAGAAGCCACAGTAAAGTGGCAGGTTAAAAACCTCATCTAGAAAAGCCCTTCATTTCAAAGTTCTTATATGTGTCCTTTCAACAGGGAGGAGGGAAAGAAACTACCTTCAGTTCTTCTCTGATGGAGGGGGCCAGGTTTGTCTCCCCCTTGCCATGGTGTTCTTCCTGGGAAGCAGCGGGAGCAGCTTCTCAATGGCCCTTGGTCCCCTGGCTGATCACAGAGGCCAGCATCAGCATGTGGTGCCCTTCAGGTCTGCAGACCCAGGCCAACCACAGATTCCATTCTCTACGCGCTTTTCTACGTGAGGCATTTGTTGTGCACTCATCGTTCCCTACACATGGTTGTTTACGGGTTCTTTAGACGATGATGTGACCCTTCAGTTTCACTTCTGTTTCTAAACAGCGCTATCCACAAGTTGTTTTTTTTAGAGCAGGGGAAATGAGGTATTCTTTCTGATTGGGGAAAGAAAGCACGATTTCCTGTTGTGTATTTGCATTATTCCACTATAGCACAGTGCCACCTAGAGGTTATATATCAGAAAAGCAGGAAAGGAAATGCTCCTCATGGGGTGCTCAAATCTCAATTCTGTGACTAAACCAAAAGTCGATACAGCAGATTAACAGCCTCGTGTAGAAAAGCCCTAAATAGGATCCGCACCAGGATGCACAAACATTGTGTGGTGGTTCTATTACAAAAAATATGTCCTGAAATGAAAGCCTAGAGAGAAAACCCATAATGCCTGGGGGGAGGGAGGGATGTTGACCGTGATAGATTATGACACTAAGAAAACAAATCAATAGTGCTCTCCAAGTTACAAATGCAAAGCCCTGAGAGTGGGAAAGAAACATGAAAGAACCAGTGATAGGGTTTGGGCCAGGAGGCTGAAAGGCAAATTACGGAGAGACAGAACAAGGAAAGGAGCCATCATCGCCTTCAGAGAGGCCTGCACGGCTGATTCCCCTGGGCCTACGCTCATGGCTGGAAACTACACTTTTGTGTCCTGATAAATATTTTGGAAACTTATTTTTACATCTGTGCTTTTCTATTTGACATATGTTTAGCCTTGCTTGATGCAAATGTGGTTTATACAAGTGGAGGCTGTCAAAGTTTCCCACACCAAGAGAAGTCTGCTTTGCTTGTCCTATAAAGGGTATCTGAAAGGCCAGATGAGCCTGTCCGCCAGCTGAGATTTCCATCAGAGCAGGGTTGGTTCTCCCATTAGGCAGAGTGAGGCAGCTGCCTCAGGCGACAGGTTCTGGAGGGCAGGGAGCCAGTCCACTACCATGTCTCCTGAACCCCCAAGATGGCCTGCCCTGCTGAAGACCACCTCCATGAAGGTTCTTCCTCCTTCAGCTGTCACCACCAGCAGCCATTCCGGCAGGCTGTAACAGAGGGAGATTTAGCCCTGCTAAAAGACTACTTCATTTCCCGCCCCTCTTCCCTACCCATCCCTGTTTCCTTGTATATTGTGACTTCTTAGAGTGTAAGCCTGCAAGCAGGGCTCAGTTTGTTTCACTGATTGTTCATAAGCTGCTAAGGGGGATAAAAAAATACTTTTTTAAAAAAATTAAGTTTTATTGATTTTTTTCCAGTCATACAACTAATAACAAAATAAAAAGAAATACAACATAAACATTGTGCACCCCCCACCTCTTGGGACCGAGTTATATTTCCCAAAAAATATCAGATCTTATTCTATATTCCAAAAATGTAACAAATCTTGACAAAGTTTGTTCCCCTTCCCCGTCACCAACACATAATCCAGAAATTTACCCCAAATGGTCACAAAAGTGTTTTTCTCCAATTGTCCTTTTTGGCATTTGATATTGCAAGTTAATTTATCGTTTAGCGCGATATCCCATACCTCTTTATACCACTCGGTAATTGAAAATACATTAAATAATAAATAAATAAATAAATATTAGATTAAAAGGCTAGTGGGGAAGCAGCCGGTATTGAGGAAAGATTAATCCTTTCTCTGTGGATGGCAGTCTTGCCAAAAATAGCACCCCCAAAGCCATTGCCAGCCCCATCCCAGCATGCCACAGTCCTGGTCCTGACCCCCCCTACCCCTGGCGCAGCTGCTATTTAAAGAACAAACGCATGTGTGCTAAATGTTTACACGTGTTTAACATCATGTGGCCCTCAGCCCCGTCTTGTTGTCTTTCCAATCCACTAGCAGCTCTTCGGTGCTTGTACAGAATAGCAAACAAGTAACAGTGTTACACTCTCATTTATAATAAAGTTCCTAGCAATGACACTGTACAGCAGTAATAATGACAACTCATAAATCCTAGAATGTAATGCCAGAAGGGACGGTTTTCATCGTCTTATCTTTTACACAGCTCAGGCCAATAGGCTTCAGTCAATATTATTTATTGATATGTCCTTGAAGCAAAGTTCCCCTTTTCCCTTTGGATTTTAGCTTTTTGGATAGGTTTGTGGAGGAATTTTTGAAGTCTTTCTACTCCTGTCTGAGTAGCTGAATTGATTTTCTACTCAGTTCTAAGAAAACGCTATCTGACTAAAAAATCCCTTTCTCAGTCACTAAGAATTTGTCTGCCTGTTTCCACTCCTGCCTCACTTTTACAGATACTCCAGCTGAATTCGCTGAACTTGTATGTTAGTTCAGAAATCTAACTTGGTTCCCTTAACCCCGGAGTGAGGGGTCTTTGGCCCTCTGGGTGTTGATGAGCTACTCATCAAAGAACCCATCATTCCTCGCTCTTGGCCAAGCTGGCTGGGGATAATAGGAATTCATCTCCTCCAGCCACATCTGGAGAGCTGCAAACTTCCTAGCCCTGCCTTAACCGTTGCTGTCCACAGGAGTTCTCAAAGAGGCTAAAGTTAGTTTCAGATGACAGCAGGGCACCTAAAAGAGTAGTTTTAAAATGGAAGGGGGGAGGGGAAGAAGAACCACGATTACATTAAAGGGGGAAATGTGAAAGACAATATCACTTAATATGCAGCTTCAGTTTCCCAGGCAACTGCATGGGTGTTGTATCTTTTATGATGACCCTGCCTGCATCATTGACCTAAGCCTCCCGCAGGGGAGAACTAGAAGGGTTTGGGGAAATTGTTTTTTTGTATTTATAAAATGATGTGATACGTGCAAAAAGTCAATGCAGCATCCAAGCTGCGATAAAGAAAAGCCTCCACGTAGACTCTGAATTGCTCACTCTGGCTGCGAATCATCAGCCTTAGTACTAATAACAACAAAAGAATATTAGAACGGGTTCCTGCGGTGTGTTTATTGCCTAAGCTGCTTATTTCCCCTTAGCCCAATGTGATGCACACACATCACCATATTGGTGAAGGTACTATACTAGAGAAAAGGGAGTGGTTTTCGGTGGCCTGGGCCTTGTGACATATATCCAGCGCTGAGATTATGTCAGACGCGTGCACGGCGGCACTGTTCAGAAGTTACTCTGAATGTGTCTAGAGGGGGGAGCGGGGCTGCGTGCACTCCGGCCTGCTGGGCCTGCACAGACAAGGCGATGTCTGGAAAATCCTACAGGCGCGCAAACTGAGCTTGCGTTGGCTCTGTCTACACAGTCAGGGGGACCCTTGAGCAGAATGAGCCACATGATCTGGGACCCTTGCATTTTGGTCATTAAGAGCCACAGGGAGCCTGATCTGGATTTGGACCACGGTGCTGGGGAGGGATTAACCCATTTCACACACACACACACACTGTTTTCCCCAGGAAAATCTGCCCCATACGCACACTGTGATTTCCTCTGTTAGAGAAACTTACGGACGTAGCTTATAAATAATGTATTTTCCCTAACAAAGCAAAAAGCATCTTGGGGGGGGGGGGGACATTGGGGAAATGGTGTGGAAGGCAGAAAGGGTTAAACTTCCCTCACCCAGCACCATGGTCCCAATCTGGATCAGGCCCTCCCACAGCTTCTATTGGCCAAATTTTAAATAGCTGGGGCACTGAATCACAGTGGATCTCGGACATCTCTTTCAGCTTGACATTCAGCTGAACAGCAGTTTGAGGGCCAAGTTGTGATCATTATCATGTTTCATTTGGTGCCTGGCACTACTTAGGATTTTCTGATTGTCTCTTCCTAATAAACAACTTGACAGTATTAAGGGAAGACAGTTAGAATTAATGCCTGTTGGTTTCTCCCTGTTGAATCAGCATTCAGAATATCTGAAAGAATGGAAGCCCAGTGAGTTTCCAGCAAAGACCTCTCTAAGGATTAATGGGGATTCTTCATTGCAGAGAGATGATAAGAGAACCCGGGGCAGTTGGCTCCTCCCTAGCTAGTCCCTCAGGACTCACCTCATCTGTCAGGCACAGTAAATCGATAGTGTGCTGCTCCCTGAAGGACAACCCAGCCGCCAAATTCCCTCCTCCCTCGCTTCCCTTAGATCAGGAGTAACTCTGCTGCAGGCCTGGCTTAGGAGCACTCCCAGGGAGCTATATATAGCCTTGCAAATCAGTAAGTTAAGTCAGGGATGGACAGGCGACAAAGGGGGGATCAACTGGTAGAACTCTGGGTGATTTGCAGTAGATCATCAAGGATTTTTTACTCCCAATTGTTCAACAATATCAACAACTCTCTCTCTCTCTCTCTCTCTCACACACACACACACACACACACTTCTCCTGAAAAGAAGAAAACATAGGGGGTAACCAGGAATGGATTTTTATGTGAAAGGAAAGGACTGTGAGTACTGAATCACAGGCCTGTGGCTTATGCTGGCTCAGCTTGTCTGAGTGTGGAAAGCTAAGCAGGGTCAGGCCTGGTTATTACTTGGATGGGAGACCCCTCCTCTAGTTTCCTGCATTGAGCAGGGGGTTGGACTCGATAGCCTTGTAGGCTCCTTCCAACTCTATGATCTATGAAATCTATGAAAACAAATTTCTGGGTTGAGGTGCAGTCAGAGGTGTCGACCCAGTGTGTGACTGCTGTGAAAAAGGCAAACTCCATGTTAAGCATAATTAGCATAATTAGGAATGGAATTGAAAATAAAACTGCCAAGATCATACTGACCTTATACAAATCTATGGTGTGACCGCACTTAGAATACTGTGTACAGCTCTGGTCACTGCACCTAAAGAAAGGATATTGTAGAGTTGGAAAAAGTGCAGAAAAGGGCAAGTAATGCATGATGCAGAGAAAGTGGACAGGGAGACATTTTTCTCCCTCTCTCATAATACTAGAACCTGGTGGGGTCATCCCATGAAGCTGATTGGTGGGAGGGTCAGGACAGATAAAGGGAAGTACTTCTTCACACAGTGCATATTTAAACTATGGAAGTCATTTCCACAAGATGCAGTGATGGCCACCAATTTGGACAGCTTTAAAGGGGGATTGGAGAAATTCATGGAGGAAAAGGCTATCAGTGGCTACTAGTCCTGATTGCTACCTCCAGTTTCAGAGTCAGTATACCTATGTACACCAGTTGCTGGGGAACATGGGCAGGAGGAGGGTGCTGTTGCACTCATGTCCTGCTTGTGGGATCCCGTGGGCAGCTGGTTGGTCACTGTGTGAACAGAATGCTGGACTAGATGGCCCCTTGGTTTAATCCAGCATGGCTCTTCTTATGTTCTTACGTTCTTATGTTTTCTTTAATTCCCCCATTTTCTCCCCACTTTCTGGGCCACTATTCTGCATGTGGGTTCAGCTGGTCGATCTCAGAGTTCTAGGGGGGAAAACAAAAATAGATCCTGTTAGCCTGGAGTCTGCCCACCTCCGAGTTAAGTTACCAAGAAGAGCCGTGTGGAGCCTGAATTCAATAGACAAGGTTTAACAGACAACACAGAACCAAAGCAGAACCTACCCCCATGGTATTGGAGCAATCTACCATGATAGTCCTAATGGGGCAGGGACACAGTCTGTAATTTCAGCCAAGGGACAAATTCTATTTCAGAGAAGCTTTCAGGTGCCACATTCCAGTGGTGGACAAAGCCCAAGGCAAAGGGGTCAGGGCCAAAATAGCAAAAATACCAGCGTATTTTAACTTAAAGCTCTTCTTACTGCCAGCACCTAAGCCTTCAGAGAGGCATTTCAACTTTTTAGAATGGAAGGGAAACTGCACAAAACCCAGGAAGCCACCGAATGATTGGTGGTTGGGGGCGGGGAAAGGGGGTATGACCTTCTGGGGAACCCTGGAGGGCCAGATTGGGACCAGAAGAATGCCAGAGTTGGCCCCTGGGCCTGAGGTTCTGCACCCCTGCTCTAAATGGTGATTGTATAAGCCCAACGTCGGGTTTGATCTGCACCAGCGCTTTTGTGTGGCTTGGTTCAACACCAGCTATGCAGTGCCATCCAACCAATCTGATCTTTGCTGTGGGTGGTATGGCTCAGATTCACATGAGCGAACCATCGACCAAGCCATAAGATTTACCCTTCCGCCAGGGGAGGCTGGTGTGACTCCTGTGTCAGTGGGGCTCCTTATCCAGTGCAGCTTTTATTCTGAGCTTTATAGGAGCTACTCATGGTGCTCCATGGTGGTGAACCTATTTTGGGGAGAGAGTAAAGCACCATGGATAGCTCCTATAAAGCTCAGAATAAAAGCTGCACTGGATAAGGAGCCCCACTGACACAGGAGTCACCGGCCTCCCCAGCTTGCAGCCTGAGGTGATCTCTGTCTCAAGGCCTAGGTGTCTTAGAGAATTGTTATACTGCCCCAACTTCCCCGTAATTTTCACAATGTCGCATATCTTATTTATTTATTATATTTATACCCCGCCTTTTTTCCTGCAAGGAACCCAAGGCGGCTTACATAATCCTCCTCCTCTCCGTTTTATCCTCACAACAACAACCCTGTGAGGTAGGTTAGGCTGAGAATCAGTGACTGGCCCAAAGTCACCCAGTGAGTTTCATGGCCAAGCGGAGACTAGAACCCGGATCTCCCAAGTCCCAGTCCAACACTCTCACCACTACGCCACACTGGCATAGGTCTCTTTCATAGGTCTCCTTTCCACCTCAGAGCAGGAGGTGTCTCCTCTTGCTTGCAAGCTAAAGTGAAAGCTAAAGCCAGGCAATTAACTGCTACGAAGGGAGGGCGCTGGGACGGCCAACGCTCTCTGGATGATGGCTTGTATCTTGGTCCATGCCATCTCACTCATCCTCCCATCCTTGTCTGTCTCGCTCCCTCTTTCAAATAGCTTGCCTTTGTTCTCTCCATCTCTAAAAGTCACTCCCATTCAAAGCAAATATTTCTCTAATCCCTCATGAGATCCCTCCCCAGCCCCCACTCTTTTATTGGGGAGTCATCACGGCAAGCCAGGCAAACATTACCTTTGAATTAGGGCTGGGCTTGAATGGGCCCCATGCATTCCCCCCAGCTTCTGCCCTTTCCTATAGCAACCTTGTTGGGAGCGAGCGTGTCGCACAGACCCGCCGTTGTATGATGGACCTTGTCACCTGTCTCTGTTGGGAGGGGGGAAGGGGGGAGCCGGTCGTTGCTTCGTTGTCTCCCGGGACATGGCCAATCGCTCAGGGCAGACAGAACTGAAGAATACCATATGGCTATGTGCTCTCCACTAGAGATGGGTGAGATATTCTGTTGGTTCTCCTTTCCATGCAGACTTACCCATTTCACATTTCCAGAACCTAAACACAAACTGGAATGCATTTAGAGATCAAAATCTGTACTTTTCCAAAGTTTGTCATGCAATTAAAAAAAAAAAATGTGCCCGCAATGCACACATTTGAAACAGTGCATACAAAAAAAATCTGTATATTGGGGGAAATGCTCACAAAAAGGCTTTATCCAATGAAAATGTAGCTTGCAAAAATGTGTACATTTGAAAAGTGCACACAAAAATATGTACTTTTGAAAAATGTATAAACATGTGTATATTTTGAAAAATTCACACGAAAATATGTATGAACTTTTGTGCAGAGGAAAAAAATTGCAGTCTGTTGTGGAAATGGGGCAGAATGAACTTAGCAGTGGAAAAATAAGAGCATGAGCAAAATCGAGCGTGGCACATTTGCCCCTGCCCACGCAACTCTTCCGAGACCAGTGTGGCGTTCTAGTGGTGCAGCATTTACCCGGATTTGATTTCCTTTGGAAGAAGGGATAACCAGAGACTGAGGATGTTTCCATGATATTTTTATTTGAGTTTATTTAAAATATATACAGCCTGCACAGCTTAAAAACACACCAACAGCAAATCTGCCTCACATCATATCTCCAGAAAAAGGCACTCCTGCATCTCCAAAGCAGTATGGGAAGCTTACAGAGCCCAGAATTCAGCTCTTCCTCCTCTCTGTGTCTCCTTGAATCTAACTAACTCAAACTGCTGTTTTTTTCCTTTGTTTCTTTTCACAAATAGACCTATATATTACATCAGAGGTGGAGGTGGGAGGGAAAGGCATGCCCCCAATTCAGAAAAGAACAGTCCGCGACCTTCCAGCTATTTCCAGAAGGATAGCCACGGTTGTCCGTATTGCAACAAAAACAATCAAGAGTTTTGTGACACCTTAAAGATTAACAAATGTATTATGGCATAGGTTTTCATGGCTTGGAGCCCACTTCATAGGATACATGAAGTGTTATCTTCTTCAGTTGTGGGTATATATGTACACATGGTTGGGGTGGGAGGAATTGTATGCAGCAAGGTTAGAAGCAAATGAAAACTCGAACATACAGACAATTAGAGACTGGATATATGCAAAATAAGCACCATGACCCTTCACAACAGCAGTGCTAGGTGGTAACACAATCAACTTAGCAATGCTGAGTTAATTAACATCTGTAGTCAAACAGAAAAACATTGTCTCTATTCAATCCCAAATGAATAGAAATGAACTTCTTGATTAATTGTAATTCAGCTGTTTTGTATCGGAGCCTCCCTTTGAAAACCCTTTGTGGAAGAATGGCCGCCTTAAGATCAGTAGCAGAGTGTCTTCGTAAGTTGAAATGATCTCCTGGTTAGACACAAATCTGACATCAGAAATAGTATAGCAGTATCGAGAAACCCTCAAGAGAAGGTGGGAGAAAGAGGGTGGGAGTCTGGGAGAAACCCTCAAGAGCACAACTTCAGGAGCAAAAAGACCATGTATGCAGGAACTGTATGAGGATTAGTATGAAGGCAATGAGCAGCAAAACTGAAATAAGGATTCAGCAGGTGCTTATGGTTTGGTTCTTCCATTCAAGTGGGTTTGATGGTGATTAGCACTCTAAATTAGAGCTCCAGTCATCTGCAAGGCACACAATCTGCGGAGCTATCTCTCTTCTTTCTGCTGTCCAACCTGCTAACTTGACGATATACAGTGTAATGTAGATCTGCCCCTGATGGACTAGTAGAAGATGTACAAGCAGGATCAGTATGGGAAGCAGAACAACCATTCTGCCAAAGCATCTGTGGTAGCTCTAAACTTAACAACAGAAGTTCCTCTTTTTTGAGGGACTTCCTGTTGCATTTCCTCTCTGGACGCTATTATTGCTGCTTAGATGACATCTGGAAGTACCCTTAGCTTGATGTGCTTCTAGATCAGGGGTGTCAAACTTGCATTGGACTGGTGCGGGTGCCAATTTCCCTCCTGGACCAATCAACTGGGCCAGATGATGTCAGGGGGTGGGGTCCTGCCCCCAAAGCTACACCCCATCCATGATGCCATGCAATCCCACCCCCCTCCCCAGCCATTTTGTTTTGCTCCATGGAGACAGAAGCACAGAGCTCCATGCCTCTCTCTGCACAGAGGAAAGGACTTGGCTGGCACTTGAAGGAGTGGCCCCTCCAAGCACTGACTGAGTCCCAGCCTTCTCACTCTACTCATCGTCCCCATTGGGATGGAGAGCAGCTCACCAACCGACTCAGCCAGACAGAGCTCCTCCACACGCTGGCTGAATCCCCGGCGGCATCACACATTGTTAGTCATTCCCATTGGGACAACAAGCAGCCCGCGAAGCCAAATCCCGCTGTTATCTCCGATCGGTGATGCGGATTCCTCTCCCCCAGGGGGGCTTTGAGAAGGGCCAGATGGAGAACCTTTGAGGACTAGATTAGTCCTGTGGGCCAGAGGTTCCCCATTTCTACTCAAGATGGTGCCCCTTAGGTAACTGGGGCAGTCATTATGGTGCAAGGCAAGAAGTTCCTTTCAGAACAGGTTCCAGCCAGATCACACATATGGCACAACAGTGGTTGTTCATGTGCCACAGTCATGAATCGCTCCACACTGGTCTTGATAGCTTTTCTGGCCTAACAGTCTCTCTGGGGGTTGCAGATGGCCATCCATCCCTCCGATTCATAGTGCCCATCACCTGCAAAGCACCCCACCCCAGGAGCACCTTTACATATATTTCCAGCTCATGCAATGACATCATAAGAAGTGATTCTGTGAGAACGCAGTCAGACACTGAGAAATGATGTGCTTCCCATGTATCCTTTCCTACATTCACACATGACTACTGGATCCTGCTCAAAAATTATTAGGCGTGGGGGGGATCATGTCCAAGAGGATATATTCTGTTGGAGTGGCTGTGCTCCGTCTTTCCATTCACCCGTGGGTGTTTCTGGTTGCTGAGCTGTTAGAAATCATAGAAATCATAGAAAAGTAGAGTTGGAAGGGGCCTACAAGGCCATCGAGTCCAACCCCCTGCTCAATGCAGGAATCCAGATCAAAGTATCCCTGACGGATGGCTGTTCAGCTGCACCTTGAATGCCTCCAGATTGGGAGAGCTCACCACCTCCCTAGGTAGTTGATTCCATTGTCTTATTGCTCTGACAGTCAGGAAATTTTTCCTGATGTTTAGGTGGAATCTAGGTTCCTGTAACTTGAGCCCATTATTCCGTGTCCTGCAAACTGGGATGATTGAGAAGAGATCCTGGCCCTCCTCTGTGTGACAACCCTTCAAATACTGGAAGAGTGCTATCATATCTCCCCTCAGTCTCCTCTTCTGAAGGCTAAACATGCCCAGTTCTTTCAGTCTCCCCTCATAGGGCCTTGTTTCCAGTCCCTTTATCATCCTTGTTGCCCTCCTCTGAACCCTCTCCAGTTTGTCTACGTCCTTCTTAAAGTGTGGTGCTCAGAACTGGACACAGTACTCAAGATGAGGCCTAACCAGTGCCAAGTAAAGGGGAATTATCACTTCCCGCGATTTGGATGCTATACTTCTATTAATGCAGCCCAAAATAGCATTTGCCTTCTTTGCAGCCACATCGCATTGCTGGCTCATATTCAGTTTGTGATCTACCACAATTCCAAGATCCTTCTCACTTGTAGTATTGTTGAGCCAAGTGTCCCCCCATTCTGTAACTCTGCATTTGGTTCCCTTTCCCTAGGTGCAGCACTTGGCATTTATCCCTGTTAAATTTCATTCTGTTGTTTTTGGCCCAGCGCTCCAGCCTATCGAGATCTCTTTGAATTTTGTTTCTGTCTTCTAGAGTATTAGCTGTTCCACCCAACTTTGTGTCATCTGCAAATTTGATAAGCATTCCCTGTACCTCCTCATCCAAGTCATTAATAAAAATGTTGAAGAGCACTGGGCCCAGGACCAGGGCTGGCGCTACCGCTAGGCAAACTAGGCGGCTGCCTAGGGCGCGTGGCTGAAGAGGGCGCAGAAACGCTGCGCTCCTTCTGGCTGACTCCTCCTCGCCGCCAGCGCGCTCCTGCCCCGCCTCGCCGCCTCGCCGACAAAGGCACCACCAGGTCAGTGCGGGGGGGGTTGTGGGCGCCGGGCAGGCTCGGGGTCTCACTCGGCTTTCCTCGGCGCCCGGAGCTAGGCCGGGTCAGGAGCGCGCATGGCGGTGGCGACCGGTCCAAAGATGCTCCGCGGTGGGCGAGGCCGGCTTGGCAGCGGGGAAAGCAGCTGTCGGAGGCGGCTGGCAGGCGGGCGGGGGTGCTGGGCAAGCAGGCATTTCCCAGCTGCTTTGCTCCGGAGCCCCTCCCCCAGCAGGAGGGGGGGTGCTAAATATAACTTTGCCTAGGGCGCCAAACTGCCCTGCACCGGTCCTGCCCAGGACCGAGCCCTGTGGTACCCCGCTCGTTACCTCTCCCCAGTTTGAGAAGGAACCATTGATAAGCACTCTTTGAGTCTGATTCTGTAGCCAATTGTGGATCCACCTGATAGTTGTTCCATCTAGCCCACTTTTAGCTAGCTTGCTAATCAGGATATCATGAGGCACTTTGTCAAAAGCTTTGCTGAAGTCCAGATATATGATGTCCACACACAGCATTCCCACAGTCCACAAGGGAGGTTACCCGATCAAAAAATGAGATCAGATTAGTCTGGCAGGATTTGTTCTTGACAAATCCATGCTGGCTTGTAGTAATCACTGCATTGTTTTCAAGGTGCTTGCAGACTGACTTTTTTATAATCTGCTCCAAAATTTTCCGAGGGATTGATGTCAGACTGACTGGCCTATAGTTCCCAGGTTCCTCCTTCTTGCCCTTTTTGAAGATGGGAACAACATTAGCCCTCCTCCAGTCATCTGGCACTTCACCTGTCCTCCATGATTTCTCAAAGATAATAGACAGTGGTTCTGAGAGTTCTTCTGCCAGTTCCTTTATTACTCTAGGATGCAGCTCATCAGGCCCTGGAGATTGTTCAGAGTAATCAGGTGTTAAGAGGCTGTTGCGACAACACGGCCCTTTACACTTTAGGACCAGGCGCATAAACCCTTCTCAGGCCAAGCATCAACACTTGAAAACCTGAGGGGAGGGTCAAATGAAACCTTTCCCCTACTAATGAGGGAAAAGATTAATACTGGTTAAGGATCTAGCTTAAATTTATGATACTGAGGGTACAAAGGTGTGTGTGTAGATTTAAAAGTAATGCAGGTTAATAACACCAAGCTGACACGTAGGATTTGGGTAGCAAACAAAATAAAAATAAGTTTATTTTAATTCTCAAAATCTTAGTTCCAGAAAATAACTTAAAACCTGCCTACCCCAAACACTTTAAGTAACCTAAGTCCTTATAACTCTAAATATCTCCACTCCTCATACAAGCACTGACTGACTTCTCTTAAAACTCCTGACAAGACACGAATAATCCAACTAACCTAACTCCTAACTCCCAACTCTCCCTACACTCCAAACACTCTCCCATAACACACCAGCCCGACTAACTCTGACATCACTCAAACACTCCTTATATACTCCTCCCCCCACCCTTTCTAAGACATTATAAACCACACCCACTCAGTTCAACATTCTAGTCACACTAAACATACTAAAGCAGACATACACCAGGGAACTGAATTGTGGGGTTATGCCGCAGCTGTCTGTCTCTTTTGACTCTTAAGACACATTTACATATTATTGCTGGTTGGGAATTTGTTTTTGGTGTTGCTCCAAATACTTTTCAAATGTATAACTGCTTGGATTTCTGAAGAAAGAGCACATTTCTGAGGAATTGTTTCATGTAAAACTCCAAATGCATTAATTTCCAGGACAAGCATAACAGCACATTCATTTTACTTAGCTAGTTACAAGCACAGGCATCCGTAGCAGTGGACTATTTACATGGGGGCCAGAGGGGACCTGGTCCACTTCCCTTTCATGACCTTTAGCATCTGTTTTTAGAGGTGAGTGGGGCATGATTTTGTCTAAACCTATAATTCCAGCACTGGTCCATGGGCACTCAATATGCTAAAGTAAAGGGCCTGTTGGCATGCAGACAAAAGCAACCTGTAGGACAGTCTTCTCCAACCTGGCGCCCTCCAGATATTCTGGACTGCAACTCCCATCAGCCCCAGCCAGCATTACTAATGGTCATGGATTATGGGAGTTGTAGCCCAAAACATCTGGACAGCACCAGATCGGGGAAGACTTCTGTAGGGGAATTTAATGCAACAGAGGACTGCACGTCAGGAATCGCACCCACAGCAGGCCCTGACCCAGGGCATCTATTGCAAGGCTGGCCTCTGCTCTGATTGGCTGCCACTCTCATGTATACATAATATCTACGATCATCCAGAGGCCAGCGGTGGCGGTGCCTTGCTTCGTCACCTGATCCCCAAGCCTTGCTATCTCTTGCCTTGCTTCATTCCTATATCCCATGTTCTTCTTTTCTGCTCTTCAAGTGCTGCTGAGAGATAGGAGAGATCTTACTAAATATGGGGCCTCCACGTATTTTTCAGCATAGATAAACTTTCTGCTGACAGTTCTAATTGTCTCCTGATTTTCATCTGACCAAGCCTATAAGTTGCGGCATCACCACATGACATCTTCATACTGTCATATTTCCTAACCTATGTTAACAGAAGAAGAGCTATTCTGGATCAGAACAAAGGCCTATCTAGTCCAGCATGCCGCTCACAGAGTGTCCAGCCAGATGCCTGTGGGAAGCCCACAAGTACTTTGTTTCCCACGAAGCCACAGAAGAATATAGTAAGCTGATATTACACTGTAGCCGGGCACAAACATTATAAGCAAGGGATGTGCTACCACCCTAGTGTCCTGAAAAATGGAGCTCATTGTGGTTTTGAAGAGCACATTCCTTACAACACAAGTTTTTTGGCAACTCTGGTCACAGAGACAGAAGAACTAGGAAGGTCTCCACTGGCAGGCTTGTAAAAGGGCGATAAGTTTAAAGGCAGACGGGGCCGGACTTGCTGTGAAGCAATGTGGTCTCCGCACATTCAGAGGATGATCTCCAAACTATCCTAAATGCTTTCGCAGAAGCATACGGAAAACTTGGTCTCTCACTTAATATCAAAAAAACCAAAGTGCTTCATCAGCAAGTGCAAGCTAATCCTTTGGTGATGCCATCTATCCAGCTTGGCGGGACAATACTGGAAAATGTCGATCATTTTCTCTATCTTGGCAGCTATCTTTCTGTTACAGCTAACATCGACAGTGAAATCCAGCATCGTTTGAGCTCCGCAAGTGCCACGTTTTCTCGAATGAAACATAGAGTGTTCGAGGATCGGGATATTTGTAAGAAGACCAAAACACTGGTTTATGAAGTCATTGTATTACCAACTTTATTGTATGCCTGCGAAACATGGACTATCTATAAACGTCATTTCCACCTCCTTGAAAGATTTCATCAACGTTGCCTCCGGAAAATCCTGCGAATTACTTGGGAAGATAGGCGAACAAATGTCAGTGTACTGGAAGAAGCAAAGACTACTAGCGTTGAAAAAATGATCCTTCAATGCCAACTTCAGTGGACCGGTCATGTTGTTCGAATGCCTGACTGCCGTCTCCCAAAGCAGTTACTTTATTCCCAACTCGAGGATGGAAACCGGAATATCGGTGGTCAATATAAGAGGTTTAAAGATGTTCATAAGGCTAATCTAAAAAAATGCAATATAAACATCGAAAACTGGGAAGCTCTGGCCCAAGAACGATCTCTACCTCCTATTCATGTACATTTTAAATGTTATTCAGTACGATGGATAGGAGACCAAAGAGTATGCTTGTTTATATTGTTCCCTCATTCCTTCCCAAGAGATCCGGCTCTCAAAACAATCTCATCCAAAGTATATCTCATCCAAAGATATACGTGTCAAATATCAAAGTTTGGCTGCTCCAGTTTAAAATACTCATCCACTTTATCTAGATAACAGACCACTGACAGCTGTCTTCTGGGCTACTTGTGGTTTGCTAAGGATGTCCCCTTGCCTGGCTTTAATGCAATGAGGTCACTGGAGACGGTTTTGAAATATTTGCATTTGTTTACAAATTTACAGTTTGAGCATAGGTGGAGGTTCACAGCTTAACACCCCAACAGACACCCCTCCCCAAATAGTCCAGATTAAGCTCTCTGCCTCTTAGCCTGCATCTGTCTCCCAGCTTCAGAAATTACAGGTGGCTCAATGTTTCCTCCTTACACCAACGCAATTTATTTTATTCTATAGACATTTATTATATTTATATCCCACCTTTTTTCCTGCAAGGAACCCAAGGCAGCTTATTTATTTTTTAATTTATTTAATTTATTTATTTAATACATTTTTATACCGCCCAATAGCCAAAGCTCTCTGGACGGTTTACAACAGTTAACATAACTGTTAACATAACATAATAGAGGATATCCATTTTATCCTCACAACAGCCCTGTGAGGTAGGTGAGGCTGAGAGTCAGTGACTGGCCCAAAGTCACCCAGTGAGCGTCATGGCTGAGTGGGGACTAGAACCCAGATCTCCCAAGTCCCAGTCCAACACTCTAACCACTACGCCACACTGGCTCTCAATTGAATGGCATCATCCCCAAAGAAGGGAGCAGGGAGAAAGTGGAGGAAGAAAATTCATGCCTCCTTCTTGAAGGAGTCTCTCCCTGTTTTCTTAGCTTTTGTTAAAGCTAATCTTTAAAGGAAAGGTACTTGGCCACAGCCATTAAGATGATCTCCAGCAGTCCAACTGCAGTCTCTGTCCCCACCCCCACCGACCATCTGGAATCACAGGGCTGGAAGGGGCTCTGAAAGGACATCCAGCCCAACCCTAAGATTCTCATAACAATATGTAACTGGACACTGACCAAATCTAAGAGAATCTCTACCCCATGTCAGACAGATGTTTTGTCAAGAATATACGATTCACTCCCACAGCAGCACAGACTCATTACCGCTTTACACCTTCTCACTATCCTGTAGAGATGTATTCTCAACTGGAGTTCTTAAAAAGTAGTTAAGGATGTAATCCTGTGCATGTTTAGACAGAAAAATATCCTACAAATCCCAACATTCTGCAGCCAGCATGGCTGGCTGGGGAATGCTGGGAGTTGTAGAACTTTTTCAGTCTAAACATGCATAGGATTGCGCCCTGAAGGTGGATATTTTTCAACCTTTCTGTAAAGGCTTATGGGTGAAGTCACTGCACCTATGGAACTGGAAGGTTTAAGTTATTCCAGCTTAACTAACATGGGGTAGCAGGGACTGATCTTATGCATTCGGTGTAATTAGCCTAGTCAGAAACTGCCTGCCCCTTTGAGACCAGAAATGCAAAGGCAGGAATGTCACTCTTCATTCACAGTTGCTGTCTAGAGCTGAGCCAGGTTGACCTTTTAGTATGGATAAGGGGCAGACCCCATACAGCCAAATGCCTTCTTTCCCATCACTGAAAGGGGAGGCGGGGAGACTCTCTGTCTGGCAACCAGCCCTATTCTTTGTGGTTAGGCTCTCAGCCAAGATGGCCGGGTCTGCATGTCTGCCATGGAGCAAGTTATGGTGACTACGTTTTGCAGAAGAATATCCTGGAGGTCATGCTCCTGACCTGCTCTGTATTCACCCGTGATCCAGGCCCCTGAAAAAGCCAGAGTGAAAAAGAGAAAGAAAAGTTGGGAGCAGTTATCCAAAGAGTAACTTGATCTGTCCTGCCCTTCCATGTCACTAGGCATTGACTGTAACAGTACTTGCTGCACCACCAATTTCAGTGCCGTCGACATTAGAGACAGCCAAGTTCTTTACTCATGCTCAGCCTTCCAGTGCTCCAGTATGTAGCCTCCCAGGAGAGCACCCAGAAATAGAATGAGGTTTCAGAAGGTTGCATCCAATCGTGCCCGTCTGCCAGTAGAATGACATCCTCTACCGCAGGGCTCTCCAACCTTGGGTCCCCAGATGTTGTTGGCCTACAGCTCCCAGCATACCCAGCCAGCATGGCTAATGGCAAGGGATTCTGAGAACTGTAGTCCAGCAACATCTGGGGACCCAAGGTTGGAGAGCCCTGCTCTACCAGAATGGAACAGATTTTAGGGGGTGCACAGGTGCTGAAGCATAGAAGGGAAAGTCTCCTTGTGTGAGTGGAAGTCCACTTGTGTAACATTGGATATTACCCAATAATCTTTCCCATTTTGGAAGGGGACGCTAACTGAGGAACAGTTCCATCAAGGAAGATGGGTTTGTCATCATAGAGGATTATGGTTCCTTCAGGCTTGTCCGAAAGACCACTGCCAGCTAATGGAGTCCAATCCAGTTTCAGGTAGAGAAGGGAAAAGGTCACTGGGATGGAAGATGTTAGGAAATTCCTTATTTTTGCCAGTGGTGGAGTGAAATAAGGTATCCAGGTTCTAAGCAATGTAGGGCCTTATATGTCACACCAAAACCTTGAACTTGGCTCAGGAGCAGAGTAGCAGCCAGCAGCAACTGTTGTCCCATTTAGCCAACCTGCGGCATGTTGTACTAGCTGAAGGCAATGTTCCTCAATTTCCCCTTCCTCCAGCACCAGAGGGCCCACAAACCCTTTGGAGCAGATTTTCAGAGGCATACGTGGCTGCAGGGGGAGGGAAGATTAGCAAAAATTGCCTTCCCCCCTCCCTTCTGTTTATGGCAGCCTTTTGAGAGCTGAACTCCACTCACAGATCTCTGCATTCAACCCTTAGAAAACAGCAAATGTCCTGCAATTTGTTTTCTAAATCCAGGACAGTACACCAGATTCAATACTGAACTGTGGTCCTCTCTTCCTTTCCATTGTGCCCAGAGGAAGGGCAAGAGTATTATTTGAAGTTCCCTGCAATATATAATTCTATTTTGTTGTTAATAAATACTGTTTAAAATTCTTTTTTGTTGTTGTTGCAACTGATGAAAAAAATGTATAAGAATACGCTGTATTGTTTAATTAAATTAAACTCCAGGAAGGAGAATTATAAGGGCATCTTTGTTAAGGGCCCCTTTTCCTATGGCTTCCAATGCCAAATCTGAGTTCCAAGCAACATACCTCTTGAAGAAGACAGCCTGCTATTGTACTGTGGTGTCTGAACCCAGTCATTTCAAATATCTTCCTGCCCTGGGCACCATTATTACTGTACCTGTGAAGCAAAACAAGCCCGTCTCCCCTTTCTACCTGTTACGATACCTTGGAACCAAAGATTTCTGCTCTCACCAAGTAGGGTGGCCACTTATAAATGCCAAAAACAGAGGAACTACATCACTAAAAAAAGAGAGAGAGAGAGAGAATGAGAACAGTGATTTGCATAACATTTGCATATGCTAATTTACGATTCGATGCAAATTTGGCAATTATTATTATACTTTAAATAGAAATATAGTACATCTGACCACAGTGTGGAAGACTGTGACTAGGTGACCTGCGTGCCTGCCTGTTCGGCAGCCTGCTCTCCGGGTTCTAACAGTTTAAGGTTCTTTATCCTTAAACTGGATTTGGATATTTGCTGAGGAGGACTGTCCTCAGTAAAAGAGGACACCTAGCCACCCTACATGATCAAAGTCTAAGAAACTGAAAGGTCCATGCAAGTTGTAACTTGGGAAGAGAGTGATCACCCAGTCCTCCTCCAGGAATGGTACTGTCCTCATTTCACTCCACCACTGGCAAAAGTGAGGAATTTTCTAACAACTTCCAGAAGGATGAATCCTGTGGTCTATCTCTCAAGTCTCCTTTTGAGCTCCTTGGCCTTGGTGAAATCCAGGCCTTGTTAATTAAGTGGTTTATATCCAGGAACTCAACTGTAGTGACTATTCCAGTAAGAATAACATAACAGATCTGAGCATTTTTCCCCCCCTCAGAGCTTGGTGGGTTTCAAATCACACACTAGACTTTGCTTTTCTTCCAGTGAGCTTGGTTACTCTTTCAACTTATTGGAAGTCATGAGGCAACTGGGGAGAAAGGCTAAAGTGTTCCAGTACTGCTTAAAAAACCCCAAGAAATGGAATATATATATATATATATATATATATATATATATTTGTTAGGGACTTTTTCACAAATGCAGCTTCAAACATCACTAATCCTCCACTGATAGTTGTTCATACAGAAGACGAAGAGGCAGAGGGGCATTTATTTCATATGTGCATTAACAACCCAAATGAAACAGGAGATACTTCAAGCCTTGTGTGTGAAAACACAACACTACATTAGAACAAAGCATAAGGGAAGGACAGATTGGCTGTGGTTGCACTTCACACCAAGCCACCCTGCGAATAACCACAGCAGCAAAATACCTTTACGCTTTTGTTCAAACATACTCTATATTCTGGAGAAGAAAGAGTCCCTGTTCTCCCTAGTAGCCTG
Organism: Shinisaurus crocodilurus; assembly: GCA_021292165.1. Lineage (NCBI taxonomy): Eukaryota > Metazoa > Chordata > Lepidosauria > Squamata > Shinisauridae > Shinisaurus > Shinisaurus crocodilurus. The sequence continues at coordinate 72,581,393 of CM037879.1, read as the reverse complement.
TACATAGGAAAGAGGGTGGAAGAAAGGCTTCCATCTAAAGCAGTGTTCTCCAACCTTGGTTCCCCAGATGTTTTTGGCTTACAACTCCCAGCATGCCCCAGCCAGCTATGCTGGCTGGGGCATGTTGGGAGTTGTAGGCCAAAAACATCTGGGGAACCAAGGTTGGAGAACACTGATCTAAAGGATAGAGAAAGAAGTCCCAGTCGCTACCTTGTCCATTGGCGGTCCCTGTAGAAGATTCCCCAGTGGTAGTCCCATGGAGGCAGGAGGTGATCAAGAGATCTGCGTCTCAAGCACGCTCGGACAATTTAGGATGACTCTCTCAACTCTCTCCTGACACACACCTTCCCATTACTCAAACCACAGTTCTCATACCTTTCCCTGAGTTCCTGGCTACATGAGGGCGCATGGGGCTCCTTTGTTCCCCTGATGGTCTTAATCATCGCTAATCGCTCAGTCCTTTGCGTTCCTATGGCCCTTGTTGGGTGTCATAGGAAAACCTTTTGTGTGTTCTCCTTGCTTGATGAGCTTAAGTTTCTGGTTGAATCCTTCTGTTGGGGGAGGCCACCCTCTTGCAGGGCTTATTCTAATTTCTAAGGTTCTTTTCAGGAAAGTCTCTCCTGTGCCTTTAGGCCATATGTGTGTGTTAATCTGATAATTGCAAGACTCTCAGCCACTGCCTATTCATTCATCTGTCTCTCAATCACCCTCCATTCATACCTTCATTTGCATCCTGTGCATCAGTCCGGTGGCTGGGGCTGTTCATTTCTCTTGAACCCAAGCTTGCCCAGGCTCTTGTTGGGGCCTGCTGTGGCCTTCCCTGTGAGCCATAGTCACAACCAGATGATTATAACTATATCCACTCATAACAGATGCTATCACCCACCCCTCTAGTCCAGTGCAATGGTGCAACGGCACTTGTGATCATACAGGTTGATCAGTCACATTATTAGGGCTTTGGCAAAATGCCTTTCCATACAACAAAACTAGAATAATAAAATAGGCAATAAAGACAATGGCCTATATGCAGCTTTTGTCATGGGGCAACTCATTGTGTATAGAAACTGGTGGCCTCAGTATAAATGTGCATCTCCATGCTTATCATAATAAGACACATTCAGTAAATTCAATAGGCCCTGGTGAATATCATGACGTGGATGAGATTTTTCAGATTTTCTGCCTTTGGCGCAAAGTTTAAATGGTTTATGTGTTTACAACAGCTGATCTGAAAGAGAAAGGCAATTTTTTGCAGATATTTTCATCGGGGTTTAAGGGCCTCCTTCTCTTTTCAACCATTTTTGAGGATTGTTGCAAAAGGAGGAAAGAGTGTTCACCTATTGAGAAGCATTGTCCTCACTCCTCAGTGACTTCAGCATGTAGCCAAATCTGATTGGCTCTGCAATGTAATGGTGGCATCATGTTCACTACATAATCCTTTGCTGTCTAGGTCTAGGATCACCATCTGACCCATACAGGAAGCATCACGCTCACACTAGATTTGCTTTTGTTTGCCTTTAGTTATGCGAGTGTGTAGCACAATCTGATTGGCTGCATAACATTGTGACATTGTTATACCTGGTGGTACATGACGCCTCACTGGCTGAGAACGCTCTAGGAAGGAAGAAATCCTAACTGGGGAGAATTACACTGAAGCAGCGGCAGACAGAAGAAACAATAGCAGCGAATCACTTGGGTGGGGACTGGGGAGAGGCGAGCATTGGCAGCTGTAAGGCAGCTGCACAGAGATGAACATCTTGTGGCCCTCCAGATTTTTGGCCTACATCTCCCAACAGCTCTATTCAGAATAGCCAATGGTGAGGAGGAATGATGGGATTTGTAGGCCAAAACATCTGGAGGACCACAAGTTGCCACCCCCTAGTTTAGAGGGTAAATATCCTCCCCTGCCACCACAAAAAGGATTTTCAACACATACACAAAAACACAAATTTGATGCAGTCCTAGTTTGAATACCTTGCAGTCACATTAGTCTGCCATCTGAATTCCCTGATGGGCAGCACAGTCCAGTGAGGCTGCCCGTAACCCTCTGTACTCAGAGGATTACAGAAACCCTATGCATGGCAGGAGGAGCACAGAGGCAAAGGTCACCCCCACGCTCCCCCCGCCATGCAACACTAAGACGGCCGATTTCAGTGGTCTAAGTGTGGCACCTCAGAGCGCGCGAGGAGAGGAAGCTGAGGTGCCACCAGGATACTGCATATGCTGGCAGAGCCTGTCTCCTCCCCTCCCGGCCCCCAAAAGACCATCTCCGAGGTTGCTCTTGCGACCTCGGAGCCGTAGCCAGCATAGTTCTTTCCACGCCAGCTGCGAGGGCAGGGGAGGGCACTCCAAGTTCAGAGTCCCAGTTCCGACCTTGGAGCGAGTTTCCGAGGTCGGAGCTGGGACTCCAAATTAACCTATTGCCATCTAGACTCTGTCTCGTTGCCATAGGATTGCACCCTAGGTTGCTCATCAGCCGATAGCCAATGAGCCCCTGTTCCATGTTGTGCTGTAGATCCCGTAGACAAGTGGAGCACAGGCACAGTAAAGGTGTGCCCTCAAATGAGCCGAAACGTTAGCAGATGACAGAATTGGAGAAATTAACGCTGGGGGACAAGTAATTTGCAACATCCACAGTGCAATCTTATGCGTGTTTACTCAGAAGTAAGTCCCACTATGTTCAATTAAGCTTATTCCATAGTAAGTGTGTTTTATGTTGGAAATTATAATATTGCCTGCTTAAATCAACAAGGTAATATAACCACTAGAGTGGGAGGAAAGGGTTAATTGAACAATCCCCAGGGTGCATGTCTTTGTAACCCCTCCCCCCTACTCTGGCTTCTCTGCGGCCAGCTCTCATTCTCTCTCTCTCTCTCTACCTCTCCAACCTGATGGACGCATGGTCTGAGCTGGATTCCAGCCAGTGATCCCCAATGAAGACTCTAATATGCCTATATGCATCCTGCATATATGAATAAATAGACTGTAAGTAAAACTAATAACTGTCTTTATTCATTTTAGACCTTGTATGGACAATCCATTCCTTTTAAGAGCCTTTTAGCAAGGGTTTAGCAACCCACGTGGTGATATAACCAGTTTCAATACCCAGACTGCGCATAAGGGGGAAACTCTACTTTGTCCTAACCAGTATAGGACTGACTCCTTCCACATATCCTCCAACATTTTAAGATTGCAGTCTTCTCTCTGGGAGAGGGGCCCCCTCAAACACTGATGTTTTCCTGCTGCCAAATTTTGCCAGCAACTATGGTGGTGGCAGAGAGGGGCTGCAGCCCCCAGTGGGGTCCAGGGTGGCTCCCTGACCCCTGGAAGTTGCCCACCCCTCTTTTAAATCATTGCTGACTTATTCCAAACATTGCAGATCTATTTACTTTGCCTATCTCTGTAATATATCACACATTCTTGGACCCCAGACCCTGCCTAGTTGTCTCTTGAGTCCTTTTCCCACCTGGGTGTCCTCGTTCCTGCCATTGTGCACCATGACTTTTGGTTAACAATCCCCACATGCATCGCTCGGGGTATATACATGTGCATTGCCATAGGTATATAGACAAGGACACGTGGTAACACATCCTACCCAGGCCCTGTTCTAACATCATTATTTATGTTCTCTTAATGAAGACATTTCCTGATCACATGATAGGGAGAAGTGGACCTCTTCCCAACTTTGGAAAGAATTTAGTGTTGGTACCCCAGAAGGAAATTTTTCTCTCTAGCATGGCAGATTGGGGGTATGGGGCTGGCTGGTGCAGCAAAAAAAAGAAAAAGAAAAAAAGAGGTCTCCTCTCGAGGCCTGTGTCTGTGTGACTCCCAGCATAAGTTTGGTTTGAATACTACAGTGTGTTTGTCAGAGAAGCACGGGGGCCCAGAATATGCCCCAGCAGAGGTCTCCTTGTTCTTTAATCCAGCCCTGACTGGTGTCCTGACCTATCCCCCTCTCCTGGGATGTGGCTTTCGGTTCCCTTCTGTCCTACTGCAGAACTGAGTGGGCCTGGAATTCAGGCAGAACGACAGAGAAGAGGAAATGAATTCCCAGACCGCTCAGACTACACAAAACCTTAGAAGCTAAAATGAGGGAACTTTATTAAAAAATAATAATGTTGATAAAAAGAAATGCTTGGAGCCCGTTCAAACTGTGTTCATGACGGCCACAGGAGACCTTTTCAAAAGCGAAGGGGAGAATAAACCTCGTCTGAGGTCCAGCTCACAGCGCCTCAGGCAGCAGGTCATGTTAACCATTACTGCTAGTGCTGAGCACCAGGTCCAAATACTTTCTGAACAAAGCCAGCTTCAGTCTTTGTACCCCTTCACCCCTCACCAAGAGCTCTTCCCCCAGCATCCTCCCTTGCCAGCACTGGTTCCTGTCTGGATGGAAACAAACATTTGGGGGCAATTGGCCACATTCCTTCCCAGAAACTCTTCTTTCAGCCCAGGGGATTCCTTTGTGCTACAGTCAGGTTTTCCCCATTATGCCATTGCACCATCCTGCATAAATGGGAGGAGAAGCTAAGAATTCTCCTATTCCAGGAACAGTTTTTACAAGAACAACAATTCTGTCCTAGAGTCACATGGACTAATGAAAGTATGTTTGACTCTAGGGCAGTGATGGCGAACCTTTTTGAGCCCGAGTGCCCAAACCACAACACAAAGCCAACTTACTTATTTCAAAGTGCCAACACTGCAATTAAACCTGAATATCGGGGTTTTAGTTTAGTAAAAACAACTCATACAGTTGTCCAAACTAATTAACATCTTTTGTCTTAAAAGAAAAACACAATAACAGGGCTTTCAATGATACAAACAGCTTTTTATTGAAAAAAACATCAACTCGATTTTTTAAAATAGTACTACATTGTACAGGTTGACTTTTACTTTTACTAACTGTAAAACACCTTTTCAACACCTGTAGAAGCATCAGAGTAAAGCTTGCCCCATACAATTTCAGTCTGGCATATAATCTTATTACAAGTAGAGAATCCCTTATCCTTATCTAAATTACCTTCATGCTTATGACATTGCCTGAAGATAATTTAGATAAACTTTTTAAATAATCAGGCGCATGTATTTTTGGATAAGGGATTCTCAACTTGTAATATGATTATATGCCAGACTGAAATTGTATGGGGCAAGCTTTACTCTGATGCTTCTACAGGTGTTGGATTACTAAAAGTAAAAGTCAACCTGTACTAGGATGAGCAAAATAAACAAGAAAACTAAACGTGCTTAACACATTTAAATTTTAAAAAACCTTTATGTCTTGGACTGCAAACACTACAATAGGATGAGTGCTTTTATACAGGAAGACAGTATATCTTTAACACGCAGCAAAGCAACCATGGAGCAGGAGGATCAAAGATCTTCTAGGAATGGATCCATCTTGCTGAAAATAAGCCTCATGGATTACTCTGTGTTAGTACCACAAAACTAATGCTCAGCTCAGCTTATAAATAACGTGTCAATGTGACAAAGTTCACATTTCATACCAAGACTCCTAAAAAAAACCACTCAAGTTATGGCATGTGACATTTTTTGTAAAGCACTGGGAAAAAAGCACATTTTTTGAAAAGCACCTGCAAGGAACCCAAGGCGGCTTACATAATAATCCTCCTCCTCCTCCTCTCCATTTTATCCTCACAACAACCCTGTGAGGTAGGTTAGGCTTAATTAGGTAGGTTAGGCTTAATTAGGTGGTTGGCCTGGCCAGCACTGGCAGCAGCGCGTCCTCACGCCGGATTAGGAAGGGGCTACAGAGGCCCCTCTTCTCCGCCGGCCGGACACGGAAGTTGGCCCGGCCGGCGCTGCTTCAGGAGCACCGGGGCTTCCCCGCCCGGGCCCGGGCTGGCGGCGGCGCGTCCTCGCGCCATTTTAAGGAAGGGGCTACAGAGGCCCCTGTTCTTCGCCGGCCGGGCACGGGAGTTGGCCCAGCCGGCGCTGCTTTTTTTCTATTTCCCCCCCTAAAAACTTCCCCACGCGCCTGCCCTGCCTCCCTTCTCCTGCTTCCCATCCTCCTCCTCCTCCTCCCCCTCCTGCAAAAGGTAAAGCATTCCTGTCTGCCTCCGGTCCACTCGGGTCCTCTTCGTTCTCTTTCTGCCTCCTCCGCTGCCGTCCGCAAAAAAAACTCTCTGCTCCTCCTCCTCTGCCGTCTGCAAAAAACCTTCACCAGCGGCATGACGCTGACTCACGCCCGCTCTGAGAGACTGGCCAGGAGCGGCTGCTTCGCCCCCACCCCCATAGGTCGCTTGATCTCTGTTCAAGCGACCTATGGCTCATGTGCCAGCACAGCGGTCCCCAGGTGCCAGCTGTGGCACACGTGCCAGCTGTGGCACACGTGCCATAGGTTCGCCATCACTGCTCTAAAGCCTTTCTAGCTACCGGTATCTCATCTGTCTAGTTTTAAACATATTAAGCAGCCAGTAACCTTCTCGTTGCCATATGAATCCAGAGCAGCCTTCCCCAACCTGGTGCCCTGCAGATGTGTTGGACTACAACTCCCATCATACCCCATCAACATGGTCAGTGATGATGGGAGTTGTAGTCCAATACATCTGCAGGACACCGGGTCCAGAGGCTTCAGAGCTTCTCTCATCCATTAGGGAATACTTGCTAGGGTTCCTTTGAGTAATGACATGGTCCTGTTATTAAAGAAAGATTGCATGCCTTATACAATGGAAACTACTTACACACACCCCCAAGATAATAAGATCTTTAGCTATGCTCGTCCTGCTGGCATCATGCCAGAAGCAAAAAAAGTATAAATTCCAGCTGAGTTCCCCAGTATTGAAGGCTTATCAATCTACTGATGAAACGTCCATCACTGTGATGGACGGGGGGAAAGATCTGTATTAATTGTGGGGACCCCAAGCGAGTGCAGTCCATCTCTATGGACTTTGCACAGAGAAATGCATTGCATCCACGCCACTACGGGGTCTTTGTCAACAAACGCTGGACCCATCCACATCCCAGCCATCTCCCTGAGCAGCACCCTTTACTTTATTTCCCATATACATGAAAGGCTCTCTGTATTATCTGCCTGCCTCTGTGAATATGCAGAGCAAAATGTCTGGCATCTGGGTCTGGCAGCTGCTTTGCTTACCATGTCTAGTCCCATTATGGCTCTGCTGTGTTACTTTAAAGAAGCAAAATAGCCATTCTTTTTCTGTGTGGTGGTGTATTGCACCTGCAGGCAATGCACCCGCACCTTGGCGCACCACAAAGCCCAGGGAAAGACATTTGTTGTGCTGATGTTTGTTCAGCCAGTGCTTTAGGTTTCCAGCCTTCAGGCCACAACAACCGGCTACTCTTTCCCCTCTGTTCCTCTTGACTTTTTAAAATTCATAAGTGCTAATCCGCCCCACATGCCTGCAAGAATTTCTTGAGAACTTCCTTGGCATAAGCCAGCATCTGGTGTGTGGAGTTCCATAGTGTGACACAAGACTCAAGGAGTGCTAAACAAAACAAAATAGCCCCAGGGTGCATGAGGGAGCAGGGCGGCTGTGGCACGAACAACTAGGAAAACCGAGCCATCACTCGAATGAATTGGAGCCTGCCATACTCCTTCCTCGGTATGATGGTACAGCAACTGAATCATGCAGGGGAGAATAGCAGCATCTCCCTCATATACATACACAAATTGGGATAGAAAACCCTAAAGAAGAAAGCTCTTTCCATTTGATTCATATATTTGTTTCATTCTCCCCCAGAGCTGCTAATATTAGCGCGGCAAAAGAACGTGAGTTTCCAGAGGGGTAGGCATGTTAGTCTATTGCAGCAAAAAAAACAGCAAAGAGCCTTGTGGCGTCTTAAAGATGAACAGGTTTATTGTGGCATAAGCTTTTGTGTACTCGCTAGCCCACTTCATCAGAGGCATGGCGTGTTACTGGGCAGGGCAGGGCAGGGCGGTGGGAGAGAGAACTATAAACAGCGAAGCCAGAACTACATTCAGTGCAGAAAGCACAGGCAGTGAAAATCACATTATTAACAGTGGTCATTCACAGTGCCGCTGTTGCTGATAATGAACACTGTGGCACTAGGTAGGTAAATCAATTTAACACATGTAAAGCGATAAAAGTCCATTATCCCAATTCAAGCCTCTGGCTCGGTCTAATCTCCCTTTGACGTTCCTTTGCTCCACAATGACCACTTTTAGGTCTGTGATAGAGTATCCTGGGAGGCTGAAGTGTTTGCCCGCTGCTCTTTGCATAGTGCCACATTTCTGATGTCAGGTTTGTGTCAATTTATTCTTTCCCAAAGAGACTGGTTTCGGGTTATTCCGAGGCATGCATGACTGAAACTCCTGGAATTCAGGGTGAAGTGTTTTCTTCCCACCCATTTCAGATGTTGTCTCTTGAATCCAGGGCTGGCTTAAAAGGAGACGCAGGGCCTGTGCTGAATTGCTTTGGGCATCAGTGGCCATGCCTCTGCTTCATATGGTACCCATTGGGTTCTGCCTGCCCAGAGGCTGTAGGCCCACATGCTGTCGTGGTGGCAGCCTTCTGGTGTCCTGCTAATCCCATACCAAGAATCTGTTGCAACATAAAACAGCGCAGTAGTTCTGCTTCTCGTGCTCAGCAGGTGGCTCCTGTTCTAAATTTTTGCACAGCTAGGAATATGGCTCTTGATCCTCTGTCATGTAAATGAGGCCATGGTCCATGCTTTCAGCTGTGATCCCAGCCAGACCAAGCAGGCAACTCTCTCCTCAGAAAACTACCCAAAGGCAGAGGCCCCCAGGGCTTCTCCACATGAGGCATTTATTGTGCTCTCATGACTCCTCACCCACGGCAGTTTGCGGGTGCTTTACATTGTCATCCTCCAGGGCCCCTCTCCTGTTTTCCAAGCATTTCCCCAGGGGTTTTTTTACAATGAGGAAAATGAGCTATTAAAGGGCTTTCACACTATGAAATACTACTAAATGGTTGTGTATTTTCGCAATTCCACTAGACCGCAGCACCACCTTGTGGTTGTGTATTGGAACATATAGAAAAGCAGAGAAAGAAAAACGGGGGGGGGGGGGGAGAACACATGTAAAGGAGCCAATCTTAATCCTGCAAAGAATCCACAGCTGAAGCCTCAGTAAAGTGGTGGTTAAAAGCCTCATGCAGAGAAGCCCTACGTTTAGCTGAGGCTGTTACTCTGTAGCATATTTACTTACCGTATTGGTTCAACTCCCTCTGGAGAAGAGGCAAATTATTTATTTCACAGCCTGTCTACAGTAAGCTTCTTCTTTTTTTTCTTTTTTTTTTTGGTCCAAACTTTCCCATTTTTGCTACTGCCAGTTCTCCACTGGTGCAAAATCTAGTGGGCATACAAACGACCAGTACCGGAACTCTACACTGTGTAACCTGCTTTGAGCATTTTCCCAACAAGGTGCAGTTTAAACAAAATGATCCCCCCCCCACTTGATATTGCATATATTACATAATGATCTATGAAATCATACTGGGTGTAGGGTCACCAGGTGTCCTATTTTATAGAGGACAGTCCTGTATTTTGGAGATCTGGCAGAGGACAGTCCTCTATTTGAAGGTGTCCTCTGTTTGAAGAGATGTCCAGCCCAAGTATGGTTTATACTTGTCAAAGAACCACAAGGAGGGAGAGCAGCAGCCGGGGCATCGAACGTACCCAGCGGGGGTGAACACAGCAGACTTAGTGGGCAGGCAGGTCACCGAGTCAGTCTTCTCCGTTATGATGAGATGCATTGTATTTATATTTAAATTATAGTTTATATATCACTCATGAATGTTATGCAATTGGTGTCCTCTTTTTTTCTTCTTCCTTTTGTGGCGTAGTGGTGAGAGTGTTGGACTGGGACTCGGGAGATCCAGGTTCTAGTCCCCGCTCGGCCATGAAACTCACTGGGTGACTTTGGGCCAGTCACTGACTCTCAGCCTAACCTACCTCACAGGGTTGTTGTGAGGATAAAATGGGGAGGAGGAGGAGGATTATGTAAGCCACCTTGGGTTCCTTGCAGGAAAAAAGGCGGGGTATAAATATAATAAATAAAATAAATAAATGTTGCATAAGTGGCCACCCTAGCTGGGGGGGGGGGATTTGTTATTGTTTTGGGGGGGGGGTTGTGGGTTTTTTGTGGGGGGGGGGGGTTAAAGCATACAAGACACACGTGCTAGATAGAATTATGACACAATGCCTGCCAGCTTTCTGTCCATGTGAGCCTGCCTATTATATTCCCTGCAGGCAGTTGATAGAGGTTTTTATACTGTGGCCTTCCCAGCAAGACACTGAATTTGCACAGTAATCCATGCACCCACCGTGGCCTGTTTCATCACCTCCCCTAAGAAAAAGGCATTAGATGAGGAGTCAGTCCAGATGATCATTTTCTTTAGAGCTGAAATAGATATTTATAAACTTCTGAAAACCTGCCAAAATAAAGAGCACCTTCTCCCCTATAAAACTCCCCGAGCCTGTGTGTAGGTCATCTGCTAAGGCCCTTCTCGGAGTAATGCCCTTCTGGCCACCTGTCCTCTTTTACAGAGGACATCCCCCTCTTTGAACAGCTGTCAGAGGACTCTATTTGAAGCTATCAGAGGTCCTCTATTTGAAGGCCTGTCCATTCCGATTTAAAGATAAAGAACCATACGAACTGTCGCCGCCCATCAATAGTGAGCACCTGGACAGCAGACGGAACAAGCAGGGAGGGAGGGAAGGAGAGACACAGATGTGGCGGCGGCGGCTGGGAGACTGTTGCAGCAGCAATGTGTGTGCACCGATGGCAGCAGGGAGCACACCAGCAGCAATGGAGGATATGGCGGCAGCGCATGTGTGCTCTCCCACCTCAGGCAGCGGGAGAACTTCCGCCAGCATCGCTGCTAGCCTCCAGAGGGGAAGGGGCTTGGAGAGGGAGCCCAAACCTCTGTGAGCCAGATGGGGAAGCTCAGTCCATGGCATGGATTAGGCCCGTGGACTGGAGGTTCGTCATCCCTGCTTTAAGCTGATGATCCCTCCGTAAGCATGTCTAGACCCTGCTATAGAAAGGATATTGCTCCCCATCCTTTGTGTGAGGTCAGAATTCTTAGAATTGGGTCAGGGCTAGGACTACTTTGGGCCCCACCCACCCCAAAAAGGTTGTATATCATTGACTGGAATGGTTCTGACTCTGCCCTGACAGAAGGGGGGAGGATGTAAAGTGGGCTGAGCCCACTGCTGCTGCTGATCACAGACAGGGATGTGATTCGCCAGCAGATTCAGGTTATGGTGGTGCCACAGTGTTTAGTCAATGGTGTGCTGAGAACCAGGACCGGCTGAAATGTGTTCTGGGAGATATCAGCCTGAGTCACATCCTGGATTGATCTATCATTATTTTATCATCCTCCCTATTTGGATCTGACCATCAACAGTCATTGAGTCAAAGAACCTGTAGAATACACAGATTGTATTGACATCACACACACTCGTATCTGAGAAAGGCAAGGAGGATATCCGGTGAATGCAATGATGCATCTGACATTTCTTCACCCTACACACTCTTCCTTTCCCTGAATTTCTGTCTCTGTGTTCCAGTTGTCGGTGTTCAAGAACCACAATGACATCATCAGCCCCACCTTCCTTGCCTGTTTGCTCTCCACCTTCCGCAGCCTGCGCTTGTTTACACGCGAGCAAACATGCTGCCAACTCAGGCTCCGCTGTCTGCTCTGCTCTGCTCTTTTTCTGACTGGGGAAAGCCCTGGCCTTCTCTCCCAGGCTTGCTCTCTCCGGGTTGCTAATAAGGATAAAGAATGTCAGGCAGGGTTAGCCTCTCCCTCTTCTGACTGGAGTGCAGAGGAAACAACTGTACACGGGGCTTTCTTACAATTAGGGATGGGATGATTATGAGGAGGAGGAGGAGGAGGCTGCAACGACACAGTCCCTTCACACTAGGACTAGATGCATAAACCCTATAAACCCTTCTCAGGCTAAACACCAACACTTAAAAACCTGAGGGGAGGGTCAAATGAAAACTTTCCCCTACCAATGAGGGGAAAGATTAATGCAGGTTATTAAGGATCTATTTTAGATTTATGATACTGTGGGTACAAAGGTGTGTGTGTGTGTGTGTGTGTGTAGATTTAACAGTAATGCAAGTTAATAACGCCAAGCTAACACATAGGATTTGGGTAGCAAACAAAATAAAAATAAGTTTATTTTAATTCTCAAAATCTTAGTTCCAGAAAATAACTTTAAACCTGCCTACCCCAAACACTTTGTAATTAACCTAAGTCCCTATAACTCTAAATACTTGTCACTCTTCAGACAAGCACTGATTTCTCTCAAAACTCCTGACAGACAAGACACGAATAACCCAACTAACCTAACTCCCCAACTCCCAACACTCACTGACCACCTAACCCACTCAACACTCCCCAACTCCCGACACACTAACTCTGACATCACTCAAACACTCCTTATATACTCCTCACCCCACCCTTTCCAAGACATCACAAACCACACCCACTCAGTTCAACGTTCTATACTCACTAAACATACTAATGCAGACATACACCAGGGAACTGAATTGTGGGGTTACGCCACAGAGGCGATGGAGGAGATTTTTTTACAATACAATAAGTAAAAATCTAAGGGCATAAATGCAACGGGGTGCTTACGCCCCCGCCGATTTCTTTCCACCCTGCCAATTCCCTTTGGCACTGGTGGGTTCCGCAAGTGGGACTCACCGCTTACACAAGAGAGATTTAGCGCTTCCTAGGGGAAACCCCGAAACAAGCAGAAATGCTCATTTCTGGAAGGAGGCAGGTCAGCGGAGCTGCTTTATGCAAGCTCCGCCTCCGTCCAGAAACAAATCACCATTGCGCAAGCGGTGGGGGCTGCTTGCGCAATGGAATTGGCAATCATTGTAAGAGAATCAGCGGGGGGCATAAGTGCCCAGTTGGATTCTGCCCTAAATAAGCAAGTAGGCTGTGAGGCCTATATATCAGTACATATCAGGACAGGACACCGCAAAAATAATATTTTTAAAAAATCACGTAATATTTTGCCTACTAGCCATGGACAACATCTGGCATCATGTTGGCATATGGTGAAGGGATTGCAGCAGCATCACCCATGGTTTTTCACAAATTAGGTTGAGAGATTGGCATTCTGGACCAAGAATGGCACACATCAAAACCTGTCATACAATTCCATAGCAACTGTTGCCATACAGAGGGGATGTTGCCATACAATTCTTTGAGAAGAAGAACTGTTTTTGGTTGGAGGGGGTTGTGGGGGCAACATGTTTAGATATTGCATCAGCATGAAATGGGGCTCAGAGAAGTTCTATCTTGGCTTGATCAATAGCCTTTTAGAGCTGTGTAGAAGCAGCAAAACAAAAACATGGTTCTTTTACTAGCATAAGAAAGGATTGGTGATAATTTGGTTAATACCATCCCATTATCACTGAATCCAAATCTTCAAAAAGGATGAGATCATCTTTAATATAATGACATTAATTCTCAAAATCAACAGAATTTGGGGGGTTCCTTTATCTATGTCTGAGTTGTAAAATGATATATGGAATTCACTTAGCTTTCATCATAAGCCATTAGATTCTAAAGTTGAGAATATTTGCTTCATACCCACTCTACACATGCAATTGCAAAATACATAATAAAATCCATTTGAAGAGTTGACACTGACAGCCTTGCCAGTCAAAGCAGAGTTTGATTTGTCTTTTATATATTGAAGCCCAGTTTACACATCACGACAACCCACAATTTTTTTAAAAAAAATTGAGATTGTGGGTTGCTGTGAATGAAGCAGCATGCTGGTGCATGCTGCCCAATCGCTCCCCTTGCAAGCATGAGTGGCTAAACAACCCAAGGACACTCCATCATCATCATCAGGCGATCACTCGTGACCGAGTAAGATTGTCTTCCAGGATTGGGTTGGGTGGGGTGGGGTGGGTTGGAAGACGCCTGTGCGTGAAACTGTTTTATGTGGGGAGATCGGTGCACAACGGATCACCACACAAACTTGACAGAGTACGGCAATGATCCAATGGCACGGTTATCATGACGATTGGAAAACCATTCTCTGCTGCAGCCTTCATCCGCCTTCACAGCCGTTGTAATTTAGGTTTAAATTATCTTCCGCCTGTTCTGCCGTTGAAGACTTTATGTTTTGGATCGTTCTTTGTCTGGTTCCTCTCCCCGGACCTTACCGCCATGGGTGACCCTACTAGGAGTATATAGCTCCCGACGGCATTGCTCACAGGGTTCATCGGAACACGCAAGCCCACTCACCACTTCAAGGTGACGATCCGGCGAGAGGACACTCCATGGCTGGGTTGTTTAGCTTTTCATCCAAACGTGGACCTCTAGCTTGTTTCTCCCCTGACAAGCCAGAGAAACAACCCATGGTTTGTTCTTAGGTTGTTTCTCTGACTTGTCAGGGGAGACACAAGGCAGAGGTCCTGGTTCAGACACAATGCTAAACAACCCAGGGATGGAGTATCCCTGGGTTGTTTAGCCACTCCTGCTTAGATCAGGAGCAATCCAATAGTGTGCACCAATCTGGGTTATTGTGACATGTGAATTGGGCCAGAAGCTAGCAAAGGAATCCTCAATATGATGGGTCATGAATATCACACAACCTCCCACCTGATGGTCCTGTGCTCCCCTCTCCCATCCTCACTTTTACTTTTTTTTCTCTGTCCACTCTGTACATCCCAACTTTTGTGTTGTCCTTGTTGACCTGCGCTAATGTCACAGTGTGCTATATTGGCAATGGAGCCACAGTTGCTTCAACTGTCCTTGGCTTACCTGGTGTGTTAAAGAAGAGCTGGTCTGCCTAGACCCGGGTACTAGAGTGTTTATAAGATTATTGGAGACAGAAAAACAAGGTCCATGAGCCCCTCAGTTTTGGCATTACACAACATGGGCTTTCATAGTATACCCAGTTGAAACATCTTGGAACCTTTCACCAGTAAGAGAGACAAACAACACTTGCTACTTGTAGAAATTGATATGCTATGCTGAGATAGATTTTCAGAGGAGATTGGCCTGATGCCCACATGGTATAAATTTCCTATTGATTTCGGTACTGTGTGGAGTTGAGGGCTGAGGCCCATTCTGAATAGACACCCCAAGATCCTGCTTTGTAACAGTCTCTCTGTTCTCATTATCTTTCTGTTTTAATATGCATTCCTGTTGCCTCCCTCTTGAGTGGGAGTACTTTTGCAGTCTTTTTATTTGTATTAATCTCTTCTCCTCATAACCTACATCTACACAGCATGAACATGTCACTGTTTAAGTTCTTTTGACAATTGTAGTTATTTCACAGCTGGACATCTCCACGATAAAAGCATTTCCTGCAGATAAATTGAACAAACTGTCACATCGTTTCATTAAGCATTGCACTTTTTATATTGAGAACTAAAAGGGATTCCTTCCATTGGTACATGAAATGTCGGCGCATTTTCATTATTTGGAGGGCTTTTTTCCAAAACCCTAATTTGGGTCTTTCCTGTTGTTAGATGCAGGGATTGTAATGGCAGCAGACCAGCAATAATCCCTTTGGAAGGGAAAATGAAAAATTACTTATTTGCGGTGGATCTGAACAGGAGCACTCCATTCTTTTGCAAAACTGAATGCAACAGAAGGAAAAAATAGACATGACATGGTATGAGTGAATAGATACAGAAATATCTCTGCTAGACATACAATCAGTGCTGACTCCAGAATTTGCTAAATCTGGGAACTTCCTTTGTCAATACTGTATGTGAATTGTGACTTGCTTGAGTGTATACTATGTGTTTGTTTTTTAAAGCAAAATACTGCACAAAAGTAGTGCAAATTCTGTGCCATGAAAAGCTAGATTCTGCAGCCTACATATATAAATTAGACAAATGTCCAGTAGTTTGTTTGTTTTTTATTGTTAATGACTTTTCTAAATACTCAAGGTGATGTACAAAGTTTTCTTGACACAGTAAAGCAGTCTTCCCCAACATGGCTCTCTCCAGATGTTCTGGACTACAACTACCATCATCCCTGACCATTGGCCATGCCAGCTGGGGCTGATGGGAGTTGTAGCCCAAGACATCTTGAGGAGCAACCACGTTGAGGAAGGTTGCAGTAAAGCATGGCAATAACAATTTCAACTTCTGTTTTGAGTGTCCCACGGTGGTCAAAGGTGTGAGCCATGAGAGAGCCATCTGGGTCCTACCACTGAACATACCAGGTGGCCTTAGCCAAGCCCCTCTCTTCAGCCCCCAAGGCACATCTGTGTATTCTGGGGAGAATAACACTGGCCTGGCTCATTCTTGTAAGAACCGCTGAGATGGTGTGCGCCAGGGGGTCAGGGGCGGTGCTAGGTAACAAAGAGATCCAGGGCTCAGGCCCAGGGGACAAAAAAAAAAAATGCACACATTTGCATGTGCTAATTTACATGTGCTCTAAAGTCTCTCTTTATCTGTGTGTGTCTTTAAAAGACCCTGTCTCCTAAGGACACCCCTATTTGTAAAATGGGGTGTATGGACAGGGGAGAGGAGGGCATTTGATTTCAGGAAAAAAAAACCTCAGGCAGAAAGATTCAAGCTGGGGGGGGGGCAGCAGGAGGTGAAGCACATGTGGGCAAAAAGCCAGCTAATTCAGGGGGATCAGATGCAACAGAGATCATCAGGGCCCTGAGGCTGTACCTTTATTTCAGCAAGTGCCCATGGACAGCAGATGGGCAGATGGCCTCCCAGAGCTTCAGGGCTCCAAATGAAAGATTCAGGGCTCCAGCCCTGGTGGGCTGCCCACTAACACCGTCTCTGGTGCGTGTAAACTGTTTTGATCACTTGGGTTGGGGAATATGATGTAAGAATGAATATTACCGTATGTCATTATTCCACGAATGATGGAGAGGGGAAAGAACGCCTTCCCTATGGCCACTAAAGATCCTGCTGCGGAGTGCCCTCTTCTCCGGGGCTTTGGAATGTTTCATCAGAGACAGCACATACATTTCAAGCCTACAGTCACAGTCATACGGGCTCTCTCTGCGTGGAGGCAAACTGGACTGTTTTGCACGAGCTGAAGCTTCTGAATTGTATTCAAGTGCAGCTCAATGCATAACGTGCCCCTGTCTTTTGCAAAGTTACAAAATCAAGCATGATGACAGCAAGATCCCTGACATCCAATGAAGAATACCCTGGAGGGCTGCAGATTGCGTATCAGACGTGTGAATCATCAAACAGGAGGAAATGCATCATTAAAAAAAGAGGACAAAAGGGGGCAGCGATTTGTATAAAATGTGCATATCCTAATGTATATGTACAGATGCAAATTCAGAAATCATTCTTATAATTTTAATATAAATACAGCACATCTCACCATAATGCGGAGGACCAATCAGGTGACCTGTGTGCCCGCCTGTTCAGTCTGCTGTGCAGGTGCTAACTGTTGGTGGGCAACAGTTCTTACGGTTCTTTACCTGTAAACCAGTATTGGACAAAGCAGTCCTTCAAAGAGAGGATGCCTTCAAATAGAGGACAGTTCTCTGTAAAAAAGGACACATAGCCACCCTCCTGCCCTCATTAATCTCTCAAGCCGCAAGGTAGGTCTAGAAGCACCTCAGGCTGTATAGCTGCTCCAATACCAGGAGATCCAATACCTCACCAAGCTCTACGAGAGCATCAGGGTGCCCCATCAGCACTGCGGCAGAGTGTTGCATGTGAAGAACATGGAACATTTTGAAAGACACATAAACAATTGCTCCTCCTCTTTTTCCTGACTTTAAAAAGTCTGGAAAATTATCAGCATGCACATAACGCTCCTTTTATTCTAAGCATGCCTGGCCCCAGTCATTTTTCTTCTTGGCCTTCTATCATCTTTGCAGCTCTTCTTCTCTGAACCTTTTCTAACTTGTCAGTATCCCCTGAACTGTGAAATTTAACTAATATCTATGAGTTAAGGCCTATTTTATTTTTCATCGTTCAGATTGTCAGGTGTGAGGAAGCGGGTGGGGCAAGTCTTGGTTCTTTTGGTTTTCGGCTTCAGCCAGAGATTAATATCTTATTCCCACCCTGCTCCTTTTCCTCCCAGAATCCTGTCACTGCCCTTGTCAAGGAAGAGCGACAGAGATTTTCGCTTCTCAGCCTTCCTCTTCCACTCTTCCTTTTCTATGTGGCTTTCCACCAGCAGCCATTTTGTGCCTCCCTTGCCTTGCTTGTGCATAGATAGGCCCTTACTCAGAACCAGGCTACTAGCTGTGAGGAGGAGGCCTCTTAGGCTCAAGGGAACTGGCCAACTAGGGGAGCTGCCTTCCTGCTTCTCCTGTGACTTTGCTTACCCTTCCATCATCTTCCTCCCCTCCCACATCTGGTGGCTCTAGCAAGGTGGGTCACCCCCTATCCCACATATTGCAGCACAAAATATAATCGGGGGAAATCTACAAAAGTACTCTTTTGAAACTTGGAGAGGAGAAGATACAGTTGCTTCACAGGATTCAGTCCTATCCACATACTTTTTTTGCATTGTAATATGTTGTTTGAAGGAAAAGTGATGCCAGCCTTTCTTCAAGCCAGTACAACTGGAGCATTGGGAAGGCTAGCCCTCCTTCAGCAGTGGAGTCAACCTCCATGCATTATATATCATGTCAGTGGCGCTAGGCTAGCACGGACCACATGCAATGCTAAAAATTATAATCCAGAGCGTGGGAAGGATTTTGTCTAGAAAGACCCTAACAATAACCTAAAACAATAGCCTTCCCCAGGCTACAAGCCCCATCATCCCCAGGCAAAATGGTTAATGGTCATGCTGGCTGTGGCTGATGGGACTTGTAGTCCAACCCATTTGGTGGGCGCCAGGTTGGGGAAGGCTGCTGTATGTTGCCAATGAGGATCATAAGAGATTGACACTACAGTGCAGATGAAACAAAGCTTGTTACAAGAGCCTCAAGTCAACCCAGGGGTCACCTGACCAGTCTTGCCTCACCTTTTTTTTTCTTTACACCAGACTCCCCATAGACCCCTGGTGTGAGTTAAAATTTACAACGCAAAAGCGCATACTTAGGAGCTAAGTATGGATCTAAAGGGAAGGAGCATAGCTCAGAGGTAGAGCACACGTTTTGCAGGCAGAATGTCCCAGGCTTGATCCCCTGGATCTCCAGGTAGGGCAGGAAAAAACTCCTCCCTGAAACCAAGGAGAGCCACTGCCAGTCAGTGTCAACAATACTGGCTTAGATGGACCAATGGTCTGACAGCATTAGGCAGCTTCCTATATTCCTATGATCTCTTAAAGGTTAAGGCATAATTAATCCATACTAAGTGGTCCTGCATATGCACTCTTGCTTAAGAATGTAAGAAATTGCTTGCTGGATCAGAACAAGGCCCACCTTATCCACCAGCCTTGTTTCCAAGAATCCCAGCAAGTTCTAGGTGGTCCTCCAATGATCCACAGTGGTCCCTTCTGTGCTCTCCTACACTAAAACAACTAATATAGATGTGCCTTTACTAAACTTTACCGGTGCACCAGAATCCTTTCTACTCATAACATGCTGTATCCGATGTACAACATGCTGTATTCTTCTGCTATATGGATAAATTATCTGTTATGTCTGATATTCTGACTGTGTTGGATGGATCCTCAGGGCAGCAGTTTGGCCTGAACGGCTTTGGGGTTCCCTTCCAAACTTGCAATTCCACGCTTGATTAATTTATTTTTGCATCCAATTGTCCACAGGAGAATCTCTGGGTTGCTGTGGTGTTGTTTCCCACCCCCCTACTCCTCCCTTTCCTCTCATTGTTTTGCCTTTGTCTAATTTTCAGTTTGCAAACTTGGCTTAGTTGAACTATGCACATTCATCATATTACATAAATAATTATTAAGTATCCAGATGCTTTTCTCCCACCAAAAGCATGAAAGAAGAAGTGGGCACTGTGATTTTAATGACCACGTGCCAGGCAAAAATTCTGCAGCCTGGTCCCATTCCCATTCCCAATTGCATCTCCTCTGGCAACCCTATGAGACCTCGCAATGGCTCTCAGAGCTCACAGAAAGAGAAGGACAAGTATTGATATTATTGATATCAATAATATGGCTGTCTTCCCACTCATACAGGGAAGGCCCCTGGTCTGCTCAGTGTCCCCACATCTGGGGAATGTGGTTACTATGCCCGGGTCATGTCCTGAGGTGTGCCCAATGGCAAGGGGGGCAAGACAGAAATGCTCTTGTTGCCACGATGGATCTCTCAGGCCTAGGGTGGCCACATGCCCTACTTTGCAAAAAACAGTTCTCTGTTTGAAGGGCTGTCAGAGGACAGCCCCCTGTTTGAAAAGCTGCCTGATCCATGTCCTGTTTAATGATAAAGAACCATAAGAAGTCTCGCTGCAGGGACCCTGGAGTTTCTTTCTTTCTTTCTTTCTTTCTTTCTTTATTTATTTATTTAAAACATTTATTTACCGCCCATCAGCCAAAAGGTTCCCTGGGCGGTTTACAAAAACAGTACAAAAAAACCGAAAACAAAACATAAACATATTAAAATACACCAAGATAAAAAAAAAACAAGCAGCCAAATGAATTCAATTCCGAGGTACAGTGGCAATAATAAAAAGGATAAAAGGAATAAAATTATCCATTAAAATATTGGGTAAATCACCTGGTGCCTAAAAGAGTAGAGGGTAGGCGCCAGGCGGACCTCCTTGGGGAGTTGATTCCATAGATGGGGTGCCACAACTGAGAAGGCCATTCCGCTAGTAGTCACCCTCCTAGCCTCTTTTGGAGGGGGCACTCTGAGAAGGGTCTCCAAAGAAGATCTCAGGGTTTGGGTAGGCATGTATGGGAGGAGGCGTTCCTTCAGATAACCTGGCCCCAGACCGTTTAGGGTTTTAAATGTTAATGGAGTTGCCCATCAAGAGCACCTGAAGAGCAGACTAAGCAGACACACGGGTCACCTGGTCACAGTCTTTCTCACTATAGTGAGATGTATTTTATTTCTGTTAGATTACAGTAATTATGTCAAAATTTGCATTTATACATATATATCAGCATATGCACATTTTATGCCTCTTTTGATTTATTTTTTAGCTATGCATAAGTAGCCACCCTACTCAGGTCCATTTTCCCAAAGGATCGTCATGACACATTGGTAGCAAGCCCCAGCGACTGCAGTCAAATGTACGTCTGTTGAAGTATGTGCTTAGGACTGTATCTTTATGCTCCAGCTACACCTTCTTCCTTACTCATGGCAGAAGCTAGGGTTAATTCCAGGTTTTGTTGATGTCTGCAGACATATCTTTTTCAATAGGCTTTTGCCTACTGCTGTTTAGATCGTGGGGGTGGGGGTGCATGTGCATGCATGTGCGTGTGTGTGTTTTGACTGACTCTTTTATTCAGTTTTAATGTGTTTTGTTTTGCAGTATTATTGTATTTTAATTGAGCCTTTTTAAAAAAAAATTGGTCTGTTTTTGTTAGCTGCTTTGAATGTCTCCATTTGGAGAGGAAATTATGGGATAGATATTTTATTACAAACAAACAATTCAGCCCAGGGGCAGACAGACAGACAGACAGACAGACACCCCCCCCCCGTGCGTCACCTGGCTAACTGTAATAGATGAAGCTGATGATGGCAACAGTTCCAAGACAGTGGGATGCCATTTATCCATCTGTAAGTCTATCCGGAGGGAATCCTGCAGAAACACATGTATGAAACTCTAGCATGTGACTCCACATCTGGAATATATTATATGATGAGAATATTTCCAGCTGTGTTAACTTTATTCTATTGTAGAAGGGCCAAACACGAAGCATGAAGCAGGGATTTCCTCTGGGTTTCTCAGCACAGGGTGGTACCCAGTATATTTCAACATACTAGGACAGTGACTGAGTATGGCTAAATGGCAAAGCCATATATAGTAGACATAACGTAGTGGCCAGTTTTCTTCATGTTGGAAGGAACATGGCAGTCCCAAACTGTGATACACTGTGAGGGAAGCAAATGAATGTGATGTTGACAGAAGAAGCAAGAATGATAATCCATCGTAGGACCATCTCCTGGCTCTAAAACAAGTTTAAAAATTCAGCAGCGTACTTTTACATTGAAAGTAAAAGTTATGAAGGAGTTGTTTCAAATGTTATACAATGTAAGGGGAACAGAAAGTATAGTTAGAGTGGCCATGTGTCCTGCTTTGTAGAGGACAATTCTCTACTTGGAAGACTATCAGAAGACAGCCCTCTGTTTGAAGGGCTGTCCCGTGCCAGTTTAAAGAGCATTTAGCACAGGGATGGGCAACCCATGGGCCTCCCAATGTTTTAACTACAATCCCCATCACATTCATCTCCCACCATTGGCTCTGCTGCCTAAGGCTATTGGGAGTTGTACACCAAAACATCTGGAGCACCAGAACTTGCCCACCCCTGATTTAGCATGTGGACAGCAGACTGAGCAGACAGGCACACAGGTCATCTGGTCACTGTCTTTCCCAATATGGTGAGATGTATTGTATTTGTATTTAAATTATAGTCATTATTTCTAAATTTGCATCTATGCATACACATTAGCATATGCAAATATCCTCTTTTGTCCTCTTTTTTGGTGATGCATTTCCTCTTTTTTTGGAAATGCGTAAATGCCCACCCTACCTGAGCTCTTCCATATCATCCAGAATACAGTCATGCCTTGGAATGAGAGCATAATTCGTTCCGGAAACGTGCTTGTAATCCAAAACACTTATATCAAAACGAAATCCCAAAAAAAAATTTGTACAGAGATTTTTAATTTAAGCCGTACTACAGAACTTGTATTGCAAGACGTCGCTTGTATATCAAGTAAAAAATAAATAAATAAATATTTAAAATTTTGCTTGTCTTGCAAAACACTCTCAAACCAAGTTACTTGCAATCCAAGGTATTACTGTATTATTATTAAGGCACCTGGTTTGGAGATGAATGCTCTATTTATTATTATTATTATTATTATTATTATTATTATTATTATTATTTATAGCACTTTCTTCCCAAGTGATTTACATTAGCACAAATAGTTTATGCTTTATATTAAATAAACACAACACATGCAATCCATAGGTTTCAAGTTTTAGTGATTTTGGATTAGGCTGGGAATGTGTAGGAAAGGTCAATGGATTGCACTTTAAGGTTGTAATCCTAAACACTCTTCCCGGAGAGTAAACGCTATTGAGCTCAATAGGACTCATTTTTGAGGAAATATGCAAAGGATTTCACTTCAGTTGGATGACTGAAAGCCGATCTTGGTGAGATCAGACCTAAAGTGCAAAGTAGTGATCCTATGCAGTTGGCCATTGTGAAAAGAAAAGCAGGGGATGGTGTTTGCTTATTCTCCTAGCATAGAAATGACTAATGCTGAGAAACCCATACTAGAATCAGACTGATAGGCCAACTCAACGGTCACAAAAAGTGTGGAAGCTTAAGCTTTTGAGATCTCTGTCAGGCAAGATGTTACCGAAAGCAGGTGGGAGGAGAGGAGGAAGGCTGATTTGGGGTGCTTTGAGGTGAGGCTTTCATCCTGCAATTGCCTACTTCAAACACAGGATATGAGTGCGGGGAGCGGGGTCCAGACATTGTCATTGTCATCCCTTTGTAACCTTCCTGTGTTTCCCCGTTGGATCTTCCACCATTTTTCTTACAAGAAAAAACCCAAACATTTAGAAGAAAAAACCCAAACATGCGCAATCCTATGCATGTTCAGACAAAAAAAGCCCTACAACTCCCAGCATGCCCCAGCCAGTCATGTCTAAATGTGCATAGGATTGTGCCTTTAAGGGGGTGGAATAGCTGCACAGTGCCTTTGGATTGGTAGCATTGGAACCCCTCTATCTGGAAACACCCTGGATTAATGTTGAAGTCATGGATCAGAGTCTTATGATGAAATGTGGGAAGAGGTTGCAGACATTCAAATTAGGCTCTACCTAAGTGGTCAAAGGGTTTCAGTTGCATCTGGGGCTGCCCCTCGATGGCTGGGATGAAGAAACAAATAAACAATGGTTGCTCCCTCATTTCTGAAAAGATAAAATAATATTTTCAAAAAATATTGTTGAATGCTCTACAGAATTATCCTAACCACCACCGCACCGCACCGCACCGCCCCAGTTTATAGTTCTTGCACTTTTATCACCACAATTCTATACATATTTAGCAATTTCACAAGGAATAAAGGGCAAATATCTGCTGAACTTCATTTTTAAATGTCCATTATTTGAAACAATAGAAAGTATCCCCTCGGTTTCTCTTTTGCCTGCTTTATTTTCTTTCCTCCCTCCCTTTTCTCCTTTACTTATTCTCCCGGTGTCTGCCGTACTCTGCAGCACCCACAAAATGTGCCTTTGCAAAGCCTTTTTGTGCACTGACATTTAGCTCCCTCATGTGTCATGCAAGCAAGCTTTCGTGAGAGTTTGCAAAGCACTGCATAAGGGAGACAACCAACTTCTGCTCCTGAAAACTCCCTTTCTCTCTCTCTCCAATTCAAAGCACAGGGTGCGTGGCCAGAAGGCAGGTTTACATGGAGCAGCCACCGCATTTTTTTCTTGTACATTTCCAGATACTTGATGACTCAGCTCCACCTCACCCCTTCTGGAGCTTTTGCACCAACAATGGGAAGATCTAGCATGTGTCACTTTTGCCCAGTATCTGCACTATATTGTTGCACTCACCCAGGGTGTGAGAAGTTCCAGGGGTGTAGCACTTTCCTGGGTTGTTTTTGGAAGGAAGCCACCAGCGTCTTATCGGCATTTTGTGATATTTCTGTTTATTTACAAATATGCAGGTTGAGCATAGGTAGGTGGAGGCACAGCTTAAACATTCTAACAAGTAAAGTCCACTGCTCGGCTCCCACATCAGATCTCTAGGGAGACAGTCGGCATCCAGAAATTCTTCCAGAGCCCCAAACTGTCCTCGGGCCTTCTTAGTCTCCCTCAAACTGTAGTCTCTCCTTCACATAAAGATCCAGTTTGCACGGCACAACAGCCTATTGTGGGTTAATTTACCCTCAAGGAGCTGTGGCACACTGACCACCATTATGAATATGCAGCTCCCAACTGGGGGTTGCTGTGGCTTGTCATGTCATGCAAACTTGGCCAGCAGGGGTTATTTGAGGGCTAAACAACCCGCACATAACCCACGGTCTGTTATAAGGTTATGCAAGGATTGTTTAGCCCTCAAATAACTCCAGTTCAGGTTCTCATGACACAATAAGCCACGGCAACCCCCAGTCAGGGGTTGCATATTCATAATGGCAGCTGGGACAGGCCACAATTCCTCGGTAAATTAACCCATGCTGGGTTGTCATGTCATGTGAACCAGGTCAAAGACACCTGGATTATCTCATCCCTTTCCCCGGAATGGGGTTGATGAAAGACATGCACCTTCTCCAAAATGGCTCCCACCTTCCAGAACAGTCCCCACCTATTTCCTAGTCCTTGTGGGCTGTTTACCTGTTATTTCCTTAACAAAAGAGATATTTGATAACACCATTAAGTTAATCTCCAGCAGTCCTTCTGGTTCTATTAACCCTCCCCTGCACAAAACCCCAGTCTTACAATATATAAAGCAAGAGAGGCTAGATTTTTACAGTAAACATTCCAACTAAGCTATTATAATTTTAAAAAGTGGGAAATGCAACAAAATGTTGTACCACCTCAGCATTATATGGGGTGGGGGGATGAGATTCTGCAACATCCCTTCCTGGTATGACAGGAAGGGGTGTTTTTTAACCTCAAAGCATGTGTCTCCCTGACCCTAATCCCCTCTGCAGGCAACGTACTATAAGGCTGATCGGGGCTTGAGCAACCCTCTTCCCCAACCTCCATTTCCCTTTCTCTTTCCCGGCCTCCATTTTCCTTCCCCTCGCCACCACTGTCTTCTAATATATTCCAGGGATGGGGACTCGGTCTCCAGGACTCGACTCGTGAGTCGGACTGAGTCCCCCCTCTCACTCGAGTCCCAATATTTTGAATGGGACTCGAGACTCGACTCGGGACTCGAGACAAAGGACTCTTCAACATCCCTGGGCTGTGCCAGAAGGCAGGGCCGGATTAAGAGCATTATGGGCCTGGTGCTGAGGATTTTGGTGGGCCTTTTTATGGAAATAAATAAAATGAAGACGCAATTTTATATTAAAACAAATTAAATATTTTAATTACCATTAAAGTGCCAAAACAGAAACATATTGAAAATATTTCTTTTTTTGTAAACAATAAGCTTGTTAACTCAATAAAACCTGATGGAAGTGGGCAGTGTCCGTGAAAGCTTATGTCAGAATGAATGTGTTGGTCTTTAGGGTACCTCAAGACTCTCTTGTTGTTCTTGCTGCAATAGACTAACACAGCCCACCCCTTCGGGAATTATGCAGACTGTTAGGCAACAATGTACACGAACCGAGCTCTTACTCAGCTGCCCCCCCCCCCCACGTGCTGTATGGAGAGAATGCTATTGACCTGCCTTACAGGGTTGATGTAAGGATTACAACAGGGGTCCTCAAACTTTTTAAACAGGGGGCCAGTTCATTGTCTCTCAGACTGTTGGGGGACCGGACTATAGTTTAAAAAAAAAAAAGAACGAATGGATCAAGTAAAAAAAAAGGACCTGGGTCATTTTTTTTCACTTGATAGGGGTGATTTTTTTTTTCTTAAATGGAAAGTTATTATAAATTAATTATAATGTTAACAAGTGATTAAATGGAGGATGGAAAGTTATTTTGATGGCAAAAGTGGGTAGAAATTAATGATTTATTTATTTATTTATTCCATTTATACCTCGCTCTTCAGCCAGAAAAGGCTCTCAGAGCGGTTTACACAGATTACCGGTAATAATAAGACATTCCCTACCCTCAGGCTCACAATCTAAAAGACTGAATGCCAAACATTATATTGGTGCCTGAGTTTGGCATTCTTCCTCCTCCCTCCCAATCCCTTTTCCTTTTGTGTCATGTCTTTTAGATTGTGAGCCTGAGGGCAGGGAATGTCTTATTATTAATCTGTGTAAGCCGCTCTGAGAGCCTTTTCTGGCTGAAGAGCGGGGTATAAATGCAATAAATAAATAAATAAATAATGACTAAATGGAGATGGAATTTTATTTCGATGGCAAAAGTGGGTTTAAAAAATAAGAATGTACTACCTTTTTTGCTGTCTAAAATTGAAATACATTATAAAAGGCTACCTACAAATTATAAGCGTGTTTTGCTTTTGTCTGGCTGCTCTGTGTGTGTGAATGCTTTGTGTGGGGTAAACTGAAATACATTATAAAAGAGTCCCTGACTCTCAGCCTAACCTACCTCACAGGGTTGTTGTGAGGATAAAATGGAGGAGGAGGAGGAGGAGGAGGAGGAGGAGGAGGACTATGTAAGTCGCCTTGGGTTCCTTGCAGGAAAAAAGGTGGGGTATAAATATAACAAATAAAATAAATAAATAAAATAAATGTGAAAAGGCAGCAGCGCCTGTATGGGAAACAGGTGGGCAGGCAGGAAAGAGGGCACTCTGAGGGAAACTGAGGCAGATGCCAGGAAGGAGGGAGAGTACTTTGAAGGAAGCTGAGGCAGAAATGGAAGGAGAAAGGGAATAGAAGGGGGGGGGACCCACTTTGTGCCTGCCTGCCTTTCTTTTCTGCTTGTTTCCCTCGGACTTTGAGGGAAACTGTATGCAAACTTTGAGGGAAACTGAGGCAGGAAGGAAGGTGCTTTGGGGGAAGCTGAAACAGGAGAAAGAGAACGGAAGTGTCTGCGTGTGAGGGGGGGCATTTTGTGCCAGCCTTGCTTTCCTTTTTGCCTCGGTTTCCCTCAGGGAAACTGGACAACCATTGAGGGAAACTGAGGCAAAAAGAGAGGGAGACGTAAATGGATAAACTTGGAGGGTGGCGGCGAGAAAGGCTCCG
This sequence comes from Shinisaurus crocodilurus, assembly GCA_021292165.1. Lineage (NCBI taxonomy): Eukaryota > Metazoa > Chordata > Lepidosauria > Squamata > Shinisauridae > Shinisaurus > Shinisaurus crocodilurus. The sequence goes on along the minus strand of CM037879.1, from coordinate 72,553,572 downwards.
GGGCGAGGCGGCTCTGGGGAGCATGCTCAGGTCCCCGCCCCCCCCCCGCGTCCAAGCGGAGGAAGAGGAGGAGGAGGAGGAGGGCGTGGCGCGCGCACCTCGCGGCAGCCCCACCCGGCGAGGAGGAGGAGGACGACGCCCCCAGGCATGCCGGGGGCTTCGCGCGTGCCCACCCACCCGGTTCTCCCCCCACCCGCTCACCTTGAAGGCGACGTCGTAGAACTCTCCGCTGTTGCTGAGCGAGGGTCTGCTGGGCAGCGCCACCCCGTTGGCGGCGCAGCAGGAGGAGGACGCCGCCGCCGCCGCTCCGGCTGCCCCCTTGGCCGGGCTGTGCCCCGGCCGCCGGCATCGGCGCGTTGCTGGGCGGCGGGCAGGGCGGACGAGGGCGCCGAGGTGCCGCCCTTGCACTTGGGGCTCTTCTTGCGGGACATGCTGGCGCGGGCTCGGGCTCGGCTCAGCGCGCCCTCCCGGCCAGCTGCGAGCAGCAGCAGCAGCAGGTGGGCAGCCCCAGCGCCGGCGGCATCCCTCCGCCCCTGCCCTCTCTCCGCCTGCCGGTCCCACTCTCGGCCGCCGCGTGACTCTCATTTCCCCCGGCGCCGCGCGTCCCTATTGGTGGGCCTATTTTGAGGGAGGGGCCTGGAGCTGCCGCTCCAATAGCCCCTATGTTAATCCGGCCCTGCCAGAAGGAGTGGAGAGAAGTGCGATTGCCGGCAAAGATTTTATTTTTTAAAATCATTTTCCTAAAATGAAACCTTTCAGACATTTTGGGTTTGGCTGCCTCTGCCTGCCTGCTTTGGGGTTCCCTGCCTCCTCTGCCTGCCTGGTTATTTTGGGTTTGTCTGCCTGGTCTGTTCTTGTCAAAATCAGTTGCAGAGTTTTGAAATAAAAAGGCACACTTGTGCCTAGAATTTATTTAAGCCACACATCTGAAGTAGCCTTATTTTGTTGGGAAAACCCCCCATTGATTTTAATAGGAACTCGTGGAGTCAGCTTTGGGAGTGACTCAGGACTCGGGACTCGTGAGTCACCATTTTGGACCAAGGACTCAGACTCGGACTCGAGACTTGGGTCCAAAGACTCATGACTCAACTCGTGACTCGAGACCAAGGACTCTTCAACATCCCTGATATATTCCATATCTCAGTTGCTCTGACTTAATTAATAAGCTCATACAAGCCCTATGTATGTAGGGCTAACGTGGGGAAGGGGACATGGGAATGCATCTAGGCCCGCCCCCAATGTCCCTGCATGCCCAGCTTCTGTTAAGACCTTCGGCTGAACCTGCTTGCAGAGCTCCCGTGATTGGAAACCCCGATAAGGCATTTACTATTATAGCATGTAGGAATGGCATCTTCATGCTCAGAAGCAGTGTGTCTCTGAACAAAAGGCTCAGGACAACACATCAGGGGGTAGCCTTCTGCAAATGTATGCAGAGTTCAAAGCTCTCAGGGCACATACAATAAAAATGAAGATAAAATCCAAAATCCATGTTAAAAAGAGTAACAGCACAATAAACACACAATTTGGCCTGGGGCCAAAAAGAAACAAAGTAGACGCTAACTGGACCTCCCTGGGGAGGGCATTCCATAACTGGAGACGCGGGGCTACTACTGAAAAGACCTGCTCCCAAGTAGCCACCTGCCATACCTCAGCATGTGAGAGCATTCGGTGCAAGGCAAGGCCAGTAGTTGAACACCACTCACCCCATTAAATGAACCACCCAGTAACAGTACCTCCATTTTGTCTGGATTGAGCTTCACTTTATTGGCCCTCATCCAGTCCATTAGTGGTGATCCAATGTGATCCAATAAGCCTAAGGCATGTGTAATATTCTTACGTTAATGTAGCAGCTAGTGACTGTGTCACATTTTGCCCCCAACCCTAGAATGGTGGGCATGCTGCTGTTTCCAGCACATGGCAACTGGTTCACAGGGCCAGTCACCCACTTCGGGAGGGTGGAGGGGGAAGACAGATTATGAATTGACTCTTAAGAGTTCTGTAAAAGATTCCGTTTTCAGCCCTGCTCTGATCTAAATTAGGAACAAGTTATTATAATAACTCATGCCAGGTTATCATAGGAATATAGACAGTTCATTGTTCAAAGCAATTATTATACATTTTCTTTAATATTTTACTCTATAAACAAGACTATTATTTTATTACATTATTTTATTCATTATATTTTTAATCCACTCAATAACCAATGTTCTCTGAGCAGATTACAAATAAGTAAGATCTCTAAGTAAGATGAGAGATCTATACCCAATCAAGCACAAGCTATGTTTCTTCTGCACCAGCCTGAAAGAAGACAAGATAACAAGTTTTGTTCTGTTGTACATGTTTCCAGTAACAACCCGAAAGGTCTATCCACATTGGCATAAACTTGGACAAGATAGGTTGGACTACATGCTGGGTCAAGTCCGGCCTATATAAGTCTCGGTATCCAGGGCTCTGTGGCCAGACATGGCTTTGCCTAACTTTCCTTGAACAGCATAGAATACAGCTGGAAATGTGATCATTAAGTTCACTCGAATGCATCATAGTTCTCCAAAATGCCTTACACTTGATTCACATATCTGATATAATCATAGTGTTGTGTTGTGTTTGGCAAAGGAGATCAAGCAAAGACTGGAACAGAGAACAGGCAGGGAACATATTGCACTTGAAAAAATCCAGGAACTTTAATCACTGTAGTTACATCCTCTTTCCACACAAGCTGCACAAGCGAAACTTCACGTAAGTATTCATGAGTTAAATTACCCTCCAGATCTTTGTAGAGTACTGGTTGGCTTGACATACATTTCTCATTAAAACACAATTTCACACATCCTTCCCCAGAGTGGATAAAAATTGAAAATTAAAAACTGAAACATTACATTGGAAGTCAGATTTTTTAAAATTTCCGTTATGTTAACCTGGAGTGCTTCCAGACAGAGGACTCCTAGCGCTACCAATCAAAAGACATTGTGCATCTGTTTGGTCTTTCTCTTCTTAACAGATGTTTTCTGGTAAGAAAAACAATGGAGTGCTTGGAAAACACAGGAGACTACAAACAGAAGACATCATCATCAGGATCCCTATAAAACTGCATGAATGAGGTAAGGCAATTGCACAATAAAAAGCCTTGTCCCATCTTAAATCAGGAGGAAGCACCCCTGATTTTAAATGAGAATGGAATTTAATACAAACATATTAAGGTCTAGTCTATACATGCTCGTAAAATCCTATGCTCAGAAGTAATGGAGTTCAAAGTTGGCATGCTCCCACATGAGTGGGTACAGGATTTCAGCCCAGCAGAGCCATCTGAACCTCCTCAGATGACTGTCCAAGGAGGGTTAAGATGTGGTAGAGGAGGCCCTATGCCAGCAGAGAGGAGCTCTGACAGTGGGGGGCACAGTCGCCAGTGGAAAGCTCTGCACGCATCAGTCTACCTCCAGTGGTGTTCCTGCTGGCAGTGGGCCATGAAATAGGGCATTCTGAGGGTGGGGTGGGGTCAGCTTTGGATCCGCTGGATCCAAAGGCACTCCGTTCCACCACAGAGCACAAGGATCAGGCCCCTTACCTATGCCAGCGTCAGACTGGCAAAGTGTTTTCCCTCCTGTTGAAACCAATGGGAGGGAGGGGGGACATTAAAACCTGCCAGAGGAAAGAAAAAAAGGTACATCCCCAGTCCTGCACTGGCCAGCATGAGCCAGCAGGGCTTTGGAAGTGACAGAGGATTGCCACTTCACTCCACCATCACACTCCACCATCACAGTAATTTAAACTTAGGATTTAATGGAGCAAAGTGCTGGCTGGGGATGATGCGAGTTGTAGTCCACAACACCTTGAGGGCGCCAAGTTTGGAAAGGCTGATTTAATACACACAGGGCCGGTGCTACCATTAGGCCAACTAGGCAGCTGCCTAGGGCACAGGGCTAAAGGGGGCGCCAGAAATAGGGAGGCAGGGCTCAAGTGGGAAGGGGGGACGCTAAATATCTGATCTTGCCTAGGGCACCAAACTGCACCAAACTGCCTTACACCGGCCCTGAATACACAACCTTTTATCAAAGACAGTAAGTTAAAGCCTCCTCTTCTATGAGGAAGAATGAACCAGCAGCAAAAATATCTGACTTCTGAAGACAAACATTATAAGGATAACACAAAAAGTCCTGTATATTGTGTTTATTATTATGCAAACTATTTATACTAAGGCTGTCAGCCAATAGACTTGGACTGGGACTCGGGAGATCCGGGTTCTAGTCCCCGCTTGGCCATGAAACTCACTGGGTGACTTTGGGCCAGTCACTGACTCTCAGCATAACCTACCTCACAGGGTTGTTGTGATGATAAAATGGAGAGGAGGAGGAGGAGGATTATGTAAGCCGCCTTGGGCTCCTTGCAGGAAAACAGGCGGGGTATGAATAAATAAAATAATTTAGTTTTCATCTCATAGAGAAACTGTGTACTACTCAGTAACTATTACCCCTTGTTCCAGAAAGTTCTGATCACTTGTCCTTCAAGAAATGCTCTCGCTTAGTGTCCTTGCATGCGTATAAAGAGCCAAAGAGAAATATTTAATTTCACAATTATTCTCCTATCTCTGAAGAGATTCAAATTTTGTAGTGCAAAAGGCACAGCAGCTGCATGGCCAGAGGTTTTGAATAATGCTCCTCATAACAACAATGGCTTAATTTAGCTGCAAACCCATTTGAATTCATTGTTATAGCAACCAATTAGCACATTTGTTCAGGAAATATACAAATTAGCAGTGATTTAAACTGGTCTTTTTCTTGCTGCTTTAAATTGCCTTGATTTAAATAAATCCACCCTGCTTTAATGAACCCCACCATCAAAAATAAATAAATACATTTGAAAATTTACTTTTAAAAAACACTGAACATGAAAATGGTACAATGTTTTTCAGAATAATTTCTATGTCAACACGTTCAGAAATTATTTTGACATGATGAGAGTCAAAAACAAGCAGTACTATCCAAACATAATTACCACAGAGCTTAATGTTTGGATTTGGGCAAATGTGTTCCGTTTCATAAGGTGGTGTTTCATTTCTGACAGCCATAACCTCTAACCCTTGTGTAGCCTGACCCTATCCATACTTACTTTGAAGTAAGGCCCCCCCTTTTTTTTAATGAGCTCTGTGTCCAGGGGGGAAGGGCACCTCAAATGTCATTTCTTCCATACTAACCCTACTCCAGAAATGCACAAACTCAGGAATAATTTGTCTGGTCGGTCCAGTCGCTCCGGACCCACTGGAACAGTCAAAAGCCTCCTGTGAGGCTTTAGCGAAGCACTTCGCAGATAAAATCGATCGGATTAGGAGTGGGATATCGTGCAGGGGTGAGGGACCTATTAGGATGGTCCGCCCCAGGCGTCTTATGGATCCGGATGGATTCCTGAACGCGCTTGGGGAATTGGAGCACACAAACGGTAGCTCGGTCGAGACCCTGGTGGATGACTGGAATGCTGCAATCACCAGGGCATTAGACCAAGTTGCCCCGAAGCGCCCTCTTCGCCTAAACAGAGCTCGCGCGGCGCCATGGTTCACTCCATTGCTGCGAGCTCTGAAACAAGAGGTGAGAAGGCTAGAGCGCCGATGGCGAAATTCCCGCTCCGAAGACGATCGAACACGGGTTAGAGCTGCATCTTCAGCCTACCGGGTGGCGGTGAAGGCAGCAAAAAAGAATTTCTATGCTGCCTCCATTGCGTCTGCGGAGTGCTGCCCCAGGAGGCTGTTCCAAGTGGTCCGGAGTCTGGTCGGTCCAGTCGCTCCGGACCCACTGGAACAGTCAAAAGCCTCCTGTGAGGCTTTAGCGAAGCACTTCGCAGATAAAATCGATCGGATTAGGAGTGGGATATCGTACATCGTGGACACAGGGAGTGAGCGGGAGGAGGCCAATGGCAGACCGGTTTTGTGGGATCGGTTTCGGCTTCTTCCTTCTGATGAAGTGGACAAGGTGCTTTCATCTGTGAGGCCGACCACCTGCTTGCTTGACCCTTGCCCGTCCTGGCTCATCATGAGCTGTAGGGAGAGACTGGGTGAGGGGATCAAGGCGGTGGTGAATGCCTCCCTCGAGGAGGGAGTGCTGCCATCAGCCCTCAAGGAGGCAGTAATAAGACCGCTTCTAAAGAAGCCCTCCTTGGATCCCCAGGATTTAAACAACTTTCGCCCAGTCTCCAATTTACCATTTCTGGGCAAGGTGATCGAGCGGGTGGTGGGTGCTCAGTTGAAGGCACACTTGGATGAAGCCGATTATTTAGATCCATGCCAGTCGGGCTTCAGGTCTGGACATGGGACGGAGACGGCCTTGGTCGCCTTGGTGGATGATATGAGGAGGGCTTTGGATAGGGGCGAATGCTCCTTTCTAGTCCTCCTCGATCTCTCAGCGGCTTTTGATACCGTTGACCACAGGTATCCTCCTGGACCGTCTGGAGGGCTTGGGCTTGGGAGGCACTGTATTGCAGTGGTTCCGGTCCTTCCTCTCTGGAAGGTATTAGAGGGTAGTTCTCGGGGAAGAGGCTTCGGACCCTCGGCTGCTCACTTGTGGAGTGCCGCAGGGTTCCATCCTCTCCCCGATGTTATTCAACATCTACCTCAAGCCGCTGGGAGCTATCATCAGGAGGTTTGGGGTGCGGTGTCATCAGTATGCAGATGACACGCAGCTCTACCTCTGTTTTAAGTCCTCACCAAGGTTGGCCGTTGAGACCCTGTCCAAGTGCCTGGAGTCAGTGGCTGGCTGGATGGGAAGGAACATGCTGAAACTGAACCCCGACAAGACCGAGGTACTTCTGGTGGGGGACAAGGGAAGGTTAGGGGATGTTGACCTGGTGCTGAATGGGGTACATCTACCCCTGAAGGACCAGGTCCGCAGCTTGGGGGTCATTCTAGACTCCCAGCTGTCCATGGAGGCTCAGGTGGCAGCTGTGAGCCGGGCAGCGCTGTATCAACTCCATCTGATACGGCAGCTGCGCCCCTACCTTCCTAATCACCTGCTCCCATCAGTGGTTCATGCCTTGGTCTCCTCTCGCCTAGACTACTGTAATGCGCTCTACGTGGGGTTACCCTTGAAGACGGTCCGGAAGCTTCAGCTGGTACAGAACGCGGCGGCTCGCCTGATTAAGGGCAGCCGCCGGCGTGATCACATCACGCCAGTGCTTAATGAGTTGCACTGGCTACCAGTTGCTTGCCGAGCCGAATTCAAGGTGTTGGTTTTGACCTTTAAAACCCTACACGGCTCCGGCCCAGCTTATCTCAAGGAGCGCCTCCAGCAACATCAAGTAGGCCGCTCAACAAGGTCTGCCACGGACGGCCTTCTCCTTATCCCATCAGCCAGAGCAGCCAGGCTGGTGGGGACTAGGAAGAGGGCCTTCTCTGTGGCGGCCCCCACATTATGGAACTCCCTCCCTAGTGACCTTCGCCATGCCCCCTCCGTGATGAGCTTCCGCCGTGCATTAAAAACATGGCTGTTCAGGCGGGAATATGGGGTGGGTTAGGTTTTTAATAAGAATTTTTTATATTGTTTTAATCATTATATTTTATTGTATTTTACTGTATTTTAATTGTACATCGCCCAGGGTGGCCGGGTGACCAGCCAGATGGGCGATTAAAAAATATAATAAATAAATAAATAAATAAATTTCATAGATTATAGATTATAGAGTTGGAAGGAGCCTGCAAGGCTATCGAGTCCAACCCCCTGCTCAATGCAGGAAACTAGAGGAGGGGTCTCCCATCCAAGTAATAACCAGGCCTGACCCTGCTTAGCTTTCCACACTCAGACAAGCTGAGCCAGCATAAGCCACATACCTAAATGTCACATTTTCTAAATGTCATTACCCATAGTAATAAAAAATAATCTCAATAACTCCAGGGCTAGCATAGGGGCTAGCATGAAGTATTCCACAACAAAATAACTTCAAGGTAGTGGATGGTGCAGTTGACAAAAATGAGGATATGCATGTCACATTTTCTAAATGCCACATTTTCTAAATGTCATTACCCATAGTAATAAAAAATAATCTCAATAACTCCAGGGCTAGCATAGGGGCTAGCATGAAGTATTCCACAACAAAATAACTTCAAGGTAGTGGATGATGCAGTTGACAAAAATGAGGATATGCATGTCACATTTTCTAAATGCCACATTTTCTAAATGTCATTACCCATAGTAATAAAAAATAATCTCAATAACTCCAGGGCTAGCATAGGGGCTAGCATGAAGTATTCCACAACAAAATAACTTCAAGGTAGTGGATGGTGCAGTTGACAAAAATGAGGATATGCATGTCACATTTTCTAAATGCCACATTTTCTAAATGTCATTACCCATAGTAATAAAAAATAATCTCAATAACTCCAGGGCTAGCATAGGGGCTAGCATGAAGTATTCCACAACAAAATAACTTCAAGGTAGTGGATGGTGCAGTTGACAAAAATGAGGATATGCATGTCAATGTCAATACCAACTCATTCAAACGGAACCCTGGTTACCAGTAAGGGCATAAGAGGCCCAGTGAGACCCCCATTTCCCTTGCATCCTTGGACATTTGGGCAGGACAGACAGTACCTTCTGGTACTGTATAATGTAATCCCAAGTTTTTTCAAAGGCCTGATGGCCAGAAGCAGGAAGTCCTGGGAAAGGTATAATGACTTCTGCCAAAGGGTTGATGAGAGAACTAACTTGTGCACTCATTAGAAGGAATCTATTTTTGGAGCAACTTGATAAAACAGGTCATCTTTTGGAATAAAATAGGGGCCCTGCCTGACAGGGACAGGAGTTCTGTTCTTCTGGATGTGTTTGAACAAATGCTGGGGCCACTGTGGCATCATTCTGTTGAAACACTATTCCATGGAGATGTTGAGGGCCAAATCTTTGGTCTGGTCCTGGGCATCAGAGGAAGAGAGGAGTAAAGGATAGGGTAAAGTTCTCCATCTGGGCCAGCTGGTTAAAGGTGGGCCACTCTCTCTCCCCAAAATCATAACATGAGACAACACTTACCCATATAAAATGAGTGAGCCCATGATCTTAGCCCACTGGGTCATCATCATCAGGCGATCACTCGTGACCGAGTAAGATTGTCTTCCGGGATAAAAGGAGGAAATTCTAAAGAAGATTGTGTAGACTCTAGCGATGGGTCCGTAAGTGACTGTGGAGGCCAATTCTAGATCCACACAGCTTCCCACAGTGAGGACACAGGTTACCAGATAGAAGATGGTCCTGTAAAGGATTCATTTGACGTGCTTTTCGCTTAGCACGTTTCTCCCTTTCACCTTGCACTCGGGCTTCTTCAAAGTCCATGGAACCTTTGTGAAAGGCCAACCTCCATTTAGATCGTTCATGGGCCAGAGCTTCCCAGTTTTCGATGTTTATATTGCATTTTTTTAGATTAGCCTTATGAACATCTTTAAACCTCTTATATTGACCACCGATATTCCGCTTTCCATCCTTGAGTTGGGAGTAAAGTAACTGCTTTGGGAGACGGCAGTCAGGCATTCGAACAACATGACCGGTCCACTGAAGTTGGCGTTGAACGATCATTTTTTCAATGCTAGTAGTCTTTGCTTCTTCCAGTACACTGACATTTGTTCGCCTATCTTCCCAAGTAATTTGCAGGATTTTCCGGAGGCAACGTTGATGAAACCTTTCAAGGAGGTGGAAGTGACGTTTATAGATAGGTTAGGCTGAGAGCCAGTGACTGGCCCAAAGTCACCCAGTGAGCTTCATGGCCAAGTGGGGACTAGAACCCGGATCTCCTGAGTCCTAGTCCAATATTCGAACCACTATGCCACACTGGCTCACTGGCACTGGCACACTGACACTAGATGAAACAATGGTCTGAATCAGTATAAAGCAGCCTCCTATGGTCACATGAGTAACAAACAAGGGAAGATGGGGCCCTTCCTTGTTCCTTGGGCATTCTGTCCAATTTGTCACCCCTTCTCACTTTGGTGCTCCACACCCTATCCCATCAGGGCAGTGACATACACTAGACTGGTAGTCAACCCACTGACACCCTTGAACCTCAGATGGTGTGCTTCTTAGCCAGAGCCTGATATATCATATCTGGCATTGCAACAGCTTATATTAACACAATGCCCATTCCAGGTTGTTAGAGCAATGACCCAGGCTGTACCCATTTCCTTGCTGCTTGGGGAAGCATTGCTTAATATTGTCCTACCATTATTAGCTCAGGATAGCGAACAAATGTCAGTGTACTGGAAGAAGCAAAGACTACTAGCATTGAAAAAATGATCGTTCAACGCCAACTTCAGTGGACCGGTCATGTTGTTCGAATGCCTGACTGCCGTCTCCCAAAGCAGTTACTTTACTCCCAACTCAAGGATGGAAAGCGGAATATCGGTGGTCAATATAAGAGGTTTAAAGATGTTCATAAGGCTAATCTAAAAAAATGCAATATAAACATCGAAAACTGGGAAGCTCTGGCCCATGAACGATCTAAATGGAGGTTGGCCTTTCACAAAGGTTCCATGGACTTTGAAGAAGCCCGAGTGCAAGGTGAAAGGGAGAAACGTGCTAAGCGAAAAGCACGTCAAATGAATCCTTTACAGGACCATCTTCTATCTGGTAACCTGTGTCCTCACTGTGGGAAGCTGTGTGGATCTAGAATTGGCCTCCACAGTCACTTACGGACCCATCGCTAGAGTCTACACAATCTTCTTTAGAATTTCCTCCTTTTATCCCGGAAGACAATCTTACTCGGTCACGAGTGATCGCCTGATGATGATGATGATGATTAGCTCAGAGATCTGCTCAGAGCTATGCGTTGCTGGCTTAAGCCAGGGGCTGTGAACCTATTTGGGGTGGGTAGATGACCCAGCCAAAGCCTCCGCTGGAGCGCCTCCAGCTGGTGTTTTGGCCTGGAAACTGGCTTCACTGTGACTGTGAGCACCTGCATGCAACAAAAGTTCCCTGACCAAGGCACCAGGTGGAGAAGACCACCTGGCTCCTTGGCCAAAAACTCAGCTTCAGTGTGCATGGGCTTTCACCAGCTAGGGGGAGGAACACTGCAAAGGCTATGTCTTCCATACTAGCAGTATTCCAGAATGCCTGGATTTATGAATTACTTATATTTTCTACAACTTTATCACACATAGTTAATAACACACATAGTTACACAACACTTGCTGTAAGTAAATACAGGAAACGCAGAAGAAAAGGCAAACAAAATATCTAAGGAGATAAGGAGCTTTGCCTAACTCTTATAATTTGGAGCTGGATAACAAGAGCACCCTCTGAAGGATATGCTCCTGGTTCTGGGATTGGCGAATAGGGTGCAGCAGAACCGCAGTGACCAGGGTTGAGAAAAGGTACGTACGTATAGGGGTCCCCAGGGTTGACAGCAGCCCCTCTGTGGTGTAGTGTATCTGGCAGGAATGGCTCTAAGTGAGGAACTTGGTTCAGTTGCTTGCCTGTGGGAGAAGAAAAGAAAAAACAAGTGACTGGGTCACAAAAGTGCCTGTTTATTGTGTGTGCACCCAACATTTCAGAGAACAAGTCTCCTTCTTCAGGGGCTGCCTGCACTATCTATATCCACTTCAACAACTGACCACAATAAACAGGCACTTTTGTGACCCAGCCACTTGTTTTTCTTTTCAGATTGGAGTGCCTCCCTGTTGTCTTTTTGTCTTTGGGAGAACCTGGAGTCCTTGGCTCTTTCCTCCTCCCTCTGTCTCTCTCCCCTCCAGCACCTTTTGAATGTCACTTCCTCAACATCCCAATTCCTCCATCATGCAGCTGGGCTTACCCAGCTTGCTTCCCTTAACTTTGTGCCCCAGCTTTGGCCCCATTTGCCTCCACTGGTCTCTTTCTGTCCTTCTCCTTGTCTGCAGCCTCCCTCAGCTGGTGCCTGTCGTGCCACACTCTCCCCAGCTTCTCTGAGGTCTCCTCATTCTCTCCAGCTCTTTCTCCTCCCTCTGTTGCCACTGGCTGGAGGTTACAAGTTTCCCCACTGCCACAGCACACCTGCTCCTTGCTCCATACTCCTGACAGCATGTGCTGACTTCTAGGCAAGATGGTGCGCACACACTGCTTACAACTATTGTGGCCTCACTCCACCCCCTAGCAAGAGGAGGAGTGGAGAGAAATGCCACCAAGACAGAGATAGAGGCTTACTTAACATATATCCACTTGATGTCTGAGAACAGATTCATTTCCCCACCTCTGTCTTATGCACAGCCCTTGCTTCTGCCAAAGGAAGGAGAAAGAACAAGAAATGCAATTTTCATTAAGTGAACAACAAAAGTTTATCACATAAAAGCCAAATGAACAAGCTGCTTTCATGAAACCGGGTGGCATGCCCAGTCAAAGATCATTTCAAAATATATATCTCCCTAGGCCCATAAAGCAGGGTCACCACCACCACCACCACCACCACTAGAAATAATGTAATTGCATATTTTAAATGTAATATTCGATTGCTAAGCTGCCATGTTTCAGAAGATAGTACACACTACAAAGGTTGAGAGAGCCAGTAAGGTAAAGCAAAGTAGACAGTATTGTGGCTGCCAAAAGACAGTGAACTGACCAGTAAATTCCAGCCTTGGGTACATGTTTAGGATACATTGGCAAGTAGAGCACACTATGAGAAAACAGGTACTGTTATATCTGAGCACTTAATTGAAGGACTAGAGGACACAGAGGAGTATGAAGCTTTAAGAGTCAAGGCATATGAAAAACACCAAAGACTTTCCTCCACTTGTCCTGTGTGGAACATGATGCTTCGGTCCAAAAAGCTCAATAAACCTCAATTCAAAGTGCTTGACCCAAAGAGCTGCATGCTAAAGCAGAACTTCTGAGACACCTGCTTTTATCACCACAATCTACCCCCAGAAACCCCTTAGGGAAGCTTCAGAAACACCCTCTGACAGTGCAAATTTATTTATTTATTTATTTATTTATTTATTATATTTATACCCCGCCTTTTTTCCTGCAGGGAACCCAAGGCGGCTTACATAATCCTCCTCCTCCTCCTCTCCATTTTATCCTCACAACAACCCTGTGAGGTAGGTTAGGCTGAGAGTCAGTGACTGGCCCAAAGTCACCCAGTGAGTTTCCTGGATCGCTAGGGGAATGGAGCGAGACTCCCTTTAGCCTGCCTACTGAGGGTCTTTGGATCACAGCCATACGCAGCAACCTGCTGCCTTCCAGAACAACTCCCACATCATCATTTGAAGGGCTACTGGGTGGGTAGGTAATTTGAGGATGATCTCCAAACTATCCTAAATGCTTTTGCAGAAGCATACGAAAAACTTGGTCTCTCACTTAACATCAAAAAAACCAAAGTGCTTCATCAGCAAGTGCAAGCCAATCCTTTGGTGATGCCATCTATCCAGCTTGGCGGGACAATACTGGAAAATGTCGATCATTTTCTCTATCTTGGCAGCTATCTTTCTGTTACAGCTAACATCGACAGTGAAATCCAGCATCGTCTGAGCTCCGCAAGTGCCGCATTTTCTCGAATGAAACATAGAGTGTTCGAGGATCGGGATATTTGTAAGAAGACCAAAACACTGGTTTATGAAGCCATTGTATTACCAACTTTATTGTATGCCTGCGAAACATGGACTATCTATAAACGTCACTTCCACCTCCTTGAAAGGTTTCATCAACGTTGCCCCCGGAAAATCCTGCAAATTACTTGGGAAGATAGGCGAACAAATGTCAGTGTACTGGAAGAAGCAAAGACTACTAGCATTGAAAAAATGATCGTTCAACGCCAACTTCAGTGGACCGGTCATGTTGTTCGAATGCCTGACTGCCGTCTCCCAAAGCAGTTACTTTACTCCCAACTCAAGGATGGAAAGCGGAATATCGGTGGTCAATATAAGAGGTTTAAAGATGTTCATAAGGCTAATCTAAAAAAATGCAATATAAACATCGAAAACTGGGAAGCTCTGGCCCATGAACGATCTAAATGGAGGTTGGCCTTTCACAAAGGTTCCATGGACTTTGAAGAAGCCCGAGTGCAAGGTGAAAGGGAGAAACGTGCTAAGCGAAAAGCACGTCAAATGAATCCTTTACAGGACCATCTTCTATCTGGTAACCTGTGTCCTCACTGTGGGAAGCTGTGTGGATCTAGAATTGGCCTCCACAGTCACTTACGGACCCATCGCTAGAGTCTACACAATCTTCTTTAGAATTTCCTCCTTTTATCCCGGAAGACAATCTTACTCGGTCACGAGTGATCGCCTGATGATGATGATGGCTGTCTGGGAAAGCTACAGAAAACCAATCTGGGTTGTGGCTCAGTCTGCAGACATGTGGGAGAGTAAGGAGGCTGTCTGGAGACTAGATATGTTTGTAAGCAGAGGTTGGTCATGAACAACGTTTCCAGGGAAGCACAATCAACACCAGCCCCACACAAGATGGAGAGTCATAGCAGTTCCACATTTCACTCAGCCATTGTGTTAGTTGTATACTGGTATTACATTGATGTTTCCCATAGCAAACACGTAAAGTGCATATAAACACATGCACCGTTAAACACCCATAAACACGTGACAGGGAAACTCAACTGGGCCAGTTGCCAAAAGCATATACACCATGATTAAAGATGTGTAAACACATGTGTGTGTCCGTAACCTCCACATATGCCTTTGCTGTGGAAAACACTGGAGTAACAAGAGAGTTTTCTGAGGAAATTGTATTGTATAGCGCTGCCCATCACAGCCTGAAGAAGTCCCTTCTTAGCCGTTAGTTGGTTTCAGCTGCCGTAGACTTGCTCGGGGGGGGGGGGGGATGACAAGGGGTTCCTCCAAACTTTGTCTAAAGACTTGCTCTGGTGTCCTATACAGATGTGAACAGCCTCCAGATTCTTTTTTAAATAATTAAAACTAAGAGCCAAACTGTTTGCTACATTATATGAGTGGTCATATTTTAGACATCTGTGTGTTTTTAGTAGCAGCCATGGTGAGGAATCAGGATTGGGACTGTAGCACATAGGGAGGGGGACTTAACCTTCTCCCTACAATGCCACAGTCCTGATGAAAATGGTTCCATCAAATGGTTCCCCCTCAGCTTTTTTCCTTTCAACACTACAAAGGTTGATAGAGCCAGTAAGGTAAAGTAAAGTGGACAGCATTGTGGCTGCCAAAAGACAGTGAACTGACCAGTAAATTCCAGCCTTAGGTACATGTTTAGGATACATTGGCAAGTAGAGCACAGAAAGTAAGCTGCACTTGATGCACCTAGTATACTGGTTCGACAAGACCCTGTGACACAGCTATTTCTAAGGCTTGAAAAATGATCATCTGCATTTCTGCCTCGTGCCACACAAAAGCTGACACCCCCATTCCCGACTAGTCTTTCTGCACTATGTTACATCCTTTCAGGGCCAGACTATAACTGAGGTTGTTTATAAGACAGTGACAGCACCGGCGTGGTGTGCCAATGGTGTATTCCTAATTGAGAAAAGGGGAAAGTATCATGCAGCTATGGGAGAAGCTCCGTGTGCAAAACAGATAAAAGAGGTCTTTTTGTGGAGGCCCTGGGAGCAAGCTCCGTAGAAAGACACTGATTATGTGAGACTTCTGGGTGGCTAGGGGGTGGAAATTGATGAGCCTGCGTTGCAATAGAGATGCAATAAAGCTGACAGCCACAAAGACTGCCATTAGGCTGTTGTCACCACAGCTGCCTTGCAGTGGTCACCTTTGTCTCGTGTTCTGTTATTCCATTCCAAAATGATGACTCTAGAAGAGCGCTTTCTAACTGCCCACTGGGGATCTCAAAATAACCATGCCTACATCAGCAGCCTATCCATTAGGATTAAAAAAAAAAAAAAAAAAGACTTCTAGGAATATTTTGGATGGAATTGTCATTTTCCAATAACGATTTCCTTTTCTCCACTGAGTCAATAGTGAATATCTGGGATGTATGACTTTTCTGCATGTACTCATGCATACATGTCTGTAGAAGTAATTTGTTGGGGTTATATTCTGACATCATCTGGAATGTTGACACCACCCACAGGTCTCATTCTACTTTTACTAGTTCATCAGAGCCTTATTTTAAACACAAGGTCAGCCACCACAAGACAGCCAGGACTTACTAATCTCCTGTCTCAGGGGGTACTTGAAAGTCATCCTGGATCTGTTATTCCTATATTTAGGAAACCTGGACCATGAACTAGAATAATCACCAATGGTGTTCTTCTACTTCACTTGATCAAAAGTACAAGACAAGTCTGTCTTCTACCAGCTTTATTATTTGCAACGGCTTTAGAATAATTAGCAATCTATAGATGAGACAATAAAAATATATGGTAAATATGTCAACAAAATAAATCTTTATGCAGATGATACTGTTTTAACTATTGCAATACTCCATAAAACCACTTCAAAAACTTGAGGAAAAAATAGACAGATGTGGATGCTGAGCTGGGTATAGGACCAATAAGAATAAAATAGAAATAGGAAACCTGGAGCAAAGCATATCAGATTATGGTATGCTTTGGGACAATATTTATCTACTTGGTCCATAAATCTCAGACAGAATGTTGTTCTTTTTTTATATGGGACTAAGTTTACACACTAGGAAACTTGGACACAGAAAAGTAGCTTGTACAAGATCTGAACCCAGGGAACTTGACAGTAAATTGAGTGGATCAGACTTAAAGTGACTCCCTTATGACTTGAAGTTTTGGAAGCTTCAGGTTGGAAATACAGAAACCACCTCCCTCCTCCTCCCAAGAAAAAATGTGTATGGCAATATTATTGGAGGAGGAATCCTTCTCATTGGACTCTTCACAATTTTAGCAAGAAGCCAATTTCTCCACCCATCTTTTACAGTTTTCTGGCCCCTGGAATAGAGAGCCAGATATCTAGCTAGCCCTGCAGACCACTATTCCCCAATGTATGCAACCAAGGAAATCATTTTCCAGAGTCAACTCTCATCCCATATCAGCTACCTGGCCAGATGCAAACTGCTAGCAATGCCAGCATGAATTAATCATGTTTCTCTCTCTATGGGTTTCAGTTACACATGTTCTCCTTTATCCCAGTGCCAGCAGCACAGCTGCCTCCTCCCTGCAGATGAACACACTTGGCCCTGTCTCTTCCTTTCCGTGCTGTGAGTCTTGTATACAGCTGAAGATGGGAGATAAGGAGCTTGCCTCCCCACTGGCTATGGTCACAAGGCGCTCTATAGATTGCAGCATCTTCGAAATGTTGGGCAGTCACTCTGTGGTGCACTTCTTCTACTCTCTCTGACGTTCTCTTCAGACACTTTCGTGTGTCATTTTCCTTGTTTAGCTCAGTTCTGGGCTTGATTCACCTACCACAGACAGGGAATGAGGAGAGATCCGTTTACTCCAGCAAGCAATGACATCGCTCTCCCTACTTCTATCCAAAATGGAAAATAGAGAGCAAAGAGTGGGTTAAAATTCATCACAGGCAAGACCATGAGTACAGTGAGTTCAGCTTGGTCACGATTAAATATATCCCTTTTGGAGAATTCTCCAAATCACTCTTGTCACTCTACCAAGAAACCTTCTGGCTTTGTAGTAACAATAACTGCATTACATTATTTCTTTCATCTAAGATCTTCTTGCAAAGTACAAACATCCTCAATCAAATGCTACACCACACCTGGAAAGTATTATAGTAAAAGCTATGTAGCAGCCTTCAACCCAATGCAGTGCCATACTGATGTTTTGGACTACACCTCCCATCATCCCCAGCCAGCAGGGCCAATGGCAGGGATGAGGGGAGTTGTAGTCCAAAGCATACGGAAGGTACCATGTTGGAGAAGGCTGCTATATGTCATAAATGAAACAGCTAGGGCCAAACTACATGTTACACACAAGCACGCATAACTCTAACCCAACAGCCCTTTTTGAAAGAGGTACAGTAATACCTTGGATTGCAAGTAACTTGGTTTGAGAGCGTTTCGCAAGACAAGCAAATTTTAAAATATTTATTTTTAAAAAATTGACTTGATATACAAGTGACATCTTGCAATACAAGTACTGTAGTACGGCTTAAATTAAAAATCTCTGTACAAATTTTTTGGGGGAATTTCGTTTTGATATAAGAGTGTTTTGGATTACAAGCACATTTCCGGAACGAATTATGCTCTCAATCCAAGGCATGACTGTATCTCAAAACAGTCATTTGAAAACAGGGGCAGGCAACAGCAGCTTGGAGTGGAGAAATGACAGAAATGGAAATGGTTAAGTACTTTTATTTGTTTTGTTTAAAATTATTTTTAGGCAACCTTTAAGGATAAAATCCTCTCTGCTCAGCCCTTCTGCACTCCCAGTCACCCTCTTCAAAAGTGGCTTTTCTTCTTCAAACAGGGCAATCAGGGACAGTTACACAATCATATTCTTCCTTATGATTGGTTCATATATTCTTGGGCAGCCCTGTTAATCCCATCTTAATTTAAGCCATCGGTAACTCCAAACAGCACCATACTGATTTTATGAGTTTGGGCTGTCCTGATTACCATGAATGGGCCAATCTTCATGGTTTTGCCACAAGCGTTGTCCACAGGGGCCAGGGATTTAACAAAGCAATGTTTCCATATAGCTTCTCCAGGCTTAGGAACACAATGCCCATTCATCATGAGCTGCCAGTGCTAGGGCTTGAAACCTCGCTGGCTCTACATACAGCCGTTCCATGTGAGAAGCCTGCAGGGCTACAGGTTGCAGTGTTTTTTCTAGGATGCAAAGGCCATTGGCTCACCTTACCAAGAAGCTTCCCATTCAGTCTGGGAGCCTGCTTGGAAAATGATTGTCATTCCTGGCTTGGCCCGTTCTCTGGCTTGACTGTTAGCTCCCACTTCATAGCTGCCTACAGCTCAGCTCTGACACAACCAGAGCCTGGGGAAGGTGACAGCTGGAGCTAAGGGGTGGGACAGAGATACAGTTTGGAGCAACAAGCTCTACAGACTGAGTGTTAGTAGTGATAGTAGCAAACCCTCCCAGCTGCACACACAATCCAGGTCTTCTCAGATTGGTTCAGAATAAACCAAACGGTTTCCCAGAAGATTGAGAAATAGCTCTGTAACAAACAATATGTGTGGTACCTCCAACCCTGTGAGGTAGGACAGGCTGCAAGACATTCTTTGTCTATATTACTCAGATGTAGGCCGCCACTGCCATCCACAAATTTAATAACTCTTATTTCCTGGATATGTGGGAATGCGGGCATTTAGTCTTACAAAGATGGGTAAATCCCTTTTCCAGAGAATCCTTTAAACTGCTTAGAACCAGATCAGCATGTTTGCCAAGTGGTCTAGACATGCTGGGTAAGACCAATGCCCAGGCTAGGCAAAGAACTAAATCAAATCCACTTTCAAATTGAGTTTATTTATTCATTTTACTTTTATAATGCTTAATATATTAAAATCCCTAAGTGGTTCACAATAAAATTCAATAAAACTATTTAAAAACAAGATTAAAATAAATAATTAAAAACATTAAAAACTTTACAACAGCATAAACAGTAAAACAGGATAGTAGCAGAGTCCCTCACAGGTCAGGGAAAGCCTGTATGAACATGTGTGTTCTCAAGAGGCATTTAAAACTAGCCACCATTTCTGCCTCTCGAACTTCATGTAGGAAAATATTCTGCAGAGTAGGTGCTGCCATGAGAAGGCCTGCTTATGTGCTGCTACCTGGTGACATTCCATTGGCCATAGAATGGCCAAGAAGGCCTCCCCAGAAATTCTCAGGGATCAGCTGGGTATATATGGGGGAAGACAAAGAACCAAGCAGCAGGAAGTTCAGAAATAATCAGTTGCTTTTAAAATAAAATAAAACATCAGACTAAAACATACTTATTGGGATCCTAAGAGTAACTCGCCAAAGCAGCTTACAGGTGTGGGTAGGGGGAGGTGTTAGGCCCACCTAGTGCTCTGCAGCATGGCCAGCCAGTTGGGGATAGTTGCCTGGTCATACCTGGGCATGTTCTTTGTTCCAAGACACGTCCTAGAAGAGGGGAGGGGGAGTTTGATTTGGCATAAGCTCAGCTTATTCCAAGCCAAGCCCTTCCCCATCTCCCCCTAGGACTCTGCAAAGTACCTCTCCTCCCTCACCTCCTCACCCACTAGTAAGTTGCATTCCTTCTCCTGCCTTCTTGTCTCCAACCCTACCTCTTCTGAGTGCTTATCTTGTTGCTTCTGAGCCAAAAGATTATGAATTATGGAGCTGTGTGCCATCTCTAAATTTTAGAGAGAGCTGGGACTTTCTAGCTAGAATTAGCTGAAACTGAGCAGCAGCCTTGTGCGGGCTGCACAATTTGTTGTCTGGGAATGTTATTCACATTTAGCAGCTGTGCTCCTTGCTAAAGGAGTGCATTTGCCTCCACTACACTCTGCTGGTGTATTTGTAAATGGCAAATATTACAAAGATGACGTACATTCCCCACTGCTCTCTCAGCCAAAAGGAATTAAAGCCAGTAGTGCTACCCCTGGACACCTGATTGCTTGGGGAAGTGGGGAGCATGCAACAAAGAGGTGAGCAACTTGTGGCTCACCAGATGTTTTGACCTACAACTCCCATGGTCCGTCACCATCGGCTATGCTGGCTAGGGCTGATGAAAGTTGCAGGCCAAACATCTGGAGGGCCGCAAGTTACACACCCCTGTTGTAACACTATATTCTAGCTTTTCTTCAGATCCATTAGTTACAACCTAAAGATCCAGCACATACCTTATGTCTAGAAGAGTGTTTCAGCTCTCCTCTTGCTTTTTATGGGACGGAACGGTAGGTGATTAAACTTGCAGATCTAGAACCACATCAAACTGGGGAAGTGAGCTGTAAGGCAAGGCAACACCGTCATGGCACAGGTTGAGGCCAGGGCCTGTGGCCCAGGTTGAGGCCATTCTTCATTACAGTGATGCTAAAACACTTATTCCAAAGGGCATGACTCCGCTGGCATGTCTCTTTACGTATATCAGGGTGTGGTACAGAAGCACAATGAGCGGTACCACGTAAAGACATCAATATTGGTTCATTTACCAAAGGGGTGGGCAATGTGTGGCCCTCCAGATGTTGTTGGACTGCAACTCCCATCAGCCCTAGCCAACATAGCCAATGGTGAGGGATGATGGGAGTTGCAGTCCAGAAACATCTGGAGGGCTACAAGTCATCCGTGTGTTGTCCCCCCCGCCGATTTAGCATGACTGATGCAGAGCACAGAATTTGTGTTTCCTTGCTGCACAGTTAGCTTCCGAAATCAAAGTATTTGACCACTGGACCAGAGACTTTTACATTATATTCTTTAATGAGGAGTAAACTTAGAATGCTGAGCAACAGCAACACATGTTACTAAGCACACAGTGAAACCATTTCATTTTCTTTTGGCTTTTTTCCACCTGTAATGAGTTGCAATATGCAAGCCTGGAGGACATGATTTCACAGATTGCACTTGGCAGATCTATGCCTCATAGGAGGTCAAAGCATTATCCTTCAAATTGTCGTCCCCAGTGCAGTCTGGAAAGATCCTCACTAACTAGACTATGTCCTTGCATGTGTCAGTGCTCCTAGGATCTGAGTGAAGAACTAAGCCTGACTGACGTCATTCTCCATGCACAATTTGGCAGAAGGGCCCAGGGTGACGTCTGCAGCAGCTTTTGGGCTGACGATAAACAGCCCTTGGAGAGTCTGTGGGCTTCTGCATCATTTATCTGCTAGACTCACTCTTTGTTCTGCTATTGGAAGCAATAAGATTTACACCATCTGTTCAGTCAGGTCAATCCTAAGAACATCCCAAGCGCTCTATGGTAAGGATCACTTACAAAAGAAGTTGCTTTCTCCAGGACTTTAGAACCACCGAGTAAAAGCCCATCACTGTGTCAGATAACATAAATGTG
Organism: Shinisaurus crocodilurus; assembly: GCA_021292165.1. Taxonomy (NCBI): domain Eukaryota; kingdom Metazoa; phylum Chordata; class Lepidosauria; order Squamata; family Shinisauridae; genus Shinisaurus; species Shinisaurus crocodilurus. Next base: position 72,531,737 of record CM037879.1, on the reverse strand, counting down.
ATGATTTCACATGAGGATTCTTATGCTTCCATTGCTCAATTAGACATTGGGCACATTCACACATAATGACAACCCACCCTGGCAATAAGCCACGATGGGTTGGTTGTTGTGCGAACAACCCACGGTGCACCCGACAGACAATCGGGGTCACTGTGAGTTGTTCACCCCCTCCCTCCCTGTCCTTCCCTCTTGTTCCTCCTCCGGGTATCCCAGGGGACCCCATGGCCGGACTGACTTGTCTGCCCTCCCCTCCACCACACCCGCAAGCCCTTCTGCACTCGCCGTGGTTTCCCCCCCCTTTTATTTTTATTTTTTCAGAGATCGTGAAAAGCGCTCTCCAATTTGACAGCTAGTGACAGCCTCTTCAAAGTGCCCAAGAGGCACATTGGAGGGGCTGTCACCAGTTCATCACCCCTTTAAAAAAAAAAAAAGAAAGAAAGAAACGCACCCCAAATGAGCACAATTTTTGCAGGTTTTTAAAAAAAATTAGTCAGGTTTGTGCAAGTGCACACTTGCGCAGGTCCGAAATGGCATGCCTTGCCTGGGCAATGTCCAGGGTGGTGTCTGCTGTCAAAGTTCAGCAGGCACAGGCACCCCTCATGGGCATTGACCCAGAGAGGATGCCAAGAGCTTTATTTTTGACTTTGGTTTGTCTTGACAGCTGACAAAAGGCGAGCTGTCAAGAGAAACCAAAGCTGTGAGTGAGTGATGGCCGCTAGATCATCCCCTTCGTGGTGAGGTCCTCAAGGTGTTATTTTCAGACCTGGCTCCTCCGAGGGTCCTATCACTTTCCCCCCCTTTCCCAAGATTCTAGGTGCTCGGGAAGGTGGGAAAGTGTGAGCCACCCCCTTTGCACAGGAGTTGTTAGTTTTGACAGCTAGGTAGCTGTCAAAACTCCGGCTCCTTTTAAAAGGGGTTTTTTGACATGGCTCCCCATGGTTTTTTCAAAGGGACATATGCAGGCATGAAATGAATACATGATTTAAAAAAAAAAGATATGAAAAAAATTGCACACATTTGGGGTGCAATTTTTTATTTTTATTTTTAAAAGGGGGGTGATGAACCAGTGACAGCCCCTCCAATGTGCTACTTGGGCACTTTGAAGGGGCTGTCAGTAGCTGTCAAATCGAAGATCACTTTTTGCAATCTCCAAAAAAAGGGGGGATGGGGGGAAAGCCATGGTGAGCACAAAAGGGCTTGCAATCGTGGCAGGGGGTGTGGAGCCAGTGTTGGTCATCCCAAAGTGGAACAAGAAGGAGAAGATGTCCTTGCTCTGCTAAAAATATGTCAATACAAAAGTCTAGACAGTTTGAACTGTTGCAGGATTCTACCAAAACTCTCCAGGGTTCTGTCGATTCCATTGATGCTCAATTTAAGCTGATGGATTCAAAAGTAAATATGTTGGAGGACCGAGTTACAGTTCACAAGACTGCAATGGCTGCAACTCATAGTGTAATATCTGCACATATATCTTTTTGGAAGCTTTTTCTCAGAAAGTTAATGTTCGTGTTCTTGGACTTCGGGACAGCCTACACAGGTCTGCTTGGCAGAGTTTATGGATACATTTCTGCGTGAGTTATTAGCATTGCCACCAGATTTTCAGCTTCAAATTGAAAATGCTTATCATGTACCTGGTTCCATTCAAGGGTCCAGGGCAGGGCCACTTATCCTTCAGTTTTTATGGGCTTCAACTAAAGAATATTTGCTCTGCACAGCCAGACAGAGGGGGGAGCTTTGGTGGGGTCCTGCTAATGATGAAATTATGTTTTATCCAGATTACACAAAGCAAATTTTGGATCAGCGAAGGTTGTTTATGAAGGCAAGGGAACTTGGATTGTAATATTATATTAGATACCTGGCCATCTTCTGTGTTACTTATCAAGATCAATTAAAGAAGCCTCAATCCTCTGAGACAGTAGAGTCACTTCTTATGGGCATTAAGATCATGGCTGGGTCTCTTTCTTCGTCTGCTGCCAGCACTACTTAAGAAATTGAATTGGCCTTTTGCCATCTTTTCTTGTCTGCTATTGTTTATGTTGTTAGTAGATAAAGTTCTGGGCATTTGGCCATTGTTTTATTTATTTTTTTATTGCAAAGCTTGGGTCTTTCCTGATATTTAAAAAAAATCTTTTCCCCTTCTAACTTTTCTCTTTTGATGTATGATTTAAGATAGATCATATGCATTGAATATACCAAACAGAGGTTCACAAGGAGATAAAAAAAATATTTTTAAAAATACCTATCTGCTATTTTTTTAAAAAAACTTACTTTCTTTTTGACCTGTGTACATACCTAATAACTGGGTAGGGATAGGCTGGCAATGATTATGTCAGTGGCTTAACTGGAAGGCAAAAACTTTTTTCTTGATCTTTTGGTTTTGGTTTGTTTGTTTTTATTACTCTGAACGAGTTTAAATCTCCAGGGCCTGATGAGCTGCATCCTAGAGTAATAAAGGAACTGGCAGAAGAACTCTCAGAACCACTGTCTATTATCTTTGAGAAATCATGGAGGACAGGTGAAGTGCCAGACGACTGGAGGAGGGCAAATGTTGTTCCCATCTTCAAAAAGGGCAAGAAGGAGGAACCTGGGAACTATAGGCCAGTCAGTCTGACATCAATCCCTGGGAAGATTTTTGAGCAGATTATAAAGAAGTCAGTCTGCAAGCACCTTGAAAACAATGCAGTGATTACTAGAAGCCAGCATGGATTTGTCAAGAACAAATCCTGTCAGACTAATCTGATCTCATTTTTTGATCGGGTAACCTCCCTTGTGGACTGTGGGAATGCTGTGGACATTATATATCTGGACTTCAGCAAAGCTTTCGACAAAGTGCCTCATGATATCCTGATTAGTAAGCTAGCTAAGAGTGGGCTAGATGGAACAACTATCAGGTGGATCCACAATTGGCTAAAGAATCGGACTCAAAGAGTGCTTATCAATGGTACCTTCTCAAACTGGGGAGAGGTAACGAGCTGGGGTACCACAGGCGCTCGGTCCTGGGCCCGGTGCTCTTCAACATTTTTATTAATGACTTGGATGAGGAGGTACAGGGAATGCTTATCAAATTTGCAGATGACACAAAGTTGGGTGGAACAGCTAATACTCTGGAAGACAGAAACAAAATTCAAAGTGACCTCGATAGGCTGGAGCGCTGGGCCGAAAACAACAGAATGAAATTTAATAGGGATAAATGCCAAGTGCTGCACCTAGGGAGAGGAAACCAAATGCAGAGTTACAGAATGGGGGACACTTGGCTCAACAATACTACAAGTGAGAAGGATCTTGGAATTGTGGTAGATCACAAACTGAATATGAGCCAGCAATGCGATGTGGCTGCAAAGAAGGCAAATGCTATTTTGGGCTGTATTAATAGAAGTATAGCTTCCAAATCGCGGGAAGTGATAATTCCCCTTTACTCGGCACTGGTTAGGCCTCATCTTGAGTACTGCGTCCAGTTCTGGGCACCTCACTTTAAGAAGGACATAGACCAGGGGTCGGCAACCCGCGGCTCCGGAGCCGCATGCGGCTCTTTCAAGCCTTTGCCGCGGCTCCGCTCCGGCAGCAGGGACACGAGCGTGAGAGAAGATGGCGGCCCGCGGCGCCTCTGCGAAGCGTGGAGCCGGGTCCGGGGGCTCTCGGGGGTCCGAGCTCCAAGAGGAGCCGCCTCCACCGCTCCAGGCCGTGCTGGTCGCCGACAGCTTCAACCGCCGCTTCTTCCCCATTTCCAAGGACCGGCCCCGGGTGAGTGACGGGCAGGCGGCGGAGGGGGATGCGGGCAGCTGCCGCCGAAGGCCTCGGCCTCCTCCCTTCGTTCTCCGCCGGGGAGGCGCTTTCGGTCTTCGGCGAGCTGTAGCGCTTCTGCAGAAAGCGCCTCCCCGGCGGAGAACGAAGGGAGGAGGCCGAGGCCGAGGCCGAGGCCTTCAGCGGCAGCTGCCCGCATCCCCCTCCGCCACAAATCCCTTTTGCTCATATATAAAGCAGGGGCCAGTTCTGGGCAGCATTTGAATTGAAATCCACTCCTTCCTTGCCAGCCACCTCTTCGTGCCTTGCCTCCAGTTAGGCTTGCCAGGATATTCTCCATGTTTAGACATGAAAAAAATCCTACAACTCCCAGCATGATAGCTGGGGCATCCCGGGAGATGTAGGACTTTTCCCCTGTCTTAACATGCATTGCACCCTAACATGCATTGCACTTTACTTCTTGCAAGGAACCCAAGGCAACTTACATAGTCCTCCTCCTCCTCCTCCTCCTCCATCTCCATTTTATCCTCACAACAACCCTGTGAGGTAGGTTATGCTGAGAGTCAGGGACTCTTATAATGTTCCCCCTCCCATTTTATAATGTTCCCCCTCCCATCCCCGCAGCGATATTGTAATTTGTGTTTTATTCTTCTTTATAACCTGTTTTGGATTGTTTTTAAGAAATGCAGGGTTAAAAAAGCAGTTAATAAATAAATAAATTTATGGAGATATAATTTTGTTCTATTGCTATTAGTTTTCCAATAATTTGTACATGAATACATGATCCTGTATATATAGCATTAAGGTAAGAAACAATATATGCAGTGTTATATTTGTTTTAAATGTCACAATGGTTTTGCGGCTCCCAGGTTTTTTTTTTTCTTCGGAAACGGGTTCAAGTGGCTCTTTTTGTCTTAAAGGTTGCAGACCCATGACATAGACAAACTGGAGAGGGTTCAGAGGAGGGCAACAAGGATGATAAAGGGACTGGAAACAAGGCCCTATGAGGAGAGACTGAAAGAACTGGGCATGTTTAGCCTTCAGAAGAGGAGACTGAGGGGAGATATGATCGCACTCTTCCAGTATTTGAAGGGATGTCACACAGAGGAGGGCAAAGATCTCTTCTCGTTCATCCCAGTTTGCAGGACACGGAATAATGGGCTCAAGTTACAGGAACCTAGATTCCACCTAAACATCAGGAAAAATTTCCTGACTGTCAGAGCAATAAGACAATGGAATCAACTACCTAGGGAGGTGGTGGGCTCTCCCAGTCTGGAGGCATTCAAGGTGCAGCTGGACAGACATCTGTCAGAGATGCTTTGACCTGGATTCCTGCATTGAGCAGGGGGTTGGACTCGATGGCCTTGTAGGCCCCTTCCAACTCTACTTTTCTATGATTCTATGATTCTATTATTATTATTCTCACTATATTTCGGGGCTCTTCTTTTTTGTGGGGAACATTGGCACTTTTCAGTTATTTGATATCTATTTTATTTGGGGGGGTTGTGATTTCAATGTTATTTTTAACTCTATAGGTTTAGTATGATTTAATACAATGAATATTGGTTTGAATTGTTTTGACATTTTTGGACTGAAAGATATCACATTAAGGATTTATATATTGTATCACTTAATAGTAGGTAATTAATGTAAAATTGGTAAGAATTGTATGTGAGGAGGGGCAAACAATATGTTCTCTTCTTTTCTATGTTCAATGTGATTTCGTGAAATGCCAAGGGGATGCGGAATTTAAACAAACAGAAGAGAGTACTTTCTAAGTTAAAAGCACTAAATGTTGATGTGCTTTTTTTTTTTTTTTTACAAGAAACCCACTTGATGAAGGTAGATGAACATTTGTTGAGAAAAGATTGGGTTAGTGAGGTCTATGTGACTGATATCTTGACACAGTTGAAAGAGGTTGTGATTTTAATTAATGACTATCTTTTTTAGTTCAACTGGTGATTATACATCCTGATGGTTGCTTTATGATTCTAGCTGAGCAATATATCAATATATTGCTCAGCCAGAATCATAAAACAACCATCAGGATTGCCATGACTAATATGTATTGCTATGATTAATTGCTTTGATTAATATGTATGGGCCTAATAACGCCTGTCCGGTTATGTTCCATGATTGTTTTGGCAGATATATTGATATTGCTTATGATTATCTGATTGTTGGTGGGGACATTAATGAGATTTTAGACCCAGTGTTGGATAGGAGTATGCCTGCTCCTAAGAGGCAAATGGTGAGGTTTACACTTCAGGCCTATATGCTTGAACTTGCTTTAATTGATGCTTGGAGAATTTTGTATCCTGGCGACAGAGGCTACACTTTTATTTTATCAGTACATCAGAATTGCTTTCAATTAGATTATTTTTTGGTTTCCACATCTTTGTTACATCAGATAAAAGTTTGTGATACTTTGATACTCTCAGATCATGCCCCAGTTTGCCTGGAGTTGCAATTTGCAGATTTGCCAAGGCCCCCGGGTCTTTGGCACCTTCATGTTTCTCTTCTTAATGATGAGGTGTTTAAAAATCAGATTTCTGCAGAGCTACTCAAGGATTTTGAAGATAATGAGGGCACTTTTGATTCTTGCACCATTGAGTGGGAGACCAGTAATGCTTTTATACGGGGCCGAATTATTGCCTATGCTTCTTGTAAGAATTTTTTTTTAAATGCAACAAAAATACTGAATAAGAAATTGAAATCTCTCATAACCCAGTTTGGCATTTCCCCAACTACACAAATTTATCAGGAAAGGCAGAAAGTTAAATACGACTTGAATAATATCCATTCACAGTAGACGGAATTTGCTTTAACCTATTTATGACAGGCATATTGGGAAAAAGGTGAATGTCCCAGTAAGATTTTGGCACATTGTCTTAAACAGGAGAAACACTGTACTGTTATTTCAGCTATTAAAGATTAGAATGATATGCTATATACCTCTCCCACGGGTATAAACTTACAATTTTTAAAGTTTTATTCTGATTTGTATAGGTAGCGAAACATCAGAGCAGGATATGGATGGTTTTTTTCCTCATGTTAATCTTCCATGCATAGATTCCTCACAAAGGCAGTTTCTTATGGCTCGTTTGAATATGGAGGAAATTATGAAAGCAGTTACTAATATGTATAATGAGAAATCACCAGGTCCAGATGTGTTTCCAATTGAGTGGTATAAAACATTTTCTAGACGCTTAGTTCTAAAACTTTATCACCTTTATAATTATATTTTTGAATCGAGTTCCCTTTCTTCATTGTTAAATGAAGTTTATATTACAGTGATTCCTAAACCTAACAAGGACCACACTTATTGTCTATCAACCTATTTCGTTAATTAATGTAGATTTTAAAATATTAACTGCAATTTTGGCTGATAGATTGCAACACATTATTACAACATTGGTTTGACCAGACCAGGAGGGATTTATCAAACATAGACAGGGAGCCGATAACCTTACATTACTTGTTGATTTAATAGCTTTAAACTCGGATAGAACAGAGCAGGCTGCTATTGTTTCTTTGGATTTTGTCAAAAGGCCTTTGACAAAATTAATTGGAAATTCATTTTTGCTACAGTAATTTTTCCTGATGAATTTTTGAGATAGGTTAAATGTTTACATTCAACCCCTAGAGAAGGGCTCTCCAACCTTGGGTCCCCAGGTGTTGCTGGACTACAGCTCCCAGAATCCCTTGTCATTAGCCATTCTGGCTGGGTATGCTGGGAGCTGTAGGCCAGCAACATCTGGGGACCCAAGGTTGGAGAGCCCTGCCCTAGAGCTAGAGTTATGACTAATGATCTTTTTTCAGTTTTCCTTTTACTTGAGAGAGGTACCAGACAGGGATGTCCACTTTCTACATTGATACTTGATTTATGTTTGGAACCCCTGGTGTGTGCTATTAGACAGAACATGGCTTTGTGACTGTTTAGCATTTAAAATTATTCTTTATGTGGATGAGTATTTTATTAACTGTATGTATTTTATTATCTGTATTTGTGGTTTGTAATTTTATGAATTGTTGTGAACCGCCCAGATAGCTTGGGCGGTATAGAAATGAAATGAAATAAATAAATAAATAAATATAATCTCTTACTGTTTATTTTGCAATTCCGGGCATCTATTCCAGCTTTGATGCAGCTGATTAACACTTTTGGTTAATTTTCTGACTATTCAATTAACTGGTCAAAATCTGAATTGATGCTGATTGGAGACAATATATCATGTATTAGCTAACTGGCCATTTCAATGGTGTCCGGATTTCATTACTTATTTGGGAATACTTACCCCGAGAGACATATTTCTAATAATTAAGTTATACCTGAACAAATTTACTAATGAGATCTCACAGGATATAGACAGATGGGTATCGCTAAAGTTGAGTTTGTGGGGTAAGGTTAAAACACTTAAGATGGATACTATACCTTGGATTGTCTATGTTATATGTGGAATTCCTCTATCTATACCTGGCAAATATTTTTTAAAATTTAATTCTGTTTTGCAAATATGTCTGGGGTCCATCTCTGCCACGAATATCCTTGAAAAGGTGCGAGTTCCCATCAAGCAAGGTGGGTTTGGCTTTCTGGAACTTGCTTTATATCATTGGACCTATTTGCTGACTTGTACTACATTTTGGTCTTTTCCACTTAGATTAGATTTTCCATCTTGGTCAGTTCTGGAATCTTGTCTGGATCCTCTTTCCAAATGGATGGCATTAGGCTCTTGGCATATTAAAATGGATAGGGTTCCTCCTCCCGCAGTTATGGTTGCTAGAGAGATGTGTAGCGGATAATATCGCATCAATTACTGTACATTTTGATCCATTTTCACATGCTAAATTGATTTTCTGGTGAAATCCAGACTTACAAATTGGTAAGAAAATGTTTTTCTGGTGGACATGGATGGACAAGTCATTTTTTAGTTTGGATCCATTAGTGGAGGTTGATGATGAGTTTCTGTCATTTTCAGATTTGCATGCCAAATACAATTTGCCTGCTACGACCCACGTTCCATGTTTCTAAATATTTATTATTGGTGAATAAATACAATACACAGGGTGTAAAGCAAAGGGAATTGGAATGTCCTATTCAGTCTAAGCAAAGGATTGTCAATTTAGCGTCCATAACTTGAAGTTTCAGTGGATCTCAGGTTATGTCTTATTCAACAAAAACTTTTTTTTCGAGTTTATTGGACACCACAACATCTCTTTAATAAGGGTTTGTCTAAGTCAGCTAACTGCTGGAGGTGTAATATTGCTATTGCTTCCTTTAGTCATATGTTTTGGCAATATCCAGGAGTTGCCTCTTTTGGGGAGGAGGAGGTTATAATATGGATAAACAGTCATGCCTTGGATTGAGAGCATAATTCATTCCGGAAACGTGCTTGTAATCCAAAACACTCTTATATCAAAACGAAATCCCCCCAAAAAAATTTGTACAGAGATTTTTAATTTAAGCCGTACTACAGTACTTGTATTGCAAGACGTCGCTTGTATATCAAGTCAAAAATAAAGAAATAAATAAATATTTAAAAATTTGCTTGTCTTGCAAAATGCTCTCAACCCAAGTTACTTGCAATCCAAGGTATTACTGAACTTTGTACTGGAACACTCTTTAATATTTACTGATGCATATGTTCTTTTAAATTATCTACCTGCTTCCTGGAAGTTAATGCATGGTCAACAAAAACAGATTTTCCACGCCCTTTTGACAGATAAAAGATTAATATTACAACACTGGAAGGATAAATGCTCACCTCCTATAATGCAATGGACTGAGGACCTAATGACACTTTCAACAATTGAACGGATGGCATATAGATGCCACTCTCGAATGGATACATATATGGATATCTGATCTGCCTTTGTTGAAGTTTATGTTTAATTGATATATTCAAATCTATGTGGATATCTATAGATATATAGATATTCTTTTTTTTTATGGTTTGGTTTTGTTGAAACTTATAATAAACAAACAAATAAATAAATAGTACCACTTGGGCACTTGTGGGGCAGCTGGCACTGGTGGTGGCCCAGATGAGCTTGGCAAGAGAGGCAAGGGTTTTTTGCTGCTCTTGCCAAGAATCTCGCTTGCCGGTTCCTGGTAGCCATGATAGGGCTGGTCACCCAGGTTCAGATGGCACGATAATCCATCGTCTGTGCAACAACCCCAAGAACAAACTGTGGGTTGTCAGGGTGTCTTGTTGCCCACAAACCCTGCAGGAATTGGTCCGGGTTCGTAAGACACAACAACCCACCATGGCTTGTCACCCACAATGGGTTGTCGTGTTGTGCGAACCCAGTCAATTGGATTAGCTGCATTTTAGGAATCTTCTAGCTGTCAACTTTCTCCAGCAAATGCATAGTGCTGCTTTGGGGGTGGGGTGGGGGTGGGGGAGTTCAGCATGGTGACAGCATGTTAGTCACCCACACATCAGATTTGCTCACTTTGCCAGATTCCATCATAGCAGGATCATCATTCATGAGGGAACAGCAACTGTCTCAGAAAACCAGCAATGGTCATACCAAACCCTCTGATAACAGGTACATCTTCTGCGAGGTACTTCCTGTTTCACTTCCAGGTTTACTGCAACCATCAGTGGTGAAGCAGATTTATTTCTTTTATATCCTGCCTTTCTTCAAAAAATGGTGACAAAGGCAACTGGAATGTAAGCATCTTTACTTTGCCCCTTGCCTTCTAGTTTTATGAAAAAACTTGTACTGAAAGGTTTCACTGCAGTGCTACTGCAACTGTTGCAGAATATTGCAACAGCTGGACACATGGTAAAGTGCCTATCCAATTGCTTCACCATTCATCCATTCAGGGCTGGCTCAATACATTTTGCTGCATGAAACAAAGGACAAGATGGTGCCCCTCCCCATTCCATGTACAGAAGCCAATTGGACTAGCAGTTGAACACTAGTGATGGGACAGCATCTTCCACCTCACCTGAGGGTAGAAGGCTAGCTTAGAGGCTCCTGGGGCAGGCTGTGTCCCCTAACAGAGGGAATGGCTGGTGGCTCAAGAGGAATAGATGGGAGGGGCAGTTGCCGCCCTCCAGCAGCAGTTGCCTGTGGTGGCCACCTCACTCTGCTTAATGGTAGGGCCATCCTTGCATCCAGATAAATGGTCAACCTGTGAAGAGGAGAAAGTAGTGTAGTCAATTTGTCACAGTTGGCTAGGCATTTGGCTGGTTTAATAATCAGGTACCTGTTTGATCTTAATATGGAGCAAGTAAGCCTACATCCTACCATCAGCTCTTAAAGAAAGCTGCATATACAATAGGATTATTTAGGACCAGCATTTACTTTGAGCGTGATTTGGAGGGGTTGAGTATTTGATTGAGAAATCATGGCATATCAGATGTACACTTAAGATTAAAGATATTTTTTGAGCATTACACTAAGGAATAAATTCTGCTATACTGTAACCAGTATTGTCTCTCTGAGAATGTTCCTCCAGACACAGTGTTTATATTTCTATTCTGATCTTTGCTGGTGCTTCAATAACACAGCAAGGAGTATCTAACAGATGAAAAGGAAAGAGGACAGATCTCATTTTAGAGACTTAAATAAAGGAAAATCTCATGGGCAATTGAAAATACTGAAGGCAAACAATTAAAATAAAACTTGGATAGGTCCCACGTGTGATCCTTTGCAGCTCTAAGCTTTACTGGGAGTTTTATGGCGTAACGATAAGAGAGGCATTGGTATAGATCTCATTTGGAAGATGAGTGCCCCCTGTACACACATCCACCTTGGTGCCCCCTGCTCCACACATCCACCTTGGTGTTTCCAGACTGTACTTGAGTGCCCCCTGTCTTGTTATGTCATTCTGGTTGGATCCAGCAAGGAAAATGGTTGAATCACTAGCATCTTGTAACATGACATATTATTTCGAAATGATTCAGAATAAATGCTTAGGGTTAATGCCCATGGAAACTACTAAATCACTTCCTGAAACATCTTACTTTCCTCTGAACATTCTAAGTGACTCAGCCCAATTCTTGTTTATTTTATAAATTTTGTGGGTTTTGTTATGAAATTATAAGGAATAGAAATCAGTATAGTCCTGTAATCTGCTCCACACATCCACCTTGGTGTTTCCAGACTTGCATTTATTTGCTTGAAAAAATCCCCAAAAAAATCCTATTCTCAATGGAATATTTATATACTGGTTAGAAATTGCATACTGAATTCTAGTTGGTGATCTTTTGAAGTGCCCTCCGTCAGAACTTTGACATAATGGGTACTTCCAGACAGAAGGCTCCTAGCTCTACCAATCAGAAGGTAACGTGCAGCTATTCAGTCTTCTTTTCCTTAATGGATTTTCTGCAGTAAGAGAAAAGATGGAAGAATCAGTGGGAAACCATGGGAAGGTTTTAAAAAAATTATTATCACCGAGTGAGCTTCCTGGCCAAGTGAGGACTAGAACTCAGATCTCCCATGTCCCTGTCTAACATTCTAACCACTGCACCACACTCGCTCATAACCCACTGGGTTATGAGTGAAAGACAGTGTAATCTGGAACCTTTATAAATTTCTGTTAATGAGGCAGGGCGAAGGCACCCATGAAAGCCTTGTCTAGAAGCACCCATAATCAGGATGCAGCAGAAATTCCCAAATCAACTTCTATAAGGAACCCTGCATTTACTATAAGATTTTCTGTTTCCCAATTTTCAAAGAAGCTTGTGGAAGCACAAGTAAAATTCCAGAATAAAGCATTTATCTACACAGTCTGACATCATGCTATCCACCCTTTCTTTGTTCAGCTTCCACTAGTGAATATACCTAAACAAAGTAGTGTTTCTGCAGTCAGTCATTAGTTATGTTTGTTTGTTTGTTTATTATATTTATTTATTTCATTTTAATACCACTCAATAGCTGAAGCTCTCTGGGCAGTTTACAACAATTAACAGGACAGTCCCTGCCTGCAGGCTTACAATCTAAAAAGACACAACACACAAGGAAAAAGGAATGGGGAGGGAAGAAGGGGGGGAAGCATCAGAATAGAATACTGTATTTGAGAATCATGTCTTTCCAACTCCTAATCCAGAAATGAAATCCATTTAGCTTCTTACAGTGCAACCCTATACATGTCTACTCTCAAAAGTTACGCCATTGACCTCACTGGAACTTACTCCCTGATAACTGGGTATAGGATTGCTCTGTTTCAGTGTAATCCTATACATGTCTACTCAAAGGTAAGTCCCACTGACTTCAAATGGGTTTACTCCCACATAAGTGAATATGGGATTGTAGCCTTAAACTGGATTTTGCTATGAGAGCCATTCCAGGCGGCAACATATCCACAGGTTCACTGAAATACTGATATTCCCAAATGATAAGCTTGGAATTAAGTGAACTAACAATGGCTTTCAGCTAGATGTGTGTCTCCCCACAAAGCTTCTCCTATGACCAATCTAAACCACCCAAGAGAATCTGTCACATTAGAATGAATGGAAGTAATAAGAACCAGTGCCACACAAAGCGGTTTGGTCTTTGTAAGGCAGAACCATACATATTCAGCCCACAAACCACAACCATGCATTTTACCATCCAGTGTTAATGATTCTGGTAGGATTTGTGCCTTCTAGCACAGAGGGTGAAGAAATTCAATACAACTCTAATACCAGACTCTAATAACTCTAACACTAAACTCTAAGGGCTTTCCTACACGAGGCATTTATCGCGTGCTCGTCATTCCCTACTCATGGTTGTTTATGGGTTCCTTAGACAATGTCATCATGACCTCCAGTTTCACTTCTATGTCCAACCAACACTTTCGGCAAGTTTTTTTAAGCAGGGAAAATGAGGCATTTAATTGTGAAAGTGAGCAAAACTGCTTTTTTCAGTTGTGTATATGCGCTATTCTGCTATACCACAGTGCCACCTAGAGGTTATGTAGCAGAAAAGCAGGAAAGGAAATGCTCTTAGTGTAGAGCTCAGATCCCAATTCTGTGACAAAACAAGAAGTAGATAGAGCGGATTAACAGCCAATCAACAGCCTTGTGCAGAAAAACTCTAACTCTAACAATGCCAACATACAGAGCTCTTTAAATTGGTAGAAGGACAAAGCACTGATCAGGCATAAATCTTTCTATTGCCTGTGAAGCCATTTGCAAAGCAAAGCTCACATTTGAGCATACATCTGCATTTAGCCACATATAATGGTAGAAACCCACGTGGCAGCAACTTACCAAAATGTGCATTCTTCTCACATGACTGTGTACAAGAGATAGTGTAGGAAATTCGCCATGTAGTAAAGCAGTCTTCTTCATCTTCTTCGTCTTCTTCTTCTATCCATTTTCCAGAATCCAGAGTATAGGGAGCAAGTGCTAGTCCACTCTGCACTAGCCAGGACTCAGCTGGAGTTTTGTGGCCTCTTCTGGGCACTACAATCTAAGAATAATATGGTTAATTCAAAAGAGGACAACTAACACAATAGGGAAGCTGGAGTGCAAAATACGGTATATATGTAAAAACGTCAAAGGAACAGGGCATATTACCCAGGGGGAAAAGAGCTGGGCGTGGCAGAGTAATCAGCTTTCAGATAAAAGGGTGTAAAAATCATACATAAGATAAGAATGGAGAATGTGTGTAGATACAAGTTAAATATTTAACAGTGCAGTGCAGTCCTACACATGCCTACTCAGAAGACAGTCTTATTAAATTCAACAGAGATCACGCCTAGGAAAGTGGGTATAGGGTTGCAGCCTAAAAAGACTTCTCCAGCTTCAAGATCCTGTCATTCTTTCTTGGAACTGTCGGCATACATTTCTTCTGCTACTGAATAACACATTGACCAGGTTTGCACAACACAACAATCCATCGTGGGTTGCTAACCACGATGGTTTTTTGTGTTGTGCGAACGCAGACTGATTCCCGCAGGGTGGCTTGTTTGAGGGAAACAAGCCACCCTGACAACCCATGGCTTGTTCTAGGGGTTCTTGTAACCACAATGGGTTGTCATGTCGTCCGAACCAGACCAAAAAAAAAAGTGGAGGATTTTGCAGCAAAGGGAGTGTAAATCACACCACCCCCTTTTCATGATCAAGGATCACTCGTGCCTTTGGTTTCTCTTGACAACTCGCCTTTTGACAGCTGTCACGAGAAACCACAGGGGGGGGAACTATTTGTAGCCTCTCTTGAGCAATGTCCAGGCTTGGTACCTGCTGCACCTTGGCAACAGGAACTGCCCAGGATGTTGCCTCAGCCGAGGCTTCAAATTTCTGCAGTTGTGCAAGTGCAGCTAAAAAACTTTTTAAAAAATACAAACCTATTTGCGCAAAAAAAGAAGAAGAAAAGGTTCTGCCAGCCCCTCCAAAGTGCCACTCAGGCTCTTTGAAGGGACTGTCAGTGGCTGTCAAAAATGGGGATTGCAAAAGCCAGCTGTCAAACCGGCTTTCACAATCTCCAGAGGGGAAAAATTAAAGTGCAAAAAAGCTGTGGTGAGCCGAAATTGGCTAGCAATCGTGATGGAGAAGGGGGAGAGAACTCGGTCCTCCCGTGATGTCCCCTGGGATACTCCTGGGAGGACTGAGAGGGGAGGAGGGAGAGGGAGGGGGCCAACAATCCACAGTAAGCCCGATCGTCTGTCAAGCGTACCATGGGTTGTTTATCCAACAACAAAACCACCGTGACTGATTGCCATGGTGGGTTGGCATGATGTGCGAACACACCCATTGGCAAGTGATTATGTATGTATTACTAGGATAAGCCCACCTAGTGTTTTGCCACTAAATCAAACCGTCCTGTTTTTAATTTAAATTAAAAGAAGTTGATTTTTACATGCATCCCCACACTTGGTATTGCAGGGTTAGCCAGGTCACAGTATCCTTGCCTCACTGCTATTAAACTCCAGAGTAACCCAAGCCCTCTTGACTTACAGAGACACAAAGGAGGACAGAAAGGCTGGCAAGCAGACTATGGGGAACAGTTTTTCACCACATCTGCCCTTCTCAACCAACCCAGGTCCAGCTCAAATATACCTCTGGCAAATTGCCCTTCAGCTCCTAAAAAATCTTCCCCATGGGGCTGCTCCTAATTGGTGGTTTCCTCCCAGCTTAACTAGATTGCTTCATCTTGTTCCTTCACTCTTGATTTATAGGCTTGGTTTTTATGGGCTCTGGAGGGTGTTGGCCTTGCCCTCGTGTGTCTTCCATGCATTCAGAAGGGAAGCGGGAACACTCCACAATGCAGTTTCTCAGGAGTGTGTTTTTCTCCCTACCTTAATTGGCAGCCAGAGAATGGAAGCAACATAAACCCAATTGTTGAAAAGGGATCCAGGAAGGAATTGCAGGCCCAATATAGTCTATACAGCCTTTCATGGCCAATGGGCTGGAATGCTGGGAGTTGTGGTCCAAAACATCTGGAGGGCACCAGGTTGGGGATGGCTCTTCCAGTGTCTGTCCCTGGCAAATTGGTGGAAAACATAATTAAACCTAAAATTATTAAAACTAGAGAAGAATCAGCATAGCTTCTGCAAAGGGAAGTTCTGCCTCAGTAACTTTTTAGAATTCTTTGAGTGTCATCAAACCGATAGGCAGGGGTGATCCAGTAGACATTATATATTTGAACTTTCAAAAAGCTTTTGACAAAATACCTCATCAAAAGTTCCGGAATAAATTAAGTTATCATGAAATCAGAGGGTGGGTCCTACAGATTGGTAACTGGTTATAAACAGAGAGTGGAGAGTCCAAGGAATAAAGTGACAGTTTTCACAATGGGGATGGGGGAGTAAGTGATATAGTCCTCCATGGATCTGTACTGGGAAATGTACTGTTTTACTTATCCATAAAGGATACAGTGTCAGGGGTGAGCGGACAGTGACCAGATATGTATATGGCACCTGGTTATTCAGGATGGTGAAAACCTAACTAAGACTGTGAAGAGCTCCAAAAAGATCTCTCCAAACTGGATGAATGGGGGGGGGGGGGAGCACATGAGATTCAAGGCATAAAGCAATACACACTGGAACAAACAATTTTAAAAAACACCTTTATATATACAGTCATGCCATGGATTGAGAGCATAATTCGTTCCGGAAACGTGCTTGTAATCCAAAACACTCTTATATCAAAACGAAATCCCCGAAAAAAAATTTGTACAGAGATTTTTAATTTAAGCCGTACTACAGTACTTGTATTGCAAGACGTCGCTTGTATATCAAGTAAAAAAAAATTAAATAAATATTTAAAAATTTGCTTGTCTTGCAAAACGCTCTCAAACCAAGTTACTTGCAATCCAAGGTATTATTGTAGAATGATGGAATCATCACTTTTTCTATGCTTTTATTGTTTGTATTTTATATTGTATTTTATTGTGTTTTATAATTGTTGTAAACTGCCCAGAAAGCTATGGCTATTGGGCAGGATAGAAATGAAATAAATAAAATAAATAAATAATAATAATAAATACAGTTGGAAGGTACCTTGGAGATCATCTAGTCCAACCTTCCCCAACCTGGTGTCCCGCAGCTATTTTGGACTACATCTCCCAACCTTCCTGACCATTGGCCATGCTGGCTGGGACTGATGGGTGTTGATGTCCAAAGCACTTGGAGGGTACCAAGTTGAGGAAGGCAGATCTAGTCTAGCTAGCCCCCCTGCTCAATGCACTCTACCATGCAGGATGCAGCTACAGCATCCCTGGTGGGGCCTGAACTGGCTGTGACTAATGGTTAAATTAAACTTGACAGTGCCAGCTCCATTTTTAGTTCACATGTCTACCCTGTTCAATATAAAGCAGGGGTGGTAGATCTATTTTTTACATTGAGAGGGACACGCCGATGGAGGAAGCTGAACCCTCCTTGCTGCCTCGCCTCCCCATGCTCCATTCAGACTCATTTTCTCCCACCCCGGCTTCAATACCGGGAGAACCAAGTGATGTGATGGAGCATAAATAGGTACGGTATAGGAGGGGGAAGAATCCGGCTCCTCTCTTCCCCACCATGTTTCTTTTGATGTAAAAATCAGACACTCCCCACTTTGTACATGGATGAACAAATGTGGCTGCTGCCCTCACAGATAACAGCTTTTCCCCAACCTCGTGCCCTCCAGATGGTCATGCTGGCTGGGGATGATGGGAGTGGTAGTCTGACACATCTGGCAGGCACCAGGCTGGGGAAGGCTGACATATCATTTGACACTTATTCAGAAAG
This sequence comes from Shinisaurus crocodilurus, assembly GCA_021292165.1. Lineage (NCBI taxonomy): Eukaryota > Metazoa > Chordata > Lepidosauria > Squamata > Shinisauridae > Shinisaurus > Shinisaurus crocodilurus. The sequence goes on along the minus strand of CM037879.1, from coordinate 72,513,826 downwards.
AGATCTTGTGGCTGGGGGGGGGGGTTGGATAGCTCAATGGAAATGTCAGCTGAGTGTGCAGCAGCAGTACCAAAGACAAATCTACGCTTAGGATTATTAGGACACGGATTGAAACAAAAATGGGCAGCATCGTAATGCTTTTATGTGTAGCTGTGGTGTGGCCATATCTGGAATACTGTGTACAGCTCTGGTCAACTTGTTTCAAAGACTATTGTGAATCACTGGGAAGTGTGCAGAAAAGGGCAAACAAGATAGAGCAGCTTTCCTCAACCTGGTGCCCTTCAAATGTTTTGGACTACAACTCACAGTATTCCTGACCATTGGCTGTGCTGGCTGGGGCTGATGGGCACTGTAGTCCAAAACATCTGATAGGGCACCAGATAGCGGAAGGTTGCATCCCAGCTTTAGACTACAAGAAAAGTCTAAGCACATTGGTGGCTTCTTCGTTTAGAAAAAAGATGGCTAATGAAGGGAGGGCATGACAGCATCTGAACAGTGTGGAGAAAGTAGACAGGGATTTTTTTTTCTTCTTCTTTTCCTCTCCTTTCTCTTAATAGTAGAACTCAGGGTCATCCAATGAAATTAACTGGCAGTAGATTCGGGACAGGCAAAAGAAAGTACTTCTTCACAGAGCACATCATTAACTTATGGAATTTACTGCCACAAGATATGGTGATGGTCACTGACTTGGATGGATTTTTAAATGAGGCAAATTCCTAGAGCGGCCTTCCTCAACCATTGGCCATACTGGCTGCGAATGATGGGAACTGCAGTCCATCACCTCTGGAGAGCACCGGGCTAGGGAAGGCTGTCCTAGAAGACAGGTCTATCAAACGCTCTTTGCTACGACAGCTCTGCGGTACCTTCATGTTCAGAGGTATTATACCTCTCTGAACACCAGTTGCTAAGACAGGGATGGGGAATGTATGGCACTCCAGATGTTGTTGGACTGCAATTCCTATCCTCCTTCACCACTGGCTATGCTGAGTAGGGATGATGGAAATTGCAGTCCAATGACATCTGGAGGGCCATATATTCCCTATCACTGTACTAGGAGGACGGCAAACAAGGGGGGAAGGCTGTGGGTTTCCAGCCCTGCTTGTGTGCTACCCAGAAACATCTGGCTGGCTATTGTAAGAAGCAGCATGGTGGACACTTGCTCTGATCCAGAAGATCCCTTCTCTTATATTCTCATTTTATAGCTAGAAAACAAATCATGACAGCTGGAAGAGACATCCCGACAACTGCAAGTATTCCATTACATGTTATAGTGGGGATGGGAATAGTGTATCTAAAATGTTCTGTACTGGTTTCCTTTTCCTCACATGTTCAACTTACCCTAACAGAGAAGAGGGGGCTTTTCTATACAAGGCTGTTGACCTACTGCGCCTACTTTTGGTTTTGTTGCAAAATTGAGATCCGAGCACTACACGAGGAGCATTTCCTTTCCAGCTTTTGCACTACATAACCTCTAGGTGGCACTATGGTATAGCGGAATAGTGCAAATACACCAGAAGAAATTGCACTTTATTTCGCCATCGGAAATAATACCCAATTTTCCTTGCTCTAAAAAAACCTCACAGAAAGTGCTGTTTACAAACAGAAGCGAAACTGGGGGGGGTCATGACATCTTTTTAAAAAACCTGTAAATAAGCACAGGTAGGGAGTGACGAGCACACAACAAATGCCTCATGTAGAAAAGCTCAGGGAGTAATTTCAAACACCACCTTCCCCGCCAGGTTGATTAAGCAGCCTGTTAGAATACCAAAGTCCATCCATGCTCATCTGAGATCAAAGTGACAAGCAGCACAAACATCCTTCCATCGCTCTCGTTTTGTCTCTTTCTTCTTCTTGAAAATAGCAAGTATGCTGGGGTGGATAGGCAACGATAGCCAAACAAGACACTCAGCACCTACAACCTGGTGAAAACAGCATGGGAATGGAGTTGGCACTGAGCTTTTTCCAGGAAGGTCCGCTAACCTCATGCTCTTCCAGGAAATATGAGTCAGCCAAACCAGTCCCTCAGCCATGAGGCAAGCATGCGGGCACAAGAATGGCAGGAGCTCATCTGGATGCCTGGTTAACCAGAACGTGTCAGAAGCACCAAGCAAACTCTGTGGTCTCAGCTGCAGTGTGTCAGTCCCTGGAACCAATTTGTGGTAAGAAGAGAGCTGCAGCCTCACATGTACACGGAGAAGGGACGTTTCCACAGTCCACGCTGCCTCTGTTCTTCTAGGAACAGCCCAGCAGCACTACCAGCTGCTCTTTTTCACACGTCCATGATTCTGTCATCTCTTTGAACTGAGCAAATCAATCTGCTACTGCCATATTGTACTTCTCTCTCCAGAGCAGAAAAAAGCATCACTCTTTGTTCCATATAGTTATTTATAATTTAGCAAACAAGAAGAAGTTAGTGTTGCCCTTTGCTCTCTATAACTTCACCAGCTGAGGTCTGTGCTGAACAACAGTATGAGGGGAAATCCCTTCACTAACTGTAAAACTACAATCCAGGAGGAAGAAAAAAACATTTTCAGTTAACAGCCCAGACTCTGGAGACTGGAAATGATTTCAGATGAGGCTTTTATTGTGTAATTGCCCTGCTTCGTTCACAGAATTTTACAGAAGGCCCAGATGACAACTTCTTCAATTTGTACTTTACGATCATCATCTGAGGCCCTGTTCTGTGTCCCAGCACCAAATGAAGTTAGGTTGGTGGGAACAACATGGGACAGGGCCTTTTCTGTGGCAGCACCCCATCAGTGGAACTCCCTTTCCAGGGGAATAGATTGGCTTCCCTCACTGCTTGCTTTTGGTGAGCAGTGAAGACAGTTTAATTTGGCTTAAGGTACTTTTCTGTGATTGTTTATGCCTTGATTACTGCTCATATTCCTTCTTGTGTTGCTCTGCTTTTAAAAGTTTTCACGTTCTGTTGGTTATAGTGTGTAAAAAAGATTTATTGTACACCACATTCAGAGTCAGTTACTTAAAGGCAGTATAGAAATACTTTAAATAAATAAATAATCCTCCTGTGTTTCCCTACCACTTCTTTCTTTTTTCTTACCAGAACGAACTGCTAAGGCGGAAAAGACAGAATGGGCAGGCTCACACATCACACTAAGCCACCCTGCAAATAAGCCATGATGGGATTATTGTTTACTGAACAACCCACAGTACACCCGACAATCAGACTTGCCATGGTTTGTTCTCCCCCTTCTTCCCCCTCAGTCCTCCAGCTGGCTCCGGCACATATCCCAGGTGCCTTTGTGGCAGAACCCGTCTTGTCTCCTCACCCTGGCCCCTTCCCTGCTCCAATTGCTACCCCTTTTCATTCACCACCTTTCCTTTATTACTTTTTCAGTGCTTAGGAATTATACAAATGTGTTCATAATTTTTAAATTATTTTCCCCCCATTCTTTCGCAAGTGTGCAAGAGGGCACTTTCGCCTGTCCAATATGTGTAGTCTTGCCTGGTCAATGTCCCTGTATGTTGCAGCTGTCAGTGGAAGTACTGAAGTGGAGTAGGTAACATACAAGGAAATTAACAAGACAAGGCTGCACATAGGCTGTGTATAGGTTAATTTGCACACAGTTGCAAAGGGCCAGGGGAGAAACAATAGCAGGAGAAAGGAGGGACCCAGTGGCACAATTCAGAAGGACCAAAAATGGGGGGAGGGGGGAAGGTGAGAGCAGTAAGTGCACGGGGGGGGGCAATATCTCTCACTTGGCAAAACAAGAGGCAATCCTCTCACTTTTAAGTGTTGAACTGACTCTTCTCAGTGTCTTCCTCCCATACAACACTTCCCTGAGTCTCCAGCGTGTCCAGAAAGGGGAGATATTGGCTCCCTCACCCCTTTGCAGCTCCTTTTCAGAGCGATACACAAATTTCCCCTCCATCTACTTCCCAGCCTTATTTGTGCAAATATTCTCGAACGTTAAAAAAAAGAAGAAATAAATAAATATAAATAAATGAAGAAAGCTTACAGGGTGGCTGAACAGGATGGAGGAAATGGGGCGCCCACACCAGCAGTACTTGCGCGCGCGCACCCCACAAGGGCCCCATTCACTCCATCCCATGTAGCTGCCTTCTCAGGGTTTGTTTCTTTTTAACTGTCAAGGAGATTTGTGCACATCCACTGAAGCGCAGTAACTGCTCTGAAAAGGAGCCACAAAAAGGGGTGGGGTTAATAACTACCCTTTCTGGACTAGCTGGAGACTCAGGGAAGTGTCAAAAAGGTGGAGGACACATAGAAGTGTCAGTTCAACACTTAAAAGTAAGAGGATTACATTGCCAAGTGGGAGATATTGTCCCCCATCCTTTGGTGCACTTGCTGCTCTCATGTGGAAATTGGGAGCCTCGGTTGGGCAATGTCGGGGGGGGGTGGCTGCTGTCAGAGTACAGCAGGTACCAACCCTGGACATTGACCCAAAGCAGGTCCAAATAGGGTTTTTCTTCCCTTTGCTTTCTCTTGACAGCTGTCAAAAGGCAAGCTATCGAGGGAAAGCAAAGGCACGAGTGATCTTAGCTCACAAAAAGGGGGTAGTGCAATTTACACCCCCTTTGTGGTGAGATCTTCATCTCCCCCCCCCCCCCATGACAGTCCTCGGGGTGATGCACATTTTGTACTTTCCCCCAAGATTCTAGCTGCTTGGGAAAGTGCATCCTACCCCCTTTTCTGGGGAAAAGGAGTTTTGACAGCTAGTTAGCCGTCAAAACTCTCGTGTCCCCTTTAAAATTGTGTTTTGACAAGGCAATGGGTAGTTTCTGACTGGGACTTATGGCTGCATATGCCCCAGTCAAAGAAAACCCATTGCCCTGTCAAAACCCTGTTTTAAAGGAGTTCCAGAGTTTTGACAGCAATCTTTGAAAAATAAATGGGGAAAGGGGAAAAAAGCAGTGACGAGCCCAAATTGGCTCACAATCATGGCGGGAGACACCCAGTCAGTGCCAGTTGCCCCCAAGTGCTACTTGCACACTTGTGGAGCTGCTGGCACTGGTGGTGGCCAGGGCAAGCTTGGGAAGAGTGGCAAGGGGCTTTTGCCAGAATCAGTCCAGGTTCATAGCAACCCACGATGGGTTGTTGTATCATGCGAACCCAGTCTCAGTTTCCTGTCTTTTTGCCTGGCAGACAGAAAAGCAAATGGGAAGGACAATCCTGATCAGGAAAACAGACTGCAAGGAAAGGGTTTTCTCCCACTACTCTGATCAAATTCTCTCTCTGCCTCTCTCTCTCTCTCTCTCACACACACTCACACACACACACACACACACACAGTGGCTGCATTCAACTACAACCAAAAACTGTTGGGAGGCACTCATGTCTCTGGTATCCAATCTAGTTTTGCCGTAGATGGGATGCCCTAGACGGGGCAGGCTCAGCTTGTCTGAGTGTGGAAAGCTAAGCAGAGTCAAGCCTGGTGATTACTTGGATGGGAGACCCCTCCTCTAGTTGCCTGCATTGAGCAGGGGGTTGGACTCGATGGCCTTGTAGGCCCCTTCCAGCTCTATGATCTATGAAATCTATGAATATTTTCGTGCTGTGCATGTTTTATTGTGTATGCATGTCACTTCTTGTACTGTGTGCAGTTGATGTATGTATGTATGTATGTATGTATGTATATATCACATTGTGCATGTGTGTGTTTCTGTTTCTAATAGGCCCTTTGTTTAACTAGAGGAGAGGAAGAGGAAATCCACATGAAATGAATCTGTTTATTTTATGGAGCTCCCCTGGAGAGAGGCAGGGGAACAGGAGTTATTCAAAGCTGTGGTTGTGGTGGTGGCGGCGGCTGGGAAGAGTATGTCTGGTTTTCATTTCTGTTAGTAAGTGGAAGTGGCCACATAAGGCAAGACCGTGTAAACTCCCTGCTGGGTGAGTAGCCCACTTGTGTGGACCTGTCAGACTTCATCTTGGCCATCAGCCCTGAGCAAGTCAGTCTTCTCGTTCTGAGTAATCTTAGCCTCCCTCTCCTGCACGATTTTGGACCTGCTTCCTGTACATAGCTGCTCTTGCCTTCCATCTGTTCTAAGGAGCTTTAATGTTAAGGGGTTGCAAAAAAGGAGTGCAGACCGAAACTGCCACTGAGCAACAGATTGGCTGTGTGGAAGACCTCAAGTCAAAACCATGAAAAATCTTCTAAATATGTGCCTGGTTCCGTGAATGGGAAGAGTAGTACTACGCCCAGCAAACTCTCTTCAGCTTGGAGGGGTCAAGAACGACACGTCACAGTAGCAGCCAAAGTGTTTAAATGTGAGTGGTGTCGTCGTCCCCCCACACAAAAAAAAACTATGTAAAATGGGAGCACAGGCGTAATTTAGAGCATAAAGGGGGCATGTGCTGAACCTTCCCCTCATATGTCACTTTCCCTCCCTTGTAGTCTGCCCCCTAAAGCCCTCCCCTCTCCCCAACTTGGCTCCAATACTGGAACTGAGTCAGGAGAAAAGTAGCTGGAGGGGAGAGTGGCAGGCAGGAAGGTGACACCCGTTTTGACTTTAAACTTCATCCCCCTCACTTTATATGTAATTAGGGCAAACCCACAATTAAAGACAAAGGCCTGCCACCCTTGTAGCTTGGCCCTTAGGGGCTGGATAATGTAGGATGGAATGGGTTTGTTTTTAAACTTAAAAGCAGCTACCAGGGGGTGGGGGGGGGAGTTGAAGGGACAGCAAAACTGGGAGAGCAGGAGCTAACCCTTCACCCACATACTATATTTCAGCCTAACCTACCTCACGGGATTGTTGTGAGATTTTAAATGCCTCGGATCCGTGGAGGAATGCACTGAACTCCTGATTATTTCCAGTATTTTCCTGGAGAATAAGAGTAGCGGAATCTGCAAACGGGGCTGGAAGACTGTATTTCATTAATACGTGACTCCCTTACTGGAAGTTGCACTGGCTTCTGATCTGTTCCCGGATATAATTTGAAGTGCTGATGAAGACCTTTAAAACCCTGAATGGTTTAGGACCAGGATATCTGAAGGCTCACCTTCTCCTGTATGAGCTAGCTTGCCTATTGAGAGGGCCCCCAGAAATACCCTTGGTTGGGACCAGGGAAAGGGCCTTTTCTGTGGCTGTGCCTAGACTTTGGAACTCCCTCCCAAGGGAGGTGCATCTTGCCCACTCTTCTATGGCCCTCCAGACATTAGCAACCCCTTTTAGGAAGGCCCTTGGTCTGTAGTTGTTTTATTGTTCTAAGTGTGTCTCTGCTGTTTAAAAATAGCTTTTACTGCCGCTGCTTATGTATGACTGTTGCCTTTTCTACTGCCCTTTTAGTGTTCCACTGTTTTTGGAACTTATGTTTTTAAACTGTTAATTTATGGTTTGATTTCATAGATTTCATAGATCATAGAGTTGGAAGGAGCCTAGAAGGCCATCGAGTCCAACCCCCTGCTCAGTGCAGGAAACTAGAGGAGGGGTCTCTCTCCCATCCAAGTAATAGCCAGGCCTGACCCTGCTTAGCTTTCCACGCTCAGACAAGCTGAGCCAGCGTAAGCCACAGGCCTGTGCTTTACTTTAGTTGTTAGCCATCTTGAGCTTTTTTCAGGCAAGGCTGGATATACTGTAGCTCTCAAAAGGTTTGGTCTTCACCCTCATCCTGATAAGGATCCCTGCCTTTTCTTTCTGGACTTCTAGAGCCCCACTCAGGATCAATGAAGTCAGCCCTGTTTCCCTCTCCCAGGCCCTGTCTCTGAAGACAATAATCTCTGCCCCAAGGGTTTTCCTCCTGATGCTGGGTCTCTTTCTTCTCTGCCTGAGTTCACTTCCTCCTCCTTCTCCCCCTCTCACTGGCTGTCTCAGTCTCATCTCTTCCATCAGGCCTGGCTCATCCTCTCCTCCTGGCCCCAGCTATCTCCCTCCACACTCATTCCCAGTATCTCTCCTCCACGTTCCTGGCTGTCAGGCCTAGCCTCAGCGCTGCTGTGGGCCCTATGGCTTTAGAAACAGAATCTGATTCAGACTTAGAGGAAGATGATTAGGAACCCAGTCGCTCGGGTCCTAGGAGCTTAGCTCTGCCTAGCTTCCCATCTGATATTGCAGGCTGAAGGAGGATGATACGCCCTATCAGCCACAGTTGCAAGATGCGGCCTTGAAGGATGCCTCTGATTTACATCCTGAGGATGTGAGAACTGTGCAGGAGGAAAACTCTGCTGGGGAGGGGTGTGTGTCAGGGGGTTTACCCAAGTTATGAAACCAACTGAAAAGGGCAGAACAGAGACACCCCCGCAGATGTAGTGACTGTTTACAGGCCAGATTCCCCTGTCCGGAGAGATGGTCAGAAGGTGAACTTTAGCAGCCTCCCCTGGATTTAAGCCACTGCTCAGGCTGAAGAGCCTTTGCTGAGAGCAATGTCTTCTTAATTGTTCAGAATACTTTCTTGCCTGGCCTTATAGTGAATCTTGAACACTTGTCTGCCTTCAATCTTGTATTGTTAAGACTCTGACTTGCAATATATTGCTGGGACTCTGACTCTGTATGAATTCCAACCTTGGGACTATCTCTTGAACAAATCAATGTGCCAGTAGCCTCTGCCAAGGCCATTTGATTTGCTGTGGATTATAAACACTGCAAGCTCTGCCATGAGCTCTGGAAAGCTGATCTGTGTAACCTAATCTACTGTAATAAAGAGGTTCGTTGTTATCTGTGGTCTGTGTCAATTTGCCAGAGAGGGTCAGAAACCCGAGCCTGACACTGGCTCTCCTATTTGCACTCCTCTCTCGTTCCCTCTTGTTCTTCTGCTACCTTTGCTCTCCCACCTCCTCCTTCTGCTGCCTCTGCTCTCCTATGTGCTCCTTTATCCTTGTTTGCTATCTTAGGGCCCTTTAAATGAGCTGGTGTCACTCACCTGCCCCAAGTAGCAACAGCTGCAGCTCATGTTGTCTGGTGATGGGCAAGCTACAAATACAGCACCTGCTTCCTATGTCTTCTTCGGGCACTGCTTTTACAACCAGCCCAGCCAGGTTCCAGCCTTGGTTGAGACAGCAGTAGGCAGGGCAGCGACCGCAAAGGGTCCTCCACACCTACCTTACACAGTTGTTACAGACATTACAAGGTAATACAGTCATGCCTTGGATTGAGAGCATAATTCGTTCCGGAAACGTGCTTGTAATCCAAAACACTCTTATATCAAAACGAAATCCCCCCAAAAAAATTTGTACAGAGATTTTTAATTTAAGCTGTACTACAGTACTTGTATTGCAAGACATCGCTTGTATATCAAGTAAAAAAAATATTAAATAAATATTTAAAAATTTGCTTGTCTTGCAAAACGCTCTCAAACCAAGTTACTTGCAATCCAAGGTATTACTGTATATGCGAAGCACTCTGACCATTCAAAAGCACTATATAAATACTTATTCCTATTATTATGTTCAGAACTGTTGCTTGGGCACCTACAATTATTTTATTTATTTATTTATTTAATCGATTTATATACCTCTGAACATATTTTAAAATATTTCTAAGCGATTTATGTACTATCGCTTGTGCACATGAGTGATATGTGAGTCCAAAAGCTTTGACTTAAAAGTGGAAATTGGAAGTACATAAATATTAGTGCAGATCTACCATTTCTGCTTTTGCTTCTCATTTGCCTTTATTCTGGTTAGTTTAATCTAAAGTGTTATCAGATGTTCGTTTTACTTGATAAGGCTCCCTAAAGAATTCTGCTGGCAATTAAGATAAGTCAGCAAGAGCTAAATTATTGGCTCAAACCAGTGCTCTTCCAAAGATAGGCAAGACCAGATAAACAGTGCAAGAGTCTAGCTGAAAGTCAATTAAGCATTTACACCTGGTGCTGAACCCAAACAAATAGTAAGCTTAGATTGTCTGATATTAGTGCATAGGTGTACCACCTGAGAAAATCTACCAACCTAGAGCTGACTAATTTTGTCCAGGGATTAAACTTGTCAGATGCCCATAGAATCTTAAATAGAGTTCCTAGCTCATAAGTCTTAATAAATGGATGGATATCTAGATAATCCAGGTCCTCAGGGTCGAAGCCTCACAGATTGTTACTAACAAAAATATTAATGTTAGTAGTAGGGCTGTGCACGGCCCCTCCAATCTGATTCCAGTTCTGATCTGTGTAATCGGGATCGGGCCTGAGTATGATTCTGTCCGATCTGTATCTATCCCAATCCAATTATGATTACGATTACGTGGAATCGATTACGGTAACGGAATCGATTCCATCTAGTTTTTTCCATATTGTATTGGGGGGGAAACGTCTTTCACTTCATTTTAAAAGATAGAAACATGAAACCTGGTGAGATTGCAGATGCCCTCGAGCTGCTTATGCCCCCTAAATTTCAGACACATGGGTCTTGTGGTTCCCCTGCAGCCCTCTCCCCCAAAACAGGAGAGTAAGTCCTGTGAATAAGTCCCATTGAACGTAATAGGACTTACTTCTGGTGTGTGTGTGTGTGTGTGTGTGTGCATGCGTGCACGCCCGTGCCCAAAAAGAGAAGGAGGTGGAGGCAGCACCTCCGTGTTTGGGAGTGTGGGGTGGGTGGATAAACTTCACCTGTTGAATTTGTGCCAATCCTGACAATTTTTAAACAAAAAGAAAGGGATTGCCCTGCAAGCACTGACCACCACCCCATAAATACACACTTTCCTGTGAGTAAGTCTAGCAGGAAAACACTGAACAGAAGGCCAGCAGAGTCAAACACTCCCAAAAAGGACTTTAATTGTCCTAAACTAAATCCTAATAAAAGATTTTTAAAATTTAGGATATATTAAAGCAAAGCAATTAAGAGCCCGAGGCGACAAAGAAACGCTCCCTCAGTCCCCCTTCCCCAAACTGGGGTCAGAAGAAAAGAAAAGTAAATGGATTTGTTTGCATTCAAAATGAACCTACTCCTAAATGAAATAATATTGAGAAATAAAACAAAAGAAATCCAAAAAGAGACACCCACCCCCTATAATCCTTCTCCTCTCTCCAATGCCAGGAGGCAAGTGACAACTGATCCAAAAGCACTTGGCCAGAGAAATAAAAACAAACCATCAACCTCCCTTAGCCCTCCTCCAGCGTTGCTATTGGAGAAGTGCTACTTCCTCAGCAACACCATTGGGTAATGGTGCTGCCAACAATACTCTCCTCCTCCCCCTCCTCCTCCCTCCCCATTCCATTCAGAAAGGGGGGGAGGAGCTTATTGTTCACCCAGATCTGACGTAACAACCTGTAATCAAACAGAACCAATGACAGGCGATTGCATCCAATCTTGGTCTGTGTCGATCCGATTTGACCGTAATCAAAACATAACCCAGATCAGGCCGATCCGATTCTGATTCGGGTTCGAGATGCGATTACGTGCACAGCCCTAGTTAGTAGTGCTTTTTTTAATAAGCTAAGTTCTTTACAAACTTCATGTCATTCTCCTGTATAACCTGTAAAGAGGGTTATCATTGCCATCTTATGAATTTTATGAGTTTTTATGATTTAATCCTATTTTTAACTTTTGTATTTTTCTATTTCTGTTTTAAGTGTATGAGTTTTAAAGGTTGTGAGCCGCCTTGGGTCCCAGTGTTGGGGAAAAGGCGGAATACAAATAAATATAATATAATATAATAACAACAACAACAACGATCGAGAACTAAGGTGGAGAGAAAGCGATTCTCAGGGCCCTAGTTAAGCACTGACAAATTACTCAGACCTTACTGGCATTTGTTTCTACAGCTCCTCTACCATCTTGTACATATTTTCTGCAGCTTCTTCCCTGTCCTAAGCCTACTCTAACACTCCTTCCTGCTAGGCATGGCTACAGGCAGAAGACACTTTCAGAAAGAGCTCTTTCCCTTACTAAGATGGTTTGTTTCATCTCTGCTGTTAATAATACAGGGACTAGAGGGAAACTCAGTAGTTTCTTACACTTTGGAGAAAAGCCCATTGCAAAAACACCACTTTCAAACTCTCCAGACATTTTCTTTGCAACCACTTCACTTCTGGATTTGTTTAGATACTCAGCAACATGGGGACACACAAAATGAGTGGACAAGAGTCTAAGCCTTAGACACATGTTCATACCCATTTCACAAGCCTATGCACAAAGACAGACCAAACTCATAATATTAACACTGCTGTGTATCTCTACAGCTACGTAAGCACCAGCGTCATGCTGATAGATCGACATGGAGGTTGTTTTTCTAACCTGTCCTCTTTTAAGAAAACTTTCCCAAGCATGTTCCTCTCTACTATGGTTAGTGAGCTTGGGGAAAAAACAGAACAAAGAAAGTTTTCAGACTGCTGCATTTAAGAGACTGGCACATACACTCATCACTAGCTGGAAGCAAATTTACAGCCAATGTTCTTAGAGCTACTGATGCCTTTCACATCTACACACTGCAAGCCACACACCCTGCATTCACACACATTCATCCAGACACATCAATACACCACACATTCACAGTCATCACCACCTAACACACTCTCTCTCACCCATCCATCCATCCATCCATCCATCTACGCTTCATCCACATCACACTCCCCTTATACACATACACATACACACACACACACACACACACACACACACTACACCAGGGACGATGCACTCCTCTCTTCCCTGCTGCTCACCTTTTTCCCAATCAGCTGAGCAGTAGTGGGGAGATAGCAGGGAAGGGAAGTTTAAACATCCCTCCCTGTAATCTCTCCCTCTTATTGCTCAGCTGATTGGAAAACAGTTGAGCAGCAGTAAAGAGGGAGCTTTTCCTTTGGGAATTGCAGCTTCAAGGTGCACCACATGCCATGAGGCGGTGGGTCCCATTGGAGATGGGAAAAGGTGAGGGCCGAGGGAAACCTTCACGAACCACTGCTTTAAGGTGTTTCAGGACCCTTGAGAGGTTGCTCCTTGCTCCCAATGGAGCTAACTTCCCTTGCCTCTTGTCTTTCTCAAAGGGAAAGGCGAGGCCCAAGGGAAGTATTTGGAATACCTGCTTCTGGGCACCTTGAAGAGGTGGCTCACAATGGAGCTGCCTTCCCTCACCCTTCGCCTTTCCCAGTGAGAAATGACTGCTGGAAGCTTTTGGGAATCACCGCCTCTTCTTTTTTTTCTTTTCATAATTTTTATTTTATTACTAACAAAAAATTGCAGCAAACAAACACTACAAATACATATCACAAACAAAACATAAAATACACTTCCAATTTTCTCCACAACAAAACTTAAGTAAAGAAGAAAAATACTTTTTCTCACCCTATAATTACAAAGGCACTCTTTTTTCCATTAGCCCAAATTTTTGTTCTTATTCATCAAGCCCACAAATAAACAAATCATTATTTTCTAGACCCTGTAGAGCAGGGCTCTCCAACCTTGAGTCCCCAGATGTTGCTGCACTACAGCTCCCAGAATCCCTTGCCATTAGCCATGCTGGCTGGGTATGCTGGGAGCTGTAGGCCAGCAACATCTGGAGACCCAAGGTTGGAGAGCCCTGCTGTAGAGGTTTCCACTCAACTATAAACCTAGATGTTGACTTTTCTCTAATTAAAAATGTACGTTTAGCCATCTCCGCTAACTCCAGCATCTTCACCATCCATTATTCTGTTGAAGGTATAGTTGGACATTTCCATTTTTGCACATACAGTAATCTCGCTGCCGTTAGCATGTATAAAAGTAAAAGTTCCATGGCCTCTTTCCAACTGATTGTCCATTATTACCAAGAGGAACAGCTCTGATTTCAGTTGTAAATTAGTCTTTAAAATTTGGGAATCACCACTTCAAGGCTGTTTGAGGTGGTGGTTCCCAACATGCCCAGGGCAGCAGCAGGCTGGATAGGTAGGCATTGCAGGTCAAAATTGGCCCCTGGGCCTAGGGTGGCCAACTTGGACTGGATAGCCCTTCAAATAGAAGACTGCCCTCTTTAAAGTAGGACAGTCTTCTATCTGAAGGGCTATCCAGTCCAAGCTGGGTTTAAAGATAAAGGGAGAGCAAAGCCTTAGTTGCCCATCAACAGTTAGCACTTGGGCAGCATACTGAGCAAGCACACTGGTCATCTAGTCACAGACTTGTCCACTATGGTGAGATGTATTCCTTTTTACATTATAGTAATTATTTCAAATTTTGCATCTATACTTATAAAATAGCATTTGCAAATTTCATACAAATCACTGTCTTCTTTTGTCCTCTTTTTGATGATGTGTTTCCCCTTTTTTGTCAATGTGTGAGTGGCCACCCTACCTGGGCCGAAGGTTCCACAATCCACATCCCTGGTCTAAATCTTATCCAGAGGTGAGTGCTGAACGCAAGTTGATTTATCACTGTACTCTGCTGATACTTCTTCCAAAGTTATCCAACCCTCCTTCTCTGCACTGGAGACAGAGATGTCTATTACTGTTTTCCATATTGTTGTTCCTTTTTCCATCTGTGATTATTTATGCGTCAGGTAAAAGAAGTTTAAATACACACAGAGAGAGACACACAGTGTGTATGTATGAAAGGACAGCATATCTTAAGACCAGTCTTGAGTAACTTGGCCTTGCTCCCACTTCCCAAGATACTAAAAATATTCAGGAGTCTTTCCAAGGCTGGTCCTTTCCAAGGAGTAATTTTTTATGTTTATTTATAATAAAAGTATGAGGAAGAAATGGAAAGTAGCAACTTGTGCAGCTAGTACAGACCTCCAAAAGTCCTCACAATTTCCTCTCTGTGGGCTTATCCCCACAATTATTCTGGTTCCTCAGAAACAGATTCATTTTGCTCATAGTGCTCATTCTGCTTATGCTAAATCTCTCAAATGACTGTCCTCTTTAAAGTAGACTGTATATGTTCCAGTCAGAAACCACCCATTGCCCTGTCAAAAAACCCTTTTAAAGGAGACACTGAGTATGTATGTATGTATGTATTTATTTATTATATTTATACCCCGCCTTTTTTTCCCTGCAAGGAACCCAAGGCGGCTTACATAATCCTCCTCCTCCTCGCCATTTTATCCTCACAACAACCCAGTGAGGTAGGTTAGGCTGAGAGGCAGTGACTGGCCCAAAGTCACCCAGTGAGTTTCATGGCCGAGCGGGGACTAGAACCCGGATCTCCCGAGTCCCAGTCCAACACTCTCACCACTACGCCACACTGGCTCTCACTGACAGCTAGCTAGCTGTCAAAACTCCTTTTCTCCAGAAAGAGGGGGTATGATGCACTTCTGCACTTTCCCAAGCAGCTAGATTTGCAGGAAAAAGTGCAAAATGAGGACTATCCGGGGGGGGGGGGATCTCGCCACAAAGGGGATGGGTGTAAATCTCACCACTCCCTTTTGGTGAGCTAAGATCACTCGTGCCTTTGCTTTCTCTTGACAGATTGCCTTTTGACAGCTGTCAAGAGAAAGCAAGGGGGGAAGCCTATTTGGACCTGCTTTGGGTCAATATCCAGGGTTGGGACCTGATGCACTCTGACAGCAGGTACTCTCCCTCCCCAACCTTGCCCAACTGAGGGCCCCCATTCTTGCACTCATGGAAAAGAACCAAGGGGAGTGCTGTTACAGATGAGCTTCAGATGCACTGGTTCTCTGACACATGCATGTGGCATTATCCTGTCACCTTGGCTCAGGAATCTTTGTTCCAGGAGGGATAGCCAGGGAGCTGCCAGGATTGGGTTCTAGAACAGTGTTCTCCAACCTTGGGTCCCCAGATGTTTTTGGCCTACAACTCCCAGCATGCCCCAGCCAGCGTAGCTAGGAGTTGTAGGCCAAAAACATCTGGGGACCCAAGGTTGGAGAACACTGTTCTAGAACCACCACAGAAGTAATGGAGCCATGGGACATACATGCTTCCTCCATGATTAAATTAAAGAAGACTGTTCCCCATGACCAAGGAAAGCATGGAAATGCCTGCCTAATTGGCAGACCACCACCCAGCTGACTAACCCACAAGACTAACCTTTGAATTGGCCAAACAAAAGTTCTGGTGGGGAAAATGATCCAATCCTGAAGTGTTCCAACCTCTCAGCCAGGTCAAGTTCTACCTGAATATTCCTAATGACACCCTTTTGTTTCGAATATTGGACTGTGCTACTCTGTATAGCCAGCTAGATGAAAAATGAATCAAGAGGCAAGGAACCTCCCTGAGCCTTCTGTTCAGTAACCAGAACCAACTATAGTTTCCTTTAACCTGGGTCCAACATCTGAGTCATCAAACTCTTTGCTCCCTTTATTGCAAATCCTAAAACTGCCTTGGTGTTCAGGCAGTCAATGTTCTTTCTCTCTCTCTCTCTCTCTCTCTCTCTCTCTCTCTGCTTTGGCATCCCTTATGTTGAGGTGCTTCTGTTCTGAGAATAAACCCAGGGTCTGGTTGATTTTTAATATTGTTTCTTGTGATTCTTTTCTAGCATGATTCTCTGCTCTACTCTTGTGCCTACCCCACATTTCCAGGGCCAGAGTCCCTCACTCTCCTGCTCCATTTGCCTCAGGAAAATCCTGTGGACTCATGTACCCAGACAGAAAGCTTTGCCCTGCTAGAAAAGTGCCCCATTGAGTCTGACAAAGCACAAACTGCCAGCATTAGAGTGCCTAGTAAGAGGATTGTGACCTATGCGTGTATCATCTGTTCTGAGTCCAATGGGTGGAATTAGGTAGTTCCACAGAAAGCACAGAGCGCTGAGAAGAGGCTAACAAAAAACATCTTGAGAGGAATGCTAAATTCCTGAATTGAACTGGAAATTCTAAGGCAGGGCTGAGGAACCTCTCTCAGTCCCAGGGCCAAATTCAATTTTGGAGAAGCACTTGGGGCCCACATTCTAGTGGTGGGCAGGGCCAAAGGCAGAGGGGATGGGGCAAAAGGGAAATGGCTAAAGCACAGCATTTTGTAGCCTAAAGCTCTTACTGTCAGTAACAAAGCATTAGGAGAGGCATTTAACAGGGATGTGTTTTTTTTTGTTTGTTTGTTTGTTTTTGAAATTTTTTTTATTGAATTTTCCAAAACAACATTTGGCTTCCGCCTCATTGTCTGACAAACATTACCAATCCCTATCCAATATATAAGTTTCTTCTATTTTCACATAATGAATTTCTATCACCTTACCGATCTTCAGAAATCAAAACCAAAAGTTATTAAGTCACTTTCCCTCCTCCCCAAGAAGTCCACCAGAGGTTTCCAGTCTTTCTTGAATGAAGTTAAAAAATTTTCTCTAATTAAGCAAGTCAATTTTGCCATCTCTGCTAAGTCCAACATTTTCAACAGCCAGTCTTCTATAGTTGGTATAGTTGCTTCTTTCCATTTTTGAGCATAGATTATTCTTGCTGCCGTCATCATATATTGTAATAATGTTCCATAGTCTTTCTCAAGTTGCAAGTCCATTATACCCAATAAAAACATTTCTGGTTTCAGTTTAATATTCACTTTTAAAATCTTTTGTATCCATGTATGTATTTGTACCCAATATGTTTTCACTTTTTTACATGTCCACCAAACATGATAAAATGTTCCTTCATGACTTTGACATTTCCAACATACATTTGACACATTATTATACATCTTAGCCAATTTCACAGGAGTTACTAGGTACCAACGATACATCATCTTGTAAAAATTCTCTCTAAGATCAGAACACAGTGTAAATTTTATACCTTTAGTCCACATGTGTTCCCATTGTTCCATCATTATATTATATCCAAAGTTCCTTGCCCATTTAACCATACAGTCTTTAACTTGTTCTTCTTCTGTCCCAAACTTCAACAAAAATTTATACATTTTTGCAATTACATGATCATCACCTGTACACAACTGTATTTCAAATTCAGACTTATCCTCTTCTATATCATACATTCTTTTATCCACTTTAAATCTCTCTAACAATTGCATGTATGAAAACCAGTGTAAGTTATGACCTTGTGTTACTAAACAATCCCGTGTTTTAATCCAATGTGTTCCCTGACGCAATTCCAATATTTCTCTGTATTTTAACCAGTTCTCATTGCTTGTCATTTCTTTCCTGTATAATGCCTCTTGGGGTGATATCCATAAGGGTAATTTTGGGCATAACCTGGGCTTGTATTTGTTCCAAACTCTTAATAACGCCCTTCTGATATAACAGGGATGTTGAAGAGTCCTTGGTCTCGAGTCACGAGTCGAGTCACAAGTCTTTGGACCCGAGTCTCGAGTCCGAGTCCTTGGTCCAAAATGGTGACTCACGAGTCACGAGTCACAAGTCACTCCCAAAGCTGACTCCACGAGTCCCTATTAAAATCAATGGGGGGTTTTCCCAACAAAATAAGGCTACTTCAGATGTGTGGTTTAAATAAATTCTAGGCACAAGTGTGCCTTTTTATTTCAAAACTCTGCCACTGATTTTGGCAAGAACAGACCAGGCAGAAAAACCCAAAATAACCAGGCAGGCAGAGGAGGCAGGGAACCCCAAAGCAGGCAGGCAGAGGCCTTTGTCTTGGACAATTCAACTGTTGAACTGGTCAAGAAGAGACCAGGCAGGCAGAGGAGGCTGGGAACCCCAGACAGGACAGGCAGAGGCAGCCAAACCCAAAATGTCTGAAAGGTTGCATTTTAGAAAAATGATTTTAAAAAATAAACTTGCTGTACTTCCTAAAACTTATCCATGTTGCATTTGAGGAACATGATTTTTTCTAAATGTTTGGCCCCCATTCTGGAACGGTGAGATCTCATCACAATTCCACCCTCACTGAACACCCGCTCCACTGGTGATGAACTTGCTGGAACCAGAAACACACTCAGAGCAGCCACACAGAGTAATCTCAGGTCCTTCTTCTGCCTCTCCCAAGTACGCAACACATCAATCAAAATAAATCTTGACACACTGTTGGGGCTGCACTCCTGGTAGCCGTCCATAGTGGCCGAGCAGCGGCACACCTCGCTTCCATGTGCTCTTTGCCAGCAATCACGCTCCTCTCCACTCCTTCTGGCACAGCCCAGGGATGTTGAAGAGTCCTTGGTCTTGATTCCCGAGTCGAGTCTCGAGTCCCATTAAAAATATTGGGACTCGAGTCCGAGTCGAGTCAGAGGGGGGACTCAGTCCGACTCACGAGTCGAGTCCTCGAGTCCGAGTCCCCATCCCTGGCATTTAAACCTGTTAGAATGAGGGAAAGCTGCACAAAAGCCAGGTAATCACCAAATGATCAGTGGTTAGGGGAAAGGGGTAGGGCCAGGAGAAAGGTCTTCAGGGGAACCCTGGAGGGCCGCTTTGGAACTCCAGGCCTGAGGTTCCCCACCCCTGCTCTAAGGAGAGGCCCCATTGGCAAGGTTTCCACCTAAATTTGTTTTTAACCAAAACTGTGGTGGCCCCAGGGTCCCTAATAACAGCTTAGTTTCCATTCAGTCATCCCATCCTTGTTCACCAGACACCATTGTTTTGGATGTCGGTGGACAATGCAGTGCAGCCTGTTGTCAACAAAGCCAGAGTGGTGTTAAGCTATTGCCCCCCCCATTTTATTTTATTTTTGAAATTGGGAACTAAGCTAAGAAACCCTGGGGTAGTCTGTGCCTACACCATTTTTCTAATATTTGGCAAACAACCCAGAAGTGAAGTCCTTTGGTTAGCCAGCTGTTCCTACTCTATTTCTTTTCCTTTCCTCCTTAGGGGTGGGGAAACATTTCCAGCCTGAGGAGTTAATTCCAATCTGGCAAAGGTCTGGGGTGGGACACACTCCAGTTGTGGCAAGGCCAAAGGCAGGATGGGCAGGGCCAAATTTGTACTAACAATTTGAAGCCTACTCAGATGGAAGCAGGACAAGGCTTATGCATATCTATTCAGAAGCAAGCAGGACTGAACCACTCAGCGTTTTCAAATAGTATCCAAATGCTAAGTCTCTGCATTTCTACACCGAAATAAGCATGAGCAGCATGTCTACTCGCAAGTAAGCAAGACAAGCCCCAGAAGCAAGCAGAACTTAACCAATCAGCAGCAACTTCCTCCCCAGGCCCTGCCCCTACTCCCCTGCTGCAGGGAAAAGCTCTTTTCGCTGATCAGCTGCTGATCAACATAAGTTATCCCTGCTGCAGAGTGACAAAAGTTCCCTTTCTCACTGCACAGCAGGGAAAAGCTCTTCTCTCTGATCAGCTGCTGATCTAAGAGCTTTTCCCTGGTGGGAGATGGGGCCTGGGGAAGAAGCTGGCGGACTGGATGGGGAAGCCCTGCCGCTGCAGGCCATATCTAGCCTACGGGCCAGCCAGAGGTTCCCCATCCTTATCCTAACCATACCTATTTCCACCCCCACCGCCCACCATTTTTTATCAGCATTCAAACGTCTTGGTATTGCCTTCAAATCCCCCTGCTCTACCATTTCCATAGCGCCACCTTCCCACCCAGTCTTCACCTTTACTTTCTCTTTTCTAGTAAGGCCCAATAAAACTGGTATACTGACCCACGTGCTAGGGGGTGGGTACTAATCAAGCCATTTTTCCTTCTCTGTAGTGAATGTGCATTGGTGTGTGTTTGATAACAAAAATCTGTAAAAAAATAACAAAGTTCGTAATTTTGATTTTTTTTTTTACTGAAGTTTTTATATTTGAGCTAATTTCCTCATTTGTGTAGCAGCAATTCCCCTTTTAGTTAGAGCAAAGTGCATAAGTCTGCTGTGTGCACACCATACCTTATGTTATAGGCCCACTAAGACACGCACCAGTCATTACACATATATGCACGCACGTTACATGTCCGTGTGAATGAGGACATGCAGCAATGGCACTGTATTTCACAGCAGTTTCTACTCTCACAGGACAGATCTCTGATTAATGGAAATGTCTCCATCTCAGCATCAACAAACATTCATTGGGAAATGTGTAATGGGGAGCAAAGGGTACACACATTGATTAGAAATGAAGTAAACTAGCTCAGATGACATAACTGTCAACATGAACCTTCGCCTAAAAATTCTAACCCAACCAGCTTGCATCTTTGTTTAAGCCTCACGCCCACCCATTAAGACTTTATAAGATCAAAAACATCAATATTTTCCTTCCAATTTTCTCTTTACTCAGTGCTTTACCCTTCCAGAGGTCACAAAAAAGTCACCTGCTCTGGCCAATTTAGAAAGATCCAAATAACTTTGGGGAATTAACATTGGATCTTTTCCAAGCTGGCAACTATTAGTAACTGAACTGCCTGAAAATGTGAATCAAAATGCTTAAAACTGACAAATGGAAGCCTTAGAGAACACATCAGCAAAAAGATGTGAAATCAGGGAAGATAGCAGTTAATAACGTAACTAGGATTGTACAGTGATTTCAGAAAACTTAAAAGATGTGGGGATCTAATTGGCATGATTTTGTTACTGTGCCAGCATACTTGCCTAAGTACTGCCAGCCCCGCTGTTCAGCATGCCACATAAAAGGAATATTTTTAAAAATAATCATAAATACTGGTCCTTCCTACCAACTTGAGAAGAAGGACAAGGTCATGAGGAAAGTAACAACAGATCAAGGCAGGGTAGGCAACGGGGAAAAGGGAGAACATTGGCTCTAATTAGGGGTGTACACTGACCTCATACAAAGCACAAAGAACTGGTCAGAATAAAGCCATCTGGCTGGAGAGGTCATAAGAGGGCCCTGCAGAAGATGGTACTCTATCATCCATGTGTTTATGTGTTGAGTTTCCCACATTTAAGTGCTGGGACCAAATGGAATGGCGCAGGAATTGTTATTTCTACAGAGTTTTGCCTTTCTGATGAAATTCCTGTTTTCAGAATGCATCAAGCTGCTGCAACGGAATCCAAGCCTCATTCTCTGCGTGCAGATCCTGGAGCTGATAGTGACAATGCTTTCAGATAAGGCTTTTATTGTGCAACTGCTCTGGCTCCAAACATCGTGGTCTTCCATTTGTAACGGAATAACTGCATGATGCCATTTGATTGGCTGAGCAGGAAGCCCTCGGCCTGGAAGCACCGTGATCTTACTTACAGCCTAGGAGCCTGAATCCTGGAACTGAGCCAGAAGTGGGGAGCTTGGCCCTAGAACAATAGGGTGGCATCTGAAGTTGGACTGGCACGGGCCAATGCAGAGCCCAGCTCTGCTCTGACCCTCACTACTGCAGAGCATCTTCCAGCCACATAATGAGACACTGTGTTGTTTTTGGCATCTGCTGAAGACATCTTTGTTCCGGGAAGCCTTCCTTGCTGACCAGCCATGGTTTTAATGTTTTTAAATGCGTTGTTTAATGTTTTCAAATGCATTGCTTTTATTCTTTTATCTGTTTTATCTTTTTATTGTTCACCGCTCCGGAATCTGCCTAGATATGGAGCGGTATACAAATACCCGGGCTAGGATGGGGGCACGGCCAAGCAAGTACTTGCTGGGAAATTGTGGAGCAATATCACGAAGGGACAGATTTGTCTCTTGAGCTACAACTGATCTAGCTAGGATGAGGAAGAGGCAGAGATAAAAGCCCTGAGCTTCTCTGACTCAGGGAAGGTGGTTAGAGGAGCTGCTGCACAGTTGCCTAGACCTCTTCATAGTGAGCCACAATTGGAGGGAAATTGTCCTCTTGCTGAGCTCCTTAAGGTTCCAACATTTCCTTCCAGAGTTGTTTTATTCTGTTCTGATAGAGAAAGGGCTATCTAGGAGCCAAACATTTGTTTAACGAGGGGAAGGCGCTACTTTTTCTTTCTTTTTTTAACACTTAGAGAGAATGCAAATGCTCCTAGGTATAGATGTAGGCAGGGCGGTGGGGAAGAAAGTTTCCTCTTGCACAATGGGAAGGAAATGAGAGTTGTAAGACAGAAAATAGTGGTGGTAGGTTTCCAGAAAGTTAAAGAATGTCACAAAATGATAGCACATTCCAGTGCAGTTGCTTCCTATTTGGGAGCAAATATCACTAGATTTAACTTAAGTATATTCTTGTTTATCTAGCCTGTCAAAAACACCAATAATTTTAACTGCAGAGTTAAATGCCAAAAAGCAAGAAAATGGAAAAGTGAACAGCTCCTGCCCAAAGTGCCCAGCACAATAGCGTGAAGTTTGCACTACCCTCTGAGGTAACAAAGGTATCTCCTTGAATTCAGGCACTGATTTAACAACACAAGAAACATAGAAAAGTGAAAATAAGGTAGATATATTTAACATATTCATAATCCATAATTTAATCTTTTGTGGGAAACAAGTGCCAAGAAATGAAACAACTGAGAACTATTATTTTATTTATCATTTCAGAATGCTGTCTAAAAGCGTCCAATTACCGTATTTTTCGCTCCATAAGACGCACTCCCCCCCCCACAAAAAAACTAGGTGGAAATGTCTGTGCGTCCTATGGAGCGAATATAGTAAAAAAAAAAAATTGTTTTTTTTTGTTTTTTACTTTCCTCTGCTGGTCCGGAAGAGCAGAGGACTCCTGGGCAGGGCGGGGGAAGCCCCCGCCTCTCAGCTGATTCCCCCGGGGAACAGCTGATTTTTTTTAAAAAAAATTATTTATTTATTTATTTATTTTTTACTTTCCTCTGCTGGTCCAGAAGAGCAGAGGACTCCTGGGCGGGGCAGGGGAAGCCCCCACCTCTCAGCTGATTCCCCACGGAACAGCTGATTAAAAATTTTTTATTATTATTATTATTGTTGTTATTATTATTATTATTATTATTATTATTATTATTACTTTCCTCTGCTGGTCCGGAAGAGCAGAGGACTCCTGGGCAGGGCGGGGAATCCCCGCCTCTCAGCTGATTCCCCGCGGAACAGCTGATTTAAAAAAAAAAGATATATTTTTTTTGGTACCATACGGTAAGTGCGTCTTATGGTCCGGTGCGTCTTATGGAGCGAAAAAATATTTTTGGTTTAAGAGTGCTGCTCCTTTTAACACCTCTTTCACAAAGTAAAGGTAAGCATATAGCCTCTGAGGAAAGGAATTGCTTGATTTAGAATTTCTTTGCTTTCTTAACCTTGTTCCTTAAATCTGCACTTATTTTTTTTTCTAAATTGAATACACACTGTAGTAGAATAAATCATTTGAAACTAGAGTGTTGTTGCAAAATACATTTCAATTAATTTCCCCTCTGGAGTTG
Source organism: Shinisaurus crocodilurus (assembly GCA_021292165.1). Classification (NCBI taxonomy): domain Eukaryota; kingdom Metazoa; phylum Chordata; class Lepidosauria; order Squamata; family Shinisauridae; genus Shinisaurus; species Shinisaurus crocodilurus. Next base: position 72,489,886 of record CM037879.1, on the reverse strand, counting down.
ACTTGTTTACACTTAGCTTGAAGGAAATCTAATAAAATTATGACTTTGTTGTTTTACTCTCAAAAATAACCATATCCACTGGGAGAATCAGGAAACCTTGGAAATATAAACATGTTGTTTTCAAGTGAGTTATCCGCATTTTCATCCTGAGGTTTATTCTCCCTTTTTTCTATTCAGTGTGCCATCAATACAGGCCTGTGGCTCATGCTGGCTCAGCTTGTCTGAGCGTGGAAAGCTAAGCAGGGTCAGGCCTGGTGATTACTTGGATGGGAGACCCCTCCTCTAGTTTCCTGCACTGAGCAGGGGGTTGGACTCGATGGCCTTGCAGGCTCCTTCCAACTCTATGATCTATGAAATCCTCTGTTATTCATATTTTCCTACTGTTACTCCTTACTGTGGACTGTTTAGACACTATCCTAAATCAAAGTGGCAGCAAAGCTCCTTATTATACATTCTAAATGCACAATCATTTTCAGAGTAATGTTCTAATGTTCTTTCTGTGCAGGACTACACATTCTGACTCCACACCTAGCAGTCACGCACATGTGGAAGATTTTAATGAGAAATTCCATAGAAATAGCTTGTTAAACCCATGAAGCCAAATGTTAAGGTGCTTAAAGCAAGGATGGGGAATGTGTGGCCCTCCAGATATTGTTGGGACTGCAACTCCCATCATGCCTCACCATTGGTTATGCTGGCTAAGATTGATGGGAGTTACAGTCCACCAACATCTGGAGGCCACACTGCTTTCATGTTTGGGAGAAGGAGAAATAAGGAAGAAAGCAACTAATCACTCACAAAGAAACTTGCAAATAAAAACCAGTGTCAGGCTGCCTTAGTGAGTTACATTTTATCTGCTTAAGTAGAATCTTAGGTTTCAGAACATGTGCAGAGTTTCTTGCGGGTGATATGGTCTAAGGGCTTTTCTGCACAAGGCATTTATTGTGCTGTTAATCACTATATCTACTTTCACTTTCGTCGCAGCATTGAGATCTGAGTTCTACACAAAGAGGTCTTCCTTTCCTGCTTTTCTGCTACACAGCCTCTAGACGGAGCTGTGCTATCGCGAAACAGTGGAAATACACAAAGATATAGAGCTCCATTTTCCCCACTGTAATTTAATAGCTCATTTTCCCTGTTCTAAAACCCCCGGAAAAGTGCTCTGAAAAAACATGGGTCTCTCTCACTGCTTCTGCCTGCTCCGCAGCTCAGCATGACATAAGAAACTATACCCAAGTTCCCTGGCGTGCAAAAGACTTGGGGAAGGTCTCCTGTAGTTCTGAGCCATACAACAGGTGAAAGCACCTCCAAAGCTCTGCATGAATTGAGAGATCTCCATCTCTCCCCTGAGCTCATGCCAGAGGACGCAGGGGAGGGAATGGAAGAGCGTGTATCGCACTGGGCTGTGGAGAATTGTCTGCCTGTTCCAAAGGTCAACATGATATAAGACCTCCCCGCAATTATGTGCAATTTGCAGAAAACATGGAAGGAGATGGGAATCTGTGCTCCTCAGCATCTTCGTCAGAGTGAGTGCCACTGACAGAAGCAGTTGCCCCTGGCAATCAGATTTGTGAAGGCCTATTCAAAGCAGCTTCAAAATAAAACAGGAGAGACACTGTATACATCCTCATACTAAGATGATCCCCATAAGGGGCAGCCATGAAACTGAATCTGGATATAATACAGAATTCTTTGAATTCTCTCTCTCTCCCTCTTTGCTAATTCATCAGAGAGAATACAGAAAGGATTCATGTAATCAGCTTCTGTTTTGCTCTTTAAAAGCATACGCCTAATATTCAATATTTTACCCTTGGAAGTCCCATTGTAATGAGTGAAATGTATGCTAGCAACAAGTTGGTTTGGGAACATTGCTTATGTCTTCCAGTTTTATAACTTGAAAGGCCATGTATCTAATTAGAATTTATTTATATTTTTGCCCCAAGACATCTCACAGTGCCACAATGAACTAATAGTTATGGCTTCAAAAATGTAGAATACAGTAATCCTGCAGCCAACTTACTGCCGATTTCCAGAGGTTTTCAAACTCTGGAACCATTAGACTAGCACTGATTATTGACCTGCAGCGCCCCCTCTGGAAAGGAGAAGAAAGTATCCTGTAGGGAGCAAACCTGAATTGGACATTACTATGTGTGGGAACTGGATGACCTAATGGGTTTTTCCATCTCCATTTCCCCCTGTTCTTTAATTAGGAATGGTCTGAAATGCTACCAGCCCACCAATGAAATAGATCTGCAGTTTGGATGAAGGTGCCCTGCAAGGCATACACATGCCATTCATTAGCATTGGCAAACCATGGACTGGCGCAGGGAGGGGGAGAAGCCAAGCATTTCCTCTGTGACTGGAAGCAGACAGCCATAATATGAAACAATCAACAAGGAAAGAGCAAGTCAAATTACTATATATCCAAAACGATGAGGATGTCACAACAACCTGCCTTTTACATACATAGTGCAGGATTTTATGGGTCTGTATTTCTTCAGTTGTTTTTGCTAGCCATTTTGGAGTGTTCTAAATAAATTCACAATTACAAAGACGTACGTAAACAATACATAAACTTTTCTATGTGTGCTTTTGGAATCTTCCCAAATCGGCCCACTGTAGTTTATCTCCTTGCTAAAACCATGAACACAAAGCAGATATTTTGTCAGCTCCTTACAGCTGGCATGAAACCACTGCCCATGGACCAATCAAAGAGCAAAGGTCATAAAAGAAGCATGAAACAGCTTCATTGATTTCATTTTTATTTCTCTTGTTAGATCCCAATAGATGTTGTATTGTCTTTTCTCATACTGGAGAGAATAAAGCACAGCTGTTTCACCTCAGTTGTCTCAAGCTTTCTTTTCCCCTTCTTTGTGATTGGTTCCCCCCAACAAACTAGAAGATCCAGCATATTCATTTCTTCACACTGGATAAGAGATTAAAGTCAGGGAAAGTTTGAAAGAAAACACAAAACGTGGTCTTGAACAATAACTCATTATACTTTTAATAAGAGCCCTTCTCATTCCAAAGCACTTCAAGAGAAAGCCCCTTTCTTGAATATTCAAATTACAGAAAGAACTGCTCCACATTTTCCTTCTCCCTGAAAACAAAACTAGGGAAAGCCAGCCTACTAACAACACTTCTATAAGCCTTGAAAAAATATTGAGATACTTAATGAACAAGTACATTCTTTATGTTTCCTTCAATACATCCTCCTATTTCCAAAGTGTCATTTTGAGTTTGGCTTATGGAGCTTCTCCTGGACTCTACTTGAGGATCCATATAAAAAAACTGACAATAGTAGCACCTGCTCATTTATAGACAACTTATAGGTTTGATGGCTATAAACTGTGGAAAGATGCACACTTTTTTCTCTTCATGCAATGCACAAGAAGTATACAGTAATACCTTGGATTACAAGTAACTTGGTCTGAGAGCGTTTTGCAAGACAAGCAAAATTTTAAATATTTATTTAATTTTTTTTTGACTTGATATACAAGTGTCGTCTTGCAATACAAGTACTGTAGTACGGCTTAAATTAAAAATCTCTGTACAAATTTTTTGGGGGGGATTTCGTTTTGATATAAGAGTGTTTTGGATTACAAGTACCTTTCCGGAACGAATTATGCTCTCAATCCAAGGCATGACTGTATAGGATTATCTCTCCTTTTTCCCTCAAAAAAAAAAACCTTGCAGAAGTAAACATTATACATATTTCCAAATTCAGAATTGGGGGGGGATCAAAACTACGATATGCTTGCAAAAGATATGAAGGGCTTCTGCCCAAGTTGGCACATAGTTTGTAGCCTTGGGACTGAATTATCTACACTTCACTATAATGATAGAAAATGCTCTATGATCAGATAAGGAAAGTAAATATGAGAAACAAATGCTCAGGCTGCCCTCTGGTTCCAATTTGCTCTGAGAACAGTTAATTTGCATTAAATTAGGTGGCATTATATGAGGTATGGATCTTAATAAATCCACATTTAGGAGGAAAATGTAACAAATAAAGAAATTATTAAATTGCTGCACAGACTAAGCCAGCCTTCCCCAAGCTGATGCCCTCCATGACTTGGACTACAACTCCCACCATTCCTCACCATTGGCCAAGCTGACTGGGACTGGTGGGAATTGAAGTCGAAACATCCGGGAAGTGCCACGTTGGGGAAAGCTGGAGTGGGCTCATAAGTAGTCACTTGCCTGAACACCTGTGGTGAGTGCAAATTGCCACCAGGCACCATTAATCCAAGAAGATAAGTGTGGAGGAAGAGGGGGGGCTGGCTGGCCCGCCAGACTCCCACCCTTTCCTCCCTCCAAAAGGAAACCCAGCACTTGCCACCATGTGGCCCAGAAGGGGGGGCTGGCTGACTCGTCACTACCCCACCCTTGCCTGCTGGCAAAGGAACCAAGACCCCTAGAGATTTCAAGGTACCAGGTTGCCAGCCTCAGCTGTCTGCAACCCTACTTGAATCTTTGTTCAGGGACTCGCCTTCAATTCTGTAACTTGGATTTAGATACTGAACCAACAGAGTACTATAAAACCTATGTGGGGTGAAACTACGACAAGGTTTATTTCTGGTAGCATCTTACAACAAGATTAGGGAAATGAGAGAAGCACACAAAATAGAGAGACACTTTAGTACACAATAAAGCTGCAAAATAACAAAACCTGATTCCTTAAGATCTCTCAAGCACACACCTGTTACTTGAGGGTGTCTTCTTCAAAGGGTTAGATCTAGCACAGCTTTGCTGCTCGATGGAGAATTACCACACCTACTCGAAGGTCCAAGATGGGTAAACCCCTACAAGGCTTGCTTTCTCTAGTGCTCTCAAACCAGCCAATTTTACCAGAGGCTGTCTGGGGTCGATTCTTGAGGGGGGGGGCCCCTAAAGGCTCGGGCCCCTCGCTGGCGCGCTGCCATGCCGGCACGCTACCAAAAAGGACTGACCAGGAACAAAGGCTTTTACATGGGGAAAAAGCTCATCCCCCTCCCCTTTTCTGTAGCCTTCTTTCTTCAGCCAATCAATTTGAATTTCACCTGGCCATGCAGGGGGAAAGGGAACTGTGAGTCATGGCTTGAACTATCTGCATGTGAATGCCTTCAGCCTGGCTCCTCCAGACTTCTAGACGCCAGGCCCCATCTCATGTTCCATCACCTTTTGCTTCTTCTCAGCCCCCACCTGGTTTACTCATGAGGAGGCGTGTGTGTGTGTGTGTGTGTGTGTTTGTTCTTGCATGCATGCATGCAGGAACCCTAAAAACTCTTTTCTCTACACGCTAACTATGCACACCCCACCCCAGCCGGTTCACACCTGAGGTGTGTGTGTGTACCCCCAAAGGCTCGTTTCTCCACACCCTTTCCTTTGGGAAAAGATGAAAAGAGGGGCTAACCCTCTCCTTTCATCTATACTAACAAAAAACACAGAGAAACGAGTTTGCGCTAGCTTCTTACCACTAGGCACCTCTTCTCTTTTACACACAGACAAAAAAAAATAGAACAGAACAAAAAAAAACAAGCATCAAAACATTCTTAAAATCTTCTTAAAACATCAAAACAGCAAAACACAATCAATAACTATCAATCAGAAGTTTACAGGTTTGCATACCCAAGAAACATCTATTACAATTCAAATGAGAACCCTCAACCCTTTGTTGCCTGTCTGGCACTCTTGTCTAAAAGAAACAAAACAAAACAGAAACTTTTTTAGGGTTGCTGTTTCTCCCACAGCCTGTAGGGGCAGACTGCTGACTGAAATGTGACTTCAATTAAAACAAAACAAAAAACAAACTTTTTAGGGTTGCTGTTTCTCCCACAGCCTGTAGGGGGCAGATTATGGACTGAAATGTGACTCAATTCGCCCCTACCACTCTCAACGACCTGAATACCTAATCCCCTTTCCCAAGGGTTGCATTTGGCACTTTTTACACAATGACTTGAATGGGATGGCTTCCCCCCACCCCCCTTTTCCCAAAGGTTTGCAGTTTCTAAAACACACAGCTTGACAATCTTCCAGCCTCTTGGGCTTGGCTCTTTTTGCCCACCACCCAAACTTGCACGGGATGACTTTCTCTCAGCATTGAATGCTTAGCTTTGGAGGCTCTACTCAGTTTCCTCAGAAACTGAGAACACACAGTCTGGCAATCTTGCTTTCGGCCACTAGAGGGCTTTCCCGCCTCTAAGTTCCCTGGCCTCTTGAGACCTTTTACATTCAAAATTTTTCATCATTTTCATTTTCAAATTGACCTTTACAACACAAGACAACACAATTACATTTGGATCACGGATCATCCCCCCTCCCTTCGAGGAACAACCCATCAGTTTTCATTTGCTTTATCACAATTACCACTAATCTTCTTTTCTTCTCGGGAGACACCTGAAGGAAAAAATCTTTCTGTCTGGGCTTCTGTCAGCTAGAAGGGAAATCCCCTTCTCTCTCCACCGCCCACACTGGGATCGCCTGCCTAGTAACAACACAAAGACAACTTGAATCACCTGTCCCCCCTCCCCCTCGAGGAACAAGTCAGAGTCCGCTGTTTTCTAAGTGGCAGCAGAAAATGTTTTTGGGGAGGATTCCTTTTTCTTCTGCTGATTCTCTGCCCGCTTCTTGCAGCACAGGACAAAGTCTCTTTTTTCTGGGGGGGGGGGTCCTGATGTCCGCCCCCCCTTCTGCTTGCTGCTGCCCAGCTTAGCCATTCACCATGCCCCCCCCAAGAGCAAATGGACAGTCTTAAGTTCAAAAATCTTGAGTCCTTCTCCCGTGGGAGAGATGTAGGGCAGGACTGTGCCCTCCCCCCCCACCAAAGTCTGACTCTTCTGGGGCACACAGCACAACTAAAATTACTCATCAAATGCTGTCCCAAAATCTAACGTTTTGCTCACCAGCCTCTTAAGAGAGGGTTCTTGGTCTTCTCTCCTTCCTCCTGGAACACATGTGCGCACGCTCACACTATTTTCTTCTTCTCTTCTCGGGCTCTCCCAGCCCCCAAACTTTGGGATCACACAGCCGCCATCTGCTCACCCGCTTTTTGCACTGGATGGATCTTTGCTTCTCTTGGCAACCGCTGCTCTCAGCCTCTGGGACACGCACACGCAGACTTTTTTCTTGCTTCTAGCCCTCTGCCAAGGGCCCCTCCAGTCCTGGTTCTCTTGGATCACACACTTGCTGCCCTCTGCTCACTTGCTGGGCACACAGGCTGTTTTGGAACTTTTTGGAGTTTTGCTTTCTCTGCTTACTCCAGTCAGTTGAGATTTCTTGCCTTAAACGCTCTCTGCTGGGCTCTTAGGCTCCCCAGACTGGGGTAGCCCCTTCCAGCAATCTGAATGTTTTTCTAAGGCTTATCTCACATGTTATTTCTAAAAAATAACAAACCCTCTACTATGTACTAAAAAGTCTCTCAAATTTCTCTCATTTGCCTACGTGCACTCACTCTATGGTTCAGCTTCGAATCCCACCGCTGCCACCATGTGGAGGAAGGGGGGGGGGCTGGCTGGCCCGCCAGACTCCCACCCTTTCCTCCCTGCAAAAGGAAACCCAGCACTTGCCACCATGTGGCCCAGAAGGGGGGGCTGGCTGACTCGCCACTACCCCACCCTTGCCTGCTGGCAAAGGAACCAAGACCCCCAGAGATCTCAAGGTACCAGGTTGCCAGCCTCAGCTGTCTGCAACCCTACTTGAATCTCTGTTCAGGGACTCGCCTTCAATTCTGTAACCTGGATTTAGATACTGAACCAACAGAGTACTACAAAACCCATGTGGGGTGAAACCACGACAAGGTTTATTTCTGGTAGCATCTTACAACAAGATTAGGGAAATGAGAGAAGCACACAAAATAGAGAGACACTTTAGTACACAATAAAGCTGCAAAATAACAAAACCTGATTCCTTAAGATCTCTCAAGCACACACCTGTTACCTGAGGGTGTCTTCTTCAAAGGGTTAGATCTAGCACAGCCTTGCTGCCCGATGGAGAATTACCACACCTACCCGAAGGTCCAAGATGGGTAAACCCCTACAAGGCTTGCTTTCTCTAGTGCTCTCAAACCAGCCAATTTTACCAGAGGCTGTCTGGGGTCGATTCTTGAGGGGGGGGCCCCCCTAAAGGCTCGGGCCCCTCGCTGGCGCGCTGCCATGCCGGCACGCTACCAAAAAGGACTGACCAGGAACAAAGGCTTTTACGTGGGGAAAAAGCTCATCCCCCTCCCCTTTTCTGTAGCCTTCTTTCTTCAGCCAATCAATTTGAATTTCACCTGGCCATGCAGGGGGAAAGGGAACTGTGAGTCATGGCTTGAACTATCTGCATGTGAATGCCTTCAGCCTGGCTCCTCCAGACTTCTAGACGCCAGGCCCCATCTCATGTTCCATCACCTTTTGCTTCTTCTCAGCCCCCACCTAGTTTACTCATGAGGAGGCGTGTGTGTGTGTGTGTGTGTGTGTGTGTGTTTGTTCTTGCATGCATGCATGCAGGAACCCTAAAAACTCTTTTCTCTACACGCTAACTATGCACACCCCACCCCAGCCGGTTCACACCTGAGGTGTGTGTGTGTACCTCCCAAAGGCTCGTTTCTCCACAATAAGCATTAAGCATTGGATCAGATCATGGGTCCATCTAGTGCAAAGTGACTAGCACAGTATGCTTCAAGGGAAACATATACAATTACTCAAGGATGTGTAATATATGACCATGGGCTTTGGGGCACATACAGCTCTTTCCACCCATCAACTTAAAACTTGGGCAGCCCCATCCTATGTGGGTGCCTGTACCCCTCCGAACTCAGAGGATTATGGGTATGCAATTGAAGGCAGGAGGAGAGCGGTGGATAGGATTGCTGCCACGCTTCCTTCGCCCTCAAAAATATTTAGACGGCCTGGATTAGGCGGAAGACAGAGGAGCCTCACTCCTCCCCTCACCACCCCTGGGAATCTGCCACACACACACACACACACCAGAACTGAAGAGGGTCTTCCGCCTTTGGTTCCCAGCTGGTGTGGAAAGAACCACATGGGCTGCAAGGTGTGGGGGGAGGGCACTCCGCAGGCACCCCGCTGTGACCTCAGAAGGGACTTGTGAGGATGTGGAGGGAGTCCAACATATCCTATGGCCCCCCAGGCAAGGTCGGAGGCCTTTGGATTGTGCCCGTAGTATCATAAGAATCATTTAAAGAAGTTTCTTGCCCTCATGGTTTCAGACAAAGCTTGAAAATGCAAAAAGATTTATAATGAAAAACATGGTTAATTCCCCCAAGAAACTTAAAATCCACTTTAAAAGCAAATGCAAATGTTGACTGTACTGAACAACAGTACTGAATGCTTATCAAATTTGCAGATGACACAAATTTGGGTGGAACAGCTAATACTCTGGAAGACAGAAACAAAATTCAAAGTGATCTCGATAGGCTAGAGCACTGAGCAGAAAACAACAGAATGAAATTTAATAGGGATAAATGCCAAGTGCTGCACCTAGGAAAAAGAAACCAAATGCACAGTTACAGGATGGGGGATACTTGGCTCAACAATACTACAAGTGAGAAGGATCTTGGAATTGTTGTAGATCACAAGCTGAATATGAGTCAGCAATGTGATGTGGCTGCAAAAAAGGCAAATGCTATTTTGGGCTGCATTAATAGAAGTATAGCTTCCAAATCGTGGGAAGTGCTAGTTCCCCTCTACTCAGCACTGGTTAGGCCTCATCTTGAGTACCGCGTCCAGTTCTGGGCAACACAACACACTTTAAGAAGGATGTAAACAAACTGGAAAAGGTTCAGAGGAGGGCAACAAAGATGATTAGGGGACTGGAAACAAAGCCCTATGAAGAAGACTGAAAGAACTGGGCATGTTTACCCTTCAGAAGAGAAGACTGAGGGGAGATATGATAGCACTCTTCACGTACTTGAAAGGTTGTCACACAGAGGAGGGCCAGGATCTCTGACTGTTAGAACAATACGCCAATGGAACCAAGTACCTAGGGAGGTAGTGGGCTCTGCCAGGAGGTCCCACCACTGCCAGTGCCCCACCGCCTCTAGTGGGTGCTCTGCAGAGCCCCACCAGCTGCTCTCCCACTGTGGCATTTGTGCAATGTGGTAATGGTGGGAAGGAGCGTGATATGCGAGGGTGGCAGCATGTGTTCTCTCCCGCCTCAGGCTTGAGTGGGGGTTGGTCATATGAGTTACAAATGCATCGTTTTAACACTCTTCCTTCCCAACAGGGAAGCACTCACCCCCACATACAGCTAAACCCTCCATTGGCAAGGCCTGGTACTCTGCTCCAACCTGGATCTCCAGCTGATCAGAGAGGATCTGCCCCTGACTAGTCAGGAGCTAGCATCCAAGGCAGCAGCCTGTGGAGGGAAGACAGGAGGCCATCAGGGCTAGTGTACATAATCCCTCCCCTGTTGCCCACCCGCAGCCATGTTGTGAGACTGGAGTTGGGGAGGGGAGATTTTATTTATCTGTTGTATTTATACTCCACTCTTCCTCACAAAGAAGTCCAGGAGGTGGCCTATGGAGCCAAGAGGACTGGGTGAAGTCGGACAAGCCAGCTGGCCAAGGCCATCCGTAGTTCTCTCAGTGGCAGCCAGAACACAGCCAGGGGCCCTCACCAATTACCCTGCACCACATGTTTCCTTCCACAGCCTTGCGTGCAGGAAAAGGTCTCTCCTCCCAGCCCCCATTCCCTGGGCAGGGAAGGCATAGCTGCATAATGCCTTCTGCAAGCTGAGCTGCACAGGAGGCAGCAGCAAAGTGACGTCCATGGCCTCTGCTACAACCTGGCACAAGGGAAAGCAAAAACCCTTCCTTGAATCCCCACCCCCATTACAGAATCCAGGGAAGGGAGGGGCAAGTGGAAAAACATGAGCTTGTATATATGGGAAGGGCTGTAGTTCAGCAGTAGAGAACAGGCTTTGAATGCAGAAGGTCCCAGGATCAATCCCCAGCATCTCCAGGCAGGGCTGGAAAAATTACTGCCCAGAATCCTGGAGATCCACTGCCAGTCAGTGTCTACAATACTGGGCTAGATGGCTCTGACTCGATGTAAGTTCCACTAGTTAGTGGCTAAGGGAGTGAACTCTCCAGTTTTAGGGTTTGCTTCCAGACAAGGCTTTTATTGTGCCATTGTCCTGTCTCATTCACAGAATTTTACCAGGGTTCTAGACATTGTCGTCCTCCACTCAAACCCTGGCATGTTTTCCAACTGCCTCTTCCACCTTTCTTTCTTCTATTAAGAAAAGACAGAATAGCTGCACATTGCCTTCTGACTGGTAGCACTAAAAGCTACTCCGTCCAGAAGCACCCCAAATCTCACCTCACCCACGAACACACTAGGTGGTCTTAAGAACATAAGAAGAGCCATGCTGGATCAGACCAAGGGTCCATCTAGTCCAGCATTCTGTTCACACAATGGCCAACCAGCTGCCCACGGGAAACCCACAAACAGGACATGAGTGCAACAGCATGCTCCCACCCATGTTCCCCAGCAACTGGTGTACTTAGGCATACTGTCTCTGAAACTGGAGACAGCCTATAGCCATCAGGACTAGTAGCCATTGATAGCCTTATCCTCCATGTATCTTTCTTAATCTAGCCCCCATCTTTCAGCCTCAGCCCCCATCTGCAGTTTGGTAAGAATGATGCTGAGCTGTCTTACAAAGTTAAGGATTGTTGAGATAACATGTGTGAAGCACTTGAAACATTCTAACAGCGCAATCGCCCAGGGTGGCTGGTCATTGCCCAGGGTGGCCGGTTGCCGGCCAGATGGGCGATTAATAAATGTAAATAAATAAATAAAATAAAAAATAAATCCTACACATGGCTACTCAGAAGTAAGCTCCACTGAGTTCAGTAGGATTTGCTCCAAGGTTATATAGGCTTGCAGCATAAACATGCAGTATCAATGTTTTAAACTGTTTCATGATGCATGTTTTTGAGTCCCACAAGAGCCAATTAAGGCTATAGTCCTGAACTTGAACCACAGTAACATGGTTTCCCAGAAGACTTCTGGGAAACATGGCATCCCAGAAGACTTCAGGGATGCCATAATTATCACCCTCTTTAAGAAGGGTGATAGAACAGACTGTGGAAACTATCGGGGCATTTCTCTCTTAGCAACCGCAGGTAAAATATTTGCTAGGATTCTCGCAAACCGTCTTCTATCTATTTCGGAAGAGATCCTCCCTGAAACTCAATATGGTTTCCGCCCCTCTAGAGGGACAGTAGACATGATTTTTACTGCACGTCAGCTCCAAGAAAAATGCCGGGAGCAAAATCAACCCCTTTATATGGCATTTATCGATCTGGCTAAGGCCTTTGATACTGTAGACCGTACAGCTCTCTGGACTATCCTTATGAAAATTGGATGCCCCAATAAATTTGTGAATATCTTGCGACTTCTCCATGACAACATGACGGCAATGGTTTTGGACAACAACGGCTCTCATGGTGCTCCATTTAAAGTGGGATCAGGTGTTAAACAGGGATGTGTTATCGCCCCAACATTATTTGCCATTTTCATCGCCATGGTTTTACATCTTGTCAAGGGGAAACTTCCCACCGGTGTGGGAATTATATATCGAACAGATGGAAAGCTTTTTAATCTCAGCAGGCTGAAAGCAAAAAGTAAGGTAATTACAACCTCCGTTGTGGAACTTCAGTATGCTGATGATAATGTGGTCTCCGCACATTCAGAGGATGATCTCCAAACTATCCTAAATGCTTTTGCAGAAGCATACGAAAAACTTGGTCTCTCACTTAACATCAAAAAAACCAAAGTGCTTCATCAGCAAGTGCAAGTCAATCCTTTGGTGATGCCATCTATCCAGCTTGGCGGGACAATACTGGAAAATGTTGATCATTTTCTCTATCTTGGCAGCTATCTTTCTGTTACAGCTAACATCGACAGTGAAATCCAGCATCGTCTGAGCTCCGCAAGTGCCGCATTTTCTCGAATGAAACATAGAGTGTTCGAGGATCGGGATATTTGTAAGAAGACCAAAACACTGGTTTATGAAGCCATTGTATTACCAACTTTATTGTATGCCTGCGAAACATGGACTATCTATAAACGTCACTTCCACCTCCTTGAAAGGTTTCATCAACGTTGCCTCCGGAAAATCCTGCAAATTACTTGGGAAGATAGGCGAACAAATGTCAGTGTACTGGAAGAAGCAAAGACTACTAGCATTGAAAAAATGATCCTTCAACGCCAACTTCAGTGGACCGGTCATGTTGTTCGAATGCCTGACTGCCGTCTCCCAAAGCAGTTACTTTACTCCCAACTCAAGGATGGAAAGCGGAATATCGGTGGTCAATATAAGAGGTTTAAAGATGTTCATAAGGCTAATCTAAAAAAATGCAATATAAACATCGAAAACTGGGAAGCTCTGGCCCATGAACGATCTAAATGGAGGTTGGCCTTTCACAAAGGTTCCATGGACTTTGAAGAAGCCCGAGTGCAAGGTGAAAGGGAGAAACGTGCTAGGCGAAAAGCACGTCAAATGAATCCTTTACAGGACCATCTTCTATCTGGTAACCTGTGTCCTCACTGTGGGAAGCTGTGTGGATCTAAAATTGGCCTCCACAGTCACTTACGGACCCATCGCTAGAGTCTACACAATCTTCTTTAGAATTTCCTCCTTTTATCCCGGAAGACAATCTTACTTGGTCACGAGTGATCGCCTGATGATGATGGTTTCAAATGGCCTCAGCCATGAAGCTAGGCAGCCTTAGACACTACGATTTCAGTCTATTGTACCCCACTGGGTTATTGTTAAGATAAAAATCAGTAGGATGGAAAGAAGTTAAGATCACCTTTGATGCTTCATTCACAAATAGCAGAGCACTTAACTATACACTCATATTTTTTCCACAAGATAACAATTCCAAAATGCCACTTAGTACATTAAAATTTATATAAACCCAAACTGTGAAGTGATATGAAGCAACTGAAGAATAGACCGCTTAAACTCATCCTCCCAATACTGTAGTGTTGAAAAGAGATTTCAAGATAGCTGGTAGAATAAAATTACTCTTAGGCTTGATCCTATGCATGTTTAGACAGAAAGAAGTCCTACAAGTCCCAGCATGGGGAATACTAAGAGTTGTAGGATTTCTGTTAGAACATGCATAGGATTGCGCCCTAAATCGCACAGTGTGCATATTTATAGCATAACTACATACACACATTCATTCCCCCCCCCCCTAACAAAAAGGGACCTAGCGGCACCGCATCCATATTGTGGGCTGGACTTCTGAAAACACATCACCCTATCTTGACTACCAGGAAAAAGGCGGGTGGAGCTAGAAGATACTTCCAAGTTACTAAGGGCACAACCCTATATTTAGACCCGGGGGGGGGGGAGTTTTACTATTCCCAGGATTGCGCCCTAAAACAGAACGTGGCTAAGGGCAACAATCGTATGCATATTTAGACAGGAAAAGTCCTACAACTCCCAGCATTCTCCAGCTAGCCATGCTGGTTTGGGCATAGTGGGAGTTGTGGGACTTTTTTTTCTAGCTAAACATGCATAGGATTGCGCCCTAACAGACGTGGGGCAGATACATCCTTCGGGCAGCCCTTCAGCCGCCTCGTGGCAACGAAATGGGGACGGCTACACGCCCTCGGCTCCTTGCCGCCCACGGAGAGGCGAGCAGGCGGGCGTTCAGGGCCAACCAATGGGACCTGGAAGCGGAAGTCTCGGAAGAGTGCCAAAATGGCGGCTTCCATGGCGCTGCTGTCTGGCTGGAGACAGCTTGTGTCTGGTTTCTTGTGGGGCGGCTGGGCTCGGGTTCCGTCCCGCGGACTCCGGCAGGGTAAGTGTCAGCGGCTTCTTTAGTTTCCCTAATGCTTAAAAAAAAAAAAAAAACCCGAACAAACAAATCCCAAAGGCTAGGTTCTTCCGCGAGGAAAAACGCCTCATGCTCGTCCCCAGCAGCTCGCTGTCTCTGGCAGCCGCCGAGAAAGTAGCATCGCGGTGTGTTTCTGTGTCTTCTCTTTCGCTCAGAACGTGGCCAAAGAGCCCGGGCGGGGTAGCTGAGAGGCCAGGAGCATCGTAAATAGGAAAGCTAGTAGGCTAACGCACCATTTGGTGGAAAGGCTGAGTACAAATTTAACAAATACAGAAATCGTGTCCTCTTTAGAGAAGGTGACCGATTCCCCTGCCAGGTAGGAAGGAATCTTGAGGCGGCAACGCCCGGTCGACTCCTTTTGTTTTGTTTTGCTGGCGGAACCCTGCTGGAGCAGAATTCTGTTGCGTTCAATGGGACTTATTCCCAAGTAAGTCTGACTGGAATTGCAGCCAGAATATAGTATCTTGTTGCTAGATTATCAACTAGGAATCCTCTCAAAATTCTCGCTTTCAGAGTTCTTTCCTCCTGCGCCTTTCCTCTTTATGTCAAACATCTGTGACTTCAGGTATATCAGTTGTTCCTCAAGTTTCATATAGTGTAAAGGTGTGTAAGGTTTTCCCTGTTTGCATTTCTCCCCATCGTCTGTTCTTGTGTGAGAGAGAAAATTCTATCTTCTCTATGCCACCCCCCCCCCCCCAGCCATATGAATAACTTTGGATGAGAGTATGAAGGAAGGCTCTGTTGCTATAGGGGCAGCTGCTGGTGGGGAAGAGGGGATACAGGGCCAGAATTCTTTCTCTCTGGTTGGGACAATACAAAAGAAGGAAGAGAATATTTGATCTCTAGCACACCCTCGTTAGGAAACTGCTATGCTGCTACACTGAGCAACCCTGAATTCTTGTGTGTGAGAGTGCAACGGGTCTTGTACGTATATGAGATGAGAATACTCTCTCATCTGGCAACACTGGTTGCCAGATAGTAGGGGGCAGTTACCCTTGAATCAAAAATTGAAGGGCTGGGCCAGAGTGGATGTGAGGGTGAGGCCCAGCATTTTTTCATAGGTCTAGACTAGAGTGTAAAAAAATGGGGCAGGGGGACCAGTCTTGACTCTTGCTTTTTTGAAAACTAACCCAGGAAGGAGGGGGAAGCAGCCTGGTTTTTTGTTTTTTGGTTGATATGAGCCAGATGCATCTGGAAAACTCAGAAGCAATCTCTAAAGCCCTCCTGTGTTATTGGTCCCAGCATCTGGTATTTGGAAGTATATTGTCTCTGAATATGGAGGATCCATTTAGATCAAATCAAATGAAGTGCCAGATGTTTTGGACTATCCTATCAGCTATCTTATCAGCCTTTGGTGATGCCATCTATCCAGCTTGGCGGGACAAAACTGGAAAATGTCGATCATTTTCTCTATCTTGGCAGCTATCTTTCTGTTACAGCTAACATCGACAGTGAAATCCAGCATCGTCTGAGCTCCGCAAGTGCCACGTTTTCTCGAATGAAACAGAGTGTTCGAGGATCGGGATATTTGTAAGAAGACCAAAACACTGGTTTATGAAGCCATTGTATTACCAACTTTATTGTATGCCTGCGAAACATGGACTATCTATAAACGTCACCTCCAACTCCTTGAAAGATTTCATCAATGTTGCCTCCGGAAAATCCTGCGAATTACTTGGGAAGATAGGCGGACAAATGTCGGTGTACTGGAAGAAGCAAAGACTACTAGCAATGAAAAAATGATCCTTCAACGCCAACTTCAGTGGACCGGTCATGTTGTTCAAATGCCTGACTGCCGTCTCCCAAAGCAGTTACTTTATTTCCAACTCAAGGATGGAAAGTGGAATATCGGTGGTCAATATAAGAGGTTTAAAGATGTTCTTAAGGCTAATCTAAAAAAATGCAATATAAACATCAAAAACTGGGAAGCTCTGGCCCATGAACGATCTAACTGGAGGTTGGCCTTTCACAAAGATTCCATGGACTTTGAAGAAGCCCGAGTGCAAGGTGAAAGGGAGAAACGTGCTAAGCAAAAAGCACGTCAAATGAATCCTTTACAGGACCATCTTCCATCTGGTAACCTGTGTCCTCACTGTGGGAAGCCGTGTGGATCTAGAATTGGCCTCCACAGTCACTTACGGACCCATCGCTAGACTCTACACAATTTTCTTTAGAATTTTTCCTCCTTTTAAAATCACCTTTTTGTAAATTTTTATCCTGGAAGACAATCTTACTCGGTCACAAGTGATCGCCTGACTGACTGGTCAGCCCCAACCATGTCTAGATCATCATCATCATCATCATCATCATCATCATCATCATAGCCCACCTGTTTCCCAGTACTTGCCAGTCATGCCTGTGATGGTGGCAAAGCCAAAAGAAGGGCCTCCCCTGAAGATCTCAAGGTATGGGCAGGCTCATAAGGGAGAATACAGTCTTCTAGATAACCAGGCCCAAGCCCTATAGAGCTTTATAGGTAATCATAACCAACACTTTGAATTGTGCCCGGAAACAGACTGGGAGCCAGTGAAGCTGTTGTAACATAGGAACTGTATGCTCCCTGTATCCAGCCCCAGTCAGCAGCCTGGCAGCAACTCTGAACCAGCTGAAGATATATGTGTGTGTGTGTGTGTGTGTGTGTGTGTTGGGGAAATATATATATATATATATATATATAATATATTACATACATATATATATGTTGGGGAAAGCTACAATTTCTTTGGTGCAGATATCAAAAAGCACAGGACCCCTACTAGAAAAAAGGGTACTGTCATGGTCTGAAGAAAAAAAATTAGGTGACAAAAAGAGCTGTGGCGAGCCCAAAACGGCTCATGATTGCAGCAGGGAGTCAGGGGACACCTTGGTGCTCCCGCAGTGTCATCTGGGATACCCACGGGAAGACTGGGAGGGAGGGGCCCCGCTACCCATGATGTGCCCTATTGTCTGTGTCTTGCTAATCCATAAAATGTGATAGAATTTCCCCTTCATGCAGGCTTGATTTTTTTTTTAATTTCCCTGTTCTAAAGTTTAATATTCTAATGATTTTCTAGAGTAATAGGGAGAAAGAATGTTTAGAAGCCAGGTATAAGAAAAGTGATAAGACGTTCTGGATGTCATATTGCCTGTCCCTACCTAAACAACATGAAATACTGTTAGCTCCATTCTGATGAAACATTTGTTTTCAAGTCATAGCAGTTTTAACATCTCTCCTCCCAGTGTTTCATGGGCACAATTTTTTTACTGAACAAGAATGCACCTTTGGATGTGAATGTATCTGATATCCTATTCTTTTCTTTATATCTGCAGTTGTAGAAATTACTGAAGGGAACACCACTGTTGTAAGTACTACATCTGTCATATTTTCTGAATTTCAGATTCTTGTGTTTGTAAAGCAGCAATTTTGTTTGTACAGAAAAATGCAAGTGAATAATCTCAAAGCAATGTAAGTTTAGACATATTGGAATACAGTGATTGTCCTGAAGAGAACCTACACGTGACCTTTGCATTCTTCTCCTGAACTCCACCCAAAATTTCCTAGTCACTATCTCAGTCACTTGCTGCCTCAATGGAGAAGTGTGTGAGACGTTAGGGATGCCTGCAGTTCTGGAAAAGTTATGTGTACTCAAAGGAGCCCCTTATAAAGTGAGCATAGCATCATAGAATTTGCTGCAGCAGCTATTAACCTCATGGTGCAGGAAAGTGCCATGCCACAGCAGTGCTCACACCAGAAAGTAATATGAGGAGGGCCTTTGGAATCCATTCATTCATTGATGGAAACCTTTTTGGTTCTGAATGAAAATGAAACACCTAGTGTCTATTTTTCCCATTTCTTTTTTTTTTTTAAAAGAAAGCAAGTAGCCACTGACTTGAATGTCAACCAAATATAACTGTGTAACAATGTAATGCATAAAAGAAAAAAGTAGGTGTCTCGTTCAACAAGGATAATGGCATAGAATTCTAAATTCTGACAATCATAGATTTTCATAGATCATAGAGTTGGAAGGAGCCTACAAGGCTATCGAGTCCAACCCCCTGCTCAATGCAGGAAACTAGAGGAGGGGTCTCCCATCCAAGTAATAACCAGGCTTGACCCTGCTTAGCTTTCCACGCTCAGACAAGCTGAGCCAGCGTAAACCACAGGCCTGTATCAAAACTGCATGAAACAGCTGCTATAGTATGGTGTTTGGCTGAATCTTCTGCTTTTAAATATATTTTCTGATGGTAAAAGCAATGCACAAGTGTAGAAGAAAGCCTGTCATAGCAAGCAATTACTGAGTAACACGTACTAGTGCTCTGGCCTCACTTCCTGGACTCCTCCTATATTTTAGCTTTTCCTTTGCCCTCCCCGCAAGCTCTGTTCCTACCTTTGCCATATGTTATCCTTCCTGTGATTCTATTGCCTGAATTTCTATAGATTATATTTACTCCTCCACCCATGTTCGTTTATTAGCTGATTGGTATTTCAAGAGTGCCTTGCTCTAAAAGGAAGTTTCTGGTTGTTTTTAATTCAAAAGTACCATGAGTTTATTAACTGGACTATACTTCCACTATAAATCATTCTTTGTTAAAATGCTGTCTTTGAACTTGGGTTGGAGCCAGGGACATAAGATACTCTGGGTGCAATCCAGCAAACATTTGTCAGGATGACTTAGCTCCATAAAAGCAATGGAGTGGGATTTAGTTTGGTTAAGTCCCTTTCCATTCCTTTAATTGGGTGTACTTACTACTAAAATTTGCTGGATTGTGGGCTTGAAATATTAATATGGGAATACAGTCTTGTCACATTAGCATGGAAAGTGAACAACATACTGCCTTGAGGTGTTTTCATCTGTGGCTTTCCACTCATGGAACTCCCTCCCAAGAAAGGCCTGCCTGGTGCCTACTCTCTTATCCTTTAGGCATCAAGCAAAATCCCTTTTATTTTCCCAAGCCTTCCAGACCTTTTTAGATATCAGTTTGCTGTTTTTCATTAGTGGTTTTGTTTAGGTTTGTTATGCTGATTTGTGTATTGAGTTTCCATTGAAATGGTTACATAAACCATCCTGGAATCTTTTTTGATAAAGGGCAGTATATCAATTCCCTGGTGGAATGTTATCCCTGTAAGGTACAAGTGGATATCTTGCACACACTGAGGTTCTAGGGTGGAGGACATATCCTTACATCAGCCTTCCCCAACCTGGTGTTTCTGGATGTGTTCGACCACAACTTCCATCATCTCCAGCCATCAAAGTCATTGGACATGCTGGGTGGGGATGCTGGGCATCATAATCCAATTTATCCAGAGGTTGCCAAGTTCTGGAAGACTGCCCTGCATTATCTCTCAGAAAACATAAATAATGAATGTCATTACTTGTGGTGCCTGAGTTGCACGTAGGGAAAACACACCTTAAAATATTTATGATCATTTGGTTAATATTGCTTCATATACTGGCATCAGTGCCTGGGTATAGGGAGGTCCTCTGAAGGAGAAACCTTCTCTGGTAGGAAACAGAGACCTCAGAGCACTAAATAATAAAAATAATATTCATGCAGTGCTTTGGGCTTGGATTTCTTCCTGCTTAAATTGCACAGAAAGATTGGTTGGGAGAAAGCAAGGCAAAGCACTTCAGGTCTGAAAATGATCTGTTGCATTCTCTCCATCTGAGATGGCTTTTCAGTTGATTTTTGAGAACTCCCAAGTTGAATTTCCAAGACTGCTGTAGTATTAAATGATAGACTATTGATTTTCAATATTAAATACTGAAGATTGTCATTGCACCCACAAGAATAACGTAGTGTGGGAATAGCTCACTGAAAATTCCCATCTGTGCTTTGGTGGGTGGATGTACTCATGAGAAAAATAATACTCTGTGATGTTAAGGACATAGTGCAGATGAAATTAAGTATACTCTGTAAATGAGGTCACTCATTCAATTTTATTTTTCTGGTCATTTATAAATGTATCTGAAGATGTTTTCCGGAACAGTTTGCTTTTCTCCTTAGCATCATAAATGTCTTGTGGGAAAATAAATAAAGCCAAAATCTTGTGAGAAAGGTGCATTTGCCTACATCTAGCACTTAGTGGAGCTTTGTGAAGATACTCATGGCAGAGGCATGGACATTAGCTTTTATCTGCCAGGCCTTTCCAGAGTAACTCATGTTACAAGTAACGTAATAAAACATCTTGCTATCTAAATTGTTATACTGTTTTTGAGCCAGGTGACGTTAATATACATTTTAATAGGGTTCTTGTGTACTAATAACCATGTTAAATCAATTTGGTGTACTTGCAGCCCAACTATATTAATTTCAAAATAATTCATGTTATACAAAAAGGATACAGGTTTTAACATCTCCAAAGCAGAGAGCTCTTCTGTTACCTCACCTTATGAGCAAATTATTTCAAGATGGCCACCATTCTACATAAGACTGGATTTGTTTCATAGATTTCATAGATCATAGAGTTGGAAGGAGCCTACAAGGCTATCGAGTCCAACCCCCTGCTCAATGCAGGAAACTAGAGGAGGAGTCTCCCATCCAAGTAATAACCAGGCCTGACCCTGCTTAGCTTTCCACACTCAGACAAGCTGAGCCAGCGTAAGCCACAGGCCTGTTTGAGAATGATTGGTCCCACAGCTATGTACCTTTTGCCTCAAATGTAGAGGTAAAAAGAGTTCATGACTAGTGTTACAGAAAATGCCAAAAACAAGAGGAAGATATACAAATTTGCAGTAGAAAGCTACTTTTCTTTTTAGAAAATGGCCTGCCATGTTTTGAGCTTTACAGTTCTTTTTCAGTCTTCAAGTATCTGAAGGGCTGTCATGCAGGGGATGGAGCAAAGTTGTTCTCAGCTGCTCCAGTGAGCAGGACTAGTACCAATGGGTTAAAATTGCAAGAAATATTTTAACTAAACCCTAGGAGAAACTTCTTGATGGTATGAGCTGTTCTACAGTGGAATACACTGTCTCAGGGGATGGAGGGTTCTCCTTCAGTGGAGGTATTTAAGTAGAGGCTGTCAGGGATGCTGTTGTTGCAAGGTTCCTGTATTGAGAGCGGGGAGCTGGACTAGATGACCTCCAAGGTCTTTTCCAACTCTATTATTCAAGAGGCAGAAAGCATGGAAAGAAAACTGTTTTATCTCTGGAAAGAGTTGCACAAGGAAAATACCCTTGAAAAGAGCTGTAAAACTCGGAATATGGTGGGCTGCTTTTTTTAAAAAATAAAACCAGTCTTTTAAAGTGAGGCTGGTGAGGCAGACTTCAAGTGCGCAGGACCTACTTTGTTTTTTCTTGAACCCCAAGAGCCACCAAGTGGAGTCAGGTACAAAATAGCAGAGAGGCGAGATCATACACTTAGAATTAAGGAATAGGGTCTCTTTTTCCCTTTCTCTATCAGAACTGAGTTCACAGTTCTCTCACACAAAAATACACCTTCATTTTTGTAGCCTAATTTAGGATCGGGGTGGGGGAGCCTTATTGACAGTTGTTGCTATTGCTAAAAATATTGGGAGTCAGGAACCCTTTCTGATATACCACAAATCACCTAAAGATCTACAAGGAGATCCCAATCTATCTTTTTGCCAACTCCCTTTTTCAAGCATCTTTAGATGTTGTTTTTGCAGCTCTCTGGACTGATACATAGAGTGAACCTGCTGCCCTTCTAACAGATTTGTGTTGTAAGAGTAATTAAGTGCTCTTCCCCTGACTATAAAGTGGGGGCTTCCTCCTCCCCCAATCATGCCTATGGAAATATGCAAGGAGAAAATAACACATAACATTAGGTCCCTTACAGGTTAAGAATACCATAAATTATGGCTATAAGTAGCAGCTTCATATTGTTATGCCAGTGGTCCATTTCTCATGATCGACAGCTGTAGGATCCCTTTCCAAAGTTTTTCGCAACTAAGGCCCCATATGTAGAGGTACTGTATAAACTTTACATGCAGTGTCAGTGGAGTGGGGTCATGGGGGTTATACAACAGGCCTTGCAGAGGCTGTGGGTTGTGCACCCCTGGTGTAAAGCATGTGCTTTACCAACAGCCCATGCCTCTTTCCTAGTTGTATGACATATACTGGTAGGCAAGTAATGTCAACTCAGAACTATACTAGTGAAGTGTCCACCTGACACTTCACTAGTATAGTCCACTAATTTCTTTCTAGGGCATGCAGTCCTTTGCAAACAATCTAATCTGAATTCCACCAACACCCCTCAACATCCATCACCTCATTGTACACAGTCCTGTCTTTATTACCCCAAATCTCTGTTCCTCCTGCTGGAGTTCCTGAGCTTTAGTGAACTCCCTCAGTTCCAGCCATATTTTATTTTGTAGCTACCTTCTTTTCCCTCACCCCCTTGTCCCTAGGGTAACAGTGAAGAGGGGAATTTGCTCACCTACCCTAGAGATGAACAGATTTTTAACCCTGGGATTGCCTGCGTAGAATTGAGTGAAGATGGAAGGAAACCTGGCTGTGTATGGTGTGAAGTTACCTAGGTTAACAACCCTTCATCTGTGTGGACAGTGCTTGCCACAGATCAATCTCCAGATTGTCATAGTGGCCATTGGAAACCAAGATGCAGTAACCTAGATAGAGTCCTTCTGTGGATTTTCTTTCAGGATTGTTACTGGATAATCAGGTAAACATCCATAGTGAATATAATATAAACATTTGTTTTAAGGCAGGGGTGGGCAACTTTGAGGAGGTCCAGGAGCCACTTTCTACCCCTGGACCACACCGGACCACCCCTATGGGCAGCACTTGTGCCTGCTGAATTCAGTAGTGTTGGCAGAAAAAAAGAAAATGGTCTGTTTGCCACCAAAATTCAGCAGGAAACCATGACGGATCCTTAGAAAAGCCAAATTTAGCTTGAAAACATGCTAAAAAACTTAAACTAATGAGTTCTGACTTAAATTGAATATTTTTAAAAACTATCCACTTATAGCTGTATTAAATGAGAGAGAACTGGGTTTGTTTTTAAAACTTGTTTGTAGGTCTCCTTAAAAGGAACACACAGAAGCTGATTGACAGGTTGTTGAAATACTTACCCAAGGGGATGCTATGAACTCCATCACTTTGGACTATTTAAAGCTAAATCTGGACTGGGCTTTAGAAAAAGTATGCTGCAGGGAGCCATCCTACTCACTGTAGACACTGCTGCAGTCATGACAAATGGGCAAATCTTCTCTTTCCTACAGCTGTTTAATCAAAATAGCCAACTTCAAACCTCTGCAACATGTGAACCCATTTGCTGATATCCTCAAGGTGGTAATCTTAAATAATTACTCATGGCTGGATAGCTATTCTGGCCAGGGAGCACTGCAGTTTGTTTGCCTTTTAGGGGAAACCATGTCCGTTAGGCAGGCAGGCTGTGAATTTGTTGCTCCGTAGTGAATTGGAATCCTTCTTGTAAGCAGTTGACTAGTATTCATGAACTTAGTGCTTGCAAAGTTCTTGCTGCTCTTTGGAACTGAAGTGTGTGTGTGGAGGGGGTGTCCCCAAATACATTCTCTGCTGCATTCTAGATTGCCAGCAGCTAAGGGTCAGTTACCCTTCTCCTTAGGTTTAATATATTTAAGTTGTATGCATTGGGAATTAAGCAGTAGTCCAAACTATACTTGGAATTCTGATATCTAGTTATTTACTTCCCTCATCAGTCTGTCTTCCATTTCCTAGATTGAAGGCAAAATTCTAGAAGATGTGGAAGCCCCAACCCCTCCAAATCCTTCTGGCCAGTGTCCTATCTGTCGCTGGAACCTGAAACACAAGTATGATTATCAGGTGAGTTTTTTATGCTGAGATCTACCAAAAAAGACTTGTCAGCCTCAAGGACTAGCTGTCTTGCATTTTCAAAGCATGAATCCAGCATGGAGCTACCAGATGTTACTACCTTTTGTTCTCTTTGCTCTCCTGGCATCCTCCTGCTTGTTAAGAGGACAGAGCTTGATCAGATTACACTATTGCAGAACCATTCTCATCATTATGCATCTGGTGTTGTCTAGCTAGATAATAATCAGCCTTCTAGATCATCTCGTTTGCATGGAACGCCAAAAGACAGAGGTGGACTGTTGAGAAGCAGAATTATGTATGTAGCCTATATCAAAATCATGTGGTTGATTAGTTTGCTCCTCTGCTGCTGTCTGCTCCTCTGCTGTTGTCTGCTCCCTGTGATAATTTGGGACTAGCGCACACATGTCCTTGGGTCTATCTGCACACACTAACCTTACTGCTGGAGTTTGTGAAATTTTGTGTATGAAAGTGCTTCTGGTTCACGTAATCACAGGCATGTGCAAGCTCCATACTGTCACATGGCAGAAAAGCAGTAACAGTGGTGCACATCTGTGCAGGCCCTTGACTAGAATAGTCACGGTATCCTGCATCTGTCATGATCTTCTACTCTACATTGGATGTGTAGGTCTCCTAGGATTCACACTGATAGCAGTCACTTCTAATCTGTTTCTGTATATGGGTAGAAGTGCACCGAGGCACATCACAATTTTGTTTTGTTTTTTGTTTGTTTGTTTTTTGTTTTTTTTTAAATATTTTATTTATTTTTCAAAGCAAATTATAACAAATTTATATATAATATAAATATATTTAGAAAATATATTTAGCAAAATACAAAATTATCACACAAATATAACATAATCAACATACAATAAATCATAAAGTGCTCCCCCCCACCCTTCAAGGGACCAATTAATATACTTCTTGATCAAATAAAGTCTAAATTCCAAAAATATAACATATCCTGACAAGGCATGTTACCCTTCCCCTTTATTAATACATAGTCTAGTAATTGATTCCATATCTCCATAAAATTATTCTTCTTTAGCAATCCTTTTTTGCATTTGATACTACTAGTTAGTTTATCATTTAGGGCTATGTCCCAAACTTCCTTATACCAGTCTGTTATTAGGAAAACATGTTGCACTTTCCAATTTCTCGCTATCATTAGCCTGGCCGCAGTTAACAAGTTTACAATTAACTCCTTCATATTTTGATCACAAATAAGCTTCTCAGTTATTGATAACAATGCTAATTTTGGACAGACCTCTAAATTAGTACCAATAATTTTCGATATTTCTGTAAAAACCTCTCGCCAAAACACCAATACATTTTTACAACTCCACCACATATGAGCATATGTCCCTTTTTCCTGACATCCTCTCCAACATAATGCAGAACAATTATTATCTATTCTATTTAATCTTACTGGAGTTAAATACCATCTCCAAATTAGTTTATAAAAATAACATCACAATTTTGTATGTACATAGGGGCACCTGGCATTTGATCTGAATTGGGTTACTCTTAGTGGTCAGTCTTAATATCCAGCACCAAATCATTCCGGTGAGTCCTAATATCCAGCACCAAATCAGTTCCTCTGTTGTATTGCAGAATGGTACATACTTCATCTATTGCTAAGTTTATATACCACCTTTCTGCCAATGTACTTAAGGTGGTTTACAGTTGAAAATAATGGATGACAATGTCATAGACCTGATACAAAAGGAAAAGAGAATGGGGAGGGGAGGGGAGGGGAGGGGGAAATTAGTAAATGAAGGTATCAGCTCTTACATAATGGCCAATGCAAAGAGAGAGCAAATAGTTCTTCCTATCCAGGCTAGTGGATGGGGGCTTGCATCCTTTCGAGCTTTGAATAGATCAGGAAGCTTTAATCTGCCATTTCATTCCACAGTAGGTGAACTGGCTTCAAGAAAGCATTGAAGGGAAAGGTGGGAGGGGGGGGGGGTTAGAAGAGAATTAAAATGCACTGAGAAGTGCCTGAAGTCAGCAGTTCTTCTGAAAGTTTTAAAAATGAGAAATAAGAACTCTCAATAGTTGTTTTCACAAAGGTTATTCAAAGTCTGGGATAGAATGAGTAAAAAAAAAAAAAAAAAGAGGACCATGCTGGAAATGGAAAGGAAGGGAACCAGACAAGGACACATAATTAAAGATAAGGACAACAAAGCAGCAGAATAAGTTAATGTCCATGGGATTAATAGGCTACAGATACACATATATCTGGAGGGAAAAATAGCTTATAAGATGGCAAACCCACTAATAAAGAGAAAGGGAGAACAAGAAAAATG
Source organism: Shinisaurus crocodilurus (assembly GCA_021292165.1). NCBI lineage: Eukaryota > Metazoa > Chordata > Lepidosauria > Squamata > Shinisauridae > Shinisaurus > Shinisaurus crocodilurus. The sequence goes on along the minus strand of CM037879.1, from coordinate 72,462,971 downwards.
AGGTGAAAAATAGCTTTAAATAATTTAGTGGTTACGATCTTGTGAATGAGCTTTCAAGAAATCAGGTATGGAAATATTTAGTTAATCAGCAGAGCTGGATCACAGGTATCTCAAGGGGATCAAGGCTAAGATACTGCTCCACTGACTTGTTCAACAGCTTATTTGAACTAAGTTTTCAGCACCAATAGAAGCCTATTTCACAGTGATCCTAGCTGCTGGTAAGAAAATGGGTTAATTAAAAAAAACATGTGGGAGGGGTAGGGCACCTTGGTGGATGCCAAGAAAGGTGTCCAGGGGTGCATTGGTGCCCATGGGCCTCCGTGTTCCCTATCTGTGCCCTATACCATTTGGACTGTGTGTTCTGGGCTAAAGCAAGGAGCTCCCTCTTGCTGCAGATAAATCTAATGATTCAATAATATATTCTTCATTCAAGGAAATGGGGAGAAACATGTTATCCCTCCCACTGAGAGGACTTATTAGAGTACTCCCTTTAATAGCTAGCCAACCATGTCAAGGTTGATAATTCATCCAGAAGGCTCTTGTATGGTGAAAGCAACCTGCTGTACTTGCCTGAGCTGGAGGAGGAGGAGTCTGTAGAAACAGTAATGCTCTCAAGGAGTTACAAGTTCTCCCCTTGTGACCTCCTAGTCCAGCACCTCTGTTAGAGTTACCCAGCCCACACTTGCATGCATATTGCCAAGTTCCTCTTCAATTGGTAACATATGTGAGGAAAAATGCCAGTAGTCTCAAAACTTTGCAAACTTGCTTTTTATAAGTAACAATATATCCTCTGGCCTTTGGTCATAGGATATATTATTTCATGTACCACTGCCCTTATTAGCTCTGCAACACTGTTGCTTCATATAAACGTTCCTGATAGGAATTAAACATTTGAGTATGTGAGACCTCGAAGAGCAGAACAGAGTAACTGAGTTAAATAATGCAATTAAAATTAGATTGCGGAATGGAGGTTGCAGTTAAACCCCTAATCAGTTCCTCACATTGTCCATTTGAGATGGCTTGGACAGCCCTGCCAGTTTTGTGCATGTGTGGTTCCGAACCTGGCATATATGTAGTTGAGTGCTGTAAAAATGTGGGTGTGATGGCTTCAGGTTTCAGATGAGGCTTCGTTTTTTCTGTCAGCAAAAAGGAGCTAATTGCATTAGTTGTCCATTACGTGCATCCTCTTCCTTGGCTAGGATGGGTGTATTTTTTGCATTAGTTCTCTGCTTTTATCTCTTAAGTCTTGCTTAATTCCCATTGAATTACGGTAGATGGATGTATTCCAGGGTAACTGGTTTGACAAGCACTCGTGTAGTCCATAAATTAGGACAACCTTCCCCAACCTGGTGCCCTCCAGCTGTGTTGGTCCACAACTCCCCACCATCCCCAGCCAGCATAGGAGTTGTAGTACAACACATCTGGAGGACACCAGGTTGGGAAAGACTGAATTAGGAAGTCCTTGGTTTGAATCTAAATATGCTTTGAAGGGCTATATAAATGCTGAGTTGTTCATTTTAAATTTGCTATTAGTTTCACAGTTACTTGATCACCATTACAAACAAAAACTGTGGTTTCACTGGGAAATTGGAAATGAAGGTTAGGATGCAGAATCCTTGGACATCCAGAATACCTTAAGTTGGTGACTTGAAGTACCGGAAGAGTGCCTGGAGAAGCAGCATGACTTGAGCAACCCAAAGTAATGGCATGGGATATTACGTGTGATAAGATAAGAGTCCATTGGTTGTATAAACAGATCCTGGCTCAAACTCTAATGCTTTTTCAGTCAAATTGTTAGCACTTGTCAGCTCTCCAGGTGGCCTCAGGTATTGGTTCTTCCCGTGATTCCACTTAGCCTCTGATTCCAGAGAATGTGCTGTTCACATTGGCTTTTGTTTACTCAGCAGAAGAAATCAAATACCCTGTGGAGGTGAAGGCAAAACATGTTTCCTCTTCTCTTGCTTGGAACATGATTAATCTGACCATGCAGTAAATGTCATCTCACTTTGGCAGCACAGAGCGGAGACAGAACTGCAGTCTTTGCTTATTAGCCCCGAATTAATTCAATCCAAGTTGTTTTCATCAGATCCTACAGATTACAGGGGTGGGAATCTGGGTTCAGCCTCTCCCAGGAGCTGTCCAGTGATTAAAGCAAATCTGTGGTTGCAGTCTCTTGGCTGCCCACTAGCACACAATGTTAATTTCATGGAACATGACGGCAGTGTGCAAATCTGCCAGAATATTCCTTCTCTCCTTTAACCCTTTTATATTCTTGTTTGTTTCTCGGGTGCCCTAAAATCAGGCTGTATCTCTCTGAACTGTCCCTCAATCTGTATGAGGGTAGTGGGAGAGTCCCTACCCTGTTGCACTTGGGACCTTTCTAAAGTTGCTGTAACCTTTTGTTAACAAGCAGCACGCTGAAGCCAAATGGCTTGGATAGTACAATTTACAGGGCTGAAATGGGTGGGACCTAATAGATTTGTTTTGAAATGATTCTTAAAAGAGAGAAGTAGATAGGTTGCTGGCTATGCCTGGTCGAACAGAATCTGGAAATGAGCCGTCTCTTGACAACAGTGGAGATGAAGAAACAGCATCCACGTTACCTTCTTCTGCACTCTCTCTCTCTCTCTCTACTTCAAATGTCATATCAGCTCTGTTGCATTTTAGAAAGTGTCAGGTCAGGGAAATTGAATATTATAGGTATAGGGCATTCCAGAGTGTTCCCATACTTCATATAGATCTGTGCTAGTGGGTAGCCTGGAATTTGCTATTCACTTCTGCCTCCCCAAAACAACTTGTATAAAGTCCTGAAGCATTTCCCTTTGAGGCACTTGGTGCTAAATTCTTCTTTACATTTTCCTTCATGGAAATGAGTGCACTTTGCATTCGGTAGTCAGGGAGCAGCATTGTCAATACTCCCTCTCCAGACAAATGAGTAACCATACCGTCACTAATTAAGTGGGCCTCTTGGGATGCATTTGTTGATGGGCCTTGCAAATTAGACTTCCTCTCTAGTATTATGTGCTTCCTTTAGGTTTGGTGTTGAAACTTGCGCATAAAGATCAGAGTTAAGATGGAACTTGTAAAGGTGCTACATAGAATGTTCTGAATAAATTAGTTGATTTCACAGAGTGAGCTGTGTCAATAAATTACTAAACATTTTTGTAGTGAAAGGATAAGGTTCAAATAGAGGGGAAGTATGGCATTCAACGTTGGTTTAGGACAAGGTTGCTCTAGGTCAGTCTTCCTCAACCTGGTGGTTTCCAGATGCTTTCGACTTCAACTCCCATCAGCCCCAGTGAGCATGGCCTATGGTCAGGAATGCTGGGAGTTGTTGTCCAAAACTTCTGGAGGGCACCAGGTTGGATATTCCAATGCTAATGCTACAGAAGTCATTTTAACAAGTATTCTAAATTGTCGTAGTTTTTTTAAAAAGAGCTAACATTGGCCTCATATAAGAGAACTGTGCAGGCAGTGTCTACTGAAGGCTTAGTAACCAGAGGACATGTTGAGGAAGGCTTGCGGTCAGGGCAGCTTCTCTACCAAACAACGTTCCTGTCTTCATATCCCGTTTTCAGTCCTTTGGCCCACATCTTGTCTTAAATTTTTCCTTGCGCTGTTCCAGGCATGGAGCAAAATTTCAGGTGTTGCCTGGTGGATCATAGGAGGGGATACATACTTCCCTGACTTGAGAAAGAAATGGTAATGAGGGAGAAGCCTTCTACTGTTAACATGAATGATGCATGGCTACTTATCCTAAAGGAGGAATAGAAATCAAATTCCTGCCACATATCTAATGATCCCTGGGTAAACACCTGCTACCGGGTCCAAGGTTTCATCTGCTTATGCTGTGATGACATCACTTTGAACATAAGTCATAGAATAAGTATTTTATCCTGCACTGGTTCCTGGTCCATTCTGAGCATAATTTAAAGTGCTGTTTTTCACCTTTAAAGACTAAACAGCTTAGGATCCAGGTACCTTAAAGGACCACCTTTTCCCATGAAAGCCTGGCTCAGAGATATACCTCGAAGCCCTCCAGATTCCACTGTTTTCAGATGTGAGGCAAGTGGTGCCCAAAGATAGGGCCTTGCCAGTGGTGGTGCCCCAACCTGAAATTCTCTTCCCAGGGAGGTTCACCTGGCACCAAGTTTGATTTGATATCTTTTCAGCACTGCGAAGGAAACGTTTTATTTTCCTAGACCCTTGCCTCATTGATTTTTAATTTTGCTCTTTATTAGTAATGCTGTTTGCTGTGTGTGTGTGATTCATTGTTATTCTTTTGATTTTATTGTTATGGATTTTAAATCTTGTAAATTGCAACCTTGGATTGAAGAGTGGGTTGCAAATGTTTTTTAAAAAGGTTTTAATTAACTGGGCAACCTTGGCTTGTATACAACTGAAATAGTTTTGAGCTTATTGTAGCACATCTTGGTTAAAAACTAGGGACATAAAATCATGTGAATACGTATCCAGGGTTGGGATCTCTTCATTAAAGACAAAGGCAATTCTTAAGCAAGGAGAAGCTTACTGAATTGCAATTCAGTTAGGTGGGCCCAGCAAATAAATAGATCAGATTTCAAATTTTTATAACATTCTATGCTTACGTTGCTCAGAATATACTATTAGGCAGTTCTCTATCTCCCGTTCAGGTTTTTTTTTTTTATAGTTCTTATAAAATAGACTATGTACAACACAATAAGGAAAAAATAAGATTAGTTATAATTTTACAGAAAACATTAGACAACTGATTGTGCTTCACACTGCATGCTAGTACAATTCAGAAATAATGCATGTAAAATATGTGCTGTAATCCTAGTTTCCCACATACTAGTTCATACTAGTTCATACTTGGGGCTGTTTCATACGCATTGCCCAAGTCGGCTGCCCAATATCATTGGATTGCTTCTTGGCTACTAACGTTTTCAGCTGTAAAAAGTAGCTCTTCATGTGAGTGGCCTGCGTATTCTTGGAGCTGTGTTAGGTCTTCAGGGAGCTTCAACTCCAATCCCAGATCCCTGACAAATAAACCTTGCATTTTCAAATAGGCATCTACCATGTTCACACTGTTCATTCTTATATGCAGCATGGGAAGGATCCATGGGGCAACAGCTCCCATGCTGCTACTGTGGCAATGTGTACATTGGGCTTTGTTACCCAAATTCCACTCATTGTTCTTTAGTCTCAACTCAGCATTACCTTTTAAACTGCCTTCCACTTATCAAAACTTCTAGTTATTGAAATATTCTAGTTACACCTGAGGTCATCTAGAGAAATGCAGTACACAAGTCACTTTGCCCTGATAATCATTGCCATAGGGTATCGGTTGAAAGCTCTGGAACATCCTGCAAGGTAATGTAGCAATATTGCTCCTCTTGTGCCTTTCCAGAGAAGATGCAAAACATTTTTGTTCTGGAGGACATGATTTCTGCCATCGTGATGTTTTGGGCTTTCCATTTTGTTAAGAACAGAGGGCCAGAAGAACACAAAACAGAACAGGTTTAAAACTTCGTATGAAATGAAGAAGAGATCAAAATCTTCATGTTTCAGGATGGAAGCCAAGTTGTAACTAATATGAAAGCATCCTCAAGGTCAATTTATTTTATAATTCCCTTCTTATAGGTTGTCGTTGAAATAAAACAGTGAAGGCTAAGGATCTTGCTCTTAGCAAGAAACTGACACTCTGCCTCCTATGGTGACTGGTGTGTGTGTGTGTGTGTGTGTGTGAGAGAGAGAGAGAGAGAGAGAGAGAGAGAGAGATCCTCTGCATTCCTAAGCAGGTTGGGGGAGTGGTTCTTGCCCAGGAGGTGGAGCAAAGGGGTCTTAAAGCGGCTTGGTAACACCAAGTCGTATTGTAGCAGCTGTTTGTGCAGAAACATTCAAGATTGCAAATTTCTCTTGCTTTCACACAGACGTCACTTGCAAAGTTAGTTAACTGGTACTAGGTCATTCATTCAGGCTCTGATGTTGATTCAGTTAGTCTTTCTGTTTGCTTCCTAAGGATGTCTTACTGTTAAGTCAGTTCATACGCTCTGATGGAGGGATGCTGCCTCAAAGGATCACAGGCCTTTGTTGGGAAGAACACAAGAAGATTGCAATTTGTGTGCAAATGGCTCATCGAGCAGGTAACTGCCTTTGGTGGGAATATGTTGTGTGGAACAACTGAGCTGCCAAAGATAACTGGGACTAGGTTCACCCTAAAATGTCATGATCAGAAGGATTTGCCTTTCCTGGTTTTCTTGCTTCTGAAGTAGAAAGCATCCCTCCCAGGCTAGGTACATTACAGCAGAGTTTCAGTTCTTTTAATAATTTTTTATTTTAAATTTTTCAAACAATACATTAAAAAACTAAATAACAAACATACAACTTACATAGTGCTCCCGTCACCACGGGACCACATAATACATTCTATCTCTATAATCTATAGTTATTCATTATTCCAAAAACACAACATATCTTGACACGGCATACTCCCTTTCCCCTTATTTAACACAAAATCCAAAAATAAACCCCAAATATCCTTAAAATTGTTTTTCTTTAATTGTCCCCTTTTGCATTTGATATTACAAGTTAACATATCATTTAAAGCCATATCCCACACTTCTTTATACCAGTCAGTGATAAGAGAAAACTTGCTGAACTTTCCATTTTCTTGCTATCATTAATCTACCCGCCATTAACAAATTTACAATTCTTTAACATTTTGAGGACCAGCCACCTTTTCAGTTATTGATAACAATGCTAATTTAGGACAAACTTCTAAATCAACACCAACAATTTCTGATATTTCTTCAAAAATCATTTTCCAAAAATCCATTACATTTTTACAACTCCACCACATATGAGCATACGTACCCAGCTCCTGACAGCCTCTCCAACATATTGGAGAACATTTATTATCTATTCTATTTATTCTCACCGGAGTCAGGTACCATCTCCAAATTAACTTATAGAAATTCTCTTTTATCCTTATTGACATATTTTTCAATATTCGCCTATCCCATATCTTATTCCACTCTTCCTTTGCTATTTCCTCTTCAAACTCTATATCCCAAACTATCTTAAGATTTTCCGTTCTATAGTTTCAGTTTCAGTTCTATAGCATTAGAATTTTAAGTTTTGAGGACAGCTGATAGTTTTAGTACAGAGATTATCTTCTAACTAATTAACAGCTATTGGTTACTGGTTAATTACATCTGTCTTGTGTGTGTGTGTGTGTGTGTGTGACAATTCACAACGAGTTAGGACCAGAAATGGCTTAACATTGTAGAGCCCATGCAGCAGATCCTGTTAGTGCCCCAGGTATAACAAAGCAAATCAATGGCAGAGCAGTCAGGAGCATCTCCCCTCCTGTTCATCTCTGGGTGTTCTTTGGTCTGAACACTACGCATGCCCCCTTAGGTTGATGTAAAATAAACCATTTAGAAGGCTGCTGAGAAAGCAGACTGTAGGTTTCTTTATTGGAGTGTGACCAGGCATTGCCTGTATTTCTAATTAAGATGGTTGGGGTTTATAACAACATTTTGGTACATACAGGGAGTTGAGAAATCTGTTGGGCTTCAGTATGTGCTAGTATGAAATCTGATTGAGATCCTGAAGTTTTGAGTTTCGACCAAGTTTATTATCCTTATGATTTTAGAGAGAAAATTTAAAAATTGTGGTTGGTTTCTGTGAAACGCCTTGAAAATGTATGGGATCTGAGTGAGGCTCCCAGTAATTGGGGTTAGGACCTTGCCTTCCCATTATGTTATGTATCTGGCTATTACTCTATTTTGAGTTCTGAACCCAAGTTAGGTACTTAGGCTGCAATTGTAGGTACAGTTTGGAATCTCCATTCATTTTCATTCCTACCAATGTCTCAAGTTCTCCTCCTTCTTTCCCTCCTTGCAGGTTTGCTGCCAAATCATAGGCCTCAACTTCCTGAAGATTTTGTCCCAAAAAGCCAGAAGCCAAAGCTCAACAGGTCAGTTGCCATCTATCTTAGGGGGGAACAGGTTGGGTTGTTTTTTTTCAGAATTAGAAGTGGTGGACTGAAGACAACAAACTTATCCAGGAGCCAGATCTTGTAATGTAGCATTTCTCAAACTTGGGGGACAGGCCTCTCTAGGACACAGATGTTGAGGTGCAAGCAGTTTATAGGTCTGCTTGATAATCTCCCTATGTGTAGTCAAGGATCAGTGTGGGTAATGATCCTGCTGCATTTGCTGGAAAGAAAGAATGAGATTGCTAGTTCCTGACTGCTGCAGGCCCGGTTGCCAAATGCTTGAAATGAACTGGGCCAGAGAAATGAGGTGTCTAGGAACTAGGGAGGAGGAGAGGACTTAAGAGCTGGGTAGGGGATATGTTTGAGAGACACTGAAGAAAAGTCCTTATCTCAGTGGAACGGCACCTTCTTTTTCTACCCCCCTCCCCTTTATTCTCCTACCCAGTGCCAACTTTGAGGCGGCCAAGCTCAGTTGAACAGAAATGGTGTAGTGGCAGTCAATGCAGTATTCTGTGCTGGTGCAAGCTATGAAATAGACAGGCTGTCTAGGTATTAGCAGTGGGTGGCGGAAGGGACAGGAAGGAGGAGCTCGTTAGATTTGTTGCCCTCTTTGTCCTGTGCCTGGTCCTCTTTTGTCTGCCCTTTGTAGTTCACTTGCAGTTTGCCCTTCCTCTGTTGCACTCTTCCTTCTCCATCCTGCCCTCCCCTGTGGCTGAGCAGCCCCTTGCCCCTTAATGGGGGAACTTAAACCCCCTGTTGCCTCTTTTGCTTTGCTCTGTGTTAAGAGGTGCTAATCCCCTATTTATGACCTCGCCTTCAGTTTCCATGGGGATGTCAAAGCAGTTTATGAAGTTCATATTAGCAAGCTGTGGGGTTACTAAAGGCCACAGACATGTTGCTTGGGAAAGGAGACACTCTAGGTTTCAGCCTAAGATCCGTTTGCAGTGTGGGTCTGGCCCTCCATAGTCCATTTCCCTAGGATGTTGTCAGTCCAGCAGTTTTCTCTGAAAGTCATGTTCTGGGCAGAAATGGCTATCTGTAGATTAATCTAAATTTGATGCAAGCTTGAGACTTGGAAAGAAGGATTCCTACCATTATAATTTGGGATATAGCAATAGTGATGAGACTGGCATTACATATACTGTAGAGAAAATCAAGATAATTCTGATTTTAAAAAGTGATGTCTATCACTTTTTTGAATGCTAAGTACATTTTACTATTCCTTATGTCTATCACTTTTTTGAATGCTAAGTACATTTTACTATTCCTTATTTACTATGTATTTTTAGGAATATGTTTTATATGTGTGTATGTTGCTATTTATATATGTATATATTAATATTTACAAAATAAAACCTTTTAAATAAAGGATTCCTGCTGCTCCATAGCTTTACTTTCAAATGATCAAATCTGTATCTCAAGAGTTTCACACAAGAGTCTAAGGTGACTCAGCTGCACGGAAATAATTCCTACAGATGAAGGCAGGAAGTGTTTAACTCTGCTCCACCCCCACAGTGGAACAGAATAGAGCTTTAAACCAGGCAACTTTATTTTAGCAAACTATTTTATAGTACCTAAACAGGCAAAAGGAGTAGCCACTCTGGCATCACATCTACATCAAAGTTTGTTTTAGTATCTCTGTGTCTCCCCATGCCCTTGCTTTCCTTTGTTTTTCGTACCCACGAGGAAGCTGGGAGAGCTGGAGGGTGGGAAAGGATGTAGGGGTGGTAATGAAGGAGAAAGACAGGAATAGATCTGGCAACAGGGTTAGCGAGCCAGGGAGGAACAAGGAGTGAGTATGGCAGAAGCACTAATAGAGTGGGAATCTTTAGGAAAGGTAAGTAGTATTAGTGTTGGGGGTCGGGGATGGGGGCTTAGAGTTGAGCTTGTTAAGGCATTTTTAGGAATGCTGCTCCAGTTCATCAGAGTATTGTCTATCTGCTGGAGGTAAAAAGCTCTGCATTTTTGGAGTCTTGCCATGTCTCAACCGCTACTGCAGCATTGAGGGTTTTGGCTATGTGCCTACCCCCACCTGAGCCTCCCACGTTGATCTCTGGAACAGCCAGTGATGCAGAGGACAGGAGACTTTTTAACCACTTCCTTTCTGCAGCCATAGGAGGTTAGGTCATGACACTCTGTCCAAACTGCCATGTCCCATATACTTCAGAGCAGCATCAAAAGAGGCAATTGCATTGAAGGCACAGGCCCCAAGCTTGGAAGTTTCCATTTCCAGCTCTGCCAAGGTCTTGTTCAAGTACACCCTTGTTTGGTGCTTCTCACTCTTCCCCCTTGTTGCATCATTGGTAATATCATAAAACCCAAGTGCTTAAAAAGTGATACAATACTCTGATAATTGGGGAGGTCCAGAACACCTGGAGTGAGGGGGGGGGGAGTGCTAGGTGACTGGATCCTTAGTATGGAATAAATATGTTGTTTCATACTGTGACTCTCTTCCTCTTGATAATTTTATCTGCCATTCCTACCATTGGATTACTGGATTTTGAAGCGCCACCTTCTAGAAAATGGGGACTTGGGCAGACAGTTGAAGACCTTAAGGAAGCTTTCCCCAACCTGGTGCTCTCCAGATGTGTTGGACTGCAACTGCCATCATTCTCAGCCATTGGCCATGCTGGCTGGGAATGATGGGAGTTGCCACCCAACACATCTGGAGGGCACCAGGTTGGAGAAGGCTGCCTTAAGTAACGATAGGCAAGCCAGAACCTTACACTTTTTCTCAGAAGACACTATGTATCCCTGTGAAACTAATAGCTCCAGGTTTCTGATCTTGCTGATAAGTGGAGTGCCATTGCAACTGTTAGCATAGCTTCTTTAGACCTTTTCATTTTGCTTCCCATCTCCAAAAGAGAGATAATGACAGCAAAAATGAATGCATCTTACAATGCTCTTAAATCACAGCCATGCTACTTTGTGCTGGTCCCTTCAGGTGGCTTTCCCTTACAGATTGAGCTTATTCTGTCCATGGCAATAAAAGTAGCTCCCTGAAACTACAGCAGTCTCCACATGTTTGTTTGAATTAGCTGGCAAACCTTTAATCTGAAATGCCATGTTCAGGCATCTGAAAAGTCCTCCTAGGAGGGATCGGAAAAGCGATAGAGCACCTTTGCAATGCAGCACAATGAGCCTTTTGGCTGGCTGATAGAGCCCTACTGGTTGGAGCTTGAGTAGGTTGCCTTCACACAAATGGGGAACTGTTTCAGCTTCTTTTTGAGAGAGAGAGGGTCTTGTTGTGCTATTAATGCTTTTTTAATATACAAGAGTATATTCCTCAAAATAAAGTGAACTGGAGATGAATGGGGTTGAGGTGCATGAATCCCTAATCTGTTTGTCTCCCTGCCACCAACCCAATAATTCCTTTCAAGCCCTCACTCTGACCACAGCATACATTAAAACAAACTAACCCAGAAAGCTTCTTCCCAAAGAAAGAAGTAGTCATCCTGTCTGGTGGACAGAGATACCCAAGAAAGGAGTTGTGGTGGCCCTATTCTGGACATAAAACGGTCCAAAAAGAACATGTATTCCTCCTCTCACTTCTTTTGTAGTGGAAGTAGAAGGTATCAAGAGCTTGCTAAATTGAAATAAGTTTGTGGGAGGAGTTTTGGAATGTACAGTATGTTAAATATGTAGAGCCTTTGTGAAAGCAGCTAGCAGTTCTACCTGAAAAATGTGGTAACTCAGAAGTTTTCTCCGTGTGTGTGTGTGTGTGTGTGTGTGTGTCCTAAATCTTTCCCCTCATAAACATAGGCATTCAGCTTTTTGACTCTTGCATCTCATTAATAAAATGGGAATGGGTTTCTGTTCTGAAATACTCACAGAATAGGAGGACAGGTCAGGCACAGAATGTGTGACTTCATGGGAAATTCTACTTTACATGTAACTGTTAAAGCCTTAACCTGAAGGCCACTCTCTGCGGCCATTCCCCCTCGAAATTCCTCTCATTGTTCTCTTATGCAAAGAGATAAGTAACACATTGAGAGATGTCTTTGGCCTGGTGCCCTGACTTAACAAAGATTTAGAGTATGCTCTCGTAGAAGCAGGTGGGAGAGTAGAAATTTATTTTATTAAACTATGAAGGCTGCTTAAGAAATATTGAAAATACATGTTTATGTGCCTGTGTTTTTTTTTATTGTTAATTGAGTATATATTTGGGGCAATTTGCATAAACTCCCCTATTATGTGTTCATAGGGCTAAAAACATGAGACAGAGTGATGTAGCCTCATGCTGCACATCTTAATACAGACAATCTATGTTGCTTTGCTGCATCTTATACTCCCAGTGATGGGCATGATGTTATGCCATTTGAGAAAGGGGAAGGAATGAGCACCAGGGGATCATAAGATTCCTCCTAAACTCTGCACCTCTACAAACACCACACACACACTTTGGCCATTTTTTACCCTTAAACAGCAAGGTTTTTGCTATACCAGTATAGATTTACTGCACTGTTATATCCAGGCTTTTCCAACACAAGGATTTAGGAACAATCCTGTCCGAACCCAGCAGGTGTAACTCAGGATTAGGAACAGACTGTTAGTCATCAGTGCCACAGTCTAGGCTTGTTTGTAGCAGTCTATTAGGGGTGGTGTTCTCAAGGGTTTCCAGTAAGAGTTAATACATATTTTTGTCATCACTAATTTTTAAAAAAGTAATTAACTTAAGATCATCCTCTGCTAAAGTGTTCTTTATCCCAATGGTACAATTTCTGGATTATATTTCATGTACTATGTCCTTTATCTCCAGTTTCCATTTCCAAAAAAGCCTCAGTATAAAAGTACAGCCAGAATATATGAAAAAGATTAGCACACGGTAAATGATATCACTAAGAAACAGTCATACTGTAAATTGTGCATATGCTTTAATAGGGGAGTTTACTTTAAACTTAAACTGATGTTAAGCTTTCAAAATCCTTATTTCTTTAAATGAAAATATGCTTATGGAGAAGGGTACATCTGAAAATATTGAAACAGGGTGGTCTAATCCCCCCCAATCTTTTGATCACTTCATACATCAATGAATGAATGAATGAATATGGCCATTAGATTCTAACTAAACTGTTCTTGTACCAAATAGATAGTTCCCCTAAGAGCTTTGAAGGTGATAATGGATGGCAGGGAGAGATCAAGACACGGTTTGTTTGAATTTATACTAGGCTCTGCTCCTTTCCGTTCTGTCCATTGCCTGGGAAATAGTATTTTACTGCATTAATATTGCAGCAGCATTTCTGTGTTCCCATACTGTGGGCTTGGCCGGCCTACCTCTGCCACTGCTTTCCTGAAACTTTGCTTGCCTATTTCCAGTGGCAGGCTTGGCTCACTTTGTGTGACATAATACTACATCACTTGGGGGTTATTCTAACTTGCCTGAAAGCAGGAATAGCTATAACCAGGTTGAAGCTGTAAGCTAGGGGCCACACGGAAAACAATTTAGGAAGGCTCACTGGAGCTGGCAAACTGTTCTATCCCCCACGTGGCACGGGGCTTCTGAATTTCACACACATTTAGATCAGATCTGATCCCTTAATGGTTGCCCTTGGGTTGCACACTGTTATGTCTGTGTTTCCAAACCATCAACTGTGCAGCATGGGGTTTCTCTCGCTCACATTGAAGGCCTTGGCTGCAGGTGAACAGAGCGTGATGCATTCTGGGAAGGTGATGTGGCAGGAAGAAGCAGCCCTGCCTGTGCTTTGACGAAGTATTTCCTGCAGCCTTCTGCTCTTAATCCAAACCAGACCCAGATTGGAAAGAGTTTGGTCAAGGTTCAAAAGTTCCAAGTTAGAGCTTTAACAGTCTGACTCCTGCCCCATTGGTGCATCTTCTCATCAGTGCTAAGCAGGTCTGTCTGATGCATAGGACTTCAGAACCTTCCCAGAATAAATAATTAAGATCTGACTTCCTATGGATGTTATTCTCCCCTTTTATCCTCACAACAGCCCTGGGAAATAGGTTTAAGATGAGATAATAGCTGTGTTTAGATGTAACAATAACGCAGAACTGCTGAGCATTCTGGCTTCTCGCTCATGCATACTGCCCAATCATCCCTGCATGGCTCTTCTACTAGCAGGAGCGGCTAAACTAACCAGAAGCTAATGAGGAAGCAAAAGTTTCCTGTTAACTCCAAACCTAGTCTCTGATTTGTCACTCCCGCAACAAACTAAAGACTGAAGCTGGGGTTCAAAATTGGTTTCCTGTTCCTGGAAGATTCTGCTTCTGTGTTAATTTCTGGTTTAGCCACTCCCACTGGTGGGAGGAGCCAAGGGCAATATGCATGGGCATGCTGCTTGTGAACTATAAGCCAAAATTCTCAGCAATTCTGTTATGTCAGAATGTGGCATACTGCCTGGCCCAAGGTACCCTGTGAGCTTCATGGCTGTTGAGATTTGAATCTCGGTCTCAGTCTGACATTCTTACTTTTGCCATCTAAATATTTTTCTTACCATAAATGTTCCTCATTGGTGGTGGGCTGGCAAACAGAACGCCCACCAACCTGTGTAGGTGAGCGTACTAAGGCCATATCTGCACCTTCTGCTGCCTCTCTGAAGCAACAGCAAGTAGTTTGCAGGATGCTTTGTACAGCAAACTGAATATGGCTGATCTAAGATCAACAGTGCTCCAGATGCTCTGCAAAATCACAGATAAACAGTCTTGGCTATTTTCACAGGGATCCCTTCCCCTGCAGTAGGGAAGCCTCATCTTAGGAACCTGTCCTAAGAAAGTACTTGGCCTCCCAAGTGTCAAACTCGTTCTACACTGGTGTTGCTAGATTGTTTCAGAAATTAAGATATAAGGAACTGTAGTGTCATAATTATCAAGAGTGGCACAAATATATAGAGGTGTGATGTTCTAAGATTAGGAACTCCCTTTGCAATTAGGGGACACATAGAAACACTATCCTTCACAGAAAATTACTGTTCTCTAATAAAAGTGAGAGAAGGGTAAGCAGGGAAGGGTTTGTTGAGCACAGGAGGAGCTGCCCCAAGCCCTGAGGGCAATGTTTGCTTTCTCCGATGCCAAACCATCAAAGTTAAAAGGCAGTAAATAAAAAGGATTTTTTTTTAGTTTTGGACAAAGCATGTTATAGAAGTAGTAAAAGCAAAGTATGCTGCAGGAAGGGCGAGTGTCCAAATGTCTGTTTCAGCCTGCTTGCTGTTCACAAAGGAAGCTAAAGGGCTGGAGCAAAGAGTAGGATTAACCTGCTTAAAACAAATAAAAGTTTTAAAACCCGGCCTTTGCTAAATCTCTTTTCCTCCCCAGAATTGAAGTGTGTGCCTCCCAAGGTCCTAACTGAAAATGGAGGGATATCTTAAGCCACTGACTTCTAAACATGTACCTCTCATTGTGTATGCAACTCCTGCTTTCCTCTTTTAGTGAGATCATTTGTTATCAAGGGAGCCTCCCTCATCCCCCCACCCCCATTAAATAACTATTAAACTTATTTGGCATATTGTGATGCATTGCAGTAGGGTCCTTTTCCAGTGTTGCTGTAAACAGGGAGTTTCTCCATTGGATTTGTTTTACAAATGGATGTTTGGCCTTCAGATAAAACAGATTTGCCTTCTTGTAATGAAATCCCAATAGACCATTTCCAGTATTAAGCAGTGTTAATTCCAGCTGTTCTTCCTAGAGTGAGCCTTCTGCTCATCTGCCCCAAATGAAACACCAGAGTTCATTTATGTTAACCAAAAATAAATCTTTACTGGTGTTCCTTGTATGGGGACTACGTCTTCTGCAAAATTCCTTGACGCCCATATTTTCAACTTGTACCTGAAGTGGCTTGCACACAAGCAAACCCATCATACTAACTACTGCTGTGTGTTTAGGATAGAGAGCTACTGCTCAGCTTCACTTGTGAGGCTGCTTTGTTTCTGCGGCTGGCAGCCTTGAATGCAGTCTGTTTTTTCACTTGCTTTGAAAAGCTCTTTGGGATTCTTCATTGTGAAAATCGCTGGATTAATGTGAGAGGTTTTCATATGTTCCATAACTGCTCAGTGCTGTTGAGATTTCATTACCATTTTACAGGACCCAAATGCATGCTAGACACTCCACTGACCAAATAAATTACACAAGGCTCTGCCCAAAGCACTTAACATCTAAATTTGCACATGGTGCAACAAAGAAGGGGTGACCAAAACACAGGGATGGAGAGGGCATGCTGGGGTCATAAGACTGTGTTATTGCTCACCAGAGAGGTATACTCAACATTGTAGAAAGTTAGAAAAGAAGCGGCAGCCCGGTTCCAAATTTGGATTAAGCCAAGAATTAGTGGTGTGGTACGCTGCGCTCTTGGTTTTAGAGCTTAGATTTTCTTGTAAGGCTCTCTGCAGGAACCTAGCCTACTTCTTCCCTCTCTACCTGCTTGCATTGTAGAGCAATAGTACTTGACATATTATCTCTCCATCAACATGCTGATAGAATAAAGGATTATCCCAAACACTAAAATGTGACATACTGCATGTGTGCTAAGAGATACAGTAATTATGACCATTATAATAATATAAATCAAAACACTAGTCACTTATAAAAATCATTTCATCAAATAATAATCCCACATTAAACTGAAAGCAACTCCCCAATGCTTTTCCTAAGAACAAAGGTCTTGCATCATTTGCTACCATATTCTCCAGCTACTGCCTTTTTCATTAAATTAGAGTTTCATCTATTTGGACTAAATACTTGGAGAGTAAACTCCAGTATTTATTACCTTGTTTGGTTATTTAGTTCTATTTTGATGATCTTGAGAACTTTGTTCAGGTACACTAAATTGAAAATTCTGGAGAGAGAAAAATCCCTTGCCAGTTAAAGGTCATGATATCTAAATTCGACATCTAAACCTGGGTTGTGAGGAAATCAAGTTAATATTTCAAGACATTCTTAAGTGGAACATGCCACCAGAGGCCCATGTAAGTGACTACTCATCAGGCTGTCTCCCATACCATGAACCCTTGTTTTACTTATCCTAAAACAAGTTTGATTTCTTCTTTCAGATATTGAAGAGTGTATTGTATATTTTCACTAAACAATTATGGAATGACCTTTCTTATTCTTGGAGCCATGTCATCCGAGTGTAGTGATGGTTCTCTTCCCCCTTTCATATCCTTTGTAGAAAAGCATTTATAGAAAATATCATATTATTCATCCTTGTTAAAAAAGATTTAAAAGGTGTTGTTTGCTATAAAATAGATTGTCTAGGCTAGATCTTTATGGGAAAACTCGATCTTATTTTTAAAACGTTAAGTGATTTTTTAAAAAACACTGATTTAAGATTATCTTGATACCTTTAGTTTAGATGCTAGCATGAAGGCCTCTATTCTCTTCCCTAATGCATCAGACAACTTACAGCAGAACACTGATCATTGCTATTCAACGATAAAGTAAAAGGTTATCCTAAACCAGGGTGGGCAGCATGCAGACCACATGTGGGCCCTGCTGCACCCCCATTTTTTTTTAAAAAAAAAATCCTTTCTTTTAACAAACAAAATGCCTTTCCATAGCGGCTATGGGGTGCTTAAAGGGTCTAAATTTAACCCTTTGTGTGCTGTTGAGTGCTACGGCAGTTTGCTGCCAAATTTCAGCAGCAAACTGGCAAAAGGGTCCATTCCCACTGTGGCCTGTAGGGTGGGGCCTGATGGGCTAAAATGGCCCCCCAGACCTCCCACAGTTGCCCACCTGCCTTAAACCATACAGACCTTTGCACCCAAGAAACCAAATCCTATGTTTAGATAAAATGTCAACACAAGCTTTTCTCTACAACTAAATTTTAATTCTACCCCCGTTACATATTCTATGGACAAGCACTTGTGCCTCTATTATATGAAGGAATAGTATTGCCACTGTCAGAACCACACTGCATATAAAATGATTGTTTTATGAGAGTGCAGAGGTTTAACCTAACTCACCCTGTAATCAAGTAAACTTGAACATCCCAGGGTCCTGATCCATGATTGCACATATAGTCACTCTTAACTTTAACCTCTTAAGTAGCTAGAGGCTTAAAACAGTTCTGTTAGTAATGATTTTGTTGGACCATCACTTATGAAATCCCAACTGCCAGCATGTCTTTGTTTTGAGGATTCCATTTCCAACACCAGCAAATCCAAATAGAATTCTACAGAAACATAACTACAGTCTCTTATAGGCATGTGTGAAAATAAATGCCCCTGCCAAATTCTTATTCCCAAGCAGAAAGAAAACTTAACCTAGTTTCATAGGAAAATAGACTTAATTCCTTTGGAGACTCTCAAATGAATCTAGCCTTTGTGTAGTTGTCTCGCGCCTGCAACTTAGAATCATCATAGAGCTTGGTGTCTTCCCAGAAAGATGAAACAGGACGAATACATTTGAAACTGGCCTTCACTGCAGTGGAAATAACCTGATAGCTTGTCAAAATCGGAACACACCAGAGGCTTACGCCTGTACCTGGGTTGTTTTTTTAAAAACAATAAAATATAGGAGAGGATGAGTGGGCATGATTCAGGAAGACTACATGCCCACCATCACCTAGTTGGGAAGTAGAAAGCGAACAGGCTGCATTTGTTTTTGCCATAGACTGAACTGACCCTTGCCAATAGGCTTATGAGTAAGGCAAGCACTGTGCATGTGCAACTCCAATAAATTGCACCCACTGTTGTAACTGAAGAGGTGCACTGATCCCAATGTGTTCCGTTTCTTTTTGTCAAAACCCATTAAAATCAAAATGGAGATTGTTGCACTGAATTTTTTATAGTGCCCCAGTCCTTACTCGTAAATAAAGCTGAGGAACCCTTGGATATCATTTGGGCCTGCCTATTGTATCTCAAACCTTTTCTCAATTGCCAATCTTACTCATGCCTTGCTTTTCTTCTTCTCTTCACAGGTACCTTACCCGGTATTCTGTCAAATCTATGAGACCCATCTATAACAAAGGACGAAAGTGGTGCAAGGTTCCCATGCCTGTATCGCACCCCATCCTCAGAGATAATATTAACTATGGATCAAAACCTCTTCATTTTAACCACTGAGGTAGCTTATGTTGACAGTAGATTGCAGCTGTTTTGGCCATCTTGCTATGCTTCAGAATTAGTTGACCGTTATGTATAAGTGTTTTGATGTGCTGTACAATCTGAAAGAAGCCAAATGAAGTTTTTTTCCTTTTTCTAGCGAACTAGAAAAAAGTTCTCAAGAACTAGAGAAGAAGCAGCTTAATGTTTAAGAAGTAGATTACAGTATCATTTAACTGGAAGAGAATCTGATGGCTTTTGCTACGGAACAACAAAACTATATTTAAATCCCAATTAAAGTCTTGAGATGAGTGCCACGGTCACGTCCTGTTTCAGTTCTTTTGATAGCCTGTACCTTTTGCATCCTAACAATTCTACCAATAAATGAAAAAAGAATATTAACTCACTGCTCAGGCAGAATTGTTCTTTATTCATGGTGGTGTTAGTTGGTGACAATAGCTGGTGTCTGCAACTGCAGTATTTGCTAGTGAGAGGTGGGCACTTAAACATAATGAAAATGCCAGTGCCCAGGAGAAAACATGCTCTGACACAGGAGGAATGCTTACAGCCAAGTAGTTTTCTCACAGATGTAAGGAGGATCTTGCTGGGGTAATGCCTTAGCAGAAGTGAGGAAAGACAAGGAAAGTTATTAGGCTGTTAGTTCTGTAGACTACCTGAATCTCTACTTGAAAAAGGTTCTGGTTTCTTTTCTTTCTTTTTTTTAATTAAGCTTGCTTAATTCTTGCTGCTGGTTCTTGCTGGTAGGCCTTAATGCTTGATTTCTTGCAAGCCATTATTTGAGCCAACTGCCAGTAGTCTTCAAAAAATTCTGTAACTGCAGAATCCACCACTTGGAGACCTCTGCCAGCACAAAGTAATCCTTCCCTACTTGAACCTTTGGTTAATAGCTAAAGTAGGCAGACATGTCAGCATTCAAAGATCATATCCCATCCCACCCCCTATCACAGTGCTTATGGGCTAACATGCCCTAGGAACTGTTCCTGTCACTCAAGTTCAGCAGGTGGAAGGAATCATCTTTTCTTCAATTGCTGTTCTCCATTGTAGGCTGGAAGTTCCCCTGAGTTTCAGGAATAGCCTGTCAGGCAGTGAGTCCAAAGATAGGATTCAGAGGCTCTGAAACAGCCATCTGGAGAGGGCCTATGCATTTTTATGTTTATACACGCACATGATCTTTCAGAACCACATCCAACCTATGCGATCTGTGTGGAAGTGTGCAGCCTAGTATAATCTATGTTTTTAAGGCAGAAAATAGTTGGCCATACAGTATCTGTGCTAAACTGCCTTGTGCCAAATTGTACTTAAGTAACAGCAAGAACATAAGTAGGTATGATTGTGTTGTTGGTTGGTTCTGTTTGTGTAGTTTGGAAAAAGATATTGTGTGTTTAGAAAGGAAGCATAATTAAAGAAAATGTTGTAGACCAGGGGAGACTTCTCAAAACCAAAAATCACTAACTGTCCTATTACAGACTCTTGGACTATGCACAACGGTCTCGCAACACCTCACATCACACAATGCAATTTCATTTTCTGTGTGAACATAACTCATGTGCCTGAAAGGAGACCCAATTAAATTAGGATTCCTGATTTCCTTATTCTAAGGGCCCCATCTTATTTTTAGTTAATATGTAAAATAGTCGACTGTGATGGAAAGGGAACATGACTTCACGTACAGAATGAATAAACAGGGTGACTTATTAGAGGTATTCTTTGGACTACTTAAAAATTTTTAAAATATGGCCCCAATGATAAGTAGACTGATTTCACATTGATTTATTAAAGCAAAAAGTATACAAACTATTTCAAGTACAAAAGTAGTAGTTTCCTCAGTTTTCAGCCTCTGTGCGATCCTCACAGCATGAAGGGCAGGTCAATATTCTTCTCTCCATTGCCAAAGTAGATATAACCATGCTGCTTAGTATTGGGAACATGGTAGAATGTGAGTCCAGGCCAGAGCAGACTTCGTAGGACTATCACTCTGCCTCCCCTCTCTACTTGGATGCTCCAGGACCCTGCACAAGAATAAGGTGCATGATTTCACCAAAAGCAACTAAAAGATAACTTTTTTCTTTCTTTCAGTAAGCCAACTATGATCAGATGTGTACAGTGAACACTGGAACGCAAACAGGCTCACGCTGGCTCAGTTTGCCTGAGTGTGGAAAGCTAAGCAGGGTCAGGCCTGGTTATTACTTGGATGGGAGACCCCTCCTCTAGTTTCCTGCATTGAGTAGGGGGTTAGACTCGATAGCCTTGTAGGCTCCTTCCAGCTCTGATCTATGAAACAGAAAACTATTCTAATGAGCTTGAGTTCCCCACCCACATCTAACACTGCCATAAATAAACAAGAGAAGAAAACCTAACCTACCTCACAGGGTTGTTGTGAGGATAAAATGGAGAGGAGGAGGAGGAGGAGGAGGATTATGTAAGCCGCCTTGGGTTCCTTGTGGGAAAAAAGGCAGGGTATAAATATAATAAATAAATAAAAGAGCTCTATGACTGCTTTGCTGTGCATAAGATATGTGAACTATATCAAAGCAACACTGGAAAGCTGCCTTAAACCAAGTCAGAGTGTTAGTCTATGTAATTTAATATTGCACTGACTGGCAGTGACAGAATTTCAGACAAGATCCTTTCCCTGTCCTTCCTATAAATCCTCTATCATTGGGCTACAGACCTCATACCAGGACAATGTAGAGTCATTTCAGTTAAATGTATTCCAAAAGAGAAAGAAGTTGCACTTCATAATCTATTTGGCATGAACTTTCAGTGACAACTTCACAAACTGCATTGTGGATTGAAAAGTTGTAAACCATATATATGCACTTTGGCTTAATCAGTAAACAAAGGCCCTGATCCAGTTGCTGCATGCAAAGTTCTTTACACTCAAAAGGCAGAACTGGGCATGTGTAACCCCAAGTATCTGTTGGGGAAGCGGGGTAGGAAGCTGTATTTATTTACAATTTCTATAATAACTCAAGAACGCAGGCTCTCTTAAAACCATTGTTATTTACATTTAAAACAATAATAAATCTTAATTCCTAAGCGTGTTTCTTACAACAAGAGCAAGAGACAACACGTGCCATTCCAGATTTGGGGAGAGTGGAGGCCAAGATTCTGAAAGATTACCACAGCTGATCTTGAGTATATTTAAGATTAATGTGTGCAAAACAATATTTGCTATTGTCTTAAAATTATACCTATAGTTATCTTGGCAACATGGGATAGTCATTCTTTGCATACCTACTGCATAGGCCATTTAAGTTTCTTACATCATTTAGTGATATAGCCAAAAATATAGGTACTTCTGAGGCATACATGTGGTCTGAAACACGGGATGAGGGAGACACACTACCTTGCTTAGCTTTGCTTGTGAATAATCAGGGAGAAAGTACCGTAATCTTGTTTGGAAATATCAGCCATAGCCGGAACAGACAGACAATAACTCAGTTCCCCCAAATTCTGTGCCTTTTGACATGATCATTGTCCCATGCAATTTATTTATCAGATTCTATGCTTCAATATAAAGTTATCATGGTGGTTTATAATATAAAGGTGGGGGACCCATGGTATAACTCCTACACTTGACCCCAATCATTATGCCTTTCTTCCCACCCCCACTCCTAGCTTTAATCTTTTAAAGCAAGCGTGGGGGATATCATTGGACTGCAACTCCCATCTGCCCTAGCCAGCATAGCCAATGGCGAGGGATGATGGGAGTTGCAGTCCAAGAACATCTGGAGGGCCACACATTCCTCATCTGTTTTAAAAGCTCCTCCCATCCTAGCGGTAATGACTTGACATTTTGTGATAGAGACCACATCTGCTCCAATTTATAACAGGGAAGGGGAAGATACGGTAGTTATGCTGCTTCCCCCTGTCCCCAAAGCAAGGCTACAGATGGGTTGGATATCATACTATTGTGTTTTGAACTGGGACTTGAGGGACTATTATCCAGAGACTAAGATGCATTTGGGACACATATTCACTGATTGCTTGTATAAGTTCCCAGAAAGGAAATTTAGCCAACGCACGTGCTTAGGAAAAGGAAACAAGAAGAGTGGTTGACAGAGAAATGTACCAGACATACTTTACAGGAAAGTTAATTTTCCTTGGAGTCTAATTCGGCTCTACCTTTGTAGGAAGTGTGCATTGAGGGCAGTAAAAGGATTAGCTTCAATGTTAATTATGCTTTGGCGCTACTGAGAAGGTTAAGAGACAATGCAAAAATGAACTTTACTAGAACGAGCTGCTCCATGGGTTACTAACTATTTTTGTTCCTGAACTGACAGCCTCAGAAATATGGGAGTGAAGCAAGCTGGAGTATTCAGTTCAGCAAGGTGATGTTTGGAGAAGACAGTCAAATAACACCCAAATACTGCAATGAAAGGAAAAAATATTCACATGTGCGAATACCCATAAAGTCACGTCTCTAGATAACAGAGCTAATCCAGAGATGCTTCATAAAGCTACTAATCTCACAAATGTTCAATACTATGCATGTGCCATATCAAAATGAATGTTCAGGAAGCCAAACTGTATGCCAGAATATTGGGAGGTGTGTGTGGTTACATAAATTATACCAGGTTCTAAAACCTGGCTTTAGCATAATTCTTTATTTAAAAAAAAAAAGCAGCAGTGGGCAATGATGTGCTCCTTTCTTTTCTGAAGGTCAAGCTGCCGTGTCCTCTCCAACTCAAGCCTGGCCAGCAATCTGTTTTTTTCTAGACTGATTTCTGCAACACACTCTCCTTGGGACATTGCAGCTGGTGCACAGAGCAGCTGCTTGCTTTGCAACAAGAGGACATCTTAACAGCATGATTCTCCCCCACCCCCCATTACCTGCCAATCACATTTCAGATCCACCACAATGTCCTGTTTCTCCTCTTTTAAGCTTTAAGCAGCAGGCTTGAGGTCCCACCTATTCCAAGAGTCATTCTCCCTGCAAACCACCATTTTAATTGCAATCAACACTGCTCCACATAATGGAGAACAAGGCTGAATTTAAGAACATTTGGACAAGGTTTCCTACCAAGCAAGGAGCTACAAATCTGTAAAAAAATTCTCCCTTGAAAAGATCAGGCTGTGAATTAAGGTTCATGTTGTTCACAGAGCAGGGCAGCTGTCAAAAGGTGAGCTGTCAAGGGAAAGCAAAGCTGTGAGTGATCTTTGTTCGTGAAAGGGGGTGGCTAGTAGATCACCCCATTTGCAGCAAGATCCTCTAGTTTTTTTGGGGTGGACCGTGTTCTCAGTGTCTTCACACTTTTCTACCCTTTCCCAAGACTCTAGGTGCTCAGGAAGGTGGGAAAGTGTGAGCCACCCCATTTACAGGAGCACGGAGCTTTGACGACTTGTCAAAGCTCTGGCTTCCCTTTAAAACAGAGTTTTGGACAGGGCTACCCAGGGTTTTGTGACAGGGACATAGACATATGTATATGCACATGACCCTGTCAAAAAAAAACAAAAAAAACCCAACAACCACCCTGATTTTAAAAGCCTGTCAAAAAAACAATTTTAAAGGAAAGATCCCATAAATGGGGTGGCTTGTGCTTTTCCACCTTCCTGAGCAGCTAGAGTCTCTGGAAAGGCTGGAAAAGTGCAAGAACACTGAGAACACTCAGGTCCACCCAAAAAAACTAGAGGATCTTGCCACAAAGGGGGTGATTGTCTGGCCACCCCCTTTCACAAGGAAAGATCACTTTCAGCTTTGCATTCCCTTGACAGCTTGCCTTTTGACAGCTGTCAGGGGAAAGCAATATCAAAAATAAACCTCTACAAAATCTCTGGGTCAATGTCCATGGTGGGTGCCTCTTGCACTTTGACAGAAGACACCTCCCAGCACATTGCCCATTTCGGGCCTCCACAAGTTTGCACCTGTGCAAGTCCAACTAAAAAAGTATTTTTTTAAAAAAAAGTATGGAAAAGGTTGCACAAATTCCTTGCGCTTTAAAAAAATGGTGGCAAACCACTTGGGCACTTTGGAGGGGCTGTCACTGGTTTTCAACTCGGAGATCGCTAAAGGTGATCTACAAAAAAAGAAGAGAGAAAATGGGGAAAAGCCACAGCGAGCAAAAAAGAGCTCACAACCATGGCAGGGGACACCAATACAGTGACAGTCACTCCACCATGTTGCTTGGGCATCGGTGGGGTGGCTGTCACTGGCGGTGGCCCGGGTGAACTTAGCAAAAGTGGCAAGAGGTTTTTGCTGCTCTTGCTGAGCAGCTTGCTGGCCGTTTCTTGCAACCCACAGTGGAGTCAGTCGCCTGGGTTCGGATGACACAACAACCCATCATGGTTTCAACAACCCCTACAACAAACCATGGGTTGTAAGGGTGGCTTGTTGCCCACAAACAAGCCACCCTGAGGGAAGTGGTCTGGGTTCACACGATACAACAACTCACCATGGCTTATCACCCATAATGGGTTGTCATGTTGTGCAAACCCAGTCAATAATGTGTCTTGTTCATATCATGTTACCAAACAGCCTGTTTTGCACAATCCTATTGCAGCCTTAGGGCACGTTCACACGTCATGCCAAACCACCCTGGCAATAAGCCATGGTAGGTTGACTGTTCTGCGAACAACCCACAGTGCACCCAACAGACAATCGGTTTCACCTTGGGTTGTTCTCCCCCTCCTCCTCCCTTGGTCGTCCCACGGGTATCCCAGGGGACACCGCAGCAGGACCAACTTGTCTCCCCACACACACACACACACACACACAATTGCAAGCCATTTTCGGCTTGCCATGGCTTTTTCCACTTACACTTCCCCCCCCCCCCCGGAGATCGTGAAAGCAGGCTTGACAGCCAGCTTTCACAATCCCCATTTTGACAGTCACGGACAGCCCCTTCAAAGCGCACACGTGGCACCTTGGAGGGGCTCTCAGTGGCTGGCAGACCATTTAAAAAAAAAATGTGCACACAATGTGCACAAATAGGTTCAGGGTTTTTTGTTGTTAATTTTTTTAAATGAGCCACACTTAAGCAACTGCAGAGGTTCACAGTTGCACGAGTGTGGAAATTTGAAATCTTGGCTGGGGCAATGCTCTGGGGGGTACCTGCTGCCAAGGTGCCTTGACATTGCCCAAAAGAGGCTGCAAATAGGGTCCCCCCCCTTTGTTTTCTCTTGACAGCTGTCAAAAGGCGAGCTTTGAAGAGAAACGAAAGGCATGAGTGATCTTTGCAAAAAGGGGTGGTGTGATTTACACCCCCTTTGTGGCAAGATCATCTTTTTCCCCCCCCCACCCTGACAGTTCTCAGGGTGAGGCAAATTTTGCACTTTCCCCCTGAGACACTAGGTGCTCAGGAAATTGCAAAAGTGCATCCCACCCCCTTTTTCTGGGGAAAATGAGTTTTGACAGCTAGCTAGCTGTCAGAACTTTGGGTCTCCTTTAAAAGGGGGTTTAGACAGGGCAATGGCTGGTTTTTGACTGGGACATATGGCTGTATATGTTCAAGTCCAAAAACCACGATGAGTTGTCGTGTCATGAGAACCCAGTCTTAATCTGCAATCCTAACCACACTTACTTAGACATAAGCCCCCGTAAACACAGTGGGACTTACTTCTGGGGAAATATACATAGGCTTACACTGCACATCCCACTGAAATCGAAGGAACAAACTAGTTGAAACAGTCCCAGTGCTTTCAAAGGGACCACAACTAACTTTAGCAGGATCAAACTCCCTTTCACCACAGAACATTTATTTAAATGAGCATGTCCAACATTAGCTATAGATAATTATATACAGTCATGCCTTGGATTGAGAGCATAATTCGTTCCGGAAACGTGCTTGTAATCCAAAACACTCTTATATCAAAACGAAATCCCCCCCCAAAAAAATTGTACAGAGATTTTTAATTTAAGCCGTACTACAGTACTTGTATTGCAAGACGTCGCTTGTATATCAAGTAAAAAAAAATTAAATATTTAAAAATTTGCTTGTCTTGCAAAACGCTCTCAAACCAAGTTACTTGCAATCCAAGGTATTACTGTATTGCCTCTATTGTCAGTATCCCAGTCAGTACATATGAAGGGCAGAGTGAAGCAAACAGCAGCAAATACAAGCCACCCATTGAGGCACGGACAGAGTGGTGTGGTTCCAACATGTGAAGTATTTCAGCAATGGTGAAGAAGGTCAGGCCTGGTTATTACTTGGATGGGAGACCCCTCCTCTAGTTTCCTGCATTGAGCAGGGGGTTGGACTCGATGGCCTTGTAGGCTCCTTCCAGCTCTATAGATCTATGAAATAAGACATTCACTAAGGATCATATCTGGCATACAATGTATTCACGAGAAAGGCTTTGTACAGTTACTTTGTTATTTTTCATATAATAAAAAAACAAATTTGCTTTTTTAAGCTGCACCCACCAGAGCTAGCTAAGCCAAATGCTGTCTGGCCTGAAAAACATTGTCTGTCAGGGCTCCAGGAGGGAAAGGAGGGAGCTGCTGTGTGGGAGGAAAGAGCCTGGGAAAAATATCCATTGGATGAAGATCTGGAGCTTCCCAATCCCCCTCTGGTGGAGGCTGCTGCAACCTCCACCCTGCCTACGGGGGGGGGGGGGGGGGGGGGGCGCTTAGGAGGTGCCTACCAATTTTCCAAACAAGACATTGCTCTGAATGCATTTCTGCTCAACCAACCACTGGCTCTTTGATGGCCGCTGTCAGCTGCCAGGACCCTATAACTGCATTTTAAACATTAACCTCCCTCTCAACTTCTGCTTTCTCTCCAGTCTGCCATCAAATCCATACCTCATCCCCCATGGCCTTCTGGGCTATGGCTTGAAGCCTCTACTATATGCAGGCAATGGAGATTTTTGAATTACTAACTGTAAAATGAGAGGCTCTTGAAACAACGGAGAACTGATCCACTTCAAATCCACTCTTCCATAACACTGCTGCTTTGGATGCATTTCAAAGCTTGTTGTGGGGGGGGAGCAGCTTTCAAAGTAACATGCCATTTGGTAAAAGCTGCCTATCCCAAAAGGTCACATTATGGTAATAAAAACTGGTACCTATGTTAGAAGTCTTGCTACTAGGGTAGTAGTAGAATTATACTATGCAACACTCACAATGGATAGAAAAGTTGTGTTCATACACACACAAAAACCATATACCGTACCTTTCCTTGCTCATCGTTCTCCTGCTGTAGCAATTGCAGCAGACCCAACTACTTCACTTCTGTAGCATGTGAGCGTAGTTCCATTAGCATTAAAAACTGTGGCTATCCCATAGTCCTTTGCAATGATTGTAAGGGCCTATGTGGGGGTGGTTTACTTAAAGAGTATACTTAGCAACTATTTCTGTTCTGGAGGACAGACATTATGAGGTTGAATCCATTCTGTCCCTTCAACTCTGTTTACCCTAGTATGGTTGGAACTTAAAACAGTAATTAAATTTGATTTTATATCAAACTATTGGTGAAATGCAAAGCTTATAGCTGTTGAGGCACTTTCAGTGGTAGATACTTTTGTCAGGACTGCACTTTGTAGACCACATTACACCAATCTTGGATCAATTTCGCTGGCTTTCCATTTGTTTCCGGGCACAATTCAAGGTGCTGATTTTGATCTAAAAAGCCCTAAATGGGTTGAGGCCAGACTGCCTCCTTCAATATAAACTGGCCGTAATTTACAATCATCATCAGAGGCCCTGTTATATGTCCCACAACCTAAAGAGGATACATTGGTGGGTGCTTGAGACAGGGCCTTTTTGATAGCAGCACTCCAATTATGGAGCTCCCTTCCAAGGGAGATAAGATTGGCACCTTCCTTATTTCCTTTAAATAGGCAGTATACAGTGTTCTCTTCCATCAGGCATTTAATGTTATATAATGTTTTGTTACTCTTCCATTTTAATGCCGTTCTCAAATTTTATTCTATGGGTTTTTTGCTTCTGTATTGCTTGGTTTTATGTGAAGTGTTAAAGTTTTTATTGTACATCGCCTCGGGTGCCTGGTAGCAGAGGATGTGTTTTATAAATTTAGTTAATAAAGGAGCTAGTCAGCAACCCACAATATCCACATTACTGAAATCCAACCATCTTTTGAGGTTGAGAGAGCAGCAAAATTAACACAGTGCTTAATATCCACATATATGATAGTATGGCCACCCTCCTCTCCAGGGCATTTTGGTGCCAATTCTCTGCAGAAAGATGGCACCTCCAGCTACCTGGATCTCCCTTACTCACAGGGAGGTCTCACTCACACGTGCACGCACACACACACTTATTCACTACTGCGTTAACTAGTACTACTCCATGAAGTACTTCCTATATCAGAGCCTGAAAAGTGTTCCTGGGCCTCTAATTTACAAGATAGGAAAGCATGCACCACATACCTCTGTTCTTTTGTTCTTACAAATACCTGCCATGCAGTTTGCCACTAGCCTACTCACCTGAGACAAACAGTAATTGTCCTTAGCAGTGAAGTGATGAACTCCAGTGCTCACCCTTGCATGCACCATAGTGCTACTTTGTGTTTCTCTGGGAAATACAGTACTGAGGTGTGCCTGCTGCATGTGTTTCCTGTCTGTCTTCTCTAGCATTATCAGGAAGGGGGTGGGGAAAGAGTTGAGATTGACAGCTGCTTCATTTCCCCAGCTAAGCAGAATGTGTCCTTCTATCTTCTGACCATTAATGCCAGAAAAGAGAGGGAAGCCACACAGCCACCATAATCCAGCATGCATTTACTGGTTAAAATTGGCAGCTGTTATATACTAAATTTGCCCAATTTGCAATATTCATTAAAATCACAAATATTAGCTTTGTCTTAGAGGCAGCGTTTCTGCAGCTTTTACAATGATTATTGGTGTTTTACTCCAAAACAGTCCTTACAACAATGTATTAACTTTGGAGTTTGGCTCAGGGTGGTATCCCTCACCCCATCATGCTAATAGCTAGCCAATAAACTGAATCTAAATGTGTCTATTCCAAACGCCACAACTGCTTTAAATGCCATGGTTTACACCCACAAAGAACCTTGGAAATTTCAATTCTGTGACTGTTTGTCTTTAATAAATAAGTCCTAGCAGCATTACAAAACTAAGATGTTCATTCTTGGAGGATACTAATAATTAGTTTATGTAGAATTAGTTTTTCTGTTCACACCCAAATGAGTTACTTTTTAAAAGCAGCCCAGAACATAACAGGGCTAGATTAGAACATATTGTGGCTGAAGAGTGAAAAATAAATCCAGGCTCTCCAAGTCATCAAGGATTATTTGTAGCAAGTTTTGAAAGCCCTGGAACTACATGGAACCTTTCTTCTTGGATATGTGTTTCCACAGGGATCTTGAAACACATGCTTTCTAGCTCAGCTGGTTGCCATAGAAACAACTTCGGTGCTAGCATCTACCTGAAAAGCCCCTGGATTAATATGTCACCTTCACGTGTTCTTCAAATCCTATTGGCTACACAGAAAAAATGGAAGGAGATCTTTTGCTTCATTCATTGTTACAAATGAAGTCGGGCTTCCTAAATATTAGCATTAGATTCCAGCTTCAAGCAGCTTTTTACAAGCTTTTGTCACCAGACAAATGTTACCTCACCAAAAGATTCATCAAAAGCTAAAGGAGCAATGGGCTGCTTTGTTCCAGTCTTCGGTCTTCCTGCCTCTTCCAGTTTTTACAGAGTCTCCTTACTTTCACAACAGCAACTGCTGTAGCAAAAACTACAAGGAGCCCTCTGGCATTCTAGCATTTTTTAAAAATCAAGTTAGAATATTTGATTTCAATATTGTCATTTCCTGACATGTCCATTGTGCTTTGCTTAAAAAGAAACACCAATTAAGAGTTCCATTTATGTTTGGGAAAACACTGGGCCAAACACAGCACTCTGCAGATTGCAGAATAAACTAAGGGTATATCCAGTCTGGCAAATCTCCTCCCCCATCCTACAATCTGCTACTTACTGATGTTCACCCAAAAAAAGGTGGGGGGTGTTGTCTACACCATACTGTATAACCTGTCACTATGCTCCACTTCCTAGTTTTTCTCATGCAAAATCTGTAGCTAATTAAAGAGGTGTAAGCTTTTGTGCAATTGGTCTGAACATAAGTCTCATATTATCCTTCTTTCTGGCCATTGTCCCACCGCTCTTCCTTCACCGAGAGCCTTTCCCCGCCCCCACCCAAATGAATCAGCAATGCTATACCTACTCATCAATAGATAATTTCATCTGCTAGAAGCAGATGAAAACCTAGCTATCTTCCTCTGACACCCACATTTTCAGCACACTATAGACCCACAATCTCCCAACACGTGAACAAATTGCAGTATACAGGCCTGTGGCTCACACTGGCTCAGCTTGTCTTAGTGTGGAAAGCTAAGCAGTCAGGCCTGGTTATTACTTGGATGGGAGACCCCTCCTCTAGTTTCCTGCATTGAGCAGGGGGTTGGACCCGATGGCCTTGTAGGCTCCTTCCAACTCTATGATCTATGAAATCTATGCAGCAAGCCCTGGGCTCATGTACTCCCTTCCTCCTCTCTCCTCCTGTTTTGTGCCCACAAGGTGGTGAATGGAAGCTTTCCTTCCAAGTTTAAACAAATCACAGCTCTCCATGACATCCAAATTTGGGGAAATGGTTTGTTTAAATTATGGTTAGCAAAAACAGGGCAGGATCAAACCATGGTTTCAGAACCATGGTTTTCTCAAGGCATAGTTTAAGCAAAACCACAGTTACCCAAGTTTGAGCATCACAGGGAACAGTAGTTTAAAATCAGAAGAGGAAGCTTCCAATCCTCTCCTTCAGTATGCAAAAGAGGGGGAGAACTTGCTGCAGCTCCTTCAAATCATGGGAAACCAAGGTTTCATGTTACATCTGAATTGGGCCTATGTAAAATTTATTGGGGGTGGTATGGATCCAATTGGGAAAATTGATTAAGAAAACTATTTTTTAAAAAAACAAAAAAAAAACCCAGCAACTCTAGTAGAAGCAAGTACAGTCATGCCTTGGATTGAGAGCATAATTCGTTCCGGAAACGTGCTTGTAATCCAAAACACTCTTATATCAAAACGAAATCCCCCCAAAAAAAATTGTACAGAGATGTTTAATTTAAGCCGTACTACAGTACTTGTATTGCAAGACGTCGCTTGT
Source organism: Shinisaurus crocodilurus (assembly GCA_021292165.1). Classification (NCBI taxonomy): domain Eukaryota; kingdom Metazoa; phylum Chordata; class Lepidosauria; order Squamata; family Shinisauridae; genus Shinisaurus; species Shinisaurus crocodilurus. The sequence goes on along the minus strand of CM037879.1, from coordinate 72,430,888 downwards.
ATATCAAGTCAAAAAAATTTAAATAAATATTTAAAAATTTGCTTGTCTTGCAAAATGCTCTCAAACCAAGTTATTTGCAATCCAAGGTATTACTGTATGCATGCAGAGGAAATATACAAAGATTAGTTCCAGAGCTGCAAGGACCAAAATGAAATGAGATGAAATGTGACAAGAGTGCTGGGGCAGAAGCACCTTAATTGGCCACACTCCAGAAAAACCTGTGTGGGGGCAATGCTACACAAGGGCAATTATTCCTCCAACTAATAATCCAACCTACACAGCAGGGGGAAGGATGTGGGTTGAGAACCTACTTCTACAAGGGAAAGGAGATGCCGAAGGTCAAGGTGGGTGGGCATTTAATGAGAATTTCATTATAGCTTATCCGGTTTGTATTATGTACATAAACCTGACCTCAACCTACCTTTTCTCACCATCAAAAATCTAAAGAGGGGCAGTGTGGTATTATGGCAGCCCCTCTCTTTCCCAAAAGTCTAGTGCTGTGCCAATAAGATGTCTGCTTCTTTTATTTCCTTTACATCATGCTACAGCTCATGATTAATTTTTATCATTTATTTCAGATTTATAGCATGACACTCCCAGAACATTTATCCTCACAGCAATCCCGCTAAATAGATTATTTTTCCCAGTTTATGGATAGAGAACCAAGACTTAAAGCAAGGCCACCCAATGAGTCCATGGCTGAAATGGGATTTGAAATAATGTTTTTCATGTCTAGGTCCAAGGATTTCCCACCAAGTAACATTAAAGCTCTCTTTTGCATTATCGTTCTCCATGTATTCTTCTCTCATCTCTGCTTTCCATTCTATTAACAGATATCTGTATCACGTCTTGTATTACAATAAAGATGTTAAGAGCAAATAATTACACACACATGCTTGATATAAACTGGAGTTATCATTCTGGCCTCCAAGAATAAGACCCACAAGGTTCCTTTATGGGATCACGCTCTGTCACTGACAGTTGGAAATTCAAGATTTACACTAATTGTGAAGGCTCAGACTTTGACATTGAATCAGGATTTTAAAAAACTTCTTCAGCACTGAGAGACACAGAGCAAATTTTAGGGATGTCAGAGAATTTCATTCAGTCAGCATTTTTAAGTGAACCAACCTAATTCATACTTCCTAGACTAATATGTAGATCGAAACACAGTTATCCTTCAGGTTGTGCACTTCTCTGAATTTTGCAATGTAATTCTCAACTCAAACACTGCATACAAAAATGTGGTTTAGGAGAAATGTGTACAACTTAAATACACATTTGCAAGCATTCTTTTTTAAATTCACAGAAAACAGGATAGAATGGGCTTATGACTGAACACATGCGAAACTGACACAGACTGGAAGTAGGCTGCTCAGTCCATCCTTAACAACACTGGCAGTTCCAAGGCCTAATATCAATGAGATTTCAACATACACTTAAGGCTCAGCAATAAAAGTGCTTCCTGCCAAAGAGAAATCACTCTCTGGAAGCCAATTATATTGAGAAATTATGTTGAAAAGTACCCAAACCATCTCCTCACTAAGTGAGGCACCCAGTCAGCTGGGATAGCTAGGAGCTATAATTCTGTGAATCCTAAATTGCAAGCTTAAGGAGGATCAGCTATGGAAACACAGTGGGATGTTTACATCCCTATTTCTCAGCTTTCAGGAACATCTCACTGTTATGCTTTGAAGTTCATTTTGTACACAATTAATTCATAAAGCTCTTTTTTTGCAAAAACTATAAATTTGTTTTTTCCCCTCCTCATTGACAAATGGAGACTGGGAGACAGCTTGCAGACGTGTGTCCCACCCCTTTCCCACAGCAACCCCCACCAGATGCAGATGGTTCCTAACAAAATCTGACTCTATTACATTTTCTTCTGGTTTCCAAAAAAAAAAAAGAGGCCTCTTGCTCTAGGATTTTGCTTTCATATTAGTTCTCATCATGCCCTGCATTTTATACCTTCGCCGATTCATGTAATAAGTAGAACCTGCTACTGTCTCAGACTCTTCAGCTGCATTTAATGTAGGGTCAAAATGCCTATAACAAAACTGAAAGAAAATATGAACCAGGAACTAAGTTGCATACTGAGTAGGAAATTCTGTTTACCACCTTTATAAAAATAATCATCATAATAAAACCCCTCTAAATACATTTCCTGCAAAGATGATACAATAATTTTATGTCCTTGTCCTCATTTGCCTCTGGTTAGTAATTGGGATAATAAAACACTCCACCACCTCAGAAATTATGAACAGCCTCCTCAAGATGCACAGCCAAGATTTCTGAATAAACAGAACCCCTGAAGTTTCAGAGTTTGAACCCAAAAAAATAATACGATGGTTTATTGCATACAGAAGCAAAACTCAAGAAATATAGGCATTTTTCCAACCATTTGGGCAAATTGTGGGTGGTCAGAAAGCCAAAACAGTCATTCTAACTTGCTCTGTTCATGTTACTGCGTCCCATAAGGATCAGTTCCAGAGAAAAGGTCACACCTTGAGGGAACACCCCATGATCAGTGTAGGAGTAGCAGCAGACTCCAAAGTGTCAATACAGACATACATTCTTGGCATGAACAGGCCCAGTGTGTGGCCTTTGATAAGAAAAATCATGGGAGACCATGACTTGAACACACATAGGATGGTGGTATTAAGAAATCTATCTGAAAAAAGCCAACATGCCTTCCTAAAAGTTGTGTGAACTCTAGCAGGGCTGACAGTCTCCTCTCCATATCCATAGTTCAAGAGGTCAGTATATACCACACACAGTCTAGTTTCTCTGTCTTCACCTCACTAAAGAGTCCAAATCTTTCTCATATTACTTCATTAGGGTTTCTGTTCTTCCCGCAGTGCTACTGCTGACACCACAGTGTCCCCTACTGGAAGATGATTGGTACAGCAGGCCAAGGTTTAAGCAGTATTAAACACAACATGTAAGGCACAGGCAAAACAAAGTCCAATTACCTGCTACCTTTGGCCATTGACCAGATCAAATTATATACACACACACACACAATGGGGAGTGATGGGTCCTCCCAACAGTGCTACTTCAGCAACTCAGTTCACTGTGTTACTGGGACTGCTTACTGGATTTTTCTACCATGCTGAGTAACTCCAAGGATTGCACTATTTCCACCTTTTTAATGCTCAGATTCTCAAGGCTGCCGTTTGCTATAGAGAAACAGGACTACTAGAGAAACACCACCAGACTTTATTTCTCCCCCTCCTCTCTTTACAGCAGTACCACACACACACACATTACTTCCCCCATATCCATTATAGGCTTTTTAGTTTAGTAAAGCAGCTTGAAAGGTCTTGTCCCCATGTGGCTCTTGGCAGGCCGAGAAGTAAGTGCTCTGGCTCACAGCTTTCATAGGGCTGTGGAGGTACTGCTTAGTGTTAAGCTATGAAAGTGGAGGGCTCAGGTCACATCTGTGAAACGTTAGCAGAGAGGGGAGGCTGGGTGAAAGTAGGTGGCCATCACAGCATAGCACTTTGTTGGGTTTTGTAAGGCCACTTGGGAGATAGGCAACCATTTGTCTTAGAACTACCTTCACCCCACCCCGATAACGGGCTGCCTTGCAGTCTGCTTGCCAGGTAGGGGCTATAAATACCTCTGCAGACTACGGCTTCTTGAATGGCTGGAGACAGAGCCTGATAGGGGATTAATAACCTCAAGGGGGACTTGAAAGGGAATTAATTAGCTGTGCTAATGTTTGGAGATAAAACAGGTTCATGTATCTTAGGTTCAGTCCTCTCAGAACCCGCGGAGCTTTTGGAGCACCCATGAAAGCACTACCAGAAGGTTTTGTGTGAATACTCAAGAGAAAATCCACCAAGAGGCCCCATCTCCCACTACAGAAGCCCCATTAAATGGTGTACAGATAAAGTTCAACTCTGCAAAGGAAATCCAGTGTGAGGCAGTTCTCATCCAGCTAAGCTCAGGAGCACTGAGGGAAAGATAATGTGCCAATATGAGGTCAAGAGGTAACTTCTGGGAATGAGACACAATAACCACCATCCTCAGTTACTTTGGAAAAGAGCTGGAAGAAGTTAAAGCCTTTATTCAGGTTATATTTTGTTAAATGTTGTAGAAGTAGCATGGGGCACTCCTGTGTTTCAACATAGTGAAAATGTGTTATACATCTGCTATATTTATTGAATTACCCATAAATGTGCGAGGGCCAATTTGGGAGTGTTTCATTATTAGGTATAACAAATGCGATATTCACATGCAACTCCATATAACTACTACTATTGAAACTACTTCAACGTGAATCTTAGCAAGATCTATATCCTGAGATGAACCCTAAAACACAGAGATCTGATCGCAGAAGAAACCCACGTCAACAGTACAATACAAAGTTAGTGCTTATTTATTTATACAACTTATTACCTGCTTTTACTATAAAATGATCCCAAAGTGGGCTATAAAACATATGTTCATGAAGTGATCCTTGCATATGCTATATCTGAAAAATAGTAACATTCATCGTAAGCCTAAATTTGTTAGAACTGCATCTAGTATTTCAGAGCTCACAGCTCTATTGTGAGGCACGCGTTACAGCCATTTTCACTGACACAGGAGTGAGTATCTCATTGTCACTTGTCTCTTTTTTACATCAGCTTCTAATGGCCTTGCTATACTCTCCGAATTCACTTCTGCACAATCAGAAGCAGCAGGAATTTTTGAGTATCATACAACTGGCTTTCTGAATTATTTGGGGGCATTTGTATGTATTTATGGGGATTTCATTTAGCGATTTTTTATTGTATTAATGTACTTGGATATTGACTGTGAGCCACCTTATGTCGTTTTATAAAAAGGCAGGATATAAATTTAATAAAGATATCTATATAAAGCAGGTTGAACAACTGGAGCCATACAGATCACTGTCCATACATTCTCCCTCACTCACTCCAGCATCCCACTCTCAAAGTCTGCATTGTTCCTCATCAAACACACTTTGTGATAGAAACCCCCTTGGAAGCCATATCAAATTTATAGCATCACTGACAAGCCAAACCACTCCAGGTGCTATTGCTACTTTCTGGCACTAAAGCTGGAAAGCTCATTCACCATTCTCAACCTTTGTTCTTCCTGGTCTCTGAGTCTCTACTGGCTGAAACCCCTTCTCTTGCAGCTTCCATGTAGGTGGCCCATGTTATAGAACTGCAGTGTTTGATAGAGAGGGAACCTAGCCATGTGCTGCTCTGCTTATGAAGGAAGGAAGGACAGATTAGTGACTCAGAAAAGCACACTGGCTGTAGGAAGTTCACTAACATTGTCCAGAAAGGCATGCATGCATAAATGTGGGGGAAAGATTTTAAACAAAGAAACAACCACTTATGTAATAATTTTTGTTCCTTTTTGATACCCATTTGCAATAAGGGCTGAGGATAAACAATCTTAGCCCCAATACTATTTTGAGTAACAAAATTCACTAAGGTTCCTACCTCTGATCTACCACAGTTTCAGCTCAGAAAAGATCACCATCAGGAATGGAAAAGGTTGCTTCACCATGTTTCTGGAATGATATAAACTTCCCAAATTTAATCCAGCAAAGAAGAATTTGACTGCTGACTATGTGAAAGTACCCAGCAACCTCCCTGACAGAGGAGGTCTCAAGTGCGGTATTGGAGGAACTCAGGATGGTGGTTCTGGGTGACTCTGATTTCTGTGGTGAGCCTGCCTCTGGAGTCCCAGCTCAGGACTTCATAGCCTCCATGACAACCATGGGGCTGTCTCAGTTTGTCATCAGCACAACACATGAAGCAGGTCATACCCTTGATTTGGTCTTTGCTCTGAGCTGTGAGATGAGTAATCTGAAAATTGGGGGGTGGGGGAATCCAGGTTACCCCATTGTCATGGTCAGACCATTTCCTGGGGGACCCATTCAAATGGGCCACCCCAGGAGACTGATGGAATCTAATGGATTTCTGAATGCTCTTGGGGATTTTCCAGTGGAAAGAGCTGGTGATCCAGCTGAGGCCTTAGTCTCACTGTGGAACAGTGAGATGCAGAGGGCCATCGACTTGATTGCACCCGAGGGCCCTCTCCAGTATTGCAAGGAACCCTCTGTTCCTTGGTATACTGGGGAGTTGCGATCAATGGAACAAGCTGGATGTTGGCTAGAGCGCAAATGGCATAAGATGCAAAGTGAAAGCAACCAAGCATGCTCTAGAGCAGTGTTTCTCAACCTTTTTCTGACTGTGGCCCCCTTCCGACCTTGTTTCCTTCCTGTTTTCCTTTGTTTTGTTTTCTCGGTCACTTCTCTGTTTTCTTCACTTCTCTCTGTGGCCCCCTAATCTTATGCCATGGCCCCCCTTTTATGTGATTTTCACCTGTGGCCCCCTTGGAATATCCTGGGGGGCCCGGGGGGCCATATGGCCCCAGGCTGAGAACCCCTGCTCTAGAGCACATGATTGTGCCTATTGCATGGCAGTGCAGGCAGCAAAGAAGTGTTACTTTGCTGCCTCCATTGCATCCTCAAGTAGCCGTCCAGTGGAGCTCTTGCAGCTGGTCCAGGGGCTGTTAACACTCTCCCAGCAAATCAGGCCCTGGTCCTCTCTAAGACCCGCTGTAGCCTTTTTGTATCACACTTTGAGGACAAAATCACTTGTCTCCTCAGCAAATTTGATGCCGTTGTTAGCACAGCTCCAGCTGAGGGGTCTGACACCACCACCTGCCCAATTTTGTGGGATCAATTTCAGTTGCTGTGGCCTGATTACTTTGACAAGATGCTTGCAGCAATGCAATCGACCATGTGACCTCTTGATCCTTGCCCCTCCTGGCTAATAAAAGCTAGCCAAGGGGGTATGGCTGGGTGGGTCCAGGGAGTGGTAAATACATCTCTGCGTAAAGGGGTGGTTCCTGTTGTTCTTAAGGAGGCAGTAGTACAACCACTTATGAAGAAACCGACTCTGGACCCTATGGTACTTGACAACTACCGCCCAGTCGCAAATACCCCTTTCTTAGGGAAGGTACTTAAGATGGTTGTGGCAGAGCAACTGCAGGCACTCTTGGAAGATACTAATTATCTTGACCCATTCCAGTCTGGGTTTCGACCTGGTTATGGGATCGAATCAGCCTTGGTTGCCCTGATGGATGACCTTTATTGAGACAGGAACAGGGGGAGTGTGACCCAGTTCTGCTCAATCTCTCATCGGCTTTTGACACCATCAACCATGGTATTCTCCTGGACTGACTCCATGGGCTGGGCACTGGAGGCACTGTGTTACAGTGGCTTTGGTCTTACCTGCAGGGTCGATTTCAGAGAGTAACATTAGGTGACTATTCTTCGGCAACTGAGCTATGGGGTTCCACAGGGTTCTTGTCCCCAATGTTGTTTAACATCTATATAAGCTGCTGGGAGTGGTCATTAGGGGATTTGGAGCCAAATGCCATCAGTACACTGATGACACCCAGCTCTTTCTCCCTGTAACATCTGAATCAGGTGAGGCTGTGCAAATCCTGGATCAGTGCCTAGACACAGTGATGTGCTGGATGAGGGCCAATAAACTGAAGCTGAATCCTGGCAAGATGGGAGCCCTGTGGGTGAGTGGTTCCTGTGTCCAGGAGATAGGCTCATTGCCTGTTCTGGATGGGGTTGCACTCCCTTTGAAAGATGAGGTTCATAGTTTGGGGGTACTCCTAGATCCACTGTTGTCACTGGAGTCCCAAGTGACCATGGCAGCTTGGAGTGACTTTTACCAGCTTCGACTGGTTCACCACTATAGCCTCTCCTGGACAGGGATAGCTTGGTCACAGTAGTACAGGTGCAAGGAACCTCAAGACTGGATTACTGCAATGCACTCTATGTGGGGTTGCCTTAAGGCTGGTCCAGAAGCTGGAGCTAGTACAGAATGCAGCAGCCCAGCTGTTGTCAGGAGCTGCCCCTTTTCAGCATGCAACTCCTTTGCAGAGGAAACTGCACTGGCTACCTAATCGCTATTGGGTCAGGTTTAAGGATTTGGTACTAGTGCATAAAGCCCTAAACAACTGGACACTTGAGAGAGCGCCTTCTCCCTTACCAACCTGCCCGGTTATTGATGTCATCAGATGGCAGCCTTCAGCGTAGCAGCTCCATTTCTGTGGAACTTCCTGTCTTTGGAGGTCAGCCAGGCACCAACATTGTATTGTTTTCAGAGCCTCCTGAAAACACTTTTATTTCAGGAAGCCTTCCTGATCTAAACAGCCACGGTTTCATTGATATGGTTTTATTGATCTTGTTTTTAACACATTGTTTTATTCTTTTATATGTTTTACCTTTTATTGTTCACGGCTCCAAAATTTCCTGGAATGCTGAAATGTGGAGCAGTATATAAATCTTATAACTAAATAAATAAAGGTATAAAAATTCAGCTACAAAAAAAAGCTCTACCCTACAAACCAGATCGTAGCCTGAGCTCCACAGACCCATACATCCAACCTGCTAGCATCCTTTTATACACAAATCTTATCAGATGTATTTAAGGAGCGAGCAAGAAGAGCCACATTAATCAGAAAACAATGGATTTCCATTGTATTTAGGAGCTAAAATCTTTATATACCGTAACAAGTGTAAGGACACCTTCATTCCCCAAACTGTTACATTCTATCCTGCCAAGGTAACAGATTGTTCACAATGTAGCAGAGTGCAATAGTTTATCAAAGAAAAGTTTGAACCTAACTTCCCCAGGATATAAGGTTAGAGTTAACAAGACCACATTTAGATAAGAGAAAGCAATATTGGGTGGAAAGGGGCACACTAAATACTTCAAGCTCTATAAAAGTTGCTCTATCACTGGCAGTCTTATCTCACTCAGCAAAGGGGCACCGGCTGATGCAAACCCCTTCTAATGAGGAGCAAACAGAGTTCAAACAGAACAGGGTGCTGACACAAGAAGCAGACAAAGCTATCCAGTGAAAGGAAGCAACAGCCCCTGTATGGCTTTTATCTTAAAACTCTCCACCCTGGAAAGTTGGTAGTTTTGAGTTTGCACAACTATATGGATAATTTCTTATTACGAAAAGTGGTGGAGAATATTAGCTTTTGGACTGGCTTTTGCTATTTGATGTGCCTAATCCGGTTTTATTGGCTACTGTTTAGTTGCTCTACTTATGGGTTGGGGGGTGGTTTTTCATTGTTGTATATTGTCTTGTATTTTATTTTAATTGTTCTCTCTCCACTTTGAGAATTATTGTAATGAAGAGTGGGTTATATATCTTACAAATAAATAAATACACACATGACTAAATAAAGAAGAGTGGGAACTGTGAGTGGGAAGTCAAAGCTCAGCTCAGTCATAAACCTACTAGGCGGCCTTGGGCAAGTCACTATCATCCTCACCCTCCTTCTCCCAGTCTGCAATATGGGATTAACAATACAAACCTAAAATAAATTCAGTAAATTTCTGAACCAGGCTATCTCCACTAGATTATATTTGATTTCTCATTCTCATGTGTTCAATTAACTAGTTGTACTGTATGTATGTATTATATTGTGTGAATGGTCTATTGACTGCAATAAAGAATTGATGATGAAGTATGTTTAGTGCTTTGAACACTAAAAAAGTTCTGCATGAATGCTAAGTGTTATCATTATTACACAATGACCTGGTTCACACATAACGCTAATCCATCGTTTATTTAACCCATGGTTAATTCATGGTTTGTTGCCCTACCCAGGGTTCATCTGGAAAATGATCAAACAAACCATGGTTTGTTTTCTGAATCCCTGGGTTATTTGTTTCCCCGCTCATTTGCACTCTCCCTCCCTATAACCCAAATGCCTTTGTGGCACGACAGTACTGGTATGTAGAGCTGCTGGGGTTTTTTAAAATCACTTTTGCCTTCCACCTCTGTAGCCTGGCGAAACAACCCATGAACAATCCACGGTTCTGGGTTCACACATAATGGCAACCCATGATTTAAACAACCCAGAGTTCACAACTCAACGACAAACCATGAGTTCCCTTTCTGGGTTGTTCATGGTTAGTGTAGCTGGGTTCACACATCACAGAATTTAACAACCCATCTAGGTTAAATAAACCATGGGTTAGTGTTATGTGTGAATCAGGCAGTGAAAGACAAGCAGCTCTCCTTAAACGGACATGCAAGCTACACAACACTCCTTTTCCATTTTGCATTTGGGATGCCACTTTCTCCCTACCTTTAGGAATATCATGTTCAAGGGAATCCAGGAAGTCAATGGCTGGGTCCAAGTCAGCTTTCTCCAGGAGAGTTTTATTCTTCAGATTTACAGGCTCAGTGAAATGAAAATAGGAGCTTAACTTTTTAGCCTCTGTCAGAGACAAACCTGTTGTGTAAAATGTAAAAAAAAATTAGCACTGCTTGATAGTCTCTTCATAAAAACACTGCCACCTTTCAGTTTACTATATGCTCACTATCTAATGGACTTATGGATAACCTATGTATTGATGGCACTAAATGAACCCAGACAGGGGGACCTCTAGAAATTAGTGGTCTTGCAGTATTATGGAATTTTATAGGCAATACTATTTATGCACCCAAATCTGAACTGGCAGTTGGTCAAAGACAATCTCCTGATGGCTGTTGCAATCTAGCTGAGTCCTGAAAACAAAGGAAGCATTCTTTAAATTAGCACCATAACCAGACACACAGCAGGATCATGAGATAAAGCCCAAAGGCAATGCCAAATCAGAGCCATTCCTAGATGAAACCACAGTGTAGAGCCACATATTTCGTACTTTTCTGAGGTCATGTAATTTATTTATTTTTGAGAGAGATTTGTTTTTAGGGAAAACCTTCCCAAGACAGTGGGCAAAGTTGAAAACCACAAAACACAATAAAACAATGATAAAAACAAACAATAATAAAATTGTTTGTCACCTAAGTGCCACAAATGTGAACATCCAGCTAGGCCTGTGTTGCCAAACACAGAGTTCTCATATGAGTACCATAACTGAGGGCTTCCACATGAGATAAAAGACCCTTTACACCAGCCATCCTTAATGTTGGATTCCTTCAGATGGTTGGACTACAACTTCCATCATACCTATCACAGGCCATGTTGGTTGGGGCTTCTGGGAGCTGTAGTGCAAAACGATCTAGAGGGCACCACATGGCTGCTTTACACTCTTGTAAACAAATACATGAGAATCCAGGGTTGCTCAGTGCACAATTCTAACTTGAGCATCATGATAGGAGCAATTCCAAGGGTGGCCAGCAAGTCTCAAACAAGAGTGTGAGTGAGGTAAATGGGATGGAGGAGGTGTGTTTCTTCCTACTTTATTGCTACTGTTGCCCCAACAAAGAACATAGATGAGTTCTGGTTGTGTATCCCCTTCTTTCGCCTCCACTCTCCACAAAAGTACTCATAGCAGTGGAATGTGGGGAAAGGAGCTTCCTTCTATACCTCTTTCTTTCCAGTTGATCTCTATGAAATGTAGGCATTGCCACTGAGGTCGTGAGGTGGGTTTTGTTTTTTGCAAGAACAGAAAAGGGAAGAACCTTATGCTCCTTTAAACTGTTAAGTGTGAGGGGCAGCTGATATACTGGGTATCACTGCTGCCTAAGAGGCAGGATGGAGGAGGAACCCAAGGCTGGCCTGTCTCTTCTCTTTCCCTGCTCCCTACCCCCCATGAGTGATCTGAACAAAACAAAACAAGAATGTTGAGGATTGGAAACAAGGATTCCAAATTGATAATCCGGCAACATTGAGCTAGGCCTAGATTGGTAAACCTTGAAGCAGAATTTGGGAATAGCCTGCTTGACTTAACACTTGATGAGTTCATACTTTGCCCTGGGCAAGCCAAAATGTGAAGAAGGATATGAGCAAGCTCTAAATACTGGCAATTCTGTTTGCATTATCTATATAAAAATTCCATCAGCAGCAACAAATTCCCCAACTACCTCTGTCCTGAAACTGGAACAAGTACAAGAGCATTTTTGCAGGGGTGTTTTCCACACACCCTGCTTCCTTATGTACAGTGCACACAGTTTTTATATCTGCCATGAAGGCAGGGAGTGAGCTGTGCCTAATGCTGAACAAGTATGGCCAAGACCCATAAAAAACCACATATATACATGCCTTAACAAGCCAAACATGAATGAAGTTACTGACCATGTTACTCTTACACTCAAAGATACAGATATTCCCTTTGATCCAACATGGATTTACCTTCAAAGTTCCTGTTTTCATGTACAGGTCCAATTGGCGACTTTACATATGCACCCCGTGGAACAATACCCACTGCTTTATCTATCTGATGTACTGTAGCTACAAGTCGGATCTCCTCCTTGATCAAGGACTTTAGGAAAAAAAAATACAAATAAGTATTAAGCTGTAGGCTTTTCAGTATTACCGGTATATACTGGAATGAGACCTGGGACAGAATCATACTCCTACAATCTGATAGTTATGAAATTACTCACATTATTCATGAAAATGCATTACTAGGACAGTAAGTATGCCAATTCCATTTGCAAAATTATATATCTCCCCTCTTGATAAACCTAGATGTCAATAAATTCAGAATTTGACTTATATTTGAAGCATTTCAGAAAAAATAGTGGTGGGAATTTAATTCCTGCTTAAAATATCTTGCTTTCATTCAATAAAAACAACAAAGCAATACAAACATGTTAGATAATACAATTATTTTAAAAGTTGACATGAAACTAGTTTTCACAAACAGGAAGGCAGATATTCTTATGCCACTCATAGCCCTCATTAAAAATTAATTTAAAAAACTATTGGTGCTCCACAGAGTATTTATGGTATTAGGCTCTGTTTATTGAAATGCTTCCTAATACTGTGGTTCCCTTATCACCAGTAGCATATACACAACTGTGTATATGAGCTATGGTTAGAGCAGACACATTCCCATACCATCTCCCAGAGTAAATGTACAACTGCTTTAACAAAAATCACTCAAAGCAAGCCATATTTATTCATCACTGTTATTGTCCAGCTCTACAAATGCTCAAAAGTGTTTTACATCCTCATACCCAAGAAACGTGAGTGAACTTTAATCCTGTTTTACAAACAGAAAACAGATGCAATGGCAGGGGAGAGAAAAATTATCCAACATCCCTGGCTGAAATTGAGATTTCAGTTTGAGATCAAAAGCTAATAAGTCTATTCATTGGGCCATGGGGATTCTCATTACCTCAAAATGTAGTTGTAATTAATACAACCATGGCATATGAATAGAATTATTACTGTTAAAATACTCCCCCCATATAGCTGAAAGAAACGTTCTGGAGCTAGCCCTTTTCTCCCAAATTCCTGCTTCTGTAAGACTCCCCTGACTAAGGGCAAAATGACACTTGACAGGAAATGCCTCTCTGCATCTAACATACAACTTTTCTTCAAAAAATGTGAATGGCATCAGCTGAGGGAGGCACTGCTAATTAATGGAATCAGAGCAGGAATGGAGGGGAATTTAACTCTTCCATCTTGTGCTGCAGAACTGAGGAAAATCCCTCTTCTGAATCTAGTTACTTTGCAGCAGGGGAGAACTCCCCCACTGGTGCCAGTGGCTTGAGGGAAGAGGGACTTCCCCTTCACACCTGCTCTAATCAGCGTGTCCCACCCACGAACACACACACACACACACACACACACCTGATGCAATTTGCATTTTTAAAATCATGCATGATAGATACAAAGTTGTCAGTGTAGTTTGACCCTAAGATCATGTGCATGCTGTCTTTTATTCTCTGTTCTGGTTCGCACAACACGCTGGACTCATTGGGGGGGTTGCTTAACCCACGATGAGCCCAGTGTGTGCCTGGCAACATTTTGAATATGCAGTGCCCTATCAGGCGATCGGGGATTGCTGTGTCATGCGAACCCAGCCACTGTGGGTTATTTGAGGGTTAAACAACCCTCATATAACCCTACTACAACCCCCAATGAGCCCAGCGTGTCATGCCAACCAGGTCTCTGTGTTGTTTTCTTTATAATCTTCAAGCTCTTAGCCCTGACTCTATATTCCTTTGACTGTACATCTCCATCCTGCTCCTCTCTTTCTAAACAAAATCTCTGCTTTTAATCCACTCAGTTCCTTTTCTCCAGTCCCATCTTCATGAATTACATCATACTGCTCTTTACGCCTGGAAAAGCCTACCTCTCTTTATGAAGTCAATTGACTTTCTTCCTTTAGGTCTTTGCTGAATACCCACTACTTGCAAAATACTTCTTAAATACCAGTTATTTTGTGCTATCTGAAAATAGCCAACATTTTCCTGTCCCCATCTTAGTTACACCTTTATCAAAGTCTGCCTTCTGTCTTCAGTACTGTTCTGTCTATATTACTAAAATTGGAAGCCCAATGGGCAAGAAGCATATAACTTCTAACTAAATATCCAGCACCTAGCACACTCTTGTCACTGTTAAACAATACTAGTAATTAGTGGTCTAGTTGCAACCAGATTAGAATGAAAGACAGTTTGAATATTCGTCATGCTTATATTGTACAATAGGTGTTGTATCTAATGGTGTTCTTCTACCAGCAGAACAGACATAACTGGTGGATCGAATTTCCCCTCCCTCCTGGAAAATCTAGACTAGAAAACCTAAAAGGGGCAGACTCTTCCACAGAACCAGGCTCCAAAACTAATTTAGTCCTAGGAACATGCTATCATCCCCCAGACCAGAACACTCAGGGTGATCCCTGAAAACGGTATCAGGAAGGCCTTCAAACAAGGAAGAGTTTTAATAATGGGTGACTTCAATTACCCCCACATTGACTGGATAAATGCATGTTCCAGTCACGAAAAAGTGGTTAAATTTCTCAGTGCCCTAAACAACTGTGCCCTAGAACAGTTGGTCATGGAACCAACCAGAGGGGAGCTGACCCTGGATTTAATCCTAAATGGTTTCACCCAGGACCTAGTATGAGATATATAAATGTTGTTGACTTAACTGGAAATCGTGACCACAGTGCTATCAGGTTTAATATATATTTAAATGGAAAATTATTACCAAGGAAGTATGCTGGCTCAGCTTGTCTGAGTGTGGAAAGCTAAGCAGGGTCAGGCCTGGTTGTTACTTGGATGGGAGACCCCTCCTCTAGTTTCCTGCATTGAGCAGGGGGTTGGACTCGATAGCCTTGTAGGCTCCTTCCAACTCTATGATCTATGAAATCTATGAAACATTTGACTTCAAAGGAGTCACATCTGACGTCAAAAGAGGAAACTTCTCTAAAATGAGGGAACTGGTAAAAAGGAAGTTGAAACTGAAAGGGGGAGTCAAGAGGGTTAAATCCCTTCAAACTGCTTGGGGGTTAATAGAGGAGGATAAGGAGACTGTGGAGAAGCTGAATGTTTTTTACCTGTCTTCACTGCAGAAGATATAGGACAGATATCTGTGCCTGAACAGACATTTTCAGGAAGGGAGTCTGAGGAACTAAAGCAAATAGTGGTGACAAAGGTGAAGTTCTCAACCTTATTGACAAATTGAAAGTTAATAAATTACCAGGCCTATCCTAGAGTTCTTAAAGAACTCAAATATGAAATTGCTGATCTTCTATCAAAAATATGTAACATGTCCCTAAGATCAGCCTCTGTACCAGAGGACTACAGAATGGCCAATGTAACACCAGGTTTTAAAAAGGGATCCAGGGGGGATCCGAGAAATTACAGGCTGGTTAGCCTAGCATCTCTTCTGGGTAAACTGGTTGAAAGCATTATTAAAGATAAAATTAGTAAGCATATAGAAGAACAAGTCCTGCTGAGAAAGAATCAACATGGCTTCCTCACAGGTAAGTCCTGTCTCACTAACCTTTTAAAGTTCTTTGAGAGTGTCAATAAACATGTGGACTGGGGTGATCTGGTAGATATTGTTTACTTGGGCTTCCAAAAGGCTTTTGACAAAGTCCCTCACCAAAGACTCCTGAGCAAACTTGGGGTCATGGAATAAGAGGAGAGTTCCTCTTATGGATCAGTAACTGGCTAAAGAGCAGAAAACAGAGAGTAGGAATAAATGGTAAATTCTCCCAGTGGAGGGATGTAAACAGTGGGGTCCCACAGGGATCTGTACTGGGACCAATGCTTTTCAACTTATTCATAAATCATCTGGAATTAGGAGTGAGCAGTGAAGTGGCCAAGTTTGCTGACAACACCAAATTACTTCAGGTGGTGAAAACAAAAAGGGATTGTGAGGAGCTCCAAAAGGATCTCTCCAAACTGGGAGAACGGACATCAAAATGGCAAATGCGGTTCAATGTAAGAAAGTGTAAAATGATGCACATTGGAGCAAAAAATCCCAACTTCAAGTATAAGCGGATTGGATCTGAGCTAACAGTGCCTGACCAAGAAAGAGAACTCAGGGCTGTGGTGGACAGCTCGATGAAAATGTCAACCCAGTGTGCAGCTGTTGTGAAAAAGGCAAACTCCATGTTATACAAATCTATGGTACAACCACACTTAGTATACTGTGTACAGTTCTGGTCACCGCACCTACTGTACTGTAGAGGTTGAAAAGGTGCAGAAAAGGGCAATTAAGATGGCTCTGGAGCAACTCCCCTATAAGGAAAGGTTACAATAGCTGGGATGTTTAGCTTAGAAAAAAGGCGGGTAAGGGGAGACATGATAAAGATGTACAAAATTATGTATGGTGTGGTGAAAGTGGATAGGGAGACATTTTTCTCCCTCTCTCATAATACTCATACCCAGTGGGGTCATCCCATGAAGCTGATTGGTGGGAGATTCAGGACAGATAAAAAGAAGTACTTCTTCACACAGCCCATAGTTAAACTATGGAATTCACTTCCACAAGATGTAGTGATGGCCACCAATTTGGATGGCTTTAAAAGGGGATTGGACAAATTCATGGAGGAGAAGGCTATCGATGGCTACTAGTCCTAATGGTTATATGATGCATCCAGTATCAGAAGCAGTATGCCTATGTACTCCAGTTGCTGGGGAACATGGGTGGAAGGGTGTTGTTGCACTCATGTCCTGCTTTTGGATTTCCCGTGGGCAGCTGGTTGGCCACTGTGTAAACAGAATGCTGGACTACATAGACCCTTGGTCTGATCCAACATGGCTCTTCTTATGTTCTTATGTCCTGCAGCCCAAATGCAAATCGTGAACAAATATCTTGTGAGCAATTAGGTGAAAAGATCCAAGTTGTACCCCAATGTACTCACTCCAGTTTCCTCTTCATATGCCCTTTCAGTTTCCTCTTTCTTGTCAACATTTTCATATTCATAGGATGGGTCCCCTTGGAAGCGTCCCTTCAGTCCTGCAGTCAGTGCAACCATTTCATCAGTAGGAGGGGGCAGAAGGCTCCAATCCACACAGTTCAAGCTGTCAACCACACAAATATGACAAAGAGCAAAGCATATTTTTACTGAGAAAGAAAAATCAGGAACTTTCCTTTTTGGACATTATGAGGACTCACAGACATGATCAAGGAAACAGGTGATCAAGGAGACAGACATGACAGCATACACAGACAAACACCAATTACCTTCTCAGGGCACTATAATGTGTGGCAGGAAAAAAGAAGCAGGATAGAACATGCTGGATAGAACATGTTCTTATGTCCGCCTGGCGCCTACCCTCTATTCTTTTAGGCGCCAGGTAAAGACCTTTTTATTTACCCAATATTTTAATGGATAATTTAATTCCTTTTATTCTTTTTATTATCACCACTGTACCTTGGGATTGGATTTATTTGGCTGCTTGCTTATCTTGGTGTATTTTAATATGTTTATGTTGTTGTTTTGTTGTTTTTTCTACTGTTTTTGTAAACCGCTCAGGGAGCCTTTGGCTGATGGGAGGTAAATAAATGTTTTAAATAAATAAATAAATGAAAAGTGACAGCAGCAGACCCCATCAGCTCCATCAAACACAGATCAAATTAGATTAATAGTTTAAGGGTGAAATCCTATGCATGTTTAGATAGAAAAATGTCCTACAACTCCCAGCATTCCTCAGCCATGCATGCTGGCTAGAGAATGCTGGGAGTTGTGGGCCTTTTTCTGTCTAAACATGCATAGAATTGCACCCTGAAAACATTTTGACTTTAAAAAGTGCCGCTGATTAATCAAGGCTCAGTAGTTGAATTTTTAATTTTGTATTATTTGTAATACAAATTATTATAAAAACAGCAGTTGAAAAGTGCCACCATCTTAGAAGAGGCATCCCCTCAGTGTAAGGAAGAGAGGAATACCACTTTTGTCGCAACGCATGTGAATGCTCAAAAAGCAAACTATGCTTATTTTCTTTAGATACATAGGGGTTTTTTTCTCATATGCAAATTTATACCTATTTAATCAATTAATCAGATAATATTTATTTAGCTGGCCAACAGTCATGCTCCTCGGCCCTTTCTTTTGTCGTATGTCCAGTAGACCAGCCTCTCCCAACCTGGTGCCCTCCAGATGTGCTGGGGTGCAACTCCCATCATTCCCAGCCAGAGGGCACCAGGTTGGGGAAGGCTGCAATTAGACACAGCTCCTGAACTACACTCAACTGATCCTTTCACCTAGTTGTCAGCTTTTTTGCTTTTTCCCTGTGCCTGTGAGAACAGCTTGGCTGTCAGAAATTCAAAAGGTCTAGCTCTCCTCACCATTACATCACCATGCCAGAAAAATGATGCACTTGTGAAATTTCTACCTGTCGGGCAGCTGTTAAAGGTGAAAGAGCCCTGGCAGGGGGAGAGGAGGCAGCACCGCTGCTGGCGCCAAACTCCCCCCCCCCCTTCCCGCCATATCACCTGCCCTATTTCCCTCTCGAGAAGCACAATCCCTGTACGTACATCCAACCGCGCACCTGTAGAGGCGGCTTCTGGCCCCAGCCCTGTCCGGCCCCAGGCCCTCGGCCATGTAGTAAGCTCCACGGATGCCTTGGATGCGGCCCCACAGGCGGACTTGCTCGAAGCGGTAGTCCCGGCGCACCAGCAGGAGCGAGGTCCGCAAGGCGGCTCGCTTCTCCGGGCTCAGGCACACGCCGCTGCTAGCCACGAGGTCCAGCGCGTAAGGCAGCGTCTCGGCATCCATGGCCGTCGGGAGGCTTAGAGGCGCTGAGCCGACAGGCCCCGCTGCCAGCGTCTCGTTGCCGAGCAACCGTCTCCAGGGCGCCGCGTTCCTATTCCCTCCCACGGCGGACGTGAGGTCAAAGGTCGGCTTCAGTCCCTTTTTGCCTTCTTGCGCCGCTTCCAAGCCTTCGCCTCTCTTTCGCGACGAGGCTCCCCCCCCAACCCCGCCGCTCATAGTCGGCATATTCAACAAATCCATTGCTATGGGAATGAGGCCTGAGATGGAAACTGGAATTGTTGCAACCACCCCTTCCTCTGGTAGGACACCCCACCCTATTATAATAGCAGCGCGACAGGGAAAAAATCAGTAGGTGCAGCTTTTCTATGCATGGAGATGCAATGATGGCAAAAGGCTTTGCCTCGTGAATGATTGCCTTGCCTGTCACTCAGCTTAAAGATCACGGGCAGCTTTCAAGGAACTATGGGAAGAGCCATTCTTAGGGTTTGGTGGAATTAAACCCTGGGAAGAGTGTTGGATCAGGACTGGGAGGCCTGAGGCCAAGAAGCTGAGGGGGTGACCTGAGTCTCAGCCCAACCTACCTCACAAGGTCGTTGTGAAGATAAGGGAGGAGGGAGGAAGATAATGCACACTGGCCTGAGCTATTTGAGGAAGGCAGGATAAACATGCAATTTTTAAAACGTGATATAGTGACACTAATGCCTTGAAATCTATTTCTTACAGAATAATGAGTGTGAAGAAACACAGTATGCACACTTACTTGAAAGTATACCCAGTTGAACGCAGTGAATGTCAGAATAGATATGCATAGGATCAGAATGTATCGGACATTAACAGTGCAATCTTACTCAGAAGTAAGCCCCTCTGAATTCAGTGGGGCTTACTCTTAGAAATGTAGGTATAGGATTGCAGCCTAAATGGAAAAACGTTTGTGCTTCATTACCATCAATGTTTATATCTGCAACTGAAAATAGATTTTAAAAGGAGAATGTTACTTCCTGGGGGAATTCTCTGAAGCATTCCCATTAAAACATTAACTTACGTTTTCTGTATAGTTCTGACTGATTTTGTTTCTGTTTAGTAATCTATTTACATCGATACAAGTTGAACATGGTGGATCAGGCAGGCACCCAGATGGTGCTAGTCTTTAAAGCAACATCAGTTCCTCAAAAGCATACACCATGACTCTGCTTTTTCTTACTAAATAGCCACAGACTTCTTTTTCCTTCCCTGGCTATATTTAAAACTGCCCAAACCATTTTCTTCAGCCCCTGCCCAGGCAGGGAGGCTATGTTTCATAGACAGTAGCAACAAGCCATCAGTGCTAATTTACAGTGCAATCCTGTACAAGTCTACTCAGAAGTAAGTCTCATTGAGTTCAATGGTGAATGCACTTGTAACATATAAGCATAAAAGACATGGCTTCCTATGGCACCATCCAAATGGGGATAGCAAAATAAAAAAGAGACTGCTAGAAGTCCATACATGTGGTTGTCAGACTTCCTTTCTTTTAAAGCTATTCTTTATGTATTAATATTATTTATTAGCGAGACTATTCTGATTTCATTTTCACAGCTTTTGGACTTTTATTTCAGAATAGCTCAGTTATACAGAATCACGTAGAGCAGCAGACACAGAATAAGAGAGGTGGAAGGGATTTTGAGGGCCAATGAAATGGAAGCGTTGAGAGTCATGGGTGGTGTAGGGTTCAAGCTGAAGTGCAGCCAAGAGATTGATCCCAGGAAACAGTTCTGCAGAGCATAGCCATATGCTGCCTCCTTATACTCCCTGTCTTGCCATAATAGAGCCTTTGGTGTCTCAGCCTCTGGGGGTGCCAATTAGAATAAATTGAGACTGTAAATTTTATTGCATGAACACCTATCCAGTATGAACTGGCCTGGGACCCCAGATTATATGAGCAGGGTCAACTAATCAATCTCAGGTGCTAATGAATTTTCCACTCTTGAGTGCAAGCAGGATTCAAAGCAGATGTCAGAGCTGAAAGCTAATTATTCCATAACAGATTTTATAAGCCACTCTGCTTCCCACCTGTCTTGGCTGGAAATTATTTTAAAAGAAAGAAACAAAAAAGGAAATCTGGTTGCTTATGGCAAATTCTTCTAGTTTGAATAAAGCTCTGTAGGTAAGTGTACTCCTCTCTGCTAGCTTTGTCCTGACCCCCAATTACTAAACACTGATAAACATCAGAAAGTAAGTGGCTGTTATTATTTAACAAAGGGAAGGTCAGAAGCACTGCCTTTCATCAAGGTCAGAGGTTACCATCGCTGTCATTAAACAGTATGAAAGTGATCTTTCCTGTGGGATTGCCAGATCTCTCCCACGATCAGGCTCTAGTACTTCAACAAACCTAGTCTTGGAGAAAGTCCTCACCCTCTTTTTCCCCCTACTGCCACAATGCCACTTTCATCTTCCTGTCTTACTCCACCACCAACACAATCAATTTTTAAACTTAGGTGAGGCTGTTTGCCTCTTGGAGGCCAAGGAAAGTGAATCAACAGCCTACTGTAGGACCATGGCAAATTGAGAAAGGACATAAAGGTCAGCTTCCCCTCTTATGAGTACAATAGAACCCTATCCATGGTTAGCAACCATGTTTTGCTAATGCTGTATGTTTGGCCCAATATCTATTTGTGTTCAGTAGCAATCTGCTGCTGTACAACTGACTCCATTCTACAGCAGAAACTCTAAACATGCTGCAACAAGCAGGAATTAAGCTACATTAGAGATGCTGTACGAAATTGTCTCAAAAATTCCAAGCCATTGTCTGAAAGCACATGATGCAGTAGTTTTGCCAAAGTAAGCAGGTCTGGTTCTGGTCAGTAATTGGATGGGAATCAGCTTGGGTAATCCATGTATGCTACCTTGAGTTCCATCACAGAAGACAGGTGGGGTAGAAATGTAATAAATAAAAATGTATTAATTATATTTATATCCTGTCTTTTTTCCTGCAAGGAACCCAAGATGGCTTACATAATCCTCCTCTCCAGTTTTATCCTCACAACAACCCAGTGAGGTAGGTTAGGCTAAGAGTCAGTGACTGGCCCAAAGTCACCCAGTGAGCTTCATGGCGGAGTGGGGACTAGAACCTATGTCTCCTGAGTCCCACTCCAACACTCTAACCACTACTCCACACTGGCTCATCAGATGTAGATGTGATCCTGCACATTTTTGAAAAATCAGGAATGCACTTCTGGCTCCTATGTTTCCCTGCTCTCTTGCATACCAATTCCTGGTGTGGTGTGACATCTCTGAATTGGACAGACTATGGCTAATGATACTAGGGTTGTCTCCAAGCCATAGTTTACAAGCCTGATTCAAAGAATGGTTTGGAGGCAGCCCTGCTTAACTTGAACAATATTTTTGTTGGAGGATATGGGAAGGAGTCAGTGCTATACTGTTAGGACAAAGGAGAGTTTTCCCCCTTATGCGCGCAGCCTGGGTATTGAAACTGTCACCAAGTGGGTTGCTAAACCCTTGTCTCTTAAGGCTATTTAAAGGAATGGATTGCCCATACAAGGTTTAAAACTAATAAAGACATTTATTAGTTTTACTTACAGTTCATTCATTCACATATGCAGGATTTTAGTTTATTTATTTATTATATTTATACCCCACCTTTTTTCCTGCAAGGAACTCAAGGCGGCTTACATAATCCTCCTCCTCCTCTCCATTTTATCCTCACAACAACCCTGTGAGGTAGGTTAGGCTGAGAGTCAGTGACTGGCCCAAAGTCACCCAGTGAGTGACTTTGCATATAGGTATATATGCATATATATATATATATATATATATATATATGCATATAGGTAGATGCTTTGTTGGAGATCGCTGGCTGGAAGTCAGCTCAGACTGTACATCCATCCATCTTGGTTGGAAAAAGAGAGCAAGTGAGTACTGGCCAGAGCGGCTGGAAGTAGGGAGGAGGGGTTACAAAGACATGCACCCTGGGAATCTTCAATTAACCCTTTCCTCCCACTCCAATTGGGGGTTATATTACCTTGTTGATTTAAGCAGGCAACATTACAATTTCCAACAAGTTTGCCCAGTTTGGAAGTCGTGGCAAATGATGGTTAGGCCAGCCACGAAGCAGAGGTGAGAATCAGCGTGCAAGAGGGGAGGCCATGCTTCCAGTTATGTTTCAGATTATTGCTGATGTGACAACTGAACTGAGACAATGGGGTTGTATCCAGTGGTGGGCATCTGCCAACAGAACAGAGATCACTGGTGGAATTAATTTCTCCTTCCCCCCCAAACACCCCTGTGTGCCCCCCAAATCTTCTCCTGAGGGTGGGGGGGACCATCTAGAGCAAATCTAGGGGCAGGTAGGGGGCTACAGGGAGAGGAGAGCATGGGGAAGTCCCATTTGTGCGAGGGGACGTTTGCTCGCATAATGTTTGATGTAACCCAATCTTTCATTTCAAACATACACAAGCTAGCTGTCCTACAGAACCATTTTTATACCAACAAGCCATTATAAACAAAGACTGCACCACTTCTGATTGTTTTCTAATGCTCATTCCTTTCCCCCTCCCCTTAAATATTTCTGGATCTTCCACTAAAAGGCATATTGTTGGAGACAAGTAGAGAATCACCCCAGAACATGAGGGGAAAGCATTTTTTGAGATACTTGCCATTTCCCTTCCCTCAATAATGAACAGTGTTTCAAGAGTACTGTTATGCTTTTAGTCTGTAGCACTTTGTTCTTTGGCTACCTGACAATGTGCTAGGTCTAGGAGCACACTGTTTGTTTTATTAACAAGAAACCCTATGATTTACTTCAAAGAGGGGGAACCAAGTGAGGCTTTTAGAAATATACACTAACAGTACAATTTCCAGAGGGGTAGCCATGTTAGTTATAGTAATTGATACTATATTGTTACCAGCAGTACAGTTACAGGTGTACAATATAAAGCAGAACTCAGCAAATGGGGCAACAGGCTATTCATCTCCACTGCTACAAACACATGCACTCTCCTACCGTAAAGCATCTCCCCAATAATACCTCCTTCCCACCCCATTAACCACTGAAGGTTTTTCTCACAACGCTCGATAACGAATCTCAAGACAGAATAAGAATAAATGAAAATGTGCATAGTTGTGTATAAATTAGCAAGCACAAAATGTCTTGCAGACTAGCACAATCTGAACTTTTTCTAGAAAGGAACATAGAGCACCTTTTGTCCACATTCATTTCTTCCCATTCATTTGTTTTCTGATCTTTTCAGTTTATTCCCAGCATACCTCTTGCTCCCTTGTACAACTCCCAAGTTTCTGCTTCATTTTCAGATTCCATAATCAGGCTTCCCATCCATACGTCATCATTTGCATCATAGTCCGTTTGACTGCTTTCCTTTTCAAATAAAGGGCCATTGTGTTCCTGAATACTTGGGTACAATCCCCCAAAGCACTCAGTCCTCTCATGATGCTTCTGCTGATTTCGTTCAGTTTAAGTCAGAGATATTAATTAGATTCATGAATGTGCCCAAACTATTTTTCATTACCTTTTAAAAGACAATGGAACTTAAGTTAATCATGGACTGAGTGAGTCTACTCTATGTATGACTAAATCTAAATCAACACCTATGATGTTGTAGGCAAACATTTCTTCTTTGGTTAAATATGTTTGGATTATGGGTGTGAAACAAGGAATGACAGAGAATGGTCATTGTAACACATTGGGTCTGTTTGAATGGCCATAGTAATTCAAGCTGAAATCCTATACACTTACCTGGAAGTAAGTTGTGGAGAGAAAGCCTGACAGAATGTACACTCTGACCCACATTCCATCTGCATAATCCCCACCTGCGGCAGCCCAGCCCAGTCCAAGACACATTTACACACTGATGGTCTTCCCCAAGCACCCTCAATGGTTTGCAAAACACCCTCAATAGCCCTTCAGAGCATCCTTGATAGGCCATGGGCAAAGTGGTGCCCACATCCCCCCCCCACACACACACACACCCTGCTACCTGGCCAGACCGGTTTGTCCTGTCAGCGAAGGGAAGGGAAGGGGGGGGCGGTAAAAGCAGCAACCTAGACTTCTGCCGGTTGTTAGAAGCAAGGAGCCAGGGAGCACGGAGCAGGTCATCGGCTCAGGCCAGCCCGGACATTCAACCCCCAAGTGGAGCACCTGGGTACAGTACTGTGAGTTCATTCAGTTTCTAGTTTTCAGACTAGGGTAGATTCTTTGGCGTTAGCTTAGAATAGCATAGAATCTCTGTTGTTAATTTGTAGCTCTGACTGTGTGTAACAACAAACTTCCTCTTGTCAATTTCACCTCCCTTATCTCCCTTTCCAATTTACTGTTGTTTATTATTCAATAAACTCTCTTTCCCTGGAGAGTAGTTTCACTTTGACTTGGTGCTAAATTCCAGTGTTTACGACCCGGTTTGACCTGGGGATTGCAAGCTGTGAGTTCTGAGCTGTCAGTGAAGCTGCGGAACTCGTGCTTTTCAGGAAAGGACCAGCGACAGTCCTTCGCATAAGTCTCATTGAATTCAATTAGGCTTACTTTTGAGTAGATGTATGAAGGATTGCACTGTCACTGAATTTCCAAGTGGCCATTAAAATGGGTTAATAAAACCAGAGTGATTGGCTGTTTACACAGTGTTTTTTAGGGACTGTTCCCTAACGGCCAAACAAAAAAGTACTGCCTTCTTCCAAAAGGCCATTGAAATATTCCCCCCATTACTTTCATCCTCATTTGATTTTTATATAGATTCAGACGGAAGTGAGCATTGGGTAGGGTGGACTTAGCTGATGCATTTCAATAGCTATTTAGAAGGGGCAATTTCATTCTGTTATTCCAAGAGTGGGCAACCTGTGGCCCTCCAGATGTTTGGGCCTACACCTCCCATGATCCTTCACCATTGGCTATGCTGGCTAAGGCTGATGGAAGTTATAGGGCAGTGATGGCGAACCTATGGCACGCGTGCCAGCCTGCCACAGGTGGCACGTGTGGACCACTCTGCTGACACGCGAGCCATAGGTCACCAGGAGAGTCACCATGCTGCGGGTCCGGGCTCAGGCCGTGACGCGGTGGGTGGGTGGGCCGGGCTGACGGGCCTACCTGCTATCTCCTTGCCGCCCGCGCTGGACCCGCCGACGCCCGTCGCGTCATGTCCGGCGCACTGGATCCCCGCACTCTGTTTTTGGCGGCGGGGGGGGAACCAGGGCAACAGGGCTTAAACAGCCCTGTTGCCCTGGTTTCCCCACCACCACCAAAAACAGAACGCGGGGATCCAGCGTGCAGGACATGACGCGACGGGCAGCGACGGCGGGTCCAGAGGCGGCGGCGGCGGCGGCTTGAGCGGCGCGGAGAATGCTCCGCGCCGCTCAGAAGAGCGATGGGCGGCGGCGGCAGTTCGGGTTCCGCTTCGGGACGCCGACAGAGGCCGGGCTGGAGCCGGTGGCGCTGGGCGAGCCCGAGCTAATCCGCCGCGTGAGCTGGAGCTTCGTCGCGATCGTGCCCACCGGTGAGCGAGCCCGCCCAGCCATCCCCGTCCCGGCGGGCTTCATTCGGGCCTTTCGCCCAGCGAGGCGGCGGCCGGTCGTCAGCCCTGGGAGACACCGGCCTCTCTTTGAGCTGCCAGCCGTGACTACAGTGGCAGCGTTTGGTGCCTGAACGGGTGCTTACTTCTCAGCTATAGCTCAGGCTGGTTTCCCGCAGTTTGCCCCGCCGAAGGCCGCGTTTGGGACTGGGGGCTCTCCCACCCGCTCACCCGCCCCTGCTCTCCTCTCCCTCCACAGGCTGTTTGTATCATTGAAAGCCCTGTTTCAATGAAAAAAAATGTTTGTATCATTGAAAGCCCTGTTTATTTATTTTATTTATTCTATTTATACCCCGCCTTTTTTCCTGCAAGGAACCCAAGGCGGCTTACATAATCCTCCTCCTCCTCTCCATTTTACCCTCACAACAACCCTGTGAGGTAGGTTAGGCTGTGAGGTAGGTTAGGTTAGGTAGGTTAGGCTGAGAGTCAGTGACTGACCCGAAGTTATTGTGTTTTTCTTTTAAGACAAAAGATGTTAATTAGTTCAGACAACTGTATGAGTTGTTTTTACTAAACTAAAACCCCAGTATTCAGGTTTAATTGCAGTGTTGGCACTTTGAAATAAATACGGTAAGTTGGTTTTGTGTTGCAGTTTGGGCACCCAGGCTCAAAAAGGTTTGCCATCACTGTTATAGGGTAAAACATCTAGAAGGCCACAAGTTGCCCACCCCTGTACTAGTCTGTTTAGACATTAGAGATAGTTCCTTTAAAAAACAACAACAACTGTGTATGCAAGGAATCACCCTTGCTTTAACTTGTTCAAGTGGCCATTTAGACATTTAGTGTATTCCTATGGGCATTGGAAAGAAAGAATGCATTCCAATGGCACTCTCGGCAGATTGAACAGGCATGCACATAGGTTGCTGGCCACAGTCGTTCCCATCTTGGTGAGATGCACTGCATTTCTTTTAAAATTATAGTAATTATTTCCAAATTTGTATTAGCAGATGCACATTTTATGTAAATCCTGACTTCTTTTTTGCTGATGTGTTTCCTCTTTTTTGGTGATGCGTAAGTGGCCAGCCTACTAGTGCAGCATGGCTGTGGCCAACGAGATGCTTCCCAAATGCCAGACAAGTAGAGCAGGAAGGCAATAGACCTCTCCTGCTGTTACTCCCCAGCAGCTGCTATTCAATGACACACTGCCTCTGAACACAGAAGTCCCTTACAGCCAGGGCTAATGGCCACTGACAAGTGGGACCTACAACAAAATGTTGCAGTGTGGAGTGCTTCTGTTCAGTGTTCTAGTCAGCTATGCCCTCCTCCACGATATTGAATTCCATTCCCTCCTCCAACCTGGTTTCCCAAGTTTTTTCCCCAACAGTCCATATTCTGGGACCACAGAGCACATACAATCCTCCCTGGGCTGTTTGGGAGGTGGGGTTCTTTCTCTAAAGGTTTTTTGTATTTCTTTCTTCTCACCTTAGGGTCCCTCCAAGCCTGCAGATACCTCCTTCTTGTGCGTGGATACTGCCATTTTGGCTACATAAGAATCTACACTCACCTCTGAACTTCAGAAATAGAGGAAATGATAGACCATGCTCCATGATTTTGCCATGGCTCTGCCTGTTCTGGCAACCCCCACTCCTTTGATTCTGCCTGGAGTGGGGGGGGGGCAATATTTTTTTAAATCAGAAGTTGACACTCAGTTCCCCCCTGTAGTAATTACCCTGCAAATCCTATTGCTACTTACATTCCATATATTTCTGTGTGTGTGTGTGTGTGTGTGTGTGTGTGTGTACGTACGTACATGCATGTGCGTGTGCTTACTCTTTAAACAAACCCCAGGAAGCACATATTGCCATGTTTCTTCAGTTTACAAGAAAGTAAGGGGTGGGCAGTTCTAAATGCTGCAGAGCCTGTCATGCATTCAGCATCTGGAATCCCTGTATTAGCAATCTCGGTAACAAGATAGCAAACAAGCCCAAAGACAGGCCAGTGGGTCATGATGGGAACAGCTGCACTGAGGAGTTGTATAGCATGCCTTCACCATCATCTCATTTTGGCATGACGTAGGAAGGCATTATGATTACCCTGCCCAAGTCCAGGAGAAGGTAGGCAGTAGGCACCAAAGGCATGCCTTCATCAAAGTATGTAGTTGCATGTAATTTCCTCTGCCTTTTTAGTTTTATTCAACTCTCTAGAAACCTTTATTCCCAGACTATCTGCAGCTAAGGAGAAGATAAAGTTTACCATGCAAGAAATGCTAGAAGGTGCTGCTCACAATGCCCTGAAGGGGGTATTCTAATGCAGGGCAGCTGCCATTCCGTTAGCCAGTAACCACAACTGTATTCCACATCACAAGCATAATTGCAATAGATGCATTACTTGAGTACTAAAGATGAAACTGTGAGTGCTCAGAAAATCTGATTCCCTACTGTGGAAGCACAGCCTTGAGGGAAGGCATGTATGCGGTATGCTATTAATAAGGAAACAGCTGCAGATTTATTGCACAAAACATGTCTGGAAAGGCCCTAAGAATAACATTTGAGCAAGGAGTTTTCTTCTTGGTATGGGGAAAAGGAAGTACCGTATTGACTTCTGAGTAAGCTTCCCTGCTTCTGAAATCCCCAAACCCCCTCCTCTTTCTTTTCTCTCTGTTTCTGTTTAAACTTGCAGTGAAAGCAAAAGAAACCTGAGCCACTGGAATGGAAGAGAATTATAGTGACTTTGGCTTAAACAGCTTAATTTGCTAATATCCTTCCTTTCCAAATACTGCCATGGCACCTCAGAATTCTTTCTTATAATGGTGCTACGGGCAGACTGGATATCCCCTTTCAAAAACAAAGGGCCTGAAAGTATTATTGGTTTATCTTCTCTTGCCTTATGTGCATGATAATTTGCATATGCTATGCTATACGAATAGATGCAAATTTAGAACTAATTATTATAATTTAAATAGAAATGCAGTACATCTCACCATAATGTGGAAGACTGTGACAAGGTGACTGGTGTGCCTGCCTGTTCTATCTGCTGTCCAGATGCTAACTGGCGATGGGCAACAGTTCTTAGGGTTCTTTATTAACTGGAATTGACTAGGACAGCCCTTCCAATGAGAATGGTCCTCTGTAAAAGAGGACAAATGGCCACCCTATGAGCTGAATAGGACTTACGGTATTCCATAGCAGGTAAGTTTAGGATTGCAGTCTTAGAAAGTAAGCAACCCCATTTCACATTACGGTAGTTTGCTTGCCAGAGGCGGTGTTAGGAGGCGGCCCAGCCCCAATCTTTCATTTGGAGCCCTGAATCTATGGGAGGCCACCTGCCCCACCGCCTTGCTGTCCATGGCACTTGCTGAAATAAAGTACAGGGGCCCTGATGATCTCTGTGGCATCTGATCCCCCTGGGTTAGCTGGCTTTTTGCCCACATGCGCTTCACCTCCTGCTGGCCCCCTCCCAAATCTTTCTGCTGAGTGTTGTTTTTCTCTTAAATCAAATGCCCTCCTCGTCCCTGTCCGTACATCCTTTTTTACAAATAGGGGTGTCCTTGGGAGACAGTGTCCTTTAAAGACTCACACAGAGAGAGACTTTAGAGCATATGTAAATTAGCACATGCAAATTTGTGCAAATTTTTTGTCCTGTGGGCCTGAGCCCCAGATCTTTTTCGGTACCTAACGCCACCCCTGTTGCTTGCTATATTCAACTTTACAGCCAAATGTCACAGGAGCAGTTTCTCTAATCATTGAAATGGAATTGCACTGTTGATTTTATTTCTTGCATTTGAGTCCCATCTTCCACAAAGACGCCAGAGAAGCCACTGCTTCTCCTCCCAATCCTGTGTGGGGACATTAGACAGAGATGAAGCATCTTGCCCAAGTGAGCTCCCACCGAGCTTCAACACTTGAGCAGGGATTTGAACTTTGCTTCTTCACGTCCAAACCCAACATTAACTCGCCACCACTACACTGCACTGGCTTAGGCTACAGGCCTATGTACACTTTCTTGGGAACAAGTTCTATTGAACTCAGTAGGATTTACTTCCAGGTGAGCTGTACACTGATAAATTAATTCAGAATAGTAGCCGTCTCAGTTAACTTTAAAATTGCACACACAATCTCCCTAAGGGTTTTGTATGAGAAATATTTTAGAGAGTTAATGGATTTCTGCCCCCAGCTGAGCTACAGCAAAACACAGTAGAACATGTGTATCTTGGTCTTGGAGAGTATATTAACAAGTGAGGTGACAGGCCACCCTGTTGTGTTTTATACTGTGTGGGGAAATATTTTGTTGCTGAAAGTGTTCTTTTTTTAATTGACAGGACTCTGCAAGTTCTGTTTTTCCATTAGCTCAGAGGCTGCTACTAGTAATAGAGAGATAACACATCCATTCTGATTTTAAAGGGTGTCCGTGAAACATGATCTGCCTTTTAAATAAAACTGATCAGAAATTCACAGTATTTGTATGTTATGTCTTCCCCCTCCTTTCATGCATTTTATTAAGTCATATGAGCCAACTATAGAGTGGAAATCCTTGCATTAACATTTTCCTACTTCATGTCTTTTTTTTTTTTCCAGTTATACACTATAAAGAATAACAACATAAAGAATAACTGAAGAGAGATTTTGGAAAGGTTTCTATTCTGAAAAGTGGAGTTGCACTGCGAACTTTGTTACTATCAATCAAGTGGCTATCTCCACATGGCAAACTACTATGTGCAAGCACACCACACACGTTGCCATTGGAGTTCATTTTATTTGAGATCTGTAGTAGCCAGGAGAAAAATTGCACCTGAAAAAGCTCACCATATGGAGAAGAGCTATTTATCCTTAGGGCAGCCCTGAAACCAAATTCATACAGTGCTGCTTATGCTGAAAGTTCATCCTGCTTTTGGAAACATTATTTTGTTTGGCCTTGCTTCCATCCCACTGCATTTTTAGTATACAGTTAAATCATTCTATTCTAAAAATACAGCATAAATAAAGATAACAGAACATATAAATCCATTAAAGTATGTTGATCTTTATTAAAGATACATTTTGTACCTGTTTCTGTAATTTGTCAGCTGAATTGGCACAGCACATTGATGTACTCTGCTTAGCAGAACAGATAAGGGAGTCTCCATCCTGCTCATAATGATCATTTGCTTATTAACATTCTCTGCTTGCCAAGGCCCAGTGCACATGAAACAGTCATCACATGGAGGCTGCTGTGGCGGACAGCTTGATGGAGACTTTGTTCCAGTGTGTGGCTGTGAAAAAGGCAAATTCCACATTGGGGATAATTACTAAAGGAATTGAAAATAAGACTGCCATTATCACAATGCCTTTATAATACGTCTCTATAGTCATATACGTTCTAGTCCCCACTCGGCAAGGAAGCTCGCTGGGTGACTTTGGCCAGTCACTGACTCTCGGCCTAACCTACCTCGCAGGGTTGTTGTGAGGATAAAATGGAGAGGAGGAGGACTATGTAAACCACCTTGGGTTCCTTGCAAGAGGAAAAAAGGTGGGATATAAATGTAATAATAATTAATAAATAGTGATGGCACTTGGAATACTGTGCACAGTTCATCACACAACAAAAAGGATATTGCAGAGCTGGAAAAGGTGTAGAGGGCAACCAAAGTGATCAAGGGGCTGGAGCAACTCAACTATGAGAAAAGGTTACAGTGTTTGGTGCTTTTTCACTTAGAAAAAGGGTGAGTAACAGGATAGTGGTGTATAAAATTATGCATGATGTGGAGAAAGTGGATAGTACCTGAACCCAGGCTCATCCCCTGAAGCTGAATGGTGGGAGATTCAGGACAGATAAAAATAAGTGTACTTCTTCACACAGTGCATTGTTAAACTATGGAATTTGCAACTACATAGTGATGGCCATCAACTTGGATGGCTTTAAAAGGGGACTAGATGAATTCATGGGGGATCAGGCTATCAATGGCTACTAGTCCTGGCTACATATTCATGTCCTACTTGTGGGTTTTCCATATGCATCTGGTTGGCCAATGTGGGAACAGAATTCTGGACTGGATAAGCCGTTGATCTGACTCCACCTAGACTGGCCATTGGATCCTTCAGGGCAGGAAGTATGAAGGGCTATCTGAGCCTTTCTTGGGCCACAAGGTCTTCCTGAGCCCTGGCATGGTCTTACCTCCTTGGTTATTTTTTGGATTGGACTTCTGGCTTGCTCCTTGAACCTGTCTCCTGGTTTGTGCCTTGATTCTGACTTGCCTCCTATTAGCCCCTTGGTCCTGACTTGTTCTTTGGTCCTGACCGTTGCCAGCCACCTACCGTTCAGGGAACTTCTTGCTCACCTTAGACTGCTGCCCACGGCCCAGCCCTGCCAAATGCCTCTGTTTGAGGTAGGAAGGTGGGATACAAATGTTTCTAATAAATAAGCTACGGTATGTGCCACTGTAGCTGAATTAGGGGAGTAGGACTGGTTTATCTGGTTAAATAGTTAAGACAGTGAGCCCTTTGGAGATAGCTTTTTATTGTACACTTGCTGTCATTTACCCTGATATCATGTGATGGGCCAGGTTGATAAATATAAAATAAGTTTAATTCCAATACCACAAGAGTTTACCTACTCTAATAAGCACAGGGGAGGTGCCTTGACCACAACTTTTTTTCTGAACAAGAGGGGTAGGTGGGTGGGTGGGTGTTTAGTACTTACTGACCTAAATGCATGTGATTTCTTTGTCCTTCAGCTTTCTCCGGGGAATTCCCTGGAGCCATTGGGCTGATTGATCTGGGTGTTCTGTGACTTGTGTTTGCAAACACCCCCGTAATTGCTTTCACAATGTGGAAGCAATTAATTGTCCCTTTTCCTTTTATACCAAATGCAGTTGTGCTGGCATAACATCTGGTACTTTGTAGCAAGGACGTGGTTTATCTTTTAAGTAACAAACTTTTGCTCACAGCTGTATAGACTTCACTAACCCATTTTTTAAAAGGATTTTTACCTAGTTGGTGAAGGGTTAGATTAAAACCACATCATGCTGAATCATGGCCAAAGTACTGGCTGAAATAAATTCTGGACTCTGTCTCCAGGGCCAGCATCAAGGGCAGGCATGGTTGGGCACTTTCCAAGGGCCCACACCCCATCAGGGGCCCACTTACAAGAGCCCCATGGAGTTGCTCTGCCTCTTGGCCATTACAGCCTGCTTGTTCCCCTCCCTCTTGCTCTGGCCCAGACAACAGTGGTAGTGGGAAAGAGAAGCAGTAGATGCCACTGCCTACTAGCTCACTGGCTCTTAGCCTGTCAAACAAGCAAGTAGTAGCAATGATGAGAAAGAGCATGAGGAGCAATAAGCTGGTGACGATGGAGGTGAGAAGCTAGACTCACGGAGGGAGGGAGGGAGCCCATTGAGCCTATTGCCTAAGGGCCCTGGAGCTGGCACTCTCCATCTCATACAGGTCTAGAACTTCTCTAGCGTAGGAAAGCGGATGCTAAGTTATGTTGGAGTACAGTTAAGCCTTTAAAAGTCAAATGTGTCCTTGTGGGAGAGTGTTTCTTTAAGTCAGTGATTCTCAGTATGTGAAGGTGGGCCACTTTAAGGATGTGCAGAGAGTTGCCAAGGGATACTTGGGTTTTGGTTGCCAGCCAGATGGGCGATTAATAAATGTAAATAAATAAATAAATAAATAAATAAAATGTGTCCAGATTGGCTCAAGGTGGCAATCTTTGCCTTAATTGCACTTGTGAAGGATACATAGGCCAACCATGATTTCCTTCCTCCCCTGGCACTTTCAAGCATCTAGTGTTTTTTTCATAGATAGTTGGAAGGAGCCTACAAGGCTATCGAGTCCAACCCCCTGCTCAGTGCAGGAAACTAGAGGAGGGGTCTCCTATCCAAGTAATAACCAGGCCTGACCCTGCTTAGCTTTCCACACTCAGACAAGCTGAGCCAGCATAAGCCATAGGCTGCATGCAATCCTGTTCCCTCTCAGTCTTTGCATGTGTGTGTGCCTGTGATTGGGACAAGAGGGGAATCATTGGCAGCTGAGCCTGTCAGCTTAAAATTTGGGGATGCTTGGGCAGCCATTTGATCTGGACAATCCCCAAAGTTTGAGAAGCTTTCCCTGAGCTGGCAACACGATATGGGGGGTGGGGAGATACTTTATTAGGGCTTGTCCTTGGGGTGGTTTTAAAAAGGGAGAGGCTGTAGAAACATTTGTAGTCCCATTCCCCATGAAGCAATGGTGTCAGTTTAGCACAACAGCCTCACATCTGGCAATGTTGAATGAGGCTGATGGATTACTAGAGACAGAACTTGTCAACGTTTATCCTTAGCATCTTTACTCAGAAGTCAGTTCCACTAAGTTCAATTGGGACATATTCCAGAAAAAGTGTGCTTAGGATTGGAGGCTTAAAGAAATGCTATCATTTGACTTTGCCCAAGTAATGTTCCTTTCACTACATCGGGGCTTTCATACGAGAGCATATCGGTTCTCACTTACACAGGGAGAGATTTCTGGTTATATGGTTATGGTTGTATAACTGTACTAAAGTCCGTTAAGCTGATTGCTCAAGCCAATAATAACCTTGGTGGATGACTAGTTGGCTCTATGCTCTATAAATCCTGCCTTGTAAACATTCCTAGACTCTTACATCCTTTGCCCTCATAAGCATATCAAGCAGGTAATTCCTCTCATACAAAATGTAAGAACCTGCTTCTGGGACAAGATGGCTTGCAGGAGATCTTAGCTTGTGATTTAAACATTGGCTTTGGGCAGCTGCATGAAGCAAATCACTGCTGCTGATGTCATTTCTCTTCTTACATTGTTCTGATCAAACAATGATTTAATTCAATATAATCTAACGGGAAGGGAAGTGGTTTGCTCTTTTTGTGCCTGAATAATAGATCTACTTTATAAATAAATAAATAAACTGCTCTTTCTTCATAGCTCCTTATTTCTCCAGGTCATTGACCTTTTAAAACACATCTGGACTGGCCAGAAGGAGCCATTTCTCATTCCCTACGTACGGTGAACAGATGTGCAGCGGGTTAGAAGGACAATTTATATGGACTGAATGTTTCATTGTGATGATGGGGAGATAGTAAATTAAAGGGTTTAGAAAGGGTGGCGGAGACAGCAGCATTCAGGAAATTCAGAACAGGTCAATACATCTTTGGAATGATCTCCCTGTAGGAAAAGCTTAGTAAATACTGCCCTCTTGCTCCAGAAATAGTATTACATCTAGTCAGTCAGGCGGTCACTCCAAGTAAGATTGTCTTCCAGGATTTAAAAAAAATTTTTTTTTTTTACAAAAAGGAGATTTTAAAAGGAGGAAAATGCTAAAGAAAATTGTGTAGACTCTACATCTAGTATGATAACAGCAACACACATTGCTCACCCTGCATAACGGATATAAGAAACTATTGCTGTTCTGTGTATGACATATTTATACAGTGTTCGACTCGCTCTAACCACTGAACGCCTGCCTCTGGAAGAGGTATGAGATGCAGCTATCCCCACATGTAGCTCCCAGGAGTGAGAGGTAGTGTGATAGAGCCAGTGCAGTGTAGTGGTTAGAGTTTTGGACTGGGACTCAGGAGACTTGGGTTCTAGCCCCGACTCTGCCATGAAACTCACTGGGTGACTTTGGGCCAGTCACTGCCTCTCAGGCTAACCTACCTCATAGGGTTGTTGTGAGGATAAAATGGAGAGGAGGAGGAGGAGGAGGACCATGCAAGCTGCCTTGGGTTCCTTGCAAAAGGTAAAAAGGTGGGGTATAAATGTAATAATAAAATAAATAGCACAAAATAAATATTTAAACAAATCTAGTTTAGAATTGCTAGCCCTTACAGACTTAGACAACAACAAATATTTCTAAACCATATTTATTCTTCCATTTCAGAAATTTGTGCCCAGGAAGCAATACAAAAAATGAACCTTTGGGATTCAAGGGGGTGGTGGTGGTACAGTGGACATACGGTAGGATCCAATGTGAATCGTATGTACAGCAAACCCATTGAAATGAATGAGACTTAAATCCCATTCATTTCAATGGGTCTACTCTATGTAAGACTAACATTAGATACTACCCATGGACCTGACACTGTAGGGGGGGGGGTTAACCCAGGAAGGAGTGGGGGTAGAATTGGGTTTTCTTTCAGGTCATGTAGCATGGCAGGCTAGAGAAGATAAGTGGGGGTGGGGGAGAAACCATGCAGGAGCAATTAGACAAGGAAGAAGCAATGGTGCAGATTGGTAATTTTAGACACTGGACTTAATGGTGAAATTGCAGGGTGGCAGGTGGCTTTAGATGGCTATGGTGCAGTCCTATGCAAGTTTAGACAGAAAAAAAGGTCTATAACTCCCAGCATGCCCCAGCCAGCTGGCTGGGGCATGCTGGGAGTTGTAGGCCTTTTGTCCCTGCACCTTATGTGTGTTAGTTATGGCCATGTGAATTCAGTTGTGAAGAACACAAATAATGTTTCTCTTCGACCCCAACTCATGTTTCTCTTCGACTCCCCAACTCATGCTTCTCTTTGACCCCTACCACTATCCCATGCTTACAGGTGCATTTACATTCCTGGTATGTTAGAGCAATAAACAAAATACACTTTGCCAACCAAGATTTAAAAAATGAAGTACTCTTGAGCATGTGCAGTTTCACATTTTAAACTCAAATTATAGCACCATCATGACGACAGGAATAAAATGGAGTCTGCTCTGCTGCTTTGATGTCCTCATCATGTGATGCTCTTGGTAGTCTTGGGAGCAGTGCAGGGGGGCTGGGCTGGGCTGGGCTGCAGGACCATGGACATTGGCCCCAAGGTGCAGCCCTAGCTGTACCACTGTCCTTGGGTTGACAGATAATGATTTAGGTGGCTTATCATAAACAAGGTAAGGGGATAGCCCCCCAAGGTCTTCTGTCACACTGTACCACTGGGAAGGAGGGTAGCAACAAGGAGAGATCATGAGAACTGAGATCCACCAGCACTATTGCTCAGGCAAGATCTGGTGGAAGAAGTTCTGGAAGTGTTTATAGGCCAACATCCTTTACCTGGGAGTGAGTCTCCTGGAGACAAAGAGACTTGCTTCTGAGTAAACATGCATAGGATTGTGTTATAAAAGTCAGTTGAAGCCAATGAGCAGAGAAAGGGATGATTGGGGCTCGATAAAGTGTTGCTGAGGACAGTAAAGAAAACCACTCTGCCATACAGTTACATGCACACTGTAGTAAGTTAACAGCAGATAAATGATCAACTGTATTCGTTCTGTATCTGTATTATTCGTTAAAAGGGGGAGTACAAAGCCCAATTTAGGAATCAGTGGGAAGATGACAAAAATGACAACACCTTAAACTTTTTGGATTCATCTATACACTTGAACTGGTTTTAAAACCTGGGTAATGACTTCCTCAAGGAACCCTAGGAATGGTTATTTATTTATTTATTTTGAGGGTGCTGCAAATTCTCAAATGAATTCATTCAGAGAATTACAGATCCCAAGATCCTTTGGGAGGGGGTGACTGGAATGATTTACATCTAGATTCTAGAGTATGGGCCTGCTCTTAAGTAAAGATATTGGTTCTGTGCTTGGACAGGAATAAGGGGATTGTCCAGCTTGACAGACAGATGCTAGCTAAGGCAGTGTTCTCCAACCTTGGGTCCCCAGATGTTTTTGGCCTACAACTCCCAGCATGCCCCAGCCAGCATAGCTGGCTGGGGCATGCTGGGAGTTGTAGGCCAGAAACATCTGGGGACCCAAGGTTGGAGAACACTGATCTAAGGGACAAGATCTGGGTGAGTTCAGGCTTGGCCATAGGAGCCCAACACTCAATAATTACACCGCTGCTCTGTCTGGCTCATGTACACAGGTACTTCAGAGGTCCAGGGCCCATCTTCGTTCCAGGAACTAGAAGAAGAGATAGCCAGGGCAGAGACGTAACAAAAATATAAATTACATAAGGCGAGGGACAAACTGTGCTGAATTCCAGCATGTCTTCAAAGCATTAACAGTACGTCTTACAGGGGTCTCATAATTGTGCCCCCACAGAGGAAACCATTAGGGTCAAAAATTGACTCCCCACAGGAATTGTGTTTATTTTTTCACCACACTGACTGTCTCCTGTGAAAATATCCCTCTGCTCATCTCCAAGATATGCTGATATATCAGCCAAGTAATCCCCTGCCCAAGAGACTCTGGTCACATCTGCCTGAACTGCAAGACAGCATTCTGAACAAACACTACATGGAAATTATTTTTCTCAAGCCTATATCACATGTTATTGGGTAGCCATATAGAATTACAGAGAAATCCTATACAGGTCCACTGAGAAGCATATTTCACTGAGTTCAATGGGACTTACTCCCAGGCAAATGTGCATAGGATTGCCACCTTAATTGGTTATTTAGATAAACAACAACAACAAAAATCCTACACATTACACAGACTGAGGTGGAAGAATTGTGGATTGTACCATGTCGTAGCCTGCAGAAGTGTGTGTGGATTCTATAAAATAAAATTTTAAATAAAATAAATATTTTGGATGCTCCTCAGCATAAGACACTCTTCATATGGTAAACTAGCACATTGGGGAGAGCTCTGTGTTAACACCCCTTTTAACATATGACATGCCAAAGTCCAGTCCACCGTTCTTACCATTTCTTTTTGCATGATATGCAGAATGGCTTTATTTATTTATTTGTGTATTTATTCTATTCATATTCCACCCTATAGCAAAAGTTCTCAGGGTGGCTCACACAATAAAACAGGTTTAAAACTGCTTAAAAACAACAAGAAATACAATAAAGATGTGAAAGGGCTCACAGCAATACAAATCTAATATTTAAAATGCCTGGGAGAAGAGAAATGTCATCGCCTGGCACCAAAAAGATAACCGTGTGGGTGCCAGGCAAGCCTACTTGGGGAGAGCAGCTCACAAATGGGGTGCCACAACTGAGAATGCCTTCTCTCTTGTAGCCACCCATCTAACTTCATTTGGTGGGAGTACCTGGCCTCCAAAGATGTCCTAAAGGTTTTATTCTTGTCTAATGTGGATTTCAACGGCAAAATAATGGGGTTCTGCCATCCCTCTTGGTACTGTAAAGTGTGTGGCAACAGGCATGACTCCAGAGGCTGCCATTCCTTTCCCACAATATGTCTTCTGTGTGCAACGGCAGCACTGCATTTTTACATTTCATTTTGTTTTTACTGATTTTCACTCCATAACACTGAAATGTGTACTTAACAACATGAATCATGGCAAGTTAGGCAGACCTGCCAGTGAGCAGTAAAACATTAACTAGACTGAGGGAACTAAGATTAAACAATCAATAAGAAGACATTTATATTATGAATCCAATGAAGCATTCAGGAAGGTAGTTGTCTCCGTAGCCAGGATACCTTCCTAGATGCAGATTTTAAGACTTGTGAATCACCCCACCAGTCACACACCCCTCTCCCCATGTTTTGAAAATGGACTGCTTAATCCAGTTTGGACTGGCTCTGAACGGAGCAGGTTGAACCACAGCAGAAACCAGGGGCAGCCCTAGCATGAGGCAGAGTGAGGGAGCTGCCTCAGGTGGCAGATGCTGAGGAGTGCAGAATGGATAGAGCTGTATGTGCCACATGACCTGCCCTGCGTCCTCAAAGCTACCTTGCTGCCCCCAGGACAGTGTCCTGTCACCCGTGTTGAAATGAGATTTAACTACCAGTGTTACTACAGATAATCTGGGCGTTAGATTCCCTCCAAGGAGAGAGGCTAAGCCCACCCTATTGCAAAAGGTTTGGGATCTTTGACTGGAGTAAAAACGCATGCAGTTGGGTGAAGTATGCGCTTTGCCCCTTACTAAACACTAAAGATAGACTTGACAAACTAACACTGAACTTGAGACACAATGTGTTTAGAAGGAAAGAAGAGCTGTTTATTTAAGAAGAAATATAGAGAAGGTACAGTGTCTTAGTTCCTGGTCTTACGATGTTTTACACCATAATTCAGGCAGCAAAATATAGTACCCACTGTATCTTCAACCACACTCTATAATTCTGAAGAAGACAGATCCCTGTGCTCTAGTAGCCTATAGACTGCAAGGAGGGTGGGGGAGGGACCGACCCCCCCCACACACACACACTGGCAAGGCAAGGAAAGAACCCATAGCTACCTGTCTTGTTGTTGGTCCCATGTTGAAAGGGGGTCCATGGCAGAGGGGAGCAAGAGATGCGCGCATTCCTGCACCACTGGCTTCTATGGGCTAAGTTTGAATTCTTATACCTTTTCCACTGGACCGGGAGGGGCAAGGGCTGTCCTTGTCTCCCTGATGTTCTTTAATCACTGCTCTTTTGTGTGCTAATGGTTGCCTTTGTGTGAGGTTGGGGCCCTTGATGGGTGTCATAGAAAAACCTTTTATGGGTTCTCCGACCTTGATGGGTTTAAGATTCTCATTGAATCCTTCTATTGGGGAAGGCCACCCTCTTGCAGGGCTTAAGGTTCTTTTCAGGAAAGTCTCTCCTGTACCTTTATGCCATGTGTATCTTAATCTAATCAGTGCAAGACTCTCATCTGCTGCCCATTCATGCTTCCTAGATCTCAATCACCCTCTATTCATGCCTTTGTTTGTGATCCTGTGGCCAGTCCCCTGGGGACTGTTCATTTCTGAGAAACCCTTGCTTACCCAAACTGCTTGGGCCTGCTGTGGTCTTCTTTGTGCTTGACATAACTATAACTAAATTGTTATTAATTATATCTACCCATAACATCAGTCTCGTGGCCTTTTGTACAGGGGTGGATGGGCAGGAGAGCGATGCTGTCTTGTCCATCGACACAGGTAGTAAAATGTTTGGGGCTAGCTCTGACAGAAGCCATGTGTGATATGGTATATATCTCAATGAATACCCCACAACAGCCTTCCCCAACCACACTCCAGAGGAGTTGGACTGCAACTCCTAGAATTCCTAGCCAGCATAGCTGGGTAGGGCATGCTGGGAGCTGTAGTCTAATGCTTCTGGAGGGCACTAGGTCAGGGAAGGCCACTTCACAATGTTTGGCTGAAAATGGTTTCGACGCGAGAAACCTGACGTGGATGCTAAAACTAAAAAGTGGAATCATTGGATTGGATTGATCTGTGCCAGCCCTCTTCAAACTGGTGCCCTCCAGATGTGTTGGACTACAGCTCCCAGTATGCCCCAATCAGGCTGGGGCATGCTGGGAGTTTTTAGTCCAATACATCTGGAGTGCACCACATTGGAGAAGGCTGATCTGCACTTTGAGCCGTGCTTTTCCCATAGATTCAGCTCCACGGAGCACTTGAATCGAGCTGCCTGATACCTGCAGAGAGCAGGTGTCCTAACCCACTCCCGGAAGTCCCGGCTGTTCTTTGTTTGCAGATCTCTCCTCAGCTCTCGGAGAAGCCCAGTCACTCTTCACCTCTTAATGTTAATGCCACGCTGTGAAGGCCCCAACTGCAAAAGCGGCAAGGCTTCCTTCACACTCCAGCTGGGCAAAGGTGGAGCTTCACTTGGCAAATATTGACAGACCTGAAAGCACCAAAAGAACCCCCCCCCCTCCAGGGGGGGAAAAATCACACTCACACACACACAAAAAACAACACCAAAAAAGCACCTTTCGGCAAAAAGGATAGGTCCTTGAGCTGATGGAAGATCATGGAAGTACCCAGGCTGGAGGGATGGGTCGGTGCCTCTGTTTACAGAGCGGATGTAGGAAGTGTATTTAAGCAGCTGTAATGACAATGGCAAGCTGATGAGCAGATGAGTCATGGGGCTGACTACTCTGTTGCCACACAGCAAATGGTTGCAAGTGCTTCAGTGTCCAGAACAAGCAGTG
Organism: Shinisaurus crocodilurus; assembly: GCA_021292165.1. Lineage (NCBI taxonomy): Eukaryota > Metazoa > Chordata > Lepidosauria > Squamata > Shinisauridae > Shinisaurus > Shinisaurus crocodilurus. Next base: position 72,388,593 of record CM037879.1, on the reverse strand, counting down.
TTAGTATCTCTTCTACCCGAGGACCATCGCTCGAGTAATTCAACAAAGGGAAGCCGACGGGGTCCCAAATAGAAGAGATGCATGTGCGGTTGCCCTGTCTCCTCCTTGTGCGCCCAGTTCTTTCTCTACCAAAGCGATGCATAAGGAAAGTATAAATCTGGTTAGAAATTGTCCTTGAAAAAAGGTCTGTAGATGGGAAATGCATTGAGCAGGGTTGGGGGGGTTGGGGGTGATGATGCAGGAAATGAATTAAAGATATGAATTCTCCTACTTCCCCATCCCCTTCACACACATACACAAAAGCAATTTCATTGCTGTTTAGCTCTCTTGACCGCATTTTTTGCACAAATGAAGCACCAATGAGGATTGTTCTGAAATAAGTTTCCCAAGGTGGAAATCTCTTTCTAGATCCTCTCGGGGCTGATTGAAATGTACATAAGTGGTGGAGGTTGGTGGCTCCAGTTTCAGTGGGGTAGTGTATCCACTCTGGGTACACCTTAAGGAGCAATCCATGGTGCTGAACCCTGTCCCCAAACTAGGTCAGCACCATGGGTAGCACCTTTCAAGTTCAGACTGAACCCCAAAGTGGATACAACACCCCACGAACATCAGAGCCACCAGCCTCTACTGCAGTGTTCTCCAACCTTGGGTCCCCAGATGTTTTTGGCCTACAACTCCCAGCTACGCTGGCTGGGGCATGCTGGGAGTTGTAGGCCAAAAACATCTGGGGACCCAAGGTTGGAGAACACTGCTCTGCAGTAGAACACTGCTCTACTGCATAATTGAGGTGATGTGATTTATTTATTTATATTTTATTTCTTATATTTATTAATCGCCCATCTGGCCGGTCACCCGGCCACCCTGATCCTCACTTCGGGACAAAGTGATCCTCACTTCGGGACAATATCAGTTTAGCTTGCCTGTGCACAGAGCCTACACATGTACGCTTTGCATGTGTGTAGGTTCTTCACAAGTTATCCTGAATGCAGATAGGGGACAAGGTGGGGCCAGTGGGTGTGATCCTGTCCCCTCTCTTGATTGCCCAATTTACTTGATTGCCCAATTTACCAGACCTTAAGAGCAGCCCTGTTTATAGACCTAGATCTTTCATCTAATAGACCTGTTAGGTATTTGATTAATTTTTTATTAGGGGACAGTTCTCCATATATCTCTGAAAAGGTGGCCTGTTTTGCTTTTAGAGCGTCAATTTTAAGAAGGAAAATTGGTAGTGACGATAAACCAAATATTTTAGATGAATAGTTTTATTTGCTGGAATGTTGGTCAAATGTCTCTTTTATCTGTTTAAAGTATTTTATCTGATTTTATCATTTTTGTAATGGCTTTGGTTACACAAATAAACGTTACTATTACCTTACACTCTGTGCCTGTTCAACCTAACTTGTGAAAAGTCCAAGAGACAGCAGAGGATGATGGTAGGTAGGACAGACAGCCTTATGCTATAGACAGCAAGGAAGGGACTGGAAACTCCGGTTGCCAACTGGCCAAAAATTTACAGGCCCAACCAGAACTTTGACCTTTTGGCTGATTGCTACAACTAAAAGATACAGAGTCAGAAAGAATTCCAGCTGAGCTGTTTTTGCTCTTAGGGTTCTTCCAGACGAAACTTTTAATGTGCTGTTGCCTTGGCTATACACTGAATTTTATGGGGGGGGGGGGTGTCTACATGATGTTGTCATGCTCCTGTAATCCTCTTGTGTGTCCCCACACCTCCCCACCCTACTTTCTTCTGTCTTTTCTCATGATGGGGAAAAGCCATTACTTATTTGAGGTGTGCAATAACAGCACAACCATCCAGGGCTTCTACATAAGGCACTTATTGTGCACTCGTGATTCCTCACTCACAGTAGTTTGTGGGTGCTTTATATAACATCGTCATCCTCCAGGGCCTCTCCCAATCTTTTCAAGCATTTCTGCAGCTTTTTTTAGAGCAAGGAAAGTCTGGTATTATCTGAAAATGGTGGAATAACCGGAATGAAAAGCTCATGTATTTTTGTAATTCTGCTATACTGCAGCACCACCTTGTGGTTGTGTAATAGAACAAATAGGAAGGCAGAGAAAGGAAAAAAAACCGCAGGGGAGAAACACGTGTAAAAGAGCCGATCTTAATCCCGCAAAGAATCCGGAAGAAGAAGCCTCAGTAAAGTGGCTGGCTAAAAGCCGCATGTAGAGAAGCCCCGAAAGGTGTGGATGTATGTTAGCGCTACTTTGTGTGTTTTGCTGGGTGTGTGCTATGACATGTGCTCTTGTGGTTGCAGGCAGCATGTTCTGACGCCACACTTCCTGAGTTCCAGTTGCTCCATGTCTGTGCCATTCGGTTTCTGGGTGTCCTTTCCAGATGATGCGTGAGCAGTCATAGTGCATGCATAGGTATAGCTGGGCATTGTTGGCTTTCCAGCATATTTTCCATCGGCTGAGTGCATGTTAGTGGCAGACAGTGCAGTGGCAAGTAGTTGGTGGAGCAGGGGCAGGGTGAGGGAGATAATTTTGAAACTTACAGTGAAAATTTCCAGTCTCTTGTCTTTGTATGGAAGCAGGGATTCAATCCCACTACTCCTGAGAGAGACAGACAGGTGCCATTTTGGAATTAAAACATAAGCCAACCCCACCCATTTCATCCCTCCCTGCCTGCTTGTCCCAGGCAACCAGGGAGAATCAGAATCGCTTATCACAATCCCAAACTAACAATGATACAGAGTTCCACTTAACCCCCACAAAGGAAGAAAGAGAGAGAAGGGGAGAAAGAGGATTGAGAAAGAGGGTGGCAGAAATACAATGAGTGGCCCACCGTCAGCTCTGGCCCCGCCCACTTTGGGCATAAGCCCTGCCTGTTGCCAACTCTGGCCCCACTCACCCCTGGTATGCGCCCTTGAGATATTTCTCACTGAGGACATGTGATCCTCAGTGTAAAATGGTTTCCCAGCCCTGACTTAATGGATGCCACTCATTGCTGTCCCTGCATCTGCCTGAGGTAAAAAAAAAAAAAGACCAGTCAGTGGGCGATAGACTGAGGTGGATCAGGAGAGGTGATGGTTGCAATGCAGTCCCGGAGTGGGAGTTGCAGCTTGACAGCTGTTTATTTTTCTTGGCAATTGCTCCAGGACTACACAGGATCTTTGCCCATAGGCTGTTTTCCTGGAACAAGTGGTTACACATTTCTACTTGTGCTGATCGTGTCCTGTTTATAATGGCCTCTTAAAAATTAAAGGCAGTGGTTGTTGATCTTAGGAGATGTGCTCCTGTCTGCCAATTTGCTGTGCATACACTTGAGAGCATCAACTATATCATCACTGATTGACAGGAAGACCCTTAGGGTGATTCCAGATGGGGGGGTTCCAGTGTCAGGTGGGCAGGCACCCACAAGCTGGAGGAGGGCTGCCTGCGCAACTCCCGTGCTGATCTCTGCTGGTCCAAATGGCAAACTGGAAACTAGCAGGATCAGTAAACGTAGCACAGAATAAAAGAGCACAACTCTCCCACACTTTGTTGGCTGGTGTGTGTTTTTAATGGTTCCTTCCCCACTCCCTAACAAAACACACTCCCACCCACACACACACACCACATTTCAGGTGTAATTCTATTAGCTCTATAGCAGCCATAAAAGAAAGCACCCTCTGGTCAGGCCTTAACCTCTGGAGAGTGAAGGACCAAACTGATGGACCCATAACCTCAGGGGAGCACAGAGATACTTGGCAATTAAACTAGTATCCAACCAAAGCTGTATGACTAAGGTCAGCTGAAAGTCAGAAACAGGCCTTGTTTTTCCAGGCATGTAAACAGGGCAACAGGGTAATTTCTCGTGGATCTCTACTTATGTGTAGTCACTATTCCACATCTTTTTACCAGGGCAGAGTCTACACTAGAGTCCCTTTTGTTTCTCAGGCATTAGCCCTATTCAGGTGTTCCTTATCTGCGTATCATAAACTCATCTAAAAAATCTGGATAAGAGAAGAGATCCCAGAAGACTTCAGGGATGCCATAATTATCACCCTCTTTAAGAAGGGTGATAGAACAGACTGTGGAAACTATCGGGGCATTTCTCTCTTAGCAACCGCAGGTAAAATATTTGCTAGGATTCTCGCAAACCGTCTTCTATCTATTTCAGAAGAGATCCTCCCTGAAACTCAATATGGTTTCCGCCCCTCTAGAGGGACAGTAGACATGATTTTTACTGCACGCCAGCTCCAAGAAAAATGCCGGGAGCAAAATCAACCCCTTTATATGGCATTTATCGATCTGGCTAAGGCCTTTGATACTGTAGACCGTACAGCTCTCTGGACTATCCTTATGAAAATTGGATGCCCCAATAAATTTGTGAATATCTTGCGACTTCTCCATGACAACATGACGGCAACGGTTTTGGACAACAACGGCTCTCATGGTGCTCCATTTAAAGTGGGATCAGGTGTTAAACAGGGATGTGTTATTGCCCCAACATTATTTGCCATTTTCATCGCCATGGTTTTACATCTTGTCAAGGGGAAACTTCCCACCGGTGTGGGAATTATATATCGAACAGATGGAAAGCTTTTTAATCTCAGCAGGCTGAAAGCAAAAAGTAAGGTAATTACAACCTCCGTTGTGGAACTTCAGTATGCTGATGATAATGTGGTCTCCGCACATTCAGAGGATGATCTCCAAACTATCCTAAATGCTTTTGCAGAAGCATACGAAAAACTTGGTCTCTCACTTAACATCAAAAAAACCAAAGTGCTTCATCAGCAAGTGCAAGCCAATCCTTTGGTGATGCCATCTATCCAGCTTGGCGGGACAATACTGGAAAATGTCGATCATTTTCTCTATCTTGGCAGCTATCTTTCTGTTACAGCTAACATCGACAGTGAAATCCAGCATCGTCTGAGCTCCGCAAGTGCCGCATTTTCTCGAATGAAACATAGAGTGTTCGAGGATCGGGATATTTGTAAGAAGACCAAAACACTGGTTTATGAAGCCATTGTATTACCAACTTTATTGTATGCCTGCGAAACATGGACTATCTATAAACGTCACTTCCACCTCCTTGAAAGGTTTCATCAACGTTGCCTCCGGAAAATCCTGCAAATTACTTGGGAAGATAGGCGAACAAATGTCAGTGTACTGGAAGAAGCAAAGACTACTAGCATTGAAAAAATGATCCTTCAACGCCAACTTCAGTGGACCGGTCATGTTGTTCGAATGCCTGACTGCCGTCTCCCAAAGCAGTTACTTTACTCCCAACTCAAGGATGGAAAGCGGAATATCGGTGGTCAATATAAGAGGTTTAAAGATGTTCATAAGGCTAATCTAAAAAAATGCAATATAAACATCGAAAACTGGGAAGCTCTGGCCCATGAACGATCTAAATGGAGGTTGGCCTTTCACAAAGGTTCCATGGACTTTGAAGAAGCCCGAGTGCAAGGTGAAAGGGAGAAACGTGCTAGGCGAAAAGCACGTCAAATGAATCCTTTACAGGACCATCTTCTATCTGGTAACCTGTGTCCTCACTGTGGGAAGCTGTGTGGATCTAGAATTGGCCTCCACAGTCACTTACGGACCCATCGCTAGAGTCTACACAATCTTCTTTAGAATTTCCTCCTTTTATCCCGGAAGACAATCTTACTCGGTCACGAGTGATCGCCTGATGATCTGCGTAGGTTAAACTTCTGGTGGGGTGGAGCTTGCTAGCCCCACCCCTTCTTGTGTGTGTTTCCATTGCCCTCTACATGTGGAGGGTGGTGGTCTGAAAAGGAGAGCCTCCTCTATCTGTAGAGGCCCTCCACACAATTCGGAACGCTGGTCTTCCCGTGTTCCAGGTTGCGTGGATGATAGTCTCCATGGATACAGCAGGCACTCCTCGAACGTTGCCCTCCATGAGCACAGGGTGACAGAAACGTGAGAGGAGGGGGTGGGGCTAACGTGCTCCCCCTCCTCACAAGTTTAACCTACCCAGATAAGGAACAGCTGAATAGGGTACTGTTGTACCGTATTTGTTTCAAATGGAATTGCTGTGGTGTGGGTACATGTTAACTAATACTATGCAGCATACTTTGCTTTTATAATACCATTCCATGCTGCAGACCAATATGTAGTGTTGCAATAATGCAGTGGTTCTTAACCATTTTGGTGTCACACCTCCCTTGTGAAAAATCTTTTGACCCACGCCTCCCATGTATTAACAGCCCAAAATTTAGGCTTAGGCAGGACGAGTTTGCATTTTTTAGTTTATGCTCTGTCTCTGGACTAAAAAAAATGCATGTTCAATTAAATGAATGGCGTAGCTCCCAAGATTAGTAGAAAGAAATAAGGTTGGGCCAACCGCCAAGCTACGCTGCTATGTATGTACAGTAATGCCTTGGATTGCAAGTAACTTGGTTTGAGAGCGTTTTGCAAGACAAGCAAATTTTTAAATATTTATTTAATTGTTTTTGACATGATATACAAGCAACGTCTTGCAATACAAGTACTGTAGTACAGCTTAAATTAAAAATCTCTGTACAAATTTTTTTTGGGGGGATTTCATTTTGATATAAGAGTGTTTTGGATTACAAGCATGTTTCCGGAACGAATTATGCTCTCAATCCAAGGCATGACTGTACTTGTAAAATAAACAATTTATAGTTGAGGGGCTGCTCGCACCTCCCCTGGAGTCAGTCCAAACCTCCCCTGGGGAGGCATAGCCCACAGGTTAAGAACCGCAATGGGACTTACTTTTGAATACACATGGAAGGCATTTGTCATATCACTGTGTTTCTGGGGAAACTTTTTTTTCCCCCTCCCAGGCAAATGCATGTGCACTTGTGTACAGATTAGCTATACAGCATTATCTTGTGGTTGGTTTCATTCTGGTCTCTTACAGTGATCTTATGGTCAAACAGGAGAAAATGTCCCCACACATCCCCCCCCCCAGAAAAAGAAGGGGGGAAATCCTTCCCCTGATCTTCTCCTTTTCTTCTCCCTCTCTTCAGTCACTCCACGTTTTGGAGCTCCTTTGCCTTTCCAGCCACCTTGCTCTCCTTTGCTGTGGCTTCAGAGCAGCAGGAGCTATTCCTGGCTTTTGGGTGGAGAGGTTTTTCCCCCTCCCCTTTCTCTGAAGCCTACCATATGTTCCCCTCTACCCTTCCACCAAAAAGCATTCTACACCCCCACCCCGCTTCAAACCATCAGGAAAGTCAATGCCCCCCTCTGCCATGATGCCCCAGTTGTCATGTCTTAAGCACACCTCATTCCTCTTTTGTTCCTTGGCACCCTGCATACACACTTACCTGAGAGTAAGCACCACTGAAGTCAAAGGGACTTACTTTTGAATACACATTTACAATTGCATTATCAGCTTCCTAGCAGTAAAAATGAAGGAGAGAAGGGGAGAACTGGGAAGGCTTGAACAGACATTCCAAACCTTATTTCCATCAAAGGAGTAATTGGGGAAGGGAGTGATGAAAGATTGATTTAACTTTGTTTGATTTGTCATACTAAATCAATCTCACAGACATTACAGAAATTGTGCACAGTTGTGCAGCTATGCAGGTGCAGTTGTTTGCTGAAAATTAAAGAAAGTATACAGTTATTCACAGCTGCACAGCTGTGTAGATGCACATTTAAAATTACTGTCTTCCAAAATATTAATGGCTGACCATCCAGGCTGGTCTATGATGGGCAACAAATGGAGGACAGACACCCTATTTCCTGCCCACAGAGCCACTCTCTGTCCAAGGTGAAATATGAAGGTAGGGAAGACAAGTTGCCAAACTGGTTCTGCAGACAGACATCGCTCCGACCAGTACCAGTCATAATAGCATGTTGCTTGTCTACCCCACCAAGGATACCACAATAAACAAAAAAAGCCATCATAAAACAGGTCCACAAAATACCAGAATACAGAGGCAGAAATTACAGAAGAACCACAGGTAGGTGAGTGTGTAATGTGGCATGGGAGTAAGCCAGATGTTGTGGTAATGGGGGGGGGGAACCTAGTGTAGATTGACCACTCATCTTTAGGCATGTCCATGGATGGTTGTTGGTGTTTCACTCATTAATGCTGTGCTAAAAGTGGGAATGAGAGAAAAAGGTGGCACAGGAGAAAGAAAAGATTTCTCTTAACCATGTGCATGGTCTTTGCATGTAGAGGATCCCAGGTTCAATCCCCGGCATCTCCACATAGAGCTGGGGAAAACTCCTGTCTGAAATACTGCAAAGAGCTGCTGCCAGTCAGGACAGATGTATGAACATAAGAAGTGCTGCACTCGATCAGACCAAAAGCCTAGCTCAGCCTCCCCCAGCCTGGCACCCTCCAGAAGTCTTTGACTACAACTCCCATAATCCAACACCTCTGGAGATCCAACACCCCTGGAGGCTGCCAAGTTGGGAAAGAATGGCCTGGTTAGTCTAGCATTCTGTTTCCATACTGGCCAACCAGGTGCCGATGGGAAGTCCATAAGCAGGATATGAGCGCAAATAGCACCACCAGCCCACTCACGTTCCTCAGCAACTGGTATGCAGACGCAGGCACCTCTGATACTGGAGGTTACATATAGCCATCACAACTGGTAGCTATTGATAGCCAATACTATCAAGGTGCTGGTTTTGCCCTACAAAGCCTTACATGGGTCAGGGCTGCAAAACTTGATGGAGAGCCTCTCCTGGAATTAACCTACTCATCGTCTAAGGCCCTCTTCCAGGTGCCTCCTCCAAGGGAGGCTCGGAAGGCAGCAACAAGGGAGAGTGCCTGCTCAGTGGTGCCCCCCCAATTATGGAATGATCTCCCTGATGAGGCCCACCTGGTGCCAACATTGTTATTTTTTCCATGCCAGGTTAAGTCCTTCCTCTTCTCTCGGGCATTTGGCAGCATATGTTGAGCTTTTAATCAGGTCATGGGATTTTCTTATTTATTTATTTATTTATTTATTACATTTGTTAATCGCCCATCTGGCTGGCCACCCGGCCACCCTGGGCGATGTACAATTAAAACACTTCAATAAAACATGACAAAATAGTATTAAAAAATCTTTTAAAATCCTAACCCACCCCATATTCCCGCCTGAAATACCATGTTTTTAATGCGCGGCGGAAGCTCATCACGGAGGGGGCATGACAAAGGTCACTAGGGAGGGAGTTCCATAACTTGGGGGCCGCCATAGAGAAGGCCCTCTTCCTAGTCCCCACCAGCCTGGCTGCTCTGGCTGATGGGATAAGGAGAAGGCTGTCCGTGGCAGATCTTGCTGAGCGGCCTACTTGATGTTGCTGGAGGCGCTCCTTGAGATAAACTGGGCTGGAGCCGTGTAGGGTTTTAAAGGTCAAAACCAACATTTTGACCTTGTTTAAAATTGTTTTAGATATATGTGTGTCTCTGTCTATGCTGTATGTTTATATGTTTGCATGTATGTGGTTTTTTAATAATGTATTTTTAAGGTTTTAATCTTTGTAAACCATCCAGAGATCTTTGACTATTGGGTGGTATAGAAATGTAATAAAAGAATGAAAAGAAATACTGAACTAAACGGACCAAACACCTGGCCCAGTACAAGGCGGCTTCTATATTCCCATGTGTTCCTTCAGTGTGATGAGCAGTGGATTGGCAGTAGCTGAACATGAATGCAATGTGCACTGGTCAAAGCCATACTGTGCAGGTGCTCCTTTAGAGACAAGAAAAGAGCATCCAGTAGAAAAGCATGAGATGGTGCTTGTTTGGCAGCAGCCATGGGCCTGAGCAACTCCTTTGCCTTCACCCGCCACTTTATCAAGGCTTCTTCTTCTTGATTCTTTGTGGGATTAAGATTGGCTCTTTTACACATGTTTTCCCCCCTGGTTTTTCTTTCTCTGCCTTTTGATATGTTCCATTACTCAACCACTAGGTGGTGCTGCGTTATAGTGGAATTGTGCAAATACACAATGGTTTCATTCCTCCATTCCAGACTTTTCTCATTAAAAAAAAACCCTCGGAAATCCATGGTTGCAAAGCACAAGAGAGGCCCTGGAGGATGATGCCATTGTGTAAAGCACCTGCAAACTACCGTGAGTGAGGAATCATGAGCGCAAAATAAATGCCTTGTGTATGTAGTATAGATATAGTACAGGGGTCCTGCACACGGAACCTGCAGAGGTGTCATAGAATAGTAGAGTTGGAAGGGGCCTATAAGGCCATCGAGTCCAACCCCCTGCTCAATGCAGGAGAACAGATGTGGGCAGCCCAGGCAGTCACCCATCCAAGCACTGACCTGGCTTATACCTGCTTAGCTTCAGCATGTGGCCTGCATTATGTGCTGTCGACGCCACCTGCATGACGGTCTCAAACTTGGTGCCTGTGGGCACCCGATTTTTTTTTTATTTTTTCCATTTTTTAAATATATGTACATGGATTTGTATGAAATGCATACAACTTTCTAGCAATTATATATAGGCTTCAACAAAAGTGAGCCAAATGGCCAAATCAGTATCCATGTGAAGTTGGCAACTATATGCCATCCGTTCATATATCAAAAGTGTTCTAAGGTCCTCAGTCCATTGCATTATAGGAGGTGAGTGTTTATCCTTCCAATTTTGTAGCTGTCAAAAGGGCACAAAGAATCCATTTTCCATTCCGTTTGTTAATTTCCATGAAGCAGGTAAATAATTTAAAAGAGTGTGTACATCAGTGAATATTAAAGACTATTCCAGTGCAAAATTTATCTGTGTAATAACCTCCTCCCAAAAAGAAGCAACTCCTGGACATTGCCAAAACATATGTTTCAAAGAAGCATTAGCTGTATTGCAGCACCAGCAATTAGCTGAATTAGACAAGTCTTTATTAAAAAGATGTTGCGGCGTTCAATAGACACAAAACAAATGTTTTTGCTGTAGCCTAAGATCCATAGGCGCAACAGGTAGACACCAAAGTGGCGATCCACTGATCAGGCATTTTGTGGTGGTGCCCAGCCCAGAGCAGTTTCTCAAATTCCCAAATGTACCCACAGGTCCAAAAAGGTTGGGGACCCCCCTGGTATAGTAGGATAATTACAGTAGTAGTACTGTAATGTTTTGTGGCACTACACTTCCCTACTAGCTGCAGGAAGTTTCTAGTTACAGTGTAGGCAGCCACTGTTCTCTTCAGAAGAGGGAGAATAAATTGAATGTTATGGTGCTGTTTCTTCTGATAGCTGTTGATTTGCCAAGCTAAGCCTATGGGAGCAGGCAAGCATGCACCCCTAGACAGATAGTGCTAGAGGTATCAGCTTCCTCTCAAAAGCAAAGGATGTGCACTAACAACCATCTATGCAAGGCTGTTTCTTCCAATCAGCTGCAAAAACATAGATTTCTGTCTCATTCACTGGCTACATTCCAGTTCGAGATTGAAAAACAAAATAAAGATAGTTGTATTGGTCCGGGGGGGGGGGGGGAATCCAAAACCTACAGTTGGGCAATACCTTTATTAGGAACAATCAAAATGCCACAAAAGAGTGAGCAAGCTTTCAGGCTCTCCAGAACTCTTCATCAAGCTAGGTGGTAGAAAAAGCAAGGGATGGGGGAAGAGGCAGAAAAGTCCAAAAATTAGGCCACGTATGGTGGCCATGAAGTCTGCAGCTTAGAAATCTGCAGTCTCAAAACGGAGGGTACTTCTAGATGGAAAGCTCCTAGCACTAATTAGAAGGCATTGTGCAGCAATTCCATCTTTGTCCAGTGGTGTAATGGAGCCAGCATTTGCAGGGTTGAAGCAATGGGACTTCTTCCTTAGCAGGAACTCTGATGTCACCTGCAACCCCCCTCAGAATTCCCTGTTCCCTCTGCTCTTAGCAGCTGGGGGGCAGGGGAACTAATCTTCCCAGCAACAATATATTGTTCCCTGTTGTAATGCAAAGTATTTTGGGGTGGCTTGTTCTTGAACGGGCAATTAGGACCCATTAGCTTTACAAAGCAGATGAAAACTCCTAGAATTGGTTGGTTGATATAGACCAATAGAGCTGCCTGAATTTTTGGACTCTCCTCTGGGAGCGTGGCTATGGAGACTCATGATGGGTGCCTGCACTTCCAAATTTACCACTTCACCACCACTGCCCTTGACAGATTTTCTGCTGTAAGAAAAAAGGCAGAAGAAGTGATGGGAAAACATAGGAGGGTTACGTGTGGAAGACATTGTTTGGACTCCATGTAAAATTCTGTGAATGCAGCAGGATGATAGCACGGCAAAGGCCTTGTCTGGAAGCACCTGGAGATTGCAGACTGAATGAAAGTCACTGGTAGGTAGGTGTTGCTGTTATCAGATTACACCTAGCATTCTGGAAGGAAGAAGCAGTGGCTGACCTGACCCCCATTTGTGAAAACAAATGCAGTTTAGAAATTTGAAAATTGTTTAGCAATTAACTAAACAAATGATTCAAGAAAGCCCAATCTCCTCACTTGATAACAGTAGTAACAATATAGCAACAGTAATTCTTTGCTTCTGACTTTCCAGCTGTTTTCATCCACACTTTCCCTTTTTCTCCAAGAATTACCATTGTTGGTTTTCTCACTTTTGGGGTGGGAGGAGGGACTCTTGAAAGGACTCAGAATATATTTCACCCCTTTCTCCTCTTTTGTGCTCTCCGGCTCCTGGATCTCAGAAGGGGCAAGATGAAACATCAAGCAGGAAATTATAATATGATCCAACATTTCCTGTGCTGTTTAACTTCCCTTTCCCCTGCAGGGGGCCGGTATCACGGAGAGGCCATCAGTATTGCAACCTGAGCCCTGCCTGGATGCGCTTTCATGAACTGCCCAGTGGGGGATTCTGTGGGGTAGGATGTTACGCATGATTATAAACTGCTTATTATTCCAGCAAGGACACTCTTTGGCTTTTCTTCTGGCATCCTACTGAGCTTCCAGTGGCAGCAGGAGGGGATGCTTGGCAAGCTCCAGGTCCTTTGTTGGACATCTTAGGGATTAAACATCCATTGAGAATTTCCCTTTTCCTGCTCTGATCTATTAAACAGCAGACTCAAGATGTTAAGATGCTGCTGCCCTGTAGGCAAAACCGCTGCAGGTGCAGGGCAGGAGGGCAACCAGCTGAGTGTGAATGAAAGGAAGCTTGGGAATCTGTCATAGCAAGAGACTCTTTAGAAGTAGAAGAGTTGAGAATATCGAGTTCAGCAGAGCATTTGTAAACACTGTGAACTACCCAGCCTCTCACAGACGAATTCTAATCGTGAAACTAGTGGAGCCTGCAACAAAGTGTAGCAGCGTGGAGTGCTCGTGTTCAGGGCTCCAACCAACCAGTCATGCCATATTCCCGGATACTTCATTCCATTCCTCCTTCTCTCCCAGACCAGTTTTCTGGTTGTTTCTCCCCCAACAGGCACTCAGCCTTCTGCGGCCACTGGGCATGCTCAGTCTTCCCTGGGCTGCTTGAGGGAGGGAGGGAGGCTGTTGCCCCTTAGGGTTCCCGTCTACTTTTTCTTTTTAACTCCGCAAACCTTGGGGTCATCCCGAGCATGCAGTTATCTCCCTCTTGTTTCTCAGTGGCTCCATTTGGGCAACACAGCAGTTGGCACTTGACGCCTGACTTCACTATTAGAGGGAGCCGGTGGTCTGACAGTACAGCAGGGGAAGTTGAAATACAACCAGTGAAATGGCCATGTCACGGTATAAATTGCGGCCCTCCAGGGCATCCTGGGAACACGTTGAATGCTTAAGAGAAAGTACGAGTGTCCCACCACCATAGAATGATAGAATCAACTCTCAGGCGTTCCAGTTCATAACAGGGGCTGTGCGGGGGCCAAGGAGAGGCCACTCAGTGCGCAGAAGAATTCCAGCCCAAAACACAAAGGAACAAAAGTTTAAAGAGGCACAGATGTTCTTTATACGTGTCCACCCTACTCCTGGGAGACAGCCCACTGCAGCTGTTGTCCGCCTGAGGCTCTGTTCACTTAGCTGAACAGAGTCAGCACTGAACCCTCCCAGCCATTCCGATGTTCTTCTTCTTCTTCTTTTGGACAAATAAGGAGGGGACTCTTTTTAAAAAATATATTATTAATTTTTTATTATAAAATTTCAGCAAAACAAAACCATAAATAGGAAAAGAAATTGTTACTACATAAATTTGCATATATCAATATATGCATATGAAGTGTGTGTGTGTGTGTGTGTGTGTGTGTGTGTGTGTGTGTGTATGTATGCATATATACTGTATATGAAAATACAGCTTTCTATGAGAATTATATATAAACTTCAACAAAGGCAGGCCAAATATCCATAGATGTATCCATTCACAAGTGGATATACCACCTGCTCAGATGTTGAAAGCATTGTTACATCTTCAATCCATTGCATTATAGGAGATGAGTGTTTATCCTTCCAATGTTGTGATATCAGACTTTTAGCTGTCAAAAGGGTGTGGAGAATCCATTTGCACTGACCGTGCATTAACTTCCAGGAAGCAGGTATATCATTAGAGAGGACATGTACATCAGTAAATATTAAAGAGTGTTCCAGTACAAAGTTTATCCATATAACCTCCTCCCAAAAAGAGGCAATTCTTGGGCATTGCCAAGACATATGGTTAAAGGAAGGCATGTTACATCTCCAGCAACTAGCCAACTTAGACAAACCCTTATTAAAGAGACATTGTGGCATCCAATAGACACAAGAGTTTTTGCTGAATAAGACGTAACCAGAGAGTAATAGATGCTTCAGATACAGACGCTAAGGTGGTGATCCATTGATTAGGCAATGGACCAGTTCCGTTTTCCATTCCTGCTTAAGACCCTGTATATCATATTTATTCACCAATAATAAGTATGTATAAACAGGTCAAAATAACTGATCAGCCTCAATAAGTGCTTCCACTAGCGAAGGAGACTCTGAAGCTGTAAAAGCGGCAGGGCCAAACCTAGACTCTAACAAATGTTGTAATTGCAAGTACTGGCAGTCCTCAGGTTACGAACGAGTTCTGTTCTTAAGAATGTCTTTAAGTCGAATTTGTATGTAAGTCGGAACAGCATAGCGTTCTATACGTTAAAATCAGCATTTACGCAAATTGCGTAAATTACGCAAATTGCGTAGTATACTACGCTATGTACTCTACATAAACGACGTAGCGCTGGGGGACCCAGAAGTCCGTTCTTAAGTATGGGTTGTCTGTAAGTTGAATGTTCTTAACTCGGGGACTGCCTGTATTGCCATTCAACCAAAGCAGGCAATTTGTATTTGGCTCATGAAGCCAAGAAATATAATAAGGAGGGGACTCTGGCAAGCGCTTTCTTCTCTCAACACAGCTTGTCTCCACGAGAGCCTTCTGCAAGCCCTATTGGATCATTCCAAGACAAACCTGAACCTGAACTTTGCTGTGGAATCAAAGCAGCATGTAGCAAGCAAGACAAGCCGTTACCTGGAAGAAATGGTGTTTGAAATGCTGAAAGGGACAGAAAAGAGTCACCAAAATGACCACGGGGCTGGAGCAATTTATTCATTCATTCATTTATTTATATCCCGCCTTTTTTCCTACAAGAAACCCAAGGCAACTTACATAATCCTCCTCTTCCTCTCCATTTTATCCTCACAACAACCCTGTGAGGTAGGTTAGGCTGAGAGTCAGTGGCTGGCCCAAAGTCACCCAGTGAGCTTCATGGCCGAATGGGGACAAGAACCCGGATCTCCCACGTCCCAATCCAACACTCCAACCACTACACCACACTGGCTCTCATACCCGATGAGGAAAGGGTACAACATTTGGGGCTTTTTAGTTATAAAAAATGTGAGTAAGGTGTATAAGATTATGCATGGTGTGGAGAAAATAGATAGGGAGACATTTTTCTTCTTCTCTCATAATATTAGATCCCGGGGTCATCCCATGAAGCTGATTGGAAGGAGATTCAGGACAGATAAAAGGAAGTGCTTCTTCACACAAGGCATAGTTAAATATGGAATTTACTTCCACAAGATGTATTGATGGCCACCAATTTGGAAGGCTTTAAAAGGGGATTGGACAAATTCATGGAGGAGAAGGCTATCCATGGCTACTAGTCCTGATGGCTATATGCTACCTCTAGTATCAGTGTCAGTATGCCTTTAGAACTATGTTCTCCAACCTTGGGTCTCCAGATGTTTTTGGCCTACAACTCCCAGCATGCCCCAGCCAGAGCTGGCTGGGACATGCTGGGAGTTGGGGACCCAAGGTTGGAGAACACTGCTCTAGAAGTTCTGCATTTTGACCACTAGGGGTCGCAACATAACAGAAAATGTTTTTCATTGCTCAATTATTGCAATCTAGGTAAACCAGATGTGTATTTCAAAAAACAACAAGGAACCTTAAAGAATGGTGGAGCCAAACCAGGGTGGCTGTCCTGGTCCTGGTCCCAGGGAAATGGATGCAGTGATCACTTGCATTAGGCCCACTCATGGTTCTTTGTTTTGCCCTGCCTTACTCAGAAGCTCTAGCTCTAGGTCAGGGGTGGGCAACTTGTGGCCCTCCAGCCTCTTTGGCCTACAATTCCCATCAGCCCTCATCGTTGGCGATGCTGGCTAAACCCTGCTCTAGGCTCTGCAAAGGCTGCTGTCTCTGGGTAACAGCTGACCTTCTGATATATCACAAACCTGATTTAAATGTGATGTCTGGACTGCACACAACACATCGTTCCCATGTGGCATTTCAGTGACTGGCATCGAATTTAAAACGATGCTGCCTCATCTGTGCATGCACTCTTAGCGCGCACTAAGGATTCATGGCCCAGGAAGGTATCATAGTAGTGGCATGTTAGCCAGTGCTCAAATTGCAGGTTGGGCAGAGGGCAGTGCCGGCTCCAGGCTTCTGAGGGCCCTTAGGCAAGACACCCTCAATAGGCTCCCTCCCCCAGGAAGGGGGCAATCCTACAGGACTCCGCCCTCGCTGCATGGAAGCGCCTGAACTCAGAGGCCTCCGAGATTCCTGTGACTGACGTTTTGTTTTCAGACATTTTTATTTAAACAAGCCTTCCCTGCCTGACCATTTTATTGGCATAATTTGATTTTAAATATTTTCATCCTGTATTTTGACTCTTGTTTCTCTCTTTTTTGTTGTGCACTAGGAATCTTATTAGAAATAAAGTGGTATATAAATTCTGTAAATAAATAGTGTGTGTGTGTGTGTGTGTGTCCATCCTATTTTTAAAAAACCTGATTTGTCCTGTCAAAAAGCCCAGTTTAAAAGGAAGCCTGAGCTTTGACAGCTATCAAAGCTCTGTGCTCCCATAAATGGGGTGGCTTGCACTTTTCCACCTTCCCAAACACCTAGAGTCTTGGGAAAGAGTGGGGAAGTGTGAGGATACTGAGAACACTCAGGTCCACCCCCAAAAACTAGAGGACCTTGTAATAAAGGGGGTGATCTACTGGTCACCCCCTTTCGCGAGCAAAGATCACTTGTGGCTTTGCTTTCCCTTGACAGCTTGCCTTTTGACAGCTGTCAGAGAAAAGCAAAGTCAAAAATAAATCTCTTTGCAGCCTCTCTGGGTAATAAATCTCTCTGCCCCTGCTTTGATAGCAGACACCTCCCAGGACATTGCCCAGGTGAGGCTGCCCATTTTGGACCCACAAAAGTGCACACTTGTGGAAGTCCAAATACTTTTTAAAAATTACAAAAATATTTGTGCACATTTGGGGTGCAATTTCTTTCTTTTTTTTAAAGATACCGAACCAGTGACAGCCCCTCCAATGTGCCGCTTGGGCACTTCGGAGGGGCTGTCACTGTCTGCCAATTCGGAGATCGCCAAAAGCAATCTCTGGGGGGGAAGGGGGGAGGGAAAAAAGCCACGGCAAGCAAAAAAGGGCTCGAGATCACAATGGGGGACACCAAGCCAGTGACAGTCACTCTACTGTGCTGCTTGGGTGTCGGTGGAGCAGCTGGCACTGGTGGTGGCTCGGGTGAGCTCAGCAAGAGCAGCAAGGGTTTTTTGCCACTCTTGCTGAGCGGCTTGCTACCCGCTTCCCCGGACCCACAATGGGGTCAGTTGCCCGGGCTCGGGCAACTGACCAACCTCTTGTGGGTCCAACAACCCCTAGAACAGGGCTCTCCAACCTTGGGTCCCCAGATGCTGCTGGCCTACAGCTCCCAGCATACCCAGCCAGCATGGGTAAAGGCAAGGGATTCTGGGAGCTGTAGTCCAGCCACAACTAGGGACTCAAGGTTGGAGAGCCCTGCCCTAGAACAAGCCAAGGGTTGGGGGGGGGGGCTTGTTGCCAATGAACAAGCCACCTTGAGTGAAGTGGTCCAGGTTCACACGACACAACAACCCACCATGGCTTGTTGTGTGAACCCAGTCTTTCTCTCCCTTCACTTAGGCAGCTGAGTCACCTCCACCTGCTATAGTGGTTGTTGTATTCAAACTCCTTTGTTTTTGCCTTTCCTTGGGGGTGGAGCTTTGGCTACTGAGTCACTGGATTCAGCCTGCTGCGATACAGGCCTGTGACTTGTGGGTGGAGCCAAACTCCACAGGTGGGGATAATCAGAGAAGGTGACCTCTGTGACTGTAGCCAAGTTCTCCATTTCCTGGGAATGAGAAAACTGGGGGCCTTTGCACGGGACTGCTCTAAGAGGCGAACAGGGGGTAAGTTTGTGGGTTTTGAGCTGAATGTGTGGCTTGTTTGGAGTTTCTCTCCCTCTGGTTTGGGATTTTGCTCTCCCTCTCTCCTTTCCTTAAGCTGCGGAATCAGCCGACTCAGCCTGCTGTTATGGCGGTGGTGATTTTCAAACTGCTTCTAAAAACTTGGGTGGAGCTTTGCCTACTGAGTCATTTGATATGGCCTAGCCTACTGCTAGAAAAGCCTTGTGGATGGAGGCACAGGGAGGGTAACGGGACAGCTCTGCAGCAAAGTTCTGTGTTTCCTGGGAGCGAGCCACTCGAGTGAGCAAACAGGGCAGGTTTGCAGAGAAGGTCGAGGGGAAGTCCAGGGAAATGGCAGCAACATCTGGAAAGCCATGGACACTGTGGGAGTTATTCCCATGACCTGTGGGATGCTTGCTGTGTTTGTCTTCTTGCCTGAGGGCAGCACAAACGGCTAGTGAGGTATTGCAGGGCTCTGTCCTAGGCTCTGTGCTGTTCGACCTTTTTAGAAATGACCTGGATGAGGATGTAAACGAGTTGGCTTATCAAATTTACAGGTGACACAAAGGTAGGTGGGATAGCCTGCACCAGAGAAGGCCGAGTCACGATTCAAAAAGACCTTGACAGGCTGGTACTAACAAGATGAAATTCAACAGAGATAAATATAAAGTCTTGCATTTAGGTACAATCAAAAATCAAAGGCACGAGTATAGGATAGGATGGGAGAGACCTGGCTTGGCAGCAGTATATGCGAAAAGGACCTAGGTGCCTTTGTGGATCACAAACTGAGCCAGCAGTGTGATGTGGCTGCTAAAATCGCTAATACGATTTTGGGCTGCATTAACAGAAACATAGTATCCAGGTCATCGGAAATAACGGTCCTACTGTATTCTGTGTTACTCACACTGCGTTTGGTGTATGTGTTCAGTTCTGGGCACCACATTTTAAGAAGGATATTGAAAAACTGGAGCAGGTCCAGAGCAACCAGGGTGGTTAAGGGGTCTGGAAACCATGCCACACATGAGGAGCGGTTGAAAAAGTTGGATATGTTTAGTGTGGAGAATAGAAGATTAAGGGGAGACACAATAGCACTGTTCAAATATCTGAAGCATGGAGCATCAGAAGATGGAGCAGACTTGTTCTCCGTTGCTCCAGATGGCGGGGCTAGAACTATAGCTGTAAGTTGCAGGGAAGCAGGTTTTGGCTAAATATTAGGAGGAATTTCCCACCAGTGAGGGGTGTTCGGCAGTGGAACAGACTGCCATGTGAAGTTCTCGTTCTCTGGAAGTATTTAAGCAGAGGCTGGACAGCCATCTGTCAGGGATGCTGTGGCTGCATCCTGCATTGCAGGGCATATATTGAGCGGGGGGTTGGATTAGATGATCTCCAATGTCCCTCCCAACTGATTCTAAGGGCCTCCCAGGGCCTGATGTGTGTGTTAGTTTTTATATCAGGTAAACTGTCATGGTGTCCAGTATCACAGACAGTATGCCCATGTACTCCAGTTGCCGGGGAACATGTGCGGGAGGGTGCTGTTGCATTCATGTCCTGCTTGTGGGATCCCATGGGCAGCTGCTTGGCCACTGTGTGAACAGAGCGCTGGACTAGATGGGCCCTGTTGGTCTGATCCAGCAGGGCTCTTCTTATGTGTTCCCCAGTGAACTTGGGGATTTTAGTCTGATGCGGGTGTTAAGACTTCCTCTCTTAGAGATCCCTTGCGCCCCTACCTGGGAAAACTACAATTCTTAATGTTCTCTGCGGAGACTAATTTGATCATTAAAGCCAAATGAAATCCATAGTGTGGATCCGTCTTAAGAAGTCACTGCAATGCAGTCCTCAAAGTAACAAGACTCCGGGATATGAAGCGCAACTGCCGTAATGTGGCAGGAGCGTTCAGTTACTCTTTGAAGGGATCATCCTATTATGTACAAAGAACACTGAATGAGCAAGGTGGCCGTCCCCCACCCCAAGTATACCACATCCCGTGTTCTTTGAGAAACAAACGGATCGCTGCGAGGTATTTTAGTCAAGTTATATCATAAAAAAGCAATCATGGAAATAAGCCTTTCGGCAGCAGGTGGCGCTAGGAAACTGTTATCTTCTGTATTCTCTCATTTACAGGGCAGAGAAAAAGCATCGGAAGCTGGAAGCAGCTGGGAGTGTTTTCACCCAGCAGTGTTGTGTCAGGCTGAACTGTTATTCACAGGCCCCTGTCGCAGACATGTGGCAGCAGATCCTGCAGAGTGTCCGGTGAGTGTAAAGAGGTGGCAGGCGGGTTTCCAGGGGAGCCAATGGGGTGGGATGGACTGCAGTTGATGTTTGGCTGAAATCGGCTCCGAGAATCCAGCTCTGGAGATGAAGAGAGAGATTGGTCTAACTGCTGGAAAGAGAGTTTTAAAACCAGGGCGGCCTAGGCAGTTAACTATGAATAGAAGAGCAAGATAAAAGCCAGGTCAAAACCCTTCTTATAATATGGAGCAATACTGGCTTCAGCTCAGTCATGTGGATTGCTATACTCAGTCCCTATATAAACATGCATAGAAAAGAGGTAAGGAAACCTTCCATTTTGTTCTTTTCAACCATTCCTGATAAAGTAATCAAGCAGGTATTTATGTGTTGAGAGGAAAGTGATGTGAGGTTGCTTAGAGTACACTTGAAAGGACTGACTGAAAGAATCTTAGTACTCTGTTTACAGAGGAAGTGTTGAAAAGGTAAACCCATTGAAGTCCGATCCTGCTTGAGGCAAATTAGCATTGCTAGAGCTGCTTGGTGCTGAATGCAGGCCATATCTAAAGGCCTCTAAAAAGAGCTAAATCCTTTGATGATTTAAATCCACTGCCCAGGGATTGGATTACCTGTTGTATAGCCACTCAGTCTCTCTGGGAAATGGGGATGGGGGGGTAGGGTTAGTTTCCTGGTCCTCAAAAATCCAGATATTCTTTGATAGACTGCAGGCATAGCTTGCAAGACCTTCTCCCTTAGTCAAATATTCCCACATCTGGAGTTTCAGAAAGCTACTTTCCTCCACCATGAACACTCTAAATGGCCTTAGGTAAGTCACTACCCTTCTGTGGCAGCTCCCATTTGCAATATGGGAGATAATAAAACTGGCCTACTTTACAGGATTGTTGTAATGTTTACAAGAAGATGATTTATGTGAAGCATTTTGAACACTTCAAAAGCACTAGACAAATGCTTAATGCTGCTGTTACTTCTCTACCATGCTTGGATGGGAATTGAGATTATTTCTGCATTTATTTCTCCTTTCATTGCTGCCATGCTTGGGGCAAAGGGCAGCCCTTCAGCTAACCATTTGCAAAAGGGACATACACATTCCAAAATCACATGCCAGGTCAATACCCGCAGAACTTGCAGAACAGAATGGGAGCAAAGGTTAAAAAAGATGATATACTCCCACTTTGGCTCTGAGAGACCAACTCAAAAACTCAGTTAAGGTCTTTTCAGAGTAACTTTATTTTTTTATTGGGGGGGGCTTAATAAATGCAGAATTGTTACTCATTGTAAAGGATCCTTTCATCAAGACTGTGCTTTTGTTCCCAGGATATCACATTTTTCCAGAACAATAATCTTTTGTTACTAGAAAAATGTAGCTTTCTCCCAACCTAGTGCTCTCATCTATTGCAATTTGAAGTTCTATGCAGATGAGCATCTATTGGATAGGGGCTATGACTTTACAAATGACAACCAACACACTCTCCAGTAACCGAAGAATAACAGCAAAATGCTCTCAGTTCCTGCAGCAATGCTCATTGTAAATATTGGGGGGAAACATGGCAAGAGGCAGTGTTAGGGGACTGCCCATTAGGGCTGAAGCCCTGAATCTTTGTGAGGCCATCTGCCCCACCATCCTGCCGCCCATGAGCAGTATAAGTGGGTGGCTCATCTGGGCATGGGCCCCGGATCTTTAGAGCTGCCCAATTGCACATCATCTGCCTTAATACAAACCTGGTTCTTCCCTCTGAACTCAGTAGTGCTTTTCAATTGAAAAGTGCTTTTCAATTAGGCACTTGAACCCTGGCAACTGTGTACAAATTAGCCTATATGCAGTCTCACCTTGTCCTCCCTTTGACAGCTGAAACAGACAAGGAAATTGACGAGGCACAACTACCTATATTGAATAGCTGTAAGTGCACATTTACGAAGGACTGACCCCAAACTTCTTTTTTTTATGCACAGTTTTCAGGGGCTGGAAAAAAATACAACCCGAATTGTGCTTTTTGAGCCTCCAAAAAATAAAAATAAAAATGGCAGTGAACGAAAAGGGGTAGCGATTGGAGCAGGGAGGAGGAGACAATACAGGTTCTGCCACGAAGGCATTTGGCTCACGCTGGCTCAGCTTGTCTGAGTGTGGAAAGCTAAGCAGGGTCAGGCCTGGTTATTATTTGGATGGAAGACACCTCCTCTAGTTTCCTGCACTGAGCAGGGGGTTGGACTTGATGGCCTTGTAGGCCCCTTCCAACTCTATGATCTATGAATCTACGAAGGACACTGGGATATATCCAGAGCCAGCTGGATGATTGAGTGGGAAGGAGAGGGAGAACAACCCACAGTGAGCCCGATCATCTGTCAGAAGCACTGTGGGTTGTACAGAGACCAACTAACCAACCCACATTGGCTAATTTGCAGGGTGGCTTAGCATGATGTCCAAACCCATCCACTGTCTTTTCAGTGCTAAATGAATACCTTTTTATTAACCCAGGCCTTTTAAATAATGTATGTCTTATAGTCTGGGCCTCTCAGTTTAAAATCTGTGTTTTATATTGTATTTTACCATTGTATTTGTTTTGTGAGCCACCCAGAGAATTTACATTATGGCTTGGCTATATAAATAGAGTAAAATAATTAATTAATCTGGGATTAAACTTGTGGAGATACACACACACACACACACACACACACACACCACAATTTACTCCTTCTGTGTCCCCCCTCCTCCTATATTTATTTCTGGTGACACCATTCACCTCAGTAACACAGATTAGAATCCCCATTCTATGTACTTGCACCAAGCTCCATGGAGATCAATGGAAAGACAATTGCAGATAAAACAATATACCAAGACATTGGTTCCTGAACTCTCTGAATATATATAACAATGGATCATGGATGTACCTACCTACCCTCCTTGTAATGTCTGCTATGGTTTATGTTGATAATTGATTCATGAATATATTTTAAGGAATCAAATCTATATATATATAAAAGAAAGTGTCCTGACTGACTGACTCATCAACGCCCAGCTCAAACCGTTTAATCTAGGAACGTGAAATTTTGAAGGGACATTGCTTTTATGACGTAGACCCCCACTAAGGAAGGATTTTGGGAAATTCCATCCCTAAGGGGGTGAAAAAAGGGGGCAAAATCGCCCCACTCTCAGATCTGCAGCTCTGGAAATAGGCCTCACCTCATAATTGCTGCAGGAGCCAACTTGCTGCAGGAGCCAATAGGAGCAGTTATGCAAATAGCCCATACCACACTTAGAATGTTCGTATGAATTCCTGCAGGGGCCAATAGGGGTGGGTATGCAGGAAACTTTTTACATGACTGGGTGAAAAGGGAGGGAAACTTTTTACATGACTGGGTGAAAAGGGAGGGAAACTTTTTACATGACCCCACTCATCCCTTTATCTTGCTGTTTCTCCCCACTCCTAGCCTCTAGCCATGCTCTTTCTCTCCCCACTACCCATTTGCCTTGCTTTCCCCCCTCCATCACAGTTCCTAGCCTCGCTATTCCTCCCACTTTTTGACTAGCCAGACCCCAATGGCAGCCATTATGTGACTAGCCACATCCTCTATGGGAGCCATTTTGTGGTGGTATTCACAGCATTTCTCAAATTCCCAAATGTGCCCATGGGTCCAAAAAGGTTGGGAATCCCTGGCTTAGAGCACCTGTTATTTCAGAATTCAGTTTTGTTCTTTTAATTTATATTGTTACTATTTTAAATCCTGAGAGTCATTTTCAGAGAAAACCCATCATTTATTCCTGGGATGACTACAAATACTCACCATTCTTCTGCACATATTCTTCCAACCTCCTCCTCACAATATCTTGGATGCTTTTCTAGGTCTTATGACTCTCCCCAGAGAAATGTGATTGCAGCTTCTTGCGCTCTAGGAGGTGGAGTCCTCCTGGTTTACTGGCTTCTGTCCAGGCGCAGGATGAAGACTCTAGAAATGGGAGATGGATGGTGGGGCTCAGGCGAGAGGCCACCAAGAGACCAAGAAGATGACGGAATTAGATCTTTCCAAGTGAAAACATCTGAGAAGGAAATCCAGGTACCAGTGGGGAGTTCAACAAGAGGAATATAGGAGAGACATGTGACCAGAATTAATAGTGCTGTTATTTATCATTTACCTCACATTTTTTATTTACAATTGTTGTTGCCTTTAACCTAGTATGTCATGCATACTTCACAAGTTTGTTGAGGGAGAACAAAGGCTGAGATAATATTGATGAAGGGCGCACAGCAGGTCCATAGCAGAGGATCAAACCTCCCAGAGCCATCCAACTCTGCTGGACAACTCGCAGTTTAGTAAGGAGCTGTGAAGCAAATCTCCTCAGATCAACAATCAACCAAACATCAGAAGTTGAACAAGAAGCAGCTCAATGAAGAGCTGCTTCCTAGCACACAGGTTTAGCATTACAGTGGCTAATGTAGTGCTGTACGGTACATTCATTCATTCATGCATTCATTGCATTTATACCCTGCTCTTCAACCAGAAAAGGCTCCCAGAGTGGCTTACAAAGATTAATAAGACAGTCCCTGCCCTCAGGCTTACAATCTAAAAGACATGACACAAAAGGAAAAGGGATTGGGAAGGAGGAGGAAGAATGCAAAACTCAGGCACCAGTTCTTCGTTAAAAAGGTTCTTATAGGTTTTCTTTCTTTTTTCTTCTGGGGAAGGGCAAAACAAGCTCCCTGCAGCTGCTCCTTCTCCAGCTGATGTATGGGGTCAGGTTGGTCTCCCCCTTGCTGTGATGTTACTCCTGGGAGGCATGGGGTGCAGCCTCCCAGTGGCCCTTGGTTCTCTGGCCTGATGGATGAGGCCAGAGTCTGCCACCCCAGGGAACTGTCAGTTGGAGCTGTATGTTCCTTCCTGCAGGGAGGGGTGACGCGAGCACCCTGCAGCTGCTCCCTCTCCAGCTGATGGGTGAAACAGTTGCCACCATTCTCTCCATGTGAGGATAAGCTTGAACAACTACATTGCCAAGTGCCTCGCTGCTGTTAATAGCACAGGAGCAGGGAGAGTTTTTAAAAATCAGTTTGTAACTGTATTGGCAAGCAGAATGATGATGGTCTTTGCAAGAGCTGAATTGCTACATCTAAGTAGAACTACTTGAAGGAGCACAAATCCTTTGCAAGTTCATGCTCTTATGTTAATTGACACAAGATAAGCTTTATGAATATATTAGAAATTAGAATTAGAATATTATATTCTATATATATATAGAATATATATATATATTATATTATATATATATAAATAATATATATATTATATATATATTATAATATATATATATATATATATTATATTATATTCTAATATTAAATTAGAATATATTAGAAATTAGTAACGAGCGGGGTACCACAGGGCTCGGTCCTGGGCCCGGTGCTCTTCAATATTTTTATTAATGACTTGGATGAGGAGGTACAGGGAATGCTTATCAAATTTGCAGATGACACAAAGTTGGGTGGAACAGCTAATACTCTGGAAGACAGAAACAAAATTCAAAGTGACCTCGATAGGCTGGAGCGCTGGGCCGAAAACAACAGAATGAAATTAATAGGGATAAATGCCAAGTGCTGCACCTAGGGAGAGGAAACCAAATGCAGAGTTACAGAATGGGGGACACTTGGCTCAACAATACTACAAGTGAGAAGGATCTTGGAATTATGGTAGATCACAAACTGAATATGAGCCAGCAATGCGATGTGGCTGCAAAGAAGGCAAATGCTATTTTGGGCTGTATTAATAGACGTATAGCTTCCAAATCGCGGGAAGTGATAATTCCCCTTTACTCGGCACTGGTTAGGCCTCATCTTGAGTACTGCGTCCAGTTCTGGGCACCTCACTTTAAGAAGGACATAGACAAACTGGAGAGGGTTCAGAGGAGGGCAACAAGGATGATAAAGGGACTGGAAACAAGGCCCTATGAGGAGAGACTGAAAGAACTGGGCATGTTTAGCCTTCAGAAGAGGAGACTGAGGGGAGATATGATCGCACTCTTCCAGTATTTGAAGGGATGTCACACAGAGGAGGGCAAAGATCTCTTCTCGTTCATCCCAGTTTGCAGGACACGGAATAATGGGCTCAAGTTACAGGAACCTAGATTCCACCTAAACATCAGGAAAAATTTCCTGACTGTCAGAGCAATAAGACAATGGAATCAACTACCTAGGGAGGTGGTGGGCTCTCCCACTCTGGAGGCATTCAAGGTGCAGCTGGACAGACATCTGTCAGAGATGCTTTGACCTAGATTCCTGCATTGAGCAGGGGGTTGGACTCGATGGCCTTGTAGGCCCCTTCCAACTCTACTTTTCTATGATTCTATGATTCTATGAATGCAGTATTATGTATGCAATGCATCAGAGATGTCTGTGGCATGTGGTGAGTCACTATCATGGCAGCACTGTTGTTCTCTGCCTTCCAGAAACTAGGCTTGTAAGTCATGTGCATATGGCTGAAAAAGCCACTGTGCACTACATTAGCCCAGTGCTGATCCTGCTGGACCACTTGGCCAAGCAATTATCTATTTAGAGAACAGTACAGTTTGTTTATTTCTTGCATTTGTTAGAATGATTCAGTGTGCCTGAGTATAGTAGCCCAAGGGTTAATCTTCTGCTCTCCAAGAGGTGTAGCAGCCCATTGCAGGCAGAGTTATTTATTAATAAAAAGTGAATTTATTCAGTTATTATATTTATACCCCGCCTTTTTTCCTGCAAGGAACCCAAGGCGGCTTACATAATCCTCCTCTCCATTTTATCCTCACAACAACCCTGTGAGGTAGGCTAGGCTGAGAGTCAGTGACTGGCCCAAAGTCACCCAGTGAGTTTCATGGCCGAGCGGGGACTAGAACCTGGATCTCCCGATTCCCAGTCCAACACTCTCACCACTACGCCACACTGGCTTCTAGTATGTTCAAGATTATATCTGGTTTGTGCTCGGCATTTTCCTTGCAAGCTAGGCCCTGTGTACAATATTTGGTGACAAAGGTAAAAGGCAGTGCCGGCTCCAGGTTTTTGAGGGCCCTTGGGCAAGACACCCTGAATGGCCCTCCTTCCCTCAGTGAGTCTTATCTTCTCACTGTCATTGTCACCAACTGCTATTGCTCCTTATCCTTTTTCTCATCATTGCTAGCACTTGCTTGTTGGAGAGGCAGAGAGCCAGTGAGCAAGTAGGCTTCTTGGACAAGGACATATACAGATTTCATGCCTGTATATGTCCCTGTTTGTTTGTTTTTTTGTTTTTTTTAAAAACCCATCCTTTAGCCCTGTCTAAATCCCCATTTTAAAAAGGAGCCTAGGTTTTGAGCCCCTGCCCATGGGGTCTCATGGTGGTTTGTTGGGGGGGAAACTAGCCACCCTGAGGAAAACAGTCTGGGTTCACATGACACGACAACCCACCATGGCTTGCTGCCTATGGTGGGTTGTTGTGTCATTCGAACCAGGTCAGTGTGTTACTCTGTAGGCAAAGTGGACAAACACTATCCTATGATCTATCTCCTATGTTCAAGTTCTGAAGTCACCTCCTAAGCCAGTGGTTCTCAACCTGTTTTGCCCCATGCACCCTTTTCACCATATCTCAGAATGTCATTCCCCCCTTTCCAAGATTGTCTGACTTAATCTGTGCCATACAATGAGGTGTGATGTCCTGCAGATTATGTACAACCTGTAGAATTGTAATTTGTAGAAAGATCAGTATTCCAACAGTTTGAGTCTGTGGTCCCAATTCCCCCCTTGAATCCCTAAAATTTCCCCCCTGGGGGGAATTCCCCCCCCGGTTGAGAATCCCTGTCCTAAGCTATATGGTTGCCAACTTTTCAACTGAGGCAGTTAACAAAATTAAAATTCGGTACAGTAGCCTCTTTCCCAAAAAGGAATCAAAGGTCTTTCAAGATGTTAAGGTAAACCTCAAAAGTTGTATCTTTTTGAAATGGTACTAAGTTGCAGAAAGGTTAATCATCTTGTTCATCAATGGAACAAGGTCCTCCTGAGTTCTGCATTTTCAGTGTTTTGTTGCCTATTAGTTGACATGCAACTTTAGGACTTGGACTTGAATTCTCTATACCTCCAATTACGCATCTGTACAAAAGGAATAATCCTGTCTAAGTTAAAAGCAGGTCTCTGTCCCTTTTAAAAATCATGGCTTAGTTGGAAGTCCACAGTCAAGTCTTCAGCCTGACCAGAAGCTGATTCAGGTACCCCTGTTTTACATACCATTACTGAGGACATAGAGACCATTTCCCACCCCAATCCTGCACATATTCCGAGGTTCCCCAGGGTGGAATATATTTGATTCCCTAAATTTTAAAGAACTTCAGTGGTGCTTTCCCCTGCTAGGATGCCTCCAACAGGTAGCAATGTGCTCTTGAAATATCCGTTACAGCGGGGGTGGGCAACCTTTCTGAGCCCAAGGGCTGCATGCAGTGCCTGGTGGCAGGTCAGGGCTGTGTGCATACAGAAATACATACACACGCACTTACTTTCCCGCCACCCGGATCTTGGTGGGCAGGGATGGGGAAGTTTAAATTTCCCCTCCATGAGATGAGATTGCTGGGGAGGGGGAAGCCTAAAGTCACCCCCAGTGATCCCCTCCAAGATCGTTGTTTTCCCACTGTGGGGGAAAGTGGGTGGGCTTTGGCAGGCTGCACTGGGAGCGGCAAAGGGCTGTATGTGACCCATAGGCCACGGGTTGCAGACCCATGTTACAGTATTGCCCATGATGGAGATATATCCTCTCCCTCTTTTTAGGATTTGTACCAGCGCCTCGATCAGACCCGCTACACCCCACCACTGGAGGGGGTGACCTTCAACTATGGTTTCAACTCCAGCTATCTGCAGAGAGTGATCTCCTATTGGAGGAACCAGTTTGACTGGCAGAAACAAGTTAAAATCCTCAACCAGTATCCACATTATAAAACTACTATTGAAGGTGAAGTCTAGCCCCTCAAGCCTCACATTAGTCTATCCCGTACCAGGATGAATCCTTTCAGTCAACCTTCCTCCCATTTTCCACACAGAGCTTTCTGCTCGACAACTCCAACCTGTCTGTTGGATTTCTTACAGGGATTGAAGTTCATTTTATCCGTGTGAAACCATCTCACATCCCGAAAGCTGGGGCTGCCAGGCCTTTGCTGATGGTGCATGGCTGGCCTGGGTCCTTCTACGAATTCTATAAGATCATCCCACTGCTGACCGATCCTGCTGGTCACGGATTGAGTGGTGAAGACGTGGTGTTTGAGGTTATCTGCCCATCCATCCCTGGCTATAGCTTCTCTGAGGCCCCACACAAGCAAGGTAAGTGGCAAATGAACCCATGAGAGATTTTTCTAGGCCACAGTTTTTAATTAACTG
This sequence comes from Shinisaurus crocodilurus, assembly GCA_021292165.1. Lineage (NCBI taxonomy): Eukaryota > Metazoa > Chordata > Lepidosauria > Squamata > Shinisauridae > Shinisaurus > Shinisaurus crocodilurus. The sequence continues at coordinate 72,358,478 of CM037879.1, read as the reverse complement.
TTGTGACAGATATAGCCTTCATTATACCCTTCTTCCAACTGACAGGCTTTGACTCACTGGCTGCTGCTCGAATCTTTCACAAGCTGATGCAGAGATTGGGCTTCCAGGAATATTATCTACAGGGTGGAGACTGGGGCTCCCGGATCACCACAAACATGGCCCAGATGCTGCCAAAGTGAGTGGCAGAAGGCACTCTCTCTCTGGCGCGCGCGCTAGCATCCAGTAGTGTCCATCCTAGTAGTGACCATCCACTAGTGCTAACAACATTGTATTAGCAGAAACAAATACTGGCACAACCATAACTAGTGCTTGCTGGTGCAATGAGAAACTGTTACACTAGCAAGCACTAGTTACATTGCACAAGCACTGGTTTCCATTAATGCAATGTCATTAGTGCTGTTGGATACTACCCTTTGTGCGTCTGACATTTTTACATATTCCCCATTATTCAACAGGGACTAGTGTCCCTGCATATCCATATTATAAAGATGAGATCATCTACACACTATAATCTTTCTTTATACAATTTAGTTGGACTATTGAATTTTGGGTTGTAGTTTGCAAGCAGGTCTCCGCTATGCAGTTAGGGTGGCAGCCATCTTCAAAAGATGAATCTAGTTTGGCTACCCAGACTGAGTTTTCTCCTGCCAAAGTTCCCATCAAATAACCCTACCCCAACTATTATAATGGGCACTTGCTGTAAAAACCAGATTCAGGAAAATAATTGAAAACAGAACTGTGGGCTGTGGATTCCATTCCCATGAATCAATTTTTCCCTTTGAAGAAAATCCAGAATTAGTTCTTATTTCAACATAAGGGAAACAACTGAGAAATGTCAGCTAGCACAAGAATCTCTATTACAACTGGTACGAAATAAAAGCAATTTATCCTGGTCTGTGCTTGCAATGATTGTATTATGTATTTTCCCTGGATGTCAGTTGTCTTCTTATTGTTGTTATTATAATTACATTACATTTATAAATCACCCATCTGGCCGGTCACCCGGCCACCCTTCCAAATGTTCTTCCAATACTTGGTGGTTCTGACACTAAGGGTGCCATTTTAAGCATGCTTACTAGTAAATCTCACTGAATGCAGTGGGACTTACTTCTGAGTAATTATGCTCAGGATTACTCTGCATGCCTTTTCCTTGGTTTCAGATCTGTAAAGGGGCTACACCTGAACTGTGTCTTCCAGACCAATATTGGTTTGAGTGTCTTGGCGGCTTTACTACTGGGAGCCTACGTACCATGGCTGGTGGGCCTCACCAGGGAAGACTCGCGCCGTTTATTCCCGTACTTCAAGAAGCATGTGTATAGTCTCTTGCGTGAAAGTGGCTACCTGCACATCCAGGCCACCAAACCAGACACAGTAGGTTTGTGAACTTAATCCCTTATGGCTTCCCGCTTTTGTAAGTCAAGGATGATATTGACATTCGTGCTGAAATGAAGGCACAGGCAACAACCCTACACAACTGCGGGAGTGGGTTAATGATGAATTTAATGCATGAAACATTTTGTAGGTAGGCACGTAGCTTTGAATCAAGTGAAACACTGGCTTCAGTGGGTTTTGTGAACCAATCTAAAGTTGCAGAGTCAAGCTGCTCTACCCAGCACTCCTGCCAAAGGGCTGCGACCTTTGATTGATCTAACCTATAATTTTAAAAAAATTGATCAAGCAAAAAGATGTCCTGAATAATTGGGTAGGGTTTAAAAAAAACATTTTTAATACAAGAATGCACAAAACTGCAGAGGGCAAACAGAATCCTAAAAGAGGTACATTTCCAATTTCTTTCACACAGAGGATGGAATGTGTTTTCTGAGATGATGCCTGCTACTACAGTACATGTGCATAATCTAAAAACAAAGTATGCTATACATATCCCCAAAGATCTGTTTTAGGACCAATTCTTTTTAACTTGCTCATAAATGATCTGGATTTAGGGGTGAGCAGTGAGGTAGCCAAGTTTGCTGATAACACCTAATTATTTAGGGTGTTAAAAACAAAAAGGGATTGAAAAGCACTCCAGAAGGATCTCTGCAAACTGGATTAATGGACATTAAAATGGAAATTACAATTCAAGATAAGTGTAAAGTGATGCATATTGGGGCAAAAAATGACTTCACATGTACATTGACAGGAGCTTAGCTAACAGTGACTGACCAGGTAAGGGATCTTTGGGTTGTGGTGCTCAATGAAAATGCTGAGCCGATGTGCGACAATTTTGAAAAAGGTGAATTCTATGTTGGGATAATTAGCAAAGGGATCAAAAATAAAATTGCCAATATTGTAATGCCTTTATACAAGTCTATGGTGCCACCACACTTGGAATACTGTATACAGTTCTGGGTGGTCATGGCACCTCAAAAAGAATAATCAGTAGGGTTGTAAAGGATGTGGAAAAGACCAAACAAAATGATCAGGGAGCTGGAGCAACTCCCCTACGAGGAAAGGTTACAACATGTAGAAAAAGGCAACTGGGTGGGATGGGACATGATAGAAGGTATAACATTATGCATGGTGTGGAGAAAGTAGTTAGAGAATTCTTTATTTTGCTCTCATAATACATTGGTGATCCAATGAAGCTGAATGGTGAAAAATTCAGGATAGATAAAAAGTAGTACTTCAGAGTACCGGTAGTACATAAACCATGGAATTTGCTTCCTCAAGATGTGGTGATGGCCACCAACTTGGATGGCTTTAAAAGATTACACAAATTCAAGGAGAATAAGGCTATCAATGGCTTCCAGTCAGAATAGCTATGCATTTCTTCCAGTAGCAGAGGCAGTATGTTCATGTCCTGCTTATGGGCTTCCCATAGCCATCTGTTGTTGGCCACTGTGGGAGAAACAGGATGCTGGATTATAGGCCTATACATAGTCTTCTCCAGCAGGGTCCTATTTTTATTTATTTATTTTTGTGCTTAGAACTATTGGTTTTACTCCCATGCAAATTTAATCACTCATGTGATTAACCAACTAAGATCTCTTTAATCAGAAGATAGCCGTATAAATCTGAAATTTTACCATTTCAGCTCTAATTAATGCATTAATTAATAATTCATTAACTCCAATTAATGAATTATGTTTCCATAGTCACTAAGAAGGACAAGGTGATATATACATAGTTCTTTCTCTCCCACTTATATAGTCATTGAGATTTATTAATTATATTTATACCCCCGCCTTTTTTCTTGAAAAGAACCCGAAGGCGGCTTACATAATCCTCCTGCTCCTCTCCATTTTATCCTCACAACAACCCTGTGAGGTAGGTTAGGCTGAGAGTCAGTGACTGGCCCAAAGTCACCCAGTGAGTTTCATGGCTGAGCGGGGACTAGAACTCGGCTCTCCCGAGTCCCAGTCCAAAACCAATTACAGTTAGACCAGGTTCACAAAGTATGTTCCCCTAGTTATGCACTTGCATGGAGAAAAGAGAATGAGCCTGCGCGCACACATGTGTGCATGAACTAGTGGTGCTGCCAACATTTGTAATTAGTCGGCTCATTGGTCAAAAATCCTCCCTTTGTTATGTGTTCCTTTGTAGCAAGTGTGGATCAATGTATTATGAATTCTCTATTATGTTCCAAATTGATTGCAACCTTAGACGTATGTGCAGTAAAAAAGTACACAGATCCCGCCCCCAGATTTTCAGTCATCCTACCACTTAGAACCCCTAAAAACTTACTTGAAGTAGTCTTCTTTGCTGCTTCCCTAGCCATCATTGCAGTAGCTCTGGCTCTAGGAGGACTCTGTGGAGTCCGTCTTCATACTGGTGATCAGTAACAGCAAGTAAACATCACATCACATCATCACTTAGGTAAACCCACAAATCAGTGAAAACTACCAATCAGAAACGGGCTACATAACATGGTGATGCATGACATCATGCCATACTATGCAATTCCAAATTACAGCTCCCAAGATGCACCTTGATATTGTACTTTTGTACATGTGCAAAAAGTTATATACATGGAACAAGGGTTCATATTAAAGGAGAACTCTCACCTGAGCTCACATAGATGAATTCGTTAAGTTCTGAGTAAAGAATGAATTCACTTGGGTAAGTTCATCCATCACTAGTGTGAACTGGCAGGCACCATACATAAGTCAGTAGCAATCCTTGTCCCCACAATGGCTGAATAAATATTTCAGTAAAATTAACTAGATGCTTGTAAGAGGAAAAATCGGGCCTCTGTAGCTGAGGCATGCAGGTTATTATAAATTTGCCTGAAATCCAAAGCCTTAATTCTCCCTCTAATCCCTGCACAAGTCTTCTCCAGGATTCAATTTCTAGCCCAAGGCAGTGCAAGTGACTGATATGAAAGCTAATGCACTACTTTTCTGACCCAGGATGCGGATTGAATAACTGCCCCACAGGGCTTGCAGCATACATGCTAGAGAAATTCTCCACCTGGACAGATAAATCATTCCTGAACATGGACAATGGAGGCCTGGAAAGGTAGGAATCTGCACAAGTGTGTGTGGGGAGGGGGATATACTGTAAAAACTAACTGTTGGCTTAAAAGTAGAGGGAGTATTTAAAAAAAGAGGCCCGCCCCAGCAAGTTCTCATTTTAAATGGCAAGGGAAATTGGCTTGTAATTTAGTATTTTAATCTCAGTATTCTCTAGCACAGGGGTAGGCAACTTTTTTGGGCACATCTGAGAAACTTCCGTGGGCACCACCAAAAAATGACTTGTCATGGAAGGTGTGGCAAAGGACAAGTAACCTACCAAAAATACTGAGCACAAGGCAGAGGTAAAGTCTAAGTCCCAACACCCTAAACAATTCCTTTGAACCCAGTTTTAAGCACCAGCAGAAACCTATTTCACTGCAATCTCAACTGCTGGTAAGAAAATCCGTTAATTTTAAAAAAAGTGAGATGGCTAGGGCCCCTTGGTGGGGGCCAAGAAAGGTGTCCAGTGTGCTACATCGCCTGCTCCTGCTGTAGCACCTCCCAAGGGTAGCTGTTCGTTAACTCACTCTCATCCTGTATGAGTGGGCCAAAGAGTGGGCCAAATTGTAGCCAAGTACCACAAGTAATAGTAATGCTTTTCTTATAATTGCCCTATTCAGGAAATACTCTCTGGATGAACTTTTGACCAATGTCATGATTTACTGGGTGACTTCCTCCATTGTGCCATCAATGCGCTTTTACAAGGAGAATCTTTCCCAGAATCCTGGCACTGCTCCTGATGCCAGGTAAGGAAGAGGTACCAGAAACTAAGATAAGCACAGATATTGGGCAGAAAAGTTTCCGTTTCGTAAATTCATTAGTAACAATGAATGGATGGTAATTGCAAATACTGTATTAGGCAAGCTTGGCAGTTTCTAAGTTGCAATTAATGTTTTTCAGGTGATTATCCCAAGCAAGTATGTGAGAGAATGCATATTTGTCACTGAAATAAATATGTCTCGGAGTGAAATGAAGCTAATAAGTAGTGACAGCGAAACTTAAGGTGCCTCAAGAACCGTAGTGGAAAAGATTTGAACTCTGTTGAAATAGATGAGTGGTCATCAGCATATCATGCAAAGTTCTTTGGGTTACTAAAATTAATTAGTGCAGCCATCCCCAACCTGATGCCCTCCAGATGTGTTGGACTACAACTCCCATCGTCCCCAGCCAGCCATGCTAACTGAAGGATGCTGGGAGTTGTAGGCCAGCATACCTGGAGGGCACCAAGTTGGGGAAGGATGAATTAGTGTGTCAATGATGTCCAATACCTGTGTTTCCTTCTTACATTTAAACAATGTAAGGGAAGTACTGTCTTTAAATTTTTACAAGTATTCCAAGAAAAATGTCTACATAATATAACATTTAAATCATATTGTGTGCTTTAATTTACCCCACAAATATTTCAGGTTAAATGCTTCTGTTGTATCGGGACAAAAAATTAACATGAGGTACTTTTTTAGCTGTGTTATCTATATATAAAAGAAGTCCTGACTGACTCATCAACGCCCAGCTCAAACCGTTTAATCTAGGAACGTGAAATTTTGAAGGAACATTGTTTTTATGATGTAGACACCCACTAAGGAAGGATTTTTGGAAATTCCATCCTTAACGAGGTGAAACGGGGGGGGGATTGCCCCACTCTCATATCTCCTATTGGCAAAACAACAGGGGAGCAGCTATGCAAATCGGCCTCACCTCATAATTGCTGCAGGAGCCAATAGGAGCAGTTATGCAAATAGCCCATATGACAGTATGAATTCCTGCAGGGGCCAATAGGAGTGGGTATGCAAATTTCCCCTTGGCCATTTATAATGTTATCTAAGGGGGTGAAAAGGGAGGGAAACTTAAAATGACTGACTGAATGACTGTTGGGGGGGGGGCGCGTCGCATAGGCTCCATCACGTTTTGACAGATCTACCCCAAACTTGGCACGGTCACTCTTCATCACGCGAGCGAAGCCACGGGCAACAGCTAGTTTTACATATATTTAGTAAACATGCTAAATTAGATCACTTTCTGGTGATTTTCCAATGCAAACCGAAAATTTTCGGATGCAAATGACTGTATGCAAATTAGTCTAATTCGCATAGGACAATTTTCCATAAAACTCACATCACTGAAGATAAGCCATCCCACCGCAAAGGTATTCTACTTGCTACCTTAGAGAGCTATCCTAGGGCCTTAGGAGACTTCAGATTCCCAGATCCAAGGTCAGAAACAGAGCTCCAACCTGATCTCGGCGCAGGGGATCTGTGCTCTAATCCCCCTCCCCCCTCTCATTGTAGCTTCCTCCCTCCCCCTCCAAGGTGCCTCAGCTAGATGGCTGAAATCAGATGTCTAGCTGAAAAGCAGTGGGAGGTGTGAAGAGGCAGACATTGCCTCCGCCACACCGCACTGGATACTCATAAGCCTCCCGAGTTCAGAAGCTTACAAGCATCAAGGGCACAATCCATAGGACTCCACCTGTAGACACTTCTACATCTGTATGTAGCCAGCCCCTGCTATATCAGACCTTGTTCTACTATTCGTACTATTGCCATAATGCAAGCACAATCTGTTTAGCCCCTACATCAGCAAAGTTTTGTTCTTTGTACTTTTTGGAATATTTTACATTTCATAGCTAAACCAAACAGAAGTTGGTTTCTGAAAGCAAGTTATATCTGAAGCTTTGAAATCTGACATTTAGATCCTGAGGCCATAATCAAAATCCCAGTGGGTGCATGGAACCTTTTGTGCATGCCCAAAAGGAGTTCACTGAATTGTATTCTATGTTTCAAGATGCTTCACCATGAGAATACAAGGCCCATGGTGGTTTCTTTCCCAATTTCTTGAAAAGGCATCCAAAGCTATCATTAAGTCCATCATCACTGTAAAGCGGGGGGGGGGGGGGGGAGTCTTCACACCCAACTCTTTTTTTAAAAAAAGAACAATGTTCTAGCCTGCATAGTTGCCAATATAATTTCAGTTTGATGATACAGATTTCTTATTTGTTCACACTGGTAAACAAGTTGGTTGGCCTGGCTTTAAAGTTTGTGTAGATGTAAAAAAAGCAGGAAGTCACATGTATTAGCAGGGCTCGACTCTGTAAAAAAACACACAGACTGGGTTTGGGCAACACAAGCAAACAACGATAACAGACAACCATTGCTTGTCGTGTTGTCCGAACCCAGGTCGTTGTGAGTCACAATGGTCTACCGTATTTTGTCCTCAGAGACAACTAAGAAACAACTGTTTGTTTTAGGGGTTTTTCTTACAACAGTTGTTTGTTGTGTAGTCCGAACCAGGGAGAGCTGTTTTATTGTTGGTGGTTCAAGAATCCTTGAACAAGCAGCCGCTCAAGTCATCCAATCTCTAGTTTCCAATGTTTGCCCAGCAACACACATTGCTGCTTGCTTCACTTTTAATTGTACAATGCTTTTTTACTTTTACAATCAGAATACCAAAAACTGTATTTTTCTTTCAAAATGAAGTATGCTTTTAATAGAAGAATAGATTATAATTGGAGAACTTTAAAACTGTACGGATGTGCGCAAGGCTCAATCAGGGGTGGAAGCGGGACAAACTCGCCCCGCTTGACACACACACCCTGAGCTCCGCGCGACTTACCTTTCCCTGGCTCAGCACAAGTCATTGTGAGAAGAGCCGGGGAAAGGAACTTCCAGGTCCCCGGCGTTGCGTTTTTGTGTAAAACACAGGAAAAAACACCTTAAAACGGCTGCAAATTGCAGCCGTTTTAAGGTAGGTTGCAGTTTTAAACGTAAAAACATAGCACCGGGGACCCAGAAGTCTACCGAGTGCCTCAGCTGGTGCTCACGGGGGGGGGGGGGGGCAGACAGATCACGCAGCAGGGGTGCTCTCCGAGCACAGGGGTAAGTGTACATCCCTACCAACTATGTGGTGAGGGGAGGGGGTAGTTGGGTAGTAAGTAGAGGGCTGCAAAAATGAAGTCAAGGCTAAACTCTGGCTGCAGGAGCAAGAAAAGCTTTGGGGTAGGGAAGGTGTGGGAAAGATCTAGTTCAGACTTGTAACACAGGTGCGAGGCAAGATGGGAGAACTACTAGAGATAGCAAGTTCTCTGCATACATGGATGCAAAGGGGGGGGAAGTAAAAGAGGTGCAGTGCTAAGCAGAGCTTGGCATGGGGGGGGGGGGAGGTGTAAATAACCTTCTGGCCAAGATGGGAGCAAAAAGGGAGAGCAAGAGCGGCTTTGGTGCCAGGCTGCACAGAGGAGGGGGGCAAGGATCAAAAGCCGCTGCTTGGACAAAGGGTGCCAGGCAGTGTGGGGGAGGGTGTATAATGTGTTAATAATCATCACCTGTATGGTGATGGGGGAGCATAAAAGGTGTTTGTGATGGGCAGTGAGATTGGGAGTGGTGGCTGGGTTAGGAGAAAGTCAAGCCTCAGTTCATACTAGAGGCGCCAGGAGCGGGGTGTGGGTGGTGAAATGTTTCTCTGCGGTGATGGAAACAGCCAGGCAAAAGCAGGAAAAGTGACAGGCGGAGAAGTACAAAAGCACGATAATGACCAGAAACAATGATGGTAACTTACAACAATAGCTTGTTGTGTCCTGCGAACCCACCCACTGAATTTGCAACTGACATAGTATGGCCTACTGAGAAAAAGCATATGTTAGTTTCCATATTGCCTACTAAGCTCTTGATTATGTTATCTTCCACTACAGGGTTGAAGTTCATGTTCCCACTGGTCTTGCTGCCTTCCCTAATGAAATTACTCATACTCCACGTTCCTGGGCAAAGAAGAACTTTAAGAATATTGTCACCTACACCTACATGCCACAGGGTGGGCACTTTGCTGCCTTTGAGGAACCAGAGCTCTTGGCTCAAGACATCATGCAGTTTGTGAGGAAGGTGGAACGTCTGTGAGTTAACAGCACGGCACAACCATTGCAGAGCACGCTATAAACCAAGCATAGGAAGCTTTTGAACAACTCGCAGTACTTAAAGCAAAAATATTGTTACTGTGTTACTGCTTAAGCTTTGGATAATCAGGTGTTCCTTCTAAGAGCGGTTGGCTCTTGCAGCTATACAATCATTTTTCTAAAAGGATACTATTCATATTAAAGCAACCTTTTTTTAACCAAGATAGTTCTAGCTCTGATTTACTTCATTTTACAGATTTGTTACAGGGCTGATTCCTTTTACATTTCATTGAAGCAGCACATCACCAAAAAATATGTTAAACAGCAACATTTTACATAATACTCTTGATTGTAAAATAATAGTGGGCTACGGTTTTGCACACAGGGGTTTTAAATTACATGAACAGGGTCCACTGCCAAGGGTTGGGCTCTGCTTTATAGGCACTTTTCTATAAATTATCAGCTTTCCCCCTAAGCCATTTTTTGTATCTGAGCAAGGAGCTATTTGAGTACATTAAGCTATAATACTTTTAGACTATAACCTGTGTTCAAGTAGCTGATGCAGTATCTTCGGTGCTTTCATTAGTTTTGAACAGGCATGTTTGTTTAGCCTCCCCTAGCAACTTAGAATACAGTACAAAATGTCGTAAGGGTCCGAAAATCCTTAATGCTGTACAATACTAGAGACTCTCCAAGAGAATGCTTGCTCTGTGATAGAATAGCTGCAAACAGCACTGTGAACAGTAGTGGTTCAAGGCTTGGATCCAATGATGCACAAGCAGAAGTCCACTCAGGCAGTGGGACTTCCCCATCCTCTATTCCCCACTGAAGCCCCTGCCACACCCCTCAGATCTGCTCTAGAGGGTCTCCCAACTTTCTGGAGCAGAGGTTTGGAGTGTGTGCAGGAGGCTGCAAGGGAAGGGGAAATCCATTCCACTGGTGGGGCAACACCATTGGATCCAAGCCAAAGTGGTGTTCAAATGCCATATGCCCATCAAGTTCTTGTAAACCATTATATAGCAGACATTGCTAAGTCTCCCATAGGTCTCTACTAAAGCCTGTAAACTCCCAAGCCTGTCCCAGAATCTTGCCTCAGGGAAAGGAGAACCACTTACCGTATCCAGCTACCTTTACATCTAGCTTCCTTTCATTCTTCCCTGCCTTAAAACAAGTCCTGATCAAGAAGTACTCTGGCTATCTCCAGGAAAGCCACATTTCCACCAGCCCACTGACTTTCTTCACTGAACTGTAAAGCCATATAGCTCCTTAAGTGTATTAGTTAAAATCAGGCAAATGTTATGCATCATCTGGATTTGATGCTACTCTACCGTCACAACTTGGGAGTAAGTGGATCAGTGCCACGATGTACCATAGGCAGAGTCAAAAATAACTTATTGGCTATCTTAGGACTTTTACCTATGGTTTACCTTTGGTCAAAGCAACTGAAGATGAGGTAAACAACTTCTGCAGTTTTAGAATCTTAAACGGAAATTATAGCAAGGACTATGCACAAGATCTATTTCCACAAGGAGCACCTCTAGGATGTTAACCTCTAGTTTTGACTGTTAGAGGCCAACATGCAAGGAGGAGCTTTGGTCAGAACAGTCAAAGAGGTCCATTATTAGGAAAGCGAAGTGAGCACTTCAGTAATTTCACTCATAGTTGTCAATGAACTGACAACCTAATAAATGGAAAGCAAAGTCTGATTTCTAACTTACAACACTACTCAGAAGAATCACTGTCTACAGGCAGCATTTAGAAACCACTACTGTGATAGTTGTGCTGTGGAGGTTATCAACTTTAAATACATTATCCTTCCAGACATGAGGGAAATTCTGCATGTCTAGATTATGGCCACATCTCTTACAACATTTATCAATCACTAGACAGGAAAGGCATCAAATTATATATGGCTTTCACCATACTCCCGAACTATTACTGAACCCCAATTCATTAACATTGCTCAGTTATCTTCCAGTGAACATAGTCCACTAGAAATGTAATATTATATAGGAAACTGACACTGGCACAACTATTTCAAGTATCATTTGATAGCAAAGTCTGCAGCAGAGAAGATAGGTTAGTATTCCTCTGGCTTTTTTTTTTTGCACTTTGAATCGCTTCTTCAAAGGCACTTCCTATAACACAGGTGGATCTACTTCTGAGCTTTATCATTTTAAGGGAGTAACACTCAAGAATACAGCAGAGCTCAACACAGCCTTTAGAGGGCTCTGAAGAAGAGATTCAAAAGAGGGAGACTTTTGGTTGCAGCAGATCAAAGATATAATGACAAAACAACATCAACACAGGAAGTTAGTAATTCCCCCTTAAAAAATTTGTCAAGAGAAGCAATGGAAACCCTTGACTGTCACTGGAGCTTGAAACCATATATAATCATCCCAGGCAGAGATCATCTCCTGGTAGGTAGAAAGGGTCGTATTCTTGCCATGGCTGCATGATAAATTAACAGTCAGCTTTCTTCCTCGAGTTGGCACTTTGTAGTTTAGTTTGGGTCGGAACCAGTCAATACCACAGTTGCGGTGCCCCTGAACCATAACGGTAACACCCATGGTGGGAACAGCTTGAAGCTCGCTGAACACATCTGCCAGGAAGAGCGAATGGAAAAGCTTGCGAACACAGGCTCCTGTCTGCAGGCTCTCCTCAGCACCACTCACAGATACACCTTGCAGGTTGATCTCATAGAGTTCTTTAGGGCTGACAGCAGTACCCCCAAGCAGAATAAGAACTCGTGGGACCAATGTCAAACTAAACATGATTTCTAAGTGCTGGAATACTCCCTCGAGATCATTTAATACTTGTTGGCATTTCTTGTTGTTGCTGACTTGATCTTTTGGATATACTTTTCTGACCACATCTTCACCCTGTGAAGTTAAGGGATTGAAAAGATGTGCATGTTTTAGAACTTTTCTGGAAATTCACACCCACTAGACACAAAGATTTTGCATTTCTATTTACCCAAAGTTACTCAAAGCAATTTGCAACAAAAAATATTTAGGACACTATTGAGCAGACAGTCTACAGGCATGTCTCACATTTACATAATTAAGACTATGCACACTTACCTGTAAGTAAGCCCCACTGAACTCAATGGGACTTACTTGCAAGTAACCATGCACAGAATTGCACTGTGAGTGGCTTGTGTTGGGTTTTGTTGTGGGAAATACTTGCCCAGCCATTAAGTCAAGTGGCCTTAGGCAAGTCACTATATTTCATCCCTATCTTATCCCAGCCTAACTCACAACACCCATGTGAGGATGAAAACACCATTCCAAGCTCCATGAAGAAAAAACTGTAGCACCACTACAACCACCAGGCTCTGTATGTAGCTGAGAACTGGATGCCTTTAAAACATTCTGTGATCTCACAAATTTGTTTACCAGCTGATATGGTTTCTATTTTGAATACCACAATTCAAAGTTCTTCCTTCTAGAAAGCAACAACCATTCTTAGAAATAAACACCAGGGTGGGGGTGGGGTGGAATTAAGGTTTCCTCAACAACTTTACGACACTAGCATCCAAGAAAAAAGTACCTTCCTAATTCCTCCCCAATCCTCTTGAATGAGCTCACATATGTGATTAAAACTACTGCATTTAAACTTCTAGTTGTGTGCCTATTGCAAGAATGCTTAGAACAAACTTTAGATCATCTGTTGTGGAGAGCGAAGAGTCTTTAGCAGGGTAGATAAAAATTATTTTGATTTAAATAATTTTTTTAAATTTAATTTTAAAAACACACAAATAATACTAACTTTCTATCTGTCTTAAAAATAACATAGTTAGAATTAAATCCCATAAACATGCTAAACCTACGTTTACAGTCTCATAAAAATGAAGTTACCTACCAATCAGACATGGGCATAAATTTTAGTTTTTCATCTCATGAAAATGGCTCTGTCCAGCCTAACAGCTCTTCCTTCTTGAAAGTTCTGGGCTTTCAGTTTCTCTGACTTAAGTCACATGTGCAAAGACATAGGTTAAATAGGATTGTTCTGTAATTTTGTGATGGTAGAGTTGGGCCCAGCAAGGCAGAGGAGTTAAGAAAGAAAGACAATATAGCAGGGTGCATAAAAATTGATGCTTAAAAATAATAATAATCCAAAACTGGCTTTAAAAAATTGAAATTGGATTTTTTTCAGGCAATAAATCGAACTTTGCTTTGACTTATCAGTCACGGGTATTTTGTATTTGTTACTTTGTTTTTGTGAGGGCAAGGCTGGGCCAAGACAGAGTGAAGCAAAAAGGAGCAACACTGGAAAGAAACAGAATACAAAACTGTCAGGTATTCATCTTCCTGTATTCTCATACTAAGATCCACAATCCTATTCCCACTTACCTGGGAGTAAACCTCATTGAACTCAATGGAACTTATTTCTGAGGAGACTTATATAGGATTGTGATGTTAACCTCAAACTGTCATGGGTGCTGGTCATAGGAAACACCCTATACAGGGATATTTTAAACACATTCCCTGTATGTATAGGTTTAAAAAAATGCAAAATATAAACAGTGAGATGAGATGCAAAGCCTACTTGTAAGAATGAAACCATGTAAATAATACTCTATTTAATTGTAAATTGACATGGCTTAGTGGTCAGAACTGCACCACTGTTCAGGAAATATATGAAAAGGTTTCAATAGGAAACTTAATTTATATTGGTGATTTAAATCAACCTTTTTTCTTGCCGATTTTTCTTGCTGTCTAGTATCAGTCAATACTGAAGGAACAGAAGCAGCACTTTGTTAAACCTACACAATTCCTGACATTTGCTGTATATCAAACTATATTGAATTAACCCCAGGGTAGGATCACTACAACCTAATGTTTGACCAGGATCCTAGAATAAGGATCTGGTGCTCTAGCAATCATCAACTGATGTCTTTCATGCCCTTAACATGAGATGACAAGATTTTCTGAACCTGTTAAGTGAAATATGTGTATATCTGTTGTATACCAGACTTTTAATGATTTTGCTTTTCGTAGACAACTTCCTTTAACTTGGAATCCAATATTGCTCATTTCTTACTATGGTTAACCAAGGATCAGCAAAGAACAGGAACATTGTTTCAAGTTTCTCCAAGGGAAAAATTAGCTCCCCCTCTCAAATAATCCTACACTGCTGACTAGCCAATATTGAAGAACCATCTTAGTCCAGACAGAAGCTGAACTTATACAGGTGCAGGTTTTCTTTTTAGACACGTTTGATATACCTACCCCTACTGGAAACATGTGAATCATCCTGTAGCCCCACCTTTCTGAATGGCAGCTGAAGGCCATCTCAAGTCATGCAATTTGCACAAAAGGGTCAGCTGGCTTGGGAACAGCATGTTTATTCTTTGGAAGGAGACAAAAAGATGTCTGAACAGAAGTTTCCCATGTTTCCAGTTTAGCCCTAGATCACTAAACTAGTTCACAAAAGATGCAGCTTTAAATAGGAAGATTCAGCACAATCGTTCAAAATGCTGGCCCTGCTCAGACATGACGGTGGCAATTTGTGGGTTAATTCACCCGCAAATTGTGGGAACATGCACTGTGCGCAAGCCACTTCCAGTTTCCTGCAACAACCTACAAACTTGCTGTTTGTAGGTTGCTTCCATGACATCCAAACTCAGACACTCGGGGTTGTTCATGGGTTAAACAACCCCAAGTTAACCCATGGCTTGTTCTTTGGTTAACTTGGGGTTGTTTAACCCAAGAAGAACCCCATGTGTCTGCATCCGTAGGCTGTAGCAGGAATCCAGAAGCAGCTTGTGTCCCCGCAATTCATGAGTTAATTAACCCATGCATTGCCACCAGATGTTGCCATTATGTCCAAACAGGGTCGCTGTGTTAGGAAATCAGGAAACATAAGCTTCTAGCCTGCTCCCAATACCTGCTCTTGCTAACTGGCAGGTTTTGAACAAATCAAAACATACATTAATATGGAAGATATCGCAGATTTAGTGGTTGTTTTAAAGAAGCTCTGCTACAGGGCTGAAAATGACCTCTGTCTGCAAACCTGGAGAACTGCTGCCAGCCACAATAGCCAATACTGTGCTATTTGGGACAATTATGGTCTCAGTACAATACAGCTCCTTATTTATGAAGCCTGGTTAAAATCCCTGCTCATCAGAACTCTGGATGACCCTGGTCATTTCACTCTTACAGCATGTTTCTATGCACCTTTGCTTGCTCTTTAGTAAACTACAAGCTTTCAATGGAACTTACTCTGATGTGACTAGACAGAGGAGTACACCTTTAATTGGTTTCTGAAGATTACCATCCTGTTCACATGGACAGAATCTACATCCCCATTCCAAGATATGTTATAATCTTATTCAGCTTTTTAAGATGCCTTACACATTAAAAGAGCTACAGGAACTCTGCTTGGAACTTACGGTAAGTGTATTGAGTCCATGGCTTGGACCGTTGTGACACATTAGCATGGCTTTGTTACCTACCATAATGTACAAGGCACATGGACAATCAATGCAAGTTCCTTTTCTTACATTAATTATGTGGAGTCTACAGTGTAGATTCTGAATAACTGCACAGTGGTAAAAACTCCAGAAGGGGTTTAAACTCTACATCAACGTTTACATTAATAAAACAGTAACATGCACACGTAACACTGCATTTTCCAGCAAACATGTTTGAGGCAGAGATGCCAGGGATCTAGGATTGTTTGTGGATTCTTGTGCATACATGCGATGGTGAACATGTTTGCCCCTGCATAGCATATTAAGTAGCCCATATTCTCTATAATTCATACAACAATTAATCCATTCCCACAAATTATTATTAGCAATCAAACCCATAAAAAGATTTAAGATCCAATATCAAACCAAGGATCCAGCCTCACAGAAGGCCTCACTCATATAATCAAGTGAACTGGGCCACATTTTTTACTGTATACTATCGTATCTCAGTCAGGATTCAAAAGCCACATCACTTAATACATCCCTTAATGTTACCCCTATTAGTCACCGGTTTGACTGATGGCCAGTAGTTTTATCAGGTAGAACCCCCCACACACACACTTTTAAATGCACAGTTAGGACTGATTCACACATTACAATGCCCATGCAGAGGTTGCTTGAAAAATATGCCACAGCAACTGTAGGAATCACCAAAGACAAGCTGCAGCACTTTTTGTAATGCCTGGACTACCCTAAACCTAAAGGCAAAGTGAAGATTCCAGACTGTATTTGTGATTGCAAGGGCAGAGAAAGAAGAAAGGGTTTTCGCAGACATCAGGCTTGAAAAGCCTGCCGCCTGGCCTGTCTTCGCTCCTATACTGATCAATGATGATTTTCCGTATGGAAAAGTAAGTGCAAAATAGGCCTCTGTGATACAAACAAGCATTTGGGCCAACGTGGGCTTGACGTTCGCATGTCAGAAGTGACAAGCAAAACCCGCGAGAACTGAAGCGAGAAAACCAGAGGGCGCTTCCATACAATAGGGGAGGCAAGGGTGTGATCCCACGAACCAGCCTCGCAGCCGGAGATGCAACCTCTTCTCACCTGGCCTGCGGGCCTCGGGAGCTGCCTCCGGTAGAAGCAGGCGAGCTGTTCGTAGGGCAAGGGCAGCTGGTGTCTCTGGTGCAGGACGTGCTTCAAGAGTTCGCAGGTGAAACGGAAACAGCCCTCGCGGGTCACCGAGCCGGGGAAAGCCACAGGCACCGAAGAGCCGCCGCCGGGAGCGGGAGCCACGGGCGGCGGCGCCAATGCCACAGTCACCTCGACGGCGGGCGCGTCACGCAGTTCCAGGCCAGATTCCGGGTCGGACTCGGCCACAGGGAGGTCGGCTGCAAGAGAAAAGGAGGAAGACGGTCGAGCGGCTGCGTCACCCGAACACGGACTCGGCGGCGATGCCATAAAACGCTAGAAAGAGCCGAAGGCCCTCAAGGAACGGGAGAAAACACCGCCGAGTGGCCGAAGCCCGCAGCAGGCTCAAGGGGGGCACCCAGCCTCACCTCGCTGTGTTCCTCTCACTGCGGCCATTTTCTGCTCTTCGAGCTCGCTCCGGTTTGAATGGCCGCCCTCGCAGAGCATCATGGGAACGTTACAAGTACGTCACTGCCGAGAAACCTGATTCTCGCGGCGCCATCTTCGTTTAGGGCAAGGGTTTGAGAGCTGTATGTGGGTAAAAGACGCACCGCACCCCCAGGATCACAGGCTGAACTAGGCCTGCACAGGTGTACCGTTAAACTGAAAATTGTTTACTTTTCTTACTTTATATATTTACTAATATGGGGACATTATTTGCATTTTCTGCTTCAAGATGTCTTGGGGAGGATTGGCCGGGGGGTCTCTGCAGTATACTTTCCTTTTTTCCTGTCGTATGGAAATAATGTGACTTCATTGGATGGCAGAACAAAATAAATTTTTGTAAAGCAGGATTGCACCCTTAGTTCATAAGATATTTATTTCAAGGCAGCAACGGGGCGCCTTGATGGGGGCGTTCTCATAATAAACAGGTGAGCTGCACGTCTTGTACTCGTTTAATGCAAGATGATGCAATGAATTGACTAAACACAGCAATCCCTTCCAACTGATGCAATGTGTTGCTATCTGCTGTCACCTAGTCCTGAAGAAGTTCCGGAAGGAAATACTGTATGTGGCTGTATTTGAAAACAAAGTCGCCCATTAACAGTGGGGTGGGAGGAGCTCAATGCATTTGTTCTGACTGCATGATGGGATCTGTAGTTCAGCTGCTTTAACTACTGGCCCACTCATAGGTTGCAGTCTTATACAGAGTATGGTATAATCATATAAGTCTCACTGAACTCGGTAGGGCTTACGTATATATAGGATTCCGCTGTTAACCTTCCATTATTTTGCATTTATACGATGTGGAGGCATATACAAACATATCACTTATTTGAAAGTATTATTCTGAGATGACCGGCATTATACCAAAATGAGAAAAAGAAAATATCTGCTGATGATATTTATAATGTATGAATCCTAAACATATCTAGATGATTTAAAAATGTTATCCTGGTTAAAATTGTTTTGTGAAAGCGGTATCTAAGAATTGCACATTTTTTCACCTTGAATGTGACATTTGTGAGAGTTAAAGCTCAAGATTTCTGTTATAAATGTCTGCTTTTATTTTGAGGGTGTCTAAGAGAAATATTAATACTTGAATAAAGTGTAATCAAAAGGGTCAGATATCAAAGACAGATAAAACAGCTATTTTAAAACCCCAGCCATTTGAAGGCAATTTGATAATTGCAGTTCTTACAGAACAATCCTATACATGTCTACTCAGAAGTAAGTTCCACTTTTCAATGGGAACTTGTGTGTATAGGATTGCATCTTGAAACTTGTTGTATTTTGCATTCTCCTTCCAATGTTTTGCTTTGTTTTATGAAAATTAATCAACTAGCCTCTGAAAGACAAAAAAAAAAAGACAAGACATTGAAAGCAGTTTTAAAATGCAGATATGAGACCCCGGGGCAAGTAAGTATGTGTCCATAATATCTTGTATTTTTGTTACACAATTTAATTGAATTATTTTTATATCCATTTTATTTTTGTAAGTAGCTTTGGAACCCAATCTTGGCCAAAAAGCTGACTATAAATATACATTCATGCCTTGGATTGAGAGCATAATTCGTTCTGGAAACGTGCTTGTAATCCCAAACACTCTTATATCAAAACGAAATCCCCCCAAAAA
Organism: Shinisaurus crocodilurus; assembly: GCA_021292165.1. Classification (NCBI taxonomy): domain Eukaryota; kingdom Metazoa; phylum Chordata; class Lepidosauria; order Squamata; family Shinisauridae; genus Shinisaurus; species Shinisaurus crocodilurus. Next base: position 72,339,462 of record CM037879.1, on the reverse strand, counting down.
AATTTGTAAGAGATTATTAATTTAAGACATACTACAGTACTTGTATTGCAAGATGTCGCTTGTATATCAAGTAAAAAATAAATAAATAAATAATTTAAAAAATTGCTTGTCTTGCAAAACGCTCTCAAACCAAATTACTTGCAATCCAAGGTATTAATGTAATAAACAAACTGCATCCTCCCTAGGCCTCCAGGTAAAAGGTGCTAAGCCTAATCGACTCCTATGGATGGCTGTTCTGCCTACATGGACCGAGATAGGCATAACTAATTATTCCTTATGTTACGTTTATTAAGGCACAATCGTATGCATGTTTACACAGAAAACAGGACTACAGCTCCCAGCATGCCTAGGTGGGGCATGCTGGGAGTTGTAGGCCTTTCTGTCTAAACAAGCATTAGGATTGCGCCCTTATGTGGACATCATCTGCACCTCTAGAAAGGTCCTCAGCTGCGTTAGTCGCCCTAGAAATTGCTGGATATTGTAGTTCGGTACTCTGTCCCGAGAAACACTGCTTAACTCTCCCCGTTGTAATTGGAGGGGACTCTGACGTGAGCCATATTTGGAGTTGTCGCTCTCTGAAATTAGTATGCTCGGCAAAGAGGGCGCTGGGAGGTGTAGTCCAATGATGTGGCTGCACAGGCCCTGTTTCCCGTGGTGCCCTGCGGTTCTTTTCTGACGCCAGGAAGGGTAGCCGTCAGAAGCCAAGTCCGGGACTGGGAGGCGGCAGCGGCGGCAGCAGCCGGGGGAGGGCTGGAGAGGGTCCGGTGCCAGGCCGGTCCAGGATGGACTCGCGAGTGTCGGAATTGTTTGGGGGCTGCTGCCGGCCTGTGGGAGGCGGGAATAGCGGGGTTCTGCGAGGCCGCGCTGGGAGCGGCTCTGGCGGTGGCCCTTCCAAGGGGAGGAAGAAGAACGGGCGACACCGGGGGGGCAAGGCCAACAACCCGCCCTACCTGCCGCCGGAGGTGAGCGAGGCAGTGCGCTGTCGATGGGGTTTGGGACGTCTTGTGGCGACTCTCTTTTTTCGGTCCCTATAGGAGATTGTTTTTATGCTGGCAGGTTAAAGGGGGGCTCTTTCTCGATCCGTTTCTGCTGGGTCTGGAAAGTCTCTCTGAGGGTTACAGTCCTGCTCTATCCCCGCAGGCCAGCACCCTGACTTTGGGGGAGATGCTTGCCCGTGAAGTAAATGATTATATGGCTACAAGTGTCATATGGGTGTGTGTGTTATGTTGTTACTTCCTTCTGGAAATGTACGGGGCTAAATTGTGTTTAGAGGAAGAGACAAAAACCTATCAAGGTTGCGAGCCCTACCTAATGGAGCAACTTGATTTGGAGCGAGTTGCTGCCACTATCACCGTGAAATTCGCACTCCTGGTGGGTTTTGTTTTCCTGTTGTCTCCCCCAAACTGTTCTAGTATCCGTGGACTGAAATGTGTGATTTGGTAGTAAAAACTCTTCTCCCCCACCCCAGTCTCTCACATTAATCTCTCTACCTGATTGTTGTCAGAACCACTTTGAAGCATCTCTCTTGGCTTTCCTTTAACAATGAATAACTTTAGATCTGAGACTGTAGGTTTGTCGAGTGGTAAGAGTGAAACCGATTCCTTTTTTGTTTACTTCTAATGGCATTTTTTCCCCTTCCATGTTGCTGTAGTTGTGAGTCACTTAAGTTGCACTTAAATTGAATCATGCAGCTGAGCATTACTTGAAATGTAGCCATCCAATCAGATTTAGAAGGACTAGGAAACTTTTAAACTGAAGTTGAGGTTACTAGAAAATATATTTCGTATATCCTGGTTTCTGGATGGCATGCTCAGTTCTGGGTAGTTCTCATGGAAAGTAAGGTCTAGTTCTCAATCCTGATTCTCCAGTTAAAAGGGTCGGGTAGCAGGTATTAGAGAGCTACTGCCAGACGGAACAGTTGATACTGGGCTCAATGGAGCAATGGTCTGATTCAGTATAATGAAACTTATTTACTTCACTAAAAAGATGATTAATCTGTGTCTGTTTCAAACTGCACTTAGGGGCTCATCTGATTTCCATGGTTCCTCAATGGAACAATGGTCTGATTCAGTATAATGAAACTTGATATTTACTTCACTAAAGATGATTAATCTGTGTCTGTTTCAAACTGCACTTAGGGGCTCACATGATTTGCATGGTTCCCTATTTAAATTAATAATAACACATAGAAAACAAGATGTCAGAAGAAAGGTTTTAGTCTATCGTTCTCCCTGATATCTAGTTTTCTATGCAGGTTTTTTTGTGTTGGGGGAGGAGCCCATCTGCTATCTGAAATTGTAGACACAGGTTTACTACCGCAGTGAGAACTAGGTCCTAGTGCATGGTAGTGGAAGATAAGCTTGAACTAAGCCTTAATGCAGATAGTACAGACTCAAGAGTTAATAAAGCTGCATATAGTCCCAACCACATCCTGCTATCCCTGGTTCATTCTCATCCATTTTAACACATGTGTGTACATGTGCAGTTTGGGTTCTTTTGTACTAGTGTTGTTTGGTCTGACTGTTCTGTTCCTGTCTCTCTTCAAGAACTGCTAGCAATCGCAAACAATGTGTTTAAAACCATGTAAGATGTGAATGTGGCTATTGTTGTTCTGCGTTTGGCCTTTTGTTTTAGGGTAGTAAGCCATCCCCAAGGTAGCAGAATTGTTCTCTCTGCTAACCTCTGAGATCTCAGTGTTACTAGTTTTCTGTCCTCAGTTAACTTGTGTGAACTTGTGCAGGCATGCCTGAGCTTGCCACTTTTTCTGCATTACTTCCACAGCAGCCTCAGTGGATAACATACAGAAATGGTTGCTCCTTAGAAGGTGTAGTTATGGATGTAGAGTTTATATTATAGGCAATGATTTCTTAACACACCCTGAACTTAAGCTGGCAAGGTGGGGATGATGCTTTATAAATAAAATATGTGCTGTATAAATGGAATAAAAGCTAGAAGACTGCAGGGGTGGGTGGATAAGGAGAACCCATTATCATCTTCTCCTCTCCAAGATGCAAGATGGTTGATTCCAGGATGTTGTTTGCAAAGTATTTCCCCAGTCTCCAATAGTGCCATAGTCCGTGTTTGGGCTAGAAAACAAGCAGGCTGTATGGAAAGAACTTCAAATCTGCCCACAGCAAGGAAAACATGCTGGGAAAGAGTGATGTTTACTTCCAGAGAAGCAAGACTATTTCAGGAAGAAATTAAACTTGAGTAGATCAGTTTTGCTGCTGTCTTGTTTATTTTGCCTTCTCTGTGAGCTCCTGGCTCTTAAGCACTCAGTCCTGTTTCAAGGCCAAGTACTAGACGAAGATCAGCAGGGTGTAATTCAGTGTCACATATTTGTATTTTATTTTCTAAAAAAAAATAATTGAATTTTCCAAAGCAACAACAAATAATATTTGGCTTCCGCCTCATTGTCTGACAAACATTACCAATCCTTATCCAATCTAAGTTTCCTCTATTTTCACAAAAATAATTTCTATCACCTTACCAATATTCAATAATCAAAACCCAAAGTTATTAAGTCACTTTCCCTCCTCCCCAAGAAGTCCACCAGAGGTTTCCAGTCTTCCATAAATGAAGATAGATTTTTTTCTCTAATTAAACAAGTCAATTTCGCCATCTCTTTTTTTAGAGATCTTTTCCAGTCTCTTCAACTTGCTTAGTAGTCTTCACTAGTTATTAAGGGGATCTTTTGGAGAAATATTATCAGAGGACCTGGTTTAGGGAAGGTCAGAAGTGCTGTTCTCCCTGTGGATCTGCCATGGCATTGGGTAGCTTGTTATACCACAAACTGATTACTACTTCCTTCTCCCTTTGCTGCCAATCACATCCGTCTTCTCAAGCCACATAGGGGTCATTCCATGTAAAATCAACCAAAAAAAATTGAAAAATTTACCTCACCATCTGCGATTTTTAAAAAAACTGGCATTGTGCAGAAACGAGCCTTTGGGGGTACACACACACACCTCAGGTGTGAACCGGCTGGGGTGGGGTGTGCATAGTTAGCGTGTGGAAAGAGGGGCCCTTGGGGGTTCATGCATGCATGCATGCATGCACGCACGCACGCGCGCGCGCGCGCACACACACACGCCTCCTCATGTGTAAAACATAAGATGGGGCCTGGTGCCTGGAGGTCTGGAGGAGTCAGGCTGAAAGCGTTCATATGTAAATGTAGTTCAAGCCATGAGTCATGAGTTCCCTTCCCCCTGCCTGGCCAGGTGAGGTGCATGGTGATTGGCTAAGAGGCAGCAGAGGAGGGATGGGGGGGGGAAAGGTATATTTCACAAGGCGTGGTTTTTGGTCTTTGTCTTTGTTCTACCCGGCTGTGGTAATGGCGGAAAGCCAAGGACCCCAGGCAGCTCTTGGTAAAATTAGCTGGATTGAGGGCTAGTAAAGGCAAGCCTTATGGGAGTTTCACCCATCTCGGACCTTCGGGTAGATGTGGTAATCTCCCTCGGGCAACAAGGCTGTGCTGGATTTAACCCTTGAAGAGAACACCCTCAGGTAACTGGTGTGTGCCTGAGAGTTATTAAGGAATCAGGTTTTATTGTGTTTTAGCTCTATTTCTGTGTGCTAAAGTGTCTCTCTCTTTCTTTTGTGTGCTTCTCTCATTTCCCTAATCTTGTTGTAAAATGCTACCAGAATAAACCTTGTCCTGGTTTTACCCCACATGGGTTTTGTAGTACTCTGTGAGTTCAGTATCTAAATCCAGGTTACAGAAATTGAAGGCGAGTCCCTGAACAGAGATTCAAGTAGGGTTGCAGACAGCTGAGGCTGGCAATCTGGTACCTTGAGATCTCAGGGGGTCTTGGTTCCTTTGGAGTAGGAAAGGGTGGGGGTGTGGCGGGTCAGCCAGCCCCCCCTTCCTCCACAGGCATACTGGTAGACCAGCATGAGAAATGAACATACACCAAATTATAGGTCATTATACCTCACGGTTCAAAAGTACAGTGTGCTCAAAAAATGCCCAAAACACGATTTTTCAGCATTTGTGACTACACAAAAAGTATCATAACTTCCTTCAGAATTGACCTAGAAAGTAAATCATGGTGTCATATGAAAGCTCTCAAACTACCCTTTTATATGATATGTAACATGAAGCATGCATGTGAAATAAAATATTCAAGGTCATAGTTTCTTTAATTTGACCTTGAATTCCAAAAAAACCAAATGTGGGGTTTTTGCTGATTTTTTCCCCTCAGATAACCCATGTTTACCTTGAGTATATGTACCGATTTCCAGAACGGGGTTCCGAACAGTTCAGAAGATGTGAATGTTCTTATACATGCACAGTACCTCCCTACAATAACTTCGCCCCCTTATACACACTTAAAACAGATTTTTTTGGAGGGAAATTAAACTTAAGCCCGCCCCCTCCCTTCCGGAGCTTCCGGGGCCTTCAGGCTGAAACCAAACCAGGCATGGGTAGGCCTCAAACCTTCACAGAGATATATCTCTTTGGATGTCTACATTAAATCAAGCTTTATTCACAGATTCTGATAAGAAAGAAAAGGCAGGTCTGAAGCCGTGACAAGTGCTGACCCCACTTCTGCTGCAATGTGTTCATGACTTTTCAAATTGTTGAATTCCTGCACACCATTTCTACAAGTAGCATAACTAAGATCTATTATTTCCCTGATGGTGCAGCAGCACAGTATAAAAACGGTAAAAACTTCAACAACTTAAGTAAGCATAAGTCAGATTTCGGTATCGATGCAGAATGGCACTTCTTTGCCACATCGCATGGAAAAGGGCCTTGTGATGGTTTGGGTGGCACTGTGAAAAGGTTAGCTGCTCGAGCAAGTTTGCAGCATCCGTATGAAAAACAAATCATGACCCCTCGTCAGCTCTTTGATTGGGCAAAGGAGAACATCACACAGGTTGCATTTCAATACACCACATGTAAAGATTATGAACTGGAAGAAAAGTTTCTGAAATGTTGCTTCGAGAATTCAAGACGATTCCTGGGACACAGAAAATTCACGCTGTAATTCCATTAACAAAACACACTGTTGCTACTAAAAGATATTCATTTCAATGCGAATCCAGAAAAGAGACAGTGACTATTAAATAAGGAGAACTGGAATTGCAAGAAATACGAGGATTTGTTGGTGGTTAGGTTGTGTTTTACAAACAGATGATCAGAGAGCAGAAGTGTTAGTGAGCTTTCTTCATCCAGCTGGACCAGCAAAATCATTTATGTATTCAGATAAACAAGATGTCCTATGGATACCATCTTCAGATGTTTTGACAAAAGCTGATCCTTGTTGCCCAACAGGGCACTTCTATACACTAACAGACAAAGAGTGTCAAGCAGCAACTTCAAGACTAGAAACTACTGTTATGAAAAGCTCCTTAATTTAGGACTTGTTAACAAAATGTTAGCAAGTAATATTTGAACTGCATAAAAACTGATCAGCATATATAAAAGTAAAATGGAAAATCTCATCTATGCACAATAATGGTTTTTCAAGCCCACATCTAAGTAAATCAAAATAACTATGCTAGTAAGAGTCCCATTTTGAAATCAAGTACATGTTTCCAGGGATGTTAAATGTTATTTAAAACAAAAGGAATTTTTTGTCATTATTCAAGGTCAAACTTCTGTATATTTATTTGAAAAAAATAAAATGAACATGTTTTCCCCAAGCATACTGGTGAGTACCTTTTTTAAAGTACATATTTTAAACCTCATTCTTCTGAAAACAATAGGCCCTGCAACTTATTTTTTAATAAGCAGTACAAGTTCACCAAATCTTAAGCAATTTGCTTTCAGTTGGAAATATTCTTTGATTGATTTCATACCAGAATGACCACCCAGAGGAAGTATCATTATTCTACACAAAATGTCAGAAGTATGCTATTGTGAAGAATACCTAATTTAGAACTGCACAATTATGACAGGGTAGCTTGTACTTTAGCACAATGTTTTATTCAAAACCTAAGTGATAATGCATATTTTCTTAAGATACGTACAGTGAGATAGCAATTCATATGAACTATGACGCATACACATAGAGCGCCCCAAAAGATGTAACTCGTTTTCTGTTAAGAACCCCATTTTGAAAATTGGTACATGTATTAAGCACTGTCAGATGAAATACTAAAAGAAAAATCATGGAGAATTTTTTTTTAGTTTTTGCAGCATTCAAGGTCAAATTTTACTATTTGACCTTGAATATATATTTATTCCAAAAAACCATTTATGTTACATATCAAATGAAAGAGCATTTCAAAGGCTTTCCATCAACACCATGACTAACTTTCTAGGTTCTGCAGAACTGGAATTACTGTAATTTTAATGTTGTCTGACACACAAACATTAACATTTTTCTTCATATTTTTGATTGCCATATCTCCAAATGTTTTTGTCCCAGAAGTCTAATTTTTGGAGCAGCTTATTATCTCAGCAGACCCAACAAGTTCACCAAGTTTTTTCAAAATCGGTGACAGTCAGGTAAATTCATTGGTTGATTTTACATGGAATGTCCCATAGGCTTGTGGGAGGAGAGACCAGTATGAGAAACATTTGCTAGTGAACACTACTGTTTGCCAGAGTAGTTTGAAATTATGTACTAGAATATCTTGGGGGTGGGGTGGGGAGAGTTAAATAGCTTCAAGACCCAGGCAACACATGTGGGTGCAAAACCTGGCTACTGATGAATGAAGGGTGCAGCTGTTTACCTTTCATCCTTTGCTCTAGCTTCCCACTTTACTATGGAGCCTAGATGGCAGTTAATGGAGCTTTCATGCAATTTTTACCAATCCAGACCTTTATAGATTCTTGGTCAACAGAAGTTGTTCTAACCAGTTGTACAAATTGAACTTGAGTTCTTACTGGTGAATGATATCAAAGCTGGCAACCAGTACACAGGTATCAGAATGTATCTTGGAGACTGAGACACTCTGAAGGATTTGAAGAGAGCTGGTTCTGCTTGAAGTACTTGCTTGAGATTTCTGTCTTCTGAAGATCATGATTTTTGAAGCCTTCTCCATGTTCTGACTTACTATAGCCACTGAAAATATATTACTAAAACCCCTATTCAACCCTTGTAGCATTCAGAAGAATCTACTAGTTGCTTTGTTTGCAGAACAAACAATGGCAACCCAAGCAGGGGTAGTTCTGGAACTGTACTAGGGGAGCCATATCTGTTAATTCCATTGCAATTTCATCCTTTTTATAAGGATGGAATCCAGAACTATAGTGTTCAGTAACTCCTGATATAACTAGTTCTGTCCAAACCAGTAATTGCTATGTGCTGGCTTGGCTTCACTGAGCTGTGAAATGGGATGTAAAGAAGTGTGTATGAAATGCTGAGCACTATAGATCACTAATTTGTCACATTTTCTTCTTTTACTTAGGCAGAAGATGGGAACATAGAATACAAGGTGAGTCTCTTATGGGAGGGCTCACAAGGCTAGGTTCTAAAGTCTTAAGAGCTGTAAATCAAATTATGCTATGAGTCATACTGGTAACTAGCAATTAGAGTATGTTGTTACAAACAAATAAAAAAAGTTAAAGTAGTGCAAAACAAAAAAGATTCTTGCCTAAATTTTGTTTGTGATTGTGTGTTCGCTTTCTTGTACTTAAATATCTGAATCTGGGAATTTCCCTCCCAAAATTACATGTTAATTAGCAGACAACAAGGAACCTTCTTGTTTAATTATTATGTTCTCTGTGAGAAATTATCAGATGTGTTGCCAGTGAAGTCCTTTATTTAGTTGCCTGGAGTGTAGCTGCTGCATTTGAACTCAATAGGATCACTCAGAACAAATGATTTTAACATGGTGAAAGCTAGAACCCCTTTGACCAAGCTATGCCTTCTGTAAAAACAGCCAAATTCTAAAGAATTTCCCCCACCACCAAAAAGAAGCAAATTGCTTTCCCTCATCAGATCTCCTTACCTGCTGACTGTAATCACTTTTCTTTGGGCAGCTGAAGCTAGTTAATCCTTCTCAGTACCGCTTTGAACACCTAGTAACGCAGATGAAGTGGCGACTACAAGAAGGCCGTGGTGAGGCAGTGTACCAGATTGGCGTAGAGGACAACGGGCTGCTGGTAGGACTGTCTGAAGAAGAGATGCGTGCCTCTCTCAAAACACTGCGACGGATGGCTGAAAAGTATGTGCATCTGTCTTCTGGGCCAGAGCAAACTCAACTGTGTGCTCCATTATTTCTAGAAATTAGTTTTTTAATTACATTTCTATACCTCCCAATAGCCAAAGCTCTCTGGGCAGTTCACAAAAATTAAAACCTTAAAACACTACATGATAAAACATAATATAAACCATTTAAAAACATAATGGGTGACTTTGCACATTATGCTAAGGCATCCTGAGAATAAGTCACCATGGGTTGATTGTTCACTCGCTAACCTGACAGGTGATTGGGTGCTCTGCGACTTTCTGTGGCTTGTTTCCCCCATCAGTCCTGCTGGCTCTTGGCATGTATCCCAGGTGCCATTGCAGCAGAACTTGTTCCCTTGTTTCCCTCATCCCTATGTCAACATCCTTTCTGTAATTGGTCTGCTGGAGTTACTGGCTACTAAGGGAAGCCCCCCTCCTGTATCAGATCACCAAATGGAATTAATTTTCAAGCCCTTATGAACATATTAATGCATTCGCAAACTCTTTTAAAAATTATTTTTTCAGGGTCTTGTGGAAGACTGCCTGTCTGCTATTTAGCCCAGCATATCCCCCTCTTGTCAATGTCCTCAATTTTATCCTCCACTTCAGCGCTTGCCTTGCTAGTGAACACCTTTTCCTTAAAAGGTACTGCTTCACATACAGTACTACCAATTAAACCCACCCCAAAAGCTCCTTCTGCAGCTGCCGGGTGCTTTGTTCCCCACTGCCCCCCTTCGTGCTTGTTGCTTTCCGCCACTGGTCTCTGTTGTTATCAGATATACATATGGATTACATAGCAGTGATGGGGGATCAGTAAAGATATGCAAATTTCAAGGTAGAGCATTAAAGCGGAGGGGGAAATTACGCAAATTTCAAATGTGCGCAATTGCGCAAGACAAAAAAAAGGTTGCAAACACCTTTGAGACACTCTCTAGTGTCCTTTCTTCTTGATTTATAGGAGCAGAGGGCACTGAGAAGGGATGAGGGAGGATGGTGGCAGCACTAGCGAGATCATGAGGAGTGGCAGGGGTTTTCGTTGTTCTTGCCGGGCAGCTCTCTATCTGTTCCCGACAACCCACAATGAAGTTGCCCTGCCGGGTTCAGACGTCACAACAAACCATCCTGAAAAACTGCCTCTCTGAACAACCCAACAATAAGCCATGGGTTCTCAGGGTGGCTTGTTCATGAAAAATAAGCCACCCTGTGGAAATCACACTGGGTTTGGACATCACAGCAACCCACCATGGGTGATCAACCATGGTGGGTTGTTGTGTCGTGTGAACCAGGACAATATAAAACCTTTAAAAGTTTAAAACAGAATAAACCCAGAGTAAAAAAACAGCAGTAGGGAAAGATCTAAAACCACAACACCCATTTAAAAACAAAAACAAAGAACTTAAAAATAAAAAGCCTGGGAAAATAAAAAGATCTGCTGGTGCAGTTTAGATTACTGTAATGTATTTATGTGGGGCTACCCTCATGCTTGGTCTGGAATCTGCAGCTGGTACAGAATGCAGCAGCCAGGGTGCTGAGTGGGGCACCTGCAGGTGCACTTATTACACTGGATAGGTGTTGAAGCAACTGCAGTTCCTACCTATTAGCTACCAAGCCAAGGACAAAGTCTTGCTGTCGGCATATAAAGCCCTGAACAGCTTGGGACCAGGTTACCTGTCAGATCACTTTCCCCAATACAGACCTGTGCGATCATTAAGGTCATCAGAGGAGGCCATATTTTCTCCTATTTCTCATACTACCATATATCCTTTATGTGCACCTATTGGTATGTCACAGTTGGAATAGGAGTGTGTTTATTTTTAATCTCATACTATTTCTTTGCACAGTTGATGCTTGAGTTGGAAAGGAAGCCAAATCTGGTTGGTTTCTGGTGAATTGGTGCTGACAATCAGTATTCATCTTAATTAGATTTAAATGAGAACTACAGAAGCCTACTAAATGAGAACTACAGAAGCCTGCAATACTTAACACACCTTATTTTAACCCACTTCAGCCTCACATGGTGAAAGTTTTATCTGTCTTTGTTGCCATGTCCAGTGACTTCACATGAGCAGAAAAACCTTTCCAGCTCTGCAATATACATGTGGTGAGCTGTGTGTGACCAAAATCCTCACAAATTTTAAAATTAGAAAACTGGTTTTGACATTGATGCCAAAACATCCCATGTGTGAATGGGCCCCAGAAAATTGGCAAGCAAGGTAACTGAATGGTCAGAGGTACAACTAAAACTGGCAAGTGGTAAAACAGGCAAATTTCCCTCTGTATTTGTAGGTTGCGTCCATCAGAAACCTTTCTGAAAGGCACTGCAAGACAGTCCTGTTCTTTAGCCTGTTAGGAATTCCTTGCAGATGATGCACTAACTCTTGACTGTTTTCTGTTTTGCTCTTTGCAGAGTTGGAGCTGACATCACCGTGTTACGGGAAAGAGAAGTGGATTATGACAGTGATATTCCCAGGAAGATAACGGAGGTTCTTGTCCGAAAGGTTCCAGATAATCAGCAGGTAACAACCCACTTCTGTTCGAATGCCCATGGCATAGTTTGGTGAATTTCTGTTTAGGGTGCATTTGGAGACGAGATGGAAGCTAGTCCCATGAAGGTATTTTGTTATAGGATACACTGATTTGTGCTTTGGAGAGCTGCCACAGGGAATTCTTGATAGCTAGGACAGAGAAAGTATTTCGGTTTGTGAGTGCCAGTTTCTAATCGTGCTCAGTGTTTGCCAGGCGAGATAGTGGATTCCAAATGCCTGGGAATGATGCCTTCATTGTGGTATCATGGAATTATGGAAATTCATAGTATTTTTGGATCCCTTGGTGTATTAGTCTGCAAGGCACTCAAAGCATGAATCATACTTTGCACTTCAAAAACTCTTGTTCCTGTCGGGTCATCCTGTTTAGAAACAAATTTCTATAGCTCTCCCTTTTTTCCCTTAAGTTCCTAGATCTGCGGGTGGCTGTGCTTGGAAATGTGGATTCAGGCAAGTCAACCCTGTTAGGTGTCTTGACACAAGGAGAGCTGGATAATGGGCGAGGCAGGGCTCGTCTCAACCTCTTCCGGCACCTTCATGAGATCCAGTCTGGGAGGACATCCAGCATCAGCTTTGAAATTCTTGGCTTCAACAGCAAGGGAGAGGTATGGGTCTTGGGGGGTGTTGTGTTGTACTTTGGGCGTACTATTTTACTCCACTGAATATAAAGGATGCCCTCTTCCCTAACCTTTTATAAGCGATAAAAAGTTGTATCTTCTGCCTTCTAGGTTGTGAACTACAGTGACTCACGGACTGCTGAGGAGATCTGTGAGAGCTCTTCCAAGATGATAACTTTCATCGACTTAGCTGGCCATCACAAGTATCTGAAAACCACCATCTTTGGGCTCACAAGCTACTGCCCAGACTTTGCGATGCTGGTGGTGAGCGCCAATACTGGAATTGGTAAGTGCGTGTTGTATGGTCTGATTTAATCCTCCTTTGGAAATTAAATCATGTGTTTTGACATAACACATGAAGTGAAAAGATGGGTATTCAGTAAAAATGACTGGTAAAAAATGAACACCTCACCTCTTGTAGCACAGAAATACTTGAGCCCATTTCAAGCATTTTGTAAGATGATCCTAGAGCCATACAGGTACACTACGACAGTGTCCCTGTCTTCTCAACTTGGTTTTCCCCACCTCCTGTCACCTCCAGCAGGTACAACACGAGAGCATCTAGGCTTGGCGATGGCCCTCAAGGTCCCTTTCTTCATTGTCATTAGCAAAGTGGACTTGTGCTCAAAAGCCACTGTGGAGCGGACAGTGAAGCAGCTGGAGCGGATCCTGAAGCAGCCTGGCTGCAACAAGCTCCCCCTCTTGGTAACATCAGATGATGATGCTGTCACAGCAGCACAGCAATTTGCACAGTCTCCCAAGTAAGAATCACTTGTCCTTCTTTGAATGGGAGGGAAGATCACTTGCTGACATGGATGTAATTGCAACTGACTTATGTGGATTTAGGGAGAAAGGTGGGAGTGAGTATCTTAGGTCTGTGGAACATGCAGTGTGACTGAGGTGAACACACTGATATTCTACTTTCTAGATCCCACATTGATGAACTCTTTCACTCTGACTTAACCAGCTGGTATTTGCTAGGCTTAGTGGTTCTAGTGCTGAATCATGGGACTGGAGAACAGCAGAGAACATGACTCCCTGTTCTAGGAGATGTGCATGAATCTCAGATATGATTGCACCCTTAACCAGGCTGTAGTACCCATAAGATCCTATGGCAAGGAAGAATAAGCAGGGTGCTCTCCATTTTAAATTGACCTGGCTCTGTGTTTGTATTGCTTCTCTTTCTGTTTTGAATAGATTGTTTTGATTTGATTGTGTTTATTTGTTGGTTTTATTGCAATGTGATTGATTGTTTTTATGTTGTAAGCCACCCAGATAACTTTTGTTATAGAGCAGCGTATAAATAATGTAAGTAAATGAAATAGGAGAGTGGACGGACAGTGCAGTACAGAGCTAGGATCAAGTCCAGTTGTTGCCATAGCAGAAGGTTTTTTGCCCTATAAAAGTTTGGGAGGAGACATCTAGGATTCCCGAAGCAGATAAGGACTTGTTCCCCATGCACATATGCTTGGAAGTAAGTCCCACTCCCAGCATCTTCAATGGTAACTGTGCATAGAATTGCAGATCACCAGCTTATTTCTTTCATGTGTCTTGGCAGCATCACACCTATCTTCACCTTGTCCAGTGTTTCTGGAGAGAACCTGGATCTCCTGAAAGTTTTCCTCAACATCCTCCCACCTCTAACAAACAGCAAAGAACAAGAGGAGTTGATGCAACAGCTCACTGAGTTCCAGGTACGCAAGGGTCTCTTGTCCTTTATTGGGGGTCTCAAAGAGTACTACCTCTGTAGTGTGTGAGGGCATGGGGCTCTTGGATTCTTTGCATTTAGAGGCGGAAGGAAGGCTAACGACCCACTGAGGTCATGGTTGGCTTTTATACAGGGAAAAAGATGAATGTCCCTGTTGTCATTTAGTTGATCCCCAGGTTATTTCAGTCATGGATACAGATAGGAAAAAAATTAGTTTACCGCTCCATATCGAAGCAGATTTCACTGAGGTCTGGTACACTTGAGACTGAGAACAGAAGAAAATGTTCAGAGATGGGCTTTGAGATTCTGTAGAAGGACCTGTACTGGAACTTTGAGAAGAAGGGAGCAATGGTTCCCTCTAGCTCTGAAGTGCTGTAGTCCTAGCCTGATGGCAGGCCTGAAGCTCCTGTTCTTGTCCTGCTGCAGGTGGATGAAATCTACACTGTACCTGAGGTGGGCACTGTTGTTGGAGGAACTCTTTCAAGGTAGGTGCTGTGCCATGCATGCTGCCAGGATGGGTAGGGAGGGGATGCAAAGGGCTTCCAGCATCCAGGGAAGGACGGGCAGTAGAGTTTAACATTCCCTTCCTCATTTAGGCTAGAGAATATTGTACATATAGGACTGAACATCTTACCTAATGAGTCAAGATCAAATTTTGCTTCAACAGAAGTAACTAAAATAGAAACATCAATATCCCCAAAAGGACTCCTCTGCTCTTCCCTAGGCAGAGAGCACAGATATTGTCCCTTAGTCTTTTTCACATCTCAGATGTGCAGAAGCTACTTCAGGGTATGTCTTAAGTGCACGCAGAAGAAACGCTTTAGTTGCCTCCTGAGAACTAAATACAGTCTCCTAATTTTGTGCCCCTGCCAGTGGGATATGTAAAGAGGGAGAGAACCTGGTGGTTGGTCCAACTGATGATGGCAAGTTCCTCCAGCTGAAAGTGTGCAGTATCCAGCGAAATCGTTCGGCGTGCCGTGTACTTCGGGCTGGGCAGGCTGCCACGCTGGCTCTTGGACACTTTGATCGCTCACTGCTGCGTAAAGTGAGTCCCACCTCTGGAGCTGTGGTTTTAAAAACCCTTTTCCCTCACTGTTTTGGGATCAGTGTGTCATGAGCTGAGGATATTGTGAGGGGTTGCAGGCTGTGGTTCCTCTGGAACTCCTGCTTGAGAAGGCACTCTGAAATGGTATAGGCAATCTCTGCCCCACTCACCTTACAGATAGGCATTTTGCTTCAGATTCAAAGGATGGGAATGATGGAACTCATGGCTTTGAGGTTGTCTTCAGAAAAAAAATGGAATAGTGAAAGTGAGGGACTAAAAGCCACAGAGCAGAAGTGAGCAATTTGATCTTCCCTTCATATCCCCACGTTCTGCTAATTGGTTTTTGTCATATACATATACTTTGTTACCTACCCCTCCATTTGTTGGCTTTCTGAGGAGAGATCAGCTTCATGTAACTGGAGAACTGTAGACATTTCTGGAAGGAAATTCCACCTATTGTGCATGTGTTGGGGAGAGAGGAGTGCTGTTGTCAGGAGAATTGGTCCAACAGTCTCTCTGTCATTTAGGGCATGGTGATGGTAAGCCCAGAGATGAACCCCACCATTTGCTCCGTGTTTGAAGCTGAAATCGTTCTGCTCTTCCATGCCACAACTTTCCGGAAGGGATTCCAAGTAACAGTGCATGTTGGCAATGTGCGGCAAACAGCAATTGTGGAGAAGATCCATGGGAAGGTAGGTCTCTGACTGACAAGAGGGGGTGGTTGACAAGAGCAGTGTTTTCCTGTCTACTCGAGGAGTTGCCTGAGTGCCTTCCCACCTTCATCCTTCATCTATCAGTTGTGTTAGGCCTCCCAGCTGAGATGCTTTCACTATTTCAGAAGGAACCTTGCATAGTTAAGCCCAACAAGATTTAGAGCCTATTGGGACTGAGAGTTCCTCCTCAGTTTTCTAGAATCTCTAAGCTGAGTAGCTACTGATCTTGTAACCATACCATCTCCTCTCTTGTTCAGGACAAGCTGCGGACAGGAGAAAAGGCTGTGGTTTGTTTCAGATTCATTAAACATCCTGAATATTTGAAGATAGGAGCCAAACTATTGTTCCGTGAAGGAGTTACCAAAGGTATTGGACATGTCACTTACATCCAAGCTATTACCACTGGAGAAAATGGCCTGGAACAGAGCCTGGATTCTGAGCTAGTCAGTTTCTGACTCACACCAAATCTGTGGATTTCCTGAAGTTAGCAATAGGGGAAGGGAAGGATTTCTCCCCACTGTGCAGAGCTGCTGCTGGCCAGTCAATTTACACGGACACATAATCTCTTCTGCACTGCAGAAGCCAGAATTGCCGCTTGGATTGAGTGCTCTTCCTGAAGCAAGTTAAGCATGTTGTTTGTACATCACCTGCTGCTTCCATACCCCTGCCCTTCCTGGAATAGACAAGAAAGCCGCTGCATCTTTGCCTGGGCTGGCAACTTCTGTTTTGTTGGCTTTTGTTGGGAAGTTATTTCTGGGTAGAGCAAAGCCCTTGGTGTGTTGCTGTAGCTTGGGGATTTTGCCACCTTTGAGGCATCAGTAGTGGACCCATATCTGCCTACAGGGGTCAGTTCCTTGGTTGTCCTGCTACCTGGTTTTGCAGGCTGCCTGTGAAAGATGAAGGGCTGTGACTAGGAGCTACAGCTGAAAGTTTTGCATTACCCACAGTACAGCTCAGGACGTTTTTAATCACTTTAAATTATCGTTGGCTTCCTTGTAATCTAATGACTTCTCCAGTCTCTCCCCCCCACACCTTTGTCTGCTGACTTTTATTGGTGAATGCAAGAGTCTCATTTAAAAGGGGGGGGGGGAGATATGACAGAAAAGGGACATCTCCTTGAAACTGACCCTTATCTGATAGCAACCACAGGGCCCATGTCATGCCCTCAGTCATCTCTGACAACCATTTCTTCCTCAGTAGAGTTGACCAGGTGCCCTTTATATGAACTGGCATCCTAGAGCAGAGCTGGCCCAAAATAGCCCTCCAACACCTCAGTACGTTTGCTGGCTGCTTCCCGAGTTAAGCTGCTGCTGCTCGCAATCTTGATTGAGATGTCTGTCCAGTTTGACTTCCCTGATGAGTACACTGGTATCCCAGTCCAACCTGTTCCTTGGGAAAACATGCCTTAATTTCCCATGGGCAAACCAGTGAGGGCTGTTTTGTCATCACAGGAAGATTTGAAATGTTACTGCAGTTATGGCTCCTGTTCACGTTGCCAACTGCAGTAATTTGTCTATATTACTGGTATTCTACAGAAAACAATGTAAGGTTGAAACTATGTTTGTCTGAAAGTATAGTTGTGTTTCCCGAGTTGGCAATGGGGTAGGACAGTCTCAAGCACTGAGGGATCTTTTTAATTTTCTTGTAGGAAATTCGATTTTAAAAGTTGACACTATTTTTACTTAACTATTCCTATATATCTTAGCCACTGCTGCATCAAGGGTCTAAATACCTGAGCCAACATGGTTAGTTGAAAGGCTAACCTATTTTATCTAAAACATTTCCCTTTCTGTTTCATCTGTCCTACTGGTGTTCAATTATTCAAAGCAACTGCTCTTGAGATTTAACATGCCACTGTTAAAGCTGTATAGCTATACAGAAAGCCTCTAACTTTATGGTGCTTTATAAGCAGAACCCATGATGTTCTTGGTAATCCTTTCACTAGTACAGTTGCTATAAAGCAGTATAGCAGTACAGTTGCTATAAAGCATTACTTGATGTAATTATCTTATTTTCTAATGAAATGGTTTGTCTCCTAACCTCCCCTTGATAATTTGGATTGGTTCTACATGAGGGATTTTGTGATCACCTCTGTTTAAGAAAAGGCAAGGAGGACAACTAGCCTTCCAATACTCTGAGAGGGTTTGTTGCAGCCAATTGCTACTGTATGTTTGTCCTGTGGGAGGAATTTATGCTTTCACAGCAATTTACAGTGATGGTGAAGTTGACTCCATTGCAAACACAAACATTCAAGGTGCTCTTTCCTCCCTTAAATCTTGACATTTGGTTGACTTCTGCCCTTGCCTTTTGTTGTGTGAGTGTTCTCAGTGCCATGCTTTTCATATTCACTGTTAGTGGATTCTTTAAAGCAGGGAGATGTTTTCATCTCTCTATATATATATTGTACAAATAAAGATGTTTTATTGAAAGAATAAAGTTATGTTGTACTTTAAGTTGAACAATACAGTATTGAACAATGTAAAATGCCCAGGTCTCCTGGTGGGAGATTCAGGACAGATAAAAGTACTTCTTCACACAGCACATAGTTAAACTATGGCATTCACTTCCACAAGATGTAGTGATGGCCATCAATTTGGACAGCTTTAAAAGCGGATTGGACAAATTCATGGAGAAGGCTATCTGCGGCTACTAGTCCTGATGGCTATATGCTTCCTCCAGTTTCAGAGGCAGTATGCCTATGTACACCAGTTGCTGGGGAACATGGGTGGGAGGGTGCTGTTGCACTCATGTCCCGTGGGCAGCTGGTTGGCCACTGTGCAAAAAGAATGCTGGACTACATAGACCCTTGGTCTGATCCAACATGGCTGTTCTTATGTTCTCTGGGCACCCAACAGGCTCCCTGCATCTGATTTTTATTTTATTTTTAAAGATTGTTTTACCATGTGAGGCTAGCATGCTGCAAAACAAAAGGCTGGCCTCTATCACCATCTTTATTTGGGTTCAAAAGAGTGGTCCTGTGTTTTGGAAGTCACATACCATCTCTGCTTTGTACCTAGGTTCTTGGGAAAGTTACTTTTCTTTTAGGTCCGGCTCATACAACATGGCAGGCTCATCCTGAGTTATTTAACCCACAATGAGCCCCATGCGGCCCCCATTTGGAGCAAGCCCAGCCATCATGGGTTATTCAAAGGTTAAATAACCCTCACGTAACCCTTGATTAGTAGGGTTATATCCTTGAATAAATCATGATGACATGGCACAACCCCCAACTGTGTGTATTGGGGTTGTGTATTGAAAATAGTGACCACACGTACCACAGCTCATCATGAGATAAATAACCCATGATGACCTGGCCATGTCATTTGAACCAGGTCTAAGTCTCACCAGTTTGCTTTTGGAAAAAAATGTGTGTTCTGCAACTGGCCATGCTCACCATGGCAGCCATTTTGTGAGAACAACCACAGCATTCAAAATTCCAAATATGCCCACCAACCCCCAAAGCCTGGGGACTCCTACAGTATCTCTATCAAGCAGGGTCTGGCCTGGTTATTACTTGGAT
Organism: Shinisaurus crocodilurus; assembly: GCA_021292165.1. Lineage (NCBI taxonomy): Eukaryota > Metazoa > Chordata > Lepidosauria > Squamata > Shinisauridae > Shinisaurus > Shinisaurus crocodilurus. The sequence goes on along the minus strand of CM037879.1, from coordinate 72,320,188 downwards.
GGGAGAGACCCCTCTTCTAGTTTCCTGCATTGAGCAGGGGGTTGGACTCGATAGCCTCGTAGGCTCCTTCCAACTCTATGAAATCTATGAATCTATGGTATTAGTTGAAGGCCACATTACAGGTTTCTTATCTGGAAAAGACTTCACTGTTAAGGAACTAACTTTTTGTACAAGCAAGTCTTAATGCCAAAGTTACATATTTACTTGAAACATCAAATGAAAGCAGAGATGCTACAAGATTTGCCTAAACTCTTTTCCCATAGATGTGTTTCAGATACTCTGGTTTCTGCATGTCAGGAAATGCACAATGCATTTTCTAGGGTCCATTTAGCTTTAATGACAACCTCCTTCATAGTTCCTATGAGGGCAAACCTAATCACAGCAGAAGCAGGTAGCTACAACCTACTACTCAGGTCAGAGACAATCATAGAACACATTCTTAGCACACAGAAGGGCCCAAGTTCAATCCTTGTTATTGTCAGTTGCATGGGGCAGGCTTAGGAAAGACTTCTAGCAGTTCACTACAAGCACAGGTAATCACAGTAGTCAACACTGGGCTAAATAGATGAAGACTGACTCCAGAAAAGGCAGCTTCAAATTATCAGTAACGCTTCTTGATACTGAAGGGCTAAAAACAGCACCTCTGTGCACACACCTCAAACAAGATTGTCTGCTTGCTAGCATGTATAGGGCCACACAAAAACAAAAGGACCATATTCTAGTTTCTCTAAATCAGGTAGAAAGGGAATAGACACTAAATTGGAATGTTGAGGTTACTTGCTTTATAAACCAAAGTACTAGAGCATGGGTGGGGAACTGTAACCCTTCAGAGAATGGTGGACTCCAACTCCCATCAGCTGAGTGACATCTTCACACTACATCTCTGCTGTCATATTAAGTTGCAGTTAAAGTAACAAGCCAAGCTGCAGAAAGTGTGCTTCCCCCCACCTCCTCAGAACAATCCCATTAGATCGTGTTGGGAATAATTTATTTTTAAAAGTTGCAGTTTCTTTCAGATAAAAGTCTCCAGCTGCTCAGGTGAGCTTCAGCCTAAGGAGGCAGTCTCTTGAAAAAGGAATCCAAAGTCCTGTTTGTGTCTTGCCTTGGCCGTTTGGCACTGGTGCCTGTGTGTCCCCTGGGTTTGCTTTTGCCTTTACTTGGAGAGCTGCCAACTGGTACAGGCCGACTGAAGGAGCTGGATCCCGAGAAAGAGTTCTGCAGCTCCACAGCAAAGTGGTAGTCTAAGTGTTCTGTGAACTCCCACACCAACACCTGTTGGTTACATTTCTCACACAACATCCAGTCATCTGTAAAGGACGGAGGAGCCCAACTATCAGCTCCTCCCTGAGAAAGTCCAGGAGCAGTTTGCACTCTCTCTTCTTTCAACAGATCAGGGAGCTCTGAAGAGACCTTAGATGTTTCAATTTCTAAAGGTCCTGTGTAACCTCTACTAGTCAAAGGGGTGTCCAGCAGCCCTGTTTCAGCGCTGGATAGAGATTGTTCTATGGAGAGCTGCTTCTGCATGGACTTTGGGTTGACATTATTGATACTTTGTTCCACAGGACCTTTTGAAATCTGGCTGCTGATTTGGATGAGTCCTTTATCATGACAGATAGCCGACTCTAGAGCTGATGGTACTGTCCTTTCATCGGTGATCCCAGGAAGAGAGGACCCAGCTCTAGCCTGGGCTTGTTTCCTTTCCACTGACCTCTGAAATAGCATCTGAATAGCATTCACTGTCTTCTTGCTGGTCTCCTTTTTGGGGCTTCCGAGGGATTTTACATTTGGGCTGACAGCACAGGTGCTAGTGGCCTGGGTACATTGGCTATCACTGGTCAGGAAGGCTGTAATGTCCACAGAGGACACTGTGTGAGCTTCTAAAAACTTGCTTGCAGAGAGCTGGAGAAGAGTGATGGGAGGAGACCTGTAAACAGGCAGAACAGCAAACAGTTCAAGAGGAAAAAGACTTCCAAAAAAAAGATTGAATAAAGATTTTTCAACAATCCACTAGGCACGGAAGAAGCTGCCCCATGAGTTATGCTGTCATTTGCTTCTTCCCTCAAGTGCTTCCTTTAAAGCCAACAGAGACTTTCCTTTGATAACCATTAGTTCAAAATTAAGTAGCTACTATGAGGCAAGAGAATACCATTTGAATTGGTTCCTCTTTGATAGCTAGAGCCCGTGGCCTTTACTCTTCCCCATCCTTAAGTACAAGGTTTCTTTTCACACTATACTACCAGTTACTCCACATGCATCTTGTGTGGTATCCTCTCATGTGTTTTGGTCAATAACCCTTATCTTAGTTCTAATAGCATTTTTTAAACATCAGAACCGTTTCTGTCTAGAGTACACTGGCCATCCATCTCTCTAGTACTTTATTTTTCGCTCCTATTGTATTTAGCACAGAATAGTGGATAGACCAGTGACAGAAGAAAATACTATCTTTTCCCTCTGCAATAGCACATCCTAGCATTCAGGAAGAAATGTTCTCACCATGCAGTCTGCTGGCCTCCTGCTGTATTGCAGTTCTGGATTACTGCAAAGGCATCTCTGCTGATTTTATGGGCATCATAGTGGGATAAGGCGCAGCAGCGGGACAGGCCACCAACATGTTTACCACCCTGCATACGGATCCCAATACTCAACTGTTTAGCTACCCGGTTGTTCTGTTGGAAGAAAATATAATATATATATATATATATAGGAATCCTGACAAGCTATACCTGAGACATCAAGAACTTAGTTCGTACAGGTCAGCAGATATCAGGCTGGATTAATCCATGTGTGTTCCAATCCAGATCATAATCCAGTAGTTCTTCCCCATCACCTCAGTCTATAGTCAAAAATATAGAGAGGCTTTAAGGAACTCTCTCAGCCCTCAACAAAAGCCAAGTGCTTGAGCTGTTTACATTGCAAGGAAATACAGCTCGCACTAAAGAGGGCGCTGTCCATGTTCTGAACTAGTTCCTTGTCACATGGCATGGTCTAAAGCTGGGATGGGGAGCCTGTGGCCTCCAGCTGTTGGACCCCAGCTCCCATCAGCCTCAGCCAGCATGGCCAATAGTCATGGATGATGCAAATTGGAGTCCCATCAGCTGGAAAGCTACACGTTTCCCACTCCTGGTCAAAAGGTGCACAATACAGCAATCTTGCTAAACTAAGTTGATCTGGGTCTGGTCAGTGCCTGGAATAGGAGACAGCCTAGGAACCCCTATGTATGCCACCTTGGGTTCTATGAAAAAATAAATATCCATCCCTTCCTTCAAAGAATTCAGAGATGCATATGTGAGATCATCCCATTGTAGTACCACTTTTGAGATACTCTGTAAATAATATCTTTATTAAAACAACCCTGTAAGATAGGTTTGGCTGATAGATAATGATCTGTCTAGGGTCAACTTGCAAGCTTTATGATTGAGAGGATACTTGACTTGCTTTTCTACACTCAAACCTAAACTTTCTACCAACTGCATCACATTTATATTACTTATTAAAACGTGTACCCTGCATTTCCTTAATGAGCTCAAGGTGACTAACAGTAAGTTAAAATAATTTTTTAAACAATTTACTACAACACACTAGAGCACAATATCCACACCAGTACACCTGAGCTACCTTGAAGAGATGAGAGTTGCTGTATTCAAAGCTAAGTTGAATTGACGGGCAGTTACAAGGACTACAACCTGCTCCGGAACATCTGGGCCAGGTAGGAAAGTAATCCATAACAGTTCCCCAAGGACTCATCCAAAGACAAGCATAAGAAGTATGAACAGCTTTGGCATCTATTCCTTTCTTAAGTAAGCCACTTACAGTGCAATCCTATGCAAGTTTAGACAGAAAAAAGGTCTACAACTGCCAGCTATGCTGGCTGGGGTATGCTGGCAGTTGTAGGCCTTTTTTCTGTCTAAACTTGCATAGGATAGCACCCTTAGACCCACTTCCTCCCAATCTCTGAATTTGCTGGAGATACTTAACTACAGTCATGCCTTGGATTGAGAGCATAATTCGTTCCGGAAACGTGCTTGTAATCCAAAACAATCTTATATCAAAACGAAATCCCCCCAAAAAAATGTGTACAGAGATTTTTAATTTAAGCCGTACTACAGTACTTGTATTGCAAGACATCGCTTGTATATCAAGTAAATATATATATATATATATATTTAAAAATTTGCTTGTCTTGCAAAACGCTCTCAAACCAAGTTACTTGCAATCCAAGGTATTACTGTACTTCAAACATCTAGCAGGTTACATAAAAATAAGAGACAGAGTTTGAGAGCAAAGCTATGGACATCAAAAACTGTATCAAAGGCAACCTCTCTACACTTCTCATTTCAATTCACACACATCACTCCAGTGCTTAAAGAGTTGCACTGGCTACCAGTTGTTTGCCGAGCCGAATTCAAGGTGTTGGCATTGGCCTTTAAAACTCTGTATGGCTCCGGTCCAGTTTATCTCAAGGAGCGCCTCCAGCAACATCAAGTAGGCTGCTCAACAAGATCTGCCACAGACGGCCTTCTCCCTGTTCCATCAGCCAGAGAAACCAGGCTGGTGGGGAATAGGAAGAGGGCCTTTTCTGTGGCAGCCCCCAATTTATGGAACTCTCTCCCCAGTGACCTCTGCCATGCCCCTTCCTTGATTAGCTTCCGCCGTGCATTGAAAATGTGGTTTTTCAGGCGGGAATATGGGGTGGGTTAGGATTTTTAAATTTTGTAGTTTTTAATTGTGTATTACACTCTGTTTTGTTCTTGTATTTTATTGGACTGTACATCGCTCAGAGTGGCCGGGTGACTGGCCAGACGCAAAAATATAATAAATAAATAAATAAATAATAAAATCTCTTTCAGACAGTGAGCACTCAAGAAAAAAGGAAGGCCTCTCCCTACTTACTTGGACTCTGTCCTTGTTCAGTCTCTCCTCCAGCTCCAAGGCCAGCTGCAGAAGCCAATGTTGCACCTACAAACATAATTAATGCAGAGTTTATTATTGTCTTGGGAAACTGCTCAATATGCTGCCAATAGAAACCAAAAGCATGCAAGGAACATTCATGGGACATTTTGATCAGATGGAGGCCAATACTAACCAAGAAAACCCCATTCAAATCCCTAAATCATTGGAAATGTTGCCATGGAACAATTAAATTTCAGGGGCAACAAGGTGTGGTTACAGAGTACCTGGAAGGCAGAATATTCTGTTGGATGCCAAACACAACAATTATCTCATTTACTAACACCACACAGCCCAAGGAATAACTGCTCCTCTCCTACATTACCTCATTAGCATATACAGCTTTATATCTATCTATTCCTGTATTGTTTTGTATTTTATTTTACCTATTTGTATTGGTATTATTCTTTTAACTGTTGGTAATCTGCCCAGAAAGATACATTTGTCATTGGGAAGATAGATAGATAGATAGATAGAGTGAGAGAGAGCAAGCAAGCAAGCAGTGAGCTTTAAGTTACTCCCTGTCCATTGATGGTACTCTCCAAGGCAGTTATCCAACAACCTCTTTGCTGAGTATTTCAGAGCAAAGTGACACTATATAGCAGGTCTGGGCGAGAGAAAGAAATCAGCAATATGCACCGCATTTCCCCGCCTTGTCTATTACTCCTGTCCTCAGGACAGAATCGGTTCAGTTCTCTGTGCAATTTCTTACCTGCTTCTGAGTAACCAAAGCGGCCTTTCCACGGAAATTCTTACTGCAGCCAATGGACTTTGGCAGTTGCCTAGGTTTCACAGGCTCATGCTCAATCCCTCTGCACAAGTCATATAACCAGGAGCTGCAAATCATATATGTAAACCTGAGTTAAGTAAATAATATTTTTAACCTTGGAACTTCTGAGTTATTTACTTAAGAGAAATCCAAAGTATTTGGCAGTTGCATGTGAATCAATTCAGAACAGGGATAAATCAAAAGAGTTAGATTTTAAAGTGCATACATGCAGGGCAAAATGAGAGTTCCCTGCCATAAACTACACCAAACTCTTAAAAGACAAAGAGTCTATTGCACTGCGTTGGAAAGAGCATTATTATGACCTTTTAAATCGTAAATCTAAGGTGGATCATGAGATTTTTTCGCAAATCCCACAAAAACAAATTAAAGAGGAACTTGCAATACTCCCCACTTTAGATAAAGTAAAAAAAGCCATTAATCAAATGAAGAACAACAGAGCTAGTGCACCAGATGGGATTCCTGCTGAAATCTTTAAAGAAGGGGGCCCCGAACTTGTACAACATCTTCATAAACTCATTGAAAAAATCTGGATAAGAGAAGAGATCCCAGAAGACTTCAGGGATGCCATAATTATCACCCTCTTTAAGAAGGGTGATAGAACAGACTGTGGAAACTATCGGGGCATTTCTCTCTTAGCAACCGCAGGTAAAATATTTGCTAGGATTCTCGCAAACCGTCTTCTATCTATTTCAGAAGAGATCCTCCCTGAAACTCAATATGGTTTCCGCCCCTCTAGAGGGACAGTAGACATGATTTTTACTGCACGTCAGCTCCAAGAAAAATGCCGGGAGCAAAATCAACCCCTTTATATGGCATTTATCGATTTGGCTAAGGCCTTTGATACTGTAGACCGTACAGCTCTCTGGACTATCCTTATGAAAATTGGATGCCCCAATAAATTTGTGAATATCTTGCGACTTCTCCATGACAACATGACGGCAACGGTTTTGGACAACAACGGCTCTCATGGTGCTCCATTTAAAGTGGGATCAGGTGTTAAACAGGGATGTGTTATCGCCCCAACATTATTTGCCATTTTCATCGCCATGGTTTTACATCTTGTCAAGGGGAAACTTCCCACTGGTGTGGGAATTATATATCGAACAGATGGAAAGCTTTTTAATCTCAGCAGGCTGAAAGCAAAAAGTAAGGTAATTACAACCTCCGTTGTGGAACTTCAGTATGCTGATGATAATGTGGTCTCCGCACATTCAGAGGATGATCTCCAAACTATCCTAAATGCTTTTGCAGAAGCATACGAAAAACTTGGTCTCTCACTTAACATCAAAAAAACCAAAGTGCTTCATCAGCAAGTGCAAGCTAACCCTTTGGTGATGCCATCTATCCAGCTTGGCGGGACAATACTGGAAAATGTCGATCATTTTCTCTATCTTGGCAGCTATCTTTCTGTTACAGCTAACATCGACAGTGAAATCCAGCATCGTCTGAGCTCCGCAAGTGCCGCATTTTCTCGAATGAAACATAGAGTGTTCGAGGATCGGGCTATTTGTAAGAAGACCAAAACACTGGTTTATGAAGCCATTGTATTACCAACTTTATTGTATGCCTGCGAAACATGGACTATCTATAAACGTCACTTCCACCTCCTTGAAAGGTTTCATCAACGTTGCCTCCGGAAAATCCTGCGAATTACTTGGGAAGATAGACGAACAAATGTCAGTGTACTGGAAGAAGCAAAGACTACTAGCATTGAAAAAATGATCCTTCAACGCCAACTTCAGTGGACCGGTCATGTTGTTCGAATGCCTGACTGCCGTCTCCCAAAGCAGTTACTTTACTCCCAACTCAAGGATGGAAAGCGGAATATCGGTGGTCAATATAAGAGGTTTAAAGATGTTCATAAGGCTAATCTAAAAAAATGCAATATAAACATCGAAAACTGGGAAGCTCTGGCCCATGAACGATCTAAATGGAGGTTGGCCTTTCACAAAGGTTCCATGGACTTTGAAGAAGCCCGAGTGCAAGGTGAAAGGGAGAAACGTGCTAAGCGAAAAGCACGTCAAATGAATCCTTTACAGGACCATCTTCTATCTGGTAACCTGTGTCCTCACTGTGGGAAGCTGTTTGGATCTAGAATTGGCCTCCACAGTCACTTACGGACCCATCGCTAGAGTCTACACAATCTTCTTTAGAATTTCCTCCTTTTATCCCGGAAGACAATCTTACTCGGTCACGAGTGATCGCCTGATGATGATACAGATTCCTATTAACACCACACTTGAATGGGCACTGATGTACAAACCACACTCAGTGGCTATTAGCAAAGATTCACAAGTTCAGCTGCAGTCCACAAAGTGTGAATGCAGAGCTAAGACCCTATACACTCTCAGGAAGATTAAAGCAACGAACTGTCTTACTGGGTGGCCATTCTCAGACTATATAGTCAAAGATGGTCTTTATTCCATTTAGAAGGAAAATCCTCACATTATTTGCTGCAGCAGCTGAAAAAATTAGAAGCAAGTATATTAAATTAATCATAGTTTCCTGCCATGGGGAGACCACCTGACAGAACAGGAAACATCTGTAGAGTAAAGATGTTACTCAAGTAAAATCTTATGGCATTTAAAGACTGAAAGATTTATTATGGCATACATTTTCATGGACTAGAGTTCACTTAATTAGATAAAACTGTGAATATACCCAATACTAGAGAGAGAACACTGCAAGCTGATGCACTCTATGCTACCCAGGCACATGAATCTTAGTTTTTGCCATCTTGGAAGTAAGAAAAAATAAACATTGCAAATAGAAACCACACATTTTGTAGTAAACAAAGAAAGTGTATACAATTGTATACAAAATGTATACAATTGTAGATACAAGTGTATACAAAGGAACAATAACAAGGACTAGAAGCATATTTGGATAGTGTATTAAACTTTATAACAACATTGGAACCCATACAAAGTATACCATCTCTATATACAGAGTCTTATGTAATGTTATCGTTGGGGGATGGAAGAAAAACTTAACTATTAAAAACTAACTGAGAAAACATAGACATTATTTTGTTTATCTTAAGCACAGTGCAATAGTAGTATTTCTCTGCTTATGCAGCAAAGAACCCATCTGAAAGAATAGAAAAAGAACAGTATCGCACATTCTTGAATAAGTTTATACCATCCAATATGCTTCTAGTCCTTGTATTGTCTTGTTCCTTTATCTACATTGTTACATTTGTATACAAATTGTATACACTTCTTTTATACCTTTATTTTTTCTTAATTTTTCCAATATCTTCCCCCCGGGCCGTCACATCTCTATGGCAGACACTGCCTCTTAATGCCTTCTGATGTTCTCCTCAGTAGAAATGGGACTGTAAGAGCTCAAGATAGACTATCCCAAGCAGAATCCTCAGCAGCATAAGCAAACACATAAGGAACCTAAAACTATAGAGACTAAAACTCAAATATTTAATTTACCCAGTCTTATCTCCAAAGTGTGCCTGAAGCTGTGATTCACTGAACTGGATCAGCTGTCCCACATATTCCACTCCTAGAAGTTCAGTAATAGAGACACCTAGCTTCCCTCCAAGGTTACGGCTACAGGAGAAAAGAGAAACAATCATACAGAGAAAGGAAAAAGTGTTCACACACCAGGTCCTATGTACCAGCCAGAAAGAGGCATACAGATAAACATGAAGAGGAAAAATAGAAGGGATGTAAATTTTGGTTTCATGAGACAAACAGTTAAAGCACAGTGGGAAAGCAAGCCAATAAGTAGTATTTTCTCTGCCTACACTAGTGCAGCAAAAGAACCCATCTGGAAAGATATAGATAAAAAAGATACCAGTATCGCACATTCCTTTGAATTCATTTGTGTTTGTGACCAAGCCTGAAATTGCACCCCAGTGCCTAAAAATCTGAAGCTAGCACTGCAAAAATATAGAAATGTTGTCCATTTCTGCACAAGGTAAGAAGGGCTAAAAATTTATTTTGGCTTCCCAAACTCTGTTGCTGGCACATAGGAATTTTTTCTAGCCCTATTCCCAACCCTCATATATGTTGCTGAGACCCTTCTAACCTCCAGTTTGATTTAATTTCACTTGGCATTTGTTGGTCTTATGCTTACAACACACACAGAATACATCCAAGTACATCCAAGCAGTAAGATGTGAAAGAGAAATGTAGCTCTGAAATTCATGCATGTAATCTCACAGGGGGTTTATAGAAGCTGTTTTACGTACATGTTACTGATTGGCATCTTGCTAAAGAGCTCTGCGACATAAACCTGTGATACTACAGTCTGCCGATTAGGCTTGTTGAGGCCACAGGCCAGTTTTGCTAATACCTAGAATAAAAAAGTAGTCAGTTTAGGAAACTTGCCTTTCCAAGTTTTATGGGTTTTCCCCAACAGATATTTGGATTATCAGAGTTCATAATCTCAGAGAAAAATCAGAATATAGGACACATAGGAATATAGGATCACTGCAAGTAATCTATTGACCCTCTATCCAAACTTAAAGACGACAATTATTATTTTCATTTCCAAACCATGCTCAGTGTTCTAAGAAATTCTTCAAAATTCTGTGAAGCTAGACATTGCATTTGTGCAACAACAGTGATGAAAGATCTCCCTCACTCTCTCATGTTTTAACTCATGGGTGTTGAACAACTTTCAGCTCTCGGGGGCTGCATTCCAGTGGTGAATGGGGCAAAAGGGAGAGGGCCAAAAATACCAGCATATTTTAGCATAAAGCTCTTACTGCCAGTAACTAAGCTTTAGGAGAGGCATTTCGACCTTTTAGAAGGGGGGGGGACTGCACAAAAGGAAACCCCCAAACGATTGGTGGTTGGGGGGAAGGGGGCGTGGCCATCTGAGGAACCCCAGGCAGGCCAGATTCTGTGCGTGGGCCTGAGGTTCGACACCCCTGTTTTAAATGTTCTACTCGGAGAAAAGTTATGTCCCACTGAATTTCTTAAACAAAAGCAAATATTTTATTGTCAGAGGAACTTCACATGAGGATTGAATCTTTCTGTAATCTATTGCTCTTTAATTCTCTTTGCAGTAAAGTATTTGATTTTGTTACATCCTCTGGTTGAAAGAACAGATATAGTTTTGTTTATTCCCAATATCTGGGACACAGAAAAGAATAAAAAGCCTGTTAAGGAAAAGTCAGAAGAGCATCAACTTTCCACAGGTAGTACAGCCTCTAATGTATATAGACTCTGTAGTTTAGCATTCTGCAGCAGCATAACCATGGGGCTGTTTGCATGCAATGACAGCCCACTGTGGGCTATTTAAGAATCGTGCCAGGATCTTAGGCACAATTCTGACTATTTGTGTAGCCAGTACTATTTAGGTGATAACAGATGGCATAGTTTACAGCCAGGATACCTAGCATCTGAGAGCAAGAACTGTTGTAGCCTGGATCTCCTCTTCTATATAGAATGGGTTCAGACAACATGCAAAATCCACACTTGCCAGGTTCGCACGACATGACATGACAACCCCCAAGGGCTTGCATGTTCAAAATGGCACACACACCGCACCACAGCATCACTGTGGGATAAATTAAATAGCTAGCCCATGATGATGCTGTGGTGCAGGGTGTGAGCGGCTGCAATTTTGAACATGCAAGCCCTGCTTGGGGGTTGTCATGTCATGCGAACCTGGCAAGTGTGGATTATGCGTGTTGTCTGAACCCATTCTATATAGAAGAGGAGATCCAGACTACGACATTTCTTACTCTCAGATGCTAGGTATCCTGGCCAACAACTGTACCATCAGTTATCACCTAAAGGGTACTGGCTACACAAATAGTCAGAATTGTGCCTAAGATCTTGCGATTAGCCATCTTCTTCTTCCCTCACTTGACCTCTCCCCTAATCTTCTAAAGGGTCAGCAATAGCACTTGTTTATCTTTACTTACAAATTAGGCCACTATCATATTTTCCATCTTACATTCTGAAGAAGGAAACCAGTTGTTGATAAAAATAATTTTCTACAAAAAAAGTATCACATTACAATTGATAAGTCTCACCCTATCCTCATCCTTCTTTTTACATTTCCTATGACATGCCACAGTAATAATCCATTTGGCCCAGAATTCCATCAAATATAGATCAACAGTTTCATACCTTTAGTAATGCTGAGCTCAAAAGAAAAAACAAGCTCATCTTATACATACCTTGTTGTGAGAAATGCCAACAGAACACCTAAATCCAGTGACAGATTCCACAGCTGCCCTCATTTCTTCCATGATGACTGCTCCCACTGTCAGCTGCAGTTCTGGACTGCTGGGATCTCCAGAAGGTAATGATTCAAGCCACTGGCACAAACCACGCTTCCGTAGCTCTTCTAAAAAGAAACACACAGCAACTCAAAGTAGGTATCTCCAAACACCTCTCTTTAGAGTAACAACTGTCATGACAAAGCAATAGGACAGGAGAGCTACAAAACACATGTGATGCTGTAGGGCATCTGCAAACAAAGAGCAGGAAGAAGCCAGAAAGTATCTTGTAAGTGCATCCTCTATCAAATAAGCCCATGCTTGTTTCTGAATTTCAAATACAGTATTCAACATGTAGATAAGTGATGTCATGGAATCTGCATGGCAAGCAATGAAACTGCTGAGGGCAGGAGAGGGAAAATGGTTTCGTATTTCCCAGTGTAAATGTTTGCAGCCAATGAAGTGCTATCTTAAGCAAGGCTCAAAGATTGGATCAGTCAAGGTGAGAGCTTAATACATACGGTATACCCTAGCTTACACAACAGGGAAGTTCCACACCATTCATCTTTCAAAGGCTGCTCTAACACTAGTAGCAACATAGCTGAAGATATGCAATGAAGTCTTTCATATAGTACTCACCTCCACATATATTCTAAAGCTATCCAAGTTTGCACAATACGCTCTCTCAAAATACGCCAATCTTGACTATTCCCACTGCTGTTTTTCTATTTATCTATTCCCCATCTCTCTCTAAGTCAGTACTGGCCTTTCAGTAGCAGGGTAATCATTTTCCTCTTTTGCTGTTCTCTTACCAGCAGGTTAGGAGCAGCCTTACCTTTCTCCTTAGCAACACTTTGTTGAGGTCCAAATTAATCTGGCCCCACAAGCTGTACAAAAAGTGTACTCAGTTTTTAGAAAAAGAAACATCTGTTTTCTGCATTTAGTCTAGAATGGTTGGTAAAAGCTATGGCTCAAGAACTGAAACCATTACCTTTCAAGCCCACATTTGTGATTTCTTACCTTCTCTTCAAGCCTTTTGTACCCTCATATGATCATTAAAGCAAAGACAGAAAGAAATATATCTGGGATTCATGGATTCTTTCCAAGACACCACTGTGCTCTTCTGTAAAAACTGCAGATTGAATGTCCACTCTAAGGAACATCTTCTAAGCAGGGCTAAGAGCAAGGCAAGACAAAGCAGGACAGTGGAGTAGCATGTTAGAAGCTATGTTTGTTGTCTGTACTCTGTACCTTTGCTGTCTGTACTCTCTTCTGCTGCAAGACTATCTGGCAATCCTTGGATGTAGGTAGTTGCCAACTGCTCTGCTACAACAGGCTGCCCCTTCATCTTCTGAAGCCTTTCCTGCACAGCACTAGTTAAGTCCATGTAGGCCTCATCAATGCTGGCACGCTCAATCACAGCAAAGCGCGACATCACTTCCATCACCTCCACACTGGCTTCTCGGTACCTACATAGGAAGGGAACATAGGAAGGGCACAAAATAATGCTTTAATATTCCCATTACATTTTCTCTTCCAGTTGGGGCGGTTAATTAACAGCCAGCCACCAAATGTGGTATATCTGTAGTAAAGGGTTTTTGAGCCCATTGCTGTGAGCAGGACTATCTTACCCATTACAGATATACTTAGGGTGCAATCCAATCCGGATGCCCATAACCCTCCAAACTTGGAGGATTATGGGCATCCTATGCAGGGCGGAAGGAGTGCAGAGGCGAAGGTTGCCTCCATGTTCCCCTCGCCCTGCAAAACACTTAGACAGCCGATTTCGGCTAAGTATGGCACCTCGGAGCTGGAGGGAAGAAAGACGAGGCACCACCAGGATACTTTGTATCATGGTGGCACCTGTCTCCTCCCCTCACAGCCCAAAATGCCCACTAAACCCCTTCTCTGAGGTCGCGTTTGCGACCTTGGAGAAGCAGCTGGCACGGTTCTTTCCACACCAGCAGCAGGGGTCATTCCATGTAAAATCAACCAAAAAAATGAAAAATTTACCTCATCATCTGCGATTTTTTAAAAAACTGGCATACTGGTAGACCAGCATGAGAAATGAACATACACCAAATTATAGGTCATTATACCTCACGGTTCAAAAGTACAGTGTGCTCAAAAAATGCCCAAAACACGATTTTTCAGCATTATGACACAAAAAGTATCATAACTTCCTTCAGAATTGGCCTAGAAAGTAAATCATGGTGTCATATGAAAGCTCTCGAACTACCCTTTTATTTGATATGTAACACGAAGCATGCATGTGAAATAAAATATTCAAGGTCATAGTTTCTTTAATTTGACCTTGAATTCCAAAAAAACCAAATGTTGTTTTTTTTGCTGATTTTTTCCCTTCAGATAACCCATGTTTACCTTGAGTATATGTACCGATTTCCAGAACGGGGTTCCAAACAGTTCAGAAGATGTGAATGTTCTTATACATGCACAGTACCTCCCTACAATAACTTCGCCCCCTTATACACACTTAAAACATATTTTTTTGGAGGGAAATTAAACTTAAGCCTGCCCTCTCCCTTCCGGAGCTTCCGGGGCCTTCAGGCTGAAACCAAACCAGGCATGGGTAGGCCTCAAACCTTCACAGAGATATATCTCTTTGGATGTCTACATTAAATCAAGCTTTATTCACAGATTCTGATAAGAAAGAAAAAGGCAGGCCTGAAGCCATGACAAGTGCCGACCCCACTTCTGCTGCAATGTGTTCATCACTTTTCAAATTGTTGAATTCCTGCACACCATTTCTACAGATAGCATAACTAAGATCTATTATTTCCCTGATGGTGCAGCAGCACAGTATAAAAACGGTAAAAACTTCAACAACTTAAGCATAAGTCAGATTTCTGTCTCTTTTCTGGATTCGCATTGAAATTAATATCTTTTAGTAGCAACAGTGTGTTTTGTTAATGGAATTACAGTGTGAATTTTCTGTGTCCCAGGAATCGTCTTGAATTCTCAAAGCGACATTTCAGAAGCTTTTCTTCCAGTTCATAATCTTTACTTGTGGTGTATTGAAATGCAACCCGTGTGATGTTCTCCTTTGCCCAATCAAAGAGTTGATGAGGGGTCATCATTTGTTTTTCATACGGATGCTGCAAACTTGCTCGAGCAGCTAACCTTTTCACAGTACCACCCAAACCATCACAAGGTCCTTTTCCATGCGATGTGGCAAAGAAGTGCCATTCTGCATCGATAGGGGTGTACGGCCGAGCCTCGCCGGGCCCGCTCACGCCCGGCGAGGCCTTACCTTGTTCTTCGGGGCGGCTCACCCTCTCCGCGGCGAGCCGCCCGCGCAGTCCGTCCCGTCGCGTCACTTCTAGGACCGGAAATGATGCGACGGAACCCTGTGGCGCATTCTGTGCAGCCCGATCGAGCAGCGCATTGCGCCACTCAGGGTCAGCGCCAACCCCAAAAATCAACTCAGAGGCGCCGACCCGGCTTGGATCCACCGCTAACAGTGACTATTAAAGGAGAACTGGAATTGCAAGAAATATGAGGATTTGTTGGTGGTTAGGTTGTGTTTTACAAACAGATGATCAGAGAGCAGAAGTGTTAGTGAGCTTTCTTCATCCAGCTGGACCAGCAAAATCATTTATGTATTCAGATAAACAAGATGTCCTATGGATACCATCTTCAGATGTTTTGACAAAAGCTGATCCTTGTTGCCCAACAGGGCACTTCTATACACTAACAGACAAAGAGTGTCAAGCAGCAACTTCAAGACTAGAAACTACTGTTATGAAAAGCTCCTTAATTTAGGACTTGTTAACAAAATGTTAGCAAGTAATATTTGAACTGCATAAAAACTGATCAGCATATATAAAAGTAAAATGGAAAATCTCATCTATGCACAATAATGGTTTTTCAAGCCCACATCTAAGTAAATCAAAATAACTATGCTAGTAAGAGTCCCATTTTGAAATCAAGTACATGTTTCCAGGGATGTTAAATGTTATTTAAAACAAAAGGAATTTTTTGTCATTATTCAAGGTCAAACTTCTGTATATTTATTTGAAAAAAATAAAATGAACATGTTTTCCCCAAGCATACTGGTGAGTACCTTTTTTAAAGTACATATTTTTACCCCATTCTTCTGAAAACAATAGGCCCTGCAACTTATTTTTTAATAAGCAGTACAAGTTCACCAAATCTTAAGCAATTTGCTTTCAGTTGGAAATATTCTTTGATGATTTCATACCAGAATGACCACCCAGAGGAAGTATCATTATTCTACACAAAATGTCAGAAGTATGCTATTGTGAAGAATACCTAATTTAGAACTGCACAATTATGACAGGGTAGCTTGTACTTGAGCACAATTATTCAAAACCTAAGTGATAATGCATATTTTCTTAAGATACGTACAGTGAGATAGCAATTCATATGAACTATGACGCATACACACAGAGCGCCCCAAAAGATGTAACTCGTTTTCTGTTAAGAACCCCATTTTGAAAATTGGTACATGTATTAAGCACTGTCAGATGAAATACTAAAAGAAAAATCATGGAGAAATTTTTTTTAGTTTTTGCAGCATTCAAGGTCAAATTTTACTATTTGACCTTGAATATATATTTATTCCAAAAAACCATTTATGTTACATATCAAATGAAAGAGCATTTCAAAGGCTTTCCATCAACACCATGATTAACTTTCTAGGTTCTGCAGAACTGGAATTACTGTAATTTTAATGTTGTCCGACACACAAACATTAACATTTTTCTTCATAGAAATTTTTTTTCTATTTTCTATGTTCTATGAACATTTTTCTTCATTTTTCTTTAGACTCCCAGAAGTCTAATTTTTGGAGCAGCTTATTTTCTCAGCAGACCCAACAAGTTCACCAAGTTTTTTTCAAAATTGGTGACGGTCAGGTAAATTCATTGGTTGATTTTACATGGAATGACCCGCAGGGGGGAGGGTGCTCCGAGCTCGGAGTCCCAGCTCCAAGTTTGGAGCGAGTTTCCGAGGTCGGAGCTGGGACTCCAAATTATCCTATGGCTGTCTAGACGCTGTGTAGCGGCCATAGGATTGAGCTTCCTGAGACTGAATAAGAATTTGAACTAGACTCCGTCTAATATTCTCTGGAAAAAAATGTGCATAGAACTGTACATTTTAATCCTAGAAAGACTGCTGCCTGAAGAACCAGACTAAAGATACTGTATCAAGATTAAGAAAGATAGCAAAAACAAACAAACAAAAAAAACCCTCCTAAAATTTTCAAGAAAGCAAACCTAAGCCCCAGGAATTTATCAAAAGTACCACTGAGTGGTAACCATCCTGAATCCTATTTTGTTCAAGAGAACTTCACAATCACCTAAGACAAGATACAATCATCATTACCACCCAACAGAAGCTGCAAGTGACTGCCAATCCCAAGCTTACTTGGTAAGATCTGCTTTGCCATGGGCCTCTGGCACTCGAGCTAACAGGAGATCTGGGCACAGCTTCTTGGCATCAGACGCCCACATGTTCCTGGTAACTCCAAAAGCACGAGCTTCATAGCTCACAGCAATTATCCTGAGATGGATGAGGGGGAAATATTAGCAACAATGACCCAGCTAGCATGTAACAGCAGCAAATTGTGGGTTACCTACAATTAGTGGTTAGGTTAACTGTTAGTTGTTTAACCCACAATTAGCCTATAGTGTCTGGATTTGTATGTCATGTAGCAACCCCCGATTGGCCCAATCGGAGACTGAATATTCAAAAAGGCTGCAGAACATGCCCAGCACACACAAATCGTGGATGATTCACCACCATTACAAGCGAACAGGCCCAAGTGAAGACACTGAAGGCACACACCAATCCAGACAAGTTTTTTTCTTCAATTTAGCAATAATTAACAGAGATTTTGCAAATTACTATAAGTGAAAACAAATACCACAGATTAAGAGTGATGACAGTTTTTGTTCCACACCACGATAATCATTTAGCAACCTTACCGAGGGAGACTCGTTCAGAAAGGTTTGGAGAGGATATTGAGGGGCACAAGGAAGGCCGTGAATCGCTGGTATTTGGGGAATAGCTTATGGAACGCTAGGATCAAATTGAGACAGGGAAACTGGCAGCTGTTTAATCACTTGGCAATAGTGGATCTACCAAGTGATTAAGCGGGGGTGGGGGAGGTAGCTCAGTAGTAGAGCACCTGCTTTGCATGCAGAAGGTCCCAAATTCAATCCCTGGCATCTCTAGGCAGGGCTAGAAAAATTTGTGCCTGAAATCCTAGAGCCGCTGCCACTCAGTGTCAACAATACTAGGCTAGATGGACCAATGGTCTGACTCAGTATAAGACAGCTTCCTATGCTCCTATCCCATTATGCCAGGTTTAGTTTTCCCACCCAAAGGTCAGAAATACACTTTAGGCTGGGGATGAGCTGGAGCAGAAAAAAACAGGAAGCAAAGCTCTATGTATCACATGAAGGCTAAGTCACGGGTCCAAAAACACAAAACACAGGGGGATTGAGCTGGAAGCAGGCCTGGTGAGAGCATTTACTCTTTGAAGTGAGAAAGCTAACGAAGTGCATCAGGAAAACAAATATATACAATTTTATCCCACTCCCACTTATGGGGTGGGTGTAGTAGAGTTGAGCAGCAGAATGAGGGGCAAGAACAGACTATGCTATTTCAGACTGAAGGCAACGGAATGGCTCATTTTTAATACATAAGAAACCTCCCTGCATGTAGAAAACTAGCACAAGAGCAGGCTAGGTTAACACTTTTCTCCCTGATGTGCCAGTTAGTTTGCTGTTGTTTCCTTGCAGGGAGGTTTTACTTATTTATTTATTACATTTCTACCCCGCCTTTTTTCCTGTAAGGAACCCAAGGCGGCTTACATAATCCTCCTCCTCTCCATTTTATCCTCACAACAACCCTGCTTTGTTTTTAATGGGGGGCGGGGGGACATTTAGAAATATTCCTCACTTGCACGATGAAGCAGAATAGTCACCACCACCGCCTCACGATTCTACCACCACTTCCTCCAACCTGGTGTCCTCCAGATGTTACAACTCCCTATAGCTGTCTGGGGATTACGGGAGTTGTATCTAATCCAACACATCTGGAGGGCACCAGGTTGGGGGAGGCTGTTTTTCTACCCCGCTCATTCTGCTACTTGCGCAGACCAGGCTCAGGAGGTCCGGCTTCATACCCGCCGCCTTTCCAGGTCTTGTATTGCACCACGGCGCACGGCTTGCCACGCAGACGGGGCTCCAGACGTTGCTCCACCTGTATGTAGAAACAGTCCATGTCCGCCAACGCCACCACTCGCTCCCGCCCGCGAGACATCGCGGGCTACGAAGGGCCACTAGCCGACAAGAACCAAGGGAGGGTTACTCCGGAGGCCGAAAACTGAGGGGGTCCCAGCTTGAAACCGAAGACGGGAATTAGGGGGTAAAGTGACACCCACTCTTCTCCCTCTGCCACTAAAATTCCCGCCTTTGCTCCATTCGGTGGTGGGGGGGAAGACACAATTCCCAGAATGCGCTATAACTTCCTCCTCTCCTCAAACCTAGGGGAAGTCATATTTCGCAGCAATGCCTCTTGGGAAATGTAGTCTTTCTTTTCTTTTTTTTTAAAGGAAATCTGCCCGCGGAATCAACTGAGAACGATTTCCTCGCCCCGCAGTCGAGGAATTATGATTACATCATTCTTCTTTCAGGAACTTCATTAAGCAAAAATCTCCTTCACCAAGCTAGCGGGATCATAGACATAGGAAATTGTAGACAAGCAATTCCTTAGTCTTCACATTGGACTTCTGAGTTGCTTTTCTTCACGTCATGTTATCGCTTTAGGTTGCAATCCTGTGCCCACACACCTGAGAGTAAACCCCATCGAGCTCAGTGTGACTTAGTTCTGTGTAGACATGTGACAGCGGCTAAAACAATGGAGACATCCGTTGCTGTGAATTGGCGGCAGCAGTTTCTCCAGCTATAGCAAAGACAGACGCTCACGGTCTTTCAAACTTAGATCTGTTTTGAGTGTGGATTTTTTTAAAATAGCTCTGCAAATAAAAATATTGTTCAAAGTGATTATCCCCATATTGTAGACTGAGGACTGAGGCACAGAAAGAAATGGCTTACAACAACCCAATAACATATCCCAATGTTATTATCTCTATATTGCAGGCAGCAGGAATATTACAATGATGTAATAATAGGAAGTTCATCATTAACATCTTCATATTCCAGTTTGGTAGGGCTAATGGTGGTTTACAACAATCTTGTAATATAGTTACTATATCCCTATATTGTAAATTGAGCGGGGGAAGATCTCTACATTGCAGATGGGTGTGTATGTGTGAGCAGTAATAATTGCTTACAACTCTTCAATAAAGTTTTAAGAAATGTCACATACATGATATAGGTCTCCACAGCAATACTACATAGTACACACATATCAAGATGCAGACATTAGAACAATTACATATTTGTATATATAGATATTGCAAGAAACTATTTGCTAACAGTGTCCATTTCTCTAAATCGACTGAAGTCATGTGGTTTTATGTACAAAACAGATAGTAAAACAAAACAAAGTGCTGCCCCAGGAGGCTGTTCCAAGTGGTCCGGGGTCTGGTCGGTCCAGTCGCTCCGGACCCACTGGAACAGTCAAAAGCCTCCTGTGAGGCTTTAGCGAAGCACTTCGCAGATAAAATCGATCGGATTAGGAGTGGGATATCGTACGTCGTGGACACAGGGAGTGAGCGGGAGGAGGCCAATGGCAGACCGGTTTTGTGGGATCGGTTTCGGCTTCTTCCTTCTGATGAAGTGGACAAGGTGCTTTCATCTGTGAGGCCGACCACCTGCTTGCTTGACCCTTGCCCGTCCTGGCTCATCATGAGCTGTAGGGAGAGACTGGGTGAGGGGATCAAGGCGGTGGTGAATGCCTCCCTCGAGGAGGGAGTGCTGCCATCAGCCCTCAAGGAGGCAGTAATAAGACCGCTTCTAAAGAAGCCCTCCTTGGATCCCCAGGATTTAAACAACTTTCGCCCAGTCTCCAATTTACCATTTCTGGGCAAGGTGATCGAGCGGGTGGTGGGTGCTCAGTTGAAGGCACACTTGGATGAAGCCGATTATTTAGATCCGTGCCAGTCGGGCTTCAGGTCTGGACATGGGACGGAGACGGCCTTGGTCGCCTTGGTGGATGATATGAGGAGGGCTTTGGATAGGGGCGAATGCTCCTTTCTAGTCCTCCTCGATCTCTCAGCGGCTTTTGATACCGTTGACCACGGTATCCTCCTGGACCGTCTGGAGGGGTTGGGCTTGGGAGGCACTGTATTGCAGTGGTTCCGGTCCTTCCTCTCTGGAAGGTATCAGAGGGTAGTTCTCGGGGAAGAGGTTTCGAACCCTCGGCTGCTCACTTGTGGAGTGCCGCAGGGTTCCATCCTCTGCCCGATGTTATTCAACATCTACCTCAAGCCGCTGGGAGCTATCATCAGGAGGTTTGGGGTGCAGTGTCATCAGTATGCGGATGACACGCAGCTCTACCTCTGTTTTAAGTCCTCACCGAGGTTGGCCGTTGAGACCCTGTCCAAGTGCCTGGAGTCAGTGGCTGGCTGGATGGGAAGGAACATGCTGAAACTGAACCCTGACAAGACCGAGGTACTTCTGGTGGGGGACAAGGGAAGGTTAGGGGATGTTGACCTGGTGCTGAATGGGGTACATCTACCCCTGAAGGACCAGGTCCGCAGCTTGGGGGTCATTCTAGACTCCCAGCTGTCCATGGAGGCTCAGGTGGCAGCTAGTGAGCCGGGCGGCGCTGTATCAACTCCATCTGATACGGCAGCTGCGCCCCTACCTTCCTAATCACCTGCTCCCATCAGTGGTTCATGCCTTGGTCTCCTCTCGCCTAGACTACTGTAATGCGCTCTACGTGGGGTTACCCTTGAAGACGGTCCGGAAGCTTCAGCTGGTACAGAACGCGGCGGCTCGCCTGATTAAGGGCAGCCGCCGGCGTGATCACATCACGCCAGTGCTTAATGAGTTGCACTGGCTACCAGTTGCTTGCCGAGCCGAATTCAAGGTGTTGGTTTTGACCTTTAAAACCCTACACGGCTCCGGCCCAGCTTATCTCAAGGAGCGCCTCCAGCAACATCAAGTAGGCCGCTCAACAAGGTCTGCCACGGACGGCCTTCTCCTTATCCCATCAGCCAGAGCAGCCAGGCTGGTGGGGACTAGGAAGAGGGCCTTCTCTGTGGCGGCCCCCACATTATGGAACTCCCTCCCTAGTGACCTTCGCCATGCCCCCTCCGTGATGAGCTTCCGCCGTGCATTAAAAACATGGCTGTTCAGGCGGGAATATGGGGTGGGTTAGGTTTTTAATAAGGATTTTTTATATTGTTTTAATAATTATATTTTATTGTGTTCTACTGTATTTTAATTGTACATCGCCCAGGGTGGCCGGCTGACCGGCCAGATGGGCGATTAGTAAATATAATAAATTAATAAATATAATAAATAAATAAATAAATAAAGACAAACAACCCCCAACCCCCCATAAAAACATAACTCAAGTCGTAACAGAGATAAATCTATCTAAATTGCACATTGCTACTTCCTCAAAAGCTCCCCCCACCCAAGCCAAAGTCAGAACTCCCCTGAATGGAGACAACTTATCTTCACTTGCATATACAGTAATACCTTGGATTGCAAGTAACTTGGTTTGAGAGCGTTTTGCAAGACAAGCAAATTTTTAAATATTTATTTAATATATTTTTTTCTTGATATACAAGCGACATCTTGCAATACAAGTACTGTAGTATGGCTTAAATTAAAAATCTCTGTACAAATTTTTTTGGGGGGATTTCGTTTTGATATAAGTGTTTTGGATTACAAGCACGTTTCCGGAACGAATTATGCTCTCAATCCAAGGCATGACTGTAGATGTTCTTGTCAACTGTCATCCTGTCCAGGCCCCCAACCACAATAAATGGGAGCAGCAAAGAGAGGGATTCATGGTCTTTCTAACTCATTTTATTTTGGGTGGGAAATGTGGTAGTATTTTTAAAAAGTGTAAAAACATTCTTACAAATTGCCCTACTAATGTCAATGCAAACCATTATCCCCATACCTGGGGAACCTGTGGCTCAGAGTGGCATGTAACACCTCTGCAATTTAGTCCACACCACCGTTAGCATCACAGGTTACAGTTGGGATGGGTGGTTTCAAATGCAATTTCTAGACAAACATCCCCTAGGATTTCAGAAAGTCACTTGACTTCAATTACACCCCCAGACCCTCTTCCAGCCAAATCCAGCATTTAATTTCATGCAGAAACCTTGTGTTCCATTGACTTACATGCAATTGTATTACATTCTTAAACTTTTAAAAGTCAGTCAATCACATTTTCCACATGACATGAGACCTCTTTCCCATCTTTAGCGTTACCTTTTGTATCTGGGTGGACATGTTGGTGGCCAGTCACTGCTATGCAAAATCCTGGATTTCTCCACATGTAAGAAAACAACCTTCCACACATTCAGACACCTGGCAGAAATTATCCAAAGCAAGGCAAGTAACCTATTATATGAACTTGCTTTGCTAAAAAAGAGAGAAACCAAACTACTGTATCTAAAGTACTGCATACCTCCATCAGCCACAGCAGAACAAGGCACAATCCTATGCATGTTTAGACAGAAAAAGAAGTCCTACAGCTCTCAGCCTTCCCCAGCCAGCTGGGAGTTATAGGGCTTTTTTGTCTAAAAGTGCATAGGATTGCACCCTAACGATGCTGTGAATCTATCCATCCACACGCTGTCGCTGAACCAGGCAAAAGTCTGTTCTTTCACCGGGCCTATCCTTCTGCCCCATCAAATCCTGGATGATGATATATCTAGCCACCAAACTCTACCACTTTGTGTTTATCCACAATTACTTCAGCTTTGACAAGAACATATATCTTCAGATCAATGGTGACTTGCACCATGGCTCCACAGTATGCCACCATCTTCATAGCTGACGGCTATCGAGTCCAACCCCCTGCTCAATGCAGGAAACTAGAGGAGTCTCCCATCCAAGTAATAACCAGGCTTGACCCTGCTTAGCTTTCCACGCTCAGACAAGCTGAGCCAGCGTGAGCCACAGGCCTGTAGAAGAACACTTTCTTAGCTCTTGTCCACAAAAGCCTCTTTTCAACCTGAGATTAATGGATGATATCTTGATATCTGGACTCGTGGACAGCAGGCTCTGCGAAAGTCCCCCCAGGACTTCAATAATTTTTACTCCACCATCAATTTACATAAACTGAGATTGTTTGCCAAGGGCATCTCTCACTTCCGCCCTGGGAGAAGGGAGGGAGAGGGGGGGAGGGGAGAAAAGTCTGAAAGAACCCGAAAGTTCTATTTCAGGCAATGGAGCGAGTTATTCTAAAGATCTTAACTCTATGTATCGATCATAGAGCTACGACTTTTGGGGGAGTGCGGGGAAGTCTATGGTATCTACTGCCGGCGTCCCGAAAACCCTGAGCACGAAAGGTCACCTGGCCGCTAGCGCTTGCGCACTGCGTCCTTTCGGTCGTCGGACCCGGCGCGGCATTGCTCCTCTCCTCTCCCCGTGCCTGGTTACCCTAGGCAACGGCACCTTTCCTCTTCTTTCCTCCCCCTCCCCCCCGGCTTAGCTCCCGCTCCCCAGCACCAGCACCATGTCCTGGGACCCGGTGAGCACCCTCTGCGAGCAGCTGGTGAAGGCGGTCACGGTGATGATGGACCCGGCCTCCACTCAGCGATATCGTCTGGAGGCCCTCAAGGTACCGGGGGGGGGGGGCGGCCGGGTGGTACCGTACTCCCGCCTTTTCCGCACAAGCCAAACTCTCGCGCTGGGCAAACTGGGGGTGTGTGTGGAGGGGATCCGCCTCCTGCCGCCGGGGACCAGTTCGGGGCGAGTGATCTGGGCAAACACATGGCCAGGAGCCGTGGGCGTGGAACGTGGTTCCCCTAGCTGCGGCGGCTCCTCCTGCTGCTGCTGCTGCCGCCCGTTTAGACGTCTCTTGCTCCAGACCTTACTGTGGACCGAACACAAAAAACTCACAGGGCTTCGCAGCCCTTGAAAGAATCGACCCCATTAGAGCCTCGACGCCCTTTTCGAGCACACACGACCCCCGCCCACGTGGCCGGTTGTCTCCGTTGCAGGTGGAGCAGTCCGCATGGCCGGCCAGCTTCCCGTAGTGGGGAAACGTCCCAGGAGCAAAGCCTCTTGCCTGCTTCCGGCACCCTTCTCGGGCTCCAGATTGAGGACTCTGCAGTGATCTGGGAGTTGTGGGGAGGTGTCCGCTGGATGTGACCTAAAATGCGCAAGACAAATGTGAAGGGAAAGAGGACTTCTTGAGTGGAAGTAGCAGTGATGGGATTAGAGGACTACTATCCCACACACACACGCACACCGGTTTGCTAGGGCCAGCTCCACTGACCAATAAATAAATAAACAGATGGAAATCCTTCCATGACAGCCAAAGCTGCACCAGTTGCATTTCTACTTATATAGCGTCCATTGTGCACTTACCGGTATATTTATACCCCGCCTTTTTTCCTGCAAGAAACCCAAGGCGACTTACATAATCCTCCTCCTCCTCTCCATTTTATCCTCACAACAACCCTGTGAGGTAGGTTAGGCTGAGAGGCAGTGACTGGCCCAAAGTCACCCAGTGAGTTTCATGGCCGAGCAGGGACTAGAACCCAGATCTCCTGAGTCCCAGTCCAACACTCACCACTATGCCACACTGGCTCTCATGAGACACTCATGAGACATTAGACACTTATGAGGGAGATAGCCTTTGGTGTAAGATCTAGGAACTTGACATTGATGCAGAAAGCAACAATGAGTCTATGTAGACAATTAGGCAGAGGTGGTGGGACTTAGGGCACAATCCTATGCATGATTAGCATGGCTGGCTGGGGCATGCTGGGAGTTGTAGGACGTTTTTCTGTCTAAACATGTTATAGGCTT
Organism: Shinisaurus crocodilurus; assembly: GCA_021292165.1. Lineage (NCBI taxonomy): Eukaryota > Metazoa > Chordata > Lepidosauria > Squamata > Shinisauridae > Shinisaurus > Shinisaurus crocodilurus. The sequence continues at coordinate 72,294,294 of CM037879.1, read as the reverse complement.
GCTCCCTTAGTAACTTAAGAACTGCTTTAGTTATTGGCTTTGTGAACTGACAGAAGAGGAATAAAATGCCAAAGTTGCCTGGAGTTAATGTAATTGATGAGTCCATGGTGTCTGTGGTGGGCAGAAGGTAGATCAGGACCTACTGGTAGATCTCTGGGTGATTTGTAATAGATTGGCAAGGGTTTCTGACTCCTAATTGTTTAATGATAGCAACAAATGAAATGGGCTCCTCCACCCTAAATTAGGCCAATGAAATAAGCTTCAGATGTGGGGGGGGGGGACGACAAAAATGGGTTTGTGGCTAAAAGAACAGAAAGCTCAGTTCTGGTACTGAAAACTAATTTCTGTTCTAAACATGTGCTCAGAGGTACCCTGTTCATCAATTTTAAGTATATATTTGGCCCATAAGCTACTATTTTTCATTTGGGTCCAGTTGGTGGAACTTGGGGCTCGGGTAAAAAAATTTTTTTTAAATGAGTAGATCCTATAAAGCCTGAAGTCTGCCCAGCCCTGGCCTAGAGCTCATCTGTGAAATATTTAACTCCACAAGTACTGGGAGATGTGTGTGTGTTGGGATTGTGTTTGTCTTTTCTCATATTAAAGTAGAGGATTAATAAAAGGATTAATAAGTAAAACATAATCTTATTGGTATTTGACCCTAAAGGCTGTGTTCAGAACCATGATATGCACCAGAGTTGGCATGCAATATAGTACCACATGCTGTGTTGCATATTCTCAGAGCAAATGTCCTAGGGAGTTTCAAATAATATTGTCTCTCAGAACCTAGTGCTGGCCTTCTCATGTGTCTATCTCCACATAATTGCATTATCTTGGTGGAGGAAATATATTTTTGTTCATTTAAAAAACCTTACTCCTTTTCAGTTCTGTGAAGAATTCAAAGAGAAGAGTCCAGCATGTGTTCCCTGTGGACTGAAGTTGGCAGAGAAAACCCAGACGGCTATTGTCAGGCATTTTGGTCCTTCAGATCCTGGAGCATGTAGTGAAGTAAGAAAGTTCAGTTTAACCCAATGATGTGACAGTGCAACTTTCAAAAGGTTTTCTAGCAGAAAATCACAATCATCATCTGTGGTTATTAATACATTTATAGTTTATAGCAGAGGAGACCCAATGACAACTTGGAAAAGGTAGTTTTGTATTAATAGAGCGATCTCTTTGCTGAACTATCTAGAGATCCCACTTCCTCTCTGCTATCAGCACCTTTTATTTTTCTATGTGTATAGTATTAGCTCCTGCCTATTTTCTTAATTGTGCTGCTAATATGCTAGCTAACTGGTCCTCTCTTAAATGAGATTTCTTAAACTGTTTCCGAAGGGACTAGATACTGACAGAGAACATAAGAAGAACCTTGCTGGATCAGAATAAAGGTCCATCAGACCAAAGGTCTAACATCCTGTTTCCCGCATGACCAGCCAGATGCTTGTTGGGAGCCCAAAGGCGGGGCATGTAGCCCTTTCCTGCTGTTACCACCCAGCAGCTGGTTTTCTGTGACAGCCTCTGAACCAGGAGTTTCTATTGAGCTCTCCTGGCTAGTAGCCATTATGTGTTTGAAGTACTCTGGAGTGGGTGGGGGTTGCCTGTTTTGGATCTACTGCCAATCAATTTCATAGGGTGACCAATGAAATTTCATTCTAGTCTTAAGGGAGAGAGAGAAAATATTTTCTCCATCCACTTTTGTCTATACCATGCATAATTTTATAAACTTTTATCATGTTCCTCCTTTTGCTGCAATCTGTTACCCACTTACCTGGGAGTAAGTCCCAATGAACTCAGTGGCATTTACTTCTAAGTAGACATGTATAGGATTACACAGTTAGTCATCTTTTTTCTACACTTAAAAACCCCAATACTTTAGGCTTCCACATTCTGTGTTGGTGTCTTCTGTGCCTTTTATTGGGAAGGTTCCAATGCTGCAGCTTAAGAACTTAACTTCTACCTTGTCCTACCTATTTTAGCAAAAGTCAACATGCTATACTTATCATGGTAATGTAGAATTTGATGCCTTTGTGTTTTATTGGGCAGGTTCCGATGGAACACTATGGGCCGGCTTGAGAAAGTCTATTTGAAGAACAACGTCATGGGACTGATATCCAGTGTGAGTCTGGCTATTAACAAAGTTAAATTGTTTAGGGCTCAATCCTATGGCTGCTAGACAGTGTGTAGACAGCCATAGGATAATTCGGAGTCCCAGCTCCGACCTCAGAAAACCGCTCCGAGGTCAGAGCTGGGACTCCGAATTCGGACCACCCGCCCTCCACCCTCACAGCCAGTGTGGAAAAAACCACACTGGCTGTGACTTCGAGGTCGCAAGTCTGACCTTGGAGCTGGTGCTGGGTGGGCGTTCTGGAGGGTGGAGAGGGGAGGAGTGAGGCTCCGCCAGGATACAATGTATCCCAGCAGTGCCTCAGCCTGTCCTCTCAAGCAGGTGCAAAAGACTTATACAGCTGAAATTGCTGTATAAGTATTTTGCAGGGTGGGAGAAGCATGGAGGCAACCTCCATCGCTGCACTCCTTCCGTCCTCGATAGGATGCCCATAATCCTCTGAGTTCGGAGGGTTAGGGGCAGCCACATTGGATTGCGCTGCCTGTTATTTTTTAGTTGTAGAATGTTTTCCAGGGAAGTAAGGGTGTCACTGCCATAAGATAGCTGTCAGTTCGGTTGTAGACTCTGCAGTTAGTCTGCTTTCAAACTGGAAGAAAATCCTTTATTGACTAGTGGTTTCTTATGTGTGACAAAAAGAGAAACTATACTTATCAACTGTGGAAGGAACAGAAACTGCTTGTGTTTATGAAACCCACAAGCAAGGGATACAGCTTAGGCTTACCGCTGGAACAGGGTTCAGTTCAGTAGTGCAGACATCACTTCTGTAGAAAATATTGCTTGACATTATAGAGGAGAATTAGTATTGAAATTCAAACCATCCTTAGGCTTACTCAGCTGTCTAGGTGTAAATTGTCCCACCCAAGGTAGAAATTCCCTTTTAAGATCAATTCTTATTAAAGTAATAGTTGTCTTAGTTCACCAAGTGTTTAAGATGGTGCGTTTACATGACTCTAAAGTTCTTTTGTCCTGGAATATGTCTCTACAGCCAGCTGACTTCCACCTTATAACTCTTCAGTTTTTTATTCACAGGGTACCCAGAATATTTTAGAAGAAGAAAGTCACATTAAGGATGTTCTTTCTCGCATTGTAGTGGAGATGATCAAGCGTGAATGGCCCCAGCACTGGCCTGACATGTTAAAGGAGCTGGACACACTCTCCAAACAAGGGGTATGACTACATCTTACAGTCAGATTGCTGCATCTTTTCTGAACTTGTTTCTGTAGGAGATAATTGGATCAAAGTATATATGTATAATACATACACTCCTTATGCATAATCTAAAGATGCTCTCAATTCTCCAACAATCTCAAGTTACTCCCATAATCATGGGGGTTGTTTGTGATTCTTGTTTTTTATTTGTTTGTTTGGGACTCTAGGAGACCCAGACAGAGTTGGTGATGTTTATACTTCTGCGTCTGGCAGAAGATGTGGTGACTTTCCAGACACTGCCAGCGCAACGACGACGAGATATCCAGCAAACACTCACCCAGAACATGGAGAAGATCTTTAGCTTCCTGCTCAACACCCTTCAGCAGAATGTTAACAAATATAGACGCATGGTAAGAGTCTCCTTTCGGTTAGCTCAGTTAGGACTGGATATCCTCAGGGTTCAGGAATGACATGGGTGTGACAGCACCATTGCTGCACTTGAGAATTTTGCTGTGAGGAAAGAACCATACTGAGGTTTGGCCAGAAGCTCTTAGGTTGCAGTAATTGGCATTAGCATTGCTAAGCTTCAGTTACTGGTGAGTTATTTAGCTGTACAAGACACATACCCTTGGTTTGCTGATGTCTGTACATCAGATTCTTTGGTGGCGTAAGGCCTCTCTTAAGCCCCCTTTGTCTAGAAAATAGAGGTGATGCTACCTTTCCTGAGGCAATCATCCCATAAATGTTAATGCTTTGGAATCAGAAGTGTGCAAGGTGCTCAAAATGGGTACTTATTTGTGGTCATTGCTTCCAGCTGGGACATGTATTTGTAAAGGTTCAAGGACACCGTAATAACAAACCTATAGACACAATGTTTGCATGCATACCATGTTTTTTTTTTCTTTTTTCCCCTTTCCTAATCTGTTTTGGTATAAAGTTTGGAGTAAGTCAGTCAGTGCTGGAAGATTTCAGCCCACTTGCAGAAAGGAACAGATCAGCCTTGGTTCCTTGGCATGTTCATTATAACACAGACCCTTTCATAAAATCTCGTAATTCTTTGTTTGTTCTAAAAGAAAAACGAGGACTGGGAATGCTTGCATCAGTTAGCCTGATCTTAGCCATGTGTACTTAGAACTAAGTTTCATTGATTTTTGTGGGACTTGAAAATATGCTTAGGATTTCAGCCTTAATTGAATGCTTTCCAACTTGAGGTATGAATTGATGCTGAGGCTTGTAGGTACAGTTCCTTTTGCTAATTATAGACGTCTCTTAATTGGTAAGGTTGAAGTGTCCCAGGAACAAGATGTCCTCTCTCCTCCACAGGTTAGCACATCTTTTGAGCTGCTTGTGTAGGGTAATTCTGGTGGGTTATTTTTCTGCTACTAGCATTACCTGTTGTGTTTATGGGGAAGTAATTACATGGGTTCTGTACTGTCATATCATACACAAACCTGGGTTGACCTACTGTGAAGAGTTCTTTGTAATGCATGTCAGTTGTGGGGGTGGATGAAGCTCATGCTTGGATTTATTTTGGTAGTATCGTTATACACAAGAAAGCTGAAAAGACAACTTGGATCTATTATTTGGGCTAAGGTTAAACCTGTTATGTCTGGGGTTGTTTTACATCTTGGAGAGTGTATGTTACACACACACATACACACGCACACACACACACACACAGAGATGGAACTAGGAATATGGGTTGTGGACTTTCTACCTTTGCAAGATGCTTGATCTTTGTAATCTGTGCCACCTCACAATGTTGGTATAATTGAATACGGCATCAGCACCATATAAATAAATGTTTGCATATATAGGGCAATTATTAAAGACCCAGACTTCCATTGCATCTTGAATATAAGAGCACTATATTCAACATGTAACAGAACTGCAGGCCTTTCATAATTGTATAAAAGGGAGAATTTCAATAGGTACTCTCTGTTGTTCCCTACCAGTACAGCACGATGATGAGAAATTGTACCTGTTGATATTCTCACTATTACTTAACCACTGAAAAGCACAAGAACTGTTCTTCTTTCATATTTTCTTAATAAATCCTGATTCTGAAATCTTTCAGTGTAAAATTATTTAAGGGTAATATCTTTGTTTATGAAATACCTAAGAGGTTTAAGAGGTTGTTGCTGGGGGAGTATCAACAAAAATGTGATTCAAACTGAAATATATAATGACACATGGGGTGAGATATTTTACTACAGTGGCTTTGTCAGAGTTTAGAGAGCTTGTTGATACAATCAAGCTTATGAAGTTGCTATTCTGAAATAACAAGCCCTGTCTACAAGAATAAAAAATTCCAGTGTGGTTTAGCCTATTGAACATTTTGATTCATTCATGGATCACTAGCGGCAACCTTTCAAATCACAGGAGAAAGATGTGTGTTATTTGAAGACCTGTATACAGGCAGTCCCCAAGTTAAGAACATCCAACTTACAGACAACCCGTACTTAAGAGCGGACTTCTGGGTTTCCCGGCGCTACGTTGTTTACGTAGAGTACATAGTGTAGCATACTACGCGATTTGAGTAATTTACGCAATTTGTGTAAATGCCGATTTTAACGTATAGAACGCTATGCTGTTCCGACTTACATACAAATTCGACTTAAAGACATTCTTAAGAATGGAACTCGTTCGTAACCTGGGGACTGCCTGTACAGAGAATGGAGTCCTGACCAATTGTTGACTTCATGGCACACTTCCATATCAGAGCACTCATCTTTCCAATTATGCATTTGTCTCCCTTTCAGAATATGGTTTGAGTGCTTTCACCAAGTTTGCACGACAAAAACATAATGTGTAAAGTGGTCCTAAGCTTTCTCAGTAGAACTGCAAACTTCATCCATCACAAATAACAATCCTGCTACTGTTTATACAAATTGGGATGGAAGAGAAGTGATATGTGAGCCCCTGATTTTGGCAAGTGTTGTTGACTCCCTTTCAATACACTGTTCAGCTTGTTTCGCTGAAGAGGAATTTATTGAAACATCCCTATATGGCTGTGTCCTCTACAATAAGAAGGGGGCTGGGAAGTAATAGCAGCAAGCCAAGTGCACTTCAGTAGCACATTCACTCTTTATTCTCTTTTCCAGAAAATGGATGTGTCTCAAGAACCAAAAGTAAGTGGAGCCAGAGTGTGAAGCACAAAACATTTTTCTATTCATAGTCCTTTGGAGCCAATAGTCAAGTTGTCCCTAATTCCTATTGCCACCTACATTCATTCATTCATTCGTGCCCCCCATACAGATAAAATACAAATTAAAATCCATACACATAAAATTAACATCTAAAGCAGCACTAAATTTAGATTGTTGGTGAAGATGATATTGTTCCACCAAGCCTTTAATAGTAATAATTAATGCCACTCTGTTTTTATTATTAATCTTAGGTTTTAAAATATGTTTTAGGTTTTTGTATTTTTATGTATTGTTTGTATTTTTATTGTACATTGCCTCTAGTGCTCATTGAGTGGAGGGGCAATTCAAAAATATTATAAATAAATCATTAGCATTTAGCTTTAATGGCCTAATTGTGAAGAACATGAGGAAACTGCTAATTTTATTTGAGGAGAGGGTAATGGTAGGGTCGATGGGGAAACAAATGCATCCTAAACTGATTTTTCCAAACCATCTGTCATAAGTGTGTTTGGGTACTTTCAGAAAGCTGCTGTAACTCTATTTATTTAGTTCTTCTATATCTGTAGGGGAAATTATGTTTTCGGGGTACTGAGTGGGTTGCATCAGAGCTAAAACCTAGCAAATCTTTACATTAGGGCAATTTATGTTAACCTTTCAATATGATCTGTCGGTGGTGCCTAAGTATTATTGGTCCTTTGGGACTGTGTGAAATAGATTACAGAATCAATTGCTGTCTAACCTCTCAATTGCTGTCTGTCCACAGGCACAAGCAAATTGTCGAGTAGGAATAGCAGCACTCAATACACTGGCTGGCTACATTGACTGGGTGGCTATGAGTCACATCACAGCGGATAACTGCAAGCTCCTAGAGATGCTGTGCCTGCTCTTGAATGAGCCAGAACTTCAAGTGGGAGCAGCAGAGTGCCTCTTGATTGTGGTCAGCAGGAAAGTGAGTTTCTCTTCTCTGTCTCCAAGTGGTTCTGTGCATGGACTGTCTGTGTCAGAAGTATAAGGCTATGAAAGCTACTAAGGTTTTTCTCCTGGTATGCACTGCTTTGGACTTTCTCTGTTTGGCAGATTATGTAGGGGCTGGTTGTCCAGGAAGGAGTTTTCAAGAGTAGAGAGCCTTGATGTGCTGTTTCCTACCCTTTGAGCCCTGGATGAGTCCTATTTTTGCAGCTCAGCCTGCTATCACACATTGAACTGTGGCAGTACTGAGGATGGAGAAAAATATGAAATGTAGAATTAACTGTTACCGCGTTTTGCATCTTTGTCTTTTGCATTGTTTACATGGGCAAAGGAAGCTTCCATGTATTAGTGATAGATAATGAACTTCCAGCTTCTGGTTGCTGTTGAAGAGCATATTTTATATGTTGTGACAAAGATTTCCTTTGCTTTCTGCATAGGGGAAACTGGAGGATCGCAAGCCATTGATGGTTTTGTTTGGGGATGTTGCTATGCACTACATTCTCTCTGCCGCCCAGTGAGTAGTACTGTCTGTTGATGTGAACCCATGATGACTTCCTAATGGAAACAAACTGCTCTTAGTTTTGTCGCAAAACATCTTGTTGGTCTCATATATTTCGGCCATTAGGTGGCCACCATTGTATGTTCTTGGCTCAAGGATGGACAAAGCTGCCAAATGCACACCCATCAAATGTTTCACATCAAGCTGTTTATTTGATATATTCATGTACTGCCTTTCCAGGCAAAAAAACCCCTCAAAAGCAGTTTACAAAATTAAAAACAAACAGAAAGACAACATTCCAGTAATATTTTAAAGGCCCAATAAAATATCAGCATCCACTAAAATTCTTCAACTACAGATAGGCATCAGCTAGTTAATTAAAAGTAATTCAATTAAAAGCAGATTCAAACAACCAGGTCTTAAGACTGTGTTTAAAAGCAGTCAGTGCAGGAAACAAATGCACTTCCAGAGGGAGGAGTTCCATGAAGATGGGGCCACCACTGATAAGGCCCTCTTTCTCCTGCCTGCCAGCCTGATGGATCTTACTGGCAGGCATATGAGCAGGGCCTCTGTGGCTGATTGGAAGGCCTGGCCAGGTTCATACAGGTACAGGTGGTCCTTCAAATACCTTTGATTCCAAGCAGTTTAGGGTCTTAAAGGTAACAATGAGCACATTGAATTGAGTCCAGAAACACACTAGCAACCAGTGTAGCCAGTACAAGATTGTGTCATGTGCTCCAATTACCTGGCCCCCAGAAGGAAGTAGGCAGCTATATTCCACACCAGCTGAAGCTTCCAAACTGTCTTCGAAGGCAGCCTCCCAAACCAGGCCAGAAACCATTGTCTGCAAACCCAGATTGATAGCAGTTGTATAGATCTAATTTAATGCAGCATTGCGGCAGCAAGCAGGAATATTGCATTGTGGTGTGACCATTGAGAGCTTCGGCTATTGGGTGGTATAGAAATAAAATTAATAATAATAATTGTGAGTCTTTAGATCTCAGAGGAGGCAAGATTTGTTGAATAAGAAAGAACTTCTAAAGTTTCATGCAGTCATAGCTGCACAGGAGAATGCTCAGTTTTATAAATCATCTCTAGAACAAAGTAGAATTTCCTTCATTTCTCTTGCTAAAGAGAAAGAGATCCAATTTGACCTCGTTTGTGCTTAAGCCAGATTCAGTACAGTCACCATTTTTTTAAAAAAAAGTACAATACAAGGCTTTTGTAATATTTTGATTTCTGCAGGAGAGAGTCATAATAAACAAATACAGGCATTTAGGTTTTAGGCACCTTTCAACTGGGTTTGAAGGGTTCCAAGGCAATCTGCACGAGAACATTGAGACCCAATTTTCTTGTTACTGTTTATCTCAAGATGATTTTCCCAATCTAAAGAATCTGCTATTTGAATGTGCCATTGCATGGTCTGAGCTGGCATTTACCACACCAGACTATGCCACTGGATACTAGGTTTTTCCTTCGCTATGTAAAGGTGCTCAGAACTGATGTGATTATCTTGTGATGCCCTCCATACATTGCTTTTTGGGGTAGTGACTGGGTCATACCTTACCTCCTGAAGCATATTGTCAGAAGACAAATGCACTATAAAATCATTCAACCAAAACAATGCCCTTCTTTGTGAACTTTCCAGCAGAAAACGTAATTAAAGTTCAGAATTATGACTAGTGGAACTTGACCCAGTAATGTTTCTTGTGAAAATTTGATACTACTTTAGTTTACAAATAGAGAGATTTAACTTGCATTTGCCTTCTTCCCTAGTTGTGCATTATAATAATCATGATTTTTGCCTGTACTTTTCAGGACTGCAGATGGTGAAGGCCTAGTAGAGAAGCACTATGTTTTCTTGAAGAGACTTTGCCAAGTCTTGTGTTCTTTGGGGAGCCAGCTGTGTGCATTGGTGGTGAGTTTTCCATCATAAGGCATTCTTGCAAGACTGTTTTTCAGAGGCTATTCCATAATCCTCATGCCCAGGTTGAACTGCTGCATACAACTCCTAGCTCATCCCATTAAACATGAAGAGGATGGTAAGGATGTTGCCAGCAATAACTGTTAGAAAAATTACTCCATGCTTATCAGATGGAAGTAAAAGTTGTTCACTCCTCTGAATAATGTTATAGCATGATATCTAAACAAGCGTTTTGGTCTGGAGAAGGCCTAAGCTACTTATCCCTGCTGTATCCTCCTCTTACAATGCCTAACGCTGTACAGTGACATGGCAGTCCATTGCCTTAGCTTTTGTGAAGCAGATTTGTCCATGCAGTCCTCTGACATCAATGTCAGCACTTTGCACAGAAAATAGTTTAGGCCCACCAGTGCCACCTCCGAAGGAAGGAAGGAGTACTGGCTGAGTGGCTTATTCCTTTTCAAGCTGTGTTTAAAGGGTTGGGCCCAGGTCTTACTGGAACACATTGTTAATCTGGATAAGAGAAGAGATCCCAGAAGACTTCAGGGATGCCATAATTATCACCCTCTTTAAGAAGGGTGATAGAACAAACTGTGGAAACTATCGGGGCATTTCTCTCTTAGCAACCGCAGGTAAAATATTTGCTAGGATTCTCGCAAACCGTCTTCTATCTATTTCAGAAGAGATCCTCCCTGAAACTCAATATGGTTTCCGCCCCTCTAGAGGGACAGTAGACTTGATTTTTACTGCACGTCAGCTCCAAGAAAAATGCCGGGAGCAAAATCAACCCCTTTATATGGCATTTATCGATTTGGCTAAGGCCTTTGATACTGTAGACCGTACAGCTCTCTGGACTATCCTTATGAAAATTGGATGCCCCAATAAATTTGTGAATATCTTGCGACTTCTCCATGACAACATGACGGCAACGGTTTTGGACAACAATGGCTCTCATGGTGCTCCATTTAAAGTGGGATCAGGTGTTAAACAGGGATGTGTTATCGCCCCAACATTATTTGCCATTTTCATCGCCATGGTTTTACATCTTGTCAAGGGGAAACTTCCCACTGGTGTGGGAATTATATATTGAACAGATGGAAAGCTTTTTAATCTCAGCAGGCTGAAAGCAAAAAGTAAGGTAATTACAACCTCCGTTGTGGAACTTCAGTATGCTGATGATAATGTGGTCTCCGCACATTCAGAGGATGATCAAACTATCCTAAATGCTTTTGCAGAAGCATACGGAAAACTTGGTCTCTCACTTAACATCAAAAAAACCAAAGTGCTTCATCAGCAAGTGCAAGCTAACCCTTTGGTGATGCCATCTATCCAGCTTGGCGGGACAATACTGGGAAATGTTGATCATTTTCTCTATCTTGGCAGCTATCTTTCTGTTACAGCTAACATCGACAGTGAAATCCAATATCGTCTGAGCTCCGCAAGTGCCGCTTTTTCTCGAATGAAACATAGAGTGTTCGAGGATCGGGATATTTGTAAGAAGACCAAAACACTGGTTCATGAAGCCATTGTATTACCAACTTTATTGTATGCCTGCGAAACATGGACTATCTATAAACGTCACTTCCACCTCCTTGAAAGGTTTCATCATCGTTGCCTCCGGAAAATCCTGCGAATTACTTGGGAAGCTAGGCGAACAAATGTCAGTGTACTGGAAGAAGCAAAGACTACTAGCATTGAAAAAATGATCCTTCAACGCCAACTTCAGTGGACCGGTCATGTTGTTCGAATGCCTGACTGCCGTCTCCCAAAGCAGTTACTTTACTCCCAACTCAAGGATGGAAAGCGGAATATCGGTGGTCAAAATAAGAGGTTTAAAGATGTTCATTAAGGCTAATCTAAAAAAATGCAATATAAACATCGAAAACTGGGAAGCTCTGGCCCATGAACGATCTAAATGGAGGTTGGCCTTTCACAAAGGTTCCATGGACTTTGAAGAAGCCCGAGTGCAAGGTGAAAGGGAGAAACGTGCTAAGCGAAAAGCACGTCAAATGAACCCTTTACAGGACCATCCTCTATCTGGTAACCTGTGTCCTCACTGTGGGAAGCTGTGTGGATCTAGAATTGGCCTCCACAGTAACTTACGGACCCATCGCTAGAGTCTACACAATCTTCTTTGGAATTTCCTCCTTTTATCCCGGAAGACAATCTTACTCGGTCACGAGTGATCGCCTGATGATGATGATGATGATGATGATGATGGTGGTCCTGGAGTATAGAAAATAGTAATACTGTATTACTTATAGCCAACCTTTGCACTTCTAGGATTAGTGATCAGTACTTCCAGGTCAGAGGAAGAGGGTTCTAGGCACATTTGAGCCCTGACAGCTGTCATCTTAGGAATGAAACCAGTGGTTGAGCAAGCTTTTAGGAACATAACTGCCATTTCCTCTATTTATTGCAGTACTGTATTTATTGTCCCATTCCATTATGGTCATTACAACATACTGATTGTGTATATGACTCTTCTACAATGATGTTCTCCACCCCCACCCTTGGGGATTTCCATGGCAGTTTATTAAGGCATTTCTGCCTTAGCAATACAGAAATGTAATGATTTATCAGCTGTTATGATGCAGTTCTTCCTACTTTTGTGTCTGATTTCCTAATGGTAATGCTTATTTTCTCCCATTCTGGGAGTCAGTGCAGTTTACTAGCAACCACCCAAAAACAACACACAGAGCTTGCAGCTTACAAGGTGAGTGGTGTTGTCTGGAGTCTTCCATGACAATGAACAGCTGCTGTATCATCTACATCTACTTCGAAATTCAGGGATGTGAGTTGGGTGGTGGTGGTAATGCTGCTCCTAATTGTGTGGTTGAAAACTGCAGACACAAAGCTACAGTTATGGGGTTCCATGTAGTAAGTAAGCTCTTCTGCAGCTACCATGTGGTTGCTTGTCATCTGAATCATGTTAGGTTCTAAGTTTGCTTCATCTTCCCTCTCCTCCCAACAGGGCTCTGATTCAGATGTGGAAACACCTGTCAACCTAGGAAAATACCTCGAGTCATTTCTAGCTTTTACAACCCACCCCAGTCAGGTAGGCAGGTAAAGGGGAAAGTTCCCCAGCACCTTAAGGGGTATACTCTTCTCTGCTACCCAGTATTCATTAAGAACCAACTTGCAATACCAGAGGGTAGTATATATGTTGTACAGATGTTTCTTCATCTGTTGTTTTGACATGTGTGTTGAAAGTATTACTCTTGGTTTCAGTTGAGCTTGCAGTATTAACCAGTGCAGGTTGGGTGGTCACTGTGGATCAGCATTGTCATTTGAGTATTAGAGTTCATGTTTTTCTGATAGAGATTTCTACCCTAATAGTTCCCTTGGTTTTTTCTAGTTCTTACGCTCTTCTACCCAGATCACATGGGGAGCTCTTTTTCGACATGAAATCCTGTCACGTGATCCTCTGTTGTTGGCTATTATCCCAAATTATCTGAGGGCGTCTATGACTAATCTGGTGAAGGTACCGTGTTACTAGAGTCTTTCATTCTGCAATGGTATGATAAGATGTCGCTATGAATGTTCAAAAGAGCTGTAGGTTATTATTATTTATATTATTTATTTAAAAGATTTGTAAGCCACCTTTTAGGGAGAACTCTCCCAAGGCAGCATACAAAATTGAAATTTTAAAACCACAAAACACAATAAAGCAGTGGCAAAAACAATGATAGTTTTCAGAGTGGGAGGAAGGAATCCCCTGGAATATGTGGGAAGCTGTTGAGGGGGGAGGGCAGGGGGCAAATAACTTCTTGACCACTTCTCTTCAGTAGGTGATATGATTCAGCCAGAAGACAGAATACCAATAATTTCTGCCTCTTCCAGTCAATGCAGTACATCAGCTTATGTGTTTACTGCCCCTGCTAGGGGCCAATGGGAGAACCTTCTGTTTTTTTCAGGCTTTTTCTTTTATAAACAATAATGGCTGGCCTCTAAAAGCCTTGCTTCTTTAACATTCCCAGATTAAACATGGAAAAAAGATGCCATAAGGCCATCTTTTTGCCTTAATTACATTTTGGGAGGCTCAAACAGGTGCTTCCCTGACAGCTTCTTGCTGTGACACCATGAGAATTCTATAGGGAGAGAGTAATTCAGCTATGCAGAATTACTAATTTTAAGCTCATTCTTTAGAGTCCGAATTCTGTTTGGGTTGGAAGTACATGTTGCATGGTGTTTCCCACCTCTCACCCCTTCTTTTTGCAGGTGGGTTTTCCTTCCAAGACAGACAGTCCCAGTTGTGAATATTCTCGCTTTGATTTTGACAGTGACGAAGACTTTAATTGCTTCTTCAACTGTAAGTTACTTTTGTTCCAGCAAAACCCACCACTTTTGAGGGTAGCTTGAAGTGTTCTCCGTACATTTTTGTTTGAATGGCATTAACGAAATCTCGGTATGGGCCATTTCAGAGCAGAGAGATGTGCTGCAGTTTGAACCACATGCCTCCTACCTAAATAGTTCCATGGATGATAGGTCTATAAGCAGCTATCAACTGTGGTGGGTAAATGCAACTTTTGGGTTTAGAGGGAGTTGCATTTTGACGGCACAACCACCCACCCTGCAAATAAGCTATGCAGTATGGGTTATTTGTGGAACAACCCACCGTGCACCTGACATGAGCTCACCATGGGTTGTCCCCCCCACTTCCCCCTCAGTCCTCCCATGGGTATCCCAGGGGACTCTATGGCAGAATCCATCTTGTCTTCTCTCTCTGCAGTGACTTAACCTATTTGTACCCTTGCTTTGTCAATGTCCGTGGATGGTGCTTCCTGTACTTTGACAGAAGATACCATCCGGGGCATTGAAGAGGCAAGGCTGCACATTTAGGATAGTCCGAGTTGCACACTTGTGCAACTCCAAACTACCAACAACAAAAAATTAAAGAAAATTACAAACAAATTTGCACAAATCTCAGTTACTAAAAAAAAAAGCGGGGGGTGAACCAGTGACAGCTGCTCCAGTGTACTGCTTGGGCACTTTGAAGGGGCTGTCTGGCACTCACTTTGGAGGTCCAGGTGAGCTCCGCAATAGCGGCTCTTGCCGAGCAGCTCGCTTCCCTGTACTCAGAATGGAGTTGGTCACCCAGTTTTAGACAACGCAACAACCCATCATGGGTACAACAATCCCTAGAATAAGCCATGGGTTGGCAGCGTAGCTTGTTGCCCACAAACAAGCCACCCTGCAGGAAGTGGTCCATGTTTGCATGATATGACAACCTACCATGGCTAGTTACCCTGATGTGTTGCCGTGTGGTGTGAACCCAGTCAGTATGTCACTGGATATGAGTTGCTGGGCAGGCAACAGTACACGAAAGCTATTGCTTTCATGCCCTGCTGGTGGCCTTCCTTCAAGCCTGTCTGGCCTCTGTGGAGAAACAGGAAGCTAAACTAGGTGAGCCTTTGATCTGATCCAGCAAGGCTGCTCTTACATTCTTTTAAGCATATCTAAACAGTGATTTCGAAGGGGGAATGGATGTTCTTCCAGTGTGTATCCAAACTCTGCAGTACCCACATCCTTGCAAATTCATCAGCAATTGTGAGACCAGCAAGGAACTTGGAGCTGGCCATAAATCCACACAAAAAGATCTGGTTTGGCAGGTTATACACTTAATTTCTCATATTTCTGATTTAGTTATCAAATGCTGAACTGAGAGCAACAGGCAGCTGCCACCTGGGCATCACTTTTGGGTAGCTATTGCTGCCTATGGCTGGGCTGCTTGAAAAGCAGCAATAGGTGCTTCCAGTTTTGAAAAAGTATAGCATTCTTAAAGGAAATTTTTTTGCTATTTCCAAACCAGGCCTTCTGTGTCTCATTTCTTTGACAGCTTTCCGTGCACAACAGGGAGAAGTTATAAGGATGGCATGTCGACTGGACCCTCGGACTGGCTTCCAAATGGCTGGGGAATGGCTGAAATATCAGCTGTCCATTCCTGTCGATATTGGAACCTTGAACTGTAAGTTCACTTAACTGGAGGGAAAGGACTCAGTCTTCCAACAGTTGTGCACAACTTGCTTTTCTTTGTTCAAGCAGTTTGTCTTAATTTTTTTCATGCTCGGCCTTCTAGACAGATGATCCTTTAAAACTTACTGATGATCAGAGATCTTGTTGAAATCTAAACCCTTCTCTAACTTGTACATAATCTACTGTTTAGTTGGAACTCAGGAGATCCGGGTTCTAGTCCCCGCTCGGCCATGAAACTCACTGGGTGACTTTGGGCCAGTCACTGCCTCTCAGCCTAACCTACCTCACAGGGGTGTTGTGAGGATAAAATGGAAAGGAGGATTATGTAAGCTGCCTTGGGTTCCTTGCAGGAGGAAAAAAGGCGGGGTATAAATGTAATAAGTAAAAAAGTAAACTAAAGAAACTGACAAACTCAACCAGATTTTCCTCTAAAATCAAATCAGTTATTTTATAAATGCATTTTATAAATGCGAAAATTATTCATAGTTGAGGGCATTTTGCACTGGTAATTGGTGTGGGAAAGTAAATTCTTATCCAAGGGGAAAGCCTACATTGTAGTAGTCCAAAAATGTTCTAATGTTCTCCTTTTTCTTCTCTTAGCTAAAACTAATGAAAGCCACTGCTCCATCTTTTCTCCCGCCTTCGTTCAGTGGGATGCTATGACCTTTTTCTTGGAGAGCATCATTAGCCCAATGTTCCGGACCCTGGATAAGGAAGTATGTAGTCCAAATCTTTTGTCGTCTTTCAGCCTTGGTTGGTTTACTGTGCCAACGTTGTCTCTTGAAGAGCATGCAGTGGGAATAGTAGCCTGCACTAACAAACTCCAGTTTATATGTATAATAGTTTTTTTTTGCTTAGGGAATACTATTTTAAGGAAGTGTTTCAAGTCTTGCTATTTTAATGAAGATCGAAAGATAGGGAAAAAATATAGTCACATAGTTTTATTGTTCCAGTTCTGCAGCTGAAAAATCTCGGGTATGGCAGATAAAGAAGATGCAGTTCATATGATGCTTTTGCTGTATGGCTGCCACTACAAAACTGCTCCCCCTACCTGTAGTTGGCTCTTATGCCTCCAATAATGAATAGATGTTTTGCCTCACATAAGTACTCCCTTGCCAACATCCCCTTCTGCTTGAACTGCTGACATGGGAAGTGCCTGAGTAATTGGGCTACCCATGCATTGTAGAGCATCCATATATTACCAATGTAGTTTGGGAACTGAACTTTGAGATAGGCAGTTTTTTAGCAGCAGCTATGCAATAGAGGTAACATTGGACTTTATTTACATCCAGTTCAAGTCTCTTGCCCAGCACCTATTTGTCCTGACCAGAATGTAACAATGTGTTGCAAGAATTAAGTTCAGCACTTACTAATCTGGGGAGAAAAATGAGCTAGAAAAAAGTGGGACAAAATTTACAAGCAAGAAGACATGTTAATATTTTCAAATGCAGCCATCACAATGTTGCTGTTCTGTGATTCTCTTCTGTCTGTCTGGGCAAAGTAATTTTTCTCAATGTGTTTTCCCCTTATTTCTGGACAGTGCTCAAAATACCACAGGGGAAGACATTGTACTTGCACAAAATCAATTTTTAGAACAGAAATGGTAAATCCATGAGTCTCAGTATCTATTGTGATGGTAAAAGTTGAACAACAGACTAAATGGTTCAGTAAGTGCCAGTAGCTGTGCCAATATTGCTAAATGCTTTTTAACTAATTACAAGCATATTGGCAAGAGCTCCCCAGAAAAAGAAGCAACAGATTCCCTGTTATAAAAAACATCCAGTTGTTCAAACTTTTCCTGTCATATCACTTAACAGTCTTTTTAAACTCACCCATGTTTTGAAGTATCTTGTCTATTATGCTTTCTGCCAGATAATATTTTCATGTAAGCTTGTTAATAGGCTAAAGTGATATTTCTGCAAATGTTAGGCTTCTCAGATTCCTGCCAAAGGTACAGTCACTCAGCCTTCTAGATTTGCTTGAGGAAGAAACATTGGCATTCTACAAAGTAGAAGTGCATTGAACCTTGTTCGCTTCTCCTTCTCTTCTTCCAGGAGGTCCCAGTGTCTGATGGCATAGAACTGCTACAGCTTGTCCTCAGCTTTGAAACAAAGGATCCCCTCATCCTGTCCTGTGTCCTTTCTAATGTCTCCGCACTCTTTCCATTTGTCACATACAGGCCAGAATATCTGCCAGAAGTTCTTTCTAAGGTAAACACTACTATGCAGTACCCTTGATGGATTAGACTTCGAGAAATGATGCCATGTAGATCCGCACCCATGAACTTTCCATACAGTAGCTCTAGAGAGGCCAGAAACATTACTATGATTATGTGGCAGAGACCAGATACTCTGGGAGGGGCACTTTCACCTGTGGTCACTATGGTTGCTGTTGGTCCATTGGAACAGGTTCATGGTCTGGGGGTGCTTCTGAATCCAGCACTACACCTGGAGGTACAAGTAGCTGTTGTCGTCAGGAGCACCTTTACATCTTTTGTGTAGATTGTACCCTTTCTTAGAACAGCAAGCTATTACTACCCTCATCTATACTTTGTAACCTCTCAGATTGAATATTGCAATGTGCTCTATCCTGTGTTATACTGGAAGACCCCTGCACTGAGCAGGGGGTTGAACTCAATGGCCTGAATGGCCCCTTCCAACTGTATGATTCTAAGACCACTCAGAAACATCAGCTGGCATAAAATTCTGCTGCTGTTCATAACCTGGAGAACATGGAGATGGAAAGCATGTACAACCAATTTTGCAGTGGCTGCACTGACAATCAGTTTCAGTGCGCAATTCCAGGTGCTGGTATTAACTTGTAACGCCCTTCATATCCTGGGACCTACAGGACAAGCTCTTCCCATATGTTCCCCTATCGCACCATCAGTTAAGATATGCATAGGGTGCCCTGTTCCAAGTTTCATCACTGCATGAGATCAAGACAACCTAACCAAGGAGCAGGGCTCTTTCAGTGAAAGCCCAAGAGTTGTGGAATAGTGCCAGAGAAGAATCCTTGAACTTCAACCTTCATGGTCTTTAGAAAGGACTGCGAGACCTAGTTATTCATAAGGGTATTTGTATCTATAGTTGGGCGATGTATACATTTAGTGCTGCTGTTTGGGATGTTATCAAAATTTGTTTTCTTTTTCTTTGTTTTAGCTGCACTGTTATGATTGTTATTATTGTAAGCTACTTTGAGCATAGATTTATTATTTAAAATGTTTTAAATCAGTAGATAATCTGGTAACAATTGAGAATATGAGCTTTCTTTATATACCGTATTTTTCGCACCATAAGACACACTTTTCTCCCCCCAAAAAGGAGGGGGAAATGTCTGTGCGTCTTATTGAGTGAATGCTGGGGAAAAAAACCAAATATTTTCCCCCCTACCTTCCTCTGCGTGCCTCCAACCGGTCCAGTGGAAGACAGGAGGAGGAGGACTCCTGCAGGGAAAAAAACGCGGCAGCGGCACACACACACCCCCGGCAGCAGGGACTCGAGCGGGCGGGCGGTGGAAGAGAGGAGGGCTCCTGCACGCTCCCAAAAACTTTGGCGCGGCGGCAGCACACACCCCCCCCCTGGGCAGCAGGGACGCGAGCGGGTGAGCAGCAGAAGAGAGGAGGGCTCCTGCACGCTCCCAAAAATTGTGGCACGGCGGCGGCGCGCCCCCCCCCTGGCAGCAGGGACACGAGCGGGCGGGCGGCGGAAGAGAGGAGGGCTCCTGCGTGGAGCGGGACAAGGCTGCCCGCTCCCCAAAAAACTTTGCCGCTGCCTCACATATGGCCTGATCCTGTTGGCGGGGGCAGCCCGATTTCGCTCTTCTGAGTGGCGCGGAGCGTTCTCCGTGCCGCTCTAGCTGCCGCCGCCGCTGCCACTGGAGTCGATGCCGGAGCCGCCGGAGCCACCGCCGTGTCACATCCAGCTGCTTCGGCGCGCTGGACCCCCGCGCTATGATTTTGGCGGGGGAACCAGGGCAACAGGGCTTAAACAGCCCTGTTGCCCTGGTTTCCCCCCGCCAAAAACATAGCACGGGGTCCAGCGCGCCAAGGGACCAGCGCAGCCGGCTCACCGCGGAGAGCACAAGCAGGCGAGGAGGCAGGTAGGCCTGCGTGAAAGCAGTAATAGTTATCAGAAAACAAGGGGAAAAAGATTCATGTACAAATTATTGGAAAACTAATAGCAATAGAACAAAATAATATCTCCATAAATTTATTTATTAACTGCTTTTTTAACCCTGCATTTCTTAAAAACAATCCAAAACAGGTAATAAAGAAGAATAAAACTCAAATTACAATATCGCCCCTCCCATCCCCGCAGCGATATTGTAATTTGTGTTTTATTGTAAATTGTTTAATTGTAAATAATCAAGTATGGTACTTGATTCTGTATTGCTAGTCCATCGCCATGTTCATAAGCGACCCCTCTGTTATAAAAGTGGAGAAAATTGAAGCATGCTGGTAAACGTACTTACTTAGGGAGTCAGTGTAAGAACTGAATGCTTGGTCTTGTTGGAGTTGGTCTTGTCTCTGTTAAGGGACGCCTCCTACCTGATGAAATCCTTGTTCCTGTTTCTATTTCAGCACAAGACAACTTGCCTGATAAAGAAATGTTTGTGGACTTAGTGCAGCTATATTCATAGATTGGTGACTAGTATAGAAGCACATGCAAAAGAATGATCCATTGATGATTGACTTTTATTTTTATTTATTTATTTATTTATTTATTTTGCTCTTGTTCCCTTAGCTCTTTGCCTCTGTTACCTTTGAAGTTGTAGAGGAAAGTAAGGTAAGTTCATTTCAGCCATACTATGCTAAGATGTACGGATGAAACACCTAATGTAACTACATAGCAAATAGTATCTCATCTGATTAGATTATAGCAGACTGCCATGACCTTAAAATGGGGCAAGGTATCTCTGCAATCCGGCCTACTTGTACTACTGTACCCAGTGGGGTTGAGGCACTTTAGGCTAAAAGTCAATATAGCAAAAATCTTCTTGAATAACAGTTCCTGGACTAAGCCCCCTGAAGTTTTCCTGATTTGTCTTTCCAGGCCCCAAGAACTCGTGCAGTGAAGAATGTGAGAAGACATGCCTGCTCCTCAATCATCAAGATGTGTCGGGATTACCCTCAGCTTGTTCTGGTACTCCGTTGAATGTGGACATAATGTGGATCCATTGCTCTGACTTGAGCTACTTTGATGGGGGCGGGTCCCATTCATGATACTCATGTTTTGAACCTCCCTGTGATCAGTGTGCTTCCTTTATTGCTAGTCTATAGCAAATCACGTTTAGATAATGGTTCTGTGTGTGTGTTTGAATGTTGGTGTGGAAGAGGTAATGATCACAGTCATCCATGTTTTACTGATACCAGAGCTCTTGTGGAAGAGGTAGGGAAATCTAGGAGTAGAGTAGACATAAGATTTGGTTATTAATACAAGAGTTGGAACTTAGAGTAGGGACTTGAGGGCAATCCCACATATTATGATAGTTGTGAGGAACACTGGTATTACACTGGTGGTTTCCATAGCAAATATAAAGTGTAAATTTATCTTTAGACGCCAGTGTATATGCATCTGGGAAATTTAATTGGATGTCATGTCCACATGATAAATGTTTACTGAAGTAAATGCTGGTATTTCTTGCAGTAGTCGGTTGAGTTGCCTTGAATGATAAGAACAGTCCCTTATCTCCAAATATTCTATGTAGGAATGCAGTATATATCCAAGAAGCCATCCGACGGGGTGTTTTCAATTGACTGACATTTGTTTGAATGTTTCTTTCAGCCAAACTTTGACATGCTGTATAACCATGTGAAGCAGCTGCTATCTAATGAGCTGCTCCTGACCCAGATGGAGAAGTGTGCTCTCATGGAAGCCCTGGTCCTTATTAGCAACCAGTTCAAGGATTACCAGCGACAGAAGGCTTTCTTGGAAGAGCTCATGTCTCCTGTTGCTACCCTGTGGCTGTCTGAGGAGATGAAGAGGTACAAGAACTTTGACCATTCTTCCCCTAATATAATGCAATGCAAAAAGTATCAGAGCTATACTGCACTTTGGAGTATTTATTTATTTAACTTATATCCCACCTTTCCACCAAAAAATGGCACTCAAGGCAGCTAACAATAAAATATAGAGTAGGAGAATCTTACTAGTTGCATTTTTATTGTGGTTATCTGTAAGAAACACTATACTGGCAGGGACTTTGTTAAGGCACATTGTGTTCTGGCATACCTGGTATTGTTATTTGAGTTCACAGAAGTGCAGGGAAATGGTACAAGAACCAACCCTGGCACCTGCATTCAATAAAAATTCTCCCCTTAAAAAAGGGAAGCATTTCACAGTCCAAATACTGAAGTTGTACAGAAGATGGAATCCATGGTTCATGGCTGCTGCTTTATATAATACTTCTTCAAGTCGAATTGGTTGCTTGAAGCAAAGGACATTTGTGCTTGTACATAGGTACCACCATGACTGACTTCTTCCTCTCACTCTGACAGAGTGCTGATGAATCCTGAAGATTTTATTCGCTATGTTGGTGCCAATAACAGAATTGTAGATCCGGTCATGGAAGATCCCTGTGGCCTGAACCGTTCTAGAGTAAGTAGAACTTATCTGAGAGAATATAGACATTGGAAAGGGCAGTGGGGTGGGGTGGCAGAGGGGATTTGGCCACATTGTAGAATACTTCTCTTCTCTCAGGTAGTATTTGCAAATAGATTGCTCCACATTTCTCACAAAATATATCTCATTATAGAGGGCACTCTGAGCATATGCTATCTTCTGTAAACACAGAGAAGCTGCAATATCTGGGATCTACACATCATATTGGGCAAGGAGAACTTACATTAGGTGTCTGACTGCCTCTTTGACTTCATTGTTTTAACTGGAGTAGCAGCAAAAGATCTTATAAATATTCTGGCCTAGCCAGGTACTGTTTTTGTGTCCTGAATCACTTAAACCTTCCATGCTGCAGAGTAACAGCTGGCATCTGTCAAAGATGGGTCACCTTAAGATGTCAGCTCAGTAATATGAAGTCTTCTAGCTCCCCCCCCCCCCCCCGTTTTTTCTTATTTGGCACAAAATAATCCTGAATAGCTTAAATCTGCTGGGTGTTCATTTTGCTTTGTTCTGTTTTGTTGTACTTTGCTTTTGCAGAGGATGGGTACCCTTTTCCCCCCACAAAGTTCACAATATCCCTCAAGAGTAATCCTCAAGTTTACAATATCACTCAAGAGTAAGGAGTGATTAACTAAATACAGCCAGTTCTTACGCATTTAATATTTATTATTTATTTATTACATTTGTTAATCGCCCATCTGGCCGGTCACCCAAAATATACAAATATATTTTGTAGTGACAAGGTTCTTATACTGTTGCATTTTTTAAAAGAACAGGAAACGCTAGAAGATATTGTAGTAATATGTGGGATCTTTGAGAAGTGTGATACCTAAAGAAAGTTTGAGAATAAGACAAGGAAAAGGCTATCTTATGGATGCTTCATGCATGACAATTCTCTTATATAGATATCAGTAACAGGTAGGAAAAAGCATGTACATTTCTGTAAGAACGAAAGAGCCATGCTGGATCAGACCAAGGGTCCATCTAGTCCAGCATTCTGTTCACACAGTGGCCAACCAGCTGCCCACAGGAAACCCACAAGCAGGACATGAGTGCCACAGCACCCTCCATGTCTGGTGGAGACACATGCAACTTCCCATTTATATATGTGGTGCAATATACATATATGTTCATCACATATGAACATGGGTGTCTCATTAAACACATATTTTTTCAGATCAGAAGTGATCACCATAGAGCTGTGTGTGTGTGTGTGGTGAGAGGTGGCCCAAGGGCCAAATTGGCTCTAGACAAGCATGTCAGGCTCCAAGCAAGCGTGCATGCTAGCAGTGGTTGGGGCCACTCCACTGCTAGTATGTGCCCCCCCATCATGATTGCCCAGATCCCCCCCTCATTCACACAGACAAAACACACACTCCCAAGAATGCCATGTGCATGGCAATTAGGCTTTTAAAAAGCCTCCATTGGTACCAATGAAGCTTTTTAAAAGCCTCATTGCAGCATGGGAGGGGATTTTTTGAGGGGGGGGTTATAGCATTCAGGGAGGGGAGAGCTAGCAGTGACACACACCCCTCCAAAAATGCCACCCTGCATGGCAAGTAGTCTTTTTTGAAGCCTAAATTCAGCACAGGGGAGGGATTGGGGATAAGAGATTTTCTCTGCTAGGGGAGAGAGGCAGGACCTGGGGAAGAAGCTGGCAGGCTGGGCAGAGAACCTCGGTAGGCCGTATTCCCACTGTTCTCTGTTTGTTTCTCTACAGATAAGCTTCTGTGTATACACCATTCTGGGAGTTGTAAAACGAGCTCGTTGGCCCACTTCCTTGGAAGAGGCAAAGGCCGGAGGCTTTGTGGTTGGGTACATGTCTAATGGCAGTCCAATCTACCGTAACCCCTGCTCTGTGCAGGTCCTGAAACTTTTCGACAACTTGCTTGCTCTCATAAGGTGGGTCAACCTTACATGATACCAGTCCCATAGTGAACAAGCTGTGTACAGTGGTACTCTGAGCAGCATGTTTTCCCGTTGCAGCTAGTGACAGTACAAGCTGAAGCTCTTGCACATTGCAACATTGTAAAGAAGTAGATAAGGGAAAGGGGACTCTCAGCTTTACCCTGCCCTTTTGGAGTGGGAGGTCTGACAGGTCTCTCCCAATTTCCCTAAATATAAAATTAAACACAGCCCTTCTTAGTATTCCTCAACCCTATCAAGCTGCCTCTGCCCTTTTCTTCTGTGTATTATCTCTCTGCTTTTCATGTATCATGTGGGAATTGAAGCTTCTTCTCAAGTACTAAGCTTTTAAAATCTATCTCCTGAAAAGCTGTTTGACAGTAACACTGGTGGTAGACTTTCGGAGGCACTTTTGTTCCCAGTAGTCTCTCTCTCTCTCTCTCTCTCTCTCTCTCTCTCATATATATATGCTAGCTACACCTGCTGAAATTTCCTCTTCTACAGTACAATTAAAGGTGCAGGAGCCCTGTCCTCTTTTTGCCCCACAGTGCTAAGACACTAGGACTCATGAAACTGTACTAAGGAGCAACACTGACAGTCATGGCATATGTGGGTTCCAACAGCATTGGGAAAGCTTTGTTACATAATTGCAGTGAGAAGTAGTGATGGCTCACAGTATATAAGTAGTTTAACAAATTTGCAGAGAACAGACATCTCCCAAAAATGGGTGGATGTGTGCATCCCAATTCTCAAGCTGGTTCTCATTTTATTATCGCCAAAAGATGGAAGTCTGTGAAAAGGGCATTAATTGCCTTGTTTATTGTATACTTCCTCTGATAAATAGGGTACATGAGCACTTTCCAACAGGAAAACTATAAGTCAGATTAATCTTTGAGCTGAGCTACAGTCTTCTGACTAAAAGTGAAGGTGGGGTAAGAGGGCTTTCAGATGGGTGAGGGAGGCCCAGAAATAACCAGTTATGCTCAGCAGATTAGCTCACTGGGAGATTCTGTTTGACTCCCGGTGTCAACCACAAGATGTGAAAGAGCAATGTTAAATGAGGGATGTGTACAGACGAAACTAAACCACTAAAATTTTCTTGCTTGTGGCTTTTAAGCGAATGACAAAAACTTTGTTTGATTTAGCTTGATGCTGCAATGCTACACTCACTCACCTAAGAGCAAGTCTCCTTGAATGCAATAGGACTCACTTCCGAATAGACGTATATATAGGATTGCACAGTTAATCCGTTTCTGCAGTTTGAATGTTTTCATGGTGGTGTGTTTAATTTTCTTTTTTTATTGTTTGTACAATGTTTGCATTTGTTATTAATGTAAGCTAGCCTTCCCCAATCTGGTGCCCTCCAGATATTTTGGACTACCTATTATCCAAATAATAGGATAATAATTCCTATTATCCCTGACCACTGGCCGTGCTGTCTGGGGCGAATGGGGGTTGTTTTCCAAAGCATGTGGAGGGCAGCAGGTTGGGGAAGGATCACATAAGCTGCCTTGGAAGCCCTTTTGTGGACTGAAAAGGTGGTTTTACAAGTACGTGAATTTACAAATAAATGCTGAATATCTTGTCTTAGCTGCCTTGGAAATATTTTATGTTGAAGGGGGGTGGCATATAAATTGTTTAAATAAATAAATTGCAATTTACCTTAGACTTGCAAAGGTTACAGCTATTGCATGAGTTCTTTGCCAAGCATTTTTGTCACAGGGCATTTACAGTTCATCTAGCTGTGGCGTAGGCATACCACTCAATGCACATTCTTTTTTTAATGGACCCTGTGATAGCCAGTTACTTGTCCATGTTTGGATAGTCTTTGGGATATCACTGTGACAAAGGCCAAGAGCTTCCACTTTTGTATGTTAGCAACTCCCAGGTGAACTCTGTTTGCCTTATTCTTTTCTTTAAAAAAAAGAAAAAAGCTGGAGGAGCCAAATTTGTTATTGAGCAGGTCCTCATCTCTCTGTGTTGCTATTCTAATGCAATGGATGTGACACTCTAGTCTGTCTGCCTTCCCATTTGAATTTTATTCATCTTTCCCCAAGGATGTTCTGGTACTGGAGTGCTAGCTCTGTCTGTTGAAGTTAATTGTTTCATTTGAATGTTTAAGGATGGCTCCTTATTTGGAGCACTGTCTTGGGTTGTTTGTGTAGGAAGGCAGTAAATACATTTTAAAACAATAATTGAAACATCCTGTACTTATGACAACCTCATCCTGCAGGAGGTAGAATTTTCTTTTCTTTTTTGTCTCAGTTTGCAAGAGTTTGTGGCTTTGGGTTGGATCCAGCTGGCACCTGAGCAGAAGTCCACTTGCATGATGAGACTTCCCCGCCCTCTCCTCCCCTTTGCAGACCCCTGCACATGCCTCAAATCTGCTCCAGAGGGTCCCCCAATCCTCAGGAGCAGATTGGGGGGGCATCTGGGGAGCTGCAAGGGGAAGGGTAAATCCGTTCCACCAGTGGTTCCCTTCTGCTGGTGGGATGACACCATTGGACACAACACTTTGTTTACACATGCAGCAGATGGAGCAGGGAGAGTCCAGAGGTGCTAGAATGGGCTGTGCCACTTCAGGCTGAAGGTGGTAGATCACATATTTTTGAATAGTCCTGTAAGACAGTCCCTGCAAGTACAAAACTAGTACAATAGAGAACACATGCAAGTTATTTTTTTTTTATGTGGGAAGACATTCAAAAATTGTTTCCCCAGCCCACTACAGTCTGAAGTGGTACATCCCTACCCCACCAACTCATTTGTTTGCATGTACAGACCAGGTCTGAGTGTATATCTTGTAATGAAGCTACTAAGTGCTACTCACCTGAGTCATGTATGCTCTTTAAATGCACAATACCAGTCTATTATAGTTCCAAAGAATTTGGATTGTGACTAGGGGGTGTTTGGCCACAGTGCATTGCTGCCATGAATTATTGCAACTTTAAGGATGCTGAGAATGTCAAGTAAATGGTTGCACTTGTTCTTGCATGGTACTGTATGTAACAGATGAAGCTGTGGATACAGCTAGCAGTCTGCACAAAGGTAAGCTATGAGTGTAAAGCTTTCTTTGCTATGCCCTTTGGAAGATGCCTGTTTATTGTATACAGTCATCATACAACTAGTTCAAACTTATGAAAGCTTTTCCATGTTGGAAATCCAATGCTGTACAGTAAACTTTGCTCTTGGTCTAACTATCCAGGTGGCTGCTTATTTGCACCTTGTTGAATGTATCTGGGTTTGCTCTGTTGCCTGCTGTATGCAGGATACTTGCCCTTTAATACTTCGGTTTCTCTAACCACTTCTTAGCTTTTCTTGTTTTGTTACCGTTTTTATGTCCTTAGAAGATTCTAAACCAGAATAATGGTTCCTTCTGTCCTTTGTACAGAGCTCATGAGATCCTCTATGCTCACCCACTATCTCCTCTTGGGCTTGTGTGATCTTTACATGCTACTGTAGAACCAATTACCCTGTATGCAGATACAGGCTGTTTTGTGGTTGCCATGCAAGGACTATTCACTAAGCAGCCTGCAGTGGCCATCAACCTTCCTTATACTGCTACCCCTCCCTACAGCTACCAACCTAATACTGTGAATATGCAGAAACAAAATGGAAAAGAGCAGTCTGGGAGAAAATGGGTAAGGGATAGGGGAGAGTATTTTAGAGGATATTGCAAATGGGCTCGGGGGAACTGCTGAAGACAACTGGGACAAGTTGCCGCTGGGAGAGATAAGTTCATGACTTCCAGGTGATCCTGTTTCCATTTGTCTGTGAAATCATTTTTTCCATTACGTTTAAAAACTGTGTTGCACGTGTGGCCTAAGTAAACATTCTCTACATCCAAACTGATCTTGGCAGTGTCGTTGTAATTCTTACCATCTTAGATCATTCTGGGGACTTTAAAACACATTAGTTAAATTATGCATTAATGACTTTGCCACATGTTAAATGATCTTGCTACAAATCTAATGGGTGTTCCCATGAATAGTAGCAAGTAAAGGGGCAATGAAGTATGGATAGGATAATAAGATGCTGCTGGTATGGAGTGGTGATGGCCCCATTTCATAAGATGCGCAGATATAAATACGCCACTTCAGTTCTACTAGTAAACTGACTCATGCTGTTTTCTAGTAGTCAATAAATCTCTGCTGCTTGAATATTGTCTAAGATCCAGAGAAATCTACAGGGCACTGAAGTGCACTCGCCATGCTTGAGTCTTTTTTTTGTGCCTAATGTAGTGACTTTCAAATATTATTTCAGTTTTCAAGTTCCATTTGGCATTAATTTTTGACAGCGGGGTGAAAAGATTTAGATCTTGACATTTGCAATAGCATCCTCATGGAGGATGAATAAGCCTGCTGTCTCCCAGTTCAATGCTGATGCCAGGATATGTTTCAAGAGTGACCTGAATTAGTTGTGGTCAGTCAAATTATGAGAATATTCAACCATAGAGTGTTAAGCTCCAGAGACTTCCAGACTCCTCAGTAGGCACATCCCAGAGATGAAATGGGGCCACTATTGTCCTTAGCCATGCTTGGCTTACCCAGCTAGGATCTTAATGGTTCCCCTGTCTTATTACTGACAGTTTCATTTTTACAACTTTGAGCAAGTCTTATGATCAAGCTGTGGCATTCACACCCATTTTATGCTCACTCTACATACAACCAGACATACTGCCCATTCTAATGTTGGTGAAGTTACTTGAGTTTGGGAAACCCTGTCCTACCTTAAATCTATTGAGCCAAAGCCATCTTAGCTACAGCAATAACGTTCTAAGGAGGAAACAACACAGGTTAGAAAACTGCAAGGAGAAGCTGTTTTAAAACTAGAAACAACGTCTTGGTGTATGTTAACATTTGGCATGGTGAAAAGGGTTCTGGTTGGCATACTGGGATGTACAAGATGTCATGGGCAGCATTTTCCTATACAGAGTTCAAATCCTCTTCAGGGTAACATACGTAAATGATTGAACCATAAAGCCCCTAATGTGGCGCTTAGAGACTTAGCCAAAACAAGTGGTTACGCTGTCTTCATAATGTGATGCTTCTCCTTTCTTGCAGCCTCTGTTAGCACCCTTTGAAATGAATGGGCAGTTCACACCTCAGAACTATTGTTCCAGGCTCTCTGCAAAGCTCAGGCAGACATCGCTGCATTGGTTGCACTTTGGTCACGTTCTTGAAGGTTTTCTTCACAAGTATAGAGACTTCTTTTAGAGACTTCTTAAAAAGGAAAGCTGAGACTCTGGAGAGCAATTGAGGGGCCTGCCCCTGCCACCCAGCGTCCTAGTCCTTTGTACCCCTGCACCCTCATACTTTGGGGAAACGCTGCTTTAGGGGGAGATACTGAGTTGCCCTTGATCACCTCTAGCAGCAGGTACAGTGGCAGTTTTGGCGGAGGCTGCTGGGCCGTTTGGCTGCAGAATTTGTGCTGTGTGCTGTTGCTGAAGCCCTGAGTGGAGGTCTGAGGTCTCAAAGGAGAGAGGTAGGTGAGACAGAGACCCTTCCCCCCCACTCAGATGATTCATCTAGCCGGTGAAGGACCCTGTTTAGCCTGGATGGCAAGAGAGAAGTCACCCTTGGCTGAGTGGAGGTCTCTCCCTGGCAGCATGGTGTGGTTGATGCAGAGCTGTTCTCCCTTGGGGGGGGGGGGCATCTCTCTGCCACACAGCTGCTTATAGCATGTGAGCATTT
The DNA here is from genome assembly GCA_021292165.1 of Shinisaurus crocodilurus. NCBI lineage: Eukaryota > Metazoa > Chordata > Lepidosauria > Squamata > Shinisauridae > Shinisaurus > Shinisaurus crocodilurus. Next base: position 72,264,294 of record CM037879.1, on the reverse strand, counting down.
GAATAAGCTGCTGCATTTATCCAGTGCCACCTGCCATTCTAGGGACCCGTGACCCATCCTTAGGCGGGCAGTGTGTGTCTTGAGTCATTGCAGTCAGCATTTCAGAGGGCTAAGATGAGGTGAACTGAGGGTAACTGTTGTGTAGAGCAGCTGGTACCCTCTCCACAAAGTGGAGACTTCTCCATATCCCCAAGAGAGGAGTGTTTTTCTTGGAAAGGAAGGGGGATCCCATGCACAAGTGCTTGGTCTCACCTTCCTCATCACCAGACACAGGAACTGTTCACAAGCTGAAGGTGGTTTCCCACTGCCAGGTGGCAATTGGGTACAACTTGTGACTGTGAAACACCATGCTCTCTTCCAGGACTCACAACAACCTGTATATGCCAGAGATGGTGGCTAAACTGGGAGAAACATTTGCAAAGGCCTTAGATATGCTGGAAGTGGAGAAGAATGCCATCCTAGGTAAATAGCTCTTTCTGTTCATAGTACTTAACATCTACTTCATACTTTTCAGAATATAGAAACTGTTCCATTAACTGCAATTAGAGGCTCAAATGCATGTTTCTAGTTCAGTGAGTCTGAGGTAGGCTTCCCTAGGAAGGCACCACCAGTTGCCAGAGATTTGTGCTCCTGCATGCCCCATTCAGGTCTGTATGTGTATGTACACCTCCCCACCCCCGCTGCCAGCTGAGAACGAGAATGAATATTATGCCATAATATTGTCTTAGCTGTACTTGGCAAGGTGCACACAGGCTTCTTTGACTTAAGGTTCATGTAACAAAAGTTAAGAGAATTCCTGCATTACATAATTTCACTTCCCTTCAACTATTCCATTCTTTGTTTATCTCGTGACCCAAAAAACACTTTTCTGGCAGCAGGGAGAGAGATGTGTTTGCCCGGTTGCGGTCTTGGCAACAATGTGGAGTGCAGCCAGCACAGTAACTCACAGGGAGAGCTTTAATGGATTTATATCACTCATGTCAGAGCTGAACAAATTAGTCCTGTGTAAGTGGTTTGCCTTTCAGGGGCAGCGATACCCAGTCTTATAGGGTTTCTGCCTGCAGATAGGGCACTGGAAGACCAGAGGAGTTGATGGTGATGTTTGCCTTCAAATGAACTCCACCCCAAGCATCTTGGAGGATGTCATGATCTCTTTAAGTTTTTTAGAGATCAAGCCCAAGCTCTAGATATACTGAGTTCAGGTTATTTATTTATTTATTTATTATTACATTTATGAATCGCCCATCTGGCCGGTCACCTGAGTTCAATACAGCTTTCCAGTTAGTGCTCCTGCTCGGTCTCGTCTGCTGGCCAAATGGCTTCATAGGGAGGATCATCCAAGTCCTCCAGGCCAGTGCAGTATAAACTGCTTGCAGCAGAAGCAAGGACACATACAGCTCTCAAGCAGTGTCTTTTAGCGTATTTCCTCAGCCCGTAGCCTTTCATTTGCCTAGTTTAGAGTCGTTTCATCCTTGTCCTTGCAAAGAGGCCTATTTGCCACTTCCTCCCACAGCTGCACATCAGCACCCGGTGAAGCTGAAGTTGCCAGATATTTGAACCTGATCCTGTCCAGTTTCCTCCTTCTAGGGGTACATCACAAAATGGCTTTCCAGAACATTACTCTAAACCTCTCATATTCTGAGAGGATGGTTAATTTTATAGATCATCTGCATAAGTGTGATGTGGACCTGGGTTCTAATTCTGCCTCAGGGCCACTTATTACATAAAGCTTATAATGTGGCTAGACCTACATGCCTATGTAGACTATATACTTGCCATGTCTGGGACAGACCTATGCTTTGTGTGGAGAAAAGAGCCTTTGGGGGTTCCTACACACACACGCCTCCTCATGTGTAAACCAAGTAAGGCCAGTTGGGGGGCTGGGAGGAGGCGAAATGTGCATAAAGTATCAGATGGGACATGGCGCCTGTCTACGGCTTTTCAGATGCAAAAGTCATGAGTTCCCCTCCCTGCCTGGCCAGGTGAAGTTCACCCTGATTGGCTGAGAAGCAGCAAAGCTACAGGAAAGAGGAGGGGAGGGGGAAAGAGCTATATTTCCCAACGTGTGGTTTTTTGTCTTTGTCTTTGGTCATCGCGTGTCTGCCGGCTGTTGGAGCAATGGCGGCACGCCAAGGAGAGGCCCAAGCCTTCAGGGGGCCTCAGGATCCGACCCCAGGTAGCTCCTGGTGAAATTAGCTGAATGAGGGCTCTGGTAAAGGCAAGCCTTGTGGGAGGCTACCCATCTCGGACCTTCGGGTAGGTGTGGTAATCTCCATCGGGCAGCAAGGCTGTGCTGGATCTAACCCTAGAAGAGAACTGACCCTCAGGTAACAGAGTTGTGTGCCTGAGAGATATTAAGAATCAGGTTTTGTTATTTTGCAGCTTTACTGTGTACCAAAGTGTCTCTCTCTATTTTGTGCGTCTCTCATTTCCCTATTGGTTGTTGTAAAATGCTACCTGAATAAACCTCCTCTTGGTTTTACCCCACATGGGTTTTGTAGTCGCTCTGTGGCTTCAGTAACTAAATCCAGGTTACAGTCAGAAAGGCAAGTCCCTAAACAGATTCAAGTAAGATTGCAGACAGCTGAAGGCTGGCAATCTGGTATCTTGAGATCTCTAGGGGTCTTGGGTCCTTTTGGGTAGGAAAGGGTGGGGGTGTGGCGGGTCAGCCAGCCCCCCCTTCCTCCACACTTTGCAAAAGAACCTCTAAACCATTTGTGATTTCCTACATGCTTTTCGCATGCAAGAATATGAAGATTTCAATGCGTCTTAAGTTCTACCTGCTTTAGGAACTGGTAGAAGTGTATATGATTAGAATGTCCAAGTAGTTTTGGAAAAGTTGTTAAACATGTGTGCTTTCTTCCAGTTCAGCCTGAGCCAGTATGACTAGAATTGCTCTCTAAAACATCAATGTTTTTTCTGCTGTGTCTTACAGCTATTCAGGGGTAGAGAACCTGGTATCTTCCAGATGTTTTTGACTACAATTCCCATAATCCCTGACCATTAGCCATGCTGCCTGTGGCTGATGGGAGTTACAGTCCAAAACATCTGAAGGGCACCAGGTTGCCTACCCCCTGCTCTAGGTTGAGCTAGCCTGAACCTCTTTTGGTGATCCATAAACACTCCCAAAACAGATTACCACTCATGAAAGGTTCTTCTATTAGCAGGTTGCTGTTTCTATGTGGATGAATCTCTTCACTGATACTATTTTCCTCTTTTTAGGCCTCCCTCAGCCTCTGCTGGAACTTTATGATTCTCCTGTTTATAAAACAGTGTTGGAAAGGATGCAGGGCTTTTTCTGTACGTTGTATGACAACTGGTAAGAGCTTCAGTGATTTCCCATATTACTACATTGCTCTATGGCTACCCTAACAGCTTAGAGACAACTTTTAAAAAAAACACCTTCTGGAATAAACAAAAACAGAAGCAGAGAGAAATGCACGTCATGAGTTTTCATATCCCTTCACTACAACAGTCTCCTCCATGGGATTTCTTGTCTCATGAAATCCTGCTTCACCAGGATTAAAGTAGCCATTGTAGGTCTTTCCCTGGTCTAGCCTTCGGATGCTGTTCACATTCTAATCGAGTTGCTACCATCAGTGCTTATTTCTGTAATGAATTTGTATCTAGAAATTTTTAATAATACTAGAAACAGATGCTTCTTAACTGTGAGCTAACAGAAATCCCTGTTTACAGCTGGGAATTCCAAGTGGGAAACACATAATTTTCTGGGAGATTTAGAACAGGCAAAAAGCAGTATGTCATCACACAGTGCATAGCTGGACTATACAGTTTGCTTTCACAAGATGTGGTGACGGCCACCAACTTGGATGGCTTTAAAAGGGGAGGATAAAACTATCAATGGCTACTAGGATCAGAGACAGTGTGCCTCTGAATACTAGTGACTGGAGAACAATGGGAACAACTATTGCCCTCATGTCCCGCTTCACTGTGGGCTTCCCATTGAGGCATCTGGTTGGCCACTGTGCAAAACAGGATGCTGGACTAGATAGGCCTTTGGTTTGATCCAGCAGGACACTTCTGATGATCCCATAATTCATTTACACAAGTTAAAATAATGGCCAGTAGCTTAAATGGCTCTAGAAAGGATTCAACAGAGTACTGGATAATGATTAGCTATGATAATAAATGGCACCTCCATGTATGGAGGCAGTATACAACTGGTTACCAGGTGCTGGGAGGGGGGGAGGCGGGGATGGCAGTCAGCTTCATGTGTTGATTGTAAACTTTCCAGGGGCATCTGGCTGGCCAGTGCTGGAGACAGAATGCTGGCCTTGGGCCTGATTCAACATAGCAATTCTACTTTGTATAAATGAAAAAGTAAACACAAGTTTCCCTTCAGAGTATAGAGTCTTCCAGTGTTCATGTTTATTGTCTAACTTGGTCAATCTGGGCCATGCCTTTTGAACTGCAGTTTCCACGTTCTGGGGAGTGCTGGATCATCAATGCAGCAAGATTTCTACACTGTTGAGGGTCTAGCAACTGAACTACTCAACTCTGCTTTTATCAATCTTGACAATATCCCTGACTACAGACTCCGTCCTATGCTTCGTATCCTTTGTCCATTGTCTATTGGGAGGCTCTTCTTCCAGAATTGTGTTGGCTTCCTTGCCATGCCTGTAACACAGGAAGTCTTGTTTTAAAAAAGCACTAATGAGGGAAGCAGAGAATCTGTATTCTGATTAACACAGTTCCTGTTTGCCTTCATTCTGCAACTGGTCATGTAGATTGTGCACTACTTGAAAAATAACTGGAAAAGAGCATCTTCAGAGTAATGGGGAGGAAGAGTACAGAAAGAAGGGACACAACTGCTAGGGTTTCAAAACAATATGGGCAGGAATGGCTCAGAATGTAGGATTCTGGCTGACACCTCTGTGACTCAAGTTGGAGATTTCCAGTGTGGTTCCCAAGAGATGGACTTCATGTCAAAACACTCTCAGCAGTGGCCTTAGTTGTGCCTCTTCATTTCCATCTGAAAGGCTAACTGGAAGCCCACGTCTTTACTTAGGTCAGGCCTGCAGAACTTGTGACCCACCATGCCAATTGCTGTCCACCAGCCATGTATTGTGACCTCCCATGAGTTCAATAGCTTCCTTGTTTTTGCAGGCAATAAAAGAGGCTTATCAAGCCCTCCTGGTGGGCTGTCATATATGAATGGTGTCCTGAATTCAGATTAGTGGTCAACACATTGTGCAGGCCTGGTGTAATTTCTGGCCCACATTTCAGTCCTTGGGAGCTGTGTGTGTAATGTAATTAATGGGGGGTGGGGGGACAAAGCTTGGATTTATGGAACATTTAGAGCTGATTGAGAAGGCTGTAAAGAGGTTCTTTGTGCAGTTGCCTGTACAGATCCTGTCTGAGATTTCTAGTGGTGGAGTTGTTCTGGTCTGTTTATCAGTAAAGGAGAACCACATGCCACATTCTGGCCAGAGGGGTCCAGTGATGGGGAAATGTGCATTGCTTAATTTCTTTAACTAGCTCCGTACAGGTGTGTTCGTGAAACCCTTGGTCCTCTCCTGCCCAACTGAACACTATGAACTTCTTCTCTGTCCTATACTCGGGCCACTCTTCACCTACTTACGTATGGTAAAAACAACACTGTATTGTGTGTCTGTGACTTGTATCATTAGCAGGCTAGGTAGCAGATTGGCTAGATAACAGAGCAGTTAAGCCAGGGGTTTTGACCAAATTGTGCATTTTGGGTTAAAAGTATCAAACTTTTATGGACATTCAGTGACAATGCCTAAACATTTTCTGATACGGATCTGTCCCTCAAACCTACTCCCGTTTTAAATAAATTAGTTTTCATTTGTATGCATTGCTTATAAACAAATATCCTCTATATCTAGAGCATGTTCCCAGTGGTGATTGTGAAAACCCAATAGAATTAGATGTCAAAATTTAATTGACTGTACATAGACAAAAATCTATGGAAGGAGGGAGGGGACAGGCGCTGCAGCGCAATATGTTGCTAGGCAGACTTCGGAAAGCAAGATCACTCATGAGGAGAGGAGCAGCAGCATTTTTGGCTTGCTCTTGCTCAAAGACTCAGTGGCACTTTTCAACAAGCCATGACGAAATCAGCCTCCCGGGTTCAGATGACACGACAACACATCGTGGGTATGATAACCCCTAGAACAAGCCATGGATTGTCAGGTGGAAATGCTAGCTGCCCACGATGGGTTGTTGTGTCATTTTGTTACTAGGGGTGGAAATGTATTTGTTATTTTTATATCCTGCCTCTTCTTCAAGGAACTCATAGTTTTCTTTTAGCATCAAAACATCCTGTGAAGTGGGTTAAATTGAGAGATAGCAATTTACATAGCTACATAGCTAAGGACAGATTTTATCCAGGTTAAAGACAATCCTCTGGCCACTGCTGCACACTGGCTTTGGCTGAGATTTTAGCCCAAATATAAGGGTTAGGAGGCTTCAAATGGTGCAGCCAATGCCTAGTGAAACCTCAGAAGTGGGTGTGGGATGAGAAGTGCAGCTGAACAGAATCTTACAGGGGAAGGGAGGCTTCGGTGCCCTGCACAGTCCTCTGCTCATCTTCATGAATAGCAGAAGCAGAAAGGATTGTGGTAATTTAGAATTCAGTTTTTATTGACACAGAATTTGGGTTGCCTTGATGCAGAATATACACAGCCGAGTGTATCTCATTGATTTCCTTCATGTCATGCTGCTGCTGCTTTCGTTTTCTTTCTGTCAGAGGCTGTCCCAGAAATGGCAAGTTATCAACCAGCGGAGTTTGCTGTGGTAAGTAACGGTGATGCCTTAACCAATAAGGAGATGACTGCTGCTTGAAACTTCATTTTGCTATTTGCCTTTCCATTTCTTGCCTGAAGTAGCCTCTCCTGAAGGGGGCAGCCACAACAGCACAGCACGAAAAGTCAAAGGGTTTGGCACTAGGCAAGCTTCCTTGGGGACAGCATTCCAAAAACAGGCTGCCAGAACAAAAAGGCCCTTTTCCTGGTCATGTCCTGCTTAACTTCTGATGGTGGCGGGGGCACCTAGAGAAGGGCCTCAGCAGACCATCTCAACTGTCTGGCAGGTTCATTTGGGTGCAAATGGTCCTTTAGATACCTGGGTCCCAAGCTGTTTAGGGCTTTAAAGGTTAAATCCAGAACTTTGAATTATGTTCAAAAATAGACCAGAAGCAAGTTAAGTTCTTCCAAAACTGGATTGATTTGTCCCAGTCAACAGCCTAGCAGTTGTCTTTTGGACCAAGTGAAGTTTCTGAGCAATCTCCAAAGGTAGCCCCATATATAACACATTGAAATAATCTAACCTGGATGTTATGAGAGTTTCAGTAACAGTGGGCAGACTCTTTCTGTTCAGGAGGGATTGCAGTTGCCACATGGGTTTTAAGTCGGTGAAAACACTTTCTGCCACAATTGCCACCTAGACATCTAAAAAAAGCTGAATCTAAAAACACCCCCAAGCTGCAAACTTGATCCTTTAGGAGAGTGCAGCCCTTTTTAGAACAGGCTGAACATCAGCACACAGGTCAGATGAACCACTACAGGCAATCAATTAGTGATGTGATTATGCTCAGCATCAGTTGTGCTCCTCCAATCTGTGTTGCCTTACCATTCAACAGTGATGAAGACACAGCAGATGACAACCCAGAATCCCAAGAGATGTTGGAGGAGCAGCTGGTTAGGCTGCTCACCCGAGAAGTCATGGATCTAATTGGTGAGTGAAACTAATTGGTTACCTGAATGTTTATACTGGGATCACAGTGGTTTATGAGGACTTGACCACACTGTGATACTCTTAATCTTGTTTTTCATGTTCCAAAAATGCTTCCATTCTTCTTGTCAAGGCTTTCCTTTTTCCTTTTAAGACAAATTTAGGCCTAAATGGGACCTAAATTAATGGTTTTTAACCTATGGACCTTGGAAGGTTATGATTTCCTAAATGAGAAGATTAGTAAATGGCAATAGAAGAATGTTGGGCATGTTTGATAGCACATTAGTTCACTCAGCAGGAGCATGGCTAAACCATCCTAATGACACCCTGTGTAGTTTGAGAGCATGTCCTAGCATGTGGCCTAGTGTCTTTTGCAATATGCAGGTTTTGGAACAGATGCGCAGGGCTTCCACAGCAGACAGATGTGGAAAGGGTTCCTTGAAACTTGAGTAAGAACCTTTGGAAACCACAGGCCTAAATAACTGCCAACTTTGTCAGAATCTGGTCTTATACCCTAATGCTTGGCCTTTACCACTTGTTGTTTTCAAGCCATAAACAAGCAATAGCCTTGCTCTAGTGATCTACACAGTGCTTTAGATGTAAGTTTTAGACTGTGTGAAACTTCCTGTCTTGACAGTTCCAAAGTAATCTTGGAGGGAATAATGTTCCACCTGAAACACGTTTTTCACACAAAGGTGGGCCTCGTTCCTTTCCAAATTGGTTCAGATTCTGTACTATATAAAATACACTTCAAACATTGCAGATGAGGAATTTAGTATAGACCTGATGGAAATGTGTGATGCCTTGTAAAGTTTTATCTGCTAATGTCTCGCATTGTCCCTCCTCTAATGTATTTACAGCTGTTTGCTGTGTCTCAAAGAAAGGTGCTGAGCAGAACAGTGCTGTTGCTGCAGATGGAGATGGTGGGTAACAATGGATTGTTCTTTTTGCTCTGTGTTTGAGGCCCTTGGCAAGAATTAATTACCCCTACGCATGTAAATAGATCTTGACTATCCTTAGACATGGCATTTCAAAGACAGTATTGCACTCTGTGTGCATCTTTGGGATTTCAGAGTGTCCTGCTTCAGTGATTTAGAAGATCCTAAGCAAGCAATACCTAGTCTGAACCACACTTTAGGAGTCAGTGATAAAATATTCCAGTCCACGCAATGATGCAGGAGTCCAAACCAGCTTCTGTGGCTCCAAGGAGGGGGTTTCTTCATTGCAGTTCCATCTCAGATTTATCTTCCCAAAACACACACAATTTGTTTTTGTTCCTCTACAAATTTGCTGCCTCCTGTTAGCACCTTCCTGCAGTTTGGCTTTAGAATAAATAGGAACTGACTTCACAGAGATGTGTGGTAAGAAAGTTCACTTTTCTGCGTGGCCAGGAAAGTCAGCTGGTATGAGTCAGTGCCTTGTTCTTGGAATATGCATTCTAGTTGGGATGTTTGCTCTCTGATCTAATTGTAGTGGCCAGTTTGATTGACTAGCCATTTTGCCATGAAGAATGTGTTCACATTGCCATTTTACTTGCTAGATGAGGAAATGATGTCCACAGAGGTGACTCCACCATCCAGCTCTGAACTCACCGAACTGGGGAAATGTTTGATGAAGCAAGAGGTAAGGAAACTGAGCTTCAACTCTTTCCTAATATTATGTATATACATTTTAAAAGAGAACCTCCTTTAGTATTTTAGAACCTCCAAAGAATCAGAATTGGAAGGTTCAGTATACATTCTTACACGAATGCAACTCTAGTTCTGGGAATAACTCCTTCTTAATGTGCCCTCCCTTTGAGGAGAATTTGCTGCTGCTGTATCTTTTAGCCCTTTTCTAAATCAACCAAGTCTGAGAAGGAACGCAGAAGGCCTCCTGTTCTGGAAGTTGCAGTGCCTTAACTGTGCTATAAAGCACTCATTTCCACCACCACCACTTCACTCGCCTTCCTCACCTCACCTACCCCCCTCCTAGAAGGCAGAAATGTAGGAAGTTGACCAAAGGCTCAGGGGTTAAATGCAGAGAGCTCTTGACACATATCTGCTTCCAGAACAAACAAAGAAGAAGTTAAAAGGCCATAAGGACCTAGATGAAAAGCAGTTTTATCTAAACTTGCATTATTTTACAAAGAATATTTGCCTAGAAATCTTTTAAACAAATTAAAAAATAAATGATTAAACCTCCTCTTTGTTGGCTACTTTTTGAGCACCGAGAACCATTGTGCTTAGATGCTTCTGTGGACTAAAGGAGAGGGCAATCTTTTCCTTCTTGTTTATGTGAGCATGTCAGTTATATCTGCCCCCAGAACCAAGGAAGGTGCAGGATTTCTTCCTCATCCCTCCATTTAAACATGTCTTTTCTGTTAGTTCCAAATATTACAATTGGAGCCGTTCAAGTGTTTTTTAGTGTTCCCTGCAGCAATATCAATTTCAGCACCCAGTGGCTAATAGTCCAAATCCCTGTAAGATCCTTCTCATAATGAGCCTTGCCTAAAACAGAGCTCTGAACTTTTTATTGGGTAAACACTTAAGAGGGTTTGGAACATTTTCGGCCTCAACATTCATACAGATATTTGTGCTTACAAATGCCCTTTGTAGGGAATATGCAATAGGTCTTCCCTCTCTTTCTCCAGAATGTGTGCACTGCTCTGCTGATTACAGCCTTCACCTCCCTTTCCTGGAAGGATACCCTGTCCTGCCAAAGAACTACCACACATCTCTGCTGGCCAGTCCTCAAGCAGGTACTTCCACTACAGGGACTAGCAAGGCAGAATGTGGTGAAGTTGAATAGGGCTTAAGAGTTAGCAGTCCCTCTGGGAACTTCTAGTATGAGGGAGTGCTAGACATCACTTTTTCTGGGATGAAAGGCAGAAATATCTTGGGTTATCATATTGCTTCATGTTAATCTCTCTGCCGTAGGTGCTCACAAGGAACTTGATGATCCCTGCGGCAGTGACCTGGTTTTTCACAAGTGTACTGAGAGGGTTACAGGTGCACGGGCAACATGATGGTTGTATGGCAGCTCTTGTTCACTTGGCTTTCCAGATCTATGAAGCTTTGGTAAGGAGGTGCAGGGGGAGAAGGCCCTTTCCTATGTCTGCTGCCATCTTTGAGGATTAGTGGTGATCCAAGCCCACTGAGCCAACTCCTGTGCTCTTTTGGGGGATGGGGAGGGGCAGTTAATTGCCCTTTGGGAGGTGGCAATTTCTGTTCTGCCAAAGATCCTTGTTGACTATCTTCTTTGGTACTTGAAGCGTCCACGCTATGCTGAGCTGAAGGCAGTGATGGAGCAGGTTCCAGAAATTCAGAAAGAGTCCCTGGAGCAGTTTGATTCCAAGCTACTCAACCTAACACTGCAGAAAGTGGCAGACAAGCGCCGGAAGGACCATTTTAAACGCCTAATCGCAGGCTGCATAGGGGTAAGTGTCAAGCAGCTGATAGACCTCTTGTTGCCCAGAAAGATTGGGCAGTCTTTTCCTCTCTTCTATGCCTACCTAGGCTGCATCTGGATCAGTGTTGCTGCTGATTTTTTAAGCCTATTAGTCCTGATGTTAGATCATGCCAGCCTCTGGCTAAACATGATGGTAGTGACACTGAAATACCTTAAGAGAGTTTGCTGAGCAAGAAATGTGGCTCTCTAACAACCATGTAGGCTGCACAGATAGGAATCATGCTTCTGTGCCATAGTACAGAGTTTGAAAGCACAATCCCTAGTATACTGATCTTTAGATCAAAGCTCAAAAATGTGTCTCTCTAATAACAAATGACAAGTTCAGATGGGCTACCTGTGCCAGGCCCCTGCTAAGTTGTTGAAGAAGATGGCATTTTGTACTTGTTTCAGCACAGCTGGGGAAAGAATGATGGTCAGGTTTAAATTGCCTTAACCGTCACTCCAAGTGCCTTTCCTTTCCCCCATTATGACTATGCTACCTATATTAGCTTTTAAACATGCTGCACAACCTGGAGCACAGCAACAAGGAGGTGTTCTCCCACAGTTGAAGGGTTGTGGCACAATGATAGCAGGTCCTATCAGCATTCTACAGTTTCATCAGAGGCTGTTACATTGGAATACTTGTGCCTTGTGTTACCTAATCCAGATTTCTTGTTTTGTTCCTTACAGAAGCCCCTAGGAGAGCAATTCCGGAAGGAAGTTCATATCAGAAACCTCCCATCTCTTTTCAAGAAGGTGAAAGCATCCCTGGAAACAGATGTGTTGGATAACAATGAAGATGGAACCCTCGCCGCACTCTTTGAGCCATAAGCGCAGGACACTTCAACTACCCTGTTCTCCCTTTGTGTCCTTTCACAGTAGCCATCTGTTTACTTTTGTCTACTCTTTCCCTGAGTCTGGATACAGCTCTCACTGGCCTCATCCTGTCTGCTTGGGAGATGGGATGTGAACTAAAAACTCAGGCTGGTATACTAAATGTAATCTCCCTGATTTTCCCAGTTCCACTTGCAGCATTATTGCACAATTGGTTTTTCTTGGGGAAAGAGCCCAGCCATTCAGCCCCAACTATCATTAGGCACATTCTTTAGGAACTAGCCTTCACACATACAGTGCTTTCCCAGTGAAGTGAGCATGATCCTAGATCCCCATTGTGTTTGTCACTCTTCAGTCAGGATACCTGCACTGTGGCCTGCCTCAATACGACACTAACAGAGGACTCCTTCTGCTTCCCTTTTGGAAAGGCCCAGGTTTCCTGAGGTAACACAGTCTGCACCCTGAGCGGTGCTGTATCTTCCTAGTCTCCACTGACATTGAGAAAGTTCTGTTTCTCTTGAGAAGTAGCACTTGGCCATATATCCCACTAAACCAAGGAGCATCGAGGAACTGGTAAAAAGCTTCTTTTGTTGTCAGTTTGGCTCAACCATGCCTCAGGAAGCCTAAGGTGAAATAATGTCTCCTCCTTTGCCCTAGAAACAATATCAAAACAGGTGTTGTAGCTCCAAATCTGACCTTAGCTATCAGAAGCCTGAATATTCTAGATAACAGGGCTAGTTTCTGCTGGTCCAAGATACTTAACTAGGCTGAAATGCTGCACTTCAGAGTATAGCAGCAGGGTTCTGATCATTCTCTGCAGTGCCTGAGATGGTACAAAATGCCTCCAAGACAGGCCTTACAGTAGTTTCAGGTTTGTGTGCATAGCATAGGATTCCTGGCTTAAAACTGCCAGATCTTAAAGTTTGAATCTGATGAAATCAGTCTTTCTCTGCTAACTAGAAGGTCTTTGCTTAACTGCTGTAGTAGTTTGACTGGAGATGCAAAAGAATGTTTTAACTAAAGAGAGGCATGTTTTATGTGGCTTTGCAGTGCACAGATCTAGTTACATGGAAGAAAGCAGACCTTAACATGGTGTTCAGATCTTCACTAATAACCTGATTCCACTCTGACTTCTATACTGTTTTCCCTCTAGTCTTGATCTCCATGTAACTTCTAGTAAAACAAAAGTAGCTTTGGAGTCTAGCCTAATTGTATTTATTGTGTCTTGATTATATTTTTAACTTTCTGTGGCCATGATAGAAACATTTAAAATAATTTTGAGGGGTTTTTTGTAGGGATGTTGTATCTGAAGTCTTCAAATCAATTGTGATACACCTCTGAATGTCAGTAAAGGTCTTTCAGTTTTATACATACATTCTTGTTGCTGATTTTTATTCTGACTGGGTGTCAAATCTCATTGAGACACAGCTCTTTTATGCTTGAATTCAATGGTCAATGCTGCTTCTCTGCAAAAATTGTACAATTAGAATGGAGTTGGAAAGCTCAAAAAAAGCTGTTCACTCTAGAAAGTTAATGTTCTTTGCTAAATATAATCTGAGATAATCATCTGAATTTGGGGTGAAAATCAGTAGCTTAAACTAATTACAATGCACACCTAGTTAGCAAAGCTATTCCGGAGTTCGCTGTTAACTGCAACTATTTGCATTTTAAAATGGCACAATGAAATTAAGTGCCTTCTGCTTTCCATAGTCATTAGAGGCTATATGCTTAAATCAAATGTATTTGCAACCTTTTTATAAAGATAGTCCTCATAACTTAGAGGGTATACCTATTTTTCTTACACAGAACACAATTCTCACTTGTTTAATTTTGTTAGGTTACTAGCTAGCATTTCTGTGAACAATTTTGCTTTGAGATCTTCCTTTACAAGAGCGAGGGATTAATCACTGCAATGAGTAATCAGGCTTTGCCATATATAGTCAGCTAAAATCATTATTTTCTGATGTAGAAAGCCTGGCACAGGAATGGTTTGAGAGAGAGGGGTAGGAAATCTTTTGAGATGCTTGCCCACCATGTTCTTCTTCTGATGTAGGGATGGATCTGAAGGTAACCAATGAAAGACTACGTAGTAAGGCAATCCTAAGCACACAACCTGGAAGCCTTGAGGGGTGTTCTCATAAGACTTCGACTGCTAAGGACAGTTGAGCCTGACCCACAAAGGAGGCAGGTGCAGAATTTCTCTGACTCTAACCCAGTAAGGAGTTTGGAAGAGTTGCTCCAAATTCCCTTAACAAAAGAGCCTGGTCTCCAAGAAATTAAAAGCAACCTTTTAGACATGAATGTGTTAGAATACCATTATCAATTAACACAGTATTTCATAGTCCAGAAGAAATTATATACCAAGGTGCCCAAACTTGCACAATTACACAGGTTATATAATTCACCTAGCAGAGTATCATAGCATTTTCATAGTTAGTGAATTTAAGCTGTAAGTAACCGGGGGGGGGGGGGAGAGAAGAAAAGTGTGACAGACTTGTTTTAACTCAAGATGTCATTACTAGTGTGAAAACTGCACACTAGTAATCTTGCCAGGAAAAAACTGAGCAGAAGGAACTGAAAAGCTGCGGAAATCTGCACATACATGATGAGTCTGTGTGAAAGCAGAAAACAGCTGAATCGGTTACTGCCAACACATTGGTGCCAATGTACAAACAAGACAATGAAGCAGGAATTTCGTGTTTCCATAATGAGCATACACATTTGAAATACTGAAATAGCGTTACACAGTTTAGGCAGAGAATACACAAGAGAACATAGGAATTTCTCAAGATTGATCTCGGTATCTAAGCAGACATGAAATAGTCAACTATCTCGTATTCCCCTCACTCCCTTGAAAAAATGCTATACCCTTAAAGAACATGAAGTATCTTCAGCTTCTTTAGTAAGTAGAAGCAGAGAAGCAAACCCATTGCAGTGGTAGAAGGCTCATTAGACCATTGTGTAGCATCTTGAGATTATCTCGTTCAGTACACATTGCCAAAAGACTAATGTTAAGGGGCTGTATGCCTGGTGATTCATTGCTAAGGGGGTGGTCTTACAGTTTAGTACTAGCAACCTCCACATTTATGTGTTTACACTATTTTAATCCTTTTCTGGGATATTTCTCACGAGATCAAGTTTTCCTCAACCCATCAGTACATTTTGGTCTTTGCAAAAAGCTGCACAGTGGCATTGCATTATACCTCTGCATTAGATCAGTGCATAAAAGGTAGAAAAGTACATAGCAACCAGTTCCAGTCTCACATCTTTTGTAGAGGTAGTTATCTCCTTGCCAGCTGATGTATGCTTGACTGAAGCCATTCTTCTTAAAACACAGCTGCAGAGATCTCAACTAAGTAGACACTTGTGCTGAACTTTTGTGTTCCTCCACTTATTTCTTCTGGATGGCTTTCAGTTCCTCTAAGAAATGCTGACATTTCCCCATTAATACCTTGATTGCTTCACTCACCAACACATCTGGAGGCAAGATACCTGTTGACTCCACAGAAACTGGAGAAACAAACAAGTATCAGATTCTAGGTAGCCTCAGCTATCACTAACCAAAAGTACAAAAAACAAAACAAAAACCCACCCAGACATCTTACTGCCAAGACATCTCTATAAACATCTCTGGCAACTTAGTTCCTCACTGGCACCAACAAAGCAATGTATGTGATCTCATGGTCCTGTTAATATCCCTAAGCATTCAGAATATTATAATTTCCAACTTGGGGTCAAGAAACAGTTCTGCTGTTTTAGTATATCTTTAGGCCAGCCTTCCCCAACTTGGTGTCCAGATGTTTTGGACTACAACTCCCATCAGCCCCAGCCAGCATGGCTAATGGTCAGGAATAATGGGAGTTATAGTCCAAAACATCTGGAGAGCACCAAGTTGAGGAAGGCTGCTTTATGCTTTTGGAAGTGTACCATGTTCCCAAAACAAGCATCCTCACCCCACCTAGGTTATGGTTTGTAGATTTTCTAAGCATGACTGAGGGGTTGGTTTAAAGACTGAACTTTGGAACTAGATCAATTAAAATGATCTCCAAAGATCATTCAGTTTCATAATAAAAGATACCGTATGTAAATTCAGAATCAAATAGCTTTTATACAGAACTATAGCATAAAAGCATGGAAAACTACTTGAGATCCTTTGACTCATGACATTTCCAATACTACACAAGCATCTACCTGGTGACTGTATAGTAAGAGGTCACAGAGAGGGCCACCAATTGAAGCATCTGAAGGGTTACTCACAGATGTAGTGATCTCGTACTCGAGCCAAGCGTACAAGGTTTTTCAAGTCATCATGACGAAAGATTTCTCTGCTAAATGTGTCCAATCGAGCATTAGCTACTCTTGCCATTTTTTTCCCTAGAGAAAGAGACCAACATTTTAAAGCCAAAGCAGGCACAGGCATGTATTTACTGTTTCGTCCCTACCCACTTCTGAATTACCGGTATGATCCTTTTCCAGTCAGCGCTGCCGCTGCATCCCAAATACAGAACATATCACCTCATGAAAAACAGATCCAGAGATTTCCTGAATGCTCATCTTGTAGTGCCAAAGTAGCATTTGTCCATTTACCAATGAGCTCATGAAAACTTTGATGATCTGGCCAAAGGCTAATTGCACTCTGACCCTATGTATGTCGGCTTAATTTGCATAGCCTTCGTGTTGGTTCTAACCAACTAGGACCAAGTATTCTCCTGACTTTTTGATGGCAAAACAGGGAAAGCACCCTAAATTATTGAGCAGCCAACAAGTAGAAAGGGGGGGGGGGAGGGTTTTACCGACTCAACTTTTCTATTTCTACAAACCACACTCCAAACAAGAGTGGGGGGGGCGGGGAGAGGCTATAGGTCAGAAATGAGACCACAGAAGGATGAACACACATTTACACGGCCTGTTAGTACAGAGACCATTTTGGCTGTAGTGGTTGTGTGTCTCAATAAATAACACCTGTAATTATTATTTTTATAATCTAAGGGAAGGAGGTACAAAATACCTTTGATTTCCTGGACCTCAATAACTCCAGAAGAAAAGCATTTCTTTAGCCTCTCGGCTGCTTCCCCTTCAATAGGCTGCAGTAGAGTGATTTCTGGCAATAGCCGGTAGCTGGCTGTGGCCACTGGAGAAAACTTTGCATGGTCTTTTCCTAAAGAAAGAGTGTTTAGGAAACAAATGAATAAAAACAAAACAAATGGCTGCTGGTGGTGAGAAAGGCAGTGAGAGAAACCTGGAACCAGGCAGGGTATTTTGGTACAGTCAGCTAGTCCCTAGTTGATAATAATTAAAATAAGTTGAACTACCCCAGAATGGGCCATCAATAACCATTTGTCAGTAGTGCATGGCACAGCAGAGTGTTTAAACAGAGGCAAAGAGGCACAGGGTTTAAATCCATAGGCACATTAACGCAGTTAATGACGGGTTTGTTAGGAGATCAAGTCGATTAGAATTCAAAACATAGAAGGATGCAATTTCTACCCAGCCCCTCAAGGCTGATTAGCATATCAGTCACTTCCAGGGCAGGAAAGGCACTGACCAATTCCCTTCAAAGCCTATACAAGTGTTTTAAGGTTGAATGGGTGATCACTGTGAATGGGAAGGAAAAGCTATGCTCTTGTTATCACAGGAAATCAACCTAGGCCCCAGGATGTTTTTTTCTTGATTACCAAAAGGCGTTTTACCCTTGGAATTGTGGTAGATCACAAACTGAATATGAGCCAGCAATGCGATGTGGCTGCAAAGAAGGCAAATGCTATTTTGGGATGCATTAATAGAAGTATAGCTTCCAAATCGCGGGAAGTGATAATTCCCCTTTACTCGGCACTGGTTAGGCCTCATCTTGAGTACTGCGTCCAGTTCTGGGCACCACACTTTCAGAAGGACGTAGACAAACTGGAGAGGGTTCAGAGGAGGGCAACAAGGATGATAAAGGGACTGGAAACAAGGCCCTATGAGGAGAGACTGAAAGAACTGGGCATGTTTAGCCTTCAGAAGAGGAGACTGAGGGGAGATATGATTGCACTCTTCCAATACTTGAAGGGATGTCACACAGAGGAGGGCCAGGATCTCTTCTGGATCATCCCAGTTTGCAGGACAAGGAATAATGGGATCAAGTTACAGGAACCCAGATTCCACCTAAACATCAGGAAAAATTTCCTGACTGTCAGAGCAATAAGACAATGGAACCAACTACCTAGGGAGGTGGTGGGCTCTCCCACTCTGGAGGCATTCAAGGTGCGGCAGGACAGCCATCTGTCAGGGATACTTTGACCTGGATTCCTGCATTGAGTGGGGGGTTGGAATCAATGGCCTTGTAGGCCCCTTCCAACTCTACTTTTCTATGATTCTACCCTTTATAGAAGGTAGCCATACTGGTCTATTGCCACAAAAACAACAAAGTGTCTTGCAGTACCTTAGACCAATACATTTGTTTTGGCATAAGCTTTCACAAACTATTGCCCACTTCATTAGAGTGTTATAGAAACTTTCAGGTTTACATACAGTACATTAGGGATGGGGTGGGAGAATTGTAAACAGTGAAGTCAGAAGGAAATTCAGTGCAAAAAGTACTGACAGTGACAATCACATTCTTAACAGTGGTCATTCACAGTACAGTTGCTGCTGGTAATACAAACATCCTGGCATTAGGCAAGCCAATTAACACATGTAGCGTGATTTTAAAAATCCTTTATCCCGATTCAAGCCTCCAATGATAGAATGGAACCTGCTGATGAAGTCTTAACTACAGAGAATACCCATTCAATCAAACCAGAGGCATGCAATCCTCTGGTTAAAAGGGTCCTAGTAAAAATGCCCTTTCGCTCTCTGAGGCCTGGCACTTAGGAGCAAAGACCAGGCACACACACACGAGTCCCAGTGTTCCCTTGCCCCTTGTTTCTAAAAAGTTAAGATTGCCAATTCGGTCCCTGCACACCAGTGGACTCACCAATGCCCTTTACACAGTGCATAAGCACATCAATCTCTTGGCCAGGGCGGAGCTGGGCAATGAGGATGTCATCGTGTACAGGATGGAAGTTAGCATTCATGTTGTCAGCCTGGGACCCCAGTGGCACCCATTCCATGTGCTTGCTGTAAACTGAGAAAAGAGAAGGCCATAGAAAAAGTTGAGCTTGCAAGTAGGCAGACATTTATTTATTTATTATTTATTATATTTATACCCCGCCTTTTTTCCTCTTGCAAGGAACCCAAGGTGGCTTACATAATCCTCCTCCTCCTCTCCATTTTATCCTCACAACAACCCTGTGAGGTAGGTTAGGCTGAGAGTTAGGCTGACTGGCCCAAAGTCACCCAGTGAGTTTCATGCCAAGCGGTACTAGAACCCGGATCTCCCAAGTCCCAGTCCAACACTCTCACCACTACGCCACACTGGCTCTCACATTTGACTCTTCTCTCCCCAACCAAGGAATGGAAGCAAGGATATTACGGAAGGGAAGGCATGAGCAACCAACATTGCGAAGTAGGGCTCAGGAGTCTTCATGCCAGGGCTACAGGAGTGGAAGACGGAGTGGACTGAGATATTTGGAATATGAGTGTCTGTCACGATAATCAGAAGTGGGGCTGGACACACAGAAGAGTAGAGGGCATTTACTCCAAAGCAGTCATGTTACCTTTATGGTTGATGTAGAGTTCATTAGGGTCAGATGACTCCCTAGCCGCCTGAGGGTTCCTGCTACACTTTATTTTCAACTGGAATTGCAGGGTGTTAATCTCATCACATTCATCTTCTGCAAAAGGAAAGGAAGGACAGACTGAAGCCTCCCCAAGTGACTTCTGCTTTAGTTGGATACATGCACGCTTTTAGTGTCTAGTCTGGTCTAGCCAGCTTCACTCTCCCACAAATGCTTTCCACACCATCTCACCTTCACTCTTGTATTCAAAGAGACGAGGATCTGCACAGATAGGAATCAGTCCCAAGCGATGAGCCAGGATTTCATCCTGCACAATGGAGGTATTATTGTACACAAAAACCTTCTCTATGGCCATGGTTGGTACCTCGGCAAGAGAAAAAACTGTCATTACAAAGAGATCTTCAGGTCACATAGTCTCTCAAAGCACTTGTCCTCAATAAGCAGCCACCTCTATTATTTCAGCCCTACTTTTTGGATTCGGAAGGTCTAGTGCTATTCATTCATACCGTATCTTAAGAGGATCTAAACCAGAAATTGTCGGCCCCAAAACAGTCTTGCTTGAACTATCAACTAAACTAGTCAAGACTTGTTTCAAGCCCTGATAAGATTGAACAGGCAAACTAGAACCCGTATCTGCCATACATATCCTAGAGCTGCCTTCCCCAACCTGGTGCCCTCCAAATGTTTTGAATTTCAACTCCCATCAGCCCCAGCCAGCATGGGCAATGGTCAGGAATGCTGGGAGCTGTGATCCAAAACATCCGAGGGCACCCGGTTGGGGAAGGCCATTGCAGAGGCTTGATAGATAGGCAAAAGGGGAAAGTCCAGCTTCTCAGAAAGTATCATTCATCTCATGATTTTAAAATATTTTACTTAAACTTTACAATTAAATGCTTGAAATATCAAACTTTGCACGCTCCAATTACCATAATCTAATGCAGTCAAAATACTCAGTCACAGTAGAGTCTGAATGTAAGCAATGTCAACAGGTTTGAATGGCAATGCTTAATCATCCAAGATTACACTGTTTTAGCACATTGTTTTGACAAATTCATAGATTCATAGATCAGAGAGTTGGAAGGGGCCTACAAGGCTATCGAGTCCAACCCCCTGCTTTTGTCAAAAACATACTAATTTGAAATTTGAGCTATAAGTGGGGGGGACCTTATTTATAGCTACAACTCATTTGTGACTCATCTATGATCATTTCTTGTTTAGATGGTATAGTATAGTCATGCCTTGGATTGAGAGCATAATTTGTTCCGGAAACGTGCTTGTAATCCAAAACACTCTTATATCAAAACAAAATTCCAAAAAAATTTGTACAGAGATTTTTAATTTAAGCCGTACTACAGTACTTGTATTGCAAGACGTCGCTTGTATATCAAGTAAAAAAAAAAATAATAAATATTTTAAAATTTGCTTGTCTTGCAAAACGCTCTCAAACCAAGTTACTTGCAATCCAAGGTATTACTGTACTTTAGAGGTGCAATACCATTTAAACAAATCCCCCTACCCCTTAATTTACCAGCTCTTTGTGAGGCCAGGTTCTGTAGTCCTTGGTCCTGATCTAGAGGTGCTCCCCAACACAAAAGCAGCGTGCAGGCAACTCCATGCACAGAATTAAATGGCTCTCTCAGAGCTCTCCTGTTCCTAAGGCCATGTGTCGACAGCCAGTCTAGGACAGAATAGCTAATCCACAGCACTTTGCACATGAAGATGAGATGATCATCTGCAGATCCACACAGGGGCTTGGATCCAGACTTAGTCATACTTAGAACAGACCCACTGAAATCATGACTTAAGTTACTCATGACTAATTTAAGCCCCATTGATTTCATTGGGTCTACTTCAAGTATGGCTAAGTCTGGATCCAACCCAGGATATCTTTATTTTCAACTTTACATGCAGCAAGATTTTATGTGAATATTCATGATGCCCAGCCACCTTTGCTGTCTACCAGCCGTGATATAGCCAGGCCCCATGAAGGAGTAAGCCAGAGATCTTGTTCAGTGCATAGATAAAGAAGCTGGAACAGAGGCTTGCTCACACCTCCATTAGCAAAGCATTATTTAGGCTTAACATCTCAAGAATGCCCTTGCTGGATCTAGCAAACGGCCTATCTAGTCCAGTAGTCCATTCTTAGCTATAACTAGCCAGGTGCTGTGAGAAGCTCACAAGCTGGGCACGGATGCAACAGCTCTTCCTGCATTGCTTGTAGCAGCTGCTGGGGCAAAGATTTATACTGCCTCTGATTATGGCCAACAGCTATTCATCAACCTCATCCACTATGACTGTGTCTAACTATCTTCTGATGAAAGACAGTAAAAAATCTGACCTATATACATTATCATTCAAGGACAGACCTTATAGTATAGCACCAAGCATGCTATTTTAGACAACAGTTTTTCTAAATCCCAAAGACATCTTAAATAGAAGAAGAGAGCAGGTGTTCATACAAGAGAGGAGTATTTTTAAAACTTTGTAATGTTCACTTCATAACAGAAACTTATGTACAGAGCACAATCCTATGCATGTTTAGACAGAAAAAAGTCCTACCTGGCTGACTGGGGAATGCTGGGAGTTGTAAGACTTTTTTCTGTATAAACATGCATAGGATTGTGCCTTAAATCCTTTAAAAAAACTTCAAATAATAGTTCTCAAGACCTTGTGTCTCAATTTCTCTTCCATATTAGAACCTTTGACTAGTCTTCTCAACATTTTTGTATACTTTTGAGGGAAATTTAAAATACTTTAAAGGGTGGCCGGGGGACCGGCCAGATGGGTGATTAATAAATATAAGAAATAAATAAAAATAAATACTTTTGGGGGGGCTATTCTATCTTGGCCTTCTTGGACTTTTAGAAAGTACAGTCATGCCTTGGATTGAGAGCATAATTCATTCCGGAAACGTGCTTGTAATCCAAAATACTCTTATATCAAAACGAAATGCCCCCAAAAAAATTTGTAGAGATTTTTAATTTAAGTTGTACTGCAGTACTTGTATTGCAAGACGTTGCTTGTATATCAAGTTAAAAAATTAAATAAATATTTAAAAATTTGCTTGTCTTGCAAAACGCTCTCAAACCAAGTTACTTGTAATCCAAGGTATTACTGTAATAGCAACCAAGCCTGGGCAATAAAGTCCCAGTCCAGAAGAATATCTAGGAAGTGCCTTATTACTCACTGAGCTAGATAAATTGATACCTCAGCAAGCAAGATGCGTCGGAAAGCATTAGCAATGGCCGCATCAATCCCCACCATGTCAAATTCCAGAGTGCTTTCATCCATGTGAATCACGTCTACTCTGAAATTCTGTGGGGAACAGGAAAAGACAGAGACAGTTACAGGCACAGTCTATAGGCATAATTCCTTAATCGGCATAAAATGACTTAACTGGCAAGGTATAAGATGTGACAAATAATCCTTACAACCAAGAGCCTGTTCGATCAGTTTATCACGGAGAAAAAAACACAGATTTTCAGGCTACCACCAAATTCTGCATGGTAAGCTAAAGTGTGCATCTTATGTAGGGAGCAGGAAGCTCAGTCCAGCACCCACCATACATCCAGCATTTCTGAGTTTACAGATGTCTGAAAAGTCTTGCTATCTCAAGAAAGCCACAGATAAGACAGTAACATCGAGGAAGACAGGCCATTCTATAACGCTGCTGGTTGCTACCAAGGACACAAGCAGGCACAAACAAAAGCCCGAAGGAAGTAACCAGGCTTTGGCCAAAAGAAGAAGCGCTCCAACCCATCTCCCTAAGCACCAAAACCTCTCACCTTTTCAAACTTCTTCTTATCCCAGGCATCATCATATCCAGAGTAATTCCCAGGGAAGTCTGTTGTGTGAACCTGAAAATGGGAAGAGGAGAGGTTGCATGTAGCTCAGTGGTAGAGCACCTGCTTGCATGCAGAAGGTCCCAGGTTCAATCCCCAGGTCGGGATGGGAAAGACCCCTGCCTGACACCCTGAAGAGTCACTATCATGCCAGGTAGAGGAGGGGTGCACAACCTCTGCACCCATCCAAGGTCTTCACTGTAGCCCCAACAGGTGCCCTGATCCCTCACCAATTTCCCCACTACCTGTACTCTTCACTCCCTCTCCTAGAGATCCTCATACATTTCTTTCCCCATCACTACTGGCAAGGAAAGAGCGATCTGTACAAGGATCACTGGGGGAGGGGGCGGAGAGCGGGTGTACATGCGTGTGCACATGCATGTATGCAGCCCCCCCAACTCCTGGGCCAGTATCACATGTGGACCAAAGGGTTGAAAAGATGTGTAGAATACGGAGTTAGATGGCGCAATGGGCTGACTCAGTATAACACAGCTTTCTATATTCAAAAGCGATAAAGGTAGGTAAACAGCAATGTTCAAATTTAAATTACCTGGACAACACAGACAGAGGGGTTCACACATGCATATTAGTGCTGGGGCATGCTGGGAGTTGTAGGACTTTTTTTCTCCCTAAACATGCATAGTATTGTACCCTTAATTACATTTAACCAGTTCACGCATGCATGTGCACTTATTTAAAAGAGCTATACCCAGCCGTCCCATCCAGCTGAGGTCCACAGCAAATTATATAAGAGCTTTAAATTCGGTGCAAAAGTCAGAGTAAATCACCATAATAATACAGAAAAGCACCAGTCGATATCTGTTGAGCTGAATACGGGAAACAGCTCTATTTTAAAAAGTATCGTGTTAGAGATGCAGTGATATGAAAGCTCTTGTCTGAGATGTTTGGTCTGTTATGGTTGTTGCCCGCACCCAAGCCATCACTTCCTAGTGATGCTGTTCTGTATTTTTATACTGATTTACTCTGACTTTTGCACTATATTTAATGTTTTTATATAATTAGCAGACCTCAGCTGGTTGGGAAAGCGGGATATAGACCTTTTAAATAAGTGCACACGCACGTGTGAATCGGAACAAGGGTCGCTTTCATTTACTCTCACTCACATAGACACACCCCTTATCCGTGTACCTCACTCACTCAGAGAAGCCTAAGCTCACACTCAAACTGTTAGAAAGATCCACTTCGTAACCAGAAGTTGCTTTCCCACACATTCTCTCACTTACGTTGCGGACCCCAAACTCGCCCAGCACCACCCGACTCCGCATCTCTTCAACGCTACCGGGCGCCGCCATCTTTCAGCCAACGTGCTGCGAAGAAGAAATCCGCAACCACTCTCCCCACAGCGCAAGCGCAGTAGGATTTTGCGTGTGTGTTTTAGGGGGAAAGGCGGAGGGGGAGCTCCGTCTATCACGTGATATATGGCTTCCTATGGCGCAAGTACCTTCACAGACTTAAGAAAGGATGCTGGCCGCTCTAAGCTGCCATGATGTGTGGGGCGCTCCGACACGAACGTCTTCTGTGTCGGCTTGCTTTAGAGCTGTAGACTGACATACATCTTGAGCTAGTATACAACGTCTTGGGCTGTTCCTGCCCTTCCCTGTTTGTCTTTCACTGTCTGCTGCTTCATATATCTCTGCTTAGACTTTCTGGTCCGGAGCAACCAAAATGGCGCTATGGTCAGGCCAAATGTCATGAAACTTCGCGAGAATTACTGAGTCTCCACGTCCTCAGCTAGACTGGGGCGGCCCGTACCTAGTAGGGTTGCTTTGACTCAGTTACATCCGGGTCCTTCTCCTGCTTCTGTGGGGCCCTGGTTTCCTGTATCCTCCGCTAGTGGAGGGGAGGAGCAGGAGGGGCGCTTGCTCCTCCGCAACTGGTGGTGGGAAAATGTCCGGCCCCGGGGTAACCGGAGCCGGAGGAGCGAGGGTTGGAGCTGCGACGGCGGCAGAGTGGGGAGCGTTCGAGGACAATGTGCAGGTATGGGGGCGGGCAAACCCAGACGCTTCCCGGAGTCCCCCCGTCTCGACGCTTCGAGGGCCAGGTGTATGCTCCGAATTAGGTTGCCCTCTTCCGGAGTAATTAACCCGGAGTAACTGTCACCTTTTGTACCGTCCTCGAATTCACCGGTTCGAGTTAAGGGATGGGGAATGTGTGGCCCTCTAGATGTTGTTGAACTGCAACTCCCACCATCCCTTACCATTGGCTATGCTGACTAGGACTGACGAGAGTTGCAGTCCAACGACATCTGGAAGGCCACAATGTTCCCAGAGCCCTGGGTTGCGGCATCAGCAATACAGCAACCTGTTTTTAAAAAGTCGGGGAAGAAATTTACCCGTTTTCTACTGGGTGTGTGTGGGGTGGGAGCAGTTGAAGCTGTAACGATGAGCAGATTTGAGTTGGGAGTATGTCTCACTGAAGTAGGTGGCTGTCAGTCAGTGTGCTAACTTGTTTGCCTCTAAGCCTGCTGGAGTTCATAGGAGAATCCATCACATCAGGGTCACTATATTGGAGGCCCTAAAGCCTTTAATTATTATGTGTAGGACTGTTTTAAATTTTATTTATTTATTTAATACATTTTTATACCACCCAATAGCCGGGCGGTATAAAGCTCTCTGGGCGGTTTACAACAGTTAACCATAAAATACAATATAATGTGCAAAGCGCTGGCTCCAGCACCATCATTATTTCTAAGTTTGCCTCTGGGATCCACATGAGCCCCAGAAGCATTATTGGAAAATAAAAATGGTAAGTGGCTGCAGTCCGGTGTTTTATTTTGAAGTGTGCCCAGCCACCCAGAAAAAAAGAAAAGAGTAAGCTGGCAGTGAGCATCCTGTGGGGATTAAATGGGTTTGTGACTTTGTGGGGAGCACGGGGAGATGTTTTGTCTCTGTGTGTGGCCTTTTTGGTATGCATGTGTTAGAACACCAAAAGAAACAAGCTATGTGTGGGTTTGCCTGGGTTTGGGTTATGTGTGTGTTATCTTGCTTATATTGGTGTTTTGTTTGCGTGTGGGTTTGGGTTATATGTGTATCTGTGTGTGTAGTGTGTGCTTTGCCTGAGGTGTGTGTGTGTGTGTGTGTGTTTTGGAGGTGTCTTCCCTGGGTTGTGTGAGGTCACACCCTGCTTTGGCCTTGTACTTAGGTTCTTGGGCAAGTTGCATTTATTTTAGCCTCACCAGTTTGCCTTCTTGGAAATGGGCATTGTGACTGACGATGCGCATTATGGCTGCAGTTTTGTGAATGGACCAGTCCCCGTGGCAGCCATTTTGTGAGAGTGCCCACAACACACACTCAAAATTCCAAATGTGCCCACTGGCCCAAAAAGTTTAGGGACTCCTGTAAGTTGCAGTTTCTCCACTGCTGCTAGCAGTGAAGAAAACGCAATCTGTATTAGGACTTCTGGGATTCGTGTGTGCATGCGCATCTGCAGCCCCTGAGCCAACATCACATATGGCCCTCGGGGCCCAAAAGGTTGTGCAGCCCAGTGGTAAGAGGAATTTCTTTCAGCCTTCTTTCTGCTGGTTGGGCAGCATCTCTGGGTAAGGGGAAATGATTTGTGCCCAATCTTCAACTGTGTGGATATTTTCATATTATGCAGGGTGGGGGTTCTGCAGTAATTGACATGGAAAACATGGATGACACATCTGGCTCCAGCTTTGAAGACATGGGTGAGATGCACCAACGCATTAAGGAAGAGGAAGAAGTGGATGCAGAAGCAGCTGCTGCAGATGAAGAAGATGGAGAGTTCTTGGGGATGAAGGGCTTTAAGGGGCAGTTGGGCCGGCAAGTAGCTGATCAGGTAAATGGAGATCTCTTTGACTTGTTGTTGCTTCTCTAATTTGACCAAGTTCTATACCCAGGAGGCTGCTGGTTCTTGTATGCTTCTGACTTATTGTAATCTGGGGACAGTGGTTTGATGCTTCCTCCATAGTGCAGTGCTGGCTCCTGTGTTCACACTGCCTTTCTTAGCTGGACGACTTACAGTCTGTGTAACCTATGTGAGCCACGGGCCTTGCCAGACACAGTCAGTGCAGCCAGTATTATGTTTACAAAAGTCCATTGCCCAGAATTGGATTTAGTTCCTTTTGGTCTCCAGAAGTAAAGTTAACTCACATAGTGAAAAAATGGCCTCCATGATCCTTTTTTAGATCAGAGAAACTACAGCTAGAGCAGTAGCATCCTCGTCTACATGCATGATCTTGCATTAGGCTCCTTAAGTATTTCTGCCTTGGGAGTGCTGAGCAAGAAATAATCAGTGAGATTGAGCCCTCTACACTGACAAGAAGTATTTACTTGCAGAGATAGTAGTCTGCCACCAATTCCAAGCTACTGCCTGAGCTTTTTAATAGCTACATAACCTTCCAATGCCCAACTATAAAGACTACGGATGTGGTCCGCTCTATCCTAAAAGGTGGGATGAATGCATTTAATCCTTGTGCAGAAGCTCTAGTTCCACTGTAATAAACCAGTCTTTCTGCAGCAGTGAGAAAGGAGAGCTCAGTTTGATCCATCTCTCCCTCCCTCTCTCTTTTCTAGATGTGGCAGGCAGGAAAAAGACAAGCCTCAAAGGCCTTCAATCTTTATGCCAACATTGATATCCTCAGGCCCTACTTTGATGTTGAGCCAAACCAAGTTCGGAACAGGTAAGCACACTTGGCAGGTGGTTCCTCCCACTTCTCTAGCTTTTCTTTGTCTATGTAAGTGGCTTTCATAAGACTACCCTTTGCAAGTGAAGCTACATTCATAGCACAGGTGCAATCCATTTTAGAAAGCCATTACCTGCCACCCCAACATTTTTCTATTAATAAAAAGATGACTAGATTAAATTAAATAAAAAGAAGCTGATTATTCCAATAAACAGTGTTCAGGTTATAGGGACAATACCACACTGCTCTTCTTTTTGCTTGCAGGCAACTGTGAGGAGGTGATGAAGGATTTTCCTATCTGTAGTTTCATTCCTCAACCAGATCATGCCAAGCTGTTTCATTTTCAAAATTGTGATGCATTTGCATGAGCAAAGCAGAGCTCTGGAGTGTCAGTTCAGCAGATTCCTTAGCTTTATGTGTCCTATCCAGTGAGTGTAAATCCGAATTCCCTTAATCTGTTCTCAGCAGTACAGTACTAATGATCAAAAGGCACAAACTGCTGTTAGGCTCCTTTTCTGGCCCCTGTAACCTCCATGACTATTGTGCTGACCCCAGGAGAACAGTAAGAAATTCTGCTCTGGACAATGGGTTATGTAATGAGAAGTGTAGCCTTCCATCATCAAGGTTCTGATTCTATAGCATCAGGTCTTGCATAAGGTTGTATCAATTTATTTTATACCCTATTGTTTGGTCTGTAGAGACCCAGAGATGATTTTTAATTTTTAAATGGGACAGTTATCTAAGATTTCTGATTCCTTGTTCATAGCTATTAATACTCTCGTGAACATTTTGTTCTCATTCAGGTTGCTGGAATCCATGATACCTGTGAAGATGATTAATTTTCCCCAGGTGAGCTTGTGTACTAGATAGCAGGTTGAAGTTTTGATATAATATTTCAGAGCTGGAAGTGTACACGGACTAGAGAGCTTCTGAACTCCAAGTAGATGTACCTGTGGGGCTATGTTCTGCTTCATTTCCTCCATCTGTAAAGGTGGTGTGGTACTGTTTTAGCAGGGATGCACAATAGTATTTTCCTGATAATGAATCAGTTGGGAAGAAGCTCTTTGGTAAAGAGTGATTGTTCTCCATTCCAAGTGTAGTGGGACAGTACTTGTATAGTTTCTTTGCCTCACTACCATAGAGTTTCACTCCTCTTCATCAGTTCATGGTTTATATTATTCAGCAAAGAGCCCATCCATACCAGTACAATGGCCATGAGTATTGTTCAAACCCCTGAACAGTCCTGCACTCCCCTTCTCATTTTTTCTTCCTCCCCTGTCTTATTTATTTATTGCATTTATACCCCGCTCTTCAGCCAGAAAAGGTTCTCAGAGTGGCTTACAAAGATTAATAATAAGACAGTCCCTGCCCTCAGGCTCACAATCTAAAAGACATGACACAAAAGGAAAAGGGATTGGGAGGGAGGAGGAAGAATGCAAAACTCAGGCACCAGTTCTTCGTTAAAAAGGTTCTTATAGGTTTTCTTTCTTCTTTTTTCTTGGGGGGCGGGGCAGGGAAGGGCAAAACAAGCTCCCTGCAGCTGCTCCCTCTCCAGCTGATGTATGGGGCCAGGTTGGTCTCCCCCTTGCTGTGATGTTACTTCTGGGAGGCATGGGGTGCAGCCTCCCAGTGGTCCTTGGTTCTCTGGTCTTCTGTGCTTTGCTCTGCCTCTCTTGATGCTATTAGCTGATCTGCTTTGATGTCACAATGGGCTTGGGCTGGCAGAAAAAAATCAAGGCCGCTATTGATTGCCTTTGACTCAGCTGCTTTGATGTTGGAGAGTAGCTGGCCTGCCTTCAGTCTGGCAAGTGAATTTTTAGAATCTGAATTTCAAGCTCCATGAGCATAATATGTGAATTTAAACTTTCATTTATGTCTGTACACCATGGGTTTTCATATTGCACTTCATGTCAGCCGAGCAGGCTCAAAGCCATTTGCTGGAAAGGGATTAATAATACTTGCAACTTATAAAATAGCATAATTGGTTTCTATTACTACAGTAATACCTTGGATTGCAAGTAACTTGGTTTGAGAGCATTTTGCAAGACAAGCAAATTTTTAAATATTTATTTTTTAAAAATTGACTTGATATACAAGCGATGTCTTGCAATACAAGTACTGTAGTACGGCTTAAATTAAAAATCTCTGTACAATTTTTTGGGGGGAATTTCGTTTTGATATAAGAGTGTTTTGGATTACAAGCACGTTTCCGGAACTAATTATGCTCTCAATCCAAGGCATGACTGTAGTTCGTTTACTCCTGCAAATGCTCCACAATGCAGGACCTCAGAGTATGAATGAGCCTTTTGGACACTTTTTCTAATTGACTGATACAGTTGGCTTCCCAGAACACTGATCAAGGACTACTATGCCTTTCCTCTGTTTATAGAAGATAGCCGGTGAGCTTTACGGTCCCCTCATGCTGGTCTTCACACTGGTGGCCATCTTGCTGCATGGAATGAAGACATCGGATACCATCATTGTAAGCAGGGGACCTTTCTTCCCTGACCAGTTACTAGGCAGAGTTCTATTTACCTTTCAAACTTTCTGTCCAGGGGTGTTGAAGTATCAGGGACATTGCCTGGTGAGGGAGAGTTCTGTTTGCGGTGCAAGTAATGCCTACTGCAGACATGACTACAGTGGAATATCTCTACCAGATACTGCTTGATAGTCCCATTTTCAATTTGTACAGTGTGTCCCTCTAGTGCAGGGAAGGGTAATCTCCGACCCGCAGGCCTGATCTAGCCCACGGAGGCAGCCCATCCAGTCTGCAGAGGCTTGGGCTCCTCCGTGGGCCATGCCCCTTGGCCTGGAGGCTACTGTGGGCTTGGAGGAGGCATGGGAGAGGCATTCCCTTGTTATCTCCAATTTGTGACTGGAGATAACACAGGAGATTTCCCTGTGTGCCACACCCCCTCCCTATGGAGGGTAATTTATAGATTACATCTGGTTTAGTATAAAGAGAGATCTTCTCATAGCGACTGAGCTTCTGTTTACCGTAAGTACATCCTCTTTTCAGAAACAAAAGAAAAAAGGGGGGGGGGAATTATTGGAAGAAATTAAAGATTTGTTACTGCAAAAAGTCTTGGAAAGGAAGTTCTTTAACCTATTTGTTTTTTTTCTAAAAAGCTTTTTTCTTATTTTTGACGAAAGCCTACACAGGGAAAAACAGCTAGGTAGATTGTCTGGTTCGTTGTGAACTGTCTGTTGCTTATGGCAAAGCCGGTTCCCAGTGGCCGCATCAGCCCGATTATCCTTCTGATGCAGCCGTTGAGAACCAAATGATGTGTGGGGCCATGGCCCTGCCCCTTTCGATCTCAGGAGGTGTGGCTGCACCCCTGATACCATATGGTCAGCAGAGGGCTGAGTACGGGGTCATCCTGCCCCCCACCAGATTACGGTTGCCCACCCTGCTCTCGTGTTCTGTTGCTCTTTTCTACAGAGGGAAGGCACACTGATGGGTACAGCAATTGGCACCTGCTTTGGTTACTGGATAGGCGTCTCCTCCTTCATCTACTTCCTGGCGTACTTGTGTAATGCTCAGATCACCATGGTCCAAATGTTGTCACTACTGGTAAGTAAGCTCTCCAGCCAACTAGTTGTCTCTGGCAGAGTCTAAAGCCCTACTGGCTGGGGGATGACGGGTGTTGGAGTGCAACACATCTGGAGGGCACCAGCTTGGGGAAAGCTAATCTGAAGGATAGAACTGTGAGCATCCTTCATGGCTAACTGGCTTTGTATCTGTACCATGTAGATGAGCAGCTGTTTCTCTTGCTTGAGTTTGCTGTGAACATACCCTAGAGCAGTGGTTGGTTATTTTTTAATTTGATTGGTCATGTTAGAAGACAGGGGTAGATGGCAGTGAAATTAGGCCATTCTTGTTAGCTTCCAACAGAAATTAATTCACCGCAAGTCTGGGAGGTAATTAAACCATAATTTAGCTAGACATGCCTGGAGCATAACCTGACATTCTTCTAATGGCTGTAGTAGTCAGGCATAATTTTGACATTCAGCTGCAGCCTCATTGATCTGCAGCTACTGGAGTGTTAGGCTGAGTAGGGAGAATGTGCAATAAGAATATATTTCGGTCTGGGAGTTCTCACATGATTTCATGCTGGTCTCAGGTGTGCTTCCTTCTTTTCAGGGTTACGGACTTTTTGGGCACTGCATCACCCTCTTTGTCACCTACAATATCCACTTTCATTCCCTTTTTTATATCTTCTGGTTGGGGATTGGCGGCCTCTCCACATTACGAATGGTAAGTATCAGCAGTCAGACAGAGGCTCTGTGCAGATCAGGTTTCGGGAGTGATTCAGAAAGTATACATAGGCATTAGTACCTGAATTTGCTTATTTTCCTCTTCCCTCCCTATTTATTTAATTTATTATATTTATACCTCACCCTTTTTCCTGCAAGGAACCCAAGGCTGCCTACATAGTCCTCCTCCTCCTCTCCACTTTATCCTCACAACAACCCTGTGAGGTAGGTTAGGCTGAGAGTCAGTGACTGGCCCAAAGTCACCCAGTGAGTTTCATGGTCGAGTGGGGAATAGAACCCGGACCTCCCGAGTCCCAGTCCAACACTCTCACCACTACGCCACACTGGCTCCCTATCCCAGTGCTGGCTGGGCAGTGATGGCAGACGATGGGGATGGGAAGCTAAGGACTGAGCGAGATGGCGGTGGCAGCAGCAGCAGTGGTATTCCGGAGGAGGAGGAGGAGGCGTCAGCTGCAGCTGCTGCAAGCTGGCTTGGGGGAAGCTGCCTTGACATGCTGCTGGGCTTGACGGCGCTGGTCTTTGCGACGTTTCTGGCCTATCGGCTCTACAAATGCTGGGGCAAAAGGAGCGGAGCGGGGGGCGCAGCACAGCAGAGCCAGGCCGATTCCCTGCCCCATATGAAGCGGCGGGACTTCACACTGGAGCAGCTGCGCGAGTACGACAGCACACGCACGCCCCACATGCTCCTTGCCGTCAACAGCAAAGTCTTCGACGTGACCAAAGGCAGCAAGTTCTACAGGCCCGAGGGTCCTTATGGAATATTTGCTGGCAGAGATGCCTCAAGGGGACTAGCAACTTTCTGTCTAGAAAAAGATGCACTCAAAGATGAATACGATGATCTGTCAGACTTAAATGCTGTACAAATGGAAAGTGTTAGAGAATGGGAAATGCAATTTAAAGAAAAATATGACTATGTAGGTAGACTCCTAAAGCCAGGAGAGGAACCATCAGAATATACAGATGAGGAAGATACCAAGGATCACATTAAACAGGATTGAACTTTGTAAATCACCAAAGTCAGAGGCCTTTGGAACTGCAATCTTATTCCCCATTACAGAATGCCCTATGTCTTTGGGTATAATTCATCTGCTGTAGAAAATAACTCGATGGGTTTTGTACATGAACATCATCCTCAATGAAGATTTGATTACTAGGCATTATTTGTGCTGCCAAACATTTTGTTGTTGCAGTTTAACTGTAATGTCTGGAAAGGCTTCATAAATGAAATGGGGTGAGGGATTTAAAATGCAAAGAAAGTTATTCCTTTTAGCATGTTGAAGCCTTTGAACAGTTTGTTATTTACAAGCTTAAGTGTTTCATATGTCATTTTTACTCCTTTGGCGCTAAATGGAAAACCTTGTTCTTTTAAGGAATCCCGACTAAATTTGGTTACCAAAACATAATAAAAGGGAATACTCAAACTGGTTTGTGGGCCATTGGTTTCCATGGCAGAAAGCTACTTCAGATCTCTGCAGATTACAGGGTTTCATATAGATTCTCCTGAAGGATAGAGGACAATTTCACTGCAAAAGCTATCATCTGAAACCTGCCTTCTATGCTTTTCCTTCCCCTTAATCAAATTGGAATAATTGTGCCTTATTTCACGTAGAGACTTGAATTGTTTTAAGGGAAAAACCCAAATGTGACATGTCACTAAAAGCAGCATTGAGGACTGGGTTAGAACATTCAGTTGACTGGAAAACATTGATGTCATTCTGTATATAGAATGTAAAGGAAAAACACTGCCACATAAACATAAATTTAATTAGCAGTGTAATGGCCAAATGCATTCCCCTTTGCTTTTTAAATAAACCCACCTCTTCCCTTTTCCATCTCCAGGGAGCTCCCTAAATTTGAGGAGCCTAGTCTCATATCTTTGAAGTGAAGAGTGTGCATGGGGTGTGGGTGCTCGAATGCAAGAAATGGGAGGATAGTTCCTGCAGATACTGTAAATATGAATACCTTTTTCTATTAGTATCTGATAGATTATATGTGTCCACTCCAGGTAAACAATCTTACTTTAACTCTTGCCAACGGTATAATACGTTGTATCAACCACTGAAAGCCGTTTTTGCCTCCTTCAGAGATAACACATCATCTGTCATACCAAATATTTTGGAGTTGATGAACAGCATTAAACTATATTATCTGGTTATTTTAATTGTCAGTCAAAAGACACGTCCCTGAATGCCTCTACAGTACAAAACACCAACTGTAGGAATGACAGCTTTGGTGTATGGTGGAGGAAGTGTTCTCTGAATTTAAAGTCTGGATCTGCTTAGGCTGTTGGTTACAGGGGATCAGGAAGACATTGTGTTTTGAAACTGAGGATCTGCAGTTTCCATCACAGCTGACTTGAAACATCCAGACTCTTGTTTTGTGACAAGTGTGGATTCCCAAAGGCCTTCACTAATTTCATACAGCATTTCCTCTGCTGCCACTAGCAGGCAATAACAGTTTCCTCAGCTTGGCACGTTATTCATGAAATCTAATGCAAATACCCAAACTCTGATGGTACTTGGAGGCATGGCTATAGCCTCTGGTACAGCTGGAAATCTGACATTTAAAAAAAAGGGAGTGAAAGGCTGATTAGGCCCATGTATTCATCCACACACCCAGTACCTTTTTAGCCAGTGGATTCTGTACAAAAGGTTGTCGTAGTTCTATCATCCTCATGCATTTGTGCTTTAGGTTTTCTACCAGTCTGTAAACCTTAATCTGGGCTCTTCTCTTTCCTAGGTTGCTGTGTTGGTGTCACGCACAGTGGGACATACCCAGCGACTCATTTTGTGTGGAGCGCTTGCTGCCCTGCACATGCTCTTCCTCCTTTATCTGCACTTTGCTTATCACAAGGTTGTAGAAGGTAAGAGAAGGAATGAGGGTAGTGAGTTTTCGGTTCTGGAGGAACACACTTCCAGTTGCTCTTTTTACCTTGACGGAACAAGGACTTCAGAGCTAGGCATGACCTTTGAGAGCATTGCCCAAAGGATTCCCTAGGCTTTTTAAGCCAGCAGTTCTGTTTCCTGTGAGATGTCAGAATGGTGTGTTCTCAAGCCTGTGCCCTCTTTGGGCCATTTCACACACAGTGGTTTTCATACACGACTATAACTTCTGTATAGGGAAAATATGTGTACATTTGTCATGAGTGGTGAATGCACACATGTATATGGCAGTGATTGTTTTAATAGGTCTCTCTCTCTCTCTCTCTCTCTCATCACACACACACACACACACACACACACAATAATATATGCCAACCCTGGGTTCCTGAGATATCTGAGATAGAGGAGCAGTTGACTGCGGTACTTAATACTGGCGTTGCTTGGGCAGGAGCCTGCTTTGCTTTGAGAGTGCACCTAAACTGGTAGTGTTTTGCAGTCTGCTGCTGATAGTTGCAAAAGAAGGCAATACAACCTATCTGTCACAATTTGCACTCTTTTCTCGCACGCAATCCTGTACCCCATTAAAAAAGTATGAACTTTTGTACCCTTGGTCTGAACCAGTTGACGTCTTGCATTGTCCAGCCTTTAGGCCTTCTTCATTAGTACAGCCTTTGCTGGACAGGGTGAACTTGTGCCCATTGCACCTATGTATCTAAATACCTCTCTAATGTGTCTGCTGTCAAAATGCTGAGCTCCTTTATGATTCCAGAACCTGGCTACTTCACAGTTGCATCTCAAGCACACACACCCTCCACTGATATGCTGCGCTAATTATTCATATTTGGCATTTATTGAGGGGGAAAAACACCCAGGGGAAGAAGTGCATGTAGATGCAAAGATTAGCACTGAGACAGCAAGAGACCGAAGTATTATGAAATGAAAATTGACAAATGCTGATGCAGTTACACCCAAAGCTTAATATTGACCAGAGCTGTTACTTTTCTCACTCGCAGGCATCCTGGACACATTGGAAAGACCCAACATCCCTCCATTTCAGAGAGTTGCCAGAGACATTCCAGTTGTTTCCTCTGCTGTACTGAACATCACAACCAAAGCAGTTGCGGCACTGACCTTGTAGCCTTACAGACTCTGACGTGTTCTCCCTGCCTCTACATAGGTCATATACTCTGCTGCTGTTACCAGGGAAAAGGGAAAAAGTAACAGGAGACAGACTTAGTTTTATCTGCAGATCTCCTCTTGGAAGTGAAGGCAGCAGGTTCCCAGCATGTTTCAGAGGAACTGTATTTGTCCAGCCAAATTGTGCTGGGCAGAGCCTTTCTATCTGGCACGTGCACATTTAGCTGGGATTGCATAGCTCAAACTTTCCCTCCGTACACCCTTTGTGCTTGCTCTTGTCTTTTTAGCCTGTGTGCTTGTAATCCTCTCCTTTGCTGAGGGAAGAATTAAATTAAATGGATGTTTGTTCCAAACAATCGCTTCCATTGGGCTCTCATCATAAATTCAGAAGAGCAGATGGTTCTGGGCTGTTCTTCTGTTCTAAAACTGCAACCCAAACTGTGGTTATGAATTCCTTTGCCCTAGGTGCTTCCCCTTCATGCGAGCAACATTTGGCTTTGGCTGATGCAAGGAGTAGCAGACAACCCCCTTCCTTCTTTACCCCTTCATGAGAATGTTTCCATAGTCTACAGAGTGCAAGTTCAAGTGTCCATAATACCTATTTTAAATCAGTCTCTGAATTGTGTATATTACATACAACGTCTTACATTTTGAGACTGACATTCTTCTGTTAGTTTGGTTCCTTTCGTGTTGTGTGACAGCCTAGGATTCAATGAGGGACTTATTTTGCCTTTCTGGGCTTAAACTGCAGGTCGTGTGTCCAGAAGAGGGAGTCATTCTTACTCAGGTAGTACCGGTAGCTCTAAGCTTACTGAGTCATGCACTTGTGTTTGTAGCAGGCTCAGTTCGCCACCTGAAGTCTCCATCACAGTATGTCTTTTAAAAGCACATTTAAGCTGTAGCTGGGACTATCACTGACAGTTTGCAGAAATCCGCTCTTGCTATGGCCATTAAGTCACTCCTTGTTATGCACCGTATACCCAGCTTCTTGCTGGCTGGATTCTTCCAGTGTATGCAGCATGACTTCCTCTGGAACATAAAGCACTTCAATTTATTTTTATAGCTTGCTCTGATTTTTTCTTTTTAAAAAATAAGTCCAGTACTTTACCAGGAACATAGAAAAGAGAAATTGGTGTTTATTTAACAAGAGGGAAGAGCACAGGTTTCTGATTTTAAAAATAGTATAAATAAAATGCAGCTCTTATCACCAGCCTATGTATCATGAATATCAATCCTTACAAAGTTATCTTCTTCAGATTTTCAAGTTTGTAGAGTCCTTTCAGAAGAACTACTGAATTTCAATGTGATATGGCTATTATATCCTACAAAATACCTTGGCTAGTAAGAGAATAACACTGGTTGAAACTTTTAACAGCAGTTGTTTATTTAGTTTATACCCCACCTTTCTACAAAAAATGGCTCTCAAGGTGGCTTACATAGGTATGCAGCAACTGTCACCTGTGGAAACTAAAGGTTACAATACACAAGGGATGTAACAGTTGGTACTGCTGGTAAAATGATCCATCGTAGTCTCACCATGTTTATCATCACTTCAGGCACTGGCATACATGAAGCTATATCTGCATGGGAGGCAGAAGTGTGGGAAACAATACTGGGTCAAAAAAAAGTACAATGGAGTAGTCTTAAGTATCAACAGAAGTCCATCCCCCATGTGGCCTATATTACCCAATGACTGCCCAGGAGTCTGCACATCTGCCATGTGAAAAGGTAGGACTCCATACATGTTTTGTTCAAGTGCCACAAAAGGTGCAGGATGGGGCGTGCTAGATGAAAAACCTGTCTTGTTTTTTTAAACCCTAGCTAGTTTGGTCATGAAAAAGGCACTCAGTTATTATACCACCCGCCCCGCCCCCAAAAGTAATGTTTAGTTAATCTTTTGTCCCAGTCCATCCTGAAAACTCAGGCTATAATACAACTGATTTCACACCTTGTATTTTGAAACATGTGCAGTAAATCTTACTCTAAGCTTTTTAAAACCCAGCTACCACTTTTATCCTTACTCCTTTGTCTCTTACAAAAGGTACACACAACCTGTTCCCAAATTTAATGCTCACATGCACACCGCTTACTGCTCCCTTCTCTCATCCTTCTGAACCTTATTGCCTACTCAGCCACGTCCACGCACGAGCTTATACCCATAGAGTTCTGTTCATGCAAGGGGACTCTCTTGTTCCCACCCCCCCAACCGTGCTATTGCTCCTCATTCCCCCAGTCACTCTTGAGGGTTTGGGGACCTTGCCAAGTGGCATGCAGTATGGTACAGTGAGGTGCAGCAATGGGGAAAAGGAAGAAACTGGCAAACAAGCAAAAAGCCTTGTGCCTTCTGCTTGCACACAGGTTCTTTAGCTCTGAACCATTTATCTTCCAGCGGCAATTTTCTGGCTTCTGCACATTTCTCCCCACCACCACAGATATAACAAGAGCTCCCCAATAACCCTTTAATAGGCTCAGAGGTTTATTTCCCAGGGCCAAATAAATAGGCCTTGTAGTGGTGATATTGTAGGCTGTAGCCTTCCAGCAGGAGTGGAAAGGGAGGGAGAAGATGCCTGCAGTTGACTGACAAGCAATAATGAAGAACTCTTAATGGAAGTTGGACACATCCCTAGAGTATCCTTCCCAGCACTATTCTGTCTAACAATAGTCCTAATGGAACAGAATTTAATTGAAAACTGCAGCTAATTTTGCTGCAGCATTGCAACATCTGTATCTCAAATAATGTGTGTTGGCCCAAAGGGCTGAAAAGAGGTTTCTCTGTCTTTTTTGACACCTTGGTAACCACGCCACAGTCCTTGTATTCAGATGAGGGCTGGTTATATTCCTCATCCAACACACCTATGCCCACCAGATATGGGGGTTTAGGTTGCAATCCTATACCTA
Organism: Shinisaurus crocodilurus; assembly: GCA_021292165.1. NCBI lineage: Eukaryota > Metazoa > Chordata > Lepidosauria > Squamata > Shinisauridae > Shinisaurus > Shinisaurus crocodilurus. The sequence goes on along the minus strand of CM037879.1, from coordinate 72,224,954 downwards.
CTTAACTGGGAGTAAGCCTCACTGAACCCAATGGGGCTTAATTCTAAATAGACATGTATAGGATTGCACTGTTAATTGCTTAGATACTTCAGGGTCTTTTTTAATTTAATATTTTTATTTTACATTTTTAAAGTTTCCTTTTGTTTATTTCTAATAGGCTGTAGGCTACCCTGAAGCCACACACACACTTCTTCGTGGTTTGTATGCATCACAGATATGGGCTCTGTGCCTCTGTTGGGATAGGTGGGGTTCTACATATTTATAAATTATCCCAGCATGGAAGCAGGTGCCTAAGCATCTCACACCTTGAAGATTCAGGTGAGTACTCCAAAGGCAATTAAAGTGCTACAAAAAGGATGAAAGGGTAGGGAGTGCAATGCCTGGACCAAAGCACTAAAGGAAACAGGTATGTTTAACCTAGTGGAAATAGTGTCAAAGAGCAATAAAACATTTGAAGCCATTTTATACCAAGGTGGACCAAAGGTGGGCAATCGGGATGGGCAACTTGTGTCCCTCCAGATGTTTTGGCCTACAACTGCCATCAGCCCTAGCCAGCATAGCCAATGATGAGTGATGATGGGAGCTGTAGGCCAAAACATCTGGAGGGACACAAGTTGCCCACCCCTGCTCTAATATAATTATCCTAAGAGCAGCTCTCCAAGGCTCTAGTTTTTCATGGCAAGGATTGAAGCTGGGACCTTCAATATGTTCTACCACAGATATATCCAGGAGGCAAACTGTTCACCACAACAGCTGCTAAGGGGTGGAGTGCAAGGGATTTGTATAATGTGCTGGCAGATGCCCATGTGTGGGAGCAGTGTGGACACCAGCGGTGTAGTGGAGCCAGGGCGTGCAAGCTTGAAGCACTGGGACTTTTTGATTAGTACGGATGATGGTATAATCTGCCACACTCCTTAGTTTTCCCTCTGAGCTTAGCTGCAATTTCTCAGCAACGATATATTGTTGTGACCTATCCATGTAGTAACACAAAGTATTTGGGGGTGGATTGGTTTTTAATGGGTAATTAAGACTCGTTACCTTTACCAAAGACCTACAATAGACATCTATAATAAACAGATATGGATCAACACAGCTGCCTGCATTTTCAGTCTCTCCTTGGGAATATGGCTTTGGGAACTATCATGATGAATGCCTGCACTTCAAAAATTTACCACTACACCACTGGTGGACACCCATTAGGCTGACAATGCAACACAGCCAACAAAGCTGAAACACCAGTCAACATTACCCGCTCCCACTTTTAAAAACAGATGAATATTGCTTTAGGTGCCTGCTCAGTTATTTTTGCTTTCCTGCTGCCCGGGTAGCACCCTTGGCCTCCTTGCAGCAAAATCTGAAATCCATTGGTGGTGTTTGCTGCAAGTTTCACATTTGTGGGTTGCTCCAGTAATCAAGTTGACAGCTGTTTTGATTCTACAGGTGCCGCACATAGTATACACCCAAGATTGCCCTGCCTACCATTAGCATGCAGCCCCTGACAGATTTCCCTGGAGGGAATACAGGTGGAGACGATCAGGGAAGTGGCAGTGTTGTGTCATTCAGCCTGTAACATGAAAGCCCAACGTGCTAGAAATTGTAGGTGAAATCTATGTGGTGCTTTTATTTGGCCATCACCAATTTACATGGGGCTTGCTTGAGTTAAGCTCCTGTGCGCACCTTGTTAAAATGGAGATTTCACAGCAGTGTTTAGCTGATTGCTCAGAATTATTTTTGCCAGCTTCCTCTGTCCAGTCACAGCATCCAAATTCAAGTAACTTCTGCACACTTTCCTAGATTAAAAGCCACAAACAGCAACAGAAAAGGGTACAAACTAAAAGAACCAAAGCCAGTCTTCATTTAACCTCATGAGCCTATCAGAAAAACACAGAGGAGAAAATAAATGGTGACTGAACAGCTAGTAAGGAAGCACAACCCTGGGTCCCTGCAATGCACTTCCTTGAGGTTGATGAGGCTATAGATGTGTGTTATCTAACTGCATCTTCCGAAACTCAAAGAAACCAATTCAGGTAATGGATAAGTAGCAAAATCACCACTTAGGGGTCATCATGTTAAGTCCTACATATCAGTCTTCTTGCGTCTGCTTGTTTTCTGAATGAGTACTGTAAATCTTACTTAGGCTACGGTTTTATTAGATACCTTACTTTTAAAGATCACAGAAATCTCCCACATTGCCTACCCCCTTACTAAATGTCAAGCAGATCTGCTCCACTTTTGTTCTGTTAGACTGTACTTGCTCCCTCACACAAGTGAAGAAGCTACTAGACTGACTGGCCTTAAACAGCTGCTCCACATCTGCCAGGAGACAGGGGCTAATGTCTAGGGTTGCAGTATATCCCATGTTTACAAAGAAGCAAGTATATCCAGACACTGCAAAACCAATTGAGAATAACATGTTAGGCTGCTTTACATGTTGTGTTTATAGCTATATATATATTTTAAAGGACACCCTCCAAATTTGTACATGCATGCAACCTTTGCACGTGGCCAGGCCATTCATTTGGCTGAGTTTAGTACCTTCCTGATGAAAAGCGCTCTGTGTAACTTAGAAGTGTGCACAAAGCCACCAAATAAAGGGCAGTCATCTAATATTCTTTACCTTTCTTGCCATGATATATCAATGACACAGATCATATTGTCAAAGCCTCTGTGCTTGTTATCTGAGTCTGGATTCTTATCTGGCTTATTTTGGTCACAGTGTGCTGCCTTCGAGGAATCAAATGAAATGCCAGTCCTGCCTCAGCTCCCCTTGCAAACTGTAAAGAGGGAATATGTGTTCCTTATTTCTCCATCTCCTTTCATTTATCCAGCAACTAATGTTCAATGACTCATTTTATTCTTCCTCTCAATTACATGATAAAATGGATTTTGCTTGAAGCTAGGACCCTTTGCCTTAGCAGATTACAGTCATGCCTTGGATTGAGAGCATAATTCGTTCCGGAAACGTGCTTGTAATCCAAAACACTCTTATATCAAAACGAAATCCCCCCAAAAAAATTTGTACAGAGATTTTTCATTTAAGCCGTACTACAGTACTTGTATTGCAAGACGTCGCTTGTATATCATGTCAAAAACAATTAAATAAATATTTAAAAATTTGCTTGTCTTGCAAAACGCTCTCAAACCAAGTTACTTGCAATCCAAGGTATTACTGTAGTTACATGTGGAAGCTGCCTACTTGAATGGGTTTTTTCCCCACCATTCACCCACACTGGCATTTATGCATCATTTATTGGGGGCTGAGGTCTAGCCATTATCTCTGGTCTTCCATCTCTCCCCCCCCCCCCTCCACCCCCGGACAAAACTATGTACTAGGGCCCTTGATGTTTCTGAAACATCCATTGCCCAAGAATAACGAGTGAACAGCAGGAGCCAACACTCCTTTCTCCTGCGTTCCTTGCATTTAATTAATCACATAGAACTATGGCCAAGAAAGCCCTGCACAGTAGGTTTGCTGAAGCAAGCAAAGCTCCTTTGTAAAAGTTGTGTGCCTGCCAGGCTGTTCCTTAATACCAGCTGCTGCCCTCCAGCTGAGAAAAAGCAAAACCACGGCTAGATTAGTTCAGACCACAAACTCTTCAGGGCGGGGATTGCGTCACTGAGCATGCTCCACATGAATGCCTTCCTAGCCTATGCTGCCCCTTTGAACTTTCTGCCAGAGGAGAGGCTGTTTAATTTCCCAACACTTTTTCCATTCTATCATTTAACTCTGCTGTTACTATTTTAAAAAATGGCCATGCGAGCGAATCACACCTGCTGATGCTGTGTGTGCCAGGACTGCTGTCACCTCTATTGAATATGCACACTTGCTGCTCCATCTGTTGCTGGCCCACCTCTGATCACCATATCTTCATACAGTACCATGAATGTGCGTGGCATAAGGAAACAGAGGAGTTGCTGCAACAGAAGAGAAAGATCATGGCAACGGGAGAGGCAGTAACTCACTGGACCACTGTGGAGGACTGTAACCATATGCAGCTGAAAGCGGTTACAGTTCCTCTTACTATCTTTTTATTATTACATTTATACCCCGCCTTTTTTCCTGCAAGGAACCCAAGGCAACTTACACGGTCCTCCTCCTCTCTATTTTATCCTCACAACAACCCTGTGAGGTAGGTTAGGCTGAGTGTCAGTGACTGGCCCAAAGTCACCCAATGAGCTGCATGACCCGAGTGGGGCCTAGAACCCAGATCTCCAGGGTCCCAGTCCAACACTCTTAACCACTACACCACACTGGCTCTCACACCACTCCATCGGCATGGGGAGGTAGAGGTGGTGCACTGGTGCATACTTCCCTGTCTGCCCTCCTGCCCTTAGTTTTTGAACAGCTAAAGAGGGTGTTAGTCTATGTGCATTTGTGCATAGGTAAACAACCCCTTGTGCCATTTACACATATGGGAGCGGAGGTATTCATATCTGCATTCCCATAAAACATGACTTCTGTTCCCTTTCCTTCTGCCCACATGGTAAGTGATACTAAAGTGAAGTATAAATTGTTACCTATTTATTTAGGGTTCCAACCTAAAGCTGGCCAAAGTCCAGCTAAGGGGCCATTGCATGAGGAATAAAATGCTGCACCCCCAGGGGCCAGGCCTGCTGGTGGGATGACACAATGTGGGAGTCCCCCCAGTATACCCACAGAAAGTTCAGTGGGTGTAGATGTCCTGCCAGTGGGGTGGGGGTGGGGGGAGAATGGGGCATTTTGAGGTTGTGTTGGGTGTGGCCCAGGAATCACAGTCTCTTAAGCCAAACATCCCACCCGCCCCCAAAAGCCCTCAACTATGCCAGCCCTGGAGCTGGAGCAGTTAATTCCCTTCCATTGGCTGTAATATGGGGGGGGGGAGTAAACAAAACATCAATTTAAGCCCCCACCCACGCACGCACGCACACCTCCTGCTTTGACCTCAGTGAGCTGGTGGACATGGTGGCTTTGTCACAGAATCGCCCACCACCATGGATGGAGCAGGAGACTCAGGAGATCCGGGTTCTAATCCCCGCTCAGCCATGAAGCTCACTGGGTGACTTTGGGCCAGTCACTGACTCTCAGCCTAAGCTACCTCACAGGGTTGTTGTGAGGATAAAACGGAGAGGAGGAGGAGGAGGATTATGTAAGCCGCCTTGGGTTCCTTGCAGGAAAAAATGCGGGCTATAAATATAATATAATAAATAAATGAGCAGGGACACTGATGTCATCTGCCACCCTCAGCCCAGACTTCCCAGTTCCCTCAAGCTTAAGTACAATTCTCACAGCAGCTAGAGGGGAATGAATTTTCCCAGCAACAATATATTATTCCCTATGTACTGCAAAATAATTTTGGGGTGGCTTAGTCTTAAATGGTCAATAAAGATCCACTAGCTTTACAAGAGACCTGCTCCTGGTGGAGATGAGAATTGCTAAAACGGGTTTGTTGATACGGATCAACACCGCTTCCTAAATGTTTGGACTCTCCTTGGGGGTGTGGCCATGGGGAGTGTCACCACTACACCACCGACCACCACCATAGGATTGCTCCACCAGTTAGATAACACTATCAGTGTCCATGGAGCTTTACAGAGTAGAAGAGGGCAGGTCTCTGTCCCAAAGAGTTTACAATCTAAAATTTGACATGGGGAAAACAACAGAGGAAGGAGATGGACGTGGAGGTAGGAGTAAACAGGAAAGAGTATGGAATTGTTTCAGTTGCGTGTGCTTAGTCTTGGTTAGAAGCCTAGCTCCTGCATGGGAACTCGGGGGTGAGCCAAAAAACCACGTAGAAGGGGTCTTGAAGGATGGAAGTGAGGTGGCATCACACAGGTGTCTGGGAGGCAGTTCCAAACATAGGAAGAAGCAAAGGAGAAAGAGCTGGAAGGGAATCACTCTGTCTGTCCTCTGATTCCAGGCCATGCTGGCTGAGGATGAGTTGTATTCCAACACGTCTGGAGGTCACCAGGTTCGGAAAGGCTGCAAGTCCGTGGATCCATCGTGCTCCATCGGTTGCAGGCCTTGGCTTATCTTACCCGGTACTTCTGCATTTGTGTTGACACAGAACACCAAGGTAAAATGAGTAATGAATTAAGAGATATAATCCTTTAATGCAGTTCAAGTCCCTACTTCCCTTTGGCAGTACAAGCCCCACTACTAATCCTGTAGTGTCTATCAATGTAGTAGAGCCACTTAAGAAAGGACCAGAGGCTACTTTTAGTATCATTTCACACGTTTCAGGGCCTGCCCACTCCTGCCATGAATGTTTTCCTCAAAAACCTATTTGGATCACATTCTAAAGAAATACTTTCCATTTCCCTCTGCGAGTATTCTTTCAGAATTTACTTTTTGCCTGGCATTCTGGAGTAGGTGTCCGACTGGGGATATGCACCTGGACCGTGAAATGCTGGGGGAAAGGCTGAGGTCTGGCTCCTCAACCATTTTGTTTTGTGGATCGACTCTACCCGCCCCAGGCAGATGGAGGAAGAGACAGGGTTGTGTGTCCCCTTTTACTCTTTAGAGCTCAGCTATCTCCGGCATTTCAATTCCACATTTCTGCTCTGGAACTGGCTATAGTAAAGGAGTGCCTCTGAGCATCCACAGAGTTCATTTTCTCACCATTGCCGAGGAAGCCCCGTTGCTTCCCATCCACTCCACTCCACGCCCAGGTCCTCTGACTGCTTTGGAGCTCAGGGCTTTCGGGTCAGGGGGCGCGGCCCGGTCCTTGAATCACTGCGTAGAAGCACCCAAGACGAAATGGAGCAAGGCGGTTTGCCGAGAGTCAAGACTGAGGACTCCAGCAGGAGCGCCTAATCCGGCCCCGGTTTTTTCAGGCAACCGGCGTCTGATAATCCCGCCGTTCGCCGTTCGCCCCTCCCCCCTTTCTCCCCTGGGAGGAACTAGAGGTGCCGCTGGGCCGGCGGCTCCCGCAAGGGGGCAGGGCTGCATCGTGCCGGGGGGGGGGGGGAGGAAGGTGGCCGCCGCCGTCGCCGCGTGGCCCGGCTAAGCATAAGCAGGAGGCGGAGGCTGCAGCAGTGCCTGACTGTGGCCATAGGAACCGGCGCAGCGCCAAAGAAAGCTGGATCCTTGCCCCTGGGGTCTAAGGAGGGAGGAGGCAGCGCAGCCGCCCGCATCCCCCGCGACGGCGCTGGCGACTGTCCCGCCGGCAATGTGCACTGGGCGCTGCCGAGGGAGCCGCCGGTGCGGGAGGAGGAGGAGACGCGGCGGCGGCAGCAGCAGCAGCCGGGGGAGGGATTAAGAGCCTGGAGTCTTTTGGAGCTGGCCGGGCTTGGGCAGGTCTTTCCCGCTAGTGCCGCGGGCAGAGCAGGTGCGGCGGCGGCGGCGGCGGCAGTAGGACCGGCCCCAGCGATCTAGGTTCCAGCGCTGTGGGTGGAAAGGAGGACGCCGGGGAAGGGGGAATGAGCTCCCTGATCGAGGACTGAAGCCGGAGGGCACGGCAGCCCGTCCCCCCTTCCCCGGCGGACCCATCGACATCCTCCCCCGATTGCGCAGCAAATAGATTCACCTCGGTTTTGTACTCGTCTGACATCCCCGAAAAGAAGCCGGCTCGCATCTGAATTTACATTTCGGATTGCCTGCCATCTGCCTGCACTGCCTGTCGGTCTGCTCACCTTTCCCAGTCATCAGCGTGGTCAGAATTGGATAGCGTTGTTCTTTTCACCAACCAAGATAAGACGCGTTATTGTTCTCTGCCTACATTCTTTGAATGTGGATTTGCACGGAATTTATTTTTAGGCATTCAGTTTGCATAGAAGTTTCTGCGCAAGGCTTAAAGAAAGAGCACCTATCTGAATTGCACACGAATTTTTGGCTTGATCCGATTAGCACATTAAACTCTGGTATTTAATACTGCACCGTGGCCTCCAGCTTTGTTTGCACACAGGATTGCACAACCATAGGTTCACTAATTTCCATAATACACTGGTTACCTCTTTTTGATCTGGATTGCAAAGCAGTCCCTGAACTGGTCTAGATTGCACATTGTTTGCCTACACGAATCCGGATTAGCACAGCAGCTCCTGCAGCTAGCTGCTGAGAGTGTTTGCGCACTTCAAATCTGTGAAGATGTTGCCAGGATCTATCCAGATCTCTGGGGAGACGTTATCAAGTGCCGAGATTCGGGATATCTGTGAGAGCCTGCGGGAGAACTCCATCAAACTGCTTTCACTCCGGGGCTGTCAGCTTTCTGACCGAGATTTCGGTCGTATCTGCAGGGGGGTAGCAGAGTCTCACTCCTTGGCTCAACTTAACCTTAACTTGGGAATTGTCGCCAATATCAATCGGGTCAAGCAACTGGCTGAAGCCTTGAAGACCAACCGCTCTGTCCAGTCTTTGTTGTGAGTACCCACTCCACTTAGTAGGTGAGCTTAGTAGGAAGTCTTAGGTCTCGAAGGAAGCGACCCTGTTCTGGTGATGTAAGTCCTGCAGTGCAAATCCTGTGCTTAGCTTTTTTCTTTCTTTCTTTCTTTTTACTAAGAAGTAAGCCCCACTGTGTTAAATGGAGCTTACCCCTGGGTAAATGCACACTGGGTAAATTGCAGCCATAGTGACAGATTCGGAGAATTCTTCAGCATAGCTCAGTTACTCTTTAAAACAGCCTTTTACAACCAGGTGCCCTCCAGATGTTTTGGACTACAAGTCCCAGAATTCAGACCATTGGCTAAACTGGCTGGGGCTGATGGGAGTTGAAGTTCAGAACAATGAAGGGCACCAGGTTGGGGAAGGTTGCCTTAACACTTTTTAAATATCCTTTCACTCACACAGCTAGGTTTAAAGTCTACATCCCGCTCCCCAAAAAATGTTTTAAAGGGCAAGGTGTGTTGATACTAATCCAAAATGGTGATTGTTATATCACTATAGATTAATTCATTCAGAATAAAACAAAAACAAAAGCACAGATTAATATTGTAAAGCAAGGGTTGAGAACCCATAGCCCTCCAGATGTTGTTGGGCCACAACTCCATCATTCCTGGCCGTTGGTATGTTGACTGGGGCTGATGGAAGCTGGAGTCCAACAACATCTGGATAGCTACAGGTTCCCATACTTTACGGCAAGGGGTGGGGAATGTTTCCATAAATCGCCATTGATGAAGAAGAAAGTAGAACTCTTTTTACATATCTAGACTCCCTTCTTATGTGGAGCAAAGGGAAAGTAATCTGTGCTGGAGGGTCACATTAAAATTGTGTGCCCTAACTGGAGAAGTGATGGTTCTAAACATTGTGTTCTGTTGCAATTTCTAAAATGGACCAGGGCAGCCCTCTTAAACTTGCCACCGTTGGCTTTTCAGTGGCCAAGGATAGGGTGGTCTAGTCATTGTAACTGGAGATTTTATTATTTTAATTTATCTGCTCCAAATACTTGGATTGGGGTGAGCATTATATCAAATAATATGTATAGTATGTGCTAGTTAGGAATCTAAATTAAAAAGTGTTATGCTCTCCTCTACCCACTCCCTGGATCCTGTCCCATTCCTTGTTCCCTGTTGTTTCTCAAGCAGCAGTGCCTCATCTATCTTGATATCATGGTCACTTGTCATTCCTTTGTTGTAGTCCTTATCTGAGAAAAATAAGTATGTAACTGTCCAATACTTGCTCTTATTTGTTACATTTATAACCCACCTTTTCTCCAAGGAGTCCAAATTGGCGTACATGATCCACCTCTCCAATTTATCCTCACAAGAACCCTGTCAGCTAGATTAGGCTGAGTCAGTGACTGGTCCAAAGTCACCCACTGAGCTTCATGGCTGAGTAGAGACTAGAACCTGGGTCTCCCCAGACCTAGTCCAACACTCTAACCACTACACCACCCTGGCTCTACCACACCACCTCTCTCACACCTGGGAAGTGTGGGGACAGCTGCATCTCATACCTTTTGCAGAGAGGCAGCCTCTCTTGAAGAGGTACAAGAGATTCAATCAAAACAGAATCAATCCTATGAAACCGTCAAGACTAACACATATATTGTTGTAGAAGTAGAAGCTTTCATAGGCCAGAGCCTTCCTAAGTAAACCTATCTAGATCGTTTCAAACAAATGATGAAATGAGCTCCAACTCATGAAAGCTTATGCTACAATACAAAGTATGTGTTATGGTGCTTCCAGATGAAGCTTTTATCATGCATTTGCTCATTCACAAAATTTTAGGGGGAGGGTCCAGAAAATATCTTCCACTCTAACCCACCTGTGTTTTCCCACTGCTACTTCTCTTTTCTTTCTACACACAAAGATCCATTAAGGAGGAAAAGGCAGAATAGTTTCACAATGTCTTTTGACTGGTAGCACTAGCAGGAGTCTGTCTGGAAGCACGCGGGGCAGAGCAATCCTGTGGCCCCTAGGCAGCGTCTAGAAGGTCATAGGATGTTTCGGATTCCCAGCTCCAAGGTCGGAAAAGAGCTCCAACCTCAAAGCTGGGGATCCATGCTCAGATCGTCCCCCCTCCCCCACAGCTGGTGGGGAAAGAACCACACCGGCTGCTTCTCTGAGCTCCGACATAAGACTGACCTCGAAGAAGGGGTAAAGAGGGCATTCTGGAGGGCAAGGAGGGGAGGAGACTGGGCCCACCAGGATACACCAGGAAGCACCAGCCTCCTTCCCTCCTCGTCCAAGCTGCTGCAACGAGATGGCCAAAATCGGCCATCTAGCTGAATTGCCACCCGGGAGGAGTGGGGAGACGAAGATGCCCGCCTCCACACTCCTCCCGTCCTGCATAGGATGCCTGTAATCCTCCGAGTTCAGAGCCTTGCGGGCATCCCCAGTGGATTGCGCCTTTACTTTCTTATGTTCCACAGGACTTGTTTTTTACCTCTGTATGCAAAAAATGAAAGCTGTGTCTGCCTCTTATTCTGTCTTCTGTACTCCCACATCCTCAGCTCTGTCAGTTCCAAATTCCTTTATCTCTAGTTTTCTCCTCTGCTTTAAGGACCCACTCTACAATAGCTAACTTTTGTTGTTTTGCTCGATCAGACCTGGTGTTAATCATTCTCTTTACCCTTTTATTGCATTTCTTGGTTGTAGTTTGAACTGGATTTATTTATTTATTTATTTAATTAATTAATATGGCTGCATTATACACACTTACCTGGAAGTAAATCCCATTGAAATCAATGGGGACTTCTGAGTGTGTGTGTGTAGGATTGCACTGCTAGTCAGCTGCAACTCAGATGAAGAACAGTTTGTAATTCCTAACCTTTTTATCCACACAGCCTCCATGGGAGTCCGCTGGCAGACGCTGGCCTGGCTCTCCTCAACCCAGCACTCTCCATCCATCCATCCCTAGTAGCCTTGGACTTGGGGGACTGCATGCTGGGTGACGAAGGGATCAACTTGATCTGTGGGCTTCTCCCTCCTGATGGGGCCAAGTCAGGTAACTTGAGAGTGGATGTGTGGGCTCTTGCAGATATTTCTGGAGTTCCAATGCATTTTGGACCTGTGCTCAGATCAAACTGTTACCTTTTTAAAATTATTGTAGCAGAATGGGAGAATAAAGCATGTCATCTCATGCCACCCCCTTCCAAGAAAGGATAAGACTGGGTTTTCAGTACATTACAACCCAAGTGAAGTTACTCTTTTGGCTGAGGAATCTTCAGAAAGTTAATAACTGGACTTCCACACTAGGGGAGAAGGTATTTAGAATAGGAGTAATTATACTTTGCCTTAACGTAGAACTAAACAGTGCCTTTTCCCACAGAGTCAGTGTGGGGATCTGTAGTCTTTGGATTCGTAATATTTTATATTTTTTGCAACCTAAACTTGATGCTTTAACATAAAAAGGCAGGTAACATTCAGATTCTTTAACATTCTTTTGTATCTGAATTACCCTTTGCTGTATGTTATCCATTGGTGCTCCTCAGAAATATCACTGAGTGTTTTGTTGTTGTTGTTGAAGGAACGATCTTCTGTTAAATTTCAAGCAAATTTATTTTGAGGGAATAGCACCAGAGACCGGTGGGCTGAATAACATACACTCTGGCTCTGACTGAATTTACAGTCATCCTCTTCCACTATTTCATTATTATCTTCAACCCACATCCCACTCGGATTGCAAGACAACGTCTGAAAAATAAGGGCACCGCAGAACTGTTGTGGGTATTCTGGTGGGTTTGGAACCCCCGTGTTTGGAAGTAAGATGATCCATTACAAAGAAATATTGTAAACCTATACCCCTCTGCCCTTTTGCATCTCTGATCAGCCTCTTACCTTCAAGAACCCTTCTTTTCTGATCCTTGTTGTTCTTTCCTCCTTGTGTTAGCACTTTACCTCTCTTGTAGAGCCTGCTGTTCCTATTTTTGGGATACTGAGCCTCCAGTTGTGAAAAGGAAGATGGTCAGATACCAAAGTTCAGTGTAGGCAAATGGGTGTAGTTCAAACAATATCCCATCAGATAAATTCCAGAACCATGATTCAAACTATTCTACATTTAGCCTCTATGAAGTGTTTGTATGAAATTTAGTATGACATGCTTTTCCTGCTTTCTGGTTATCTTGGGGCCAATTTACACAATCTTTTTTGCCTACATAATCGGCTCCAACCGACCAGAAGTGTTTGTTCATATGGGCAAACATAATATATGAACCAAGTGGTCAACAGTGTAGTCAACTGCAGTTCCTGTGGCTATAAAGAGCTGGAGAAAGTGACACCCTCCCCCTGCCCCATCATAGGGCAATTGATAACATGTCAAATTCTTAGCAAGTGCTCAAAAGATGACCTCATTCAGATCAGTTTTCTCTATATATGCTGTAACCATTCTTGCTGTTCACACAGTCTGGTACCTAAAGATTGGTAATAGGATTTATCAACTCCTCTGTTTCATCTAAGCAAGCTAATTAGCTCTTATTTAGACAGGATGAGGCAGATACCTCAGGTGGCAGACTTGAATACCATTAAGGAGGGGTGCAGAACCTTTTTTAGCCTGAGGGCCAAATTCCATTTCAGAGAAGCTGGGGGTGGGGTCAAAGGCAAAAGGGGCAGGACCAAAATACTAAAAAATACCAGCCTATTTTAGCGTAAAGCCAGTAGCTAAGCCTTAGGAGAGGCATTTCAATCTTTTAAAATGGGGGGGGGGGGAACTGCACAGAGGTCAGGAAACCGATAGGCAGTTGGGGGAAAGGGGTGGATCCAGGGGAAGGGGTCGGTGCCATCCAGAGAACCCTAGAGGGCCAAATGGAGCCCCCTGGAGGGCTGGATTTGGCTCCCAGACCTGAGGTTCTGCACCCCTGCATTAAAGGGTAAGAAATAATGAATTCTTTAGCTTACTATTTTTGCCACTCTGTGGGATGCCATTTGGATATCGTGTGTCAGCCACCTAAATGACTTGCACTACTTTTTCTCCTAAAAGAGGATGGGTGATAATGCTTTTACTCCCACCTCTAATGTCTCATAATAAAATACAGGTTAAGATATTATTGTAACACCGTTTTAACCATCCTGGTGATTTCAACTAGAGTGGTTAAAATGCGTTAAGGGGTTTATTAATCAGAGTTGGGTGATTTTGAGAACAAGCCCAAAATGCAAAATGGAGATTTTAATCTGTACCCATGATTGTGCAGGCAGAAAAAAAGGGAAGTATATAATCTGTACTGATTGACTTTTAATCCTGAATGCGAGAGGTCTTGTGAACGCTGCCTTCAGCTCACTTGGCTTCTCTCTTATACCTAGGTTTGAAAGAGTTGACTCTCAGTGCTAACCCTGGCATCACAGCCAAAGGATGGGGACGCCTGGCTATTGCAGTGGCTCACAGTTCCCAGGTGCGAGTGTTGAACTTGGACTACAACCCCCTGGGTGAGAGGAGCATAGACATATTTGCCGGCAGCGGGCGGGGGGACGACGACGACTTTTTTACGAATGGGAATTTTGTTGGCTTGGTAACAGCTACAGAGTCTGAAAACTGAACAAGTCCAAGTGATATCCAGCTCAGCCTGCTACCAGTGCTCCCCTTTCTGCTCAACAGGCCTACACGGAGAGCCATTATGTCTTCGTAGCTAGGGAACATAGGAAGCTGCCTTATAGCAAGTCAGACTATGGGTCCAGTATTGTCTACACTGATGGGCAGAGGATCTTCAAGATTTCAGACAGGGGTCTTTCCCAGCCAACAGTGCTCTGCTGCTGATGTTCGGCCCTTACTCTTCTTGCTAAGGGTGTGTGTGTGTGTGTGTGTGAGAGAGAGAGAGAGAGAGAGAGAGAGAGAGACTGACTGAGTCTGGAATAAGGTTTCTACCTTTGTGCTTAACAGAAAAAAAATTCCTAAAAATATGCCTGATCATTTAAAATACGAAATGAAACAGACAGTTGTCAGCCCTGGTCCGGAAGAATAAGATGCTCGCCTATCAGTGTTCTACAAGCGACCTGAGACTTCCTCCCAACCACCTTATGATTCTGAGCGCCTCCTCCAGTTTACAATATTTTTTGTTCTCGATATTATCTTTCCAGTCGTATGCACCGTCCTGTTTTTGGGCTTGGTAGTCATAACATGTCCCTTCCCCCAGCTGCTTCCTCTTCAAAATATAGCAAGGAGAAGAGGAGCCCCAGCTCTGGTTGCTATGGAAACCTACTCTCTCTACAGCTGTGCTGCCTGAGCAAAATTGGCAGCTGGTGAGGCAGGAGACTAGACCAGGCAGCTCTCCTCTTCCCTGTCCTGCCTCAGGGAAATAAATGGGAGCAGCTCCTCAGCACACCCCACTGTTCCTGCCTTTTCAAACTGGGTGAGGCATTTCTTCTTTCCGCCTCTCCTCTATCAAGGTGTACCCTATGCAATGAGAGGGGCCAGGGCTTCAGCTCAGTCCTCCGACCCAGAAGCAATACCTTATAATAAAAAGAGGAAGCTGCCTGTGGATTACACAGTGCTGAGGGAACAACACTTTGCCCATGAACAGAAGAACTATTTTTCCTCAGCTAACTTGCAAGGGAAAGAGAAACAGTAGCAAAACCACACCGTTGTCACTCATTCTCTCCCCGCCCCGGCATCTTGTGCCTTTAATAGGTAGAAATGCAGCAGATGCAGCATCTTAACATGTGCAGCTTCCCTCGTCTCTTGAGAAGATGCTGCACTTGTTGAATTTGTGCTTGGCGGCTGTTAAGACAGATGTCAATCTTGTGAGTGGGGAGAAGGTGCTTGTAAGAGTTTAGGATGCTGTACTGCCCTGCAAGTTCTCCCACTGTGGATGCATGTAACATGGCCTGCATGAGGTCTACTGACATCTCCTGGCTTTCTGCTCCTCTAGGTGACCAGATAGCAGGAATGCTGGCAGTTTCTGTGGCATCCAGCCGCACCTTAGAGGTTTTGGACTTGGAAGGAACAGGACTTACCAACCAGTCAGCCTTGGTAAGGCGAATATGGCCCGTTGTTGCCTTCATTTCCTTTTCCAGGTCATGAAAGCCAGCATAGTAGCTTGTATAGCCTGCACATTATTTACCTCCAAATGCACTCCTTTCCCTCTCTTAAGGGACCAGAGCATCCATTGACTACTTATCAAATGTCTGTTTGTTGGGATCAAGAAGACACCCCTCCCCTTAGGATGCTGAACATGCAGATCTTGCTTTATTGCTCAGGATCCAATTCTCATTGCATTTGGGATTGAGGAAAAATAATAATCCCCTATCCAGGTCCAATTTTCTGCTGACTCAAGGTTCTTTTAATCCCACCCAGCCCCAACCGTAGAATATGTGGCACAACTATGTTAAGCCCTTCTCGGCTTTTTAAAATTTAGATAAAATGTTATTTGTACTACTGGCATTTCTGGCATGGTGCACTTAAGAGGCCTCCTGGTATGCATAACTAGATTGGTGAAGAAAAAAACAAATGAGTGTTCAGAAATTGCACATCCTGATTTAGGTCAATGTAAGGGGTGGACTTTCACGGCCTTCCTGGTTTTATAGCTGCAGATATCCTTTACTTGGCAGCATGCAGTCACAGCAAAGGCCTAGCCTGAGTTCTCAGTGCCCATGCATGTTTGGTTCCAGCTTCCAACCAAACCCTTGCATCCCATCAGGTTTGATTCCATTCCAGAAACTTAACTCTGGTCTAGTTCTGATGTAATCTTCAGCATTCATGGGATGGCTTTTTGAAGTGGAAAGTGGATGTTGGTATTGGTTACCTGCATACATATTCTAGGGACATGTCATATTAGGACATGGCAACAGAAACAGTAGTTAGTAGATAGGAATGGAGACCTCTTTGATATAGCCACAGAGGCCTGTTAAGAAGCTTGCCTATACAGAAATAAGGAGAAACTTTCCTACCATTAAAGGAACTTTGTCTTCATCGCTGTATTTTTTTAAAAATTGCTGTCAATTTGTTTTTTAAAAAATATATTTATTTATATTTATAGAGTCATAGAGTTGGAAGGAACCTTAGAGACCATCTAGACCAACCCTATCCAGCCTATGCTTAAATACCTCTAGTGAAGGAAAGCCTCTGAGGCAATCTATTCCACTACCAAACAAAGATGCCAAGGCAGTCTATCCACTGCCAAACACCCCTCACTGTTAGGAAGTTTCTTCTAATATTTAGCTGAAATCTGCTCCCCTGCATCTTCCAACCATTGGTTCTAGTCCTGCTCTCTGGACACTAAAAAATATTCAATGCTTTCTATGACAGTTTAACATGGACTGCATCACTTCAAGATCTATGCTGTTGCAAAGTCAAGTACGGTAATACATTATATAAATGCAATACATATGAGCTTAGGAAGAAGTAGAACTCTGAGGCAGAGTGCATAAAACAGACCTGAGCCCACCTGCATTCTCTTTCCTTGGCTGTCTGGCCTCCATGCTGAGCTGCTTATACAGCTGCCTCTGGCTTTCATTCTATTCAGATCCTGCTGGACATGGTGGAAAACTACCCAACAGCTTTGCGGACACTGATCCTGGCAGAGAACAACATCAGCCCTGAATTGCAGCAGCAGATCTCTGACCTCCTTTCTGAGGGTGAGGAAGAAGAGGAGACTGAGACTCGTGAAGTCATGGCCAGAGAGAAGAATTCCTGGATCTGCCAGAGCAGTAAGACTACTGGGGCCCCATTGAGAGGAGGTGTTGAAATTGGACAGGGGAAGTTGGCAGGAATGAGAAACTTATTAAATTCAGACCACTAAAAAAAAAAAAAGGCCAAACAACAGTAGCTGATATTTTCACCTCATACAAGTGTCACCTTTTTTCACCCCAGTATTCATTCATATTAATATAGTGATTAATTAGAAGTGACAACATTTCTTCTGCACTATGAAGTCTGGTCCTTACCACAAGCTCACTGACTGTACTGAACTTGAATGCAACCCAGCAGCTGGTGACCTGTTAATCCAGGTGATTTTCTGGAATCAACCCCACAAATTGGTATGTTTAAAATAAGACACAGTGGAGCTACTGCAGCCTACCTGAACCAAAAAAACAAGATCAGGTCCTTGCTTTTTTTTTTTTTTTAATGCAATAATCAGGCAAAGACTTAACTGAAAACCAAAAGGTAGCTGGGCTTGATGCTTCAATATATACGTATCTAAGATTAATATGCTTCACATGTAGTATGTCCTATTTAGTGGAATATGACTCATGTGCCTATCAGGTAGAGAAGTACTGTAGTCTCTATACTACAGGGGTAAGAAGAAACTACTGGAGCAAGTTAACACTGGAAGTCTCTACACAGAACCTAATCTAAATTCGCATTAGCAGGCCATCTTTTAAATTTTAAGTTTGGGGAAGGAAAAGCTGATGTGTAAGAACTTGAGATCAAGAGGCAGCTCCTCTGTATTATGGGAATTCTGATGCAGAGTTTGGAGTAATGGTTTCCTTGGTTACATTAAAGACAGGGTACCTCTTGGTATAGTCACACATCAGTAGCCATCTATGGAAGCAGCACATCCCACCCCAGGGGTACAAGTGTGGCCATTAGCTTTAAGAGCACCTACTTTCCACACTGTGGGGATGGAGTTCAACTATTCATCTAATCACCACTTAGTTCACATCTGGTTTATAACTACTTGAATTCTTCCTGAACTCGAATTCTCTCTCTTCTAACAGTTGTAGCCCTTCTGAACCTATGCTTCTGTTCTAGGTACAGATCACTCTTCCACCCACCCCCATTCATCTGCTAAAATAGCTTTTTTCCCCTTTCAGATTCCAGTTCCCAGATGGTCTTGGTAGCATCGGGTCTTGGAGAAAGTCTATTAGCAGAAACAGAGATGTAAACACAAAACTCCAGTTGCCTCTGATGAGAAAAAAAAACGTTTCCATGTATGTGGGAAGAATGTGTGTTTATAGAAACACATCACGTATGACTGTGTACTACTGTGCTTGTGTTTGCAAGTGAGTATATGCACTAGACAAACAAAGGTATGAAAGCTCATGTGCCCATGTGCAGTTGCCAGGGCTGCCTTGAGGGCAGATCCACACACTGTGTCTTACTGAAGTCACCTTTTAGCTCCACATTGAGACCTGACCCAAATTACCGGTAACCTGTCTGTGTCACATGACCTGTCAGTTGTTTGTGATTGTCTAGTTGCTGTATTTTTAGGTCTCGCCACCTATTCTCAACTGATCTTTGGGGGAGGCTGTATTTATTCAGATGTGTATATTTATGTATAACAGATACTCTTTTTATTGCTTGTATCTATGTCTTGAGTAGGATTTTATAAAATTCACAGGAATTACACAATTGTGATTACAAGAGGCCCTTTTATTTCTAACCATGTATGGGCAGGAAAACTTTAAAGGATTATTTACTCAGGGAAAGACGACCAATTCACCTGAGCATAGTAGTGTAGCAGTTATAGAAATGCATTAGAACCCCTGTAAAGAGTGTTGATTTCCACTATATTATAACTTTCATGTGAAATGAACCTTATTTACTTTAAGGTACACTGTGTAGGCTTCCCCACATAAGCTGTGGTCCTTGAATTTCACAAAGATAGCAATAGGGCACTAGAGGTAAAAACTGCAACAGCCAGCTACAGGTGGTCCCAGGAATACACAAGAGCAAAACAAAATTTCCCATAGGGATCAAGTGCATACTGTTGGTGGTCATTAGTAGAAGCCCAGCTGGTAACAGTTCCAGAGGTAAACTGCTGCCTCAGAGGCTGCTTCACAAACCAAGCCATTTAAGCACCAGGTGCTGTTGCGAAATCTTTGTGGCACTGTGTAAACAAGAGCTAATGAGTGCTGAAAGTTATTGCACACAGACAGCTAATTACACAGAAAACCCTCAATGCCAATGCAATTTCAAGCAACCTCTAGGAGACAGCTATTTTATACTGAGCAGAGCCCAAGATTCAGGTTTGAAAAGAAGCTGGAGTTTTAACCCATCTAGCAGTAAAGCAGGACCAGTGGGTTGGAGGATACCACTGGTTGCTACAGAAACAGGAATATTTTAAGCCCCCCAGGTTATTGATACAGCTCGGAAGAGATGTAAAAAGCACGATGTGGAAATGTGTCTGCTACAGAAGTACCCCACTCTTCCTCCAAGGAGCTCACAGCAGCTACACCTAATTTCCAAGCAGGAGTCAAGGGCTACACTCACTCAGCATCATCAATAGAACTATTTTGTGTAGCATCAGAGCATTTTCTGGACTATATACAAGTAAACTCTTAAATTATTTCCACTAGAAATGGCTGTAAAGCAGCTCTTACAGTACAAGGTAAAGAGCTTTTATGGCTGTAAAAAATGTCCACATGAAATGGGAGCTACATATTGATTCTATTCATGGACTAGGACACTCACCATCAAGTAGTTTTGGGTGTGTGTTTTTTAACCTAAAGGCCTATTTGCAAAAGCCTTCTGTTAGTAACAAAGCTTTGTATCAAAAAAGTAAAACCAGATTAAAACATACTGGTATGGCTCAAGGGCAAAGGAACTAAAAGTACCTCCTCATACCCTACCAATGCAGACAAAAAGAGAGATGACACCACCACCATAGATCCTCATAATTGTTTCAGTATGGTTGCAAATACTGCAAGTGCTGACAGATCACAGGTAAGCGGTGGGACCACAGTTCACCATCTCTAGGAATTCTTGTGATATGTAGCATGATTCAGGCAGTATAGTATGCGGCAGTCTTACTGCTTGCCTAATACATCTGTGTCACCTTACTAAGAAAAAATGTTACTCTGTGGCAGCTTCATCATTGCAAGTGTTCAACTAATGGATACCTTCTTAGACTAAAGCATAAAATCCTTGAGGGCCACCAGGAGGCAGCAGTGCCCTGCAGTTTAATTGGGATTTTCTAGCAACTACCTGCCCTTGATTTACAGCAGCCTTCCCCATCTGGTTCCTCCAGATGTTTTGGATGACAACTCCCATCATGCCTCACCATTGGCCATGCTGAATGAGGCTGATAGGAAAGGAATCTAGAGGGGACAAGGTTGAGGAAGTCTGGTATACAGCTACACAAACAGCAGGGGAGGGGTTACAGACCTTGACACTATGCAGTGAAAGGGTACAACCTGCTTTCATTTTACACAGACAAGTGCCTCACCCTATATCTAGCACCTGCTTTCTACCCCAATTCCCTGTAAAGGGCCAAATGCAAGCCCTACATTAGCAGGAGCATGGCTGGTTTGAGTTCCAGGAGTAAATTGCCAAAGCAAACAGTCACAATGGAAAGGAGATTAAGCCTGGCTTTACCTTTATGGGGAGGGGCTGGAGTACAGCACATGTTTTGCACTCAGAAGTCCCAGGTTCAATCCCTGGCATTTCTGGTTAAAAGGTTCAGGTAGCAGGCAATGGGAAAGTCCTCTGCTTGGAGTGCTGCTGCTGAAAATTTTGTGGAAAATTTTGGAGCAGATTATAAAGAAGTCAGTCTGCAAGCACCTTAAAAACAATGCAGTGATTACTAGAAGCCAGCATGGATTTGTCAAGAACAAATCCTGCCAGACTAATCTGATCTCATTTTTTGATCGGGTAACCTCCCTTGTGGATTGTTGATGCTGTGGACATCATATATCTGGACTTCAGCAAAGCTTTCGACAAAGTGCCTCATGATATCCTGATTAGCAAGCTAGCTAAAAGTGGGCTAGATGGAACAACTATCAGGTGGATCCACAATTGGCTACAGAATCGGGACTCAGAGTGCTTATCAATGGTTCCTTCTCAAACTGGGGAGAGGTAACGAGCGGGGTACCACAGGGCTCGGTCCTGGGCCCAGTGCTCTTCAACATTTTTATTAATGACTTGGATGAGGAGGTACAGGGAATACTTATCAAATTTGCAGATGACACAAAGTTGGGTGGAACAGCTAATACTCTGGAAGACAGAAACAAAATTCAAAGTGACCTCGATAGGCTGGAGCGCTGGGCCGAAAACAACAGAATGAAATTAATAGGGATAAATGCCAAGTGCTGCACCTAGGGAGAGGAAACCAAATGCAGAGTTACAGAATGGGGGACACTTGGCTCAACAATACTAAAAGTGAGAAGGATCTTGGAATTGTGGTAGATCACAAAGTAGCAAATGCGATGTGGCTGCGAAGAAGGCAAATGCTATTTTGGGCTGCATTAATAGAAGTATAGCTTCCAAATCGCGTGAAGTGATAATTCCCCTTTACTCGGCACTGGTTAGGCCTCATCTTGAGTACTGCGTCCAGTTCTGGGCACCACACTTTCAGAAGGACGTAGACAAACTAGAGAGGGTTCAGAGGAGGGCAACAAGGATGATAAAGGGACTGGAAAGAAGGCCCTATGAGGAGAGACTAAAAGAACTGGGCATGTTTAGCCTTCAGAAGAGGAGACTGAGGGGAGATATGATCGCACTCTTCCAGTACTTGAAGGGATGTCACACAGAGGAGGGCCAGGATCTCTTCTCGATCATCCCAGTTTGCAGGACAAGGAATAATGGGATCAAGTTACAGGAACCCAGATTCCACCTAAACATCAGGAAAAATTTCCTGACTGTTAGAGCAATAAGACAATGGAATCAACTACCTAGGGAGGTGGTGGGCTCTCCCAGTCTGGAGGCATTCAAGGTGCAACTGGACAATCATCTGTCAGGGATGCTTTGACCTGGATTCCTGCACTGAGCAGGGGGTTGGAGTCGATGGCCTTGTAGGCCCCTTCCAACTCTACTTTTCTATGATTCTATGATTCTATGAAAGCCCTAAAAATCTTTCTGCTTCTATGGCTTCCTGTGGTCAGATTTTGACTCCCAGCAGCAACACAGACTACAGAGACATACTTTTAAAATAGTTTATTTCTGGCTTTAAAATATACATCATCAGTTTGAAAATCTCAGAAAAACACATTAGTCGCAGATTAACAGTCTTGAGTTGGGACATTGTAAAATGTGGGGCAGCTAAAGAAGGCAACTCAAGCTCCCCAAGAGAATTAATACTGCCAGAGATGAGAAAGATACAAAGGGCTAAGATGCAGGACTGCACAAGAGAAACTCTGGGAAGAAGTATGCTCCTGGACTAACACCCTACCCCCAACCCTCCTCTGCAATTCTCTTGCAGGTTTCACTGCCATCCAGTCCCATGTGAAATAAGTGGCACTGCTCAATTGCATTCAGGAATGCCACCCCTTCTTTCCCTCCCCTCCTCCCAATCTTTAGCCCAGCAAAAGGGAGATTGGTGTCAATCAACAGTGCACTACCTGCTTCCCATTGTCAGTCTGGTGGCTATAACTGTGTCAGTTTCAGATTTCCTTGAGTGCAGTTGTGCAGTCAGCGACAGAAAAGAGAACTGGGCTGTGGTCTGAGTTCTCTTCTTGGAGAGCTGCGCTAACATCAGTTCCATTTTAGCTAAAAGGGGCTAAAGATTCTACAGGGTAGGTTTTATTTCAATCAGCACCGTTTCTGGCCAATACTGACAACATACAAGAGGCCACCAAGCAGCCCTATAGCCTTCCTATCTCCAGCACCCCTTAACAAGAAAAAAGAGAGAACACTGCATGGATGGAGCAGGAAGAAACATTCTGCCCTTTGTAGAGCAGAGGAAGTTCCAAGATATCAAAGGCTGCAGCAGGAGAGTGAGTGAGCAGAGCAAGCAATTGCCAGCTGCAGAAGTCGGAACATTAAGGGGTGTCATGTAGGCTAAAGGAAGGGTGTCCATCTTTAGCACCAATTTATTAGCACAGCTAAACCAAAAATGCTGAGTCACACCCCAACATTCGGATGCAGTAGCTAGCAGTTTAACAAAAGGAGCGGCCAAGTAACAAGGATTTAAACAAGGCCACATCCAAAGTCAGCTATGGCAGGACTGTCCAAGCCTAACACACAGCAGATCCTAGCTAGATCTGGAGAGAGACAGCACAAACCCTGGAGCCTACAGGCAGGTAGACCAACACAACATAGGCAGCCATCCGATGGTTACTGGAAAATTTAGGAAAAGTTGTTGGTCCTGTAAGATTATGAGTGGGGTTTTCTTGGCAGCTTTTGGCTGCTTTGCTGGTGTTTGCAAGGGAGAAGACTCCCAGTGCTGAGGAGAAAGGCTTTAGGTTACTCTGCAGTGGAAGATCATATAGACCTCACTCAAACAAAAGCACCTGGCAAGGCAATTGTGCCCAGCAGCCTAGTCATTGCCCTGGTTGCACAAACAGACTAGGGCAGGTTAGGAAATTAAGATGTGGGAACTTGAGCCTTCAGTGAAAAATCCCTAACACTGTGAATCCTCCCCCACCCCCACCCCAGTTGCGTGCACATGCACACAAAACACGGACACATACTGCAAAGGAAAAACAACAACACTGAACACACACAAAAGACAAATCAAGAAGGGTAGGGGGAATCTCAGACCTTGGATAAGGCCTTGGAAAGGCACTAGTGTCAATTTGGATCCCAACCCACATGGAAATGCCCGTTGTCATCAGCCATCTCCAAGGGGACAAAGAAGAACAGGCATCTTCTCTTGTGCCAAGGACAGCCATCAGGAGGCAAGCTGGCTGCACTGTTTAGACTTGACCAATAAGAACCATTTCCTAGGAATTCTATAGACTGGACATGGACTGTGCTTCCAGACGACACATTTATCCAGTCATCGCCCAGCCTCATTCATGGAATTTTACAGGGATCCGGATGGCATCTTCCACTCATAATTCTCCTGTATTTTCCCACCACTTCTTTTCTCTTTTTTCTTACTGCAGAAAATCCATTAAGGGGGAAAAAAAGATGGAATAGCTGCACAATGCCTTCCGATTGGTAGCGCTAGGAGCCCTCTGTCTGGAAGCACCCATGGTAACACCAAAGATGAGGAATGAGATGAGTCACTTCTTGCAGAGCAGGTTCTCTTACCCCCTGCTGCAGATTCTTTTCTCATTTACAAAAGGAGAGACCAGCACATTTTAAAAGCCAAAGACCTAAAGGAAAGTAGAAATACCTACATAGTCTAACATCACCCAAAGGTGATACAGACTATCCAAGTGAGACCTGACATGACAGTTACAGAGACAGGCACACACAACCCAGCCCATTATGGCAAAAAGGCCAGCTCACTTTTGCTGGGTGACTGTAACAGGGAAGCTCTGAGGCCCAGTCTGGCAGAAGGAACCCTAGGTTTCAGTGTCTGGAGCACACACACCCTGCCCCCAACAAGTACTGTGCCTGACTCATGACTCGGGAGACAAGGAAACTGCAGAGGTGACCTCAAGCATCATCCACCCTGTTCACAGCTATGCATATCTACATAGTAACTGGGAGAAACAAAAACAAATTCAGCAAAATAAAAGTAACAGAGCTCACACAGCTGGGGGTGCCCACCCACAGAAGCCTTCACACCTCCTTCACGGCCTTCATGTGGTGAGTTCGTGGAAGATTGAGACAAGAAAAATAGGTACAGCATGTTCCTATTTTTTGGCACAAGCTGAAAAGGTAGGAATACAGACTTGAGGTGTCCCAGGGGTAACCCAGAATCAACAATGGGATGTGGTATTAGCAGGAATACGAGCATGAAGGCAGAACTGAGCTTTGAAAGAATGGGAATGAGTGCAAACTGAGACGTGAACCCTAGCACAGAAGTGGTGTGCTGGTGTACACCCAAGTGTTTCATCTTGGTGCTGCAGAAGAGCTGTTTCCACTCTTTACTTGTATTAAAAATACAATAAATATATAAAAATGGCCTGGAATTCCTGGTAAGGAGTACCATGATGGTCATCCTTTGGACCTCAGGACTAGAGGCGCAGCCCTTGGGAAGTGGATGCAACGCTGCACCTGGGCAGCCCAGGCCTATCTTCCTCCCTACCCTCAATTGAGCAAGTTGCCTTGCTCCTGAGCCTGCGTCAGGCTGTCTTTCCGATGGAGGTGATGAACCCCCATTCTCTTGGGGCTGCGATGTGGGCGGCCAGGAGGCGGCTTGCTCTTGCACTCCCTGCTCTGCTCTGAAATGCCCTCTTGGCTGTTCTCCTTACTTCCCTGTAACAGCATTTCCTGTTCTTCTGCTGGGCTCCCAGGTGAGTCTAGGTCCACGTAGTCTTTGTGCTTCTCTGGTGAAGAACTGGCAGGCTCTGCCACCCCCTCATTGCCACCCCCTTGCAGTAATTTGTGGGCTTCATCCTGGGGAAAGTCTGTTCCATAGTCGGAGGAGAAGTGGCTCCGGCGTGCCCGGGATTCTGTGCTGTCTGTGTCCAAACTCGAGTCTCTGCTCACGGTCCAGCTGCAACTCTGCACGGACTCCTCACCATCCGAATAGGCAGAGGCTGCCCGGCCCAGCTCCTGCATGGAGCGGCTGAAACGTTTCTGGAGCTCCTGGGCCGTGTCATGGCTAAATGATGTGCGGTTCACTAGCACCCGCTCTGTGGTAGGGGGAGCCTTTTCCACAAACATCCGCTGCCAATTAGCCAGCAAATCCTCCTCCGAGCTGGCTGAACTAGCAAAAGTGCTGGGAACCTGTGGTGGGCTGCTGAAGGGGCTGCTCTGTGAGGAGCCATGAGCTCGACTCACCTTGGGGGATGGCTGGTAAGAGCAACTGGAGGCTGAACGTTGGCCTTCTGAGGCAGGGCTGCTGGGAAGGGTGCGCTGCCGGTCACAGCTTTCGTCCTCCCCCTGAACCAGGCTCAAGGAGATTGCCTGCCGTGTGGCGTAAGTACAATTTGGCAGGGGGCTGTTCTTTGGGATCCTCACCTTGTCCTCAGAGAACTCTATCACCTTGCGCCCTGGATACATGGGATGGGGCGGGGGCGGGGTGGGATATGGATTCAGTTTCTCAAAAGTGGGCACCTCGCCAGATAGGCTCTCCAAGCAGCTCTGTGGCTTGCAGCTCCCATTTTGCTGTCTCATTCCCTCTGTTACCTCATTTCCAGGCTGCCCCGGGCTTGGACAAGCATCAGGCAGAGTTCCACTCATATCTACATGCACAAAGACATCCTCGGCCATGGAGCAACTGCCACTGCTGGATTTGGCTGAGTTCAGCACCAGTGACTCTGGCTTCTCTAAGACTCTAGCAATGACTGAGGTGGGCACAACATCAGATGGGGCTAAGGTGTGAGGGGCCTCCTGGCCAGGACCTGAGGACTCCTGAGTGCTATGCAAGTGCTTGTTGACCATGTCTTGCAGTTCGTAAGGAAGCTAAGGAGAAAGGAGAAAGGAAGTTACACAGGAACCAAGATGGCATGTGGAAAACAGCAGAGCTAATAGGGTGAGACTGATGCATGAAGCAGTATGTGGAAGACACTGCTAGCTCAATCCAAACCCCTTGTCCTAATATATCATGCAAACCATCAACCACCTAGGCATTCAGAAGGTTTCCATCTCAATAGCTGAAAAATAAAGTTTTTCCCTTGGCTCCAGGCCTGACAAACAAGACACAGTTAGAAGAGATGGAGAGAAGCATATACAGTAATATGAGTGCCTTGCTGGTGCGCGTTAGGCCAACACAGTGCTATTGATTGGTGGAAAAAAATAGCTGGTGGCTGCACTGAATTGAGTGACCAGCCCCCACTACTAGAATCTGAAGCTCCAGGAAGCATGTAGTAATTATAGGCCACCGCCTTGGCAGCCTGCCCTGGAATAAGGATCAATTGCTGTCCTGGCACTTGCTAACCCCAGAGACAGAAGCAGCCTGACACTCCTCCCTCCCTCAGACCACCGTAAGCACTTGCATCCAGGAAGATATAAAGCTGGAGGTAGCACAACTGTGTCTGCATCAGAACAGTGAAGACCAGGAGGAGCCACGTTCCCCTTAGTCGGGCTGAACACCTGCAGGACTCTGGTCTGGACGGGTGTCCGTTCCACAGAATCTTAAACACTGTTTCTTCCTCACTGGCATTCTAATTTGAACAATTAACTTGAAAGAGGAGCAGCGTAGGTACATGGGCTTCCACTTTTACATGTTAAGCTTAAGCAAAGACCTCAGCCTGGCTTCATGGACGCACACGGATTGTAGCTCTCAGGTGACAGGCTCATGAAGCGCTCATATCTCCAGTAGACAATGCATAGGACAATAATTAGTATGTTTTACCCTAAAGTCTAATAGGGTTTGGCAGTGAATGCCAATCCCCAAAAGGCTTTAGCCCCTCAAACCTTAGAGATTACCTCCTTTTCTGTGTCCCATCACAACCACTAATACTGACCAAGCATGTGCCCCTTAATACCACCATCTGTGCATCATGTTTGAATGGCAAAAGCTTATTTCTCTCTCTCTCTCTCTCTCTCTTTCCTGAAGTCCAAGCCTTGGTATTTTTCACAGTCACTAAAAGAGCTAAACTAGCATGGAGATATTTGAATCAACTATGTTGTTTATTTTCTTTCTTGTTTTAAAAGTTTCTCTCTGGCTTTGAACAGGTTATCCATCTTGAGACTTTAGAATTGGAGATGCAGCTTTAGATAGACATAAATAACCCATTTAAGCTAGCATATGTCAAGGTCTTTTAACACAATTGGCCAGGTTTGGATACAACAACAAGTCAGAGCTCTGGAGAATCCTGGCTTATTGTTTGCGAACAGCATGCTCGTGCAAGCTGCCTGACTGCTTCCACTGCAACCAGAAGTAGCTAAACAAACCACAGACCCTCCATTCACGGTGTGTTTATTGTGACATCTGAACTGGGGGAACTCTGGCTTGTCTCTCCCCAAACAAGCCAGAATTATAAGCCAACAACAAACCATGACTTATGACTCTACCCTGTTTGGGGAAAGACAAGCTAGAGTTCTCAATTCAGACAGCTTGATAAACAAGTCATGGATGGCAGGCCCATGATTTCTTTAGCTATTCTCGTTTGCAGAAGGAGCAAAGTGGGAATTGACTAGCTAGCGTGCACCAGCATGCTGCTCAATCCCAATAAGCCAGGGTTCCCTAGAATCCTGGCTTATTGAAATGTCCAAACCGGGTCTTTGTCACAGACTAAAAGAGGAATATAGTAACATTTCCTAAACCCTTGTTATCCTACGTATTAAAAAATAGCATTCCGAGATGCTCATAAGGGAAAGAAAAGGAGGCAATTAAGATTACTTTCCACACTCTGTGAAAATGATTTTTTTTAATCTGGCATAAAGGTTATATTAGGTCTTGGCACATGAAGACATTTCCCAAAGTGACCGAAAAAGCAATCCTATGCATGTTTACTCAGAAGTAAGCCGCACTGAGCTCAATGGAGCTTACTCCCTGGTAAGTGTGTTGCAGTCCTAAATTCCAAACTCATCTGACATGTGATTATAGGGATTAAAACCTAAGAAGAACAGAAGAGCCCTGCTGGATCAATCAAAAAAGTCCATCTAGTCCAGTATCCTGTTTCCCACAGTGCCTCTGGGAAGCCCACAAGCAGGACATGCGGGCAATAGCCCTCTCCTGCTGTTGTTCCCCAGTAACTGTTCTTCAGAGGCATGCTGACCCTGATGGTAAGATACAGCTACCGTGACTGGTAACTATCAGTGATGTGCAGTGGAAAAATTTCCAGTGCTTTATTTTTCTGAGGAAAAATGTCCATTTCATAAGATCATTAGTAACAGTGAATGGATGCCAATTGCAAATATAGTACAGGCAGCCCCTGAGTTAAGAACGTCCGACTTACAATTTGTGAGAGAGATCCCTTCAAGAGGAAAGAGAATCTCTCTAGTTTGGGAGGAAAAAGAGAGGGAGAGAGAAAATCACTTGATATAATGATAAAATAAGAGAAATTATTGTTAAAATAGGCCATAAAGGTTATGGGTTAAAGTCTGAAAGATTTAGATCAGATGAGGGGTTTTAAGTTTTTTGGAATACAGTGGGTTTGAACTGGAAGATGATTTATGAGTACAGAAGAGCCTAGACTTGGTAGAATAAAATAAGGTCATACGTATTAGTAATAAGTCAGAATTTAAAAAGTAGTTTTTGGATGTTATTGTATAGACCATTTTTGAAAGTTGTGATTGAGGAAGGATAGTGAAATGGATCTTGGAAAAATTGGGTTTAAATTTAGGGGGGGAGGTTTTGATGAAATAGTAGGAAAATTGGTGATTAAATAGGGCTGAAATTAATATTAAGTTCGGTCATGGAATTTTATAAATATATATGAGTAGAACGACCTAATATTACCTACTTTAGAAGAATGGTTAATGATGACAGTGGATCAGGCTGAGAAGGTTAGACTTTTGTCATTATCAGTTAATATTTTTGTTTATGGTGGAGGGGAAACCTCTAATACACTTTTTGCAGAAATTATGAAAATAAGGATTGATGTATCCTTGGGAGTTTGATGAATAAGAAGAAAATATGTTGGACAATAGAAAAAAACGAGGTTGGTGGGGGGAGTTGTACTCATAGTTTAAGAATAATTATTGTTACTTAAATTTGCTGTCGAGAAGTTCAGAAGTTCTTTTTATTTTTAGTTTAGTTTGTGGATTGTTGTATGTTTTCCAATGTTTGTTAGTGTTTTAATTTAATTTAATTTTTAAAAATAAAAATTATGTTGCCAAAAAAGAAACAACCCCCCCTCCCAAAAGAGAAACCCATCACATTGTAGAGGATTCAGTAAAATATTAAGCTGGCTGACAAAATAAAAAAAAAAAGAACGTCCGACTTACAGACAACCCATACTTAAGAACGGACTTCTGGGTTCCCCAGCGCTACGTCGTTTACATACGAGTACATAGCGTAGTATACTATTTATTTATTTATTTATTTATTATATTTATCAATCGCCCATCTGGCCGGCCACCCGGCCACCCTGGGCGATGTACAATTAAAATAATACAGTAAAACAATACAATAAAATATGATAATTAAAACAGTATAAAAAATTCTTTTAAAATCCTAACCCGCCCCATATTCCCGCCTGAACAGCCATGTTTTTAATGCACGGCGGAAGCTCATCACGGAGGGGGCATGGCGAAGGTCACTAGGGAGGGAGTTCCATAACGTGGGGGCCGCCACAGAGAAGCCCCTCTTCCTAGTCCCCACCAGCCTGGCTGCTCTGGCTGATGGGATAAGGAGAAGGCCGTCTGTGGGAGATCTTGTTGAGCGGCCTACTTGATGCTGCTGGAGGCGCTCCTTGAGATAAACTGGGCCGGAGCCGTGTAGGGTTTTAAAGGTCAAAACCAACACCTTGAATTCGGCTCGGCAAGCAACTGGTAGCCAGTGCAGCTCCTTAAGCACTGGCGTGATGTGATCACGCCGGCGGCTGCCCTTAATCAGGCGAGCCGCCACATTCTGTACCAGCTGAAGCTTCCGAACCGTCTTCCAGGGTAACCCCACGTAGAGCGCATTACAATAGTCTAGGCGAGAGGAGACCAAGGCATGAACCACTGATGGGAGCAGATGATGCAATTTCTGCAATTTGTGTAAATGCCGATTTCAATGTATAGAACACTATGCTGTTCCGACTTACATACAAATTTGACTTAAAGACATTCTTAAGAATGGAACTCGTTCGTAACCTGGGGACTGCCTGTATTAGGCAAGCTTGGCAGTTTCAAATTTGTAGATGAGTGGTTGTCAGTGTATCATACACAGTTCTTTGGGTAGCTAAAATGTATTAGTGTGTCAACAGTTTTCAGTACATTTAGTTTTTTCTTAAATTTATACAGCATAAAGATAGCACACACTATTGTCTTTAAAATGTTTAAAGTGTTCCAATAAAGATATAATCTTTATTATAACATTTAAATCACACTAAGTGTGCTTTAAGATAGAGAAAAACATCTCTCTACCCACTTTCTCTTCACACCACGCATAATTTTATGAACCTGTCATGTTCCCCCCTTAATCATCTTTTTTTAAAAAAAATGGAAAACCCCGAAGAAAGCTGTTTTGTCATGTTGTAGGATTTATTACTGCGACCCTTGATTATACTTGTTGTATATGCTGATTTGTATTGATTGTTGTAAAAACCACCGTAAGCATAAGGGTAATGCAGAATAAAAATTATTTACAAATAAATTTCAGAAAAGGACTAGATGTTCTAAATTCTATGAAGCATCAAAAGGGAAGGATCCAGCTCTTCTTTCAGTAAGAGGACAAACAGCAAGTAGAATATTAAATGAATGGGAGCACCTTACTCTGGTCCCATATTTGCATCAACAAAGAACATCCCCTATGAGGGAATGAATATCCTGATAAAACCGAAATCACCTGAAACTTAGAGGGAAGAGAACCAAAAAAAGTGCCAGCAGCAATTGATCTCAGAGATGCTCATTCTGTGTAACACCACATTCATTTGGTGAAAAACAAGCAATAGAGTTAGCTATACTGGTGGCTAGGTGGAGTTCTGAAATGGAAAGCAACATCTCTGAAGATAATTTTTGTAGTGAGTTGCGGCACCCATATAATTGTAGAAAGCCTGCAGTAATTCTGCATGCTTACTACTATGGCTATTACATCTTGTATCTGACCATGATCTTATTTGTACACTGCCTGAAAACAAACAATTATTATTCTTCCTACTACTACTACTAATTAGTATTATTTATTATGGTGCTATACTTTGGAATAGGTTTGAGAGGGGAAAAAGTAACATATGATGGGCCTAAGATGGGACCAACCACTGCACCACAGAGTGTTACAAGTCCTTGTATAGTTATATATTTGTATATTAATGAAACCTGGAGACGACCCAAGTGCTGCAAACCCTCTGGTCTAGCCAGCCTCTTCATTTTCTCTTTTGCTGCTGGTAGAAACTCCCTCAACCTTTGTGAGTTAAAAGCACCTGAGGTAAACAAATTCCTCCATGAAGTTACTAATTCCCTTGTCACAACTCAGTAGTATACCAAGGAGTCATACAGAACTGGTTAGCTGGAACAAAGTGAGGAAAGAGAATTTACAGCAGGAGCCCTGCAATTCTGTAAACTCTTTTCAGGCACATATCAGACTATCAAGATCAAGGCTGGTCTGGCAACAACAACAGCTTCCTACCTACAGAAATGCAGCTGGGGAGCAATGTGAAGTAGACAAGATGACAAGGCATTCATTGCCTTTTATTGTCCCTATGAGGGCCAGGAGCCTTGCGGAATGAAGGCAAACAGCTGCTTCTACCTTTTCCATATGTGGCATGGAAAAGATCCCTGAGACAAGACTTCTGAAGAGATTAACCAACCAATCTCCACAAGGTTTCTACTCACATCAGCAAATTTGTGGTTCCGAAAGTGAGATTTGTTGCACTTCAGGAGCTGCACTGCCAGGTTACAGTCCTGCCGATATCGCTCCTGTCAAGACAACACACAGT
Source organism: Shinisaurus crocodilurus (assembly GCA_021292165.1). Classification (NCBI taxonomy): domain Eukaryota; kingdom Metazoa; phylum Chordata; class Lepidosauria; order Squamata; family Shinisauridae; genus Shinisaurus; species Shinisaurus crocodilurus. The sequence goes on along the minus strand of CM037879.1, from coordinate 72,192,419 downwards.
GATTGGAGAGTCACATCTAGAGACGGCCCGAGACATTTTGGTGTTTGAGCCAGAAAATAGAAAAGGCACTCCATGGTGATAAAACAAGATATTTGAGAACTTGCTGCCCTTGTATGGTGCTGCAGAATCTGCCACTTGAGACAAGCCACCATTCCTAAACTAATGGTAGGATCAGTCCTGTTCATCACCTTCTCTTCTCAATCTTCTCTGCCAGCCCTGTAAAATGAGCTAGTTACCAATAAAAACCCAATCGTGTGCTGCCATTGACACTTCTTTCAGTTCTTTCCTAAAAAGGACTATCAGCTGTCTAAAAGCCAAGGTTTTCTTAACACACCTTCTCAAATGTTTCTTTGTTCTCTTCAACAAGTTAAAGCTGTAGATAACCGACTAAAGTCTGTTGGCTGCTGTTCAACTCTGGCAGGTGAGTTCTGATGAAGTTCAATGAAATGGGATATTACCTGATGCCCGTAGCCTTGCTTTCTTTGTAGATATGTTATTTTTTAAAGAAATTACACTACCGGTACCTATTCAGGAACTTAGAGCCTTTAATTCCAACATCACATGTGTGCATTTTAGTTGTTTGATTTTTTTTTGTGCGGTTTATTGTTCATTAGTCTTTCAGCACTGCATATTTGGATCTTATTCCATATATGATACATATGTATACACTTTGTAATAAAATGTATATAAAACTTTTGTAGGCATACTAGTGTTCAGTGGTTTACTTATAGTAGTTGTGTACTCTTTACCATTATTTGGTTGTTTGCATTTGCAACTGTTATCCTCATTTTGTTTTGCTTCAAATATTTTACTTCATAGCATTTTCAACACACAGATTCCCAGAATTAAGTAGAGTAATCTTGCTAATATTATACCAAAATGCAGGAAGAAGGGTTGCCAACTCATGATTTTAAAAATAGATACCCGATCAGCAGGTGAGCCAAGGAACAGGTCTTGACCTGTCAGGAGGCAGGGCCTGGTGAATTCTTTGGTAGGCCAGGGGATGACACATTCATTCAGTTTTTCACACAGCTTCAACACCAAGTGCCAATATACATCTCCGTTGTTTAGGAAGGATGAAATCCATTAATTCTTTCCCCCATTCTATCACCTTGCACTGGATACAGGATCCAAAGAAAGGATTACTTACATTAAGCTCTTCCAGTTTATTGATGGTAGTTTTGGCATCAAGAAGCTTATTAGTGAGCTCCACAATCTCCCAATCAAGGGTTTTCCGATCCATCTCAGCCTTTTTAATCTGGAGTACAGGAATATAGAAGTGATAAGTCCCACTAGGTGACAGCAGACTGACTTTGCTCCTACCCTAAATTCTTCCAAACAAAACCCACGCTCCATCCCACCCAACTCCAGAAAATTAACAGCCCCTTCCCTGCACCCACCCACCCCCATAAGCAGGGAAGGGAGACAAGGCTTAAACAGCACACTGAGTCAATCACTTTGCATCCATTTGCTTGGAAGACTTACGACACATTTACTAGTTATGAAAGCAATCTGCACTTCAGACTTCTTTGGTGCAGCTGCTCTTCATACCTATTTGGCAAGCAGACAGTGAACACTGCCCCTTAAGTAGTCAAGAGTTTGGACAGGAGGGAAAATTGTGGCAAAAAGATTTAAAGATGCTCCTCAGTTCTGTTAAGATATCCTTAGCATACCTCTAATACATCTTTCACATGGGCGGCCTGTAAAAAACAGGTGCTAGCTATAGGATCTATTCACCGAAGGGTTGCCAACAGTAACAGCAGGAGTAATATTCAGCCCAGCTCCCATTTAGTAATATCCTTCTCTGTCCAAAACTTCTCCCATACAATATAGCAATTGCTAACATCTTATCCTACAGTGAAGATGGCAATACATTATCACTTCTCTGATGATGTAGGGCACAGGGTCTAGCAACCTACATGGCTCTGCTTGTACCTCACAAGTTGTAAAATATGGCCTTTAAACACTGAATAGAAAATCTTCTGCAAATTCCCCCCCAAAATCTCAATTTTCATTTAGTAGAAGACCAAGTTTCTAGCCCATACAGTTAAAGATGGGGTGGAGGGAATCTTGGAAATGTGCAGCCATAGTTTCTATTGCATATGTTTAAACAGAGGAAGAATCAAGGTAGATTTTCAATATGTTCAGGTGCACACTTGCACAGCTTTAGTTTCTTACACCATACACTTTAGTTCCTGTTCCCCAACCCAATCGGTGGGGAACCTTTGCCGAGACTCGGTGGGCCATATGGGAGAGCCTGGTGGGCCACATCTAGCCCAGAGGTTCCCCATCGCTGCCCTACCCATACCAACCTTTTCCCCCTCCCTGCAGCTATCAGTTGTTCCATAACTTTAAAAAAGGGGGGGTGATAAGAGGTGTTCTGCAGAAGCATCACATTTGAAAGCTGAATAGGGCATGAAAATTTTAAACATATATACAGAACTCTTCTTTTAAAAAATTGAATAAAATTTCTGAATTCTGCAAACTGTGTATGTTATGCAAATTAAGCAAATATGATCTTGTTCTACATAGTTTATTCTATTTCTTTTAGTCACAAGGAGGGGGAGAATGCTCTGCTCTGGAACTTCAACTAGACATTTCACACTCACTTTCAGACCAGACGTGCAGCCCAGTCCTATGCATGTTTACTCAGAAATTAGTATCACCATGTCCAATGGAGCTTTCTCCTAACTAAGTGTGCATAGGACTGATGCCCTTAAGTACTACATATTGGCTCTTTACATGAAACCTGAGATTCACAGGGTACTGCTTTTGCATTCAATGTGAATTTCTATTCTTGTGAGGAGCAATCAGAGTTGTATCATTCACATAGCCCTGAAAAGATATTCATTTTTAATTTTTACCCCCGTTACAAAATTTGGGATCTAAAATGAATAGAACTGGAGACCCCTTGCTCTGGGGTTCTGGGCCTCTGCCTTCTCCCGTATCTATCCTGCATGGGATGGCTCTGGTTTTGATATAAAGGTCAATACAGTCATGCCTTGGATTGAGAGCATAATTCGTTCCGGAAACGTGCTTGTAATCCAAAACACTCTTATATCAAAACGAAATTCCCCCCAAAAAATTTGTACAGATTTTTAATTTAAGCCGTACTACAGTACTTGTATTGCAAGACGTCGCTTGTATATCAAGTCAAAAATAAATAAATAAATATTTAAAAAAATTTGCTTGTCTTGCAAAACGCTCTCAAACCAAGTTACTTGCAATCCAAGGTATTACTGTACCTGCCTCAGCAGCAAATTTCACTAGACTTGCAACAACTGAACCTGCCCTACTTACCCATCACCACCCCACTGCCATTGCCTTTATATGGGAAGAATGGAAGGCCATGTCAGATGGAGCATGAATGGGCTCAGTAGGTACAGATACCCTGCAAAAATGATCAGGAATGGATGTTGGATATGCGCAGGCATGCAAGGCCCCGAGTGTGCACATCTCTCTGGAGCTTGTTAATTTGCTCCCTAAGGCTCCTCCTATGAGCTCCAATTAAGGACACAATCAAGATACTGGAGTTCATTCTGTTCTCTGAAAAAGAACATTAGAGTTCTTCTGCTTCTCTGAAACTCTAGACAGAAATTCAGGGGAGGTCCACAGGGTATGGTCTAGTGTTGTGACCAGCCACAATAGTTTGTGGAAGAGTAAAGGCCAGAGTAGCAGAGTCCGATGTAGCAGCTCAAGTAGAAATAGGGCATTTGTCTTTAGGCATCTGTACAATGTTTAATAATCTAGAGAGCCCAAGTGATGAGAGGTGGCTAACGTGCAAGTGAAAACATACTAATTATTGGAGCTGCATACATCTATTTACAGAAAGAGTAGCACGATGATAAAAAGAGGGTCCTACGTCTCCCTTCACTCCATGGGTTCTAGTTTTCTCCATTCAAAGTGCACTTCTTTCCTGGTCTAAACTACACTACCAGATGGAACAACACAGACTAGGAACTGTGGACCAGAACAGGCCAACTCCCCCACCCCCACAAGGTTAGCCATTTATTCAAACCCAAGTTGCTGGCTGATTCAGCTTCTGGGACCTCATCAAGGACAGTGCAAGTGGGGCTGAGTAATGCATGACCAACAGTGAAACTGAACAAGCTGAGACATGTGAAGAGGAGAAAGAAAAAACACACAAACGAAAAGACGCAACTGCAAAAATCCAGCTTTGACTGAGAGAGGCCTGAGAGGTGAGCGCACCCAGCGTGTGCCAGCGGCAGCATAGGAAGGAAAAAGAGAGAGAGAGAGAAGAGAGGAGAAGAGAGAGAGAGAAAAGAAACAGCCATGAGTGTTATGAATGCACACAATACACAAATGTTGGCTCCACTCTGATAGCCCACAACCCATAATGAGCCTCCCCACTCAGGTCCTGCAGGAAGCAGCACATCACTCCTAAAGCACTCTTCTAAAAAGCTGATGCAAGACAAAGTTACACGTAGCTGCACTGCAGAAGGACCCAGACTCTGTTGCACACAACACAGAAGATCTGGAAGGCAAGCCCCCCAAGTTGGCAACTCCATTCTGGGGTTCTATCCCAAATCCTGGCTCACTACATTCTGGTGTCACTACACAGCAATGCTAGGAGTTCACTTATCAGACAGAGTTTGGCCCACCCACTTTTCCCATTATAAGCTCAGCAGGTCAGTTACCAAGGCATGCAGCTTCTCCTCCAAATCCTGATTGGTTCTCTGTGAAGCTGTATAACTGTTCTGCAACCTAGAGACAGACACAAGAGTGACCAGGTTATTGAATAGCCACAAGAGACCCTGCAATATGGAAGTTAGGCATATCATAAAAGGAGCTGTGCTAGCGCTCCACGTTATAGTTTGCAACGCATCTGTTGTGTCCCCCAAGCTCTGCTCATCTATGAGCATATGACCTGGGCCGAAAACAACAGAATGAAATTTAATAGGGATAAATGCCAAGTGCTGCACCTAGGGAGAGGAAACCAAATGCAGAGTTACAGAATGGGGGACACTTGGCTCAACAATACTACAAGTGAGAAGGATCTTGGAATTGTGGTAGATCACAAACTGAATATGAGCCAGCAATGCGACGTGGCTGCAAAGAAGGCAAATGCTATTTTGGGCTGTATTAATAGAAGTATAGCTTCCAAATCGCGGGAAGTGATAATTCCCCTTTACTCGGCACTGATTAGGCCTCATCTTGAGTACTGCGTCCAGTTCTGGGCACCTCACTTTAAGAAGGACATAGACAAACTGGAGAGGGTTCAGAGGAGGGCAACAAGGATGATAAAGGGACTGGAAACAAGGCCCTATGAGGAGAGACTGAAAGAACTGGGCATGTTTAGCCTTCAGAAGAGGAGACTGAGGGGAGATATGATCGCACTCTTCCAGTATTTGAAGGGATGTCACACAGAGGAGGGCAAAGATCTCTTCTCGGTCATCCCAGTTTGCAGGACACGGAATAATGGGCTCAAGTTACAGGAACCTAGATTCCACCTAAACATCAGGAAAAATTTCCTGACTGTCAGAGCAATAAGACAATGGAATCAACTACCTAGGGAGGTGGTGGGCTCTCCCACTCTGGAGGCATTCAAGGTGCAGCTGGACAGACATCTGTCAGAGATGCTTTGACCTAGATTCCTGCATTGAGCAGGGGGTTGGACTCGATGGCCTTGTGGGCCCCTTCCAACTCTACTTTTTCTATGATTCTATGATTCTATGACCTCCTTCTGTAGCAAGCCCAAGAAGTTTAAGCTGAGGGAGGGGGAGGAGATGTGAAATATGGACTGAGAAGGGGTGAGAGGACAAGCTAGACAGGCTGGAGGTGACAGAAACTGGTCCCAGCCAAAGCCTAGGAGCAGAAGGGCTGAAGGAATCAGAGAAGACTCCCAAACGTATATGCAGGGAAAAGGAAAGGTTTGCCAGCCAAAGTTGATCCCCCACTTCTCCATCTCTTTCACCCCTTCCCTCCCCATCTGTGAAGTGCTTTATAATAATTATTGCATTAATCTTCACTATAAACTATAAACTTGTCGCCATTATCCTGCTTTCTAAGTTGAGGATCTATGACTTGCTTTGCCTACCCAGAAATGAGAAGCTGAGCTCAGTTTGAACCCAGGTGCAGTTCTAGCTAGTGGACCACAAGGCCTACCAGCAGTGGAGAAGGGGAAGAGAAAAATCCCCTGAATTTCCATTAGTAGGCCACCACATCAACACCTTCTTTGATTCTAGCAACTTCAAATAATAAGAACAAAACCTGATGTAGCCCAGAAGGGCTCAGGGACCTAACTAATTTCTTGGTTAATTCTAGGCTCAGGAACGAGAACAGACATGACATGTCTGTTTTCAGATTGTGTTGTGCAGTAGTTATAAAATGTTAATGCATTATTTATTTATTTATTATATTTATGAATCACCCATCTGGCCAGACATCCGGCTACTAGCGATGTACAGTCCAATAAAACACAAGAGGGGGGGGGGGAAACACACACACACACACACACACAGTATAAAACACAATTAAAAACAGTACAAAACTTAAAAATCCTAACCCACTCCATATTCCCGCCTGAAAAGCCACGTTTTTAATGCACGGCGGAAGCTAATCAAGGAAGGGGCATGGCGGAGGTCACTGGGGAGAGAGTTCCATAAATTGGGGGCTGCCACAGAAAAGGCCCTCGTCCTAGTCCCCACCAGCCTGGTTTCTCTGGCTGATGGGACAGGGAGAAGACCATCCATGGCAGATCTTGTTGAGCGGCCTACTTGATGTTGCTGGAGGCGCTCCTTGAGATATACTGGACCGGAGCCATACAGGATTTTAAAGGTCAACGCCAACACCTTGAATTGCAGCTCGGCTAACAACTGGTAGCCAGTGCAACTCTGTGAGCACTGGCGTGATGTGATCATGCTGGCGGCTGCCTTTAACCAGGCGAGCTGCTGCATTCTGTACCAGCTGCAACTTCCGAACCATCTTCCAGGGTAACCCCACGTAGAGCGCATTACAGTAGTCTAGGCAAGAGGAGACCAAGGTATGAACCACTGATAGGAGCAGATGATTAGGAAGGTAGGGGAGCAACTGCCGCATCAGATGGAGCTGATACAGCGCCGCCCGGCTCACAGCTGCCACCTGAGCCCTCCATGGACAGCTGGGAGTCTAGAATGACCCCCAAGCTGCGGACCTGGTCCTTCAGGGGTAGATGTACCCCATTCAGCACCAGGTCAACATCCCCTAACCTTCCCTTGTCTCCCACCAGAAGTACCTCGGTCTTGTCGGGGTTCAGCTTCAGCATGTTCCTTCCCATCCAGCCACCCACTGCCTCCAGGCACTTGGACAGGGTTTCAACGGCCAACCTTGGTGAGGACTTGAAGGAGAGGTAGAGCTGCGTGTCATCCGCATATTAATGACAGCGCACCCCAAACCTCCTGATGATAGCTCCCAGCGGCTTTAGGTAGATGTTAAATAACATTGGGGAGAGGATGGAACCCTGCGGCACCCCACAAGTGAGCGGCCGAGGGTCCGAAGCCTCCTCCCCAAGAACTACCCTCTGGTACCTTCCAGAGAGGAAGGACCGGAACCACTGCAATACAGTGCCTCCCAAGCCCAAGCCCTCCAGGCGGTCCAGGAGGATACCGTGGTCAATGGTATCAAGAGCCTTTGAGAGATCGAGGCGGACTAGAAAAGAGCATTCACCCCTATCCAAAGCCCTCATATCATCCAGCAAACCTGCTTGCTTGATCCTTGCCCATTCTGGCTCATCATGAGCTGTAGGGAGAGACTGGGTGAGGGGATCAAGGCGGTGGTGAATGCCTTCCTTGAGGAGGGAGTGATGCCATCAGCCCTCAAGGAGGCAGTAATAAGACCGCTTCTAAAGAAGCCCTCCTTGGATCCCCAGGATCTGAACAACTTCCGCCCAGTCTCCCAATTTACCATTTCTGGGCAAGGTGATCGAGCGGGTGGTGGGTGCTCAGTTGAAGGCACACTTGGATGAAGCCGATTATTTAGATCCATGCAAGTTGGGCTTCAGGCCTGGACATGGGACGGAGACGGCCTTGGTCGCCCTGGTGGATGATATGAGGAGGGCTTTGGATCGGGGCAAATGCTCCTTTCTAGTCCCCTCCTCGATCTCTCAGCAGCTTTTGATACCGTTGACCACGGTATCCTCCTGGACCGCCTGGAGGGGTTGGGCGTGGGAGGCACTGTATTGCAGTGGTTCCGGTCCTTCCTCTCTGGAAGGTACCAGAGGGTAGTTCTTGGGGAGGAGGCTTCGGACCCTCGGCCGCTCACTTGTGGAGGCCACAGGGTTCCATCCTCTCCCCGATGTTATTCAACATCTACCTAAAGCCACTGGGAGTTATCAGGAGGTTTGGGGTGCGGTGTCATCAGTATGCGGATGACACACAGCTCTACCTCTCTTTCAAGTCCTCACCGAGGTTGGCCGTTGAGACCCTGTCCAAGTGCCTGGAGTCAGTGGCTGGCTGGATGGGAAGGAACATGCTAAAGCTGAACCCCGACAAGACCGAGGTACTTCTGGTGGGGGACAAGGGGAGATTAGGGGATGTTGACCTGGTGCTGAATGGGGTACATCTACCCCTGAAGGACCAGGTCCGCAGCTTGGGGGTCATTCTAGACTCCCAGCTGTCCATGGAGGGTCAGGTGGCAGCTGTGAGCCGGGCGGCGCTGTATCAACTCCATCTGATACGGCAGCTGCGTCCCCTACCTTCCTAATCACCTGCCCCCATCAGTGGTTCATGCCTTGGTCTCCTCTCGCCTAGACTACTGCAATGCGCTCTATGTGGGGTTACCCTTGAAGATGGTTTGGAAGCTACAGCTGGTACAAAATGCAGCGGTTCGTCTGGTTAAAGGCAGCCACCGGCGGGATCACATCACGCCAGTGCTCAAGGAGCTGCACTGGCTACCAGTTGCTTGCCGAGCCGAATTCAGAGTGTTGGTTTTGACCTTTAAAACCCTATACGGCTCCGGTCCAGTCTATCTCAAGGAGCATCTCCAGCAACACCAAGTAGGCCACTCAACAAGATATGCCACGGACGGCTTTCTCCTTGTCCCTTCAGCCAGAGCAGCTAGACTGGTGGGGACTAGGAAGAGGGCCTTTTCTGTGGCGGCCCCCGTACTGTGGAACTCTCTCCCTAGTGACCTCCGCCATGCCCCCTTTCTGCTGAGCTTCCGCCACTCACTAAAAACTTGGCTGTTCAGGCGGGAATATGGGGTGGGCTAAGATTTTAAAATTTTATACTGTTTTAAATGTATTTTATCCTGTTTTTACCTTATGTACATCGCCCAGGGTGGCCGGTTTGCCGGCCAGATGGGCGATAAATAAATGTAAATAATAATAAATAAATAATAAATCCACCAAGGCGACCAAGGCCGTCTCCGTCCCATGTCCAGGCCTGAAGCCCGACTGACATGGATCTAAATAATCGGCTTCATCCAAATGTGCCTTCAACTGAGCCCCCACCACTCGCTCAATCAGCTTGCCCAGAAATGGCAAATTGGAGACTGGGTGAAAAATGTGTAAGAAAACATTCTAGCTTTGTAAGTGTTTTGGTTTTGTGTTTTTCTCTTCCCCCACCCCGCCTTAAGACTCATTCACACAAAACGATTTCCTAGGCACAGGATGATCAACAAGATTTCTATGACTGGTGAGGAAGAGGCAACATATATTGTGTAAAGGGCTTGACACATATTTAATGCTTCCCCCAACAACCCTGAAAATGGCAATCCCAGGTACAGGAGGTACATCTGAGATTGTTAAGAGAAAATGTGTACCTCTGCCCAGCTGGCTTGCCTTCCTCCCCCAACCCTGCCTTGATTTTTTTACGTTGACATACCTACGGAATTTGTCCTTGAATTTTTCTAGTTCCTCACGATTCTGGCCCAACTCCATCTCTAGATAGTCTTGACCAGACTCCAGTTCCCTCTCCATTGCCTCCATCTTGTTGGTGACATAGGCCAGACGCCGACGCAGCTCCTCATTTTCATGCTGCAATAACCTAAGGCAAACAGAGCAACAACATATTCTTACTTGAACTACAGAGCTGTAATCATAAGTATATACTCACAGGTATATATATATATCGCCCCAACATTATTTGCTATTTTCATCGCCATGATTTTACATCTTGTCGAGGGGAAACTTCCCACTGGTGTGGGAATTATATATCGAACAGATGGAAAGCTTGTTAATCTCAGCAGGCTGAAAGCAAAAAGTAAGGTAATTACAACCTCCGTTCTGGAACTTCAGTATGCTGATGATAATGTGGTCTCCGCACATTCAGAGGATGATCTCCAAACTATCCTAAATGCTTTTGCAGAAGCATACGGAAAACTTGGTCTCTCACTTAACATCAAAAAAACCAAAGTGCTTCATCAGCAAGTGCAAGCTAACCCTTTGGTGATGCCATCTATCCAGCTTGGCGGGACAATACTGGAAAATGTTGATCATTTTCTCTATCTTGGCAGCTATCTTTCTGTTACAGCTAACATTGACAGTGAAATCCAGCATCGTTTGAGCTCCGCAAGTGCCACGTTTTCTCGAATGAAACAGAGTGTTCGAGGATCGGGATATTTGTAAGAAGACCAAAACACTGGTTTATGAAGCCATTGTGTTGCCAACTTTATTGTATGCCTGCGAAACATGAACTATCTATAAACATCACTTCCACCTCCTTGAAAGATTTCATCAGCGTTGCCTCCGGAAAATCCTGCGAATTACTTGGGAAGATAGGAGAACAAATGTCAATGTACTGGAAGAAGCAAAGACTACTAGCGTTGAAAAAATGATCCTTCAACGCCAACTTCAGTGGACCGGTCATGTTGTTCGAATGCCTGACTGCTGTCTCCCAAAGCAGTTACTTTATTCCCAACTCAAGGATGGAAAGCAGAATATCGGTGGTCAATATAAGAGGTTTAAAGATGTTCTTAAGGCTAATCTAAAAAAATGCAATATAAACATCAAAAACTGGGAAGCTCTGGCCCATGAACGATCTAAATGGAAGTTGGCCTTTCACAAAGGTTCCATGGACTTTGAAGAAGCCCGAGTGCACGGTGAAAGGGAGAAACGTGCTAAGCGAAAAGCACGTCAAATGAATCCTTTACAAGACCATCTTCCATCTGGTAACCTGTGTCCTCACTGTGGGAAGCTGTGTGGATCTAGAATTGGCCTCCACAGTCACTTCCGGACTCATCGCTAGAGTCTACACAATTTTTCTTTAGCATTTCCTCCTTTTAAAATTTCCTTTTTGTAAATTTTTATCATGGAAGACATTCTTACTCGGTCAGGAGTGATCGCCTGATGATGATGATGATGATGATGATGATGATGATGATGATGACTCACAGGTCTATGCCTTACTTTTGAACTTTGAAAGGGCGCCATAAGATGCACCCAAAAAAGTTCTGCCAGAAGAGATGGCCTTCATTATCGTCACAGTTCAGCAGCAAAGTGGCAAAGGTGGTGAAGACATACTCCATGAGATTAAAAGACTTTTGGAGAAAGTGACCAGTTTCACATAAATTGTAGGATGGTTACAGATTTCCCCCTGCCCCATAGGGCAGCATTCACCAGAAGATATGAAAAAGCTGTAATTCATCCATAATTTATATGCTTATAAATGCATAAATGAACTATGAATGAAGTTTCATTTCTATGCAATGAAACTAAGGCCCAAGCTCAGGTTTCCAACAGAAGAAATGCCTTTTTGTTTCGTTTTGTTTTTTATACTATTTTCACTATATTTGGGTTGGGGGGGGATGCTGGCACTATTTGGGATATTTGTTGGAGGGGTTATTTTTTGGTTTTTATTTTCAATCTTATTTTTAATTTTAATTTTATTTTAAATTGTAATTTTAAAGGTTTTGTAATATTTAATATCATAAATATTAGTTTGAATTTTTTGGTAATTTTTGGACTGAAATGAATCATATTAATGGTTTATATGTTCTATCGTTTAAAAGTAGGTAATTTTGTAAAATTGGTAAGATCTGTATGTGTGGTGGGCCAGACAATATATTTTTTCTTTCTCTATGTTCAATGTGACTTCATAGAATCATAGAAAAGTAGAGTTGGAAGGGGCCTACAAGGCCATCGAGTCCAACCCCCTGCTCAATGCAGGAATCCAGGTCAAAGCATATCTGACAGATGTCTGTCCAGCCGCACCTTGAATGCCTCCAGTGGGAGAGCCCACTACCTCCCTAGGTAGTTGATTCCATTGTCTTATTGCTCTAACAGTCAGGAAATTTTTCCTGATGTTTAGGTGGAATCTGGGTTCCTGTAACTTGATCCCATTATTCCTTGTCCTGCAAACTGGGATGATCGAGAAGAGATCCTGGCCCTCCTCTGTGTGACATCCCTTCAAGTACTGGAAGAATGCGATCATATCTCCCCTCAGTCTCCTCTTCTGAAGGCTAAACATGCCCAGTTCTTTTAGTCTCTCCTCATAGGGCCTTCTTTCCAGTCCCTTTATCATCCTTGTTGCCCTCCTCTGAACCCTCTCCAGTTTGTCTACGTCCTTCTGAAAGTGTGGTGCCCAGAACTGGACGCAGTACTCAAGATGAGGCCTAACCAGTGCCGAGTAAAGGGGAATTATCACTTCACGCGATTTGGAAGCTATACTTCTATTAATGCAGCCCAAAATAGCATTTGCCTTCTTCGCAGCCACATCGCATTTGCTACTTTGTGATCTACCACAATTCCAAGATCCTTCTCACTTTTAGTATTGTTGAGCCAAGTGTCCCCCATTCTGTAACTCTGCATTTGGTTTCCTCTCCCTAGGTGCAGCACTTGGCATTTATCCCTATTAATTTCATTCTGTTGTTTTCGGCCCAGCGCTCCAGCCTATCGAGGTCACTTTGAATTTTGTTTCTGTCTTCCAGAGTATTAGCTGTTCCACCCAACTTTGTGTCATCTGCAAATTTGATAAGTATTCCCTGTACCTCCTCATCCAAGTCATTAATAAAAATGTTGAAGAGCACCGGGCCCAGGACCGAGCCCTGTGGTACCCCGCTCGTTACCTCTCCCCAGTTTGAGAAGGAACCATTGATAAGCACTCTTTGAGTCCCGATTCTGTAGCCAATTGTGGATCCACCTGATAGTTGTTCCATCTAGCCCACTCCTAGCTAGCTTACTAATCAGGATATCATGAGGCACTTTGTCGAAAGCTTTGCTGAAGTCCAGGTATATAATGTCCACAGCATTCCCACAGTCCACAAGGGAGGTTACCCGATCAAAAAATGAGATCAGATTAGTCTGACAGGATTTGTTCTTGACAAATCCATGCTGGCTTCTAGTAATCACTGCATTGTTTTCAAGGTGCTTGCAGACTGACTTCTTTATAATCTGCTCAAAAATCTTCCCGGGGATTGATGTCAGACTGACTGGCCTATAGTTCCCAGGTTCCTCCTTCTTGCCCTTTTTGAAGATGGGAACAACATTTGCCCTCCTCCAGTCGTCTGGCACTTCACCTGTCCTCCATGATTTCTCAAAGATAATAGACAGTGGTTCTGAGAGTTCTTCTGCCAGTTCCTTTATTACTCTAGGATGCAGCTCATCAGGCCCTGGAGATTTAAACTCGTTCAGAGTAATCAGGTGCTCCTTGACCATTTGCCTATCAATCTCAAGCTGCAATTCTGCCCCTTCAGTCTGCACTTCAGGTTTGCCAGGGGGGTCATAGACCCTCTTTTGGGAGAAGACCGAGCCGAAGTAGGAATTGAACACTTCTGCCTTTTCTTTGTCTTCTGTTATCAATTTGCCATCCTCATTGCGTAGTTGAACCACCAGTTCTTTCTTCTGTCTTTTACTGTGCATGTATCTGAAGAAAGCTTTTTTGTTGCTTTTAGCATTCCTCACTAACCTTAGCTCATTCTCAGCTTTAGCCTTCCTGACACTATTCCTGCAGTTCTGTGCTACCTGCCTGTACTCTTCCCCTGTAGCCTGTCCTTCCTTCCACTTCCTATACGTGTCCTTTTTTGTTTTCAGGTCATCTTTGAGTTTATTGTGAAGCCACATTGTCAGGGAGATATGTCAGGGAGTTGCGGAATTTAAATAAGCTGAAGAGAGCGCTTTTTAAGTTAAAAGAGCTTAACCCCCCTTTCCTTTCCTTTTTTTTTTTTTTTTTTTTTTTAAACAAGAAACCCATTTAATGGGTGCAGATGAACATTTGGTGAGAAAAGATTGGATTGGTGAGGTCTATGTAACTGATACTTCAACTCGGTTTAAAGGGGCTGCAATTTTAATTCATATGCTGCCTTCCTTTTCAGTTCAACAGGTGATTACTGATCCTGATGGTCACATTTTGATTCTGACTGGGAAATACATGGATAACGTAATTGCTATGATTAATGTGTATGGGCCTAATAATGATTCTCTGGTTATGTTTCATGAATGTTTTAGCAAATTGGTTGATAGCCTTATGAGATTTTAGACCCTTTGCTGGATAGGAGTACACCTGTCTGCTCCCAAAAGGCAAACGGTTGTGGGATTTACACTTCATGCTTATATGGCTGAACTTAGTTTGATTGATACTAGGAGAATTCTGCATCCTGGTGAGAGAGACTATACTTTTATTTCACCTGTCCATCATAATTGTTTTCGATTAGATTATTTTTTGGTTTCCATATCTTTGCAACATCAAATAATAGTCTCAGACGATGACCCAGTCTGCTTGGAGTTGCAATTTTTAAATTTGCCAAGGCCCCTGGTCTCTGGCACTTTAATGTTTCTCTTCTTAATGAGATATTTAAAAATCAGATTTCTGCTGAATTATTCCAGTATTTTAAAATTAATGAGGATACTGTTAATTCTTGCGCCATTGAAGGGAGACCAGTAAAGATTTTATACAGGGCTGAATTATTGCCTATGCTTCCTATAATATTTTTTTTTAATGCAACAAATCTCTAAATAAGAAGCTGAAATTTCTTATAACCAAGTCTGCCATTTGTCGAGCTGCACAACTTTACCAGGAGCTGCAGAATGTTAAATGTGAGTTGAATAATATTCTTCTACAACAGGTGGAATTTGCCTTAACCTGTTTATGACAAATAGGATATGGATGCTTTTTTTGCCTCATGCTAATCTTCCATGTTTAGATTGCTCACAATGGCAGTTTCTTTTGGCTCCTCTGCACATGGAGGAAATTATGAAAATGATTACAAATATAAATACGGGAAATCACCTGGTCCAGATGGGTTTCCAATTGAGTGGTATAAATTTTGTGAGGAAGGTTATTACACTTAAGATTAATATTATACCTCAGACTGTTTATGTAATATGTGGGATTCCTTTATATATACATGGCAAATATTTTCAAAAACTTAATGCTGTTTTGTAAATGGGGGGGGGGGGTCCACCCAGCCACAAATATCCTTTAAAAGGATGCAATTTCCAATTAAAGAAGGTGGGTTTGGCATTCCAGATCTTGGTTTACATCATTGGCCCTCTTTGTTGACCAGTACTAAATTTTGGTTTTTTCCACTTAGTCATGCCTTGGATTGAGAGCATAATTCGTTCCGGAAACGTGCTTGTAATCCAAAACACTCTTATATCAAAACGAAATCCCCCCAAAAAAATTTGTACAGAGATGTTTAATTTAAGCTGTACTACAGTACTTGTATTGCAAGACGACACTTGTATATCAAGTCAAAAAAAATTAAATAAATATTTAAAAATTTGCTTGTCTTGCAAAACGCTCTCAAACCAAGTTACTTGCAATCCAAGGTATTACCGTATATTAGATTTTTCCACTTTTGCCAGCTTTGGAATCATCCTATCTAGATCCTCTTTCTAAATAGATGGTATTAGGTTCTCAGCACACTAAAATGGATTGGGTTCTTCCCACAGTTACAGCTGCTAGAAATGTGCGGCATATAATTTTTACCATGGATCAATTAGTTGGTGTTGATTATCAGTTTTTGTCATTTTCAGCTTTGCCTGCTATGACTGAATGGCAATACTTGCAACATTTGTTAGAATCTAGGTTTGACTGTTGTTTTCACAGCTTCAGAGTCTCCTTCACTACTGGAAGTCCTTTAGAGGGTGATCAGATGTATCGACCCACAATCCATGTTTACAAATATATCAGTGAATAAATATGATATACAGGCTCTTGAGCAGGAATGGAATGGAATAGGGAACTGGACTGCCCTATTTACCCTAATCAATGGCTTGCTGCTTTAGTGTCTATATCTGAAGCATCAAAAGATCTTAGGTTACGTCTTATTCAGCAAAAGCTTTTGTTCCATGTCTATTGGACACCACAATGGGCAGGTTCACACAACACGATAAGCCACCCTACCACCGATGCGCCTGACAATTGGACACATCATGGGTAGTAGGGCCCCTTCTTCCCCCTCGGTCCTCCCATGGGTATCCCCGGGGACACTGCGGGAGCACTGAGTTGTCCCGTTCCCTGCCCCCCACTGCAACTGCGAGCTGTTTTCAGGTCGCCACGGCTTCTCCCCCTTTTAATCTTTCTTTTCCAGAGATCGTGAAAGGCAACTGAGCAGTACCTCCAAGGTTCCCCAGCGTTACCCCCATAAATGGGATCCCTGCTAGTTTTGCATGTCTCCAAGATGGAGGGCAAAAAAAAGGTGGGCAACCACAGGCAGCCCCTCCAAGGCAGCACTGGGGGCACCTTGGATGGACTGCTTGTAGCTGCAAAAATGGGGATCGCAAAAGGTGGGTGGGCTTGACAGCCCTCTTTCATGATCTCTGCAAAAATAAATTTTAAAAGGGAAAAAAAGCTGCAGTGACCTTGAAACAGCTCACAGCGAGGCAGGGGAAGCCTCTGCCAGCTGCCCCCAAGTGCCACTTGGGCACTTTTGGGTCAGCTGGCAGTGGCACTCACCCAGTAGCCACTTGGCAAGAGCCACTTGCCTGGGTTCAGTCAACACGACAACCCATCCGTCTTGGGTGAAACAACCCCTAGAACGAACAATGGGTTGTCAAGGTGGCTTATAACCGAAACTTAAGCCACCCTGACAAACCCATCCCGGGTTCACACAACATACTAACCCACTTATAAGCTACAGTGGGTTGTTGAGTTGTGCAAACACAGTCTACGTCTCTTTAATAACTGCTGGAGATGTAATACAGCTAATGCTTCTTTTAATTATATGTTTTGGCAATGTCCAGTAGTTGCCTCTTTTGGGGAAGGGGTTATAATATGGATAAACATTGTACTGGAACAGTCAATATTTACTGATATCCTTTTAAATTATCTACATGCTTCCTGGAAGTTAACACATGGTCAGCGTTAATGGATTCTCCGCACCTGTTTGACAGCTAAAAGACTGATATTACAACACTGGAAGGATAAATACCTCCTATAATGCAATGGATTGAGGACGTAAGGCTTTCAAAATTTGAACAGGTGGTATACAGACACCATTTGTGAATGGATACATATATGGATATCTGGTCTGCCTTTGTTGAAGTTTGTTTACATATTTATTTATATATTTACTTTTTTAGAAAGCTGTATTTTCACACATATTCACACACACACTTCACATGTATAATTTAAATTCATATATTCAAATTTATGTAGTCACATTTGTTGTTTCTTTCCTTTTTTATAGTTTTGTTTTGTTGAAATTTACAATAAAAATAATTTAAAAAAGAAAATTCCTTGTTTGCAACCTCCATTTCACAAAGCAGGGGCACATTTATAAAGTGAAAGACAGAAAGCAATTTCAAAGCCACCGGTGAGTATAAATCACTCTAAGTGCCCTAAAAGTCTCCCTGTCAGACAAGGAAGTACTGTACATTTTACTGGAAGGTTATAAGGTATCATCAAGCCTTGGGTCAACAATGCAGCGCCCATGGGTGCCAGTACACCTCTGCACACCTCCCTCGATTGCTACCCAGGCTCAACCCTTCGGGGGGGGGGGGGTTCTGAGTGCCTGGAAGTGCTTCAAAGTGAAGCTCCAGCCTCCAGCCACCGCCATCTTTTTTCCACAATGCCACTGGTCCCCATGTGGGCTCACAGGCATTCTTAAGAATTTAAGATGGCATGTGGCTGCAAGCTAAGGTTCTGATCTGCAGAACAACCAGCCCTGCCCGCCACAGCAGCCATTTTGTGAATAGGCAACCCCCATGGCAGCCATTTGGTGACCATGCCCATCATACTCTCTCTAAAAATTCCAAGCCCACTGGGCCAAAAATATTTGAGACCCCTGCACTAAGCTCTATTATATTCTCCCAGTGCCTTCAAGTTCCAGGAGAACTCTGGAGATAGGCCTGTAGGCCAGGAGCAAAGATAAAGGGATTAGCGGAGTTCAGGACAGACATGAAATAGGTGGAGTTCTGCTGGTCAGGAACAATATGCAAGAGCAGAGTGTTCTAATTTATGTGGAGAAAAGTCCCCTGGGTCTCATTCTGCCAGATTATGTTCATGAGAAGCAAACCCCTTTGAGCACTGGCATGAACACATAAGAGTATCTGCTTTGGACAGGAAAAGGAGATTACACAACGGATCCTACTGCTACCAGAGCAGAGACAGAGAGCCTTATTCTCAGCAGCATGCCACCCATCCACACCAGCAGTTCCTTCTCAGTTTACAGTCTCTGGATTAAACTCAGCAGCCAGATGGGGTTATGCGGCTCAGGTGTCTTCCACTGGAAGTTGAAACTCACTCAATAATGCATGTACTGCCATGAAAATCAAGCAAGGCTGCATAGAGGAGAATTAGTCAACATCAACCCACTTCCACCCTGCCTTCAGTACTCATACAGAACTGACCCAGTTTCCAAGCCAGTGAGTGGAATTAGCCTATGGAGGAAGATGCAGCCAACCTTCCATGACTTCAGAAGCATTGACAGAGGAAGGTTATGTTGCCCTATCCATGCGTTTGCTTCCATTAAGAAATGCTCCCAAATATTCAACAATTCTATTTGGGTTGTTCTTTGCTGACCTAACAGCAGTATCTTCTGCAAATATTTTACCCACTCAACTTTCACAGATAGAACACAAAGTACATGCCCCAAACAAATTACAGTAGATCACACTCAAATAATGGTGCTTAAAACATATATTCAAAAATTGAAAATAGATGACAGGAGCTGAAACAGATGCTTCCCCTCCCACCATTCCTGCTAGAATAGCATTAAGGAAAAGGTAAGGTTGAACACTACAGCTGGGTCTCTACCTAAACTAGCCCTGGTGTCGATGCCCCAAAAAGTTATATCAGTTCTGTGACTGTCACGTCAGCCAATGCGCCATTTGGTGTGTGAGATCAAACTTAGGTAACGTTATCCATTAGATCACGTGTAAGCAACTTCTGGCCTCCAGATGTTTTGGCCTACAACTTCCATCATCCCTCACCATTGGCTATGCTGGTTAGGGCTGATGGGAATTGTAGGCTAAAACATCTGGAGGGCCACAAGTTGCCCAACCCAGCATTAGATCCTTCCTGACAAGTATAGAGCCTTAGTGGAAAGGAAAGCCACCACACAACGTAAAAGAATGAGCACAAATGTAATAACCTGGAAAATAAAAGATCTGCAAAATAAAAAGAGAACAAGAAGGAACCAGGATACTTACTTCATCCTTTCTGCATCTGTCAAGGGCTCCTGTAGAAAAATGAAAACAGAAGTAGGAACCTCATTAAAACATTGTTATTCTTTTGGCACCAGGTTAAGACTTTCCTTTATTCCCAGGCATTTGACAGCATACAATGAGGTGTTTCAGTTTTTTATCAGGTCCTGGTAGTTTAATTGTTAATTGTTTTAAAACTGTTTTAAATCTGTTAATGTTCAAGGTTTTATATTTTGTTTTATCATGTTGTGAACCGCCCAGAGAGCTTTGGCTATTGAGCGGTATAGAAAAGTAGTAAATGAATGGATGAAAAAAATATGGGCAAATTTATTTCCAACCATTTATTTTGCTCCCTTCTGCTGCCCATGAGCATCTGCTTCACAATCAACGTATCACTGTGTTGTTCAGATAGTTGAGAAAATGCTATATTGTGCTATAACCTACTCTACATTGCTCTGGCAACATTGCTCTTGGTGAGACCATCACCAACAACTTAGAACATTTCTTACTGATTCCCTCTGTACAGAAAGGCACTTCAAGTTACGTATTTTTATTTACTTACTACATTTTTATTCTGCCATTTATCAAGGGAGCTCAGGAAATCATACATGATCTCCCCCTCCTCATTTTATCCACAAAACAAGTGTCTGAAGGTTAGGCTGAGAGAGTGGCCCAAGGTCATTCTGTAAGCTTCATGACTTAGTGGGAATTTGAAACCCAGTCTTCTCAGTCCAAGTTGAATACTACATCATATTGGCTTAATATCCCCATACAAGACTGCTTCACAGTGCTGGCTGCAGGTTTTGGAGGCCCATGGGCAAAAAATCCTCACACTGGGCTCACCTCCTCATGACCATAGTTGCCAATTATTGCAGCTCCTCCTCCTCCTCGCCACCATTAGCTTATTTGCCAGGCAGAGAGCTGGTGAGCTAGCGGTTGTTCCTCCTTCTCACATCCGCCATTATTTGCTTACTCACCTCTCTAGGTCAGAGGGAAAAGGCAGGTGAGCAAGCAGATGGCAATGAGGAGGAGCTGGCTGGTGGTCCAGGGGGCTTCTGACAGCAGGCCCAACCATGCAGCAAGGCCTGACGGTGGCCTTGTTGCATCAGCTAGCACTGAATACAGCAAGATTTACCACAGATTCAAAGGAGAACCTATTAGATCCCACTGTATAGAGCAGTGTTCTCCAACCTTGGGTCCCCAGATGTTTTTGGTCTACAACTCCCATGCCCCAGTCAGCTATTGGTATACAGCAACCTGCAACTTCCCAGCACCTTCTAATGTCTGATACTAGAAACAAAAGTTCTGGACAAAGAAAAGACACAATTTTGTTACAGTGCACTTGTTTTAAGAATCCCTTTCCTTGATGGGTAGAAGGAAAGCAGTTGGCAGCTTTTCTCAAGAACCACAGCTCAGGAAAGGGCGCCTGTTGCATTTACTAGGCAGCCAAATGAGTAAGCTGTGCCAGATACATAAGACTCCCCGTTTGGTTCAGCACACTGGCACTTCACAGCCTTGCAGGCAGCTAACAAGTAACAAAGGTAGGAGGTCTCATAAGGAACAAAGGCTGTTACTATAAATGCTAATGTAACAGATGATAGCACTGTTCTGTTTCCCCTCTGAATGGAGGTGTTCCAACTGAGCCACAGTGGTAAAGGCATGGAAGAATGTCTTGAAAAAAGCAAACCCAGGGCAATCTGGATGTTAAAAGGAAGTTAGACACAGGGAGGTAAAATCCTTTTAGCAGAACCCCACTAAGAGACATGGGAGATCTCCCATTCCATGGTTCCAAGTTACAACAGATAAGAGTTCAAATATACTCTTATGTTCCTCACTCCCTCTTTACTAAGCACCTACCTTGTTTAGTGCTAAGCTGAAAGAAGGGGAGGTTCTAGGTGAGGCACTACCCTCCTCCTGGTTCCAACGTGAGGGAGGGGAAAAGGACCCTTTCTCCGAGTAATTTGACTCCAACACTGGCTTCTGGCCAGGTTTGCAACCCAGGGGCTGTAGCCACACATGCTGCAATGGGTGTTCACTCTTACTTCGCCCTTTGTCCCTCTCTCCCTCCTGACCAGGTGTCTTCCATGAAGGCAGATTTTGCTGCTCAGAAGTCACCCTTGCCAAACCCAGCTCTGCTAGGTGCTGTAGCTGATACTGACACAAATCCACCACCCGATTCTCCATGGAGAGAAACTTCTCCTTGCTGTCCTTCCTTACCAGGACAGGCTTCCTCCTTAGCCTTGCAGCCCTGTCCAACTCCTCTGGTGGCTTCCTACGGCAGGGTAACATTTCAAGACCCTCACACCTCCGCTCTGCTTTTCTCCTAGTTAGGCGAGGGCTTTTCTCAGTTGTTCGCTTTGTGCCCTCTGGTTGGATTTCCTTCAGCCCTTCAGGTGTGGAACATCTGGGAGAAGTGGTAGAGTCCTGGCTTCCTTCCCCTGCTTTGCCCTCACCCAAGGAATGCAAGTGGACAGGGCTCAGCACCCTGTGGGTGATCTCATCCAGGAACTTGGAGAACTGAAGCTTCTCCTCTGTGATCTTCTCTTTTCGTCTGAGGGATTCTGAAGAGCTAATGTTGTTGTGCTCCGATGTGTGCTTGTCCTGCCTGCTGAGGCACAGCTGAGGGTCACTATACTTGCGTGAGCGGCGGCCACGGGCCAGAGTCTCCACTGAGCGGGACTTGCGCAGGATTTCGGGCTGCACTTCCAACATCTCTGTCTGTTTCAAGATGCCTTTGAGAGGCAGGTGGGTAGATGGAACACGGAACTTTCTAGGTGCTAAGATTTCAGCGGGTTCTTTGAACATAAGGGAGCGTTCCAAGCTTCTACTTTTGAAGGAGCAGGTCGGCCTCCGGCCTTCATCTCCAGAAACCACAACTGTCTCTACGCTGCGGCTCATAAACTTACTGAGTCGCCCACGGCTAGGGTGCCGACAGTGCTTCACACTCCTCCTCCCCATTTTCCCACTGTGAAGTAGTAGAGGTGACAAAGTCCGGCTCTTCAGGTTCAGTTCTGCTTGGCACCCTGCTATCTCTTTGTCACTGCTTGATTCCAGAGACCAGGAAGAAAAATTAACGTTGCAAACCTCATACCCATCCACCTGTGGTTTGAGCTGGCCTGCCTTGGTGTAACTAAACCCCTTCTGGTGACGGAGTGGGAGCAGGCCCTTAGCTTCCCTGGTTTCAGTTACCTGACTCTGCTCTGCCAAAATCACACCATCTTGGGCATCACGCAGGACGGGCAGCTCATGGTGAATCTCGCGGTGCTGCGGAGGAGCCTTGCGGTAAGGCTTCTTGGAAGGTACTGTGCTCGTCATCGTCCCTCTTGCTTGACTTTCACAACAGGTCACCTGCCAGCAGCAGAAATGGAAGAGAAGAGAGAGTCACAGATGCCCCATCCAGCCCAGGGATGTTCCCACAAGGCAATCAGATATCCCGTGTCCCACAGCAGCCCTACATCCAGAGAGCAGAGGAAGGAGGCAGGCCAGAGCCTTGGAATAGCAGCTGCAGCAAAAAGGGGGAGCAGAAGAAAAGGCACAGCTGTGTCATTCCAGCCAGAGAGAGCAGGAGACTGGCTCATCCTCTCTCTGTGTTGTGCGCGCACCCGCGAGCACACACTAACATACAGTGTGTGTCCAGATTATATATAGCAAATGAGAACAGGCCTCAGAGCGGCGTATTGATTGGGCTCTTTAGGAAAGGCCATTTCCAGTATGGAAACTGAAAACCTTACAGGCAGTAGTGACAGGCCAGGCAGGAGCTATTGATCTTGTGCTGTCACTGCCAAGAGGGACTACATGGGAGGGAGTTGCAGACATTAAGCATAGAGACAGGTTCGAGGAGTTGTGCACTTGTACTAGTTAAAGCCAAATTGTTCCCAAGTGTGACAGGGACAAAAAAAACCAGCAGAGGAAGACTATTTTGCTGCCCCCCCCGACACACAGACACACTGTGTCTCTCCCTCTCTGAAGACCAAGGGCAAAGCTGGAGGCACTTCCAGAATAGAAGGAACAGAAACTGCTAAAAGCTTTTGAGGCATACTGCTACATCAGATTTATTGTTCATTTATTAAAATGTTTATAAACCAGTCTGCATCCAATAGACATCAGGGTAGTGAACAATAAGTATAACCAAAATTGTCATACAGCAACAATATACAATAAAAAACAGTAAAAAAAAAAATCCAGTACAATCAAAAACCACGTTTTTTTAAAATAGTAAAAATACAATAGCACAGGCTTCAGCAACCCAGATCTACATTCGGTAAAACAAACAAAAAAGAGGCATAACACCATCTACCTGCACCTGGTTCCAGGACTACATCTGCCAGAGGCAGTGTAGTTTTTAACAGGGAGCTAGTCAGGAGTGATGTGATGTGTCTGAAGACACAAACAGGCTTCCACCATCTGCTGTGTATATAGGTAAAATAGCACCCAACGGCAGTGCTCAAGCTGCTGCCAGCCAGGACTACAAACCTGTCAGCAAACAAGACAAGGAGTGCCCAAACCCTGCAGAAATCAGGCAGGCAAGCTTCATGCAAGCTTGGCCATGACAGCCACTCTTTGGTATACAAGGGAGCAGGAATCAAGCTGCCCATTAGGCATTAAAGTCCTCATAACCCGTGTAAAGTTCATAAGCTATGTCACCTACAAATGCCACCTGCTACTGTAGCCATAAGAATACAAGGAAAGTTGTTCTGTGCACTCTCACCAATTAGACAGCACCTGAGACTCCTCCATAGATGAGGACTACAAGTGGAACAAGCATGGTAGACTTTGTACAATTCTTGGCTCCAGTTTCTAAGCACCATGGTGGAATTAATGCTGATCACATGTAACAGCACCAAGTACTACTACTACTGACACACTTATCTAGTGCAAACAGTATTCCAGGTGCTGTAGAAAAGTGACAAAGGATGTTCACAACAAAATTCAGTCAGGACAGAAGGGACCAAAGACAAGAAGCTATGCTAACGCAACATTAAGGTACAGACAGAGCCTGTATCTATGGCAATTCAGGAAACACTTTGCTGAAGGGAGCTGAACCTTCATTTCAAGCAAGCAGTTTCTTGTCTAATTCCTCCTGTACAAGGAATGCATTTCCTTGAGCCAACATGCAATAAAAAACACTACTCATAATGGGTTTTGCAGCCCTCAAGATCCAGCCTGTTATAATGCTGATAACAGCAGACCAAGAGGTAAGTCAGGAAAAAGAAATGAAACACAGGTTTTTTCAAGAAATTTCACTCTGTGAAGCACTTGGGCTCTTATAAAATCAACAGCAATTTGGGTGAAGAAGCCACAGTACTTTTGTGCTTGAACTGCCTGGACCCGTCCATTGCTACCACTGTTCCCTAAAGCATCACATTGCACAAACCAAAATATATCTGTGCAATTCAAGCTCAAAAGTAGGGACCTACAGTACCAAAGATGACATCTGCTGCTACCATGTTATCAAGGGAATAGCAATCAAAGTGGAGCTTATGTACAGCTTCTGCAAGACAACTAGTAAGTAGCCTGATGACTCACAGGAGTCCTAGAAGAATGCATGTGCCTTTTGCTACCCAGCATCAAATGAATTAAAAGATTTTACTCTTCTTTATTCAAGGAAGATTACAAAAATCAATAAATTAAGTCATGACAAGACACTCCAGCAAGCACTAAAATAAGCAACAACAACAAAAGTGGCTACAAATTTAAAATGTTGTAGTATATCCTTGAAAACCTATTTAAACAGAAATGACTTGTAATTTTTCTAAAGGTCAGTAAGAGTAGCCATTAAGAGACCTCTCTAATGTAATGTATCTTATAATCTGGAACCCACCTTCAGAAGGCCTTGCTCTGCGCCCAACACTTCTTACTGTGGGAGGGTCTATAGCTCAGTGGCATGGCACATGCTTTTCATGCAGAAGGTCACAGGTTCAATCTCCAGTTAAAAGGATCAGATAGCAGGTTATGTGAAAGACCTGTGTTGGAGACCCTGGAGAACCTCTTGTCAGCCAGGCTATACATTACTGGGCAAGATGGACAAATAGTCAGACCTGGGGTAAGGCAGCTTCCTAGATTCATCTCCCTCATATAGGGGACTGGTCAGGCCTCCTTGGCTAATCTCATTGAAGGAGGGTCATATGTGGAGACGTGCAATACTGAGGCTGTAAGGGACTTGCAGGTATCTCCCATACCGAAGTGTATAATGGATGCACTAAAGTACTTACCAACCTGGGTTCCGATTTGAAACCTCATGAAGAAGGCACTCAATCCGACAACCTAAAAGGTGAGGAAAACAAAGACAGCTTACAATGGAGACCATCCTCATCCCTTCTCTTGCAGCTGGAGGAATGTGCATCACTTCCAAACACTCATGTCAATGCAGGTTCTGGGGGATGGCTGGTCTATAGCACTTGATCCATGATTAGAAATATTCTGTGCATCAGACAGGGCTCTGCCTAAGGCACTCTTCAGTTTGTAAACTTTCAACACAATAGAAAGCTTCAGTTAGAACCCAGAAGATTAGGAAACTTGGTGGGGGTACCCGGAGAAGGGCCTTATGGTACAAGTAGGTAAATGTAGGAGGAGACAGTGTGTCAGGTAACTTGGCCCCAAGTCACTTAGGGCTTTAAAGGTGAAAACAAGCACTTTGAATTAGGCCCAGAAACAGCCAGTCAGTGAAGATGGAAAAGTGCCGGCATAATATAATCACATCGACTGGTCCCTATTAACAATCTAGCCAAGAATCTAGTCCTCATTAACATTCTAGCCACCCTGTTTTGGACTAGCTGAAGTTTATGGACCATTTTCAAAGGCAGCCTTGCATATAACACATAGCAGTAACCCAAATGGAAAGTTACCAGAACATGAATAACTGATACAAGGCTATCTATGTCCAGGTATTATAGCAGTGATGGCGAACCTTTTTGAAGCCCAAGTGCCCAAACTGCAACACAAAACCAACTTATTTATTTCAAAGTGCCAACACTGCAATTAAACCTGAATACCGAGGTTTTAGTTTTAGAAAAACAACTCATACAGTTGTCTGAACTAATTAACATCTTTTGTCTTTAAAGAAAAACACAGTAACAGAGCTTTCAATGATACAAACAGTTTTTTGTTGAAAAAAATCAACTCAAAAAATTATTATAGTACTACATTGTACACATAGCCTGAAGGGAATTTATACAAACTTTTTAAATAATTAGGCACATGTATTTTTGGATAAGGGATTCTCAACTTGTAATATGATTATATGCCAGACTGAAATTGTATGGGGCAAGCTTTACCCCGGGTCCTTTCCCTGCTTCTACAGGTGTCAGATTAGTAAAAGTAAAAGTCAACCTGTACTAGGATGAGCAAGATAAACAAGAAAACTAAACGTGCTTAACACATTTTAAACACTTTATGTCTTGGACTGCAAACACTGCATTAGGTAAAAGTTTGCACTGGGCATGCTTTTGCACAATTAATGTGATTTTTGCAATTGTATGCATGCTGATAATTTGTCAAACCTTGGCTCATACTCTGTTAGTTTGAGAGCAACACATGCAGCACTCGGGTCAACTGTTAGGGCTTTACATCCAAGCCATGCTCTGTGCATCATTCTTCAAAATCTTTTAAATGTGATAACAATGTAGAAAAGAATTCCGTAACAGGAATTCTAGAATGAAATCATTCTGTTCCACACTGTGAGAACGAACAAGATCATTAGTGTTTTGCAGAAGGGAACGGTCTTTTCGTGATCTGGTGACCAATGGCTCGAGTGCCCACAGAGAGGTCCCTGCGTGCCAGCTGTGGCACCCATGCCACAGGTTCGCCATCACTGTATTATAGGGTTGTAGTTGATTTATCAGACAAGCTAATAAAATATGCGCTGAGACACCTCTGATGGCCTCTACTGACAATGGTGGATCCCAAGAATACCCGCTAAACTACGTGCCTGGTCCTTAGGGGGAGTACAACCCTCTCCAGAACAAGGTAAACACCATTCAGCTGGACCACCCACCAACAGTAGCTCTGTCTTGTCTTGATTGAATTTCCATTAATTGGCTCTCATCCAGTCCATTACTCTACAGAGTCACTGGTTCAGATCAACTGCCTCACTGGTATTAGATAAAAAGGAAAGGTAGAACTGGGTGTCATCCACATATTGGTGACACCTCAGCCCACATCCTGGGATAACTTCTCCCAGTAGTTTCATGTAGATGTTGAAAAGAATAGGGAATAAAACAGAGCTATATGGAACACCATAGCAAAACTGCCACAGGACAGAGCAATAGTACCCCATCACCATCTTCTGGAATCAACCATCCAAGTAGGAACAGAACCACTGCAATACAGTGCCCCCGCATCCCAACTCAGACAGCATATCCAGAAGGCTCTATTCCAATCAGAAAAAGGCTTAGTTAAAAAAAAATGGAGGTGGCAGCAGATTCCCATGAAACAGACCATGTAGTCCACTATTTCTGCAAGTATTTTTGTACTAAAGGGAAGAAATCCTTAATATATATTTTTTTACCAATGGGTCACAGAAAGAAATTCTGGCCTACCATTTCCACTCAAAGGTCCAGTTCATATATCACAACAGGTTGTCAGGAATGGGTAAGCTTGCTGGTGCTTGCTGCCCGATTGCTCCTGCTATGAGCGGGAGTCACTAAACAACCTAGACTGCTTAGCATTGCATCCAAACCTGGACCCCTGGCTTGTCAGGGGAGAGACCAAACAGAGAAACTACCATACAACAAACCATGGGTTATTTCTCTGGCTTGTCTTTCCCCCAACAAGCCAGAGGACCGGGTTCAGATGCAATGCTAAACAACCCAGGGACAGAGCATCCCTCGGTTGTTTAGCAGCTCCCACTCACAGCAGAAGCAATTGGATAGTGGACACCAGCAGGCTGCCACATTTGCAACAACCCAGGCTTTAAACAAACCCTGGGTTGTCATTACATGTGAATCAGGCCAAACACTCAAGCAAACTTGTGAGATCTTTGCTGATTCTACTCTGGCCCTCCAGCTACTTTCCCCTATTAGCGACATCCACTTTTGGAGATGGAATTGGTACTTTGTGCTTACAAAAGCTCCACACCCTAAGTAAGAACCATAAACAAAGTTAATGGAACAGGAAGTCAGCAGGGCTTGTGCTAGACTGGAGAGCTGCTGAAACAAGTCTTTGGGATGCCGTGGTACTATGCCCTGCCCCAACAAGCTTGTTGGCCCCTTTCCTTACTACAATGTTTTCTTCGGGCCTCAACTAGAACAGAACAAACAACCTCACAACAGCACAGCTATTCTGCTCCCAGGCTGCAGAGCAGTAACTAGATCTACACTTCTCCAATAGAGTGGGGCCACTCCCAGAATACAGACCGACTCTCAGTATAGTAGCAACTAATGTTGTGAGGATAAAACAGAGGAAGAGGAGGATTATGTAAGTCGCCTTGGGTTCCTTGCAGGAAAAAAGGCGGGGCATAAATATAATAAATAAATAATACACTGGAAGAAAGAGGCTCACAAGCAGGGCTCTGCGTATTCTGCAACTGCATGCAAGCACAGAAAAAATACAATAGTTGACACTGATTGCAGAATTCAGCATCCCAAGAATCTTAAAAAGAATCTCAAGGATCTTAAAAAGAAGCAAGTTCCTAGCTCTCATGTCTGAGAAGACAAACAAGCATAAGAACAATTCTCATGGTCAAATCATTTCCTGATTAGGTTTAGGCTCCATGTGGATAATGGGCCTATTAGGATGGTCAGTCCCCGGAGCCTAATGAAATCCAAGTGATTCCTGAGAGCCCTTTTCTGTTAGTATGGCTGGGGCACCTGTTAAAAACCTGGTCACTCTGCGGGATGCAGAGATGACTCAGATGGCTGACACAACCACTCCCAAATACCCTCAATTCACTAAAGCCTGTTCAGCTCCTTGATTTACTAGGTGTGATATCTTATCCTTCACGGGTTCCGTAGGGTCAGCTCAGGCGTAATCATAACTCCGACATAGGAGATTAGAAAAGAGTCATCCTTTAATCTTATTCATAAGACAGATGCCAACAGACAATACAACACACAAAGAGTGAGGAGTATAAGGACAAGAAGAGAGAGGGAGAGAAAGTTGGAAAGTTGGGGTGATGAAGCGGCTAGGGAGAAGGCTTAAACACAGGTGGTGGAAATTACAGTGGCAGCGAAACCAATAAGAGCTCTCAATCAAGCCTGCTCTAAGGTAGTAATGGAAGCAAAAAAACAAAACTTTATTCACCACCTTCGTACCTGCACAGTGCTGTCCAGTAGAGCTTCCCCAGGTGGTCTGTGAACTTCTCCAGCCTAAGCAGCCAGGAGGATTTGTTAGTGCTCACTGTGACTTGCTTGCAATGTACTTTGACAGTAAACTCACTCATATCTGTTCCAACTTAAGACTCCACCAGCTTTGCAGTTCAATCAATGAATGTGTCCAGTGAGCTGTCTGTCCTTTTTTGTTAGATTGATAGTACTTGTGACCTAAGGGTGTGGGCAAGGTGCTTGCTTGCATGCAGCCTATCACCTGTATGCTCAATTCCTGCCCTTTGTGATTTATAATGCTGGAAGGGAGTAGCTGATCTTCCAAGCCCAGGAGGTTATCCATGCCTCTTTACAAAGGGGAGTGGCCCAAGCCACCTCGAAGCAGGTGGTTGTGAGCCCATGCCTAAAGAAGCCTTCTCTAGAGCCCAAAGATTGGGAACAATTATCAAGCAGTTACAACTATCCCCTTCCTGGGAAAGGTGCTCAAGCAGGTGGTTGTTGCACAATTCTAGGCACTATAGATGAGACTGATGATCTAGAGCCATTTAAGTCTGCTTTCAGGCCTGGTTTCAGCATAGAAACTGTCTTGATTATCGTGACAAGTGACCAGTGCTAGGAGAAAGATAAGGAAGTGCAATACTGCTGGTTCTCCTGGACCTCTCAGTGGCTTACAATGCCATCAGCCATGATATCCATCTGGACAGGCTGTCCAAACTGGGGGATGGAGGCAATGCCTTGTGATGGTTGTACTCCTATTTGGAGGGCTGATTCTAGAAAGTGGTTCTGGATGACTACTACTTAGCTTAGCTCCATGGCCATCCAGCTATGAGGTCCTGCAGGATGCCACCTTATCCTCTGTGCCCTTCAATATCTAGGTGAAACCACTGAGTGAAGACATCTGGAGATTTAGAGTGATGTGTCATCAGTATGCTGATAACACACAACTCAATTTCTTCTCATCTGGCTTAGATAAGGCAGTGTAAGGTCTGAATCAGTGTCTGGGATCAGTGATGGATTAGATAAGGGCCAATAAACTGAAGTTCAATCCTGACAAGATGGAGGTGTTGCTGGTAGACAGTTTGCCTGACTGTGGAGGTGGTGTTCAACCTGTTCTAGACAGGCTTACACTCTCCCTAAAAGATCAGGTTTGCAACTTAGGAGTGTTGATGTGTCCAGGGGCAGACAGCATCTCCCTCCAGCTACAGGTAGCATATCAACTATGGCCCCACCTGGAAAGAGGTGGTCTGTCCAAAATCACCAATAGCCTGGTAACATCCAGACTTGACTACTGCAATGCATTATAAGTGGGGTGCATTTCAAGACATCTATGAAACTTCAGTTAGTTCAGAATACAACTGCTAGGCTGCTAATTGGGACCAGTCCTAGAGACCACTTTATGCTAGTTGCTTTTGTTTGTTTGTTTTTTTAAACAGTTTCACTGGCTGCTGGCCCAATTCTGAGCACAACTTAAAATGCTGGCACTTACCTTTAGACAGCCCTTTATAGCTTAGGAGTCAGGTACCTCAAAGACAGTTTTTCCCCACATGTATCTGTCCGTATGTTAAGATCTTTGTTAGAGGCCCTTCTCTGGATGTCCCCACTTCTGAAAACAGGTGGGTGGCAATGATAGAAGGGGCTTTTTCAGCACAGCCGCCCCAATTATGAAACACTCTCCCCAGGGAGCATCACCTGGCTTCTTATGTCATTTGAACACCAGGCAAACCCCTTTCTATTCTCCCAGGCATATGTAAAGTTTTAGCTGGCTCTCTGATGTTGCTATTTTTCCATCGTTGTGTTACTGGTTTGTTTTATTTCCCTGCATTGTTAAATCAGTTTTAATGTGTTTTTACGTGCCACACTGGAAGCATATTTTTGTTGAAGGTGTGGGATATAAATGTTATAAATAAAACAAAGAAAGAACAATGGGTTGGTGAAATCTCTGAAGCCAGGGGGAGCTCAGTATATTCCCAGATATCAAGCAACCAAGCTCCAGTGCCCTGCATAACTCCCCCCCCCCCCCACTTTCTGGAATAAATTACACAAAAGCAGCAAATACACAGGTCACAAAATTCAATTTTTCTGTGTGAGGAATTGGGTTTCCTTGGCACAGACTTTTGTTGTTTTTTCAAAAGCACAAAGTCCACTAGGTCTTGTTCACCAGCAACCTCCAATATGCAACTATCTCAGAATGATTTCCACATACTGGATCAGCAGAGATTCCATTTCAGCTTCTATACCAAAGGGTCTGGTCCATGTTTACAATGTATTTGTGTGCCAAGTCCAGAAGTATACATCTACCTCTACGCAAATAAATCCTCAACCTCCTCCTACAGTTCCCTATTTCTAGCCTTCTGTTGTCTTTGCCTTGCCTCCTCTACCAGAGACATTCTCCTCTACAGACTACACATTGTTCCCACTAGATAAATTTCTCCTGCTCTTTCCCCCACATCCCCACTCCCAGAACAAAATTTTCATGCCAGCATTGTAATACCCTTGCAAACATTCATGACATCCCCAAGTAGGCCTCCCATAAAATATGGGACTTACAGACCCAAAGTGACGTCCTGTCCAAACATGTTTGTCCTCCCGACTCTGAGTCTGCGGTTTCCTGACCGCATCAAACAGCATCTGGCCAACAACTCCTGAAACCTGAGAAAGGAAACTTTGTGTGAGTTGTTAATCAGCCTGACACACAGGAACACACAAACAAAACCATAGTCGCACGCAAGAACACAGTCAGCAGTAAACATGGACTATTCTTACCAGGTTTTCTATGGTGAAGTAAACCTGAGCATCAAGCCACAATTCCATAGCATACTAGAAAGATCTTTGAAACTATCCCCCTAAAGGTCAAGGAACTCAAGGCAAACCAACCTTTGGTGCCCAAACCAGGGACAGCAATATTAAACTGCTTGATGTATCTCTTGAATAAGCATTTGCTTCGGGGCAGAAGACTTCCATAAATGATGCAGATACAGTCATGCCTTGGATTGAGAGCATAATTCGTTCCGGAAACGTGCTTGTAATCCAAAACACTCTTATATCAAAACGAAATCCCCCAAAAAAAATTTGTACAGAAATTTTTAATTTAAGCCATACTACAGTACTTGTATTGCAAGACGTCGCTTGTATATCAAGTAAAAAAAAAAAAAAATATTTAAAAATTTGCTTGTCTTGCAAAACGCTCTCAAACCAAGTTACTTGCAATCCAAGGTATTATTGTATGTTCATTATGCTACTACCTCTGTTAGTTTTGGCAACAGTCACCATAGCCCAACTTACTTTCCAAAGAAACAATGCAGAGATTTTCCGAGACAGGTGCCTCTTCTTATTTTGTCACAGAGAAGGCAGCATGCCCTTAAAAGTGAATAGCAAGCAGCAAACAAAAAAAAAAAAGAAAAAGAAGTGATGTTTTGTTTCTTTGTGAGAAGTAATCTTTCCTAAGGGCAATTAGAAAAAACGTGAAAATAACAGCTCCGCTGAGACGTAGGTTTTTAAAGTTTAAAGTCACAGTTGTGAAAACTTTGAGCCAGACCCTTTGGTCACTTTAACTTTAAAACTCAGTTTTTAATCTTGTCTGTTGCTCATAAGCAAGGCATGTCCATGTGAATTTAAGATATCGCCCCACCTTTAGGTTATTGTCTGTGTCGGTCCCATCACAAGATGACTCTAAGTCAGGTGTCCCCAATTTATTTGGGTCAGTAGACAAATTTGGAATGTTGAGAGTGTGTCATGGGCACTGTCACCAAAATGGCTGTCATGAATGAATGAACTTTATTTACAGTCAACTGACCACCAACAGGATACAAAAATACATAACATTAAAAAGTATTGTTCTATATAAAAATATTAAATCACAGTGCCAGAGAAGATCTGGTCAGAATGGCAACATTCAGGAATTTAGCAACCCGCTCAGTGATTAATCTGTTAGATCCTTCAAGTAAAATGCACATAAGAGATTCTGAGGACCGACCTGGAAGGGCTTGGGTAATTGGGAGTAGTAATGCATCTCTAACCCCCTGATAATAACAGCAATTGAACAGAACGTGTATCCCAGATTCCACTTCAACGTTGTTACAGGGACAGCATCTTTCATCTACTGGTGTTCTAGAGTATCTTCCGTCTAAAAGTTTAGACGGGAGGACGTTAAACCTAGCCAGGGAGAACGCTTTCCTATATTTGGGAATTGATAACCAATTTAAGTAAGCCATTCCGTCCTTAGAGAAGGGGCCTGATAGACCCAAGGCACTAGGAGAACATGGGCCCCATGCTGCGCAATGAAGTTCTTGTAGATCGATGTCTCGCAAACTCTGTTTAACTAAAGATTTTGCACTATCCCAGTCCAAAGAAAGTAGGTGGGACAGGGAGAGCCCCATAGAACTAACTTTGTACTCCACTTCTTTCCTCCAGGGTGTCATACAGGGGTCAGTTACTGTTAGAAATGCAAGGGAGGTAGAAGGGAGTACAAGGCAGCAACGGAGCCAAAAATGGATGGAATATGTCCATGCCAGACACTTAAGGGAATAACATGGCTGTCATGGCTTGCCTATAGTTAGGTTTTTGTTTTTTTTAAGTTCCACAAAATTAGTTATCTCAAAGTTTAGGCCCAAACACAAATAGAATGTAACAGTAAATTGCATTTAGCTTAAAGTCACAGTGAGGATTACATGAGGAACATTTAACTAGATTACAGGAGGAATATTTAATTAGCTCAAAAATGGCCACCCCATCACTTCTGGAGTAGCAAATCTTCCCATGCAGATTCAGAGATGAGGGTTAAGATTTTTTCTGTTTTGGAATAACTTGTGGCTTTCTTTCATACTAGCAAGCTAAATGCTGCAGAGTGAGAATTCATAGCTCAGTTGTGCCAGCTTCCACATATTTGTGAGAGCTGGACTGACCCGGGTTCAAAAGCTTACCTAGCCAGTGACCCTCAGTCCCAGTCACGCAAATGGAAGGAGGAGATAACAGCAGTTAATAAAGATTAAAGAGTTTATTTGTAAGACCCAATTACATGGGATTAAGGCAAGCAATGCATCTCTTACTCACTACATGATTGCAGATTCAAATCCAAGACCCCAGTGGTAAGGCTGAGATGAAGTGAAGTGACTGACTTGAAGTAGAAGTCCAGAACAAGAGAGAGAGTAGAGAGTGGTCACTGTGTCAATAAGTGTCTGTCTTTATACCCCTAGACCCTGTACCTATAAATAGGATATTACTCACCAGTTATATAACCTATTCATCACAACATGTTTACCCCAAACCTGTCCCATGGTTGCTGAGTCATAGACCTTGACATTATGTCTGGTGACAGAAGACCTTGTGTACTTCACCTCAAGAGACATCCTCCATGTCAGGTGACAATCCTGATGTCAGGTGACAATCTCCATTCTGCCCATGCAAAACCTAACATCCCCCTGCTTTTTGCATTTGTTGCAGAACGTGGTATTTAACTAATACAACAGCAACAGTTTTGTTGACATCTGATGCTGTTATTTCATCTATGGACTTTGATTAAAATACTTCTGCAGGAATGACTTTACCTGCCAGAAATTTGAACCACCATCAAATCACTTCTGATGTATCCCTCCTCATGACACAGTTTTATTTGTAGACCTAAAACTTTGTGTATTGCTATCTGCCTGCAGCATAGCAATCCTGGCTTTGGTGTCCTGAAAAAACTGTAATAGGTTTTTCACATCAATCCCAGCATCATTTAAACATTTTTAATAATTTAAACTATTTAAACAAATGCAATAACTATTCAAGCTTTACAATAGCATAATAGCACAATACATAATACAATGCATTCAGTTCAGCTTCAGTTGAACTCTAACCTTTAGATGATTATTTCTTGCAAAATCAATCAAAGTATGGTTATAAAAATAACAAACCTCAGGTGTATTCTTGTTGTTCTTACTATCACAACCACAACTGGCATTTCTGTGAATCTGTAAGTCACCTGTGCTCTAAGCTGTAAAGTAGTCTGAAGTGTGATGTTCCCTCCAGATAACACACAACTCCTTTTCAGAGCTCTCCAAGCATGTCCTGGTGGTCTAACAGTCTGCCTATTACACTGACAGCAATATCTGGCCTTGTTTCTTGCATAATGAAGCTCAACAGCCCAATGCTTCTGTGTAGCATTCAAACTGCTTTTCCATCAGCATGTGCTTGAAAATCCTCAATTATTTGGAGTCTCTCACTGAGTTAACAATCTCCAAATTCTCAATCACATCCATGATTTTCTCTGGTTTGTTGCAGTAAGATACTGCCCTCTTGGTTCTCCCTCAACTTCTATTTACAAATAAACAGTTGATCCACCACCAAGCAGTTTCAATTAAAAAAAAATGAAATTCCATACCCTGGATCAATTATATCATATTGCTTTTATCAGTGCAGGAAAAAACAATAGATCATCCATCTAACAAAGTACATACAGTCTATGTCCCTGTTCCTCCTGTTTAACAAACAAACACTGATCTGCCTCTCTGTGCAAATCTCAATTCAGCAATGTTTGAGTTCAAACAGAATTCCAGCCTCCAGCTGATTCTAGCTTTTCCTACAGAAAATCTCAGACAGTTTTCCAAAGACTTCCTCCATTTAAAATGCTTATGTTCCAATATTTCCAACTGTGAAATATTCATACATCTCTCCACATTCTTAAACATCAGTCTAACTGTTTCCAAAGCAAATTGTTGTTGCACTCACCTCATGATTATCCAGCCCCTTTTTAACCTGAGCAAAAAACCACAAGCAACCAATCTTGCTATTTCACACACAAAACCTTGCAATCTGGTTAGTTTTCACCTAAAAAATCTATCTGGTAACAATGCGTTCCATGGACTGCTGTTTCTTTCACCAGCTTCCATGTTTTGTTCTTTATCCAAATAATTCAACTCAGCTTGCATAGCCTGAAGCTATGGTTCAGCTTCCTTAACAGACAATTTTTCCCCACTTGCACCAATGATGAACAATCATTTGTTTTGCCTTCCATCCTCTGAACCAAATGTGTATCAGAGTTTTGTCAAATTTACCTGACTGTCTTTCAGCAAATGCTTTTCTATTCTGACTCTGAGCTTGATGCATCCCCTGCATTAACAGAATTAATTTTGAAAAAATCTCACCTTTTCATTCAGCATTATACTTAACACTTCCAGATAATCTCACTATCTAAGTGTTTTTCATGTGAAACACAATATTCTCATATTCTAGAAAAATCTCATGTAAGCCTCCCTTACAGATTTCTTCTAACTTTGAGGTGTATGTACCTACATATCAGATCCAAGATCCTGAAATGTTTCTCCAGAAGATTCCTCCTATACACAACTTTCTATAAGGTGTACAGTTCAACACAGAACTAAAACTTCTATCATGTACATAATCAAAACATTTAAGAGCTTCTACCCAAACCTCATTAGCCAAATTAGTATCACCTCATCTGAGTGTTTGTTTACTCTTCCACACAATCCATGTGTTCAATATCACATCCTGTTAGAAATGCATCAAAGTATGCACTGAATTGAACTTCTCCATATCTCAAAAGAAATAGGTAACATGGGTAATATGCTTGTTTCCCACCCAAGCACAAAACACCTTGACTTTGTTCAATACTCCAGCTTTCTATCTAACATGTACACAACCTGTACTTCGTGTATTGATCAATTATCATCAAGAAATAACGTGTTTCTCCTCTAAAAACCATCAAAGTACCCACAAGATCACCAAGAACAAATGATATGAACTGGTTTTTCAGCTTGCCTTCCAGTTTACCTGTTGAAGCTAGCATCCCTTGTATAGTGTACAAAATTACCTTTCATTTGAAAATTACAATTTCCAAATGCTTTACCCAACACTGACTGACTGCATTTTCTTTCACAGCTGTGAATCTAAATGACCAAACATCATGTGATATGCATGCATGTACATGTCATAAATATAAGCATTTAACCTTTTTATAGTTGCAATATGTACAACTCTCCATTTCTTTATTACATCATTACAGTATGATAAAATAATCCATCTCTTAGCTTTGCCATATAAACATACCTACTAATTATTCAGTATTTTACATTTTGCTACAGAGAAATCTACAATATACTCAAGTCAGCATTCATATATACATTCAGCACACTTCCTGACATTTCAGAGCATATTACACTTTCTTGAGTCCAAGTGATTCAAACTTTCAAGAAATACATTTCCAAAAACATGACTTTAAAACCCTGACCATTTGCATAGTCCTCTTTCTGCTTATTTATGTCCAACACAGAAAGTTTGGTTTAAACAATCCACTACTTCTGTTCACACACAAAATAATGTCCATTTTGTTATGTCCCGGGTTAAAGCACAATGTTTTCCATCAGCAGCACCCCTGCTGATTTCAAGCCCCTTTCTTCTGTGATCCCACATGAAGAAAATGAAGAACAGCTTCCCAATTGAAGCACAGCTTTCTCTGTTCAAAAACTGCCGCGCTGTTTCTCCCCTGCTGTTTTAAAACCACGCCTCTGCTAGTTTGATACAGCCTTCCGTGTAGTATCAAGTTTCCCAAGATACGTTCCACTCACACGTGACTTTACTGCGACACACGCTCCAGACGCTTTGCCCACGTCAGACGTAATCCAATTTGTAATCCAAGCTATTGTTGACACAATGCAAAGGATAGCTGAGCCGCTGCTGAGCGAAGAAACAAACTGTAAAAGAAATATGATCCTCCTGCTGTAGCCTTGTCTCAAATGAGTAGACACAGAGCCTCCTGGAGATATTTCCTTGCCCGATACAGCTCCTTGACAATCACTCCAGCAAGCTGTGGAAAATGAAATCCTTGTGTCCAGCGTTGTTCACTGTTCAGTAGCCTCGGATCTGCCAAGCCTGGCACCTCCGTTCCAGCTTCTTCCAAAACGAAAAAATCCTTCTTCTCTCTGTTTTCGGCATTCTTCAGTTGTGCTGCATTCCAAGCTGCTGTTATCAGCATCCAGCTCTAGCAACATCGCCTTCTTACAAATGTAAACAATCTCTTAACCTCATAACTGCTGATCTCCTGCATCCCTGGATTATCTGGACCAATAATCTTTTTTTTTTTTTTTTTTTTTATTCTTTTTTTTTTTAAAAACAATACAAAGAAAATAACATACACACATAACTAATATTGTGCTCCCATCACCATGGGACCAAACAATCCAATAACTCTATAATTGTTCATTATTCCAAAAATACAATATATCTTGACAGGGTAAACTCCCTTTCCCCCTTTTAAACACATATTCCAAAAATAAACCCCAAATATCCTTAAAATTATTTTCTTTAATTGACCCCTTTTGCATTTAATATTACAAGTCAACATATCATTCAAAGCCATATCCCATACTTCCTTATACCATTCAGTAATAGTGAAAACTTGCTGGATTTTCCATTTCCTTGCTATCATTAGTCTACCTGCCGTTAACAAATTTATGATTAATTCTTTAACATTTTGTGAACCGATCACCTTTTCCGTTATTGTTAGCAAAGCTAGTTTAGGGCATACCTCTAAATCAACTCCAACAATTTCTGATATTTCCTCAAAAATCATTTTCCAAAAATCCATTACATTTTTACAACTCCACCACATATGAGCATATGTACCCAATTCCTGACATCCTCGCCAACACATTGGAGAACATTTATTATCTATTCTATTTAATCTCACTGGGGTCAAATACCATCTCCAAATCAGCTTATAAAAATTCTCTTTAATTCTTACAGACATATTTTTCAATATTCGCCTATCCCAAATCTTATTCCACTCATCCTTTGATATTTCCTCTTCAAACTCTGTATCCCAAACTATTTTAAGATTTTCTGCTTGCTCTTCTGATTTCTGCAACATTTTATATAACATCTTTGTAAGACCCCTAGCTGATGCATTTCCTTCTACAAGTTCTCTAGACATAACCACCTGCTCAAATGCAGTGAAATCCCTTT
Organism: Shinisaurus crocodilurus; assembly: GCA_021292165.1. Classification (NCBI taxonomy): domain Eukaryota; kingdom Metazoa; phylum Chordata; class Lepidosauria; order Squamata; family Shinisauridae; genus Shinisaurus; species Shinisaurus crocodilurus. Next base: position 72,152,678 of record CM037879.1, on the reverse strand, counting down.
CATGCTCATGTCTTCTCTTCCATTTCTTACCCCATTGTACTAATTGAATTAAATTTAACCAAGAAATTCTTCCTGCCCCAACCCTATCAATTATTTGCTGTCTTGTCTCCATTTTTTCCAGCCAATCCATTAAAGTTATCACCTTTTTCTCTCTAAAAATTCGTTCTAAATGTCTAACATTCTCGGGAAAATCTTCCATAACCACCACTGGAGTAAGCGGGGATATACCTGGTAAAAATATTTCCTTATTTCTACCCCAAATTTCTAACATATTTTTTAAAAAGGGATTTTCTAATCTTTTTGTCATAATATGTCCTTGTTTTGTAAATAAGAATTTATCCACCCTATTACCCAATTCAAATGCTTCTATTTCCCACCACATAAATCCTTTTCTAACAATAATATCCATGATATATCTAAGTTGATTAGCTATATAATACCATTTTAAATTAGGGAGACCAAGTCCCCCTATTTTTTGAGCTTTATACCATCTATTCTTAGTAATCCTTGATTTTTTCCCCCCATTACAATAGCTATTTAACATTACTTGCCACTCTTTAATTTCTTTCTCTGATATCTTATATGGTATCATTCTAAATAAAAAATTAAACTTCGGTAAAATCTTCATTTTAATCAAAGCTATCCTACCAAACCACGATAATCCCAATTTTTTATAATCCTCTATTTGATTTTAACTTCATCTTTTAGTTTTTTAAAATTACATTCCCCTATTTTATCCAAATCTTTAATATATCAATACCTAAATATTTAATTATATTTTTTATCTTTATATCCACTCCCCTTTGTTTAAATCCCCTTTCCTCCAGTTTACTATAATTAAATGTCATTATCTCCGATTTATCCCAATTAACTTTTAACCCTGTTACTTCTCTAAATTCATCTAAATGTTTCTCTATCCAATCCCAATTTTCTATAGGCCGTTCTAATGTTAACAAGATATCATCTGCAAAAAGGTTTATCTTACATTTGGTCTCTATTCCTATCCCCAATAATTTCTTCTCCTGTCTTATCGAATTCGCTAACAATTCCATAACTAACACAAATAATACTGGGGAAAGGGGACAACCCTGTCTAGTTCCCCGGCCTAGGCTAATAGTTTCTGTTATTCCATCGTTTACAATTACCGACGTGACATTATGAGTATATAATTGGTTAGTAATACCTATAAATTTTTCTCCAAACCCCATAGTTTTTATTAACATCTTTAATGCAGGCCATTCCACACAATCAAAGGCTTTAAAAATATCCAATGCAAGAACCCCCGCTTTCAAATTATTTTCTTTATTAAATAAATTATATTCAGAACCCTTCTTGTTAAATCTGCCATTTGTCTTCCTTGAATAAACCCACATTGATCTATCCCTATATACTTATTTAGAAAACTATTCATTCTTCTAGCTAAAATTGCTGTCAATAGTTTAGCATCTTGATTAATTAATGATATTGGTCTATAAGAACCTGGTTCTGCTAAATCCTTCCTTGGTTTCGGGATTAAAATGGTCAAGGACTGTTTCCATGACGGGGGGATCTCTCCCCCCTGTAAAATATCATTAAACAACCGTTTTAACTTCGGAATTAACATTTTTTTAAAGACTTTATAATATTCCGCCCCCAGACCATCCAGTCCTGGCGTTTTCCCCTGTTTTAATTTATTTATAGCACTTTCTATTTCAATTTCTGTGAATGGTTGCTCCATTTTCTCTCTATCTTCATCCTGGATTTTTATTTTTAAATTTTTCTCGATATATCTTCTACTCTCAGCTTCCGACCATTTTCCTGCCTTATATAACTCTGTGTAATATTCATGAAAAATTTTCAATTTATCCTTTACTAGATTATATTCTTTACCCCTCTTATCCTTAATCATCCCCACTAAGCTTTTTTCTTTTTTTTTTTGTGCTAATCTAGCCAACATTTTAGAGTTTTTATTACTATTCTCAAAATACTCCCTTTTTGTGTAAATCAAATTCCTTTGTACCCTGTCCAGTTCTTTATTCTCCAATTCTTTCCTTTTACCCTGTAATTCTGCAAAAATCTTTTTATCCCTCTTCTCTAAATACTTCTTTTCCAAATCCCTAATCTCCCCCTCTAGCTTTTGATAAAAAACTTCTTGTTGTTTCCTCAAATTTATTGCCTCTCTCAATCCTATTCCTCTCATTACACTCTTCATTGTATCCCATATTATCGCTTCAGTACATTCTTCTGTTTGATTAAATTCCCAAATTTCCCTCAATTCCTTCTCTATTTTCTCTGTTAAATGTTTATAACGAAAAATATTACAATTCAATCTCCATCTTTTCGCTTCTCTATAATCCTTATGTATCTTCAAATCCATGTTAACCAAAGCATGATCTGTAACTTTTATCACTCCTATCTCTGTGCCCAGGACCCTTGAAAACAGTGTCCTGGACACAAAATAAAATCTATCCTAGAATAATTCTTATTTGCTGATGAGTAAAATGTATATCTTTCCTCATTCCCCTTGACCCCTCTCCAAACATCTAGCAACCCTTCCTTACTAATTAACTTATTCAAGATCGTTAGATTATTTCTCTGATCTTCTCTCGTCGGATTGGATTTGTCTTTTCTTCTATCCAATACCATGTTAAAGTCCCCAGCCATAATAACCCTTTGATTTTGAAAATTACCCATTTCTTTAAACACATGTTGATAAAATTCTCCTTGATTTTGATTGGGAGCATAAACATTAACAATAACATATTCTTCCCCTCCCAAGGTCCCATACATTATAATATATCTACCTGTATCATCCTTTTTCACCTTTAGAACATTAAAACCACAATTCTTTGAAATTATAATTGCTACTCCTCGCGATTTAGATGATCCACATGCTATCTCATATATTCTAGACCACCTCAATTTCAATTCATTGACTCCTTTCCTTGCCTGGTGCGTTTCTTGCAAGAATATAATATCTGCCTTATCCTTTTTAAGAAGTGCTTCTATTCGCCTTCTCTTAGTAACTGACCCTAGCCCCTTAACATTTAAAGTTGAAATTCTTAACTTATAATCCATCTATTAACAACATTTTTTCTTTTTTGGTCCCCAAAAGTGAAAATAATACACAATAACATACCCCTTAACCCACCCCCACATTCATCTAAACTATCCCCCCTGCTTAGCCAGGGCAACTTGCCCCACCCTAAACCTACCCACCTATCCCAGGGGGGGGGGAAAGGACCCATCACCAGCCCGAACAGCAGCCCCTCATTCCCTCCCGGATAACTTCTTTATAAAACATTTTCTATTTCTTTTTTCTTCTCGTGTTGAAACGACCTCTTATACAATTCCTCCACTGGCTCCTTCTTCTTCCAGTTGACCCATCGATTCTGGACCCTCCGCATCATCATGAAGCCCCAACTCTCCCAGCAGGCCCATGCCTTGATCACATGATGAAATCTTGTATCTCTTACTGTTCCACACAAAAGTAAGAAAAACTGGGTACCCCAATTGTATTGTAATCCCTTTCTGATCAAGACTGCTGTACACGGTTTAACACTTCGCCTCCACTTTATTGTTTGCTGACAAAGATCATTGTAGATTTGCAAAGTAGCCCCCTTGAAAGCTACTTGACCTTTCTTTCTAATCTCTTTCATGAAGACATCCTTCTTGTATAAATTTGCAAATTTCAGTACAACATCTCTGGATGTCATACCACGCCTTAATGCTCCCACTCTATGCACAATCTCAATGTCCATATCATCCCAAAAAATTGTTTCTCCAGAGACAGCTTCATCCATCCATTCCAAAATACTGCCTCTTAACTTATATCCAGTCTCCCCCATCTCCATGGGGAAGCCTCTGATCCGAATGTTGGAACGACGTTGCCTGTCTTGCATGTTAATCATCTGTATTTCCATCTCATTAAATTTCATTTCATACTTTTCAAAACTTTTTTCATCCTTCACCTGGAGTTTTTCCACCTTATCCACTCTAGCTTGCAGCTCTTTAACTTGAACCCCTAATTGATCTATGGAATTTCGCATTTGCTTCATATCCTCTTGATGCAGATTTTGAAATTTCTCAATTGCTTCTATTTGTTTCTGCTGGCCTGCTTCCATAGAGCTTTGAAACTGTGATAGAATTTTCTCCCAATCTGGTGCTGCCCCTTTAAGCTTGGCTGGAGATATTGACTTTGGCTTGGCACCAGCAGGGAATTTGCCAGCTGAATCCGCCATTTTTTCCGCCCTTCCCCCTCGCTGTCTCGAAACTTTCACTACCTCGTGGCTTCTTATCAGGACCCTGTTGCACAGTTTGATAAGAACATTCACTATCTTTAGTGTCAAGGATCCTAATTAGCCTTTTCAAACTGTTATCCGAGGGATGCGCCCGATCGCGTTTCCAAAGAGGGGGTAGGGACTTTTTCACCCGTCTGGAGCTCATAAACAATCAGGAGCGAAGCACATCAAAAGAAAGCTATTCTTGTTATTTCTTTATTAGCTCTATATCTGCATACTTTCCAGAAAGCAAACAGCAAAGGAATTTAAACTCACGCTTGTCTCTCCTGTGTATTTGCAGATGTTTTCAAATCATTCCGGGAGCTCGGCAGAAAAGCTACTGCTCCATAGCCAGCGCAGGCTCCTCCCCTGGACCAATAATCTTGATGCCATCTACTCCTGTTATCTGGCCTGTAATCTGGGTTATCTCTGGGAGATCTGGGCCCATAACCAGATGTGAGAGCTGGACTGACCCGGGTTCAAAAGCTTACCTAGCCAGTGACCCTCAGTCCCAGTCACGCAAATGGAAGGAGGAGATAACAGCAGTTAATAAAGATTAAAGAGTTTATTTGTAAGACCCAATTACATGGGATTAAGGCAAGCAATGCATCTCTTACTCACTACATGATTGCAGATTCAAATCCAAGACCCCAGTGGTAAGGCTGAGATGAAGTGAAGTGACTGACTTGAAGTAGAAGTCCAGAACAAGAGAGAGAGTAGAGAATGGTCAGTGTGTCAATAAGTGTCTGTCTTTATACCCCTAGACCCTGTACCTATAAATAGGATATTACTCACCAGTTATATAACCTATTCATCACAACATGTTTACCCCAAACCTGTCCCATGGTTGCTGAGTCATAGACCTTGACATTATGTCTGGTGACAGAAGACCTTGTGTACTTCACCTCAAGAGACATCCTCCATGTCAGGTGACAATCCTGATGTCAGGTGACAATCTCCATTCTGCCCATGCAAAACCTAACAATATTACCCTCTTCAGTAAGTTTAAACAGTATTAGACTGACTCCATGGAGTGAAGACAGGATTTCAGGGTAATCACTAATCATTACACAGAAGTCATGTTCCATGAAAATGACTAGCCACAAGGGAGCTCAAGGGATCGGACTGGCCATTAAGAACTGAGCCCAACAACAAACCTTCTTAATCTCATTCACTTAGCAAAATTAACCATTAGTAGAGCCCTTGAATAATTTGGATACTAAGTTTTACATTTAGAAGCATGGGGGAAGAAACCATAGAAAACAGCTCATATTCCCCCAGGGAGATACTTTAAAAAACATTTCTCTTGTGTTCAAAACAGCTCTCAACATACATGTGCTTCCATTCCCAAACTCGTGTATTATTTCCCTGCACTGACAATTATTGTCTTACGTTTGTGTAGCACCTTCCATCCTAAAGCCTTTTGCAAATTTTATCAACATACACACTATCACTGTTCCCAACACCACTCAGCTTGCCTCCAGAACACAAACAGATCCATCATATTGCTTGCTGCATAGCTGTGGATAAAAAACAGGTTATAGCAGGAAGTTAAAACATTTGGGTAATCAGGTTTTAAGAAGCAGGGGCAATCTTCAGGCAACAGTTTTTGTTGTTGTTTTCAAAAGAGCTTATCCAATTTAATTATGGCCAGTTAGGAGAACGGCAGCTTGCTTTCCTCATATTTACAGTATTTATTTCAGAATATGAGAGCACGCTGACCAAAACAGCAGATTGGTAGCTTCCAGGTTCACAAAAAATGCATGTTTTATGCTGCTAAAGGTGGGATATAATCTGAATCAAGATAAGAAATACTTCATAGGATCTGGATTGCAAATTCTGGCCCTTCATGTTATTTCGGCATAATATAGTATTAAATAGGGCTCCACAAAGTTTTATTATTCTTGCCTTTACCTTTCAATATCCTGGAATTATAGCAAAATTATTTCTACAAATCAAAGGAAGCAGCAGAGAAAGAAACATTATTTGGGAACATTAACTCCCTGGAGGAGCACCACCACCACCACCACCCCGCGCTCCGGTCAACCCTGTAGCAGCACTCAGAAGAATCTGGTTACTGTCATTTCTACATTTCTTATTTTGCTCTTGGAAGCTTCCATCTACTAACCAATGAGGAGGGCAATTGTCAAGCTCTGATCATACATACAGTTCAAGACTGTATGTATGAACAGAGGAAGCGTATGTTTACTTGAGAAAGTCATCTAGATTTAATCTAAGTTGTCAAACATAATATCAAAGTGTACTTGCTTTCTGAAAATTTGCATCTAAAAATATTTTCATATTTCACTACAGGCAAGTCAAGTCAAAATCTAATAGCCAGTTTCCAACATTTATACTCTTTAGCCCAATCTCCATATTCAGCTGAATGATGTGGGAATAAGGTGGAAGAGTAGTAAAGTGGTAGAATAGGCTTACATCTCTTCAGACTACAGGCGGGGGATATCATTTTTTAATGCTTCCCTATGTAATAAGCACTATGTAAGTAGCAAACTAACACACCAGGGAATAAGGCTCTCATGCAACCCTTGCCTGCCCTGCTGGTTTTCTCTTTGCAGGGAGTTTTAAATGTAGAAGAAAATACGTAAATATTATCCCCCATCAGCAGCCTGAAGTGCTGCAGTCCATTCTACCACCTCATTTGGTTGCATGTACAGAACCAGTCTCCATCACTCTCTTAGAAGCCCGAAATTCCATCACACCAAGAAACAGAGTTCAGGGTGAGGGTATGCACAGAGCTTCTACTCAATTCTTGGTGCCTCCCATTGAATTCTATGACCCAAAGCAAACAGCTGCACTTTGGTACACCATCCTTCCCTAACCTGGTGCCCTCTAGATGTTTTGGACTTCAGCTCCCAGCAGACCCAGCAGACCTCGCCAATGGTCAGGAATTCTGGAAGTTGTCATCCAAAACACCTGGAGGGCACCAGGCTGGGGAAGACTGTGGTACACTGTTGTTTGTTTGGGGGGCAAAACTTGCCCCTCTCTCCAGCAAGTAGGTTCTCCAGGGATAGGTTTAGCCCCACCCTAAAGAGGTGTCTGCACATCTACACCCCATCCTAAAGATGCATCTTTGACTTTTGCCCACATATATGGATAGCTCCCTGAAACTGTGTGGCCAGTGACCATTGACAGAAGACCCGAGTAAGAACAATGTCCCCTTGCCAGACGCTGAAAGTTGCTCCAGCACTGGAGGTCATGTTCACGCAAGATTAAGGGGTGGAATAGGCAGGGTCAGATTTGGAATGTAGTTCTAGCCTCAATCTCTGCTTTGTTGGTGGCAACAGCCTCAGCAATGGAAAGTAGGAGCTAAATGCATGTGGGGACTGGTGAGAGAACTCGAACTCTTCCCTGCTCATCAGCTAACCCATACCTACCTCATAATGATCACTGTGCCATGATCTGAGCATGTCAAAAAAAGTAGGCCATTGGGAACTGGTTCGAGCAAGGGACACCAAGCTTTTCAGTAGAGAGAGGGATGACAGGGCTGGTGTGTTTCCCAGACTGGGTTCAGGAGGGATCTTTTCAAGACTGCTCAGTGAGGAAGAGTGTCAGATCCCACCATCTAAGAACCTATACCCCTTTCCAGAGAAAGATTCCAAGAAGAATCTCTGAGAGAAAAGACAACCAAAATATTGGGGGAGGAGGGAGTTGGATTTATGCTAGGATTCTTTTTTAACAAGAAAGAAACATCCTCCTTATTACAAGCTTGAGGTTTGGCTTTTTTCTCATAGCCACAACCAATACTTTCAACTCTCAAATATCTTAACAGAAACACAGTTTACTGAGGTATTAGGATACATTAAAGCTCTCCACTGCTGAAATATTTTTCTCAAACATTTTTCTCAGCAATAATACTGCATAATACACAGAGACCATCATCCAGCTAAGAGTTAGGTGCGCTTAGACCCCACTGATTTCAATGGGTCTGAAGTATGTGTAAATGAGCACTGATTTTGGTCAGTACTTACTGTCCTTAATAGCAGATAATTCACAGGCTCGGAGGAAAGGAGAGGGTTGGGTAACCTGTGCAAGTGGGCACATAACAGAGCCCCAATTCAGAAAGTCTCAGGGATTCTAAACACGTTTTTGCAATTCCCAGATACAAGGAGGACATTTACTATGCTGATATTTATTTATTTGATAGTAGACCTGGTACTTCCCTTCGTAGCACTTTATTATTAAAACTAGAAAGTGATACCATAACTACTAAACTTGTCCTGGGGACAGTGAAGGGGGTTCTATCAAAAACCTTTGACAAGTCAAGTGAAGTATGGGTCAAGGAACACACAGTTGTAAGTTTCTTTACCCTGACTTTTTTTTTCTTTTACCTGAAAAGTGGTCTTTGGGAGTGGAAGCTGGGCAGGAGCCCTTAATTCTTTGTTTGAGCAGACAAATGGCAGGAAAAGAAGCTGCTTTCCTACCTGTGGGGTATGTGAGTGTGCGAGAGGTACATGGTCCTGATGGCAGCTTCCACTGTTGCTCTTTAGTGTTAAAAGTCAGGGGAAAGAAATACACAACTGTATGTAACATGTGGTTTGGCCCTATGTTACAGATTGCAACCTACTTGAAGTTTGCAGCGGAGCAAATCTGTCATACTAAATTTCCCCCAGGAGAGGGAGCTTTAGCTCTAGCCAGAGAACAGTACTGTTGTTACAGGGATTCTGACAAATACATATTTTAATAGATCAAGTTCCCATCCCTCAATTATCAACGAGTCTGCTTAAAATCGGGTGCTGTCGCACAAGTTCTCCAAATAGTCAATCACCACAGGCAAGTTAGAGTGGGGAGGAGGGCAGAGAAAACACAGGTATCAAATTCTACTTAATGTCAGGACAGGTCAGAACGAGTTGGATGATACATTACAATAGAATAGACAAACCTGGCTATTCAACCCTACAAGTCTTGTCCAGAATCCTTACAACTCCACACATGATCCCAGGACGATCAGCCCACTCCTTCAGGCATTACCCTAGGAACATCCCACACACAGCTCTGCACAAAGTACACGACACAGGTTCAAAAAAATAAGTGCTTCTCACACAATGTTGAGTAACAGATCTGCACCAAGTATCTATATCCTCCAATAAGCCTACCTTTAAAACTCAAAGTTCACAGAGTACATTGGGAACACTGGTTGGTCCTAATACAGGATATTATTTTACAGACTCTGAATGTTACTACACAGACATAGCTACCCAACTGTGATCCACCACTGTAAATTAGCACGTGCAAAGGGCCCTGCCAATGGGAGGAGATGGGCTCTTCTGATCTTATTGGGAGAGGGATCTAAGGAAATCCATCATGTGCACTGTTAAAACATCCTTTAGGTCAGTCTTCCCCAACATGGCGTCCTCCAGATGCTTTAGACTGTAACTCCCATCATCCCTTACCATTGACCATGCTGACTGGGGCCAATAAGAGTTGTAGTCCAAAACATCTGGAGGGCACCAGGTTGGGGATGGCTACTGTAGGTATATGGGAGTGGGACTTGTAGATGTAAGAAGGTGGAAGTAAAAAAGCAGTACTGCTTATGTGGAAACTTCTGATCTCAACATCTCTTTTAGACAGCAGCTTTTGTACATCCAACAGAGCATTACAGCTCTCAGTTGGGAACAACGAAGTATCCTAAGGAAAAGCAGCCACTCCTTCCCCATTTCAGAGAATAAAACTCTGTTAGCACAAGGTACAGTTTGACAGCTGTAGCAACTAACCAGTCAGGAGGCACCCAGCCAACAGCATGCAGAGTGCACAGGACTGAACCCACCTCAACTGACCTTTCTGGAGAAAAATTAAGTACAAAAGCTATTTGAAGAGAACAGTTATTGTGTTGTAGGCATTTAGGTGTTGTTGCCCATAAGATATGCCCCTAGAGCAACTGTCTCTCCCTGCTGAGTTACTCAGTTACCATGGATTTGACTCCTTTGGTTGTTTAACATGAACTCCTCTGCTTTCACAAGTAAGCAGAAATCAACCTTAAATGTCTGCAAACACAGCCCATTCCCCGCCTACTTGCGTGCCTGCAGGCCACCAGGTGTGGCCAGGAATGGCACAAGCTACTCACAAAACACACCTTTGATGTGGAGCTGAAAGCATGTAGCCGCAGGGCATGAACAGCACGCCGCCTGCCGCCACGCTGACTCTATACACAGGAATGCAGGCTGAAACCACAGGCCAAGAAAGGCAAACACACTGCATTCCACGCAAGGCAGAGAACAAAAACAAGCAGCCAAGCCCACGTGTCCTCTGCATTGCCTTCAAACATGCCAGCTACAGACCTCCACCACTGCCTCAGCTGTGAACCCAGACAGGAGAGTACTGAAGCCACCAACATGTTCACTGGAGCAAAAGAAATAGGGTGAGGATGGGAATTAACAGGAGATAATGCAATCTTCCTAAACACAAAAACACAAACACTAACTGGGTAGCAACTGAACACTTCGAGTCAAGAACTGTTTTATGAAATAGGGAGGACCTCCCAGCCTTTGTTCAAAATAAACAGTTTTAATCTTTGGTGAACTGTAATATTGCTCTCTTCTTCCACCCAGTTGCCATCCCCTTCCGTGGACATACATCCCTGTTTCTCTACTCCACCCCAATACACTCTCACACAGATACACTCGCCAAAATCAGCAGAGTGATCTGATTTCTGCTCTTCTGAACTCTTCCTCACAGTCACCTGCAACATCAGGAAGCCTCAGATATCAAGGCAAAGGTCTTAGATTTCTGGTAAGTTTCATTTAAGGGACCTTTTCTCAAAGCCAACCCCCATGGGGTGGAGTTACACATACCATGTGAACACACACACACACACACACACACACACACAGCCTCCAGACAAGTGTTCTCTAATTCTGCTTCTCCTTAGCAAAAGTATTCATACATTCTGGGCATCTGAGACCACTGCTCCAAGGTATAAAATTGTTCCAAATTGAGCTGTTCAAATTGTAGCTCAGCTATAGGGCCTCTGTGGCGATGTTATGGCTTAACCTTAATTGTCCACTTGTTAAATGGAATACTACTGCTGCCTCTCATTATACAGATGTTGTGAAGATAAGCAATATGATTGCAGAGCCAATTGCACTACCCTTATGTACTGGTATGAATGACCTCATATGGTAGTAGCAGTGGACAATATGAACAAATAACGTTATGGCTCCATCAGAAGCAAATGGTTACCAGTTTCTGTCAAGTACAAGCAGCTGTCCATACTACACAGGACTAATATGAATGGACTGCACTAATAATATACAATTAAAGGACATTACTGAAAAAGGAGAGCCTTTATTTCAAAAAGAGCTGCTGCCAACCTCCCTGACAAGCCCGGATCAAGCTGAAGAGCATGCCTTCCCTCTTAATTGTCTCACACGTGTTCTGCTTTTAGGCTTGCTGGTTTGGAATTGAAAATAGGAATCCTATCCCCCCCCCCCCCCCAAAAGCACTGAACTTAAATCCAGGACTGCCTTAAAATGGTCCAACCTAGAGAATTCATGCACCATGCCCTTTACAGGCAGCAGGCTTAAATTAGAATGCCATACCTGAGAGTAGGAGCAGGTTAGGACAGACTGGACCTTGCGTTATTGCAAGGCAAAGAAAAACAGCTCACACCTTGTTTACTCCATTTTACAGTGCAACTGTTTAACACTCTTCAATAAACCCGTGCTCTTTGGCTCCACAAGAAAGATCAAGGGACAGAGAGAGCATCTGTAAAGCTGTAAAACCTTTTCTACCACACTTTGAATTAACAGCGAAGGAAAAACAGTTGCCTACAAATTTGAAAAAGGGCAGGAAAATGACACCATCCTAATTTGTACCAAGACAAACAATAAGAGGTTAAGACAGACTACAAGGTGGTCAAGACTCACACCCCCAAAAAGAAGAGAGATGCCATATAAATCCCATTCTCCTGCATTATATTGAAATGTTTTTCCTCATCTCCAAGCACATGACCATGAAGAAAAGCCCTCTTAGGGTCTGCAGAAAGGGAGGAATGCCTTCTACCAGCAACCCACCCCTTTCCAACTGCTCCCAGATTCCACGAGTCTCAGCAGCACTGCCTGTGAAGGCTGCAATTCTCCCCGCATTCAGATAAGCAGCAGGAAGGCAAAGGAGGTGTCTTTGCAGCCAACCCGCTCCCGCCCACGTTTATTCTTTGTATGTTCTACAGCATCTCAGGGCATAGCCCTCATCCTGCCACTGGTGGGCGGGCAGAGCGGGGGGGGGGGGGGGAAGGGGCCCTTTATAATTGTAGTGTTGCAATCTGCCAGCCTGGCCAGGCAGCCTGTTCCTGCCTGTATGTATTAAATACCTTATAACTGATTACACCCCCATGGGGCATGATTAGCAGTCTCCAGAGAACAAAGTCTACTTTCATGAGAATAAGAAGAGACACGTACCTTACTGCTAACTTACTATATACAGCTGGGCAAAGACTAAGACAAGGAGAACTAAGCTCCACTCTCCCTTGTCCCTCCCCTCCCCCCTACAAAAAATTCTCCTAATACTTCCGAAATGTTGCCATATAAGAACTAGCCAGCAACAAACTTGAGAATTATCATGGCTGACAATGAATTATCTTCCGTAACAAATACCATAATTGTGACCGCATACACACACAGGTGCTGTTGGACAAAATACTATTCCTTGAAACAGACAGAACATAGTCTTTTGCCCAACAAAAGGTTAATGCCTTTCATACAGAAAGCTAAGTAAAACTACCGGTACATTTTTTCTGAAGGCAGGGAGGCATCACCTCTAACAGCAGCAGCAAACACCCAGCAGGAGGAGAGAGAGAGTTACAAATCTCGCTCACAAGTCATGCCTTGTATGCTAGAGAATTCTAAACAAACTAAGAAGCCTGACTGACTGGATTGGGTTAACACGGGAGCAGGCAGCCTGGGGGATCTTGCTCTATTCCAGGGCATACAGCTTTGCTTTGCTTTGCTTTCTTTTTAAAGTTACTAGCACTCATGGTTGTTTGGGAACACTAAAGGGGAAAAATAATTTTGAATTTATGTCTAAAAACATTTCATTATATTTGTAGCCTCAATTGTTTCTTGAAAATAAAACATGGTGCACACCCCATTGGTCACCTTAGTATGCATGCTATGTTCCAGGTGTCTAAGTTCACCATCTTGGAGCTATGGCAGTGACAGACAGATGGATAGACAAGCATCCTATTTTTTATTAGATATTATGGTGATATCTCACCATAATTCAAAGCATTTAAGATGCAGCTGGACAGCCATCTAGCAGGGATGCTTTAACTTGGATTCCTGCATTGAGCAGGGGGTTGGATTGATGGCCTTATAGGTCCCTTCCAACTCTAATATTCTATTATTCTACAATGGACCTGAAGTGGATCTTTGCCAGAGTGGTATTTTCTGGCTGTATTGTCTAGGACGCTGAACTTATATTACAGTGTTTCTGAAGCTGAAGAAATATCTGAGATCGAAGAACCTAAAGACCAAGCTTTCTGCTGAAAGGCAGGACCAGCTCCCCACAGATCAACCTCCACAATTCTTATTCAAGTGTGGCAAAAGAGAGGAGGTGTACCACAGAAAGACTGCCTGTAGATTACATAGAGATGAATGAAGTAAGCTCAACCACATACAAAAAAGTTGAAAAATGTTAACATTTCATAAACAGTGTGTGGAAGACCAGCAACCGGGTCTTCTGCGTGAGTTCGGCACTTAACGGGTTAACCGGCACTGAGATATAGCCCGTCAAGAGGATATTTCGCGATTAAAACTCAACCGCGGCTTAAAAAGCACACCAGTCCATTCACAAAACGAGAATAGACACTTTATTTACTACAGGTTAAATGGAGCGGAACTAATAGACTTCTAGGAATACTACAACGTACACAAACTAGGTTGTGACCTCAAGTGACTGACTGAATTTATTATTAATTTATTATTAATATTTATTTATCGCCCATCTGGCCAGCAACCGGCCACCCTAGTTCCCAGGCTAGTGTATTGCAGCAAGGAGTTACCTTAGACCAGAGACTCTACGACTCTACGCTTTAGCCTGGCTTCGAGCCGCCTGCTCGGGGAAGAGAACTGCTTGACCCAGCCGGTGCTGGCTTTTGGAAGGTGTTCACCCGCCCGTGTTCCCAACAACCTCCATGGAGCAGGCAGAGGGGTTTTCTACCCTGCACGCCCCCTCCCCGCCCGAGTGATCAGATGGGTTTATTCCTGCCCCCTTTACAATCAGGTGGGTTTGTTCCTGCCCGGGAACAGGTGGCACCTTTGGGCTTATCATGCCCTCTGAGCATACTTAGCAGCTCTTTGAGACTGCCCTGCATTTCCTGATGGTCCATGCTTCTTCTTGTGGATTCGGGCCGATGTGCCCCATTGAGGATATGCGCGTTACCTGTCTGGCCAGTCCTGCATCTCCTCTCTCCCCCCCCCCCCAGGGATTATGCAGACAGGGGTTGTTGGGGGGAAACTATGTGTGGTTACCAAGGGGGAAACTATGTGTGGTTACCAGGGGGAAACTATGTGTGGTTACCAAGGGGGAAACTATGTGTGGTTACCAAGGGGGAAACTATGTGTGGTTACCAAGGGGGAAACTATGTGTGGTTACCAAGGGGAAACTATGTGTGGTTACCAAGGGGGAAACTATGTGTGGTTACCAAGGGGGAAACTATGTGTGGTTACCAAGGGGGAAACTATGTGTGGTTACCAAGGGGGAAACTATGTGTGGTTACCAGGGGGAAACTGTGTGGTTACCAAGGGGAAACTGTGTGTGGTTACCAAGGGGGAAACTGTGTGTGGTTACCAAGGGGGAAACTGTGTGTGGTTACCAAGGGGAAACTATGTGTGGTTACCAAGGGGGAAACTTTGTGTGGTTTACCAAGGGGGAAACTGTGTGTGGTTACCAAGGGGGAAACTGTGTGTGGTTACCAAGGGGGAAACTAGTGTGGTGACCAAGGGGGAAACTATGTGTGGTTACCAGGGGGAAACTATGTGTGGTTACCAAGGGGGAACTATGTGTGGTTACCAAGGGGAAACTATTTGTGGTTACCAAGGGGGAACTATGTGTGGTTACCAAGGGGGAAACTATGTGTGGTTACCAAGGGGGAAACTATTGTGGTTACCAAGGGGGAACTATGTGTGGTTACCAAGGGGGAAACTATGTTGTGGTTACCAAGGGGGAAACTATGTGTGGGTTACCAAGGGGGAAACTATGTGTGGTTACCAAGGGGGAAACTATGTGTGGTTACCAAGGGGGAAACTATGTGTGGTTACCAAGGGGGAAACTGTGTGTGGTTACCAAGGGGGAAACTGTGGTGGTTACCAAGGGGGAAACTGTGTGTGGTTACCAAGGGGGAAACTATGTGTGGTTACCAAGGGGGAAACTGTGTCAGGGTTTGTGTCAGGGTTTGTGTCAGGGTTTGTGTCAGGGTTTGTGTCAGGGTTTGTGTCAGGGTTTGTGTCAGGGTTTGTGTCAGGGTTTGTGTCAGGGTTTGTGTCAGGGTTTGTGTCAGGGTTTGTGTCACTGCATGTGGGTGTTCAGGCTTTCTCCACACAGTGTGAGCAGTTTAACAGTGCTATCACTGCCCACAGATCACATATATGTTTTACTGTCCTCCTTCAGGCTCTGTTCAGACAATTTATCCAAGTTTTCACCACAGTTAAGAAAAAAACTTCATCCCTCCTTTCAGAATAGAATCAAATGCTAATTCAGCTCTGCAAGGAATAAGTGTTGAAAGCACCTATTGGCTAGAGCCAGTGACATGACTAAAGCCACTTCTGCCTTCTTTAGACTTCCATCCACCTGCCATAGCTTGGTTTGACATTCACTATACTCATGTAGGTTTTATGTAAATTGCATCAAGGTGTATAGTGAATAGAGCATCGGACTGGGCAGATATGGATTTCAAATCTCTGCTCGGCCACTAGGCTTACTGGATAGTCTTGAATATGTTACTCTCTCCACCTAGGTTACTTCATAGGGTTGCTGTAAGGATAAAATGACATAACCCCATGTACGCAGTCCTCAGCTCCTCTTTATATATTTGTTTTTTGTTTTTTTAATTTTATTTATTTATTTTTAAATGAACACACATACAGAAAAACACACACACACATAAATCTACAAATCATAAACTCCAAGTGCACCCGTCACCCAGGGGCCAAAACAAATTCTATCCACATAATCCATTCTTGATCTATATTCCAAAAATACATCATATCATGACATGGCTTACTCCCTTTTCCCTTTACTAAAATATAATCTAAGAATGGTCCCCATATATCCTTAAAATTATTTTTCTTTAATTGTCCCTTTTTACATTTAATACTACATGTTAGTTTATCATTTAAAGTAATATCCCAGACCTCTTTATATCAATCTATTATTAAATACTGGTGTTGAACTTTCCAATTCCTTGCTATCAGTAATCTCTGTGCCGCTAATAAACTTACAATTAAAGTCCTGTATTTTTCGCTCCATAAGACGCACTGGACCCTAAGGCACCAAAAAATAAAATAAATATTTTTTAATCAGCTGTTCCGCGGGGAATCAGCTAAGAGGCGGGGGCTTCCCCTGCCCTGCCCTGCCCAGGAGTCCTCCGCTCTTCCGGACCAGCAGAGGAAAGTAAAACAAAAACAAAAAAAAAACTAAATTTTTTTTTACTATACACACAGACATTTCCACCTAGTTTTGGGGGGAGGGGAGTGCGTCTTATGGAGCGAAAAATACGGTGCGTTTATATATTTGTAAAGGGCACATACCCGTATATACTCGACTTTAAGTCGGCCCTAACATAAGTCGGGGCCCCTAATTTCACCCCCCAAAACTGGGAAAACTTATTGCCCCCCAGTATAAGTCTAGGGTGGGAAATGTACGAGGGGAGACTCCCGCCGCCACCCCCAGACACCCCCCACCCCCGTACCTACACCCGCCGCTGCCGCAGCCCCTCCCCCGCCGAAGCCGTGCCGCAGCCCCCCCATGCCACCCCCACGCTGCCCCCAGACACCCCCAAGACACCCCCCGTCACCGTACCTGCTCCCGCCGCCGTAGCCCCACTTCGGAAGGGGAGGGGCGCGAGCGATCCTCTTCCCGCCCGAACCTGCGCCTTTCGCGGCCGGCCGGCTGGCCGGCCGAGCTGGCTGGCTGGCTGGCGGGGGCCAGCTCGGAGCGCGGTGCCATCGCGCTGGGGGAGGGCGCACGGAGGCCCCCTCTCCGCCGTTCTCCACCAGACACCAGATCCAGGGGGGCGCCTGAAGTTTCCTTCCCCCCCGCCGGCGCCTCTCTCTCTATTTTTCTTCCGGCGGGGGGGCGGCGTTTGCTTTCCTCCCTTCCGCCGGACGGTCCGCCCGGGCGCTGCTTGAGCGGAAGGGAGGAAGGGAGGAAGGACGGACCGTCCGGCGGAAGGGAGGAAAGCAAACGCCGCCCCCCGCCGGAAGAAAAATAGAGAGAGAGGCGCCGGCGGGGGGGAAGGAAACTTCAGGCGCCCCCCTGGATCTGGTGTCTGGTGGAGAACGGCGGAGAGGGGGCCTCCGTGCGCCCTCCCCCAGCGCGATGGCACCGCGCTCCGAGCTGGCCCCCGCCAGCCAGCCAGCCAGCTCGGCCGGCCAGCCGGCCGGCCGCGAAAGGCGCAGGTTCGGGCGGGAAGAGGATCGCTCGCGCCCCTCCCCTTCCGAAGTGGGGCTACGGCGGCGGGAGCAGGTACGGTGACGGGGGGTGTCTGGGGGTAGCGTGGGGGTGGCATGGGGGGGCTGCGGCGCGGCGCAGCTTCGACGGGGGAGGGGCTTCGGCGGCGGCGGGTGCAGGTACGGGGGTGGGGGTGGGGTGTCTGGGGGTGGCAGCAGGGGTCCTGGGGGTGGAGGGGGGTGCCTGGCGGTGGCAGCGGGGGTCCTGGGGGAGCGCTGACCCACTTATAAGTCGAGGGGGGCATTTTTCAGCACAAAAAATGTGCTGAAAAACTCGACTTGTATTCGAGTATATACGGTATTTGCCTTTTGTGAACACAACCAAGCCACCTTCCCCCAGTAAACCTAGGGCTATAGTCCTCAGCCTTTTGTGACCATTTGTTCATATCATAACAGTGTTCTCCAACCTTGAGTCCCCAGATATTTTTGGCCTACAACTCCCAGTTGTAAGCCAAAAACATCTGTAGGCCAATAACATCTAGGGACCCAAGGTTGGAGAACACTGCACTAGACACAAGATGTTGCTACGCCTACAAAAATGGTCTCTGAGCAGGGCCAAAAGAAACTATGCCTCAATACAACTGAGCTAATAGAGGACACATGACAACAGGATTTCAATATGGTAGACCCAAGTAGAAGCTGCTGCACACAGGAGCTTAAAACAACAACAACTAATGGGCAGCATGGGAAGTACATCCGTGAGGGGCTGAATTATTAATGTATCCTAAAGTTAATTATTGGGCTCAAGTGACAGAATTGTGAAAAAGAATCCTGAGAGTTAAGTGAAAGAACATTACAAACAAGTCTGTGGCTCATATTCAGACAAACCTGCAAAACTGTGGATTGGAAGACCATGAACAAGCCCGACTTCTGCTTTCTCTCCTCCCCTCTTGCATACAGCTTCCCTCTCTGCCTGCTGTTTAGCAATAACCATAGCGTATTGTGAAGTCTAAATTGGCAATCTGTGGTTAGCCCTTCAAACTAGAAGCTGAAATCATAGTTTGAAGTGGTTTTCTAATTCTGATTTGGAGGGCAAGCACTAAGCAGTTTGTTGATTCAGACAGATAACAAAACATGGTTCACACTAAACAGGAAATAGAGAGGAAAGTCGCAAGTCCACACCACATTTCTGATTCCCGAAATGATCATCTGATGAGCCTCTGTATGGACATCTTAAAAAATTACAAATTCTGCAAAGCAGCCTCAACACTGTGGCAGTTATGCAAAATTAGCCACATTTGCATATATTTGTTTGTTGAGCATTATTTCAGTAAGTTATGGAGAGAGACATAGAGCTATGTAGAGCAGTAAGTCTACAAGAGCTATCATTCCACAATGCAATATAAACATCGAAAACTGGGAAGCTCTGGCCCATGAACGATCTAAATGGAGGTTGGCCTTTCACAAAGGTTCCATGGACTTTGAAGAAGCCCGAGTGCAAGGTGAAAGGGAGAAACGTGCTAAGCGAAAAGCACGTCAAATGAATCCTTTACAGGACCATCTTCTATCTGGTAACCTGTGTCCTCACTGTGGGAAGCTGTGTGGATCTAGAATTGGCCTCCACAGTCACTTACGGACCCATCGCTAGAGTCTACACAATCTTCTTTAGAATTTCCTCCTTTTATCCCGGAAGACAATCTTACTCGGTCACGAGTGATCGCCTGACACACTTGCACACATGTACCTCTGTTAAAAGTTTATGGCAAACTGATGCCTAGAAGAACCAAGCTTCCCTGTTTGGGATACGTAACAGGAATAATAAAACGAATCAGGATCAAACAGTCAGATTTTTGTTCCTACACCTAATGGCAAAATTCCAACAGTGCAATGCAGTTTGGACAGATTTGTGCTTGACTGATAACATAACAAGAGAAAGATGTGTTTTGAGACCCACCAATATAGCCAAGAAGGGGGCTACTTGCAGCAGCACAAATTACTTAAATGCTACACCCAATTATAAATACAAACAAGATAAAATTCAGCTACAGTTTCTGTGCAAGATATGAATAGCTCTTATTTAGTTGTTAGCAGGAGAACAGTATCCGAAGGACAAATGTCTACAGAGCTAAATGCTGTACATGCTTTGGGGGATAAAGAAAGAGGAGTAAGTGTTCATCTGACATAGTTTCTTTTGTGAGTCAATCAGTTTATTTACCAAATGTATATGCTGCTTTTCACCAAGTGGTTTCAAAGCAGTTTACAATGAAATAATTAAAGCATTAGAGAACAAAAATGCAACTAAAACAATTAATTTTAAAAAGAAAACCACAGCAGCAACCCTAAAAATTAAGTAGCAGCTGAAAACACTTTTAAGTTGCTTGCAGAATGGCAGATGAGATGGAGCCAAATCCACAGCCCATTGATATTCCACGGTTCCAGAGAAGCAATCAAGGCCATGCTTCTGGTGGAGACTAATATACAGGGCCGGTGCTACCATTAGGCCAACTAGGCAGCTGCCTAGGGCGCAGGGCTAAAGGGGGCGCCAGAAACGCCTTGGGGGAAAAAATACAGCGCTCTCAAGTGGGAAGGGGGGGCGCTAAATATCTGATCTTGCCTAGGGCACCAAACTGCCTTGCACCGGTCCTGCTAATATAGTCTCTAAATACAATGGAATTTGTAGCAGGACCTCCTTAGCTAATCTTAAACTATAGGAAGGTTCATATGGGAATAGGCATTCCCTGAGATAACTTGGAAGCGGTGTGCTGTACAGATCATGAGGAAAGAGTAACTGGGCAGAAGGAAGATCTAATAATCACACAATAGCATATTTAGCACTTGTGATAAAGTCTCTTTCCTAATATCTGGAAATGTCGACAATCCATTTGTTCTGTATGAGCATGAAGCAATCCCAGAACAACTTCCCTGCTGCCTACCTCCTCTATTCTTTATTTACCTGCACATTTGCTACACTACAGGAACAGCTTGATGACATATTGGTTACATCTAGTAGCTAATCTCCCCACAATGCAGGGCAGCCATCGATCAGGCATTCCAACTCAGTTCATGAGCAAGAAGCATGTCAGCACATAGCTACTCTAACAGCCTAGAACACCATTACTCATTGCCCTACACTACGCAAATACCCACCTCATTCCCTGAACTAATAGCCTTTTGGTGCAGAGAAACACTTCTGCTATTTCGCCCTCTCCATTACCAGCATTCACAACCAGGGCAGTAGGCCCTAATTTAGCTCAGCAGAGGCCCTCTACAAACTGCTAATCCCAGTGTGCAGCTGTTTCTCAAATGCACTGGCACGAGCAAACCGTAAACGATTTATGGCGCGTGGCAGGAAGACTGCTGGCTCCTTGCTTGGGCGGAGTTTTAGTATAAGATCGTGTTTGAACTAATATTTATATTGCAGGCTGTCAATCTAGTAGTAAATACTATGTGGCAATATGCTCTCCAAACCCAGCTGTGGCCCTAACTACTCTAAATCCTATTAGAACTATTTCAGAAACAACTAAAAGTTTGGGGGGGGGGGAGATTATACCATTGCAAATAAACTGCAAAAGTTTTTAAATCTTACCAAAAAGTCAGCTTATTTTTAGCACCAACGCTGCAGCTTCAGGAGTGCATACCTGAGACCTTGGTTATTCTATTCCTAGCTAGCGTTATGATGCACAAGACTACACATCTATCCCATACTTACTCGTAGATGATTCTATGAAGAGAAATACCACTTTCAGATGATCTAGAAGGAATGCAGAAGCAAACATTCCTATAATACCTTCCTACAAACGTGTGTTTCTTTTGCTTTCCCCCCATAGCATACACACCAAAAATGGCAACAAACGGAAAACAATGGAAGAATATTTTAGCCTCCCAGGATACTCTGCTGCTCACATATAGTCACCATTCTTTAGTAAAAGAAAGGGAAACTTCAGCACATAGTTGCTGAACTCTAGTTTGTTTAAGCTTCCACAGAGACAATGGTTTCCTCTCCATTACAGGTGTTAAGTTAGCATAGCAAAGCTAGAAATATTGTGTTATCACCTATTACTGGCTCTGTGAATAGTTACTATTCTTATCTTGTATACACTTAAGCTTTACATATAATTCTTTCACACACTCACGCATTCATGAGATATCACTTCCATGCATCGGAAGTGGGCACTAGTCCAGGGTTAGGAACCATTTGGGGCCATGGACACATTTGGCAATTTGAGAAACTATATCCTGGAAACAGCAGCACCACCACCAAATAGCTGCCACAGGAGTGTGGCAAAGGACCTGTAACCTACCCCAAAGACTGAGTACAAGGCAGAGACGCAACACACTAAACAGCTCCTTTGAATCCACAGTTTTCAGCACCAACAGCAAACCCAGCTGCCTGTTAGAAAATATGTTAATTCAAAAAAAGTGAGAGGGGTAAGGCACCTTGGTGGGTGCCAAGACAGGTGTCCAGGGGTGCATTGGTGCCCACTGCTCTAGTCCATGAAATCAAATTTATTATTTTATTTATTATATTTATTACCCGGCCACCCTGGGCGATGTACAACCAAAATAACACAGTAAAACAATACAATAAAATATAATAATTAAAACAGTATAAAAATTTCTTTTAAAATCCTAACCCACCCCATATTCCCCCCTGAACAGCCATGTTTTTAATGCACGGCGGAAGCTCATCACAGAGGGGGCATGGCGAAGATCACTAGGGAGGGAGTTCCATAACGTGGGGGCCGCCACAGAGAAGGCCCTCTTCCTAGTCCCCACCAGCCTGGCTGATGGGATAAGGAGAAGGCCGTCTGTGTCAGATCTTGTTGAGCGGCCTACTTGATGTTGCTGGAGGCGCTCCTTGAGATAAATATATTATCTTGCACCTATGTGACAATAAAGTCTTCAAGGCACTACAAAATTCTTTGCTGTTTTTTCAAAGCACACAAATTTTACAGGGCAAAAATTTTACAGGGCAAAATTCCCTACAGATACAAACTTTCTCAATAGCAGATCCCATGCATAGCAGACTACATTGGATTTTAGGCTTTGGAGTCAGAGAAGTACTGGCTGCCTGAACATATACACAACACAATCCATAATTTATTAATAGTGCTTGTGGTGGCTATTCTCAGTATCCCATGCGGGGGGGGGGGGGAGAAATGCAGGATTTGGAATAGAGAGCAGTACAAGTCTGCTCTGAACTTGTGTTGGGGATTAACCTGTCAAGTCAGGAAGAGAAAAGGGAGCTTCCTTGCAGCTTCCCACAAGATGACAGAAACAGTAAGGAAAGGGATTTACTATGTTCCCACTTCATATACTTCAACAACTCATGGAGAAGAACTATGAAATGGCCCCCAATACCACCAAGAGCATACTGTGTACCTCAACTAGAAAGAGGGAGGCAGACTGGGACTTTTGCTACTCTGGGTTTCATCATATCTTTTAAAGTGTACAATGAGGCTACATGGACCTGAATGTTCCTTTTTCATTTGCTTGTTTCTGCATGGGTGTGCAAAAATTGGTTTTGGAGAGGATCTCACAGCTTTTTACGTGACAAGCCCTATTCAGACATTATTTTCCTCTTATGATTTTAACCAGGAGGAAGCTTCAAGCTTGCATACTCCCTTCTCTGACTCCCCTTGCCATAAACAGAAATGAGTGAGTGAACCAGAAGATCCCATGCTTGTTTGAATGTGAAATCTTCCTTAACCCTGTGAGATTGGTCTCAATCACTTCTCTCCATAATAAGAAGAATAGAGGAGGAAGCATGAAAGTTCAAGGTCTTTCCAATATTTCCCTGAGTAAAATCCCTGGAGGAAAACCATCTGAACAGTACCTATATCAGGTTAAAAAGGATGTAGATATCTCAGGATTGGAATTCACACACACACACACACACACACACACACCCTTGCTCAGGTCTTAAGTTGAGGAGGACTTTGTTGTGATACTTGAAGTATTCTGCAAACGGAGGAAGCTGGGCTGGTGTCAGATTACAGGGAGCTGGCTGACAACCGAAATGCTGGAAAAGCTGCACAGGGAGAGGGGGAGAAGGATCTGAACTTCTGTGTGTGGATTTATGGGCGTCTGCACACAGGAATAGGATTTTAAATCTTCCATCTCACACACGTGAGGCACTCTGCTTTTCCTCATGCCCTTTCAGGGTTATGGGCCCAGAATTCGGAACCAGTTGGACCAGTGCCAGAACCGAACGGAACCAGTTTGGGACCAGGCTGAGGGTCAGCGCCGGCGGCAGCAGTGGGACCTGTTTTCCAACAGCTGTGTCAACAACTTCGACTCCGGGATTGCAGTGATTTATGGCAGAGGAGAACACGGACATCAAGGCAGAAGAGAAATCTCCTGGGCCGTCGTCCGGTAAGGAAGGGGAAGAGTGGGAGGTGTTCGCTGGGAGCTTGCAGGCTCTGTTCAAAGCCGAAAGCTCAGAAAGCGAGGCCGAGAGTTCTGGCGGGGAAGAGGCGGAAATCCCCCTGTTCCCGGAATGGCGGCAGCACCAGCTCTAAACCCACAGATAGTGGAAAAGCTATCTGGCTCGAACTATGTATTATGGAGCTTCCAGATGCAGCATTATTTAACTCATGCAGGGCTCTGGAATGTTGTAATACAGGATGCAGTTGCCGTGGGAGACCAAGCTTATTCTGTTATCCAGTCTGGACTCTTCATATGATACAATTGTAACATTGATGGAGGGGCAACCAGATCAGAACCTGACGATGGAGTATGTGTCAGGCAAGCTTCTCTCTGAGTGGGAGAAACGGCAAGGGAAGAAAAACAATGCTGAACGTAAATCAGCAGACAGCTCGGCTGACGCGGGGCACAGCCAAGCTGGGAATTACAATAAGCTGGGAGTTACCCAGGCTACAGCTTTGAAAGTAAAGAAATGTTTTTCTTGTGGATCTACTTCGCATCTTAAAAAAGACTGTAAGAAGAAGAAAAAACCCAAACAGGAAGCTACCAGTACACCTGAGGAGGCATTTAAAACGGGCAAAAGTTTAATTGCTAGGGTGGGAGTTTCTGATTGCAACCTTTGGATTTTGGATTCTGGGGCGAGTCATCACATGGCAAATTCTAGAGACATATTTCAATCTCTGGAAGAATGTGGGATTAATCAACACGTGGAATTGGCTAATGGAAAGCGAATCCAGGTGACAGCTGCAGGAACAATTGACTTTGCTACTTTGGGTCAGCAAAGGGCACTATTTGTTCAGGAGCTGGATACAAACTTAATTAGTATTTCACAATTAGCTAGTAATGGTTATGAAATATGCTTTTCTGACAGCAACTGTGTAATTTCACATGAAGGGGTGATCTGTGCAAAGGGTGATTTGCAGAATTCTCTGTATGTTATAAATCCATTTGTAACACATGATGAGAGGGCAAAGTATGCGAATTGTAAACCCCATGACAATTGTGTGCATATTTTTCATAAACGTTTCGGGCATGCCAGCTACAGAAGCATAGAGAAAATGCCAGGTCTGTGTGAAAATGAAACCTTGTTCCAAGTGCCGTATATACTCAAATATAAGTCTAGTTTTTCAGCACATTTTTTGTGCTGAAAAATGCCCCCTCGACTTATACGTGGGTCAGCGCCCCCCCAGGACCCCCGCCGCCACCGCAAGGGACCGCCAGGCATCCCCCTCCACCCCCAGGACCCCTGCCGCCGCCACCCCCAGACACCCACCCCAACCCCATACCTGCACCCGCCCCGCCAAGGTCGAACCGCACCCCCCAGACACCCCATCCCCCCACGCTACCCCAGACACCCCACGCACCCAGACACCCCCAGCCACCCTACCTGCACCCGCCACCGAAGCCCCGTTGCCACCGAAAAGCCTCCCTGCCGCCGAAGCCTCGCTCCCGCTGAAGCCCCTCCCCCGCCGAAGCCGCGCCGAAGCCAGAGGCGTAGCGTGGGGGGTGCAGGGGGGCCGGCCGCACCGGGCGCAATATCTGGGGGGGCGCGCTCGCACTCGCAGCTCTGGCGGCAGCCCCCGACCGTCCGCCCCGCCTCGCCTGGCTCCGCGGCTCGTCCTTCCTCCCTTCCGCTCAAGCAGCGCCCAGGCAAGCGGGGACGGCGTTAGATCCAAAACAACAGGCTCTCCGGAGCGGCGTCTTGCGCGCTCCCCTCCCCGCGAGCCACGACGAACAACAAGGGAAAGCAAACGCCGCCCCCCGCCGGAAGAAAAATAGAGAGAGAGGCGGGGGGGAGGAAACTTCAGGCGCCCCCCTGGATCGCTCGCCTTTGGCCGGATCGCTCGCCTCGGCGCCGCGCAGACGGAGCCGCCGGTCCACCACGCGCCCTCTCCGCTGCGCTCCGCGAATCCGACGCGTTCGCTGCTCCGGCGTGCGGGCTTCTCCTCGGCGCTCTTCCTCCTCTTCCCTCCCTGCCTGCCTGGCTCCCTTTCTTTCACTCTCCTCCTTCCTTGACGTCAGGCCCCGGGGCGGGAGTCTGGTGGAGAGCGGCGGAGAGGGGGGCCTCTGTGCGCCCTCCCCCAGCGCAATGGCACCGCGCTCCGAGCTGGCCCCCGCCAGCCAGCCAGCCAGCTCGCCCGGCCGGCCGCGAAAGGCGCTTTCCTCGGGATTTCTCAAGGGGCCTCCGCGATTCAAACGCAGGTTCGGGCGAGAAGAGGATCACTCGCGCCCCTGCCCTTCCGAAGTGGGGCTTCGGCGGCGGGAGCAGGCACGGTGACGGGGGGTGTCTGGGGGTGGCGTGGGGGTGTCTGGGGGTGGCGTGGGGGTGTTTGGGGGTGGCGTGGGGGTGTCTGGGGACCTTCCGGCGCGGCGCGGCTTCGGCGGGGGAGGGGCTTCGGCAGCGGCGGGTGCAGGTACGGGGGTGTGGGTGGGGTGTCTGGGGTGGCGTGGGGTGTCTGGGGTGGCGTGGGGGTGTCTGGGGGTGGCGGCGGGGGTCCTGGGGGGGCTTTGGCAGTGGCGGGGCTTCGGCGGCACTGGGTGCAGGTACGGGGGTGGGGGGTGTCTGGGGGTGGCGGCGGGAGTCTCCCCTCATACATTTCCCACCCTAGACTTATACTGGGGGCAATAAGTTTTCCCAGTTTGGGGGGGTGAAATTAGGGGCCTCGACTTATGTTAGGGCCGACTTATAGTTGAGTATATACGGGTATGTGGAATGTGAAGTATGCAGTACAGCAAAGTCACACAGATCTAACATTCAGAAACACAGTGATAGAGTTAGCACAAGAATATTTGAGCTGATACACTCTGATGTTGCTGGACCATTTGAAGATAGCTATGGGGGAAATAGGTACTACATGACACTTGTGGATGATTTTTCTCGATTTGGTTTTATCTATCTTCTGCAGCATAAGTCTCAGGTTCAAGAGAGATTTGCATCATTTGTTAAATGGGCTGGGAACAGATATAAACAATATCCAATAGGAGAATTACTCTCAGATGGTGGGGGAGAGTACATGAGTACAAAGTTCAAGAAATTCTCAAGTGAGGGCATTGGGCACAGAGTCACGGCCCAAAACTCACATGGTGTAGCTGACAGTCACAACAGAACACTCCAGGAAATGATGAGGGTTCAATTAGCTGACTCACAGGTGGGAAACCATTTCTGGGGGGATGCACTGTCAAATGCCAATTACCTGCTGAACAGGTTACCCAATACCACAACTGGGAAAACTCCATATGAAATGTTTCATGGGAGGAAACCGAAGATAGCACACTTGCACATTTTTGGGTGTAAATGTTTTGTTCATACACAGGCTCAAAACAGAACAAAGCTATCTCCAAGAAGCTTTGAATGTTTTCTGCTGGGGTGTGATGCACAAACAAAAGGGTACAGGTTGTGGTCACCACACCACAACAAGGTAATTCTGAGCAGGGATGTGATTTTTCACGAGCAAACAAATGACCAGAAACAGCTGGTGGAATTGCCAATGCATGCAATGTCTGAAACACAGCAGGAAGCTTCTGGGACAGAACAGGCCACTGGGCAGATATCTGGGGAGCAGGAGGGAGGTGAACAATCTCTTAGGCGTTCAACCCAAGAACACAAAACACCTGCTAGATATCAGGATGAATTCCAAAGTGGGAAAACTGTTGTACATAAAGCTCTCAAAATAGCTTTAGAACCACAAAGTTTTGAGGAAATTCAAAGCATGGAACCAAAAGTGAAGAATGATTGGTTTGAGGCCATGCAGGATGAAATCAATGCAATGCATGATAACAAAACATGGAGTCTAGTATCTTTGCCTGTGGGGCGCAAAGCCATCACCTGTACAAGGTGAAGACAAATCACCAGGGGCAGGTGGAGAGATACAGAGCAAGGCTCGTTGCCAGAGGGTTTGCACAAAAACATGGGGTAGATTTTGATTCCGTGTTTGCACCAACAACAAGGTATGCTACTGTCAGACTGTTGTTGAAATTGGCAGCACAAAGAAAAATGATGGCATTTCATTGTGATGTAAAAACTGCTCTTTTCTGTATGGTGAATTACAAGAGGAAATCTACATGCAGCAACCAAAAGGTTTTGTAGAAAATCCCAGTCTTGTATGTCGTCTGAACAAGTATATGGGTTAAAGCAAGCAGCTCGATGCTGGAATCAGAAACTAGACAGAGTTTTGATTAGTTTGGGATTCAAACAAAGCAAGGCTGATCACTGTCTGTATACAAATCACACAGACCAGGGAAACTGGGTGTATTTGTTGGTCTTTGTTGATGATGCTGGTAACACAATCAGTAAGTCAAAAAGACAAAATTGCACAAGAATTGCAAGCACACTTTGAACTGAAAGATCTAGGTTTGGTACAACACTATCTTGGAATGCAATTATCTCAAGATGAGGAAGGTTCTTTCATGGTTGAACAAAGTGGAAAAATTCAGAAATTGCTGGAAATTCATGGGTTGGAGAATTGTAACCCAGTTACCACTCCAATGACTCTTGAATACCAGAAACACAGAGATAACACTGAATTTGAAGATATTGGAAAATATCAGAGTGTTATTGGAAGCCTGCTATATTTGGCAAATGTGAGTAGGCCAGACATCAGCAATGCTGTAAACATACTTAGCAGGAAAACGCAAAATCCTTCTATGTATGATTGGCTAGCTGTGAAACGTGTGTTAAGGTATTTAAAAGGTACCATGAATTGCAAACTGAAATTGTCAACACACACAGAGGGAGATTTTTGTGTGTACACTGATGCTGACTGGGGGTCTGCTACAGATAGGAAGTCTACAAGTGGGACTGCATTAATGTATGATAACAGTCTAATTGACTGGTACACTCGCAAACAATCTTGTGTGGCTGTATCTAGCGCAGAATCTGAATTCATCAGTTTATCTCAAGCATGTAATGAGATTGAGTGGTTCAAACAATTGTTTGCTGATATGCACATACCAGTAGAGAAGGCTGTTACAATTTTTGAGGACAACCAAGCTTGCATAACCATGGCTCTCCATGAAAAATGTAGGCCAAGAACCAAACACATTGATGTTCGTTACTCTCATGTAAAGGACTGTGTGCAAAAAGGGTGGGTAACACTCAAGTACTGTGCAACAGGGGATATGGTGGCAGATCTTTTCACAAAGCCATTGCCTGTAGTAAGACACAGGAAACTAATGACGGCACTAGGCCTCATTGAGTAAATGTAAACAAGATGTATCACAGCTTGTGGGGGGATGTTGTGACATGTATCACAATCACCAGCTGTGGCACATTGTTTACACATGGAAGGAACAGAATGGCTGGTAAACAAGTTTGTTATGTCTTTCTATTAATCTCGTGCTTTCGCAGGGGTTACTAGAGTGTATGGGAAACAGTATGAGCCTGTCACATGGTTTGTATGTTCTGGTGACGTACTGACTTGTTTTTCTGTCTGAAGCCATTTTAGAGAGATGCTGAACTTCTCTCTCTCGTCTTCTGACTAGTGCTTGCTGAACTAATGCAATCATGTAACGTCTTTGTTGAGTGGAGTGAATCTCAACTTGCTCCACTGGATTAAATGCTTGCTATGCATTGTACTCTGCACATGGACTGTAACTAGGAAATGTATACTCTGTAGCATATACTTTGCTATTCAAATAAACAGGTAGCTAAATAGACCTGTGGAGTTTACAGAGTTATTTCCTTGCTACTTGAAGTAATCTGCAAACGGAGGAAGCTGGGCTGGTGTCAGATTACAGGGAGCTGGCTGACAACCGAAACGCTGGAAAAGCTGCACAGGGAGAGGGGGAGAAGGATCTGAACTTCTGTGTGTGGATTTATGGGCGTCTGCACACAGTAATAGGATTTTAAATCTTCCATCTCACACACGCGAGGCACTCTGCTTTTCCTCACGCCCTTTCAGACTTTTCATAATGTCCACTTTCTTTTTTGTTTGTATGTATTTGTTATATAAAATAAATAAATAAATTCAGTCAATTCTCCTTGCAATGAGGGGAGGGAGAGTGTGTGAGCCCAAAGCCCACTCTCAGTCTCTCCCCAGGTACAATCATGGAGGGAGGGTATTAACTGAAACTCAGCATTTAAGACACAAAGGCTTGGGGGAGAGGGATATTAAAATTAATCAAACTTGATCCAATTGAAAATGGAGGACATGCAAAGTAAGACAGAGCTGAGTAACCTTAAAGTTCAGCTAAGCTAACAACGGTGCAGGAGATAAAGGCAAATTTATGAATCTATACATTGCTGTTTCAAACAAATGAAGACACTCACAAAACCCCTTCTGAACTAGACCTCTGTTTTAAATTATTGCATTATTCCATGAATAGAAAACGTTAAGACTGTCACCTTCAGTGGCTAAGCTTACTTGAAACAAAACCCCTTCTGAACTAGACCTCTGTTTTAAATTATTGCATTATTCCATGAATAGAAAACGTTAAGACTGTCACCTTCAGTGGCTAAGCTTATACTACAAGAAAATGCACAATATTTCATAGCATTTTGCATATAATTGCTTTTCTTTGTCTGCAGTCCTTTCCAAAACTAATAAAAGAAAAGCAACAAGACAAGAGACAGAAAAAAACTAGAGTGAGATGCATATGATTTAACTAACCCTCAAAAGAAGCACTCTCTCGAATTACGAAGTGCCACAGAGTACTTCCTGCCTTTTCCTTGAAAGAGATTTGATTTCAAGTTGATAGCATTTCTTTATAAGGAATAGAGGACCTGGAGAAAATTAGGATAAGGGAAACAGACTAATAAATAAAACAAAATAGAATTTGATAGCTCTAATGAACAGGGCTAGAAGGACATGGGGGGAGGGTACCTAAGGTTTAATTTTCTACAGGACTGTGCTCACTTGAACATTTCAAACAAACCCAGTTAAAATATTAATTTTATAAGAGGCCGTGATCCAATCCTTTTGACTAATAAAAGTAAATAAAAAACATTAGAACTGAAACATTAAAGCATGCAAGCCAGATCTGTCAATTGCAATTCCTGTAGCAGATGTCAGTGAATCCTACTTTATAGCTAGGATATGATAAAACAGCTTCAGGCATCAGAAGTTGTCGTTGCTAGAGGGACAAATCTGACTCTGTTCATCCTAGAGTGTTTAAACTATCATTAACACTGCATTAAACTACCATCCCCGTTAGTCAAATCAAAGCTCCAACCTGGTGCTGAAGTGAAACAGTCACAGGTCATACCCCAAGGCAATGGCTGCTTTTTTCCTCACCCTCTTCCCTTGATATCACCTAGTTAAGCAATTTCAAACTACTTAAACGAGCTGTCTACTTTTAGATCCCAGGACAGATTTACATACTACAGACAAAAGGCTTACCTCTGCACATAATTCCTTAAAAGTTTCATGAGAACTGTGTGTGGAGACTTCAAACATCCTAAAGTCCTTTTCCAGAACTTTTGCTCTTTATGGTAACTGTGATTCTGACTGAACTAGAACCAACATGTCCTTGACTTTACCCTGAAAATATTTATTAATCTTTGTCCATCATTCCCCAGGGCTAAATTTAAAGTAACATGGGAAAGGGGGCCTGCGATTAATTATATTTGAGGTGCCATACATATCGCAAGCCATGACAGAGAAAATGACTTGTGGCGAACACATATACACAAAAGTAGACTCTATCCAATACTTAAAATCTGCAGTAATATATAGAACAAAGCCACAGTTACCAGCTTTGGGCCAAATATTAGGGATTTAAGTTTCCCTGCAGCTAGGGGTGTGGTCATTACTCTACCTTCATGCAAAACAGAAACAAATACTATGTTTTGTGATGCAAATATTTTTAAAAGGCACTTAATACAGGAAGCAAAGCAGGCACACACTTCTTCCTTTGGGGAACGTGCGGAGAAGTACATACAGAATAACATATATGGCAATTTGGCTAGAGATGCATGATTTAGCATATTTATATTAAAGAAGGTATGTTGTGTGCAAATTGGGAGGGTACCTAAACAGGACTAGGGATAGGGCAGAAGATGGCCCCTATGTCCTGGAATATACAGCAAAAATGTGACTAGATTTTTAAGAACACACATACATATGACTTTCCCCCACCCTGAAGCATCAAATCTTCCTGAAGATCAAGGGCTGCTCATACAAGCTGCGCTCATGCTGCAATGGAAAGCAGGACAAAGACACATGTCCTCGGTTGCCAGGTGGGTTTTACTGAAGGGAAACAGAGGGACGAAAAACTGCCCTAGGTAGGTGGGGTCCCAGACCACTTCCTAGAAGACCACCAACTCATTGGGCCTATTTGTACGGCTAGCCATGCCCAAAATGATTGCTTGAACTCAGAGGGAGACTGTTCCTTCTCACATTAAAGGGCAATAGGAGGGTGGAACAGGCCCCAGAGAATCATATTCTTGTTACCAAATCCCTCCCCTCTTTCATGTGGCCTTGGTGGGTGGTGCAGAGAGGCAGCAAGCTCTCTCAGTCCACCCACCTGCTTTCAGTTCTGATGCCACCATGGGTTTTAAGCATCTTGAGCTCAGTAGATGAATGTCTTGAAATATAACCAGAGCAGAAGACAAAGCCAACCCTTGCAATGACTGGAGGGCCAAAGGGAAAGAATAAACACACACACTCTCCAGCTCCCAAAACTACTGTAGAAGCTGGACAGCTGGTGCTGCAGCCTCTCTGTTCAAACTGGGCATTTCCTGACACAAAGAGAGGAGCAGCTGAAGCTGTGACTTTCCCTAAGCCAGCTCCCTGGACTGAGGGAAGTGTGAGAAGGCTGGAGAGGGAAGATTTAAAAAATCCTCCTCTTTGCTCTGCCCTTCTTCTCCCTCACTGCAACATTTTTGTCATTGGCCTCACTTGTCCCCCATAATACTTAACCTGCTACTGCTGCCACAGCTTACCAGAGTCCTTTATTAGCTTCTTTTGCCCAAATCACTGAGCAACCCTTTTCAACAGTGCAAGCACAATAACAGCCAGCCTGTTGATTAGCAGGTCTTCAGTGAATAATAGGACAAAAGATTTCAGCATGAATGGATGAAGATGGCATGAGATCAAGCTAGAACATTCTCAATCTTCTCCCAAGTCAGAACATTCTCAATCTTCTCCCAAGTCAGCATAGTTTCCAAGATCATTCCGACTAAAGTTCACTGCAAGCATGCAACGTGGCATGACCGAATTCCACATGCTTCTGTTCTCTTAGCAGAAAGTGAAAGAGTCATGCCCTAAAGAGCACAGAAATAGCTAAGATCTTGACAGGAGTCATTAGTGGACTGCTAAAGCAACATTAAGGGCTATACCACAGAAATACACTTAAACAACATAAAATGTGACTGCAGAATATCCAGATCTGTAACACATTAATTGCTATTGTGCTTACATACAGTTAGGTACTTGCAGAATTTTTACTTGAACAAATAGGCGATTAGGCAGAAGTCCAATAAAATGGACTCGGTATACAAAAAGTCTAGGCATAGGGATAAGGCACCACCCCTCCAGGTCATGTAGGCAGACTCCAAATTTAAAACCAGAGGTGAAGAGGTCTCTCCTCAAACTTACAGATGAGTTCCTGTATTTAATGAGGTGCTCCAAGTCAAATTCTGTAGCTGCAACCTTCAAAAAGGGAGACTTTGGGGCAGCAATAGACCTCACCAAAGCCGACTTCCAGATTCCCAACAGAGAGGTTACTGCAAGTTTCTACACTTCACCTATGGGACCAGCAGTTTCAGTGGCCTTCTCTTTTGGCTGATCTGCCCACCGCCACCACCACCACCAAAGCTTCACCAAGATCCCAATGGCCCCGATAGCCTCTCTCAGGAAGCTTAGAGCTCATGCTTATCAATGGCTGGACTCTCTGTTCATAAATTTCCCATCCTTTAGGTGTCTGCAAACAGGGGAATTCATCACATTTCAGCCATTGCTTTCTGATCAATAGGAACAAGAGCCCTCTAGAACCAGTGCAGGCATTTCTGCATCTCAGTATGGTCCACAGCACCTTAATGCTGGAGTGTGGAACCTACATCCCACATGTGGCCCTCAGCCTAATTTCATGTGGGGTAGTCCAGAGACACACAGATGAGGTGACAGAGAGAAAATGCTACATAATCCTGCAATGCTGCAAACTCCACCCACCATTGGCTAAGGCCTGATTGACTTTTCCTGTGGGAAAAGTCCTTCATAGGAAAATGGTTCCCCACTCCTGTCCTAATGGCTCATATATTGCTGTCCCCAGAAAGGTAGCCCTTTCTCATGACACTGGAAATATCACTTCACCATTGCCTTAGGGCTTGCCTCCTGGGTACGAGTCCCTATCATGGGTAAGTTTCCCATGGCTTCGCCAAACCTTCCTCCCGAGATTCAAGTCTCATATCACTGATAGCCTAAACTCACAGGTTCAAGTTCTGTAATCAGTCTATCAGTCCTTTCAGTGGTGGACCTCACCACATGGTGAGGAATGCCCATCAAGGAACCTCAGGAAGTAGTGATTAATATCAATGCCAACTTCAGCAACTGGGATATCCAATGCAGGAGTGCGGTAGCAAAGCGCACCTGCTCGAGCACTGAATCATCCAGGAGCATCAATTTTCTCAGGCTGAGCCAATCCAGCTGGCTCTTATTTTAAAAACTGTTTTAATTCCATTTTCCACTGCAAAAGGCAACCCGCCCCCAAGGCAGCAAACAAATAATAAAATATAGCAAAATATCTTCTTCTTTGTCCACTGGATTAGGGGACAGTAATACTGATCAGGATGGACAACATGGCAGCCAAACCCTATGCAAATAGGTAAGGAGGGATGAAGTTGAAGACTTTCCTGCAAGAACCCCTCTTGTTCTTCTCATAAGCAGAAATATACCCAGAATCCCTACGCACAAAACATGTGAAAAGGAATCCTCAATGTACAAGTGGACAGGCTCAATCATCAAACAACAAAATCTGTGGAAAGTAGTGATTTTCCAAAGGGTGACAGGAGACCAATAGCAGATCTATTTGCCTCTCCATCCAACCAAAAATTACCAAGTTTCAGAGCAGGTTTACATCAGGAAAATGGCAGAGGTAGTTGATGACCTAAGGACAGAATGACATCTAGGTCTTCTCTACACCTCTCTTCCATTCCCTCTCATTCCAAGCGGTATCAGAAAGATTAAGAAGCCAGAGCAGAAGTTATTCCCATTACCCCAACATGGCTGTTGGGCTGTGGTTCACCATCTGGTAAGCGAGTCATTTTCCAAGCCAAGATCACTTCTAAAGGTCCCAGACCTTCGGCTCCAAGACACTAACCCAAGAATGCTAAAGTTGACTATATAAAGGTTGAGCAAGATATTCATGTAACCCATGAATATTCCTCAGAAGTGATAGGAACCTATCCAGCATCTTGCCATTCTTCAACCAACAGTTTGCAGTAATACCTGGAAAGCTTTCCTACACTAACAGAAGTCCAGGATGAATCTGTCATCAGTCGGGGTGTCTGAATGCTAGGATTCCTGAACGATGGCCTGTCATCAAACTGAACACCCTCCCATAGGCACATTTCTGCCTTGAGGTAATGTCAGAAAATGCAGCACTATACCCAACAACCTCCCATCCTCACATTAACATATTTAATGTTTTTTAGAAGTGGCTACAGAGTCTATACCTGAAGTTTTAATTGCTTTCCAACAGTGCTGGTCAGGCCTCCATTTCAACCACGCAGATCCACTTCACTCAAATTGCTGTTGAAGGTGGTTTTCCTAGTGGCAGTCACATCAGCACACAGGGTGTCAAAACCGGGAGTGCTCAGTGAAAAAGAGCTACGTATTATCCACCAGGATGCAAGGATCTTGCATCCAAATCCCTCCTTTATCCAAGACTATTTAACCTATTTTTAAATTTTTTATGTTAAAAGATTTTATATATTTATATTTATTATCTTGTATTTGTGGCTTGGAATTATTGTGAACTGCTTAGAGAGTTGGCTATTGGGTGGTATAGAAATGAAATAAATAATTCTGCTTTTCAGGCATGTTGGGGAGGTGGGAGGGATAGCTCAGTGGCAGAGGACATGCTTTACCTGCAGATAGTCCTGGGTTCAATCCTGGACATTTCCAAGTAAGGCTTGGAAACACCTCTTTGAAACTCTGGAGAGCTGCCGTAGATAATACTGAGCCAGATGGATCAATGCTCTTACTTGGTATAATGCAGCGTCCTAGGTTATTTTCATCCAACTCTTTCAAATCCCTGGGAAGGAGAGTAGGACATGCTGGATTTCTGCAGGACACTCAAGTATTAGAAAGACCGAGGGTTGGGAACACGCGCCCTGCAAGCCAGATGTGGCCCCAGCTATCCCCGCTGCCCCCGAAATTCAGTGTGTGCGTGAGAGAGAGAGAGAGAGAGAGACAGACAGACAGACAGACAGACATATGTGGGGGTGAAATATGACGTTCATAATGGCTACAGAGCGCCAAAAGGGTCAAAATTAGTGTTCCTTTTCCTTTTTGTATCATATCTATTAAAGCCTGTGGGCAGGGACTGTCTTCTATTTTAATATCTGTAGATAATGCTAAGAAAATGTTAAGCACTTTATAAGTGAATAACAATAATATCAATGTCAACCAAAGATGTCTTGCAGGTCACATCTGAAGCACTTCCTGAGTCTCCCCAGCTAACCAGCAATGGAACAATTTTTTTTGAAAGAATGCAAAACAAGAGCGTCTGAGTCTGAAAGAGAGCAGGTGGGAAGAAGAGGGGGTGACATGAGACAAGTCTGAAGAGGACATAAGGATGCAGAGAAGTGAGAGAGCATATGAACAGTGGGAGAAATGCACAGAACACAGAGTTGGTAGGGTGATGGAGGGCGTATTTTTATGTCATTCTTTACCATGAGACCAGGAAGGTAATTAGAAAAGTCTCTTTCAAAACAGTTTCACTACTTTGCAACTTATGTTTGCTCCTATTAGGCAAGATACAACACAGTTTCTCTATAGAAAACTTGTTTGTAATAGGACAGAGATATTTTAAAATATGGTCAGCGGTGTATAAAACTATTAAATAAACAAACAAACACTGGCTTATCTTCACAAGTTTCCTGTGAGACAGAAGTATTAATCCTATGGGAGGCTGAAGTACAAAGCACAGTACTGACCTCTACAACCTCCCACAGGAAATCTGGGAAAGAGACAACAACAAGAGTTAGGCCTTGAGGCCCAGAGGAGTTGTGGACTTTCCTTCTCTAGCCATTTTTATCAGGAGAACAAATGAGCATCTATCAGAAATGATTTGTCTAGGAAATTCTGTCATTGCAGTAGCTTGGTCTAAATGTTCATGTAGACCAAGTCCTTCAAATTCAATAATTCTGCTTAGATAGAAGTAGGAGAAAAGCTCAAGTTATGAGACACACAAATCAAATTACTAGAGAGCCACAAATACTCAGCATTTCAACCTTTTAGAATGGGGGAAAAGCTGAACAAAAGCTGGGAAACCACCCAATAATTGGTGGGTGGAGGAAAGGGAGTGAGCCCATCTGGAGAACCCCAGAGGGCCAGATTTGGCCCCCAAGATTCCCCACCCCTGTAATAGAGGAATGTACCAATTACTTTGATTCTACAGCAGGACAGCCTCAGAACTTGACAGCCACCAGCATGCAACATTTCATCTCAAACTAAGAGGGCAAGGCAGTATTAAAGATGACAGTAGCTGTGGGCCATACTGTGGAACTGAGCCATTCCAGCAAATGTACACATCTCTAGCATGCTGTTAAATACAATAAACTAAAAAGAAAGAGGTGGTACTTGAAGCTGAAGACTGTATGTGAGAAATTATACTGATTAGCATTTGTTAAGCAACAGCACAAGACATTATTAAGATCACCACCACAAATACCAGCATCAATAAACGGCTGTAACTATTTCTGCACTGACAAATCATAGTGCATAGCCAATGTGCTCCAATAAAAAGCAGATGAAAACAATTATTTACTTGGATGAATTAACTATAGACCTGTCTCATGACATTAGGCCGCTTTTGTTCTCCAAGAAAAAATCTTGTTACCCTCTGACTTCTTCACTCTTGCACTGTTCTCCTCAACCTCTCCTCCTTCTGCCAGCCCTGTCTCTCTTTATGCCACTGACCAGGTTTGCACAATCACTGCAGCCCACTGTGGCTAGCCACAGTGGGCTGCAGCGCCCATGGGCACCAGGTTGCTGATCCAATCCCCCACTACCACAGCGTCTCCTGCTGTCCAAACCCAGCGATGGTGGCTTGTTGAGGTGGTTAACAAACCACCCCATAACCCTCCAACAGGTCATCGATTCTGGGTGGTTTGCTGAATTCTGCAAGACAAACATGCAGTACTGAGA
The DNA here is from genome assembly GCA_021292165.1 of Shinisaurus crocodilurus. Lineage (NCBI taxonomy): Eukaryota > Metazoa > Chordata > Lepidosauria > Squamata > Shinisauridae > Shinisaurus > Shinisaurus crocodilurus. Next base: position 72,114,062 of record CM037879.1, on the reverse strand, counting down.
ACCAAAGCTTTGGAGAAGCCTCTCTCACTTGCTCTAGCCAAAGACCTGCCTTCAAGCATCTCTCAGATAATGGTCATTCAATAGTCTATTCATTTTTCCACACACTGAAACATCACATCTCCCTTTCACTTCACATATTGTACTACCTCCTATAGTTGGTTTTTTATTCACAATGTATCACTTCTGTCAGCATTCATAACCTCATACCCTTTTACTCTGGACACATTAGAATGATAGAATCATAGAAAAGTAGAGTTGGAAGGGGCCTACAAGGCCATTGAGTCCAACCCCCTGCTCAATGCAGGAATCCAGGTCAAAGCATCCCTGACAGATGGCTGTCCAGCTGCACCTTGAATGCCTCCAGATTGGAAGAGCCCACCACCTCCCTAGGTAGTTGGTTCCATTGTCTTACTGCTCTGACAGTCAGGAAATTTTTTCTGATGTTTAGGTGGAATCTAGGTTCCTGTAACTTGAGCCCATTATTCTGTGTCCTGCAAACTGGGGTGATCAAGATTAATCCAGGAATACTGTAACTATAATCTTAGAGCTATATTCATAATTACTACTATAGACTTCCAATCACTACATAGAATCATAGAAAAGTAGAGTTGGAAGAGGCCTACAAGGCCATCGAGTCCAACCCCCTGCTCAACACATAAAATCACCCATAGGTATATACTGAAAATATGGCAGAATCAAGCATTTTACCACTCTTTAACCACCCTTATTATCATAGTCTGTTTAGGGCACAATCCTATGTTGCATCCTCATGAGACGGAAGCCTCCAAATTTGGAAGCTTCCATTTATCCAATGTCCTGCCAGGCTGAAGCCGGCAGGGTGGGAGGAACAGCAGAAGCGATCTTTGCTTCCCCATCCTCCTATCCTTGCATTTTTCGCTAGACTGGCTTTTTTGTCTGTCTAGCAACAGGGCTCTGAAGGGTTGGGAAGGAGGCTGGAAGAGGCTCAGGACAGCTTGTATCCTGGACCACTCCCTTTTCTCCCTCTCCATACTCGCTGGAACACTCCCTTTTCTCCCTCTCCGAGGTCATTTTTCCGACCTCGGAGGCCAGCCAGTTTTCTATCCTTGGAGGCCAGCGGCATGATTCTTTCTGCACCAGCTGCAAGGGGGTCTCCGACTCCCCCTTCTAAGGTTGGAACGAGGTCAGAGGAGGGAATCCCCACTATCCTAAGATCCCAAAGACAATGGGCTTGTTCGCACGACACGGGAACCGCGGGGGAGCAGAAGTCCCCCGCAGTTCCCGTGTCGTGTGAACGCCGACCAGGGGTGCCCTCGCGGGAGGGCCGCGTGCGGGATGCACGCAAAGTGACCATGCTCGGTAGAGGGGTAAGCCCCTACTGCGCGTGGCCACCGTGCCGTGCGAACAGCGGGCGGCCTTCCCACGGGGGCCACACAGAGGCGACTGCCCAGAGCGGCCGGAGCTACTGCCGCTCCAGCCTGTAGGGGCAAACGGCCCCTCTGGGCATCCCAGGGCCCTGCCCCGTAGCACCGGGAGGCCCGCACTGCGGTGCGGGGTCTGCAGGGTCCGCCTGCGTGCGTGGGGCACGGGTCGTCCGCAGCCGCCCTGCCGGACACCACAGATCGCCCCGTGGTGCCTCCCCAGCCTGCAGCCTGGGTCGTGCGAACCGGCCCAATGTCTAAGGGCCATAGGATTGTTCCCTCCATGGGTTTTAAAATGTAGTTGACACAGTAATTTTCACTCTCACCTGTTTAAGCTCCAGTGGTGCTTTTAGTACCATATACTCATCTTTACTGTTTCCATCCTTTGCCCTTCAAGCTTAAACCAGTTTCTATCTTTTGTCCTTCAGGCTTAAAGCCTCATTTGGCTCATCAAGTCGCACTTATGTCAAACTTTCAGTCCCAAAAGAAACCATTGCTCAGCATCACTCCCAGAGAAGGAGTCTGCCTCACTGGTGCTCGCCCACTCCCTAAAATTCAGCCAGAATTTTGGCAGGGAATGTAGTTCAGTTCCATCCACTGGCACCTGATGCTGCCTACACACAGTCCTGCATCAGCCCTGGGCCAAAAGGAAGGTTCTGACCCAGCCCCAAATTCAAGCACCAGCTAGTCTCACCAAGGTGCTCCAAATCTCACCAACAGGCACACAGGGCTCTCTGCTTCAGTTCTGACTCAGTTTTGCTGGCTCCTGTTTCTCTGAGGGCACTTCTATAACTTTGCAACTGGTTCAAAGGGGTGCAGCTAGGTAATTTTTGAATCAATGGTCTTATGGAGGCCCCCTTTAAATGGTAATGTGTAGGGTCGACACCAGGTTACTATGGGCCCTTGGGCAACATAATATCATTGGGACCCTCTTTCAGCACCATCCAATCCTCTTATGGTCACACCCCTTCCTTCTTTGGTTCCTCCCATTTAAAACTAAATTTTTCCAGCCTAACTTATTCCTCCTTCTCCTTTCTCCCTCCCTCAACACAAACCTCCTCTCCCCCAATCCCCCATCCAACTTGGCTCTGCCTTCTGATGCAGGCTCCTATTTTGGCATGCTTGTCTTTTACTTAAAGTATTTTTTTTACATGGGGAGGATAAAATATGGCACCCCAACTGCAGTCTGAAGTGATAAAAGTCCTTTCTACCATTCCATTCTGCTGCATGGGTAGACCAGACCTGAGTTCACACAGGGTTGTGATGAGATACATAATTAGTGATGTGAACTCTGTGCTTTAGAACACTCCCCAGAATCTACTGCAACAAGAGTTCCTCAGCAGATATGTAGAGTTCTGTGAAGATAAGAAGTCTGAAAACCACTGAGCTAGTGCAACAGTGTGGGCAATGAGAACTAATCAGCAAAGGTGGATAATCTGTAATCTACAGAACTATTGAAGATACAGGACCACTATCCTGAATAGAATTTATAACTTTTCCTACAGATGACCCAACCAGTCCTTAGCCTACATTGGTTTGTCTCCGTGCAACCACTAGTGTGCAAGGCACACCCCAAGATCTAGGGGTCACCAATACTGAGTAAGGAAACAACATGGGCAGTATACCTCATTTTCCCTGCCCACTAAGGGACAAACAGGAGGGGTTTCAAGTACCCCCTATAGCAAAGCAACATATACACAGAACTCCTTATTCCCAGCTGCAAACAACCTTTACATACATGTAACTAAATTTGCCCACATCCCTCTCTACCTTTGTTTCTCCCTCTGCTTATTTCCACTTCGTCTATTTTAGACTGTTAAGTTCCTTTTTGGGCAGGAGCCTGACTATTTTTTGCCTATGTAACTCTGTAAGGCACCATATATAGATTATACTGTATACATTCTTAAATAATTTTTAAAAATCACAGCTCCACAAATAATATTCCACTTATTACGGGGGCAAAACATTTCCTTAACTTTGACAGGTTCCATAATCCACTCAAAAATACATTTTTAAAGTTAGCAAATCCATAAGAAATATGGGACCAATGTCCAGAAATCTACTTGCTTTCTCACAAGCAGAAACCCTTTACAGAGCCATAAGTCCACCTCAGGGAACAGAAACAAGCACACTGCAGATGATAAATGTGTAATAGTAGTAGGAATACTTGGACATTACATCTACAAACTATAAACTGGGGAGTGCATTCCTAGCAATGGGTTACTGCCAAACTGGAGGCTAGTATCCTTTTGGTTATTCTCTATAGCAAAAAATCCCACCTTCTTCACCCAATTTCTGCTTGGTCCCATAGACAAATAAGCAAGATTTCCCCCACCCCATAGTAAGGACACAAGATGTGTTGGGGGTGGGGTAAAGGAGATCCGCAGCAGAAAATTACAAGCGAAGTGAGAACCAGACAAGATGAGAGGATGTTGCTGGGCTCAGAAACTTGAGGGTTTGGCCAATGTATGTATATGTAGCCCATCCATGAGAGCGCCAGTGTGGTATAGTGCGTCATACTAGACCTTGGGAGACTCAAGTTCAACTCATCTCAGCCATGAAGCTCACTGGGTGACCTCAACCCAATCACTACGTCTCTGCCCAATCTATCAGGGTTGTTGCAAGAATAAAATGGGAGGTGGGGGGACAGACGGACAATGTAGGTTGCCTTGAGCTCCTTGAAGGAAAGGCACAATATAAATGTAATTTTTAAAAAATGTAATCCCTAAGACTTCTGCGTTGAGGTATCTGAGAGGTGCTTTCCTGCCACATCAGAATCCAACTGTCCTGGGACTTTTCCCCTTCCTTAACCATTGGACCACTTCCCAAACCTACACAATATTTAACCTCCATTTTTGTTTACCACCCTTCCTCTCGGTGGGTGGGTGTGGGCGTGTAAGTAAACCGAAATTCCCCAGACTTAGTGTTGGGCATCTACTTCCATTCAACCATCAATACTATTCCCAATCCCAAGAAACTGCCACAGAAACCTCAGTTCCCTCACAAGTGGGGCGAAGGCTGAAAGGCACCGGGAGAGGAGGGAATGGGGAGTGGGAGGAGGGAGCGAGGGAAGACGCCGGCGCCAAGCGCTGTACGAGATGGTATCACTTCCCCCACGCGGATTTGACTGCGTCGCCCGACGGCCCCCCACCCAACCCCACCCCTTATTGGGCTACATTTGCGCACAAGGTTTTTCGGGGACTGTACTAACTATACCATACCTTTCTTCTTGTGAGGAAGTTCAGCAGGTTCTCCAGCCGCAGCAAAGCTAGAGACTGGAGCCGAGGTAGGGCTAGTTCCCGCCCATTTCCCCTCCCACCCGGACGGTTCAGTAGCTGCGGGAGAAGGGAGCTTCCCGGGGTTTATATTTGAGGATTACCTCCACAGGATTGGGCTCTGAAGCGAAGAATCGCCACCGGGAGGAAGCTGTAATAAGCTCTTAATAGCGACGAGGAAAAAGCCCTCGCAGTTCTTCAAACTGTGGAGCGTTTATTATTGTTGTTATGCTTTGAGGGGGAAGGCCTTCTGCTCACTCGGCTGAGCTGGACGGGCGGACTTCTACCCAGCGCCCGGCCTTGACGGCGCCATTTGGAAAGCGTTCCTTGCCCGCCGCAAACTTTACCTCCCGCCCCGCTCGGCCGGGACCCGCTGCTCAGCTCAGGCCGCCATTTTGCCGCGGGGCATGCCGGGTAATCCGGCTGGAATCCCCACGTACCGGCGTGGTTGCATCATCACCCCCGAAAAGAAAAAAAATGGAGGGGGAGGCTACTCGGCGTGGAGAGGAGGTTGCTGAGCATCAGGAAGGTTAGAAGAACGGTAGCGGAAAAAGTGGAGGCGAACATCAGAGGGGGAAACAAGTTTGCTATGTGGGGGGGATCAGATGGGGCGGGTCTGGAGTAAAACTAAAGACTTTACAACACATATAAATTTTTAAAAAACCGAACTGATAATAGGGTTGCATCCAGTGCTAGTTCCACTTAGAATAGTCCCGTTGAAATGAATGGGACTTGTTAGATTAACCTTAGACACAACCTTATTACGTCTCTATATCGTTTATGTAACGTTTCTGCAGCGCAATATTTACTCAGCAGTCCCAAGAGTTTAATTTATTTTTTTATTTATTATATTTATATCCTGCCTTTTTTCCTGCAAGGAACCCAAGGCGGCTTACATAATTCTCTTCCTCCTCTCCATTTTATCCTCACAACAGCCCTGTGAGGTAGGTTAGGCTGAGAGTCAGTGACTGGCCCAAAGTCACCCAGTGAGTTTCATGGCCTAGCGGGGACTAGAACCCGGATCTCCTGAGTCCCAGTCCAACACTCTCACCACTAACTCCATACTGAGTATGCTTAAGGTGACAGCCTCAGGGTGTACTCCCCTGCACACTTGCTTGGGAATGAAACTAAACAGGATGTTTAATTAGGACTTAATTCCAGTTAAACATGCCCGAGGGAACAGCTGTATCAGCTATTAATTTGCAATGAGTTTTACAATTGTTATCTTCACAACAATCCTGTGTGGTATGCCACTGTTAGGAAACGCATCTTCTATCACTGAAGCTGTAGGTCTCCTTTCTCACATAAGTGTAGAGAGAAATTCCAAAGATGTTAGTCTATTGCAGCAAAAACAAAAGAATGTCACTTTAAAGGCTAAAGCATGGCTGGCTGGGGAATGCTGGGAGTTATAGGACTTTTTTCTGTCTAAACATACATAGGATTGTGCCCTTATTGTGGCATAAACTTTGTGGGCCAGAACACAGTTCCTTAGATGCATAAGGTATTATCAGTTGGCATATGCCAGGGGTATTGAACCTCAGGCCAGTGGGCCACTTCCAGCCCGTCTGGAGTCCCAATCTATTTTTCCCATTCTAAAAGGTTATGGTAGCCTTCCTCAGCCTGTTGCCCTCCAGATGTTTTGGACTACAACTCCCAGCAGCCCCAGCCAGCATAGGCAATTGTCAGGAATTCTGGGAGTTAGAGTCAGAAACACCTGAAGGTTAGGGAAGGATTAGGGAGTTGTCTGTAAAGGAGGTAAACCACCCAAGTCCTGAGGGAGAGAAGTTTCTTTGAGGGTAATTTAATGTGCTGACATGCTTTTAGCTGGAAGCTGTAGGTGACAACAAACAGTGTCACTTGGTATTTTGCCTAAAGCTGGAGATAAATCTAAGTAGCAAGTGAATTTTATATTTTCAAAAATGGGGGGCTCCGCCATGATGCGTTTCTTTGTCCCAACAGTCCAAGGTGTAATCTTAAACCTCCATTACATCTAGTAGAGCCTAATCAGTTTAAGTCTGTGCATTTCCCTCTATTCCATCTTCAGACTGTAATCATGCAGACTTCATGACTTCAGCATCAAGTCAGCAACCTTCTTTTTTACCCACTTAGGATGCAATCCTATGCAGGTTTAGACAGAAAAAAGTCTTACAATTCCCAGCATTCTGGGAATTCCCAGAATGCTGAGAACTGTGGGACTTTTTTCTGTCTAAACATGCATAGGATTGCACCCTTAACCTGCTTTTTGTAATACCATGCCTGATGAAAAAATCTGGAGATCTCAAAAGTTTGCCCATCATTGTGTGCACATTTGGTTGGTCATAATAAAGGTATTGCCTAATGATGGATTTTGGAATTTCATAGAATCATAGAAAAGTAGAGCTGGAAGGGGCCTATAAGGCCATCCAGTCCAACCCCCTGCTCAATGCAGGAATCCAAGTCAAAGCATCCCTGACAGATGGCCTTCCAGCTGCACCTTGAATGCCTCCAGAGTGGGAGAGCTCACCACCTCCCTAGGTAATTGGTTCCATTGTCTTATTGCTCTAACAGTCAATAATTTTTTCCTGATGTTTAGGTGGAATCTGGGTTCCTGTAACTTGAGCCCATTATTCCGTGTCCTGCAAACTGGGATGATCGAGAAGAGATCCTGGCCCTCCTCTGTGTGAAAACCCTTCAAGTACTGGAAGAGTGCGATCATATCTCCCCTCAGTCTCCTCTTCTGAAGGCTAAACATGCCCAGTTCTTTCAGTCTCTCCTCATAGGGCCTTGTTTCCAGTCCCTTTATCATCTTTGTTGCCCTCCTCTGAACCCTTTCCAGTTTGTCTACATCCTTCTTAAAGTGTGGTGCCCAGAACTGGACACAGTACTCAAGATGAGGCCTAACCAGTGCTGAGTAAAGGGGAATTATCACTTCCCGCAATTTGGAAGCTGTACTTCTATTAATGCAGCCCAAAATAGCATTTGCCTTTTTTGCAGCCACATCGCATTGCTGGCTCATATTCAGCTTATGATCTACAACAATTCCAAGATCCTTCTTATGGACAAGCACAGCTTCCTTTATTTTATTCGTTCTGTCACTTTCTCTTCTGTAGTAGGCAATTCATTTGGTATCGGTCTTGTGTTGTTGATCTGTTTCCTCACTCCATTCTGTGGGTTTCTGTAATTTTAGAAATGCCTGATGTAAATCCTTCAGGTGCATATCTTCACCTGGAGAGCTGAATCAAATGCAGTTGTATCATACAACTCGGCTATGGACAATGGAGAGGCCCATGAAAAGAAGAAATTTCTTTTAAAGAAATTTCAACAGTCATGTTAGCTGGGGGATGATGGGAGTTGTAGTCCAACACATCTGGAGGGCATCAGGTTGAGGAAGGCTGATGTACATGCACATTGGTGGCTGGCTGCTACAAACCCCAGACCTCTTTACTGGAGTTGGGAGAATGTGGGGTGGTGGTGGAGGAAAGCTACCAGTTTTTGTCCTTCAGTGGCCCCAGCAGCTGCTCTTTTGAGTCTTCATAATATTTTGGTGGTGATCTAAGCTCAGTGGTGAACATAAGTTAAATGCTTTTTTGAAACACCATAGTGTTTTTGGCTGATGCCCTTGTCTGTCCATTTCTCTCACTCACTAGATCAAGCAAACATTTAGCAGCGCTACACATCTGCTGAGCTTTGAGACACATATGGATATGTATTTATATAGGCAGGAGCAAACAACGTGGTTATCGTAAGAATGGAACTGCACCTCTTCCAGGAACGCTCTTCCGACTCTGTACCAGCCCAGTCCTATGCAGAATTAGGCATGTCCAAGCAAAATAATTTCAAAGGTCTTAGAGGCATGCCTAGCTCTGCATAGGATTGGGCTTTACATATGGGTGGGGGGCATAACTAGTTACTATGGTAACAGATATAATGCTACAAACAAAGGATTCTTCTAACCTGACTATGGGGCTAAGCAGTAAGGGAAAAGTAAGGGTGGAGCATGGAAGAAACCACATTAGAAAAACACACGTGTGTTTTGTGTTTCTGAAATGAGAGATAAAATGGTGGCCGGCAGACTGATGGTATCAAGCTCTGAGCAACTCTGTGGACTGTTCTCAATACAGTAGTCATGGCTATTTGAATGTTAGACCAGACTGCAGACCATACCACCATTGTTATTTAATATTATTAATTACATTTGTGTTTCTCCCTTCCTCTTCTGGACAGCATACAAAGGGTTGTACCATTCCCTTCCCCCTTTACAACTCTGTGTGAGGCAGCTTAGCCTGAGATATAATTGGCTTCAAGTCAACCAGTGAGCTTCAGGGTCAAGCTGGATCTGAACCCCACTCTCCCCCGTCGAAGTCCAGTACCAACTGCTATACCACAGTAACTCACTGTGGACCATCAATGTAGTCCTATACACACTTACCTGGGAGTAAGCGCCATTGAAACAATGAAACTTACTGCTGAGTAGACATGTAGAGGATTGCACTGTAATAGTACAAATGGAAATAGGATCTTGTATATGTAAATGGAGATTGGTGTGGTGTTTTTTTAATGATACCCCAAACTAACTTTCTGTGTTGAACAGGAAGAAGCATGTAAGCTATCTGGGTAGGATGTAAACTTCATTTTCTTTGTAACAGAGGCTCCTCAAGATTCACAGCCCAATAGCAAGCACAGATGCAGTTAAACTTTTACAGAATGCATGTACAGTGGAAAGAAGGAGCATTCAGCTGGGTCCCACTTTGCTGACCTTGGGAACATACTGTGCAATGGAAGAGACACTAGTACATCTATACCACTGCTGGGTAGTCAGTGCCGCATCGGGTCATACATCAGACAGGGATATTTCAAGAAAGGCCCTCAATACTTGGCCCTCCATAAATTCTCCAAATCCTCTCTCTGCGCTGGAGCTGGAGTCAAATAACAGGAAGAAAGACAATGGCTCCAAGAATCCAGGCTGCCCATCTGCTCTACACTTCCAGATTCTTGCCTCCCTAGCGCCAGCTGATGAAATTTTCATAGCTGCAATGAGGTTTCCCATTTCCGATAGGCCTTGCTGCCTTGAAGCCTTCACAGTTGTGCCCTGTTCAGGTTTCTGTGGGTGTCTGTTGTAGGTGACAATGATAAGGGCCATTTGCTCTCTTACAGTCCTCTCAGGATTTCAAAGCAAGTAGAACATTAATTTTCAAAAACTGTAAGAAGCAAAGAGTCTGTTTTACAGACGTTACAAGTTCTGCTAGAGGTAGGCATGGTTCATACCTCTTTCAACTCAATTCTAACTAAGATGTTCAACATCAAACAAAATCCCGTTCCACTGAAATCTTTGGTATTGCACATCAGTGGGCCTCTGTTGGTGACATGCTGCAATGTGGTTATCATAAGCCAGTTTTTCCCAACCTGGTGCCATCCAGATGTGTTGGACTACAAATCCCATCATTCCCAGCAATTGGCCATTCTGGCTGGAGATGATGGGAGTTGCAGTCCAACACATCTGGAGGGTACCAGGTTGGTAAAGGCTGTCATAAATTATATGAACATAGGGCTGTATTCAATGTTAGTCCTACTTAGAGTATACCCATTAAAATGAATAGGAATTAAGTTAGACTAACATTGGATACAACCCATAGGCTGCTTTTAGAATATGGACTGGACCAATCCCCTAAGACAGTGATGGCGAACCTTTTTGAGCCCGAGTGCCCAAACTGCAACACAAAACCAACTTCTTTATTTCAAAGTGCCAACACTGCAATTAAACCTGAATACCGAGGTTTTAGTTTTAGAAAAACAACTCATACAGTTGTCCAAACTAATTAACATCTTTTGTCTTTAAAGAAAAACACAACAGAGCTTTCAATGATACAAACAGTTTTTTGTTGGGAAAAAAATCAACTCAAAAAATTATTATAGTACTACATTGTACACATAGCTGAAGGGAATTTATACAAACTTTTTAAATAATTAGGCACATGTATTTTTGGATAAGGGATTTTCAGCTTGTAATATGATTACCGGTATATGCCAGACTGAAATTGTATGGGGCAAGCTTTACCCCGGGTCCTTTCCCTGCTTCTACAGGTGTCGGATTAGTAAAAGTAAAAGTCAACCTGTACTAGGATGAGCAAGATAAACAAGAAAACTAAACGTGCTTAACACATTTTAAACACTTTATGTCGTGGACTGCAAACACTGCATTAGGTAAAAGTTTGCATTGGGCATGCTTTTGCACAATTAATGTGATTTTTGCTATTGCATGCATGCTGATAATTTGTCAAACCTTGGCTCATACTCCGTTAGTTTGAGAGCAACACATGCAACACTCAGGTCAACTGTTAGGGCTTTACATCCAAGCCATGCTCTGTCCATCATTCTTCAAAATCTTTTAAATGTGATAACAATGTAGAAAAGAATTCTGTAACAGGAATTCTAGAATGAAATCATTCTGTTCCACACTGTGAGAACGAACAAGATCATTAGTGTTTTGCAGAAGGGGACGGTCTTTTCGCGATCTGGTGACCAATGGCTCGAGTGCCCACAGAGAGGTCCCTGCGTGCCAGCTGTGGCACCTATGCCATAGGTTCGCATCACTGCCCTAAGAATTGGTTTTTGTAAACCACCCAGGGAGCCTTTTGGCTGATGGGCGGTAAATAAATTTTTAAATAAATAAATAAGAATTGTTTAGCTACACAAGGGCGCATGTGTAATACAGGGGTTTAGACTATGGGAGCCAGTGTGGCATAGTGGTGAAAGTGTTGGACTGGGACTCGGGAGATCCGGGTTCTAGTCCCCGCTCAGCCATGAAACTCACTGGGTGACTTTGGGCTAGTCACTGACTCTCAGCCTAACCTACCTCACAGGGTTGTTGTGAGGATAAAATGGAGAGGAGGAGGAGGGTTCTATAAGCCGCCTTGGGTTCCTTGCAGGAAAAAAGGTGGGGTATAAATATAATAAATAAATAAATAAATAGACTATCTGACTTTATTTTACTTCAAGTCAAAACATTTCATGACAAAGGAGTAGGAAAGCAATGACAACAGAATTATGGGATTCCAGTTCCCAACCTCTTACTCTGATCGCTAGAAAACCCTCCTTCCCTCCCTCCAGATTGAAATGCCAAACTCAAAACTCACTGTTGAGTGTCCATCATCTGCCCTGTCCTTGAGTATCTTTAAATGGTACAGAAGCCGCTCTGTACAAGGAAAAATGAGGTGTTGGATACTATGAGGGGAACTTCACTATGCAATATTATATTTACTAATATAAACACCATTAATACCACAGTACTGCTCCCTGCTGGAACCAGTTGCTCACGAAATCCTCTGAAGTTCAATTAACAAGCATCAGGTAATTTAATACTTGGCTCCTAATAATCCCTTTATTTTAAGGGGTCTCCAGCTGATGCTGAAGTCCTTGCCAAAGAGCCCCGGAAATACACTTTAGATTCTATTAAATACCAGCTCAATTTATGGCCCTCAGTGAAAACCGAAAAGTAATCTCTTCAAAATACTTTCCAAGAGGCAGCACTTTATATAGACCAGGTGTAATTGTATAGAAGAGACCATTGGAGAGTCAGGTGTCACTCTGCAGAAAGATGAATCTCTCTGCTTAGTCAAACACAACTTTGATTGTTGATTGAGTGGATGCCAGGAACTTGGAGCATATTGCCTCCTCATCAGAGAGAGTAATCAGAACCCCTGCCTTCTTAGGTTCACGGTCATTCCAGTGACATGGGGAACTGAACAAAGCTGGCCATACTATTCAGCAGAGTGAGGCAACCTGTCCCAAAGGTGGCAAGTTTGAGGTATTATTAAATGGCAGTCAATTATCATCATCATTTCCACCATGAAGTGGAGTGCCATTTGGATTGTATGCCTTATGCATCAAAATGACTTGGTCCATCTCTGAGAAAGAACATTATTAAGTAGAAGTATAAAAATGGGGGTTGATTCAAACGTGCAAGTTTGAGATGGTACAGTCCTCACATGAAGATTGGAGCATGCCTTGATTTTCGTAGGGAGACAGGGTGCTTAACTACCCCTCATGAAAATCAATCTATATGAAAAGTGTACTATGCCAAAGACAAATCTTCCAGCCAGGGGTGGTGCTAGGTACAGAAAACATCCTGGGTTCAGGCCCACAGGACAAACAAACAAAAAAGCACAAATTTGCATATGCTAATTTACATGTGCTCTAAAGTCTCTCTCTGTGTGTGTGCCTTTAAAGGACCCTGTCTCCTAAGGGCACCCCTATTCGTAAAAGGGGATGTATGGACAGGGGAGAGGAGGGCATTTGATTTCAGGAAAGAAAGAAAAAAACTCAGACAGAAAGCTTTGGGGGTGTGCAGCAAGAGGTAAAGCACATGCGGGCAAGAAGCCAGCTAATCCAGGGGGATCAGATGAGAGATCATCAGGACCCCTGTATGTTCAATTCAGCAAGTGCCCACGACAGCAGGGTGTTGAGACAGCCTCCCAGAGATTCAGGGCTCCAGCCCTAGTGGGCCTTCCCCTAACACCACCTCTGCTTCCAGCCTAGTCTCTCTCATATGCTAAGATATCTTAAATTATTCCTGTGGGGATTCAGGAATTGCTGTGTCCTTGTGCTTCACTTGATGGACTGACACATACAAGTAGCATTTCCAGAAATGGGGTGGGGTGTCCTCCTGGGTGATTTTAACGCAAGAGTCGGGTGTGACTTTGATTTATGGCCAGAAACTATTGGAAAAGATGGAGTTGGTAATAGCAACCCGAACGGAATCTTACTTTTGTCTATATGTGCAGAGCATAATCTCACTATCACAAACATGCTCTTTCGACAAAAGAATAAGTTTAAAACATCATGGCAGCACCCACGGTCAAAGCACTGGCATCTTCTGGATTATGTAATTGTCCGTGTTAGAGATCGCCGCGATGTACTTCTTACTAGGGCCATGGTGAGTGCCGACGACTGCTGGACAGACCACCGACTAATCTGGACCACTATGGTTATCAACATTGCTCCCCAACGTAGGCTTCAAGGAAGGAAACCAAGGCGTAAAATGAACATCCACGCCCTTCAAGATCCTATTAAGCAAACTCATCTTCAATCACTTCTTAAGGAACATCTACCTACGGAACCTCCTGACAACATTGAGGACCATTGGTCTAAGTTGAAAACCTCCATTACTGCAGCTTGTGAACAAACTATTGGATACGAAACTAAGAAATATCAGGATTGGTTTGATGAAAATGATAATGAGATTAAATATATAATTGACCAAAAAAGGAAAGCCTTCCAAATATGGCAAAATGATATTAACTGCGCTGCCAAGAAAAAAATCTACGCTAGTGCAAAGGCTGAGGTCCAAAGAAGAACAAGAGAACTTAAGAACGCCTGGTGGAAAAAGAAAGCTGAATAAATTCAACAACTTGCAGAATCTCATGATGCACGGGGCTTTTTTAAGGCCACAAGGGCCATTTATGGACCAAAAACCTATGGTACAAACCCTTTACAATCAAAAGATGGCACCAAACTCTTAAAAGACAAAGAGTCTATTGCACTGCGTTGGAAAGAGCATTATTATGACCTTTTAAATCGTAAATCTAAGGTGGATAATGAGATTTTTTCGCAAATCCCGCACAAACAAATTAGAGAGGAACTTGCAATACTCCCCACTTTAGAGGAAGTAAAAAAAGCCATTAATCAAATGAAGAATAACAAAGCTAGTGGACCAGATGGGATTCCTGCTGAAATCTTTAAAGAAGGGCCCCCCAAACTTGTACAACATCTTCATAAACTCATCGAAAAAATCTGGATAAGAGAAGAGATCCCAGAAGACTTCAGGGATGCCATAATTATCACCCTCTTTAAGAAAGGTGATAGAACAGACTGTGGAAACTATCGGGGCATTTCTCTCTTAGCTACCGCAGGTAAAATATTTGCCAGGATTCTCGCAAACCGTCTTCTATCTATTTCAGAAGAGATCCTCCCTGAAACTCAATATGGTTTCCGCCCCTCTAGAGGGACAGTAGACATGATTTTTACTGCACGTCAGCTCCAAGAAAAATGCCGGGAGCAAAATCAACCCCTTTATATGGCATTTATTGATCTGGCTAAGGCCTTTGATACTGTAGACCGAACAGCTCTCTGGACTATCCTTATGAAAATTGGATGCCCCAATAAATTTGTGAATATCTTGCGACTTCTCCATGACAACATGACGGCTACGGTCTTGGACAACAATGGCTCTCATGGTGCTCCATTTAAAGTGGGATCAGGTGTTAAACAGGGATGTGTTATCACCCCAACATTATTTGTTATTTTCATCGCCATGATTTTACATCTTGTCGAGGGGAAACTTCCCACTGGTGTGGGAATTATATATCGAACAGATGGAAAGCTTTTTAATCTCAGCAGGCTGAAAGCAAAAAGTAAGGTAATTACAACCTCCGTTCTGGAACTTCAGTATGCTGATGATAATGTGGTCTCCGCACATTCAGAGGATGATCTCCAAACTATCCTAAATGCTTTTGCAGAAGCATACGGAAAACTTGGTCTCTCACTTAACATCAAAAAAACCAAAGTGCTTCATCAGCAAGTGCAAGCTAACCCTTTGGTGATGCCATCTATCCAGCTTGGCGGGACAATACTGGAAAATGTTGATCATTTTCTCTATCTTGGCAGCTATCTTTCTGTTACAGCTAATATCGACAGTGAAATCCAATATCGTCTGAGCTCCGCAAGTGCCACGTTTTCTCGAATGAAACATAGAGTGTTCGAGGATCGGGATATTTGTAAGAAGACCAAAACACTGGTTTATGAAGCCATTGTATTACCAACTTTATTGTATGCCTGCGAAACATGGACTATCTATAAACGTCACCTCCACCTCCTTGAAAGATTTCATCAGCGTTGCCTCCGGAAAATCCTGCAAATTACTTGGGAAGATAGGCGAACAAATGTCAGTGTACTGGAAGAAGCAAAGACTACTAGCACTGAAAAAATGATCCTTCAACGCCAACTTCAGTGGACCAGTCATGTTGTTCGAATGCCTGACGTGCCGTCTCCCAAAGCAGTTACTTTATTCCCAACTCAAGGATGGAAAGCGGAATATCGGTGGTCAATATAAGAGGTTTAAAGATGTTCTTAAGGCTAATCTAAAAAAATGCAATATAAACATCAAAAACTGGGAAGCTCTGGCCCATGAACGATCTAACTGGAGGTTGGCCTTTCACAAAGGTTCTATGGACTTTGAAGAAGCCCGAGTGCAAGGTGAAAGGGAGAAACGTGCTAAGCGAAAAGCACGTCAAATGAATCCTTTACAAGACCATCTTCCATCTGGTAACCTGTGTCCTCACTGTGGGAAGCTGTGTGGATCTAGAATTAGCCTCCACAGTCACTTACGGACCCATCGCTAGAGTCTACACAATTTTCTTTAGAATTCTCCTCCTTTTAAAATCTCCTTTTTGTAAATTTTCTTTTTTATCCTGGAAGACAATCTTACTCGGTCACGAGTGATCGCCTAACTGACTGACTGATAATAGCAAAACCATGAAATTCACCTCATGTTATCCATACTCAATGAGCAACCTTGGATTAAAGGATATGAAGGCCTATGATAAACAATATTTTGAGCCACCATCTTCCTGAACTCACACAAATGACATTATAGAAGTATACACCGAGACTGGTTATTTTCTCTGTCCTCCTAATTTAACACTTGATTTGAAACCTCCCATAATCTAAACCATTTTTTAATTCTGCTGGGCAAACTCCCAATTTCTTAAATCTCATCTTCTGGAACATGGTCTCTCTGTTCTCCGTTAAGGTTATAAAGGGATATTCGAGGCAATTTTCAAAGCCTAGAATAAGATAGAGACATTCACAGAATATTAGGGCAGAACTGGGTGGCCTTACCCTATGTTCCTGGCTTGACAATGGTGCACTATATTTAACATATGGAAAATAGAATAAAAGTGCATTCTTTGCGCTGGGTGCGGGTGGGGGGCAGAGATCTTTTTCAAAGTCTCTAAGCATGACTCCTGCCATGCAGCCAGTTCAGAGTGTGTAGGCCCCACAATCTCTATGACCAGCAGTGTGAGAACTGGGGAGGAAAGGAGGAAAGTGTGAAATAGATTCAGGGGGCATTTGTGGATTGTGCAATCATGAGAGATGTGTATATTTATTTTTAATATTGATATACCACCTTAAATATTAACATACCACCTTTCAGGGCCATACAGCCCTCTTGAGGCAGTTCACACAACATAATTATCATAAAGTCATATAAACATACTATAAAATACAAAATCAATATAAAACCCACAAAAATATACAATCTAAAACAAACAGTAAAACAAGCAGTGACCATTTTAAAATATGGTTTTTAAAACCTGAGCCAGTTTCAAACTGAGAAGTAAACATTAAGCAGACATAAACATCCAGGTCTTTAAAACCTGTTTAAAATCACACAAGGAGGAGACTGAGTGCATTTTCCATGGCAGGGAGTTCCACAGTGGTGGGGTCACCACCAAAAAGGCCCTGTCTCTAGCTGCCAGCCTGATGGACCTCACCAATGGGTCAGAGAGCAGGACCTCATTGGCCAATCTTAACAGCCAGGTAGGCTTGTATGGGTGCAAGCAGTGCTTAAAGTAACCTGGTTGCAAGTCATTTAGAGCTTTAAAGGTAATAATCAACACACAAGCAACTGGGCAGCTGCATTCTGTACCAGCTGACGCTTCTGATTCCCCTCTGCCAAGTATATAGTTCAAAAGAAAACTTTGGGTGCAATCCTACAAAAAAGTCCTGGCTGGCTGTGGAATGCTGGGAGTTGTAGGACTTGTTTCTGTCTAGACATGCATAGGATTGTGCCCTTAGTGGATAGGTGAATCGGACTTTGAAAGGGAATGGATGAAGGCAGATTAGTATAATATGAACACGTAGTTGTATAGACTATTACCTATGGGCCTCCAAGTGAATGTGAGGTGAATGCATGTCTGCAGAGCTCTTTTGTGCCTCTGGGTGCATCAGGAAAACATCTTGCCTGTATGTGGCATGGAAAGTTATGCTCAAAATCATGTTCTTCTGCATATGAAGAGGGAGGAGGGATTCTTGTTCTGCGTGCCCACCTTGCTCAACTTCCAGCAATACTGTTCTTTTGGCAATCCACTGGAAGCTGTCACTGCATTTGGCCCCACACTGATCACCCCCCTGCCAGTCCCTTGCAAAGCTACGCTGCACAGATTCCAGTGGAGTGACACATGACACAAGCTTTTGAAGGTTGCTGTTTCTGCTGAACCTATTCCTGCAGTATTAAGGAGGAAATCTTGTGAAATCCATAACACTGCTTTCCTCGTGGAGCCTTAGTTGTTTATAGGGACAAGCCCAGGCAGGTGGAAGAGGAATTACTTTACCCTAGGACATGGCTGGTGCTGAGCTGAGTTCATTGCTGCCTGCTCACAAGATCACTCCATGGCCAAGGAGCCATGTAGTCTGAAATCAGCTTTCTACTGAACCAAGCAGGACATAGACCTCTGTCTGGGAAGATTCTACTCAGATATGACCATTCTGAGTTCTTCTGCTAAAAGAAAGTTGCCGTCTGGGGCAGGAACCCTGACATTTTTTAGTGTAACCAATCAGGTGGTGAAAAAGTCTGGGCTTCATCAGTCCTTTTAGTGCCTAACCAGTCACTGCTGGATGTATGCTTCATTTTTTAAAATAACAATAGCAGTCAAAATATATAAAGGAAAGCCCCAAATAGACTTAAATGAGGTATTATGCTCAAAATAAAAAAAACAGGAAAGACCAAATTAATTTGAGTTGCTGATGTGGACCAAGTTTCTTGGGAAGCCAAATCCTGTGCCATGCTCCGAATGGAAGGAATATACATACCTTTTGGCTTAACAGGTATTCCAAAGCATTTAATTTTGTCCTATCAAACACTCTTACCTTTCTATCAATTAAATGAACTTCTGATGGAAGAAAAGAGAAAGGGGAGGGGAAAGAAATGCTTTTGATGCACAGCACGCTGTCAAGCTAATTTCAAAGAGAAGACTACATTCTGTTTTATTCTGGTCCACTGGAGGGACTGGGGATATGAATTAAAGGACAATACACTTATTTAATAATGCGTTCGTAGAATATATTCATCTGAGTCATTGTGTTAGATAATCTGGAGATTCAGTCAGAGCTCACTACAGTGATCAGTGCTGGTGGCTAACATGGGACAGGTTGGGGAAGGCGGCTCCTTACTTTCACCTGTACACAAATTTAAATGTCTACACAAAGCTTAGATTTCACAGATCATAGAGTTGGAAGGGGCCTACAAGGCCATCGAGTCCAACCCCCTGCTCAATGCAGGAAACTAGAGGAGGGGGTCTCCCATCCAAGTAATAACCAGGCCTGACCCAGCTTAGCTTTCCACACTCAGACAAGCTGAGCCAGCATGAGCCACAGGCCTGTCTTGGTCAGTTCTTGCTCAGATCTTGCTCAGTTCTTCTGCTTGTTAGGTCCCAGAAGGGATCATGTCAACTTACCTTGCTTTACAATCTTGTTTCTACAACTGAAATTGTAGGAATTGTTTTAGCTGTTTAAACTGTTTTGAATTTTGTATATTGAAATTGTGTGCTGTATTTTATAGTATCAGAATTTCATGCTGTATTTTATTGAATCTGTTTTGTATTTTGTGAATTGCTGTGAGCCGCCTGGAAAACTTCAGAGATTGGGTGATATAGAAATGAAATTATTATTAATACTACTACTACTACTAACAACAACAACAACAACTGGGAGCAAGGCAAGGGTAGGCATAAGTTGCAGTCAAGGTTCATTATCAATGGAGTCAATAATGGGAATCTGGAATGTGCTGGTCTTCTGACATACCATTTAACTTTATCTAGTTCGAGCCAGCGTGCATCCCAGATTCTTTTGAACCCTGGGGGAGAATCAGCTATCCAAGTTTCAGGTTGATGCTAAATCCAGAGTAGCAGCCACCAGCTTTACTACATATTTATATCCATGTTGGTAGATATGCTGTTTTACTATTGGGCCTGGTCCACCCAAGGCCACCTCAAATCAGATTCAAGGATAATCAGGAAGAGACAAAACCACTTGTGTGAAAGGATAGCATACAGTTTATTAAGTATAATGATGGAAAGTGAATGCAGATCAGAAACAAACAGGCAAAGATAAGCTTACACACATCCTTTGGTCATAGGGTTTACAATATGACAGATGTTGCTCTGGGGCAAAGATTGCTTGGACACATGTGCAATCCTTGTCCATGGCTTTTGTATGAGGAACATGCATGTATCCAAGCAATCTTTGCCCCAGAGCGACGTCTGTCATATTGTAAACCCTATGACCAAAGGATGTGTGTAAGCTTATCGTTGCCTGTTTGTTTCTGATCTGCATTCACTTTCCATCATTATATTTAATAAACTGTATGTTATCCTTTCACACAAGTGGTTTTGTCTCTTCCTGATTAACCTCGAATCTGATTTGAGGCAGCCTTGAGTGGACCAGACACCATAGTAAAACATATGCCTGGTTAACACCAAAAGCAGGAATAGACAAAATGGGTGTGAAGTGTAAAAAAAAATTCTAGCCAGGGGTCTTTGCATCCGCTCCTTCCCCATAGGAATACTATAATAATGTGGAATGGTGGAATCTAATAATGTGAAGCAGTATCGTGCTTAGTTTAGTGGATAGTATCAGACTCTGCAGAGATCTGATTGTAGATCAGTAACCTTTATTATCTATCACCCTAGCCTACCTCACAGGATTGTTCTGAAGATAAAGGGGGGGGGGAATCATGTACACCACTCTGAAGTCCTCAGAATAAGAGCAATAAACATAGATTTCATAGATCATAGAGTTGGAAGGAGCCTACAAGGCCATCGAGTCCAACCCCCTGCTCAATGCAGAAAACTAGAGGAGGGGTCTCCCATCCAAGTAATAACCAGGCTTGACCCTGCTTAGCTTTCCACGCTCAGACAAGCTGAGCCAGCGTAAGCCACAGGCCTGTACAAATGAGATTTTTTTTTAATCAGCCATATGGAAACACAATCATAGCATGCTAACTAAAATTGTGACTTAGCTGGCTATTAAAAATGCTATTTCAGAGCAAGATAATTAGTTGCAATTCAGTAATTCTTAAGAAGGTTGCCACTCTACTAGGGAACAAAGTAAGCCTGTGTCTCACAAAATAAATCTGGCAAGCTGGACTCCAGCAGCTATCATTCATATTGCTGCTGCCCAGCAGGGGAAAACTACGCCTTCTTTTATAGGTGAATAACTCCTAGTTTTTGGCATAGCTGGTGAATTCTTGAATCAGGCAGAGAGGTTGACCAGAACAAAAACAGTGAACTTACATTCCAAATTGAACAAAGGCTTAGACACAAGGAAAGAGAAAAGCTGTGGTCTAATAGGTCTCAATTAACACTTAAAGGGAAGTGCAGAACAATTATCCCCCTTTCAGCATAATTAAATGGATGTAGAATCTTTACAATGCACATGTGGAAAGGACCAAAAAAAAGTTAGATTGGCAAGCTGGAAGTGTAACTCTATAAGCCTGACACCACCGCCCAAAAATGATTGCACTTTGGCAAGAAAAACAGCAACATTAATATACGCACAGGACAGCACATGTCCCATCCCCATTACAACTTGGCATTAGCATTTCCTACAATAGGACTAAGTCCTCAAGGTCAGTTCCAATAGATCTAGCATCCATGGCATGACACTCAGAGTGATTTCCTTGGGGGTGGGGGCTGTAAGTGTGTGTGTGTGTGTGTGTGTGTATGCATTTTTGTCCAAATGGGTCAACTAAACAACCTGCTCATAAATGCTCCTCCTGATTTCATGCTTTTACCATCCATCTCTTCCCCTTTCATATAATGGGAATTGAGGGCCAATAGATGACACAAGGTTAAAGCTGGAATGGAGGCTTCTAGGCGAGTGCAGCCAAGTACAGGCTATATATGCTATTTGATGTGTACTGTCTGAATAGTTCTGTGAATCACCCCTCTGTCTCAAATCCTGGAAGGTAAAATACCTCTGCCTAAATATGATGCATTTTCAATTTCCAAGGACACTAAGGGCGGATTCACACATCACACATTCCTGCTGAGAGATAGCATTCCTGCGACCAACTCCTTTGCTTGGATACCTGTGTAAAGCACTTTGTGTCAATGTGTTGTGGAGCGATCATCTCATGCATTCTAATCTATGCATGTGTATTCAGAAGCAAATCCCACTTAATTCAGTGGGACTTGCTTTCTAGTAAGCGTGAGTAAGAATGCAGTGCAAAGCACTGCAGTAGAAGAGTTCATCGAGAAGCAATCCACATATATAATGCATTCTAATATTACCTTTCCAAGGCTAACTGGGCACAGGGACCACTCACAGAAGTGATTCAGTGATGGCAATAATATGACCTGACTCTCTGTTCTGGCACTGAGATGCTGATCCATGTTCCTTCTCCACTATGAATGGGATGGGCCCAAATCTTCTCCTACCATTTCATTTGCAACTAAGGGTTCAGGCTATTCAATTACTATTGAGTCAGTATGCTCATTACAATATTCTCTTCATTTGTAATAAAAGCACTATGAAATCCAACCAGCAGTTGCATCCAATTTATTGTAGCCTTAGGGCACAGTTTTTCAGCTAGGCTGGCGTAAAAAGTCTGCAGAGTGTTAACACTCCCTTTTAGCTTCCAGGAAACACTTCTAGAATTAGGAGTCCTAGAGCAAGCGAATGCTATTTCTTTCTCTTATTTCATTCTCCTAGTCCGTGGGTGGGCTCTTGTTTCATAGATTTCATAGATAGAGTTGGAAGGAGCCTACAAGGCTATCGAGTCCAACCCCCTGCTCAATGCAGGAAACTAGAGGAGGGGTCTCCCATCCAAGTAATAACCAGGCTTGACCTTACTTAGCTTTCCTGGGCTCAAGTTACAGGAACCTAGATTCCACCTAAACATCAGGAAAAATCTCCTGACTGTCAGAGCAATAAGACAATGGAATCAACTACCTAGGGAGGTGGTGGGCTCTCCCAATCTGGAGGCATTCAAGGTGCAGCTGGACAGCCATCTGTCAGGGATGCTTTGACCTGGATTTCTGCATTGAGCAGGGGGTTGGACTCAATGGCCTTATAGGCCCCTTCCAACTCTACTTTTCTATGATTCTATGATTCCACACTCAGACAAGCTGAGCCAGCGTAAGCCACAGGCCTGTTCTACCATGGTGACTGACAATAAACAGAACACTGATATCTTGATGACTTCCACTGCATTGAATGGGACCTTGGGGGCCTTGGTCATGGATTTAGGAAGCTTCAGGCTTAAGAGAATGTGTTAGCCCTGGGTATGAGCAATGTCACCAGAAACCTCAGGGATATGTGAAAGATGGAGCTGGAATTGAAAGAGGAGTACGGAGAATGAATCTCTGGGTTTGAAGGCAGAAGTCCATGCTGGTCATGGCACACATGCTACAATCCCATGCACATTTATTCAGATTTAAATCCCACTGAACTCCATAGTACCTAAGTCCAAGTAAACATGCATTGAATTGAACTGCACACCATGTTCACAGGTGTTATGTCAGGGGTGTGGGGAACCTCTCTCAGCCCAAGAGCCGACTTCAGTTTCAGGGAAGCTCTGGGGGGCTTGGGTGGGGCTGAAGGCAAAAGGGTTTGGGACCAAAACACCAGCATAGTATAGCGTAAAGTCCTTACTGCCAGTAACTAAGCCTTAGGAAAGGCATCTCAACTTTTTAGAATGGGGAAGTAACTGCGAAAACCAGGAAATCAACAAATGATCAGCTGTTGGGGGAAAGGGGGTGGGGCCAGGGGAAGGGCGTGGCCTTCTGGGGGACCCCCCGGGGGGCAGATTTGGCACATGGGCCTGAGGTTCAACACGCCTGCTCTATCCTCTCTCCAGGTTCAGAGGCAATATGCTCCGGGGAACAACAGTGGGAGAGAGCTATTGCTCTCTCGTGTCCTACTTGTGGGCTTCCCAAGAGGTGTATCTGCTTGGTCAAGTGTGGGAAACAGGATGTTGCAACGGATCGGCCTTGGTCTGATCCAGCAAGGCTCTTCTTATGAACTCTGCAGTTTAGCTGGGGATTAAAAGCAGGTAGCTCTGAACTCAGCAGATGTAATGGCAGTGCAAGTGGCACCATGTGAGGGAGTGAGCGGGAGGAGGCCAATGGCAGACTGGTTTTGTGGGATCGGTTTCGGCTTCTTCCTTCTGATGAAGTGGACAAGGTGCTTTCATCTGTGAGGCCGACCACCTGCTTGTGTGATCCTTGCCCGTCCTGGCTCATCATGAGCTGTAGGGAGAGACTGGGTGAGGGGATCAAGGCGGTGGTGAATGTCTCCCTCGAGGAGGGAGTGATGCCATCAGCCCTCAAGGAGGCAGTAATAAGACTGCTTCTAAAGAAGCCCTCCTTGGATCCCCAGGATTTAAACAACTTTCGCCCAGTCTCCAATTTATCATTTCTGGGCAAGGTGATCGAGCGGGTGGTGGGTGCTCAGTTGAAGGCACACTTGGATGAAGCCGATTATTTAGATCCGTGCCAGTCGGGCTTCAGGTCTGGACATGGGACGGAGATGGCCTTGGTCGCCTTGGTGGATGATATGAGGAGGGCTTTGGATAGGGGCAAATGCTCCTTTCTAGTCCTCCTCGATCTCTCAGCGGCTTTTGATACCGTTGACCACGGTATCCTCCTGGACCGTCTGGAGGGGTTGGGCTTGGGAGGCACTGTATTGCAGTGGTTCCGGTCCTTCCTCTCTGGAAGGTATCAGAGGGTAGTTCTCAGGGAGGAGGCTTCGGACCCTCGGCTGCTCACTTGTGGAGTGCTGCAGGGTTCCATCCTCTCCCCGATGTTATTCAACATCTACCTCAAGCTGCTGGGAGCTATCATCAGGAAGTTTGGGGTGCAGTGTCATCAGTATGCGGATGACACGCAGCTCTACCTCTGTTTTAAGTCCTCACCGAGGTTGGCCGTTGAGACCCTGTCCAAGTGCCTGGAGTCAGTGGCTGGCTGGATGGGAAGGAACATGCTGAAACTGAACCCCGACAAGACCGAGGTACTTCTGGTGGGGGACAAGGGAAGATTAGGGGATGTTGACCTGGTGCTGAATGGGGTACATCTACCCCTGAAGGATCAGGTCCGCAGCTTGGGGGTCATTCTAGACTCCCAGCTGTCCATGGAGGCTCAGGTGGCAGCTGTGAGCCGGGCATCGCTATATCAACTCCATCTGATACGGCAGCTGCGCCCCTACCTTCCTAATCACCTGCTCCCATCAGTGGTTCATGCCTTGGTCTCCTCTCGCCTAGACTACTGTAATGCGCTCTACGTGGGGTTACCCTTGAAGACGGTCCGGAAGCTTCAGCTGGTACAGAACGCGGCGGCTCGCCTGATTAAGGGCAGCCGCCGGCGTGATCACATCACGCCAGTGCTTAATGAGTTGCACTGGCTACCAGTTGCTTGCCGAGCCGAATTCAAGGTGTTGGTTTTGACCTTTAAAACCCTACACGGCTCCGGCCCATCTTATCTCAAGGAGCGCCTCCAGCAACATCAAGTAGGCCGCTCAACAAGGTCTGCCACGGACGGCCTTATCCTTATCCCATCAGCCAGAGCAGCCAGGCTGGTGGGGACTAGGAAGAGGGCCTTCTCTGTGGCGGTCCCCACATTATGGAACTCCCTCCCTAGTGACCTTCGCCATGCCCCCTCCGTGATGAGCTTCCGCCGTGCATTAAAAACATGGCTGTTCAGGCGGGAATATGGGGTTGGTTAGGTTTTTAATAAGAATTTTTTATATTGTTTTAATTATTATATTTTATTGTGTTGTTTTACTGTATTTTAATTGTACATCGCCCAGGGTGGCCGGGTGGCCGGCCAGATGGGCGATTAATAAATATAATAAATAAATAAATAAATGTGTGTTTTGAAGTAGCAGCCAGGAGAGGTGTTCAGCAGTCGCCTGGTGTTTTGCAGCTTGAGGTTGGATGACCAGGGGGTGTGGAATTAAGGACTTTGCTCTGTAGGCACTTTACTTATTTATTTATTTATTTATTTATTTAATGCAGTGCATCTGCTGCCCATACCGTGGTCTAGATTACACAGGATGAGCAGTGTGGGAGCTGGTGGTGGGTGGTGGTCTTGCCTTTGAGCAGGGAATTGGGCACACTTACTTTTGGCCTGATCCAACTTTAGGATAAAACCATCCACACTGATCCCATGCAGGATCAGAATCCATGAATCCCCGCCCCAATCCAAGGAAAGATGATAAACTCCTCAATCCCTTCCACTCCAGCCTGGATTAACCTACATAATCCTGACCACCCTGTGCCACAAACAGAGCAGAAGTGACTTTGTGCTGCAGCACAATCCCCCCCCTCCACATCCGTCTTGCACTTCCTCCTACTTCCAGAGAGGAAGCTGATTCCTGCTTTTATCAGGCAACCTTTGTGACCAGGGGCAAGCTGTGATGGATGGCAATTTGAGAGAGGGGCTATCTCTCTATGCTGCAATGCGTGAATAGCTAAAACAGCCTCTGCTGGCCAGCAGATGGGTGAAATGGTGAACATTGTAAAGGGAAGAGCCACAAGCCTTGTCACTTTTGCCCATCCTTTCTCACTCTTCTCCTCTCCTCTCCCTAATGCACACACCTACTGCCCATGGAAGCTATTTGTAAGCAATCCTGGGCATCCTGGGAATGAAGTGTGGAATACCATACCGAAGCATACGCATGCACACGCATACATACATGCACACACACACACACACACACACACTGTGGCTGCAGAGTCAAATATAGACCTCAGGGGAAGGGGAAACAATGGCTGGGCATTGGGTTACATTGCTGCAGGGCCAGCAAGCTGCTTGTATTTGTTGTGGGCCTGGGCGGAATGAGAAAAGCAAGAGGGAGGGTACAGAGCGGGGGTGGCAAGGAGAACATTTGTTTCAATTCATGAAGTCCAGCTTGGCATTGACTTTTGCACGTGTGTTTGCTCGAGACTGACCCAGAGTGAATGCCGGTTTATGAGACACTAATTTGAGTTGGCAGCTCAGTGGGGTTTGTAGTCTCTCTCCAGCTGGTTTCCGCTGCCCTCCCCCCCCCCCTTTAGGGATTAGAATGGGGCAGGGAGCGTTTCACCGAGTTCCTGAGCAGCAAAGTGTTTCATTTTTTCTCTTTGCACTGTGGAATGCCTCTCCTCCGTGTGGGGGTGGCAGGGGGGATACCATAGTATAATCTTGTTCCCTCCACTCTGCGTCTGCGTTATGCCACTGATGTCCAGCTGTCTCCAAAGAGCAGGTTCCAGCCAGTCAAAGAAAGGCAAGCAGCACCAGCTGATTTTAGCAGGTAATCCTCCTCCTGTCCATGGGTATGGCAATTTGAGAGAGGAGCCTGCCAAGGAAGCCTCAGGTGGAATGATGCAGAAACATATCACCTGCATAGAGGTTCTTTCTTACCTCAGCTCCTCACACAGTGGGATTTTGTTCATTGATAAATATATTTTTGAACATGTTCTTATGGAAAGGAGAGAGAAAAAATCTTCCTGATTCTGATCTGGCAGCTGATTAGTTCAAGAAGCCTCTGGGGATATATGATGGGGTAAGCAACAAAAAATATGAAATACCAGAGAATCTTGTGCAAGTTCTTCCAAGGTTCTCTTCTTTTGGTTTGTTCTCCCCTAAGAAAAAAAATCTACTTGGCCTAAAATATTCACAGAACGTGGATCAAGGTTAGCACAGCAAATCTACCTGGTGAATGTTGTCTCTGCTCACTTTTTGTGTTGTTGGCTTTCGGAACTAACCAAGGAGGTACAAATTATCTTGCTGTTTCTGTTCCTGTTCCTGTTCTGCACTTGGGACTTAATCTGAGCTAGGGGTCTGCTCTGCAACGGGTTTGCAATAGCTGGGCTTAGTTCCAGTAAAATTCTCTAAGTTCTCCTGCTTTTCAAGATCCAATGAATGGTGAATTTATAAGCTCAGATCCGTACTTGGAGATGGGGGGAAAACCCCTCTCACCTTATCATTCTTTACCAAGTCTGGAAACAGCCACTTGAAGCTTTTCCTACAGTGAAATGGTACACTGAAATGCCTGAATAGTTACTACCTCTGTTACTATAGAAAATTGCCATCAGAGTCAAGGTATTGTGTGAATGCTTTGTTCTGTACACCCTCTCATCCTGTAGTTACAAAAGTTTTACCAATATGCTCTGTGATTGGTTCTCTAACCCCATTGTCCCATGCAGAATGGCATCCCCATAGTGGTGCAGCTAGGTAATTTTAGACCCTGGCCATAATGATCTTAGGGAGCCTCCCTTTAGACAGCCATGTGTCAGAGACGATTAACATTTTTCTTCTCTCCCCACCAACTGCCATCCCATGCTTTACAACTGCTTCGATATTCCTGATATATTAGAACTGTCTGCCAACTCCCATTAAATAATAATAATAATAATAATAATAATCTGAGATGTGCAATTTTACATTTTAAACTCACTGAAAAGCACTGTCATGATTACAGGAATAAGATTGAATTTGCTTCTGCTGCCCTGCTGCTTTCTGGGCATTCATTGTGTGTGTGTGGGGGGGGGGGGCTGCGGGGCCCTGGACCATGGCCCCAAGATCCAGCCGTAGCTGCACCAGTCCTTAGGCTGAAAGATGATTTAGGAGGTTTATCATAAATGAGGTAAGTGGATATCCCCAGGGTCTTTTGCCGGGTAAAATGAAGCTTTTCTGCCTTCTCTGGCATGCTTAGAACATCACAGATACAACCTGCCAGACCAATGGTTCACATAGCCCAGCCTTCCACCTGCCCAGAGTAGCTGCTAGACAGATGCCTTGGTGAGGCTTACAAGTAGGGCATGATGGTGATACCCATCATCTATCGTTAATCCCCAGCAGCCCCCCAAAACAGAAGCTGCACTTTGGGCTCCCATAGCTGGTAGTGATCAACAGATAGAGGAACATAGGAAGATGCCTTATACTGAGTGAGACCACCAGTCCACCTAGCCCAGTATTGTTCACACTGACTGGCAGCAATAGCTCTCCAGGGTTTCAGGCAGGAGTTTTCCCCTCACCCTACCTGGAGATACCCAGGATTGAACCTGGGACTTTCTGCATGCAAAGCATGTGCTCTACCACTGAGCTACAGCCCTCCCTTAGATCTGTTCTCCTTATGTTCATTTAATATTTTCCTAAAAGCCATTGTATTTATATGCTGGCTGCTATCACACATATCCAGTGGGGATGAGTTCTACAGGCCAATTGGCTTTGAAGTCGACTGCATTCCCTTTTGTTTTGCTACCAGCAGAGAACAGGGGTGATATAGAGAGAGAAGGGTGGGGGCCATGGAGAGGGAAAAACAGTTAGGCTCTGCGTAGTGCGTATGTCACTCATGGTTTTATAAACCTCCCAAAGCTTTTCTCCTAAAGCTCTTTAAAAACAACAACAACAACAACAGCTATTGATAAAGCCCAAATTGCGGGGCACCTCTCCTCAGGCCGGGTGAGGGAGGAGTAGCAGTGACTTGGGCTTCCTTCCAGGTCGATTGAACCCCGAATTCGAATCCCAAGCGGGGAGACCCGGGCCAGGCCCAAAACGCGGGGCCAGTTTTCAAGCGGCGATGAGAAAGGAGGGTGAAGAACTCCTGGCCTGGCTGGGCGGGAGGGAGACGGGGGAGGCGCCAATCCTGCTCCTGGTTCATGGAAAGGCGTCTCTTCTCCTCCACCCCCACCCCTTGTCGGGGCTGAAGGAGTCGCAGGTAAGAGGTGAGCGGGGGGGGGGGGGGCGCTCCGGGTGTGTGTGTCCGCCTGCGGTTTGGGGGCCTTGGCTTTCCTGGCTGGCTCCCTCCTCTCGGAGCAGTCGGGCTGCGGGAGGCGGAATGTCCCAGGGAGGGAGCAGGGATGTGTAGCCACACGCAGCCCCTGGCAGCCGGCCTGAGCGTGCACGGCGGCGGCGGCAGCAGCAGCAGCAAGAGCGGCGGCGGCGGCTGCAGCAGGAGCAGCGGCGGCAGCAGCAGCAGCCGGAGGAGCGGGGAGGCTGGCAGGCAGCTTTGCCGCGCCTCCCGAAGCCCCCCTCCCTCCCGGTGCCCGGGCATGGCATGGCAACCCCCCTCCGCCGATCCCCACCACGCTAGTCTCGGGGCTGGGAGGTAGGCAGGCAAGCAGGCACGCCCCCAGGGGAGAGAAAGGAGCCGCCGCCGCGATCGCCGAGGTGAGGACGAGGGGAAGTCGAGGGGGGTGTTTAGGGGGGGGGGGTCCGAGGTGGGAGGGATGCGTGCTGTGGAAGGACAGCACGAGGGAGGGAGGGGATCGGGGAAAGCTGGGAAAGGGGGCGCTGCAATGAGAGGGAAGCTGGATTGGGAGGAAGGATCCCACAGCACGAGGAGGAGGAGGAGGAGGAGGAGGAGAGCCTGCAACGGCGGCCTGGGGAGAGCACAGGCGGCAGATGGGGGTGCCCTATAGTGATGCACCGCCAGATGCAAGCGCCCTGGGCCCATTCAGCTTGGGTCCTTCTTCAGGTACCCAGCGCGGCCGTTTGGGGGCTGGGGTGGTGGTGGTGAGGATTGGATGGGGAAATCCGGAGCATGTGCGCCGGGGAGGAAGCCCCCCCCCCGGAAGGGGCAGCGCTCCATGTGCATTCGGGAAAGGGTCTGCCGCTGCCGCCCTACCTTGGGGTGGGGCTATCCCGCGAAGAGGATGTCAGTGAGGGATTTCGATCTGACTGGCGGCAGGAGCACGTGGGGCTGCGCGGAGCCGCCGGGAGGGGTGATCGTGAGAGGTTCCCTCTCCTCTCGCAGCCCTGGAGGCGACCTTTGTGAGCCAAGGAATCCGTAGGGTGGCAACATCATCCCCAACTCCCCACCCTCACCCCGGGGTAGTAGGGATCTGGGCCCACGAGTGGGGGCAAGAATGCATAACAGTCGGGAGATCTGGGAGGCACGTTGGGGTCACGGCCCTTTTTGGGGAGCCCCCTGCCCATCTCTAAAATAGAAGAGCTTATTCCCACCTCCCCAGCCCTGAGGGGCTGATGTGAAAAAGCCGTATGTTAGAATCCAATTAAGGCAGATTCTAGAAAGCAACAACTTCTATACCATTCACCTCCTGATTCACTGAGGCCCTATTTTACACATTACCCAAAGGCAAGGCAAACCCTGGGTTTGCCGCCAGATGAACATTCATCAGAGAATCGCTGGGTTCAGACAACACTTTAAACCCAAAGAAGTTCTGAAACCTCTGTGGGTTTAATGTTGCCAGGGCCCCAGAGTAATGATCGGGCACTGGTTCCCCATCTCCCCTGCCCTCTTCCCTCATCCATCCTCCTGCAGGTATCCCAGGGTACACCGCAGGAGCACCAAGGGTTCCCCCTCCCAAAGCTGTCATTTGCACTGATCTCCCACCACCATTGGGGATTCCCTCTGGTTTTGCCACTTCCTGAGCTGCTGTCGACTTGGGGTAAATAGAAAACTGAGGGGACAGTTGGGGCTTCCCAGCACCCCCAAAACCCCAGCGATCCTGCATGGAAGGGGGGAATTGAGAGGGTGCCCCCCCAAACACCCTTTTTTGCTGGATCTTTGGTCGGGGGGCTTGTGCCTTTGGGTTACCCACGCTTGGGAAAGTGAGGGCAGCCCAGGGGGACATGTGCCCCCCCCCCAAACCCTGAAGATTCTGCTGCAGAGGGTGCTTTCCACTCCCAACCCAACCTTTTAAAAAATGTAAAAGAAATAGGTAGCAGTGGGCTCCAAAGTTCCAATTTGGCATGGACACTGTGTCCATTCAGACAAACGTCCATGCCAAATTGGAACTTTGTCAGTCAGTCAGGCGATCACTCGTGACCGAGTAAGATTGTCTTCCAGGATAAAAAAGAAAAGAAAAGAAAATTTACAAAAAGGAGATTTTAAAAGGAGGAAAATTCTAAAGAAAATTGTGTAGACTCTAGTAGCCCATTGCTAACTATTTCTTTTACATTAAAAAAAAAAAAGTTGGGTGGAGTGTAAAGCACCCTTTGCTCGCCCCTTGGCAAGAGTGGCAGCCCTTTTTTACTGGTCTTGTTAAGGGTCTCTGTGCCTTTTTGGCTTCTCAGTGGGTTAACCTGTTGTCTGGGTTCAGACAACACATTAAACCTGCTAGGGTTTTCTTAACCCTACTGCAAACCATGGCTTAGCAGAGTGGTTTATAAGCCACACCAGGTCGGCTTATAAACCACCACGTAGCATTCAGACAACACACTATGCCACTCTGCCTCTTAACCTACTGAGGTTTAGCGTGTTGTGTTAACCCAGTCAGGGTCTTGATTCCCTGTGTGATACATGAACCTGTATGATACAGGTGTTTGCCACATCTACATGTTACCTTTTTAGATGTACCCTTAAAACATCTTAGGTGTCCACCTGGAAATACAATGACTGGGTTCAGACAATACAATAACCCACACTCAAGGGTTCAGTATGGGTTGAGTGTGGGTTGTTGAAACGTGGGTTGGTGTTGAAACGTGGGTTATCATGTTGTCTGAACCCAGCTCGTTAACCATGAACAACCCATGAAGAGAACCCATCATTTGTTGTTGGGTTGTAAACTGTGGGTTGTTCACCATGGTTTGTTATCTCGGCTGGGTTCAGGCAACATGATGGGCCGGTTCACACGACCCAGGCTGCCGGCGGGGGAGGAACCACGGGGCCGTCCGCGGGGTCCGGTGGGGCGCCGCACACGACCGGCACCCCGCGAGCGTGGGCAGACCCCGTAGTCCCCGCACCGCAGTGCGGGCCTCCCGGCGCTAGGGGGTGGGGCCCCGGGATGCCCAGAGGTGCCGTTTGCCCCTACAGGCCGGAGCGGTGGCTGCTCCGGCAGCTCTGGGCTGCCGTCTCTGTGGGGACCCCGCGGGACGGCCGCCCGCTGTTCAGACAGCACGGTGACCACACGCGGTAGGGGCTTACCCCTCTACCGACCATGGTCACTTTGCGTGCGTCCCGCCCGCGGCGTGCACACTCTCCACCAGTTAATCAGAGAGATTCAATTTGTGATGTTGAGAATCCCTCAGCGGGGGACTTGCGGTTCCCGTGTCGTGCGAACAAGCCCGATAACTGACATTTCAATAACCCACGGTTCAACGTCAACCCATACTCAACCCTTGAGTGTGGGTTATCATGTTGTCTGAACCCAGACAATGTGCGGAATGACCATGGTGGCACTCAGCAAGACCTGTTGATCTTTCAACTTTTCTCACAGCTTTGCTACTTGACCAAGATTCTTCTTCTGCAATTGAGTAATACATGTTTTCCCTGGTTAAGGTAGAGATGGCCAGGATGAAATTAGGGGCGCAGATTCAAGGATCATCAGAAGGGCTAACTGTGGAATGTTCTGGAGAAGGAGGGAGAATAGCATCCACATTTTGGGACAATAACTTAGAGGTTCCCCTCCTCCTGAATACGTTGCCTCAATCCAATAATCCATTTTACTTAGCCTCTGTAGCTTGTCAGCCTAATAACTCTTCAGCATTATCAGTTGACCCTCTAAAGCAGGGAAGCCAATATCCTATTTACAAACCTGTCTAATCCAATAAAATTTACAGACCCCATCCTGTCCCAGCACATCCTAAATCTATCTACCAATCTTCCAGTCAAACAATTCCATCAACAAATTCTTGATTCAGTAACTCTATTACTCAATACATTGACTGTCCGGTAAACTCATATGCCCCATCCCATGACTCCAAACCTATTAAATGGCCTATAACACCACCCTGATATGACCCTACACATACATATCACTTATTATATGGCCCCATCTGCTGAATTCCACTCCAGGTAAACCAAGGAAGCCATCCAGTCATTCATAATCCCACTTGCTGTCTTCAGAACTAATAACTCTTCCCACCCTAACATGATTGAGTTGCTCTCCACCAGTTAATCAGAGAGATTCAATTTGTGATGTTGAGAATCCTCAGCAGTTGCTTAAGAGACACCAGTAATTGTGAAGGATCCTTCAGCATGCTTCAAGGTATTGAAATGTTGCAGATGCAATTTCAATGTGTGGGGGAACAATTAGAAAAATAATAATGATAATTGCTTTATGATGGCCTAGAACTCCCAAGAGGCCATATCTCTGCTTTGGAGACTTTATTGGGAATGGAAGGGAGAAATGACCTTTTCAATGACATGTGGCATTCAGCTGGGGTCGTAACAACTCAGGAGGAATTGGCTGCCAACTGTTCATCCTTAATCCATAAATTATTTTATAAGATTCACAGGAATCACTTTGCCCTTCCCTGAAATGCAGCAGCTGTTCAGCAGCACAAAGCACCACACTAAACCACATCACAATACTTTGGGGTAGGAAGTGAAAGATAATCTTCTAACCCGTTGTAACAACAATGGGACTTTAGGGAAGCAGTCAAGTACTGTTACCAACAGCAGAACATGACCAGGATTCTATATAGACTAATAAAAATAGCAGCCTTTAATATTCACACATGATTAGCATATTTGTTTGAAAACTCATCCGAAATATCCTTTCAGTAGGAGCACATTGTATTTCACTGGAATCAGCAGCTCTGATACGGATGTCATTCTCTTGTTAGTAGTGTTACCATTCCTTCACATTGGGTCTCGCTTTGAGATATATCTACACGACAAACTTACATGACTTATACCAGTTTAACGATCATGGTTTCGCTCCAGGAATCTTGGGAATTGTAGTTCAATGAGAGTGCTGAGAATTCCAGCAGGGGTGGGCAACTGTTTTGGCCTACAACTCCCATCAGTCCTCACCATTGGCTATGCTGGCTGGAGCTGATGGGAGTTGTCGGCCAAAACACCAGGAAGGCCACAAGTTGCCCCCCGTGTAGTTAGAGGGGATCAGAGCCAATCCAAGACATTTTGCTGCCTGAGGTGAAAGACAAGATGTCACCTCTTCCATTCCATATACAATAGCTGACCAGACTGGAAGTTCAGTCTTCCTTCAGCACTTGGTATGGTGGTACAGCATCCTCCATTACACCTGATGGCAGGATTCAGAGGGCAGGCTGCACGGCACACACAGCTCTGTCCACTCCTTGCCTCTCGGCATCTACTGCCAGAGAAGGTCATTCCACTCTGCCTAATGGTAGGGCTGGCCATGGAGGGAATAACTGTTAAACAAGCATGTCTGTAGTATTGATAAGCATATACTGTAGATATGCTGTTAGTGGGTGTACCCTGGCATTTGATGAGTAGAAATGTGACAGCTGGATATACTTTGTCTCCTGCTCCAAAGCTTAGGAAACTCGCATGCGTGTCCTGCTGTAGGAAGGCTTTTCCCTCTCTGACTTGTACCTGGTTGCGAGATTTTTTAAAATTTTACATTACCAATGATCAATTATCAGTTTACCAATAGTCTTCCGTCTTGCTGGGTTGCTTCTACCGTGACTCTGGTTGCATTTACAACCTCATTGTTTTCAGTATTGTCAATCCCATAAAGCCGGACATTGCGAGCAAATTCTCAACTTGTAAAATAGGCTTAAAATGATACTCTTTAGAATCTATTCATACGCTTAAAATGATTCTCTGAAGAATCTATTTGCCCTGGTCTCCAGCTTTCTAAGGGTCTTTTACAATGCTATTCTTTCATTTTCTGGAGCCAGAGCTTAAAAAATTAACAAACCATAAGATTCATGATGCATGTACGTCAGCCAAATGGCACCTACCTACAACTATCCCAATATGTGCAGCATACCTCCAAGAGAAGCTCACTGGGTGGCATTGGGCAAGGAACTTTCTCTCCACCAAGCCCACCTCCCAGTATTACTAAGAGGATTCGATAGAATACCTCCATGTTTGCTGCATGGAGTTCTTTGGAGGAAGGGGAGGGGCCATAGCTCGGTGGTAGAGCACATGCTGGGCTATATACTGGGCTATATAGACCAGTAGTCTTACTTAATACAAGGCAGCCTCAGATATTCATAAGGGTAGGATACAAATGTGATACTGCAGTGAATAAACCTAACCATTTAAAGAAACCATAATACTGGTTCAGATGGATAGATGGCAGATGGAAATGCCCATTTATTATTTTACAGAAAGACATGCAGCAATAGGATAACTCAACATCAACATAGTTTTAAGCTACCAATTCTTGAGTTTCCAATGCCCAGCTTTTGATCTCAACCTATATTCACATGACGTGCTCCTGGTGGTATTCAACGCCTGCCAGAGACAGAGAAGTTAATCATCTGCTCTCCCTTCCCCTTTGACTCTACCAGAGACGGAAGGAGCATAATTGTTTAGGCTGCAATTGTATACTCTTTCACCTGGGAGTAAGCCCGACTGAACTCAGTCGGACTTAATTTCTGAATAGACATGCATAGGATTGTGTTGTTTGTCCAGCAAGTCTGGCATTTGTTTGTTTGTTTGTTTGTTTGTTTTACAATTTGCACCTGATTAGCAAAAGCCATGTTTTCTACTGTCCCACTCAGTGCAACTCACTTTGGAGAAGGAATACAACAAAGTGATACCTTCAAAATTATGGCCTCATGACTGCGAATATCCTTGAGATGCTTTTAGAGGTGATCTCAATCTTGCATGGGTGCAGGGGCAGTTTCTCCTTTTCCATGAAAGAGGCGAAGAAGGTCCAAAGACGAAGGAGGTAACGAAAGGGTCTTATGAGCAGAGGTGTGTCGCTTTTTGAGTGCACAGGGGTCAACTCTGCAAGTTCACTGTTCTAGCACATTTAACCTCCAGGCTGAGGAGAACAAGAAACCAAAAGCTCTTGAAGACAGAGTGTTAATGGGACAGAGGTGCCAAGAGAGTACTGTTCTGACTTTGCCTTCATGTTCTTATAGGTGACTATCTCGGTAGGGCGAGACTGACCATGCTCAGAAGCTTCTGTCTTCAGCTCATGTCCTTGCTTTGGATCCTAGTGGCCCATCACCATTTTACCCAAGGTGAGGATTCATTAAATGCTTGCTTGGGGACATGAGATCTCCTACTGCAACAACAATAACAACAACACAACAACAACTGGGGGGGGGGAGAGATGGACTCATTCTGCCATGGTACAAAGAAGCCTTTCTTTAACTCTCTGTGAGTGACTAGTCTTGTTTTGGAAAGTTTCCCCATTCTTCAGGTGCCAAGTAAACACATTGGCCTAAGCAGTACTTCAGTGTGTTGGTAGCTCGACTAGGTTGTCCTATATGCTACAGAACCTGGAGTCAAACAGAGTGCAGGTAGTTATGCAGAGTAAGCATCTCCTGCTCCCTGTGCTTCCCAAAAGACCAGAACGTGGGGCGGGGGGTACTTCCTTATTGCATGCCGAGGAGGGAAGAATCTGTTATCTGTCCCGTCCCCCGTCCCCCAGGTGTGAGCAAATTAAAAATACCAGCATTCTCTTTGCCCATCTTGTGTAGCAGAATGACTTTACTCTGTATATGGTGCATGAGATTAGCAGGGCAAGAGAGCTTTGCCTATCACTGTGCACACATGCACCTGTCTGAGTTCAGGCAGAGGAAAGATCTATAGCAGTGTTCTCCAACCTTGGGTCCCCAGATGTTTTTGGCCTACAACTCCCAGCATGCTGGGAGTTGTAGGCCAAAAACATCTGGGGACCCAAGGTTGGAGAACACTGATCTATAGTTATGGGCTCCCACAACATAATGCAGCATGAGCCCCCCCCCCCCCGGGTTTTCATTGTACAGTCATGCCTTGGATTGAGAGCATAATTCGTTCCGGAAACGTGCTTGTAATCCAAAACACTCTTATATCAAAACGTGATATAACCAAAACCAAAAAATATTTGTACAGAGATTTTTAATTTAAGCCGTACTACAGTACTTGTATTGCAAGACGTCGCTTGTATATCAAGTAAAAAAAAAGTAAATAAATATTTAAAAATTTGCTTGTCTTGCAAAATGCTCTCAAACAAAGTTACTTGCAATCCAAGGTATTACTGTAGTTGTATGTGGCTGCCAGCAGGGGGGATCTTCTTTGATTATGCAGGGGGGAGGATCTTCTTTGATTAGTAATACTAATAACAGGATTTCTATAGCACTTTGATTATGTCATTGAATGAGACTGTTCATTGTAGAAAGCATCCAGAAGGCCATCTGAAAGGAAAATGCCATTCCTAGCCTCACAGCTTTGCCAGCTAGTGGCACAGTTCTCTGTTGGA
Source organism: Shinisaurus crocodilurus (assembly GCA_021292165.1). NCBI lineage: Eukaryota > Metazoa > Chordata > Lepidosauria > Squamata > Shinisauridae > Shinisaurus > Shinisaurus crocodilurus. The sequence goes on along the minus strand of CM037879.1, from coordinate 72,076,275 downwards.
TTCTCCTAAGTGCCAAAGTAGACATTACAAGCCAGGTGTGTGTGTTTCTTTCCTCGTTGTTTTGTTTAATCCAAAGCAACCTTGGTAGGCAGTGGATCTGAATGGAGGAATAGCTTGTGGAGGGACGGGGACAGGGATTGCTTAACCCTTCCCTCTCCGGCGGTTTTTCTGCTCAACCCCCCACCTGCTTTTCCACCCACAGCGGTGAAATTACCTTACCTGTGTCTTTTCCCATGCAGGTACTAAAGCAGCTAGAGGGTGATAGTCAAGAGGGGGAAATAGTTAAGTAGCCCTTCCACCATCATGTTTGTCTGCTCAAATTTGGGGCCTACTGAGGCTGCTTTGGGGTAAAAAGCACAGGGGACAGTAACACACAACTAACACATAACATTTAATAGGTTTGCTCCTTGGCGTTTGCCCCAGATGTCCTTCACCTGAGCTGTGCTTCCCCCCCAACTCTATGTTTTTAGGCATGCAGTGACACCTGCTGGACACTCTGTGAAAGGCCTTAAAATATCCCTGATACAAGCCATGCCAGAGGGCCAAACTATGTGATATGTTGAGTGCATGATCACCTTTGTCTAGCTGCATTAAAAGAGCAGCTGCAGAGATCCCTGATTTGGATTGTGACCATGGCATGGGAAGAGGTGTTTTGTTTTTAAAAATGTTTAACGTTTTCCCTGGCACCATTTCCCTGACCAAAATGCCTCCCTCCCCGCTGCTGTTTGCCCTGGAGAGCTGCTATTTATACCCATGGCAGCTCAGGGAGGCAGTTTTTGAAAGGGAAATGGCGTAGGGTGAAAAGCTGCTCCCCCATGCCACAGTCCAGATTGGATGCCCCTCTGGCTCCTGTTTTTATTTATTTATATATTTAAGGTATACAAATTTGATCACAGCATTTACCGTATTGTCTAGTTTATTTATTTATTTGAAATATTTTTATGCCACTCCTCAACCAAAAAAGGCTCCCAGAGCGGGTTACATGTATAATCAATAAAACAAGACAGTCCCTGCCCGCAGGCTTCAATCTAAAAAGACACGACACACAAGGAAAAAGGAATGGGGAGGGAAGAAGGGGGGGGGAATTAATTAATTCTTCTGGCAGGGCTGGTGGAATGGCCTTGCGCTCCCTCTCATCTCCCTCTGTACAGCCTGCTGGAATGGCTGCTGCTGGCAACAGTTGAGAGAGGAGGAGCCTTCATGAGGCCCTGTGATTTGGGGCATATCTGCACCACAGACCTATGCTGGGTTCACATTCGTCCCCGCCCACCCCAGGAAACTCCGGGAACTGCAGTTCTCGGAGAGGACCCTGGGGATTTCTGATAGGAAGTGATCGGCCCTGTCACCTAACTGAACTTCCATGGATTCTTGAGGGAAGCCATGATAGAGGAACAGCTATAAAAGTGGCGTATGACGATATGGCCTATGACAGCCTCCCCCAGCCTGGTGCTCCCCAGATGTGTTAGACTGCAACTCTCCTCATTCCCAGACAGCATGGCCACTGGCCATACTGGCTGGGAATGATAGGAGTTGGAGTCCAACGCATCTGGAGGGCACCAGGTTGGGGAAGGCTGTCCTTTGAGGATGCAACCCAGCAAGCATCCTTGGGCCCCGGGTCACCACACACTGTGCAGCACGTTGAGAAGAAACAAATAGGAAGGAGACTGTGAGAAAAGCAGGAGAAGCAGGAAGGCTTTCGGGTGTTCGTGCAAAGGGCAGACAGAGGGTAGAAGGGAGACACCAGGCTGGGGGGGGAAAGGAGATGAGAATAAGCAAAAAAAAAAAAAAAAAAGATTGAGCTGACAGGGCCAGGGCATAGCTCAGTTACAGCCTTGGAGACGTTTACATAATTAAAGAGAAACGGATACCTTGGAACAGTTCTAATTCTCCTTTCTCAAGTGGTGGGGACTGAGGAGTGGAAATATCGGTGGCCTCCCAAGTTGAAGGTGGAGGAACCCACTCCAATGCCCAGACGGTCCCTCAGCTCCAGTTGCTTTGGGTATATACTCCTTTCCCTGTATATACCAAACCGCAGGCAATCTCCTGCAGTAGTCACCGTCTCCCTTCCCCAGATGATGCCTCTCGACAGAGCCCTGCGTCTCACCACGGCTTTCTTTAAATTGGGGGGGGGGAGGGGTGACGACCTGTGGCCTTCCAGATGTGGCTGGACTCCAACTCCCATCAGTCCCTGCCAGCATGGCCAGTGGTCAGGGATGATGGGAGTCGTAGTTCAACATCTGGAGAGCCGCCGGTTTCCCGCCCCTGCTTTATATGGACGCCGTGGCCAGACTTGTGCTGTCTCATTGCAAGCTTAGGGTGCCTTTGAGTGAGGCTTCTTGCCAAGTAAGGCTGTAACCCTAAGCATACCTACCAGGGAGTAAGTGCCATTGAACTCAGTGAGATTTACTTCTGAGTAAACATGCTTAGTGTCGCACTGCATCGGTGCAGTTCTCCTTAGGGCTATGGTGGTGCCACCCTTCATTTTGCAACGGTAGTATGATAACTACAGGGACGGTCTCTGAAAGTGGTGCTGGGGGAGTGCACCTCGGCCCCCTGGCACTTGTGCTATGGGGTGCCGCAGGGCACTGTTTTGTTCCCAATGCTATTCAACGTCTATATGAAGCTGCTGGGAGCAGCCGTCCAGGGACTTGGAGCAAGGGGTCATCAGTATGCAGATGACCCCCCCCCGCTCTGTTTTTCCATAATATCTGAATCAGGTGCAGCCGTCCAGGCTCTGGACCAATACTTGGATGCAGTGGTGGGCTGGATGAGGGCCAATAAACTGAGTTTGAATCCTGGCAAGATGGAAGCACTGTGGGTGGGTGGGGTCACAGGTCCAGGAAATAGGTCAGTTCTGGTTCTGGATGGGGTTACATTTCCCGTGAAGGAACAGGTGTGTAATTTGAGGTACTTCTGGACTCATCTTTGTCACTTGAGGCTCAGGTGGCTTCACTGGCTAGGAGTGCCTTTGAGCAACTTTGGCTGGTACGCCGACTGTGGCCATTCCTGGACCATGATAGCTTAGCCACAGTGGTACAGGCACTAGTAACCTTAAGACTGGATTACTGTAATGTGCTCTTTGCGGGGCTTAGTCTGGAAGCTGTGGGTGGTGCAGGGCGCAGAGACGAGGCTGCTAACTGGGGCCTCCTTCCATCAGCAAGCTACACTCTTGCTAAAAGAACTGCACTGCTGCCAATAAGCTACCGGGCCAAGTTTCATACTGTAAGGAGCGCTTGCAGTAGAGCATTTAGTGTTGCAGCACCCACCCTCTGGAACATGACATTAGACAGGCCCCCACAGTTCTGATGTTTAGGGAGTGATCCAGTGTCCTCCGCACTCGATGCACGTAAGCCTCCGAACACGAAGACTTATGTGCATCCAATGCAGGGCGCGAGGCATGGCGGCCATTTCTGCCGCCCTGCGCCTTGTTCCCTGTATTTCATCTAGATGGCTGTTTTTGGCTGTCTAGATGAAGCCCCGCAAGGGGGGCGGGAGGGAAGGAGGCTGGGGCGTTGTTTGGATACGGCGTAAGCCGTCGGCCCCAGTGTCCTCCCCTCCCGGCTGATTTCCGACCTTGGAGACGTAGCTGGCCCGGTTCTTTCCTCAGAGCTGGTACTCCAAATAATCCTATGCAGGGCCAGCGCTACCGCTAGGCAGACCCAGGCGGCTGCCTAGGGCACGTGGCGGAAGAGGGCGCAGCGTTTCTGCGCCCCTTCCTCGCCTCCGGCGCGCTCCTGCCCCGCCTGCCGCCTCTGCCGCGCCTCCCCGCCCGCCTGCCAGCCGCTGCCGCCGCCGCTGCACCTCCCCCCCCGCGCGCGCCGCCCGCCCGCCACCTACCTACCTTCCCGTCGTTTCTGGAGCCCCGCCGGCGTTGTTTTGGCGGGAGGAGGAACCAGGGCAACAGGGCTTAAACAGCCCTGTTGCCCTGGTTTCCCCGGCAAAAAAAAAAAAGCGTGGGGGTCCCGTCGCGTCGGAGGAGGAGGAGGAGGAGGAGGCGGCGGCAGCAGCAGCAGCAGCCAGCAGCGGAGGCGGGGGGAAGGTAGGTGGTGGTGGGGCGGCGGTGGCGCGGGGGGGGGTTGCAGAGCAGGGCTGCTTTGCTCCGGAGGGCCCCCCCACGGCACGAGAGGGGGGGCGCTAAATATAATTTGGCATAGGGCGCCAAACAGCCCTGCACCGTTCCTGATCCTATGGCCCCCCAGATGATGTTGGGAGGCCATAGGATTGCACCCTTAGATGTCTTCTTAAAGCTCATCTATTCACACAGGATTTCCCCGAAGCGTGACCCAGCCAGCTGCAATTTGTAGCACCCGGTAGCGTGTGCGGTTTTATTGATGATTCATTTTGTATTTTGTTTTTATTGTTATATTTATTGTTGTTTCGATGCCACTGTATTTTATGTTCACTGCTCTCATACCTCTGTGGAAAGGGGTATATACATCTGAGTAATAAAAGATAAGATAGAATAAACGATACAAATGTAATGGAGATCATGGCAGCCCTCCTGCAATGGGGTACTGCGGTAATGGGGAGAGTATGCCTATTTGCTGCACAGAACAAAAGCCTGGGAGATGTACTGGAGAAAGGGAGTGGGCATCCTTCAGCTGTAAAGAGAGAGAGAGAGAGAGAGAGAAGGAGACTTCCAAACGAGGAGTGCTTGTGAGCAAAAGTGGATAAGCATTCTTAAGAAAAATGATAAATTAAGGTGCAGTCCTATGCATGATTAGACAGATAAAAAAAGTCCTACAACTCCTAGTATGCCCCAGTTGGAATGCTGGGAGTTGTAGGGCTGTTTTCTGTCTAAACCTGCATAGGATTGTGCCCTACAACAATTAAACCTGCCCAAAGAGGGTGCAGAATCACGTTTTGTTGTCAGCAGTGTCAGGTGTACTACCCCATAAATGCCTTTTGATCCATCCTGTATTGTCTGCTGGGAGATAACACGAGAGTTTATTTTATACTTCATTTCACACAGCCGGTGCTTAATGAGGACAGCTCGTTAAACCAAATTTAAACTTGGGGTGCTTCCATACTAGCCTTTCTCAACAGGATCAACTCAATTGGCTGTCACACAGTTGTTCCTGAAAATTGAGAGGACATTCTCGCCAAACCGTTGCTTTCCTGCGTTTTAGCCCACAAGAAATATGTGGTGGATAAGGCGTCTCAGAGTACCAAAATTCTGACGCGCTTTTTCTACACAAAAGGGGGCAACCATATACCCTCAGCACTTGAGGTTTTTAGAGCTAAACCTCTAGCACAACTACTCTATGGGGTCCAGATCTGGGTGGATCCTTATTTCAGATCTGTGGAAGCTGTTCAGTCTAAGTTCTTAAAAACAATTTTTTTCCATTCCATGTTGTGTTCCAAATGCATCTTTGCGTTTGGAAGTTAATCTCCCCTCAATTACTCTACAGGCCTGGGGCAGGACATTTAATTATTGGCTCCAGTTGAATTTAACTTCTACTGGCTTACTCCCCTTGGTCTTGCAGGATTCCCATGTGAGTGTTTGGATGAAGAGCACTATCTCTAAGCTGCATTCTTTCAGCTTATCGTCACAGCACTTATTAACATTGGGATTTAGAATCATAGAATCATAGAAAAGTAGAGTTGGAAGGGGCCTACAAGGCCATCGAGTCCAACCCCCTGCTCAGTGCAGGAATCCAGGTCAAAGCATCCCTGACAGATGATTGTCCAGTTGCACCTTGAATGCCTCCAGACTGGGAGAGCCCACCACCTCCATAGGTAGTTGATTCCATTGTCTTATTGCTCTAACAGTCAGGCAGGATGGGGACTCGGACTCGAGGACTTGAGGACTTGACTCGTGAGTCGGACTGAGTCCCTCCTCTGACTCGAGTCGCACTCGAGTCATAATATTTTTAATGGGACTCGAGACCAAGGACTCGTCAACATCCCTGCTTGATGCCACCTGCAGGTGCTGTCTGGACCTAGTTGCAGTAACAATCCAAGTTTATTTTTAAAAATCATTTTCCTAATGCAACCTTTCAGGCATTTTGGGTCTGGCTGCCTCTGCCTGCCTGTTTGGGGTTCCCAGCCTCCTCTGCCTGCCTGGTTTCTTCTTAACCAGTTCCACAGTTTGAATTGTCCAAGACAAACGCCTCTGCCTGCCAGCTTTGGGGTTCCCTGCCTCCTCTGCCTCCCTGGTTATTTTGGGTTTGTCTGCCTGGTCTGTTCTTGTCAAAATCAGTGGCAGAGTTTTGAGATAAAAAGGCACACTTGTGCCTAGAATTTATTTAAGCCACACATCTGAAGTAGCCTTATTTTGTTGGGGGAAAACCCCCATTGATTTTAATAGGGACTCGTGGAGTCAGCTTTGGGAGTGACTCGGGACTCGTGAGTCACCATTTTGGACCAAGGACTTGGACTCGGACTCGAGACTCGGGTCCAAAGACTCGTGACTTGACTCGTGACTCGAGACCAAGGACTCTTCAACATCCCTGCAGTCAGGAATTTTTTCCTGATGTTTAGGTGGAATCTAGGTTCCTGTAACTTGAGCCCATTATTCCGTGTCCTGCAAACTGGGATGATCGAGAAGAGATCCTGGCCCTCCTCTGTGTGACATCCCTTCAAGTACTGGAAGAGTGCGATCATATCTCCCCTCAGTCTCCTCTTCTGAAGGCTAAACATGCCCAGTTCTTTTAGTCTCTCCTCATAGGACCTTGTTTCCAGTCCCTTTATCATCCTTGTTGCCCTCCTCTGAACCCTCTCCAGTTTGTCTACGTCCTTCTGAAAGTGTGGTGCCCAGAACTGGACGCAGTACTCAAGATGAGGCCTAACCAGTGCCGAGTAAAGGGGAATTATCACTTCCCGCGATTTGGAAGCTATACTTCTATTAATGCAACCCAAAATAGCATTTGCCTTCTTCGCAGCCACATCGCATTGCAGGCTCATATTCAGTTTGTGATCTACCACAATTCCAAGATCCTTCTCACTTGTAGTATTGTTGAGCCAAGTGTCCCCCATTCTGTAACTCTGCATTTGGTTTCCTCTCCCTAGGTGCAGCACTTGGCATTTATCCCTATTAAATTTCATTCTGTTGTTTTCGGCCCAGCGCTCCAGCCTATTGAGGTCACTTTGAATTTTGTTTCTGTCTTCCAGAGTATTAGCTGTTCCACCCAACTTTGTGTCATCTGCAAATTTGATAAGTATTCCCTGTACCTCCTCATCCAAGTCATTAATAAAAATGTTGAAGAGCACTGGGCCCAGGACCGAGCCCTGTGGTACCCCGCTCGTTACCTCTCCCCAGTTTGAGAAGGAACCATTGATAAGCACTCTTTGAGTCCGATTCTGTAGCCAATTGTGGATCCACCTGATAGTTGTTCCATCTAGCCCACTTTTAGCTAGCTTGCTAATCAGGATATCATGAGGCACTTTATTGAAAGCTTTGCTGAAGTCCAGATATATGATGTCCACAGCATTCCCACAGTCCACAAGGGAGGTGACCCGATCAAAAAATGAGATCAGATTAGTCTGGCAGGATTTGTTCTTGACAAATCCATGCTGGCTTGTAGTAATCACTGCATTGTTTTCAAGGTGCTTGCAGACTGACTTCTTTATAATCTGCTCGAAAATTTTCCCCGGGATTGATGTCAGACTGACTGGCCTATAGTTCCCAGGTTCTTCCTTCTTGCCCTTTTTGAAGATGGGAACAACATTAGCCCTCCTCCAGTCATCTGGCACTTCACCTGTCCTCCATGATTTCTCAAAGATAATAAACAGTGGTTCTGAGAGTTCTTCTGCCAGTTCCTTTATTACTCTAGGATGCAGCTCATCAGGCCCTGGAGATTTAAACTCATTCAGAGTAATCAGGTGCTCCTTGACCATTTGCCTATCAATCTCAAGCTGCAATCCTGCCCCTACAGTCTGCACTTCAGGTTTGCCAGGGGGGTCATAGACCCTCTTTTGGGAGAAGACCGAGCCGAAGTAGGAATTGAACACTTCTGCCTTTTCTTTGTCTTCTGTTATCAATTTGCCATCCTCATTGCGTAGTTGAACCACCATTTCTTTCCTCTGTCTTTTACTGTGCATGTATCTGAAGAAAGCTTTCTGGTTGTGTTTAGCATCCCTCGCTAACCTTAGCTCATTCTCAGCTTTAGCCTTCCTGACATTATTCCTGCAGTTCTGTGCTACCTGCCTGTACTCTTCCCTTGTAACCTGTCCTTCCTTCCACTTCCTATACGTGTCCTTTTTTGTTTTCAGGTCATCTTTGAGTTTATTGTGAAGCCACATTGGCTTCTTCTGTTGCCCTCTGCTTTTTTCCTTGTGGGAATTGTTTGCAATTGTGCATTTAAAATTTCCTTTTTTAAAAACTCCCACCCATCCTGGGCTCCTTTTCTCATCAGAGTCACTTGCCATGGGATCTTACTTATCATTGTTCTGAGTTTGTTAAAATTGGCTTTCCTAAAATCCAGGGTACATGTTTGGCTACACTCAGCTTTTGCTCCCCTTAGAATCAAGAACTCAAGTATAGCATGGTCACTTTCTCCCAGAGTTCCCGAAACTGCCACTTTATCCACTAACTCATCTCTGTTGGTTAGAATCAGGTCAAGGATAGCCGATCCTCTAGTTAGTTTTAAATTTATTAAAGCGAAAGTCCTAATTAGACAGCGCCTACATGATATTGAGCAACAGAATAATTTGGCCACTACAAGAAAATTTTGCCCCTGGTATGATTATTTTCCATCTAGGCTGTTCGACACATTGCCATCTTATTTGCAGAACTTAACAGTAGTAAAGTACAGACGAGCCTTCACTCAGGCAAGACTGAACATACTGCCATCAGCTGTACTGGAGGGCCATTTTAAAAGAACTCCATTGCAGAATCGCTTATGCCCATGTGGAGATGACAGTATTGAAACAATAGATCATGTATTATTATCTTCTGCTTTCTATAAAGATCTAAGGAAAGAGGAGATTTCTCCACTACTGTCATCTATTCCAGGGCAGTCAGTTACTGCTTCTGTGTCTTTTCTCCTTGCAGACCAAAACAAACAGGTCACAGTAAAAACCGCCAAAATTTTAACCGGGGCAATTAAAATAAGATCTACCAACTTATTAGAGACCTAATTATTCATAGCTTCTTGACTGAGCAGAAGTTATTTTATTGATTCTATTTATTTGTTGTTTTATTGATTCTATTTATGTCTGAAGGACTATGTATTTATGTGTTAATCATGGCATTTTTGTTCAGTGCAAATTTTAAGAACGCCACGAAGGTAATTTTAGTCAAGTATAATTTTGTTTTCTATTTCTATATATTTTACTTCATGCTAAGGCCGGTGGCTGATGCAAATAAAGAATTCATTCATTCATTCATTCCTGCGTTTTCCCTGCTGTCGCCCCATTCTTTTTTAAAAAATGCTTGTATGTAGCAGTTTCTAGAACTTTCATTGCAATGGCACCATAAGCATTTTCAGGTGTGAACAGACACAGTATTATTGTCTCATCGGGCTTGGAAGTGTATTTTTGACATAGTTAGTGACAGCATGTAATCCCCTCTTCATTGCCAACATGCTGCCCCTCTGTCACTACCTTCCATCCACTTTTCTCCTACTCTCCTCTGCTATGATGTCCGCAGAGCAACCTACTGACAATTTCACCTCTGTGGTGAAGGAGCTTCTCTGCATTCAGAGTGGGCTGGGGGTCGTGTCAGTGTCATCTCGGCTGTGTCCGTTTTTGACATTAAAATATTACACTTCTGGCACACACTAGTGCCCTCTTGAAAGTGTGGGGGAACCTTCCTCAAGGAATAGCAGTACCAATAGTGGTGGCAGAGGAAAGAGGTGGAGGGATGACATCTCAGCAGTTACTGGGTTGGATCCAGATGTAGTCATACCTTGAGTAGGCATGACTAACCTAAATCTTGTTGATTTCAGTGGGTCTATCTGCGTTCTTTTTCATGGGGACTAGATAAAGTACAATCACCATACCGTACCATAGAATCATAGAATAGTAGACTTGGAAGGGGCCTATAAGGCCATCGAGTCCAATCCCTGCTCAATGCAGGAATCCAAGTTAAAGCATCCCTGACAGATGGCTGTCCAGCTGCATCTTGAATGCCTCCAGTATGGGAGAGCCCACCACCTCCCTAGGTAATTGGTTCCATTGTCGTATTGTTCTAACAGTCAGGAAGCTTTTCCTGATGTTCAGCCAGAATCTGGCGTCCTGTAACTTGAGCCCATTATTCCATGTCCTGCACTCTAGGATTGACAAGAAGAGATCCTGGCCCTCCCATACCATACACTCGTGTACCATTGGACTCCCCCTGCCAAAGAGTTTCTGTCGTAAATCCGTCCAGTTCAAAGATAAGCCATCGTCATCATCATCACAGTCCAAGGGTCAAAGCCAAAATATATACCGGTATGTCCAAAAATCAGCAAACAGAAACCAGTTCAGGAGCAGGCAAAAGCGTCGTCAAGGTCGTTCCGAGGTTCAAAGGCACAAGTCTGAGTTTGGGGGTGTCAGGGCGCCTGGCTGAAGCTGTATAAGCAAACAATTGCTTCCAGTGTCTGATGTGCATTTGGGACCTGCCTTTTGAGCAGGCGCTGATGGGTAAGGCAGCCCAGCCGGGTCAGGCTGCACGTGCCTGGCCCCACCCCAAACACACTCTGGCACGGCCGGTCTCCGTCTGACCTAACGGAGGCACAACAGTTTATTTTGTTCTCATCCAAACATATGAATCTGCCTTATACAAAGTCAGACCATTGGTTGATTTATTAGGAACGTAAGAGGGGCAGTGCTGGATTAGCCTAAAGGCCTATCTACTCCAGCATTCTGTTCCCACAATGGCCAACCAGATGCCCCAATGGGAAGCCTGCAAGCAGGACTGGAATGCAAATCACATCCTCCTCCTCCTATTCCCCAGCAACTGGTACTGAGAGACGTTCTGCCTCTGATACTGGAGGTAGCATATAGCCATCATAACTAGTAGCCATTGACAGCTTTATCCTCCATCTACCCCAGTGTTGTTTCCTATGCCTAGGAACAGTTCCCCCAGGGGCTCAGGCAGAGGTCTTTCATATCATCTGCTACCTGATCCATTTAGCTTGAGATACTGGGGACTGAAGCTGACACCTGCTGCATACCAAGCATGTGCTGTACCACTGAACTATGGTCCCCTGCCCCATAGGGGCTGTCTGGAAACACTGCTGGCAAATATTTGCACAGTTGGTGCCATGAGACATAGCTGGGTACCAACCTTTCCATGTCTTTCTCCAGTCTGAAATTTCTTGGTCCATGTGAAGTTTTCATGGAGACTTCAGAATACCGGGTTTTTACATGGCCGGCTCCTCTGATCCCCATGCCGGCACAAGTCAGATTCCAGCTGCCTTCCCTTGGAGCTCAGAACTCAGATTCTAGACTCCCTTAGGACCTCTCTGCACATTATGTTAGTAGCATGACTTGCAGCCATATCAGGGTTTTGTGAGTTTTTAAAAATTAAACTAGGTGTTCCCTAGAATTTCTATCAGGACCACAGTGCATAGGCAGGGCAGGCATAATAGCCCCTCCCTGGGCATGATCCCAGTGAAAATCACACACACTCCACACACACACACACACTGCCGTTAGATCTTGAATAACTGTTCCCACTGGCACCAGTGGGAGCTTTCCCCCACTTTAAGTCTAACTGCAGCACAGGGAGGCATTTTGGTCAGGATCGCATCTGGGAAGGGAAGGGTTAAACCTCACCTCCCTATATGCTGTAGTCCCAATGGAACTGGGGTTTTTATGAGAGTTTTTTTAAAAATTGATATGGCTGCAAGCCACTCTATTCACATAATATATATTAGTGTAATACCTTTATTAGGCCAACTCAAAGAATTTAAAAAAATGTGCAAGCTTTCAAGCTCTTCAGATCTCATCATCGGGTAAGATATCACAAAAATAAGTTGGTGTGGTATAGTGGTGGAGAAATAGGAGAAAGAAAGAAAAAAGGCTGACTTGGTGTTGAAGTCTGCATAGTCTGCATAGTCACCGTGCTAAGGTGATATAGAGGAAGGGTTTTTTGCAGACATTTGAATTGCGCTCACCAGGTGATGTGATGGTTTCAGGTTTTAGTGCCCGTAGGACCACAGGGAACAAGAAAGTAGTAGACAATGGTTGATCCTCCATTTTTGAAAATATAAAATCCAGCTGTTAATTTAGAACTGTCTCCATTCTAGGTGAACCAGACAGGTCCCTTGATCAGTAGGAATCAGGGGAAGTGATAAACTTGGCAGTCTTTATATTAATAAAGCTGGAGATAATTTTAAGTGTTGTGCTAGGTAAAAGAAAGCCAATAAAAGTGAAATTGGGTAGCTTTAGTTTACCTAGTAGTTGGAGGGGATCGACCTTCAGAGAATAAAGTCCCAGCTTCAGGTGGTATAAAATCCTCTTCCTCCAGTGTAGGGTCCTATTGTTGAGCAGCTAGATTTGGTATTCTCCAAGTCATGCAAAAGGCAAAGGTAGCCATGTTGGCCATAAGAAAAATCCCAAAATCTGTATTAGTGTAACCTTTTTATTAGGCCAACTTGAAGGTAACAAAAAATCTGCAAGCTTTTGAACTCTCCAGGTATCTTCATCAGGCAAACTGTTACAAAAAGCAGGTTGGTGGGAGCTGGAGAATAGGATAAAGAAAGAAAAAAGACTGACTTGATGTTGAAGTCATAATGTCTGCTGCACAATCAGAGTCTTAAGATGATGTGTAGCCAGGGCCGGTGCAAGGCAGTTTGGTGCCCTAGGCAAGATCAGACATTTAGTGGGGCCCCCCCTTCCCACTTGAGAGCACTGTATTTTTTTTCAAGGCGTTTCTGGCGCCCCCTTTAGCCCTGCGCCCTAGGCAGCTGCCTAGTTGGCCTAATGGTAGCACCGGCCCTGTGTGTAGCTAGACCCATAAACACTTTAGCAAGCTCTTCTCAGACCTTTAAGCATATTCCTCCTGGGGACCCTCAGTTGTGCCTTCCCCCCTGAAATCAGTGGGGTGCCAAATGAAAAAGGGATTGCTGTTTCCAGAGGAGGAGAGAATACCTCAATGTTAAACAGTTTTTCTCAGTTCCTCACTCTTTAGCCATACAAAGCTTTGTATTCAGCTATAATAAATTGGAGTTCATTAAGGATAAAATAGAGCAAAGTTGCTTTATGCAGCAAATCAAAATGCAAGAGCCGAGGCCACTGCTATTTCCTTTATATGTATATATTAATCCAATTCTCTCTTTAAAAAAAAAATATTTCTATCTAAGACAAACATAGTGTGGCGTAGTGGTGAGAGTGTTAGACTGGGACTCGGGAGATCCGGGTTCTAGTCCCCGCTCAGCCATGAAACTCACTGGGTGACTTTGGGCCAGTCACTGACTCTCAGCCTAACCTACCTCACAGGGTTGTTGTGAGGATAAAATGGAGAGGAGGAAGAGGATTACCGTATGTAAGCCGCCTTGGGTTCCTTGCAGGAAAAAAGGTGGGGTATAAATGTAATAAATAAATAAATAAAAATAATATCAAACATATAACAATTAACAAAACAAAATAGACTTCTGATTTTCTTCTACAGCAAATATAGGTAACAATAATTTTTCTTACTCGATAATCAGAATGAGAAATCTCTTTTTTCCCTGTTGTCCCAAATTCACTTATTATTCCATGAACCCACAAAAACAAATCATTATTTTCTAGTCTCTGCAAAAAGTCAATTAGAGGTTTCCACTTAGCAATAAACATGGATGTTGTCCTTTCTCTGATTAATGATGTGAGTTTGGCCATCTCTGCCAGCTCCAGCAACTTGACCAACCATTCTACAGTCGTAGGCACTGCTGGACCTTTCCATTTCTGTGCATATAGTAGTCTCGCTGCCGTTGTCATGTATAAAAATAAAGTTCCATAACTTCCTTCTAGCTGACTGTCCATTATTCCCAAAAGAAAAGCCTCTGGTTTCAATTGAAAAGTAATCTTTAAAATCTTTTGCATTAATAAATGAATTTGTACCCAAATTTTTAAAGCTTTCTTACATGTCCACCACATATGATAAAAGGTTCCTTCCCGTTTCCAACATATATCTGATGCACCATTATACATTCTAGCCAATTTCTCCAGAGACAAATACCAACAATACATCGTCTTATAAAAATTCTCTTTAAGACTAGAACATAATGTAAATTTCAAACCTTTTAACCACATATTTTCCCATTGTGTCATTAATATATTATAGCCAAATTTTGAGCCCATTTTATCATGCATTCCTTCACTTGCTCTTCCTCAGTCTCAAATTTCAGCAAAAGTTTATACATTCTTGAAATGTTCATCATTTATACATAATTCCCTTTCAAAGTCAGATACACTTTGTTCAAAATCATACAACCTTTTATCAACTTTAAACTTTTCTAAAATCTGTAAATAGGAAAACCATTGACATTTATGACCTTCTTTTATCAGTTCTTCTCTTGATTTTATTTTACATTCATCTTGGGAGAATTCCAACAAATCACGATATGTCAACCAATTGTATTTACTTAACATTCTCTTCTATGATGGGCTTCTTGTGCTGATAACCACGGTGATACTCTCTGACAAAACCTAGGTTTATATTTATTCCAAATTTTCAAAATGGCACGTCTAACACAGTGATTATTAGAATCATAGAATCATAGAAAAGTAGAGTTGGAAGGGGCCTACAAGGCCATCGAGTCCAACCCCCTGCTCAATGCAGGAATCCAGGTCAAAGCATCTCTGACAGATGTCTGTCCAGCCGCACCTTGAATGCCTCCAGACTGGGAGAGCCCACCACCTCCCTAGGTAGTTGATTCCATTGTCTTATTGCTCTGACAGTCAGGAAATTTTTCCTGATGTTTAGGTGGAATCTAGGTTCCTGTAACTTGAGCCCATTATTCCGTGTCCTGCAAACTGGGGTGAAGGAGAAGAGATCCTGGCCCTCCTCTGTGTGACATCCCTTCAAATCCTGGAAGAGTGCGATCATATCTCCCCTCAGTCTCCTCTTCTGAAGGCTAAACATGCCCAGTTCTTTCAGTCTCTCCTCATAGGGCCTTGTTTCCAGTCCCTTTATCATCCTTGTTGCCCTCCTCTGAACCCTCTCCAGTTTGTCTATGTCCTTCTTAAAGTGAGGTGCCCAGAACTGGACGCAGTACTCAAGATGAGGCCTAACCAGTGCCGAGTAAAGGGGAATTATCACTTCCCGCGATTTGGAAGCTATACTTCTATTAATACAGCCCAAAATTGCATTTGCCTTCTTTGCAGCCACGTCGCATTGCTGGCTCATATTCAGTTTGTGATCTACCACAATTCCAAGATCCTTCTCACTTGTAGTATTGTTGAGCCAAGTGTCCCCCATTCTGTAACTCTGCATTTGGTTTCCTCTCCCTAGGTGCAGCACTTGGCATTTATCCCTGTTAAATTTCATTCTGTTGTTTTCGGCCCAGCGCTCCAGCCTATCGAGGTCACTTTGAATTTTGTTTCTGTCTTCCAGAGTATTAGCTGTTCCACCCAACTTTGTGTCATCTGCAAATTTGATAAGCATTCCCTGTACCTCCTCATCCAAGTCATTAATAAAAATGTTGAAGAGCACCGGGCCCAGGACCGAGCCCTGTGGTACCCCGCTCGTTACCTCTCCCCAGTTCGAGAAGGAACCATTGATAAGCACTCTTTGAGTCTGATTCTTTAGCCAATTGTGGATCCACCTGATAGTTGTTCCATCTAGCCCACTCTTAGCTAGCTTACTAATCAGGATATCATGAGGCACTTTGTCGAAAGCTTTGCTGAAGTCCAGGTATATAATGTCCACAGCATTCCCACAGTCCACAAGGGAGGTTACCCGATCAAAAAATGAGATCAGATTAGTCTGACAGGATTTGTTCTTGACAAATCCATGCTGGCTTCTAGTAATCACTGCATTGTTTTCAAGGTGCTTGCAGACTGACTTCTTTATAATCTGCTCAAAAATCTTCCCGGGGATTGATGTCAGACTGACTGGCCTATAGTTCCCAGGTTCCTCCTTCTTGCCCTTTTTGAAGATGGGAACAACATTTGCCCTCCTCCAGTCGTCTGGCACTTCACCTGTCCTCCATGATTTCTCAAAGATAATAGACAGTGGTTCTGAGAGTTCTTCTGCCAGTTCCTTTATTACTCTAGGATGCAGCTCATCAGCTCATTAAATTCTACATTCACTTTAACCTTATCATACCACATGTACCCATGCCATCCAAATCTCAAATCATATCCCTCTAAGGCTAATAATCGACTATTTTTCAACATAATCCATTCTTTGATCCATACTAAACAACAGCAGCAAAATATAACTTCAGATCAGGTAAACCCAGCCCCCCTCCTTCTTTTGCATCCTGTAAAATCTGAAACTTAACTCATTGTTTTTTCCCTTGCCATATAAATCTGGATATATCCTTCTGCCATTGTTTAAATGGTATTTGCGATGTCACAATAGGAATAGTCTGAAACAAAAATCACATTCTAGGTAATACATTCATCTTAATTGTGGCTATTCTCTCCATAAGTGACAATTGTATTAAATATATTATTAAATGTATTAAATAAATAAAAATAAATAAAATTGAGCTTTATCCCATCTTACTAAATCTTTTTAATTTCATTCCAAGACTTTACATAATTGTTTTGAAACAACATACAATTCTTATTTGTTAAAGTGATACCCAGATATTTTACTTTCTTTTCAATCTTAAAACCTGATTTATTTGACAATTTTATTTGGTTTTGAATTTTCATATTTTTTTGTCTATTAATCCAATTCTCATTGTAGAATTAAATACACTAACCAGTCAGGAAAGTCATTGATTTATTGAAAGGGGAAAGGGTAGTGTGTTGCTCATTGTGAGTAGTTCTTGTTGATTTTATGTTTTGTTTTGTTTCATTTATGTTATTTGTATGCACTTGCAATAATCGCAGCAGTAAGTACTCTGAAAAGGAGCTGTAAACAGTGGGGGTGAGTTAATATCTTCTCTTTCTGGAGTAGCTGGAGACTCGGGGAAGTGTTGGAAAGGTAGAGGGCACTGAGAAGTGTCGGTTCAACACTTAAAATCAAGAGGATTGCAGTGCTAAGTGGGAGATATTGTCCTTGTCCCTTTTGGTGTACCTACTTTTCTGTCCCCGTCCTGCCCCCCCCCCCTTTTTGGTGCTTTTCAATTGACAACTCAGCAATTGGTCCCTGGCAACTGTGCGTAAATAAGCCTATATAGTATACTAGCTGTTGCCCGCGGCTTTGCTCGCATGGATTTTAGGATTTGGTACAATTGTTTTTAAAAGAAATGAGTTTTTTGTCCAAACTGTATGAAATATAATTTACAGGTTGATGTCTTAATGTAATAAGCAATGTTTATTGCAGTCGTTAGTCGGGGTGTATTGGCTACAAAACAAAGATAGTTGTTCTATTCATATGCGTCTATGAATTTTTTCATGGTGTTATTAGA
The DNA here is from genome assembly GCA_021292165.1 of Shinisaurus crocodilurus. Lineage (NCBI taxonomy): Eukaryota > Metazoa > Chordata > Lepidosauria > Squamata > Shinisauridae > Shinisaurus > Shinisaurus crocodilurus. The sequence goes on along the minus strand of CM037879.1, from coordinate 72,058,837 downwards.
AACAGACAATGAGACAGACCAAAAATTTAAAAATTACTTATTTGGCATCTGCAACCTACAAAAAAAAACTATTTCATTACTTCTTTGTAAAGGTGCTAGGATGACCAGAGAGTTAGGTGAGCTCACTCTGGAACAGGCCACCACATAAAACTGCCCCTGTGAGAAGCAGTCTTCCCTTAGGTCAATCCCCGCTACCTGCAAAGTCTGCCCCTGCGACTTGTTGATGGTCATGGCGAAACAAACCTTTAGGGGGAACTGAAGTCTTTTGAATTCAAACGGATATTCTGAAGGTATAAGAGGTATTCGTGGTATGAACTACCGACTCCCCCTGGCCAGAACCAAAAACAAATTAGAATTTAGGAAAATGGATCTTGAGGCAGAAAAGGAGGAAAGAGAGAGAGAGATGAAAATGAGAAAGCTTGAAAGTGAGAGAGAAAAAGATAGGGAGTTAATAAATTCTATTCGGGGGCAGTGAGAAAGGTACACAATGTCTACCCAGTGTAAACACCACAATAAACAATAATAGTATTTTAAAAGAGTGTTTCCCCCACAGACAAATTATCCCAGTCAGTCAGGACTTCTTCTTTTATATAAATAAATAAATTGTAAACAGACTAATAATAACATATTTTTAATGTTCCGGACGGACGCCCCGCACATAGCAGTCAGTCAGTCATCAAAAAATTCTCCCCCCTTTTTCACCCCCTTAGGGAGGGAATTTCCAAAAATCCTTCCTTAATGGATGCGTATGGCATAAAAACAATGTTCCTTCCAAATTTCACGTTCCTACATTAAACAGTTTGAGCTGGGTGTTGATGAGTGAGTGAGTGAGTCAGTCAGTCAGTCAGTCAGGACTTCTTTTACAGTAATACGTTGGATTGAGAGCATAATTCGTTCCGGAACCGTGCTTGTAATCCAAAACACTCTTATATCAAAGCGAGTCTCTGGCGGGCATGAGCAGGGCCGATTTCGGCACGCTACGCCCGCTCGAGGCAAGCAGTTACATCCCTACACTACTTGTATTGCAAGACGTCGCTTGTTTATCAAGTTAAAAAAAATTAAATTTTTTGCTTGTCCTGCAAAACGCTCTCAGACCAAGTTACTTGCAATCCAAGGTATTACTGTATATAGATGCAGTCTCTCTGTCTCAATTTCCATGTATGTTACCCAAGTAGTGAATGGTAGTACCTCATGTCAAAATCGGTAAGCGCCGCCCCCTCAGAATGATTTATGGCCCTTAAGCCCCACCCCCTGTGGTTTTGTTTCATTTTGTTTAACAGAAGCCGCGCGTGGGCCTTATTTCTAGATGGAAGATTGGTCACCAGCTCTTGGGAAAAGGTATCCTCCGCAGAGGCCATAGCGCCCTCTTCTAGAGAGGGCGGCTGTACCTGATGTAGAACAAGTTTGAGGTTTTCTTTTTCGGTCTCCCTCTGTCTTACGTGCGTTAGATATTTCTGAAGCAAAGAATCATACTGTTTAGCTTTTTCATATTCTGTTAAGTCAGTCCTGTGGAGAATGCCCTGCATCGCTGTATCTAGGGAGCTTATAGCCGCACTTCTGATGTTTTCCTCTTTAGGAGGAGGCCCCTTTAATTGTTCCAGCTGGCGGCTGGGAACCAAATACATCTTTTCAGCATACTCCATTACCAATTGGTTAAAAGACCCGTGAGCAGGGGGATGGCAAAACTTAGTAACGGGCCGAGAAACCCACCGGATTGTTTCACCAGATGCTTCTTTCTGCGCAGAGAGACTTTCTTGTTACTCAGGCTTTTAATAAGGCAACACTTCTTTCTTAAGACACGCACCTGTTGGGGAGATAGAGGAATGTTGCCTTTTAAAGTATTGAGTGCTATTTCTGAGATGGCGGCGATCAGGTCATCAGAAGCCGCGCATTAGATGGCTTTTCTCTGGCGTGGTGGGGCCTTAATAAGAAGTTTTAAGAGGGCCAGATTTCTTTTAACGCGGGTAGACATGCTGCCTTACAGAGGGGCTGCGGAGCAATAGCGGGTATGATGCTAAAGGTGTAGCCTTTTGTGCCCAGCTGGTGCTTTTTTCAGCGTGTACACTGTGGGCCAGTCTGGAGGAAAAAGACCGGTTCTTAGCCTGTAAGATTCTGGGGTGGTCGCGTTTAAATCCACAACCAGATAACCGTAAGGCTTGCTTGTAGAATCTGCAAATGCCTCCATGAAGAATTGGCTGTTTTGGGGGTACATCTGGCGTGCTAAAGTCACGACCTGCAATTTATCCCTGGGGTTTTTTAACAACACCATATATTTTGCATTTAGACTGATGGTGCGGTTGCTTTTTCCCTTGCAGAATATATTCTGCGTGATGAAAAAAATGCTCAGATTCCTGTGGTGTACGTACTGGGTAAAGGCCTTTTCAACTTCACCGTTATCGGAGGCAGACATCATCAAATCATCTATCACCAGAAAATTAACTTTATTGAGCGGTAGCAAATCGTTATCATCAAACCTCTCTGGCAAACCTGCCACAAAATGAATAAACGGGTATTTACACAGGAGATCTTTGTACAAAGGCTGCCAGCAGCTATAACACCACAAAATATTTTCAGGTACAGCAGAAAACACGTTATGAGCATTGTCCAGCATATTTTTGATGAAAAAACTTTTCCCACAATTGCTAGGCCCTGCTAGAATAGCTGAAAAAGGTGTATCCACCGTGTATCCATACTCAGAAACCGTAAGGCAGGGTGTTAAACCCTTCGGTGATCACTCTTTTATCATATACCACCTTTTGGGTTTTCCTGAGGGTCTTTGTTTCAAGAGTCCACCGGTTTTTGTTCCTTACAATACCTGGCTGGTGTACAACAATCTGGCAAGGCGGGTCCTGCATCCTGTCTGAGACGTGTGCAAAAACCAGGTCTTTGAGGCTGCTGAAATTAATTTTTTCACAGTTAGCCGCGTTCAGTGTAATGCCTTTGACCTTCAAACAAACTTTCCCTCCGGAAAGTTTAAAGCCGTAAGATTTAGGACCGGTTGACACAAACTCTGTGATAAATTCATCTGGTGGGATCTCGCTTGTGAGATCCCCTAAGTAATCGCCTAGAGGCGGGACCCACTGCCCCTCTCGGCTCACAAAAATCACAGAATCTGTGTCATGGTACAGACAATGTTCCTGCAACCGGTCTAACACACTGTACAGCTTCAGGCGTGCATAGGCCGTTGTAAAGGCGGCTATGATCACGTTTTTCTTTCCTTTGGCGGTGACCCTCTCTTCAGAATGTTTCCAGGTCACGCAAGCTGTCTCTTCATCGATAAATTCACACATTGATACAGCATGAACATCAGAAAAGAGAATCCGAAATAAGTCATCGGGGTCTCTCACCACCTCTGTGTTAGGCAGGTTTGTCCTCTGGCCAAATTTCCCCCACAGAGAATTTAAAAATAATTTGGCAATTTACCGCTTTGCGGGGTTCACAGCTATCTGCTCAGGGCGTAAAGCCACCCCTTCATTTTGGTGATAATCAGCGATATACCACTTTTTATCTTCTGCACTGACACACCAGGCGGGGTACCCCGAAGCCTCCTGTTTTCAGCGAAGGTGCAGATCAATATAATCTGAAAACAAACAGGTGGTCTGGTTTTCAAAATGCCAGACTTCATAAATCTTCACGACCTTGTAACCCTTTTCTATAGCAGCCGTGAGCTCTATAGTACACCATGTTCCTACCAGAGCACGCTCCTCATCGGTATGTTTGCATGTTTCCTGCTGATGAGCTTTCGCACAAGCCGCACACAGCACAAACATGAGCTTCCCCTCTACCTTCGTAGGGAGAAGGGGAAAGAAAAGGCCCCGGGGCGGGTAAACTTTTACCCTCGCGAGGCCAAAATAATCGCTGACCTGTGTAAAGTTCTCATAGATTATCTTAGGGTGACCGCTAGGATATGCCTTATTTTTGTTCACATAGGGATACAGACTTGTAAAATCATAGTAATGAACCTGTTCCCCGACTTCAGGTTTATAATACAGACAGGTGGCATTCGTGCGTCCACCAAAAAGAGCATCTCTAGGTTCTAGAGGGGCTGGAAAATGGGCCGCTGCCAGAAAACTCTTAAGGTCCTCATCTGTGTTTAACATCGACTTCCATTCATGTTCCCAGATGGTCATGACTTCAAAACCCATCAGTTTCAGCTCAGCAGTCTTTTTTTGAGTGGCGTTGTGCATGAATTCATATGTTTTACCCACCAGAGGGTTCCGCCCCTCTGGAGAATAGCATAGTACACAACCATGCCAAAAGCAGTCATGAAATTCAAAAGCTGTTTTCTTATTATCTACGACAGCGTAGCCATCTAGAAAATATGCACCAGCTTTGAATTCCCCACCCTTTAAGGCGTGCTGGATCTGAATCTTTTCTTTATGCTCTATATAGCAAACATACCGATCCAACCATTGGATCGCAGGAGTGGAGAAACGTTTACACACCCTGTGATAGTTGTCAGGCGGGGGAATCGCTATTGTACCTTCCTTCAGAAATGTAAACTGGTACATCGCAAAGCATGTGCTAGCCAGGGTCGGAAATTGCAGGGGATCGATGGCTCCCTATTGGTCCGCGGCGGTCAGGTGAGTTTGTAGAGGGGTCACATGACCCCGCTGGACCAATCCCGGAGGTGGGACTTCCGATGACCAGCTCTTCCGGAGGTGGGACTTCCGGCTGAGGTGGGCCTTAGACAGGGGGCGGGGCTTAAGGGCCATAAATCATTCGGAGGGGGCGGGGCTTACCGATTTTGACAGGAGGTACTACCATTCACTACTTACCCACTCCCCCACCACTCCCTTAGATAGCTGAAACATACAAGGAAATTGACCAGGTAAGACTACACATATCAGATAGCCATAAGAGCACACTTGCGCAAAACTGACAAAAATAATAAGAATTTAAAAAAAATATGAACACAATTGCACAATTTTCTGTGGACAAAAAACCTGACCCCAATTTTGTGTTGTTGTTTTTTGCTCCAAAAAATAAAATAAAAGCTGCGAATGAAAAGGGGTAGCTATCAGAGCGGGGAGGCAAGATGCATTCTGCCACAAACACTAGAATAGTGGCTGGAGGACCGAAAGGGAAAGAGGGGGAGGACAAGCCATGGTGAGCCCGATCATCTGTTGGGTGCACCGTGGGTTGTTCCACAAACAACCCATACCACATAGCTTATTTGCAGGGTGGCTTAGTATGATGTGCGAACATGGCTGTAGCTCTCCAAGATTTCAGGCAGGATTCCTTATTAGCCCTACCTGGAGAAGCCTAGGATTGAACCTGAGGCCTTCTGCATGCAAAGCGTGTGCTCTACCACTGAGCCACAGCACCTCCCAATCTTGGTGCTAATCCGTTCATGGCAAACAAGCAAATCTCCATAAAAGCTATATTTAAGGATGTGGGGTTACAAAATATAATGCATCCCCAGCTACAAAATATAATGCGTCCACTCTTAAGCAAATGCAGTTCTTCTGTATCAGAACCATAAGGGAAGACATCTAGACAGCATGAAACAAATGGCCAGGAACTGTGTATTTATTGATCCTGCTGAAAGGTCTTGTGATATATGAGAGATAATACACAATTGGGAAAAGTAGATGCTTGAAAGCAAAATGGGATTGTATGCACCCCTGTCCTAACCCAGCAATTTGTGGTGGGCACAAGGAGTTCTGATACACACACATGCATGCACGCACACACACACACACACACACACATACACATGCAAGTGCTTTCTCATTCACTTCAATGGAGATGAGAACTCCATATGCACAAAGAAATACATGTGTGCTGCTGCTCCTTTCCATTGAAGTGACTAGGGAATCATACTTACACTGGAGTTCCATGTGGGCCTTGGTGTGTTTTGTATGGACAAACCTGTCCAAATACAGAACTTCACCAGAAGTGGATCTGACACTCCCATCCTATGCCAGCTGATGTAACTTAGCAATGGGTTGTATTCCTGATTTCCTGTGCATTAAGTCCTGCTCTCTGCTCTGTCTTGCAGGTGATGACTGCAGTGACCGCTGCAACTTGGCTCATGGCAGCTGTGAAGAGGACAGCAAATGCAGGTAAAACAATATTTTGATGCTGTTGAATAAGAGGGCTGTTCAAACACTGCAACACTCCAACCTGTGCATTCTGTGCCCCAAAAACCCAATATTTAATGCCCGGTAAGCTGCAGTTCTTACTTCTGCAGGGGACAGGCTCCATGAAGGGTGCCCAATCCTCCATGGGCCAGATTTTAGAGCCACGGGTCGGAGGTTACCCTCCCCTGCTGTAGTGGGCAGGAGGACAAACTGCAGTGACAGTGAATATACTTCCCCCTTGGGACTTGTAGTGAAACACTGTGTGTGCAGTGTGTGCCATTGTTCTACTCCATGCATCCAGGCTGTGATCCTGGCAAGGCAAAAATGTTCATGAGGGCTTGACTAGCAGTGGCAATGGTTGGAGTGGGGAGCTTACCTGTGTGGGGTGCTCTGTTCTGGCACCCCACTGTTGTTGGGAGTGAAGTGGAGCTTGGTATTAGATGTATGCTTCTGGAATCCCAAGGCAAGATACATGTTCGGGTTCTAGGCAGAGAAGGGCCAGCGATGTGCTCAAGCCCCCAGGAGTGTTCTGAAGACAGGCTGTTTTGTGAAAACTGCTCTTTTTCCATAGTTGCCCTTTGTGAGCTCTTAAGTGTACACAGCATGGGTGACTGGGTGTTAGAGTTATACCATATCCTATGCTCTGTCGTGGCGACGTGGGTAAGGTGGTGGTCGATGCAGGGGTAGCTTTTTTAACCCCCACCCCCCCAGGGAGGGAAAATTATTGCACCAGGTCTGGGGCTGGTGCAAAGTTGCGCATGTTCTAGGGCACACTCTCAAGTTTATGTCAGGCAGTCATGAAGTTCAAATAGGCCTTGTCAGCACTCCGGCATTTTCTACAGTGCACAAGAGGCTCTGCAGTGTACATGCAGGGATTTCTCAAAAAATCAGGCAACACATAAAGGGCTCCCTGAAGGTAATCATTTAGTACATTTAGTACATTTATATTCTGCCTTACTTCCATCATGGAATTCATACATGGGGTTCCTAGGAGTTTGGATGGGGTTCCCATCCAAACACTGACCAGACTCAGACCTGCTTAGCTTCATCAAGGTGGCTACATTATGTACTGTCATACCATGCATGTCAAAGTATACAGTTTAAGAACCATGGCTTAATTAGAATATACTCCTGGGAGCATTGTTTATATACACTATATCCTTTCCAGTTTACAAGTATGAGCAAGCATTTCCAGTCCACTTAAGAAGTAATTTCTTTTTTTAAAAGTCTAGAGCCCCAACCTGCTTGAAAGCCATACCTTCCAACTTTGATGCACCCTGTCTTTCTAGTCCTAGATAAGCAGGAATGGACCATGATTCCTCATGGGCGAGGAAAATACACTCTGCATATGTTCAGGCTCATTCTTATTTCATTATTGCTATTATTTCTTTTCATGGCTGAGTCATGGCAGTCAAAACAGGTAATGGTGGTGAGCCATGCAACTAATTTCTGCAGTTCCAGGAGAGGGCTAGCATATGCTACTCATTGTTGAATTAAAGCCCTCCTGCAGCTGAGTTGCATTTTTTAATATCAAAGGTGGCCAGAGGCTAGCTGGTGGTCCCCTGGCTAATTTCACCTAGTGCCCGCTGGTTGCCGGGATTCTGGCAAAGCTTGCTGAATTAAGTGGATATTGACCTGATCTAGCACATCACTTGTTGTGTTTTTAAGTAAGAGTGTGCACTCAGGATCTCAGATTAGTTATGTCTTAAATGTTAAGACATTCTGAGTGTGCATTCTTGGTTTGTACATTTAACACACACTGGTTGACCAAGGGATATCTATTGTTAATTTAAAGTAGACCACAAAAGAAGGGAGCCCATCCCTACCTGAAGACATCAGAGACTCTGTACTGGTACAAACAACCTGTGTTTGTGCAGTTGAAGATGTACAGCTGTGCAGAAGGGCAGATTTCTCCACCAAATACAAAAGCATAAATACAAAAGAAAGATGGAGACATGTTGATCCTCTCATTAGTCACTAGGGTTGACCTGTGTAGACCAAGTTGGTCTGCTTTGGGGCTCTCATTTGAGGCTCTGTGTGATGTGGTGGGGTTCTCTCTGCTCACCCTGACCTTCCTGTATTTTTTTATAGGTGTGACCCAGGTTGGGAAGGAGATTATTGCGAACAGTGTGTGAGGATGCCAGGCTGCAGCCATGGGACATGCCACCAACCCTGGCAATGCATCTGTCAAAGTGGCTGGGCTGGCAAGGTCTGTGACAAAGGTAGGTCTCTCCAGTTGGAACTGGTTGGGGAAATCTCTAGTACAGTCTGGACAGGGAAAGGAAGACACAGTATGAAAGGCTGCAGCTCTCCGAGGAAGTTGCCTTGTATAAAGCCAGACCACTGGTCCAAATAGCTTAATATAGTCTATGCCAGGGATGTTGAACCTCAGGACTGGGGGGGGGGGGGATTTGGTCCTCTGGGGTCCCAATCTGGCCCCCTGGGGTTCTCCAAATGGCCATGCCCCATTTCAAAGGCCCCACCCCTTTCCCCAACCACTGATCACTTGGTAGTTTCCTGGTTTCTGTGCAGTTTTTTCCTCATTCTAAAAGGTGGAAATGCCTCTCCTATGGCTTTGTTACTGGCTGTCAGAGCTTTAAGTTATACTATGTTGGTATTTTTTGTATTTTGAGCTTTGCTCCCTTTGCCTTCAGCCCTGCCCACCACAGAATAGTAGCTTCTTTGAAGTGAAGTGTGTGTGTGTGTGTGTGTGTGTGTGTGTGTGTAAGAGGTTCCCCACCCCTGCTCTCTGCAGACTGTTAATGGCACTCCCAGGTCTCTGATGGGACTAACCCAGTCCTACCAGGAAATGCCATGCCAGGGATTGACCCTGGGTCCTTTTGTATGCAAAACATTAATTCTGCCCTGAGGTATGGCCTTTCCAAACTGCAGTAACATAAATTCAGCCTAGACAGAAGAGATGGAGGCTTTATTACAGGGGTCTTCAATCTAAGGCCCGCGGGCCACATCCGGCCCACCTTGTATTTTGAGCTTTGCTCCCTTTGCCTTCAGCCCTGCCCACCACAGAATAGTAGCTTCTTTGAAGTTGAAGACGTGGGCCATCTTATCCAGCCCGGTGGCCGATCGACGGAAGCAGACTTTTTTTAACTCTTTCGCTTCAAGCGCCGATTCTTTTGTCGAGTATGCTCATTTGTGTGATGGCAAAAACAAAAGTATATTCGTGTTAGGCATGAAACAATTGTGCAACTATATATGTAAATACCACCAGCCCTGCCAGGAGTATTCATTAATATTCCCCCTTCTTCCTTCCCCATTCCTTTTTCCTGGTGTGTCGTGTCTTTTTAGATTGTAAGCCGTCGGGCAGGGACTGTCTTGTTAATTGCTGTAAGCCGCCCAGAGAGCTTCAGCTATTGGGCGGTATAAAAATGAAATAATAAAAAAATAAAATAACTTTCCATTTAAGGGGAAAAAAATTCACCCCTATCAAGTAAAAAAAAAGGGACCCGGGTCCTTTTTTTAAACTTGATCCATTCATTCATATTTTTTTCAAACTATAGTCCGCCCCCCCCAACAGTCTGAGGGACAATGAACTGGCCCCCTGTTTAAAAAGTTTGAGGACCCCTGCTTTATTAGCATCAGCAATTTAACTGACTTCCTATTTTCTATTATCCCCTGGAGAAAACAACTGCTTGCGGCTCTTCACCCTTGTCCATTCTGGCTGATTAATGCTGCCAGGATGGATCTATCTATATGAGAATCAGAAGGTGTGGAGGCAATAGTGAGCCCCCTTCTTAGGAAACCCACGTTTGACCCTGGCAATGTAAGTATCTGCAAGCAGGACACAACAAAACATTGCTTTCAGGCAACAGCCAGTCAGTATTCTATGCCCACTGAGCATGCTCAGTCCTCATTGATCTGTTTTCAGTTTTTCTGCCCTCCACTCTATTTTGGTTTTATTTGAAGGTGTATAGCATGGACACACATGCAGTCCAATCCCAGCTACATTATAATCTTTGATTTCTCCATTGATATTTGTGATTAGCTTGGCCTAGTGTGGGGTCTGAAACCACCTTGGTTTCTCTGATGGATGGTTTACATCTCCATGAGATGGGAGGGGTGGTGACCCTGCTTATTCTCCTGAAACTTAATCCAGACAAGAAGGATGTACTGTTGAGAGGACGCTCTGTCTGTCAATCTAACTGGAGGAGTCCAACTTGTCCAAGACGGTATTGCATTCCCCCTGAAGATGGGGGTATGCAGCTTAGGAGGTATTACTGGACTCAGTGTTGTCACTGGATCTCCATGCCCTGTTGGTTGCAAGGAGTGCCTTTTCCCATATAAAGGGCAACCATTATACTTATTTCTTTATTATATTTATACCCCACCTTTTTTCCTGCAAGGAACCCAAGGCAGCTTACATAATCCTCCTCCTCCTCTCCAATTTATCCTCACAACAACCCTGTGAGGTAGGTTAGGCTGAGAGTCAGTGACTGGCCCAAAGTCACTCAGTGAGTTTCATGGCCAAGCGGGGAATAGAACCCAGATCTCCCGAGTCCCAGTCCAACACTCTCACCACTACGCCACACTGGCCCTGGATACTTGGATAGTGTAACTCGAGTGTCTGAGGTAGGTAAAGCCTATACACTACAGAGGCCTCATCTCTTAGTAGAGAACAGGTCTAATCTACCACAGACACTTCATTTTCAAAACATTTCTCCTTCCCTGGGGGTGGGGGGCAGATTTCATCAGCTCTGACAGAGCCCAGGGCTAAAGACAAAAAGGGCAGGAGCACTGATGAAGCCACTGTTTAGGAACATAGGAAGCTGCCTTATAGTAAGTCAGACCATTGGTCCATCTAGCCCAGTATTGTTGGCACTGACTGGCAGTGGCTCTCCAGGTTTTCAGGCAGAATTCTTTCCAAGCCCTACCTGGAGGCTGGGGATTGAACCTGGGACCTTCTGCATGCAAAGCATGTGCTCTGCCACATTGAGCGATGGTCCCTCCCTACAGCATCTGGTATTCCAAGGTGGTCACCCATCCAAGTACTAACCAGGCCTGACCCTGCTTCCAAGATCAGATGAGAATGGGCTGTTCAGATGTTTACTCCCCTGCCCTACTCCATGCAGTCACTCTTATTTTTAAATGGGTCAAAAAATAAAATAAAAAAATATTTTTCCTGTACTGGCACCCCCACCTAATATTAACCTTGCAGTCTTCCCTCCCCTCTCTCCGATGTAATCTTCATTGCCAGGGAAGAAAGATGCTACCTTGCAGGATACAAATGGTAGCTTTCCTGAATTTCCTTTAACAAATCCCTTTTCAGTCATTTTAATGGATCCATGCAAAACAAACAAGCCTCAAGTGCAGTCAATCCTATCTACACACTGCAGGAGAGAATGGTGGGGTTGAGCATGACTGATGTCATAATCACCTCAACCAATGGGGGAGCATCTTTGATCTGCCTGGAAAATTTGAATCTTTAAACAGCTTTTTGCAACAAAATACTTCATCTAGCACCAAAAGAATTGCAACACTAATAGTGACCTGCTTAATGGAGTAATACTACTGAAAGTGCAATATGAGATGGAGGAAATGATCCTGTGGCCCCTAGAAATTGTCTGGGTGTGTGTGTGTGTGTGTGTGTGTGTGTGTCATATGATAGTTCAGATTCCCAGCTCCAAGGCTGGAGACAGCACTCTGACCTCGGGGCTGGGAATTGGAGCCCCAGCCCCCCTCCTCTGCCCCCTGCAGCCAGTGCAGAAAGAACTGCACCAGCTGCTCTCCGAGGTTGGGAGAGTGACCTCGGAGAGGGGGGAAAGGGGGCATTTCGGGGGGGGAGGGGAGGAGGCTGGAGCGGCCAGGGTACAAGGTATCCTGAAGCTACTCCAGCCTCCTTCCCTCCCCCTCCGAGATGCTCCAGCTAGACAGGCAAAAAAAGCCCATCTACTGAAAATGCAGAGCAGGGAGGTGAAAAGCGCCTCTGCCGGTCCTCTTGCTCCGCATTGGATGCCCGTAAGCCTCTGAGTTTGGGGGCTTACAGGCATCTCGATAGGATTGTGCCCTTAGGAGAGATTCCTATTTGAAATGTGCCCCCTGGCCCAAAATGGTTGTGGACTCCTGGATTACCTGAAATAAGGTAGCTTCCTATGTTCCTATAGAGCCGTGTTCTCCAACCTTGGGTCCCCAGATGTTTTTGGCCTACAACTCCCAGCATACCCCAGCCAGCACAGCTGGCTGGGGCATGCTGGGAGTTGTAGGCCAAAAACATCTGGGGACCCAAGGTTGGAGAACACGGCTATAGAGGACCCTGGTCCTTCTTTGCATCTGGCCACCCTATCCTACTGTTTTTTAAGCACAAACTCTGGCATCACACCTTCAAGGAACCCAAGGCGGTTTACATAATCCTCCTCTCCAATTTATCCTCACAACAACCCTGTGAGGTAGGTTAGGCTGAGAGCTCCTGCCAGCAGGGCCAATGGTCAGGAATGCTGGGAGTTGAAGTCCAAAACATCTGAAGATCTACTTTCTGCCCAGCCCTGCCATAAAGAATGATTTCTTTTCTTTTCTTTTTTTGTGCAGTGGGGGGCGTCTGGTGTGAGAAATCAGCCCTATCTTCACTTCTGATCCACATTTTCTCCTTTTTAAAAACTTGTTTCAGATGTGCACATCTGTGAACATCAGACCCCATGCCAGAATGGAGCCCAGTGTGTCTATGACCGTGACGGGGAGTATTCCTGCCTGTGCCTCGAAGGGTTCCATGGAAAGGACTGCGAGCTGAAGACAGGGCCATGTGAGAAGGCAGGGTGAGAGATCCTAGCAGAATTAGATGGAGGCAGGCAGAAGGATCGCACGAAGGCAGGGCTGCTCCAGCTTGGTCACAGTACATCCCACTACTCAAAGAACATTCTGCTTGAGCCACCCCAAATGTAGCCAAGGGTGTATACTGTAGCTTCCTGACAAAAGGTTAACTACATTTTTGCTTTTAAAAGCGTGAACACTTTGGGTCCGGTTGCACGTAATGGCGGTAAATCATGGATTAATTAATTCCCGATTTGCTGGGTTGTGTGCTGCGTGCAAACCACTGCTACTTTGCATAATCAACCTCTGATCAGAAGTTGTTGCGTGATGTGCAACCCAGACACTATGCATTATTCATAGGGTTAAACAACCCGAAGTTAAGCTAAGAACTAATCACAGGTTATCTCTGGGTTGTTTAACCTACAAATAACCCAAAGTGTCTGGGTTCGCACGTCACGCAACAACCTCCAATCAAGTCAATTGGAGGTTGATTATACAAATTGGCAGTGGCTCGCACGTGGCACACAACCCAGCAAATGGTAGGTTACATTCACCATTATGTGCAAACCGGGTCATTGAAGTTTACCGTGGAACTTATGGGGGTTGAGTTTCTCCAACAGACTATAGCACAATCTGTATGGGTGTTGTAATCCGTCCCTGATTTCTCCTTTCAGATCTCCATGCAAGAATGGTGGACTGTGCCAGGACAAAAAAGGCTTTGCTAGCAACTACACCTGCAAATGCCTGGCAGGATTCATTGGCGCACATTGTGAGATCGACGTAGATGACTGCCTGATGCGTCCCTGTGCCAATGGTGCCACCTGTGTTGATGGCATGAACCGCTTCTCCTGCCAATGCCAGCCTGGCTTTGAAGGGCGTTTCTGCACCATCAACGTTGATGATTGTGCCAGCCAGCCATGCAGAAATGGGGCCAAGTGCTATGACCGCATCAGTGATTTTGATTGCTTGTGTCCTGAGGGCTTTTCTGGCAAAACATGTGAGCTCCTTGCTCCTGAGCCAACATGGGTCACCGCATTTCAACCTGATCTCAAGGAGCACAACAGTGCTGTGAAAAGCACAACCAGTGGTGACCCTTGGACAACCCAGTCTGAGCCAATCAGGGTTGTGGTTACTGGCAAGCGGATCACTAACTACAGTGAGAAATCAAATGGGGGAGGGCTGTTAATCTCCGTGAAAGAAGTGGTGACTCAGCAGGACTCAGGGCTGAGTCAGTCACAGTTGATTTTAGTGCTGGTGTTTGGGCTGTTCACTGCCCTGTTGGTCTTGGTAACTGTGTTGTTGCTGCTGAAGAACTGGCAGAGGGGGCGCCAGAGGTGCCAAAGCCCCTCCCAGTCTGCAAGGAAACTTCAGGACCAAGAGTGTCAAGTGGGAATGTTAAGTACAGTCTTGATAGAACCCAGGAAAACGACAGAGCTGTAAGGACCCAAAGTCGGAGCCTGGCCGACCTATATACACCCACCAATGATTCAATGAATCCTTCAAGCCATGTCCTGGAGGCTGTTCTGGCTGCGCACCTCCAAAGCACCAAGGGCTCCAATAGAACTTAAGGAGGTGAATCAGCAGGAAGGAGGATGTCCTCGGAAAGCAGAGCCCTTGAATGTGTGCAGCTTAAGCCAGTGGCATGGTGACATCAACTTCTCAAGGCAGCCAAGGAAGTACTAGGTTTGGAGGATAACCCAGCATTGGAAACAGCAAGCAAAATGGATGGATATCATCCTGCATGCACTTAACAGGAGTTGCTAGAAATGAGGCCAAGTGTGCCAGAACAGGTTGTTGGAGCTGAAACTTGGTTAGGCCCTTAGGCATCTGGTAACTCTTGGTCAGAGTCATTGGAGGTGTCATATGGCCCATTTCCTCAAGGGGGCTTAGAAACTGCTCTGTGTATGCCCTGCCTCGAGCTCTGGCATAGACCATATGGGATTCCCCATTCTGCCTACAGGCCTTCAGTCTGTTTCAAACACCATAAGCTCACCTGAAGGCCTTGTGGTGCCATGAGCTGGTCTGCTTAACTATATTGATCATCTTGCCCATTCTGCCCTGCACCCTGTCCTTTTTTTCATCTGGCTGCATATGCTTGTTGGAACCTCTTCAGACAAATTCCATGTCTTCCCTGCTTCTTATAGCAAACCATTTCAGGAGGTTTGTTAGTATCCTATTTTGACATCATGCTCCTTCACTAACCTTGTAGCACCTCATTTCCACAGCTATGGTGTCAGGAAGGAGCAAAAGCAAACACAAAACCAGTATCTGTTCTCCGTCTCCAATAATCTGTGTGAGCCTTTCCACTTGCCGGAATAGAAATGCGTGTATATGAAGCTGGAAATTGAGGTCTGGCTTATTCAGTGTAATCCCAGTTCCAAGGGCTAACCTCTGAGAGAACAAACTTGGAAGTGACACAGAAGCAAACATGACAGCACTTTTCAGTACCACATGAGGGGTTAGATTCCTCATACAGAAGTAGGGTGCAGGCTAACTCCAGAAGCTGTGGTAGCATTTGTGGAGGAAAAGAAGACATAGAGCTGTGCTGACGTTTTGAGGCAAAAAATATGCTATTGAGGGTGCAAGGCCCACCCCCAAAACCTTATTTTTGTGCTGTTCATTTGCACCTGCTTGCAGCCATTGGCTCTCCACATCTGCTGCTCCTTGTTTAATGGAAAATCGGAAGCTGCCTTATACTCAGTCAGATCATTAGTCCATCTAACCCAGTGTTCTCTAACCTTGGGTCCCCAGATGTTTTGGCCTACAACTCTCAGCATGCCCCAGCTACGCTGGCTGGGGCATGCTGGGAATTGTAGGCCAATAACATCTGGGGACCCAAGGTTGGAGAACACTGATCTAACCAGTATGTTGACATTGACTGGCAGCTGCTCTCTGGGTTTTCAGATAGCCTTTCCTAGCCCTACCTGGAGATGCCAGGTATGGAACTTGGGACCTTCTGTATGCAAAGCATGTGCTCTGCCCTTGAGCTGCAGCCTTTTTCCTTCCCTAAATGGTAGTAAAGGTAATGATGTAATTAAAACAAATTTGGCTATTCCTGATCTCGACTGGCAAAGTATACCCCATTCAGTATCCCCAGTCCCACTTTGAATGTTCTCACATTCAGTGCTGGCGGCAAAGGTTGGCCTCTCTCTGGGTGAGACTCTGGCTTAGGTAAAATATGCAGAATTTTCTTATTGACCTCAGCTGCTCTTTTCCCCTCATCCCATCCTAGGAAAACACGAGCACCCCAGTTCTGTGGCCAAGGAGTTACAGCTTGTGTATCTGGAAATACAACTTGAGTTAAACAAAAAAAGTAGGGAAAGGGGGAGGGAGGGGTGGGGATTTCACCAGAAAGATTATTTTTGTAATACACAGTTGATGAATGGTGTAACTTTATAAAATAAATACAAGAACTACAATACCCAGAGCAGTGCCTTCCTGCCATTTCCACAGGTTTCAGGGCTGCTTATTGTGGAATCACCATGGCTTGTTCACTCACATTTTACAGGGGGTCCACATGATGTCATCCATTTGTTATCCTCCCATATTTTCCCAGTTCTGCTCTTGTCTTTTTTGTTGCCGGAGAAAGTCTGACTTTTGAGAAGGACAGAAGAGTAGCACAATCTCCACAGGTGCAGATACCCTTAGTGCTACTCTTCTGTCTTTTTAAAGTGTAGTTTTGACATGGGCAGTGACCTATTGGGCCTATTATAGCTCTGCACACATTCAGTATAACCTTTGAAATAGACACTATTTTAATCACTTTTTTAATTGATCTTTTAAGTAATGCTAAAGCACCTTTCCAGCTATTTTAAAAAAATAATAGCAAAATACCACTTAAATGAAAGAGTGCTGTATCCCTATTATACTGTAATGTGTGTGTGTGTGTGTAATGATGAAAAAACACTTGCTTTCCAGTCACCGCCATTTTAGCAAAATGGTTATGGTGATGACTGGAAAGGTCATTTTTCCAATAATTTTTAAAGTACGTATTATCATACTCACCTTTTTGTAAATTTTTATCCTGGAAGACAATCTTACTTGGTCACGTACTATCGGAGTAGAGCACAATACTCCTATAATGCTGATAAAACAAAGAAAAATAACCTTTCTCCATTTTTATATATATTGCATTAAACTCATTTTCATTTAAGTGGTATTTTGCTATTTTAATATTTTTATATATAATATATATAACCAGAAAAGTGTTTTAGGGAACAATCCTGTGGCCCCTAGACAGCGTCTCATAGATTTCATAGATCATAGAGTTGGAAGGAGCCTACAAGGCTATCGAGTCCAACCCCCTGCTCAATGCAGGAAACTAGAGGAGGGGTCTCCCATCTAGCGGGAGCGTCTCAAAGGCAGAGGAAAGGAGGGTGGGGAGGCATCAGGATAGCTTGTATCCTGGTCTCCTCTCAGTCCGGTCTCAGCCCCTCCGTGCCCCTCCCATGCCCCCTTCTCCAAGGTTGCTTTCCTGATGTGTTTTTTTCTGCGTCGGATGCGAGCAGGCAGGGGAGAGAGGTGGGAACACCGATTCCTAGTTCTGAGGTCAGAGAGCGGTCTCCGACCTCAGATCTGGCTTGTCTGAGTGTGGAAAGCTAAGCAGGGTCAAGCCTGGTTATTACTTGGATGGGAGACCCCCTCCTCTAGTTTCCTGCATTGAGCAGGGGGTTGGACTCGATAGCCTTGTAGGCTCCTTCCAACTCTATGATCTATGAAATCTATGAAAGGAGATAGGCAAAAAAGCCCGTCTAGCAGAAAACGCAGGGCGGTAGGATGGGGAGGTGAAGATTGCCTCCACTGCTCCTCCCACTGTTCACTAGATGGCCATAAGCCTCCAAGTTTGGGGGCTTACAGCCATCACTATAGGATCGCGCCCTTAGTGCTATTTTAAACTCATATTTAAAAAAACAAACAGGTTATAAAAAAGGACACCCACTGCTAATGGTATGCTGAATGTGTCCTGAGCTGTGCTAGGTTCAGCTACCTGATAAACCATTATACATTTCAAAACCACAGCCCTTAAAGAAAGACAGAATAGTAGTGCAAAGGGCACTGGTGCAGACAGAACATAGCAGGACGTACGCACTTAAAATGCACAATATCCTTAGTGGAAAGTCAGTAGCAATTCTACTTGTAGCTTACAGCAAGAGGGCAATGATTTATTAGCATTAGGAGTGGTCCATCTGGAAGCCAGCTCACTGGGTTGTTGTGAGGATAAGATGGAGAGGAGGAGGAGAAGGTTTATGTAAGCCGCCTTGGGTTCCTTGCAGGAAAAAAGGCGGGGTATAAATATAATAAATAAATAAATAAGATGTCACTTCCCACCCTTCCCCATCATGCACCATTGGGCCCACCTGCCCCATCATGCACTATTGGGCCCACCTGATGCTAAACTGCCAGGATTGCTGTATAGTCTTCAGCTCACTGTCTGCCCTGAGACAGATAACCTCTTTTTCTAAAGAAATACAGATGCCGAAAAAAGAATAAGGGGTGTCTCTCAGTCCAGCTTTGGAGACTTCGTGCATCAATGTGGGTGGTCAGGGGGCAGTCAGGAAAGATTCCAGCCGCAAATGATAGGGCAAGAACAGCTTCCTGGTGCTTGGGTGTCACCTGTTCAAAGCTCTGTTCAGAGGATGAGAGAAGATCTCCAGCTCCTGCAGACCAATCCTAGTACTTGAAAAGCAAAGGCTACACCCATGCCTCCTTCCTCAGATTGCCAGGCTCCCTGCAAGTGAGCCATACAAGGTCAAGGGTGACCATTACAAGGGTTTTCTGGCTAAACTAGGTTCAAAGCAGTACTAAGGAATTTACAATTCCATTTATCAAATCTAGAAAGAAGGCATCTTTCTGTGTAGGGGGGAAGGCTTCCATGTGGGACAGATGTGTCACTGCACATTCCTATGCATATTTACTCAGATGTAAGTCCCATTCAATTCAATGGGATTAATTCCCAGGGACGTGTATAGGATTGCAGCCTTACATAAGCTCCCATGAATAGATATCCTATGGGAATCAGTACTAGGAAGGAAAAAGTAGCTTTGCAGAATGTTGCATTTTGCCCCACTCTTAAGAACATTGATAAGTCCTATGGCAGATTGGGAGCTGATGAGGGCATGAGCCTGGGGTCAGCACAAGTGTTGTATATATGGGTCAGATGTGCCATATGGGGGGCTCTAAAGGTCTTCTGTCCCCGGAATCCTGGAAAGATATGCCATTAAACAATGGTTTACATTTGGATGCCTTGATATACCAAATAAATGGGGGGGGGGGGGAACAGAGTTTTGTGACACCTTAAAGACTAACACATTTAGTCTGGCATAAATTTTTGTGGACACCGTCCACTTCATCCACTGTCCACGAAACCTTATGCCAGAATAAATGTGTTAGCCTTTAATGTGCCACAACTCTTGGTTGTTCTTGCTGCACAGCCACCCCTCTGCAAATAAATGAGATCATCTTAAACAGTCACAAGTGAGTCTCAGCAGTGGAGTAAAATATATCTTTGCTGGCTCTCGCTTACAGGTTAGGCCTTGACTTGCATTTCATTGTGGTTAGTCTTAATAACCATCCCAGACTCTCTTAATGCAGAAATAAGTAATTGCTGAAGGGGCTGATGGAGCTGCGTTCCATAAGGAGTGTTTCCTCTGTACAGATAATTTGTTTCAGTGTTGTGTAGCAGCGAATAATGTGAGCAGAGAAGTCCCTGGTTCAAATTTCACCTCTGCCGTGAACTCACTAAGCCAGGGCCTGAGACAAGCCACTCTCTTTCAGCCTCACCCCCCCATCTGTAATCTGGAGAAGAAGAATAAAACCTACCTCACATGTTTATTGTAAAGATTACTGAGATAATATAAGTGAAGCACTTTGAACAATCAAACGTTTTAGCAGTCACACCATGACAGGCACAGATGTGATACAGTCAAGGAAATTAGATCAGAGGGCCATATGCTCAATGTGGCTTAGGAACCCCCTTCCCCACCCCTAGCAGCCCTGTGTGTCAATTGACAAGTTGTCTTTAAAACCTAAGTGAGTTTCCATAGTAGCAGAAGAAGCTGTTCTCTGTGAGAAACAATGAGAAGGCATGGTGTGCACGCCTAAAGGAGCTGTCCAGATTACAGTTTATGCCTCAAGGGTTTACAATCTTGGATAGATTTAAAAAAAAAAAAAAAAAGCTGGATTTTGTCAATTGTCTAAACTCTGCAAAATTGCCTGGATCAGCTTATTTTACATTATTTCTTTTATTTCTGCAAGACATGGGAGAGACAAGAGGTCAGCGGGGCACAATTGTCCTTAGAAATTCCACTCAGGCCGATTTTACAGATCTCACTTTACAGGACCATCTTCCATCTGGTAACCTGTGTCCTCACTGTGGGAAGCTGTGTGAATCTAGAATTGGTCTCCACAGTCACTTACGGACCCATTGCTAGAGTCTACACGATTTTCTTTAGAATTTTCCTCCTTCTAAAATCACCTTTTTGAAAATTTTTATCCTGGAAGACAATCTTACTCGGTCACGAGTGATCACCTGACTGACTGACCTCCATAGTACTTTCAAGTACATCCTTGCAGGTTTAAGGGCTAACATTTTGCTTTCAAAAAAATCCTCAAAGGTAAGATCCTCAGAAAGGATGCTGCAATCTGCATCCAGTTCCAATATCCCCCCTTTTGCTCCACAAACACCAATTGAACTGTGTCCTGACCATAAATACTGAGGACAAGCCTTGTGGAAGTGGATTTTGGGGGGAAATTTACAGGCTTGAGGAGCAGAAAAAGGGAGACAGGAGAAGCTGCCAGGCAGAGAGAGAGTTGGCAGAGTGCTTGATGGGTGGGAGCTGTGCTTTGCATGGGGGCTACTCTGATGCAGGGATGTTGAAGAGTCCTTGGTCTCGAGTCACGAGTCGAGTCACGAGTCTTTGGACCCGAGTCTCGAGTCCGAGTCCAAGTCCTTGGTCCAAAATGGTGACTCACGAGTCCCGAATCCTGAGTCACTCCCAAAGCTGACTCCACGAGTCCCTATTAAAATCAGTGGGGTTTTCCCCCAACAAAATAAGGCTACTTCAGATGTGTGGCTTAAATAAATTCTAGGCACAAGTGTGCCTTTTTATTTCAAAACTCTGCAACTGATTTTGGCAAGAACAGACCAGGCAGACAAACCCAAAATAACCAGGCAGGCAGAGGAGGCAGGGAACCCCAAAGCAGGCAGGCAGAGGCGTTTGTCTTGGACAATTCAAACTATGGAACTGGTTAAGAAGAGATCGGGCAGGCAGAGGAGGTAGGGAACCCCAAACAGGCAGGCAGGCAGGCAGGCAGTGCCCTTTGTCTTGGACAATTCAACTGTTGAACTGGTCAAGAAGAGACCAGGCAGGCAGAGGAGGCAGGGAACCCCAAACAGGCAGGCAGGGGCAGCCAAACCCAAAATGTCTGACCCTAACCCTAAGCCCCCACAACAACACATCAATCAAAATAAATCTCAACACATCGTTGGGGCTGCGATCCTAGTAGCTGTTCATAGTGGCCGAGCAGCGGCACACCTCACTTCCATGCACTCTTCACCGGTGATCGCGCTCCTCTCCACTCCTTCTGGCACAGCCCAGGGATGTTGACGAGTCCTTGGTCTCGAGTCCCGAGTCGAGTCTCGAGTCCCATTAAAAATATTGCGACTCGAGTCCGAGTCGAGTCGGGGGGGGGACTTAGTCCGACTCACGAGTCGAGTCCTCGAGTCCGAGTACCCATCCCTGCTCTGATGTAAGTCTCTGTTCTCTCTATGGGTGTTACTCCTGTGCAAGGGTGTTACTCCTGTGCAAGGGCTGTGGAGCTGCTTCACTCTCTCTTCAGAGAGGCTTTTTTCTTTGGCAAGTTCAGGCAGAGGAAGGAGGTGGTGTTGGGGACAAGTATGCCAGAGAGAGATGTATCTGTGTAAATGTGTGTCCCTGGGGGGAGGGCTTGCAGAAGTTGGGGGCTTGTTGTCTCTTGCTGGATGCCTCCTCTGATGTAAGTCCGTGTTCTGTATGGGTGTTACTCCCGGTAGGGATGTGCAAGGCTGGAAAACTCATTCCCTTTGAGCTCCATGGACTTTCACTGCTGGACTGGGATTCGGGAGATCCGGGTTCTAGTCCCCGCTTGGCCATGAAACTCACTGAGTGACTTTGGGCCAGTCACTGACTCTCAGCCTAACCTACCTCACAGGGTTGTTGTGAGGATAAAAAGGAGAGGAGAAGGAGGATTACGTATGTAAGCCGTCTTGGGTTCCTTGCAGGAAAAAAGGTGGGGTATAAATATAATAAATAAATAAATAAATAAAATCAATAAATATAATAAATATTATTCAACCTGTGAAGCTTTCTGGCCATCTATACATGCATAGGCTTATACTGTGAATCTCCTCCAACTCCTCCATACCTGGGTTGGCTGACTTCAACCCCACCACACACACACTTCCCTCCCCCCTTCTGGGCTTTGCAATATTTGCTTAATTTGGTATAATCAGTTGTTGCTATGCTTATCTTAGAGACAAAGAAATACCAGATAGACAACAGATTTATTATCTGTTTTGTATTTCTGGTTGGGCTGTCTATCAAACACCTGGTTATTAGTTAACTGACATAATTTGATCAGTCAGAAGACTAAACATGCATAGGCCCCTTCCAACTCTATGATTCTATATAACCAAAACCTCAATTTAGATTTCTTTGCATGTCCTTCACACATTGGACTGTTTCCTACGACCCACTATTGCACTGTGGGCCACAGTAATTGACATGCACTCCTCAGGATAAGATTCTGACTGAAGGGGTGTAGACTCCAAGCCCCGCCCCCATTAAACTCTGAAACCTCTTTAAAGCGAAGCCAATTCTTATTGGTTTTAAGGATTGTTACGACAGATAATTTTGGGCGCTAGATTCCCTCTAACCCCACACTCTTATGAAAGGTTTAGGATCTTTGGCTGGGGTAAAACCTGCACTTCTGTGGTGGAGTGTGTGCTTTGCTCCTTTTACACTTAAACAAACCTACACACACACACACACACACACACTCTAGAAACAAAAGGGTGGTTTTATTGAAGAAGAAATACAGAGAAGGTACAGCGTCTGACTTTTTGGTAAAGCAAACCTGGCGATGTCAGGCAGCAAAATATCCTTACGCTATGGTTCAAACACACCCTGTATTCTGGAGAGGAGAAAGAGTCCCTTTTGCCCTGACAAGCCTGGAGAGAAAAAAGGGGGGGGGAGAGGGAGAGAGAGAGAGAGAGGGAGAGATTTCCGTCTAGAAGGATAGAAAAGCAAAATCCCAGCTACTACCTGTCTGCTGCTGTGAGGTTCCAGCTGTAGCCCAGGCTGAGATGGGAGGGGTTTGCCCATTCCAAGGTGACTCCCTCACCTCCTTGCTAAAACCTCTTGGTTCTTATAGTCACCTTCCCGCCATTTTGGAGAAATTAGAGCAGTGGGGGTGGTCTTTGCACGACAGATGTGTCAAACTCTGCTAATGACCTTACTCTTTATGTTTTGATAACTCTTAATGGGTGTAACTAGGAAAGCAAAGGTTTGGGTCTACCTGCTGATGGGACTGTTTTTGGAGAAAGCCTCTGGTGGTATTCGCCCAGTGGGGGCGACCAGCCATTTGTTGTCAGGAGAAATCCTCCTGTGCTTTAGGTGCAATATTCAGGTCTTAATCAATGCAACCCTGCTATCCATTTGCCTATGCATGCCTCTCATCATCATCAGGCGATCACTCGTGACCGAGTAAGATTGGTCCGTAAGTGGCTGTGGAGGCCAATTCTAGATCCACACAGCTTCCCACAGTGAGGACACAGGTTACCAGATGGAAGATGGTCCTGTAGAAGATTCGTTTGACGTGCTTTTCGCTTAGCACGTTTCTCCCTTTCACCTTGCACTCAGGCTTCTTCAAAGTCCATGGAACCTTTGTGAAAGGCCAACCTCCAGTTAGATCGTTCATGGGCCAGAGCTTCCCAGTTTTCGATGTTTATATTGCATTTTTTAAGATTAGCCTTATGAACATCTTTAAACCTCTTATATTGACCACCGATATTCCGCTTTCCATCCTTGAGTTGGGAATAAAGTAACTGCTTTGGGAGACGGCAGTCAGGCATTCGAACAACATGACCGGTCCACTGAAGTTGGCGTTGAAGGATCATTTTTTCAACGCTAGTAGTCTTTGCTTCTTCCAGTACACTGACATTTGTTCGCCTATCTTCCCAAGTAATTTGCAGGATTTTCCGGAGGCAACGTTGATGAAATCTTTCAAGGAGGTGGAAGTGACGTTTATAGATAGTCCATGCAATACAATACAGTGGCTTCATAAACCAGTGTTTTGGTCTTCTTACAAATATCCCGATCCTCGAACACTATGTTTCATTCGAGAAAACGCGGCACTTGCGGAGCTCAAACGATGCTGGATTTCACTGTCGATGTTAGCTGTAACAGAAAGATAGCTGCCAAGATAGAGAAAATGATCAACATTTTCCAGTATTGTCCCGCCAAGCTCTAGGCTTCACTCACTCTCCCATTCAAACCTTCGGTCATGACCTTTTGCCTTTGGCCTGGCTGGGGAGGCGGGCAGGCTGCTTCTTTTTCTCCCGAACCAAACCCTTGCATTTTTAGACAGAAAAAAGTCCTACAACTCCCAGCATTCCCCAGTCAACCATAGAAAACGAAGAGGGGAAAGCAGTGGAGTCACTTGGAAGAAGGCATGACTGGGTGGCTAGAATCCTTAACTGGAGCAATCCATACTCCAAACAACTGCCTCACTTATTTTTATATCTACGCTGCTGCCCCCAGATTGTGGAATGGCCTACCTGAGGAGATTTGTCAACTTAGTAGCCTTGTGGAATTCAATAAAGCCATAAAGACTGATCTTTTCCGACAGGCCTATCTGGTGGAATTTTAGGATGCTTTTAAGATGTTTTAATAATGTATGTTATGCTTTTTAATCAGCATTTATATTTTATGTTTACTGTTCCCCGCCTCAATCCAAATGAAGAGGCAGGTAAGAAATAAATCTATCATCATCATCATCATCATACAAAGCTGCTGTTGAAGGTACAGATGCAATTATCAATATAAAAGTTGACTACCCTATCTGGATAATGAAAAAGAAAGTAGGGGATGGGAGAACAAGGGTAATTCATCCCTAGAGGCTACAATTCTTTCTTCTTCATACACATCACTTATTTCCAGTAACAATTCAACTACAGTGAGCAGAGTTCAGTAAATAGGAGACAGCTGAGAATCCCCTTGAACTCAGAAACCATGTGCTACATGGAAAGTTGCTGTACACCAGCTCAGACGATAGGATCCATTTGGCCCAGTCTTGTCTTCCATTCTATGCTGTCGCTGAGTGGCAGCAGCTTTCCTTTGAATCCAAGATCTTTTGCATGCCCAGCACATGCTCTGCTACTGTGTCAAGCCCTTTCTCAGACTTTTGCTGTTGTTGCTGAATATTGACTTCTCCCCCAGGGTAGGGAAGGTGAGAATCCTTTCCAAGATTGGTACCCCTCAGAAACCTGACAACCTGTCCAGCCCTACCAGCCTGAAGTTTATTAGCCACCCCTTAGTCTCTTTGCTCCCTATTTCCTGTTACTCCAAGGAGGTTCTCCTATCCAGGCTGCCAATGCAGCTGTTTTGAACTTTTGAAATAAGGAACTGGGGACTAGTAACCAATATCAGCCTTGGCTCCTGGCTTCTTCCAGGATAGAGGATGGCCTGGCTTTGAAAATCAACCTTCTCCAACCAGTTGCCCTCCAGATGTATTGTGCTACAATTCCCATCATCCCATGCTAGCATGGCCCCAACCTGGTGCCCCCTAGATGTGTTGGACTACAACTTCCATCACCCCAGCCAGCAGGCCTGTGGGTATGTTGGCTGGGGATGATGGGAGTTGTAGACCAACATGTCTGGTGGGTGCCAGTTTGGGGAAGGCCAACTTAGATTTTAAGCTAAAGAGCTCTGCTTGCAAATAGCTTAACTCAGGGGAACTCGGCTGTGCAGCTGTGCCCCCTGCTCTAAGAGGCTGGTGAGTTGAAGAAATAAAGTCCAAGATGAAGGCTGCAATCCTATATCCACTTACCTGCGGAAAAGCTGCATTGAACACAGTGGGACTGGGACTTACTTCTGAGTAAACATGTATAGGCTTGCACTGCTAGTGACTATTAGCCCAAAATCATATGAATTATGAGGATCTGTGCAGGGGTGCGGTTGGAGCCTCCGAGCCAAACAGAGGGAGGAGTGCTCGATGAGGTGATGAGAGTCGAGCTTCGAGAGCTCGGTACACCCCGGCGATTGAACTATTGTTGTCTTGTGTCATGTGCAAAGGTCAATTTGAAATTTGAATGTAATTATAATGTGAAGCCAGAAACCTGTATGTGTTCAAAGTGCCTCAGGGCAGGGAAGAGTTGCCAAATCAGAAAAATCAGTCAGAGGTGAGGGAACAAAGCAGAGAGCTAAAAGGAATGTTAGAGGCGGGAAGCCCTCTAACGGCTAAAAGATTGCCAGGCTGGTGTTCTAGCCGCCTGAGTAGAGCCTCCATGGCTCAGCATTTAATTCTGAGGGAGACAGTAATCCCGTGCAAGTTTGGGTGGTGGGCTAAAGGAGCCAAGCCCAAGAGACTGGAAGATTGCCAGGCTGTGTGTTCTAGTCGCCTGAGTAGAGCCTCCATGGCTCAGCATGTAATTCTGAGGGAAACAGTCATCCCATTCATGTCATTGGGTAGAAGGCGCCACAAGTAAGCCTTTGGAAAAAAGGGGTGGTGTATTCATGTCATTGGGTGGTGGGTGCCACCCGCAAGCCTTTGGAAAAAGGGGAGGTATATTCATGTCGTTAGGTGGAGGGTGGCAGAAGCAAGCCTTTAGAAGCAAAATTAAAGGCGAATGGAAGAGTCACATTTCAGTCAGCAATCTGCCCCCTACAGGCTTGTGTGAGAAGCAGCAACCCTAGAAAGTTTTTTAGACAGAGTGCCAGTAAGGCAACAGAAGGGTTGGGGTTCCCATTTGAATTGTATATGATGTTTCTTGTGTATGCAAACCTGTAAACTTCTGATTGTTGTTTTGCTGTTTTGACGTTTAAGGAGCTGTGTTAAGATTGTAGTTAATGTGTTTTGATGTTTTTTCGTTTTGTTTTGTTTTTGTGTGTGTGTGTGAATGAGAAGAGGTGTGCTAGTGGTAGAAGGCTAGCAAAGGCTTTTTCTTTTAAGAGTTTAAAATGAAATGAGAGGGTTGACCTCTCAGGTTTCATTTTTTTTAAAAGGGAGCGTGTGGAGAAAGAGAGCCTCTGAGGGTTCCTACACACACACACACACACACACACCTCCTCATGTGTAAACCAAGAAAAACCAGTTGGGGGCTGGGAGGAGGCGAAGTGTGCATAGTTCCTCTGGATGGCGCCTGAAAGTCCTGAAAAGCCGGAGACCCGGCTTTCAGATGCAAAAGTCATGAGTCATGAGTTCCTCTCCCCTGCCTGGCCAGGTGAAGTTCATCCTGATTGGCTAGAAGCAGGGGGGAGGAGAGGAGGGGAGGGGAGGGGAGGGGAGGGGGGAAAAAGGTATATTTCCCAAAGTGTGGGTTTTGTTCTTTGTCTTTGTCATCGCGTGGTTGCTGGCTGTTGGAGCAATGGCGGCAAGCCAAGCAGAGGCCCAAGCCTTCGGGTGGCCTCAGGATCCGACCCCAGGTAGCTCCTGGTGAAATTAGCTGGATGAGGGCTTTGGCAAGGCAAGCCTTGTGGAGGGCTACCCATCTCGGACCTTCGGGTAGGTGTGTAGTCTTCCCGGGCAGCAAGGCTGTGCTGGATCCAACCCTGGAAGAGAACTGACCCCCAGGTAACTAGTTGTGTGCCTGGGAGATATAAGGAATCAGTAGGTTTTGTTATTTTTGCAGCTCTATTACTTTGTACCAAAGCGTCTCTCTCTAATTTTGTGTCCTTCCCTCATTTCCCTATTCTTGTTGTAAAATGCTACCTGAATAAACCTTCTTTTGGTTTTTTTTACCCCACATGGTGTTTGTGGATTGCTCTGTGGTTCCAGCAACTAAATCCAGGTTACAGTCATAAAGGCAAGTCCCTGAACAGAGATTCAAGTAGGATTGCAGACAGCAGAGGCTTGGCAGTCTGGTACCTTGAGATCTCTGGGAGTCTTGGGTCCTTTGGGGTAGGAAAGGGTGGGGGTGTGGTGGGTCAGCCAGCCCCCCCTTCCTCCACATTTACTTATTTATATTTATACCCCGCCTTTTTTCCTGCAAGGAACCCAAGGCGGCTTACATAATCCTCCTCCTCCTCTTCATCTTATCCTCACAACAACCAGTGCTTTTTTTCTGGAGAAAAAGGTACCGGAACTCTTGGAATACATTTCCTCGGGAGTAGATGGCGATTAAATTGTAATGCAATTAATAGAAGAAAAGGTGCTGGAACTCAGTTCCGGTGAGTTCCACCAGAAAAAAAGCCCTGACAACAACCCTGCGAGGAAGGTTAAGCTGAGAGTCAGTGACTGTCCCGAAGTCACCCAGTGAGCTTCATGGCTGAGTGGGGACTAGAATCCAGATCTCCCAAGTCCCAGTCCAACATTCTAACCAGTATGCCACACCAGCTTTCCATTAATACAGGTCTGTGGCTTATGCTGGCTCAGTCTGAGCCTAGAAAGCTAAGCAGGGTCAGGCCTGGTTATTACTTGGATGGGAGACCCCTCCTCTAGTTTCCTGCATTGAGCAAGGGGTTGGACTCGATAGCCTTGTAGGCTCCTTCCAGCTCTATGATCTATGAAATCTATTGACTTGGAAAGAAGCATTATCTATATTTTATGTCAGCAGGTGTGTTTCTGGTGCTTTCCTTGGTCTTTCCTGTGAGGAACACTTAAACTAAAGCGAGGCAGGCAGGCAGGCTAGCGTATCATGCCTCCGTACAGGCAATATGACGCAACGCCCACCTGCTAGCAGTGGAGCCACAACAGGCTTTGGCGACGGTCAGAGCTCGCTCGCTCGCTCAACCCCGCCTTTCTCGCGCCACGTGACTCAAGTGCCGACTCGCCATTTTGAAAGGGCATCTGACTGAAGGAAGCTTTTCTCTCTCCCCTCCCCTCCCCTCGGACTCACATCCGGTACTTGCGACCAATGCGCTTGGAGCGTAGTGAAGGGGCGGTCGTTAGAGAGGAATAGGCTAGAAGCGGGTAAGCGAGTGAGCGCGGCCGGGCTGGGCCAGGCCGCCTTCCGGACCTTTGGCGCTGCCGCCGCCGCCGCCGCCGCCCTCCTCATCATGCAGGGTACCGGTACCATCCACTCGGCCGTGACGGTCGCCAGCCGCTGTGAAAAGAGCAGCAGCAGCAGCAGCAGCGGCTCGGGCTCCCGTAGGTCCCGCTCCGGTGCTTCCACCTCCGAGTCCACTCGAGTCCTCTGGTGGGGCGCGCCCCCTCCTCGGATCAGCCGCCGTCGCCGCTTGCCGGCTAGCAAGCGCTCTTCTCGCCGCCTGCCGCTCCCGCACCACAGTAGTAGGGTACGTTCGCCACATGGTGGAGTTGGAGCGGCCTTGGCAAATGTACTCCGCGTCCGCCTTTCCTTCCCACGTCCGTGGTAATGGCTGCCGGCTTTTCCCCTTCCCCAGCTTTTCTGTGGAATCTAGGGAGGCGCCCCCATTCTTCCCCCCTGAAGTATGTAATCATCCACCTCTCTAGTTAGGGCTGAGCAACCTCTGACCACCCACAAGCAGTTGCATCTGCAAACATGGTCTTCGCTATGTGACGACTACATCGGAGGCACACCTTTTTAACCGAATTTGAAGGGCCTGGTGGCAATTGTAGCGAAAGTGTTTGTCTCAAAGTAGAGAGAGAAAAGTGACAAGGATGCAATCCTATGTATGCTTTATCTGGGAGTAAGTCCCATTGAATTTAGTGGGATGTACTTCTGAGTAAGTATACAGACTGGGCTGCGTGTTGACTTATTTCTGTGAACATATCTCCATTTTCACATGGTCATGTAGTTCTCTCGTGCACACACACAAAGTCACTTGATAGAACTGTAGACAATGTGGAGAACTTGTCTGGAGAACTTGCTTGTGGAGTGGGGTGGCTTAGTTCTTTTGCTGCAGATTGGAGAACAATCAAATTAATTTGGAAGGTAGGATACATACTAAGTTTGCAGTCCAAAACATGGTATAGTTAGTTGAAAATGATGGAAATTGTAATATTGCCTGCTTAAATCAACAAGGTAATGTAACCACTAGTTACTGTTGGAGGAAAGGGTTAATTGAACAATCCCCAGGGTGCATGTTTTGTAACCCCTCCTCCCTACTTCAGGCCTCTCTGTGGCCAGCTCTCTGATGGACACAAGGTCTGAGCTGGCTTCTAGCCAGTGATCTCCAATGAAGCAGACTCTTAACACCCAATACTCTAATTTGCATATATGCATCCTGCATATATGAATCAACGGACTGTAAGTAAAACTAATAAATGTCTTTATTAGTTTTAAACCTTGTATGGACAATCCATTTCCTTTTAAGAGCCTTTTAGCAGGGTTTAACAACCCATGTGGTGATAACCAGTTTCAGTAACAAGGCTGTGCATTAAGGGGGAAAGCTCTGCTTCGTCCTATCCTTTCCATATCCTCCCACAGAAAAGGTATTCAAACTGAAATTAATCAGGCTAATGAATAAACATGGTTAGGATCAAGCACTAAATCTGTTGAAGTAGACTAATCTTTGAAAAAGTGTGTAATGATTGTGTGTTGGTTTTCTCTTATATATCACTAAGAGAATAGTTAAGATCTACAAAAAACATACATTGGCAAAAAACAGGGATGGAAAAAGTATTTAACTGTGGTCCTATGCATGCTCAGATGAACATCTCATTAAGTTGTAATAGGACTTACTCCTAAGTATGTGAGTAGAGCATTACCAAGTGACTTACCATGTCAGGTTGCAATCCTGAATATATTACTAAGAAGGAAGCCCCATTGAACATGGAGTTACTTCTGAGTAAAAATGCCTAGGATGGCAGTGTGAATTGATCCTTCCTTTGCAGCTGTGATTGCTTTAGTCCCTAGAGTGTTTGACTTCTCCTCTTTCAGCTCCTGATTTTCAGAGATGCTGCTAAACAGAGGTTGGAGAGTTATTTTAGCTAAGTGCACCCAACCCCCTTTTCGCTGATACTTGCCTCTGACAGCTATCAGAAGTATGACTTTTTTTGAAAACGGATTTAGGCAGGGCAAAACAGGGTAGTTTGGACAGGGACGTATACATATGAAATCTATGCGCCTATAGTATTCGGAATGGGTGGAATTGGGGACACTGTGACCTATTGTGGGGGGATGACAACACTCAGATTCCTGAGGATCTTGCTGTGGAGTGGGGTGGGAGGTGCCTACCCCCTTTTTTGAGCAAAGATCACTCGTGGCTTTGCTTTGACTTGACAGCTTGCCTTTTGACAGTTGTCAAGAGAAAGCAAAGTTTAAAAATACCTATTTGGAACCTCTCTGGGTCAGTGTCCATGGTTGGTACCTGCTGCACATTGCACATTGACAGCAAGTACCCCAATTGTTTTTTTTAAAAAAAAATGGAAAAGTTTGCTCACATTTGGAGCGCAATTTAAAAAACAAAAATAAATGGTGGCCAACCAATGACAGCTCTGGGCACTTTGGAGGGGCTGTCACTGGCTGTCAATTTGGAGATCGCTGTTCACATTCTGGGGGGTGGGGAGGTAAAGGGGGGGAAGCTGCGGCAAGCCAAAAAAAAATGCTCGTGATCACGGCAGGGAGCGGAGACAAGGCAGCTTCAGTAGCTGCCAAGTCCCCTAGGATACCAACTAGAGGACCAAGGGGGAAGGAGCGGGAGAACAAGCCATGGTGTGCCCAATCAACTGGTGCATAGTGGGCTGTTTATGAAACAACCAACCCAAGGAGGGTTAGCTTGCGGTGAGAACCCACCCATCGTTTACAGCACCTTAGTAGCTGGTTGTCTGCTCCTCTGTTAGAAATGTCTTCTCTGAGTAGGATGGCTTTGTATGCTTTGAGGTCTGCTCTCTCTTTTTTGGTCTTAAAATTTTTTTATTTTATTTTAAAGTAGAGCAGTCTTGCTTGCTTATCAATAGGGGCTCTAGGTGGCTGGCAAAGGACAAAGGAGTGCTCTGTCACATGTTTGCATTCATTCACATGCAGTTTTGTACTGTGAGTTTTCTGGAAAAAACTGAATTAGAAATTTTTCCAGTGTCCTAAATGGATTGGGATCTAAGTGTAAAGATAAGGCCCACTCTTCTTGCAGCAGAGGACCTAGAAAGGGATTCAGAGGAAGAGGGGGAGGACAGAGTTAGAATGGGGGGGAGGGAGCGGCACCTGGCTCTCCAAGGCCGACAGCTTTAGAGATACGGGGAGGAACAGGCAGTGTCAAATTCCAGTGAGAATGCAGGCTGAGCTCTCTGATGGGGATGGGGGTGTATCTATCAGACAGCAACAGCTGACTATCAGGCGCTCTGCGAGATTGGCTCTTAAGTATAAAGACCCGCCTTAGGGGACGTGGCTGAGCTGCTGGTTGACTCTGGAAGGGAGGGGAACTCCTCAGTTTGGAATCAACTTCTCAGCTTTAGGGCTAACTTCCTAAATGGCTGTTATTCTAACTAGGGTGTCACTGTGGTTGACTCTCCTAATCACTCCTGCTAGGCTGGCCTGAATAAAGCTTTTCAGTTAGAAGCCTGTGTGTGCATTCTTCTCTGGAAGGAGGAGGGGGAGTTTCGCCCTCTAAATTACCTTGTTTGGATTATGCCTTCTTTTGTTTAAATTTAGCCTGTTTTCAGACAGATATGCACATGTGTGGGTGGGTGGGTGCACTTACTCAATTATTTACTTCGCTTGTATTGCACACCATAAAATAAAATTCTCTGAGCAGCTCTGGCTTACAATAAACAAACATAGAAACAGTATAAAATACAAAATAAAATATGAGAACAAAACCTAAAAGCAACATGGATACAACAAGAAACAAAACTCAAACCTGCCCCTGAATTAAAACACAGATTTTATAACTGAGAGACCCAGGCTACGTGACTTATTTAAAAGGCCTGCATGAACCGAAAGGTCTTCACTTGGTACTGAAAAGACCACAAAGATGGTGCCAGGTGAACCACTCTAGGGAGGCTGATCTGTAACCAGGGTGTCACTACCAAAAAGACCATCTCCCTAGTGGTTACTGACCACACTTCATTTGTTGGGGTACTCAGAGTAGGGCCCTTGAAGAATATCTTAAGGTTTGTGTAGGTATGGGAGAAGGTGGTCTTTTAGGTAAACTGGGCCCAAGCTATTGAAGGCTTTAAAGCTTAAAAACAGCGCTTGGAAGTGGGCCCAGGAGCAGACAAAGCACTGGAGTAATATGGTAAAATATTACCAGATTCGAGTTAGTAATAATGCAGCTCTGTTTTGGACCTACCACAGTTGCTGAACCCTTTTTAAAAGCAGCTGCACATGCAGCACATTCCAATCATCTAAACAGTCTAATCAATAGACTATATTTGTATGTAGATGATGTGTATTTTTGGTTTTAATTTAGCCCCTGTTTTTATATGCATTCACACATCTAGAAATCAATAGACTGTTTACACAATGTTAGACATCACAACAAGCTATGGTTTAAACAAGACACTTCATAAGCCAACAACAAACCATGGGTTATATTTGTGGTTTATTGCTCATTCACAAATCATGGTTTGTTTGCAGGGATGGGTTCAGGCACAATGTCAAGCCAGATTTCACAAACTACACCATGACTTAGCATTATTTGTGAATTGTGTGGAGGGGAGGGAAGAGAAAGGGTGTGTGTACAGTCATGCCTTGGATTGAGAGCATAATTCGTTCCGGAAACATGCTTGTAATCCAAAACACTTGTATTTCAAAACGAAATTCCCCCAAAAAAATTTGTACAGAGATTTTTAATTTAAGCCGTACTACAGTACTTGTATTGCAAGACATCGCTTGTATATCAAGTCAAATTTTTTAAATAAATATTTAAAAATTTGCTTGTCTTGCAAAATGCTCTCAAACCAAGTTACTTGTAATCCAAGGTATCACTGTACTTCCTAGAGATAGTCACCTAACTGAAAAGAAAGGTGAACTACAACTTTAAAATTCCAATTTGTCTGGTATTCTATCCATCTATTATATTACTAATTCATTTTATAAAATTCTGCATTCGTAAAAATGAAGAATTTTCTGCAGGACAATATATTAATAGAAAGTTTTCTATTATGGAAATCTTTCTGCTTCACATCACTGGCCACAAATTTAGACTGGAGGCTTTTAATTCTTCTAAACTCCATAATTTTCAGCCTAGTCACATTTCCCATGTACACATTTATTCTCAGATGTCTTTAGTGGAGATGGTGAAAGTTAGATGTGTTGTGTGTTTCAAATTAGCATTGCAGTAAAATCTGCAGAGTATCACAGTGGTATTGGCTTATTGTTTACCATCAATAAGTTTACCACTGAGAGCCAGTGTGGCGTAGTGGTGAGAGTGTTGGCCTGGGACTCAGGAGATCCAGGTTTAAGTCCCCGCTCGGCCACGAAGCTCACTGGGTGACTTTGGGCCAGTCACTGACTCTCAGCCTGACCTACCTCACAGGGTTGTTGTGAGGATAAAGTGGAGAGGAGGACCATGTAAGCCGCCTTGGGTTCCTTGCAGGAAAAAAGGCGGGATATAAATATAATGAATAAATCAATAAATCATGTACCCCATATTTAGCTATGATGGGAGGGTTTTGATGCCTGGTTTTGATTAAAAGGAATAACTGGTATGATGTAACTGCTTTTTCTCCTTCCAGTTGCAGAGACGTTCCCCGGGCCGGCGCTCACGTTCCCCGGGCCGGCGCTCACGTTCCCCGGGCCGGCGCTCACGTTCCCCGGGCCGGCGCTCTCCAAGTCAACACTCTGAATCGTCAGTGGAACAGAGCTTGCAAATCATAGTTGGCAATGACTGTTATGTCATTGATTCACCTGAGAGAAGAACATCTGATAGATTAGGCTCGCCTGCTGATAGTGATGTGAACAGGTATGGTTTTCTGAAGAGCAACCTCTTAGAGTTACACTTCTTGTTTCT
The DNA here is from genome assembly GCA_021292165.1 of Shinisaurus crocodilurus. NCBI lineage: Eukaryota > Metazoa > Chordata > Lepidosauria > Squamata > Shinisauridae > Shinisaurus > Shinisaurus crocodilurus. The sequence goes on along the minus strand of CM037879.1, from coordinate 72,023,925 downwards.
TGTCCCATGGATGATATAAAACACCAAGCTTTCTGTGAGAAGGTGTGGAAAATACATTGCATGGGATATATCAAGAATTCCTGATCTAGAATGGAAGTGTTTAGCTTTCTTCCTCTTTATGTTCCTATAGGTGTTCCCAGGCAATTGCAAAGTACATAAGATATCTTTTAATGAAAAATCCCACAATGACATTAGATTCAGAATAATAATGATAATAACAACAAGAACTATATATCATTGCTGACCTTGTTGCAGTTAGGGCACAATCCTATGGTCCTCCAACCTTGCCTGGGGGCCATAGGATAATTTGGGCTCCCCACTGTGACCTCAGAAATCCCTTCCGAGGTCGCAGTGGGAAGTCTTGAGTGCGGAGCGCCTGTCCCCACCACCTCATAGCTGATGCGGTTCTTTCCTTGCCAGCAGGGAAGCGAAAACAGAAGACTGTCTTCGGTTCCCCCTTGGGGGGGGGGTTCCCAGGGGAGGGGTGAGGCACTGCCATTTTAGGACAAATCCAGACGGTGTCTCAGCCTCTCCTGCTCAGTAGAAGGTGTAAATCATCTAGACAGGCAAAATCAGCTGTCTAGATGTTTTTTGAGGGAGAGGGTTGCGTGGCGCCCTATCCACTGCACTGCTCCCGCACTCAATAGGATGCCCATAATCCTCCAGGTCTAGAGGGTTGCAGGCACCCACATAGGATGGGGCTGTTAGTATACCATATTGATATCCTATCTATGATGCACTAATTACAATAATTCATTTTAGTGAAGGACTGCCAAGGGGTCCTTTGCTCAAGATGAGAGATCAAAGGTGCAAAACTGCCAGCCTTAGCTCTGCCGTCTTGACACTGATTCTCTCAGGGCTTTGCCCTTGGTCTATGCACTGGATTTAGCACTGGACCACAGAGGAACCACACACACCGTGTGGAGTAAAACCAGGGAAGTTTATTTAAGGTAAACCGATTACAATAAAAGGTGGGGAATGAGGGAAGGGGGAAAAAGTGGGGAGACACTTTGATATACCAAAGTAGAGCTACAAAACTAGTCCCTTACTATATAAATATACCCAGGCACCAGGGATGGGGACTCGGACTCGAGGACTCGACTCGTGAGTCGGACTGAGTCCCCCCCTCTGCACCAGGGATGGGGACTCGGACTCGAGGACTCGACTCGTGAGTCGGACTGAGTCCCCCCCCCTCTGACTCGAGTCGGACTCGAGTCCCAATATTTTTAATGGGACTCGAGACTTGACTCGGGACTCGAGACCAAGGACTCGTCAACATCCCTGCTTGATGCCACCTGCAGGTGCTGTCTGGACCTAGTTGCAGTAACAATCCAAGTTTATTTTTTAAAATCATTTTACTAATGTAACCTTTCAGACATTTTGGGTTTGGCTGCCTCTGCCTGCCTGTTTGGGGTTCCCTGCCTCCTCTGCCTGCCTGGTCTCTTCTTAACCAGTTCCACAGTTTGAATTGTCCAAGACAAAGGCCTCTGCCTGCCTGTTTTGGGGTTCCCTGCCTGGTTATTTTGGGTTTGTCTGCCTGGTCTGTTCTTGTCAAAATCAGTGGCAGAGTTTTGAGATAAAAAGGCACACTTGTGCCTAGAATTTATTTAAGCCACACATCTGAAGTAGCGTTATTTTGTTGGGAAAAAACCCCATTGATTTTAATAGGGACTCGTGGAGTCAGCTTTGGGAGTGACTCGGGACTCGTGAGTCACCATTTTGGACCAAGGACTTGGACTTGGACTCGAGACTCGGGTCCAAAGACTCGTGACTCGACTTGTAACTCGAGACCAAGGACTCTTCAACATCCCTGCCAGGCACTTACTCCTTGCCTGGGGGTTGGTCATCTTAGGGCTTGCCTCAGCAAAAAGCCCTACTCTGCACCCCTTCGCGTCCAGACAAAACAACAAAACCCAAAAGCCACGGCAGGCAGTATAGATTCCCCACCCCACCCCTCCTTTCAGTAGCCCAGCTGTCTTTGGCCAATCAGGATGAACTTCATCTGGGCTAGGCAGGGGAGGGGTGGCTCCTTGATTATGACTAGCGTGCTTGGGCTGCATTTGCATGCAAATACTTGGGCACAGGGACATCAAAGAGACATAGGAGATTCTGAGGCAACAGGGCCATCAGAGGAAGCTATGCACATTTGCATGGGATTCTCAACCTCCAGCTGGGATTATGTCTGCTCATAAGTGTGTAAGAAAAGTTGCAGCCACAGCTAAACATTTATCATCTTAAAAATAAAGTTTAAGATTAGATAATACAAATTAGACTTAAAATAAGTAAATAGGTGGCAACTCTTCGTTCCAAAGACTCCTTTTTCAGTCTGTCCTCTTGTTAGAATCCTTAGAACCTGGTTTTATTTTAATTAGCCTGTTTGATTACAGATATAAATTTGAACATGCAATGGCAACATTTCCAATAGTGCTCTAAATGCTAGACTACATGGATTTCCCCTGCTGTAGGATGTGTTCATAAGCCCTGTTGTTTGTAAAGTTCTAATATGTATTTCAGTCCCCGGTTAAATACAGAGGGAGGGAGAGTATCTTACGGAATCTGAAGAGTAGTTTTTTCCTTCCTGTCATATTCACTTTTTCTGAGTAGGCATTCATTCATTAATGAGAGTTAATAGAAAATAAATAACTATTTTACTTGTATCTCTACCATAGAGGAGGAATAATTTACAGGTAGCTAAATCAGTATAATGTCTAATCTGTGGGTAGGCAATGTGGTGCCTGTGGGCACCAACGTGCCCCTGATCACCTGCCAAAGTGCCCTCCTCTTCCCAGTTTTGTTGTTGTTAAGTGTCTAGCCAACAGCGAGGATCATTTGCATCCAGCCACTGCCATCTTCATTTCCCATGAATGCCTGTTGGCTGCACATGAGGCTCAGCCATTCTAAAGAAATGAAGATGGCAGGCAGTGTAGGCTGATGCTTTCCTCTGCACCATGCCCAGCTACCAGGAAAGGGAGCGGCGGGGGAGGGAGGGGACCCCTGTCACTACTGTCTGGTAAGATGGGGGGCACGAAAGAGCAGTGGGGGTCAAGGAAATCATTGGGGCTAGACTAGGAAGGGCAGTGGTAAACTAGTCGGGGTGGGGGGATCAGGGAGGCCTGTGGGGGGAGGGGGTCAGGGAAGCCAGAAAAGCCAGGGTGGTGGTGGCTAGGGTGGGCAGCAGGAAGCTTAAAGGGGGCTAGAGGAGCTATCTTGACCAAGCCAAGGGGTTGTATGTTCCTGTGTCTGAATGAATGGTGTGTGTGTGTGTGTGTGTGTGAGAGAGAGAGAGTGAGAGTGAGAGAGAGAGAAAGTTGAAGGATGATCCAGAGAGAGTGGAAAAGATTTGGAGGGATCCTGAAAAACAGCAAGTGTGCTTTTGCAGTTAAGAGGAGAAAAATAGGACATGTGTGTCCTATATATGCATGTATTATGGGTACGTGGGGTGCGTGTGTGTGTGTAGGGTGTATTGGGGGGGGTGTGAGAGCGAGAGAGAGCGCTTGTGTATATGGGTGCTGATTGAGGGTAAGAGTGAAAAAGAGATGGGGAGGGAGATTAAAAGAGTTTGCCTTTTGTGAAATAGGTTTCTGGTGGCACATAAAACTGGGTTCAGAATAGCTGTTTTGTATGTTGGGGCTCAGACCCCACCTCTGCCTTGTACTCGGTCTTTTGGGCAGGTTACTTATCCTTTGTGACTAGCCATGCCCAGCATGGCAGCCATTTTGTAGTGGCGCCCAGGACAGTTTCTCAAATTTCTAAATGTGTCCACATGCCCAAAAATGTTTGGAGACCCCTGCTAATTCTTCAAAAAAGTTGACAGCTTTGTTGACAGCAATGGCAAAAATAAACCTGCTATGATTCCAGGAAGTGTAGGTAAGCATTGCAGGGAGAGTGAGCCATTTACAATTCAGTCAGATAGGATTTATATGATCTGAAGAGAAACCAGAAGGCTGGTTCACATGACATGACAGCCCACCGTGGGTTATTTAACCCATAGTGAGGCTGGGGGTGTGTATGGCTGCCATTTTGCATATCCCACTCGCGATCGGGGGTTCTGTTGTGTGAACCCAGCGCATGTGAGCTAAACAACCCTCGCATAACTGTAAAACAGGCCACACTATTGACCATGCGGTACAAATACTTAGAACCTAAAATGCTATGTTGCTCATATTTGTGGTTTTCATCTTGTTCAAAGTTTGTACCTCATGAAATAGACACATGGGTGCAAACTTTACATAAGACCACGTGTGTGTGTGTGTGTGTGTGTGTGTGTGTGTAAGAACGCTTGGTGGAAAAAGAAAGCTGAAGAAATTCAACAACTTGCAGAATCTCATGATGCACGAGGCTTTTTTAAGGCCACAAGGGCCATTTATGGACCAAAAACCTATGGTACAAACCCTTTACAATCAAAAGATGGCACCAAACTCTTAAAAGACAAAGAGTCTATTGCACTGTGTTGGAAAGAGCATTATTATGACCTTTTAAATCGTAAATCTAAGGTGGATAATGAGTTTTTTTCGCATATCCCACAAAAACAAATTAGAGAGGAACTTGCAATACTCCCCACTTTGGATGAAGTAAAAAAAGCCATCAATCAAATGAAGAACAACAAAGCTAGTGGACCAGATGGGATTCCTGCTGAAATCTTTAAAGAAGGGCCCCCCGAACTTTTACAACATCTTCATAAACTCATCGAAAAAATCTGGATAAGAGAAGAGATCCCAGAAGACTTCAGGGATGCCATAATTATCACCCTCTTTAAGAAGGGTGGTAGAACAGACTGTGGAAACTATCGGGGCATTTCTTTCTTAGCCACCGCAGGTAAAATATTTGCTAGGATTCTCGCAAACTGTCTTCTATCTATTTCAGAAGAGATCCTCCCTGAAACTCAGTATGGTTTCCGCCCCTCTAGAGGGACAATAGACATGATTTTTACTGCACGTCAGCTCCAAGAAAAATGCCGGGAGCAATGTGGCTTACGCTGGCTATGATACAGGCATGTGGCTTACGCTGGCTCAGCTTGTCTGAGCGTGGAAAGCTAAGCAGGGTCAAGTCTGGCTGTTACTTGGATGGGAGACCCCTCCTCTAGTTTCCTGCATTGAGCAGGGGGTTGGACTCGATAGCCTTGTAGGCTCCTTCCAACTCTATGATCTATGAAATCTATGAAATCAACCCCTTTATATGGCATTTATTGATCTGGCTATGGCCTTTGATACTGTAGACCGAACAGCTCTCTGGACTATCCTTATGAAAATTGGATGCCCCAATAAATTTGTGAATATCTTGCGACTTCTCCATGACAACATGACAGCAACGGTTTTGGACAACAACGGCTCTCGTGGTGCTCCATTTAAAGTGGGATCAGGTGTTAAACAGGGATGTGTTATCGCCCCAACATTATTTGCTATTTTCATCGCCATGATTTTACATCTTGTCGAGGGGAAACTTCTCACTGGTGTGGGAATTATATATCGAACAGATGGAAAGTTTTTTAATCTCAGCCGGCTTAAAGCAAAAAGTAAGGTAATTACAACCTCCGTTGTGGAACTTCAGTATGCTGATGATAATGTGGTCTCCGCACATTCAGAGGATGATCAAACTATCCTAAATGCTTTTGCAGCAGCATACGAAAAACTTGGTCTCTCACTTAACATCAAAAAAACCAAAGTGCTTCATCAGCAAGTGCAAGCTAACCCTTTGGTGATGCCATCTATCCAGGTTGGCGGGACAATACTGGAAAATGTCGATCATTTTCTCTATCTTGGCAGCTATCTTTCTGTTACAGCTAACATCGACAGTGAAATCGAGCATCGTTTGAGCTCCGCAAGTGCTGCGTTTTTTCGAATGAAACATAGTGTTCGAGGATCGGGATATTTGTAAGAAGACCAAAACACTGGTTTATGAAGCCATTGTATTGCCAACTTTATTGTATGCCTGCGAAACATGGATTACGGTATCTATAAACGTCACTTCCACCTCCTTGAAAGATTTCATCAACGTTGCCTCCGGAAAATCCTGCGAATTACTTGGGAAGATAGGCGAACAAATGTCAGTGTACTGGAAGAAGCAAAGACTACTAGTGTTGAAAAAATGATCCTTCAACGCCAACTTCAGTGGACCGGTCATGTTGTTCAAATGCCTGATAGCCATCTCCCAAAGCAGTTACTTTATTCCCAACTCAAGGATGGAAAGCGAAATATTGCTGGTCAATATAAGAGGTTTAAAGATGTTCTTAAGGCTAATCTAAAAAAATTCAATATAAACATCGAAAACTTGGAAGCTCTGGCCCATGAACGATCTAACTGGAGGTTGGCCTTTCACAAAGGTTCTATGGACTTTGAAGAAGCCCGAGTGCAAGGTGAAAGGGAGAAACGTTTTAAGCGAAAAGCACGTCAAACGAATCCTTTACAGCACCATCTTCCATCTGGTAACCTGTGTCCTCACTGTGGAAAGCTGTGTGGATCTAAAATTGGCCTCCACAGTCACTTATGGACCCATCGCTAGAGTCTACACAATTTTTCTTTAGAATTTCATCCTTTTAAAATTTCCTTTTTGTTAATTTTTTTATCCTGGAAGACAATCTTACTCGGTCATGAGTGATCGCCTGATGATGATGATAGTGTGTGAGTGAGAAAGAGAGAGAGAGAAAGACAGTTTGTGGTGGTTAGTGAGTGAAGCTATTCCTGAAGATGCAAAATCTGCAGAACCAGTTATGTTGGGTTCAAAGCAAGAAGTATTGGCTGGCCATAGGCAGACCATATACACACATACATATATGGTTCAAAACCACAATAAAATAAGATATATATTATGCATAAGATAAACTAAAGATACTACATTGGATCCAGAGTTCCGTGAGCAGACTTCCACTCATGGAGCAGGGTGCTTGGATTTTGGCTCTCCCCTTCTGTTCCTATTGCATACATCTCCTATACTCATAGGAGACAGTGTAGCGTAGTGGTGAGAGTGTTGGACTGGGACTCGGGAGATCTGAGTTCTAGTCCCCGCTCCACCATGAAACTCACTGGGTGACTTTGGGCCAGTCACTGACTCTCAGCCTAACCTACCTCACAGGGCTGTTGTGAGGATAAAATGGGGAGGAGGATTATGTAAGCCGCGTTGGGTTCCTTGCAGGAAAAAAGGTGGAGTATAAATGTAATAAATAAATAAATAAATAAGGCATTTCAGAGCTCTTATTATTTCCATAGAAACAACAGTTTGTGGTGGTTGGTGGGTGAAGCTATTCCTGAAGATGCGGACTCTGCAACTGACCATGGGTTAAAAGCAAGAAGTATTGACTTGCTATAAGCAGGCTGCTTTATGCCAGCCTGAGCTCAGGTTGCTGACGTTGTAACTCATGTGCTTTTCTCATCAGGAATGACTTGGCTGATGGTCCAATATTTAGCAGAGGCCTTTCACCTAGAAGCCTTGAGCAATATCCTTCTCTTCAGGAAAATTCTTCTAGTCCTTTCAATGTGAGACATGATGCGGACTATCGCAGTATGGGTGTTTTCATCCACCAGTCAGACTATAGCGTGACCTTTGACCATCTACGTGATCAACCACGAGAAACTGATTCGGATGGTGAGCTACTTAGGAAATCCCTATATTCATCAGAAGATAGAGGGCAAGAACCAAAACACCCTCGATATGACAGAGATGACAGACTGCTTGATATGAACATGGAGCCTCAGGGTTTCTTGCCAGCAGTACAAACATATTGTAAACAAAGTCTTAGTGGAAGCCCAAGCCCGACGTACCTGGATGAGGATTTCTATAAGCTTGAAAGTGCTAGGAGAAAAAGAGAAGAGGAAGAGCTGAGCAGAAATTCGAGTCGAGAACTGCCTGGCAGTGGCTACATGATACCTGGCTCAACTAACCCAGTACAGACTTCTGAACCTCGGTACCTTTATAGACCTGATGATGCACCAGCGATGCCCAAAAAATCTATATTGAAGAAACGGATGGATGATCCCTTTGTGCAGGTTTGAGCTGTATTCTTCCCCCTCTTTGTTAAACTGTCACTTTGCTGCTTTTTATTTAATCTTAATATTTAATTTCTTGTCTGTTAATCTCTGAAACAGACACCCTCAGAACACTGTCTAGGCTGCGCTCACTGACCTGGTTTGCATGATCAAAGTAAACCACCGTGGCTTATTTAAATCGTGGCGCATATGAGGTGCGATTTCCATAATCGCCACCTGGGCGCAGCTTGTGTTGTCCGAACCTGGGCGGCATGACTTGTTAGAAGGGGAAGCAACCCTCCAATAATCCTACAACAGCTCATGTGTTATTGGAGGGTAGTTACCGCCTCCAACAAGCCATGCCACCGAGGTTCAGACGACACGACAGGCCGCATGCAGGCAGTGATTATGGAAATCGTGCCTGGTGTGCACTGCAATTTAAATAAGTTACTGTGGTTTAAATAAGTGGTTTATTTTGATTGTGCGAACTGGCCCATTGTGGAGTTAATTTAGTATGAATCACTGTATAATCAGCATCTTTCATACTATTTGGCTCAGAATGAGGATACTTAACTTGTTTTAAAATTCAAGCATCAAACTTCTTGATCAGTTCTTTCCTTTAAAAGTGTTTGTGTGAGGTAGAGTTGTCCCAGAGAAACATGAAATGAAATTGTTTTAGTGACATATAGTGGATTAAAGTTTAGAACAAAAATAATCCCAGGGCCAGTTAAAACCTTATTTATTTAGTGTATTTAAGGAACAATCCAGTGGTCCCTAGACATTGCCTGAGGGGCCATAGGATTGTTCAGAGTCCCCCCTCCAAGGTCGGAGACAGCACTCTGACCTTGGAAGGGGGAGTTGGAGATCCGCCCCCTCACAGCTAGTGTGGAAAGAACCCGTGCTAGCTGGCCTCCAAGGTTGGGAACTTAACCTTGGGGAGGGGGAAAAGGGGGTGTTTTGGTGGGTGGGGAGGGGAGGAGACTGGAGAGGCCAGGCTACAAGCTATCCTGAGCCTCTGCCAGCCTCCTTCTCTCCTCTGAGTCGCCTTCACTAGATGGACAAAAAAGCCTGTCTAGTGAAAAATGCAGCACAGGGGGATGGGTGGTGGTGGTGAAGATCGCCTCTGCCGCTCCTCCTGCCCTGCATAAGATGATAGTAAGCCTCTTGAGTTTATGGGCTTATGATCATTGAGGCCGCAATTGATAGGAATGTGCTCTTATTTATTTATTACATTTCTATACCGTCCAATAGCCGAAGTAGAGGAAAGTGTTAACCTGGCACTAGAAAGATGACAATGTTGGCGCCAGGCAGGCCTCACTGAAGAAAGTGTTCCAAAATCAGGGGGCCACCACTGAGAAGGCCCTTTCCCTTCACATCTGTATGGAGGAAGGAGGGAATGGAGGAGTGCCATTTTATCCTTAAGGTTTAGACCATCTAGTGCAGATTTTTTTCTCTGCTTGAAACTGAGGAGTCCAATATTAATATTACAAATTGCTTTTAAAAAAATACGCTGTGACGTGTCAAATATTTTCTTTCGCATCCCTCTCTCTTTCTTTATCCCTCTTTCAGCATAGAAAAATCAGCTGATTTTGAAAATGGTAACAATATGCTGAAGTGCATTTTTTTCATGCAGCTGCCAATAGGGATGTGTAGAATATTTGCTTATGGCACAAAAACATTTGCAAAATGCCCCCTTCAAAATCCTCAAAGATACCTTCTTTTATCTTTTTTTCACTGTTCACAGCTGCCATGTTTCTCCTTTGCTCTGTCTTTGACAAGATTTTTCTTCTCTTTCACAATTGCTGCATGATCCCAGCTAGTCAGGTATCATGGAGTGACCATGGTGGTGCTGCATAGCTAAGCAGATTTGTCTGTATGGCAATGTCACTGAGGGCAAAGGAAGACCTTGCACTGCATTCACTCTAAATCTGGGTGAGTTGGGGGCAGGGGATGCATAGTTATTACCAAGGAATTTGGGTTGTCACACTCCATTTTGTTGTACTGGCAGTTTTATTGCTCACTGACACAGGGTGGCACGAAAGCGTATCCGCCTGGGCATCCCAGAATTGGGGGCATGTTGTTTCTCTCCCTCTTGTTTGCAGCAGCCTGTGAAAGATTGTGAAACAGGGCCATTATTTGTAGGTGGTGAAAGTTTGGCTCAGCCCTAAATATGTCCACAATACGCCAAAGTAATAGCATGAGGTTTTGGAACTCCTGTGTCTGTTTCAATCCACCTTTCTTTTCTTACAGTTTCCTGTTAATGTTTTAAACTACTGCTTGTAATCCCATTATATAAACATGTTATCTGCCTCATGGCAGATATCCTGATTAGTCACATTATGGAATGTAGTAACAAATTACTTGTGTTTTTTTAATCTGAAGTGTTTTCTAGCAGTTCTGTCTCTGTTAAAGAGCCTCCCCTTTCTTTCAAATCCTTTTCCTTTGCTTCAAGGGAACATGCATGATTGGAGACCATATTCTGGCTTATTTGCGTACCTGTGCATTAAGATAATAATCTGAAACCCTCCTCCGGGTGCACCCGCCAAATGAGGCAAGGTGGGTGGCTATGAGAGACAGGGCCTTTTCAGTGGTTGCACCTTGTTTGTGGAATGCTCTCCCCAGAGAGGCTTGCCTGGTGCCTTCACTATGATCTTTCTGGTGCCAAGTGAAAACCTTATTCTCCTAGGCATTTTAAAAAACTGCTTTTGGTACTTTTTTCTACTGGTTTTTACTCAGTTTTATATGCTAGAATGGTTTTATTCTTTGCTGCTGGTTTTATCTTGGTCTTATTTTGTGTTGGGTTTATTTTCTTTTTTAATGTTGGTATCTCATGTTTTTAATGCATTAGTACACTGCCCAGAAAACTTCGGTTATTGGGTGGCTTAAAAGTACGATCAATCAATCAACAAAACACTTTTCCTTTTGAACAGAACTCTGGGAGTTTTTTAGAACAGAAAGAGCTTCATGAGTTGACATTGGAGCCTGTCGACAGGCACAGTGACTTCTTGCTTCCTCATGAAAGAGTCAGCCAGGATGAGAGTGGCTTTTCACGCATTCTGGGCATGATGGCAGATTCTCAAGAGAAGAGAAGGCACAGCTTCCCAAATGTCATTGAGGATGAAGAGAAATTTCTTTATGGTAATGATGATGGCTCTAATGTCAACTCGCCTTCTACTCAAAAGCTAACACTGAGTGGTGAGAGAGAATATGTAAGCCAGAAAGTAAGTTCACCATCTCCTCCTAGTCCATCTGAAAAACCAGAGGCATCAGAAGAGTCCAGACCAGAGGATGAGAAGATCCATGACTTGCTCAAAACTATTGGTCTTGATATTGGTGTGGCTGAAATTGGTAAGCTTGCTGCCCGCACTCAAGAACGACTCCATGGGAAAAAACCATCTCGTTCTCCTGATCGTCATTTAGTGGCATCTCATAAACCAGAATCTCGGGAGAGGCGCCAGAGTCTAAGCAGCATTCATTCTCTAGAATCAAGCCAGAAATGTGCTCTATCACCCTCTGGTTCTTACCTACCATCTAAAGATATGTCCTCTTTTTCAAATTTTGAGCGCAATAGAAGTAAAACTGTAGAGCAGGATAATCCTGCTGGCACACCAGAGCAGTCTGTTCCCCCGATATCTCTAATCCCATCAGCTCCACCTTCTCTTCCTAATTTGTGTCATACTCCCACTTCGTTTTCCTGGTATAGTGATCCACACTTTTCACCGTTTACTGCAACTCAACTGCCACAAAACTATCCACTTCCCACGATGCCTTCTCCTGGCTATGATGCATATGGGCACTACATAACTTATGCAGCTTCTGGCTGGCCCATGTATGCTCAGCAGGCTGACCCTGCACCTTCAGCTGTACATGAGCTTGTCACACCAAGAGTGCCGCCAAATCATACACGACCCAACCTCAGAGCTATTAAAAGAGCTTCCCCAGGCAAAGGGACTCCTGATATCAAGGGAAATTACGTGCAAACCCCTACCACTGCTCCTTCCTCCAACTTGCTCTCTCAGTTCTCTCAGTCTTCTTGCAAAGGTGTCAAGGAAAGAATATCTGATGAAAGAAATCGGACTTCTCAGAAGCAAAGGGTGAGTATTTTAACTTGTTTTGATAAATATTTGTTTACAGTACATAATTTAAAGTCATAAGAATGCTGAATTTCTGTTTTTATTTTTCAATCTTCTTTTCCCCTTTCGGCACATCAAAACGTTTGCCTGCAATGTAGTTATTGCTAGTGAGAGAGGGATAATTGGATTGTTTCCTTATAGGCATATTTCTGAGTGCCTTCATAGTGTATACACACACACACACACTGCATTTGCTCTTGCACATATTTCTGTGGCCCATAATGGTATATACCAGCAGGTGCTAAACTGATTTCTTTTCCCCCCAAATTATGCTCAAAGTGGCAGTCTATAAGTAGGTAGTTTATTACTCAGTAGCCAATCAGACTTTTGCAAATGCATCAGACTAAAAGCACGGAGCAAGGAAGATACATAGTATCAGCATACAAGGAAAAAACCCAGGCTAAATATAATAGGAAAATAAGTAATGGTTTAACAGATCGTAAACAACTGATTGTAGATTTAAAAAGTTTTAAAGATAGCTAAAATAGCTCAGTGGCCTATATTGTCATCTGTTGAGATAAGATTTCCTCTTCCCTAGAGCCAACTTAACAAATTTAGCGATGGAGCATGTCAAAATAATCTGTCCTTTCTAATAAAATATGATTTTGTTTAAAGAGGAATCTCTGATACCAACAGTAAGAGGATCAAGGTAACAAGTCCTCAGATCTAGATACAATGGACATTCCACAAGGAAGTGAATCAAATCCTCTACCTTCTGGCATCCAGCTGGACAATGTCTATTCACCCTAAGTTGGCTACTTAACCTCCATTTACTGCAGGGTGTTTAATCTCCATTTGGGTAAGAGCCATCTAAAATCATATGGGCAGATAAAGGACAAATATGGGGTAATTTTTCAGGAAGGGCTATAAAATCTTTATACAGCTTGTTGGAAGAACACTTGGCCACTAGTGTAGTAGTAGTCTGGAAGTCAATATCAATCAGAGGTCTTCAGATTTCCAGGCAGGCACTGTCGTAGCTAAAGTTCCCACTGAACAGCATGCTGTCTCCCTTCCCTTGTGGGTAGATCTAGGAACACCCAGGGCCCTAGACAGAAATTGATTCCAGGGCTGTGATATCTGAGTGAATCCAGAGCTGGGACAGTAATTTGGTTTTATATAGTAAAAGCAGGGGTGTCACTAATTTCCCACCTGGTCCAGCTGAGAAATGAAAAATAGCGTTAGCAGTTGCATTAACAAAGTTCCCTATTGCAGTATGAACTTTAAGCTCTCAAAAGTTTACGCATCCCCAACTGAGTATATGACAGAAGAATTGTGTCATCAGCCTACAATAGAATAGAAATACTCCTTTATCTTAATGGGGGAGGAGAAAACTCTATACCAGAAAGAGAGGAAATATATAATTAAGATACAAATTAAAGTGGTGCCAACAGGCACCCCTGTCGCACTCCCTTTGATCCATATTATTATTATTTTTATTATTATTTCTTATATTTATTAATCGCCCATCTGGCCGGCCACCCGGCCACCCTGGGCGATGTATAATTAAAATACAATAAAACAATATAATAAAATATACCGTAATAATTAAAACAATATTAAAAATTCTTTTAAAAACCTAACCCACCCCATATTCCTGCCTGAACAGCCATGTTTTTAATGCACGGTGGAAGCTCATCACGGAGGGGGCATGGCGAAGGTCACTAGGGAGGGAGTTCCATAATGTGGGGGCCGCCACAGAGAAGGCCCTCTTCCTAGTCCCCACCAGCCTGGCTGCTCTGGCTGATGGGATAAGGAGAAGGCCATCCGTGGCAGACCTTGTTGAACGGCCTACTTGATGTTGCCGGAGGTGCTCCTTGAGATAAACTAGGCCGGAGCCGTGTAGGGTTTTAAAGGTCAAAACCAACACCTTGAATTCGGCTCGGCAAGCAACTGGTAGCCAGTGCAACTCCTTAAGCACTGGCGTGATGTGATCACGCTGGCGGCTGCCCTTAATCAGGCGAGCCGCCGCGTTCTGTACCAGCTGAAGCTTCTGAACCGTCTTCAAGGGTAACCCCACGTAGAGCGCATTACAGTAGTCTAGGCGAGAGGAGACCAAGGCATGAACCACTGATGGGAGCAGGTGATTAGGAAGGTTGGGGCACAGCTGCCGTATCAGATGGAGTTGATACAGCGCCGCCCGGCTCAGCTGTATTCAAAAGAGCCAGTTTGTGCCAAAGACAAGGCCAAGATATGGATTTGAAAGCAGCCTGAAAATCTAATGGTAGCATAAAGAGAGTGATGTGGTGGGGAGGTATATTTCCTTACCAGGTGATTCAGGAAGAGGCAGTGGTCAACAAAATCTATACAATCATAAGTATATCAAACAGATTTCATAATATAGGCACATCAGCAAGGTAGCACAGGTATTACACATAAAATACCCCTAAATATATGCAAAATCTATGGCTGGGCAATATCTTTGTCAGAATGAACCAAATTGCCACAGAAAAAAATGTGCAAGCTTTCGAAATCTTCAGAACTCTGCATCAGGCAAGGTGGCACAAAATACATTCAGTGGGAGAAAAGTCCAAAACTTAGGCCAGGTGTTGTAGCCATGAGGTCTGTAGTTGAGATCCAGTCCCTAAATGGAGATTGCAAACTGAATGAATAAGTTGCTGGCAGGTGTTCCAGGTATCAGATTGCACCTAGCACTCCGGAACAAAGAAGCAGAAGTAAAAGAAAAATTACAGTCCAACCACTAGGCAATGCTACACAGTTTGGCTTCAATTGATTTTTTTACCTAGTGCCACCTAAAAATTAATCTCTAACTTCAATAATATATTTTCATGTTTTTCTTTACTTCTGCTCTCTGCCTTCGTAATCCAAATTTCAGTAGAAAAAATACATCAGTATCAAAATGTAACAATTTAAACCAATTAGATTCAAAGTCAATCAAAGCAGCATAACAATGAGGCAGGAGAAGTTAGAGGTGCATTATTCTCTGTTTGGGGTGAGGAGGCATACAAAGAAAGGATTAAGTCCCCCTCACCACTCAGAAAGGAAGACAGGGATCACATGATCGTTACAATATACTGGGTGTCCTCTAGCTCCGCCCCCAGTTCCTTCCCTGCCTTTTGCCCAAGACAGACACTCTTTAGCTCCAAGTTTTCCTTGCCTCATTACCTACCGTACTTGTATTTCTCCAACTATAGCCTCAATTTATTATTTACCTTTTACTGGATGCTCACCTTCTCCTCTTCTGCTCCTTTAAAAAAAAAATAAAAAAATAAGCATCTTTCTTTTATCTCTCCCTTCCTTTGTCCAGCATGGCTCTGGTAGGGAAGGGTTCTTCAAAGATTACAAAACCAAAATCTGGGAAAATGTAATCCATTATCCACATCAGGGAAGTCAAAGCTCTTTGCACTGCACAAGCTACTTCCTGCCAGAGCTCACTTGAAGTATGCCAAGCAACCACTCCTGCTGCATTAGCCCAGCTGTTGCTGCCTTTTTTGGGAGTAGGCAGAGGCCAGGATTGCTCGCTCTCCAAACTCTGAAGCCTTTGATTAATTGGCCACCAACTGCCTATTTGTCCAGCCCAGTGGCAGTGGTATCATAGCGGCCCTGGAGCTTGACCCCCATAGCAGCTCTGAAGGCTCCACTAGTGACAGCAACGTTGTCAACAAAGTTTCTGAGAAAGAGCCAGACCTCCCTTGCAGCAAGCTGCCACTACTCAAATCTGGAAGAGGTTTGAGAGAAGAATTTGGAGAGAGTGATGCAGAAACTGCAGCCCCCACTTACTCCATTTAACCCCCAAAAGACGTGTCTTTCCCCAAGCTGCGCAGCACAGTTTTCTCCCACTGGAGAGCACTGCTTAAAACAGCTCAGCCACTCTGATGACTGTAGGTTTTCTAATGCAGCTAATACTCAAATAGCCCCTGTTCAAGCTACAATCTCTCCTTATTCCCTGCAGCCTTTTCCATTGAGGATGTCTTTCTGCAAAAGGTTAAAAGGGTGGTGGTAGGAGAGATAACTGACCAGTTGTTACAGCAGAAAGAGCAGAGGGAGCACCAATCTTAGCAGCAGTCTAAGGCCTCTGCTTCACAAAAGAGGATTTGACTGGCCCAGACATCTGATTGTCTCTCCACCTCCTTTATCTAGAAGAAGGGCCACAAAAGGAAAATCATACAGACAAGCATGCAAAACTCATTATTCCTCCCAGAACAGCCCCACACTCCTCAAGGGATTCTGATACTGCCTTGTCTGACTCTGCTAGCTATCAAGCTGTCAGGGGATCAGGATACCAATGTTGAATCCATCCATGAGTTTTCTGATGGAAAGGAAGGAGAATTATCAGATGCTAGCCAAGTGGAGTGTCCTCTAGGAGTCGTTTCCCTAACTAAAGACTTTCTCCTCTGCTTACTAAGGCAGTTGCCTCCTTAGGTCTCAGTTCAGTATCCCAGTCCACTCCGCAGCAGTCAAACACACCAGCTTCTCAGGTTGAGGCAAAATGGGCTTCTGTTTTCCTGGAGACTTGTTTTCCTGGAACCTAAGGTACCTAACAGAGAAGCATCCTTTCCTAAATTATTTTAAAGTTAAGGCAGCATGGGCTTAAAAAAGGAAGAGAGGCTCTACATGCAGGGGATGTCTCCCTAGCCTCTGTCATCCTAGCCTCTGTCAACCTGATGCAGCCTACGTTAATGTACCTATCACCCTGCTTCACAGGAACTATCTCGGGTTAGCCTACAACAGCAGATGCTATCAATAATATATCTTCCCTGTGGCCTGGTCTCAACCCCCAGGGTGTTCTCAAAGTTGATGATTTCTGTGGTATTGCATCTCCACCTTCAAGGATCCACCTGTACCCTTATCTAGACAATCTTCTCCTATGGTCAGCCTCCCTAACTAGGATGCACCTCAAAGCCACCCTGTTTTGTCTTGCAGACCATGTCAATGTCAGAAAGAGCCACTTTTGCCCCTCCAGGAGAATCATCTACCTGGGGGCATCCATCAGAATGGCCAGCAGCTTAATGTCTCCCCAGAGAGGATTATATAATCATAGAATAGTAGAGTTGGAAGGGGCCTATAAGGCCATCGAGTTCAACCCCCTTCTCAATGAAGGAATCTAAGTCAAAGCATCCCTGACAGCTGACTGTCCAGCTGCATCTTGAATGCCTCCAGATTGGGAGAGCCCACCACCTCCCTAGGTAATTGGTTCCATTGGTGTGTTGCTCTAACAGTCAGGAAGCTTTTCCTGATGTTCAGCTGGAATCTGGCTTCCTGTAGCTTGAGACCATTATTCTGTGTCCTGCACTCTGGGATGGTTGAGAAGAGACACCCACCCCACCCCGTGTGATAACCTTTCAAGTACTTGAAGAGCATTATCATATCTCCCTTCAGTCTTCTCTTCTGAAGGCTAAACATGTCCAGTTCCTTCAGTCTCTCCTCATAGGGCTTTGTTTCCAGTCCCCTGATCATCTTTGTTGCCCTCCTCTGAACCTTTTCCAGTTTGTCTGCATCCTTCTTCTTCTTTTTTTTTTAAATTTGTTTATTTGAATTTTAATATAGAAAACAACCGAACAACCAACAAAACATCTAATCCATTACAGAAATTGTATTAGATCAGAACAAAGTAAATCCCCCCCCCCGAACCAAAATTCAAAGGAACAAATCTGGCTGGGTGCCTTTTCCGGAGTCTTTTTCGTCCATAAAGTAGTCAGTTTTGTGATAGGTGGATATTTGTAAGTTTATTGCATCTAAATGTGCTGGAAGGCTTGAGGTATTTTTGTTGTAGATGTTCTGTATGAAAATTGGATAAAAGGCCACCATTCTACTTCAAAAGTTTTCTTTTTCCCCCTGCAATTCTCAATTTTTGAGTTAGTTTTTCAATTAAGTCTGCATCCTTCTTAAAGTGTGGTGCCCAAAACTGCATGCAGTACTCAAGATGAGTCCTAACCAGTGCTAAGTAGAGGGGAACTAGTACTTCACGTGATTTGGAAGCTATGCTTCTATTAATGCAGCCCAAAATAGCATTTGCCTTTTTTGCAGCCACATCGCATTGCTGGCTCATATTCAGCTTGTGGTCTACAACAATTCCAAGATCCTTCTTGCTAGTAGTATTGTTGAGCCAAGTATCCCCCATCCTGTAACTGCATTTGGTTTCTTTTTCCTAGGTGCAGAACTTAGCATTTATCCCTGTTAAATTTCATTCTGTTGTTTTCAGCCCAGAGTTCCAGCCTATCGAGATCACTTTGAATTTTGAATCTGTCTTCCAGGGTATTAGCTATTCCACCCAATTTTGTGTCACCTGCAAATTTGATAAGCATTCCCTGCACCTCCTCATCCAAGTCATTAAAAGCTCAAAAGCACTTTCAGGAAACCAAGGCACTGTGTTGCCAGAGGAACATCTGCTGGCAATTAGCCCACATACTGGGTCTCATGATCTCATGTCTGCACGTCGTCACCTGGGTAAGCCTTCAATCACACCCTCTACAGTGGCTTCTCATACCATTTCAAAAAGACATCACTTTCAAAGATTGCCAGCAGGTTTTCCTCCCCCCAGCAGTGAAGATTTCACAGGTCTAGTGGGGGAAACTGCCCAACCACAGTAATCTCCATATAAACCATAATACCAGTGGTAGATCATATAATGTTAGTGGGCTTTGCTATAACACTTTCATTTTGATTGAAGAATACACAAAGATACAGCATATAAGAAATGAGCTGCCATCTCTGATAAGAACTGAATTTGCATCAAATATGAATTCAAACGTGTGAAGAAAAGCAGTCCCTTGTCCACCACACATGTGTAAACAAGTGTAATCCCAGCTGGAGGCTGGGAACCTCATGCAAATGGACATAGTTCCTCTGATATCTGAGCCTTGAGTCCCCTGCAAATGTACATAGTTTCCTTTGATGGCCCTGTGCCGCCTCAGAGTCCCCATGTATTCACATGCAAATGTTCCCCAAGCACTCTAGTCATGATCAAGAGTTCACCCCTCTGAAACCTAGGAGCCACCCCTCCCCTGCCTAGCCCAGATGAAGTTCATCCTGATTGGCCAAGCACAGCCGGGCTACCGAAAGGAGGGGTAGGGGGAAATCGATACTGCCAGCCGTGGCTTCTGGGTTTGGTTGTTGTTGTCTGGAGTCTGGACGCAAAGGAGCGCGGAGTAGGGCTTTTGCTGAGGCAGGCCCTAAGAAGACCAACCCCCCAGGCAAAGAGTAAGTGCCTGAGTGTTTATATAGTAAAGGAACTAGTTTTGTTGTTTTGTAGCTCTACTGGTGTATACCAAAGTGTCTCCCCACCTTTCCCCCCTTCTCTCATTTCCCACCTTTTATTGTAATTGGTTTACCTTAAATAAACTTTCCTGGTTCTACCCCACACGGTGTGTGTGGTTCCTCTGGTTCAGTGCTAAATCCAGTGTATAGACCAAGGGCAAAGCCTTGAGAGAATCAGTGTCAAGATGGCAGAGCCAAGGCTGGCAGTTTGGCGCCTTTGATCTCTCGTCTTGAGATAAAGGACCAGTTACAGTCCTTCACAAAATGACTATTTAAAATGATTATTATTTATGATTATTGACTTGAAGTCAAAGGGAATGCTAATAGTGATTATTAACAAATGCAAGATCAATATTTTTGAAACCTCAGTAGACTCAAAAGGGTGTTTTATATTTGCTAATGGCTACCTCAGAAACCAGAAAATAACACTAGGTTGCATTTATAGCCCAAATTCAAATCAAACACAATTTTTGAAAGAAACACAGCAAGTATTAGATGCATCCTTGTTACTTGCAGGGGATTTAAATTAAGCGCTTAAATTGAAACTGGATAGGAGTGGGAATAAGAAACAGAACAGAAAAGAGGAAAATGTGACAAATGAGGAGTATCTTCTGGGAATATGAGCTCAGTGACTCCTGGAGAATGATGCACAGCATGGAAAGAGACCTCACCTTCTTTTCTAGGCCTCTTGACTTGTATTCCTGCATAAAATGTCTTTTAACTTCACAACTGAAGGATCTTAAAACTTAAATCTGCCACAATAGGATTGATTACGATATCAGACCATGCCCCAGTGTCTTTCAAATTGATAATGGTATACCCTAAAATTGGTTTATAGATCACTCCATTGAGAATGAGTTACATCAGTGGTTCCATATCACAGAAATGCTGGAGGGGTTGTGGAAACACTGGCACATACTTTCATATGTGGTGGCTTTGTCCCACAATCAGTTCTGGAAAAAGGTTTTTCATGAGGTTGCGGAAATCACAAACCAGAAAATCCAGCGTTGGTTTATTATCTATATCTGACAGAGCAAACAAAAAATCAGGAAACAAAGACAACATTTATGTGGATAGCAGCATGGCTAACAATAGCAACTGCCTGGAAAAAATTAACAGGTCCTCTTTCAATATGGAGAAATAAACTTTGGTCTATTGCCTTAATGGAGAAACTAATGTATTAGGTCAGACAGTCTAAGTTTGAAAAATAAAAGGATTGTTTTTATGAAAATTGGCGAGCATTTATAAATTTTACAAATAATACATTTAACATGGTACCTCCATACTCACATGGGTCATGTTGGAAAGATGTTTTGGGACAAATGGAACAGCATAATTAATATGAAGAACATTTAAAGACAATGAGACATCTTCACGCATAAGTGCACATCTGAATCCCTAATCAGTTGTAAAACGTCATTGATTGTATGTATGCAGTTCACCCAGTGGTTGAGCATTGTTTGTTTGTTTATTTGTTTATAATGAATGAATATGTATTATATCAACTTCGTAAGAAAATCAATACAAATATGTTTTTAAAAATGATTATTGCAATTGCTTGAATTCAAGAAGATGCATTGGGAGTCACCACTGTGCTCATTGTGGTGTTGCTTTGGCTGTGGTTACCAAAAGGGACCTTTTTAATGCCTTTATGTCCTTCAGATAATGGAGGAAAGAAAGAAGCTGATGGCTAAACAAGCAGCACGACAGAGGAAACTGCACTATTTGAAGATTGAGTTAAATAGGCTTTCCAAACAGCAAGGTACTGCTTCATCTCATTTTATGTGTCCTTTTCCCTGGGATGCCCTTTAGTGATGATGCTTGGTTTTGCATATTCTGCTGGCAAGAGTGGGATTATGTTTGCCAGGCCACCCAGGATATTATCCTAAACAGGTAATTAAATAGGGTGAATATCACTGTGGGCAATGTATTGCCAGTTCTGCATTCAGTAATGCACATGCAGCTTCTGGCATTTGGGCCGAGCTATTGTCTATACAGTAATACCTTGGATTGCAAGTAACTTGGTCTGAGAGCATTTTGCAAGACAAGCAAATTTTTTTTATAAATTTTGACTTGATAAACAAGCGACGTCTTGCAATACAAGTAGTGTAGGGATGTAACCGCTCGCCTAGAGTGGGCGTAGCAGGCTGAAATCGGCCCCGCTCACACCCGCCAGAGACTCGCTTTGATATAAGAGTGTTTTGGATTACAAGCACGGTTCCGGAACTAATTATGCTTGCAATCCAAGGTATTACTGTATATATAAAAGAAAGTGTCCTGATTGACTGACTGACTCATCAACGCCCAGCTCAAACCGTTTAATCTAGGAACGTGAAATTTTGAAGTAACATTGTTTTTATGACGTAGACACCCACTAAGGAAGGATTTTTGGAAATTCCGTCCCTAAGGGGGTGAAAAAAGGGGGCAAAATTGCCCCACTCTCATATCTCCTATGGGCAAAACAACAGGGGAGTAGTTATGCAAGATGGCCTCACCTCAGAATTGCTGCAGGAGCCAATAGGAGCAGTTATGCAAATAGCCCATAAGACACAGAATGTTCGTATGAATTCCTGCAGGGGCCAATAGGGCTGGATATGCAAATCTCCCCACCATCCATTTAGAATGTGTTGGTGCGTGTGCTCGTGAGCAAATCTGTGTTGGTGCGTGTGCTCGTGAGCAGCAGAGTGCGTGTGCGCATGGGAGATTTAAAATCCTGTCTGTGTGCTAGCAGAGGCCTGTTATTCCACACACAGATCTTCCAGATCTCAGCTCCCCCCTTTACACAGCGTGCAGCGTGTTGTGAAGATGCCAGCCCAGCCTGCCTGTAATCCAACTTGCTTCCAGCTTCCCCGTTTGCAGATTAATCCATGGAGTCAGGAAACACTCTGTAACACCACAGGTCTAATTCTACCTGTTTATTCACTTAGCAAGTAAAGTTCTACAGAGGATACATTTCCTAGTTACAGTCCATGTGCAGAGTATAAATGCATAGCAAGCATTACATCCAGTGGAGTAAGTTGAGCTTCACTCCACCTCAGCAAAGAAGTTGCATTGTTGCAGTGACAAAAGTCCAGCAAGAAAGAACAAATGAGAAGAGAGAAAGCAGTCCTGCCTCTCTCTAAGATGGCTTCAGACAGAAAACAAGTTAGCACGTCATCAGAACATACAAACCATGTGACAAGCTCATAATGCTCCCACGGTCTAGGCTTCCCATGCGAAAAACACGAGAACCCAGAAAGACATAACAAACTTGTTTACAGCCATTCTGTTCTTTCCATGTGTAAACAGTGTGCTACAGCTGGTGAAGTGATACATATCACAACACTCTGAGGGGGTGAAAAGGGAGGGAAAGTTTTTAAATGACTGTTGTGTGTGGGGCGTCGTCGCATAGGCTCCATCACGTTTTGACGGATCTACCCCAAACTTGGCATTGTCACTCTTCATCACCTGTAGACTCTCAGGATTAACCTGATTTTTCTTTAAGATCAGATATTTCTGTCAGAAAAGTTTTCTGCTGCCAGCACTCAGCCTAAATGTTACACTTTCAGTCAGAGAATGACTGTTGTGTGTGGGGCGTCCCAAATCCTGTGTTTGCGTGCATCGCATAGGCTCCTACACGGTTGGATGTATCCGCCCAAACCTGGCACGCATACTCTCCCATCACCCAAGGACAAAGACTGGTGGGTTCAAATCTCCGAAAAACCTTCACCACGCCTGTATGGCCCAAAATAGATGATAGCCAATGGCGTCACTTGGAATGTTCGCAGGGGCCATTCAGGAGCGGTTATGCAAATCACTCCAACGACATTTAGAATGTTCGTATGAACTGCCGCCACGGGCCCAATCAGGAGCGGATATGCAACTCTCTCCTACGTCAAAACAGAATGTTCATATGCACTGCAGCCGGGGCCTACAAGGGGCGGGGGGAGCTGGGATTTCATTGTTGGGTAGTTCCCGGGCGGGGGAAAGCAGGGATTTCATTGTGTAGTCCCGAGGGGGGGAGCAGGAATTTCATTGTGTGGTCCCGGGGGAACAGGGATTTCACTTTTGTGTAGTCCCAGGGGGGTGGGGAGCTGAGATTACATTGTGTGGTCCCGGGGGGGTGGAGAGTAGGGATTTCATTGTAGCAGGGATTTGATTGTTGCGTAGTCCCGGGGGGGGGTGGAGCAGGGATTTCATTGTGTAGTCCCGGGGGAGCAGGGATTTCATTGTGCAGTCCCGGGGGAAAGGGAACGGGGATTTCATTGTGTAGTCTGGGGGGGGGCAGCAGGGATTTCATTGTGTAGTCCCGAGGGGGAGCAGGGATTTCATTGTGTAGTCCCGGAGGGGGGGGGAAGCAGATAGTTCCGGGGGGGCAGATAGTTCCGGGGGAGGGAGCTGGGATTCCATTGTGTAATCCCGGGGGAGCTGGGATTCCATCGTGTAATCCCGGGGGAGCTGGGATTCCATCGTGTAATCCCGGGGGAGCTGGGATTCCATCATGTTTCTTTTAAAAACAATTGTACCAAATCCTAAAATCCACACGAGCGAAGCCGCGGGCAACAGCTAGTATCTAATAAGTTTAATTAATAATTTTGCATGTGTTAACATGATTTTCTTGTGCTTCTTGCTCCACCACTTTGACCGACTCAGAGGAGATGCTGCAGAAGAAGCGTAAAGAGATAGACCCCTTGCTAGTGGAAGTAAACCGACTACAGGAGAAAATTGCGAAGTTGATTGCTCAGCATACGATAAATGCTGATGCTGCAGAAAAGAAACAATCTGAGCTTGACAAGGTAGCTCAGATCCTGGGGATTAATATTTTTGAGAAATCCCGGAAAATATCTTCAGAAAATAAAGACTCGGGGAAAAACAACTCAGAAAATGCAGAAAGTGAGGAGATAACTTCCAACCCAATCAAGGTAAAATTGTAGGTGCTGATGTTAACAGATGTACTCACAGGGAGACTTTGAACAATCATGTCTTGCATTAATAAACTGAGATACGAACAACTCTTTTGCTTGTGTATGCAGCCCCTTTCACACAAGCTGGCAAGCAAACCAGTAAGTCTTCAGTTAAGTATAATTTCCCATTACATCTGAACTGGGAAACTATCGTTAACAGCTTCAGAACAAGCTAGGATATTAAACTACAGTTTCAAGTTGGTTTGATATCCTGACTTGTTAACCTGAGGGTGAAATTACATTATGTCCCCCCGCTAACAGAATAGCATCTGTCAGTAGAGTGGGTTCCCTCTGCAACCTCCTGTGTCCTCCCAAAACAGCTCTGGTCGGTTTCGGGGGGCCCAGAGCAGATGGGTTATAATTAGGGGACTGCAGAGGGAGATGGGGAAAGGTGTTTGTTAAGCCAAGATACAATAATCCAAACACAGTGTAACATATTGATGAAAAATACGGATTTGTTTCACCCTTGCCCTAGTTAGCTTTTGCTTTACAGTGCAATCCCATACATTTCTACTCAGAGGTACGCCTCATTGATGTCGGTATGAATTAATCCCAGGTAAGTGGGTATAGGATTGCAACCTAAGTTACCTTTTACCCTAGTTTTACCCAGTATTGTAGAATCAGTGTCAACCTGTTTTTCAGTGGGATTAAAAGGTAAAATGGAGCTAGTTATTGATATAGTTATTATTAGGGCTGTGCATCAGTTTTGGATGAAACCCAAGTAGAATAGGAACAGTTTAGTTCTGTTACTTCTTGAGTCCAAGTGGGCTTCCCACCGAAGGCAACAGAACTGAACCCGCTCCAGAGTGAGGCTTTGTTAGTAACTCATGTTTTGGAGACACTTTTTTGTCTCTTGCAAAAAAAAAAAAAAAGTCACTCGAGTTTTGGTTCTCTAAACCAGTGAGCCAGGGACGGGGGATGGAGGAAGTGCACTTGAGTGACTGACAGGTCCACCTTCTAATGCCAGGACACATTTTACCAGGGGCTCCAGCCACTGTGCTTTTGGGGAGGGATTGAGTTCCATTGAGAGTTTCAGTAAAATTCTTGGTGTCTTCCGTTGCTCTTAGTCTTGTGGAGTAGCTGCTTGGAAGTAGGAAGTGAACTGGTAGGTTTTTCTTGTGTTTTGGGGTGGAGTGGTTTGGCTTCAACTTTTGTTTCAACTTCTGTTTGTTCATGATTTCATTCTTCCTACTTTAAATTAATCCTCCTCTCACTTTTTCCTGCAAAATCTTTCTCTTTGAGATGCCTTTGATTTCTCAGTAGTTTTGTGTTGCTTATTGTGTGTTTATTTTTGTGTAGAATTAGGTAGTGAATCCATTTCTGCTTCCCCTAGTTAGGAAAAAGAAATTAAATAGTTTGAATTTAGTTCTCCTGCAGTTTTTCGTTTGCTGTGTGTGTGTGTGAGAGTGAGTGAACTTATCCCTTTTTCTGTCTGTGTCTCTTGCTTTGCCAGGCAGTTCCCAGTGACCAGATTTGGGCGAGCCATGGCACCCATGGGCATCAGGTTGAATATACAACCTCCATTTCTAAACCTGACAAGCATGGGTTATGCAAGGGTTAAACAACCCTCAGATAATGGATTATGTGAGGGTTGTTTAACCCTCAAATAACCCACCCTCAATGAGTTTTCATGACACGACAACCCCTGAGCAGGGGTTGGATATTTAAAATGGCGGTCGCACATTCCCCGCACACACCGCAGCCTCACCTTGGGTTAAATAACCGATGGTGGAACCCACGGTGGGCTGTCATGTCATGTGATCAGCTACAATGTCTTACTTAGTTCTTCTTTCCCCCATATTGGAATTTTGAACCTTTTTTGTTGTTGGGTTTCCCCAATCATCTTGTTGCCACTCTCATTTTGTTCTTGGTTTCATTCGGTACATATACTTCATTTGAAGTACATCAGTAACTTTATTAATTATAACTTATAAGATTATTTTATTTATTCAATTTTCTCCTGAAATACCTTCTGCTTTGCGTGTCTTAGGCAGGCAGTTTGAGCCAACAGGTTTGTTTCCTCGTTATGAATTTTGAAACATAAATTTGTCATTCCCAATGTATTTTGGAGCCACTCTCCTTTTGTTACTGATTTTATTCTGTACATGTTGCATTACACTGATGATGATGGTGGTGATTATGATGATGATGATGATGATTGTCAACAACAAAAACAATAAAAATATCATCACCACATTCCCCCACCATCATTCTCTCTTTCCTTTCTAATTCCAATTGAATGAAATGCAAATTATTTCCTGAACAACAACATAAATCTAAACTTCATTCCTTGAGTCTTGTTGTGGTTGTGCACATGCACACATAGCACCCCCCCACCCTACCCAACTCCCTTTGCATTGCCAGTTTGTTCTGTGTGTCTTGTTGCCTTCTCTTGTAGACTATTAGGGGAGGCAGGCAGTGCAATCTGACATGCCCTTAGGAAACATGATTGTAATCCAGTTCTTGTTCATTCTTTCTTTCTATATTCGTTTCATATTATTCTCCATAATTATAAAGAATTAATTAATTAGATGTGTTGGTGGTGCTCTGTCTCATGCAGCGTGGGTGGCATGTGTCTCTTCTCCTGGGCCTCCTTCACCTTCTCCACCCAGAGAACATGCCCCCTTATGCTGGTGTCCTGGCTGGAAATGGTCTCTTCACCTTAGGGTTGCACAGCAAGGTCCTGCTGCTCTCCACACAAAGCATGTCTTTTGCAGTAGGACCGTGTGGGGCAGGCAGGCAGCAGCTGGGGCATTATGCACTGGGAGGTGAAGCAACTGCAACTGCTAGAGTCCTCCTGTGTTACTGTAGCTGCCTGCTGCCTCTTTCACCCCCACTTCCTCGCTCAGTGAGTCTTCCAGCCACCGCCTGCCTGCCTGCCTCTGCCTGCCTGCCTCCACCTGCTCTGTCAGTGCAGCCAGTCCTGCCTGATACGGTATTTATTTTTATTATTAATTATTATTGTTATTGTTGTTTGTTTGTTGTTTATTATATTTTTAATTTGCCCAATAACCAATGTTCTTTGAGTGGATTACAAACAGTTAAAAGATTAAAATGTCATACAAACAGTTAAAAATATAAAATACAAACATTTAAAAGACTAAAATATAAGATACAGCAGACATTTTGCTGCCCAAATGGCATCATTGTTCCCTGCTACCAATGCTGTCTTATCACCGCACCCATTAGAAATGAGCTCATACCACTTTACGGCCTCAGGCAGTCTTGTTTATGTCACTACCTCTTCCTCTCTATTCATATACCATCAAAGTGGGACACCTTCATGGCTCAAATAGTCCAAGTATGCCTTTGTGGCTCAAACTGTCAAAGTGTCTGCCTTGTGGCTCAATCAGATCCAAGTACATCTCTTGTGGCTCATATTGTCTAGTAATATTCAAGCAGTCAAAGTATGTATTGTGGATGTGGATCAGGTGTGGGCAAATCCTGAAGCCTCATGGTCAAATCTTCATGGTGTGTGCAGCTAAGTCTAGGTTTGAGCATAGGCTGCATTGCTCTGCTTAGTTCCACTGCAAAGGGGGCTCTTTTTGTAGAGGCAAAGGAAGTAGGTGCCCTTTCTTGTGGGCTTGGTTAATCCTTGAAATGAGACATCAAGGTGGTGAGCATAAGTTGCCTCACTCAGTTCCACTGTAAAGGGTGCTCTTTAGGTCTCACCCCAGATTGTTCTTTTCTTCTGTTGGCCATGCTCAGCTCTTTACCACTTTGGTGATGTTTCTGGCTTTCCTGCATCTTTATACCGGTGGAGTTCTCCTCACCTTCCTTGCTCACCTTTCTTGCTTGCACCAAACATCTTATTAGTAGTAAA
The DNA here is from genome assembly GCA_021292165.1 of Shinisaurus crocodilurus. NCBI lineage: Eukaryota > Metazoa > Chordata > Lepidosauria > Squamata > Shinisauridae > Shinisaurus > Shinisaurus crocodilurus. The sequence continues at coordinate 71,995,853 of CM037879.1, read as the reverse complement.
AGTTGTGAAGTCTCCCCTCACAAGACTGGAGTTGCCATATAGCTCAGGTAGAGTTGTACAGAGTGGTACAGTTAGGCGGGTTGGCCAGTATAGATGAGATGGGGGTGGGTGGGAGGATGGAACCATAAGATGAACATTATTCCAATACCACCACACTTCACTATGAAAAAGCCTTAAACTGGTTGTCAGGCACCATAACTCACTTGCCTTTGAACCTATTCTGAAACTGCTGGTTTCTTGCCTGGGGGCACCTCTGGGATGTGTGCCATTTTCATACATATTGCCCCCAAAAACATGGGAAGAAAGGGGGAACAAATCACTTCCAACCCCACCCCACCCCATTGAGGACTCCCCTTCCACATGAAGCACTGCACCTCTCCCTCTGAAAGTTAGGGTCTTTTTACATAGGGACACTAGTCTGTCTGTCATTTTCAGAACAATGATCCACAAGAAACATAGGTGGATAAGTGTGTGCTCTTTTGGAAATCTTAAAAATGTCAAGGCTGCTCTTGCACAAAACACTCCTGCAGCTATCATTCTGAACTTTGGCAGCTCAATACGCTCAGTCAGGGCAACTATCCGTGCCATTTTCAATCAATTTTCAATGCCTAGAAATAGAGAATTATTGGCAGTTCCCATATATACGAATGAAAGATAGAGTACCAACAGAGTAATTTCAAAATATATTTAGAGCGAAATGTTTTGGCTTCCACCCTCATCAGTAGCTGTTTTGTAGCTCTAAATATATTTTGAAATTACTCTGTTAGTCTGTCTATCTTATATATTTTAACTTAAGACTGATTGCATCAACAGTGGATCCAGAGCCTCCTTGTTGCTTTGCTGTTATGCTACTTTACACCTCTCTCTCTCTCTCTCTCTGTGTGTGTATGTGTGTGTGTGTGTGTGTGTGTGTATCTATATATAAAGATATATAGCACATGCACCTATCTTTCTAAGGTTTGGGTGATGTAATCCCCTCCTAAGGGGCTACTGTGCCTTCAACTATCATCCAATTCTGATGAAGAGGGGGGGAAAGTTGTAGCCATTTCTTGATTTCCCATTATAGTCAATGGGAAGCTTCAAATGTTTGAAATGTGACTTGGGTTCAGTACTACCGGTAAGTCGGAGCAGATGGCACCCAAATTGGTCAGAACAAAATTGGACCATGTTCCAAAGCACTGATTCAAGGTATGAGTCAAAGTTGGGGATCAGTGCATACCCCTAGTAATTAACTTCTTAAAAGAAGAAAATAATTGTGTAGGACTGATTATAGGGTTGAAAGAGGTCAATTATAAATCTTGCATAGGAAAAATGTAGATCGGGGTAAGCAACATGTGGCCTATAGGCTGCATGTAGCCCCCGCTCTGCCGAATTTGTCAGCAGAAAATCACTATTTTTAGTACTACAGAGCACTAAAAGGTTCTTATTTATTTATTTATTTATTATATTTATACCCCGCCTTTTTTCCTGCAAGGAACCCAAGGCGGCTTACATAATCTTCCTCCTCCTCCTCCTCCATTTTATCTTCACAACAACCCTGTGAGGTAGGTTAGGCTGTGAGTCAGTGACTGGCCCAAAGTCACCCAGTGAGTTTCATGGCTGAGTGGGGACTAGAACCCGGATCTCCCAAGTCCCAGTCCAACACTCTCACCACTATCCTATTACAACTCCACTGCGGTTCCCCCCAAATTTCAGTGGTAAGCTGCCAATTTTTTACCTGGCACCCTGCAGAGTGTGGCCTGCAAAGGGGGGGGCACCTGAAGGGCAAAAATGCCCCCCCAAAGTTGCCCATCCCTGCTGTAGATCAAAGTAAGAAATACAAAGTGTGCCTCATGTAATGAGTTAGTGATACTTAAATAAAGTAGAACACAATTAAGAAAATATATTGTTTAAATGCTGTAGTTACTTCATTTGTATTAATGATTTTGTTTAGTCATGAGCAAATATGGTTGTTCACCCAGAGAAGGGACAGGATGCAGTAGAAGGAAAGACATAAAGATTGTGCATCTCATCTCGCCTGACTAGGGCAGTTTTTACCTGTTGTGGTAAGATTCTGAGATTATTATTAAGTTCCTTGAAAATATATTTTTTGCTATGTTATGATCCTATGTATTCATGTCTAAAGGAAAGTAAAACAGCTTTTAAGAAATGTTGTCTCTTGGGTCTTTGGTATAAGTTGAACATCAGTGTAACATCTTTGCCAAACCCATGGGAATTGGTGTATTCCCCTCATAGAAAGAACACATTTCTACGTTTCCTGAGCAACCTAAGATTAATTTAAAATAGGAGTTATCTGAAAGGTCCTCCCCAGCTTGACAGTCCCATTTTCAAGCAGTGGGCTGCCCAAGTTCTAAAGTCTTTCAGGAGCAGGGAATGTGTAAAAGTTAACCGCAGGGGCTTCTGTTCTTTAAGCATTTTTTGCTGCTGCAGTAAAGCAAAGGCGGCACTAGAAAATCTCTCTGGGGCCATATTGCCTCACAATGTACTTGGAAGGATGCTATGCTGTGACGTACCATTCTTCCTCAGACACATTGTGGGGCAACAAGCATGGTTGGCCTATTGGAAGAAGCCATGTTCTTTTACATAGGCAAATGGGAAGCTGCCTTATTTATACTGAGTCAGAACATTGGTCCATCTAGCCCAGTGTTGTCGACACTGACTGGCAGAGGCTCTCCAGGGTTTCAAACAGGAGTTTTTCCAGCCCTACCTAGAGATGCCTGGAATTGAACTTGGGACTTTCTGTTTGCAAAGCATGTGATCTACCACTGAGCTACACTCCCTTTTCCCCACAATGCACCTGGAAGGACACTGTGTTGTGACATAGCATCGTTTCTCAGATATATTGTGGGAGAACAAGGCCCCGGAAAGAAGTCAGAGCACCACAGCCGCTTTGCCATAGCAATAATACCTGTTGTTTTGTTTTTTTAAAGAAGCCTCTGCTGTTAACTTTTACATGCACAAGTCATCACCACCGAAAGACTTCAGAATTTTGGCAGCCCAGGAGTATTTTTTGTTCCTCCAATCCCTATGACTGTGCTGCAATTTCCTTTTTAAACTTTTGACAGAGCCCAATCTAAATACTGGTGTGTGTCTAAACCTTCATTGTTTTGGGGGGTTTTGTGTGTGTCTAAACCTGCCTATAATAGATATCTGCAGTGTTTTGCACCCATACGGGTCATGAGGAAAAAAGAAATGATGGTGAAAGCCAAATTCTAGGTTAAGCTTAACCCAGATTTAAAAAAGAAGCTTGAAGAGAAAAAATAGGCAACACCAAGGGAAAAATAGAAAATGGCAATTGTTGAAATTGATAGAGCCAATATAAATTTATTCAGTGAATGGAGAGGATTAGGATCTACTTTTGAACATCATGAAGAGCACATGTTAGAAATTATAGCTGGAGATGGGTGGGGGGGCCGCTGAGCAAGGTATATAGTACTTATTTTCCTGTTAGAAAATGATTAAGGGCAGCAACTTACTTGAACTAATGTAAATGCAAATCCAGATCCTTATATATAACCTATTGCCCATAACTGATATAGGTTTGGTACAAATAGCATATTCTATATCAGGAGACATAGGCAAACATTTAGACAAAGTTTAATTCAAGGCACCAGAGAAGCTACCCTAAAACCACAGGAACAGAGACTCAGTTATGAAATAAGGAGGGTGACACTATGGGAGAAGAATGTAATAATCTAAGACTGGAGTCTCCAATGTGGTGCCTGTGGGCAGCCTGCAGGCACCTATCTTGGTGCCTGCCCGGCTACCTGCCCCTACTGATTTTTTTTTAAGATTAAAAATAACTGAGGCAAAGAAAACCATCAGCCTCCAGTGCCATCTTTATGTCCAAGAATGCCTCTGTGCCACACATGCAAAAGCACAGGAGAGAGGTGCCAGCTGTTTTCGAGGCTGTGATAGGCAAGCAGGCTCCCAGAGAGCGAGCGAACAGAGCGAGTGAACAGGGAGAGCAAACAGGAGTTTGGCGGCGGAGTTTGGCGGCGAAGTTTGACAGCGGAGTTTGGCAGCGGAGTTTGGCAGCGGAGTTCGGCAGCAGAGGTCAAGGGGGAGGTCCCTAAGAAATTTTCTCGATTGTTTGTTTGTTTTGTTCTAGTACCACACACCTATAGGCCAGGGGGACTCTGTTGTTGACATTCAGGGAAGGCAAGACAAGACACCAGTCATTCCAGTATGAAAAGAGAGGCAAAAACAAAAAGGGAATAGAGAACTATGGACGGAAAAGACTCTCCAGTGCTGGTGACCTGCAATGTGTGTGCAATGTTTGTTTTCCTGCCGGAGATCAACATGGCCTACACGTGCAACAAGTGCAAGCTGGTCACGCTGTTGGAAGAAAAGGTCAGAGGACTGGAGCAGCAAGTGTCAACCCTCAGGAGTATAAGGGAAAGTGAAGAATTCTTAGACAGAACGATGGATCTACAGCACCAAAGCGTAGTACAGGAGCCAGAAGGGCAACGGCAGGATGAGGCAGAGTCGGAGAATGCTGAGGCAAGGGAAAATAACGTAGGGAGAACTCCCTGGAAAAGGGTGACTGTTAGGAGCAGAAGAACTAGAAGATGTTCTGCGCCTGTGGAAGCAGTGGAGCTATGGAACCGCTTCCAGGTACTTGAGGACGAGAGCAGAGGACAGCCTGCAGGGGACGAATTATCTGGCACCCAACATGACAGCGAGCAAGAGGCTGAAGGTCAGTCAAGTGGAGGCAATCAAACCAAGGCCTACAGCAAGAGAAAGAGAAGAGTACTAGTAGTGGGAGACTCCCTCCTGTGGCGGATCGAAGCCAAAGTATGTTGCGAAGACCCATGGACTAGCCAGGTGTGCTGTCTCCCTGGGGCACGGATTAAGGATGTGACAGAGCAGCTGCCTAGGCTCATACAGCACACCGACACATACCCCTTTCTTCTCATCCACGTGGGTACAAATGATACTGCCAAGCGGAGTTACAAAGAAATCACGGCAGACTTTGAAGAGTTGGGAAGGGAACTTAAGAACTTTGTGGCACAGATAGTTTTCTCATCCTTCCTTCCAGTACTTGGAAGAGGAATAGAAAGGGAAAGAAAAATACTCCGAGTGAAGGACTGGCTACGAAGGTGGTGCCGACGCGAGAGATTTGGATTCTGGGACCACGGGCTACAGTTCCTGGAAGATGGGCTGCTGGCAAAGGATGGGTTGCACCTCACAAGGACTGGGAAGAATGTGTTTGGCCACAGCATGAGGAACTTAATCAAGAGGGCTTTAAACTGAATCCAACAGGGGAGGGAGACATAAACTCAGGGGTAACAATGGAAGAAGGCCTCTGTGCCACAATGGAGAGAACAGCTCCAGCGGTGCCCAATGATAGTCTACCACAAAATGTAGGGAAAAAGTCGGACTATAAAGCACATAGTCTTCGATGTCTCTATACTAATGCCCAGAGTATGGGCAACAAACAGAATGAACTTGAACTCTTGATACATGAGGGCAAATACGACTTGATAGGGATAACTGAAACCTGGTGGGATGACTCCCATGACTGGAATACAGCAATTGAAGGGTATAACTTGTTCAAAAGGAACAGAAGCAACAGAAAGGGAGGTGGAGTTGCGTTGTATGTGAAAAATACGTATCTCTGCACAGAGATACAGGAAGATGAGCTTGGCAGCCCCATTGAGAGCATCTGGGTTAAAATTAAGGGGGCAAAAAATAAGACGAGCATGGCGGTTGGAGTCTACTACCGACCACCCAATCAAGGAGAAGACGAGGATGAAACTTTTTGAAAAGCAAATTGCAAATGTTTCAAGGAGGCATGATGTGGTAGTAATGGGTGACTTCAATTTCCCCGATATCTGTTGGGAGACAAATTCTGCCAAACATGGCCTCTCCAAAAAATTCCTGACCTGTGTTGCTGATAACTTCCTCCTACAGAAAGTGGAGGAAGGAACTAGAGGATCCGCTATTCTTGACCTGATTCTAACCAACAGAGACGAGGTAGTGGATAAAGTGGCAGTTTCGGGAACTCTGGGGGAAAGTGACCATGTTATACTTGAGTTCTTGATTCTAAAGGAAGCAAAAGCTGAGTGTAGCCAAACACGTACCCTGGATTTTAGGAAAGCCAATTTTAACAAACTAAGAACAATGATAAGTAAGGTCCCATTGCAAGCGACTCTAATGAGCCCTGGATGGGTGGGAGTTTTTAAAAAAGGAAATTTTAAAGGCACAATTGCAAACAATTCCCACAAGGAAAAAAGGCAGAGGGCAACAGAAGAAACCAATGTGGCTTCACAATAAACTCAAAGATGACCTGAAAACAAAAAAGGACACACATAGGAAGGGCCAGGATCTCTTCTCGATCATCCCAGTTTGCAGGACACGGAATAATGGGCTCAAGTTACAGGAACCTAGATTCCACCTAAACATCAGGAAAAATTTCCTGACTGTCATAGCAATAAGACAATGGAACCAACTACCTAGGAAGGTGGTGGGATCTCCCACTCTGGAGGCATTCAAGGTGCAGCTGGACAGCCATTTGTCAGAGATGCTTTGACCTGGATTCCTGCATTGAGCAGGGGGTTGGACTCGATGGCCTTGTAGGCCCCTTCCAACTCCACTTTTCTATGATTCTATGTGAAATGGGTATTTTGTTGTGCTTTGTAGGGGCAAATATGTGGCTGTTGGGGCTCAGACCCAATCTTCTGCTTCTTACTCATTTGCCTGGGCACGTTACTTGTCTCAGAGCTTTATCAATTTGCTTTCTGTGAAATGGGTGTTGGAGTGGGAAACAGTGAGTTCAAAGTAGTGGTTTGGTGTTCTGGGGTGCAGACCGCACCTCTACCTTGTATTTAGGTTCCTGCGCAAGTTATTTTTATTTTAGCTTCACCAACTTGCTTTCTGGGAAATGGTTGTTTGTGACTGACAGCACTAACTTCAAAGTAGGGACAATGATACTAATCCTGACCAAAGAAATATGCAGAAGATAAAAAGTCAAGGATGAAAAATATAAGAAGTGTACTTAATGAAAATTTCAAAAAGCGGCACAATGTTAAATTTAAAATATGTATTACAAAAATTTATATTACAAAATAGTAAACATAATATAAAGAAATATAATGTACAAGGGAATAAATCATATCTACACAAGGAACAATATTTACAAGCCTCATTGGCTCAATCTTATAACAAATTTTTGGCTGACCCCAAAGCTCTTTAATTAACAATGAGGTATTTTATATGCAGATGTTGTTGCTTGAACTTCATGAGCTGGGTCACCATAGCTTTGTTAAATTCTTCCTTTCTTTTTCAAAAGCGAAACGCGTTTCGGCACAAACTGCCTCCCTCAGTGGCTTGGAAACAATAATAAAAACAATCCTTACAATTTATCAAAACAGATATGACAAACATTCTTATCAATTTGTAAAACATAATTATAATATAAACAAAACCTGATAGTTAATGCTCACCAATTTTGCTCCCAATAGATCCAATCTTGTAAGATATATTATTGTATAGTAGCACTTCTATAAAAATAAAATGCAGCACCAGTAAAAATACACTTTATTTATCAAAAAATTTAATTATTAAAATAAGTTTAAACTTCAAAAATAATTATAAGAACCTTTTTTTAAAAAACCTAGGAGAACTTACTACTGCTAGCTCCACTTTCAAAGAATCTTGGGGCAAAGCTACAGTGTTTGGTGAGTAGAGTAGGTTATATTGTGTGTGTTTTTTACACACACCTGATTTGGATCATCATTGGGAACCAAACTGATGGTGTAGCTACGTGCCTGTATTCTGAATGCACTTAATACTACTTTTGATCTGTATAATATAACTATAAAACATCACCATGGCATAAAAGGTTATATTAGTAGTAGGCGATCACTCATGACCAAGTAAGATTGTCTTCCAGGATAAAATTACAAAAAGAAAATTATAAAAGGAAGAAATTCTAAAAAATTGTGTAGACTCTAGCGATGGATCCGTAAGTGACTGTGGAGGCCAATTCTAGATCCACACAGCTTCCCACAGTGAGGACACAGGTTACCAGATGGAAGATGGTCCTGTAAAGGATTCGTTTGACATGCTTTTCGCTTAGCACGTTTCTCCCTTTCACCTTGCACTCGGGCTTCTTCCATGGAACCTTTGTGAAAGGTTATATTATAACCCCGCTGATATCCATTCTATATTGTCATTCAATCCATACAGTGCCACCGTATTAAGATTGAATATCCATCTGGCCTCTTGTTTTTTAAGTTTTGCAACCTGTTGTCTTCCTAAACCTTGCACTCTCTCTATACACCAGAATCTTAATGAGTTTTCATCATGCTGGCATTGCAGGTAACGTTTAACCATTGGAGCACTGATTTTTGTTTTTTGTTTTAATGCAACTTTTATGTTCTGCTATCCTTAATTCTATCTTTCTTGTTGTCATGCCTATATACAATAAAGAACATGGACACTGGATGGCATATATGACACCTGATGTATTGCAATTGAAAATTTCTTTTAAGTGTATTCTCTGTTATTTTTTTGGATTTTTAAAGGACCTAAGATTAATGCAGTTATCACAAACACTACAGTTGCCACATTTATTCTGTCCCACAGGAATTGTTCCTGTAATAGTTGATCTAAAAAGATACTACTCATCAATAAACCCAGGAGGAAATGGAACAGTAACAGGACCAATAGTAAACATAGCCAATTTAAGAGTTATAGTGGATTCAATCCCACCTTGAAAGGATATAGCTATGTGGATTAATAGGCGTGTGAAAGAATTAGGAGGAATAATGTTACTTTCACTCAACAAGTTAGGATGAGTATAATTAATACCTTGGTTCCTGAATAGGCAGGAAGCAGCAACTTGGAACGCTGCAATAGTTGCTTTATATCAAAAAGTGTATGGACATTTGGGACTGGCAGATTTGCCCATTGTCCTGAAATAATTAGCAAATCAGTGTGACATACTGATTGCTTTTTTTTTTTTTTTTTTAATGAGAATGCAATTTACTGATGACTTTAATACAATTTGAAGTACGTTAAAACCATGTGTTGAGGTATTGAATATTCAGACTGGATTTGATACCCAAGAAAATAATCAAGACTGTATCAATACTTTTGCAGGCATTGTGAATAATACATTTTAGACTCCTGGATTTGACTATTTTGGAAAATCACATTGGCTTCCAGTGAAGTCAAGATCCCAGGGGAAAAGGGAGTCTCTCAAGGACGTGTTTGTTTTTAGAGGATTAAAAATATTGAAAAACGCAGAATATGCTCAAATTGTCATTATTTTCACATTATGATCTGAGACCTCAAGTACGAGAACCAGATTGATATTAGCCAGAAAGAAGTCTACCATTTGGATTAGACCAAGATCAGTACCAAGGCCTCAAGACTCGAAAAAAGAAAGAGGGGCCCCTAAGATCCAAATAATACTAGTGGATCCAAATGGAATTGGCAAATGCCACCCCAATATTAGGCATCCCATGCATAAATAAAAAATACTCCTTAAAGAAACCTGAACAGGAGGATGAAGAAAATGGGGAGTAATAAAGTTGAACATGTGAAGGAGAAGCTGGGAGGCCTGTTCTTTCTGTGGAAAGGCCAGTATAAATAGTGGGTAGATTGCTGAAATAGCTTTCTGACAGAAATGGTTGTTCCATATTCCCTGGGCCAGATGGCTCTTTCCCTTATCTTAGAGAGTTACTGTGCCTTGCCCTCAAGGCCGTGGTCCAGGAGTGTAAGAGGAATTTACAGCTGGGGCCCATTAAGAGGGCAGGCGAGATTTATAGCTGAAACCTATTAGGAGAGATCTTGGGCAATGAGGTAATTGAGCATGGCCAGAGTGCCCTGGATTGGCTAGAGGCAATCAAGCCATGGTCTGGGGGGGGAATATAGGAACGTTGATTTGGGAACGCTGTGTCTTTTCTTTTTGGCCCGGTGATGCAAAGGGTGGAGGGGGCTGCTGCTTAGGCAGGGCCCTGTGGAGATCGACCCCCTGGCAGAGTGGACTGGCCTGGGTATCTGTAGGTATAGTGGTTTGTTGTTTTGGTAGCTCTGATTGTGTGTATCAAAGTAGCTTTGTATTTCTTTGTTTTCTCCCTTCCCTTCTTCCCACCTCTTATTTTAGCCTGTTCCTTTTTAATCCTAAATAAATTGCTCTTGTTTTAAACCTGAATGGTGTGAGCAGTTTTCTCTATTGATTCAGTGCTAACATCCAGTACCTTGACCAGGAGGCAGAACCGTTGGGCCCAGGGCAAGGGCAGCACGGACTGGTCAAGTCCTTCACAGAACATCCTTTTCCTTACATGAATTATGAATATAAATGTGTGTATTAAATAATAGGTTAAATTTTTATACCCATTTTTATTATCACTACTGTACCTCCGGACTGATTCATTTGGCTGCTTTTGTCTTATTGTATTATATTATATTATGTTTGTATTTTTATATTAATGATACTTTTAGTTTTAAGATGATTGTTTTTATTCTGTTTGTTTTTTCTTGTAAACCACCCAGGGAGCCTTTTGGCTGATGGGTGGTGTAGAAATGTATTAAATAAATAAATAATAAATATTGGAGTGATTGATTCTGGAGCTGGAGAGAATGTATAAATAAGAATTAAATAACAGAAGAGCAGCCAGTCAGAACTGTATTATCTTCATGATGTTCAAGAGCATCAAGTATATGAAATAAATGTAAATATAAATAGTAAGATAAATTATATATGGAGTATTTAAACATTTAGATCCTCCATTTCTCATAGGATATAAAGATTTATTTATTTTTAAACGCAATTTCCCGTCAAAGAAATGCATCAAAAATTGATTTGAATTTGAGTAAAACAAGATTATAAAGTGGAAAAACAATTTCCCTTAAAAGAACTGCTTGATTAACAAACTGAGCATTCGTCATTCACAGGCCATGGAAAAACAGCTTAGTGCATTGCAAAACACAGGGGTGGGTCCAGAGTCATACTTAGAGTAGACCCATTGAAATCAATGGGACTTGGGTGAGTCACCACTGAGCTGAGTTTGCAAGGAGGTACGTTATTTAAATGTGGAGGGAGGCATGCAGGGATGACTTTCTACACATGCCTTTCTCAATATTGCAATCATGCTCCAGCCAGCCCACGAGTGGCTGTGTGATTGGGATGAGGAAGGCCCACAGGGATGACACTCTCTCCACACACCTGCACCCCATCACAAGCCTTCCTGCTAGCCCACTGGGCAGAGTGCTTATGGGGAAGGAATTCAGAGGATAGGGCACCTATGGTGGGCCCACAGCCAAAGCCTCTGATGGCTGTATGTGACCTATGGACTGCAACTTGCCCACCTGTGGTATAACATAAAAGCAGTATCATGTATATCATGCGGCCATTCCAAATATGCAAGCCATTGTTAATGTTGATCTTCAGCAAGGTTCTTAGGCTACAGTTCTATATACCAAGAGTGCGGGATCTTTTACCCATCAGGGGCTGGTGTCCCAAAGAAAGTCATTTGGTGGCCAACCTGCCCCCCGCCTGCCGCTTGAACATTTTGTGATGCAGCCTCTGTGAACATAGCAGCAGCAATTAGATAGTCAGCCATGTCCTGTAAACCATGAACTTTCAGGAAAGCGCCTTTGAATATGAAGGTGTCGTTTGTTGCTATCACATGAATGCATTCACATGATCCACAAGGATCTTTTTTTGTTCCGTTTTAACAATGTTTTTTTAAAAAATACACAAGTTATAAAGTTTGCTGTGATCACAAAAACAGGCTTCTATATCCATCTTTATGTATCTGTAATACCTATTCCAATAAAACTCTGTCCATTTATATGCTACGTTGACATGGAATACCTAGAAATGGAATATCTAGAATCCCATCACAATTTTATTTATTTAATATATTTATTCACCCATCAGCCAAAAGGCTCCCTGGGAAGTTTCCAAAACACAACACAAAAATAACAAAAATAGTATAAAAACATAAACATATTAAAATATAACATGATAAAAACAAGCAGCCAAATAAATTCAATCTGGAGGTACAGTGGTGATAAAAGGAATAAAATCAACCATTAAAATATTGGGCAAATAAAAAGGTATTCACCTGGCACCTGAAAGAATAGAGGGTAGGTGACAGGCTTGGGAAGCTGATTCCACAGATGGGGTGCCACAACTGGGAAGGCCCTTCCTCTAGTAGCCACCCTTCTAGGCTCTTTTGGAGGGGGCACTCTGAGAAGGGCCTCCAAAGAAGATCTCCGGGTTTGGGCAGGCTCGTATGGAACAAGGCATTCCTTCAGATAACCTGGCCCCAAACCGTTTAGGGCTTAAAAGGTTAATGTAAGCACTTTGAATCGGGCCCAACCTTCAATTGGTAACCAATATAGATTATAGAGGACTGGCGTAATATGTTCTTGTTGGCCAGTCCCCATTAGCAGCCTCGCTACCCTGTTTTGAACCAATTGAAGTCTCCGGACTGTTTTCAAAGGCAGCCCCACATAGAGTGCTTTACAGTAGTCCAAGCGAGAGGTTACCAAAGCATGGATCACCGTTGCTAGGCTCTGCCTGTCCAGATAGGGTCGTGCTTGGTAAATCAGCCTAAGCTGATAAAAGGCACTCCTTGTCACTGAGTCCACTTGTGACTCCAGCAACAGTTCAGAGTCCAGAAGCACCCCCAAACTACGAACCCTGTCCTTTAGGGGGAGTGCAACTCCAGCTTTTTCAACAATGTTGACTTGAAAGCTGGGAAGTTAAAGCTTGAAATTAAGCTGTTCGATATTCGTGACTGTGCAGACTGTATTAGAATCAGGAAAATCAAAACTCAGACTAGCTGTACATGAAGCAGATCTTCCAACCCAATTAAAACTTTTGAAGCAAGGGTTCTCTGTCAGCTGCTGGACATGCGATATAATCTGTGGCACATGGGTCCATCTAATCTAGCGTTCTGTTCACAGAGCGGAGAACCAGCTGCCCATGGGAAACCCACTTGCGTTAGGTTTTAAATCATTTTATTATTTATATTGTACACTGCCCTAAAATCTGATTTGATAAAGATCAGTAAAGAAATGTTAAATAATAAATAACTAAACAATTGTAGGGAAAGTGATAATAGTCCATGAGGATGCAAGAAAGGATCTGATATGATTAAATTTTATTAATAGATGTGCTTGTTCTAATATTATAGAAAGAAATGTATAATGTTTAGTTATACAAATGCCTAACACATGAACCAATTAAGAATTGAATTCATAGGAACTAGAGGCGTGCACTGATCATAAGAGTTGACTCAGATTCCAGTTCAGCACTTAGGAAAATGGCCTGATTCAGTTGGACTGATTTGGAGGCCTTCTGCTTCAACACAGGTACCAAACCTTAGTTGAGATTCAGAAATATGAGTTTTTGTGCCTCCAATTGACTATCATGGGAATTTTTAAAAAGGCTTTAACTTTTTAAATGTTTGTCAGATGTGCAATTTGCAGGCTGCTGGTGGTAATTCTTCTTCTTATTATTATTCTTATTCTTATTATTATTATTATTATTATTATTATTATTATTATTATTATTATTTTCATTTCCATGCTGACCAAGAGCCAAAGTTAACAATTAGTAGGGATTTTGCCTGCCAAATTTCAGGAAAGTAGGTGGAATATTTTTTGTGCTATACACCTTTTGATTATTTTTTTTAAAAGGGAACTGCTAATAACCTTTTTATTTCTTGGCATAATTGGATGACATTCACAGGGGTTGTTGCCCCTTCTGATGGAATCAAGCCTGCCAAGTTTCAGATGAATAGGTGCAGGGAATTTTGTGCAAGAGCAGCCTTTACATTTTGAGCATATCCAAAAAAGCGCACACTTATCCCCTTATGCTCCTTGTAAAGTATTCTTCTGAAAATGACAGACAGGTAAGCAAACTGCAAAATTTCAGAAGGCTAGATACAGCTGTTTATGTGGAACAGAAGTCCTCAATGGATGTGTGAGATTTGCTTCCCCTTTCCTCCCCATGTGTTTTTGGGGGCAATTTGTATGAAAATGGCACACATCCTAGAGGTGTCCTCAGGCAAGAAACCTGCAAAGTTTCAGATGGATAGATGCAGGGACTAGAGAGTTATGATGACTGAAAACCAGTTAAAGGCTTTTTTTTCATAGTGAAAGCTGGTAGCATTGGAAGAATGGCCATCTCACAGACCTAACCGTGCGCTTCCCCAAAGCACAGTGACTGGAGAGCACCAGGTTAACATGTCCTATGTTTAGAAGGTGGACCTGTCAGTCACTCAACTCCATTCCTCCTCTTCCCCCCCCCCCCCCCCCCCCCCCGCCATCAGCATTTGCAATTCGGCTTTTCCAAAGCTGAATTGTGAATGAAGCCTCATGTAGGGTCCAAGTTTGATTCTGGTCACTTTGGAAGGAAGCCTGTGTCATCTCAGAAAGCAGCAGAAACAGTTCAAAGAGCCTGGATTTGGCTTGGGTTTCTGTCGTATCTGATGCACATCCCTAAGGAACAGCTGTGCTTGTATTGAATGGAGATTAACAGCTTTAAGGGTGCAAATCGATGCATGTTTAAATAGAAAAAAGTCATACAGCTCTCAGCACCCCTCTAGCCAGCCATGCTGGCTGGGGCTTGCTGGGAATTGTAGGACTTTTTTCTGTCTAAACATGCATAGGATTTCATCCCAGTGGGTGAGACGTAAAATCAGCACTATTCGCCTTCACACTGGCTTATTGATGAAGACTACTTAGATACAGATGAACAAGGAGGGGGCATCTCAGATACTAATGAAAAATATGGCTTTGATTCACCCTTGGGTTTGTTCACCTGTATCTCCGGGACAGGGGGATTAAAATAAAGAATGCCTAATATAAAGAGATAGTTAGTTATACATTAATTATTTTCCTGTAAGAAGAAATAGTATTATGTGAAGATAATTGTGTTGGAATGAATAGGGTTGAAAGAGGTTAATTATAAAACGAATATAGGAAAACTATAGATCTAAGTATAAAATACTACCAGACGTCAAGTCATTAGTGAAATTTAAAAGTAAAAAATAATTTAGACAATCTATTGTTAAAAATGCTGTAGAATTCTCTCTTGTTTTAATTATTTTTGTTCAGTCATAAGAAACTAGTATATAAAATTACTTGCCCAGTGCAGGGGCAAGATTCAAAAGAAGGGAAGATATAAAGCAGAGATCGGGTGGGGATTGGGCCCATTAGTTCTGCAGATGAGCTTCAAAGGGCATGGGAATAGATTCTGATTCAGATGAAGGGCAGGGGGTAGAGAAGGAAGAGCCAAGGACAGGGGAGATAGGGATAAGAGAGGAAGGAGTAGAAAGGCAAGGTGTTCCTGAAACCAGAGCAGTAGTAGTAACTTTATTACGGTCAAAGACCAGTAAATATAACATTCTTTGTTTATAAATATAATACACATATACTAAAAACCAGATAGCAAAGTACAGATAAGTAACCTGTTACATCAAATTTATAACCGTCCTTTAGCCATTGGCACCTCTGAATAATAATAATAATAATAATAATAATAATAATAATAATAATAATAATAATAATACAAAAGTTAAAAACAGGCTCGTAGGATTCAGCCAAAATCCTTAACATCATAAGCAATTCCTCCCGTATACAAAAATGTACAACCATCAATAAACCACCCCCAAATTCCTGGAGAGAGGCTGCACGCACCCAATATCTACTGCACAGGCAGCCAAAAACAATTACTGTTACAAAGTCATGTGGCTGTGGCAAGCCACTGCTGCTGTACAATATCTAGCCACAAGACTTGTAATATGAGGATCCTTATCAGAGAGAAGTAACATGATATAGAATTCTTCAGGTCTCCCAGGAAATTTATAAATGATTGGGGACATGAGATCCCTACGCAAATCTCGATAAAAGGGGCAATATAGAAGAACATGTCCCACAGTTTCAACTTGGCCGCTATTGCAGGGGCACAAGCAATCCGAGAAAGGCATGCGTTGGAATCTCCCCTCCAAAAGCTTTGAGGGCAAAACATTAAATCTGGCTAGAGTAAAGCTCTTATGGTCTTTACAGACATTGAACTAGCCAGATACAAGGGGAGAATAAAAGCATTATTCATGACAACACTATGTTTACCCATCGCGCCTACATGATCCTGGAGTTCTATGTCCCAAATTCTTTGTTTAACTGCTGCTTTAGTGTTAGCATAACCCATCTCTATAAGAATATTAGGGGAAAAGACAATTTACAAAATTTTGTTTGAAAGTGTTTCCATTCTGTTTGGAAAGGATCCAATAGGGTCAGCAGAGCCAAGCCTTCTGGGGAGAAAATAAGCTTTAGCCAGTAATTAATCATGAGGACTTTGGCACGCGCTCGTATGGAAACTAAGCCGGCCTCAAGGCAAAGAGCTACATTAGGGGTACAGGGAGGTACGGCCAAAATAGTTCTCAAAAATTTAGTTTGAACAATCTTGAAGGGACGCAAAATGGAGCAAGCAAACAGCTGGGATCCATAAAGCATTTGGGAGATAACTTTACCCTTAAATATGTGAATTTCTGATGGAACATGACGCCCCCCTTTGGTATAGAAAAATCTAGTTAAAGCTGCTACGCTTTTCCGAGCGTTCATTACTTGCATGCTTTATTTGGGGGGACCAAGATCCAGAGGAATGGAAAACAATGCCTAGATATTTGTAGCTCGATACCTGCTCTATAGGGTGGCCATTTATAGTCCATTTATGCTTAATTCTCCTCCTGCTAGTCACCAACACCTTGGTTTTAGAGTAATTAATTACTAGCTGCTCATTGTTGCAAGAAGAAGAAAGAAAAAGCCCTCAAAAATCTTCTCAAACCAACACAGGTTAATGACAACAGAACTGCATCGTCAGCATATAATAAAATTGAAATAGAGCGTAAGTGGAGCTTGGGGTGTGTGTGAAAATCAGGGTTTGATAAATTGTCCACTAAATCATTGATGTAAAAATTGAGCAAAGTGGGAGCTAATATACAACCCTGTTGTACCCTGTTAAACACTGGGATGGAATTAGACAATGAAACCAGAGCTTTTCTGAGGGGAGGGGGAAATTGGCATGACATATCCAAGGGTGAGACATCAATTAAGGAGTGAACAGTGAAGAGTAATAAGGCGTTCTAAGCGGTTGGCTCTGCAAAACAAGGAACCGCCTTGAAGGCTTGGTTTTGAGATACTGTTTACTGGGAAGGGGAGGGCATTAGTCAATCTTAATTAGTCTGGAATCAACTTTCAATCTGGTTGTGTTGCATTGATGAACTGATTCTGTAGAATTCTAGTAACAGCTTCTTACTGATCTCTGCAAAATGCTTTAATCTGTAATCTAAAACTAGCTTCGCTTGTTTGCAGTTTTACATAATAAAGGTTAGTTGATTACAAGAACAGTTTCTTTGCTTAACTACAGGGAGAGAGGGGGGGCTCAACATGGGGAACCTCCAGCCCATGGACTGGATCTGGCCCACAGAGGTTCTCCATCTGGCCTGTGAGCTTCTTCTCCAGCTCTGTGCAAGAATTCCTGCTCTGATTGGAGATAAGAGCTCGGATTTTCCAAGAAAGGCAGCCTTTCTTCAGCATAGTGCAGGGAAACATTGCTCTTCAATCTCCAATCCGTGATCAGAGAAAACAGCAATTTAAAGGCATTTAAACTTTAAATATCCTGCTGGGTATTGAACGTTTGGATATCTTTAAATTTTAGAATTGAGCTGAAATTTGCATGCTTGAAACCTGTTGTACTGGGGCTTGCTTTCAAGTATATATGCATGGAGTTGGGCTTTCCTTTTCTTACCTGAAAGCTGTTGCACTGGGGCTTACTCCTGAGTAGACATACATAGAATTGAGCAGTGGTTTGTATGCTTGGTGGAAAAATCACCAAATTGGTACAAATTACATCTGGTCCTTCCTACTGTGCTTTGGCCCCACCCATTCTGTCGTTTGCCCCACCCTTTGCCCTGCCTGCTGCTGAAATGTGGCCCCTGAAAACCTGCCCAAATTACTCCTGGGCCATAAAATGTTCACCACTCTTGATGTAGACTATGTACCCCACCTGGCTCTGGGGCAGCTTTTAGCAGCTGTGGTAAGATTCTAAGTTTAAGCTCTTTGAACATATTTTATTGTTGGGTTATGATCCTGGTACACTGGGGGTTGGATGCAGAGATCCAGCCACATAATAGGGCTGTTGGAAGCTGACTTTCCTTCCCCCTCATCTCCCTGCCAGCCCCCAGAGCCCCTCAAAAAATGCTCATCCAAGATTTGGGGGACCTTGTTGAGGGGGGTGAGCTGTGGCATGGGGGCTGAATGGGAAAGGAGAGATGGCAGAAATTTTGCTGGAGGCATTTTCTGTTCCACTCACAGAAGATGCCTTTGCCCCATTTTCTGCCTTCTCACCACTCTCAGCTCCCTGCACTACAACATCCCCCCCACACACACACAGCAGGGTCCTGTGACCTAGAGGAAGCATATTGCATGGGGAGTTCTGGGGGCTGGGGGGGGCAGGAGAGGGAGGGAAAGTCAGCTTCCACCAGCCCTGTTACACAAGTGGATTGCTGGATCCAAGCCTATGTCCAAAGGAACATAAACGTTGAGATATTTTGTCTTTCATATAACTAAATATCAATACAATACCTCTGCTTTACCCATGGAAGTTGGAGTATTCTCCTCATAGAAAGTAAATGTGTTCTGACAATTGCATTGCTAATAAGGTATCATCAGGTGATGTAAGCTGCTATCTCAAGTTCTGATGGATTCTTCCAAAGAAAAAGCAGTGCTGCATGGCTAACTTTCTTTTTAAAGCTCTGATGGCTTCTTGCTAACACCTAAGGATCCATACTGTTTCTGACCCTTGTAAAGTTAACTCGTTATCATCAGAAACTTTAAATTCTGCTGTCTCAAGGTCTACAATCCCATAGACACCGAGAATAAGTCTCATCGAACACAGTGGGACTTACTCCTGAATAGACACGTATAGGATTGCATTGTTAAGCTTCTTAGTCTGAATTGTGAGCATTATTTGTTTAGAACAGTGGCTATTAAACTGTATTTCAGGAAATGCTGAGGTTCCTTGGAAGCTTATCAGGGGCTCCCTAATGAGAGAATCAGTAAGGGCAGACAAGGTTGTCTGAAAGGCTGCTTGCACACCTCAGTGTGCTGCCCACCTTTACAATGTGCAGCTGTAGAGACGAGCTGTGTGTGTGTTCTAGGGCAGTGTTCTCCAACCTTGGGTCCCCAGATGTTTTTGGCCTACAACTCCCAGCATGCCCCAGCCAGCGTAGCTGGGAGTTGTAGGCCAAAAACATCTGGGGACCCAAGGTTGGAGAACACTGTTCTAGGGTGCACTCTTAATTTATGTGGAGCAATTACAGGGCGAGGTTCAAGTAGGCCCGGTCAGCGCTCCACATCAGCTGACTGCTCCCTTGAACATACCTTAGAATTTTCTATAACTCACAAAGGTTCTGTAGCATACATGCAGGAATTTCTCAGAAAGTAAGTGAACATGTAAAGTAAGGACACATGAAGGAATGTATTTGGTCGGTTTTTATTCTGCCTTTCTTCCCTCATGGAACTCAAAGCAGCATTAGCCCATTTATCTCTGGGCATGTACCATTCTAATAGCCCTCCATCCTTGCAGAGTGGAACAGTTGCTGTAGGCCTAAACTGCAACAGGAAATGTTCTGACCATAACTAGGGAGTAGATATAAAACCTGCCACTTTGAGATCACCATTCTCCTGCCCATTAGTCAAAAACAAATTGTGAATTCATCCTACATGCATTGGGCTGATGACAGCTTGGGACAGTCCTATAGCCATGAAATCTTGAGCTGCCCCAGATATGGTGGCCTCGGCATGGATGTTGAGGTCCCCCATTACAATCATAATGGAAGTTCTCAACACAAAATCAGCTCTGGTGTGGAGACTGGTGGGCAGTGGAATGGACAGCATACCACCAGAATCCTTACTCTGACCCAAGTGCCCAATACACAATACAAACACTCCAGATTGGCAATTGAACAAACGGGAAGCTTGGAGAGGGAGCTTGATTTGCTCTAGACTACAGCAACCTCACCTCCTCCCTGGCCTTCAAGTCCTTCAGCCTCAATTGGAGGCTGCAAGCCACATAGTCAGGTCATGGCTGGAGGAGAGAGGAATGGAATGTGAATTAGGCCTGGACCTGGGGCCCCTCTTCCCTCAGACTGAGGTGAGCTCCATGGCCTTGCAGCCCAGGTAAGACAGCACAGAAGAGAACTGGGTGGAAGTGGCCATACCTGGGCACCCTCAAGTCACCTCGTGTGTTGGGGACTGGCACCAAGGGGAGGTTGTTTTGGATCAGGGAGAGCCTTCAGCCACCTTGTGCTCTGGAATTGTGGCCCGGCAGGAGGAATGCAGAAGCATGAAACCCTCCCACCCCAAAATTTGCCAGCTGATTAGTCCCCTTCTTGAGCCAGTCTACAGAGTGCCTTGCAGAGAGCACCAGACTTACACATGATTTCCACACACCCAACCAGATTTCTCACAGGCCCTTCAGGCCTAATAACTCACCATCCATAGGCCTGTCAGGGACAACAGAGGGAAGCAGGGAAACAAGTGATAGGCTCATTACAGTCCAGTCACCCAATGATGAGGTGGGCCAATTGCAACCTGCCTCCCCCGGGGGGGGCAGCAGAGTTCACAGGTAGACAGTGTGGACAGGAATTTTTCTCCCCAGGGCCAGTCTGGACCAGAGAGGAAGAGCAAAATCAATGCACCTCCCGAGCTTCAAGGGGCCGATGATCAAGTGTGACAGTGTTTTTAATTTACCCTAGGACCTGGATAGAAGGAGAGGGGTGGTTGAACACCAGTCGAGCGATGGGGCCCCAGCTAATGGCTTCCCCGGTGGGGAGGCTGTGACTCCAAACCAAGACAGCAAGCAGGATGCCGGCCAATCCTCTGGTCCAAACCCAGGAGGAGCACGTGCTACAGCAGCTAGATCAAGAACACAGAGCATACCTGGACCATCTTACACAGCAGGTATGTTGGGTGGGGGAGACTTCAGCTGATTGGGTCCCATGGCTGATTACCCACAAACATGGCCTTCAGGAGTCTGGGGGGGCAGACTGGAGAGGGGAATACATTGACCTTTTCTCCCTCCTGTTCTGGGAACCAAGGTTACCCCCAAAATGGAGCAATATAAGTAGGCCAAGAAATTATGGAATAATTGGTTGTCTGGGTACATCATCTGTATGGGTGTAATAATAGAGGTCCAGCTGGCACCAGCCATGAACAAATACCTTGACATAATTCTAAGGGCCTATTTCTCACAGCCTTAGCCATATTGGCTCCACTATGATGAACAATTCAGAATGGGGGTGGCCCTCGAGCCTAATCTGAGATGGAACTTTAAACACAGTGAGCTGTGGTCTGACATGCAGTTAGCCACAGGCAGAAGGGAGGACATTGGTCATGTCCTGATATACCCATCAATCCACAAAGCTGCAAAGTGAAAGCTAGCAGTGGCCAAATATGTTACACCCTGGGCAAGTGCCACCAAACGTAGTACGAGAATAAATGTGCCAATGGCTGGGTGTGTGTGTGTGTACATGAGAGGCAGTGGCCACTTCAGATGAGAGCTCCAACCCTCACCGCAAAGAAAACGGCTGTGCGAGACAGTAAGAATTCACAATGGAGGCAGCTAAAAATAGAGGGGGGGATGTCCCAGGGATCACAAACATCCCGAGAACACGATTTAACAATCTATTTTGTCCCATGAGGCACCAACAGATTTGTGGGGCTTGTAAATAGTGGAGAGTTTTCCAACATGGCGTCCAGGACCACTAAGCAACAGAGAGGTGAAATGGCGGCAACTGAGATGCTGGCAGCAATTACAGAAATGCTGCAGAAATACGGGGGAGTGATGGCATCTGAGTGGACAGCAGCTATTAAATCCCTGGAAGAAGAATTGGATGAAGCCACCTCTTAAAGTTACAGGAATACTGTAACAGACACGGTGAATATAGCACTAGAAGTGGGCATAAAGCATGGAAAATAAATCCAGAGACTATTCGGCACTACAGAAGAGTTGTGATTAAAGCTGGAGGATTTGGAAATCAGAAATAGTTGCCAAAATCTACATGTACACTGGGTCCCGTAATTGGAGGAAGGAGTGGATATGGCAGCTGGTGAACTGGCTAATGGAGCATGCCCCACTTACACAATTTGACAAGTTATAGAAAGAGCTCATAGAGCCCTGGGCCTGAAGCCATGCGAAAATGTAAACCCCAGGCATATAGTGATGAGCTTTGCTAGATTTTCCCTCAAAAAGATACTGATCTAAAAATAGTGTATATTACAATCACTTACAAAGAAAATCCAGTAATGATCTTTCAAGATATTTGCCCAGAAACGTTGAAGGAAGCGGTGAGCCTTCAGCCCGTATGCAGAGACACTTAAAAGGACCTAGCGTTAAATACCAGTGGGGATTCCCATTTCACCTTGTGGTTAGTCATGAAAGCACCACACAAACTGCAAGCCTGGTTACAGAGGCAAAGAAGCTCCTTGCCTGGCTGAGGATTGACATTCGAGAAGAAACAGCTCAGTCAGGTGCTGAGGAGGAAGGCGGTTTGCCTGAGAACAGCACAGCGTGGAAGACCGCAGAAGTGAAAATAAGGCGCAAGCAAAAGCTGACGGGAGGGTGAAAGAGGGCAGGAGCCAGCAAGGCTACTCCACCAGTTCTGTTGCGCTTGCAGGACCCAGTGCTCACACAACGGGGCTTTTGCGCTTCTACAGATAACGGCATAAATGCTCATTTCCAGATCCTGCCGAGGTCAACGGAGCTCCCTTCTGCACACTCTGCTGACCTGCCCCTTTCCAGAACAAGTATTTCTGCTCATTTTGGGTTATTTTTAGAACCACAGGAGCCCCGTTGCACGAGTGGTCGGTCCTGTGAGTGCACAGGCACAATCGGATACTACCCAGAGGGCGGAGGCTGAGATCAGGATCCCTGAGCCTACACCCAAAATGACTTGGTGGGGTCCAGGAGATGCCTGTTGGGCTCAGGAGTTTGTCAGCATATTATAATACTAAATGTTGTGAGTATGTGTAACACTTAGAATTGTTATAATGAAGTAGCTATGAAACAGAGTTGAGAAACATAGAAATAATGGTGAGGAGATGAGCACATGATGTTTTGTAAATGTTGGTACTCCACCCCCACCTCCACTTAAGCCAAACACAGGCAGATTGCTTATCAAGCATCTGCAGAAGGGGATCTCACAAGGTGGGATCCCACAAGGTGAACCCAAGTTCAAGTTAATTGATTTGGGCTATATAGTTATATGCATCAAAAGATGAGGATGTTTAAGATGAAAAATATGCCACATGGAAATGTATCTTTACTGTGCAGTTATGGGTGACTTGAAGGTAATCACACTTAATGTGAAGGGGCTGGGAACACTAGTTAAGAGGCAGAGGTTTTCAAATTACATCAGTAAAGGTAGAGCTAAGGTAACCTCACTCCAAGAAAGGTGTCTAAAGCACAATATAGGCAAACTGCTTCACCATCATTGGTTTGGCCAGTAATATGTAGCCCCAGGCTTTTCCAAATCTAGAGGAGTGGCTGTCATACTTGTGAGCTCCTTAAATATCCAATGAATGGAACATAGATATCTAGGTATGGGGTAGATATCTATTTATCAAAGGGAAATACGGAGATAAAAAGCTCGCTGTTGGGTCCATATATGCACTAAACTCAGGGCAGTTGACATTTCTAGAAGGGTCTTTCATAACCTGAGCACCTTCAAGGGAAGAGAAGGGGATTTTAACAAAAGTGAGATGTGAACTCAGATAGAAGGGGAGTCAGACCACTTAAAAACACCCCATGGGGAGACCCAAGACAAGATCCTGGAAGATCAGGACCTGGTGAACTCATTGGGTGGGTTCGGACGACACATCAATCCACACTGGTACAATCCACACAGTGTGGATTAATCGCTCACGGCCACACGATATGCCTGATAGACGATCGGGCCCATCGTGGATTTGTGCCCACCTCCTCCCTGCTCGGTCCTCCTGTGGGTATCCCAGGGGACACCGCGGGAGTACCAAGGTTTCTCTCCCTCCCCACAGCCACAAGCCCAAAAAGGCTCACTGTAACGGCAGGAGGCGGCAGGGTGCAGGGATCACTTCAGATGGCTATCCAGCCAGCTGCAGCAATCTCTGCTCCCTGCCACTCACTGTGGCGAGTAAGAAAGGGCTTTCCAGCTGGCTACAGCAATCTCTGCTCCCCACTGCTTTGGTGAGCCAGAAAGGGGTCGCTGCGGCAGGAGGGAGTGGGGGCGGGCAGGGATTACTTCAGCCAGTTTTTGTATCTTTCCATCGTGGATAAAACAAACCCAACTACAAGCCATGGGTTGTCAGGGTGGCTTATAAGCCAAAAATAAGCTACCCTGACAAGCCTGTTCCAGGTTCACACAACACGACGACCCACCATGGTGAGTTGTCTTGTCGTGCGAACCCAGTCACTGAGGAAATTCACCCTGGGAAAGTGAGACTATCCCTACTGTAAGTACAAGGTTAAACATCTATGGCTAGCAGCCCCCCTCCACTGCCTGGAGATTTAACCCCCCTCATACAGATGTACCAGCAGATCTCAGACGAGCTCGATTTCTATTTTAAAATGACTCTTCCAGAAGTCATATCACAAGTTATAACATGGGACGTGATGAAAGTGGTTATTAGAGGGGAAGTGCATGGGAAGATGGTGGCCTTTAAAAAAATAAATAAGGAAAAACAGGAGAGAATTACAAATGGCAACATAAACTGTAGAAAATAAACATAAACAAGAAGTGTCTAGAAAGGCTTATAAGAAGCTACTAGAAAAAGGAAAGGAGTTAGAAGCACTGGAAATATACATAACCACAACAAAATTGCTATTTCTACAGCAGAAATATTACAAATTTGGAGATTAAAATTCTAAATTATTAGCTAATGATTTAAAGAAACAGAGTAATAGAAATAGGATCATGGTAATACAGAATAAATAGGGAGAACTATGTCACTCAAAGATATTAGCAAGTGCTTTGCTATTTTTATGAACAGTTATATACATCAGATATTCCACCAGTAGTTAATGTAGAAACATATTTAGATAACATAGGATTTGAACGGATGTCAGAGGAACATAGAAATGAGTTAAATCAATACATGCTGGTAGAGGAAATACAAAGAGGAATTTCTACACTCAAAAATAAGATTCCTGGACCAGACAGATTTACTGGGGAATTTATAAAAAGTACAAGCATCAACTAGTCCCATACCTACTAAACTCTTTAATGGCATTGTTGCTGGCAAAGCAGGTCCAGATACATGACGAGAATCCTGAATTACTGTAGTGTTAAAACAAGTGAAAAATCCAAAGCTGGTGCAGTCAGACAGGTCAAAAGCCCTGTTAAATCAATATTTAAAATTATTTGCAGCCATTCTAGCAGTGAGATTCATAACATCTTATAAAAGTTTGCATCAGGTGGGGTTAATGCCACATAGCCAGTTGGCTGATTCAAACAGGAGGATGTTGAATATGATTCACAGGAGTAAATGTTCAAAATAGCCATTAATGGTCCTAACACTTTAGATGTGCAAGGCTTTTGATTGAGCTGCTGGAATGGTGTTTCCTCTCCAGATTGATTAACAGAATGCAATTGGGGGAGTAATTCACAAAGGCCATCCCAGAGCTCTACCAGACCTCCAACGTGATAGTGAGAACAAATGGATATGATGCACTGATTAACCTTTATAAGGGAATGAGGCAGGGTTGTCCGTCTCCTGTTCACCGTGTCACTGGAACCCTTGGCAAAAGCATTAAGGGCCAACCCCAATATAAAAGGAATTGAGATTGGTGGAGGGAACCACCTTATTAGTATGTTTACAGATTATATGGCATTATTTCTTACAGATTTGATGCTATCCATCCCAGAGGTACAAGCAGAAATTGCAGAGTATGGGGAAGTAGCTGACTTAAAAATCAGTTATGATATGCCAAGTCAGAAGAATTGTGTATTAATACACCTACCAGAGTGCAAAAGGAAATAAAAACATTATTTGGGTTCTCACTTAATTATAAAACAATGAAATATCTCAGGGTAACACTTCAAAAAAAATCTGGCTAAACTGAAACAACTCAACGTCTCCCCAGTCATAACACATACTAAAAATGAGATGAAACAATGGAATAGACTCCATCTATCATGACTGGGGAGAAATGAAGCAGTTAAAATGACCTCCCAAAGTTGTCTTTCCTCTTTCAGGTTCTACCAGTAATGATTTCAGATAAAACCTTGGACCCATGGACTTCCGGGTGAGACGTGGCTTTCTGAACATCTCACAAGAATCTGTGAGACGACGAATACAGCGTTTTCTGGTCAGAGATGCTCTCTGACCGGGAAATCTACTTCAGATGAAAGAAGATAAGATTGATGTCACCGTCGAAGTATCTCTAGGGTCATACATTGCCTTCTATCTGCCTTTTGACAGATAGATCTGTGGCTTGTGATCTGAGATAGAGGGAAAGCGACACTGTATTTCGGAGGTTGGTTCCTACCGATCATTAGGAAAGTCTGTGTTTACTTCCAAATGAAGGGAAACATCTGAATTGGCAATAGTAAGGAATCTTTCTACAGCATAATTGGACTTAAAAATTACTGTGAGTAAATCAAGAGATACAACTGGGAGGCTAAAAAAAAGCTAATGGAGAGATATCTGAAAGGAGGTTCACTAATCTTATCTATAGCAGTTTGAAGCAAGAAATCTGGCTGAGAGTGCTTTGAAAAATATCTACAAGAAAAGATGGTTTCGTGGGAAATATTTAAGAAACGATGGGATAAATTACAGCAACTAGAAGACAAGGTAGAAGATTTTGCAAATAGATTGGAGTTAAATAAAATATAATAAATAAAATAAATAAAAATTGATATTTGGTGTGTTAACTTCAAAGTGAAATTACCACATGATCAAGAGAAACTGGATACTCACTCAGGTCCATCACAGGAGAAGAAGTAAATAATGATGTTGGAGATTTACCAGATGTTCACAGAGGCTTTGAAGTATTAATTGGTGAAAAAATAATCCAGAAAATGAGTGTGTTGGAAAGAAGATGGCTGACGTATCTCCCCCAGCCGTTCAAATCGGAATGCAGGAACCCACAGAGCAACAGAATAGACTGACTTTATCTTTTACTTTTGGATTGAATTTTAAGGACTATCCATTTGACAGAGGAAAGGGGAAATAAAAGAGACTGTAATATGGATTTACCGGAAAAGATAAAGGGTTTGGAATATTGATTCATTTGCTGATTTTGAAATATAATAAACTTTGATTTTAAATATTATGATATAAATGTATTTTGTCTGTATGGGAATATCTGGGGGAATACCTGGGGCTTAAATTTTTTATATACTCTATGCTGATTTGGAAGTACTAAATGGATTGGAGGATGTCGTAGATATCTGCTAATTGTAATGTATTTGGTATGTCTGGATGGGTTTAAAATCTGTAATATGTTACAGGTAGGTTTTTAAAGCACTAAATGGATTGAATGATGCAGTTTGTTTAGAAAAAAGGTGGTTGAAGGGCCTCTTTTTAAATTTTGACTTATCTCTTAGCTTAAAGTAAAACTGTGTTGGTCAGCAGTTTTAATTGAGAGAGTTGAAAAAATAATATTGAAAACTTCTGTCATGTGGCTATTTACTAAATAGTGAATAGTTCTTTTTTATGCTTGGGATTTTTAATATGCTTTATGTGTAATTGGAAACAATAATAATTGAAATTATGGTTAAGTGAGCTTTGGTTTACTTATAAATAGTAGATTAAACAGTTAAGATTTATATGTAGGGTGGTGGAGACCTCTAGTGTTCTCTTTTTGCCATAACTAGAATTAAATGTTGAAATAGATAATTTCTTAAGATTAATTATAGCTGCCTATATGCTGTGGAAGAAGATTGGAAGTCCATTTTAGTTTTGTTTGTTTGTCATGTGTTTGTTTGTTTTTATTATGGTTAATAAAAATTTTAAAAAAGATAAAACTTTGGACACATTTGTGTATAAAAGAAGAAGAAGAAGCCTTAGTAAAAGCATTTTGCTTAAAGGGAGAAAACAGGAAGGATTGGGAATCCCAAGATATGAGGCTGTCCAACTCCATCAAACCATGTTTTTGATTCAAGGAGGGAAAGACAAACCAAGGGTGCAAATGAAGTTAGCTACACCCGCTGTAATTTCATGAACGAGGGGAGGGCCTCTGGCCCGCACCATGACCTACCGTTGCCAAACTTGAGGATTTCTCCTCTGGGGTAATACTGAAGGGGAATAAAGGCTGATCTATCACATATTATTCCCAAAGGGTGATTCATTCAATGATGCTATTCAGCCGCCTCTCTGTTCTGTTAGATTCATTCATTCAATTCATTTCTATACTGCCCAATAGCCAAAGCTCTCTGGGTGGTTTGCCAAAATTAAACCCCCCCAAAATATAATATACTAAAAACATAATAGAATGTTTTTAAGATACAAAAATGTATGTATAGATATACATCTTTCATTTCAGCAGTGGCCATGGTGTGATTCTCCTTCGAGTGTAGGAGGCCAGCTAGTGATGGGGAAGCCCCGTCTCTGGGGCTGGGAAGGCAGACCTTATTCTGAACTTCCTGGAGGAGGTGGGGCCTCCCTCAGAAGCTCCAGTTGTTCTTCCTGCCTCACGGTGGGAGGCAGACTTTCTTCAGAGCACGTCTTCAAGAAAGAAAAAAACTAGGATGCAGCAGCAAGAAAAGGATCCAGAAGCAGGAGGAAGAACCTACTGCTGCAGAGAGCTCCTACTCAGGTCCCCACTCACAGGAGGGAAGGGGTCTTTTTTCCCCAAGGAGAAGCTTCTCCCCCCCCCCCCTCGACTCACTCGGGAGTCTCTGGGGCTCCCGCCGCCGCAGAGGCCAGCGGGCAGTTGGCCACACTCCAACTGCGCTGCAGCTTAGCTCTCGTTGAGAGCTCCCTGAGCCCTGTGCCGCTGCCAGATAGGAGACCAGCAGTAGCAGGGACAGGCAGCCATGAGGTCACCTTTTCAACCCCAAGGCCTTTACGAAGCTGAGCACAAACACCCTCATCACTGTGCAGCTAATGGTTCAGGAGCAGGCCGCCTCTTCCAATTCCCAAGCCAAGAAGCTTGGAGCGCAGCGCCACCCCCACACCTGGCAGTGCCCCTTCCTTGGAAGATGGAGGAGATCCTTTGCAGGGAATGGGCTAAGCCGGCCAACTCCAGACTGTACCATCACTACTGTGACAAGTTCTACCTTCAGCAGGACGAAGTCGTGCAAGAACTGACCATTCCAAAGTTAGATGATCCAGTGACGGCCCTCACCTCCAAGTCCCTCATGCCCACAGAACGGGATGAGCTGCCAGACCACCATGATAGGTGGGCGGACGCTGCCCTCCAAAAATTCTTTGAGGCTGCAACCAGCTCTCTCCGGGTAGCGATCATGTCTACCATAGTAGTCTGGGCCATATTCATGAAGGCAAATGCCTTCCTCCAGGATGGATCATCCAGGAAGGACCCCCAAGAGTTCACCCACGAAGTCTCCACCGCAGCAGCCTTCCTGATGGACGCCTCCCTTGACTCCTTTCAGATTTGTGCTAGAGCCTCGGCATCCAGTGTCATGTCAAGGAGAAACCTTTGGCTGCATAACTGGGGGCATGGATGGCAGGACCAAGTCCAGCCTGGCGGGCATACCCTTTGCAGGTAAATACCTCTTCAGGTTGCCACTCGACAAGCTCCTGGTTGAAACCAAGGACAAAAGAAAAGCATTTCCAAACCCACAAAAGAAGGAGTCGAAACGCTTTTCGGCAGGGTGCAGGACCTTTTGTCCCTCCAAGCATTCCTCCTCCTCGAACTATTTGTCCAAGGAGCATAAACCAAGATGGCAACAGAACCCCAGACCCAAGCCGGGGCACCACAGAGGCCAACCCCACCAGGGTAAGAAGCCCAATTCTACATGACGGTTCGCCTTCCCCAGTGGGGTGGGGGGAGGCTGTGCGACTTCTCAGGTGCCTGGCAACAGCTCTTCTCCGATTGCTGGCTCCTGGAGACAGTCCAGGAGGGCTACTCCCTGGAGTTCAGGAAGAGA
Organism: Shinisaurus crocodilurus; assembly: GCA_021292165.1. Classification (NCBI taxonomy): domain Eukaryota; kingdom Metazoa; phylum Chordata; class Lepidosauria; order Squamata; family Shinisauridae; genus Shinisaurus; species Shinisaurus crocodilurus. The sequence goes on along the minus strand of CM037879.1, from coordinate 71,965,731 downwards.
CCCCAGGACAGGTTCTTCAGGACCCACCGCCTCAGAAACTCTGACAAGTATCTGAGGACTGTGACAACCATTCAACACCTCCTCCGAATCTGAGCCATAGAGAAGGTCCCGAAAGCTGAAAGGGGACAGGGAGTCTTCTCAGTATTCTTCACTGTCCCAAAGAAAGGTGGGGGCCCCTGGCCCATTCTGGACCTCGAAAAGGTCAATCGTTGCCTCAGGAAACAGAAGTTCAGGATGGAGACCCTCAGATCCATCAGAGAATGCCTCAGGAAAGGGGACTTTCTATTCTCCGTGGATCTGACAGAGGCCTACCTCCACATCCTCGTCCAGCCCTCTCATCGGAAGTTCCTACTCTTCAGTTATGGCATGAAGCATTTCCAATTCAGGGCCCTACCCTTTGGCCTGGCCACAGCCCCCTGAGTCTTCACGAAGATCCTGCTGGCTCCGGTGGATCACCTATGCTCAAGGGGAGTCTAGCTCCACCCGTACCTCAACGACATCCTGATCCGCTCTCCATCGTTTGAGCGGAATCTGCAGGACATCAACGCCACCCTGTCAACCCTGCACAACCTGGGTTTCCTAGTCAACAAGAAGAGCTCCCTCACGCCAACACGGTCACTCCTCCACCTGGGGGACTCCCTAGACACCCTAGAGGACACAATGACCCTGTCACCTGACAGACAAGCCTCGGTAAGTCATCTGGCAGCCTGGATTGGAGCCAAGGGCAAGGTGCCCCTCCGGGATCTAGCTATGCTCTTGGGAATGATGGTGGCATGCCAGGATTCAGTACAGTGGGCCAGATTTCACTCAAGTCCCCTACAGACCTTCCTTCTGGACTTCCAGTCCGAAATCACGAGCAGCCTCAATCCAACAGTGGAGCTCCCAACGGCAGTCTCCCACTCCCTGGGGTGGTGGGCCCACCCGGTCAATCTCTCACGTGGTGTTCCCATTCAGGCTCCAGTGCGAGTCCTCCTAACCACAGGCACCTGTCTGACCGGTTGGGGAGCAGTTTGCCAGGACCAGCACATGCAGGGCCACTGGCCCGAGGAAGAGTCTCTGCTCTCCATCAACCTCCTGGAACTGGGGGTGATCCGTCTAGCCCTCAGACATTTCGCCCCGAGCCTAGAGGATCAAGACGTCCTGGTAAGAACGGACAGCATCGTAGCAAAAGCCTATTTGAACAAGCAGGGCAGAACCCAGAGTTTCTAAAGCTAACTGCCTGGAGACTCAGTGGGGACTCCTAATCAAGCGTGGCTACTCCTCCAAGGTGATCTCCACCCTCCTAGCCTCTAGGAGAGCTTTCACTCCACAGAGCTTATGACCATACCTGGCGGGCCTTTCTCTGCTGGACCCAGGCCGCAGGACGGAACCCCCTCAACGCCAATGTTGTGGATATCCTGCAATTCCTCCAGGAAGGCCTCTCAGCGGACCTTAAGCCCAGCACTCTCAGAAGGCAGATCTCAACACTGGGCTCTGTGCTAGGGGATTCAAATGGGGGGGCCCCTGGGCTCCCACCCTCACATCAAGAGGTTCCTCAGAGCAGCCTCTCTGATCAGCCCACCACCAATCTGCAGGTTCCCTACTTGGAGCCTCAACGTGGTACTGAGGGCTCTGACAAAGCAACCACTCGAGCCACTGGGGGCAGCCTCCCTTAAGGTGCCGACCCTGAAAGCGATTTTCCTTGTGGCCATCACCTCCGCCAGGAGAGTTTCAGAGCTACGAGCCCTCTCCTGTGATAAGGACCTGTGCATCTTTCACAAGGACAAGGTGGTCCTCCGCACAGATCCGACCTTTATCCTCAAGGTCAACTTGTCCTTCCATAGGTCCCAGGAGCTTGTGATCCCTTCCCTTTCCTAGAGGATCAAGATGTCCTGGTAAGAACGGACAGCATCATAGCAAAGGCCCATTTGAACAAGCAGGGCAGAACTTGTTCCAAGGCCCTGCAAAAGGAGGCCATAATTCTGTTCCACTGAGCCCAACATCATCTTCGCTCCCTCAAGGCCAAACACTTGAGAGGTGTTCTAAACGTCCAGGCCAATTGGCTCAGCAGGACTGCCTTGGACCAGGGAGAATGGTCCCTCCACCCAGAGGTTTTCAGAATCCAACTCACCGACTGGGTCTGCCCTACGTCGATCTCTTCACGTCCCTTCTGTCCACAGCCATCCACACCCTTAGAGAAGGAGTGGCACACCCTAGATGCAAGACAAGCAGTCAAGTTCTACCTAGATAGGTCTAGGCCGCACAGGCACCATAGCTCACTGTTTCTCTCCTTTAGACCTCTTCCCTGTGGAGGAGGGCCTCAGTGGCCTCCCTGTCTCGATGGCTTCACAATTGCATCATGCTGGCCTACACCTCGAGTAACCCCCCTGGTGCCGGAGGGTATCCTGGCCCACTCAGAGGGATGGGCACGTTGGTGGCGTTCTGTGGGAGGGCTCCCCTAGAGGAGATTTGCACGGCAGCCACCTAGTCTTTGGTTCACACTTTCACCAGACACTACAAGATTGACCAGGTGGCCTCTGCAGAGGGCGCCTTTGGCAGGCGCATCCTCCAGAGGATCCTTCTGTCCCAGCAGGCTAATGGGTCTGTTTGGCCCACCTGGGGTTGCACTGCTTTTTTACATCCCCATCACTAGCTGGCCTCCTACACTCAAGAGAGAAATGGAAATTCTTTACTTACCGGTGAATTTCTGTTCTCCATGAGTGAAGGAGGTCAGCTGAGCCCACCCTGGGGCTGGCCTCCTTGGGGACATGGGTCGGGGACAGGTGGGGTTTCTCCTTCCCTCCACAGGCCTCGCCAACAAGGAACCGGACGGGTCTTTGTCGTCAGAAGTTCACTGGCTCCACTCCAGGTTCGTTTCGTCTGGAAGTGTCAACTGGAGCTTCCGGGGGAGGCCCCGCCTCCTCCAGGAAGTTCAGAACAAGGTCTGCCTTCCCAGCCCCGGAGGCGGGGCTTCCCCATCACTAGCTGGCTTCCTTCACTCGTGGAGAACAGAAATTCACCGGTGAGTAAAGAATTTCCATTTCCTTGGCAAGGGTGCACTGCTGACAAAATGCAACACATTAGGATGGCCTTTAGGTTCATGCCAGTGCACCCAAGTGATTTTGACTTACTGGGATTTATGTTCAAGGAGGCCTTCTATTTCAGTAAAGGCGTGCCGACTGGGTGATCCATCTCATGTTCCACTTTTCAAACCTTTAACACATTCTTAAAGTGGTGTCTGCAAGCATGTGACTGCCCATTACTGGGATGATTTTTTGTTTGTGGGCAGAAGGGAGACCAGTGATTATGCCAACACACTGATAGCTTTCTACAAATCAGCTGATGAGCTAGGGATACACATAGCCCTGGAAAAAACAGAGGGCACTATCATCAGAATAACTTTCGTGACCATAGAATTAGACAGAATGGAAGGGGTCTCCAGGTTGCCACAAGGCAAACTCCAGACTCTGAGGGAGCTGCCACGTGACATGAGACTGTAAGAAAGTAACACTAGAAGACTTCCAAATGCTGGGAGGACACTTAAACTTCACCTGCAGAGTACCAGGCAGAGTGTTTTGCTTACACATACACAATGCCAACCAGGGAGTAATGACTCCTCACTACCTCATTTGCATAATGCATGAAATAAAGGAAGACTTGGAGGCATGGAACAGCTTCCTGGATAGAGACAATCGTCTCTCATTCTAGAAGGAGCCCTTAAAATTACATGCTGAGTTGCAAGTTCAGTCAGACACAGCCGGAAGCTCCTGCTAAAGGACGGGACTTTAGCAACAAACAGGGTTGTTCTGGTGCAACAACCTGACTGCCGTACATGTGATAAATCAATCCCAGTCTTCCAAGTCAACAAGAGTAATGAGGTTGGTCGGGAACTTCATCCTGGTATGCATGGAATGCAGCATCCTTATTGCCCCTGGGACCATGAGAATCAGGGAACTGGTGCCAAAATGAAAATGGGACACATCAGGCAGCACAGTCACCATGGGCACTCCAATGTGGGAGCAGGACACATTGACCATTAGGTTCAGGCTAATGAAGACAGGTCAAGAGAGGGAGGGGCCAGACACAGTGTTACTGAAGGAAACAAGCCAAACACCCATGTCCGCATAAGTTGTGACAGGAAAACTTTGCTCTCTGCCCCCTGTTGGAGGGCCTGTTATTTCTTCACAAGAACGGACCACCCCTGACAGTATCAGTTAACATAAGCCTTCAGGTGGAAATAGCTGTATTTAGGATGCTGCCTGGAGAATTTGCTCCTCACTCTTTCTGGATTGGCGCAGTCACTGCTGCGTCAGCCAGCATGGGGAAGATGGAAATTAAGAGGGTTGGGAGATGGCCATCAGGTGCCTACCAAAGCTATAGGAGAGGGGCAGATGAAAGTGGTGTGCACCGTATGTCATCAACCAGGACTTCACCCCAAAGGGGTGTTGCCTCGGAGCCACACTAACTAGTTTCTCTGTTTCAGAGTCTCTACCATTGAGCGTCTGGATCTGCGGCCACAACATCCCTTTCTGGGCACACAACTATGCACTCATGACTGGTCTGGGCGAGTCACTTGGTATCAGCCACTTAGCCACAGTTAGGTGGTTTAATAAGTGTGGCATGGAATGGGATGCTATGATGCCTCACCTCTTCGAACTGGCCTTGAAAGAGCTGCCACCGCAAATGCTGGTCATTCACTTGGGTGAGAATGACCTGGCCAGGATAACCAGCACAGAGCTGATCTCCAGTGTTACTCAATACTTCCATCAGATAAAGACTTTATTCCCTAATGTCATGATTGTTTGGGTCGAGATGATCCCAAGCCGGTTTTGGACCTCAGCCGCACACAGGGCAAGGAAGGAGGCAAACTATGCCATAAGCCAGACAATTTCCCAGTTGGGAGGCCAGACCATTAGGCAACCGTTCATGAATAGTTATGCAGCTCACTTGTTTCAGGAGGACGGAGTCAATCTTTCCCGTACAGGATGTGATCAGTACTTAAAGAATTTGGTCAGGGGGATTACAACCATCATAACTGGGGTTGTTGGGCACCTGAAGGGAGCCAAGCAAAGCTGACCCCTTCCTGTGGCAGGTGGGACAGTAATGGGGCTGGTAAGAAATAAAGATGCTCCTGCCCTAGTAACTAAGGGACAGGAGGGGCTCTCCCAGATTGGAGGAGACACCTGAACCCAGACAGTGGGTGGGGCAATGTAGCAAGGCCAGCTGATCTGGTTGTGTTATTTCATCTCTGCTTGCTAGGAACTATACTGCGTTAACTTCATTTTTGTTTATTCTTCCCTTCAGGCAGATGCTCTATGTGTCTCAAGTGTACATAATTAACTGCTACGTAGCTTGTATACTGACTTTTAAATGCCTGTTGTCATTTAACATTGCCAAATAGCATTCTCATTTTAATGTCTTTTGAATGTATGGGTCTAATACCCCTTTAATAAATAAAACAATTATTTTCAAGCTTCTTGTCTATGGACTCCCTTAATTTTTTTTAAGGTGCCAGCTTTTTCAGCAGTACCCACCGTTCAATGTTAAAAGAGCTCTGTGGCGGTCAGCATTGCACATCTGAACATGCACATTTCAGTGGTTACACAGGTCACGCTTGTTAACAGGGGGGGAAATATTCTACTCACCTTGTAGGACCAGATGTTCTAAATGTCCCAGGATGCAGGGGGGATGTCCCTCATGCAGATCTAGATGAAAAAACTCAGTGCAGTTGAAGATATATAGCTTTTAAAGAATGGCAGATTTCCCCACTAAAAACTGAATATAAATACAAAAGAAGGATGGGGACAGATGTTGATCCTTTCACTCACCATAGTTGTCCTGTGTAGACCAAGTAATACGCAAAAAGGTTATAATGCACCTATTTTTTAGGATATGCAGTGGTGACTATTTTCCCACCTGGTTTATTTTATTTATTTTTATTTATTATATTTATACCCCACCTTTTTTCCTGCAAGGAACCCAAGGCGGCTTACATAATCCTCCTCCTCCTCTCCATTTTATCCTCACAACAACCCTGTGAGGTAGGTTAGGCTGAGAGTCAGTGACTGGCCCAAAGTCACCCAGTGAGCTTCATGGCCGAGCGGGGACTAGAACCCGGATCTCCTGAGTCCCAGTCCAACACTCTCACCACTATGCCACACTGGCTCCACTGGTTTGTGGATGTCTTGCTTTAGTGCATGGATGGGAATATGTGGCCCTCCAAATGTTGTTGGATTGCAGCTTCCATCATCCCTCACCATTGGCTATACTAGTTAGGGTTCATGGAGTTGCAAACCAACTTCTGGAGGGACACACATTCCCCACACCTGTTTTAGTGGTTTCTCTTCCAGTTGTACAAATCAGCAACATGAGGCTGTGCATCTGCACTCCGTTAGAATGGCAGAAATATTTAATTCAGCATTTCTCCTTGATATTAAGGGGAGTGGCAGACGAACAAATTCCCTGCTTCACACACTGTCATGAATGGCATGTAATGAAGCCACACACACCCTGCATAGGTAGGGGACCCATTAAGATAGTGTGACCTCAGAGACTTATGCAATCTAATGGATTCTTGAATGCTCGGGGAGATTTTTCAGTAGCCAGAGCCGGCAATTCTGTTGAGGCCCTTGTCACGTTGTGGAATGGGAAGGTGAAAAGAGCCATTGACTCAATCATTCCTAAGCCCCCTCTTCAGCACTGTGGAGTTCAGCTGGTTCCTGGGTTAACAGGGAGCTTTGGATAATTAAACAGGCTGGAAGAGGGTTGGAGTGCTAGTGGTGTAAGACTCACCTTGAGGGTGATGAAACATGTGAGAGTGCATTAATTATTGTGCCAACTGAGTGGCAGTGAAGGTGGCAAAGAAGGCTTACTTTGCCGCCTCCATTGCATCCTTGAGTAGCTGTCCAGATGAGCTCTTCCAAGTGATCCAGGAGTTGCTTTCATCTGCCCCCAGGACTCAAGTATTGGAACCTTCAGAGACTCACTGTGACAAGTTTGCCAATCACTTCCGTGATAAAATTGTTTACTTCATTCATGCCAACTTGACCGCTATTGATACAGTGTCTGTTTAAGTATCCAGTGCAAGGTCTTGTCCTGTTTCGTGGGATCAATTTCAGTTTTTGAAGCGTGAGGATGTGGAAGGACGCTAGCATCCGTGCGGCTCACCACATGCTCTCTTGACCCTTGTCCTTCATCGGTTCTTTGAGCTATCTGCAGGGGACTGACCAGATGGATCAGGGGAGTGGTGAACACATAATTTCATGATGGTGGGTGGTCCTTGTTGCCTTGAAGGAGCTAGTGGTGCAACCACTCCTGAATAAACCCTCCCTGGATCCAGAGATTCATAATAACAATCCTCCTTGGGTAAGGTGCTCGAGAAAGGGGTGACATCTCAGCTGTAGGTGCTCTTGGATGAAACGTATTATCTGGATCCATTCCAGTTTTGAGTTCAGGCCTGGTTTTGGTACTGAATCTGCCTTGGTTGCCCTGATGGATGATCTTCAGGAGAGGGACAGGTGTATAATATCTTATCCAATGCCCAGCTCAAACCATTTAACGTAGGAACATGAAATTTGGAAGGAACATTGTTTTTATGATGTAGGCACCCACTAAGGAAGGATTTTTAGAAATTCCCTCCCTAAAGGGGTGAAAAAGGGAGAATTTTTAAATGACTGACTGCTGTGTGCGGGGCGTCCATCCGGAACATTAAAAATATGTTATTAGTCTGTTTACAATGTATTTATATATATAAAAGAAGAAGTCCTGACTGACTGGGATAATTTGTCTGTGGGGGACACACTCTTTTAAAATACTATTATTGTTTATTGTGGTGTTTACGCTGAGTGGGTAGACATTGTATACCTTTCTCACTGCCCCCGAATAGAATTTATTAACTCCCTGTCTCTTTTTCTCTCTGCTTCAAGCTTTCTCATTTTCATCTCTCTCTCTCTTTCCTCCTTTTCTGCCTCAAGCTCCATTTTCCTAAATTCTAATTTGTTTTCCAGTTCTGGCCAGGGGGAGTCGGTGTTCATACCACGAATACCTCTTATATCTTCAGAATATCCGTCTGAATTCAAAAGACTTCAGTTCCCCCTAAAGGTTTGTTTCGCCATGACCATCAACAAGTCGCAGGGGCAGACTTTGCAGGTAGCGGGGATTGACCTAAGGGAAGACTGCTTCTCACAGGGGCAGTTTTACGTGGCCTGTTCCAGAGTGAGCTCACGCCTAACTCTCTGGTCATCCTAGCACCTGAAGGGAGAACCACTAATGTAGTTTACAAAGAAGTACTGAAATAGTTTTTTTGTAGGTTGCAGATGCCAAATAAGTAATTTTTAAATTTTTGGTCTGTCTCATTGTCTGTTTCTAATAACACCATGAAAAAATTCAGACGCATGTGAATAGAACAAATATCTTTGTTTTGTAGCCAATACACCCCGACTAACGACTGCAATAAACATTGCTTATTACATTAAGACATCAACCTGTAAATTATATTTCGTACAGTTTGGACAAAAAACTCATGTTTCTTTTAATAACAATTGTACCAGATCCTAAAATCCACGCGAGCGAAGCCATGGGCAACAGCTAGTTGAATATAAAGAATGAATAACCAGGGTATATCAGTGAAACTCTCCTTGGAAACAGATGGATCAATATGAAACAGCTACTTCCCTGAAAGAAAATTGTGTAAAAATGTGGGTACAGTGGTATATAACTCAAGTAAGGATTGCAAACATCAAGAGTATTCTGAGAGGTGCTAGAAATGTAACACAGAGAGAGGGTTTATTTTTACCATTTCTGGTGGCAGTGGAGGCAGGCTAAGAGATATTGGTAATGAATATCCATTAATAAAATTCTGGGGGTGGTGTAGGGAGTTATCTCTTGACTCTAAGATTTGTTTAAATTGACAAACTATAAACGGTTTAAACAAGGATAAAGAAACACACTTATCACATGAATGTTGCTGCTAGAGTAGTATATGCGAAGCATTGGAAATCTAATCAAATTCAAAGAAATAGAAAGTGTTACATTATGCTATGGGACTTTGCAGTTCTAACTTAATTAACTTCGATTACTAGAGCTAGTCTGGGAGGGAGGTGTACTAAATTTGAGCAACAATCTAAGTGGTTTAAATGATGGTGAAATAGTCAACAAATTACAATTATCTGTAGCCCATTTCTGTTGATATAAGGAAGAGGAAATGTTGGCATAATCTGGCCATTTAGTATGCTGTTGTTGAATTCCTTTGTTAAACTTAATTTTCAAAATTAATAAAATTTTGAATGAAAGAAGATGCCTTACATTTTTATTTAAACAAGCCTTCCCTGACTGACCAGCCACAGTTTTATTGGCATAATCTGATTTTATTTTAATTCTGTATTTTAATTCTTTTTTTCTTTCTTTTATTGTTCACCTCTGTGGAATCTTGTTAGATATAGACTGGTGTATCAATCCTGTAAATAGATAGGTATAGATAGATTACTATTATTCCTTATTCACATCATTTTTTTCCTCTCTATAGAAAAAGTAAAGGAAAAAAGCACCACCAGAGGGAGCTATTTTCTCAATAAGCAGAAGAAAGAATGACTGGAAGAGAAATAAAACCAAAAGATTAGTAACAACAATACCAAAACCAGGGCAAGACAATTAAACAAAAACAAACCCAGGAATCTATTGCCCCCGCTCGTGCTCATCCCAAGTGAGGTCCTAAGTGGTTGTACTTGCCACGTCTGCGCCGATGTGCAGCAGTGGTGTCGGCCAGGGTTTAAATGGGGAAAGTGTCAAAACACTAAAGCACCAAATCAACCAACACATGGTTGGTGAAGAGCTGCAGCAGACCAGGCATAAGGCTTTTGCTGCATTCTCTCAGCACCCACCTCTGCAAACCATTTAGATGCTACTGGGATGGAGGAAGGACAGAGGTATAAGTATATTTCACACCGTTGATTTTGCACATCAGGTGTACAGCCCAAATTGTCACTGATCTGTGGCAAACCTCTAAGGGAGATGCAAATATTGTGGAAGTCTCATTCTGTTGTGTGGCTGCCCGTCCCACACATCTATTCAAATGGAGATACTTTCCCCACAGGCCCCAGGCAATAATTAAAGCAAGGGTGCAGAGCCTCTGGCTTGCAGGGTGAATCCAAACCGCTAGGCACCCCAATCTAGCCTGTAGACCCTGTGGAGTTTCCTTCAGGGGGTGGGGCTTAATCTCTAAGCCCCACCCCCTGGATGAATCCCCTCAGAGTATCCCCCCCCTGCTATCTTTGTTCTCAAATCAGAGGTAACAGCAGCAATTCCCTTACTACTGTGCACCAGCATCCTAACACACACACACACACACACACACACACACACACACACACTGACCGCTATTACCTCCAGTCTGAGATCAGAGAGAAGAGTGGGGAAGAAGGCAGGGCATGTGAAGCCAGCTGAGTCCTCTCTGCCATTCCATCAGAGAAGCGGAAGAGACTCAGCTGCTGCTCCTTCACACGCCCCGCTTCCTTGGTGAAGGAGGTGGGGTGCACGAAGCCAAATGAGTCCCCCCACCTCTCCATCGGAAGATGTCTTGCGGCCTGTGCTGGGTGTGGGGATCATCCAGCTCCCCAACCAAATCTGGTTCTGCACACCTGAATTAGAGAGACAAGCACTGTCGGTTGGCTGATGCTCTTCACCAGAACTAGTGGTGCTCAGAGCCTCATCTCTAGCTTTGCCTCCTCCCCAAAGCTCCACCTTCTGGCCCTTGCCTCCACACCCTTCTCACCTGCTGGCTATTACTTTTTGTAAGAATCCTAGTATTGTGAGGTGCCTCATCCACATTATGCAAGGAAAACTGAAAAGGCCTGTTGGTCCCCCCAACACTTAACCCAGGAATTGAAGCCACAGCTATTAAATGCAAATCTAATAGCTAACAAGATGTAGGGATGACTACCAACTTGGATGGCTTTAAAAGGCAATTAGACAAATGCATGGAGGATAAGGCTATCAATGGCTACTAGTCATAATCACTATATTTTACCTCCAGTATGCCTCTCAATACTAATTGCTGGTGAACATGAGTGGAAGGGTGCTACTGCATTCATGAGCTGCTTGTGACTTCCCATAGGAATCTGGTTGGCCGCTGTGGTAACAGAATGCTGGCCTAGATAGGCCTTTGGTCTGATCCAGCATTACTCTTCTTATGTTCTGAAATCAAATACCTGATGATTTTTTGTATTTTTGCTGCACTTGATGTGGTGGGGTTCTCTCTGCTCACCCTGACCTTCCTGTATCTTTTGTAGGTGTGACCCAGGCTGGGAAGGGGATTATTGCAAGCAGTGTGTGAGGATGCCAGGCTGCAGCCATGGGACATGCCACCAACCCTGGCAATGCATCTGTCAAAGTGGCTGGGCTGGCAAGGTCTGTGACAAAGGTAGGTCTCTCCAGTTGGAACTGGTTGGGGAAATCTCTAGTACACTCTGGACAGGGAAATCTCTAGTACACTATGGACAGGGAAAGGACAGGGAAAGGAAGTATGAAAGGCTGCCGCTCTCTGAGGAAGTTCCCTTATACTGGGTCGGGCCATTAGCACATATAGGTCAATATATTCTACATGGACTGGTAATGGTTCTCCAGGGTTTCTGTCAGGGTCTTTCCCTGCCTTAGCTGGAGATAACAGGATGCGCCTGGGATCTTCTGTATGCAAAACATGGGCTCTACCACTGAGCGATGGCCTTTTGACATTTATTTATTAATTACATTTATACCCCGCCTTTTTTCCTACAAGGAACTCAAGGCGGCTTACATAATCCTCCTCCTCCTCCATTTTATCCTCACATTTATTTATTATTACTTTTCGATACCTCCCATCAGCCAAAGCTGAATCAAGACTGCAGGAAATACAGCTTCATTGCCACAGCACAGCAAAACAGGAATTGTCCACCTGGTTGCCAAGGCAATGGAGACATAGGAAGCTGCCTTATACTGAGTCAGCAGACCATTGGTTCACCGAGCCCGGTATTGTTGACACTGACTAGCAGCAGCTCTCCAGGGTTTCAGGCAAGATTCCTTCCTAGTCCTACCTGCAGAAGCCGGGGATTGAACCTGGCAGGTGCTCTGTCACTGAGCTACAGCCCCCCCCCCCGAAATGTTCACTCTACCCCTTTTGACTGCACCCCTTCCAGAAAAAATCACCAAAAATGGTGGATGCACTTTGAGGATAATTTAAATGTTCATAAAAATTGGGCCCCGCACCAACCCTGGTTTGGCTCAGCTCAGAGTTGCCTTTAAAACATCCATTATATCAGTATGAAACACATTTGAATTCTAAGGAGGTGGGGGGGGGGAGACAGTTTCCCTATCTTGAGGTACAAATTGCACCCTATTCAGTAGTACCCATCCCACTTTTGAGTGTTCACTGTGCCAGAGACAGATCTCTCTCTCTCTCTCTCATTCATTTCCCATCGCCCCATATTAGGAATACATGGCCATCCCAGATCCCTGGCCACAGGGCCCAAGCATCATTTATTTAGGCCCAGTACAAACATGTAACACAGGACCCCACCCATGCATATACCATATTTCCATCCCATACATACAGTATCATGAGTCATGAAGGAAACATTTCCTGTTCTCATTTTGAAATTACATTTTCCACATTTTTTTTAAAATAGCACCATGGCCAGGATGGGGGCTTTTGTATGACACCCCCAAATACCACTTTGTAACTTTTTGATTGGTCCCAGAGTGTTTCCCAACGAGACTTACGTATATCATCACACACGTCTTCCGCTCATAACCCTCCTATTTTTTGCACCACTTCATTTTTCTTACTGTGGAAAATCTCTTAAGGAAGAAAAAAGTTGGAATAGCTGCTCAATGCCTTTGGATTGTTAGCGCTAGGACCCTTCCATCTGGAAACGCTGTGAGAGCTGGACTGACCCGGGTTCAAAAGCTTACCTAGCCAGTGACCCTCAGTCCTAGTCACGCAGACGGAAGGAGGAGATAACAGCAGTTAATAAAGATTAAAGAGTTTATTTGTAAGACCCAGTTACATGGGATTAAGGCAAGCAGTGCATCTCTTACTCACTACATGATTGCAGATTCAAGTCCAAGACCCCAGTGGTAAGGCTGACTTGAAGTAGAAGTCCAGAACAAGAGAGAGCGAGCCAGGAAGTCAAGTGAAGCTGTCAACAAGTGTGTCAGTCTTTATACCCCTAGACCCTGTACCTATAAATAGGATATTACTCACCAGTCATATAACCTATTTATCACAACATGTTTACCCCAAATCTGTCCCAAGGTCTATGACTCATAAACCTTGAGACTATGTCTGGTGACTGAAGACCTTGTGTACTTCACCTCAAGAGACATCCACCATGTCAGGTGACAATCCTGATGTCAGGTGGCAATATCGTTCTGCCCATCATGCAAAACCTAACAAACACCCCCTAGAAAAGCATCCTGTTGATGTTTTGATGGACCAGCACACTTGCAAACATTTTATAAATTAAATGATTCACTTTAAAGCTGTGTTAATTTGGCCTTTTTCATTGCAAGATAATAAATTATTTCCCTAAAGTTAATTTCTTTTGTCAGTTGACTGGAGTGAATAGACAAAAGCAATAGCTTGCTGAAACTTTGTCCAGCTTTGGCCAGTCATCAGCAGTATGCAAAAAATCCACAGGGCTATGCACAGTTCACTGAAAATTAGTTACAGTTGTGTGGGTTTTTTGGGGTAAATCTCATTTAATATTTACAATCCCAATTGGATCTGGAGAGAAGACATCTCCCTCTTTCTTTCTGTGTAGGGGGAAGAATTGCTTAAAGAACTGGTGTGCCTTACAGTACAATCCTCTACAATCTATGTCTAGTCAGAAGCAAGTCTCATTCAGTTCAATGGGACTCACATCCAGGTAAGTGTGCATATTGTAGCCTTCGGATATGTCTGCATGGGAGCTTCTGTATGGGAATTAGTTCTAAGGAGGGGGGGGGGGAACTGCATTGCCTGGAGTGTTGTATTTCCCCCTACTCTCAATGACTTTGATAGTTCCCATGGCAGATTAGAAGTTTGTTTATTACATACATACATACATACATACATATGTTTCCAGTAAACTATCAAAGTGGTTAAGAGAAATGATAAAAGCATAAAATGCAACAATAAAAATACAATAAAATAATCACTGGTCAACTATAACCATACTAGCTAGGTCACCCCTCAGGGAAAGCCTGCATGAAGAGGTGGGTCTTGAGCAGGTATTGTTGTGCCTCCAGTAGGTCAGACAGAGACCAGCCGTGCCGGAGTGTGTTTGGGGTGGGGCCCGGCTAAGTGCAGCCTGACCCAGCTGGGCAGCCTGACCAATCAGCGCCTGCTCAAGAGGCAGGTCCCAAACACCCTCAGATGCTGAAAGCAATTGTTTGTTGCTACAGCTACAGCCAGACGCTCCTGACATTCCCGACCTCAGACTTGTACTTTGGAACCTTGGAACGACCTTGACCACGACTTTGCCTGAGCCCAAACTGGTTTATGTTTGCTGCATTTCGGAATGATATATTTTGGCTTTGACCCTCGGACTGTGATAACAACTACGGCTTATCTTGGAACTGGACAGATTTACGACAGGTATCTAAAGATCAAGACTGAAGATGCCTGCCTAACGTCAATGGGGAGCATGTTCAAGAGGGCAGGTGCTGCAACACTGAATGCTGTTACAGGTGCTCCTGAGGTAAACCTCAAGAGTGTTATTTTATTTATTTATTCAATTTATATCCCGCCTATACACAAATGCCACTGTCAGAGGTGCTCCTCCCAAGGACTGGGCTGAGACACAAGGGGTGTGGCTACAGTAACCTGGTCCCAAGTTGTTTAGGGCTTTATATGAACAACAGAACCTTAAACTTGGCCCGGTAGCTTATTGGCAGCCAATCCAGTTCTTTTAGCAGGTGTTATACACTGTTGAAATGGGCTCCCGTTAGTAGCCTCACATGTGCATTCTGCACTAGCTGCAGCTTCTGGATCAGGCCTTCAGGGCTCCTGCCCTGAAAGGCAGCCTAGAAATATTTTAAATAATAAAAAGGGTAGTCTCACAGAGCACATTAAAATAATCCAATCTTGAGGTTATCAATGCCTGAACCACTGTGGCCAAGCTATCACGGTTCAGGAATGGCGGTAGCTGGTGAATCAGCCAAAGCTGGCAAAAGGCATTCTTTTCTACCGAGGTGACCTGAATCTGTAGTGACAAAGATGGATCTAGGAGTACCCCCAAACTATGTACCTGTTCCTTCAGGGGGAGTGAAACCCCATCCCAGACAGGCAACTGACCTATTTTCCAGAACTGTGACCCACCTACCCACAGTGCTTCCATCTTGCCAGGTTCCAAACTCAGTTCCTTGGCCCTATCCAGCCCACCACTGCATCCAAGCACCGGTCCAGAGCCTGCATGGCCACACATGATTCAGATGTTATCTTATTATATTTTTAAATTGCCCATCTGGCCGGTCACCCAGCCACCCTGGGCGATGCACAATCATTAAAATACAATAAAACTCCATTAAAACACAATTTAAAAAATATTTTTTTTTAATGGAGAAACAGAGCTGGGTGTCATCTGCATACTGATAGCACCTCGTGCCAAATCCCTGGATGAATTTTGATTTTACTGTGGTGTGGTGCTGCTCTTCACATGTTTCCCCTTAATTGCTATAAGCCTGCATGACTTCTTGGCAGGCAGGCCTCTCATGTTTTTCTCACACCACGAACATACAGACTCAAAGCCTCCTTTTGAAATAACTGGCTTGCTGGACGTGGGCAAAGTATCTCTCCTTCAAGAACAACACCTTTGCCCTCTGCCACTGCATCCAGCGCCTCTTTGGCGCCTCTTCCCGCCAAAGGAGAGGTGTGCGCCATGCTCTTCAGTGCCCTCTATGTGGGAGTAAGTTACTTAAGTAAGTAACTTTGAGTATGGTGCAATCTAATTAGAAATAGTCATGTTATTTTCTCTTAATTCTGATTGGAGGTGTGGAGTGTGGGTTTCTGAGCAAGATCCAAGAGAGACACTTTCTCTCCACACATGGCCTGACCATTTTCCTGTTATGGCAGCTTGGTGTGGTGTAGCGTTGCTATGCTGTCTCCAGAGAATAAGAAATATCAAACACATTAAGGTGACATTATTTATCAGAGTTGTTTTAAATAAAGTTTGCCATGAACATTTTGTACCAAGTGAGGGCAGGCAGACTGCTTGTATAAGGGAGGAAGGTTTTCTATCAGAGAATGAGACTGAGTTAAGCAAACTGCTTCAGGAGGAAGCCACAAGGTTTTCTCCAGTGATTGAGTTTAAAAGAACAAAGGTGAAATTGGGGGAGGGGGGATTTTACCTGTAGACTATGCATAGTTTGCCCACATTGAAACTGATGAAATGCACAATATGCAGATAAAATTGAAATCTAATGCTTGTAGTAATCCTTTGGAAAGGAGAGAGAGAAAAGAGAGACAGGCATCCTAGGATCAGTGAGTGGTAGGCACAGATATCAACTCAGAAGAACATGATCCTTATGTAAAAAACACACACACAAAAAAACAGCCAGATACTTTTTAAGTTTATTTCATAATAGGAAGATATTAGCTCCTGTGCAAAAGCCACCATTCTCCATCCACATCCACTTCTCAACCCAAGCCTGAGGTGTGGCATGAATCTCTTACTGCCTCCCTCTGCCGTCCTTGGCAGAGAATGCTCTATTGCCTGCTCCCAAGTCATATGCTGGATGCTCAGCAGAGTGTGGAGTGCATGTTTCAGTACACTGCAGATAGAGGAAAATGTCAGGGAAGGGCCCACATTGCCAAGAGGAAGGCTCACAGTCACGCGGTATGAGTTGTATGAGTTGTCAAGCCTGAGAGTCTCTGCACGGAGGTCACTGCTGCCCACTGTGCAGGAGGTGCTGAAACAAGGAGGCCTGCTTCTGGCTGAGAGTGGCAGGGGAATCAAACTCTGCTACCTTCCCCGCATGCATCACCAGCACTCGGTCTGAGTCCAGGATAGTGTTCAACCTGGTAAGGAATAAATACGGCAGCATAAGCACTGTAAGCTTTGGCTTGCGGAAAGAGCAGAAACCTGAAAAGGACTGCCCTCACTTTTATTAAAGCACCTTTAAGTAGGTGAAGGGAAAGTAGGAGTACCCTCTTTTAGCTACTGCCACAATACCACAGGCACAATAAGAGGCCTGCTGGATCAGTCTAAAGGATCAGTCTATCTAGTGCAGCACTCTGTTCCCATGGGAAGCCCACAAGCAGGATATGAGGGCAACAGCACCCTCCTGCTCCTGTTCCCCAGAAACTGGTATTGAAGGCATAGTGCCTCTAATACTGGGAGTAATATATGGCCATATTGAGTACTTATTCTCCATATAGGCACTGAACAACTGATATGCAACTGGCTCTGGTGCTTGCCTTATCAGAGGCCTAGTACTCACAAACAGCAGATGAGGTGGTAAAGGGTGGGTTTTTGTTTGTTTGTCTTTTGGTAAATAGTATCGCAGGGCCTCCACCTACAGTCTTTAGGAAACTGGGTTCAAAGCAGTTGTTTAGCGTGTTGCGGCTCAGACCCCACCTCTGTGTTATACTCAGCCTTTTGGGCAGGTTACTTGTACTATTGGTGACTAGCCGCGCCTCCCATGGCAGCCATTTTGTGGTAGTGCCCAGGACAGTTTCTCAAATTGCCAAATGTGCCCACAGGCTCAAAAAGGTTGCTTACCCCTGGACTATTATGACCAGTGCTCAAATTACAAGAGAGCTAGAGGAGGCCTGACCCCTTTACCTTTTGTGCTAGTCAGCTCAGCTACTATATTTTAGAAAACTACAGGGGCATAATTTGTCTAAAATTAGGGGAAGTAGGGGTCGGTCTTGTGGATTTCATTAGGATCCTCCTCATCTTTCCTCTCAGAACTCGAGCACTGATACTAATGAACCTAAGAAGCACCTCTGATTTGTAAGTCAAAAGCCATGTAGTTGTGATGTTCCTGAATCTGCCATCCACTGTGCTAATATCCACAGCAAATAGTGTTTCACCTGTTGAGAGGGCTGGAAATGCAAGTGCCATAAGCAAGCAAAGCTGAGGCAAGTTGCTTCGTAATAGCTGAGTGACACCCAGTTCATCACTACTTGCAGGTGGTGCAAGAGTAGAGGCCAAAGGAGAAACAAAACATCACCTGTGAGCGATAGTCAGCACAGTTTTGTCTGCAAATCGCTGGCGGATGGTCTGCTGAAGTAATCTGTCTGTCTTATGATCCACGCTTGCTGTGGCCTCATCAATGCACAGAACCTATGATTGAGGCAACGTGAAAAAAGCATGACTCAAATTCAGGAAATCATGAGGGTCAATGCTATAAACACAACTCTTGATCCTGCTACACGTTCATGCCACACATATGATTCCATTTACTTTTATTGTTTATGACCAAATTCATCACAATATAACAGGAAAAAATATCCAATGTATTACAAAATAAAAGTGAACAAATTAAACATAAATCAGAGAAACTGATGAATAAATCCCAAATTAAGAAACGTGCGGTGCAATCCTATGTGTGTTTAAACAGAAAAAAGTCCTAAAAATCCCAACATGCTGGGAGTTCTAGGACTTTCTTCCTGTCTAAACATATCTAGGATTGCACCCTTAACTTAAAGATAAAGTTCCATAATGTTGGTTTCCAATTTTAATAAAAATGGCTGTTAACTAAACCAAGGATAAAACATACTAGGCTAAAATAAAAAAATTGTAACAAACATCTCCAGCGCAACCTTTTACATCTGCCTTATAAAATCTAGTGCAGACCTTAGTTAGTGCCATTTAGAAAGCAGCAACTCTTCTCAACATCTTTATGTCCTTATGGAAAAGCCAGAAGTGTATCTTCTTGCAAATTGACCAGTTTCTACAAGTTTTTAGCAAGTCAGCAAGGTCTTTCTCAATGGTGTCAAAAGCAGTTTTCAGATCTATGAATACAGCAAGTAGTTGTCCTTTCCTGAGTTGGGTATATTTGTATACTAGATAACTGAACACAAAGCAGTTATCTAGGCTGGAATATCCTTTCCTGAATCCTACCTGTTCTTCCACGGAAATGTTATTTTCTGTTGCCCAGTTCTCAAGTTCAGCTAATAGGTACCCAGGATATATTTTAGCAACAATGTCAATCAAGCTAATTGGCCTTTAATTTGATGGTGAAGATCTATCACTGCTCTTATAAATGGGAATAATTATACTTTGGTTCCAGCTGCTTGGGATAACTTTTGTCAGATTAACATAATAACAAATCTGACATTATAAGGGCACCCACCAGTTTAAGTTCTCCTTAAATACTTCTCCCCACAAATTCCATCTACTCCTAGAGCCCTGCCCTTAGGTAACACTGAGATGATGTCTGCTATTTCAGCTTCAGCAACTGGTGGCCATGTATCTAAATTATCTAACCCAAGGCAAGGTTCTAATCCATTTGTGTTGTTGGGTGGGTGGGTGTGTTTAATGGAGTGAAAATAACTCACCCATTTATGTTGTGGAACATTTGGAACCAAATCAGTTCTCTTGGGCCTCATACCAAAATTGACTATTTATCAAAATTTTACCTGATCTTTAAGCATTGGTACCTGAGCATGATCTGTCCAAACCTGGGTTTGAAACACAACCTTTTTCATCCTTAGGAGTAATATATGATCCTTTTAAGATTTTAAAAACTTTTCCAAATTTTGGAGAGTAGAATTTGATTTCATTTTCTTCTTAATTAATGAACAGATCTTTTTTGGAGTTGATATTCCTTATCAAACCATGACTGGCCCTTCAGATATTTTGTATTCTTTCCTATAGGGGCAACTCAATCATATGCAGGAATCTAAAAAAACACAAGAATGTGAAAGCCCTCATGGATCAGACCAAGGGTCCATTTAGTCCTGGGGTGGGCAACTTGTGGCCCTCCAGATGTTTTGGCAACTACAACTCCCATGATCCCTCACCATTAGCTATGCTGGCTAGGGCTGATGGGAACTGTAGGCCAAAACATCTGGAGAGCCACAAGTTGCCCACCCCTGACTAGTCCAATGGTGGTTAGCAAGATGCTTCCGGGAAGTCCACAAGCAGGGCATGGAGGCAATAGCCCTCTCCCAATGTTTGGCCCCCAGCAACGGGCATTCAGAGCTATCCTGCCTCTGAGCCTGGAGGTTCCAATTAGCTACCATGGATAAAAGCCACTGTGTGATGTCCCCACTATGGGACCCAGCTACAGCTGATAGCCTCATGGGCTCAAGCAGCTTCTGCATGGCAGAAGTGGAATAGATGCCATGATGGACTGGGAAAATACCATGAGGAGTCCAAGGATGTGTTTTTGCTCTTTGCCATATTCTTTCTCATAACAAGCCTCTGGAGTTGGAAGCAGCAAGGACACTTGGAAGTTCCTGATGGCTGAAGTGGAGTCAAAGCATACATTGTTCCTCTGAGAAAGAGATATGGTGGTTTCCCTGGAGTCTAAGAAAGCAACCTAACCTCATGAGTGGATTTGGGTTAAAAAGCTGAATCGGGAAGAGTAAGAGACGCCTGCTTTCTCAAGGAGCATTTTTTCCTGCCTGCTTTAAGGCTGTTTGGATTCTTTTTAGTTATTGGGATGGAGTGAAGGTGTTTTAGGGGCTGGATTCCCTTTGGAATCCCTTTGGATTCCATGTTTTGACTTGCTATTTTTAATACTTATTACTATATTAATTATTAATATATTATTTTTGTAAATAATAAAAGAGCTTAAATGAAAGAATAGAACCCTCTTTCCTTGTTTTTATTGTCCTGTCAATACTTACTATAAGGAAGTTTGAGAGTGTTGGACTGGGACTCGGGAGATCCAGGTTCTAGTCCCCGCTCGCCCATGAAACTCACTGGGTGACTTTGGGCCAGTCACTGACTCTCAGTCCTAACCTACCTCACAGGGTTGTTGTGAGGATAAAATGGAGAGGAGGAGAATTATGTAAGCCGCCTTGGGTTCCTTGCAGGAAAAAAGGCGGGGTATAAATATAATAAATAAATATAATAAATTAATAAATAAAATCCAAATTACAGAGGGTAATCTAATCCCTCCAAGCTTTGGAAGTTCAGTCACTCAGTTGACTGAATAAATTTCTACTCAGTCTCTACTCAGAATTAATCAAAGACACAACAGCTGTCTTTTCACTGTCTTGAATCTACTGTCAATCAATTCCAAGAGGTGACCATGAGTTCGTATTATGAGAAGAGAGGAAAACACTTCTCAATCTTACTTCTCCACAACATGCATATTGTATAAACTTCCATAATGTCTCGCCCTAGTTGCCTTTTTAAAAACTAAAATGTCTCCAATGATACGCAGTACCTCATAGAGAAGACACTCCAACTTTTTCAGCTCTATGATATCCTTCTTGGGATCGGACAACCAAAACTTGCTGTTTCCAGCAGGATGAATCTTTCCCTGACAAATACAAGGCATGATTGTCCCAAACCAGAAAACTTTGCCATGTGTGGGGAACTCACTTCAAATTGACAGCACTCACCTTGGCCTGGGTCAAGAGAGCCCTTGCTAAACAAACGAGCTGTCCTCTGTCCTACAGAGAGACTCTTTCCTCTCTCCCCCAGCTCACAATCCAGCCCACCTGCATGGAGGAAGAGAGTGAGGTTAAAATTAGGGTTTCTGGGTGAGTTTTAAACCTTCACCTCAGCAATAGTTCATATGAACTAGATACTCAAGATAGCAAAGGCCTGGAGTTAAGCAAGCAGTGCTAACAACACAGTGTGCTCTCTGTGAGAAACAGAGATTGGAAGCACTCCAATTCTTTCCCACACCTTGGGTATCTGCCACCTGCCTGCCCGGACTTCCTCAACATTCATTGACTCACGTCGAGGGGGAAAAGCTGCACCCCTGAAAACCAGCGGGTGCAAGGGAAAACCCATCCCACACCAAAGACTCTGTTGCTACAGTGCTCTTTGACAGGGGGTGTTATTGACCTCCAGCCATTTTCAGAGGTGCTGCAGCTTTTTTCTCCCCATACAAGTGAATGGACACATTGCTCCGCCGACTTGCATGGGGGGGGGGGAAGCTGCACCCTCCAAATAATGGCTGGAGTGGAGCCCACCACCCCATCAAGGACCCCATTTTATGGAAGTGGTATGTGTGTTTTCCCTCTTTTTCTTGGTGGGTGGGTGGGTGGGTGGGTGTGCGTGCGTACGCGCACGAAGACGTGTGTGTGTGTGTGTGTGAGGGGAAGAGAAAACACACACAGGTGAGGAGTACTCCCAATGTTTTCACTAGCCAAGCCCCATGGCAGCTATTTTACGACTCACCAGACCTCCCATAGCAGCATGTTGTGTTTGTGCCCATGTGAACCGCCCCGAGAGCTTCGGCTATTGGGCAGTATAGAAATAAAATGAAATAAATAAATGATAAATAAACATTCCAAACATTCTGACAGGCCCATAAAGGTCTCAGGAAAACTGGGATCTTTTTTTTTTTAAACATCTACAACAGGGTTGGGCAACCTGTGGCCCTTGGCCTAATTTCACGTAAGTGGGGAAGCTCAGGAGGGCAAGGGGGGGGGAATGGGGTGGAAAGCCAAAGAAATGGAGTGATCGAAGGGGGGATCCCTCTGCAAATGATCAGGTCAGGCCTCTGGCGAGGAGGGGGAAATGGGTGGAAAGCCAAAATGCACAGAGTGATGGATGGAAAGGCAGGAGGAGCTCCCTGCAATTGATCAGTTCAGACCTCTGGAAAGAGCAATCTGTCCCTTCTCCAGCAGCCTGCTGGGCAGGGAGGAAGAGACGGAGAGGAGAGGGTGGCAGGAAGAGAGAGGGAACAGGTGGCCCTGTCCCACTTTTGGCTTCTGCCCAACCCAGTACCAGCATGTGACCCACAACATATTACCCCTGAAGGGATGAGGCCCTTGACAGAAAAAAAAAAAATTCCACACTTGAATCTACAGCAACTTCCAGCAGGACCCAACAGCTTCTACCCCTGTGGGTATTAGTACATTTTCTTTCTGTTTACTACTCTGACCAGTATTCAAGACCATCAGATCCTGATGGATTCCTTGCTGAGCTTTCGAGATCCTTTTCCGCCTAGTGAACACAACAAGCAGTCCCTTTCCCTTCTTCAAACAATAGACTCACCCATCTCTGTAATCACTGCCTGCAAGTGGCATTGATTCCAGGACATGGTGCAAGTCAGCATCTGTGCATCGCCCCTGAGGGTCCAGATTTTCACGGATTGTCCCACTAAACAAAAAGGGGTCTTGGGGGATTATGGCCAATCTAGACCTAAAAGAGAGGACAGAGGAAGGTTGCTGGAAGGGAACAGCTTAGAGGAAAACAGAGGTAATGGTGAACATGCAGTTGACATCCAGAGACAGCCCTGCCCCATCTGATTAAATTGGCTTTTCAAGCTGTTGCAAAAGAGATTGGGGAACACTGGCACCATTGTTCACATGCTGAGCAACATTTAAGTGGCTTCATCTGCCATGGCAAGGCTAAAGAATAGTCAGGAAAGAATTTCCATTAATCCCCTGACAATGACCAGGTTTGGATGAGCTGTGGCACTTGCGGATGCCAGGTTGCATCCAACCCCTGCTTGCAGGTTGTTGTGTTGTGTGAACCCAGCAAGCGTGGGTTATCCATGGATAAATTAGGCCATGGGTTATGCGAGGGTTATTTAACCCTCGCATAACCTATGCTCGCCGGGTTTGCACGACACAACTTCTGAGCATGGGCTGCATATTCAAAATGGCAGCCACACGCGCCACAGCCTCACTATGGGTTAAATAACCCACGGTGGGCTGTCGTGTCATGCGAACAGCCCGAATATCATGCTACCAGCAACTGCTGGAACTAAAATATGGTTCTCAGCTGTGCCCCCAGTGCCCTGTGCCACTATCCTTGTTGAATATTACCTACCTCAGCTCCTTCAAGCCTACAGAATGGCTGTCGATATTGTCCAGGAGGATTTGGCCAGCTCTCAGTTCCACCATACGGAAAAGGGCCAAAAAGAGAGTGGATTTGCCAGACCCAGTCCGCCCAACTATCCCAATTTTCTCCCCAGGATAGATAGTGAAGGTCACCCCATCCAGAGCATTGGGTAGCTCAGGCCGATAGGCCAGTACTACTTGCTGGAACTCTATGTGACCCCGACTTGGCCAATCAGGTGCAACCTTGAAGGAAGAAAAAAATTGTGAGCAATAATGAACAGCAATACCTCTTATCAACTTCCTATTGCAGGCCCTTTTTGATCCCATGACTACTAGTGGAAGTAGGGTGGATCCCAAAGTCCCAATGTGGAGCACTTACTGCCATCCCAATTACAAATTTGAGCCTATAAGGGGTCCAGCTCTGGTGGTGGGATGGAAGATTGCTGAACTGCCCTGCACAATTTTGGCACTGAAGTCCTTGTGTCTGCTGAGCTCCGGGCCTTTCTGTTGGTTTCAGTGATGATGGTGCAGGCTGCATTCCCTCAATGGATCTCTGTGCTGGTGGGCTCTCCAGCGGTCTGGTAAGACTCTCCCTCCATGCAAGTGGCTGCAGAGAAGCTAGGGAATTCCTTGAGGGGTTGGTGATCCAAATGAAGGACTCCCTGCACAAACTGTCATTGCACCAGGAGATCAGTCAAAGGTCTCTTTTCTGGTCCTGTTTGCTTCTTTTTTCCTTCTGTTTTTAAACACTCCCTGGGTCTCAATTCCTGCTGACTAACTGACTAGGAGGTAGGGATCAGCTGACACTGAGAAGTTCAACTCATTTGAGCTCAACGGACTTCCTGCCTGCTTCGAATCCAATGAATGGAAGCGGGCCAGGTCAGGGGGCTGTCTGCAGACTTCCGTCTCTGAGACAGGCCCCAGTTTGCGCATTTTTAAAAATACTAAAGAAATTTGCACAAATGGCACTATTTGCACAATTTGCATAACTTTACTCAAATTGTGTAAATTGCGGTATTTTGTATGTTTTTCACAAATCAGCACCCAAAAAACACATGTATCTAGGGTGATTTCCGTAAAATCAGACAACCGCGCCATATGCATGTGCTTTTTTGGTGCTCATTTGCAAAAAACATGCAAAATACCGCTATTTACACAATTTGTGTAAAGTCACACAAATTGCGTAACGTAAACTGCGCAAATAGCGCAATTTGCACAAATTTCCTTAGGTTTGTTTTTTTAAAATGTGCAAACTGTGGCCCATCTTAGAGAGTTGGCTCAACTGACAACATAGTGAGTCAGCGCCGGCGCAAGTTTGCAAACTGGAATCCAGGGGGCTGAATTGTGAAAATCTGTTGGATTTTCACCCCCCTATCAGATTCCTCACACATCCCTACTAGGAGAGAAGAGGAAATGGCTATGTAGGTGAGGTGGCTCCAAAAAACCCTGCTGTCCTGGTGAAGGCAGGAGGAGTATGGGAGACAAGAGGTTTGGGTTGGTCCTGTCTTCAGAGTCCATTGGGTGGATTTATCTTCTCTCCAGGATGACCTTCTCCACTGAAGGAGAAGGCGCAACCTGTGCTAATCTTTTAAATATCACTGTAAACCCAAGAGACAAATGGGGAACCAAAGCAGCCTGTGCATATGGATTGTGTGGAATCACATGCTCTACTCCAGCATGTCTGATCATCCAGATGAGCAATGTACTCACATACTCTTAGAGTCCTAGCAAGGCAGCCTTACCTGGAGCAGCTCCTCCTGAGGCTCTATGGGAATCTCTGTTGCATATTCCTCTGTCCGTTCCACACTCACCATCATGGTCTCTGTCTGAGTGAAGCTAGTGATGAGTCCAGACAGCAAGTTTGTGACTGACAGGGCGTAGGAAAGGGCCAGGCCCACGAGACCTGAAGGGCAAAAAAGGCACCAACAAAAAGCATTAGGCAAAGTAGATAACAAAAATTTACAACTCTAACAGAAAGAAAATGGAAGAGAGAACTAGTGGAGATGGCCTTGCTCCCAGATAGGAAAAAAGAAAGGACAAGAGAGAGAAACCAAAATGTTAGGAAAAGTTCCCCTTGGAAAGAACTGATGGGGTGATTTTCTCTTGCACATTCAAGGTCTAACTGTCATCAGTTGCATCACAAAGGATTTTTAGAATAGGGAAGACTGGCTAGCTAGCGATTCTTTCTTCTCTTCTTGGCGCTTGCATCAGAGGTCATTTGCCTGAACCACCCAGATTCATCTACCTAATGCAGGGGTCGCCAATGCAGTGCCTGTGGGTACCTCCAGTGGCACCATACAGGGGTCCCCAACATGGTGCCTGTGGGCACCCCAAAATATTCTTTTTCATCCCTCCCCCCTTTTTAATCTAAGTACCGTACATGGATTTGTAGGAAATACATACAACTTTCTAACAATTACACATAGGCTTCAAGAAAAACAGACCAACTATCCAAATAAGTATCCATTTGAAGTTGGTGTCTATATGCCACCCTTTCATATATCAAAAGCATTGTAAGGTCCTCAATCCATTGCATTATAGGAGGAGAGTGTTTTTCCTTCCAATATTGTGATATCAGTCCTTTAGCTGTCAAAAGGATGCAGAGAATCCATTTCCCCTTCCATTTGTTAATTTCCATGAAGTAGGTAAATAATTTAAAAGTGTACATCAGTGAATAATAAAGACTGTTCCAGTACAACATTTATCTGTGTAATAACCTCCTCCCAAAAAGAAACGACTACTGTCATGTCAGGCGATCACTCGTGACCGAGTAAGATTGTCTTCCAGGATAAAAAAAAAAAAGAAAATTTACAAAAAGGAGATTTTAAAAGGAGGAAAATTCTAAAGAAAATTGTGTAGACTCTAGCGATGGGTCCGTAAGTGACTGTGGAGGCCAATTCTAGATCCACACAGCTTCCCACAGTGAGGACACAGGTTACCAGATGGAAGATGGTCTTGTAAAGGATTCATTTGACGTGCTTTTCGCTTAGCACATTTCTCCCTTTCACCTTGCACTCGGGCTTCTTCAAAGTCCATAGAACCTTTGTGAAAGGCCAACCTCCAGTTAGATCGTTCATGGGCCAGAGCTTCCCAGTTTTCGATGTTTATATTGCATTTTTTTAGATTAGCCTTAAGAACATCTTTGAACCTCTTATATTGACCACCGATATTCCGCTTTCCATCCTTGAGTTGGGAATAAAATAACTGCTTTGGGAGACGCCAGTCAGGCATTCGAACAACATGACTGGTCCACTGAAGTTGGCGTTGAAGGATCATTTTTTCAGTGCTAGTAGTCTTTGCTTCTTCCAGTACACTGACATTTGTTTGCCTGTCTTCCCAAGTAATTCGCAGGATTTTCCGGAGGCAACGTTGATGAAATCTTTCAAGGAGTTGGAGGTGACGTTTATAGATAGTCCATGTTTCGCAGGCATACAATAAAGTTGGTAATACAATGGCTTCATAAACCAGTGTTTTGGTCTTCTTACAAATATCCTGATCCCCGAACACTCTATGTTTCATTCGAGAAAACGCGGCATTTGCGGAGCTCAGACGATGCTGGATTTCACTGTAGATGTTAGCTGTAACAGAAAAATGATCAACATTTTCCAGTATTGTCCCGCCAAGCTGGATAGATGGCATCAACAAAGGGTTAGCTTGCACTTGCTGATGAAGCACTTTGGTTTTTTTGATGTTAAGTGAGAGACCAAGTTTTCCGTATGCTTCTGTGAAAGCATTTAGGATAGTTTGAAGATCATCCTCTGAATGTGCGGAGACCACATTATCATCAGCATACTGAAGTTCCACAACGGAGGTTGTACCGTAATTACCTTACTTTTTGCTTTCAGCCTGCTGAGATTAAAAAGCTTTCCATCTGTTCGATATATAATTCCCACACCAGTGGGAAGTTTCCCCTCGACAAGATGTAAAATCATGGCGATGAAAATAGCAAATAATGTTGGGGCGATAACACATCCCTGTTTAACACCTGATCCCACTTTAAATGGAGCACCATGAGAGCCGTTGTTGTCCAAGACCGTAGCCGTCATGTTGTCATGGAGAAGTCGCAAGATATTCACAAATTTATTGGGGCATCCAATTTTCATAAGGATAGTCCAGAGAGCTGTTTGGTCTACAGTATCAAAGGCCTTAGCCAGATCAATAAATGCCATATAAAGGGGTTGATTTTGCTCCCGGCATTTTTCTTGGAGCTGACGTGCAGTAAAAATCATGTCTACTGTCCCTCTAGAGGGGCGGAAACCATATTGAGTTTCAGGGAGGATCTCTTCTGAAATAGATAGAAGACGGTTTGCGAGAACCCTGGCAAATATTTTACCTGTGGTAGCTAAGAGAGAAATGCCCCGATAGTTTCCACAGTCTGTTCTATCACCTTTCTTAAAGAGGGTGATAATTATGGCATCCCTGAAGTCTTCTGGGATCTCTTCTCTTATCCAGATTTTTTCGATGAGTTTATGAAGATGTTGTACAAGTTCGGGGGGCCCTTCTTTAAAGATTTCAGCAGGAATCCCATCTGGTCCACTAGCTTTGTTATTCTTCATTTGATTAATGGCTTTTTTTACTTCATCCAGAGTGGGGAGTATTGCAAGTTCCTCTCTAATTTGTTTTGGCGGGATTTGCAAAAAAATCTCATTATCCACCTTAGATTTACAATTTAAAAGGTCATAATAATGCTCTTTCCAACGCAGTGCAATAGACTCTTTGTCTTTTAAGAGTTTGGTGCCATCTTTTGATTGTAAAGGGTTTGTACCATAGGTTTTTGGTCCATAAATGGCCCTTGTGGCCTTAAAAAAGCCCCGTGCATCATGAGATTCTGCAAGTTGTTGAATTTCTTCAGCTTTCTTTTTCCACCAGGCGTTCCACCAGTTCCCTTGTTCTTCTTTGGACCTCAGCCTTTGCACTAGCGTAGATTTTTTTCTTGGCAGTGCAGTTAATATCATTTTGCCATATTTGGAAGGCTTTCTTTTTTTGGTCAATTATATATTTAATCTCATTATCATTTTATCAAACCAATCCTGATGTTTCTTAGTTTCGTATCCAATAGTTTGTTCACAAGCTGCAGTAATGGAGGTTTTCAGCTTAGACCAATGGTCCTCAATATTGTCAGGAGGTTCCGTAGGTAGATGTTCCTTAAGAAGTGATTGAAGACGAGTTTGCTTAATAGGATCTTGAAGGGCGTGGATGTTCATTTTACGCCTTGGTTTCCTTCCTTGAAGCCTACGTTGGGGAGCAATGTTGATAACCATAGTGGACCGGATTAGTCGGTGGTCTGTCCAGCAGTCAGT
Organism: Shinisaurus crocodilurus; assembly: GCA_021292165.1. NCBI lineage: Eukaryota > Metazoa > Chordata > Lepidosauria > Squamata > Shinisauridae > Shinisaurus > Shinisaurus crocodilurus. The sequence goes on along the minus strand of CM037879.1, from coordinate 71,936,517 downwards.
CGGCACTCACCATGGCCCTAGTAAGAAGTACATCGCGGCGATCTCTAACACGGACTGGACATTGCCAAAGCATATGTTTAAAAGAAGCATTAGCTGTATTGCAGCACCAGCAATTAGCTGAATTAGACATTCCCTTATTAAAGAGACATTGTGGTGTCCAACAGACATGAAACAAAAGTTTTTGCTGAATAAGACGCAGCCTAAGATCCATAGACACGACAGATAGATGCCAAAGTGGTGATGCACTATTAGGCATTTTGTGATGGTGTCCACAGCAGTTTCTCAAATTCCCAAGTGTGCCCACGAGACTGAAAAGATTGGGGACCCCTGACCTAATGTGTCCCATAGATGTTTCAGGCAAAGTATGTGTTGCCTTTTTGCTTGTGGTGTGCTACAATGTGCATTACATGGATTAACTTGACTCTCCGCAAAGGAGTTCAGCTAAATCATTGGTCTTCAACTGGATCACATCCTGATCTTAGGCAGGCTGCAATTCTTAGAGGAGGGGGCAGAAGCCCAGGATCCAGATCTGAGTGTGATGGAAGGAACAAGCACTCTGAGAAAGGGGAAGACATCAGGGGGAAAGGATGGCCAAATATGAAGATGCCTCCTTCAGAGTCCATTGTCAGGTGGCTCACCTGGGTCTCCCATTTTCCTCTGGTGCTGGATGATGGCAATTCCTGCAATAGCAGTAACTACAGCAACTCCGATCATCTGCAGTCGAATGTCCAGCCACTGCATAGCCGTGTTGCTGGCAAAACGGCAGCGTTGGTTCAGCTCCAATCGCTGCTGGTTTTCTGTCTCAAACCTAGACTGGATACAGTCCAGAGGTTAATATTAGAACTGTTTCTCTTGCTTTTCTCATCGCTTCTTTTAATAGTGGTCACAGGGCCAATTCCTTGTCAGCACTTGCTGGATGGTTTCACATGACCGAACAACCCACACTGTGGCACAAGCCACACAGTGTGGGTTGTCTTCCCAAGGGCCCATGATGTGCCCGACAGATGACTGGGCACATTGTGGGTCCTTGCCCACTTCTTTCCCCCATGGGAGCACCAAGGTCCCCCCCACCAATGGAGAGCAGGGATTGCTGCCGCCGACTCATGAGTCAGTGGCAGCAATCTCTACTGCCTGCCTCAGGGGAGCAGCTGTTTTGGGCTGCCCTGGCTGTGGAGAAAAGGAAGTAGCTTCAGTCGGCTATGCAAAGCCAGCTGAAGCTACCTCTGTGTCCCCACCAGCCATTTTGGGCCAGCGGTGGCTGCAGGGAAGAGGAGGTAACTTCCGGCTGAAGCTACCTCCTCTTCCCCACTGGCCCAAAATGGCTGGCGGGGATGGCTGGGAGCGGGAGAAGCTTATAAGCCATGGTGGGTTGTCTGGTCATGGCAAACCCAGTTCTCATGTATGTTTAGACCTTTCCTGGCTGAAGAGCAAAACTCACCTGCCTGTGGCCCTGGTTGCCCGGATAATGCTGAGGCCCGTCAAGGTCTCTGAGAAGTGAGTGTAGATGGGGGACAGGGTGAGACTATAGAGGCGCTTGAGTTCACGGGATGTGCGCCGGTAATAGCGTTGAATGGAGTAGTAGATGGCCCCCAAGGGCAGTAGGACTAGGCCGATCCAAGGCAACCCGTAGGTGATCATCACCAGCATGCCCAGCAGCCCAAAGATGTTGGCCAGGAAGATGTTGAGAATGAAAGGCAGACTATCATCCACACAGTACAGATCCGAAGAGAAGCGATTAAGGATGCGGCCTGTTGGCGTGGTGTCGAAAAAAGTCATTGTGGCCTGGCAATAGCAGAACAAGAGTGTAAAGAATCATGGTGAGCTATGATCTTGTGTGCCGTTTCACACATTACCTTTAGACATTAAACTGTGTCAGAAAAACTTTGTATTTTGTAATTTTATTTTTCTAGTTTGTTGCCTCTGTACAGTCCCACATACAGGTTAAAATCAGCAAGAAAGACCAATTTAAATCAAGTTTCCCACTGACACTTCATATATTTCCTAAACAATGGCGCAGATTTTATTACTAAACCTTATTAATGTAATAAACAGTTGTATTTATACGGTTTCATTCTTACAACCAGGCTTTGACTCTTTTTGTTGCACTGTATACACTTAAAAAAAAAATATCTATAGAGGGAATTCCCATATAGGGTCTTTCTTATGACAGTTTGTGACAATATAGGAACCTGAGCACTGGACAATTTTGACTTCTTTCTGCTTCCTTCTTCCTTGGCCCCGACCCACCCACCCAAACACAAGGTAGCAAACAAAAAGAAATTCCCAATACTATTAGGTCAAAATACGGTCTGATAGTTACTTGGAGGAGAGGAGGAATAAGGGTGGATAAAAATTGATTTGTGTTTCTTTAACTTAAAAAAATCCTCCAATTCTAATTTGTTAACATTTTAAATCAGATTTTATTTTTTAAAAATTAAATAGCAAGTTTCTCTTATACAATAACTAGGTCAATATTAAATAATATGAATAACACTATGTCAGTCCTAACAATTCACCTCTAAACTGAATCAATGCCTCTATCAGATATATTCAGTTAAAGGAGGTTTTTTTATGTAAATGAAAAACCAATTTGATCATTTCTCAAATATGATTATTTACATAAGCATTTCATTTTCAACTGATAAAAATAAACTGCTTTCCCCAAGTAGGTTGTCCTGTCCAACAGACTTTACCTTCATCACCCTTCTAAGCAGCCTATTGTGAACGACAGCAGCGGCGTGGATGGTGCCATAGGCAAAGAGGAAGGCCCGCAGGATGGTGAAGACAGAATTTGCCCCAGCAATGCAGCCGTACACAGTCAGGTAAAAGTTCACGTCCATAGTGCCATTTGAAGGGATGGAAGCTAAGACTGGAGAACTGAGAAGGAGACAGAGAAGATCAGTCAGAATGGGCAGTTCCTTTTGCCAGCCTCTCTGCCAGCTATTGAGCAAAGTCAATAGCTCTCACAAAGTGTGAGGGGAAAGGGTACACATCTAGGAAGGCTCCAGAAGGAACCCTCTCTCCCTCCAATTGTGCTAACCACCCACCCCTCTCAGTCAGTACAATACTGCAGGCCATGTGCTCTGCCCATGCCTTGTTACCAGTGTGTGATTCATCCACAGGGAAATCACTTCCATTTTTATTCCCAGGGGTCTTAGGATATGCCAAATGCCTACCTGGCCTTGCTCTTATTTTGGGCAGAGGGCAAGGCCAAGCTTTGGCAGGCAAATTATCTGTCTTTTTCTCTTAGTGACACTTGGAAAGATTCAGCTACTTTAGGGAGGCTCACAATGACAAAGTTGGAGAAGTCATAGGAAGTCTGTTTAAGCCAACTCGTGTAGCCAGAATTTGTAGTTCCACCCAAAGCACCCCAATCCCCATCTGTGCTGAGCAATGCTTCTGGTAGATTTTGTGAACCTTCCCTCTTTCAAGCTTCCTTTTGTCTCTATAAGCTCAGCAGCTGTTTTGGGAGTGTTCATCATCTTGCTCATGTCAAGAAAAGCCTTTGCAAAGGGGCTGCTTGAACCATCCATGTGTTCATGCGCGTTCACTGACAGACATCGTCCCCAGGTTCAGCTCATAGTTTATACTGACATACATGAGTCCCCTGTGGGAGAAGAGCAGCAGCTGTGAGGAAGGCAGAATGGACAGGTTGCTGACAGAGGTATTTTCTGCAGGCGGTAGGCTGGAGATCCAGTGTGACAACCACCAATCGGAGACATTCCTAGAAGCTGCAGAAATGCATACGTATCAGTGAGTGAGATTTAGCTCTCCCTATTCAAACAAATTTCATCAACGTTGCCTCCGGAAAATCCTGCGAATTACTTGGGAAGATAGGCAAACAAATGTCAGTGTACTGGAAGAAGCAAAGACTACTAGCATTGAAAAAATGATCCTTCAACGCCAACTTCAGTGGACCGGTCATGTTGTTCGAATGCCTGACTGCCGTCTCCCAAAGCAGTTACTTTACTCCCAACTCAAGGATGGAAAGCGGAATATCGGTGGTCAATATAAGAGGTTTAAAGATGTTCATAAGGCTAATCTAAAAAAATGCAATATAAACATCGAAAACTGGGAAGCTCTGGCCCATGAACGATCTAAATGGAGGTTGGCCTTTCACAAAGGTTCTATGGACTTTGAAGAAGCTCGAGTGCAAGGTGAAAGGGAGAAACGTGCTAAGCGAAAAGCACGTCAAACGAATCCTTCACAGGACCATCTTCCATCTGGTAACCTGGGTCCTCACTGTGGGAAGCTGTGTGGATCTAGAATTGGCCTCCACAGTCACTTACAGACCCATCGCTAGAGTCTACACAATTTTCTTTAGAATTTTCCTCCTTTTAAAATCTCCTTTTTGTAAATTTACTTTTTGAGTTTCCCATCCATTTTAACATGATATAAAAGAGACTTTGTGAAAGGCCCTACAAATTATTAGAATATAAATGCTCAACAGAAAATAAGTGGGATTATCACTTTCTTACATGAAAATTAAAGGGGGGGAAAGTAATCTGGTTCTGACTTCCCTACAGTAAATATGGTTATGTGAAGCAACCTCTTGCTATCTTACTTGAGAGGCTCTTGGTGTCACAAAAATGTTTCACCAAAAGCACAAGGACTCATCCTTATCTACATTCTCCACCACCCACAGAGCACCTACATCTCTGGAGATTCCATTCCACATCTTACAATTCTCAAGACTCAGAATTCACACTTCCCTGCAGGTTCTGGATAAACACCACTGCTTGACAGCCACAGAAGACTGGTGAAATGACCTCTGAGCAGCAGCACCATGAGAAGTATGTATTTATTTCTATTTATATCCCCCATTTCATAAAAATCCCAGGGCAGGTAACAACAATGATAAAACAACAATAAAGCAGCAATACAATACAGTAAATAAGCATATAATAAAACCAATAAAACAGTCAGCAGTGAGATTGATTGCAGCAACAATTAACCACACATAAATGCCAGGGGGCTTTTTTAAGTCCACAAGGGCCATTTATGGACCAAAAACCTATGGTACAAACCCTTTACAATCAAAAGATGGCACCAAACTCTTAAAAGACAAAGAGTCTATTGCACTGCATTGGAAAGAGCATTATTATGACCTTTTAAATCGTAAATCTAAGGTGGATAAAGAGATTTTCTCGCAAATCCCGCAAAAACAAATTAGACAGGAACTTGCAATACTCCCCACTCTGGATGAAGTAAAAAAAGCCATTAATCAAATGAAGAACAACAAAGCTAGTGGACCAGATGGGATTCCTGCTGAAATCTTTAAAGAAGGGCCCCCCGAACTTGTACAACATCTTCATAAATTCATCGAAAAAATCTGGATAAGAGAAGAGATCCCAGAAGACTTCAGGGATGCCATAATTATCACCCTCTTTAAGAAGGGTGATAGAACAGACTGTGGAAACTATCGGGGCATTTCTCTCTTAGCTACCGCAGGTAAAATATTTGCTAGGATTCTCGCAAACCGTCTTCTATCTATTTCAGAAGAGATCCTCCCTGAAACTCAATATGGTTTCCGCCCCTCTAGAGGGACAGTAGACATGATTTTTACTGCACGTCAGCTCCAAGAAAAATGCCGGGAGCAAAATCAACCCCTTTATATGGCATTTATTGATCTTGCTAAGGCCTTTGATACCGTAGACCGTACAGCTCTCTGGACTATCCTTATGAAAATTGGATGCCCCAATGAATTTGTGAATATCTTGCGACTTCTCCATGACATGACGGCAACGGTTTTGGACAACAACGGCTCTCATGGTGCTCCATTTAAAGTGGGATCAGGTGTTAAACAGGGATGTGTTATCACCCCAACATTATTTGCTATTTTCATCGCCATGATTTTACATCTTGTCGAGGGGAAACTTCCCACTGGTGTGGGAATTATATATCGAACAGATGGAAAGCTTTTTAATCTCAGCAGGCTGAAAGCAAAAAGTAAGGTAATTACAACCTCCGTTGTGGAACTTCAGTATGCTGATGATAATGTGGTCTCCGCACATTCAGAGGATGATCTCCAAACTATCCTAAATGCTTTCGCAGAGCATACGAAAAACTTGGTCTCTCACTTAACATCAAAAAAACCAAAGTGCTTCATCAGCAAGTGAAAGCTAACCCTTTGGTGATGCCATCTATCCAGCTTGGCGGGACAATACTGGAAAATGTCGATCATTTTCCCTATCTTGGCAGCTATCTTTCTGTTACAGCTAACATCGACAGTGAAATCCAGCATCGTTTGAGCTCCTGCAAGTGCCTGCGTTTTCTCGAATGAAACATAGTGTTCGAGGATCGGGATATTTGTAAGAAGACCAAAACACTGGTTTATGAAGCCATTGTATTGCCAACTTTATTGTATGCCTGCGAAACATGGATTACGGTATCTATAAACGTCACTTCCACCTCCTTGAAAGATTTCATCAACGTTGCCTCCGGAAAATCCTGCAAATTACTTGGGAAGATAGGCAAACAAATGTCAGTGTACTGGAAGAAGCAAAGACTACTAGCATTGAAAAAATGATCCTTCAACGCCAACTTCAGTGGACCGGTCATGTTGTTCAAATGCCTGACAGCCATCTCCCAAAGCAGTTATTTTATTCCCAACTCAAGGATGGAAAGCGGAATATCGGTGGTCAATATAAGAGGTTCAAAGATGTTCATAAGGCTAATCTAAAAAAATGCAATATAAGCATCGAAAACTGGGAAGCTCTGGCACATGAACGATCTAACTGGAGGTTGGCCTTTCACAAAGGTTCCATGGACTTTGAAGAAGCCCGAGTGCAAGGTGAAAGGGAGAAACGTGCTAAGCGAAATGCACGTCAAACGAATCCTTCACAGGACCATCTTCCATCTGGTAACCTGTGTCCTCACTGTGGGAAGCTGTGTGGATCTAGAATTGGCCTCCACAGTCACTTACGGACCCATCACTAGAGTCTACACAATCTTCCTTTAGAATTTCCTCCTTTTATCCTGGAAGACAATCTTACTCGGTCACGAGTGATCACCTGATGATGATGAGCCCGGTGCCAAAATGTCAGTGAAGTTGGTGCCACACATACCTCTTGGGTGAGGGCATTCCAAAGTCAGGGTGCCACTACAAAGAAAGTCCTATCTCATTTCACCACCCAGTGCAGTTCCCAATGATTTGAAACCATGGTTTGATCCTGGCTTGTTCTCACTAACCATAATTTAAACAAACCACAGTTCCCCAAGTTTTGATGACACAGGGAACTGTGATTACTTTAAAGCTAAAAGGGAATGCTGTCAATATCTTCTGGCACATGAAAGAAGAGGAGAAGGGAGTTTGTTGGTCCGAGGCTCATGCAGGCTTGTTCACATAGCAAGAAACCATGGTTTCCAGTTATGTCTGAACCAAACCATAGACTGGGTCCCACAGGAACAGGATGGTAATTGTGCTAAGTGAAGTCTCGCTCCCTGCACACTGGAATCCCTACTTATTTACTTAGTTACATTTCTATCCCACCATCTTTCTTCTTACAAGGAACCCAAGGTGGCTGACATGGTCGTCCTCCTCTCAATCTTATTCTCACAACAACCATGTGAGAGTAGGCTAGGCTGAGAGTCAGTGACTGGCTCAAAGTCACCCAGTGAGCTTCATGGCTGAGTGGGGACTAGAACCTGGATCTTCTGAGTCCTGGTCCAGCACTTTAACCACTACACCCACTGGCTCTCTACTTATATCCTCTCTATTTTCTGTATTTATAACAAAACCTACCAATAAGTCTCTTTCTGATGCAACAAGGACTAAAATCTTGTTTTTAAAAAAACAGAAGCTGCAAACTGAGAATCTCAAGGTTTTGTTTTAGCTGATGAATTTCATATTAGTTTCCATAATCTCTGCAATGTGACAATGCAGATTTCTTGAGCTCCTGTAAATGGGCCATATTTCTGAACAAGATGCAGAACTACTGGGAGATAGCAGGAAACCAAGAACAAGGGAAGATGCGGATAGGAAAGGAAGTAAGTGATAATCTTACCTTGCATCAGCAGCAGGGAGAGGAGGATGGACAATGCTAGGCAGCTGCCAACAGCCAGCCAATATGCTCTGTAGACCTGGAAAGCCACAGCCCCTTCTTTCTTCTCTTCCTCCTGCCTGAGAAGATAGTTGGCTTGGTTTGGTTCTTCTTCTTCCTCAGTCTCTTCATTCTCTTCTTGACTATATTCAGTGGGTACTTTGGAGACAGAAAAACAAACAAAACCCAGTCATAGGATACAAGAGGTTCTTGTTGGATAACTAGGTACCCTAGAATGAGGAGACTTCCCATGATCCCTCCAGAGTCTCACCCCTCTTTTATAGCACAATCCAAGTTAAGTGCATCCCTTAATGCAGATCCCAAGCAAGAAGTTCAGATAGGTATACTTGAATATACACACCTGAACACCATTCCTTCCCCAGTACTTCCTGCTTGAGGAACATGATCAGTCTTCCACTTAGGACAGCCAACATAACTAGCCATTTCTACATTGACTGCTGGACTATTCCACACAATGACTGGGTTCACACGATACAACAACTCATCTTGGTTAGCTACGCACAATGGGTTGTTGTGTCATGCGAACCCAGACCGATTTCCCCAGGGTGGTTCGTGCATGGGCAACAAATCATGGGTTGTTTTAGGGGTTATTCTACCCATGATGGGTTTCCATGTCACCTGAACCCGGATGACCAAACCCATCTTGGTATGGGTAATCGGCTAGTGTCTCCTGGCCCAATGAGTCATACAAAGACATATGTCCCAGCCCAAACCACCCATTTCCCACTCAAAACCCCCCTTTTAGAGGGACCCAGAGTTTGGACAGCTAGCTGTCAAAATTCCTTTTTCCCTAGAAAAAAGGGGTACGGTGCACTTTTGCACTTTCCCGAGCACCGAGGGGCTTGGGACAAAGTGCAAAATGTGCATCCTGGTGGGAACTAAAGTGGGGGAGGGAAAGGTGAGGATCTTGCTGCCAAGGGGGTGTAAATCCCACAAAACACCCTTTTCACAGCTAAAGATCATTCACACCTTTGGTTACATCTGACAGCTTGCACTTTGACAGCTGTGAGATGTAACCAAATGGTGGAAAAGCTTACCTGCTGCCTCTGAGGGGCAATGCCAGGGTGGATACCTGCTGGACTTGGCCAGCAGGCATCCTCCCTGCACATTGCCCACCCGAACATTAGCAGCTGTGCAAGTACAGGTAAAATTTCTTTTTAAAGAATTGCAAATATTTGCGAAAATTTCTGGGAACAAACAAACAAAAAGTGTTGGGCAACCACAGGCAGCCCCTCCAACATGCCGCTGGGGCACTTTGAGGGGACTGTTCATAGGTGTCAAAACAGGGATCGCGAAAGCCGGCTTGACAGCCACAATCTCCCCCCCCCCAAAAAGTTTAAAGGGGGAAAAAGCCGTAGCAAGCCAGAAATGGCTCACAGTGGCGGGGGGTGGGGGGAATGACTCGTTCTTCCCGCAGTGTCCCCTGGGATGCCCACAGGAGGACCAATGGTGGAGGAGGTGGCCAACAACCCACAGGGAGCCTGATTGTCTGTCAGGCTTACCGTGGGTTGTTTTGCACACAACCAACCCACCTTGGCTTATTGCCAGGGTGGGTTAGCGTGACGTGCAAACATGCCCAATGTTTTTTTAGTGCAATAATGACTATTGCCTGCAGGATCCCGGTGTGGTTTTTCACGGTTGTGCTTCTGTTACCCTTCATCTGCAATGCCGTGGCATTTTGTGATATATGTTCAGTTAAATTAAAAAGTGACAAAAACCTGCAGGTAGTAACACCCCTTCCATTTGTGAACTTGGCTTTTTAGTTTAAAATTATTTGGAGGCTATGCATGCCTTCCTCCCAGCGCAGGAGCGCATTGCTCTCCTAAATTTGCTTTGAGCAAAATTCTCTAAAGGATATGACCCTCCACTGCAGCTGTCCCCTCACCCATTGCATGGGGACACGGTGTAGCTCTATTTCTACCTAAAGAAATGTACACGAATCTCATGTTAAGGCTAAAATGCAGTTCAGGACTTGCCTGAATTGTGTGGGAAAGCCCTAACTAGGATTCTCTAGAGTCTAGACCTTCCTCTCTATTTTACTGTCTTTGGTAATTTTAGGAAAGGAAATGCAACAATAAATAAATAAATAAGGAACCCTGTGTGTTCAACTCTCCTGTGGGTCAAGTCAGATCCCTTCTTTTCCTTAGATTTCCAAACCAGTTTTATTTATTTATTTATTTCTTATATTTATTAATCGCCCATCTGGCCGGTGACCTGGCCACCCTCCACTGTGGCCCACTAATTCTGATGGAGAGCTAAGATGTAGCAAACAAAGACTCAGCATAAATGTTTTGCCCAATTGCCATGGATCCAACATGGCTACACCAATGCCATCCTGAAACACCCAATACTTACTGTTGTCCTCCCTTCTCTTGTCCATCTTTCTAAGCTTAGGAGCAGCTTCCACCAGTGGCAGAATCTCTGTTGGGGTTCCTAGAAAAAAATAAGAATAATAGGGTTCGCATGTTCTACAGAAACGAAAATATGTCTGCTGCAGTGCCTGAGGCTCCAAACGTTGACTAGGAGCCACAGTTGCCCCTCTGCAAATAGAAGAGCTCAATCTGTTCATGGCAGAGTCTCTGATTCAGTGGAAGCTTCTGCAGGCAGGTGGGGGGAGACTTCTTGTTGGCCCTCACTTCCTCCTACAGCCCCCAGCACCACCTCCCACAGAGTTCCAGAGGGTCTCCCAAACCTTCAGATCAGTTTTTGAAGAGGGCACGTGGGGCTGCAGGGACAACTGGTGAAAACTGTCTCTAGGCCCCGTGCCTGTAAAACGGGTGCAGAACGTTCGGCCCACTGGCCTAATCTGGCCCACGGAGTCTCTTTTGCCACCTCCATGGGCCCCGCCCCCTCAACGCTCCAAGCCCTGCTCCTTCATAAGCCTGCTGGGGTTTGGGGAAGTGACAGAGAGAGGAATCCCCGCTGTTATCTCTAATCTGTGATCAGGAGTGGGGATTCTGCTGTGCTACTTAGCGGCATGCGGGCTTTCCCGGTCAGGGCAGCCCCACCCAGGGCCGGCGCTACCACTAGGCCAACTAGGCGGCTGCCTAGGGCGTATGGCTAAAGGGGGCGCAGAAACGCTCCGCTCCTGCTTCGCCTGTGCCCCAGACCCACGCAGACACTCGCCCTCTCCTCCTCCTCCTCCTCCTCCTCCTCCAGGAACGGACGAGGAAGGGAGGGCGCGGGGCCTGCGCTCCACTTTCCGTGACGTGTGTACGGAAGAGGAGGAAGATGGGAGCGAGCAAGCCTGATCTCGTGGCAGCAGCGGCGGCAGCAGCGGCAGGAGCGCGCGAGGCGTCAGGCAGCCGGGGCTCGCTGCGCTTGGCGCGGATCTGGGCAAGGAAGCCGAGCAGGAGAGCGGCCAGGCGGGCATGGGGCAGCAGCAGCAGCGCCCGTGAAGGCAGCTCCGCGCGGGGCTGCTCGCTTGGCGCCGAATCCCGCTCTGCTCCGCCTCTTCCACCTCCTCCGGGCAGGCGGGCTTGCCTCTGTCCGCCAGGGCGCAGCTGGAGCGGCTGGTGGCTGCTGATCCGCCGCAGCTTGGCGCCTCTTCTCGCCTTCCTGCCTTCCTTCCTCCCTTCCCGGGCCGCGGAGGCTGGCGGCAGCAGCAGCAGGAGGAAGCTCGCTCGCTTGGCCGATTCTTCCTCGCTGCCGCTGGGACTGCTGCCGCCGAGGGAGGGAGGGCTCAAGTGGGGGGGCGCTAAATATTTGAATTTGCCTAGGGCGGCAAACTGCCTTGCACCGGTCCTGGCCCCACCTACAGCAAAGCTAAGCCAGCTGGGGCCCCATCACTCCTCCGGAGGAGGAGCGATGGGGACCTGGCTGCCTCTGCTTCACCCATCCTGCTTCCCTCCCCCATTGCAGGAAGGAGGCAGGGCAGGTGAAGGTGGGGCAGAGCTAACCGAGTCCCTGTCACTCTTCCATCAGAGGAGTGAAGGGGACCTGGCTGGCTCAGCTTCGCTGCGTGTGGCCTTCCCTAACTGGGAAAGACCACGCACAGCAAGGCCAAGCCAGCGGAGTCCCCTTCATTCCTCCAGAGGAATAACAGGGACCCATCCAGCTCTGCTTTGTCTACCCCACTTCATTCCCCCATTGTGGGAAGGAGGTGGGGCAAGAAAAGCACAGCCAGCTGGGTCCCTGTCACTCCTCGGAAAAGGAGCAAAGGGAATTCGGCCTAACTGGGAAAGCCTGTGCACAGCAAAGCCTGGCCCCTGGCCCATGTGCCAGGTGGATCTACCAAATGACATCATACCATGGAGCCAATGACACCCATCTGATGTCACACAGTCCATGGAGGGATGGGTGAAGGGTCATACGCCCCCCCCCAATTATGGTTCAGCATCCCTGCTGTAAAATCTCTGCTCGACACTAGCTCATCCTTACTCATGAATCACTATTTGCAAGCCTCATCTACTTGATCTGCTCTCCTTAACAATTCTTTAACCTAACCATTCTCAATAACTTTTTTTTTGCTCACCTGCATTGTTTTTGCACCTTCCCCTATTCTCCTGGTATTTTGTTAATATGCTATATTCTGATTAAATCCAATTATTTTAACCTTATATTATTACATTTCTACCTGAATGTTTTATGTATCATACTTATAGTCTAACAAGCCTTCAGCATGGCTTACAAAACAGCAAAATAACAAAAACACCCAAAAACATTTTAAAAATACTAATACAATGTTAATAAAAGAAACACCACAATTGAATAAATGATAACATATTAAAATCTGTAGAACAACTGCAGATAAAATACTACCAGCTTGAATGAAAAACAGCAGACTTCTTCACCCTCCAAATTCCCACTTTCAGAAAGGGAACTCAGGACTCAGGCAGAAAGAAACAAAACTAATAGAAGGCACCAAACGATACCTGTCTTGAGTATTTTGCCATTGTCCATCAGCAATAGGATGTCAGCCTTTTCCAAAAACTCAGTCCTGTGTGTGCAAAGAATCCTGGTCTTATGTCTGAGAATTCCCAGAATGCATTTCTGCATCAGGTGATTGGCTACATCTGCATCAACAGCTGCCAGTGGGTCATCAAGAAGATATAACTCTTTCTCCTAAGAAAAACAGTGATAAAGATTTAGCCCTTTCCAACCCAGTATTGCAAAGGATGGTTAAAACACACACACCACACACAACCCAAAATATCTCTTTTTTGTTTGAGCCCCAGTTCTTCTTATGAACAGAACCTGCTGCCTGCTCAGGGAGATTCTGGTCAGTGGAGACTTTTATACTCCACCAATTCTATTTCCGTATACTGCCCTCTACCGCTACTCATCCTGTCCTTCGTCTACCTGGTAAACAGCTCTAGCAAGTGCAACTCGAGCTTTTTGTCCCCCGCTGAGAGTCACTCCATTCTCACCCACCTCTGTCTGATCGCCTGCTGGCAAAATCTGAAAGTTAAACAGACAAAAGATAATTAAACAGCTGCTGAACAGATGCAGTGAGATGTAGAAAATCAGCATCCAGGATTTGTGGATGTTTGATTCACACCTCTAGCGCAGGGATGGGCAGAAGGTCAAGCAGGATCTACTAGTAGAGCTCTAGGTGATTTGCAGTAGATTGGCAAGGGTTTCCAATTCCCAGTTTTCTAACGATAGCAACAACTAAAAAACTTTCTTCCCTTATGTTAGCTTGCTGAAAAAAACACGGGACACACACACACACACACACACACACACACACCAGGACTGGATTTTTGTGTGAGCTTGGTTCTGGGACTGATCACAAATTCCTGGGCTGAGCATGTGATCAGAGACACCCTGTGGCCTGTTCCTTAATTCTTAGCATATGTCCACCTACTATTTTCTGCCTTGGCTCTGGTTGGTGAACCTTTGGGTTCTAGTAAAAAACAAAGTAGATCTCGCAAGCCTGAAGTCTGACCTTTCCCACTGTAGTCCATCATGGACAAGCAACCATGTGCCAAATGTCTGCATAGAAACCGAAGAGATAAGATTATATTCAGCACCGCCCAAATCAGGCCATGGGCTGATTCTATTTTTGTTGTCTTTCTGAATCCATTGAAAAGTGAGGGAAGCAAAACCTCCCCAATAATTGTGCTGGAGGTATCGTTAGCTCTACAGTGGGAGCCTGGAAAGTGACATGGCAATGATTCACAAGACAATACTGCAAACTTGAGCCAGAAAAATATTCCTCCTTTCCAGTTTCCTTCAGTCCTAAGGCTAGGCATAAGAATATACCCAAAGCTTATAATTCAAGAATCATGACCACAAAAGTAAAATACTAGGGATAATAATAAATAGTAAAAATATATTTGCCACAATCTAAAGGAAGCTAATTGAGCTTAAGTCTAATTTGAATTAATGGGGCAGGTTAGTTGGTTTATATGGGGCTTGATTTTATTGATTTGAATGAAGGGGTGGGTAAGTATGACAGACTTGCTTTAGATTGGGGCAATTGTATACAAAAATTCACATTAAGAAAGCATAACAAAGAATGAAGAAATAAAGGCTCTAGGTACTCAGTTTGCCAATATGACTCAGTTCTGGAGACTGCTGGAACATGAAGCTAGAAAATAGCTGTGGAAGTCCCCAAAAGCTCCATGGCACTGCTAAGCTTCAGGTGGTCCTCGCCTCAAAATAAGTAGCTTGAGACTACATGATTCCAAATCCAATCTATTAAGAATTCTTACTCCAAAAGTGCTTTACATCAGGAATTCCCAAAGTCAGGTCATACTGCAAAGTGTAAGTACTGAAACACTGCTCTAGAGCAATATTGTTCCTGGGGAGTTTGTAGGATATATTTTCATTATAGGACACTCACGTTCAAGTCATCAGAGAGAGTACAGGCCTCTATTACATCCTGGTAAAATCTGGCATCATATTCCTTCCCAAAGAGGATGTTTTCTCGGATGCTGGTGAACTGGATCCAGGGTTCTTGTGTGGCCAAGCCAAATCCTTCCTCCAGATTGCAAATGTAAACATGCTCACCTCGACTGCATGCATTCGAGGGATGGGCAGCAGAGACAGACAAAAAAAAGAGGAGTGTCAAAGTGCTGTCAGAGTTGGTTTGGAAAATGGGTCATGTCAATAGTTAATTTCTACAAAGTCTGGTGCTGGACCCCCATGCCCCAAGCCACGTTGTCTGACAGAGAAGTCTTGCCCCTATTTGAGGGCTTGTTGCGATTACCCAGTAGTGAGGGAAAGACCCTCTGAATGGCCCTGTGAATGGTTCTTAGAGTACCTGATGCTTCAAGCATTGCTGAAGCCAGGCAAGTGTGGACCTGATCAGTTGCTTGGATGGGAGGCCACTGGGAATTCCATGTGTAAGAGCAGGTTATGAGTATAATAAACGAACTCCAGCTTTTGGAGGTGTTTACCACAGCTGATACCCATAAAGAGGGCCCAGCCCCAGATGATTTCAAAAGGCAGGATGGGGCAAGGATCCAAAGAGCACGTGGTTGGCCTCATCACTCCAAGTATCTTTGTTGACATCTTCAGGCTGCACAAGGTGAAAGGTACCCATAACAACAGGACCAGATGGTGCCTTGACACCATCCATCTCTGTTTCTATTAAAACTACTGGAGACCGAGGGTTCCTCGGGCCTATTGGATTGGTAGCTATGAATTCATTGCTATAGTGCTATGCAGTTAGAACAGCTAGCAAACTTAGGATACTTTTGAACTAGATGGGCTGGAGGAAATTTTTGTAGCGAGATGCAGTGTTGGGCTTAGTAATATATTTGCTGTATTAGTATTTGCTTTGTCAATTATTGCTATTATTATTTTATTCGCACTGCATTGCCTTGACTATTATTGTTTGTTCCTTTAGTCAAATTGCACTGCCTTGTCAATTATGTTGCATTCATTGCTCATATGGGGTTTCCCTTATTTTATTGTGCAGTAATATTAATTTACTCCTGTTCCTGTGGTGAGCATACTATATCAATAAATCATTTAATTCATTTGCGTTACAATCATGTGTCTGTGGTCCTTGACCCTGGTTCAGCACCCACTGGGGTGCAAACTGGAAACCAGATTAACAGGGCTGAGCTCTGGTGAGCCCTAAGTAAACTTAAGCCTTAGGTCTAGCAAACAAAACCATGGGTTCTAAGATATGAGGAGCAAACTGACATTGACTATTTACCTACTGAGTTCTCCAGTGATAGCTGCAAGCAAAGTACTCTTCCCACATCCAACCTTCCCAACGACCCCCACCAGTGCGCCCTGCGGAGAGAAAGAAGCACCAGCAGTTTCGCAGTGTAGTCCCCACAGCCTTGCTATATCGCTTTGTAAATTTTCATTCTTTCATTCAGAGCATGTCTTTGCTGTCTCAACAAAATGAAGTAGGAAGCCTCTCCTATTAAGTGGCTTATGTAATGCCATTTCCCTGTGCCATTGCTCCTCCTCACTCACCTTTGCCACCACCAGATCTTGAATAAAGAGCTGCAAACTTCCTCTAGGTATGAGGGGCTCAGTGCTTTCTTTGCTCGCTGGTGACCATGAAAAGGTGGAATGGTGCATTTCTAGGGCAGAAGACGGATCGGAAGGGCAAGCTGCAATGGGAAAGCATTATAGTCTCCAAGAGGTGCATTTGGGAACTGTGTGAGTAGTACATCAAGCTCTCTGCTTTGATTTCAGAGACACTGCATATATATTCCCCTTCTAATAGCGAACTTGAGAAGTGAGTGCCAACAAGACTGTAGCCATAAGCAAGAATTAGGTATTAGCATGCTCTGGGAACCCCAAAGTTTGCAGAAATAAAAAACAAACAAAAAAACCCTTTAAAAAAATAATAATCACAAAATGAAAGGGGGGAAACTCCCCAAAATAGCCCATTGAGGACTGAGCATGCTGACTGTCAGTTGGAAAAGAAAAATGGAAAATGGGAGGGGCAGGGGGATAGAACGCAGTATTCTTGAAGAGGGCATGAAGGGCTGGCTGGATCCCTGAAAAGCAGCACTGCCATTAGGAGGTGAGGATACACTGCAATATTTTGTTGCAGCTACAACTTGTATAACTGAAAGATGAACACCAAATTCTATGCCAGATTCTGCAGCCAAGCAGAGTACACAAAGCATTCCCTCACTCTTTTCACAGCTACTCTCCATGAACCAAAAGTATTCAATCCCCATTCTGGTTCTCACCCAACAGCTTCTCTACTTCCCTTCCCTTGGCCATCATACCTTTGCTGTAGTAAGCATCCAGATCCTGGTCTGTGAGCTCAAGGAAATGCTGGATTCGATCTAGAGATACTTTGGCTTCCAAGATCCCATTCAGCACCCATGGAAAATTATTGAGAGGGAGAATGAGCATCCCAACAAGTGCCAAAGCTGTAAACACCTGTAGTGGAGAGAGAAGAATTCATGGGAGGCAAGACTAGCACTTCAGGCCCAACAAACAGAGCAGCATTTTGGTACTGCCAGTATCTGTCGGCGGTAATGGACTGGATGAGGGCAAACAAACTGAAGCTTAATCCAGACAAGACAGAGGTGCTCCTGCTCAGTCGGAAGGCAGATCAAGGAATAGGGAGTCAGCTTGTGTTGGATGGCATTACATTCCCCCTGAAGACACAGGTTCGCAGCTTGGGTGTACTTCTGGATTCAGCCCTGAGCCTGAATGCCCAGGTTTCGGCGGCGGCCAGGAGTGCATTTGCACAGTTAAAGCTAGTGCGCCAGCTGTGCCCGTTCCCGGAGATGTCTGATTTGGCCACAGTGAAACATTCCTTAGTTACATCCTGTTTGGATTATTGTAACGCGTTCTACATGGGGCTGCCTCTGAAGAGTGTTCAGAAACTTCAGCTGGTTCAAAGAGCTGCTGCCAGACTGCTGACTGGGGCTGGTTACAGGGAGCATACAACTCCTCTGTTTCAACAGCTTCACTGGCTCACAGTCTGTTTCCAGGCACAATTCAAAGTGCCGGTTATGACCTATAAAGCTCTATACGGCTCAGGTCCAGGTTATCTGAAAGACCGTATTCTCCCCTACGAGCCTGCCTGCACTTTGAGATCCTCAGGGGAGGCCCTCCTCTCAGTTCCACCAACATAGGCATGCCTGGTGGGAACACAGGAGAGGGCCTTCTCGGTGGCTGCCCCAGCGCTCTGGAATTCCCTCCCCAGGAAGGCTAGAGTGGCGCCCTCCCTGGTAGACTTCCGGAGGCAGGCAAAGACCTTCCTGTTCCGGAAGGCATTTGGGACTAGCCTGTGATGCAATGGAATGCTGTTTTTTCTCTGTTATGTATATTGTACTGTTTAACGCTATCTATCTATCTATATAATTTTTAATATTATTGATGATTTAATTCTATTTTTAACTTTTGTATTTTTCTATTTATTTAATTGTATGAGTTTTAAAGGTTGTGAGCCACCTTGGGTCCCAGTGTTGGGAAAAAAGTGGGATACAAATAAAATAATAATAATAATAATAATAATAATAATAGTAATAATAATTTGAAGAGGAAGGAAATGCAGATGGCCTTGTAGAACTGGAATGGTTATGCTCAGGCACATGTGCACTGAAGGAAAAAAAATACACATTTCACAGCAACTGAACTGGACCCAAATTCTGTGCTCACAGCAAATTAAGTATATTAATACACATTTCTTTTGTTTGCACAATTGCATTTATTGTTGGCAAAAGTGAAGATAGCAAGAAGGTGACACCAGCTCCTTTTGGCTTCTCTCACTGAACTGTTCCCATCCCAGCTGATTGTTATAAGAACCCCGTAACTTCAAGAACTGGTGGCTGGGTTTGCCTTTTTTCTCTCCTCCCTTTTTCCTTTCGTGTCCTGTCTTTTTAGATTGTAAGTCTGAAGGCAGGGACTGACTTTTTATTATTGATCTAGAAGCTGATCTGGCAGCAGGTAAATACTTTAAATGTATAAACACATGAATCAGATGCTCTCAAATCTTTAGGGGAAAAAACAGGAGAGGCAGAATCCTGAAAACAGCCCCATACAGACTCAGTGGGCACAGAATGCTGACTGAACGTTGGGGGGCAAAGGAAAACTGGGGTGGGTGTGGATGAGGGTGGGACTGAGAATGGAATGATGTGTCTGGAATCCTGAACAAAAGCACTTCACACTGCAACATTTTGTTACAGGACCCCACTTGTACTTTCTTTTTTTTTTCTTTTTTTAATTTGTTTATTTGAATTTTAACATATACAAGACAACCGAACAACCAACA
The DNA here is from genome assembly GCA_021292165.1 of Shinisaurus crocodilurus. Taxonomy (NCBI): domain Eukaryota; kingdom Metazoa; phylum Chordata; class Lepidosauria; order Squamata; family Shinisauridae; genus Shinisaurus; species Shinisaurus crocodilurus. Next base: position 71,917,302 of record CM037879.1, on the reverse strand, counting down.
AAACATCTAATCCATTACAGAAATTGTATTAGATCAGAACAAAGTAAATCCCCCCCCCCGAACCAACATTCAAAGGAACAAATCTGGCTGGGCACCTTTTCCGGAGTCTTTTTTCGGCCATAAAGTAGTCAGTTTTGTGATAGGTGGATATTTGTAAGTTTATTGCATCCAAATGTACTGGAAGGTTTGAGGTATTTTTGTTGTAGATGTTCTGTATGAAAATTGGATAAAAGGCCACCATTCTGCTTCAAAAGAGTTTGTTTTCTTTTCCCCCCCTGCAATTCTCAATTTTTGAGTTAGTTTTTCAATTAATGCAATTTCCCATACCACATTATACCAGTGATTGATGGTTAGCCCTTTGGCATCTTTCCATCCTCTTGCTATTAGTAATTTAGCAGCTTGTAATAGAAATCTTATTAGGTTCTTGTATAATAAATTTTTATTATCTCTTTGAAAAATGTTTAATGTTGCTAATTCGGGGGTTTTAGTTATCTCTGTCCCTACAATTTTAGATATTACTTTGAAAACTATTGTCCAGAAGCGGGATACTTGCTTGCAGGACCACCACATATGTTTGTGTGATCCAATTTCTCCACAGGCTCTCCAACATAGGGGAGAGTAGTTTTTATTAATATGAGATATTTTGTGAGGAGTCCAGTGCCATTTCTGTATTATTTTCAGTGAGAGTTCTTTGAATTTTGTTGAAATCGCTTTAAATGGGAATTCATCCCATATATTTTCCCATTCTTCATCTTCTATTTGCATTCCCCATTCTCTTTCCCATTTTCTTTTAAGAGGAAGGCTATTTCCCATGTCTGTTTTTATCAGAAGTGCATATAAATCTGACATTAATCCTTTTTCCTGATCTGTAAAAGTTAATAATATCTTTTCAAATTGTGTCAGATCTCTGGTGCCTTGTTTTTTCACATTCTCTAGTCTAATGAATGAGCTTATTTGGTACCATTGTAACCAAGTAATTGCCGTATTTCGTAATGTGTTTCTCCATGTATCTCTTGGTAGTGGTTGTGAGTTATTATATAAGTCTCGTAATATCAATAGGTTATTATTTTTCAGTGATTCTCTAGATATCTGTATGTCTTTAACTGGAAAATTTGGGTGTGCATAGAGTGGTATTAATGGTGAAATTCCTGGCATCAGTGTCTCCTTTCTTCGTTTCCATATCTTTAATATTATTTCCATGTTGGAGTGTTGATTTTGTATACCTTGTGTTATTCGTTTTTTGACAAAGGGTATTGTGTGTGGATTATCTTGTGCTAACAAAAAATTTTCTATTTTGACCCAATGTTTATTTTTATTATCTGCCATGAATGATAATAGATGTCTCAGTTGGTAAGCTTCATAGTATAATTTTAGTGATGGAATTCCCCACCCTCCATCAATGGTGGGTCTGTATCTGAGATTTCTTGCCATACGTGGTTTTTTACCATTAAATATAAATTTTTCTAGGGTGTCTTGCCATGATTTAAGCCATCTCATAGGTACTTCTATGGGTAGAACATAAAATAAGTATGTGAATTTAGGTATGACTATCATTTTGATGGTGGCTAATTTGCTCATTGTGGTTAAGTTCAATCTTTTCCATCTTTTGAGGTCTTTCTTGATATTTTCCCATAATTTGGAATAGTTTAGTGTGAAGGTTTTGTTTGGGTTTTTTGCAACTTGAACTCCTAGATATCTAAAGGCTTTGTGAACTATAGGAATTTGTAGATTTTTAGAAATGTCAAGTTGATTGTTTGCCCCTATATTATAACTCATGAAATCAGATTTGTCGTAATTTACTTTTAAGCTAGACACTGCTTGAAAATCTTGCAGTTCTTGACGTAGTGGTTGCAATGCCTCTATTGGGTTTTGTATTGTTAATATCAAATCATCAGCATACATGCTGAGTAAGTATGGTTGATCTTGAATTTGTATACCTTGTATAGCGTCATTATGTCTGAGTCTGTCTGCTAGAAATTCTATAACTAAATTGAATAACAGAGGGGATAGGGGGCAACCCTGTTTGGTTCCTGCATTTAGTTGAAAAGGGCGTGAATCATAAGAATTGAATCGTATATTTGCTGTTGTTTTGTTATATATGGCATTGAGAATGTGAGAGAAATTTGGGCCAAAGTTGTACACAGATGTGCTCTCCAGTAAGAACTGTAAATTAACACTGTCAAATGCTTTGAACAAGTCTAGAGCAATTATGGCTAGCGGGGTGTTTGTTTTTTTACTGTATTTTATTATGCTATATAGCCTGCGTATAGGGTCTGCTATATATCTTTTTGGAATAAAACCATGTTGATCTTCATGTATTATTTCTCCTATCACAAATTTTAATCTATTAGCCCATATGGTGGTAAATATTTTATAATCTATATTTAATAAGGAGATGGGTCTGTATGATTCTGGGAGCTCCGGATTTCTCCCTGGTTTTAATATCAAGATGATTCTGGATTGTGTCCATGTGTTAGGAAGTGAGGCTCCATCTAGAATTTCATTATATAATGACAATAGTCTTGGGGCTAATAATTCTGTATATGCTTTATAAAATTCACTTGTAAAACCATCGGGTCCCGGTGACTTGTTGGGTTTTTGTGTTTTAATGGCTTCTGTTATTTCTTCTATTGTAATCCTTTGTTCTAGGATTTGTTTACTTGCTTCAGTTAGTCCTGGGATGTTTGTTTTGCTCTGATACTTTCTAATTGTGTTCCTGTCTTTTTCTTCCCCTTTGTATAGTTTTTCAAAATAATCTACAAAAATGTCACCCATCTCTTCTATGTCATATGTTTTATTCCCCTGTTTGTTTTTAAGAGCATTTATTTTGTTTTTGTCCCTCCTTTTTTTTACCCTGTTTGCCAAAAGTTTGGATCCTTTTCCATCAAATTCATAATGTTTTTGTTTAATATATAGTAAATTTATCATGGTTTGATCTAATTCCAATAAATTTAATTCTGTCCTTTTCTTCTCCATTTGTTGTCTGATCTTTTGTTCCCCTGTTCGTTTATATTGTACAGTAAGTCTTTCTAGTTCTAATTCTGTTTCTGATTTTCGCGTCCGTCTCTTTTTATTTATGTGGCTCATCTCTTTGATACTCAGTCCTCTAAGAACCGCTTTCATTGCTTCCCATCTGGTCCTTTCTGTTGTGTCCCCTGCTTTATTTTCTGTGAAGTAGTTGTCTATTACCTTTTGTAAATTTTCTCTGCTTTCTTTGTTTGTTAAAGGATGGGATTGAATCGCCATATATAATTGCTCTTGGTATAGTTGTTTACTGTGAGTTGGACAGATACCGGTGCATGGTCTGTCACTTTTATGGGTCCTATATCTGCCACTGTGACGTTTTGCATCAGTGTACTAGTTAGCATAATTGTGTCTAGCCTTGAAAAAGTTCCATGTACCCTGGAACAAAATGTGTGTGTGTAGTCTTTGTTGTTAAGTTCTGCCCATACCTCCCTTAAATTAAATTTGTGAATTATGTTTAAAAGTTTTCCTGCTCGTGTGCTATGTGAGTCTGTTTTATTATATAATCTTATATCTTTTTGTACTTTTCTAGGTTCAGCTCCTTGCATGTTCCAATTAGTGTCTGCTCCAATTATTGCCTCTGCTTTTGAAAAGGTTCTCAACTTTTTCAAAACTTTATGTAGGAAGTCTAGCTGTCTTTCGTTTGGACTGTATAATGAGGCTAATACTATTTGTTTGTTTTGATTTAGTGTTCCCTCTACAAATACGTATCTGCCATTGGGGTCTTTCTGTACTTGCCGTATTGCAAACTCCACTGTGTTATGTATTAATATTGCTACTCCCCTGGATTTGTTTGTTCCTTTTGCTATATGTACAGTTTTCCATTGACTACTGTTAAAAATTCCTTCCCTTTTTTGAGCTTTGTGTGTCTCTTGTAGAAATAGTATTTTTGGTTTTAGATCTCTTATTAGTTTATGTAGCCTCGCCCTTTTTAACTGATTCCCCATGCCTTTAATGTTTAGAGTTAGCACCTTAAGGTCTCCCATGGCATATGCCAATTTCTGTCTGCCTTGCCCATTATCGCACCCAGCTCAGTCGTGTCCTCCCTCCCTCCCCTGTCATTCCCCAACCTTCTCATTTTCCCTAACTTTAAAACTCGTTTACAGCTCAGTCGTGTCCTCCCTCCCTCCCTCCCTCCCTCCCCTGTCATTCCCTAACCTTCTCATTTTTCCTAACTTTAAAACTCCTCGTTTGCAGCTCTCTCTTAGCATAACTAAAGCTGCAAATGCAGGTGAGATCCTCCCCTCCCCTTACAGAGAGAGTGATTCACGTGTTCTTCACCCTGCCTTGAGGCTATGGTTTGTTCTTTTCAAATTCCTTTAAAACTATAACTGAGCAGGTCAATCTATTCCTTCATAGATTGACTACATAGAGGCATAGAGGTTTCTCCCCTATTTTATCAATGGTTTAAAACAGCGTGACTCTACAAACAAAGAATATTTTCTCTCCCCTTTGGGGTTAGTCTCCCTCCTCCCTTTTCCTCCCCCTTCCCTTTGCTATGCATTTGAATATTTACACTTCAATTGTCTTTCACTTTGTTTTTGTCACCTCCTGTGGTTCACTATTACTCAGTTTCTCTCATCTCTTCCTTTGTGGCAGAGCTCTCAGGATTCTTGGGGTCTGTGGATTTTCATAGTCATTTCTTTCCCGCCTGTTTTTTCGGTGTCTGTTTACAGTGTTCCAGCCGTCTCCTCCTTGTGGCTCTTGGCCTGCTTCTCCATTATCCGTTTCTTCCCAAGTAGCCTCTGCCGGGAGTTCGATGCCAAGCGTTCTGAATAGCTCCGTCATGTCTCGTGGGGAGGTTGCAATCAGTGTGTGTCCCTTGTTGGGGATTATTATCTTGAAAGGGAATCCCCAGTGATATTTATGCCCCAGTTCTCTTAATTTCAGTGTGTAGGGTTTGAGGAGTCTTCTTTTCTGCAGCGTCTCTGGTGCCAGGTCTTGCATAATCATTACAGGTTTGTCATTATATTTTATTTCTTTTAAAAGTCTTAGCTTTTTAAAGAATTCGTCTTTCTTGTTGTATCTGCTGAAACATATTACCAAGTCTCTTGAAAAGCTGGAGTTTTTTCTTCTGGGTCCTAGTGCCCTGTGAGCTCTTTCTAAGTCATCAGCTTCTATCGGGCAGTCTGGAGTTAATGAGGTCAGCCATTTTGCTATAAAAACCTTAATGTTTTCACCTTCTGCTTCTTCTTCCAAGTTTTTTATTCTCAGATTACACCTTCGGTTGCGATTTTCTTGGTCTTCAATCTTTGATTTATTTTCCGCTACCGCTCTTTGTAGGGTTTTTATCTTTTCCTCCTGTTGCTGAGCTTTTTCTGCAGCTTTATTTGTTGTTGTTTTTACTGCCTCCACCGTTTCTGTTATTTCCTTCAGTTTGGTGTCCAGCAGTTCTGCCCAGTGGTTCATCAGTTCTTGTTTTAATGTTTTTAATTGTTGTAATATTGCCTCCTTCATTTCGTTGTTCGATATCTGTGCGCTTGATCCTGGCTCTTCTGTGTGTTCTCCTCTGTCTTCTCCGGTAGCCATGTTTTCTCTCTGAGTATGCTGTACTGCCTTGTGCAGTGTTTTTCTTTCTTTGTAGGGAAAGTAGTGTGTGATCTCGCTGTTTTTCGTTTTGCTAGATTCCTCTGTCATTCCCCATCAGAACTTTAAGTTTTTGTTGCTTGTTGGGCTTTTTAAAATGTTGTAGAGTCTTCCTTTTTAGTTTTAGGGTGAGGAGCTCTCCCTCTATGCCGCCATTTCTTAGGCGTGCTAGCTCCGCCTCCCCCACTTGTACTTTCTAAAGCCATTTCAAACTGGCTTCAGAACAGGATATGGAGTTGAGACTGCCATGGTCGCCTTAGCGGATGATCTACGCCTGAGTACTGACAGGGTGTGTGTCCCCCTGTTGGTGCTTCTGGACCTCTCAGCAGCTTTCAATACCATCGACCACCATGGTATCCTTCTGGAACGCCTGAGGGGATTGGGAATCGGGGGCACTATGCTTCAGTGGTTCCGGTCCTACCTCTCGGGCAGGTTCCAGATGGTGATGCTTGGGGATAGCTGCTCCTCAAAGAAGGAGCTGCTATGTGGCATACCACAAGGTGCCATTCTTTCCCCAATGGGGTGCTATCGGTATGCTGATGACACCCAAATATATTTCTCTATGCCTTCGGCAACAGCATCAGCTAAGGATAGTGTGTCTCCTCTGAATGAATGCCTGGAGGTGGTAATGGGCTGGATGAGGAAAAATAAAATGAAAGTGAATCCAGACAAGACGGAGGTGCTTGCTGTCAAAGATCATAACCTGGGCTTGGAGGTGTGTCAACCAGTTCTGGATGAGGTTACACTCCCCCTGATTGACTGTGTTCGCAGCTTGGGGGTGCTCCTGAATCCGTCACTCCAAATGACAGCCCAGATATATGCGATGGCTAGGAGTGCCTATTATCAGCTTCAGCTGATATGCCAATGTGCCCCTTCCAAGAGTCGGAAGACCTAAAGACGGTAGTGCATGCGCTGGTAACTTCGAGGCTCGACTTCTGCAATGTGCTGCACATAGGGCTAACTTTTTTACCTAGTCCGGAAATAATCATCATCATCATCATAATCATCATCTATTTATAACGTCCCTTAAGGGCGGGACAAATAACATATGCAGGAAATTTCAACAAGTGCAAAATATGGCAGCCAGATTGGTCACTGGTACACCTAGGGGTGCTCATATTACACCAGCTGTAAAAGTGCTCCACTGGCTACCAATCAGTTTCTGGGCGAAGTATAAAGTGTTGGTTATTACCTTTAAAGCCCTAAATGGTTTGGGTCCAGGCTACCTACGGGATCGCCTTCTCCCGTACAATCCGCCCTGCACACTCAGGTCCTCTGGGAAGAATCTACTTCAGTCAGCCAAAACCAGGCTGACAGGTATAAGCCAGAGGACCTTCTTTTCTGCTGCCCCCAGATTGTGGAATGGCCTGCCGGAGGAGATTCGTCAACTTAGTAGCCTTGTGGAATTCAAGAAAGCCATAAAGACTGATCTTTTTGGGCAGGCCTATCCGGTGGAATTTTAGGATGCTTTAAAGATGTTTTTAAGATGTTTTTAAGATGTTTTAATAATGTATGTTATGCTTTTTAATCAGCTTTTATATTTTATGTTTACTGTTGTTCCCTGCCTCGATCCAAACGGAGAGGCGGGTAAGAAATAAATCTATTATTTCTTCACACATCATGATTGTTAGTTTATTTATTTATACTTATTTATTTTAAAAAATTCTACCCACCCCTTTCTGTTTAACAAAACTCCCAAGGCAGCTAACATTCATAACATGTTTTTAAAAACCCAAAGATTTAAAACAAGAAGATAAAACAACTTTAAACAAACAAGAACACTAGATGAAACTACCAGCAGTGGAAAGCAGGCATGGTCAGGTTGAAAGCCTGCTGGAAGAAAAATACCAAGCGGCATTGGCATACTACTAGGGAGGGAGCCCGATTGGTTGCCTGGGGTGAGGAGTTCCAGAAACTGGGTGCCACACTGGAGAATACCCTTTCACACATTCCAGCCAACCAGCCCTCAGATGGTGGCAGGACATGCAAAAGGGCCTACCCTGTTGATCTCAGTGGGTGGATAGGATCATATGGGAGGAGATGGTCATTTATGCAAGTCCCATACTGTTTAGAGGCTTAAAGCTCATGACCGATACTCTGAATTGAACCTGGAAATGGACTGGTCACCGATGAAGCTGGAATAACAAAGTAGTCAGTCATATAGCCCAAGTAAAGGGATTGCCCTGGAATGGCCACACCTCTTACCTTGGTAGCAGAGAGCTGGTGTCCTAGTAGAACGTAAGTGAGAAAGATGACAATGGAGACGACGACAGGCAGTGCTGCCCAGAGGTAGACACACACAGCATCTAAGTACTTGATTGCTTGCAGGCTCTTCAACTCCCTGGCTCGGCAAGCATACACTTTAGAGCCAAAATGTTGTTCCCAGGTGTAGAACTTGATCACTCGCATGCCACATAAGAACTCCGTCATCAGCTGTGGGTAGAAGAAGACACAACAGGTCAGTATGTCTCTTTCACAGAGACACATACAGAGCCATCTAATTCAGCTAGGCCCTAAGTTACCCATTCCAGACACCACAGAAAACCCAAGCCATGTTTCCTTCTTGCTTGGTACCATATCAGAGAAACAAAGTGCAATACAAATACTGGGATATTCCAATTAGGTTACTGTAGCCAGAAACCCAAATCCTTTCAGTGAGATGTTACACAAAGGGTATCATCCCTTGGGGAGGGCTATGTGGTAAAGCACATATTTTTGCATGCAAAAGGCCTCAGCTCCAGTTCCAAGTATCTCCAGTAGTAGGTCTAGGAAAGATCTCTGCTTGAGACCTAGGAGAGCCACTGGCTGCTTGAGTAGACAACACTGTGCTGCTATATGGGTCAGCATATTGGGATCTAGCCATCAGTTGGGGTTGCTCTTCCTCTGGATTTCCTGCATCAAGCTGGAGGTTGGACTAGGTAGCCTACAAGGCTCCCTCCAACTGTATGATTCTATGTCTGACTCAGTATAAAGCCATTTAATATGTTCATGTTGTTTATTGAAAGCTCAGTACAAATGCAAGCAGATTCTCTGAAGAATCCAGCTACAAAGAAATCCTGTACTTTTAATGTTTCTGAAGGGGACAAGTCAGGGCTGGCACCTCTTCCAGCTCATTAACTATGGGCCACAATTCATCAGAGAATTATCCTGTGCAAGCCTCATCGAAAGGAGAACTGTGCATGAGATCTTCCATGTTCTTGCACAGCTCGTTTCAATGAGGGCTGTGCAGAACTTCTGGTGGATTGTGTCCCATAGATTAGATCACTCTTTCTCTCACCCCGCCACCTTGAATGGCACCCAAAATCTGCTGCCTGAGAAGGATGCCCCTTGTCTCATGGTAAGGCAGTCTCTAGAAAGAAGTACGGTATATTGATAGTGCCTCTCGACTGTTGTTATTGCTTGTTTGTTGATTAGCCTATACTACTGGTTCATTACTACCTGATACTTCATGAAGACTCAGTTATTATTACTGCTTCCTAAATTTTATTTTTATTATTCAAACCTAAAAGACTTTAAGCCAAAGTTACAGGAACAGTCAGGGGGCAAACATAATAATGAAATGCCACATATCCCCATCTCACCTTGACACGTACGTCCTTGTGCTTCAGCATCTCCTTGTTGTTCTCCATGATGCGATTTGCAATGACTTTATTAATGGGCACAAGTAGCAGAGCCAAAGCCAATCCACCCAGGAAGGCTATGCCTACCTGCTGGTATAGGAGGTAGAGAGTGATGGCAAATTGGAAGGGAAGACTCCACAATTCATGGAAGCTGAGGCAGAAGTTGACCAACCGATCAGTGTCAGTGCTCATAAAGTTGACAATCTCACCTGTGGTGAAACCAGACAGGCTACTGCCGCTCACCCGGAGGGCTTTCTGGTAGATGGCAGAGATGACTGCTGTGCGCACCATAAGGATCATCTTGTTGATCTCATAACTGAACTGGTTACGCAAAAGGGCACCCAGAAAGGAGCCAGCAAAGAGTCCCAGTGCATACATCACTCCGTGGCTCAGGGGTTCCTGGTGTGATTCCATGAAACTGACCAGCAGGTTCAGAAGCAGGGGCCCGGAGAATCCCAACAGACTGCCAGCCAGTTTGAGAAGGCCCAGGGAGTAGTACCGTAGCCCAAAAGCTGCATGCAGCACTGATAGGAGACGTACAGACCTTTGAGTATCACGAGGACAAGCTGTAGGTGGGAATTCAACACCTTCCACATCACTTTTGGCAAATAATCTGTTTGTGGAAGATACAGTCTCTTCAAGCTCTTCGCTGAGAGCTGCCTTTTCCTGCCAGCAGGAGCAGAAGCGCTCTCGGACTCTTTCAGCCTGGAGCTGTTGAGGGAGTTGATAGACATCATGTGGTCGATTCAGCATGCACTGGTAGCCACGCTTCATAAGGGGATTCATCCATGCGTAGGAGAAACGTGAGAGCCAGCTCTCGCCATCCTCGGCCACTCCCTGCCACATGGGTGCAGAAATCCCCGAGTCTGTGATCAGAGGCTCATGCTCCCAGGAGTCATTGATGGAACAAAAGTCTTGCCTGCTGGCTACAGGGATGATGTACCCAATTACACTGAGAAGCAGAGACACCAACTGCAGGCAGAGGATAGAGAGTCTGGAGATGATGATAGGTTGAAGGTGCTGACTACCAGTCTCAGTCTGGCAGCGCCACACCAGCGTGATAATAAGGGATGGGATTGGAAGCAAGACAAGGATAAGGAGGATTGCAGGGCCACGGCTGAAACTGTATGGAGACTTGTAGAGAGCAAGCAGTGCCAAGCTGTGAGTAAGCCACGTCAATGTAGCTATGCCACTTGACAGTACTTCTAGGTATAAGAGATTCAATTTCTGTCGCCAGCTGGTTGCTAGGATTATGTCAAGGATGGACAAACCAGCCAGGATAAAGGATGCAGCAATTCTGCATTGCCATCCAGGTCTGTACACAACCTGAGAGCCTAAAGATCTAGTAAAGAGAAAAGAGAAAGTATTAGAGTGGAGTCTCATCCCTTCTTCTGATGTCCACTTATTTTTGTTCTTCATTCTTAGAAATCTATATGCCTCGCTGTCTAGCCTCTGAAGGAATTGCCACACTGGATATACATGGATTCAGGCAACATAGCTGATTTGGATTTGGATCCGTGCCAGTCGGGCTTCAGGTCTGGACATGGGACGGAGACGGCCTTGGTCGCCTTGGTGGATGATATGAGGAGGGCTTTGGATAGGGGCGAATGCTCCTTTCTAGTCCTCCTCGATCTCTCAGCGGCTTTTGATACCGTTGACCACGGTATCCTCCTGGACCGTCTGGAGGGGTTGGGCTTAGGAGGCACTGTATTGCAGTGGTTCCGGTCCTTCCTCTCTGGAAGGTATCAGAGGGTAGTTCTCGGGGAGGAGGCTTCGGACCCTCGGCTGCTCACTTGTGGAGTGCCGCAGGGTTCCATCCTCTCCCCGATGTTATTCAACATCTACCTCAAGCCGCTGGGAGCTATCATCAGGAGGTTTGGGGTGCAGTGTCATCAGTATGCGGATGACACGCAGCTCTACCTCTGTTTTAAGTCCTCACCGAGGTTGGCCGTTGAAACCCTGTCCAAGTGCCTGGAGTCAGTGGCTGGCTGGATGGGAAGGAATATGCTGAAGCTGAACCCCGACAAGACCGAGGTACTTCTGGTGGGGGACAAGGGAAGGTTAGGGGATGTTGACCTGGTGCTGAATGGGGTACATCTACCCCTGAAGGACCAGGTCCGCAGCTTGGGGGTCATTCTAGACTCCCAGCTGTCCATGGAGGCTCAGGTGGCAGCTGTGAGCCGGGCGGCGCTGTATCAACTCCATCTGATACGGCAGCTGCGCCCCTACCTTCCTAATCACCTGCTCCCATCAGTGGTTCATGCCTTGGTCTCCTCTCGCCTAGACTACTGTAATGTGCTCTACGTGGGGTTACCCTTGAAGACGGTCCGGAAGCTTCAGCTGGTACAGAACGCGGCGGCTCGCCTGATTAAGGGCAGCCGCCGGCGTGATCACATCACGCCAGTGCTTAAAGAGTTGCACTGGCTACCAGTTGCTTGCCGAGCCGAATTCAAGGTGTTGGTTTTGACCTTTAAAACCCTACACGGCTCCGGCCCAGCTTATCTCAAGGAGCGCCTCCAGCAACATCAAGTAGGCCGCTCAACAAGGTCTGCCACGGACGGCCTTCTCCTTATCCCATCAGCCAGAGCAGCCAGGCTGGTGGGGACTAGGAAGAGGGCCTTCTCTGTGGCGGCCCCCACATTATGGAACTCCCTCCCTAGTGACCTTCGCCATGCCCCCTCCGTGATGAGCTTCCGCCGTGCATTAAAAACATGGCTGTTCAGGCGGGAATATGGGGTGGGTTAGGTTTTTAATGAGAATTTTTTTATATTGTTTTAATTATTATATTTTATTGTGTTTTATTGTATTTTAATTGTACATCGCCCAGGGTGGCCGGGTGACCGGCCAGATGGGCGATTGATAAATGTAATAAATAAATAATAAATAAATAGCTGTGCTGTCTGGTATGCTATTTGCATTAAACAACACAAAGAAAGATTGAACCCTGCAAACATTATGTTTACAGGCA